>OZ008367.1:94488752-99488752 GCA_963931995.1 Phaonia tiefii
CAAAATTCCAAAATTTTCTTTCTGATTGATTACGATATGTTTGACTAAAATACACGATTTGACAAAGTTGTAAACACCTAAGTTCAAAATCAACGATTTTGTTAAAAAGATTAAATAGATGAAGTTTTTGATAAATCCACGTTTTTTCTTTCAATTGTAATTTTATATAAATTTTCGATGCCCCTATACTTACAATTGACTACTCTACATATTCCCACAAACTTTTAGACATCTACGGCCCAAAATGGTAATTTTATTCACAAAATTCCGATTCTATATCTAACTATTGTTTGCCTCTCCTGTAAAGTGATGAAAATGTTGTTACGTCTTTCTGCATTTTAGGTGACGATATGTATGTCACAACAAGAACACATCCACTGCCTAGGCAATGCATCTACTGCTGTGCAATTGACTCTGAAGACACCGAAGCCTGTAGTTCTAATTGATCCCTGAAGGATCTCCATTCCAGCAGCTAATTTTGACTCAGGGCAGTGACCGTGTTAATACCCAATCTTATTTTTCATTAACTGTTTGTATAAGTTCAAATTATTAAAAATAAGGCCAATAAATTAGCATTAAAACGAACCCTTTGTTCATATCATTTACCGTCGGACAGACAAGTGCCCTTACATACTCGCCATCACGGTTGCCACAGTTGGTAATATCCAACCAAAATTGGTAACATTTAAACGGCTTGGTAACATGGTAACATTTTATTCATTTTGGTAACCTTTTGATATGAAATAATTAGTATATGAAAAAGCATTTGATTTCATACTTCTATTAGAAAATTTAACGAAATGTGATCTAAAATGTTACTTACAACCAGAAGATGTGCGTAATTTGGCAACCCTGGTAAAAGAGAACCAAAACGTGCCAGATATTCACTCAAACACATTTCTCTCTCGTATAATATCTTCATTATTCCATACTTTTTGCATAGTTTATGAAATTTTATTTCAACACGGTTGGAATTTGTATAGTTATATACAATAACACTATCAAAAAGCCGCTTGTGTATTCAAATATTCAATGAAGAGAGTAAGAGAGAGGGCAGATAAGTGCAAGGGTTTCACTCGTTTTGTTTGTTGGCATTTGAGTGAAGAGAAATTTTGACTGTCTATTTGTACATCGTTTTTGAAGAAAACATGAAGCACTTACAACACTATTTGGGAGAATTGAATGATTATGGGCCTAACCAAAATACGCGCTTGTGGTCGTTCCAATAATAAATATAACCAAATAACCAAATATATTTGTCTCTTTCGCACTAACGAACTGTTTCTGCTTTGATTGGTCTGAATATAACTAAATAATTTTGCATTGCAATTGAAATGCAATAAAATACAAAAGTGAAGATTCTGTTTTGTTATGGCATATTTTATGAGTTTCTTTTGATTTTTTTTAAATCTTTATATTGATTTATGATGAAAAAGCTTATCAAATACCGTTCGGAACCGGTGTAAAACTGAAGATCCCAATCAGTGAGTGTAAAACTAGAAAGCGCACATCTCACTGATTGTAAGAAGCTCTCCTCAATCCCTTCATGGGATGTTATAGCACACCATTTTTTTTATTTTTTTGATTAAGACCTAAAATTTTATACCGGTTCCGAACGGTATTTTGAGAAGCTTTTTCATGGCTAAAGACTCGATAGTATGGCCGTCGCTAAGCGAGGTGACCGCCGTCGAAAGAAATTGAAGGTGGTCAGAGTAGGTCATATCTACCCACTGTAAAAATCTTACATCATTTTCTGTACTCTGTAGCAAAAAAAAAAAACAGTGCAATATATGTATAAATTAATCTTAAAATTTGTTGAGATACTGAAAGAAATGTCCTCATTGGATATTTTATGTGTTTTTTTGTTACTCTTTATTAATAATTACTTTTTCGTATAAACATAAAACAAACCCATTTCCATTAATGTAGTATAGAGATTTATACAATTAAAACAAATAAAATCATATAAGCATCATACAAATATGCGGAAAACAAATTAATTAAAATAAATATTTACGTATATTATGGCTAAGATATTACGAGCACAAAAAACAAAATCAGGCTATATAAATACAATTCAAAATGGCTGGCTCTATTAATTAAAATCCTTGTAAATTATGGAGTGAGCAAAAAATAAATAAACATATTAGCATATCGTTGTAATTTCCATCGGTAATCCTTTGACAATAATGGCACGTTCTCTTAGACCCAATTTACCGCTAATGCCACCGGGTGGTAAGAGAAAATCACAATCAGGATAACCTTTGGGTTGAGCGAATTCATTTAAATTCGCATTACTATCACTTAATGATTGTAAAGACCAAACGGCAAGATTTTTAGCTTTGCCATGACGAGCAATAACAAAGAACTGAAAAAAACATTGTTATACAAATATATAATGAATATTATTTGACAAACACTCACCTCATCATTTTCGTTAATTAGGTATCCAATGACCAAGGCCCAATGTGCTTTATGTCCCATTTTCAAACACGGCGAATGATTAAAGTCTGGATCATAGCTAGAGATTTAGGGTTTGGTGTAATTAAAGAAAACCTTTGCAAACTGGTTTAGCATGTACTAATTTAGTTTTTGTTCAATGTAAATTGGGTAGATTGCAATCATTTCATCTGTCAATACTATTGTAAACCACGTAAACTGATTTTGATAAATTCAACCAATATCATTGGGTTTGATCGAACAGTCTGACGACAACAGCTTAAGATGGTAGTAGTACAATATCAATGGAACATTTCGGTTTAGTATAACAACAAAGGTCTTACTAGTCAGAATATAATGAAAGATTCAAACACATCTGAAAACTATTATACATAGTCGTGGTATTTGGCGAATTAAAATGCAAATGTTGCAACTCTTTCAAGACTTTCAAGCATTTTCTAAACATTTTGATGGGTCTTCACAGTCGTCATTTTCATATTAAATGGGATTTAAATGACAAACATCGGGCATTTAAATAGAGAATGGTTAACTGTGAAACTGAGCATAACAATCTTAAAATTGCAAAGTACCAGAGAACGCAGGGTAAAAGAAATTTCTGTTAATGGCAAATGATGTTGAAAAATGGAATGTTCATTATATGAGGTACAACCAAATTCTAAACAAACCGCATATAAAGGGTTTTCCAATTTGAGTATATGATTTCTTAAAAAAAAACACACTAATTGTTAAGGAAATTCAAATGTTTTTTATATAATGTGAAATAAGGGTTTTTCAATAGAGACGCTACAAAAGTAAATCGATAGGGACAGCAAACGACGCCATATTTTTTCCCGCTCTTTTGACATTTCTCTTCAGTAAGGTTTGCCATTTCATCATGGAAAGATATACGAGCCAACAACGAGTCGAAATTATTAAAAAAATTTGGAGTCAGTGGCCTCAACTTTAAGAGCGCTACGTCCAATTTCTGGTCGTCATAATCGTCCTACCAGATCAACAATTGAGCGTCTAGTGGAAAAATTTGAATCCACAGGCACAGTACAAAATGTTCCCGTGCCAGTGAGACAAAGAAGTGCCCGTAGTGTCGAGAATATTGCTGCCACTGTGGCTTCAGCTCAAGAAACCCCAAATGTGTCTCTCACACGTCGTTCTCAAGCGTTGGGCATCTCTGTGACGTCGTTGTGGCGAATTTTGCGAAAAGATCTTGGCGTACATCCTTACAAGATCAAATTGACGCAAGAACTGAAGTCGCTTGACCACCATAAGCGTCGTATGTTCGTGAATTGGGCTGAGCAACAACTAGAAAATGATTCGGATTTTCATCGGAAAATCATGTTCAGCGATGAGGCTCATTTCTGGCTGAATGGCTTCGTCAATAAGCAAAATATGCGTTATTGGTCAGACAGCAATCCACACGTAATCCATGAGTCATCAAAAATACGGTTTGGTGCGGTTTATGGGCTGGCGGCGTCATTGGGCCGTGCTTCTTCCGTGATGATCAAGACCGGCACATTACTGTGAATGCGAATCACTACCGTTCAATTATAACCGAATATTTTTGGCCCCAATTGGATAATATGGACTTGGAGGACATGTGGTTCCAACAGGACGGCGCCACAAGTCACACAGCGAATGCCATAATCAATTTATTGGAAACCAAGTTTAGTGAACGTGTTATCTCACGAAGTGCCCCAGTCGATTGGCCGCCTCGGTCGTGCTTTTTGACGCCGTTAGATTATTTCCTGTGGGGCTACGTCAAGTCTATGGTCTATGCCAACAAGCCAGCGACGATTGATGAACTTCGTACGAATATCGAACGTGAAATTGCAGCAGTATCGCCGATTTATGCTTGAAACCCGTTGAAAATTGGGTTCAACGTCTGGACTTCTGCAAGCGTGCCCGTGGTGGCCATGCAAAAGAAATCGAGTTCCATACATAAAGGCATCGAACGTACTTTCACAGGAATAAAGAATTTCATTGGTATCTAAAACCGGTTTTGTTTTATTTAAAAAAACTTTTGTAGCGCTCTTATTGAAAAACCCGTTACAATCGATACAATTAAATTCTGAATAAAACGTCTCTCCAATGGCCTCCACGTCTTCTTTTGCAGGAACGAATTCGATGAGCCCAATTTTCCAGCACTTTTCCACTAAATCAAGTCATATGTATGTCATGAATACCACGTTCAATATTAACATGTAAAGCTTGACAGTCTGGTTTATTGCTAAAGATTGACTTCAAATAACCCCACATAGTCTAATGGTGTTAAATCACAGCTTCTTGGAGGCCATTCAATGTCACAATTTCTTGAAATAATCGAATCTGCAAAACTTTTCTCGCAATAATTCGGTTGTTGCACGTGCTGTGTGGCACATAGCTCCGCCTTGTTGGAACCAAATGTTATCAATATCAACTTCTTCCAATTTCGGTCTTAAAAGTAGGTTATCATCGATCTGTACCGCTCTCCATTGACAGTAACCAGCTTAATTTCGAAAGCTGTACGAACCGATGATTCCACCAAACCAAAAACCACAACAAACTGTCAATTTAGGTGAACGTAATGGTAGTTCATGAATAATTTGTGGATTTTCTTCGCACCAGAATCGGTTTATTTACAGCACCACTCGGATGAAAGTGAGCCTCATCGGAAATGATGTTCTTAAAAATATCGTTACCGTTTTCAAGTTGTTCCGATTAGACCAAAGCGTGAACTTTGATAACCGTTATAATTTCGAGGTGGTGGACGAATTTATATACCTCGGGTCTGCCTTAAACAAAAACAACAACGTCAGCCTTTAGATCAAGCGGAGAATTGTGCTTGCGAATAGATGTTATTTTGGGCTAAGCAAGCACTTTAGAGATAAAGCCCTCTCTCGAGTTACAAAAGTCCAACTATACCAGAATCTCATACAACCTGTCTGGCTTTATGGCGCAGAATCCTGGGTGTTATCGCAAGCAGACGAAACATCTGTAGGAGTTTTCGAGAGAAAAATACTCCGAACAATTTATGGTCCTATAGTGCACAACGCCAAGTATCGGCGAAGCATGAACCATGAGCTGTATGAGCTTTATCCCGACATTGACATAGTTAAGTGGATCAAAATCAAAACTAGAATGGATGAAGACGAACCAGCACGAAGGGTTTTCGAAACCGAACTCGAAGGAAGACGAAAAATAGGAAGACCAAGACTCTGCTGGAGGGATCGGGTTGACGATTCACTGCGTACACTTTGTATTGCCAACTGGGGAGATAAGGCAAAAGGCAGATAAGGAAATATGTTATCTCCGTTTTGTAAGGTTCCTGACCCCTCGGGGTTGTTTGAGACCGGATAAGTAAGTAGGTAAGTAAAGTTAGCACTACTTTGAGCGGAATGTAAGGTCTTATAAGTGCAGCAAACAAAATTTTAAGTTAATGGACATTTTTGGAATGTTTGCCAGAAACCAATCTTTAGTTATGTTGAAATACATGTTACCTTCTTCAAGAGTAAAACCCCTAAAAGATATACCAATAATTGAGGTGTTCAGAAGCCAAACTGATGAGCTGTAAATGAATCATTCTGTTTTTATTTCAATTCATAACGAATTAGCAAAATTTTGATTTATCTTTTCACCAAAAAGAAGAATTGAACGGAATTTGAATCAATTCAAGTAAATTTGGCAAAAATGAATTCCAATTCAATTCCAATTCAAATTAATTTGCAATATGAATTGCAATTAATTTCCAATTCAAATTTGAATTAATTTATGGATTGCATTTCCTTTGATTTAATTCAAAATCAATTCAATTCAAATGCATTGGAAATGAATCGCAATTCATTTTGCCAATTAAAATTTGAATTGAAAAAGAATTGCAATTCATTTAGCAAACTCATTTGAATTGGAATTGAATTGCAATTCATTTTTACAAAAATCATTTGAATTGATTCAAATTGCATACAATTCTTTTTTTTTGTGAAAAGAATTAATTCCAAATTTTTGCTAATTCAGTGCATGAATGATTCGCGAATTAATTAAAAAAGAATGTGAATGGGGTTAATGACACTGTTTACAACTGTCTTATCGTCACTACACTCGGAGGTCGGTCGACCCACTGTGATTGCCCATATATAAGTTTAGGAAAAAGAGAAGGAAGGGAAGGGGACGAGCTCCACTAATAGTGAAAGTTCGGATAGATAGATAGACGGAGGACAAACAGAAGAACCATTCAGTTATGTTCCCAGTATATATATACAGGGTGATTCAGGAAGTTCCGGATAAATTTCTCCAGCGTATTCCTTGGCTCATTTCATGAAGAAAAGTCCGAAAATGCAAGGGTGCGAAATGGCAGCGGTTTCAAAATATATAAGTTAACAATTTTACCCTACTACCCTCCGACCACCAATCCGAAAATTTTGAACCCGCTGCCATTTCGCACCCTTGCATTTTCGGACATGGTCCTAGTGGACTTTTCTTCACGAAATGAGCCAAGGAATACGCTGGAGAAATTTGTCCGGAACTTCCTGAATCACACTGTATATCCTGATAAGCCCTGATCAATACTTACAATACCATCTAAGATGAGGATCCACATGTGCAGGTCTAGGTTTACCATTCCAGATTACCACTGTAGTAGAAAGGACCAACAGACAAATCACCACATAATGGTTTCGCCTGCCCGGATCCATGGCAAACCCCGTGAAAATTCCAACAAATCCTCAATGGCCACATCGCGCAGAGGCCAGGTCCTCTGTCTGAAACCATTCAAAACAACGGCGATGCCTACGCTGTAAGAATGGGCATTGACAGAGAAGGTGCACAATGGTCTCCATCTCTTCTTCATCACCACAAGCACGGCAGTAATCAACCCCGTTCACAATCCAGTTGCGAGTGAAACCTCCAGCATCACAGTACCCAATTCATTTGGAATTTAATTATATAATAGATACAGCACAGCGGCAGTGAAATAATATACAATGTTGAATAAATGTGGATTTTTAAAACACACCAGAAGTTCTGTTTCCCCCTTTTTTGGATGGAGTTAAACGTTTTGGCAACTGACACATCCAATTATGAAGTAGAAATGATAAGTGGCGAATTTAAAAAAAAAACCCTTGTTTAAAATTAAAACTACAATTCCTGTTATTCTTAGTTTCCATTACTTTTATTTTTAAAATATATTCTCTAAAAAATACGTTTCTGCTTCTTTAAATTAAAATTTCAAGATTATTGGTCTGGCTGGCAGGGTGAGGGTTTATATACAATTATGTAGTATATAAGTATATTTGAAACCTTAACCCACTCTCATAGGCGGTGATACTAATATTACGCCATCTCCTCTTACAAATAACATAGGTATGGTTCGCTTTGTTGTTTTGTAAACTTCTTCATATGTTTCTTCATCAATTTCCACCGTTGTTACGGTTTCCTCGGCATCTCCTAGGACCATATTTAAATGTTGATCAAATGCCTGAAATAAAAGAAGGGTTCAATTCGTGATATAGACGCTACATCCTTTATATCTTGGCCTGCAATAACAAAAACGCACAAATAACATAACAGCCAAAATAAGACGGCGTACGACGAACTTTACGGTCTGATCCAACAGGTCATTAGTGTGAGGGATGTTAGGACGAAAATTTATCATTTCGAAACAAATTTCCAACAGAGAAGGCAAAAGAAAATGTGTTTTTTATTGAATTTATTAAAGTTTGGGAAACAAATAAAAGTGGGACTAAAATTTAACAAAAAAAAAAAACAAAAAACTTTAATTCAAAACTTTAATTAAAACTTTAAAGATACAAATATGTTTGCAACAATAATTGCTGTGGTTTCATAACCTTCATATTGGCAAAATACAAAAATCGTCCGGAAGGAACACGAAAAAAGTATCCGGCTTCGATGCTTCGAAATAGTTATTTTTTGTACTAACGTCTTAAAAGTCTTTAGCGGCGCAGGCAACAATTTTGTTTTAATTGTTTTTACTTTTCTTTCCTGTCTACAAAAATGCTAGTAATGAAGCAACGTGATCATTCTCATTGAGTATACCTAAACAAGTGTATCCGTTGCCGATTATGTATTTAGACCTCTGCTAAAATGGGTTTAACTGGGACAGCAGTTGCCGTACAAGAAAAATAAGAACTTCAATGAACTTCGAAGAATACCTATCATTTACTTTACTTTAATTCATCGTACTTTAATTCATCGGAACGATATACGAGGACGGATCAATAAGTCCATGACTTTTAGAACTTCCCTCGTAGTTATATTAACTGCACCACTGCTCCCATCAAGTACCACCTATTAATAGACTACTGCCAAATTTTGAGCAAGTTCCGTCATTTAGTTTGCGTTTAAGAGCTGTTCAAAACATACAACCTCGTGTATTTTTTTAAAAATGGAAAAAAGTGAATTTCGAGTGCTCATTAAACATTGTTTTTGCGGCGAAAAAACCGTCAATCAAACCTAGGAAAAGCTTGATAAATACTATGGGGACTCGCACCATCGATTTCAATGGTAAAAAAGTGGTTTACTGAGTTTCGTTGTGGTCGCAAAAGTACAAATGACGCTGAACGTTCTGGACGGCCAATTGAGGTCAATACACCCGAAAATGTCGAAAAAATCCACAATTTAGTGTTGGCCGATCGAAGAGTAAAAGTGCGTGGGATTGTTGATGCCATAGGCATTTCATATCGAAGTGTGGTTTCGATTTTAAATGATCAGTTGGGTTTAAGAAAGCTGTCTGCAAGATGGGTGCCGCGTTTGCTCTCAATTAACCATAAACACACGGGTGCATACGTGTGTAGTCTCAATGCAAAATTCCATGAATTGGGCTAAGAATAGGTACCTTATCCGCCATATTCTCCGGATTTGGCCCCCAGTGACTATTTCCTATATCGAAACCTAAAGAAATGGCTCGGTGGAAAGAGATTTAGCTCCAACAATGAAATTATTGATCAAACAAATGCATATTTTATGGACCTCGAAAAATCCTATTTTTTTGGAAGGGATATAATGGACTGAGTGCATTGAGCTAAAAGGAGATAATGTTGAAAAATTAATTTTTTTTGAAAAAAAAAATGTGTTTCATTCAATAAGTCACGGACTTACTGATCCGCCTAGTGCGTTTTTAAGCGGGTTTAACTCTGATGAAATGATGACTATACTTGTCAGCCCTGAAGGATATCAGCTGTTTGCGTTATTATTGTAATTATGGCGGAAAACAATCAAAAAGACACAATGGGAAGAACTTCTCAGTTCCTGAGGAACATTTGCTTGTTGACCTGGTGGAAGAGCGCAAGTCAATTTTAGAAAATCAAACGTTTATTTCTATAGATATTTTGTCTTTGGATGTACAATTCCTTACATGCTACTGCTTAATAGTAAACAATTTCCAATGATCTTTGAAATTCACATAATTTACAATCCAATTCAATATCATAATTTGAATTAGTTCTATTAACTTCCCTAAGGGCCATAGCATTGCACTCATTCATACTACAATTTGTACTATGGCAAAGTACTGATTTGTGAGTAGCTCTCCTCAATCCCTTCATGGGATGTTATGGGACACAATTTTTTCTTTCAAGGTACATAAAGTATATCGAAATTTGTTAATCTCCAGAGCAGTCAATAATTCCATAAATGACCTTATTAATAGCAACGACGGTTAAATAACGATTGTAAATGAATGAGTTTACAGCGAGATTCATAAGAAGGCAGTGGAGCTACAATTTTCTACGAAACCAAGGCAAATTTTATAAAGTTTCTTTGGGCTCTTTCAATTCTGTGGTTTTGAAAAGACGTCCACGGATTCCAGATAATAGAAGCATCCTCAAGTCTGGATCTCACAAACGAAATAAAGTCTTACGCTCAAAGGATCAGAACTATGCCGCTTTATAAAAGCCAAAAGTTAGTAGGCTTTGGGTACAATATAATCAACGTGAAAAGCAAATGACAATTTAGCATCAAACATAACACCGAGATCAAGTATTTTTCAATTACTTGCAGACTCTAATATTATTAACAGTATTCCTTATACATTTATTTACGTTCAGAAATAGATTATTTGTTATACACCACTGTGCCACTGAGAAAATATCACCTTGTAATAAGGTAGAATCTACAACCAAGCCGATACACTTGTATATTTTAACATCAACATATAACAAACAATGGAATGGATACTATAAGATGGTACATCATTAATTAACAAGTTAAATAGAAGGGAACCTAGGACACTACCTTGTGGCAAAGCGGAAAAAGCTACTTAAGGCTCAGAATAAAAACCAAATTCAAAACTGTATACTGTCGCTTCCACAGATATGACTTCAGCCATTTTAAAGACGGGGAATGAAAGCCCATTTTCTCAAGTTTGGAAATAAGATTTTCATGGAACAACTTGTCGAAAGCTTTAGGAAAGTCTAAATACACTGTGTCAACTTGATGGCCTAGCTCAAAACTCGTGAATCAGAAATTGGTAAAAAAAAACAAGGAGATTTGTCGTAGTGGATCGTCCCTCAAATGTTGATAAGAAGATAAAATCTAACATTTTTTCATAAACAATGGGTTCTAAGATCTTGGAAACATGCGACAGTTTAGAAATAGGTCAATAGTGCATAACATTAGATCAACAACCGCAATTAAAAATTGGGAGTTAAAAGTGACCTCTTCCATCTATCTACGAAGCACCCTTCTATAAGAGACTAATTGAAAATTAGCTGTAAATGGATTGAAATTGAAAACGCTGATTTTTTTAAAAGATAACCGGACATTAAGAAAGTGGCCCTAAATATGTACATATGTATATTTCAATGTAACAATTAAATGTTTATTTTTTCGCGTTCATAAATTTTTCTCTCCGACCCACTCAGGTGTTTTTATAGGGATGGGGTATATACCATTTAATACCGAAAGAATGTAACGCATAGAAGGTACAATATTACACCGTCAGTATATTTGGACGAAACTGCCGTAAATCTTTACCGAACACAATGAAATTTGGAAGTGACTATAATTTTTCCAATTTTAGTTTGGGATTGAAACGAACCTGCATACTAATCGACACATTTAGCATAAAACCAAATTTGTTACCTCCCATGAAAAATTTGTGGTAGCTGGTTGTCCGACACGATAAAAACCGAAGAACAGAATCAATATTTACAAAATTTGGTATTTAGCCAAAACCCACTCTTCTATAGAAAATACGTGGTTTTGCCACTCTCATGCTGGTAACATCCATACAAAAGTTGTGTGGATGTCCAGTTGATCGACACGATAACTCTTGTAAACCACAACCAATCTTAATGAAATTTGGGACTAGGCAATATTTTGTCAAAAGCTACCGAGTGATTACTCTGATATTGAATATGGGCACATTTCCCACTCGTGTAACGGAAGAGCGAATATAACCCTTTTTAATCGAACTTGAAATCGAGCAACTTATCCATAGGTCTAGGGGCCTCTTTAGAGTGAGGTTATATTTAAGTCGGCTCATTCGAATCAAGTTTCTGTACTGGATTGTGTACAAAAATTTATTTTGCGGCCGGACTATGTCTATCGGAATAAATCGTCAGGTTTTGTGCCATCTAACAACAAAACAAGGATTGGGGAGAGTTTCTCACAACCAGGGAGCTGTGCGAACGGTATTTTGAGAAGCTTTTTCACGGCTAAGTACTCGATAGTGTCGCCATCACTAAGCGAGGTGGCCGTCGTCGAAGAGAATTTTAAGGTAACCGGAGCAGGGATCGAACCCACGTTCTCATGCTCAAGAGCCGCGCACACTTTCTAGTGCACCACCGACGGCCACTATTTTTTTTTATCTAAATTTACAAATTTTATATCAGCACATGGTACACCTAGATTCATAACGATTTTCGTCACTTTTGGATCAGACAACGGAATTTTTGTTAATCTCTCTGCTAATGTCCCATTAAACAGTTATTTAGGACAGTAATTGAAGTCTCCTTTCAATGACACGCTGAAGTTTAAAACTTACATGAAGTCGACCCCTTAATTCACGTTCATTTCGCATTTTCACATAAACTTTCTCGTCCAAGCTGAGACGTATCAAATCCAAAGGTTCCTTGACCGGCAAAACAACCTGAGCCTGTAATGGAGATTTGGTAAATTTTTAAAACATCCACACAAAACGCGTAATAATACTTACGTTTTCTTCTTCGGTGGCCATTATGGTTAGCAACTTTGACTATTTTATTAAATATTTCTTATTTAAAATGAAATACTTAAACTAAACAAAACCAAAACGTTTAATAGATTGTTTGCAAACGATAAATACAGACCTGCGCCGACCGAAATAAATTACGCCGGCGGCTGACGACACATATCGCGGCGGCAGACAATTTTTTTTTTTTAACCGCAACACAAAACAAATTGAGGATACGTCTAGTGCCGGTCCTACTTACCAAACAAAAAAAAAATATTTGATTGGGGTAGTATACATTATTTTAATCAAAAACAACTAAATTAAAAAGTTTCCGGAAATCACATTTTCGGAGTTATGGGTCCTAAAATTTTGGATATACGGAAGGGTATTTTGTTTAAGAAACCATCATAAGCGGTCAGATTATACTTTCTCTATAAAACAAGTCAAAATAAATTGATTTAATTAAAAAAAATCAAGCTAATTTTAAAATAAATTAAATTTCCAATATCTCTGAAATTGCTGAAAATAAAAATCAGTTTGTTCAATTCGCCTATCGCTCGTTCTCCGTGAAATCCTATCCTGTATCACATTTGCAGCTAGGAGGTCGATCAGCTGTGTCATCGAAACCGCCTGATCTCGGATGTTGAAATTTTAAAAATCATAAGAAATTTTTTATTTTCTTTTTTGCGAAATTTTTTTAAAACAATTAAGACGTTTTCTAAAACTATTCTATAATAACCCTGTACTTGATTTAGTTTGCGAAATTTTAGCAGAGCTGAGCACCAAGCAAATGAAAAGTTAGCGACATTCTCCTTTTTTTTTATACACGTACAGTGGCTCAACAATATAATGGGACACTAACCCACATAATAAAATATATATTATTTTTAAAATATGGTTACGGAATTTTGACTTTATTTTTATGATTTTATATTGTCACGTTAGTGTTTATTATTTAAGGAAATAATTGCTGCCTTATATTCAATTGAAATAAATTTATAAGCATTCATTCACAATAATACAGATCACGATGGGACAGATGGCAACCATTTTCAGTTTAGCTTTAGATAACGGTACCAACTGTTTTTTTTTGACTGGCACTTTTAAGAGAACTCTATATAGAATATTTCAGTCAGTTGTGTTATAAATATCCATCATGGCGTCACGTCGTTCCCAAACATCGCCAGAGCTGAGGAGATTAAAAATTACCCACTCAAAGTCTGGAAAATCTGTGCGAGATATCGCGGAATTAGTAAACCGACCAAAATCTACAGTGTTTAATATTATTAAAAGATATAAAAACTCAGAAAATTTTGAAAACATTGGGAAACCGAGCAAGCGAAAAATATTTTCGGATTCAGACGAGCGTTGGCTCTTACAGCAAATAAAGAAACGCCCACATCTTAGCGCACCTAAACTGGCGGCTGAAGCAGAAATATTTTTGGGGAGAAATGCTAATCCCGAAACCATAAGAAATATTTTACGAAAGCATCAATACAACGGTCGAGTAGCTTGGAAGAAGTCTCATATCAGTAAAGTCAACAAGCTGAAACGACTATCATTTGCAAAAGAGTATAGAGGAAAAGATTTTTCGATTTGGAGCAAAGTGATTTTTACTGATGAAAGTAAATTTAATATTTTTCGATCAGATGCGCAGTCATACGTATGGAGAAAGCCGAACGAATAGCTGCGCGAAAGAAATTTACGACCGACTGTGAAGCACGAGTCAGGGTCAGTAATGGTATGGGGTGCAATTTCGGCAGCTGGTCCTGGGAATCTTCATATTATTGAAGGAATTATGGATCACAAGTACTACCTAAACATTTTGCGATGTAACCTTTCAGAAACATCCGAAAAATTAGGCCTTTCCAACGAGTACTATTTCTACCAGGACAATGATCCAAAGCATAAGGCTTATTATGTTCGGAATTGGTTAGTCTATAATTGCCCACATGTACTCGAAACACCACCACAATCGCCGGATTTAAACCCCATTGAGCACGTGTGGAGTTATTTGGAACAAAAATTAAAAAATCACCACATTAACAACAAAAACACACTTACACTTGCTCTTAAGTCCCAATCCACACACGGAATCTTTTGTCGCCGGAGACACGAGTTCGTGGGAGAGAGAGGGACGACGTAAGTACCCCTCTTCTTATTTCTCGCCTCCCTCTCCCACGAACTCGTGTCTCCGGCGACAAAAGATTCCGTGTGTGGATTGGGACTAAGGAAGAATGGGAAAAACTATCACCTAACTATTGCAGAAAGCTGGTTGAATCGATGCCGCAACGTTTGAAAGCGGTAATACAACAAAAGGGCCTCCCAACAAAATATTGAAGTTTTGAATATGATACCTTATTTACTTATTATTTAATTCGTGTCCCATTATTACTTTGACCCTAATACTATGAATTACTCTACTTTTTTTTGTTTCTTACTTTTTGTACTAATAAAAATGACTTCTGTTTATGGGTTTTATTTTAGACCAGAGATTATAAATAATTTTTTTTGTTTATATTTTCAATAAACTCATCGCATTAGCATTAAAACGTTATATAAATTTGTTTTCTTAATATAGGGAACATAAGTATTATTAATAGGTGTCCCATTTTAATTTTGAGCCACTGTATATACTTCTTAATCGGGGATTACACGATACATCAGATTAACGATAACAGCACAACGTGTAAATATTTGTGCCCTAAATTATTGGAAGCTGTAAATTCTATTTGTCCATTTGTCGACATGTTGCTACCACGACAAACGCGAAGAAATTAAAAAATTAATGTGAAATTAACATACACGGTACATCACCACCGTCAATCAGAGGAAAAACAAAATGATTTAGATCATTAAACCATATAAATATTCTCATCAAACTGATGTATCGTGTATTCACCGATTTGTGGGACAGAACATTTCATAAGAAGTGACTACGGAGCGTAAAATGGCTTGTGAACGTTATGAGCTATTATAATGCTCTCACCTCTTATAATGTAATCATATGCTACCATCTATCTTTCTATCATGACATAACCTCAAACAGAAGAAGTGCGAGTCAAAAACAGATGTTTGCATAAAAAACTATTGGTTTATGATATGGCAACACCTTTTATTCCGTGGTTGTTGTCTTAGCTCGAACAGTTGAAATTTAAAATAGCATGATATAATATAAAAACATAATAGAGGATGTTAGAATTATATGAACGTCTTTTTTGTCGCCGAACTTTTTACACTATACTTTTTTTATATTTGAAAAAAGGATACGGTACAAATACGCAGCTTCCTTGCAGCAATGCTTCTCTAACCTTGGCACAGTTGAGATAACCTTCATGCATTTGGCACTCGAGTAGTTTGCCAAATGCAGTGTCTCGTTGTTGTAGTTTCTCAATATCTGTGTCATTGGCATTTAAAATGTGTTGCGTGTCATTGTTGTTGTTGTGCATAATGGGTAAATAATCACAGACCAATTGATATAATTGAAAAGCACTAAACATTTCTCCATTGTAGGTGAACTGTCGTTCTTTTGCTTCGCGAAGCAGATGATCGGCAGTTGGTATTCCTCCTAGTAACATACTTAATGCTGTCAGACCACAGGTAGGACCCACCTGCAGTATACTTCCAATATTATACAACTTACATGACACTGGACCTCTATTCAAACATATGCGGGCGAGAAAACAAGCTTTTTGTAATTCTGGATATTCCGAGGACCACAAACATTCTTCTAGCAGAGGCTTTTGTTGTAAAGAATGAGCAGCGGTGGTATTACTCTTGTTGCTAGCACAACGAAGCACTGTCGGCGGCGGGGGTGGTGGTGCAATGGGCAAAGTGTTCGACATGTGTTGTGCTCGATATTATATAATTTATCACAGACAATTTTCCTCTTCGCTATAATATTGGATTAGTTGCTTACTACACTTTTTCATTTGCCCACCTTTTGTACACAAACACAGTAACGCACTCACTACATCACAGCCAATGACACTTTTGTTTAATATCGTGCCTAAGCTACATTCTTTACACATTTGTTGTTATTGGTGTCATCTTTTCTTGTTTTCATTTGGCCACAAATCTTTCTTATTGTATCTTTTGCATTTGACGGCGGCCTACGCATAAAATTGAAATGGTATGAATAAACAAATAACAAAACAATTGTTTTCCTGATTTGGTTGTGTTGATGGTGTATATGCCCAAAATGACATATAACCCACAGCTGTTAGAACGAACAGCTGATAAAGTATCAACAAATAAGAGAGTTACCAGATTATTTGTGAACGCAAGACCAACAAGAGGTAGACGAGAAAAAATATTGCGCAAAATTGTAGCCGGTCGTAGTACTGCCAAAAAGATGTAGAAGTAGACAGTCAACATTTCTCTTCACTCAAATGCCAACAAACTCAACGAGTGAAATCGTAGTAATTCTCTGTTCACTCTCTTCATTGAATATTTCAATACACGAGCAGCTTTTTGATAGTGTTATTGTATATAACTATATAAGATCCAACCATTTTGAAGAAAAATTACATAAACTATGCAAAAAGTATGGAATTATCAAGATATGACGCGAGAAGGAAATGCGTTTGGGTGAATTTTACCAGATTTAGACAACCAGAAGATGTGCCCAATTAGGCAACCTTGGTAAAAGATAACCAAAAAGTGTCAGTAATTCCTCAAAAGAAATTCTCTTTCTCGTCATATCTTGATTATTACATAATTTTTGCATAGTTCATGTAATTTGACTTCAACATGGTTGGAATTTGTATAGTTATATACAATAACACTATTTAAAAGCTGCTCGTGTATTGTATCTCTCTTACTCTCTTCGCTTCGGCTGTCAGACTCACATGTATTTTGTTTTTGTACTCGTTTGCATTCTTGTGTTGTTGGTATTTATTTGTGTAGAGTTTGACAGCTGAAGCGAATAGAACAAAAACAAAATGCCTGTTGTTGCTGCCTACAACAACAACAACGCGCTGCTATTACCATGAAGATATTATTGTACCATGGACACATGTAGAAAATTTGACAGATTATGGACACCAAACAAAAACAAAATGCCTGTTTTTGTTGTAACAATTCCTACTACGTTTACCTTACTTATTTTACCATTTGCACAGCTGATTGCGAAGGCACTAGGGTAATAATATAGAATGAGAAACCAAAGAAGACATAGCGATTATAGACCATGCAGCAAACTAAGTTTAAATAGTGTCTGATTGATACTAATGACAGCTAAATTATGTTTTATGTTGATTGTATCGAACGAAAATACGAATTCCCTTAAATTTCTGTCCGTATTATGTCCAACCAAAGAGTAAATTACAATAGTAACTCGAACTCGATGAAATGGCCTACTACCTCGTCGTCATCAAGAGATCATGAAGAGGGTGATAGCGGCTCTTGTTTATTTATTTCTCTATGAGTCATTGCAACAAAACGGGGTTGAAATGGAAAGAGGACCAGTTCGTTGTTGACAACAACAGACGTAATACGCATTTATTTTTTAACACACATTTATTTGTTAACTTAATAGTTTTTCTTAATTGTATTATTTTTTTTCTAAAAAAAATCTAATGAGTGTTCGAACTCACGGGCGATGTGTTAACACCTTTTTGCTACACGGTACCTGTTCGATTTCTATGAACACATTCGTAAATGTTACATTGGAAAATAGAAAACAGCGTTCAATCATATGATGACGTTACAGTTAAATAATATTAATACTTAAAATTATTTAAAGACCCAGTGCAAGCACATGTGTCATTATTTTCTTGCTCAATACTTTTTGTTTTATTCCCACAAAAGTCAAAGAATGCAAAGCAACAGACACTTGTACATACATACATACATTGTTATATTCGTACGATATAACCGAAGATCAACATAAAATACTTTTTTAATATTACTCCAAATTAAAACACTTAAATCTCGGCTCGCCGATATCGGATCGCCTTAATTTTTGGCCTAAACTCTTCGTCGAAACCCGCGCTAGCTTTTTAATCCAAAAATTAATAAAATCGGCTATGAATTTCCTGAGAAAATCGCGTGGGAAAGTTATATGAAAATCGCCCAATAATCACTTTCAATACCGACTGCCAAGCAACGAACAAACAAACAATGATAAGACAAAACCGAAGATCAACATAAAACACTTTTTTAATATTACTCCAAATTAAAACACTTAAATCTCGGCTCGCCGATATCGGATCGCCCTAATTTTTGGCCTAAACTCTTCGTCGAAACCCGCACTAGCTTTTTAATCCAAAAATTAATAAAATCGGCTATGAATTTCCGGAGAAAATCGCGTGGGAAAATTATATGAAAATCGCCCAATAATCACTTTCGATACCGACTGCCAAGCAACGAACAAACAAACGATGATTTACTCTTACAAACCTAACACTTGCGTATGTATTAGTTTGATAGTTTACTGCCCTAGAGGCGCGCGTATAGATGTTAACACATCAAAAATTTTAACTTTATTTTTAACAAATAATATTCCTGAAGTAAAGTATTATATGTTAATATGCCATAAAATCTATGAGTGATTATCAGTATTTTAAAACAAAAATTTATTATTTATTGATATAATACAAACTAAATATAATACTTTACTTCAGGAATATTATTTGTTAAAAATAAAGTTATTTTCATTCATTGTATCAAAGACATTTGTCATTGCGTTAACCAGGAACTGCCATATCAAGTCCCATTGTATAGAAGAGATAACTGTCGTCGATACTATGACCGGGTTATGTAACGGTTGACATGGAACCAATTACATGTGTCATGGCCTCTAAATCAATGACACTTGTCATGGAATCTATGTTAGATTTCATTCAAAGTATGTCGGGGTTTCTTTGAGTGTAGTACTTCGTGCTTCCTTGTGAACAATCCTAGTTTCTTGCAAAGTGATTGGTGAGTTTTTCTTAAAGTATTTAGATGTTCCTTGGAATAGATATTGCCTGTTAACTGAATTTGACCATTTTCGATGTCTCACAATCGATAAGATTTCTCGAATAGTATGATTATGGATACACCCCTACGTATGTACACTTTGGTGCAAATTGGAGTCAATATAAGTTAAATTGTTGTAAGTGATGTACTATTTTTCTGTTTGTTTTACAAAAACAATATTGTTTCTTCCTCTGATTCCATATTATCTGTTCTCTTAAAAAATTAATTCGGATTACTTTATTCGGTTCTCTTATCCGGAATATATCGATCTCTTTAACTCAATTGCATTGGCTCACTTTTGCACCAGGCAAAAAATACTCAATTTCGGTGCTTCAGTAGATAAGTTTTTGCATTTAACATTATTAGTTTGGAAAACTTAATGATTGGGTGCATAGTAGAGTGAAATGAAAAAAAAAGAATTGAAAGAAGTCTTTATATATTGATCGCAGTTTTAGAAAGGGCTAAAAATGGCGAATCAAAAGTTTTATAAGAAAGAAAAGTTTTATAAAATGGGACAGCGCCCAGTGGCCAGAATAATTACTAATTACAAAAACTCTAATCCAGATCAAAGTTTTCAAAGAACCAGTACATAAGTTTCAGTCGGGTGAACCGACTTAATCATATCCTCACCCTAAGTCATCCATTTCGTGGGAGTTCTGTTAAAAACGCCCATACTCAAAAGTGACCATATTCAATAGGAGATTGACATTGCACTAAATGATTCCTAAATGGTTTTGGGGAATTTATTTTTGACTATCTACCAATTTCCTTCCCAATATTTATATGCGTGGTAGAAAAATGGGCATGGCAAGAAGTTGTTGCCAAAATTTTGATCAGTACCAAATTTTGGTAAGATTGGTTATGATTTATTGCAGATATCGAGTAGGTAATTCGGAAATATGCCCAACTTTTGTATGGGAGGTACGAAACTGGGCGGGGCACAATAGTGAGTTATTCATTACACAGTAGCTTTTAGCAAAATATTGCCTAGTACCGAATTTTATTAAGATCGGTTGTAGTTTATGAGAGTTAACCTGTCGAGACTATGTGTGGCGCAAAACCGCTAATTTCCAATAGGAAAGTGGTATTTGACTAAATATTGACTATAATAAATTTCATAAAGATTAGTTCGGTTTTGCGGGACTTCTCGTGCCGAAAAAGCAGACGGCCAAACATCTTTTGTATGGGAGGTACCAAAATGGGCGTGGCAAAATCACCATTGTTTTAGTCGGCGTGATTGGCGTTTGATAACGTGAAGCCTTATACGTAATATCATTAAGATCGGAAGTGTTTCAGTCGATTTATCGGATTGACAACCCGGATGAATACCCTGTTTTGTATGGGAGGTACCAAAATGGGCGTGACAATCTAGCCCATTTCCTCCAGTTAAGTAGGCATTTACCAGAAGAAAGGTTTGAAATAAATATGATTTTGTGCTAAAAGTGTCGATTTGTATGGGAGGTACCAGAAGGGGCGTGGTCACAACGCCCATTTTCAATCCCAAACTCAACATTGACAAATAATAGTCACTGACAAAATTTCATTGAGGTCTGTAAAGATTTACGGCAGTTATCGTGTTGGCCAGCCAGCCAGACAGACGGACATGGCTCAATCATCTTAAATTGTCGTAAAACAAATTTCGTCCAAAGATACTAAGGGCCTTAAATCGCTTCTTCGATGCGTTACATTTTTTCCCGGATTAAATGATATATACCCTCATCCTGTGGCCGTCGGTGGTGCAATGGTTAGTGTGCGTGTCGATTTGTATGGGAGGTACCAGAAGGGGCGTGGTCACAACGCCCATTTTCAATCCCAAACTCAACATTGACAAATAATAGTCACTGACAAAATTTCATTGAGATCTGTAAAGATTTACGGCAGTTATCGTGTTGGCCAGCCAGCCAGACAGACGGACATGGCTCAATCGTCTTAAATTATCGTAAAACAAATTTCGTCCAAAGATACTAAGGGCCTTAAATCGCTTCTTCGATGCGTTACATTTTTTCCCGGATTAAATGATATATACCCTCATCCTGTGGCCGTCGGTGGTGCAATGGTTAGTGTGCGCGGCTCTTGTACATGAGATCCTGGGTTCGAACCCGGCTCTGACCACCTTCAAAAAAAAAATTTCTTTCGGCGGCGGTCACCTCGCATAGTGACGGCGACACTATCGAGTATCTAGCCATGAAAAAGCTTCTCAAATTACCGTTCGGAATCGGTGTAAAACTGTAGGTCCCAATCAGTGAGTGAAAACTGGAAAGCGCACAGCTCAGTGATTGTGAGAAGTTCTCCCCAGTCCCTTCATGGGATGTAATGGGAAACCATTTATTTATTTTTATTTATACCCTCATCCTATGGGTGAGGGTATAATAAGAAGTGGAAGGTTACAGTTATGAAAGTTTGGAAATTATTTAATAAAAACTATAAATAAATTTAATTACATACTTTGTTTAAACCATTGGCTCATTTCTACACCACAGTGTAGGTACATTGGTACAAAAACCTTATTAACAACAAAAATAGTATTATTAATGGTTCTAATATTTTAACTTTATTAACGCTAAACTTTTTGTAAAAAACAGTAAAAAAGGGATAAAAATTTTTTAATTAATTGCAGATTTTGTTGCTGTATTATATTTAATCAGTCAATGTGGAATGATTTAGTCTTTCTGAAATAAAATTAAGAGGATATTAAGATTTAAGAAAAGTTGTTCATTTAAACGCGTAATTGAAATTACATACTTCTTCTTTTAGCCAAATTCATTACGACGGTATTCAACGTCTTTCCATTCCTCGAACTTACAGGCGGGCGTGAACGCCTTGCAACTTTGCGATTTGTAGACGAAATTCGTTTTCTATAACGCCTTCTTGACGCAGATGTTGCCCCCTTAGTTGGTGTCGCTTTTGTGGTTGGCACCGTACTCGTAGTAGATGTTACACTGGTTGAAGTTGTTGAAGAAATTGATGTTTTATAAGTCACGGCTGGCGTAGTTGAGGTTACAAAATATTTACTGGTATATTGAAAACCGGGTTTCATATTTTCATATTTATCCGGGATACGGGTGTAACGCTTACATTCAGCATTATCAATTTTCTTCCAGGCTAATAAGACAACAAAGTATGAAGTAGATAGGAATACAACTCCTATATGATTTGACTATAATACTTACTACTTCTTTTATCCATACAAATGCCCATATTGTAGTAGCATTCATTGACCATTGTATAATTTACACCATTACGTTGAACACATATGGGTCTAAACTCCCTAGAACAATTGGTTTTACATGTCTCACATGCACCATTGTGTAGTTTTACCCATGCTAGAAAATATAGAATATTTTAGGTTAAAATATTTCCGCTCGTGTCCAGCAATCATACTTACTATTTTTTAGAAAGGCATTTCTGACCATCATTTCGCAAATAGTCTCGAAAGTCCTTACTGTACCATTCGATAGAACTCCACATATCGGTTCATTACCCAGTTTACAGACGTTCGATTTAATAGAAGTTGCTTCTTTGAGTTTCTTTGAAGCAACAGATTTTGGTGTTGTTCTTCGGGATATGATGAAAATGTGTTCAACACTTGGAGACGTTGTAGCTGGTACTGGCGAAGTAGTAGTGGCTTTCGGAAGCTTTTTAATTTTCCTCACAACTGGCGTTGAATTAGTGGTAGTTTCTAGTATTTTTTTAATTTTCTTCGGCACTGGTGTTGTGGAAGTACTAACATCAACGGTTTGGTAATAATAGCTGTCCTCATTGTTGCCACTATTTTCCGCAAAGGAATTAATGTCCATAGCTTGAGACTCAGAAGAAATATGTTCATTCCTCTCCAAAGCTAGAGAGGCTGAAGGAAGATTTTCGTATGTTTTACTATTATGGCGATTATACAAGAAGTTCATATTATTTCCTCGGTATTGCAATGGTTTATCATTGGAAACAACGAATTGTTGATCACCTTCCGTATGCGCCTTCATTACCTCGCCTTGAGATGTAGCATCCAAAGTAGGTGCTGGCAATGATATAATCTTTTGTATGATTTGATTTGAAACCTGATCCTTTAGGGCAGAATTTGTTAAATCACGTTGCACATAATGTGTGTGAAATATGTTTGGGATATATTTATAAAAGTCATCATTGCTGGACATAACTACGTCGGGCTTAAAGGCGCCCGTATAAGGACTATTTCTATTCTGGAAACTCATATGGTTCGGGATGTTTCTATAACTCCGTTTTCTGATAGAATGCTCCTTAGAGGGTTTGTTGTTGGGATTACGTCTAACATTTGAGTAGTCCTCATCACAAAGTCCAAATTTAATCACCCGCCAATCTGTGGAAAATTAAGAAACCATATGCATTGTGGACAATTCCAAATAAATATTATTAGAATAACCTTTTCCGAATTTAACATTTTCTGCATTCAGTAGGCATTCGTTTTTAAATGTTGACTTGACACCCATAAAGGACCCACAAACTGGTCTAAATACGCCGGTACATGGTACGGGTACAGATTTTGTTATTCTCGATCGTTTTCCGTATGCCTGCATTGATTTTGACTGCACTTCGCCATATTGATGCCGAACGTTTGACTGTGGCCTATCTCGGGTTTGTGGGCATGCCGTTGGGTGAAGTTGTAGGAAATCTATAAGATATTTAGACATTTAGTAAAAAAAACAGCTGTTTTTATTTGAACACTATAATACACTCACAGAACTAATTGTTTGAAAAGAGGTTGTAGCAACCATGAACTTGGCTGTTGCCACCGAATTGCAGTTGCCACAACCGAATTGAGGTTGTCGCGACTCTACGTAGACCCTACAACTGAAATTTGGTTGAAGCAACCTCTACTAGGTTGTGGCAATCTCTAGTGCGGCGTGACAACCTCTAATTCGATGTGATGTTTGTTATCTAATATCTACGGTTGTGACAACCTCTAAATTTGGTTACGGCTAATTCGGTTATGTTTTTTCTGGGTCTAAGGCTCAATTTTTGACTGGTTATTTAAAGTGGTGATTAGTTGATTTTGATTTATGTTCGATCTGACTTTAAATACGAAAAGAGTTTTTCAGTGCTTTGTCAAATAATCTTACTACCATGTGGAAACAGTGGACAATGCTACGAAAAATAACCAGTATTCATACATTTATCGGCTAATCGTTACGATGCATCGAACTGACGCTATTTGCAAAACAAAAGTGAAGTGATAAAATACAACATATATAATGAAATTGGAGAATATTTGAGCAGAAATAAAGTTCTAACTGCACTACAAGTTAAATGATACGTTTGTATTGTTATTTCAACTAGGCGGGTGATTATAATTGTTCACATTAACAATTAAAGAAGCTTTGTGTTTGTTCTTCTTGTTGTTTTCTGTCAAAATCATATGGTCACTTGATGATAGTTTAAATGCCCAACTTTGGCTGTTTAAACAGCAATTAACTATTAACCTAAAAAGTGAATTCAGAGTTTAAATTATGTTTAATCGTGGATAAAAGATTATTTTCCACTCAAAAATTAGGCCTTAGTAAAAGAAAAAACAAAAATTCGAATAATCACGTTAACGAACAAGCGTTAACATCTATGACAAATGCTCTTTATGGTCAGTTTTTAAGTGGGTAGTTAACTATAAGATTACTTAATCGTAATTGAAAGGTAATTTGAGGTTAACTTTGCATTTTGTTTTTCAGTGGTGAGTTAATGTAAGTCGCCATATTGTGAACGATTATGGCAACCGTTGTATTCTTATTGGAAAATATAACTGGATTGGGATAAATACCAAACCAACAAAGAGGAACAAGCAAAATGGAATTATGTAAAATAAGAAATAGATGCTTAAAATCGAAGTTAGTTTAACAAAAATGTGTAAAAAAACTATATTGGCGCAATCATTTAACGATCTAGACTCAACGTATGTGTACAAATACGCAAAACAGAGGCATATAAATATTTTATACAATCTAACATTTCTCATTTTGACAGTCAGTAATTTGATTGTCAAAATCATATGGTTCTGACTAAAAGTTAACCAACCAACATTGTGGGTTAAATCATAGTGAAACAATGACTGAAAAACACAATTCGACGTTTTTTACCAGAATTTAACTAAGAAATGAAGATTACCACTGACCGAAAACTGGACATTAATGTGTTAACCTTGTGGTAATGAAAAGTTTCGTAAATCCGACGACTTTATCGTTGCAGCAATAATAAATTATTCTGCATTTTGAATAAAAAATGGTTAAATAATAATAAAAAGCAGTAAGTGCTTTGTTTTAACCTCTTATTATTTTGTTTATCTTAAACTTGTTTTATTATTTTATTTTTTATTCTGGTATGCATAGTGTACTCTAAGTTAGGGCTTGAAACTCTAAGGTAGGGCTTGAAACTAGATGTGTGTAATACCCGGACACACTATATATTCATATATATGTAACAGAGAACCACAAATTATCACTTTGGGTACATGTATGTATGTAAACCTGTATGTTTACGACATGTAGCCATCGACTTTCATACCGTCCACTACATTTTATTTAATTTTTATTAATTAATTTTCACCCCATGCATTTATCTATTCTGTGAAGATAAAAACCGGTTTTCCGAAATGGTGATTTTTCGTATAAACCGAAAATCGGTTATTCGAAAATGTCGTTTTTTGAACTCTCAAGTATACCTTTATAGTATCGATGGCCAAACATGTATGTGTACGACATCTAGCCATCGACTTTCATACCGTATAGCGGACCAAAACTTCGTATACGATATCGCATACGAGAGTTACGCGAAATTTTTGCGGGTAAAACTCTCGAAAACAGATCCGAAAACGATCGGAAAATGAATCATCAGTCGCTCAGTTTGTGGCAGTAAAAGTTTCGTTTACGATGTCTTGCAAGGGATTCGTTTGCGAGACTTTTGCAATATGTTTTGCGAGAACAACACGAAAAATAAAACAAAATGCAATGGCCAAAACATTATTGTGCCTGCACGTGTGTGCCTCTGTTTGGCGCACGACACAACGATAAAAATGTTTCTCTCTCTTTTTTCGTCCGTTCAGCACCCGTTTTTAAACCAGTTTGCGAACATTTGGGCGAGTTTATTTTCTCCCCCGGTTTTGGTCCGCTAAATAGTCTTTTCTGAGCCCGTTTGCGAGCATTTAGCGTAACACTCGCTAAGGCTCGGTTTTTTGCCCGCTGGGACATTGCATGCCAATCGATATGTATGCGACGCACACATACTTCATTGTACGAACCCAGCGGGCAAAAAACCGAGCCTTAGCGAGTGTTACGCTAAATGCTCGCAAACGGGCTCAGAAGCGAGTATTTACCGGACCAAAACCGGGGGAGAAATTAAACTCGCCCAAATATTCGCAAACTGGTTTAAAAACGGGTGCTAAACAGACGAAAAGAGAGAAACATTGTTGTCGTTGTGTCGTGCGTCAAACAGGGGCACACACGTGCAGGCACACGACACAACAACAAATTTTTGGCTATTGCATTTTGTTTTATTTTTCGTGTTGTTCTCGCAAAAGATATTGCAAAAGTCTCGCAAACGAATCTCTTGCAAGACATCGGAAACGAAACTTTTACTGCCACAAACTGAGCGACTGATGATTCATTTTCCTATCGTTTTCGGATCTGTTTTCGAGAGTTTTACCCGCAAAAGTTTCGCGTAACTCTCGTATGTGATATCGTATACGAAGTTTTGGTCCGCTGGGAAGCTCAAATGTTGTGTGTTCAAATTGTATGGTGTGCCGGCCATACCCATACCCTAAGTACGAAAAATATATAAGTATGGATATGTACACTCTGTAAACGTGTACAAAATGTCTGATATGGAATCCCTTGTTCAGTGCATGTACATTTAGATATACAATAGTTCGAAAATCGTAAATGCATTGACCACGGTCCCATTTGCACCATCGTCGGCCACAAAATGTATTAATGTTTGTCGAAAAATTAATTCAAAATCAGAACAAAATAACATTTTCCTGACTTTCAAAAAATAGAACAGCATTATTCAGATTTTTATATAATTTTAATTTACAAAGGCCACATCAGTTAATATTGAATTGAACAAACTGAACTGAATTCATTTGGATTGGAGTGAATTGAATTGAATTGCTTTCAAACGAATTGAATTGAATCGAATTGAGTTAAGTTGAATGGAATTGAATTGCAAATTAGTGACAATGTGAACACGACGGTCACTGGCCAAAAAAAACACTAAGGCGCTAATGAGAAGAGTTACTAACTTCGAAACGATCGTCCGCCAACGTGGGTTCAAATCCTGGTTTCGGCTGCTTACATTTGTTCTCATTGCAGAAATCAACCCTGTTCTGTATATCTCAAAGAAAATCGAAAAATATTTTTCCAAGAATTAATTTCAGATTGAATCATATACAATGAAAAGACTTTAACTGAATTGAATTGAATGGAATTGAATTGAAGTGGAATGAATTGAATTGAAGTGAATTGAATCAAATTGAATTGAATTGAATTGAACTGAATTGAAGTGAATTGAATTCAATTGAACGGAATGGAATGGAATTGAATTGAATTGATTGCAATTAGTGACAATGTGAACAAGACGGTCACTGGCCTAAAATACTAAAGCGCTGATGAGAAGAGTCACAAACTTCGGAACGATCGTCCGCCAAGTAGGTTCAAATCCTGGTTCCTACTGTTTACATTTTTTCTCATTGCAGAAGACGACCCTGATCTGTATAGCTCAAATTAAATCTAAAAATATTTTTCCAAGAAATAATTTCAGATCGAATCATATATAATAAAAAAAAATTGAATTGAAATTAATTGAATTGAATTGACTTGTATCGAATACTGAATTGAATTGAAGTGAATTAAATTGAATTGAAGTGAATTGAATCAAATTGAATTGAATTTAATTGAAATGAAGTAAAATGAAATGAACTGAAATGAAAATTGAATTAAACTGAACTGAATTATATTTAAATGAATTGCAATTACTGACAATGTGAACAAGACAGTCACTGGTCTAGAACGCTAGGGCGCTGATGAGAAGAGTCACAGACTTCGAAACGATCGTCCGCCAACGTAGGTTCAAATCCTGGTTCCGGGTGTTTACATTTTCTCTAATTGCAGAAAAAACCCTGATATACATATATAGCTCAAAGGAAATTGAAAATATTCTTCCAAGAAATAATTTCAGATCGTATCATACTTACATATATATAAAAAGAATTGAATTGAATTGACGTGAAATGCATTGATATGAATTGGATTGATCTGAGTTGATTTGAATTGAATTGAATTGAATTGAATTGAATGGAACTGAACTGAACTGAACTGAATTGAATTTAATTGATTTGAAATGAATTGAATTGAATATTCTTATTCGTGTTTCATATCGTGTTTTCATACGTGTTTCAAAATTTCATACCTCTATTTAAATTTGACAATCACGTTTAATTTTTAAATTAAAATGAATATCATATTCCAATTTGGAATGCGTGTTTAATATAAATTATGATGTTTAATTCAAATTCTCATTAAACTTTAGAAATCATATTCGAATTTGATAGAAATTTGCAAGTATTCAAAACTTATAAAGTGTAAAAAATATACTTATGTACTAGTTTAAATTATTTAATTGTTTTTCAAATATAAACTCATTTGTAAATTAATATTTTTTAAAATCTTATGTTGAACTTATTTAGGCTATAAAATTATATTTGAAAATATATATCGTGTTACTTTATTCCAAAATGTATTATTATTTGAAAATTATATCACTTTCTGTTTAGTTTTTAAATTTTTGTAATATTTAACACAAATTGAGTGAAACCTAATTTTCGAATTAAAAACCGGCGCTCGGTTAATTAAAAAAAAAACTGGTTAACCGGTTTCGACGGTTTCGGTTTTGAACACTCTAATTCTGACCAAATCAGTGATTCCAGACTATGAAGATTGGTGTGGATGTACCCCTTATAGAGTACACTTTAGCAAATATATACGTGACATTACATAGGATTAATCAACTTTCTAACCAGACGTGATCTTTTGGACTTATGAAATTGGGGTCTGAGTGTTCCCCTTATGGATCGAGTAGACATCAGCAAAGACAGGATTTCTGGAAATTCTAATGTAGGGCGGATTCAAATGGGCTTGGAACTAAATCAGAATAATAAGCATTTTGATCAAACGAGTGGTCATGAATTTTGGTGTAGCTTTTCCCATTACAATCTAGGCTGCAGCTATAAAGGGGTTTGTCGGCATTCGATATGAAGGCAGTGGAAATGGGGCGTGTCGTTAAATATGATTAAGCGATGTTCTAACCAATCGCGAGTGACTGAATTCTGAAAGAGTATATTGCTTGGACGTAGGCCTCGCTGGAAATCTGTATATTTAAAATTGTTTGTTGGACTGTCTGACTGTTTGGATGATTCATTAGCACCCTGACCGGACGCCTGAAGGAAAGGTGAAGAAATTTGAGGTGGGTATTCTCCTGATATAGTAGACTTCGGCTAAGAAGGGATTAATGGAAATTTTAATTGTGGGAGCGGTACTATATCAGAGAAATCCGTGTTATGATCAAATTCGGCCCAGAGTGTTGAAATAAAAAAATATTTTTTGTTCAAATTTAAAATATGTGCGGCAAAATCGCCAGCTTTGCATAAAATGGAAGTAACCAGCGTCCTGATTAAATGGCTGAAGCTAGGATTATGGAAGTTGATGTCGATGTAACTCTTGTGTTTAATTTTTACAGGACACTGTCCGATTGATAGACATGCAGCGAGAAAACTGCAGAAACTTTAACGATGAGAAAGAGGAATAATTCCGTGAACGTGTGCAGTACTATACGGCAGGATGACGTCTACTAAGGAGTCTTACCTATTTAGAGACCTGGGAAAATTAACGCAGATAGGTGTATACATGATCTTACGCTTCGTGGAGTAAAGTTAATGATTCTCCGGTGGAGCTAGTGCTTAATATCCTAGCAAAAACTATGTATATCAATCACCAGAATTTCCACTAGAAGAGGTAGTGCAAAATTGGTTGATGCATCATTGCTTTCTACATTGTGCTGACCTAGGATGGCAGTGCACTTAATTTGGATACATTTAAGCAGAATAAAAACTGCTCCTTAGCGCGAGCCGGTAAGGCCCTGGGTTAGAATCCCATCATAGTTAAATCTTATGTTTTATTATTTTTTCTTGTTGTTTTTTTTGGTGATTTGCAATTGTTTGTTTTAAATTTGGAAACGGTTTTATAAATAAATTGACAATGTACCAACGAGGACAAAAAACGTTTTCTAGAGCGACATCTACATTTAGTTGCCAAAAGTTACGGAATTGAATTGTACCCACCTGAAAGTATACCACACAAATTTCGTGGTGTGTGTAGCGAGAGAAATAAAATAATAGATGAAGCGTGACCATTGTCATGTTTTTTCCAATAGGTGATGCCCTGTATAGATAAAGGAAATAATAGATAAAGCGCGCCCATTGTCAACTTTGTTCACTAGGTGCTGTCCTGTACTACTGTCACTTTCATTGAAGTTTCCCATAATTCTCATTGGCGTTTATTCAAAATTGTGGGATATTTTTGTGAAAGTAATTTAAACAAGGGAAAATGTGACAAAATTTAAATGATTTCATATAATACCATTTGTTTCTTATATAAAAAAACTATTTTAAAGCCATGAGGCCAGGCCGGTGTTTTGATATCAATAAGAGAAAACCCGTAAGATCGCCCAAAGATGAATATGCCGGAACGCCTTTTTAATCTAGAAACTTTCCCGCCCAAAAACTGTATCAACTTCTGTGGTCGCAGATGCCAAAACCGTTAGAGGACTCTCAACCAGGATTGCTTGCTGAATCGGAGGGAGAACCAATTTATTAGGGCATATACGGTGTGGCCGTCGGTGGTGCAATGGTTAGTACATGAGATCCTGGGTTCGAACCCTGCTCTGACCACCTTAAAAATTTCTTTCAGCGGCGGTCACCTCGCATAGTGACGGCGACACTATCGAGTATATAGCCATGTAAAGCTTCTCAAAATACCGTTCGGAATCGGTGTAAAACTGTAGGTCCCAATCAGTGAGTGAAAACTGGAAAGCGCACAGCTCAGTGATTGTGAGAAGTTATCCCCGGTCCCTTCATGGGATGTAATGGGAAACCATTTATTTATTTTTTTTATACGGCGGCAACATGGCTTTGCAATTCGATGGCCATCAGATATTCCATTTTAAGTTACGTGTTGTACTCTTGTTTTGAAGTGATATTTTTGTTGAAAATTATATTTTCTTTTAATATGAAATTTTAAAATTTTAATGTCAAATTTGTTTACTTTTTGTTGGTAACAAAAATATCCCATTTATTGCTTGCAACGACATGTAGATAATTACCCATTACACTAAAATGTTCCCAACACTTGCGCTTCATCTATTAGTATACGTTATTTACGATTGGAACTACTGCAATATTTTTTTGCTGGGCCGTGATATCACAATGGACTAATAAGTCTAAGTGAGTCGCTCATTGACTGCCACCAACACCAACACCTAACCTATCATAACTTGACCCTTATGAATTTAGCTAAAAAAGCAGAGTTATTTCGAAATAAAAATTGGGGTTAACTTGAAATGGGCATGACATAAAATCGGAGTTATATATGAATGTGTCAGTTGCCAAATCGATTAACTCCACTTTCCCAAAATTTTGGTATGTTAGTGTCTGTGGGTTTAACTAATGTACCCAGTTCATTTTGAATTTAACTATATAATAGATACAGCTGTAGTGAAGTAATATATAATGTCAGTTTGCATTTATAATGAACGTGGAATTTGAAAACCCAGCGAAAATTTAAGTTTCTACAGGTATTTTGTGATGGAGTTAATCGATTTGGCAACTGACACATTCATATAACCGGTCTGACCAAACGCGACGTCCATGAGATGAGTAGATCTTAAGGAAAAAAAGGGACTTCCAAATTCCATTAAGGGAGATAAAATCAGGACTATCTGATCAGACTCCAAAGGGTGGGATTATGCAAAAAGGGATTTGGGCTGTAGAAATACGAGTGACACTTAATAAGAGTAATTCAGGAGTGAATCTCGAATAATAAGTTTTAGAAAGAACGAGGGCGGATCAATAAGTCCGTGACTTTTCGAACTTCCCGCGTAGTTATATGAAATGCAATACTGCTCCCATCAAGTACCACCTGTTAATAGACTACTGTAAAATATGAGCAGGTTCCGTCAAACGTACAACCTCGTGCATTTTTTTAAAAATGGAAAAAAAGTGAGTTTCAAGTGTTCACTAAACTTTATTTTTTGCGAAAAAAAAATGTCAATCAAACCAAGGAAAAAAACATTGATAAATACTATGGGGACTCTGCACCATCGATTTCAATTGTAAAAAAGCGGTTTACTAATTTTCGTTGTGGTCGCACAAGTACAAATGTTCTGGAAGGCCAATTGAGGTCAATACACCCGAAAATGTCGAAAAAATCCACGATATGGTGTAGGCCGATCGAAGAGTAAAAGTGCGTGAGATTGTTGTTGCCATAGGCATTTCATATGGCAGTGTGGTTTCGATTTTAAATGATCAGTTGGGTTTAAGAAATCTGTCTGCAAGATGGGTGCCGCGTTTGCTCTCAATTGACCATAAACGCACGGGTGCACACGTGTGTAGTCTCAATGGCAAAATTCCATGAATTGGGCTAAGAATAGGTACCTTATCCGCCATATTCTCCGGATTTGGCCCCCAGTGACTATTTCCTATTTCTAAACCTAAAGAAATGACTGTCGGAAAGAGATTTAGCTCCAACGATGAAATTATTGATCAAACAAATGCCTATTTTATGGACCTCTAAAAATCCTATTTTTTTGGATGGGATACAAAAATTGGAGAAATGTTGGACTAAGTGTATTGAGCTAGTAAATTGAAAAATTATTTTTTTTTCCAAAAGAAAAAACTGTGTTTCTTTCAAAAAGTCACGGACTTATTAATCCGCCCTCGTATGTTCTTCCTAGGTATTAGAACTTATTATTTTTACACATTCCTATTAGGGCGGTTGAATCAGGGGCGTGGCATTAAATTGCAGTAATTAGCGATCGGTTACATCCCATGAAGGGATTGGGAAAGCTTCTCACAACCAGTGATCTGTGAGCGTTCTAGGTTTACACTCTCTGATTAGCACCTACAGTTTTACACCGGTTCCGAACGATATTTTTGAGAAGCTTTTTTATGGCTATATACTTGATAGTGTCGCCGTCACTAAGAGAGGTAACCACCGTCGAAAGAAATGTAAGGTGTACTGAGTAGGGATCGAACCCACGTACCCATGTACAAGTGACGCGCACACTACTAGGTATTATTGTATAGCAGCGCACACAGTAGAGGGTATTTAAGAAAAATGGTTTCCCATTACATTCTATGAAGGAACTGTGGAGAGCTTCTCACAGATATACTAATGTATATATGATATATATATTAATGTATATATGATTTGCACTGGAGGCTCCGGCTCAATCGACCTTTATTCACGTCCACTTTATTTTTATTTAACTTTTTATCCTTGTAAATTGAAATGTTCGTTGTTCCACTTACCTACATTAGTTCGGCATGCGTATTGGGTAACCTCACACATATTCCTGAACATTTGTTGTTCTTGTGTATGGACATTTAACGTACAAACGGGTTCATACACTTGAGGACACATTAAATCACAACCAGTGATGCAGTATTTGATTGACACTTTTTTGATATCTAACGAAACAAAATAAATTCCAAGGTAATAATAAATTCCACAATAGTTGTCCACCCTTGGGTGTAGTACATCCATGCATACTTCCTAATAGACCAAATAAGTCTTCCGCATTCACTTCATCGAACCAACATTGGTTAGGAAATAGAAAAAAGTCTCTGCCTCGAACGCCACAAACCGGAATGCCATCACTGGGACATGATTTTGTAACTTCTTTGACATAATTGTCCATTGCGGTTTCGACGAAACTGGCACGTGCCAACAACCACGACGAAATCGCTAACGTAAACAACAAGATCCAACGAGTAAACATTTTTGTTTAGCTTTCGATTTTAAGAACCAACAAGAACCAAAAACCTCTGCTGGAGAGCGAATGTCAAGCGAATTTGGTGTATTAACGAACTGAACTGTTTGCTCCCATTCTAAGATCAAATGGTTTTTATACCAACAATAAGCGATGGATAGTTTGTTGGTAGCAGCAACCAACACACGACTGCATGTACATACACCAGCATGATAGAACCAATATAATCTCGACCGAATGCTGCTGCTACTGCATCTGGCTTTTCATGCTGTTGATATTGTGGTAGTCATTTGCATCCAAAAACATGCAGCTGTTGCTGTGATATCACCGCGAATAACCGTTATTTACCCGCCATAATCTACAAGAACGTATTGCTGCACAGTGGAGCAATACTTATAAATAGTGGTAGAAAAAGAGCAATCGAAAAGGCTAAATGAATTTTTTTTAGCCGTGTGTCGTGAAAAAGAGCAGTTTTGGAGCAGGAGTTTTCACTTTTAAATTGAAAATATATTGGAATATTTTTAAATACTCTATTGATATGAAAAATATAAAAGGAGTTCAAAATTTTTGGTACCAAGTACAAACAGATCAAATGTATATATTTGATGTTTTTTGCTATTTGGGGTTTTAGTTTTAAATTTTTGCCAGTTCACGCGTGATTCGTGACATATGTCAAAGTCGAAAATGTTCAGTTTGCCTTGCTAGATTATCATGAATTTTATTATCAAAATTCGTGCTCTGTAAAAAATGTGTGTTCGCAAGATACGTCCATTATATGGTCGTGATAATCGAACCACCCAGCAGGCTTACGTAACGTCAATAAACAGAATTGCCAAATTTGGTCTGAAGAGCAGACAGAGGCTGTTCAAGAACTACCAATGCACCATGAAAAATTCACTTTTGGTGCGGTTTATGAGCCGGCTGCATCATTGGACCGTACTTCTTCAAAGACGATGATGACCGCAATGTTACAGTGAATGGAGCAAGGCACCGTTCGATAATCACGGACTTTTTTTACCCCAAATGTAAGAATTGGACTTGGTTGGCATGTGGTATCAGCAGGACGGTGCCAGATGCCGCATTACACGCGATACCATGATCCAATTGAGAGACGAGTTTGGTGAGCAATTAATCTCACGATGTGGCGCTGTCAATTAGACAATTTTTTGTGGGGCACCTGAAGTCTTTAGTGGGGAAGAGTGTGAATATCTTCTCGGATAGCCAAGCGGCGATAAGGTCTCTATCCTAAAAGGTTGCCAAAATTGGATTTTCAGAATGGACTACGTGGAGAACATTTGAACGGAATAATCTTTAAAAAGTGAATGACAAGCATAGATTTATCGATCCAAATAAATATTTCATTTGCTTGTACAAATTTTCTGTGTTTCCTTCAATTTTAAATTTCTCCCTATTCATGAAGAACTTCTCACAATCAGTGAGCTGTGAGCTCTAGTTTTACACCGGTTACGAACGGTGTTTTGAGAAACGTTTTCATGGTTAAGTACAAAAGTACTAAATGTGTTTCCTCATACTATCGTTTGAATCGTATGCAAATACGAACGAACCAGTACAGAAATATCAGTGGGCTGAATCGACTTAAACATGCCCTCTCCCTAAGTTATTCATTGGTGCCGACCACAGACTTGCAGCGGTGCACCGCATATTTGCTTGTATTTGACAACACCGCCACTTTCCACCACCGCAACTTCCCATCACCGCAACCTGCTACCACCGCAACTGGGCACGACCGCAACTTCACACCACCACCATTTTTAACCACCGCAATTTATGCGGTGCATGACATATTTCTCTGGTTTATGAAAATAATATAATTTTAATATCCTTTTATTTATTTCTTCGACCTTTCTTTTGTATTTTAATAAAACGTTCAATTCTAGCCTTAGGTCTTCTAGGATTTTTATTTTTATAAACCAAGTACCGCATAAATTGCGGTTGCGGTACGTTGAGGTGGTGGTGAAAAATGTGTTGATAAAAATTTTGTGATAGAATTTTTTTTTTGCTGCCAATCAGCCAATCAATCAGATTTGCAGGGTCTCAATTGAGAAAATATTGCCCAATACCAAAAGTAATTAGGATCTCTTATGTTTTCCGGTATTTATTGGGTCCTCCACACCAATCAATTGTCCGCCGAACACTTCCATGGGTATCGTAATACAAGAATGGGAATGGCAAAATCGTTGATTTTCAATTACAGCGTTGTGTTTGACATAACATTTCCCAGTAAATATAAAGATGTGTTTTACGGGAGCTATCACGCCGTCCAACTTTTGAATGAGAGGTAGGAGAATGGGTGGTAAAATCATCCAATTTCCCAACCAGAGTAGATTTTGATGAAATATTGGCTAATAAAAAACTTCATAATGTTAGGTTCTGTTTTTTCCGAAGATGTCGTTTTGGCCAAACGATTTTGTAAGAGACTCAACAAAATGGACATGGCACAATCAACTGTTTCCATAAGGTGTGTGGCATTTAATGAAATCTAGCTTAACACAACATTTCACTCAGATAGGTAGTGTTTTACTTGATTACTCGTGCGAATGAAGGGTTAGCACACCTAGCTTTTCTATGGGAGGGTCCAGAATAGGTGGGATAAATTCCAAATTATTGTCACATAACGCCAGCCTCATTAATTGTTTATAACGGGTTTTTCAATAAGAGCGCTACAAAAGTTTTTTTTAAATAAAACAAAACCGGTTTTAGATACCAATGAACTTCTTTATTCCTGTGAAAGTGCGTTCGATGCCATTATGTATGGAACTCGATTTCTTTTGCATGGCCACCACGGGCACGCTTGCAGAAGCCCAGACGCTGAACCCAATTTCCGACGGTTTTCAAGCATAAATCGGCCGATACTGCTGCAATTTCACGCTCGATATTCGTACGAAGTTCAGTAATCGTCGCTGGCTTGTTGGCATAGACCATAGACTTGACGTAGCCCCACAGGAAATAATCTAACGGCCAATCGACTGGGCTATTTCGTGCGATAACACGTTCACCAAACTTGGTTTCCAATAAATTGATTGTGGCATTCGCTGTGTGGCTTGTGGCGGTCTTGATCATCACGGAAGAAGTACGGCCCAATGACGCCACCGGCCCATAAACCGCACCAAACCATAATTTTTTCGGGATGCAATGATGACTCATGGATTACGTGTGGATTGCTGTCTGACCAATAACGCATATTTTGCTTATTGACGAAGCCATTCAGCCAGAAATGAGCCTCATCGCTGAAGATGATTTTCCGATGAAAATCCGAATCATTTTCAAGTTGTTGCTCAGCCCAATTCACGAACATACGACGCTTATGGTGGTCAAGCGGCTTCAGTTCTTGCGTAAATTTGATCTTGTAAGGATGTAGATTTTTTGGATTTTTTACGCTAATATACAAATTTTCAAGAGAAAAATCGCGGGCTCGATTTTGATTTTAGAAGCACGGTTTCTTGGGGACATTTTTAAAAAATTTGCCGTAGATTACATTTCTGTTATACTCTTGGTAGGCAAAAAAATTTACCCACCCTAGTGTATATACATACCTACCCTCCAATACTGGCCAAATGTGACAATTGCGGGCCAATGTCACAATCTGAAAGAAAATATTTATGGTTTTGGAATCAGCATTAAAATTGTTGACTGGCAATTTTAGAAAGAATGAGATTTTGAAATGTTGAAATATCAAAACTCCTAAATCGCATTTGGAAAATTTCTGAAGTTTGCAACAATTTTATTTGGTCAAATAAACAAAATGTGGCAACCCTAAAATATTTTGACACTATTTTAAAAAGCATTTGAATTGAAAATGGCGATTTAGATAAAAAAAAACATCAAATGACTCGCTTTGTTTGGCCATAGCAACAACAACGAAACAACCAAACACACAACATCACACATACTTTGTCCGAATTAGCTGACGTATACGTGTGTCACATAACCACAAGTTTGCCATATCAACAGCAACGAAACAGCCAAACACACAACATCACACATACTTTGTACGAAGTAGCTGACGTATTAGTGTGTCACCATAACGTCGACTGCGCAAGCCCATGGGGTTGCAAATGAAATTTTGCGTGGCTATGCTTTATATCTCCGTTCAACAACAGCAACAGACACATGTACATACATACATTATTATGTTAATACATACGCAATAAACACAATTTCGTTTGCCTCACCCCTGCCACACAACTCTTTCATTGCTCTCTTGCTCGCTCATTTTTGTTTAACACGTCATTATTCTCTTTCGCAGTCGCAGAAAATCTGGTTTTAGCAGCAGCATAAAATCTGGTGTTAGCAGCAGCATAAAATCTGACTTTGATAGATTTAGTCCCTATACGTCGCTATAGATGTTAACACATCAAAAATATAAAATAAATTCTAAAAGATTTTTTACATTAACATTTAAAGGATTCTTGAAAGCGTATTCTATATTCATAGCTTTAAAAAAAGAAAATCAACACAAAAATCTGATACACAAGCAAAACGTTTGGCGGTCTTTATATATATTTTGCTACGTATACCAACGTTACCTGCAACACTTGAAATTTCCCTCAAACAGAAACAAAACAATATTTATATCAATGTTTTGCGGCAAACATAGTATACGTTTGTGAACATGAGTAAAATGGTCAAATGTATACACACAAGTGATCACTCTCAATTGTAGTTTGCTAGTGAGAGCAGAGATAAGGAAACAACATATATTTTGTTCTATAGAGGTTTTGTTCATCTTCGCGCAATGCATGCGATAGCTTGGGAGGTAGACACGTGGATTTACAATAGTGCTGCCTACTTTATCGATATTAAACGTTTATCCAAATTAATTATTCGATTGCCGCAAATAAATTTGCAAAACGAAGTTTAGTTGTCTACAATTTTTTTTTATGGGGAATGCGTGTACTAAATTGATTTCACACCGAGTCATTTGAAGAGTTTCTAATTGTAGATTCTCTAATCAGAAACTAAAATTTTACACCGAATCTGAAATGCTGCTTCTTGCCTTACCAATAGCGATGGCCTTTACTACTTTTATACTTACGAGATCATGAGCAAATTATAATGTGAGAAACAAAAAAATAACAATGTATGTAAGTCAAAATTTAAGAGAACTTCGATAATTTCAGTCCATTAATTTTTGGTACTTTACATCTAACAGACACTATAAGTTGCCAATTTATAACAAAATATGTAATTATTTTAGCCCACTGTAACCTGTGTGCAGGGCGAATCTATTCAACACCCCCACTAAACCTAAATGATGTCGAATGTTGGTGCAATCAATCGCTGGTTTCATGTCTCGGTGTTTGTTTTTAGCCAAACGTTTAAAGGTTGATACTACGGTGGTCGTAATAAAAACCGACTAACCGGTTATTTGCGTTTTTACTTGTGTTATACACTAAAATGTAAATATTGTGATATTACTTGTTAGAAACTGTTTTCTTTAAGAAATTAAAGATTTGTGTTACCGACTCTCTCCAAAGGAATGTCTTTTACGCAATCAACATTTCAGAAAAAATATTTAATTGGATCAATAAAACTAATTCATAGATTCTAAGAAATGTTCATTGCATGCATACAATCGACGAAATTAGTTCATATTATCCATTAAATAAGTAATGATTTATCCGACCTTTCGTATTGTATTCAAAAATTAAATTGTCCGAGCGTTTGGTCGTGTTTACTAATTAATTATATTTATTATATAATTAATTATATATATAAAATATAATTAATTAATAAACACGACCAAACGCTCGTACAATTTAATTTTTGAATATTATCCATTAAACATATTCACCGATTTTATGAATATGAAAAAAATGTCTTGGTAAAAATTAAGAAATTCTTCTTAAATATTATGAGTAATTTTCAACCGACGAAATTTTTCATTGGAACAAAAGAAACAAATTCACAATATTTTAGATACCAAAAATTTCATAGAATCTATAAGATTCATCATGATGAAATTAATTTATTTTTATAACATTTACGAAACATTTGTATGGAATTTATGAAACCTGTGATAGAATCAATGAAATAAAAGCATACGATTTGTGAAACATCTTTATTATGATAAAGAATTAATTTGTACATATTATTTAATAAAATATAAAATATTTTTATTGCGTTTGTAAAATTGTTCATCACCCGCATTTTTTGGAATTTCAAAGGGGCATTTTTTTTACTCAATTGACATTTTAGACAAATAATTCATGGATTTTATTAAATTTTCATTGCATGCATACAATCGATGAAGTTAGTGCATATTATGTATTAAACATATTCATCAATCTGCAAAAATTTGCTTCGTAAATATTACGGAATACTTTTTAAATTAATTTTTAACATTCATTTTTAACCAACGAAATTTTTCATTGGATCAAAGACACAAACGTACAAATTTTATGAACCAAAAATTTCATTGAATCTATAAGATTCATTATGATGCAGTTAATTTATTTTTATAATATTTACGAAATATTTTCATGGAATTTATGAAACCTGTGATAGAATCGATGAAATAAAAGCATACGATTTGTAAAACATATTTATTATTTTAAAGAACACCCGAATTTTTTGGAATTTCAAATGAGGGGGTCTCTATAGATGCATATTGAAGAGCTGATATCGGGAATGTCAAACTTTTTTTTTTTATACGAGGATACTTATTGTCCCCTACCGACCGATAAAGTTTCGATTCCTAGTGTCTTTGGGTAATTTTATTTTTTTGGTCTCTATGGCGCTCAAACGAAGTGCCATTGAGAGCATAATTAGAAAAATATATGGTTAACATTTTGACGGAGCATTTTTTCACGCCAGCAATATGTCAAGAATATTTTTCGCATATTTCTCATTGCAGTTCTCGAATTAGCTTTTAATTGTATGTATTTATTGTATATAAGTATATTTAATAGTATTTTCATGTAAAATTAAAAAAAGTAAATTGAGAATGTAATTGAAAAATTGGGGAGGAAAGTTTGCTGATTAAGACTTCCAAATGCTGCCGTGAAAAATATGCCCCGTCAATATTTTGGAAATATATTTTTCTATTAATGCTCCTCATGACACGTCATTTGCGCCCCAGGTTGACCAAAACAAAAATTTTTTTTATCGACCGATAGGGGGCTATAACAAGTGTGGACGAAAAAGTATCTTTGGACGAAATTCGATTTAGGACTTATTAACACGATTGGACCATGTCCGTCTGTCTGTCCGGTTGGCTGGTCAACACGATAACTCGCGTAAAACAATACTAAACAAAAATCTAAGGTTCTTCGGCAGTTTGTTAATATTCCTACTGGAAAAAGTAGCTATAAATGAACTATGTTTTACAATTATTTGCAAAACCCATCACACATGAATATGCAAATCTTTAAAATAGTATAATTATTTTTTTTTACAGGCCTGGAATATCATCTGAACCTTTGGTGGTGCTAATTTTATAGTGCCCGACTCTTGGATATTTGAGCATTAAAAAGTAATTGAATCACATTGTTGTGGTTTATAAAGTTTTAATTGATGTTTTTGGGCAATTATTTTTAAACAATTCATACACGCTGAAAAAACGGCATCAGCCATATATTGCAGGAACCATGTAAAGTATATGTTTGCAAACATTGTTTTCATGAAATGAAGGTCTACTTTGTTACTTTGTTGTCTGTCAGGTTTTAGTTTTCAGCAGTTTTCAACAAATAAAGCCACCTAACATATATTATATATATTAACATATATTATTGTATGGCGAACAGACATACAAACACATTATATTTGCATGCAAACAAATCAATTTTAAAAGTCGACGATATCTCCCATCTTCTTATAAATTCTTGTTTTTATCAAAATCGGAAATGCTTCTAAAAATCTCCATGATTACTTAAGGCGTTGACAGACTATCCGATCAATTCCAACGATTTGCTTTATATCGGTCAAAATCAGAATATGTAGAAAGCAATATCCTTGACGCATCTAACTATTGTATCTAATAGTCTGCCACCATCTTTTAAGTGATTTTCGTCAGATGCCGATTTTTACGAATGACCAATTTTTTATTTTAAAGGTAAAAATATAAAATTATTTTATTTGAAAGGTACAAATATTTATATTCTATAGCCACGGGTAGGGACTAAATTCACAAAGTGAATACATCCAAACAGTTTGTACGACTGCGATCACACAGATTGTTCGACTGCGATCACACCGATTGTCCGAATGTGATCACATAGATTATTTGGCGTTAAACTCCTCCGACACGGTTGGACCGATTTGTATGAAATTTTGTGTGCATATCAGGTAGGTCTCAAATTCGGCAAACATCTATTTGTCATACCCCTAAATGATAAGGTTGACCCACCCCTATATAGAATACAGATTTGTCCGACTGCGAAACACATACATATTGTCAGACTGCGAAAAAAACACACACTGATGTAGCGGCAGGGAACAATTGTCTTGTGTGGGTGCGGAGCACTCTCAGAGCAAAGAGAACAATGACGTGGTTATACGTATATAAAAATGAGATAGCAAGAGGGCAACGAAAATTGTGCGAACTTGTGTAGAGTATGTACGAACATAACAATGTATGTATGTACATGTGTCTGTTGCTTTGCATTCTTTGTTTTTTTGTAGGAATAACACAAAAAATATTAAGCAAGAATATAATGACACATGTGCTTGCACTGGTCTTTAAATAATTTTAAGTATTAATATTATTTAAATGTACCGTCATCATATGATTGAACCCTGTTTTCTATTTTACAATGTAACATTTACTAATGTGCTCATAGACATCGGATAGGTACCGTGTAACAAAAGGTGTTAACACATCGCCCGTAAGTTCGAACACTCATTGGATTTTTTTTAATAAACCATGTTTTGAAATTCTCACACTATTTGCACTCAAAAATTAATTAAGTTGAACTAAAAATATTAAACAATAAAGACAGGCGTAAATCACAAAAACCATAAACTTTTACGTCTGGCAACTCTTTTCCAAGTTGGACAAAAATTTTTAAAAATCGTTTTCAGACCTTTAGCACTAATGGCCAAAAATTACCAACATTTTATTAAAATCGTACAGTTTATGTGTTTGACCTCAACGGTTCACAATTATTTTCTTAAATAATTATATTTTCTGTCGTGTGTGTATGTGAAATTCCCTTTGTATAATATATTTTTAAATATAACTTTTTTGGGGTTTCACACTGAAACCCGGACTTTTTATAAAAGCGTTTCTTTTTTCAACCCTAGTACATGCGTAGTCGCACCGCATTTTACCCTGTAGGTAGAGATACAAACATCTGTGTATGTTGTATTGGTATTTGATTAACAGCAACTGTGTTAATTAATCTACGCTCCGGATTTCTCCTGTATCTTGACGCAACTATTCGCTCGCGAGCTCTTTGGCTTTGTGGTATTTACACGATTATTTGTTATTGTTACTGCACTTTAGATAATTGGGTTAATCTCTTTGAGTTGAGTTCTTACACTTTTATAACCCAAATATTTCATCGATATTTGTGCATATTAACACAAACGCTGCTACGACCGAATTCATGCGACTGAAACGTGCTTATTAATGAATTTCAAAGAGTGCGATTTTCGATATGAATTAAAACTGAATGATGTGAATGTTGCTGAGTGAATTTGTTGTTGTGACGAAATATTTGTTTTCGCTTTTTCGTAATGCTGGCCACAGTGTTTTTGTCAAAGGTTCTTTAAACTTTTCGTGTTTTGAAATTGTTTTGAATGAGTTGTGCATTTTTGTAGTATCAAGTTATAATACGATGATTATTATATTGTTTAAGATTAAAGCGAGCACATTTCATTGAGTGTAATTTAAGGCGGGAAAATAAAACTGATTAAAATAAATAGAACAACAATTATATTAAAACGTTACACTCCATAAAAGCTGTTCAGTGTAATAATGAAAGTACATGTGCAAAGATATTATTCTATTGAAAATAATTTTTCTAGAAGGACTAAACTAGAAATGCTTTTGAACAAAAATTTTAGATTTTTATGTGTATGCGGGTTTTAACAAGTGCTACAAATACATTTTCTTAAGATATTCGTGTAATATTTTGGCGTCATAAAGTGGAAATTTTTGCCAATAACTAAAATAATAAGCGTGACCATTTCCCATTACATTTTCTCGGACGCGTCAATCAAGAACAACAAAATTGTTTTTCATTGCAGAATGCGATGTGAAGAGCAGCAAATAATTATCTTATATTGTATCGCGAAAGGTGTTAACATGTCAATAAAGTAACCGATAACCAATGTATGTAGATCACTTTTATTTTTGTGAATTTTGAAACTGTTGGAGGGCGGAATGAAGACGGTCCCCAGGAAATAACACCCCAATTGCAAATGAAATTTTGGGGTGTTATTTCGTACATTTGGGGTCCATTTTCGCTTACACTTGGGGTGTTTTTTAATTATGAATGTGGGCCCAATGAAAGTGGACCCCAATTATTTTTTGGAGAACATTTTCATTTCATTTACGGACCGTCTTCATGTTTTGGGGTGTTATTTCTAACTAAATTGGGGTGTAATTTCTCGGGGTGCTATTTCGCATGGCTACTATATAACTTAATGAAAAAACAACCCATAATAACAAATGAAATTAGGCCCCAAATATTACTAAAACGTACATTTGAATAAACTATATTTTACTTTTAGTCGTCTTTGATCCTCGTTATGTTTAAAGTTGTAATTTCCTTTAAGGCTATAAGAGATCATGTTTTCTCCGGTTAGTGAAAAAAATATAAATGACGCGGGTGGGATTCGAACTCACATTCACTGGACGATCGTTTCGATGTTTGTGAAGCATCATCTTCAGCAGCGTCTAGCCCGTTAAGCCACTGCGGTGTGTATTTACACAAATCACTAACCGAAGACATTTATTGATTGTGCAGAGTGATTGGTTGTCGCCACTTACATATTGCTTTCCTACTTACACGCACTGATGCAGAAGTTTTGAAAGTTCTATTTATAACGGGTCCGCCAAATAACTTTTTTTTTTGAAAATGCTATAAAAAAACTACTGAATATTTTCTCAAATTTCTTTTTTTATTTGAAAGTACAATCCTTCCGGTTAATAATGGAAAATAATTTCATTCAAATGGCTGCCTCGGCTGGCCATGCAGTAGCCTACACGATCGGTCCAATTTTTAAGCACATTATCGTTTGTGTGCAGCTGTATTTCACCAATGGCTTCACGAATATTGTCCTTTAAAGCGTCAATTGTCTCTGGCTTGTCGGCGTAACACTTATCTTTGAGGGCACCCCACAAATAATAGTCCAACGGTGTCAAACCGCAGCTCCGAGGTGGCCAAACGACATCAGCTCTGCGGCTGATAATGCGATCTTCAAAAACAGGGCGCAAAACAGAGGCATAATTGGGTAATTTTTCTTCGTTACAGTCAATGGCGATCGTTATCGGGCCATGTTGAACGAATTTTTGTTCACAAAAATTTAAGAGAAGGATATTGGAAACATTTGGTTTCAACAGGACGGCGCTACGTGCCACACAGCCGAAGCTACACTCGATGTTTTGCGCCCTGTTTTTGAAGATCGCATTATCAGCCGCAGAGCTGATGTCGTTTGGCCACCTCGGAGCTGCGATTTGACACCGTTGGACTAAGTGTTACGCCGACAAGCCAGAGACAATTGACGCTTAAAGGACAAAAAAAAGAAATTTGAGAAAATATTCAGTATTTTTTTTTTTATAGCATTTTCAAAAAAAAGTTATTTTGCGGACCCGTTATTACATTGCAGGTGTTTTGATAACAATTTTTGTATCGAAAATGGTATTAATTTGCTAAATATATTATATCCATTCAAATTATTTTCGTAGATCCCAAATAACACACAAATTGCTACAATTAAAGAATCCTCTCATTCTCTATATGTTTTACAAGTCATCCACGGACTTTTTAGTACATAAAACTACTGTTGCAAACTCGTATTAATAACTTGTTGTTTTTCTGCTATCGATGCGCCACTTTCTTTGCTGTCGTGTTGCTCGTTGCATTCTCATTATTTATCTATTAGATTTATAGGTACTCAATTTACACAAACGATCACAACAAACACATAAATTCACACAATTTATATTTCAAAATGAAAGATTATTACAAAGTTGAAATAATTAGTCCGTTTTAAAAAATTTATTTAAATTATTCCGGCGGAGAAGTATCTACCACTTTCGGTTCTTGCAAAGGAATGGATTCTTGCTGGCCTCTTTTTCACGCTCGCTCATTTTTCGACTTCTTTCCTCTCATTATCTTTATAAAAATTAGTTTCATTGCTTTAACAACTGATTCATTGCAGTTTCGTCAACTATAAATGTTGACAAACCTCCAAAATAAATAAAAATAAACTATAAAAACTAAAAGAAACCAAATACCAATAGTTTAAATCTCGTGCACTTACTTTTTTTTTTAAATTTTTAACCCATTTTTCTACAAAATTCACATTAAATAAAATTGGTACATGAACGAAAAGTAAGTTGTTGCAGCAACGAAATGAAAAATTTTCAAAGAAATCATGTATGAACTTTTTCGTTGCAGCGACTACCAAATGGTCGGATATACGAGACTTTTCATTGTAGCAACTTAAAAACATTAACGAATATGTTTCATCCATGCGACGAAGCGTTTTTCTTTCCGTGTATAAATTTGGGTATCTAAAAAAGAATTTATTTATTACAATTTTCTTTTAGCTCTTGGTAATTCTATTCCGTTATCAAACAATGTCCATCATGTGCCAGCTATAAGAGAATGAATACCCTTCCCTTTAAATCACAAGTTTGATTAAACCGTTCACCATGTTCATCGGACTCTGTTGCCAACTTATGTTCAAAATAATCCAAATGAGAATTCAAAAAATGAACCTAGTTTCTCAAAAGCACATATGTAGCATGGTGTCGCCGTATATTTGAGCAGTAGGGTAACGATTTTTGCCTACAGAGTTGTAAATAACTTCGTTTATGCTTCTCCACGCGCAAGTTCGTTTGGTGAGAGTATTTGCTAAAATTCAGACTTTTGCATAACAGACAAAGTCACGATGACGAACGTTATTGTTCGCTTTCTTTCTATAACAAGCGAACGAAAACATATACAATTCAGTACAAAATCGGACCCCACTTACACCCTCTCCCTCAAAATCCAAGCGAACGAAGCCATGCACTCACTTTCGTTTCAGAATGCGAGTCTCTATCTTTCGACTTGTCGTTCGCATGGTTTTACGTTTGTTTGTGTGGTTGTTGTTCAAAGCAATAACATAAACTAGACGTTCGCCATTTAATTTCGGAGCGAGAGAGGAGAGTACGAAGAACTAGTATCTGCAGGTGCCACAAAGTTGTCGTTTTTGTGCTGAAATTTAAATATATTTTAATAACAAATTTATTATAATGACATTATTTTCTGTCCATTGTGTTTCTTCCATTGAATTCTATATACATAAATTGTTTTTGTTTCAAGCTTTTATTTCATTTCCAGCTATGCGACAACCAAAAGACAAGTGACTGGTTTTGACATTTTCGTTCGCATAGATGACAGCGAAAATAGTTAGTGGCTTCCGATTTTTCAAATACACAATCACACAATAACATTTAAAGCCTGGGATAAGAACGAAAGTGAGTGACTGGTTTTCGTTCGCTTAGGTTTTCTTTCGAGATCGTGACTTTGGCTGTAAGTTTTCGTATATGCGGGCCAACAAAAACACCTGTTGTTATGAAAGGACACAATTTTTACAATTTATTTTGCATGAAACCAATGACAAGAATTAAAGTTTAAAGCACTCATACCTTCTTTTGTCTTTGCTTCGCTAAGTTTTGGAAACAATAGTCGTGTTTTGGTTACACGCAAGCGACAATCGCTTGCTAAGTTGCAAAGAAAACGGCAATTTTATTCAAAAATATGAATAAGGGATTAAAATGCTAAAAAATGCCAAAAATAAATTTAATTTAAACTTAGCGAAAACAATTGTCGTCGCTAAGTTCTCGCTAAGTCTTCGCTAAGTGATTCATACAAAACAAGCGAATATATAAGCAAGCGGTGTAACCAAAACACGCTTAATGTCTTCAGAAACTTTAATGGTTCTCCATGTGTATTAAACATTTAAGAAAGTTTTTCACCACACCAAGTTGTATATGCAATGGTGGTAATATAATTCAGTTGGTACCAGAGGTGGATAAAGGATTGGTACCAGAGGTGGATAAAGGATATTGTTCTCGTCTAATATCCCTTCAACTCTTGGCTCCCATTGTTTTTTGGAATATTGGTTCCCCTTCCATCTGCTATCCTATTTGCATAAGAAACAGTCATATTTAACGTATCCAGCCTGCATAACCGAGAGAAAGCTAACAACTTTTAAGTCACAACATACCCGCCATTTGTGCTCTTCATGTTTTACTGCATCCGATATAAATTTTATCGAATCTTAACTTTCCTTCATGTCAACTCAATACGCTTTTGGAATAGGAATCTTGGAATTATCGTAATAAAGGAGTACAGTTTTAAGACATTTCTTGGATGTATCTGTAAAGATACGCCGGTCCTCGGTGTTATATTCGGTGTTCATTTCCCCCACTAAACCTTCAATATCGTTGCAATTAGTAAATGTGTTGGATTCGCTAACTGAAAAGTATGGCAGACAAATGTCTTGGCGTTTATGAAAACAAGTAACATTAACACCAGGTTGAAGCAGATGAAAACTTTTCAAGTTTCCAGCTACGAGGCGGATCAATAAGTCCGTGACATTTCGAACTTATCTCGTAGTTATATGAAATGCAACACTGCTCCCATCAAGTGTCATCTGTTACTTTGCGTTTAACTGCTGTTCAAAATATACAACCTCGAGCATTTTTTTAAAAATGGAAAAAAGTGAATTCCGAGTGCTCATTAAAAATTATTTTTTGCGAAAAAAAACCGTCATTCAAACCAAGGAAAAGCTTTATAAATAGTTTGGAGACTCTGCACCATCGATTTTAATGGTAAAAAACTCAATCTGATGTGTTAGCGTCCTGTTTGTCGATCACATCTAATGCTGTTGGAATAGATTACATGCATCCTAAATTTTTTAAAATGTTATTGCCGAAACTTCTGCCAATTGTAACGTGTATATTCAATAAGATACTCTATACTAGTCATTTCCCCAGCAACTGGAAGAAAGCTAGAATCTTACCTATACCAAAATCTATCTCTGACTACAGGCCTATTTCAATTCTGACATTTCTTTCAAAAGCATTTGAACGTATTTTACATAATCAGATATTCGACTACTTGGACTCCAGATCTCTACTTACCGACCGTCAATCAGGTTTTCGTAAAGGACAGAGTTGCATTACTGCTCTAATTGACGTTGCAGAGGATATCAGAAAAGACCTTGATGAAAGCAGACTTACTTTTTTAGTACTATTAGACCACTCCAAGGCCTTTGATACGGTAGATCACTCGATTTTGTGCACTAAATTAAAACAACAGTTTAATTTCTGCAGTACTGCAACACGTTTAATTGAATCTTACTTGACAAATAGGTACCAATATGTCGACGTAGGGAAGTCAAAATCGTCAATGCTATCAATAAATCGAGGTGTTCCACAAGGCTCAATCATTGGACCCTTACTTTTCTCTATGTATGCAAATGATCTGCCAACTTATATCTGTGAATGTAGCGTACGTATGTACGCGGACGATATTCAGCTTTACTTAAGCTGCGAGCCGGAACATATTGATCAATGTATTAGAACCCTGAGTCAAAATCTTAACAGAGTAAATCGCTGGGCATCGGGAAATGGTCTTGCCATAAATCCCGGAAAATCTAAATGTTTGATTATTGGAAAACGTTCAATATTGCCCACACAAACTCCACAAATTATGCTTAATAATCAGAAAATCAAAATCGTTAAAACTGCGAAAAACTTAGGAATTATTTTTAACTCCAGCTTAACATGGTCGGATCATATTAACACCATATGTGGACGCACTTTCTCAATGCTCAGAAATCTATGGCAAACACAACATTGTACCCCCATTGGAATTAGAAATTTACTAGCCAAAACGTATATTATGCCTGTTTTATTGTATGGTAGCGAACTGTTTGCTAGCTGTGATTCGCAAAGTAGAAGAAAACTTAACGTCACTTTCAATAACGTTATACGCTATGTTTACGGTTTAAAGAGATACGACCACATTTCGTCCTTTTCTCATCAGCTCTATGATGTAAGTTTTGACAATTTGCTTAATATAAGGGTATTGGTTTTTTTACACAAAATCATCAACACAAAACAGCCACTACACCTCTATAGACGTATTACTTTCTCCCGTTCATGTAGAGGAAGGAAACTTAATTCATTCAAATATAAGACTCACACTTCAGAATGGCAGTTCTTCATAAATGGAATCCGTCTCTGGAACACGCTCCCAAATAATATACAGCTAATAAATAATGTACTGCACTTTAGAAATATTATTACTGATCTGTATTCTTAAGTTTTTGTTTTTTTGGTTTATAATTTTTGTTGAAACTCCTTTGATGGTGATTAATGATTTATGTGCTTTTTTTTTGACTATTTTCCTTTTCTACTTAATTATAACAGAATTAATTTTCTTTTGTGTTTGTTTTAATAATGATTATTTTTCTTAAATTTGATTATGTTACATGTTTCTATGCTAATTGGTATTATATTTATGTTTTAAAACAAAGTTTTTTTTTTTTCTCTCTCTTTTATATATTACGACTTATAATTTTTGTTACAGTTATGTCTTTATGTTTTTCCTGTCTTATTTTACACTAGTCGTAATTTGCGTTTTAAATGCCTGTGCTGCAATATAAGACTTATGTCTTGTGTACAGGAACTAATTAATCAATAAATAAATAAATAAATAAATAAATAAATAAATACACGGCGAATATTATGGTAACATATTGGACCGATTTAACGAGGATTAAAAAAAACCAACCCCATATGGCCAACAAAAAAGTTATTTTTTGTTAAGAAAATGCACGGTTGCACTCGTGTGTAATCTCAATGGCAAAATTCCGCCATATTCTCCGGATTTAGCCCCCAGTGAGTATTTCCTATATCCAAACCTAAAGAAATGACTCGGTGAAACGAGTTTTAGCTCCAACGATGAAATTATTGATTTTTTTTGCAAAAAAAACTGTGTTTCTTTCAAAAAGTCGCGGACTTATTGACCCGCCCTCTAATATTTCTGATTTGTTTTTAGACAGACTCAGCCTCCATGCCAATGCATTTAAATGCTCTTGCGACATTAATATTGGGCTTGAAGCTGCTTCATTTCCTGAGTAAGCGCTGCCAATGGCTTCTGTTCCAACGCATGTAGTGACATCAAGATGTTGACGACTTCCAGGATGTAGCTCAGGTGGTGGAAGTTGCTCCGAATATGTTACTGGGAGCAAGTGGTGTTGTCATTTTCACCTGAGTCTAGCCAGCGTATGAGATTACCGAGCTGAATTGATTTTTGTTGACCTATAGCGAAATGAAAATTAAAAATTAAATTACCTTACGACCACAGCATTAAACCGTTGTGACATGTGCGACAAGAATGGTTGGGCGTCCACAGCTCATCAGGAAAACGTCTAGTTGAAAATACCTTTTTTAGAAATAGTATGCTTGCTCCTTCACGTGAAATACCCTACATGTAATGCAATTCGAACACGTCATTGAGTCAGTAGCTTCTGGCTGATTTTGAGTTTGGTTTTGACTTTGTTGCAGGCCGACGGGTCTTATCAGCCAAAGTGCAGCTAACAAAGTATGGCGCGCCTAATTAGCGCAGTGTGAATAAATTACAACATTTTCTCTTATTTTTATTTATAGATATTAGATTTACAGCTTCTTTTGTTCGGCAACTTATAGTGAACTTTCACGTAGAATATTATTCCAATACACAACAACCCCCTAGAATGCATCCAACTCGGAATAACTACGAAATTAACCCTTAAACAGATTTTCAATTTTGGAGTGACTTGACTTGGCATTCAAGTTGAGTTTTGAGCTTTGGTGTGTTAAGCAACTTAGAATTTTATGAGAAAAATTTTTGTAGTGGCTTTTAACCCGCTACACACCTGCTTAGGGGTGTTTTTTACCCTTTTCCACAAAAAGAAGAAAAAGGGCCCATATATTGAGACGTTAGAGGGTTAAAGTATTTCACAAAAATGTTTCTCGTAAATTTTTACATAAAATTTCTGAACACATCCTATACCTAAAATGTAAGACTAACATGGGTTCCTATTCATCATAAGAATGCGCAAAAGCGGGGAAAATTTCAACCCTCTAAAAAAATCTGACTTAAACTTTCAAAACGCCGATACACGTATATTTTTTTTGACATTATTATAATGACATTATTTTCTGTCCATTGTGTTTCTTCCATTGAATTCTATATAAATTGTTTTTGGTTTCAAGCTTTTATTTGATTTCCAGCTATGCGACAACCAAAAGACAAGTGACTGGTTTTGACATTTTCGTTTGCATAGATGACAGCGAAAATAGTTATTGGCTTCCGATTTTGCAAACACACAATCACACAATAACATTTAAAGCCTGGGATAAGAACGAAAGTGAGTGACTGGTTTTCGTTCGTTTTCTTTCGAGATCGTGACTTTGGCTGTAAGATCGGCTTTGGTTTACAGTAGATATCTAGTCAATAAACCGAGAAGTCGCCCGACTTTTGGCTGTGACCGTACCTTCTCTCAATTTTTGTATGGGAGGTAGCAGAGTGGGGGTTGCAAAACCACCCATTTCCCCCAGCAGAGTGGAGGTTGACTATATATTGCACAATACTAAATTTCATAATTGTTGATTGTATTTCATGGGAGTTCTATTGTCGACCAGCCAGCCGTCCGCACAACTTTTATATGGGAGGTAACAAAATGGATGTGACGTAATCACCCTTTTTTTAGTAGGTGACTGACGTTTTACGAAATGAAGCCTAATATCGGAAGTGGTTTACACGACTTATCGTATCGCCAAATCGAACGGCCGCCCAGCTTTTGTATGGAAATGACAACGTCCCCAATTTTCTCCAGTTAAGTACAAATTTACAGATTACACAGTGCGATAAAATGGAGGAAATTGTCTGGGGGTGAATGATTTCTTCACGGAATGAAAGTCTTATGTGAATATATTAAAATTCTAGAAGGATATACCCCTCTTAGGTCTCACTATATTTTTATGCCCTGATGAAATTTTTATTTACAGCCGAAATAGTACTTGTAAAATGTAAAAAAAACTATGCTTATCAATACCGTAACGCATTTTTAGATATGATGTCTTCAGTGAAATTGAAACAGATTTTTTTCGTAGAGTATTTCAAACCTCTCTAACGATTCCTTACGTGTCTCTTTCGTTCATATTTCGAGAAATGTCAAAAAAGTACCTTAAGTACCTCATCAGACAGAAGACCTAGGCGGAAACTCACCTAGCATGGAAAAAGTTCGCTCAATAGTGAGCAGAAAGAATCTGATATAGGTCATTAGATGCTCTAAGCCCTATACATCAGCCAGACCTGACGGGATAATTCCCGCGCAACTACAGGAGGCACTATACCTATCTTGTAGTTGGTTGGAGGCAATCTTCAGGGGCTGCCTTATGCTGGGAGTCATTCCTAGCATTTGGAAGCAAACCAAAGTGGGTTTCGTCCCGAAAACGGCAAATGCTCTCATGTCAAACCAAAGGACTTTAGACCAACCAGTCTATCATCCTTTGTTCTTAAGACATTTGAAAGGTTGCTGGACATTCACGTTCGAAGAAATCTTCCACAGAATCTACTATCGAGTTCTCAGCATACGTATATCAAGGGCAGGTCAACTGAGACGGCTCTCCACTCTATAGTCAGCGTAATAGAAAACTCTCTTGAGAATAAGGTCTTCGCTCTGGGGACCTTCCTGGACATCGAGGGAGCCTTCAATAACATTCAACCTTCGGCGATTCTTAGGTCGTTACCGAATCTAGGAGTCGACAGCTTAGTGACACGTGTAATTGGGAAGCTTCTGGTGGATAGATCCGTCAAAGCTGAATTGGGTGGTGTTACAATTGCTAAGAACGTTAACAGAGGGACACCGCAGGGGGGACTTCTGTCTCCACTATTATGGTTAACTTCTGTCAATGAACTGCTCTTGAATTGGACAGGGCGAATGCCAGGCCTTTGCCTACGCCGATGATATTGCTATCATCTGTACGGGTAGAAACCTCAATTTACTTAGCATTCGTACAACCAGCCTACTTAGTCTGATTTCGAACTGGACCGGACTATCACTTAACCTACTTAAAACCGAGCATATATTGTTCTCTCGGAAATATAAAATACCCGCATTTGAACTGCCGTCAGTTAATGGGGTCCAATTACAGTTGACGGAAAAGGTCAAAAATGCTCCAAAAGAAATATATTCTGAATTCCTTGATGAAAATTCAAAGATCAGCACTGATTAGCGTTAGTAGGGCAATGGGCATGACGTCAGCTACTGCACTTAGTGAACATCTGTACTCCTGATATCATGGCCGAATCGGCAGCCGCTATATCCCTGGTGAGAATCAGAGATTGTGGCGTCATGATATCGGTGCATTCCGGACACGCTGAATTGCTACACCGGATCAACTTTATTCCCGTAAAATCGGACTACTGTATCCCCTACCTTCTACAAGCGACAAATCTAAGGACTTCTATTCCGAACAGGAATACCTGGGAAAAGTCAATGGAAGGGGACACCAGTAATCAGATTTTTCACGGATGGATCAAAGTTGGACGAGCAAGTAGGCTATGGGGTCCATTCACCGGACCTAAATGTAAATATCTCCTTCAAGCTGCCTGATCACTGTAGTGTATTTCAGGCGGAAATTACCGCCATACTGGAGGTTGCTGAACTACTGAAAAGTAGTGTCACAACTCTCCGGTGAATATGTATCTGCACAGACAGCCAGGCTGCCATAAAATCTCTGGAAGCCATATTTGCTACGTCCCTGACGGTGAATGAATGCCACTCATCACTTAGGGTGATGGCACAGTATTTCGATATCAGGCTCATCTGGGTACCGGGACATTCCAGGCAATTGCGTAGCGGATTCCTTAGCTAGACAGGGTACTACGGCACAGGTTCACAGTGGGCCGATAATATATTCAAGGACAAGTGGAGACTTACTTCAACTTGCAAACAAGCTAAGGTCCACTGGCCACAGGTGGACAGGAAGAGGACTAGACAACTACTTAACTTGCCGAGAGGCAGGTTATCCACAATGATAGGAATACTTACGGGACATTGTCTTGTAGGAAACACGCCCTATGGTTGGGACATAGAAACTCCACTCTCTGTAGATGCTGAATGGAGGAGGACGAGGAAACGACGAAACACCTTCTCTGGCAGGTCTGAGAAGTAGGATATTCGGAACACATTTAGTTAGCACCGTAGCCCTACAGGATATTCCTGTAGCTCTTATAGACAAATTCCTTGAAAGGGCAAATTGCTATAGAGGAAACTGCAGGTATGACAATGGGCTTCTTTAGCCTAAGTGTGCTATACTACTAAATGAATAGTAGATATTTTTAGTTTGTCATCCATCTGAAATTGTGTGTTTTTTCTTCTCTCTACATTTGTCAACTTCACTGCAGTTTTACCAACTGCTTGGATACGCAATATTTTTGCGTTTTTGATTTTCTGTAGTAGGACAAAACGAAATTGATTTCACTTTCGAACGAAATTGCGCTCTGTGACATGGCTGATATATTGGCATTTAATGTTAAAATTCAAAACTATTTTAAAAAAGGACGAAAAAGACTCGTAATCTACATAAACATCTACTTTTATTTTCCACCACCAATTCTTAAATGGACCGTTAACCATTTTTTGAAATATTTAAAATCTTAAACTGGCTTTCTAGGTCGATTTCTAAACACTACTTTGAAAAGGGCCAACAGGACGCGTAAAAGTTGGAGGTATCGATTTCTTGTCTTTGACAACCCCTCCTAAAATGTTCTGATCAACATTTTCGTGGAACATTGGAATGCCCAAGAGTCTTGTTTTAAGGTATGTTTTTGACGTTCTCGAAATAAGGACGATACGGACACGTCAGGAATAGCTATATAGGATAGAAATGTTGTACGAAAAAAGTCTCATTCAATTTCACTGAAGACATCGTATCTCAAAACTGCGCTACGGTAGTGATAAACATATTTAGGTTAATGGACATTTTTCAAATACTATTTCGTCTCAAAATAAAAAAATTATCAGGCCATAAAAAAATAGTGAGGCCTCTGAGGGGCCTGTCCTTCCGGGATTTTATTATACTCACCTAAGGCTTTCATTCTGCAAAGGAATCAATCACCTTACATAAAGTTGTTGCACTGTGTAATTAACCGATATATGAGTTGATGCTACAGAAAAAAGTGTGGGAAGAAAGAAATATGATTTTGTTTTAATGCAGGCCTACACACGCTTGTAACGTGTGTAAGCCAGTTGTACAACCGTTGTATTAGAATCAAGATTTTTTGAATTTTTGACGTAGAATACGTCTTACCTTACGGTATGAGGAGTCATGTCAGGTTTTTATTGTTGTAATCTTTATTTCATTGAATTTGAGGAAACGGCTAGATGAATTTTTTTACAATTTTTTTGTAGGTAAATGAAGATGTTATCTTTCGTTTGATATACATTTCATATTGGTTGATATATTTCTAGTATTTTAATTTCTCAAATGAAAATTGTTTAAACACATACACTCAAACATATGTGTGGTGTTTGGTTGAGTGTTTTTGGTTGCTCAACATTGCTTAGGAACATGTATCTAATAAAAAGTGAAACGAACAGCAAGCTAATGTTGCTTGGCAACATGTATCTAGTAAAAAGTGAAACAAACAGTAAGCTAACGTAATAAAACTTTTTTTGCGAAAGCTTCAATAAAGTTGTTGTAACATTAATTTTGAATTGTAAAGCGTAAAGCTTTCACACAACGCTCGAATGCTAATGCGAAGACTCGATAAGATAAACCTTTTTTAATATTAGGGCGGCCCTCTCAACATTCGCAGAACTTATTTCAATAAAAATATTAATTAAAATACATAAATTAAATTAAGTTTAAAAAAATTGAACATAATATTTTTTTTTTAAACGGACTTGAATCAAATGCCGTTGGTAAATATAAAAATTACAGCAGACAGTTGTCCGAGGCCTTCGGCCACGGACTGTCCCTGCAGGCTTTGTCAGAGACGCGGCCATTAAGTTTAACGTAGAATACGCCATCCGATAAGACAGAAAACATATATAACAATAAATGATAAATAATATAAGCAAATGAATTTATTGTTATATATGTTTTCTGTCTTATCGGATGGCGTATTCTACGTTAAACTTAATGGCCGTGTCTCTGACACAGCCTGCAGGGACAGTCCGTGGCCGAAGGCCTCGGACAACTGTCTGCTGTAATTTTTTTGTTGATGTTGGTACAACGGTTGTAGCGTGTGTATGCATGCCATACAACCTCTTTGTTTTTTCTTCACTTTAATTTTGTTGTTGTGAGAGTAAAGAGCACCTTAGACCAACGGATTGTCGGGCCGACTTTCGAGCCCGCAGGAAGTCTTCTTCTTCCTCCAAAATTTTATTTACAAGTAAAATGACAACGTCCGCGTTCATCTTTACACACGAAAAATATTTTCTAAATGTGATTGCTTCAAAGGTTGGTTCGTAGGTTGTAACGTGTGTAGCAAAAAGCCCCAACTCTCTCCTACCATACCATAGAAAGGATAGAGTGTTCCCTATTATTTTAGTGTATCTTTGCCCGTCCAAATTTGCACCTCTAGAAGTTAGGTTCAATTTGATGGCAAAAGTCGGACGTATTAGTTCCAAAACGTGAAAAAGTAAATACGCAACTGAAAATGTGAGACACGGTTCTTTCTCCGGATGGTATATTTTAAACAAATATGAATGAGTCCATTATGTCCAAAAAATCCCTCATACTGCACCATTTAGCAGAATTACTGCTTAAGCAATTTTTGTTTGCAATTGTGGCGTTGACGACGGCTTCGAGTATTTAGAAAATAACGTTCTTCGTATTAAAACGTTTATTTTGTAAGCAACTATTTTTCTGGTCAGTTAAAAAAGTTAGTTTCAATGAGGACCACACCACAGGCTCAGCCTAAAGGCAATGAAATCCCAAATCCGGCCCTGTATTTAACATTTCTTATTGGGATTTTTATACATCATGTACTACAAAACATGCTACACTAGTTGAAAAGCCCGTCAAACGACGGTCAAAACTTAATAATGTATATATGTACATGTGCCTGTTGCTGTGTTGGGCGGAGATATAAATTGTTCGCCTAAAAGTATACAATTATTTAAAACATTTTAAACCGTTTTTATGTAGTTGGCAACGCATTATTATTATGTAGTATGATATGTAGGACCAATTTCAATACAGAAGTACAGTACAGGGTTCTGGAATTTGCTAAAATGTCCTTAAAATATCCCATTTTAATTACGCTATTCAAAGATAGATGGCTCACTTATAAACGTTAGAACAATGAAAAAGTCAAAAAAGTTAAAACAACAAGAATTTGTAGTAAGATGTCAGTATTTGCCTGATGCATATTTAACAACGTTACATTGTATCAATGACTTCTAAGATTTGCTTTAAAACTGATTTTGTTTTTACACTTGAGAAAATGAATATACATAAGTGTTGTGAAAAATGGTTTAAAATTAACTCATTAAAAATTAAGACACACTCCGGGGAACTGCAAAGCGGATGAGCTTACGAGACTGGGGATAATCGTACAGGTTCCTGCTAGTGACTTGTAAGCATATCCTGCAAGAACGTTCCTTTGTGAGGACGCAGGAGAGGTGGATGAGGAACAATATTGACAGACAGATTTGAACGGTAGTGAATAGGATAACATCAATGTACATTCTGTCTCTAGCCCTAGGCCCAAGGTTAAGATTTGACTGGGTACTGTCTGATTTGTAGACATTAAGCGAGGGTAAAGTTCAGGGCAATTGACTTTTGTAGTCTGTCGGTATTCCAATAGCTGTATTTCATTTGTCTTATCCAACGATTTCTCTATTAGTGTAACATATGATTTTCATGTACAAGGTTTAGTAAATCTCGCCTATTCCTTTTGACTACAGGCTGGTTCAGTCACGACTGGACAAATTTCACAAGGGTATTCCTTGGCTCATTTCATGAAAATATGTCCATCTACGACCATCCCCGAAAATGCAAGGAGGTAGCGGTTTGGAAATTTTCGGATTGGTGGTCGGAGCAAATTGACATATTTTCATAAAATGAGCCAAGGAATACGCTGGTGAAATTTGTCCAGTCAAAACGAAACCAATCTTTATGAAATTTGGTGCTTGACAAAATTTAGACAAATGCCATTCTTCTATGAAAAATGAGTGGAATTGCCACACCCATTCAGGTCCCTCACACACAAAAGTTGGGCGGATGACCGGTTGATCGGCACTATAACTCTCGTAAACTACAACCGATCTTAATGAAATTCTGTACTGGGCAATGTTACCTACTGTACCACGCCCTACTGTACCATGCACATTTTCGTACCTGCTATACAAAAGTTGGGCGGCTTTCCGGCTGGCCGATCTTAACAAAATTTAGAACTGATCAATATTTTGTCAAAAGCTACTGTGTAATAACAAAAGAACAACTTCGCCATGCCCATTTTTGTACCTCCTGTATATTGGGCGGGCAATTAGCTGGTACTAACGATAACTGCCCAAAATCACTTAGGATCGTAATTATATGGGGTATTGAATAGCATTTAGTGCAATACAACTCTGCTATTGAATATTGACACATTTGCCACCCCCATTCGTTCAACGTGTCGTTATAATAGAACTCGCTCGCATTGGATGACTTAGGGTGAGGGTATTTTTAAGTCGGTTCACCCGACTGAAATTTCTGTACTGCACTGGAATTCTCTAACTTTTTAACGACAAAAGTCGGTAGTTAAATTGTCAAAATTCATAAAACTTCAATACAAAATTTCCGAATTTTGACAATTTACCTACCAATTTTTGTCGTTAAAAAGTTACAGAATTCCGGTGCTGGTTCCTTCAATGCTAGAAATTATCCGACCGTACAAAAAAATTAATGAGTGTTCGAACTCACGTCGATGTGTTAACACCTCTTTGTTACACGGTACCTGTTCGTTTACTATGAACACATTAGTAAATGTTGCATTGGAAAATAAAAAAAATATATAGTTTTTGTGCCGAAGGCTGTTTTGCTATTGCACTTTCTTTTTTCTTATATCTGCTTTAACATTAGATGTAATATATTGTTAAAGTAAGTAAAGCAATATTTTGCCCACTGAAATATTTTTTTTTGTTTTATCATAAACAGAGCGACGACGACCTGCTTGTTTGAATGCTGGCATGCGACTGAATAAAAAACAATATTTAGCTCACTGAAATAATTGTTTTTGTTTCGTCATAAACAGAGCGACGATAAAAAGTATTGAATAGTATAGAGAACTTATTGCACTCTTATTCCGCTCTCATGTAGAGAGTCTGAGTAAAAGAGCATAAACGAGTCTTATTTTCTGTATAGAATATTTCAATATAAATGTACCATTTCGACAATGTTATTACATAAAACAATACAAAAAGCATAAATGTTCCAAAAGTCATCAATGTTTCACATCAAAAGTAATTTTGAGTCATACAATTCGTTCCAAGAGTTCTCTATACTATTCAAAACTCTTTGGCGATGACGACCTGCTTGTTTGTTCGCTGCCGCTACATCAATACCATCATAATTATTTTATTATTTAACTCTGTGTGTTGTTTGCATGTGTTCACTTTGATAGATTGGCCTACCCGTGCCTATGTTGACACATCAAAAAACTATTTCATTTCAATCATGGATGAAGATATTGCTGTTTGGTATTATTTGTTTAAAATGTTTATTACTTAGAAGTAGACTTGTTTAATTGTTTAATTTGTTTGGATTTTTGTTTTCGGCTATTTTGGTCCGTTTTCGTTTTAATGCAAGTGACAGTGTTTCATTATATTCCTCCGACGATTCGTTGCGAATTTTCCAACATCTTCAGGGACTCTTTATTTTAACCACATTAAAATAAAATAACTTCAACCAAATATCAATTAATAACAATCTTTACACAAATTGCAAATATTCTTGTTGTAAGTCATTATAATTCAAATGACCACTGTGGAAACAGAGTTAGTGTATAAACTGTTTATTTTGCAGATTTAATAAAGAATAAGTTGACAAAAAAATGATACAGCATAAATATACTACAGGTGCGCTCATAGTTTGTTGTATAAAATTGAATTTACTTTCTACATTTACTGCAAATACAACAGACTGTGAATTCCTCTATTAAAATATATGGTTTAGTAAAACTTTTCATAGACATAAAACATAATACGCCAGTAGGACAAAAATAAGTATTTAAAGCATTAAAATATGTCCGAAAAAAATAGACAATATTGAAAACTACTGTTAAAATATCAATAAAATTATCATCAAAGACAATGTGGAGTTAAACATAGAGTTCCACATTACCCGCCTAGGATGTTCCACATTACCCTCCAATTTTCAAAATGGCGGATTTGGAGGTACCTCTGATTTTTGGAATATAACATTTTTAATACATATTTTTGAAATAAATTCATTTAGCCAATCGATGAACAAACATATTAGATTCAATCAAGTACAATTTTTTTTTTGGTAGAGCGACAAAATAGGAAACGGGTTTCCCAATACCCGAAGTTGATCCAAGTAAGTATGTTTGGGGCTTAAACTATTGTTATCTTGGGCTTCTCACACTTTTCCAATATATTATTTATTTATAATAGTTCTTTGTCAAACATTTAACGATGTCAAATTGAGTGTTAATCAGTCTTTAGTGTGATTAAAGAAATGTGTCTAGAATTATAACACCCAGTAAGCGCTGAGCACATTGAATTTTAATTTTAAGTTCTGTCGCTAATTCTAGTGATTGTGTTCGATGGTAGAAATAATAATAGTAAATTAAAGCAATACATTAAGTGAAATCAACTTCAATTGAAATTCAACTTCCTATTCGTTATTTTTTAAACATTGGTTTTACATTCGACGTATAATTACACTGTAATTAAAGCAACAACAACAATTTATATACTCCCAATGTGTCATATTAATCCGTTACTAATTCGAACCGGATCCGTTTCTGCGGTAATTTTGTCCGAAACGGACATCCGTTACGAACTCATAACGGACTCGTTTACGTATGAAATTCCTCTCGAAACTGGGAATCGTTTTTTATACTTTTTCGGATCCGTCTTGAACTCGTAACGATCTTCATATTCGAATCCGTTGCGGATTCGTTTTTTTATGAATAAATGAAATTGAAACAAATGTAAATAACAGAATGGTGGAAGTATTGGAACGAAGTTCCTTATCGCACGTTGCGGGATGGGGGCTAAATGAAAAAATTTAAAACAAACCAGTATTATATTGCATACTTTTAGGATTTAGGATTTGTACAGTCAGGGACATATATGAGGGTTGATTTCTTCAAAGTTGGCTTTGTGATAGTCATGCCCATGTGAAGTGTGCTGGCTTCAATGGAAGGCATTATGCTATAATAACGGCTAAGGAAAGCGGGCTTCGCTGGAGCTAACCTATTTAAGGAGGCAAAGAAAGGATTTCAAACTTTAAATACTGATTTTATCTCTATTAGTTTGAAACTTAAATCGTTGGAGGATATGTTTGATACTTTTAAATGGCCTGAAGACATCTCCTCCTCTCCAAGACGGAAAAAAAGCTTCTAGTGACGTAATTTAATTGTGCCAGTAACTCCTAACTTGGATAATTTGGGCAGTCTTCTCTTATCTCCGAAACCGTCGTCGTCTGTTGTTCCTTCATCCACTGAAGTCAGGGACCGTAATAATTATGAGTTTTATTATAAAAATGATATATGTATTAATGATTATATTATGAGATTTAAAGACTTTTTTCAATGGTAATGATTAATTTTGAGTAATATGTATTACAAAAATCAGATGTTGTGTTTGTTTTGATTGTTTGCATTTTTTAGTACCGTATAGTCTCGAAAACGGTTGGACTGATCTTTCTGAAATTGGACCGCCCATTGGACTCTATTTTTGAAAACGCAATATCTGGAGGACTGTTTCACCAATCGCCTTGGAAATTTGTGTGGATGCATTTGGCAGCAAAATTCGTGATCCAACATAAAATGGCCGGAATCGCAATAGTGGGCGTGGTATACATCTTGAAACTTTGTACGGCTGTACCTCATGAACTATCAGAGGCATGAATATGATATTTGGTATATAAGTTGTTCGTACAGTACGAATTACAGTCAGGGAATAAGTGGGCGGTGCCACGCCCCCTTTTAAAAAATCGCTCTGGTGGATTTTCTAATAGACCGATTGTTATGAAAATTTCACAATAAAGAACCGATGACCTGCTGATAGTCCTTGGCTATACTTGGAAAAGATTGGATAAAGGGGCGTGGCACCGCCCATACAACTTCAAATTTAAAATAATTATATATCATGAATTGTCAGAGGTATGCAGATGAGATGTTCGTATAGTTCGAATTACAGCTAGGGTGAAAGTGGGATGTGCCACTCCCCCTTTTCAAAAATCGCTCTGACGGCTTTTTTAATAGACCGATTGTTATGGAAATTGCAAAAGAAATCGAGTTCCATACATAATGGCATCGAACGTACTTTCACAGGAATAAAGAATTTCATTGGTATCTAAAACCGGTTTTGTTTTATTTAAAAAAAACTTTTGTAGCGCTCTTATTGAAAACCCGATATAATCACTAGAAATTATAATGCAACCGATGCCCTGATTCTAAGCATTCCCATGATAAGCATTCCCGACATGCCCATCGATTTCAGTTTCCGATTCGGTTACCATTTGCGATGACCATTAATAAAGCGCAAGGGCAGTCGCTTCAAGTCTGTGCCTTAAATTTGACAAATCTGTGTTTTTACCACTGACAATATATGTTGCATGTTCTCGTGTGAGTAAACCTATATATATTTGCACCAGATGACAAAACTAGAGCACTTGAATAAATAGAAAAATAATAACAAAATTGTGTTTCATTAAAATTACAATTCAGGGGTAGCGAAGCGCAACGGGAACAGCTATAATAGTATAATGAGAAGCTTTTTAGACAAATAAACACACGTTCGAAATCTAATCAAATTCTTCTAACAAACAGTTATTTTACATTCTTCTTCATAATATTCCAGACAACTACAGGTTTATTTGCCCATTGTATTCTAGTTCACACTTTGGCATTACAAAAACTTTGAAGGCAAAAGGAAGTTCGCCGGGTTCAGCTAATTTAGTAAATATTGTAGTTTTGAACCCAATAAAAAGTAAATTTAGAAAGTTTAAAAAAATAATAATTTCTTAAATAAGTGTCTTTCCTAAAAAAAAAAGTACATTTTCTCAAAAAAAAAAAACAAAATACAAAGTAACATATCTTAAAGAAGTACCTTTGCTTTAAAAAGTAAATTTTCTTACAAAAAGTACCTTTTCTTAAAAAATAGTTATGTTTTTAAAGTAAGTACCTTTTTTAAAACCTAAATTTTCTTACAACAAATTGCCTTTTCTTATAAAACTATCTTTTTTTAAGGATTAAATTTTTTGTGAAACAAAATAACTTTTCTTGAGATAAGTATCTACCCTTAAAAGTTTACATATTCTTGAAAAAAAATACCAATTCTAAAAAATTCCCATTTCTTAAAAAAATACATTCTTTTATTAAAAATTCATACTCATGGCTTTTTCTTACAAAAAGTACATTTTCTTAAAAAAACATTAGGTTTTAATAAAAGAAGAACTTCTCTTAAAAAAATTATCTTTTCGGGAAAATATAATACATATTCTTACAAACAGAACCTAAAAATATACTTAAAAAAATACATTCTATAAAAAAACATCTTTCTTAAAAAAAGTTTATCATTTTACAAAAAGTGTGTTTTCTTAAAGATCCATTTAAATTATCGTATTTTTCAAGGGGCGCCTTAGGGGCGTTGAAACTAACTACTACATAATATATAGCGAAAGGGGCATCGTTCCAACCGGGTGTCCTCTGACACCTCATGGAATTTTTTTTTCATATTTATTCCTTAAAATTTCAGCAGACTATGTTTGTTGTATGTGTATGGGCGGGAAAAAAAGTGTTCAGGTCTCAACCCCTAGAAATATGCGTATAGCTGAAAAGCCAAGCATTCGGTTTGAAGGTGAACTGCAGCATCATGTGACTATAATCCACTCAAGTTTTTCATTACATATTACATTACTTATAGACTTGCTATCATCTAAAGTTAACTCCTTGTAGTATATATTATGTTTTTAAGTTTATGTGGTTTAGCAACTTAGACATGAATATTAAATATTACTGGCCCAAATGTCTGCCGCCAGAATGTGAAGGGAAGAGGTGGTGTGTCTGTAGGTCTACGGGTTTGGTTTCCTCACGTAATGTTTGCAATTTCATACTTGCTTTCCGAAACTTCCATTCCGCTTTTTTATGTTTTTACGGGGTCGTAATGGATCTGCCAAATATCAATTCCACTTATTCGAAGTTTAAACCATGTACAAACACATGGACGCTAAATTGACAGAACTTAATATGACAAACTACATACAAACATTTTAATTCAATGATGTTTTTAATAAATGAGAATTTATAAAATGAGCAAAAGATATGTTAATATTCATATGTCATTCATGTGAAAATGTTTTTGATTTGAAACCAGATTTTTAATCCTACAACACAATAATTATGTTCCTCATAATGCCGACATTTTCTATTAATGATATCATTTTCGTGGCCGTCGGTGGTGCAGGGGTAGTGTGCGCGGCTATTGTCCATTAGAATATGGGTTCGATTCGTGCTCTGGCCACATTTCTTTCAACGACGGCCACCTCGCTTAGTCGCGGCGATGTAGTTGAGTTATTTGCCACAAAACATATGCTCAAAAAACCGTTCGAAATCGTTGTAAAACTTTAGGTTCTAATCAGTGAGTATAAAACTAGAATGAGCATACCTTACTGGTTGTGAGAATCTCTCTTCAATCATATCATGGGATGTAGCAGGAAACCATTTATGTATAGCCTTTTCGTTTCGACTACTAGTCTGTTTGATCACTTTCACTTAAAGTATTTGAATCACCAAATTCGAAAAGGGCTCGTGTCGGTATTTTCGAAAAGGGCCCATCTCGGAAACTGTAACAGCTGTTTTTTCAGCACTCTTAAATTAAACAAACATTTCAGAATTTGATTTATTTATTTCAGAATTTTATGATGCATTTCAATGATTAGCTTTTTCAACAATTTCATACAGGCTGAGAGAAATTCAGATTTTTGTGTCTCTTGAAAAATTTGAAAATTGACAAAGAAAATAATTGGTGTGACGAAGCATTCCCTTTCAGTGTATGGAATGATAATCACAAGTCGTGTGAGTGGAGCCGGGAAGATGTCGGCGCAAAGTCCGCTTTGTTATCAGGTCAAAGTTGTTGTGAAGGATTTAATCCCATATGTACAAATAATAAGGGGTTCTCTTGGAATTTTCTGCATGTGATAGAAATTATCCCGCTGGCCGCGTAAATACGGCCTTTAGGTAGCCATTGAATCAAAATAGTTTATCGCAACTTGAGGTATTAAAAAAAATTATAATCTTTTCCCTTTACACCCCGTGAAGGGATTGATGAGAGCTTCTGACAACCAGTGAGCTGTGCGCTTTCTAATTTTTCACCCACTGATATGTATATAGAGTTTTACACCGGTTTCGAATGAAATTTTGGGAAGCTTTTTCACGGATAAGTACTCGATAGTGTCGCCGTCACTAAGCGAGGTGGTCGTCGTCGAAGGAAAGTAAGTCGGTCAGAGTAGGGATCCAACCGACGTTCTCATGCACAAGAACCGCGCAACCAGTCATTGCACCACCGACGGCTACAACTTTAGATATTAAACTTATTTAAATTCGCCGATTTGTCTTGATTAATAAAGTTTAGATCAACCGGCTCAATAAAACATGGGTAAAGAGAATAGTTAGCATCTAACTTATGATAATGGTTGTCTGCTTTGCGGGTACAAATTGTTGGTCCAAGAGACGAATGTAACGAAGAATACGGCTCAGATATGACTCAGATATGACTGGTCCTCGTGGCAGTTTTAATTGAAATGTAGTAAATAAATGATTTCGATTATGAATTCTTTGAAGTGTAAGCTCAGACATTGATTACTATTTCAGGTACTACAACTCATTTGAAATAATAACAAATACAAAGTTACAACAGCAAGTAATGTCTATTAAAAATTAATTGTTAGAATTTCATTATCGTCTTTCCCCCTTGGGTAGAAACTACCATATAGTTAATCAACGAGTTCATTAGCAAAATCAAATAATATTCGAGTACTTTGCCTTTGGGCCACTTAAACATTTTCCTCTTGAGCTACAAGTCGAACTACAACTAATTCAGCAATGATGATGCCAATTCAAATACATCCCACCCGGCGTTTCTGGGAATTGTAAATATAAAATTAATCAAAGTAAATTAAAGATTCAAATCGCTTTCTTTTTATGTTTGTGCTAACAAAACATAAAATAGAAAAGCAATTTTCCACCTTGCGAAGACGACGACGACATGGACGACTCAAGGGGTGTTGTGGAGTATAATCAGAAGAAACTTTTGGAATACTTACAACCATTTAATATGATTCGAATATGGCCATTTGTATTACACTTTGGGGGTAACACGCATAAAGGGTGTTACATTGGGATGGAATGAAGATATTGTATTTGTTGATCTTAAATTTGTATTGTTAAGACTACCGAGAACAATGCGCACTCTTTAAATTGGGGAAGCAAAGTTGTCAATAATTGGCTGCTACAAGGGAAATATTATTAAATTCTTGCTGCCCAAATGAAAGCTCCTTTTAGAAACTCATTTGTTTGTACATGACCTAATAACCATTGAAGAAAGTGCAAATACTTTCAATAATCCTTTATACATGGGAGTATGTGTGAGAGGAACTTATATTTATACGACTGCTTGTATTCGGTTGTGTGTGTGTGTGTGTGCATTGGATTGGTATTAGCTTAAGGATATTTAAGAGGTTTAGAGGCCGAACCATAAAGGTCTTATACTTTGGATAGCGCTGTCGGTTAAACGATTCTACAAACATGCCCGACACGGAAATAATCAATTGATTACAAATAATTTACAGTATTTGTTGTATTTCTATTAATATTGAGTTTTTTTTGTTGTAAATGTTGACATGATTTAGGTGGGATGCAGGATATTTTCTGTGGGTTAATATTCCTTAATGTCGGCAAGAAAGCAGAATGCTTGCATGTTATACATATGTAAGTGAACATATTCATTAAGTAATATACTATTATATACTAGGTAGTTAGGGCAAAGGATATTTTGTAAATTTCCGTTTATTAAACTTATTGAGTCCTTATAATCTCAATCATAAACACATTTTTCTAATGAAGTTTGGATCAGCATTGGTAAATGTCCTCAATTCTGTTCAGTTATGAGCAATAATTCTAATCAAATTAACTACAAATTGGGTTACATTAAATTTGTATGGGGGCTAGTATATTCTGTACAATTGGATGATATGGCACTCAAAGATTTGTTAAAGGATTTATCAGCTTTAACATATTTAAACGATTAAACTACGTAACTTTAGCATAAACAAATAATATGTGTGCGAGTTTTGTGTGATCCTTTTTGGTTTGAGGTTATACATTTGATTTGAAGTTATAGAACAAGACTGTTCCAATTAAAATCGCGGGCAAAATTGCAGCGGAAAATAGTTTTGTGTAACGTAGATCGAAATAAATCCAATGACATGATTTAATCAATCAGTACACTTAACACAAAAGTATCGTCCCCAGAATGAAACTGTTCGTCGCCCCAACAATTCTTGTCATCGAACGTGGGATAACGTACAGCTTCATCACCACAATGAAAATATGTCCATTAACTGACAATGTTTAAATATATATTTCATTGCTGCTAATAACAAGTATACTTCATTGATGCAATGAATATGTTTCATGACTGGTATGAAGGTCTTTCGTTGCTGCGTTGAAAATATTTCACTGCAACAATGAAAGAATTCAACGTGAAGAATATATTTCATTGTTCCAATGAATATCTGTCAATGCTGCAATGAATTAACGCTGAAAAATCTGTCTTTTTTGATGTTTAGATGCAAATAATAATATGTTTGTATTTTTGGTTAATGTATGAGAAACTCACACTACAAGCTTACAAGTCATGAACATTTTTCTAATTGAAAAATGGTTGTTTTTTGTTGGAAATAATAGACAATTCAGTTTAACACACTCTCACTGGCATGACTAGTTTCGAACTCCGTGACAAGTTCATCATCACATGTCTAACTACTGTGCCTGAATTGATACCATCGGTTGATCATCAATCGTGTATATACAAACTCAATTCTGCAATTCACATGTGCGATTTGGTATCGATCGAAGATCCCTAAGTATCAACATCACTGAAAGGCCTATAATTCCAACAACAAGAACAGACAGAATTTTTCCACCATGTTCTTCTTTGCGAGATGCATGAGGATAAGCATTGGACATTTGAAGGACATTTAAATGAAGAATTTTAAACTGTGAAACTTGCCATAAGAAAGCGAAATATTATTTAACAAAATCTTACTTTGTGTAGATCTTATGTAAATAAAGGGGTTTTCAATAAGAGCACTACAAAAGTTTTTGTAAATAAAACAAAACCGGTTTTAGATACTAATGAAATTCTTTATTCCTGTGAAAGTACGTTCGATGCCATTATGTATGGAACTCGATTTCTTTTGCATGGCCACCACGGGCACGCTTGCAGAAGTCCAGACGCTGAACCCAGTTTTCGACGGTTTTCAAGCATAAATCGGCCGATACTGCTGCAATTTCACGTTCGATATTCGTACGAAGTTCATCAATCGTCGCTGGCTTGTTGGCATAGACCATAGACTTGACGTATCCCCACAGGAAATAACCTAACGGCGTCAAATCACACGACCGTGGCGGCCAATCGACTAGGCCATTCCGTGAGATAACACGTTCACCAACTTGGTTGCAAATAAATTGATTGTGGCATTCGCTGTGTGGCTTGTGGCGCCGTCCTGTTAGAACCACATGTCCTCCAAGTCCATATTATCCAATTGGGGCCAAAAATATTCGGTTATCATTGAACGGTAGCGATTCGCATTCACAGTAATGTGCCGGTCTTGATCATCACGGAAGAAGTACGGCCCAATGACATGGATTACCTGTGGATTGCTGTCTGACCCATAACGCATATTTTGCTTATTGACGAAGCCATTCAGCCAGAAATGAGCCTCATCATAAATTGGACGTAGCGCTCTTAAAGTTGAGGCCACTGACTCCAAATTTCGGTAGTAAATTTTAATAATTCCGACTCGTTGTTGGCTCGTATATCTTTCCGTGATGAAATGGCAAACCTTACTGAAGAGAAATGTCAAAAGAGCGGGAGAAAATATGGCGTCGTTTGCTGTCCCTATCGATTTACTTTTGTAGCGCCTCTGTTGAAAAATCCGTTATTAAGCTAAAGTTTCGTCACCTAAGTGAAATTATTCATGACGTCGATGAATATTTTCATCAAAAAGAGTTATTAATTTTATTAATCCCCGCAAGAAAATATTTTCATTACTGCAATGAATATGTTTCTTTTCAGCGACGAATATATTTCATTGCTGCCCTGAATATATTTCGTTACTGCGATAACGAAATATATATGATTCTAGCTGCATTGAAATGCGTTTATGGTTTGATAGTTTGTAAATGCTATATTGACATCGATCAACATTTTCTTCAAGATACAATAGACGTCGTTATTTCTTCCAAACATGGGGCAAATTAATTATATGACAATTATAATTTGCAGTTTAATTTGAATTACCTCTACAAATGCAAATTCAAAAAAATTTCAATTCCATTGGAAATTATACATATTTTCAAAGCATTTCCTTCTCATCTGGCAGATTTGGCTTTCAAATATTTTATACAGTACAGGTTTATGAATTTGAAAGTACTACGAGGCTATTCCTAGCAAAGCCAAATACCTCTACATATAAAATATTTTAAACACAGAATTGCAGACTTGACTTCCGCTTCCACAACCTGCATTTGCATTGCCTGAGCAAAATTTGAAAATGTTACATAATTGAAATGGATCAACATTTTCATCATTAATATTTTTAAGAATTTTCTAATTGTCCTTTTTACCGCTGTTTCGTTATTTACTCCAGACATGGGTCAAATTAATTATATGCAAATTATAAATTGAATTACCTCTATAAATGAAAATTCAACAAAATTTAAGTTCCATTGTTGGTTGTACTTATTTTCAAAGCATTTCATTCATATCTGCCAGATTTGGCTTTTAAATATTTTATAGCTACAGGTTTATGAAGTTGAAAGTATTACGAGGCAATACCTATCGCAGCCACAAACCTCTACATATAAAATACATTAAAAACAGCAGTCAAAGAAATTCAAAATAATTCCTATATTTCATTACAATTGGTATCCGATTCCACAACCTGAATTTGCATTGCCTGATCAAATGCAAATTCAAAATTATTTAATTGTCATTGCAAACAATGGTAATTCTTCTGCATTTGCATTACATAAAGTAATGCAAATTCAAATCCAATGGCAATTAAAAAAACCCGTCTATGATTTACTTGTACTACTATCGCCCACCATCTAAACTGAGACTGATCCCAATTTCCCAGCACATCAGCCATTTATCCCTCTCCCAATACGCGACATCAGCAGCCATCGCGAACCCTCTGATGGCAACAATGTTTTTCTCGAACTTTCTCGAAATATGTATTTCGAATTAATAATTACTGGTAACTAATATCTGTTTTCGATTGACCCAGACTGTTCAGTCGTGGTGAGTTGGTATGAGGTAGCTCTTCAAATTCTAATGGCGGCACATTTTTAGGCGCAAGACAACAGAGCTAAGGGGGTTTCGATGAACTGGTTTTTCGATTTGGTAGATGGATTACTGGTAGAGAAACGATAAGTGACTGGAAGTCACGCTACGCCAAATCCTGGAGAAGACACACGAAAAACAAATCGACACCTATCATCTATTTATCGATTATAAAGCGGCCTTCGATAGTCCGATACGGGAGAAACTCTATGAAGCAATGTCTGAGCTTGGTATTCCTGCAAAACTCATACGCCTTTGCAGGATGACCTTGACGAACACCAAATCCGCAGTGAAAGTTGGTAAGGATATTACCGAACCTTTCGAAACTAAGCGAGGCCTCAGGCAAGGCGACACCCTATCGTGCGATCTCTTTAACATCTTAATGGAGATCATTATGAGAAAAGCTACAGTCAACATGAATAAAACCATCAGCAGCAAAAGTCTCAGACTGCTCGCGTATGCTGATGATATAGATATCATTGGGCGCACAATTAGAGAAGTTACTGCGGTTTTTTCGAGAATTGAGAAGGAGTCAGCAAAAGTGGGTCTGACGGTGAATGAGGACAGGACAAAATGAATGGTTTCAACGAACAGGGCCTCCTCGCGATTAGACCAAAGCGTGAACGTTGATAACCGTTATAACTTCGAGGTAGTGGACGAATTTATATACCCAGGATCTGCCGTGGGCAAAAACAACAACGTCAGCCTTGAGATCAAGCGGAGAACTGTGCTTGCGAATAGATGTTATTTTGGGCTAAGCAAGCACTTTAGAGATAAAGTCCTCTCTCGAGTAACAAAAGTCCAGCTGTATCAGACTCTCATTCAACCTGTCTTGCTTTATGGCACAGAATCCTGGGTCCTATCGCAAGCAGACGAAACATCTGTAGGAGTCTTCGAGAGAAAAATACTCCGAAAAATTTATAGCCCTATAGTGCACAACGGCGAGTATCGGCGACGCATGAGTCATGAGCTGTATGAGCTTTATCCTGACATTGACATAGTTAAGCGGATCAAGGTAACGCGATTGCGCTGGCTAGACCATGTCAGTAGAATGGATGAAGATGAACCAGCGCGAAGGGTTTTCGAAATTGAACTCGAAGGAAGACGAAAAAGACCAAGACTCCGCTGGAGGGATTAGGTTGACGAATCCCTGCGTACACTTGGTATTGCCAACTGGAGAAATAAAGCAAAAGATCGAACTGGTTGGCGAAATATGTTATCTTCGTTTTGTAAGGTCCCTGACCCCCCGGAGTTGTCCGAGACCGGATAAGTAAGTAAGACTGGAAGTAAACCATGTTTTAAATAACTTTAAATGATATTTATGGACGTTTGATTGATGATAATGTATTTTAAATTCCGTTTGATTAAAGACATTCATAACAAGTTATGAGAGGTTTGAGAGATAATTTTTGTAAGAATAAGACCGAATGTCTTTTAAATTATGTTTGATGCTTGTTTTGTCATCTTAATGTCGAACTCTATGAGAACTATAACTTTTCCAGTGATTTTCAAAGGTTTCCTGTCCAACGAAACCAGCTATTTATTGCGCACTCTTGGTGTATTTCTCTAAGATCGAGCTAAAGTATCCTCCACAACTGTTTGTGAATATTCTATTGTTGTTTTGGCATAAATATAAGTTAATTCAAACAGAATTTATCGTAGCAGTATTATTAAAATGTATAATTCATTATTTGATTGATAAGGAAATTTATATCGCTAAATAAAATAAAATCCATACCATGTGTTTGTGAATGATGCAAACAAATACTAACTGTATTTAGTAGTAAAACCATAATTTCATATAGATTAGTTTTATTGCATTAACGACAGCTTCGTTGCAGCGACGCATATGCTTCGTCATCTTTAAATGTTATATAAAGCCCCATAATAAAACAAAGGGAAGATTGAAAAAAGTGAGATACACCGAATAACAGTAATTTAAATCGTTGTTACAGCTAATAAAGGGTTTTCCAATAAGAGCGCTACAAAAGTTTTTTTACATAAAACAAAACCGGTTTTAGATACCAATGAAATTCTTTATTCCTGTGAAAGTACGTTCGATGCCATTATGTATGGAACTCGATTTCTTTTGCATGGCCACCACGGGCACGCTTGCAGAAGTCCAGACGCTGAACCCAATTTTCGACGGTTTTCAAGCATAAATCGGCCGATACTGCTGCAATTTCACGTTCGATATTCGTACGAAGTTCATCAATCGTCGCTGGCTTGTTGGCATAGACCACAGACTTGACGTAGCCCGACAGGAAATAATCTAACGGCGTTAAATCGCACTACCGAGGCGGCCAATCGACTGGGCCATAACACGTTCCTCAAATTGATTGTGGCCAATAAATTGATTGTGGCGTTCGCTGTGTGGCTTGTGGCGCCGTCCTGTTGGAACCACATATCCTCCAAGTCCATATTATCCAATTGGGGTCAAAAATGTTCGGTTATCATTGAACGGTAGCGATTCGCATTCACAGTAATGTGCGGGTCTTGATCATCACGGAAGAAGTACGGCCCAATGACGCCGCCGGCCCATAAACCGCACGAAACCGTAATTTTTTCGGGATGCATTGATGACTCATGAATTACGTGTGGATTGCTGTCTGACCAATAACGCATATTTTGGTTATTGACGAAGCCATTCAGCCAGAAATGAGCCTCATCGCTGAAGATGATTAAGGCCACTGCAGTTGAGGTCACTGACTCCAAATTTCGGTAGTAAATTTTAATAATTTCGACTCGTTGTTGGCTCGAATATCTTTCCATGATGAAATGGCAAACCTTACTGAAGAGAAATGTCAAAAGAGCGGGAAAAAATATGGCGTCGTTTGCTGTCCCTATCGATTTACTTTTGTAGCGTCTCTGTTGAAAAACCCGTTATTTATTATAATTTTTAATTAAAACCCATGGGCATGGTTCAGGTTGGATATTAACTATATTTTAAGCAGTATAAACAGCGTTGCATCTGCACATCAACACCATAAACAGCCACCGACAATCGTTGCTGCACTTCACCGTGCTTGAGGTTGATCAGATCATCCATAATTATGTAGTCATTGATTGGGAATTGATAGTCAACACTGAACTCATTACATTAGAACTCGACCAGAATGAAAGAAGAAGCCTTCTGCTCTTGTGTTGGAATAATTGACTTGCAGTGTGAGTTGGTACACGCTGAAAAATCTGACTTTTTTGTTATGTGGTTGCAAATATAACGTGTCTGTAGCTTGTCGCAAATATAGTCTACTTGTGTACAAACACTTTGTGTTTACTATTCAATAATACATGTTTGAGATACAATAACTAATAGGTTATAATATATGTTTATGTGACCCAAATGTGGATTTCTTTGTTGAAAACTGCTGAAAACAAAATTACATGAGGTGTCAGGGGACACCCGGATGGAATAAAGTTCCTTTCGCTATATATTATGTACTAGTTGGTTCCAACACGCCTAAGGCGCCTTTTGAAAAATACTATAATTTAAATGGATCTTTAAAAAAAGATACTTTTTGTAAAATGATAAACTTTTTTTAAGAAATTTTTATTGAATGTATTTTTTAAAAAAAAATATATTTTTAGGTCCTTTTTGTAAGAATATGTATTATATTTTCCCGAAAAGGTTCTTTCTTTAATGAGAGCTACTTCTTTTATTAAAACCTACTGTTTTTTTAAGAATATGTTAAATATTTAAGACAAAGAACTTTCTGTAAGAAAAAGCCATAAGAGTATGCATTTTTGTACAAAAAAGTACTTTTTTTAAGTACATGTACTTTTTAAAGAAGTGGTCTTTTTAGGAAAAGGTTAATTTTTTGAGAAAATTTAGTTATTTTCAGAGAGTCTACTTATCTCAAGAAATGAAAAGAAAAGTTATTATTTTATTTTTAAGAAAAATAATTTTTGTAAGAAAAGGTATGTTTTTAAGAGAATGTATTTTTTTAAAGAAAAGGGTTTTTTTTAAGAAATGGGAATTTTTTTTGAATTGGCGCTTTTTCAAGAACAGGTACAATTTTAAGAGTAGGTACTTATGTCAAGAATAGTTATTTTGTTTCACAAAAAACTATTCTTTAAAGAAAAGATAGCTTTTTAAGAAAAGGCAATTTATTGTAAGATAATGTAATTTTTTAAGAAAGGTAGTTATTTAAAAAAAATACTTTTTTTAAGAAAAGTTACTTTTTATAAGAATATTTACTTTTTTTTAGCAAATGTACTTCTTTAAGATAAGTTATTTTTTTTAAGAGAAGGTACTCTGTTTAAGAATATGAATAGGTATTTTTTTTGAGAAAATTGTCTTTTTTAAGAAAACGCGCTTATTGTTATATATATTATTTTATTACTGTAATTTTTTTAAACTTCTTTCACTTTGGCTTTTCTAAATTTACTTTTTATTCGGTTCAAAGCTACAATACGAGTATATAATAAGCAGGCTCCACCTAGAGAACTTCCCACTAAAGAAGAATATGTTAGTCTAGACACAAACCAAACCAAAAGTAATAGTGTAAGATGTAATTCCACGTTCGTGGTTGTATTCCATGGATTTACCAGTCTTGCACTTTGGCTTTTATAAATTTACTTATTATTGGGTTCAAAACTACAATATATAATAAACATGATCCACCTAAAAAACTTCCCTCTAAACCAAACCAAACCAAAAGTACCCAATAAAGTTGATAATAATGGGATATACTAACTTAGTTAAAAAAAAGTTGTTTAACATTTTTTCATTTTGCCCCCATCCCGCAAGGTGCGATAAGGAACTTCGTTCCAAAAACCTGACAGACAACAAAGAAACAAAAAGCGGCAGATCTTGAATTCATGAATACAAAGCTCGCCAACATATACATACATACATGGTTCCTTAGTGCTTGGGATCTTCGATCGACACTGATTCGCATATGTACATTAGGGTGTACTGAAAACCGTTTGTTTCGGAATTTCAACCGTGAGGTGTGTCAAACTATGAGCATGGAAGAGCTGATTACGGGTATGTCACGATCGGTCCTAAGTTTTGCATTTAACATTTTTTACTTAAAACAGCTTGTTCTATCACTTCTTTGCTAGGACAGTGGCTTATGCTGAGATTTTGGTAGAAATAAAGAATTCTGTAGTCCCATCACTGAGTCTCATATCGTTTTTACATACATACATATATTTACTTTTCAGTTCTAGCCCGTTTATACTCTGTACAACAATTATAAATTTGGATCTTTTTTTTTATTTGATTTTATTTTGTTTTGTAATACAAGTAATCTTTTCAATTCTATCGAATGTTTGTTTTATTTACGAATTCTGCTATGGAATCAGCGGTTTTACTATATGATTTTACGGTATTTGTCATTGTTGCCATCATATTAGTACAAATGATTGTGTAATTAACAAGACCACCAAAATACTCATCACATGATTAATCTCTTGCTAACATCTTATCATAAATAACGAATCAGATAATTAGTTTTTTGTTGTTTGGATGCAAATATAACGTGTGTTTGGAGCTTGTCGCAAATATAATATACTTGTGTCCAAACACATTGTGTTTGCTATTCAATATTACAAGTTTGACACACAATGATTAATATGTTATAATATATGTGTTTGAGACCCAAATATATGCTTTTGAGAGAGCCAGAGAATAAACGAGGGACAGCGAGAGAGTCTACCTTTTAAGTGTGGATCTGTACTTTTGCACTATTCTCTCAGTCACTGATTCATAAATATGCCTGAATGTGCGTGTAAATTTGCAGTTAAAATCAATGTTTCTTCTTTTGGCTGATATATTTCCTTTTAGCTTCATGTATTCAGTCGTCAATGGTTCATCGGGCGAGGATATCAAAAGCGCTATCAAAAGCGCTGAAAAAAGAATAAACAAAGGAGCGGAAGGTTAAATGGTTTGTGATGTTGCTTTGGTTTTTGCGTATGTGTGCCGTATAAACTTATGTGTGCTACCACCGTGAGAAACGATTTTGAGGACAGATACTGGCAATGGCAACAACGTAAAGCCCCTTGTCTGTCCGAGCCTTTACTGGGAAAATCGGAGCAGCGGACCATTTGTGAAATATATTAAACAAAAACCTAAGGAATTAATCCACGCTTGGTTTGCATGAACTAGATTTGTATTGTTTGTGTTCCAACGCATAGTTGAAACCTTCTGAAAACAAAACCGTGAAAGACAACCATAGAAAGGAGAAGCAAAAGAGCAGCAGATTCTCATTTCATGAAAAAAAACAACAAATAATGCATTCAATGCAATCAGTTATTTTTTTGTATTAATTATTTATAAATGTGGATTTATTTTGATAAAATTAGTTATAATAAATAAAATATATATATTGAAATCAAAACATAATCCGTTTCTAAATATTATTATGTTTGGTAGGAAATACGAACATGTTTCCACGTAGGTATATGGAGGTTTGGGGGAAATGTGCGAATGCTTCAATGTAAGAATATGGATATTTGGGGTAAAGAACTCACATGTGTCCACCTAAAAGCATACATGTTTGCCAGTAAACAAGTGAGTTTGGGATTTGCAAACATATGAATGTTTGAAGTGTGTTGCAAACATATACATGGTTCCTGCAGAATATGTTTGGGAGAATGCGTTACAGAGGCCGGTTTTTTCAGTGTGTGTGAAGTGAAAAATTTGCCATTAGTATATTTCTCTAAGATTAGAACTCGCATTATCATACCGCCCGTCACACAAGAAGGGATTGTGTCCAGTTTCTCATAAGTAAGGTTTGCACTGTCTTTTTTCGTCCTCAATGACTGCGACCTACTGCAGTCTTTCGGGACATATTCGAAAATTCTAATATTATGGTGCAATGGTTAGTGTGTGGGGCTCTTGTAACGGGTTTTCCAATTGGTACTTGACAACTTTGAATTTAATTTGTGAACGCTCTGTTTCACTGATCTTTCCTTTTTTTCCAGTAAACTCAACATTTTCATCATGGTAAGGCACACGAACGAACAACGTATGCAAATTATAAAAATGTACTACCGTAATTCAGAGTCGGTAACTGCAACTTTATGAGTGTTAACTCCAATTTTCGGTCGTTATTCTCGCCCTAGTAGACAAGCAATAACAAGTTTAGTGCAAAAATTTGAGTCTACATATTCATTGTGTGATGCTGCCGTGCCAGTGAGACAACGGCTTTGTCGAAGTGACGAAAATATCGCTGCCGTTCAGGCGTCCGTAGCAAACGATCCAAATTAGTCGAGTTCTCAAGAACTGGGCATCGCCAAGACCACTTTATGGCGAATTTTCCGTAAAGATCTTGGTTTACACCCATACAAGATCAAGCTGACTCAAGAATTGAAGCCGATGAACAATTTGACGCGACGTACGTTATCCGATTGTGTTCTGGAGAAGATGCGCCAAGATTATGAATTTCATCGCGAAATCATCTTAATCATCTTCAATGACGAAGCTCATTTTAGGCTCAATGGGTTCGTCAATAAGTAAAATATGCGTTATTGGTTTGGTGAAAATCCACATGTGCTTCATGGATCACCACTTCATCCACAAAAAATAACTGTTTGGTGCGGTTTGCATACCGGCGACGTCATTGGGCCATATTTTTTCGTCGAAAATAACGATCTTCACGTTACTGTGAATGGCGATCGTTATCCCGCTCTGATTACCGATTAGTTTTAGCCCGAATTGGAAAACATGGACTTGGACGACATATGAAAAGTGGGTTTGATCCCTGCACTGACCATTTTACATTTATCTCGACGACAATCACCTCGCTTAGTGACGGCGACGCTATCGAGTACTTATCCATGAAAAAGATTCTCAAAAAACCATTCGGAATAAGGGTAAAACGGTAGGTCCCAATCAATAACTGTAAAAGTTCACAGCTCTTTGATTGGGAGCAACTCTCCCCAGTCCCTCATGGGATGTAATTGGAAATTACATATTTGTTTATTTATTTATTCTATAAAATATTAAAGGGCAATCGAAACAAATACATACATTACACCATCTCATAAATCTTCAGCATTTACAGTAAATACAATAGAACAGAATTGCCATTGTCTTAAAAAGCCAATACTCGACACATAATTAAAACATTTTTCAAAATTAAGTACCAATAAAATAGTTCAAATGACAATTACGACTACAATATAATGTCAATTAACCGCTGCAGACAATTTATCTGACTTTGTGTTCGGTCTTTTTGTGGCAGACACAGTCGGCACACAAGAAAACAACAACAAACTGCTAGCGAACGACTGAAAAATAAACATTTATTTACATTTTAACCCTCAATTCCCAAATTGTTAATAATTTCATATACAAACGTAAATTAAAGAATGGCCACGTACGCATTTACACATGTAAATACAAATACAAATGTAGATATCTGTGGAGCAGCAGCTAATGAACCCTAAAAAAGTTTTAATGTTATAATACGACTTTAATAGACCATCAACGCCAACAGAAACTGCAAATAAAACTATAAAACACTTTCACTAATAACTGGTGGTTGCTTGTTTCGCTACTACTACAACTGTAGATCCTGATGCTATTGTCCTCGTTCATCCCAAAGTCGTTACAAGGATCATTAGTTCAATTGCAAAGAGAAAGAAATACAAAAATTCCTCCAACCAAAGCGTCATTAACTTGCTCGACAAAGTGCAAAGTTTAGCTAAAAGCCAAAAATCCATAAATATTAATCTGCTCGCAGATGAAGGTTAGTGGTAGTGGGTGGGTGGAACCAGTGAATTCACACACGCACATGTACGACTAAGTATTTATAAATACATATTAAAATTTATTTTGTTTATTTTATTTTCCAACAACACCAGTGAACGACGACGAGTTGTAGTTGTTGTTTGAATGGGTTTTCGCACTTAACGCGTTGAGTCCCTAAAAAATGACAACCACAAAAAGGAAAATAGTTTTAATGCGTAAAGCGTCTTTGTTGGCTCGGTTGGTCAGAAATATAAAAGAAAAGCGAGACAAAATCACCAAAATGGCAAATGGTTACTTTGTTATAAACCATGAGCTATAGTGCTTACATACATTTTCTACACATATACATAAATATGTATGTATGCATATGTAAGATTGTATATAACATAACTATATGCACATCATACTGCTCAATGCTGCAGTCTTCAGTAGAGTAGTTAGGGGGGGGGGGAATTTGGATTTGGTAAGAGAAGGGTTATCAATTCGAAAAGTGATTGCCAAATTGTGTCATCAGTGTCAATTTTATATAGGACATTGGGAAGTGTTTTGGAGAGTCTCACGTGGATCCGGGCTCTGGGAATATTGTGATTTGTACACATCCTATTTCAATGGGGCATGGTCGGAGTTGATCATTTAATACTGTTGGAAGGTACTCCCAATATTTCTGCATTTGTCGACAACTCGAAAACGGTACCACTATTCCATCGGAAATATCACATTCTAATACCGAAAAGGGTGGCCGATCCCTGCTCTGACCACCTTAAATTTCTTTCGACGGCGATCACTTCGCTTAGTGACGGCGACACTATCGAGTATTTAGCCATGAAAAAACTTCTCAAAATACAGTACGGAAGCGGTGTAAAACTGTAGGTCCCAATCAGAGAGTGCAAAACTTGAACGCGCACAGCTCACTGGTTGCTAGAAGCCCTCCCTAATCCGTACGTGGGATGTAACGGGAAACCATTTATTTATTTAATACCGGAAAGGGAGTCTTGGATCAAAGGAGTTCCTGATTAAGAGAGATATGTGAATTTCTACACAGAAAATGATCAGGTAGACTACGGGATCTACTCTAGTCAACTAGGGTTATTCCTTTCCCGTAGATTACCTGATCTTTGTAGCGTGTATCAGGCTGAAATTTTGTCTACTAGAGAAGTGACCGACTGGTTGAGTTCTAATAGTCCAGAAGTCTTTAGGGTCACTGTCTTCTCTGACAGTCAGGCGGTCATCAAGTCCCTGGAATTGGTAGTCCTGTGTTCAACATCTGCCGTAGAGCTCTTAACAAGATGACCCAGCACTACGATATTCACCTCATGGCACAGGGACATTCGGGGGAACAGCAGAGCGAATGGTCAAACTAGGAACTACCTTACAGGTTCCCCACAAATTGGAGCGTGTTGGCATGCTCCTAGCGATGTATAGGCGTATCCAGCAAGAACGCTCCTATATGATAATGCGGGAAAGATGAACGAGTGGCACTGACTGTGTACGCTCAAGTCAAAGCAGACCCATAGTGGATACAGGAGATCCATAAAGCTTCTGTCTTTAGTCAGGCCCAAAGTATTAATGCCGGTCTCAGTTTTGATGGGACACTGCATGCTTGGTGGGCTTGCGGCGAGAAGCTGTAACGATGAGGAAGAGGAGGAATCCATTGAACATCATCTTTGATATCATCGATACCAGTTTGACAAATCCGTGGCTTTTTGAATAAAACATATTTCTCCACAAAAAATCTTTTCATTTCTTATAGGATATTGGATATAGGATATTGATGAATCAGACGCTCTTGATGTTCTGGACATGAAAATACAATGTGATGTCCGTTGGGGCAAAACATGTATTTGAGGTGTAGAAAGATGCATTCGAGTGTATAGGCTTTCTAAAGCTTAATATCTACACCACATACATCACAACTCCCATATAAGGTCAGGTGCTTCTAGGACATCTTTGGAGTTTCTCGACCGTGTCTAGAGGAGAGCGACGGTGTTGATAGGTGACAGTAGGGTAACCAACTCTATTGCCTCCCTTGAGCATCGTCGAAATGTAGGTTGCGTGTCGATGTTCTGTCGATACTCCACGGTATTTGTTCTTCGGACATCCGCCAACTTATGCCAGACGTGAGGATATTTAGCCGAAGTATGCCGCACTGCACACTATAGAGAAAATTCGTTGTTCACTATGTGGAGTAAACTTCCGGCTAGTGTATTTCCCATCAATTGTGACATACATAGATTCAAGGCAAATGTCAACAGATACGACTCCCTCTTTCCAGCCTCCACTACCTACATTTTCCTTCGCCAACACAATGCACTGCATATATAGAAGGCATCCCCAGTGAATAAGCCCGTCATGGCTTATCTTAAGGGTAGATGAGTGGACTGTATAGAATTTAAACTTTTAGGGATTTATACGACTTCTCCGCGGAGAGATCGTATATGACGATTGCGTTTAAAAGAGGAAGAAAGTTACAGAGAAGAATTAGCGTTAGGGTTTAAATGAGAGAGAGCACCAATGGATGAATATTACCTTCGTCAGGGATATCGCTGATGATTAGTTGGGTGCGAGGAATAAAAAACACGGTGCGTTTTTAAAACGTTATAATATTTCGTGTATTAAATAAATATTCAAGTATTGTGTAGGTTTTAAGACTTAGGTTAGAAATTAGGTTCAAGATTTAGAAGTAAGTAATTTTTGTTTTTAATTCAAAGTTTAGCTTTAAGTGTAAACTATTGATGTGGATGGTGAAAAGGCAACTGAAACAAAAAGCCTTTTTTGCACTTAGCCGCACTTCTGCTTACGCATACTTATGTAGCTAACTTATATGTGTACTTATGTCAACAATTCAGCATACTTAATGATAGCGTAAGGTAATTCACAATGTGCTGGTTTTTAACCCTATGCGGGTGCAAAATTTGAATTAAGAAATTTGAATTCAGAAATTTGAATTTAGAAATTTGAATATAAGTTTATCGGATTTCCAGTTGCCATTAAGTATAAACTACGAGTTTATACACCCTGAGTATTGGTTTGATAAAAAAAATAGTCTTCTTTTACTTTGAATTATTTAGTCCATCGATTTTGTAATTTTTGTATTCCTTCCAAATAATAGGTTTTCTCAAGGTACACAGGCATTTGTTTTTAGTGAAAACATCGTCATTCAACGCAAATCTCTTACCGCCGAGCCAGTTCTTCAGATTTGGGAATAGATTGTAGTCATTGGGAGTTAAATTCGGAAAATGTGGTGGATAAGGAAGCAACTCGTAACCCAATTTATGGATATTTATCTGGTGGCTTCTTCGTAAAGTTCGGTCGAATTTATTTCAAATCGGTGTTGAATATTTATTTGCCGGTTGTATTTACAATATTTGACGGTGAACATTTTACCCTTTTCAACAATTAGAGAACTCTGTATATTCCGAGCTGATGTGGATCCGCCTAAACTTGAAATGCCCTGCAGTCGTTATCGGGACTGACGTCTCAATTACCGTGTCTATCATTGGACGGCACGCAGACAGACTGAAAGTCTTGAGAAATTACTTTTGCAGTAGGTGTGGTGCCGAAGAGGAGGTGTGTTCAATAGAACACCAGAAGGTGGTTGGCTAAGCTAGGCTCACATTTCTTTTGGGAGTTGGCAAATCTTGGTAATGTTAGCATCCATCAACTCTTGTAGTTTTTAACACAATCAAACTGGTTCCACAGGATTGAAAATCTAACCTTTTTCATTTTAATCTTGTGGTATCACAATGTGCTACAATGTCTAAGTGAGCCCGATAATCAGACTGCCGCCATAACCTATCATTTTCAAGGTAATCGATGTGAATGACACCGTGTGCATCTCAAAAAGCTATCGCCATGACCTTGTGGCCGACATACTCACCTTGGCCTTGTGTAGACGTTAACCTGTAGAAGACCACTCACTGCCTTCAATGTTCCTTGGCCTCTAGTGTATTGTTATGGATTAAAGTCCCGACCACGGTTACAAAATGGCGCAAAAGCTCTTTCGAATTGCGGTTGAACATCACCAAATATTTCTTCGATATGGTCGACTGTGAGTAATCGCGGCACCCAAAGTGCAGAAAACTTTTTCATGTCCAAATATTTATGTAAAATATGATGTATACACTCAGTTGAGATGCCTATAGTCTCATCCATCTTACGCACTTTCATTCTGCTATCGTCTAATATCATTCCATGGATTTTATCAATGATTTCTGGCGTGACGAACCCTTTTGTGTGACCTGCGCGTTTGGCATTTCTTGAGCTGGTACACCTACAACGGAATTCAGTTAACCACAGTTTAACCATTGAAATTGATGGTCTCCATAATATTTATCAAGCCTTTTCTTGGTTTCGCTGATGGGGGTTTCTAACGAAAAAATAATGCTTCGTCGAAGTTCTCAAGGTTATATGCTTTCAATGGCTGTAATTGGCGCACCCTGCTTAAAACAATAGTCTATTAACAGATGGTAGTTGATAGGAGCACTGTTGATGTTTAAGTGACTACTAGGAAAGTTCAAAATGCCATGGAGTTTTAAAACCGCCCTCTAAATGATACTCTGCTGTTAGTATATTAACACTGCTGTAATGAAGCCTGCAACAGTAAATTATCATCGATCATTACTTATCTGGGTTAAGGGCCTCACAAAATGAAGATAACGTATTTCTCCAACCGGCGCGATCTATTATTTTTCTCTTCCAGTTAGTAACTCCAACCTGTTACAGGTTGAGCTTGGAGCACGTCTCCAAATACTTCTCGCACTCTGATCCATTCCAGTGTCATGGCCTAGCCAGCGTAAACGCGCTAGTTTGATTTTTTTCGGGACATATTTTTCTCGAAGGTTTCCGGTGACGTCTTGTCAGCGTGGGATTCTACCCAATATTCTGTTCTATAAAGGCAGGCAGGTGGTATGAGAGTCTGATCGAGTTGGATCGTTGTTTCTCGAGAGAAGGTTGAGTCTCCGAAGTGCTTGCTTGGTCTGAAAAAACACCGGGTCGCAATCACAATTCTACTTTTGATTGAAAGGCTGACGTTATTGGGTTTGTTTACGGCAAATCCGAGATAAATGAATCTGTCCACAACTTCGACATTATAACGGTTATCAACCTTCACCTTTTCCTCCAATCGGATCGATGGTCTGCTTGTGGAAACCATTAATTTTGTCATGCCCTCATTTACTACCAAACCCCCTTTAACTGATTCCGTCTCAATTCACGAAAATACTGCAGTAACTTCTCGCAGATTTCGCCCAATGATGTCTAAGTCATCAGCATACGCGAGCAGCATGTGACTTTTCTGCTGATAGTTTTATTCGTGTTGTCTGCAATGTTCCTCACGATGATCTCTATTAATATGTTGCATATATTGAAGAGAGTGCATGATAGTCCCCAGTCTGAGGACTCGACTCATACTAAATGGTTCGGTGAGATCGTATCTTTACGAACTTTCGACCTTTCTCTACAAGAGTTTTTTCTTCCTAAGCAAATGGGGTTCCTCTCTATTCTGCACCTTATATCAATAAATTGCGGCTAGCGTCGTAACTGACTGAAATATTCCCATCCGTGCAGCGTTCTTTTCATCACTTGCCATGCGGTACTCTTGATTGTACCACGGTTTGTATTTAAACGGTTTTTCATAACCAAGTACGGTATCTGCAGTATCTGCGTTGGGCGCCAGTAGCTGAGTGAACTTCTCTGCATATGCCATGGCTATCTCTGGCAATTGCAGCTTTCCGATGTCCAGCTTTTTATATGTCTGGTTTCGTACAACTTTCGCTCTGTATAACCGTGTTCGAACCTTCGCTGCAACCTGATAGTGAGCCGAATCGATATTAGCTCCTCGAATCACACGTATGTACGTCCATTACACTACACCATTTCCAATTGAAATTTGAAAAATATCAATTTAATTTTGAAAAAGATTTTTTTTTCAGAGTAGAGTCAAGTCGTACTTAATTTTGTGCTCCGTGACTTTTGCCTTATTAGTAATTATTATATCGTGTATTATTATGTTTAGTGTGTGAAAAAGTGTTAAAACTGAAGCTAAGTTTTGTGTATGTTAGTATTGTTTGTGCTTCAGTTGTTTTATAAATTAAATCTTTCTGTTTGTTTGTCATTTCAGCTTTGGTACCATAATACAACAACAATATTTGGTTTGCATCCTTTTATTGTTGTTATTGTCAGTTTTTTTGTTCGATTGTTGTTATTGTTAGTTTTTCTAGCCTCTTTTGTACTATTTTTGTTTGTATTCACAATTCTAGTGTTGATAAACATTCCGCTTTTTATTGTAAGTGTTTAGCAGTGTTATCTATTATAGCGATTATTTTGTTATTTTAGCGATTCCTGCAGATTTTAGCAGTGTTGTCTATTGTAGCGATTATTTTGTTATTTTTAGCGATTTATTTTGGTATTTTAAATTTTTTATTTTTTTTTTGTTTGTTTCTTGGTTTTATTTGAAATGATGTGTATGAATAAAAATTGTTCTTTAAAATCTGATAATTAGCGTATGTTGTCGTGTTGGTTATGTGACAATCTATGTCATATTAAATGTGCTGGTATAGTAGCCAGAGTTGCTGATTGTCTGAATGGGGATAAGGGTATTCGTTGGTGCTGTTCTAAGTGTAGAAATATTGAAAATAGTTTGTATCGTTTTTTTAAGAGCATGCAGTCAGAGTTTTCTGGAATGGAAAGGGGTCTGTCTGCTCTCGTATCGTTTCTCTAAATTTACGAGAATGTTTGAGGAATATCCTGATTTGGAGAAATGCATACATTCTCCATCTCAATCTTCTCCCAAACGCAAGAAATCATCGAGGAAATTAATTCCGTTGATAAATGTAAACTCATCACCTTGTTTAATTGAGGTTAATTCGCCTATGGCTGCTACTGATAACTCTGTTATCCGGTCGGTCGTAGCCTCTTCTGTGGCTAGTGGTGCTGATATTTCGGAACCTTCCGCTCCATCTGGTGCTGGTGAATTACAGTCCGAGCGGGTGCAAACCGGGGATATTAATTCGAGGGACATCTTGTCGAATAGTTCGATTGTTGACTCTGGCTTGACGTTTGCTAAAGTCACCGCTTCTTCCGCACCATTTGGTGCTGATAGATTGGGCACCATGTCAAATGGTTCAGTCGTTAACTCTGACCCTTTTCCTTCCAGGTTACGGGCTAGAGAGCTGACTGTAGTTCCGGCTAGGCGGGTAATTTTTATTTCAAGATTCTCACCGGAAACCACTGTGGATGATATTAATTGTTATTTATCATCTAAATTGAATAATACGGATTCTATAGCGAGTTATAAGCTTAACTCCGCGCATTCCGAAAAACTCGCCTCTTTTAAGCTTTTTGTTCCCGATGGCTTGTTTGGACAATTGGTTAACTCTAATTTCTGGCCTTCAGGGGCCTTGGTGAAAGAATTTATACAACGCAATAATGGTAGGCGTTCGAACCCTGTTTCTCTCCCAAAATCGAATAAAACGGCTTCAAATAACTAAATGGATTTGCCAATATTTTGTATCAAAATGTTCGTGGCTTAAATACTAAACTCTCTAGACTCTATGTGGACAGTTTTGGTTTCGATTATGATATAATAGTTTTTTCCGAAATATGGCTTAAACCCAATGTACTCGATTCAGAAGTTTTATGTGACAGATTTCCAATAGTCCGAAGAGATCGCGCGGTTAAATCTGGCGGTGGTGTATTAATCGCTGTACTCAGATCATTGTCTTATGACGTTGTGATAACGAACATTAGTGATATAGAGTTCTTAGCACTCTCTGTAAGGTTGGGCGCTGCCAAACTTTATATAACTTGTTCGTATATTCCACCTTCGTCAGAGTTTGGAATTTATGAGATGCACTTGGATGCCATCTCTGAAGTGTGTGGGAAGCTTGGTGACAGCGACAGCTTACTGATATTGGGTGATTTCAATTTACCTTTGGTATCATGGTTACCCTTACCTGATACTAAACATCTCACTCCGTTAACTCCTTGCGACTGGACTTCTGATTTTGTTAGACTCATTGCTAATAGTTAATAACTCTGATAATTTTGAAGTTTCCCGCGTTAATCCTCTAAGTTTGCCCGAGGACTCAGACCATCCTACAATTTGTATTCGTTTCTATCTGCAGACTGAAAATTCAACCTATTCAAAATCTACCAGGAGAACTTTTTGTTTCTCACGTGCTAATTTTGTCTTACTGAATAGTCTTTTTGAATCTGTCGATTGGAGGTCAATATTAGATTGTGAGGATCGCCAGAGCTTTGATGGGAGCTTAATTAATTTTTATGATGTAATATGGCGATGTATACGTAAATCTGTGCCGAGGGTATCTGCAGAAGATGAGAATTGCTCACCTCCTTGGTTTTCTAAATATTTAAAGCAGTTAAAAAATGCCAGGAGTAGATTACATAAAAAGTTTAGGGTATCAGGTAGATCTTTTGATTATAGTAAGTACACTATTGTCAGATGTTGGTAATAATTTTAGGAACAATCCTAAAAGTTTTCTCAACTTTGTTAACACCAAGCGTAAGTCCGTATCAAGACCTTCTCGAATTGTGATGAATGATGTCGAATACATAGACTCTGAATCTATAGCCAATTGTTTTGCTGACTTTTTCTCATCTGTTTACTCGGTTAATTCAGTATCGACTATCTGTGACTATCCTTATGATATTCGGTCAATAAATCCGTTCGGGATCACTTCTATGAGTGATACGTGGGTCCAGGAGAACCTTTCATCACTGAAGCCCACGAACACTTATGGACCTGACGGGATCCCTAATTCTGTGCTAAAATACTGTTCTACGACATTAGCTACACCATTGACTATACTATTCAATGCATCTTTGAAATTTAGCTACTTTCCAGCGGTCTGGAAAAGATCGTATATTGTCCCTCTTCATAAGTCGGGTAGCATTACAAATGTGTCAAATTATAGAGGTATTGCGAAACTGAGTGCGATTCCAAAACTTCTTGAGAAACTGGTCACTGACATTATATCTTACAAAGTTTCCTCTATTATTGACTGTAGACAACATGGTTTTCGCAAAGGTCTATCTACAGCAGTGATGGCCAAAAATTGAAAAACATACCACATGTGGTAGGAAACGAAAAATGCTGCTGACGCTCTGCTCCCACACGTTCATGCTCATTTGATTGTAGCAACAACAAAACAACGTGTTTACTCAAATGAATTCAGTTGCTGTTTGGCATTCATGTGCAGCGCAGTTGCCTATTATTGCACGCATACAAATGTACTTTCCTAGTGTTAGTGTGGCCATCACTGATCTACAGTTACAAACTTACTTCAATTTTCTTCTCACGTAATTGATGGTTTTATTTCAGGAATGCAAACCGATGTTATTTACACAGATTTTAGTAAAGCTTTCGATAAGGTAAACCATCGCCTCCTACTGAGTAAATTAAGCGCTATCGGGATTAATAGTAATATTATTGAATGGATTTCATCTTACCTTACGGGTCGCGAACAGATGGTAATTTTTGGGGATTCGTTATCTAGACCTATCCAAGTGTCTTCCGGCGTTCCTCAGGGAAGTCACCTGGGTCCTATTTTATTTCTCTTGTTTATCAACGATTTGCCTAATTCAATAGCTGAGTCTAATGTGCTTATGTACGCGGACGATGTGAAAATATTTATGTCATATAAAAATACTTCAGACTATATTCTACTACAAAATGATCTGGATCAGTTTGGTAGTTGGTGCAATCTTAACCTTATGGAGTTGAGTAAATGTAAGCATATGGCGTTTTACAGATCACGTATGGTTACCTCCCGGTATTCTATAAGTGGTTCTACACTAGAATTGGTCAATTGATTCTTGGATTTAGGTTTTTTACTTGATAGGAAATTGTTTTTCAATAGTCACATTATTGCTACTGTTAATAAGGCTTATGGCGTACTTTCGTTCATTAAGCGCTGGGCGAAGGAATTTTCTGATCCATATATCACGAAAAATCTTTTTACATCCCTTGTTAGGCCCATATTAGAATATGGATCAGTGGTATGGGATCCACAATATGACTTTTATGTGAATATGATAGAATCGGTACAGAAACAATTCCTTATTTTTTGTCTTAGGAACCTGAGATGGGATCCTAACGTCCATCTTCCTCCATATGTCAGTAGATTGTCTTTGATTAAATTACCTACTCTGGCTAGTAGACGGACTATGCTTAATTCGATTACAATATATAAGATTCTCAGGGGCCATATACGCTCTGAGTATCTTCTTGGTCGTATTTCGATAAATGTTCCTTCGAGAACTTCTAGGAACTATAAACCCCTGTAGTATATTAGTTTTCGACGCTATAATTATGCTTTGAATGAACCGGTTCGGAGAATGTGCACAGATTTTAATGATGTTTATCAGTTTATTGACTTTTCTTTATCACCGGACACGACAAAGTCTTTTATTATAAATCATCTAAATAGCTAGTGTGTAGTATTTTATGTACGAGTATTAATGTTGTATTGATAATTTATGGTTTTATGTTTTAAGATTTATTATTTTTCAATAAGTATATAGTGGTAATCTGCGGATTTTATTCCTCTTTTAACTGGTATTGCTTTAATCGGCTGTGAAGTTTTATGTAGCCGTTGCACGTTTTCCTCTCAGTTACTCCCCGCTACGGATCGGTCTGTGGTGTGTACGCTATCCCTACGTCATTGGCATGAGGCCCCCTCGGTCGGTTGGGGCGGGTGTGAGTGGTGGCGATGGGATCGTTCGTTAAAAAAAATCTGAAAATTATATTTGAAATTTGAAATACATCAATTGAAATTTACAAAATTCTATTTGAAATTTAAAAACAATCAATTGAAATTTAAAAAACATCAATTGAAATTTGAAAGACATCAATTGGAATTTGAAAGACATCAATTGAAATTTAAAACACATCAATTGAAATTTAAAACATCAATTGAAATTTAAAACACATCAAGTAAAATTTAAAACGTATTAATTGAAATTTGAAAGACATCAATTGAAATTTAAAATTCGTAACTTGAAATTTGAAAATTATTAACAGATTTTATGTATTATATTATTAAATTTCAATTGGTGTATTTTAAATTTCAATTGATGTGTTTTAAATTTCAATTGATGTCTTTTAAATTTCAATTGGTGTGATTCAAATTTCAATTGATGGATTTTAAATTTTAATTTATGTGTTTTAAATTTCAATTGTTGTCTTTTAAATTTCATTTGATGTGTTTCAAATTTCAATTGATGGATTTTAAATTTCAATTGATGTTTTTCAAATTTCAATTGATGTGTTTCAAATTTCAAATAGAATTTTTAAATTTCAATTGATTTTTTTCAAATTTCAATTGGAGATGGTGCCTTCCATCAATTACAAGGTGATCATTCTGGTTCTGCGTCTGTTGATCAGGGGATATCCAAGTAGCCTTATGAATTGCTTTATGTTGGAATCTCGTAATACTGACGACCATGTTTCTCGTCGCGGCAAAATCTAACAGTCTCATTCCGATATCGGGAGTGATGGCGTGTAGACTGGATTTATTGATTGTTGGTTCAAAGACATTACTCTATAGATTTACGATAAGACATACGTTTGAAAAAGAATTGCACCTCGACCATAGTTTATTTTCTATTTTGTTGCCTAGTGTTATTAATGTTTACTTTTGACCTGCAAGGTATGTAAGTTATATCAGATATAAACTCCTTATTTTTGTTATAATGTATGCATTTTCTAATTGTCCTTTTAAGTGCTGTTTATGATACGTAGAATAGTTTTATTTATTTTACTCGTATAAGACAACTTTTCAGTCTATATATTTCTTGCTAACACTATTGCCGACGATGTGTACCTTTATCTGTCTAATTTGAAACTGACCTCAGATCATGCATTTTTTTTTTTTAATTTGCATTGGATTTTAATTTGCATTACTTTATCTAATGCAAATGCAAAAGAAATAACATTGTTCGTAATGGAAATTAAAAACCCAGGTGGAAATTTTTTTTTTGAAGACATTTCCTTAGGACTGACAATTTATATAAGACATCTTCTTGACATGTCAGTAGTTAGTTGTGACTTAGGTGACATAAATTATGAAGGCGCTGACAATATATGTAAGACCGTCCTATTGATTTGTCAGCCCTTTGTCATGGCTGACTCTTATTAAGACCAATGCTGAATGTCGATTGAGGATCATTTGTCAACTGCGAGTCATGTGTGTGGATTTTAAAATTTTTCAAAAACTTCAAATTGCAATTTTTTTTATTTATTTGTAGTTATGAAATATATGCAATACGTTTTCAGAATTTATATCAAAATATTTGAAATTTGTTAGAAGAATATGCGAATTTTCAGAGCACTGTAATTATGTATGTATGTCTCACTTTTTGCCCTCTTATCTTTTAGATTTTTAATATCGTGAACAGAACAGATACATCATATGCACATATACATAAATTCCAATAATTACGTATCCACAACATTACCCGTACCACCATATTAAAAGACGTCTTGAGTAACTGACCCACTGATGAATGGTTACTCAAGACGTCTGGTGTACGTGTCATATGGTGATCATCACTGTTGAAAATCTGTGGAAAATTCCTGCTGACTTTTGAACAAATGTATGAAAATTTCAGGAGGTGTCATGACGTTTTTTGTATGGGAGCGGGTCGGAAAGTCAGCACTGACTTTGACATGTCAGTTCTTTGTCCTTGATGAAGTTTATAGGAAATTTCCAACTGGGTATTGTTGAATTTTCATTTGCTCAGGCAATGCAAATGCAGTTTGTGAAATCAGATGCCAATTGTAATGAAAGTTAGGAATGATTTTAATTATGTTGAATTTGTTTGACTGCTGTTTTTAAAGTATTTTATGTGTAGAGGTTTGTGGCTGCGATAGTTATTGCCTCGTAATACTTTCAAATTCATAAACCTGTACTATAAAAAATAGTTGAATGCCAAATCTGCCAGATATGAAGGAAATGCTTTGTCAATGATACTGAAAGTTTTTTGAATTTGCATTTGGACAGGAATTTCAAATTAAACAACAAATTAGAATTGTCATGTAATCAGATATGCTACCATTTGTTTATTTATATCTACTTCAGCCAGTTCCAGAACCTTCTCGTGGTATACCTGTCCATTCTCGATTTATCTCTAAAGTAAGACGACATATGTTCTCTGTTCTCGCGATATCATGAGGTAGCTTTTCAACTTGTGATGACGGCATACTTTTAGGCGTAATTAATATTAAGTACTCGAGCAGCAATGTCCATCACAAACTCTTTGTGGACATTCTACTGTTATTTGCGCAATCATTTTAGTTAATCCAAACAAGTAAAGCATTTGCTGTAACAATAATAACAAAGCAATATTTATGCAATATTTTTTGATCTTGAATTAGTGTTATGTTACAGCAGCCATAGAGTTTAAAACTGAGTTCCAAATTTGTTTGTTTAGTTCTCTTTTTTATTATTTTCTAGAGTTTGGTCAATAGTCCTGCGAGTAGCTTATACTTTGTTGACGTGTCGCACATTCGAAGTGGGAATTTCTACATAAGTGTAATTTATTCCGACCGTTTTTCCTTATACTCACTATCCCCTTCCAAACACTCCACCTCTGGCAATAATGGTAGCAATATTTTTATTTTACTTGGCAATGTGACAAAGCCATAAAAATATCCATCTGGTCTGAAAAAATTGTTGCAACTAGAGAGGGAAAAATAGTACAAAAATGAGCGTTTCTGGCAAAATGTAAATGTTTTATGTTCCCACAGAGTATCATAATTTTCACTTATTAATCCAACCGAACTGCGCATATATAGAACACTAGCATACATTTGTACATACATACATATGAGAAACAAAAACAAAATCCATGTGAATATCATATTCTCACCTCACCTCAACTAACTACTGGCGCTGTTGGTACTGCTGCCACTACGCTGTAAGGGTCAAGTGATTTTTTACATACGAATGCACACAAAAGTAGGTAGTATGAGTACGTGCGAGGATGTGAATGCTATTCAGGCTACGGATGCAGTCATGCTTTCTGAATTGCTTCACATCTGCAAAGTAGCAATTGTAGTTAAAATGTATTTGTGAGATGAAGGTATGATAAGGTATGACGCATATACAGAAAAAATATAAAATCAATTTCAATTAAAATCTTTGCACTGCACATTAAATTGTGGTCTGGTTTTCCACCGATAAAGAAATTGATAGTACCAACTAACAAATTTGTAATCCATTAATCAAGTGAAAAATACATATTCTCTCAAAGAACAGAATATAATAATAACATAATTGGAATATTAAACTGAATTAGCTGGCACGATTCACTGTGTGCCACAGTGTTGCCAGAAGTCGTCAAAAAAATTATGCTAAATGTCCAAAAAAAATTGTGAAAAATGGGAAAAAGTTATGCTAAAATTAAAATCAAAAGATGTGTTAACATCTATAGGCACGGGTAGGGCAATCTATCAAAGTGAAAACATGCAAAAAACACACAGCATTGGCATCACATACGTGGTTGTTGTACAACAATATTCTCTCCCTGAAAATAAGTATGATGGTATTGATGTAGCGGCAGCGATCAAACGAGCAGGTCGTCGTCGCTAAAGAGTACTGAATAGTACAGAGAACTCAAGGAACGAATTGTATGACTCAAAAGCACTGGCGACATCTTTCGAATGATTCAAAACGTATTACTCTCTTTTTGTCACAATTTGGTCCATTCATAATTTTGATGTGAAACATTGATGCCTTTTGAAACATTTATGCGTTTTGTATTGTTTTATGTAATATCATTGTCGAAATGGTGCATTTTTATTCAAATATTCTATAAAGAGAATGAGACTCCTTTATGCTCTTTTACTCAGACTCTCTACATGAGAGCGGAAAAGAGTGCAATAAGTTCTCTATACTATTCAATACTTTTTGTCGTCGCTCTGTTTATGACAAAACAAAAACAATTAGTTCAATGAGCTAAATATTGCTTTATTTATTTTAACAATATTACATCTAATGTTAAAGCAGATGTAAGAAAAAGAAAGTGCAATAGCAAAAGAGCCTTCAGCAAAAAAACTATTCTTGTTTTTATTTTCCAATATAACATTTACTAATGTGGTAATAGAAATCGAACACGTACCGTGTAACAAATAGGTGTTAACACGTAGCCCGTTAGTTCGAGCACTCATTGATTTTTTTTATATATTCGCATATACATAAAGAGAGTAAAAGAGGGACAACGCGAGAGTGTGTATCTGTATTTTTGCAGTATTCTCTCAGTCAGTGTGTCATAAATATTCTTGAATTCGCGTGTAAATTGCAGATAAAGTGATTCTATTCCGGGTGATATTTTGCGTTTTTGTTTGGACAGAGGATACCAAAAGCGCTTGATCTGTGAACTGAGAATAAACGATGGCTCGGATGGTTAAATGGTTTGTGATGTTGCCTTGGATTTTGTGGATGTGTTTCGTGGGAAACGTTTTTGAGGAAAGAAGCTGGTAAGGGCAACAACATGAAACCTTTGGTCTGTCCGAGCCTTTACTGAGAAAATCGGAACGGCGGACCATTTGTGAAATATCGTCAGTATAATAAAAAAAACACAAGTAATTAATCCAGGCTTGGCTCGAATGAACTAGATTTGTATATATGTATGTAAATATATAAACGCATAGTGACAACCACCGAATAGCTGAAACCTTCTAAAAATAAAAACGTGAGAGACAACTAAGAAAGGAGAAGCAAAAGAACATCAGATACTCATTTCATGAAAAAAATGAATTCAACGCAAATAAATGTAAAAAGGGCCGTTTTAAATTTAAATTTGTTGTATTTATTTTTATTTTTGATACAATTAATTATAATAAATAATACATATATATTGAAATCAAAGAATAATTCGTCTCTAACTATTATAATATTTGGGAGGAATTATGCATACGTTTCCACGTAAGTATATGCAGGTTTGGGGGAAGCACGCGAATACTTCCACGTAAGTATATGGATGTTTGGGATGAAGAACGCATATGTTTCCACGTAAAAGCATACATGTTTGGCAGTAAACATGATACTGTCTACATTTAAATACAAGTGAGTTTGGGACTTGCAAACATTCAAGTGTGTTCTAAACATATACATGGTTCTTGCAGAATATGTTTGGGAGAATATATTAGAGAGACCGATATTTTTCAGCGTGTAGAGACTAGTAGGAAAGAAATATAAAACAAACTGGTTGTAAATTTTTTGAGATATTTCTCTACATAACTTATCATAACTCGAAATTGACTTCAAATTTGAGAATAAGTAAGTTTACATTATCTTCAACTTATGAGTACTTATACCACCATATTTTTATTTGATAATAGTTTCGGAGTTATCAAAAGAATTGTGACAAACAAATATATTTTTCCTTAAAATATAATTTTTATTTTTTTTTGGGGGAAAAGTGAATTTTGTTACTTTATTATAACAAGTCACAACAACTCATGGACGCTATATAAATATAGCGTAGTTTTCAACTGAACTATCTGAAAAAAATTCAGCGTCTTGATATACTTACTTACTCATTCGGTCTCGAACAACCTCGGGGGGTCAGGGACCTTACAAAACGAAGATAACTTATTTCGTCAACCAGTTCGATCTTTTGCCTTATGTCTCTAATTGGCAATACAAATTGTACGCAGGGATTCATCAACCTGATCCCTCCTGTGGAGTCTTGGTCTTCGTATTTCTCGTCTTCCTTCGAGATCGGTTTCGAAAACCCTTCGTGCTGGTTCGTCTTCATCCATTCTACTGACATGATCGTGTTATTTTGATCCGCTTGACTATGTCAAGGTCGGGATACAGCGCATACAGCTCATGGTTCATGCGTCGCCGATACTCGCTATTGTGCACTATAGGGCCATACATTTTTCCGAGTATTTTTCTCTCGAACACTCCTACAGATGTTTCGTCTGCTTGCGATAATACCCAGGATTCTGCGTCATAAAGCAAGACAGGTTGTATGAGAGTCTGGTACAGCTGGATTTTTGTTACTGGAGAGAGGGCGTTATCTCTAAAGTGCTTGCTTAGTCCAAAATAATATATATTCGCAAGTACAATTCTCCGCCTGATCTCAAGGCTGACGTTGTTACTTTTATTTAAGGCAGATCCGAGGTATATAAATTCATCCACTACCTCAAAATTTTAACGGTTATCAACGTTCACGCTTTGGTTTAATCGCGTGGAAGACCTGCTAGATGTTAAAGAGATCGCACTATAAGGTGTCGCCTTGCCTGAGGCCAGGAACACCAAGCTCAGACAATGAGTTTTTTCCCGTATCGGGCTTATAGAGTCGGAAGTGAGTTTCCAGTGCGCTTCAGGATCGTTAGCGGGAGGGGGTGTGTTCTGTGCCAAAAGTTGCGAGAGCTTCCTTGAGTAGGCCATGGCTACCTCTGGTAATTGCAGCTTTCCGATGTCCAGCTTCCCCTGCGTCTGGTTTCGTACGATTTTCGCTCTACTCAATCTTATGCGAACCTTTCCTGCTACCAGGTAGTGATCAGAATCAATGTTAGCTCCGTCCATTTCACTGGATGAGTACCTTCCATCAATTACCACGTGATCAATTTGGTTCTTCGTTCTTTGATCAGGGGATACCCAAGCAGTATCTTATTTTATTAATGGGATATAAAACAGCGCTAAGAAAGACAGTGAGAAAAATCGTAACAATATGATGTAGCAATGTAATTTGATTTGAGAGTATAGACTGAGATAGTAAATATTTCTTGGTAAAGTTCTGGGATCTATTTGTTAGTTCCATATGTAATATCCTTCTACAGATATTAGCTGTGTTTTTGTTACAATCAAGCGATTATCGCGGGCTAAATTGCAAATGAAAATCAATGGAAAATCAAAAACATAGTAACAATTAAAAAAATTTATAAGCAGCGGAAATTTGTGTGTCGCAAAATCTTCGCTAAACGCTTTATACAATACAAGCGATAATCTAATCAAGCGGTGTAACCAAAACTCGCATATTGTACTTTTATAAATTTTATTAATAAATAACCTTTTAAAACATTTAGTAATACGCATGAATATTTCATTTTTCAGGTCACCCTTTGCATAGGTGAATGAGAAGAGGTCATAGATATTCATTTAGTTTCGTAAGTGACATATTTGTTAGCCTCCATCCAGCATATGGCATATGCGTTGCGGCGAAAGTGATGCTTATTATTTTACAACAAATAGTAGCACAGCTAAGCCCCTGTATAATCACTTAAAATCCTTCCAAAATAGCCTCGGTTTTATAATGTTACCCTTAGCTAAACTTACTCGTCCATTTACTATACACATAATACGCCGTAGAACATAACACCTGAACACTTTTTACCAGTCACAGTTGAGTTCATGTGTAGTTGGACAGGGTGGGAAATAAATATGCATACACAGTTTACACTTGATTGTAATGATAGTCGTGGTAAAATCTTTATAGTGTTTACTATAAAAGGGTCCATACAAGAATTAATCGTCAAATTGAAATAATGAATGTTATGGCACTCTGACTTATTCACTAAGAATTCTTCATCAATCGAATGAAGTTTTTCTTATGAAGCTTTTAGAGAAGGGAACTGGATGATATGACTTGGTGGGTATTGAAATAGCTTCATACATTCCCAACCATCCATTATAATGATTAATTTTACATTTTTTTTTAATATTTCCTATTAAAATTTACTTTTTTATAGAAAAAATATTTTAAAAATTTATTGATTTTGAACCTAAAAATTCTTAAAGAACGATTTTCATAAACTTTACAAGAATTCTGAAAAATTAAAAAAAAAAAATTACGAAACAGCTTCATAACAGTATTTCATAAAATAGGCTTGATCGAGAGTTTAAGGGCTAGTTAATAGTTTTCGAGCATAAGTAAACATTCTCAAAAATTCTCATTGTATTCAAAGTTTTCGTTGGATATAATTTTATTGCACCATTCCCAACAATATGAAAATATTTCAGCCATGCATTACAAAATATTTTTTTAGAAACTGATAACATTTCGTCGCCTGAATCTTGATTTGCCGTATACGTCAGTCTGACGTTTTTCAGTTGAAAGCGGATTTGGAACGATAAACCCATACATTTTACGGCCCGCTTGTCTTTATTCTTCTATCTTCATTGGTTTCAGAGATATAGAGCTTTGCTTCTGCCGTATAAGCCCGATTGTTATAAATTTTAACCGTTGAACGAAATTTTGAACTGGTTTTAATCAAAAAGGCAGTTTAGCGTTACACGGAAAATCTAGATTGGGGCGACGATTTGAGAAATGCCCTGGTTTTATTGTAATAATACTATTGTTGATGAATTTCATAGATTCTAAGAAATTGTTGTTTATAAAATCTACGAAGTAACTTCATTAATTCAGGCACATTATCACAATGTCTGGTTAAAGCTAACTAACAGTTATTACTTTTTTTCGTAACGTTTAACTGTAGGATAACTTGAGATGGTGATAATGGGGGTCAATAAAATATTCTTGAAACTACAAATTTATGTTTATTAAGGATTCCTTAATATTTAAGAAAAAAATTTAAGTTAATCTCGAAATGGACAGACAGTTTTTCTTAAATATTTGAATTCCTATTATTCCGGCCCAATTAACTTTATACAGTTTGAATGGTTTTTGGTCACAATAAATACAAGTACTCAATATTGAAATTTCTATCAGACGAATAAGAAGATACAAATAAAAATAAATGGTTTCCCATTACATCCCATGAAGGAATCGGGGAGAGCTTCTCACAACCAGTAAGCTGTGCGCTTTCTAGTTTTATACTCACTGATTGGGATCTACAGTTTTACACCTTTTCCGAAGGGTATTTTTGAGAACCATTTTCATGGCTAAATAATCGATAGTGTCGCCGTCACTATGCGAGGTGACCGCCGTCGAAAGAAATTTTAAGATGGTCAGAGCAGGGATCGAAACCAGGATCTCAAGTGCAAGAGGCGCGCACACTACCCATTGCACCACCGACGGCCACAAAGATACGTTTTCTTTATTGTGCTAAAACTTATGTGTTACCCTGTGCAAATATTTATTCGCAATAACATTAACATGAAACTCTTGCATGAAGCATTTCCGGTGTTAAGTTTAGCAGCGACACTCACACACACACACTCTGAAAAGCGTGTTTTTTTCATGTGTACTCCACATGTAGAGTGTACATGGATGGATGCATTATGGACGACGAATATTTATTCACACTTATGTAGTAATGCTACTACATATGCCCCTTACTTGTGAACATCCAAATAAGGTATTATATTCTCCGGTTTTGTTCGCTACAGATTTTGTATCAGCTTTTATATTAGGGTGGTATTAATAAATTAAATAACATTGTGGTAATAGATGTCCATGAAATGTCATATTTCAAATATGTTGTAAAGTCAATAAAAATTTTGCAATATCGTGGTTTAGCACGTTTAGTTTACACACGCTGAAAAGAACTTCCCCTGTAACATTAGGCATGAAAAACGTATATGTTTGGAGCACTGATTTCATCAATTTGCTTGTTTGTTTCTTTGTTGTCTGTTACGTATTTATACCCTCACCCATTGGGATGGGGGTATATATCATTTAATACGGAAACAAGTGTAAAGCATAGAGGAGCCATATTACATATACCCTCAGTATTTTTGCACGACATTCGTTTTGGGACTTTTTAAGACGATTGAGCCATGTGCGTATGTCTGTCTGGCTAGCTGGCTGGTCAACACGATAACTGCCGTAAGTGTTTATCGATCACAGCGAAGTTTTATCAGTAACTATTATCTGTCCAAGGTTAGTTTGGGACTGAAAATGGGCGTTTTGACCACGCTTCTTCTGGTACCACCCATGCAAATCGACACATTTAGTACAATATTATGTTTCTTCTAAAACTTTTTCTAGTAGATGTGATTAGCTTCATCTCTAACATTGGTTAATAATCTGTAAATGTATACTTAAGTGGAAAAAATCGGCGAGGTTGCCACGCCCATTCTGGTACCTCCCATACGAAAGTTTGGTGGTCGTCCGGGTTCTCAATGCGATAAGTCGCGTGAAACACTTCCGATCTTAATGAAATTAGGTTGTAGGCTTCGTGTCTTCAAACGCTTGTCAGCGATTAAGACAAGGGCGATTTTGCTACGCCCTACCAACATAAGTTGTGCGGCCAGCTGGTTATTTGGCATGCTACGAGAGCGGATCAATAAGTCCGTGACTTTTCGAACGTCCCTCGTAGTTATATGAAATGCAACACTGCCCCATCAAGTACCACCTGTTAGTAGACTACTGTCAAATTTTGAGCACGTTCCGTCATTTACTTTGCGTTAAACAGCTGTTCAAAACATACAACCTCGTGCATTTTTTTAAAAATGGAAAAAAGTGAATTTCGAGTGCTGGTTAAACATTGTAGTTTTATGAACACTATGGGGACTCTGCACCATCGATTTCAATGGTAAAAATGTGGTTTACTAACTTTCGTTGTGGTCGCACAAGAACAAATGACGCTGAACGTTCTGGACGGCCAATTGAGGTCAATACACCTGAAAATGTCGAAAAAATCCACGATTTGGTGTTGGCCGATCGAAGAGTAAAAGTGCGTGATACTGTTGATGGCATAGGCATTTCATATGGCAGTGTGGTTTCGATTTTAAATGATTAGTTGGCTTTAAGAAAGCTGGCTGCAAGATGGGTGCCGCGTTTGCTTTCAATTGACCATTAACGTAATCGTGTGACAACTTCAAAGGATTGTTTGGAGTTGTTTAACCGCAATTCGTAGGAGTTTTTGCGGCGTTTTGTAACTGTGGATAAAACATGGATCCATTACAACTCTCCGGAGACCAAGCAGCAGTCTAAACAATGGGTTTCTCCGGGTGAACCGGCTCCGAAGAAGGCCAATGTAAGTTTGTCGGCCAATAAGGTGATGGCAACAGTTTTTGGGATGCACGGGGGATAATCCACATTGATTACCTTAAAATGGGAATAAGAATAATCGGCGAATATTATGCCAGCTTATTGGACCGATTTAAGAAAAAAGTTACTTTTCATCAAGATAATGTATGGGTGCACACGTGTGTAGTCTCAATGGCAAAATTCCATGAATACGAATTGGTACCTCATCCGCCATATTCTCCGGATTTAGCCCCCAGTGACTATTTTCTATTTCCAAACCTAAAGAAATGGCTCGTTGGAAAGAGATTTAGCTCCAACGATGAAATTATTGATCAAACAAATGCCTATTTTATGGACCTCGAAGAATCTTATTTTTTGGAAGGGATACAAAAATTGGAGAAACGTTGGACTAAGTGTATGTATTGAGCTAAAAGGAGATTATGTTGAAAAATAATTTTTTTTCCGAAAAAAATTGTGTTTCATTCAAAAAGTGAGAGACTTATTGTTCCGCCCTCATAACTCCAGCAAATCCGAACCAATCTTTATGAAATTTGGTATTATCAATATTTAGTCAAATTCACACAAAAGTTGGGACGATGACCGGTTGATCGGCACGATAACTCTCGTAATGAAATTCGGTGTTCGGCAATGTTTTCATAAAAATTAACGATTAACTACTGTACCACTCCCATTTTCATACTTCCTATACAAAAGATAGTTAGGCGGCTTTCCGGCTGGCCGACTCGATCCCTCCCGTATACCACCACCGATCTTAACAAAATTTGGTACTGATCAATATTTTGTGTAATACTGGTTTTGTTAAAATTTTAAGGTCGTCATATTTTTCTGTGAATATTAATATCGTCAAAGATAATATAAATACCCTAGATGGTGCATTCGATTATTCACCATTCTCAGCAGATGGCAAAGGCTGTTTTCGAGCAACCCTTTTCACTCGGATACGATGAAAAATTTTTGATTCGGTTCTGTTGTTTAAATTTGAGAATTAATTATAGACAATAGAAAGATACATAAATTGCTTTTATTACCAGTACATAAGTTTCAGTCGGGTGAACCGACTTAATCATACCCTCACCCTAAGTCATCCATTACGTGGGAGTTCTGTTAAAAACGCCCATATTCAAAGGTGACCATATTCAAAAACAGATTGACATTGCACTAAATACTTGTATTATTGAATACCCAAATTAGTTTGTTTTCCTCCCAATATTTATATGCGAGGTACAAAAATGGGCATGGCAAGTTGTTGCCAAAATTTTGATTAGTACCAAATTTTATTAAGATCTGTTATGATTTATTGGAGATATCGAGTCGGCAAACCGGAAATAGGCCCAACTTTTGTATGGGAGGTACGAAACTGGGCGTGGCACAACAGACAATTATTAATTACACAGTAGCTTTTAGCAAAATATTGCCTAGTACGAATTTTGTTAAGATCGGTTGTCGTTTACGAGAGTTATCGTGTCGATCAACCGGCCATCCCCCCAACTTTTATATGGGAGGTACCAGAATAGGTGTGGCAAAACAGCTCATTTTCTATAGGAGAGTTTTATTTGTCTAAATATTGACAGTACAATTTTTCATAAAGATTGGTTCGGTTTTGCGCGATTTCTCGTGCCGAACAACTAGACGGCTAAACAAATTTTGTATGGGAGGTACCACAATGGGCGTGGCAAAATAACCGTTGATTTTATCGGTGATCAGCGTTTGATAACGTGAAGCCTTATACCTGATTTGATTAAGGTCGGAAGTGTTTCAAGCAAATTTATCACATTGACAACAGTGACGAACAGCCTGTTTTGAATGGGAGGTACCAGAATGGGCGTGACAGTCTCGCCCATTTCCTCCAGTTAAGTAGGCATTTACAGATTATTACCCGGTGTGTGAGTTGAAGCTAATCGCATCTACCAGAAGAAAGACTTGAATGAAATATGATTTTGTGCTAAATGTGTCGATTTGTATCGGAGGTACCAGAAGGGGCGTGGTCAAAACGCCCATTTTCAGTCCCAAACTCAATATTGGCAAATAATAGTCACTGACAAAATTTCATTGTGATCTATAAAGATTTACGGCAGTTATCGTGTTGACCAGCCAGACAGACAGACAGATAGACAGACAGACGGACATGGCTCAAACGTCTTAAAACGTCCTAAATCGAATTTCGTCCAAAGATACTAAGGGTCTAATATGGCTCCTTCTCTGTGTTGCATTTTTTTACGTATTAAATGATTTATACCCCCATCCCTATGGGTGAGGGTATAAAAACCACAGATGGTGAAAGATAAGTGGTGGATTTGTAAGTAAAGGGAAATTTTCTAGATGGCGCCGGAGTGTTGGATTTGGGAAAATTTCGCTGGAAACAAAAACTATTGAAAAACTATGTGGTTATATAGTTTTTTGCCCTTTGTATTGTGAACAAATATCAAAAGCGATATGCCCATAGAGAAATGATGTATAGAGATGCCATCTCTCTCAGTATTTTGATGACATTTAGTGTTTTGCATATGGGAAAGTATTGCTTTAATAATACCAGGTAGAGGCAATGGCTCAAACCATCCAACATTTAGATTTGTGCGGCATTTAGATTTGTGCGTTAAAATTTTTGTGTAAATACACCACAAATATATACTAACAATAAAATATAACAAAAAAGTCCACAATACTTTTAATTTTCACAGTTTTTCATCAAAACGATATACAAAATTTAAGTCACCAGTTTTTGTAATTCCACCTTGTTAAGTCAATCTACGTCAAATAACTCTCTGTCACACCACGAATAAAAAAAACAGTTTCCCATTACATCCCTTGAAGGGATTGGGGAGTGCTTCTCACAACCAGTGAGCTAGCTGTATGCTTACTAATTTTACGCTCACAGATTGGGACCTACAGTTTTAAACCGGTTCTGAACGGTATTTTGACAAGCTTTTTCATGGCTAAGTACTCGATAGTGTCGCCATCACTAAGCGAGGTGGCCGTCGTCGAAGGAAATGTGAGGTGGTCAGAGCAGGGATCGAACTCACATTCTCATGCACAAGAGCGGCGCACACTAGCCATTGCACCACGAATAGTGTGCAAGGAAATGTAAGATGAGAACAATGGCGTCTCTATACATCATTTCTCTATGGATATGCTTTCCTATTATTTATATTCTATTTTTAAATTTAAACAACAGAATCGAGTGAAAAATGGTCGTACGGAAACACTATGTGCCCTCTGGTGAAAATGGTGATTAAGCAAATGAATCATCTATGGTTTTTATTTATCTATGAAGTTACTAAAATTTCCATTGACTCTCCAATCCACCACTTATATTTCACCATCTAGGGTTTTCTATTATCTTTGATATCGTATGGCTGAGCGTTGTCGTCAGGATGTCGGTGGGCGCCAAGTTCGTACGTTGGTCATATGGAAAATATTTCCAGGATAGTCGACTGTCTGTCAGTTAGAGTGTCAAAAAACGGAATTTTTTGGAAACCGGTTTTCAGTTTGTTCGAAAAGTCAATTTTTCAAGAAACCGGTTTTCGGCTGTTAATTTTGGCAAAAACCGGTGGAACCGGGGTTTTCGGATTTTTTGCTTTAAGTTAAATTACACATGTAGAACTTCAATACATTTGTTTAACGACTATTTCATATACTTATACTTATTCGTGTTGAAAACTCAAAATTTCACAAGTATATTTAATTTTTTACTTTTTAATTTTAAATAAAAACTATATATTTTAAATTAAAATGTTCGGGCATTATTAGGTCTATTTTAAATTATTTTATTCTTTTATATTTCGCTAACCATTGGGTAGCATCGTCGGGAGATAAACACAGTTATTAGTTAAAAATTAAATAAAATAAAAAAATTAAATTAAAAATTAAAATGAAATGGGTAGCGAAATATTGAAGAATAAAATAATAACAATAAAATAATTAATGCGTGTTTAATATAAAATTTAAGTTTTATTCAAATTCACATTAAACTGATTTTACACCGTACATCATATTCAAATTTGAAAAAGATTTTCTCGTATGAAAATCTTATTGAGTTTAAAACATTTAGTTATCAAATAATTTTAATTTTAAAATTTGATAAAAAAAAATGTTTGAAAAGCTTTATTAATTCTTAATTAATTTTTAATTAATTCTACTTCAAATCATGAAATCATTTTGAAAAAAAAAATTTGTTCGGATAAGGATATTAACATAAATTAAGTAAAATCCGATTAAACGGTTAACCGAGGTCAAATGACCGGTATCCGGTTTGTTCGAAAATTACGTTTATTTAAAAAAAAACGGCACACGGTTAATAGCAAAAAACCGGACACTCTACTGTCAGTAAAGATACACATTACAGTGGATCTAATATCCTTCACCCAACTGGCACTTCCCAAATAAATACTATAAACTCTGTAGTGTTATATCCGATAGAATGCACTAAACTATGGTGTACAACAGAGCCTGTAGTCTTTAGAACTACTTCAGAAGGTCCTTTTCAGTACGATAGTGTGATACATATATATGAGTTGCAGACGCATGTAGGAATGTTTGGAATATTTTTCAACGCTATTTCATGGTCGACTCTGATCGTGCCCCATTGTTGTTTTAAACTGATGACAGTTGTTATTGCAATTTGCTTCTCTGTGATGTCCCTGGGCAGCAACTATTCTCTAATGAAATATAATTAACATTTGAATCACATTAGATATTTTCAGTATGTTAACCGAACATTGGAATGTTAATCAGCAACCAAGGTGAGTGTTGCAGTTTGGTTGTTCTGGAAGTTGTCAGATTAGTAAAGACAAATTAGTTAATGAAATGTCAATCATGGCTGTAAGTTGAAAGCTACTGTTTACAATTTAACCAACAACGATTGCTCAATCGATAAATAGATGGCGCTATTAGTCTTTCCGCAATCTTCGGTATGGTTCGGGAAGAGTTGTAACTTCTATAAGTCGACTACAAACGATGCATTTGAAGTCAGATGTGTTGTAATTCGGAAAAGTATACATCGTCGAGTATTAGTAGACTGTTTAACTTTGTTATTGAGTATAGATTTATTGGGCAGTGTTTAGGTTTGCTCAGAATATAAATTGACATTTTTCACTAGCGAAATTTAAAATGAATCTTACTGTCTAGTTGCGGTCTAATGTGCATAGATCCATGATTCGTCGCCAATCACAATCCTATAGTCGTCTTTTGCAGCTCCGCGATCAATTATTCCCACATTGCTTTGGCCCAATCGACACGATAACTTTTTGAGTGATTAACATATTATTTGGTATCCAAAGCGGCGAACTATTTGAATAAGCTCGCCTTTAGCTTATGTTAATGAGCTCGTGTGTGGTAGTAGAGTGGACTGTATAAGTGTAAGCTATTTAGTTTGATTTATACAATTTCTCGGAGGAGAAATTGTATAAGCCACAAATGGGAAGAGACAATAGGAGAAAATTAGCGTTTTGTGGCGGGTTAATGCGGGTTGTATAGGGGTTGATTCTCACCTTTACGAGCAAAGAAATAAAACCACCGATGGTTTCGACAAACGTTATAAAACTTATATTGTTTATTTCACAGCGGTCAATATGTACAGGTGTTGGGTTTAAACTTAGGGTAGTTTTTTAAAAACCGAAGCGGATGAGTGCAGTTGAACGACTGACTCCTTTTGCTTTGCTTCAACTGATGTTAACTCAGTATAACAGTTTAAGAGCTTTTTTTTGAGGTAATTCACAATAATTGTAATTTATAAATCCATTTTATAAGGTATAGTTCAATAAATTCAAGGTATGGAAATAGTAAATTCAAATTAAATATGCTTTACAATATTAGAAAAAAAACATAAATTCTTAAGGCTAAACCTTAGTTTAGACACTATTTTTGACGGGAAAATATTCATGCAATATTCAATGTATGCCTATAGAACGAATGCCCAAGCATATCTCAATTCCACGATAAGTTATATGATGATCACAACAACAATTATTGGGCGCTCTTAACGAAATTCGTACCGAAGGGCGGATGGTGTTGCATTTAAGTTAATCCATCTCAAAATCATAAGAACCATCTCGCGAACAGTTTTGTTTAATTATTCGCCGAGTTGTAATTTTCACGTCTCTCTACGAAACGAAAACAACACTCGTGCAAGAAAATGTTGCGAGCATGCTTGCCATTAAAAACGTCAAACTGTACGAACTTAGGTGGCCTCAATATACCCAGAGGGGTTAAGGACCTTTCAACATGAGGATTACATGTTGCTCCAACCAAGGGGTTAATAGCTCCAGATGGTCCGGGTTACTTAAGGGTTTAGCGACAGCCTATGATATACTTTATTGCAACTTCTACTGATTCACAAATGAGCATACATACTGTTACGAATAAGTAAAGGCTTTTGCGTGATGTTAGTGGCTCTACTAACAGTATGTAAATAACAGGCGGTTAGTGCTGCGCCTGAAAGTATGCATTGTAACAACGTACCAGCTCGCTAAACCAGTAGCATGAATTCACCTCAGTAAAGATAACTCTCCGCCCTTCGAGATTGTTCTACAAAGTTAAGCAATGTCTAGAAGGTTCTTGAATTCGCTAGATCTACCTTCATTTCAGTATGGTGAGTTGGTATAAATAGCGGAGGTCTTTGGAATGGAGAGTTCAGTTTGTGATTAAACCCCGTAAAGTAAGCAACGCGAATTGATAGTAAAATACAAGACTTGTTAAAGTGTCATAAATAAAGTATACTGTTGTACTGTATAAGTAAAATAAAAGGAAGTTAAACCGTTGTAATTATCGTAATTTAAAACGAACCTTGTTTTATTATTGGGAATAAAACAACGCAAACAGGACGAATAAGGAAATTCGTAACAATACATAAGTGTATCTTCGCCTGAACAAGCACATTTTTAAATCCTCTTAACTCCCCTTTATACATACTCCAATACTACTTGTCTCTGGAAGACCCGAATGTATAAAATGACTTTCTTCATAACTCTGCAATGTCTCCAAATTCTTCATACTACCAGGTAGTTTTCTCCCCTCGACTTGTAGAAATCTTTTGTGGCCCCTTCAGTTAGCTTCTCTTATCGCATCCTGAAGAAGAGAATTACATTTTTTTTGTAAATTTATTTGAAGTAATATGTTTCTTCCAGTGTGTGTACATTTTGTTTTCAATAGAGTTAACTTTGATTTCGGGATTATTGTTTAAAATTTCTCACCACCCTAATACATCTGAAGCATATGGAATTTTGTACGAGTATTTAAGTCCCTTTTTGTGAACATATTTCATGTCTTTGTAATTAATTAGTGTTTTGTGTGCATTAAAACTAATTATGGTATTATGTTAACAGCTCTACAGTGTGCGGCTCTCGCTGTTCCACGTACAGGCAACTTTAACTTTAGTGCATTCTGTTGATATTTGTTCGGGGATATTTTCGCTGCAAAACAATAATAAAATCCGCATGTTTGCATATACAATTTATTTGCAATTGTTGCAATTATAATGGAAAAATACCAAAATAAATATGAGTGCAATTTAATAATAAACACGTGTGGCTGTAAGCTAAATATTGGTAGCTCTTGTAGGCTTAATTTGCTTGTATTTATTTTAAATGTAGGGCAATTTAAATTCCATCTATTCTAATTATAAAGAAGAAGTAAAGAAGACATAAAGAAGAATTCCGTAAATTTTTAAACAGCTTGAAAGAGCAATTGTGTAATTTGGAATTGTTGCAATTATGTTTAAAGGTTTTATGAATAATTTAGATATTTAGGCAGCTTGGTTAGTTTCTGTGAAACGGTAAAATATACTAATCAAGTGTATTGGAAAAATGATGGAATAGTACAAGAGATCTATTTCGTATATTAAAGTATAAACAAAGAACTACGAATCTTTTCATATACAGACATAGTCATATATTTTTACACAATTATAATACAATATTTTCATGCTTTATGAATAAATTTGCAACAAGAAAAGTTCCTTATTGTAATCCTCAAAATGTATTGATTAGTCTGGTTTAAAATTTTTAGCAATAAACTTGATAGTTGTTGATTAAAAACACTAAAGAAGTCTGCACCTCATCTTTCAAAATTATTTACACAAATTTATTTACATTCAAAAGTACCCAGTGGGGAATTTCCTATAGACATCACCAGTGAAAAAGAAGTGACATATCAGAGTCACTGCTGACTTCCCGATCTGTTGCCATACAAAAAACGCTATGACACCCCCTGACATTTTCATACATTTGGTCAAAAGTTAGCAGGAATCTACCGCACTTTGTCAGTAGTGGTGATCACCTTATAACATGTACACAAGACGTCCTTGAGTAACCATTCATCAGTGGGGCAGTTGCTCAAGACATTTTTAAATATTCCTGTTTAAATATTTTAAATATTAATTTTCATTGTCATCTTATATGTACATATGTGATGTTCCACAGGAAAATGGCCCATATCTTCCCAAACCAAATTTTGCAGGAGGACTAAAAATAGACCTTTAGGTAAATTTTATCGGTTTTCAGGTTTTGGTTGGTAACACTGCCCAGACTCGTTACGAGCATTTTACAATCAATTTAAAGTCCCCAAACCTCTTCCAACTTCAAGAAGGGAAAGGCGAATCTTTGAACCTCATAATCTCGAAACTTGAGATTATCATACTAGAGTTTCAAAGTGCTATAACTAATGTAATTTTTGAAATTATTTGGTTACTGGGGTGTCATTTTATTCAGAATAATGTGTAATTTTAGGAAATCCAAAAAAATGGATTTCGATTTTGGGAGGCTTAGGTCCCTTTTTCAATGGAACATCACACATGTAGTTACTTATTTATTTGAACCTGGTGCAATGGTTAGTGTGCGCGACTCTTGTACATGAGATCCTGGGTTAGAACCCTGCTCTGACCACCTTCAAAAAATTTTTGTTCGGCGGAGGTCACCTGGCATAGTGATGGCGACACTATCGAGTATATAGCCATGAAAACGCTTCTCAAAATACCGTTCGGAATCGGTGTAAAACTGTAGGTCCCAATCAGTGAGTGAAAACTGGAAAGCGCACAGCTCAGTGATTGTGAGAAGTTCTCCCCGGTCCCTTCATGGGATGTAATGTGAAACCATTTTACATATGTGTATGAATCTCATCTCTTGCACGATTTTAATAAAATCTGAAAGATATGGTGAATATATACGAGGGCGGATCAATAAGTCCGTGGCTTTTTGAATGAAACACAGTTTTTTTTTACAAAACAAATATTATTTTCCAACATAATCTCCTTTTAGCTCAATACACTTGGTCCAACGTTTCTCCAAATTTTTGTATCCCTTCCAATAAAGAGGTTTTTCGAGGTCCATAAAATAGGAATTTGTTTTATCAATAATTTCATCGTTGGAGCTAAATCTCTTTCATCCCAGCCATTTCTTTAGGTTTGGAAATAGGAAATAGTCACTGGGGGCTAAATCCGGAGAATATTCGTAGCCCAATTCATAGAATTTTTCCATTGAGACTCAACACGTATGCACCCTTGCGTTTGTGGTCAATTGAGAGCAAACGCGGCACCCATCTTGCAGACAGCTTTCTTAAACCAAACTGATAATTTAAAATCGAAACCACTGTCCCATATGAAATGCCTATGGCATCAAGAATCTCACGCACTTTTACTCTTCGATTTTTTCGACATTTGCGGGTGTATTGACCCCAATTGGCCGTCTAGAACGTTCAGCGTCATTTGTACTTGTGCGACCACAACGAAAGTCAGTAAACCACTTTTTTACCTTTAACATTAATGGTGCAGAGTCCCCATAGTATTTATCAAGCTTTTCCTTGGTTTGATTGACGTTTTTTTTCGCAAAAAATAGTGTTTAAAAAGCATTCACTTTTTTTTCCCCATTTTTAAAAAAATTACCGAGGTTGTATGTTTTGAACAGCTGTTAAACTGTCGTTAAAATTTGACAGTAGTTTATTAACAGATGGCACTTGAGTGTTGCATTTCATATAACTGCGAGGGAAGTGCGAAAAGTTACAGACTTATTGATCCGCCCTCTACATATGTATGTATGCATCTACATGTCTACATAATTGAAATATTCAGAAAACTTGCATATTGATTTAACAAATTTCAGATATTTTGAAATAGATTTTGAAAATGCATGCATTTCATACTCGTAACTACAAAGAAATATAAGTTTTTCAGTTTGAAGTTTTTGACAAATTTTAAAATCCTCACAAATGATGAAGACGTCCTCGATCGACATTCAGCATTGTCTTAGTAAGAGTCAGTCATGACATAGTGCTGACGAACCAATAGGACAGCCGTACATAGATTGGCCAGCCCCTTTACAATGTATGTCCCCTAACTCAAAAAATTGGCATGTCAAGAAGATGTCTTATATAAATTGTCATCACCTACTCGCTGTAAAATAACAGCCCCTGCAACATATTGCAGGAACCATGTACATGTTTGCAAGCATTGTTTTTGCCAAATTTCTTTATTGTGACAGACAGCAGTATTAGCAGTATTAACATGTTATATTGAATAGCAAACACAATGTGTTTGGGCAAGTATACTATATTTGCGACAAGCTGCAAACACGTTATATTTGCATCCAAACATCAAAAAAAGACATGGTCCTAAGGAAATACTACTGACAATGTCTTCAAGACAAAATTTCTAACTGGGTATTTATTTACGCAATAGAAAAAAATCCAATGAGTGTTCGAACTCACGGGCGATGTGTTAACACCTTTTTGCTACACGGTACCTGTTCGATTTCTATGAACACATTCGTAAATGTTACATTGGAAAATAAAAAACAGCGTTCAATCATATGATGACGTTACAGTTAAATAATATTAATACTTAAAATTATTTAAAGACCCAGTGCAAGCACATGTGTCATTATTTTCTTGCTCAATACTTTTTGTTTGATTCCCACAAAAGTCAAAGAATGCAAAGCAACAGACACTTGTACATACATACATACATTGTTATATTCGTACGATATAACCGAAGATCAACATAAAATACTTTTTTAATATTACTCCAAATTAAAACACTTCAATCTCGGCTCGCCGATATCGGATCGCCTTAATTTTTGGCCTAAACTCTTCGTCGAAACCCGCACTAGCTTTTTAATCCAAAAATTAATAAAATCGGCTATGAATTTCCGGAGAAAATCGCGTGGGAAAATTATACGAAAATCGTCCAATAATCACTTTCAATACAGACTGCCAAGCAACGAACAAACAAACGATGATAAGACAAAACCGAAGATCAACAAAACACTTTTTTAATATTACTCCAAATTAATACTCCAAATTAAAACACTTAAATCTCGGCTCGCCGATATCGGATCGCCTTAATTTTTGGCCTAAACTCTTCGTCGAAACCCGCACTAGCTTTTTAATCCAAAAATTAATAAAATCGGCTATGAATTTCCGGAGAAAATCGCGTGGGAAAATTATTTGAAAATCGCCCAATAATCACTTTCAATACCGACTGCCAAGCAACGAACAAACAAACGATGATTTACTCTTACAAACCTAACACTTGCGTATGTATTAAATTTATAGTTTACTGCCCTAGAGGCGCGCGTATAGATGTTAACACATCAAAAATATTATAAAACACAAAAAAAAAAACAACAAAAATAATTAGTAGCCGGATACATTTCCCTCTGCATCTATGACAGCTTATAGTCTAGCTAGAATAGATGCAATCAAATTGCGTACAACTTCGATTTCTATACTGTTCCAGATATTCAATATTTCATCAACAGTTTCCTCTCGTTTTCGGTTCAATTGGATAGATCTCTGCCCTTACATTCTCTATTATATTTACATCTGGACTCTGGTGTGACCATGGAAGAACATCTTGTCCACTTGATTTAGAAAAGTTGTTGGTAACCATACTTTGTGACATGGAGTATTATCATGCTACAGAATCCAATTTCATCAGGAAATAATCTCTGAGCCGAAGGAATAGCATGGTCATTCAAAATATCTAGGTAGCCTGCCTGGTTTAGAGTGTCTTGTATTGGTACTAGATCTCCAAATCAATTGTATGCACCCTTAAAAATCTGTACTTTTTTGTAGCAAGTATAGTATACGTTAGAGCGACTCAATAAAAAAAGTGATTTTGTTACCCCTCTGAAAATAAAGTTTGATATGTTTTATGATGATTCCCAAATTATTTTGGTTCTAGCTTTGACCATCCGTGAGCTGGACCATTTTAAAAAAAGGTATTTTTTTCAGTTTTTCGAATTTTTTGGTACTTTGCTCCAAGGCGACATAAATAAAATTTGGTATAATCAAAAAGGGTTTTTGAAGCAGCTTCCAATGGTATATAAAACTTGATAACTTGCGACCTACTAATTGAGATATTTAACTACATACATTTTTTCGTTTCGGGTTTTCATATAAACTCTACGTTTGTGGAAATAATGTTCTGATTTTCAAATTGAATCTGTTTTAAAATAATGTTAATTTATTTATTTTTTTGTACTTATTTACATAAAAACCGAAAATCCCAATATATTTTATCTTTTCCATATATAGTAATGGAAACTCTTATGTATTACTTTATGTTTAAACTTAGTTTGCTGCATGGTCTATAATCGCTATGTCTTCTTTGGGCTGTCATTCTACATCATTTCCCTAGTGCCTTTTCGATCAGCTGTGCTATAGGAATCCCCTGCTCCAATGCAACTAAACGCAAAAATTAATTTTTTTTTATTAATTTTTTATAAACGTAGATTTATATTGATAAAATTATTTGTAATAAATTATTTATATATATTGAAATCAAAAAATAATTTTTTTCTATTATGCTTTGAAATACGTTACATGTTTCCACGTAAATATATGGATGTTTGTGATGAAGCATGCATATTTTTCCACGTAAAAGTATACATGTTTGCCACTAAACATTCTAATGTTTCCATTTAAATACAAGTGAGTTTTGGACTTTCAAACATATGAATGTTTGGAGTATGTTCCAAACTTATACATGGTTCCTGCAGAATATGTTTGGGAGAATATGTTACAGAGGCCGATCTTTTTTATCGTGTGAGAAACATCCCCAAAACATTAATGAAACCCCCGCCGAAACGATTATAAGGTTGTACTGCTGTTTGCTTCGATCCTTTGGAAAGGTGAATATAAGTTTTTGCAAAAGACCCTTCAAATTGATAAGAGGACTCAAGCGTCCATAATACATTGTGCTTGACCTCAACTGGCTTATGGATGTAGTCCATGACATACTCTAGACGTTGTTTTTTCAGATATGTCTATTACTTTTCTCACGACATCAGTCTTTATATCATACGTGTTTACTCTTCTCCTAATTATAGATTCACCTACATGTTTTCCAATGATGGTTTGTGCCTCTGCAGCAACTTTAAAAGGACTTGCGACTGGATTTTCTATGAATATTTTAGGGATGGAAAGATCTTATATTTTGTTTGTCACATATTTCCGACCAGTTTTGACCGTATTTTGTAGGTTTCCTTGTTTTACCAAATTGAAGAGTGTTTTCCGTCGTATTCCCTGCTCTTTTTCCAAGTCTTATGCCGAGGAATCCATTCCAAACGTCATTACGATCTCAACTCGCGTCTCGACGGGAATTTTCTTTATTTTCACCATTTTAAAGGTTTTTTTAGCGACTTTTGTGTAAATATTTATTGTTAAGCGATATAAATTTGTTAAGCGATATAAATTTGCTAACAAATGACTTTTTTTCAAAGATTGCGGCGTTTTTAACGAAATTTCAGGAATGTGTAAATATTTTTGAGAGACAAAATAAGTGTGTAAATAATTTTGAAAAATGAAGTGTAGAATTCTTTTGTAATTTAAATCAACAGCCGTCAAGTTTGTTGCTCAAAATTTACAACTGCTATAGAGGGCGAATCAATAAGTCCGTGACTTTTCGAACTTTCCTCATAGTTATATGAAATGCAACACTGCTCCCATCAAGTACCACCTGTTAATAGACTACAGTAAAATTTGAGCAGGTTCCGTCAAACGTACAACCTCGTGAATTTTTTTTGAAAATGGAAAAAAGTGAATTTCGAGTGCTTATTAAACATTATTTTTTGCGAAAAAAAACCGTCAATCAAACCCAGGAAAAGCTTGATAAATACTATGCGGACTCTGCGCTGTCGACTTCAATGGTAAAAGACTGTTTTACTGACTTTCGTTGTGGTCGCACAAGTACAAATGACGCTGAACGTTCTGGACGGCCAATTGAGGTCAATACACCCGAAATTGTCGAAAAAATCCACGATCGAAGAGTAAAAGTGCGTGGGATTGTTGATGCCATAGGCATTTCCTATGGCAGTGTGGTTACGATTTTAAATGATCAGTTGGGTTTAAGAAAGCTGTCTGCAAGATGGGTGCCGCGTTTGCTCTCATTTGACCATAAACGTAATCCTGTGACAACTTCAAAGGATTATTTGGAGTTGTTTAACCGCAATTTGAAGGAGTTTTTGCGGCGATTTGTAACTGTGGATGAAACACTAAACAATGGGTTTCTCCGGGTGAACCGACTCCGAAGAAGGCCAAGAAAAGTTTGTCGCCCAATAAGATGATGGCAATAGTTTTTTGGGATGCACGCGGGATAATCCACATCGATTACCTTCAAAAGGGAAAAAACAATAAACGGCGAAAATAATGCCCACTTATTGCACCGATTTAACGAGGATTTAAAAAAATCGACCGTATATGGCCAAGAAAAAAGTTCTTGTTCATCAAGATAATGCACGGGTGCACATATATGTAGCATCAATGACCAAATTGCACGAATTGGACTACGAATTGGTACCTCCACCGCCATATTCTCTGGATGTAGCCTCCAGTGACTATTTCCTATTTCCAAATCTAAAAAAATGGCTCGGTGGAAAGAGATTTAGCTACAACGATAAAATTATTGATCAAACAAATGCCTCTATTGTGGACCTCGAAAAATGATATTTTTTGGAAGGCATACAAAAATTGCGTTGGACTAAGTGTATTGAGCTAAAAGGAGATTAAAAATTAACTTGTTCGAGCGTTTGGTCGTACTTTTAATTAATTATATTCTTCGATATTTCGCTACCCTTTGGATAGCATCGTCGGGAAGATAAACACAATTATTAATTAGAAATGTAAACAATTGATAAATTGTTTCATTCAAATTTTTCATTCAAAAAGACTATACCTTTTAAGGATTCAAATTGAAACGTTTTCGTTTGTAAATTTATTCGTAAAGCTCCAACATATTGTTTTATTTCTAAACATACTAACAGTTTTAATTTGTGAAAATATGTATGACTATGTCTGTTTGATTAAGATAATTTTGAAAACTAAAAGATAAATCGAATGTTTGAGAATTGTATTCCAAGTGCTCATACTTACATTTTATTTTTTCTTACAATCAACTAATATCTCTTTGATAGTTTTATAAATATGAAGTGAAATATTCATAGCAGTTCTTTGGGAATAGAAAACGAACTGGATTTACATTTACCAAATTAATATTTACTTTATTTACAATGAATTATTTTGCACAACAAATAGATACAGAATAGTTACACAATAGTTAAAGAATAGTTACACAATAGTTATACAATATTCTTGTATAATAAGTAATTGCGTAAGTGCGCACATACTTAGTACATGTGTTTGAACACTTCAAGGATTTTTGATTGCAATTAATTGATAATCTTCAAAATATCTATTTTCTCTTAATAAATCATTTGTGGTTGTTCATTTGAATTTTCTTAAGTTTTTCAAATTTAATTAAATAAATTGAAATGATCAATTATAGTATCAAGTGTATACGTTTCATTGCAATTAGTAGTAATTACTACTCGAATTGTGTGCTCAGATCAACTGAATTCTATAGTTTAGCATATAAAAGAATAACAAAATTATAATTTTTTATTAAGTCAAACTTAGCTACAACAAAATTGTGCCAACAATCCCACTATATTTTGCTGTTATATATTGGGCTAAAAATTTCAAAAAAAAAAGAAATGTTTTTAGAAATAACTAAAAAAAAAGAAAAAAAGGAATGTTTTTAGAAATAACTAAAGGGTGGACCATGTAAAATTTCGAATTTAAAGCCCCCTTATTCCGATACAGATGACCAATATCACATTTATGAAGGTTAGATATTTACGAAATTGGGAAATCAGACAAAAATTTTCATAGCGTTCACAAATTCAGAGTCATAAAATACTCAAAAATATCATAAATTTTTGCGGGTTCATAATTCGGAGTTATAAAATACTTATACACTTTTCGGAAAATTTTTATTAGCCTTTCAAAATTTACGCTCTGGAAATAAACCTTTTTCTGAGTCTTATTTGAGGGTTTATGAATGCTCATAAATGAGTTACAAAAGATAGGGACATTTTCAAAAATAGTTAGAAAGGGTATCTCAATAAGATTGAACTTTTTACGTTTAGTACAATTTTTTTCTTGTGCAAGGGGCAACTCTAAAATTTGGCAGCTGTCACATATGTTTATTCCAATTATAAAAAATGCAGCGCTTTACGAAATTGTGAAAACTTATTACAAAAATTTGGAAAGTTATGCTGAGACCGCTCCCAAACTTCGAAGGATTTTCAGTCGACAAAGTGCACCTAATGTGTCAACCATTCGAAGAGTGATCAACAAATTTGAAGAAACTGAGTCGGTTATGAACAGTAAGACTCATGTGCTTCAACGTACCGGACGGTTTATTGAAAAAATTGCCGCTGTAAACAAGAGTTTTGCCGAAAACCCGAAAACATCAATTCGGCATCGTTCTCAACTAATTCAAATTTCACGAAGCACTACGCAGTGAATTTTGACAAAAGACCTCCACCTTCATGCGTACAAAATTCAGCAGACCATGGAAAGAGCCGGCAAGGGGTAAGGAAGCAAAGTGAAGTCAATGCAAATTGTTAAAAAATGAAGAGCATTTCCATCTGAGTGGCTTCGTGAATATACAAAACTAGGTGACCCGGCGAACTTCGTTCCGCTTAAATTCGTTAATGCAACGAAAAAAATAATTCCGAGCATGCACATGCTGCTTTATATAACTATGTCAATTCAAATTCTTTATTAAAAAGTTGTGTTAAATACAATGGAAATAACTAAAGTAAAAGAATAACGATGTGCTTTAATCAAACCGCAATGATTGACTTATCAGCCAACCTTCCGCTTTTTCACTGAAGTGCTTTATGGTACACAACGTTTTTCGTTTTGTTCTCTGGCGCGTACACGTACAAAGCGGAAGGTTTGCCGACACGTGAGCACGCCACATACAATTGACCATGTGAAAAACATGGGAACTCAATATTGATTCCACAAACATCCAGCGATTGTCATTGCCCCTTATTAATTGTCATAGCGAAGGCGAGACGCACCGGAAATTGAAGACGCTTAAATACGAATGGCAAATCGTTCGCAATAAGACGAATCCGCGGAATGAGAACATCTTCGCCCTTGAATTTTCCCCTCAAAATCGTCGCTTGAATGACGTTTGATTTGAGTGTCTTCACAATCAAATGCGTACCGTTACAAAGTTTTGGTGCATTGAGATTACGCAACAAAATTATAATTGAGCCGACTTTCCAGAGAATTCAAAAATTCTGTCGGATAGTTCGTGACTTCGTTTTCATCCATCACGGAGTCGACGGATTTGTATGAATGCAACTCACCGGAGATATCATTTTGAATGACGAAATTCAAATGATCGACATCCTTGTTTTTCGCAGCCAAAATCGCTCGTGCACTCAGCCAATCATGGTCAACATAATTCTGCGCGATATTCGGAAAAACCTTCATGATGAGCTCTTCCGGCGTAGTTGTAATGCTGCAAAAATTTTGTGGAAATTCAATTAAGCCGGTAACTAATTCGACTGGAATCACGCCATTACCCATCGCCAACAATTGCCTAGAGAACTCCTCAGCGGACTGGTCACTTCGTAAAGCAACTCGCATGTTCGTTTTCAACTGCAATTTCTTCACATATTGCCATAAAGCCGACGCCTTCAGGCAAGCGTTCAATTCATCTGCTGGAGTTGATTTTGGAATGACAGGCAGCGTTTGACGAAAATCGCCTGACAACAAAATCAATGCGCCACCGAAATTTCGTGTGTCATTCCGTAAATCTTTCAATGTGCGATTTAAAGCTTCCAATGCGCGTTTGTGAGCCATTGTACACTCGTCCCACACAATAATCTTGCATTGTTGCAATACTTTTGCCATCGCAGAGTTCTTTGAAATGTTGCATATCGGTTCTTCATCCACTTGCATATTCAATGGTAATTTCAATACAGAATGAGCTGTTCGACCGCCTTCTAACAACGTAGCCGCTATCCCAGAAGAGGCGAGTGCCAAAGCAATCTCAGATCTTGATCGAATCGTAGCCAAAATCAGTGAAATCAGGAATGTTTTTCCAGTTCCACCCGGCGCATCAAGGAAGAAAAATCCGCCATTTCCGTTATCGACTGCTTGCATAATTTCATCATACACTTGATTTTGTTCTGGATTCAACAGTGGCACATTTATTTGAACTGCTTGACTCAATGCGTTTCGATCGAAATCCATTTCTCGCTCCAATTCTCGATTAAATGCGTCATGAATTGAACGATTCGGCGATGGCATTCCCAATTTGCACAACAAATTGCCACTCATGAGCAGACACATATCCTCGATCAAACTCAAAGTTTCGTTGCGCATTTCATCTGACATCTCCAGTTGATTATCCGATGTCACAGTGCGAATTCGATGCCAAATATCGTCGGTCATATCATTCTTGTATTTATTCCACAAATCTTGAGAATTCGATGGAAAACATGTCGAAATTATGATTGCAAAGAGTGTTCAGAGTTGATTCGCTGGCGCGGTCATAGTAGCATCGGCCAGTGTCAAATCCCAATGATTGTCGTTTTCAAGCCATTGCATGCGTTGGCAGGCTTCTCGATATGTCGCACACAAAATACCGTCAACAGTCCGCAGCGATTCGAACGAAGTGGGGCCTCGAACATTCAGCAAAACCATTCTCAGATAGAAGCATTCGTCGTTTTTGGGGTGAACTGTGTATATTCTACCAAGTGCATCACTTGCATAAACACCAGGGAATCCGACAACTGTTTCACCTTGTTTCCGCCTCTGGAATTTCTTCGACGACGCATTCCATGTGAAATATCGTGGCATTTCAGAATAAAGAAGTGTTCGTGCGAACTCGTCACTTCGATAAGTATCGAAAAAATTTGTTAATGTTGTTGCAGGTGATCTTTCGGCTCGCTGGGCTGCATTGGCTGCCGTGAAATATACACGTTGACCATTTTCCAAGTGAACTGCCAAATGGACGACAGTTGGGGAGCGCTCATGAATCGGAAACGAAAAAATCCGCCACACTGCCTCGTTGCAGTTCACATACCGGCCCAATTGATAGCGAAGCACCTCATCATGATTATCAGGAGCCTGAATCCCGAAAACAGCCATATCACTGCCTTTATTCACGTATTTGCATACATATTTGATAGATTTGATGGAGCAACATACGTCAACATTGATATGAGTCTTCAAGACTTTCGACAAAAACGGGCTGTACGGCACAATCCAACTATTGTCGACGGCAAAACTTGCTCCTCTGACATTCATCGTGAATGTTTTGCCATTATCCGCTGGCGATCGACGTCGATAAAGCGGATATCCATCATTGCCAGTGATTGTGTCTGATACCAATGGACGTGGATAGCGTTTGGTACATTTATTTTCAGACATACACGGTGATAATGGATTGTGGTTACCGCATGGACCATGAATCATATGAGGCTTGACGATTTCAAAAAGTTCGGGGTCAGTCTCTGGATCGGGAATCTCAGCAGAAACTATTTCATCAATTTGGTCAGGACGAAGTTTGTCGACTAACCACAAAAGCATGTGTGAATGTGGTAGTCCCCGTTTCTGCCACTCCACAGAGTACATCCAGCATTTAACTGCTCCAAAAATCTTTTGCTTTGTGATTAAATTAATGAGAACCGTTTGTTTCTGCTTGAAAACTCGTGCTACTATGTCGTGGCGATCACTCGATGTCTGGCCGGGATGAAGCAAGTGCGTGATTTCTGTCCACTTCGGATTACACGTGAACGTTATGAATAAATCCGGGCGCCCATAATTCCGTACATAGGTCATCGCATCTTGAGCATATTCGTGCATGTGCCGTGGACTTCCGATGTAAGTGGCAGGAAGAATCGTCACACGACCGATGTCGGCTGCATTTCCATCCCAACTTATTGCATCATGCAAGTGGATGTACTCTTCCGAGCGAAGTTTTGTTTGGTTAAATCGAATGAAGGTAAGGCGCTCTGTTTCGATTTTCACGTACATATCAACGATGTATTGTTGCAGTAAACGTCGGAGTCGCAACAAATAATTGTCAACCGCACGAATCATGAGCCGATATGCGTAATAATTCATCGAGCTGACCTTTTTATTTGAGACCTCACCTAAAATACAAAAGAAATATTCAGGTGCAATCCGTAAGTCTGTCAAAACAAATGTAAAAACCATTTAAAGTATTAAACATTTTGATATTTATGTGGTATCCATCGTCTCCTCGCCAAAACATTATGGGGTACTGCAGTGCATCGTATGACGGATGGATCTCGGACACGCGCTGCAATTCACCGTTATTTCGTCGCTTCAGTACAATGTCACGACTCCCAACTGGATCACCAACATATATGATAGCAATTTCATCGACTGTTGGTATATTAAATTGACGTGCATGACCACCAGATGGACGTCTATCAGCGGAAATGACAATTTGATGATCGTCCGAATGCAGATCCGTATCCAACGCAGTTTTGAATTGACGGACGTAAGCATTGTGCTCATGCAATACGTTTTGCAAAATTCTAATGATATCTTTTTCCATGTTTTGATGAATTGCACTGCGCATATCGATTTCCTTGTCCACATTTCCGATGAAATACATTTGAAGAAATTTGTGATCTTGATTCGTTGTCGGCAATAACGAACCATAGCGATGATGAATTTGTCCTTGGATCTGTATCATAAGGACAAAGTCGAAGTAGATGACAATCTAATCGCAATATAATGTGGACTTGAATCAAGCGAATTTACCTTGAATGTCGGATTGTATGGGCGATTGTCCTGAATAACTTCTGCTCCGAAACACGTCATTTGAAAACAACTGTTATATTGTTGAGCTCTGGTCAAAAATTGTCGTGATTGGGGTGTATTATCATAAATCAATGAGCGCAATGGCTCAGGTGGATCAGGCAAAGGCGGTAATTTTACTTTACCACTCATGCAGCACAATCCGGGTGTTTCGGAAGGAAACTTCAGTGCATAGCAATGTGGACATACGACAGTCATAGCGCCAATCGAGACACACGGAAGTTCGCTAAAGTCAATCGTGCAGTCGTATTGAAAGGCGACTCGCTCCAATTCGACATTCACGGCGTTTCTTCTTCTTTGGCGATTTGCATTTATTTGAACGCTCTGCTGATTTCGATTACGTTGTTGTCTATTTCGGTCTCTAGTTTGGACAACCGCACGTTGTTCTTGTGATAATATTTCTCGAAGTTCCGACATGTTCGCTCGATTGTGTGCATTTCGCATTGAGCGTTCCTCTGGAGTTTCGTTCGTACGAACAGTTCTCAAACGTTGTGCATTACGACTGCGACGTGAAAGGTTTGACCTTCTTATTGGCGGCATGATCACTAAAATGAAAACCCAAAATATGTAATAATATTCGAAGAAATTAATTGAGTTTCATAATTACCGACATATGAAATCACAAAAGAAATGACATTGACATGAAAAAAAATTTAAAACATTCGAAATATTATTTGGTTTTGTTAAACTCACAAAAAAAAAACAGTAAAATTTTCGTTAAAATCTTCCCGGATTTTGTATTTTTCTGGAAATTGTCCTACATCCTATGTCCTTCCTTGGGCAAACACGAATTCATCAAGCCCAAAATCGTGAAAATCAGACGATCCGTTATAAAGTTTTGCGTGTTCACACGGACGGCATTCTCTTTTATAAATATAGATTGTCGAATTTGGAGCTCGGAAAATCCTCATGCGATTTATGGGAAACAACAACACGAGCAACTGTCTGGTACGGATTTTGCTCAGGCGGCGTAATTGGGCCTTACTTTTTGAAGATGAGGTAACTGCATTCGTTACAGGAACATAATAACTTGTGGCCTTAACTGAACAGCATGGATATGGACGACATGTGGTTACAGCATGAGGGCGCCACTTGCCACATCCCGCATGAAACAATGGATTTACTGCAGCACCGGTTTCCAGAACAAATTATCTCAAGAAATTGGTCACCAAGATCATGCCATTTAACGCCGTGGGTTTGCTTTCTTTGGGGTTTTGTGAAATCTCAGGTTTATGCGAATAAACCAGAAATAATTTCTGAGCTCAAATCCGAGATCCAAGGCGTCATCGGTGAGATACAGCCACATCTCTGTGAAAAAGTCATGGAAAATTTCATGGAAAGCCTATTGACGGATATTGTATTCCATACTTAATGCATGTTCCGATTATTTAAAATAAAGTCAGAAAAGATTCTAAAAAGACTCGTAAATGACTCGTAAATTACTCTTTTATGAGATACCCTTAAAAAAGAGGAAAATTAAATTACCAGGTTCATATTTATGACTCTTTTCTGAGTCATAAAAGGACGTTCAGAAAGAGGGGACACTTTCAAATGCAAAAACACTGTTATTGACATGTTTTCGGATGGTTCTGAGACTCTTTTTTGACTCTTTTTGGACTCAGAATGTTGACAGGGAAAAATTAAAAAATTTCTTACAAACTTCTGGGTCTTCATCATACTGTAAGAAATCACCAAAATCAACCAAGTTTGTGGATGAATTTGTGAAACGAGTTTGTCAATCCGGGCCCTTATTAGATAAAAGAACACGTCATCGAGGAGAAACCGATGCATCCACAACGACTGACTGTTTGGTGGGGTTTTTGGCATGCCGGCATTATAGACCCATTTTTCTTCGAAAATGAGCCGTTACCGTCAAAGGCAAGCGTTGCTATGATCAGCGGTTTCTTATTCCAAGAAGTTGACATGACAAGGATGACATGCACGAGGTATGGTTTCAAGACGACGGCGCTACGTGCCACACTGCCAACATTACATTCGATATTTGGAGCACTGTTTTCGAAACCTCTCGCAGCTGCGATTTGACCACGTTAGACTATTGTCTCTTGGACTCCGTGAAATTTAAGTGTTACTCAAGCAATCCCGAGTTAATTGAGGCCTTAGAATACGAAATCGATCGCTCATGTCCAGCCACTCCCTAAAAATGGTGATGCAAGTAACACTGCAAATTACCGCCCAATTGTAATTGGTTCTGCGCTCTTGAAGTTTAGGAGAGCATGATTAACCACTATATTGTGAAATATATTAAGGCCAACGACCTTCTTAATGATCGACAGTATGGCTTCCGTAAAATGAGATCTACTGAAGATCTGATGGCGTTCCTTTCGGAACAGTGAAGGCGATCCATCCACGGGCTTGGTGAGAGCAAGATAGTGGTTCTTGATATTTCCAAGGCATTTGACAGAGTTTGGCATGATACACTCCATTCAAAGGTCGTTGGTTTTGGTGTCGGTGATAACTTCACTCGAGTTATATCGAGTTTTCTCAGAGATCGCACCATACGATTTATTGTAGATGGGGTTTCATCTGACGAGCATAAACTTCCGCGGTATGTGTTCCTCGGCTTTTCAGGAACTCACTATAGAGAAAATTCGTTCTTCAGCCGTACAGTTCGTATGTGGGATAAACTTCCGGCTAGTGTATTTTCCACCAATTGTAAAGATCTAAGGCAAATCTCAACAGACACTACTCCCTATTTCCACCCTCCACTATCTCAATTGTCCATCCCCAACAAAATGCACTGCATTTATAGGGGGCTTCCCCTGAGTATTGGTTTGATAAAACAAAAAATAATGATCCAATCAACAAATTTAATAGAGGTTAGGAACTCAAACAGTTAGAACAAATTTTAGCAATCTTCAACATTTCCAATTAAAATTTAAAAAATTTCAATTTAAGTTTCAAAAATATCAATTGAAATTTGAATATTATATTTTCAAACTTCAGCAATTGGAATTTCCAATTCGTCAGTTGAAATTTAAAAATTATTATTCAATTGTATGTATTTGATTTTTAAATTAGAATTGATGTATTTAAAATTTCAATTGATTTCTTTAAGAAGACTATGGAGAAAATATGCTAAGGCTGGTGAGGTAGACATATGACGGCAGACTACTTGCTGGAACTTGCAAAGAGACCGTCCCAACAAAAAATTCCAAAGAAATTGCCATAAAACTCATAATTTTTATGAAAACTTGTCAATCGATTTTAATGAAAATAGGAGTCTTTTATTTGCAATATATCTGTGTTTATAACTAATGCTATGAACAGAATTGGTGCGTACTGCGTATTTTACGCAGCGTAAATTTACGCAGGCCAAGAAAACGCAGTGGAAATACGTCGTATGAAACACAATAACGCCGTAACGTACGACGTAAAACTAAACACAGCTGATAAAGTTGTTTACTATTTGTGAATGCGAACATTGCAAAAAATTAATAATGGAAAAAATTAATCAAAAGCATACAAATGTTATGAAAATTATTAAATTAATAAACATAATGTTTATTTTAAATAAATGTTTTGAATTTATGCGTAAGCGTTTTCACTTCATAACTTGCGCTATATTCTCACTGAAATAATTTATAATTACAAGTTTTCTTTTTGTCAACAACTGATAAGGTGACCATATGAAAAAAAAGTACTTCACAAATGAAACATAAACAAAAACTCAACTAAAAAGCTTTTTTGTACTTAATTTTATTTATATATTATTATTTTAAATGTTAATAAGTAAAAATAAACAATTTCTTAAGTAAAAAGTAACTTTAATTACTGAAATACTTAAAATATTAAAACAATATGGTCACTCGGTACTGTTTTGTACGCCGTACGCAGGCGTATGAAATATAAATAAATCTATTTTCAGCTGCTGCGTACTTGCGTATTTTACGACGCCGTCGTGATTCTGCTCATTTCCATATACACAAATGTGTTCTATTTTTGGCGACGTATTTACGCTGCGTAAAATACGCAGTACGCACCAATTCTGTTCACACCATAAAGATCGAAAAATACCAATTTGACAACTGTTTTTATGTAAAGTATTGTAACAACCACAAAGTTAAAGTTTAGTTGTCTTACATCCTAGATATTTTTAAAGTTGTAATTTTGTTTAAGGCTTTGTTTAGGCAGTTAGTGAAAAAAATCTAAATGCCGCGGGTGGGATTCGAATTCACATTCGCTGGACAATCGTTGCGACAATCGCCATCTTCAGCAGCGTCTTTTTCATAAAGAATGTTTTTCGGAAAGGCTTTCTGAATATTTCCGAAGCTATTGACCTAATTGTGACCGTCGGTGGTGCAATGGCTAGTGTGCGCGGCTCTTGTACATGAGAACGTACATTTCTTTCGACGACGGTCACCTCGCTTAGTGATGGCGACACTATCGAGTATCTAGCCATGAAAAAGCTTCTCAAAATACCGTTGTAAAACTGTAAAACTGTAGGTCCCAATCAGTGAGTGTTAAACTAGAAAGCGCACATCTCACTGTTTGTGAGAAGCTCTCTCCAATCCCTTCATGGGATGTTATGGGACACCATTTTTTTTTACTGACCTGATTTAAAAACAGTGTAGCGGTAACTTGGAGATAATTTAGCTACAGATTTTCGTATTTTTTATTTAACCAAATCCGACAAAGTGTTCTTGAGTTATGCTAAAATATGTCGTAAAACCTCATTTATTTTTAAAATTGCGGTTTATGGCGAGAACCAGAGTCAGTTCAAACCATGTAAATCATAGGCTTGGATGATCATCAATATATGCACCAAAATTGACTAACAAACCCCATGCCCCAGAATCAGTGTTGCCCTGTGCAATCACTAATTGGGTGCTGGAAATGTTGGCCGGAAATCAGGCTTTCGGTCAAAAAATCATCTCGGACGAGTGCCATGTTTGTCTCAGCGGCTGTGTCAACAAGCCAAATTGCCATTATTACCGTCAATGGACCTAAGTATGGAGCGATGTTGACCAAATTTATGTGGCCACAGCCGAACAATATTGATATATCCGATATGTCGAAGTTATAAACGAAATATTTCACAACTGGCTGATGTCACAGCGAGCGTCCATCCATTGGCCGCGGCGGCCATGCTACTAGACACCATTACAATATTTTCTTAGTCTACGCTAACAAGCCAACCATTTTAGAAGAGCTCGAGGCCAATATTTGAGCCGGTATTCCCGGAAGAATGACGCACATATTGGACCGAGTCATCAACAATTAGACCGATCGCTTGAAGCACTGCCAGCGAAGCCGAGGAGATGTAGCAACTTCGATGCCATCAAATTTTAGGCCATATGACATATGTCATCTTCGTCGTCGATATCAAGTAGATGTTCATACATACTCTACTGAATGCCGAACGGTGCTTCTGCATTGGTTGCCTCCATTACCTCGTCCATAAGTAGAAGAAATAATGTGGGAGGCAAGACACATCCTTGTCTAACCCCTGCAGAGGTGGGGAAAGTTGGGCTTTCTTTTGCATTAAAACAAACTTTATACGCTTCATCTCTGGAAACTATATAGTCAGGTATCCCATTTTTGGTCAATTTGGATCACATTGAGTTACGGTGCATACAATCAATCGCTTGTTCGAAGTCTAGGAAAAGCAGATACAGAGGCGAGTGTAATTTAACTGATTGTCCTATGATTTTACGATCTGTGTTCACGTGGTTGGCATACGAACGACCAGATCTGAATCCTGTCTGCTCCTTCCGCAGAATTTGCTCCACCACCGTCGAAATCCACTGAAGTTCAAGGATCTCCATTACTTTGCATTGCATTGAGCAGTGTAATACCTCTCCAGTTCCTACACAGCGTTAGATTAACATTACCGGCGTAATGACATCTGCTAACGCTGATGCACCATATTTCAACAGTTCCGCTGGAATATTATCAGGACTACTTATAGATGATTTGTGATCCTTCATTTTATACAGTGCATGTCTGAGACGTGAGTTTCATTGAAATATCTCTTCTCGGGTTGCGACGTGAGTATACTGCAGAAAGGATACGATCTTCATCATCCGGAAGTCTAGATTGTGTTGTAAACGATTCACGCCATCGCTTCACTTGCTGATCTGGAGATGCTATCTCCTTATCATCATTAGCTTATAACGATGCAGTACTCCTGATGTTGTTCCCCCTCAGCTTTTTTTTTATTGAAGAGTACACAACCGAAGGGTACCTGTATTTGCAGCTTTTTCGGATTCCTCCGCTATGTAGTTTAGATAATTGTCGTAATCTGAATGGACCATGTAAACCACTCTACGTGCTGATTTCCAATAGTCTGACTTTAAACTGCCTCTTCAACATTGGTGTCGTGGATCGTATACCACGATTCTGCTCAAAACCAGGTTTATTCACACATTTATTTTCATCAAGGACCTTCACAACTTCCAAGGACCTCAAGGACCTGACCACGTATTTTAAGTGTACTGTGCCAAATTGGGGCGCTGAGTTTGATCGTACATCATTCCTATGTATGGAATATGGTCCTGCAGACGATCTGTATTGTATTTTACGATTTTGCCTCTAATACCACTGACAGCCGCTGGACGAAGACGGAAGGTGTGTACCAAGAGTTGGAAGTCGCTATTAATATATCACCACGTCTAGTTTTGAAGTCCAGCAAGGATCCAAGAAACATCTTGCTGACTATTATATGATCAATTTGGTAGAAGGTTTGGCCATCAGTGGCCGTCGGTGGTGCAGCGATTTGGGTGCGAGAGAACGTGGGTTCGATCCCTGCTCTGACCACCTCACACTTCTTTCGACGGCGGCCACCTCGTGTAGTGACGGCGACACTATCGAATAATAAGCCATGAAATGGCTTCTCAAAAATCCGTTTGGAACCGGTGTAAAACTGTAGGTCACAATCAGTCAGTGAAAACTGGAAAGCGCACAGCTCAGTGATTGTAAGAAGCTGTTATTGAATGTAATGGGAAAATATTTATTTTTTTCTGACCATCAGGCGATTCATATGTATACATGTGAATATTTCTATGGGGGAATTTCGTTCCGCCTGTGAACAGTTGAGAATGAGTACAGAAATCCATGAGCCTGTCACCATTGTCATTGACATTGAAATCTACCAGAAATATTTTAATTTAAGCAGTTGACAAGGAGCGTACAGCAAAATCCACTTGTCTATACACGCTGAAAAATCTGTCGTTTTTTGTTGTTTGGATGCAAATATACATTTGTGTTTGGAGTTTGTCGCAAATATAATTTACTTGTGTGCAAACATATTGTGTTTGCTATTCAATATTACATGTTTGGGACACAATGATTAATATGTCATAACATATGTGTTTGCGACCCAAATATATCTGTGGTTGTGAAACAAATACAACCGTGTTTGTTGCACTGTTTATGATCTCTCGAGAACAAGAGAATAAAAGAGGGGCAACGAATGTATATATCTTGTAAGCAGTGATGCCAACTTAGCCCTTTTCGGGCTATTTTGAGCCCTTTTTGGGTTACCCAAAACCCGAAAACAAAATTGTAGCCCCAAACTAAAAAACGCGTAAAAGAAGCCCTTTTAACTATTTTACTTTAGCCCTTTTAGCGCTTTTTGTATTTTTTTTAACAGCATGGCACCTTATTTTGCAAATTCTCCTTTTTTGGTTTCGTTATTTCGCTTTCTATCCAAATGCATTTTGATGAGATGTGGCAACATTACTTTTTGACTATTTTGTTTTTCTTTGAAAAAGAAAAGTAAAAAGAGAAAATGTTTGTTATCCAACGTGTGGAATTCCACAAGAAGTCTGTTTAAAAATAAATTCCAACGAAACTTATAAAAGATCGAAATATTATTTAGAGAGTAATTTAAGGTCTGAAGACGAAGGAAACATAAAATTTTTTATTTACAAACAACCAATTTTGAATTTTGAACTCAGAAAGTTTTTGTAACTATTACTACGTTTATACGCACGCCTTACTTGAAGGTAACAATATCGCGAGTAAAAAATTTGAGCGTATAAACGGTGAGTTATTTCCTTACTCGCAAGTAGCTAACTCACGAAAATAAGTCATGGGTAACGATGCTACTTGCGAGTAAATTTTAAATTGCTGCCATATGTCTCAACAATGAAAATCTGGTAGCGCATCAGATGTTTCTTTTACAAACAATTCAATTGTGATTGTGATATTGACGTGCATGTATGTCTGAAATGTCTGACAATAAAAATCGATGCACATGGTCCAAGGAGGAAACGAAACATCTTCTTGAACTTATGAAGGACAAGAAAGTTATGGAGCTTTGCAATAACAAGATTTTTTGTTGCCGACATTTAACAGTACGCACTGAAAAGAATTTCACTCAATGAATTATAATTAAATATCAAAACAAACAAATCATCTGTTGATGCTGCCACAGTTATATATTTTTTTTTAGTTAGGCAGCACTGAAAGCGCTGTAACTCCTGAATGCAAACTACCGTATAAACAGTGAGCTCAGTACTCGCGATTAATTTTACTCGCGAGTTGGCTGCCGTATAAACGTAGTATATGTTATTTAGTTTATATATCAATTGAAATATGTATAAGGGTGTGTGTCAATCCGTGAAAGTTTCCTATGGTGAAAAAAAATTGTGTTGTGGTGAGAATATTTTTACTCTTTGCTGTGCCAAACCGAAAGTTTTTCCACAGTAGTAAAAATTTGACAGTTCGTAAGATGAAGGAAATTAAAGACGCGTCTGAAATATAATCATTTTTATAATGAATATTTGTAGAAATATATTATTGTAGATATGGCATTTTGTTCAGAAAATTCTTTGTAGTTACTTCTCCAAATTTACATGTACATAATTACATGTATTATAATTCTTTTTGCATCTTTTTGCCGTTGTTGCCATTGTAATAAAGACAAATTTACAAAAATGTAAATGGACTCTAAATGGCTTACGGCAAATGTCTTTTTACAAATGACTGATGGCCACAGCTACAAGCCGACATAAAAAGTTGTCGACGGCGGCGGCCATAAAATTCAAACTGCGTTGGGTAAAGTTAACAATGAAATAAAGTTTTTTAACACAAAATTATGATGTTAAAAATAAAAATATGCGTGTAACTGAGAGAAAATATTAATAATTTATTTTATTCAAATCCATTTGGGACACTTTTATGCAATTCATAAACTGAAAAATACCGGCGGCAACCCGCCGCACAAAATATATCGACAACGGCAGCAATTCGGTTCTGTGCTATGCAATCTGCTTCGGCCCTGGTGTTTGTATTGTGGTTGTCAAATATTTCCAGCCTGTTGCCAAAAATTTACCTAGCCCCCTGGGCTAGTGAAATTTTATTCACCTCGCAAATGTCATATTTTTACTACTAGGTGGAAAATCTATCGCTTTGGCACAGGCTCTAACTATGAAATTGTACTTTACTATAAAAAACTATGTATTTATCTCATATTGCAAATAAACATTCTAAACTAATGGTCAGTGATTGATTAAGGTCAGAACCAATTTAGTTTGTAATTTAGCGCGTTTTAGCCCTTTTTCGAAAGTTGTCTGCGCGTATTGCTATCCCGGAGTTGGCAACACTGCTTGTAAGAGTGTATCTGTATTTTTGCATTATTCTCTCAGTGAGTGATTCATAAATATTCCTGAATGCGCGTGTAAATTGCAGATGAAGTCAGTGTTTTTTTTTGTATAATGTATTGCGTTTTTATTTCATGTATTCAGTCGTCAATGGTTCATCGGACAGAGGATATCAAATGCGCTTGATCAGTGAAAAAAGAATAAACAATCGCTCGGACGTTTAAATAGTTGATAAAGTTGCTTTGGTTTTTGTGTGTGTGTTTCGCATATTTTTATGTCTGGTATCAAAGTGAAAAACGAGGAAAGAAACTGGAAAGGGAAATAATGTGAAGCCCTTTTCTGCACGAGCTTCAAATCGGAATGGCGGATCATTTGTGAAATATAATAAAAAAAAAACACAAGTAATTAATACACGCTTGTCTTGCATGAATTAGATTTGTATATGCTCATACTATTTGTGTACCATCTCATAGTGATAACCCAGGTATAGTTGAAACCTTCTGAAAACAAACACGTGAGAGACAACAAAGAATACAAAAAAAGTAATGCACAAATCCTGCAATGCAAAATCCTGCAATGCAAGTACATGTAAAAAGGGAAATTTTAAATATTAAAATTTGTTGTATTAATTATTTAGAAATGTCGATATATATTGATAAAATTAATTATAATAAATAAAGAAAGAAAGAATAATTCGTTTCTAAATATTTATATGTTTGGGAGAAAATACGCATATGTTTCCACGAAATTATATGGATGTTTAGGATGAAGCACGCATGTGTTTCCACATAATAGCATACATATTTGTCAGTAAACATGATAATGTTTGCATTTAAATACACCTGAGTTTTGGGTTTGCAAACATATAAATGTTTGACGTGTGCTCCAAATATATACATGGTTCCTGCAGAATATGTTACAGAGGCCTTTTTTCAGCGTGTAGAACTCGTCCGTAAGAGAGTCCTCATCAGGCTCAGTAGGAGCATAAGCTTGTACCAACAAAAATCCTGCAGAATTTCGAATTAAATCTCGCAATGACGATGCGATCAGCTATAGCCTTGTATGATATTACAGAATTTTTAGCCCAAGATGACAGAAGAAGGCCGACTTCGATTATACGTTGCGTATCATTGCCGGATTATATAAAACAGTGACCAGATGGTAATTAAGATTTGCCGCTATTAAACCAAAGTACTTCGCTTACCCCTAGGATGTCCACATTGTAGCATTCCAAAACTAGTCAAACCTATTCGAGTCTCGAGTTTTCGGAGAGAGTTCGTATTTTACGATTTTGCCTCTAATACTGGTGACAGCCGCTGGACGTAGACAGAAGGTGCGCACTAAGAGTTGGTGGTCACTAATAATATACCACCACGTCCAGTTTTGATGTCCAGCAAGGATACCAGAAACATCTTGCTGACAATTGTCTGATTCACCCCATGGACCAATCATTCCAGGTAGCGACCATAAATCCTTGTTTAAAGCCAAATGCCGTTATTGAGGGAGAATGTTTTTTTAAGTTATTGACGTTTCTATAATGACAGAAATTTAAGACGAGTGATTCATTAGAACACCGCATCCAATCCCAGTGCAGGGGTTGCCAAGAACCTCTAGGCAGGTATACACCCTGTATTAGGGAAGTATTTGTACATACTGAAAACTAGTGGCACCAGTAACATATTGCAGAAAACATGTACATGTTTGCTGCCTTGTTCTCTCTTTGTTATCTGCCTCATTATTCTTTTTAGCGGTTGTCAACAAAAATTCCTCACTTGGTTCTCAAAAACATCAATTATATCCGATTAATCATTGTGCCTCAAACATGGTATATTGAATAGCAAACACAATATGTTTCACCACAAGTATAGTATATTTACAACAAGCTACAAACACGTTATATTTGCATCCAAACAACAACAAATGACAAATTTTTCAGCGTGTATCGACTTACCAATCTAGATGTTTAGTAAACAGCGGAGGCACTTCGAGCAGGATGCACTACGGTCTTAGCAGGAACTTTTCCTATCCCTGTGCACTACAAACTTTGCACTCGTCTATGTAGGTATAGACGCGATAATATTGAATAATCTACGTCCCCACATTGATTTATAGGGTGGTGAAAAAATATATCCTCTCTAATGCTCTTATTTCGTTATTTACCTTTCAGACAAATGGAATTTTCACAAAAATATATAATATACCAATACAAATGCCCCCACATAATGAACATCAAACGCAAATCAAAAGCATTCATCTTAATGTGAATGTATTAGTTATCCTCAATGGCAACAACAACAACTTTGGGCAACAACAAATAAAATTGATCCATGTATTGAATGAAATTTAGTCATCGAAGTGTAGATCCTTAGACTTCCGGACAACAGGTAGACACGTTTCACCCACAGTATCATCATTTATGTGTAAAGGGTGATTCTATTGCTGTTTGACTTTTCACTGTATAAGTAGATGTTGTCAAAGTCAAAAATGCTCAGTTAATATTGCATGATCAAAATTTACATGATATCATCTTTAAAAATTAAATGACAAGAATGGAGTTATCGACTCACATACAAGTTTAATACACTTTTTAAATTTTTGTATTTATTTGGAAAATTAAAAACCAAACGCTTAACAGATCACCCATTACATTCACCTATGTAATTAAAAGGGTTTGCGGTAGTTGGCCATAATCCTTATGGTTGCTGTCTAAGTGATACTCGTATCATCCCGTCTGCCTGACAATAAACACAAAATTAATCGACTTTCATCAAAACGTTATTGATAGGTTGGTTGTTATGGCCACCATGAGCGCCTGATTGCGTCGAGGACACACATTCAAAGTTTTCGGTCCGGTCAATGTTTCTCAACTTTTAAACTGCAAGTTTCTGATTAAAACTAATATCAGCCCTGGAAACAAATCTGGGTTCTAACCTCCATTTATTTTTAAATTCGCGAACATTTTCGTCATTACAGTATCATAATCTTCGAAAATACCGACTTGATTTGAAGAAGGACCAGGATAGTGACTCCCAATCAATCATTGCGACAACAAATTGTTTATAAATTATGTAGTTTTATTTAGTTTATTGATTCGTTTACAACTCCCTGACATATTCATCTAAGCCACTCTATGTCATGTGTTCAAGCAGGATTAATTAGATATTAGAAGACGATAACGACACAGGTTTGCATGGGTATTATCCCTTTGACACACATTCCCTCCACGTTGCAAAACACTGTCTTAGATATTTCCAAGCACATCGTGATAGATATACAATTGTGGGTATCTTCTCTACCTGTAATGTTTTGGATGAGTTAACTACCATTTGCCATATCAACGATGGCCCTTAAGCTACAGCAAAACAAGAAACAATAACAAACTGTAGGAAAGTAATAATAACAAATAAAACCTACAGCTGTATAAGAATACGATATACGATGTATGTATGTACATATACGGACAGGGTAAATTGTAGCTGGCTGGGAGTGATATGAATCTGTGATGGCTAATAGATGGCTCGTGTGGGATATGTGTGTGTTTATATCATCTTCAACATTTAGATTTATTGGTCGTCTAACCCTCTCTTGTCTGTCCTTTCGTAAAATGTTATTCAAATCAGTTAAATAAAGTCACAGTTCCATCTATTTTGTTGTGTGGGCTTGAGGCGAATCTAATTGGCCCTTCCACATGGATATACAAGTTGGTGGTATCGAGTTTAGATTGAATGTTCTGTTAAATTATTTGTAGAGGATTTTTCCTTTGATCATCTTTCATAATAAAATAGTTAATATAATAGTCACAACTAGAGGGCTGTGCGCTTTATAATTTTACACTTACTGGTTGGGATCTACAGCTTTACACCGGTTCCAAACGGGTTTTTGAGAGCTAATGGCTAATTACTCGATAGTGCTGCCATCATCATACGCTGAAATACACAGCCCCTGGAAAACTATGCAGGGACCATGTATATGTTTGGAACATTGTTTTCATGAATTGAAGATCTCCTGCTTTTTGTTGTCCATCATGATTTGGTTTTCAGCAGCGTTCAACAAAAAAATCCATATTTTGGTCACTAGAAAATATATGTACCATATTAGTCATAGAGACGTAAACCGTGTCTTTAGGCGTAAGAAACGGCAGTGGAGAAAGCGCGAGAGTGAGCAAATTGAGACATACAGAAGGAAGAATGAAGCCCGAAAATTCTATCGCAAAGTCAAAAACGGAACTAATGGACATGGTTGAGGGCCCCCCTTCTGTAAAGACAAGGACGGAAATCTCATCGCAGATGTGCTGAGTATGTTGGGAATATGGAGAGATCATTTCTCTACGCTATTGGTACCTGAGATATCCAATGACGAGACAATAGATCAAAATTTGGACTCATCCATTAGCAAAATTTGGTTGGATGAATGCATGCCCGGCGATTGGAGTCACAGTGTGCTATGTCCCATATTTAAAAAAGGTGACCCGAATATCTGTGCCAACTACCGTGGAATATGCCTTTTATTCATAGCATATAAGGTCCTATCAAGTATAATGTGCGAAAGACTAAAAACAATTATCGCTGACCTGATTGGACCATACCAGTGTGGTTTTAGGCCTGGAAAATCGACAACCGACCCGATTTTCACGCTACGCCAAATCCTGGAGAAGACCCACGAATGACGAATCGACTCCTATCATCTATTTGTCGATTATAATAAGGCGGCCTTCGATAGCCCGATACGGGAGAAACTCTACGAAGCAATGCCTGAGCTTGGTATTCCTGCAAAACTCTTACGCCTTTGCAGGATGACCTTGAGGAACGCCAACTCCGCGGTGAAAGTTGGTAAGGATCTTACCGAACCTTTCGAAACTAAGCGAGGCCTCACACATGGCGACAACCTAACGTGCGATCTCTTTAACATCTTAATAGAGATTGTTATGAGAAAAGCTGCAATCAACATGAATAAAACCATCAGCTGCAAAAGTCACATGCTGCTCGTGTATACTGATGATATAGATAACATTGGGCGCGCAGTTGGAGAAGTTACTGCGGTGTTTTCGAGAATTGAGAAGGAGTCAGCAAAAGTGGGTCTGAAAGTAAATGAGGACAAGACAAAATTAATGGTTTCAATGAACAGGGCCTCCACGCGATTAGACCAAAGCGTGAACGTTGCTAACGGTTATAATTTCGAGGTAGTGGACGAATTTATATACCTCGGATCTGCCGTAAACAAAAACAACAACGTCAGCCTTGAGATCAAGCGGAGAATTGTGCTTGCGAAAAGATGTTATGTTGGGCTAAGCATGCACTTTGGACATAAAGCCCACTCTCGAGTAACAAAAATCCAACTATACCAGACTCTCATACAAACTGTCTTGCTTTATGGCGCATAATCCAGGGTGTTATCGCAAGCAGACGAAACATCTGTAGGAGTCTTCGAGAGAAAAATACTCCGAAAAATTTATGGCCCTACAGTGCACAACGACGAGTATCGGCGACGCATGAACCATGAGCTGTCTGAGCTATATCCCGACACTGACATAGTTAAGCGGAAGACGAACCAGCACGAAGGGTTTTCGAAAACGAACTCGAAGGAAGACGAAAAATAGGAATACCAAGACTCCGTTGGAGGGATCAGGTTGACGAATCCCTGCGTACACTTGGTATTGCCAACTGGAAAGATAAGGTAAAAGATCGAAGTGGTTGGCGAAATGTGTTATCTTCGTTTTAAAAATATCCTGATCCCTCGGGGTTGTTCGAGACCGGATAAGTAAGGAAGTAAGCCTCCAACATGAAATATTGAATATCAAACAAAATGTGTTTGGACACAAGTATACTATATTTGCAGCAAACTGCAAATACGTTATATTTGTATTCAAACAACAAAAAGAGACATATTTTTTAGCGTATAAACTACCGCCGTTTAAAATAATGTTAGGTTGATCGAACCTACGTTGTCATGTACAAGAGTTGCGTACACAAACCATTGCACCACCGTTGGATCATTGTATGATGTTGCTTTAGCTTTAACCGATGCTACATTGAAATCACATGAAACCTTTGGGAAGACTTTCGGATGAAAGGTGACGCTTGAGCATTCAATTACCCCTCACCGTTGAATTGTAGGTTCCCAGAAACGTTCACGAAGAAATTTAATACCCCTGAGATTGAACCATCGTGCTTGTACTCTCTCCTTAGCAGTGGACACATCATTTAATTCCGCATGCATCACCTATACCGACAGAGGTAAGAATAATCCTCCGAGATAGAGCAAGGATCTGTAAATCCTCTTGAATAAAGCTTTTTAATCAGGCTGGAGCGAGACTGGAAGGGATTAAAGAGTATACGAAAGAGGTAAGATCTTTAAAGAGGAAGTCTTGGAAATATTGCTGGGACGGTATTGAGAACGCATCCGAGATTTGCAGTCCGCGCTAAGTCCCCCCGTGATATATCAAATAACAAAACTGGCGGTGGACGACGTCAAGTGGTAAATAGATAAGAACACACGCAAGATACACAAGATATATGGTCAAACCAACCAAGTCTCGCCACACGTTGTGGAAAATATCGCGACTCAATAAGGCTGGAGCGAGACTGGAATCTATTAGAGAATGTATAAGAGTCTTAAAAGTGAAAGTCTCGGAAGCATTTCTGGAATGGTATTGAGAACGCATTTGAGATTTCCAGGGCACTTTAAGTCCCCCAGTGGTATCTAACGTGGTGGAAGACACCAAGTGTTGAATAGATAGAAAACATTTACAGCTTAAAACACACTTCAGGGGAAACTTGTACAAAAGACATATGGTCAGACCAACCAAGTCTCGTAACGCGCTGTGGATAATATCGGAACTTAATATGGCTGGAGCAAGACTGGAAAGTATTTATGAAATTATGAATGAGGTAACATATTTGAAGAGGAAGTCTTGGATAAATATCTGTGACGGTATTGAGAACGAATCCGAGAATTCTAGACCGCGCTGAGTCCCCCGTGATATCTGATGAGGGGGACGACATCAAATGTCGAATATACTTGCAGCTTAAATCACACTTCCGGGGTAACTGGTACAAAATACAAATGGTCCGACCAACAAAGTTGGAAAAATATCACGAGTAAAGGAATGTTACAGTAAACAGTTTTAAATCCTCACCTGTCTCAGAGTGTATAGCACCAGGGGAGTTACAAAGTGGACTACATATTTTGACTTCCTGGAACCTGAAAATGTGTACAAGCTGCACAAGCAGATCAAGGGAATCTAATTCAGTTCAATTTCGACAGCGGGGAATCAATGACATGTTTGACAAAAAGATTTAGGACCAATGACGCGCTCATCTTCTCTTCTGAAGACATTGGGAAGGATGTTTAACTTTTAACTGTACACGACCAAAGGTATATCTCAAGTGTCCAAATGTTTGCATAAAAGCATTAGCGTTAACTCCACAGAATTTGCACTACGCGCTCTAATGAACTATTGAATTGGTTCTATTGACACTCTGTGTTGGCCAGGCGATCATTGATTTGATCTATTTACACACACCCGTAACTAGAAATTCGAATAGACCAACACCTCTGAGGGAGTCACATATCTATTTCTCTGAAATTTGGAATTGTTTGGTTGGTTTGAGCTGGAGTGATCAGGTTGCAGAATCATAGCATGTACTAAAGGCCAGGCAATTGAAATACCGGGAAATTATACTTCAGTATGTAAAGATGTGCATCTTGGCTTAATCAGAAGATTCTGATATATTCACGGATAATGGGGTGGAAGTAAATCCCGAGAAAATAGAGCTCGTACTGTTTACCAAAAACCGGAAGGTTCCGACTACTGAGCTATAATTCCTAGGTGGTGGAGGAATTTGCCTGAAAGATAATAAAAGATATCTAGGTGTGGTACTCGACAGTTAGCTAAGTTTTAAGGCTAAAACTATGGATATGATCATTAAATCCACAGTAGCGCCATATTCAGATAAATATCTATAGGAGAAAGATGAGGATATATACGCGAAGATTGTATTATAATGCTCTATGTTATTGTCGTTTGTCGGCCAGAATGGGAAAAATCTACATAGCTGACTCTGTTGACAATGGTCCAGAAAATTACAGTGTTATGTGCCCAATCCTTACTGTTGGCATGGGTTTATCCTTCACATGTTTGGTCGTCGGTGGTGCAATGGTAGTGAGCGCGCCTCTTGTACATGAAATCCTGGGTTCGATGCCTTAAAATTTCTTTCGGCGGCGGTCACCTCGCATAGTGACGGCGACACTATCGAGTATTTAGCCATGAAAAAGCTTCTCAAAATATTGTTCGGAATCGGTGTAAAACTGTAGGTCCCAATCAATGAGTGATAACTGGAAAGCGCACAGCTCAGTGATTGTGATTGTAAAGGGAAACCATTTATTTATTTTTATGTTTGGTTAGATTTGCTAGGCAAGGAAACAGCAGCAACGCCGGAAATATGACTAAAACTTTCTTTGCGATGAACCACCAGTTTCTAAGGACATGGAATGATTTTGATGGAATTTTATCAAACCAACACTCAGGAGATGCCCCCTATAAATGCAGTGCATTGTGTTGACAAAGGAAAATTGAGGTTGTGGAGGATGGGGAGAGGGAGTAGTGTCTGTTGACATTTGTTTATTCTAAATACGGACTGGACTGTACGGCTGAACAACGAATTTTCTCTATAGTGTCTAGTGCGGTCAACCGGCCACTCGATAAAAACGGATGAGAGTTGCTGGAAAGCCGCGTACTTCGACTAAATATCGTCACGTCTGGTATAAGTTGACAGATGTCCGAGGAACACATACCGTGGAAGTGTCGATATAACAACGACACGCAACCCATATTTCGGCGATGCTCAAGGAGGCAATAGAGTTGAATATCATACTGTTACCTATAAACACCATCGCTCTCCTCTGCACACGATCGAGAAGCTACAAACATGACCTAGGAATACCTGCCCATATATGGAAGTTCTATTCCATTTTTGGCCTAATGTAGGTGGTGTAGGTATTAAGAAGATCAGATGGAGTGATGTTTTTTTTTGCACCGCTTTAAAAAGCCTAGACATTTGAATACATCTTTTACACTTCAAATACATGTTTTGCTCACGTCACATTGTATTTTCATGCCCAGAACATCAAGAGCGTCTGAGTCATCAATATCCACACCGCCCATAGACAATGACGACCCACCTGGGCCAGCAATCCGCTTATGCGACAACAAACAACACTGGGTCTTACCCGTGTTAAAATCTACTCTATTCATTCGACCCCATTCAACAATGTACACCAGATCCCGGTCGAGTGTTTCAGTCATCGTCCCGCGTTTGATTTCAATCTCTTGAAGACTTGGCCTACGGTCGAATGAATAAGAATAACAGAGATTACTGTCATCCGCAAAAGAGTAGATGAAATTCATAGTCTGACCCAGGAGATCGTCAAAGAAAATAAGAAACAGAGAAGGAGAAAGAACAGAGCGCTATGGTACACCTGCAGTCAATGCCAATCTCGATGGAAAATTAAGTTTTGGATCGAATTCTATAGAGGTTGGTTTGCACATTGTACAAAGTCTACCAGCCAATTGTAGTGGTTTCCAGTTAGAAGCCATGGCAATAGGACAAGTTGGGAGGTCATAACCGAGTACTGTGACCATACAAAAAGTTCCCATTACATCCATTGAAAGGATAAGGGCGATTTTCTCAGAGTGACCTATGTCCGTTCTAGTTTTACAAACACTGATTGTGACCTACGATTTTACGCCGGTTCCGAACAGTATTTTGAGAAGCATTTCCACTTCTAAGTACTCGATAGTATAGTGGCCACTAAGCGTCAAACCCACGTTCTTATGAATAAATACCGCGCACACCAGCCATTGGGTGATAGTCAGGATGCCTAAAATCTCAGCAGTATGTATTCCTGACTTAGGAATCTGCCCATAACGGCTGCGCATCTGTTGATGATATGCCAAACCCATTTGATATCGACCATATAACTATAACGATATAGCGGATAAACTGACGAAACTATGAACTACCTTACCTGTTCTATTGGATGTCGAGCTTATAGAAAATATGCCACTTTCTACATACAAGGTCGTTCCCAAGCAGGACCTGGAACAACAAAATAGAGGATCACTAGGCGGGTATGGACAATTTTTGTCCCGAATCTGTAATTTTGGATAGACAGACATGTGTCTACTTTATCTGGGGCATCTGATCTCATCAGCTGTGGAGATGGAGAGAAGGATGAGAGCGTCATACATCTCATATTCACCTGCCGGGCTTTTCGTGTGAATAGGATACAATATGTAGGACTTAACTTCCTATTTTTTTTTTGGGCCTAACAGACACTCAGACAGTTAAGTTGATCGGCCTTAGGAATTTTTCGCGGTACACAAATTTGTTCAGCCGGAATATGCCAACACCTGGTAAGAACGCCCTTTCACCACAGTAGATCAATTTATACGTTTTTTTTTCGTAATCTTGACAGTTCTTGACAGGGAATTCGTTTATATGACAATTATTTTCCTCTCCAATTTTTATACATAAGGTTGGCCAACAATGCTGTCTGCTACCTCTACTATCGAATGTGACTTAATATATTAGAATGGCAGATGTTGCAACATCTTCCCTGTATATGTTGTCGATTGACAATGAATATCTTTACACATATTTCTACTTTAAGCGATATTGATCTTACAAAATTGTTTACTACTCAGAGTCTCTCTCAAGCCCATTGAATGAATTTACATCTTTTTTTTACAGCATCTTTTTCCATTCATCCACTTACCAACTAAGCTATTGACTGGCCTTTTGTCTTTATGTTTGTAGCTTCACAAAGGACCTGGGACCTGTGCCTGTTTGCACTGAAGTGGGGGCGGTATGGAAGTTTCAGTTTACTTTCGGCATGAATGCGATGCTGGCAAGCATGCAGCTGAATATGTACCTACTTACAGTAGTAAGAGGAGAGCAGACGATAAGGAGCTTTAGGTAAAAGATGACATTTAAAAGCATTTTGTTGTATAATGGTATTTCATAAAGTGTTGATGGTGATTCTACTTCAATGGCAACAACAAAATCATGTCTAATCTCTTTAATGTAATAGGAAAAGTTATTGAAACAAAAATGTTTTGAAAATCTACACAGATTGAGAGATTACATCATCGTCTTTTGAATGTACATAGGTACATAATGAATATATGAGTTTGCAGAATCAAATAAGTGAATTAAATTTGTACATTATTTCAAGATGTCCTTTTAAAATTTGAGAAGGATGCTGACTATTATTCCAAGATGTTGAGTTTGCAAAGATTCTAAAAGACAAAAATTGCTAAATTTAAAAAAGTTTGTGGAAATAATTTGGGCGCTTGTTACATAAACTAACAGAAGGAAATAATATTGTGTGTATTACTGGCCATTGGTTTAAGGGAATATACAATGTTTGGCTCATTTAATTAATCAATTGAATAATATTTAAATAAAGCGGGAACGTCATGGGAAACAGCCGATTTTTTCTAAACCGATTGTATAAACTTATAAGAAAAAACCAAAACAATGTAAATTGGTTTCTGAATATGTACTGCGAGAGGTACTATCGGCAGTCGATGTACGACCTACCAAGGCCAAGCGAGTATGGGCCCTTGCCCTCCCGGAAAATTATTAAGTTCTCTCCAAGAAGCTCAACGTTTTGTTACTGCCTGTATTAGAAAGCCTCCCAGGGCCCTGAAGGAATATACACCAACACTTGACATCCTTTTGCTGGCTGGTGCTGTATACTTACGCTATCGCTCGTTTTAAAGGGTTTTTCAATAAGAGCGCTACAAAAGTTTTTTTAAATAAAACAAAACCGGTTTTTTATCAATGAAGTTTTATGAAATGAGATTCTTTATTCCTGTGAAAGTATGTTCGATGCCATTATGTATGGAACTCGATTTCTTTTGCATGGCCACAACGGGCACGCTTGCAGAAGTCCAGACGCTGAACCCAATTTTCGACGGTTTTCAAGCATAAATCGGCCGATACTGCTGCAATTTCACGTTCGATATTCTTACGAAGTTCATCAATCGTCGCTGGCTTGTTGGCGTAGCCCCACAGGAAATAATCTAACGGCGTCAAAACGCACGACCGAGGCGGCTAATCGACTGGGCCATTTCGTGAGATAACACGTTCCTCAAACTTGGTTTCCAATTAATTGATTGTGGCATTCGCTGTGTGGCTTGTGGCGCCGTCCTGTTGGAACCACATGTCCTCCAAGTCCATATTATCCAATTGGGGCCAAACATATTCGGTTATCATTGAACGGTAGCGATTCGCATTCACAGTAATGTGCCGGTCTTGATCATCACGGAAGAAGTACGGCCCAATGACGCCGCCGGCCCATAAACCGCACCAAACCGTAATTTTTTCGGGATGAAATGATGACTCATGGAATACGTGTGGATTGCTGTCTGATCAATAATGCATATTTTGCTTATTGACGAAGCCATTCAGCCAGAAGTGAGCCTCATCGCTGAAGATGATATTCCGATGAAAATCCGAATCATTTTCAAGTTGTTGCGCAGCCCAATTCACGAACATTCGACGCTTATGGTGGTCAAGCGGCTTCAGTTCTTGCGTCAATTTGATCTTGTAAGGATGTAGGCCAAGATCTTTTGAGAACGACGTGTGAGAGACACATTTGGGCTTTCTTGAACTGAAGCCTCAGCGGCAGCAATATTCTCTTTGTCTCACTGGCACGGGAACATTTTGTACTGTGCCTGTGGATTCAAATTTTTCCACTAAACGCTCAATTGTTGATCTGGTAGGACAATTATGACGACCATAAATTGGATGTAGCGCTCTTAAAGTTGAGGCCACTGACTCCAAATTTCGGTAGTAAATTTTAATAATTTCGACTCGTTGTTGGCTCGTATATCTGTCCATGATTAAATGGCAAACCTTACTGAAGAGAAATATCAAAAGAGCGGGAAAAAATATGGCATCGTTTTCTGTCCCTATCGACTTACTTTTGTAGCGTCTCTGTTGAACAACCCGTTATATTGATAATGATGTTTCGAATTACACTTTAAATGAACCAATTACTAAATTATGAGGCTTTTCAATTCATTATGTAATTCATTTGATTTAAGGTTTCCAAAATACAAAGTTGAAAAGTGTCTTGAATATTATAACTAATTAATTTAACTATATTTGTATAAGTTAACGGAATTAATTAATATCTTAAACTATGCTAGTCTGTAAGGAATCTGTATCCATACACGCAGCCTCTGTAACATATTCTCCCAAAAATATTCTGCCAGAACCACGTACATGTTTGGAAGACGCTTCAAACATTCATATGTTTGCATGTTCCAAACACACTTGTATTTAAATGCAAACAGTAGCATGTTTACTGGAAAACACGTGTGCTTTTACGTGGACACATGCACGTTCTTCAACCCAAACGTCCACATACGAGTATGTAATTATGTAGATGGAAGCATGTGCGCACCCAGCACCAAACATTATAATATTTAGAAACGAATTATTCTCTGAATTCTATATATTTGAATCATTTTTTATAATTAGTTTTATCAATATAAATCCACATTTATAAATAATTATTACAAAAAATTAAAAGACTTCAAACGGCCGTTTTTAAAGTTACTTGCATTGAATGCATTTTTTGTTTTTTTTTTCATGAAATGAGAATCTGCTGCTCTTTCACTTCTCATTTCTTTGTTACCTGTCACGTTTTTGATGTGCTAAAATCTATAGGCACGGGTAGGGAATCTATCAAAGTGAACACATGCAAACAACACGCTGCGTTAGCATGATATACGTAGTTATTGTACAACACTAGAACAAACAATCAGGTCGTCGTCACCAAAGAGTATTGCATAGTATAGAGAACTCATGAAACGAATTGTATGACGCAAAAGCACTGGCGGCATCTGGCGAATGATTCAAAAAATATTACTCTCTTTTTGTCATAACTTGGTTCATTCATAACTTTGATGTGAAACATTATTGCCTTTTGAAACATTTATGGTTTTTGTATTGTTTTATGTAATAACATTGTCGAAATGGTGCATTTATATATTTAAATATTCTATAGAGAGAATATGACTCGTTTATGCTCTTTTACTCAGACTCTCTACATGTGAGCGGAAAAAGAGTGCAATAAGTTGTCTATACTATTCAATACTTTTTGTCGTCGGTCTGTTTATGACAAAACAAGAACAATTATTTCAGTGAGCTAAATATTGCTTTATTTATTTTAACAATATTACATCTAATTTGAAAGCAGATGTAAGAAAAAATGAAGTGCCATAGCAAAAGAGGCTTCAGTAAAAAAACTTTTCTTTTTTTCTCATCTTCAGCAGCGTCTAGCCCGTTAAGCTACTGCGGTGTGTATTTACACAAGTCACTAACCGAAGACATTTATTGATTTTGCAGAGTGATTGGTTGTCGCTACTTACACATTGCTTTCCTACTAACACGCACTGATGCAGAAGTTTTGAAAGTTCTATTTATAGAACGAACTATTCTAATTGTAGTTGTCCCGTTCTGTTTTGGTTTGGCCCTACCATATGTTTCAAATTTAGCTGTTTTTAGATCCTCGTTATGTTTAAAGTTGTAATTTCCTTTAAGGCTATAAGGGATCATATTTTCTCCGGTTAGTGAAAAAAATGTAAATGCCGCGGGTGAGATTCGAACTCACATTCGCTGGACGATCGCTTCGATGTTTGTGAAGCATCATCTTCAGCAGCGTCTAGCCCATTAAGCCACTGCGGTGTGTATTTACACAAGTCACTAATCGAAGACATTTATTGATTGGGCAGAGTGATTGGTTGTCGCTACTTACACATTGCTTTCCTACTTACACGCACTTATTTTCCAATGTAACATTTACTAATGTGTTCATAGAAATCGAACAGGTACCGTGTAACAAGCCCCTGAGTTCGAACACTCATTGATTTTTTGTATTCGGAAGGTTTCAACTACGCATTGGTTATTACTAGGCGTTGGTATACAAACTATATACTTATAAACAAAGCTAGTTCATGCAAGCCAAGCGTTTTATATGAGTTTTTGTTTATTATAAGCCCTGCGGCGGAATTTGCGAGGCCTTCCACGAATAAGGCATGCGGAATCATTCTTTGGTAATGCCTACATTAATAATGCCTGCGAAATGCATGATTTTATAAGGCTTCCACAGGCCTGTTAAAAGAATGCCAGAAGACGCTGTTGTTCATGACACCCTGTCTTTGCACATGTTCGCAATTCGTCGTTCCGATAGCCCAGTTGATAAAGCGTCCGATTGTAAGTTCTCTAAGGTCGTGTGTTCGATTCCTGTGGCTGCAAAATTTAAAAAAATCATTTATAAGAGTTACTACAATTGGTTAAAGTACAAATCTGAAATATGAAACTATTTTCCACATATATTTTTTATTTTTACGTAAATCCTTCAAAAACTACTCTTTTTGCAGGCCTTCATAAGGCCTTATAGTAGAGAGGGCTGGAAGGCCTTGCCTCCCAATCTCACGCAATGTTAAAAAGAAAGGTGGAGGTAAGGTGTAGGGAAGGCCTGTCGTATTTTAAAGAAGGCCTGTTTGGTCATGATTTCAGGCCTTCCAGGTCATGACTTCCGCCGCTGGGGGTACACTTCAGAAATGGTGCGCCGTTCCGATTTTCTCAGTAAAGGCTATGACAGAAAACCGACTTCACGCTGTTGCCCGTTCCACTTTGGTAGCACACACACATATATACGAAACACATACGCAAAAACCAAACCATTTAACCGTCCGAGCCTTTGTTATTCTTTTTTCAATGATCAAGCGCTTTTGATATCCTCTGTCCGATGAACCATTGACGACTGAATTCATGAAACTAAAACGCAATACATCAGCCAAAATAGGAAACACTGACGTCATCTGCAATTTACACGCACATTAAGGAATATTTATGAATCACTGACTCAGAGAACAATGCAAAAATACTGATATACACTTACAAGATAGACTCTCTCGATGTCCCTCTTTTATTCTTTTGCTCACGAGAGAGCATAATCAGTGCAACGAACACAATTGCATTGTGTCTCAAACATGTAATATTGCATATCAAACACAATGTGTTTGCACACAAGTATAGTATATTTGCGACGAGCTCCAAACACAGGTTATTTTATATTTAAATAACAAAAAACGACAGATTTTTCAGCGTGTGGACATAAATAATGTGAAATGAACAATGTAATGAAATGAAATTAAATATACCTCATCCTCATAGTTATAGCTGCGACCAAAGTCATTACTTCTGACCCACATTCTCGCCGCCTATCGACATATCAGATATTGGCTCCTCAAAACATATAAAATCGTTAATCGTTATATCTATTATGTTGGGCTTGAAGCTGAATTTTCTATTCAGATTCACACTTAGATATTTTTCGTTATCCTTCAGCAAATTTTCGTAACACGTATAGACAATGGCTAAAAGTGAGGAATTCTCTGGTTCCTGTTAAAGACTACTATCTCGGGGTTATCCGGGTTTATTCCAAACCTATTTTCAGTTGCCTACTTATACAGTGTCGTGTCCGATGATCGACTGCAATCCTGCCTATTATACTTTAAACTGATGGCAGACGTACATCCATTGAACAATACGCTGGAAAGTCTGCATTTGTCCTCCCTTTTATGCTCCAAAACATGTTTAAAATCCACACTTTGGACACAAAATATGTTTGTTTTAAATATATTTAGACGTAATTATAATATATTTAAGCATAACATGGTTTCCTATGCCGATTCATCATAAGAATGTGTAAATGGGGGAAAATTTAACCCCCTCTAAGCAAACAGACGTAAATATTGAAAACGCCGATACACGTATATTTCCACAGTGTTATTATATGTACATTACACCGACACATAAACAAAACTTCCTTTTGATCGCCCCTCAAAATGTAACTTAGTTTGTTTTATGATGATGCCCAACATATTTCGTGTCTAGCACTAAGATTCCTTGAGCTGGACCATTTTTAAAAAAGGAATTTGTTTTAGTTTTTCAAAGAATTTTGTAGTTTAACTAAAGTTAATGTATACAATATTAGTAGGTTATTTTAAAGCGCGTTTATCGGTATATAAAACATGTCAAAACATATCCTGACGCATCCTTTTCCAGGGATATGCTGCAAAAGAATCGAATTTTTAAAATATTGGTACGAAAATGTTTCTAATTTAAATGCTTTAATTTTTGACATGTTTTATACTCCATTAATATGATACTAATATTGTATACTTATAAATTGTCTTTCGCTAAATTATAGATTTTGAAAAACTTTGTCTCAGCTAATTGATGAAATTAGGCTTGGTTTGATATGACCATTGGATCTTGAAAAGTATTGCTTTAATAATAGCAGATAGAGGGATTTGGTCAAAACAAGCAACAAGAAAACATCAACGGTGTTTCGTGTTTGTGTATTAAAATATTTAGGCCAAATACAACACAAATGTATACTAACAAAAACAGCCAACAAAAAGTGAAAAACTCATATAAATTTCACAGTTCTGCACCAAAGCGACATCAAAAATTCAAGCTAGGAGTTCTTTTAACTCTTATTTTCAATTTTCGTCGAACTTCTCTCTATCTTACCGATTTCACCATGAAAAGTGTGAAATGAAACGCCAGACGAGAGACATTGTATCTCTATATATCTTTACTCTATGGTATCCACCAACTAGCACCACTGACATAATCAATTTCATGAGCACCGGATTACACATTCGCTCATTTTTACTAATTTAGTAAATTTGAATCCTGTCAATAATGTTGGTTGTGCATGTAAGTTGCTTCTCAAATCATCTAAGCGTTAATATTTGTAATAATCTGAAGACATTACTTCAGGCACGATCAAAGTGATGTGTTCCAGGGTGAATTTTTGTAATTTTATAAAAAGATATTGAGTTTTACTGGTTTTGCGTTTGTATCCTGACTATTTATTTGTTGTATATAGGTATTTACATACACTGCCAACTCAGTGAAGTTTAAATGACGTTAATGATTGTGTCGAGGATATGATTTGTATCCTCTCTACTTGCACCCCCTACCAGTTCAGATAAATAATAAAATATATGTCAGAACGAGTATGAACTGTAACCAACAATTAATTATGAATAAATTACATTTCCCACAACTTTATCGCTATCTAAGACTACACCGTATTGTTTATTCTGTAATTTTAGTTATATATTTTATAGAAATGAATCTGGATAAAAATATGTAACTAACTCGAAGTAACAAATATGCTAGCGACTGACTATAGTTAGTTATATACACACAAGTTAGTTAGGCAACAAAACACAAAACTTGTAAAGTCAACGAACTGTATTTCAATTGTATACCATACCTACTAAAGTAATGAATTTAGTTCAGTTGATGTTAGAATTCCTCAGGTACATTCAGACATCTACAAGTAGCGCGACATATCTCGTCATTGAGGCTAAAATAAAATTTCAAATCCTTCAGCTGCATGTCTGGTTCACGGCGATGTGGTAGGGAAATAATAAATCCATAGAAGGAAGTTTCAGCTGATGCTTTTGTCATTTGTACAATTTAAAATGCACAATAATAATACTCAGTACGTACTATGACGGACAGGTTGGATTTTCGAAACGAGAATATTGTAATGCGGTTGCGGTATCTTAAACTTAGCACTTTGGATGATATTATTTTTTCTATCACATTTTCTACATTTTTTGTTACAAAAGAAAAATAAGAGAAAATGTATATGATTTCATTTAACATTTGCTCACCAGCTGAAAACACAATTTTTTCCAGTATCGGAGAAAAGTGGGATAGTTTGGTACCAGTTTCTATGCATATGTACATGTACAGTACTCTGACAATGAATAGTGAAACATATCAGATTTACATATCTCTCTTAAAAAATAATAAACCAGTATTTTCTTTATTTTTTTTTTGAAAATAATACACGGTATGTTTGTCACTTCCGGAAAGGCATTGAGATTATTGAGACTATATACATATATAAAATTTTCCTGATCCTAGTCGTCACAATGTGTGGAAAATAGCCTCAGAATTGTGAAAAAATCACAACTATTGTACGTAAAAGGGCTAAAATAAAGCAAAAATTTTAGTTTTAAAATGATTCCACGAGTTGTAGCAATAGTAAGACGCTAGTGTTGAAAAAATTCCACTCCACAAATTTAAAAAAAAAAATTTAATAGATTCCATACCATTTTTTCAAAATAATTCCACGAATTTTATCTACAATAGAAGAATGTACACTCCGGTTCACTTATTTAAAGGCACTAAAGTAAGTGAAAGGCCGCCGGTGGTGCAATGGTTAGTGTGCGCGGCTCTTGTACATGAGATCCTGGGTTAAATTAAAATAAAAAAAAAAAAAAAATTTCTTTCGGCGGCGGTCACTTCGCATAGTGACGGCGACACTATCGAGTATTTAGCCATGAAAAGGCTTCTCAAAATACCGTTCGGAATCGGAGTAAAACTGTAGGTCCCAATCAGTGAGTGAAAACTGGAAAGCGCACAGCTCAGTGATTGTGAGAAGTTCTCCCCGGTCCCTTCATGGGATGCAATGGGAAACCATTTATTTTTATTTATTTAAATATTCCATATTCAGCAGCCTTTATGTTTTGCAATTTGTAACCGATTGCAGATTTTTAAAATGGAAATGGAAGCTAGACATCTTGAGATAAAAAAATCAAAATAATAGTGGTTTCGTAACTAAAGAACTTTTTAGAGCATTTTATAAAAAAAGTCCAAAAATGTGCTATTTTTGTGTTGGTTCACTTGAACCAAGACATTTAACTAATTTTAATGAAAAACAGCTTTTCTTGTTTTTCGAATTTATTTTGCTTTATTTAAGAACTATTAGTAATGGGTACAACCCCCTTTGTTTTTAATAACTTCAAATATACGGGCTTTCATTGAGAGATAAAGAGAATATATGTAATCCAACGAAATTTTATTCCAAGCATCCTTTATGGCCTGAATTAGTGACTGCCTGTCATCAAATTGTCTACCTCCTTCATAGACCTTACGAGATAACCAACACCAGACATTTTCGATAATGTTTAGATCTGGCGAATAGGGTGGCCAGTCAAGAATATTAACATTTTGGCTGCAATGAACTCCTTTACTACTCTGGCGTTGTGTATAGGGGCATTATCCTGTTGCAATATCCAAGATATGGAACCAAATAGTTCACTGAACTTTGGAACAGCCGATTCCAATAACGTTTTCTAGTTTGCACCAGTAATTTTTGCACTTTGAAATTCATGATCGATGGTGCCATAGTACGTAATATCACCCCCCACCATAACGCCGCCCTCTCGGCTGTGAGGTCGGTTCAAAAAACGCTTTCTTTGCGCAGATCATGGAAATAATAGTTGTAGCCATCAGGCTCATCCAAACTAAACCTCTTCTCATCCGTAAATACAACGGTTCTCCAGTCATCTACACGACCTCTTGGGTGCACATCCCATACCATGTAGTCTCTTGCGAATTGAAGCCGTTTTTCCTTACGAGGAGCATTAAGTGGAGGCTTGTTTTGTAATTTCAGGTATTTAAGATACTCACAGCTCCTAATTACTCTGCGTACCAATGACTTGCTCGCTTCCACTCCAGCTTGAGCTCTTATTTTTGACGAGGATAAGGCAGAATTAGAAGCAATTCTGATGATTTTTTCTCATACGTATTTAGATAAAGACAATGAAACCCTTCCTTTAAAATTTGATCCATACCCCATCGGGGTCCTTGATGTAATTGTTGACAACTGTTGTGCTCCATGTTTATTCTTCAGAACGGTAAACATCGATTTTAGTTTTTTCCGAAAGATATAAAATTTTCTGTTTTGCTATTTGACTCGTAAAATGATTAAGATGTAATAAATTGTAATAAACAAACGCTCCCTACAAAAAATCATCGCTTGCTTTAAAAATAATAAAGTTCCTTTATTCAAGTGAACCAAAAAAATAGCACATATTTAAAATTTTTTTGTATAAATTGCTCAAAAAAAGTTCTTTAGTTAAGAAACCACTATTGTCATGAGTACTTTATATCTCAAGATGTCTAGCTTCCATTTCCATTTTAAAATTCTGCAATCGGTTACAAATTGCAAAAGATGCATATGGAGTTGTTTGTGCCTTTATATAAGTGAACCGGAGTGTATATGCATCATACTTATTTACAAAATTCCTTTCCAATAGATCAATAGATTGCTGTCAACTTTTAATAACTCAAGTGTTCACACAATTTAAAGGATTACATTTTACCTAAAATAGAGGAATGTACTGTATATAGTATTTGTTTAAAAAATACCATTCCAAAAAAGTAAACCAAAAGACGATTTTTGATTCAAGTAGTTTATTGAGCTTACTAAGAAGCACATATTTTGCTCGGATTTGATGCCGTTGTAGAACTGTTTCAATGCCAGTGGTTAATTTGCATATTATTCGTCTGTATAATTGCTGGCATAGCGTTTCCTTGCAGATTTTAAAGCAACGCACAATACGGCCGACTGGAAAAAAGTGACCATAATCAGAACTTCTACACTATTAGTCTGATTATTTTACTACACGCTGAAAAATTTCTCTTCTTTTTGTTGTTTAGAAGCAAATATAACGTTTGTATAACGAGTCATTTTTGATGACTATTTCGCGTTCAGTGTTGGCTCTGAGTTCTTCCAACGTCGTCGGCTTGTTGGCATAGATCAATGATTTGACGTAGCCCCAAAGAAAAAAGTCTAGAGGCGTTAAATCGCACGAACGAGGCGGCCAACTGACTGGCCCATTTCTTGGGATAACACGCTGACCAAACTTACCCTTCAATAAATCGATTGTAACGTGTGCTGTGTGGCATCGTCCTGCTGAAACCACATGTCGTCCAAGTCCATGTTTTCCAATTTGGGCTAAAAATAATCGGTAATCATGACGCGATAACGATCGCCATTCACAGTAACGTGACGATCGTTATTGTCGACGAAAAAAATATGGCCCAATGACGCCGCCGGCATGCACACCGCACCAAACAGTTATTTTTTGTGGATGAAGTGGTGATTCATCCACCAAATGAGCTTCGTCACTGTAGATGATTTTGCGATGAAATTCATCATCTTGGCGCATCTTCTCCAGAGCCCAATCGGAGAACGTACGTCGCGTCAAATGGTCCATCGGCTTCAATTCTAGAGTCAGCTTGATCTATAATGGGTGTAAACCAAGATTTTTACGCAAAATTCGCTATAAAGTGGTCTTGGCGATGCCCAGTTCTTGAGAGCGCCGCGGAATCGACTGATTCGGATCGTTTACTACGGGCGCCTGAGCGGCAGCGATATTTTCGCCACTTCGACCAACCCGTCGTCTCACTGGCACGGCACCATCACACAATGAATATGCAGATTCAAATATTTGCACTAAACTTGTTACTGCTTGTCTACTAGGGCGAGAATAACGACCGAAAATTGGAGTTAACGCTCGTAAAGTTGCGGTCACTGACTCCGAATTTCAGTAGTACATTTTTATAATTTGAAAATGTTGAAATGAAACGATGAAAATGTTGAGTTTACTGAAAAAAAGGAAAGTAACAGTTAGATGATCAGTGCAATAGTCCGTTCACAAATTAAATTCAATGTTGTCAAGTAACTATTGGAAAACCCATTACTATCAGTTAGTTGTATATTAAAACGAAGTTACTCCCTAATAAATCTACTGACTCAGGCAACAAATTGGGCAAGTTCCTTAAATTTCCATTGTGTGGTTCAAATTCTTCAACGGCATGTCTTACAGCCAATGTCACGATCTCGAAAGAAAACCTAAGCGAACGAAAGCCAGTCACTCACTTTCGTTCTTATCCCTGGCTTTAAATGTTATTGTGTGGTTGTGTTTACAAAATCGGAGGCCAATAACTATTTTCGCTGTCATCTATGCGAACGAAAATGTCAAAACCAGTCACTTGTCTTTTGGTTGTCGCATAGCTGGAAATCAAATAAAAGCTTGAAACCAAAAACAATTTATATAGAATTCAATGGAAGAAACACAATGGACAGAAAATAATGTCATTATAATAAATTTGATATTAAAATATATTTCTATTTCAGCACAAAATCGCCAAATTTGCGGCACCTGCAGATACTGGTTCTTCGTACTCTTCTCTCTCGCTCCGAAATTAAATGGCGAACGTCAACTTTATGTTATTGCTTTGAATAACAACCACACAAACACACGTAAAATCATGCGAACGACAAGTCGAAAGATAGTGACTCGCGTTTTGAAACAAAAGTGAGTGACTGACTTCGTTCACTTGGATTTTGTTGGAGTGGGTGTAAGTGGGGTCCGATTTTGTACTAAATTGTATATGTTTTCGTTCGCTTGTTAGTGACTTGCAAATCAGCTATTTGTCGCATAGAAAGAAAGCGAACGTTAACGTTCGACATCGTGACTTTGGCTGTTAGTCTTAACTGTTTGCCGAGTATGCATTTAGGTACGAACAAAGTTCAATATTTTTTAAGCAAATATTGTGGACATATACACCAACATCTCGGGTTTTTCACAAGTACTTCGACCAGGTCACAAATTGCTGTGCAACCTTTTTATATTTCAATCAAAACTGCTAATTTGTATGTCAAGTAAAATAAAAAGAAGAACAAAACGTGTTCCCAGCGTTCACAATTTAACAGCCGCCTACTGTATGTGTGTAACATCACTCGAATGCTGAGGCAAAATATAAAGTTTTAGACGAGGACGTGTCTACTTTCATTAGAATGATACCACCACGTAGATGTTTGCACCGCAATGTGTGATTGGTGGCATTCTGTGTTCGTTGAACTGCTGGTTACACAAAATAGTAATACTATTTTGTCGCGACATTTCCACTGACAATTAACGAATTGAATTTAAAAGAAACCAATTTTTTCAATCCACATTTGCGTTTAGCGGTTAAAAATTTGTGACAGTCACATATCTATTTGTTTGAAATTACGTTTTGGCAACCGAATATTAGTTTGTTTCCACCATATTGCTTTTACCACAACCGAAATGAGGTTGCCAAATCTGAATTCAGTCGATGTAACTGAAATTCGGTTGGAACAAGTTTATTTCACAATTGAGTTTATTGTCACAACCGAGCTTCGTGATATTTAGGTTGTATTAACATATTTTTTCAGCAATCGAATTTTTTTCAGCCACCGAATATCTCACAAATTCTGTTAAATAAAGTAAAATTTTAATTAATTCAACAATAGCCGACTGTATTTGTGGCTTGTTTGCTACAACCGATCTTCTATTTGAGTTTTAAAACTATTTTTAATTCTAATTGGAAATTTTAAATTAAAACGATGCAATAGGGGTGATATTTATTTTAACAACTATATCTTTATGCAGTTTGCAAAACTTCATTTAAAAATCTATATCTCTATTAATAGAAATATAGAATGGTCTTGAGCTTAATTGAATATTAAAATAAAAAAGTTGAATAATATATCTGTGGTCACAAACAATAACAGCCTAACTCGAGTTAGGCCAAATTTGAAAACAAAACTTTGAGAGGTCACCGTGCTCAAATAAGCAACTCTTTTTTGTTAAGAAGTTAGTAAAAGAATTCGTTTCCTTGTTATCTGTAACAAAGTTATCACAAAAACTCCGACTCCTGATTTGCAGTAAAGATATTAAACTTTAAACTGCTCTCCCCGAAAAATTTTCGAATCGACTTAGGCTGTTATTGTTTGTGACAACAGATATATATATATGATTTATCAAGATTTTACACTAAAAAATGACATAAGTGACATTCCCTTCAAGAAGAAACACAGAAATAGCAAACAAAAATCTGACTTGAGATTCCAATGGTACGGCTTTGGCAGTTTGTCTTCTCAAGCATAGAACCAATAACCGATCCCTACCCCTTTTTCATACGACAAGTAAAATGTATACCGAGCCAATAACCCGCATATCCCTACCTGCCCACTAGCGTGTCCCGTTAAACAGCGTTTTTGCGATTTCGTTGTAGTAATAGCACTCGAACAACGCGTATTAACGCCCTTAACAATAATAGTTCAGCATAAAAATGTTTGGAGTTGATCTTCAGTTCCCTACCAGCGATTTAAATTTGCGGTTCTAGTACATTCTGCCAAAAAAAAAGTTTCGACGATTTTTTTCAAATGTAGCTCAAAAGTTTCGTATTTTAGTCCTTTTTAAGAAAAAAATTATTTAAAATTTTTGGTAGAGTAATTTTGGTCCACTGGAAGATGTTTTAGTTTTCATCAAGCAAATTTTCTTATCAAATAAATATTTTTTTTTTTATTTAATCTTACAATCTTACATTTAATCTTACAATAAATGTTTTGGAAATACAGGTCATATATGAAAAGATTTTGAGTGTTTTAATGTAAAAATTTAAAGAAAATATTTTAAGGAAATTTACTTCCCGAAAATTAAAACATCTTCCAGTGGACCAAAATTACTCTACCAAAAATACGCGTCGTTTGAGTGCTATTACCGAAAAATTGTTTCTATCGGGACACGCTACTGCCCACATAATCCGAATTATCGCGGGTACAACACACTAAGCTCCCGATTAACTTAAATAGACTAGTTTGAGTGTTGTCAAACCACGACAAGTGTTCCCAAAAGAGTGTTGTCAAACTACGACAAGTAGTTCCAGAAGGGTGTTCTTATGCCAATACAACTATTCTCACACTGAAAGAAAATCTTTACATCGAATCGATGATTAATGTTTACCAATTGTTCTTCATTGAATTGATGACAAATTTCATGAAATTAGTGAAAAGGTTATTCAGTTTGAAGATTGTGATATTCTTCAACTTTTTCGTCTTCATTGAATTGATGGTTTTTTATACACTCACCCATAGGGATGGGTACCAATTAATGCGTAAAAAAATGTAACACATAGAAGGAGCCATATTAGACCCGTAGTATCTTTGTACGAAATTCGGTTTAGGACTTTTTAAGACGTTTGAGCCATGTCCGTCTGTCTGTCTGGCTGGCTGGTCAACACTGTAACTGCCGTAAATCATTACAAATCACAATGAAATTTTCTGGTATCTCCCATACAAATCGACACATTTAGCACAAAATCATATTTCTTTCAAACCTTTCTTCTGGTAGATGTGATTAGCTTCACCTCTCACACCGATAAATAATCTGTAAATGCCTAGCCAATTGGAGGAAATGGGCTAGAATGTCACGCCCATTCTGGTACCTATCATACAAAACATGGTCTTCGTCCGGGTTTTCAATCCGACAAATCGCGTGAAACACTTCCGACCTAAATGAAATTAGGTATAAGGCTTCACATTACCATATGCCAATCACCGATTAAAACAAGGGTGATTTTGCCACGCCAATTTTGGTATCTCCCACACAAAAGTTGTTTTGGCTATCGGGTTGTTCGGCACGAGAAGTCCCGCAAAAACCGAACCAATCTGAAAGTTTGTACTAGCCAATATTTAGTCAATTAAAACTCTCATATAGCAAATGAGCTGTTTTGCCACACCCACTCTGATACCTGCCATATAAAAACTGGGCGGATGACCGGTTGATAGACACGATAACTCTCGTAAACTACAACCGATCTTAATAAAATTCGGTACTAGGCAATATTTTGCTAAAAGCTACTATGTAATTCATAACTGACTATTGTGCCACGCCCAGTTTCGTACCTCCCATATAAAAGTTGGGCGTATTTTCAGTTTGCCGACTCGATATCTCCAAAAAATCATAACCAATCTTAATAAAATTTGGTACTGATCAAAATTTTGGCAACAACTTGCTATGCCTTGCTACGCCCATTTTTGTACCACGTACATAAATATTCGGAGGGAAACTAACTAATTTGGGTATTCAATAATATTTAGCGCAATGTCGTCAATCTGCTATTGAATATGGTCACTTTTGAGTATGGGCGTTTTTTAACAGTACTCCCAAGCAATGGATTACTTAGGGTGAGGGTATGATTAAGTCGGTTCACCCGCCTGAAACTTATGTACTGGTTTTACATCAATATTCATCATTGGAATTTAGAAATAATTAGTGGGATCGATTCAAAATATGGACTAGTAGAAAATTGAAAATGACTACATAATAGTAAATAGTGCAATGGACAGAAAACAATATTCACGCTATGAGCATTTTCTATAAGTATGTTCTCTTATACCCTGTTCTTGTGGGTAGCAAACAATTTACATTAAAATGATGACCAATTTACATTAAATTGATGATAAACTTACATCAAATTGATGATAACCTTACATCTTATTGACGACAAATGTACGGCAAATTGATGAATAATTTACATCAAAATGGTGAAAAAATTACTTCAACTTGATGCGAAACTTACGTCAAATTGATAATATTAATATTGACATTAACCGGATGTAACTTTGTCGTCGAATCAACATAATCCATTGATGAAATATGGATAAAAGATTGATGAAATCTTTCTTCATCAATTCAATGAAATGTGTCGTAGGTTGAAAAATGAGGAAATGTTTCATCAAATTGATGAAAGAATACATAAATCTGATGAAGCCTTTTCTTTCAGTGCAGAAGATTGCTGCCAAGCCCGGAAAAGTGTGAATAGGTTGATGGTATTACTGTAAATCAAAATTCTTTATATTTTAAATATTAATACAGGATCTGATTTCTAAACCCAGTACAGGGTATTCTGGTCTTTTTGGTATGGTGGATCCTAACGAAAGACCATGGACAGAAATGAGCTTCTATTAGCCTTCGACAAATACCTTCCGATTGACAGCCCTGGCCAAAAAGAAATACAACGCACACACAACGTGATGTATAAAATATTTTTATTCGTAGTAAGGGGCAGTTGGGATAATCTACGAAAAGATGGTAGGTGTCGATTTGCATTTCCGGGTCTAAAGCTTTTTTTGACTATTTTACAACCTCGTGAGGTCAAATGTCTTACACAAATTAATTGAACAAACGAATTAAACAAATTTCAACATATTCCTCCAACTGGGTCTATCCTTCGCATTTTCTCGCCAGTTGGTAATACAAAGGATACGGAGGGATTCTTCTGCCTGGTCTTTCCAGCAGAGACTTGGTCGTCCTCTTTTCCTGCTTCCATCGGGTACGTTATCGAAAACTTTTCGCGCTGGCTCATCTTCATCGATTCTGATAACATGGCCTAGCCTAAAGCCACACTGATAATATCCGATGAGGTCTGCAACAAACGGCTTTGGCCTTTCGCACATTACTTTTGAGTGGACCGGGTGATGGATAGAAGGCTTATTCCACGGTAGTTGATACATGCACTTGGATCGCTTTTTTTGAAAACAGCGGATCGGTGCACATACGTCTAGTCATATGCGCTGGTACACGCACCTTTCCAACGCGTCGACGTGAACGGCTCAGCCGGTAGTCCATCGTCCTTTGTTGTTCTTAAGCCGGGAAATTTCAGTTGTATTTTCGCTTTGGGTAGGAAGGGGGAAGTCAACAGCATTATCTTGTATTTGCTCAACTCTCTCATCTGCATCAAAATCTCCTAGGGAAATAAATGAGAAAGGTGAAAGGTTCTCTTTTTCCCCAACAGACTCTGGACATCTGCGACAAGATTCCCATCTTTATTTCTACAAAAGGGTTGCCCTGATATATGGTCGTTGGTTTGTCATTGCTCTTTCGTGTAGAATGTACCGGCGATATTCTTCCTTCTGTATGTTTCAATTTGTTCATTGTCGGGCTTTTTTTCACAACTGTTCTTTCTTCTTAAATAATCGGATTTCCTCTCTTTTCATCTCCTAATACCGCTCTTAAATTGATGGATTTTCTCTCTTCTCATCTCCTTATACCGTTCTGTTCGAACCACCTTAAACTTCTTTCGACGGCGGTTACATCGCTTAGTGACGGCGACACTATCGAGCAATTAGCCATGAAAAAGCTTCTGAAAATACTGTTCGGAATCGGTGTAAAACTGTAGGCCCCAATTAGTGAGTGTAAAACTAGAACGTGCACAGCTCACTGATTGTGAGAAGCTCTCCCTAATCCCTATATGGGATGTAACGAGAAACCATTTGTTGCCATTAACTGCAGCACTGCCATACGTACAGCGTTCTTTGAAACACTTGACAAGCGTTACTCTTCATCGTACCATGGTTTGTCTTTTGGCCGTTTTTCATAACCAAGTACGTTCTCTGCAGCAGTTTAATAGAGAGCGAAATGCATTTCCACTGCTCTACAGGATGACTAGCCAGGGGTGCGTTCTGCACTAGTAGCTGAATGAGCTTCTCTGTATAGACCGTGGCTACATGTTGAAAAATCTGTCGTTTTTTGTTGTTTGGACGGAAATATAACATATGCTTACAGTTTGTCGCAAATGTAATATATTTGTGCCCTAACGCATTGTATTTGCTATTCAATATTACATGTTGAGACACAATGATTAATATGTTATAACATATGTGTTTGCGACCCAAATATATTTGTGTTTGTAATATAAATACAGCCGTGTTTGTTGCACTGATTATGCTCTCTCGAGAGCAAGAGAATAAAAGAGGGGCAACGAGTGTGTTTCTGTTTTTTGCATTATTTTTTTTTTATGAGTGATTATTCCTGAATGCGCGTGTAAATTGCAGACGAAGTGTTTCTTATATTGCCTGATGTAGTTCGTTTTAGTTTCATGTATTCAGTCGTCAATGGTTCATCGGACAGAGAATATCAAAAGCACTTGATCAGTGAGTAAACGCAGGCTCGGACGGTTAAATGGTTTGTGTGGATGTGTATGTGGATTGTGTGTATGTGTTTCGTATATATGTATGTGTGCTACCAAAGTGAGGAATGATTTTAAGGAAAGAATCTGGAAAGGGCAACAACGTGAAGCCCTTTGTCTGTCCGAGCCTTTACTAAGAAAATCGGAATGGCGGACCATTTGTGAAATAAGTGTAATAAAAAACATAAGTAATTAATCCACGCTTGGTTTCCACGTAAAAGCATACATGTTTGTTACTAAACATGCTAACATGCATTTAAATACACCTGCGTTTGGGACTTGCAAACATATAAATGTTTGAAGTGTGTTCCAAACACATACATGGTTCCTGCAGAATATGTTTTTAAGAATATGTTACAGAAGCCGTTTTTTTCAGCGTGTATTACTAGCAATTGTAGCTTTTCGATGTCCAGGATTATGTAGGAATAGTTTCGTACGACTTTCGCTCTGTTAAACAACTTTTGTTTTGCTACAACTCACTATTTTCAACTATATAATATAGTTGATAATAGTGGGTTGTAGCATAGTAGTCTATATTGTTTACTTTTGCTTTGGTTCGTGTCTAGACTAACAACTTGGATCATAGAGAAAGAAATAAACTAGATGTCTCACATATTTTGGGAAATTTCTTGTTTAATGGACAGTTTTCTGTATGGAGCCTGTAACCAATATTTTGTATATATTGTAGTTTTGATCCCAATAAAAAGTAAACTTAAAGTTTTTTCTTACAGAAAGTACTTCTTTCTAAAAATAGTAAATTTTCTTAAAAAAAAACAAAAAAAATTTATTAAAAAAAGTTTATCATTTTACAAAAAGTATTTTTTCCTAAGGATCCGTTTAAATTATCGTATTTTTAAACGGGCGGCTTAGGAGTGTTGGAACTAACTAGTACATAATATATAGCGAAAGGAACTTCGCTCCAACCGGGTGTCCCTTGACACCTTATGTCATTTTTTTCTCACGGCAGCTATAGTATGTGTCAGAATCCTTCTTCCTTGCACAGTCATAGCTTGCTCATCGCATCTGCCGGATATAAGTATTGTCAGTCTTATAGCTCTCGAGGATATCTGCCAGTTTGATAGTGGCACCGGATTGGGCACGTATTCTTACGAATTTCATTCGTGCGAACACGCACGAACGATTCCAACATTAAAGTACCATGAGGAACTCGCACACTGGGTATGAGTTAGTCGTACGTATATGTGCATGTACTTCAGTCGCGCGAAAGCAAACCCAACTTGCTGGGATTTTTATAAACTTTTGTGCGATTAAATGCGATTTTAACTTTTGGGCTAAAATGCACCTGGCCGACTTCATTCCAAATTTTTGTTTAACTAAGACGAAAATTAGTGAAAAAAAATATAAACACGAAAAAAGTGGAAAATTAACTTGTGACCCATGGTGTCTACAGTTCCCAAAAAACTGCTCTACTTACGGACGCCTAGGAACAGAAAAAACATATTCAATATGAGCACTCAGTTCGTACGAGTAGTATCGTACATTTGCATACGAAACAAATTCGTATCCAATGTGCGGCCGGCCTAATTGTTGACATTGATTTTTCAGATAGCGATTAATTGGATGCCTTAGTAAATATACAGCGTATATTAATGGTAGGGTACACGTTTTGCTCATAGTATTGCAATTTTAGAAGTTTTGAATTTCTCCACTTGTGCTGCACTTGCATGGTATTCATACGTACCTGTGGGCAAAAGGCAAACCACAAATTGAAGTCAGTTTCGTTGTTCTCATACATGTGTGTATGTCTCTTAATTTTGTATCTATGTGAAGTATCTAGGTGAAGTTGCATGTGTGCAGTTTATCCACGCACATACTGTAGAGATCATCAGGATATTGAGGATAGCACGATATTAAGCTGAAAATTTTAATTGTAGAACAATACGCAACTTGAATCCTTGTTACTACTGTTTTAATGTTACTCTTCATCTTTATCCGTATAATGTTATTTTCCGTTGTAATACAAAAGTAGTATGTAATTGTGTTATGCTTGAAGGATATGTAAGCAGATCACACACACACATATTCATAAGTCTGCTTCAATGTACGTATGCATGTGTATGTACAGTATACACAGATACTTACACGTACACAATTACACATTCCGTTTGCAATAAACATGTAAAACTCTTAAAAAAGTTTCACCAGTTACGTGGCTGTTAAAACTTTGACAAAGTTTTGGTTTATGTTTTCATTATTTTAATAATAAATATGAATTTGTGGGGGGGAAAGAAAGCGGGAAACAGGAAAACTGAAAACACAACTACATATGGATGTAAATACGTGATTCAAGTGGCATTTGGGAGATTATCGGAAAGTATTTGTTTCTGTTTTATTGTATAAACAAATACATAAGCACATATCAAGAGTAAACAATTGCTTATCAAACACATAGTGACATAGTTGACGGATTAAGGATAATTTGTATAGTAGAGCTGGGGATATAATTCTTCTTCAGATTTAATACATTTAAAGACCAGTGACCATTTGGGAAAGGGGCTGTATATTCCACAGAGTTGATTATTATTTTGTACAGTTAATCATGATAAATAGATTTCAATAGATTTTCTTGTAAAGTCCAAATCAACATAAATACAAAAGAAGAAAGAAATGATTTCCCATAACATCTCATGATGGTATTAAGGAGAGATTCTCACAACCAGTGACCTGAGCGCTTTCTAGTATTACATTCACTAATTGGTGCCTACAGTTTTACATGGCTAAATACGCCGATAGTGTTGCCGTTATTAAGCGATGTGGGATAATTGAAGCCCCTACTGGAAGAAGGTGTTAACTCACTTTTTTTAAAAAACAATACTTTTCTTCTGTTAATGTTTCTATGGAATCTGATTTTGTTTCAGATAAGAAAAAATTCAACATCTGCACCGGAATTCTGTAAATTTTTAACGACAAATGTCTGTAGTTAAATTATCAAAATTCATAAAATTTCAATACAAATTTTTCGAATTTTTTCAATTTAACTACCAGTTTTTGTTGTTAAAAAGTTACGGAATTTCGGTGCCGATATTCAAATTATTAAAATTAAATTTTAAAATATTTTATATTTAACACCTTCTTTCACCAGGGGCTTCAATTCTTATGTACAAGAGCCGCCCTCACTACCACCGACAGCGACAGAAGAAAGCTCGTCATAATTGTACAAAATGTCATAAACCTTGGATCCTTAAGGACTGAAAATATGTTACATTTTATGGACAACAAATTACTAAGAACGTATTCGATAGTGTTGGGATGTTTTAATTTGCATTGGATTTTAATTACCATTACTCTATCTAATGCAAATGCAAAAGAATTACCATAGTTCGCAATGACAACTAAACAGTTTTGAATTTCCATCTGTTCAGGTAATGGAAATGCAGTTTGTGGAGTTGGATGTCAATTGTAATGAAATATGGTAATGTTTTTAATTATATTGAATTTTTTTGACTGCTGGAAATTCTGTTTTAAAGGAGTTTTATATCTGGAGGTTTGTGGCTTCAATTTGTGTTCCCTCGTAGTACTTTCAAATTCATAAACTTGTACATATAAATTTTATGAAAACTAAACCTGCCAGATATGATGGAAATATTTTTAAAATAATTACAATCGACAATGGTTTTTAAATTTTTTAAATTTGCATTTATAAAGGTAATTCAAATTAGACTACCATTTAGAATTGTCATATAATTAATTTGATCCATATATGATATTCGATATTCTTCAGATCTTTTGAGGACTTGCAAACAAATTCGTCAGGTCATAGAGACATCGAAACGTGCAGATGGCTCCTTCTTTGTCGAAGGCCAAAAAGTCCAAATAAGTGGTATAAGGAAGAAAGCACATTTCATACACGCTGAAAAAAACGGCCTCTGCAATATATTCTCCCAAACATATTCTGCACCAACCATGAATTTGTTTGGAACACACTCCAAACATTCATATGTTTGAAAGTCCCAAACTCACATGTATTTAAATGTAAACATGCAAACATGTATCTTTTTACGTGGAAACTTCATCTCAAACATCCATATAGTTTCGTGGAAGTATTCTCGTGTTTCCTCCCATACCACCATATACTGACGAGAAAACATGTGCGTAGTTCCTACTAAACATAATAGATACAAATTATTTTTGCTTTCAATATAAATGTATACAAAATGTTTTAAAATCAATGAATAAAAAAGCTAAAAGATTTAAAACGTCCCTTTTCAAATTTACTTCCATTGAACGCACTATTTTTTTATTATTTCTTGTCTCTCAGGTGTTTTTTCAGAAGGTTTCAACTTCGCCAAACGCTACAACATTTTAAATGACGATTACCGCCATGATTTGGTACACAAACAATATATTTATGTGTATACAAAGATCGCTCATGCAAGCCAAGCGCAGTTAGAATACTGTATGTCGTTTTGATTAAATTTCACAAATGGCATGCCGCTCAGATTTTCGCAGTAAAAAATCTCTTTGGTAGCACACATACATATATTGCGAAAGCCATATACATATAAAAACCAGAGCAACATCACAAACCATGTAACCGTCCGAGCTCTTATTTATTCTCTCTTACTGATCACAAATATTTTCTAGTTAGAGCCGACCAAGCGCATCTCTATCCGATGAACCATTGTCACCTGAATGCAATAAACTGAAATGCAATACATCAGCCAAAATAAGAAACACTCACATTATCTGCAATTTACACACACACTCAGGAATATTTCTGAATCACTGACTGAAAGGATAATGGAAAAATACAGTTATACACTTATAACTAAGACTGCCTCGAGAGAGCTTAAACAGTGCAACAAACACAGCTGTGTTTGTATCAGAAACACAGATATATTTGGAGCACAAACACATATATTATAATATTTTAATCATTGTGGCTCCTACATGCAATCTTGATTAGCAAATACCAAAACACAAAAACCAAAGAACAATATAGACAGATTTTCTATCATGTAATATTCATTTTTTCCGCAGCAAGATTACTTAATCAACCAAGTGTATTTGCTTTCCTCTGTGCGCTTGACGACTGAATACATGAAACCATAACGCAACAGATGTAAGAAATACTCACTCCATCTTCAACTTATACACGCATTTAGGAATTTTTATGAATCACTGACTGAAAAGTAATGTAAAAATATAGCTACAAACATTCAACTTTGACTGTGAATAATCTCTACTGGACATCTTTTATTCTCTTGCTCTCAGTAGAGAATAAAAAGTGCAACAAACACAGCTGTACTTGTATCCCAAACACAGCTATACTTGGGTCACAAACGCATATATTATAACTTATTAACCATTGTGTCTCCAACATGTAATAATGAATAGCAAACACATTGTGTTTGGACACAAGTGTACTATACTTGCTACAAGCTGCAAACACACGTTATATTTGCATCCAAACAACAAAAGAAGACAGATTTTTCAACGTGTACCTCAATGTCTTTCCTGATAATAATTTCGTAGCTATGAAACGTTACTTTACTGTGCCAATTACATTGAGTTTGTGATGGGTTGGCCATATACAGCAAATTCGCCTTTCCTATACAATTCGAACACGATGACAGAAACGGGTCCTGTAACATTTTCCAGAAACCATGTAAGGGTTGTTCAATAAGAGCGCTACAAAAGTTTTTTTAAAATAAAACAAAACCGGTTTTAGATACCAATGAAATTCTTTATTCCTGTGAAAGTACGTTCGATGCCATTCTGTATGGAACTCGATTTCTTTTGCATGACACGCTTGCCGAAATGCAGACGCTGAACCAAATTTTCGACGGTTTTCAAGCATACACTGCTGCAATTTCACGTTCGATATTCGTACGAAGTTCATCAATCGTCACTGGCTTGTTGGCATAGACCATAGACTTGACGTAGCCCCACAGGAAATAATCTAACGGCGTCAAATCGCACGACCGAGGCGGTCAATCGACTGGGCCATTTCGTGAGATAACACGTTCACCAAACTTGGTTTCCAATTCTGGCTAAATGGCTTCGTCAATAAACAAAATATGCGTTATTGGTCAGACAGCAATCCACACGTAATCCATGAGTCATCATTGCATCCCGAAAAAATTACGGTTTGGTGCGGTTTATGGGCCGGCGGCGGCATTGGGCCGTACTTCTTCCGTGATGATCAAAACCGGCACATAACCGAATATTTTTGGCCCCAATTGGATAATATGGACTTGGAGGACATGTGGTTACAACAGGACGGCGCCACAAGCCACACAGCGAATGCCACAATCAATTTATTGGAACCCAAATTTGGTGAACGTGTTATCTCACGAAATAGCCTAGTCGATTGGCCGCCTCGGTCGTGCGATTTGACGCCGTTAGATTATTTCCTGTGGGGCTACGTCAAGTCTATGATCTATGCCAACAAGCCAGATACTGCCAGCAGCAGTATCGGCCGATTTATGCTTGAAAACCGTCGAAAATTGGGTTCAGCGTCTGGACTTCTGCAAGCGTGCCCGTGGTGGCCATGCAAAGGAAATCGACTTCCATACATAATGGCATCGAACGTACTTTCACACGAATAAAGAATTTCATTGGTATCTAAAACCGGTTTTGTTTTATTTAATAAAATTTTTGTAGCGCTCTTATTGGAAAACCCTTTGTTATAGCCCATTAATCATGATGTCTCAAACACGTTATATTGAATAGCAAACACAATGTGGTTGGGTATAAGTATAGTATACTTGTGACAAGCTACAAACACGTTATATTAGCATCCAAACAACAAAGAAAGAAAAATTTTCCAGCGTGTGCAATTTGGCATTTACGAGCGTTACCTACACGTTGAAAAAACCACCCCAGCGATATATTGCAGAAACCATGTATATGTTTGCAAGCATTGTTTTCATGAATTAACGATCTGGTGCTTGGTTTTCAACAACAAAATCCATAGTTTTCTCACAAAAACATATATATTGTAACATATTAATCATTGTGTGTGTATTATTTAATAGCAAACAATGTGTTAGTAGCTTGTCGCAAATATAGTATAATTGTGTCCAAACATATTGTAATTGCATTCAAACAACCAAGAATGACAGATATTTCAGCGTGTAGCATAAAGCTATCGCACAAATTCACCCAAGTGATCTTTCCAGCGGAGTCTTGGTAGCCTGTCCTATTTTACTGTGCTTTCTGACATCACCATCAAATATCTTTGGCCCTGTTTTGTATACTTTTATTCTACTGGCATGACATGGCCAACGCAAACGCTCGGTTGTGATCTTCTTATGTATAAGTAGATCAATGATTGGGGTAGACAATACATCTAGCGTTCCTACGTAGCTGATATCCGCCGATATCGAAGAATGGTCCGTACATTTTCCTAAGCATGGTGCTGGTTCTCCTTCTTGCGAGTTGACCCTAGTTTCTACGCTATACTGCGTCAATGGAGAAAATTTCCGGATTAGGGTTAGACATATAGCAAGTGACAATATAACCGCAGATAGTCTATGTTTGATGTGGATTGTGGGCCGGCGGCATCATCGGCCCGTACTTCTTCCACAACCATGATGTTATTGCTATCACCGTCAACGAAGAGAACTCACGATCAATGATAACCAATTTCCTTTCAATGACGTGAATGTGAACGACATGTGGTTCCAACAGGAAATCGCTACCGGCTACACAGTTTATGTCACAAAGGACATTCTATACGAGCGATTTGAGGCCTGGGTTCCTTCAAGCAGAGGCGTCGTAACCTGGCGACCGAGATCATGCAATTTGACTCCGTTAGATTTTTTCTTGTTGGGTTACCTTATGTCGCAGTCTCAGGCTCTTGATGTCACCAAAACCTAGTCCATGGCTCAAATCTAGCCTAATTTATGGTTCATAGTCATCCAAATGGGAGTACTCGGATGCACGCTAGCCAGCGAAACCGCGGCGGGTAGTTGAACGATGCCATATACATAGGCCTTTGAAATAAATCAAAAAATTAGCTGATATCTCACACCAAAACTGTTTTTCTCAATTTTAAAATCTACCCGAAGCTATTGAACTCTCCTTTAGCTGGATTTTTGTTTCCCGAGAAAGACCAATTCACTAGCACAATTCTCCATTTGATTTTAAGTCTGACGTCATTATTTTTCATGGAATTTAAGATGATAACCAATGTGAACATGTTGTTTCAAGCGAATGAAACTGTTGTTCGTTGAAACCATTAACATTGAATTATCCTCATTTTCTGCCAAACCCCGTGTTGCAGAAAATACAGCAGTAACTGCATGTAGCGTTTACTGCTGACGGATTTACAGGTATTTTCTAGTGCTATTTCATTATTATCTGCAGCAGGATGTTGAAATGGTTCGGTAAGATTCTAACCAAACTTCTCAGAGGATTTGGTTTTGGGGAACAGCATTTTGCATAGGTGTATCAGCTTAGCAGGGATACCAAACACATATATTGCTTCATAAAGTTTGTTCTGCATAGGACTATCGAAAACTTCTTAATGACCTAGAAACAGATGATTATTGCATATTTGATTCATGTGGATTTTTTGCCGGAATTTGCCGGAAAATATCATGCTGTGTGGATTTTCATACCTTGGAATCTTCTGGGATAAATAAAGAAGATAAATATTTTCTCTACATGCATTCAGTCGAAATAAAACGATTTCCTAAAGCTAAACAGAAGTTTCTGCTGTACAAACAAAAATCTTTCCAAGAGAAAGAGGGTAATTATCTTATATTTTGCACATATATTTTGTTGTCCTTCAAAAATTCGGGGAAAATCTCATCAGTCTATTATTGCTCATAATATCGTGTTAATAATGCCCTTCGGAAATGTACGTTTTTGGTATCTCTATAATACATTTCTTTTGTTATGCCAACATCACATCACAATATGGGAAAAAATTAAAAAACTCAAAAAAACATTTTTGACGCACATACTCATGAGTTCCACGGAGTCAAAAAAACTTGAATTCAAAAGGAAGGTATTTTTCTTAGGAGTTCAACGGTGCACCTAATCAAGGCGAGGTTAGAAAGGGAATTTCTCGCCTTAAACATAAAAAATCTCTAGGTGCCGAATGCATGCCCGACGAGTGAAGTTTCAGCGTAGTGTGCCAGCTATCGTGGAATAAGGCTTTTATAGGCATACAAGGTCCTATCAAGCGTAAAGTACGAAATACCAAAGCAAATTGTTGCAAACCTGGAAGATCCTCTACCAATTAGATTTCTAATTTACATCAAATACGAGAAAAACTACACAAGAAGAAAATCGGCGGTTATCATCTGTTTGGAAGATACTTACGGAGTTATATCTGAGGTTGGAATGCCTTCTAAGCTGATATGCCCTTTGCAAAATGTTAACGACGGAACCAAGTCCTCAGTGAATATTGGTAAATATGTTACCGAACCATTTGATATCAGGCGAGGTATCAGAAAAGCGATAGCCTATCATGTGATCTCTTTAATAGCTTAATGGAGATTATAATTCGGAAACAGTAGTTAATACAAATAAAACCCTCAGCAGCAAAACCAACATGTTGCTCGCGTTTTATGACCTTAAATGGTCTTCCTTATGCTTTTTGGTAATAATAAAAAAAAATAGTTGTTGTGAAAAGATTTTTGGTTTATGTTGAACCGTGCAAATGAGTTTTGATCATTTGTGGAATATGATATCGCTTAAATAGTCGCCGCCAGAGCGAAGGGCGCAATATAATCGTTTTTCCGCATTTTCCATCACATTTTCTGTTCATGTTGAATACAGTGTTTCGCGGCTTCCAGAATCCGTGGCTTGTTGCCATAAACTTTGGACTTCAAATAGCCCCACAGGAAGAAGTCGCTTTGCTCAGCAAGTGAACGTTATTAGCGGTTATAGCTTCGAAGTAGTGGGCGATATCTATTTAACTCGGATATACCGTAAGAGAAAGAAAATAACGTCAGTTGGTCACTTAATACAAGAAAAGTGCTTCTAAATGGTCATTATTTTGAGCGTAACAAGCATTTCAGAGATAAGCCGCACTTTCGAGGAGCAAAATCGCAGCTATATCAGAGGAACTAAATTAAATAGGATTGAATTGACTTTGATTGAATCGAGTTGACATGAACTGAATTGAATTGAATTGGATTAAATTGAATTAAATTGAACCGAATTGAATTGATATGAGTTGGATTTAACTGAATTAAATTGAATTGAATTAAATTGAATTGAATTGAATTGAATTGAACTGAATTGTAGTGAATGTAATTGAATTGAATTGAATTAAGTTGAACCGAATTGAATTGAATTGTGTTGAATTGAATGGAATTGAATTGAATTGTATTGAATTATATAGAATTGAATTGAATTAAATTAAATTGAACTGAATTTAACTGAATTGAACTGAGTCGAATTGAATTGAGTTAAATTGAATTGAACTGAATTGGATTGAAGTGAATTGAATTAAATTGCCCTGAATTCAATTGACTTGGTATGTATTGAATTGAAATGAAGTGGATTGACCTGAATTGAATTGAATCGAACTGAACCGAAATGAACTGAATTGGATTAGATTGAACTGAATTGAATTGAATTGAATTAAATCGAATTGAATTGGATTGAATTGACCTGAATTCAATTGATTTGGATTGAATTGAACTGCATTGAGTTTAATTGAATTGAATTGAATTGGATTGAGTTGAATTGACCTGAATTCAATTGACTTGGATTGTATTGAATTGAAATGCATTGGATTGAACTGAATTGAATTGAATCGAACTGAATTGTAATGAACTGGGGCGAATTGGATTGAACTGAATTGAACTGAATTGAATTCAATCGAATTGGATTGAATTAACCTGAATTCAATTGATTTGGATTGCATTGAACAGCATTGAGATTAATTAAATTGCAATGAATTGAATTGGATTGAGTTGAATTGACCTGAATTCAATTAATTTGCATTAAATTGCATTGAATTGCATTGAATTGCATTGAATTTAATTGAATTTAATTGATTTGAATTTAATTGAATTGAAATGACCTGAATTTAATTGGCTTGGATTGAATTGAATTAAATTGAATTGTATTTAATTGAATTGAGTTGAATTGAAGTGATTTGAATTGAATTGAATTGAGTTATAATATTAATATATTTATTGGTGTTTCAATCTGAAAATTACACAGCTAAACTTAACTTTGAAATAACATTTAACTTTTAAATTAAAATGTATACCATTTTCCAAAATGCAGTGGGTGTTTAATTTCAAATTGACAAGGTGAATTCGTAATCACATCAAGCTTATTTAAATTTGAAAATCATGTTCGCATTTGAAAGAAATTTTCATGTATGAAATTCTTAGAAAGTGTGCAATTTTTATGTATATACTAATTTAAAAAAAAAAATGGTTTCCCATTACATCCCATGAAGGGACTGGGGAGAACTTCTCACAATCACTGAGCTGTGCGCTTTCCAGTTTTCACTCACTGATGGGGACCTACAGTTTTACACCGATTCCGAACGGTAATTTGAGAAGATTTTTCATGGCTAGATACTCGATAGTGTCGCCGTCACTATGCGAGGTGACCGCCGCCGAAAGAATTTTTTTTTGAAGGTGGTCAGAGCCGGGTTCGAACCCAGGATCTGATGTACAAGAGCCGCGCACACTACCATTGCACCACCGACGGCCACAATTTAAATTATATAATTGTCATCCAAATCATAAAAACATTTTGAAATTAAAAAAAAATTGTTTAAAATCGTATATAAAATTTGGGCCATGTACAATTGGGTGTACTAAATTTTTTTTTTGAGGGGGGGCCCCAAACGACGTGTAATGAAGAGGTGATTACGGAAATGTCAAACTTGTTTTTATACGAGGGTACTTATAGTCCCCTATCACTCGTTACAGTTTCGATTCGTAGTACATTTTGGAAAGAAAATATTTTTTTCGACATATGGAGCTCAAACGACGTGTCACGGTGAACATATATAGAAAACAATATTTTCAAAATTTTTACAGATCATTTTTTCACGACGTCATTTTGAAACCTTTGTCAGGCTTATTTTGTCTTCCCCATTTTGCTGTATTTTACGAAAAAATCACCAACAAATATATTTACTTTATATAGTTGATGGAATATTTATGTAATACACAGCAAATGTGCATGATAAAGGTTTCAAAATGACGTCGTGAAAAAAATAGTCTGTCAAAATTTGGAAATACTGTTTTCTATATACATATGTCCATCATGACACGTCGTTGAGCCCCATATTGTCCAATTTTTTCATATTTTTTTTTGAAAATCTACTAGGAATTGAAACTTCAACAGTCGGTAGGGGACTATAAGTATCGTATGAAAAAAGTTTTAGGTTCCCGTAATCGCGTCGTTTTTCAGTACACCCTAATTTACAATTTCGAATTTATTTTAACTTCGCTTTAAAAAAAAATACAAATAAATATTTTTTTTTAAACTATGGTTTTGTTGGTAAGGTCACTGACAAAATCCTTGACATTATGAATTAAAAACAACATTGACCTGCTGAATGGTACCTGCTTGGGTCTCTATCACGTGCACGAAAGTGTTGATTTCGTGTTTTAAGGCCCCAATGGATGATGTGTGGATTTTCCGAGCTCCAAGGGCGACGACTTTGTTTGTTACCTTAGTCCCCGAGGTGAAAATAAATTTAATCGGTAAATATGATTTTCGGTAAAAAACCTCAACTTTGGACCTCTGAAATGTCTAAGAAATATTTTTAATATTTACCATTTTTCCTCAAGCGTAAAGGGACCCATTTCGTAAATTTATAACCTTGCTAATAATCTGTTACCTCATAAATGTCCTATTGGCCATCTGCTTGGAAATAACGGGGGTTTCAAATTCCAAATTTTACATGGCCGCTCTTATTTATAATCTATTTAGAAAATTAAATAGATATCGTGTTACTTAATTCAAAAAATTCATTGATATTTGAAAGTTATATCTGTTTTTGTTTAATTAGAAGTATTAACTTTGGGTAAGGATATTTATCCGGTTAACAGATTTCAAAAATCGATTTTCGGTTTATTCGAAAATTAAGTTTCTTTAAAAAACCGGTACATGGTTAATTGCAAGAAACCCGGTTCTTCGGATTCGGTTTTGAACACTCTAGTCCAAGGCATCGAAACATCTTAAAAAAAAAATTAAGTCCATTTAAAAAAAATTCAAGTTAAAAAGTTAATGTTATTGTAACGAAAAACAAATTGCAACATTAAAAAAAAATTGTTAATTTGGCGCTAAGATCTCGATACGATTCCTGTTTTAGGTCCAAATTTGGATGTTGGGTTAGAGTGCAAACAATTTAAACCACGATCAATCTAATTCGCTTGAACCTTGCTTGTGGCGTTGTAATGGCTTAAGTACAACGCGAATTCACTGCACTAAATTCACAGCGAAAAAATTGAATTCAAAGGCTTTGAATTCGTTCACATATGAGTTAAGCTGTAGAAACAATTGTGGATTTCATCATTATCATCGCGCTCAGTAACATAGAAAGAGGGTTTGGTATACATGTTTACATGTGTATGTAAATGTTAATATATTTCTCAAAAAATAATCTTTGTCTGTTCTAATTAAAATCACTCCGAACACGAGCAAATTTTTACTTACGTTATGCCTCCCTCTTTGCGCCCACCATTTCAGTGCAACTCAAAGGAGCCCATAGCATTACTGGCTGGATGTGTAGGAGCGCGTATCTGGGTTTGTATGCTTGTTTGTATGCGCCAGTAAGTGTCGCATGCATGTGACAGTAATGCACATGTGCAACAGAGACAAAAAAATAAAAAATTAAATTACATTAAAATGTTGCATAAAAGTGACAAAACATCCAATTTTACTCACTGTTAAATTGACGTCGTCATTGTAGTGACATGCGTGAGTGTGCTCGTGGCATCTATAAGGTTTTTTCTTTTTTTTTTTGTAAAGGCGCTTGCTTTAAGTTTAACACCAACGCTGGCTGATTTTATTCTATAACACGGTGCGACATGATTTTGCGGAAAAATTAAAAATTCTGAAATTAGGTAAAATGAAAATTAAATTTCTCCTAAAGGGGAGTTTTTTACTAACGAATTATTTGTAATATGCTCAAGTCAGGGTAGTTGCAAATGTATAGCAATATAAGCAAAAAAATATTTGAAATTTCTTAGTAACCTTTGTACAGGACATCTGATGATACATTCTAGTAGATAATTCAGACAACCCTATCAATAAGTTTGGAAGTGAGTGTAGTTCTCTACATTTTAGGCGGACGAATGGGCACCAGATCTTGTTTAAAGATAATTGCTTTAAAAACATAATTGCTTTAAAAAATAAAACATAAATAATCTGGGATACAAGGGTATTTTCTTTTTTACAACATTTTTAGAATGTATATAAGTTTTTCCTGCGTACTGTGAGAATGGATGTCGTAATCTTGTTTCCATCCATATCACACAGTTATATATGGAGTTATTTTGATTCAGAAATGAAACTCCCATTTGTTAAATGCCCATTCTTATGCCTCTTTAATGTACCTCTGATGAACTCACCCCGATCACTGAGCGACAGTATATGTGTTGTTCGCACAACCATAGACACACACACACACATGACTGAACCATATAAAGTGGCGCGCACATCTCAAACAAGTCAGTCGTTGGATAGCCGGAGGACCCTAACACATCGTAGCTAGTTGTAGTCATAGTAGCTTGTAGCATTGTACACTAGTAGTTTTAGTCGTTCGGGGAGACCCTTCCTGTAGGAATCCGAACTAGTGCCCAAACAGCTAGAAGTCCTGTATACCTGATCGGGGATACCCTGCCTGTGGGAATCCGATTTAGTATCCTGACGTGTCTTGTAGTTTAGCTAATGCCCAGACAGCAATAAGTCCTATATACCCGATCTGGGATACCCTGCCTGTGGGAATCCGATTTGGTATCCTGACGAGCCTTTGCCTTGTAGTTTAGGTATCGTTCTCCTTGCACTTAATCCTAGAGTGGTCCTGTTTGTATTCTCGTTCGGGGACACACTGCCTGTGGGAATCCGAACTAAGTCCTGTATACCCGATCGGGGATACCTTGCCTGTGGGAATCCTACTTGGTATCCTGACGAGTCTTTGCCTTGTAGTTTAGCTATCGTTATCCTATAGTTGTCCTGTTAGTATACTCGATCGGGGACACCCTACCTGTGGGAATCCGAGTCGGGTATCCTGACGATACTTTCCTGGTATCATTTCAGAAGAAGGTTGATTTGACCGCCCTATCGTAACCGTCTGGCCTACCATCGTCTTGCAGCAGAAAACAACGTAGTCCCGTACCCCTGAAGGGTCCTGAAGCATTTCAAGTCATAAACATGGACTCCCGTGTACCCGTCGTCTATAACACGAAAGCAACTGCCGTTCGAAATAGCCTGTCCACGAAGCCAGCCGCCTAAATCTCCTGTGTATAAAATGTTCAACTACAGCGCAACCCGCCGAGGATCCTATAAGGTTTAGAAACCCCGGAAGTTATCCTAGTGAAATATCGTAGAGTGTGCATTAAACACGTAAAAATTGTAAACTAGTCTAAGGTCAAATTAAAGTGAAATAAACAGTCACCAAACACGAACAGGTGATAATTCTCTCCCCACGAACTAAATTTTATGTAACGGACTCTGAATACCCCTGAGCGTATCATAGCTTCAAAGAGGAAAACTCGTCGTTACAGTATACAAAAAAGTTCTACCACGCGGAAGATCGCAAACAGCCCCTTGATGCCCAAAACGCTGAACCAATCTGTAAAGTGCTGGATCGCTAGGTGCATTTCGAACATGAAAGATATTTCAATATGATATTTGTGTCTGAATAATCGAATGCTGATGCTCAAAATAAAATTCAAAAACATTGGTTCTTTGTTCTTTGCTGAGTCTTTCGATTATAAATTTTCCAGGTTTTTCAAACTCAAAAACTGATAAAAATATGTAATCAAAAAGTGTATTCACTAATTAAATCATAACGTTACTTATGCGCCACCCTGTATTTGGCTTCATGTCATCAACGATAGTCACCCACTAAAATAACAGTTATTTTTCCACTCCCATTTTGGGAGCACCCATAAAACGTTGTGACGCCGGCTGGTTGTTCGACGGGATAACTGCCGAAAAACTAAACTATCTTTATGACCTCTGGTCTTAGACAATATTTAGTCAAATTTCTGTCTTCTAGAGAAAATGATTGCTTTTGCCACTGGATTGCTAATGGTGAGGGTATATTTACGTTGGTTAACCCGACTGAAATTTCTGCCCTGGTTTGTCCTTCATTTGGGTACAAAAAAGAGGAACACGCATATTAAAAGCACATAAGGTCTTGGAATCTGCGTCATACAATTTGAAGTATCATTCCAAGCAATAAAATAAATAAATATTTTCCCATTACATCCCATGAAGGGATAGGCGAGAGCTTCTCACAATCGCTGAGGTGGAAGCTTTTGAGTTTTCACTAACTGATTGGGGCCTACAGTTTACCACCGGTAGCCGAGGTAGCCGTCGTTGAAAGAAGTGTAAGGTGGTCAGAGCAGGAATCGAACACACGTCCTCTCGCACAACAGCCACGCACACTAACCATTACACCACCGACGGCCAAGGTCCTAGGAATGGATCCATTTTGCTTTTTGTGAAATTTGTTTGATGGTTTTGTGACCAATGTTAGACGACTCCGACACCAGCATTTCGTAAATCACGCTTCCGTTCTCACTCCGACTCCTGCATTTTGAGAATACACGACTCCATTCCGACTTCAATATTAAATGAAATATGTTTTAAAATATTATTTTCATTTACATTTATTGGGATCCTACATATTTCGGAACCTGGGAAGTTATCTGGTGCAACAGGTCAGGTGACCTTGGGCGCCAGTGGAAAGTTGAATTTCTGGATATTAATTTGCTGAAACTGATTGAAACTGCGCAACACACAGTGACTCGTTTTAGGTGCAGTTCCGTCTCATGGAATATTTCTGGATTAAATTCACTCCACATACGGTAGTGTTGCTTGTTTACGTTGCCGTTTAGATCAAATTGGGCCTCATCGGGCAGAACAAGCAATTTATCAAGTTGTTGTCTTCTTCGGCCATTTCAATAATTTTTTGGCAAAATTCCAGGCAACTAGGCAAATCCAGAGGGTTTAACTTGTTTGTAATTTGGTATTTGTACGGAAACAAATTTAAGTCATCATGAATTATCCGTTGTTATGACCGTATACTAACTCCAATTTTTGTCGATAAGTTTCGGGTGGAAACGCGCGATCGATGACGTTGGCGCATAGATCATTCTGAGTTTAATCAATGGCGCGGGTTATGTTGACTTTGAGAGTAGGGGTCGTTTGTAGTTTATGGGCATAGAGCTGCGGTTTAAGATAACTCCACAAGACAATGCCAGTTGTGGCACCAGCTGTGTGGCACGTAGCGTCGTGCATCATCCAGTTTTGTTAAATTTTGAGCAAAATAAATTGACTATCAGCGATCGTTGTGGCTGTCGGTGGCTCTTGTACATGAGAACGTGGGTTCGATCCCTGCTCTGACCACCTTAAATTTATTTTGACGGCGGTCACCTCGTTTAGTGACGGCGACACTATCGAGTACTTAGCCATGAAAGAGCTTCACAAAATACCGTTCGGAACCGGTGTAAAATTTTAGGTCCCAACCAGTGAGTGTAAAACTAGAAAGCGCACAACTCACTGGTTTGTGAGAAGCTCTCCCTAATCCCTTAGTGGGTTGCAATGGGAAACCATTTATTTATTTTTTATCAGCGATCGTTAGCGCTCTCCGTTGACGGTGATAACAATGAAGAAGTACGGAATTTCAAACTGGGAGTCGGAGAAGTCCAAAATTTTGCGACTCCGAACCCATGTACTTGTTTTGTTTTTACTTTGACTACCAGACAGTTTAAAGGCTTCCTGACTTTTTGAACTATCCTCGTAGTTAATTAAAAATCAACAATGCCCCTATCAAGTACCATCTGTTCACAGACTACTACTGTACGATGTTAAGCATGCTGTTAGTTAGTTTTGTTTGACAGCCATTGAAAACAGACAAATTCGTGAATATCGACGAAAATGGGAAGAAGTGAATTTCATAAGAACACGACGAGTTGCATTTTTCTCCATTTTCGTCAATATCAACGATTTTAATGATTTTAATACATTACTTTTTGCGTACCAAACTATCAGCGATAAATATTATTAATGAATACTATGGGATGAAAAAGTGGGTTTACCGAATTCCGCTACGGTCGTACCAGCACATGTGACGCCGAATACACAGGTCGCCCAAAATAGGTCGACACGCCAGAAATTGTCGATAAAATCCATAGAATGATATTGGATGATCGGGGAATGAAAGTGCGTGAGGTGGATGAGGTTGTATCAACTCAACTGAGCAGATGAACACATTTTATAAGAATATTTAGACATGAAAAAACTATCTGCGAGATGGGTGTCGAGATTACTCATACTCGACTATTACCACAACTGCGTGACCACTTAGAGACTTACTCCGGGATCACACACGGCAATTTTACTTGCGCAAGCCTTGAGTTTGGAAGCTCTTCCCCTCTCTCTCCTATAAACTCAAAACTTGCGCAAGTAAAATTGCTGTGTGTGATCCCGGTGTAAGGAACTGCCAAATCAGTGTATTTCTCCTGCTGAACGTGTACCAAAGAAAGCCATCAAGGTCATATTGACAGTTTCTTGGGATACATGCGATGTCAATCACATCGATTTCTTTGAAATGGGTAGAATGACCACCGACGAATATTATTCACAACTGTTGGACAGGTTCGACATTGAGTTGAAGCAAAAACGACTGCATCTGGCGAAGGAAAATATTGTTCTACCACCATGGCAACATATCGCCACGCAGGTATGTAGCCGCCGTGACAAAATACCATAAATTGGGCTGAGAATCTCATCCGCCGTATTCAATGGATTTAGCCCGTAGTATCTACTTTCTACTTCCAAACCAGAAAAAATGGTTCGGGGGTAAGAGATTTGGGAGACTGAAGCAACTGCCTAGTTATAGGTCCTTGAAGAGAAAGCTTAAACTTTGGAAGGAATATTAGTAATCAAATTGGAAAAATGATGGATGAAATGTATCGAGGTAAAAGGAAAATATGTTGAGATATAAATGTTGTCTTGTTTTGCAAAAAATATATATTTTATTTAATAAGTCAAGGAGTTGTCAAGAGGGCCTTATTAATTCGAATTTGATCAAGCTGATGGCAATGATGCATTTTATATATTGATTTAAGTCATTGTTTGTAGTTCTAAAAATGTGGATCTCTTTCAGCTGATTTTGTAAAATTTCCGACATATATTCATTATACACGGAAAAAAATCCAAATTCGATTCAATTACAAAATTTGTTTGGCCAATTAAGTTTTAAGGGTGTCTCAGTAAGATTGCACTTTTTAAATTTAGTGCCATTTTTTTTGTTCAAGTGGCAACTCTGAAATTTGGCAGCTGTCACATATGTTTACTCCGATTATTAAAAATGGAGCGCTTTGCGGAAGAGTAACGCGTTATAGTTGTGACAACTTATTACAAAAATGTGGAAAGTTATGCTGAGACCGCTCGCAAACTTCGAAGAATTTTCAGTCGAGAAAGTGCACCTAATGTGTCAACCATTCGAAGAGTGGTAAAATCGTGGCAAAATCGGTGTCTCAGTAAGAAAACACTTTTTCACTTTAAAATAAAAACACGTATTTTTCGAGATAGTTCCGATTTTTTTATTGGATTGTAAATAAGATATATTCCGATTAAGTAAAGAATGAAATACCCGTCAAATGGTCCCCACGGCTCTTATGAGAGGTCTTTACGCTTTTCAGGAAATTATCAATGGCTTTCTCACAGAGATGTGGCTGTATCTCACCGATGATGCGTTGGAACTCGGACTTGAGTTTAGTAATTGTTTCTGGTTTATTCTCTTAAACCCGAGATTTCACAAAGCCGCAAAGAAAAAAATCACACGGCGATGGTGGTCAGTTGACATCAGACTTTTCTTCAAATAATTTGTTCTGGAAATCGTTGCTGCAATAACCGATTGTTTCATGTAAACCACATGTCGTCCAGAAACATGCCGTCCAGCTGAGGCCACAAGAACTTCGTTACCATGTTCCTGCAACGAATGCCATTCACAGTCACTGCAATTTGGGCATCATCATCAAAAACCTAAGGACCAAGCACGGCGCCAGACCAAAAGGCTCCCCAGTCAGTTGCTCGTTGTGGTTGTGAGTGCATTTGTTTCTCATGGATTGTATGAAGATTTTCTGTGCACAATTCTGTGTATTCACGAAGTCATTCAGATGGAAATTCGCTTCATCGGAGAAGATGCATTTTTTTTGAAATATTGCAATTGACTTCACTTTGCTCCATTAGCCATTGAACGAATTGCCGGCGCTTTCCATGGTATGCTGGTTTGAGCTCCTGAGTAAGCGGAATGTTGTACACATGAAGGTGGAGGGTAGACATGAAGGTTGACAACGATGCCGAATTGATGTTTTCGGGGTTTCGGCTACACTCCCGTTTGCAGCAACAATTTTTTCCATAGACCGACCGGTACCTTGATTCGCAGGAGTCTTTCCTTCCGTATCCGATCGAGTTTCTTACAATTTTTTACCACTCTTCGAATGGTTGACACATTAGGTGCACTTTCTCGACTGGAAATCCTTCGAAGTTTGCCAAACGGTCTCAGCATAACTTTCCAAACTTTTGCAATAAGTTTCCTCAATTACAAATCGTTGTTCTTTCGTAAAGCACTCCATTTTTAATAGTCGGAATACACATATGTGACAGCTGCCAAATTACAGTGTTGCCACTTGCAGAAAAAAAATGACACTAAATTTAAAAAGTGCAATCTTGCTGAGATACTCTTTTAAACATTTTCGAATTGTAAAATCATATCGTTTTACGCTCAATAAAAACCAAAATTTATTATCGCCAATAAAAGCGAACACTTTTATAGAAAATATTATTTTGTGGATTGTTTTTTTTTTGTATTTAGTTAGATCATGTTTAGGTGCATTTTGTGTTGGACCCCTTCTTATGGGGTTGAATGTTAGGAGAGAAAAACAAAATTAGGTCGATCCTACATTTGGACGTCGGTGGTGCAATGGTAGTGAGCGCGGCTCTTATGGATGAGGACGTGGGTTCGATTCCTACTCTGACCACCTTAAATTTCTTTCGACGATGGTCAGCTTAGTGATGGCGACACTATCGAGTATATAGCCATGAAAAAGCTTCTCAAATTACCGTTCGGAATCGGTTTAAAACTGTAGGTCCCAATCAGTGAGTGCAAAACTAGAACGCGCACAGCTCCGTGATTGAGAGAAGCTCTCCTCTATCCCTTCGTGGGATGTAATGGGAAACTATTTTTGTTATATTCTGAGGCACTGTGGGAGTTGGAAAAATATTAGGGGTGGGTCGTACAATTGACTACTTTTTTATAAAATTTCCATTTTTGTGTTGGATCCCCCTTAGGGGGTGATGATAAGGTGTGGATATGTTTGGGAAAAATGCTGGGAGGGAATAATTAGTGGTGGTCGGTCACGGCTTGTTGTGGAGTTTTCCCCCTTCACCCGCACCTCTGACCCGGAAGTGCAGACATTTTCCCCCAGCACATCTCCCCCGATTTTTGGGTTATTGCTTTTTTTCCCCAACCTCACAAAATTAGGAGTTGATCCGAATTGAAATCTGAAACTCGTCCACTAACCCTCCCCTAATCCCTATGCTAAATTTGATGCAAACAACTTAATATTTAATTTAGTTGTTTTAGTAGTAACTATAATTTATTGTGCATTCAACAGGGTGGCCGTCGGTGGTGCAATGGTACTGTGCGCGGATCTTATGCATGAGAACATGGGTTCGATCTATGCTCTGACCACCTTAAATTTCTTTCGGATGCAGTTACCTCGTTTAGTGGCGGCGACACTATCGAGTATTTAGTCATGAAAATTCTTCTCAAAATTCCATTCAGAACCGGTGTAAGACTGTAGGTCCCAATCAATGAGTGTCAAACTAGAACGCGCACAGCTCACTGGTTGTGAGAAGCTCTCCCTAATCCCTTCATGGGATGTAACGGGAAACAGATTTATTTTATTTTATATTTATTTTATTCAAAAAGGGGTTTTAATCTTAAATTTTTTGATTTAGCAAAAATTTCTCTCAATCACATTTAGATATAACTAATAAAGTTGAATTGTCAGTCATGGATAAGGATTCACTAAAATTCGATTTGGCGTTAAATGGGGACATTACTAAGTAAGTGTTTTTCTCGAATTCAAATTGTGTAACAAGTTAAAATAACAACTTTTATGTGTGACAATAATATCCTTAAAATTACTCGACTGCCGTTTTGAATACCCCTATACTCGTGTACACGAGTTGTAATACTTTACAAATACATGCATAAGTAATGCAAACCTTGGTGTTACTGCTGCATAAGTCAAGCTAGTCATAATGCCACTTCTGTAATGTTTATGCCACTTTATGTTAAAATAATTGCACAATTAGTTTGTTGTTTGTAACACGCACACACACACACACTCATAGTGCACTCACACCCCTGAAATAAATGCACCTACCCCCAACATCCTCCGGTGTCTTTGGAGGTACACAATAAAGGTGATTGAAGCTCCAACAAAAAAAGGGCATCTTTCAATCCCCCAAACCACTCAACCCTTCCCTGAAATGGCATGGGTAAAGAACTTTGTTTCTGTTAAAGTTATATGCCACCCAAAGCTCATTAGTGAATTTTAAATATTTTTTTCATAACAAAAATAAAAATAATATAAAAAAACAAGAAGTGTAAGAGCAACTTATTTCTTTTGCCAGTAACTAATGGTAAAACAAAAGCTTTACTTACCGTACACGGATGCAAATGTGAATGTGTTCGAACCTCAAGTCATATGTGGATGGATGACTCAAACAAGCACAGTGATGCGTTTTTAAATAGAACGATGTCTGTACGCTGATTAATCTATCGGTTTTTGTCTTTGGATTCAAACATAACGTGTGTTTGGAGCTTGTAGCAAGTATATTATACTTGTGTCCAAACACAACGTGTTTGCTATTCAATATTACATGTTAGAGACACAATGATTAATTTGTTATAACATATGTGTTTGTGACCCAACTGTAGCTATGTTTGGGCTACAAAGATAGCTTTGTTTGTTGCACTGTTTACTCTCTATTGAGATCAAGAGAATAAAAGAGGTACAAGGAGAGATTATTCACAGTCAAAGATGTATGTATCTTTGCTATACTGTATTGCTATACTTTTCTGTATTTTTGCTATACTTTTCAGTCAGAGATTTATAAAAATTCCTAAAGGGGTGTGTGACTTGAAGTTTCAGTTTCATGCATTCAGTCGTCAATCGGACAGAGGATAGCATATGAGCTTGGTTGATTAAGTAAGCATGCTGTGGAAAAAATTTATATAACACGCTAAAAAATCAGTTTTTCTGTTGTTTGGTTTTTGTGTTTTGGTATTTGCTCATCAATATTGCATGTTGGAGACACCATGATTAAAATGTTATAATATATGTGTTTGTGATCCAAATATAGCTGTGTTTGTGATATACCTGTTTAAGTCGTATACCAGACTTGTGCATTTTTTTTCATGTTTTGAGTTAATTTTACATGATTGAAATCGAAAATCGTATCCATAATTACATTGTCTGTCTGAAAAATTTAGGAATTGACGATTGTGTTAGAGAATTGTGTTAGGTTAAATTGGTTTCAATCAACAAAAAATCAACACGATTTTAGTTTCCAGTCTCCAAAAATTCTTCCAGTGTGTTTGGAAAAAGGTTAATTTTCTTTGCCTTTTTTATTACAAACGAATTGGTGTTCAAAAATATGTATGAAAAATGTATACAAATAGAAACATCAATAGAATAATGGCGTCTGTTGTTTGGAATGCGCATGGGATAATTTTTATTGATTATCCACAGAAAGGAAAAACCATCAACGGCGAAATTATGCTTATTTATTGCAGTGTTTAGGTGACGAAATTGTGGAAAAAAGGCCGAAGTTGGCGTAAAAGAAAATGTCGTTTCATCAAGACAATGCTCCAATTCAGACATCCACTATTGCGATGACCAAAATTAATAAACTGAAGTTCGAATTGCTTCATCACACACTTTATTCGCCAGATTTAGCTCCCTCGGACTATGTTCTATTTCCCAACTTGAAAAAAATGGTTCAGTGGTAAAAGATTTACCAACAATGAAGAGGGGGAGTCTGCAGTTGATGGATATTTTTTTAGGAGTGTGACAGTTCTTACTATAAACAGGGTGTCGAAGCTATTGAATATCGCTATATTATGTTGAAAAACAAACAAAATTTTACCCAAATTTTTTGTATCTTCTTTGTTAGATCAGAATGAACTAGTACGAAATGTATTCGAAGACGTATTCGAAGGACATCGAAAAATGGAACGACCATGACATCCCTGGAAATAACAGGTGGCATATTTCCTGCGAGAGCGTGGTATTACCAACTTCACATTAGGCATGTTTTGCTTACAAGCAAGCGATTATCGCTTGCGAAGTTTTAAACAAAGGGGCTATTTAGCGAATTCATATTATTCAAAAATAATGCAAAGGGTTGAATTCTGTAGTTAAAGATGTAAAATGAAATTAAAACTTAGCGAAAATGATTCTTGTCGCTAAGTCCCCGCCAAGTGCTTCATACATAACAAGCGATTATATATGCAAGCGGTGTAACCAAAACACGCTTATTGTAAAACCCTTGACCCCTCTGGATTGTTTGATGCCACCAGAGTAGGTGAGTGAGTATATTATATTATATGACATGTGAATATCGCACTGTTATCTGCATTTCTGTATCAAATCTCAATATCCGCTGTAATCTTCGGTGCTGTAATGGTTATGGTTAGCATTAGATTGGACGTATCTGATGAACGTGCAATTTCGTCCGAGCAAAGGCATCCTCTCTAATGGCGATTTCGTTTCTGAGAAAAATGCCCTTTACCCAAAAAAAAAACATTTTGTGTTCGTCTGTGCAAAAAAGTGCAACCCTGGTTCAAGGTTTTGTGTCGGTTTCTGAGAAATTACCACTCAAAAAGTGCAAAAAAGTTGAATTTGCTGGCCTTTGCGCGAGTCGCGGGTAAGAATATAATGGTTCACATTCTGAATTTTTGTATGGGTTCTCTGTCCTTGCTAAGCTAATTTTTCTACCTTTTCGAATGGTCGAATTTTTACTTTAGGGTAATTCCAAAAAAATCGACACAAAAATCAGAATTTTCGAACCCGATCACTTTTGATTGGATTTCTCCTTTTTGTTTTATGGTTCGTTGAAGTAGGTATTGTATGGCACTTTCTGAAAGAAGGACCTGATTTAAAAATGGCAAAACTTTGGAATGCGTTAATGGATTTCAAAATGTTGGATATAATTTTAAAGCTTGCAAAAACCACAATAATAATGTGCCATACAACAGTCATGTCGTTGTGGTTTAATGATATTGAAAACTCCAAAGTATATTTTATCCTTGAATATCCTGGCATAACGTTCTTGAATTTTTGATTTCCCCCACCAAAAAGAAAGTCCATCCTTTTCTCTACATTATCGCCAAATTTCCAAATGGATTCTCCATGGGATCAATAGATACTTACGGTTTGGTAAACACTGGTCGAATTTTGCTGTTTTAGTTTCGATTTTTCAAGTAGTGACTACGTATAATACAGTTACAAAAAATACTAAAGTAGAAATAGCTGAGAAGTGATAGTATTTATCTTGTAGGTATTGTCGAGTAAAACAAGAATCTGATTGTGAAATTTCCCAAACACCCCCAAAATATTGAAAACCGGTTAAAAACGTTTGCACACTTATAAGCCTGAAAGTTAGTTAATTATCGACCGATTTTCACTATCTCATCGGATTTAAAAAGAGGAAACCTAGGCTTTTGAAACGATATATGTATACATTTATTAAAAAAATATGAGAAGTCTGTTTGTATTTGTCCAGCAAACAGATATTTTTTAATTTTCAACTTCGGCGATGATTTCACACACTATTTTATAAAGGAACCATAATACTCTTGAATTTATTCAAAAGGGACGTTTCCTAGTGAGTAAAACGTATTTTTGTTTTTAAAATTCCGGTATGAATTGACTGAGATACTGAAGTTTTTATTAAAACAAAAATTAATTATGCTTTGTTTTTATAAAATTTTACCAGCATCATGAAGCTTTAGTAAAGAAAAGTAAAGCTTTCGTTTTACTAATTCCGAATTAATTAATTTTCTTTTTCAAAGACGATTGTTTTTCAAACATTTATTACAAGCAAACTATATCCGGGATCCGACTATAATTGGCATCATATCAGAGTCAAGAAACCATACCATTAAATAAAATAAATTTGACTGCAATAGCTTCAAAACTGAAAATGAAATTTGGAAAAATTGAAATTTTTTAATTTTTTAAAGTTTGAATAAATTAAAAATTTCTAAATGGATAAATTAAATTTTACTGTGCATATTATGAAAAATTTCCTCAAAGTGTGTGAACATAATATAAAAAACTATTAATATTTTGTTTTATTTTGAAATCGAAATACAAGGCATTCATTCACTGTGACCTACACGGAAAAAATTTTCGATTCAATTAAAAAACTCGATAATTCAAACAAAATATTTATTGCAAATTCTGTGACAATAAATTTACATACGTGTGTTTTTTGATGTGTTAACATCTATACGCGCGCCTCTAGGGCAGTAAACTATAAATTTAATACATACACAAGTGTTAGGTTTGTAAGAGTAAATCATCGTTTGTTTGTTCGTTGCTTGGCAGTCGGTATTGAAAGTGATTATTGGGCGATTTTCATATAATTTTCCCACGCGATTTTCTCCGGAAATTCCTAGCCGATTTTATTAATTTTTGGATTAAAAAGCTAGTGCGGGTTTCGACGAAGAGTTTAGGCCAAAAATTAAGGCGATCCGATATTGGCGAGCCGAGATTGAAGTGTTTTAATTTGGAGTATTAATTTGGAGTAATATTAAAAAAGTGTTTTATGTTGATCTTCGGTTATATCGTACGAATATAACAATGTATGTATGTATGTACAAGTGTCTGTTGCTTTGCATTCTTTGACTTTTGTGGGAATAAAACAAAAAGTATTGAGCAAGAAAATAATGACACATGTGCTTGCACTGGGTCTTTAAATAATTTTAAGTATTAATATTATTTAACTGTAACGTCATCATATGATTGAACGCTGTTTTTTATTTTCCAATGTAACATTCATAGAAATCGAACAGGTACCGTGTAGCAAAAAGGTGTTAACACATCGCCCGTGAGTTCGAATACTCATTGGATTTTTTTCAAATTGCATTACATTTCAATTTGCATTACTTTATCTAATGCAAATTCAAAAGAATTACCATTGTTCGCAATAACAATTACAAAATGTTGAATTTCCATTTGCTCAAGCATTGCAAATGCTGGTTGTGAAATCGGATATGGGATGATATGGGAATGTTTTAAAGTATTTTGAATTTGTTTGACTGCTGGCAATTCTGTTTTACAAGTACTTTATATGTAGAGGTTTATGGCTTCGATAGGTATTATCTCGTGGTACTTCCAAATTCATAAACCTGTACTGTATAAAATATTTCAAAACCATAACTGCCAGATGTGAAGGAAATGCTTTGAAAATAAGTACAATTTCCAATGGTATTTACTTATTTTGAATTTGCATTTGTATAGGTAATTCCAATTAAACTACCAATTATAATTGTCATAGATGTAATTGATTTACCCCATGTATGCAAAAATTCGCATATCAGCTACAATATTTGTAAGTTGTTATAGTATTGAAAATTTAAGTGAGAGTTGATATTTTGCACGTACCAATTTTCTTTTGCACTGAATATATTGTTATATTTGTTGACGGTGGATATTATAAACAGACAGGACGATGACGGAGATTTTGTCCAGAGGGAAGTCGGTCATAATGCCCACTATTATCAGGGTACTGCAATAAAATGGCTAGTTAAAAAATTGGGAAAAATCAAAGGTAGTTAAACAAAATTACTCTAATCAAATGCTAAGAGAGCGGATCAATAAGTCCGTGACTTTTCGAACTTCCCTCGTAGTTACATAAAATGCAACACTGCTCCCATCAAGTACCACCTGTTAGTAGACTACTGTCAAATTTTTATTTTATATTTTTTTTTTTGCGAAAAAAACCGTCAATCAAACCCAGAAAAAGCTTGATAAATACTATGGGGACCTCTGCGCCATCGATTCCGACGGTAAAAATTTGGTTTACTGACTTTCGGTGTGGTCGCACAAGTACAAATGACGGTGAACGTTCTGGACGGCCAATTGAGGTCAATACACCCGAAAATGTAGGAAAAATTCACGATATGGTGTTGGCCGATCGAAGAGTAAAAGTGCGTGATACTGTTGATGGCATAGGCATTTCATATGGCAGTGTGGTTTCGATATTAAATGATCAGTTGGCTTTAAGAAAGCTGTCGGCAAGATGGGTGCCGCGTTTACTCTCAATTGACCATAAACGCACGGGTGCACACTTGTGTAGTCTCAGTGGCAAAATTCCATGAATTGGGCTACGAAATGGTACCTCATCAACTATATTCTCCGGATTTAGCACCCAGTGACTAATTCCTATTTTCAAACCTAAAGAAATGGCTCGGTGGAAAGAGGTTTAGCTCCAAGGAGGAAATTATTCATCAAACAAATGCCTATTTTATGGAGCTCGAAAACTCGTATTTTTTGTAAGGGATACAAAAATTGGAGAAACGTTGAACTAAGTGTATTATGCAAAAAGGAGATTATGTTGAAAAATAAATTGTTTTATTTGGAAAAAAAACTGTGTTACTAATTTGTTCACTACAGATTCATTATTTTATGTACAAATACAACTTGATGCAAATTTCCATCCAATGTTTTTCAAAGACACGGTTTAGAAAAGATCGAGTAAGTTTTCTAAAACATTTGAAATGTCGTCCACGTCTTAGAAGTGAATATTTCTACTGGCATATATTACTTATGTATTTAAATTAATTTTTTATATTAAATAAGACTAAATTATCAAAACCAAGCCCTTGACTTTAGGGCTTACATCCGTAAATGTTACGTTAATAATCGCCAAACCAAACATTCATATATCCCATTTAGAATTCGAACATACAAATATACTAATATACAAATTGGGGGTTATGTTAGTTTCAATAGTAGTCATATCACCCTTTTCTAAAGTGAGGGTTATGTTCGTTGAATTGATGCCCGGGAGCCCTAGTTCCAATTTATTTTAAGCTCTATTCAGACCTGTAGCTGTTACTATTGAAGCCCTTAGTACAATAAGGATCTTTGTGATGCCATGAGACATCATATTCTGGCACGATCGTTGAACCTGTATATTGAACTGGTATGGTTAAGGAGCTTTTAAGCCACATTCCTGTAGTCCATGATGTGGCTAATTACGATACGTGAATTAGTTCCTGTTGAACCAATTAGTACTCTGGGAAAATATACTACGATCATTAAGTTTAGCTCTCTGATTATCTGTTAGATCCGACATGAAGTAAGATACTAGATACTTTCTCCTATTCATACAAAAGACCGAGTAGTAGCATATGAGATGTTCGATGCTGTCATCCTATCGTCTATCGCCACAGCTTCTACAGTATACAGGAGCTGAGATTTCTAGCTTAGACTTGTGCCTGCCTTCAGAAGAAGATCGGTTCCAATAATTTTATTAACAGTTTTATTCGAACTGATTTTTAATTGCGAGTGTTAAACCGGTTACTAAATCTGGATATTGACACCAATTGTTTGCCGCACCATATCATCCTAAAACCGATGAGTGACTATATCGTGTTATACCTTATTGTAAACGTATAGACTTCTAATAGAATGCATTGGTATCCGAGATGAATATTTCTTTCATTTGTAAGTACCCTACGGGAAATGTGGTGTCAATTGTCTAAAAGTACTTATCCTCAGATAAGTGAAAAGGAGATATGTCTCCAAACTGGTTCCAAAGTGTTAAAGAAGAGTAAATTGTGCTGAACTGCCATTGATAGCGCGGGACTAAAAAAAGGATATTGGAGATTGATTAAATTGATAGGACTCACGGGACCTACTGGATCGAAAATAAACGGGTCCTCCTTCAAACAACGCAGTGTGGGCACTCAGATTTAAGTCATTATCTTTAGGAATTATATTGGAATTTTCTATAAAATTTAAAAGCGATAGAATATTTTTCTTATTTATTCTTGCGATAACTTAGCGAGTTATCGATTTATTTTAAATACATAATTAATACTAGCGTTTTTATTAGACAATTTGGAAATTCTATCGTTCTCAAAGTGCTTACCAATTTTGAAGGTTTGTTGAAGAGGTTAATGGGGCTCTCTCTGGGACTGGTTCAATTCGGACTTATTCTGTGACGGGTTCAATTCGGACTTATTCTGTGACGGGTTCAATTGGGAGTTATTCTGTGATGGGTTCAATTGGGAGTTATTCTGTGACGGGTTGTTTTTTACCACATTATATTCAGGTCAAACTAAATCTGAACTGAGATATGAAAATTTTCTAGTGTACACAAATTTACACACAAAATGTCAAAACCCGAAAACTTCCGATTAGGCTTAAATTTCACTACGTAAGTTTTAGACCAAAATGACATAAGAATCCGCATGGTATTTGTTAAAATTCGAGAAAAATAATTGCTTCATACATTTCATTGCCACCCTAATGTATATATACATATATATATACACTAGGGTGTTCCAAAAAAATTTACTTTTTAGATTTTAATGGTTACTCAAGCTCGATTAGAAAGCTTATAGGGTAAAGTATTTTTGAGATTTTTTCAGATTTTTCGGAAGAGGTTTATAGGTCGCACAAGTCAAATTTTCCCCAAAAATCGGGTATTCCGGACGTTTTCTGAATTTTACCTTAAGCTCGGTCAATAATTTCTTAGTTTGTAGGTCAACATTTTTAAAGCAAAACGTTTAAACGTTTAACCACCAGGTTTGGCAATGATGTTGCTCAATAAGGTACCACGTATGACATAGTTTCGTAAATTTTGGGTAAATTTTGTAAATACCGATTTATATCTTTTAAAATTCCAAGCAATTTTGTAAAAAAAAATTTTGAATTTGCGGTTACTGTTCCAGAGTTATGCCATTTTAAAACTCTCTACCCATTGTATGAACCTAATGATATTGTAAACTGTTTGCTATTTTTGCATCGGATTTTTGAATCGAGCGAACCCATCGCCGCCACTCTTACCCGCCCCTACCGACCAAGAGGGCCACGTCCCCATAACTTGAGGACAGCCTACACATTATAGACTGGTCTATAACGGGAGACCAAGGATCATAAGTTCACACGTTGCAACCAACTACAGAAATTCTTCACCAGTTGGTATTACACTAACATAAATAAGTATAAAAGTACATCACGGGATATTAATATAACAGACTTCATAATATATAATAATTACGAGCAAAACGAAAACCAAATTATAAATCAGACAGACAGACAGACAGATAGTACGGATAAAGTAAATTTACATATATAAAGGAATATATAGCACTAATGCAATCGGTTCAAATGACAAATTATCCTAGACTTTGTAGTTTCCCAACTACCAGTGAAATCACTAAACTGATATAGCTCATTAAAGTCACGACACATTCTCCTAACTGGATCAAAGGACGCATAATTCAAACGCTGAAACTCGATGTGAATGAGTTTATAGTACAGGTTTATAGTATAGGTTTCTCAGACAAAAAATGAGAAACTGTTTCTGGACCGATTCAATCATATTAACATACAAAAATTTAGAAAAAAAGATTTCTTGAATTTGCAGTTACTGTTCCAGAGTTATGACATTTTAAAACTCTTTACCCATTGTATGAAACTAATAAAACTATAAACTCTTTGCCAATTTTTCATCGCATTTGCTCTAAACACTATACTCATGAGAAAATCTACATGCGCTAAGAAACGACAAAGGGTTACACGCAGAAAAATACGGCCCCAGGAACATATTGCAGGAAACATATAAATGTTTGCAAGAAATCATATGTATGGTTCCTGCAATATGTTGCCGGGGCAATTTTTTGCTACGTGTAAATCTTTGTCGTTACTTTACCTTTATAAGCTTACCCTATAAGCTTTCAAATAAATCTTGAGCAAAAAAAATTTGTATTGATGGGACACTCTAATACACACATTCTAGAAGAGAAAAATGTATTTAATATAACAGTTACTGCATAATACAAAGCATAGACTTTATTAATTCAAACTTATTGCCAGCATTTTGCTTAATTGACTATAATACTAGTTGGAATATGATGTTACCCGTTGCAACTGAGACTGCTACTTACCTTTACACCACTGTGCACATGCACCCACTTCTCAGTAAAAAGGACTCAAGCACCTTCCATAAGAGCGTTGGAAAAAACTATGGTGTTTGTGTGATCGTAAGATGCATGAGGCAAAACAGCCACCATGGATGCCATATAGACTTCAAGTGCGTGTATATGTGAGTGAACCTAATACATACTTCCATATAATACATACATGCATTGAAACCGATGTTCATGAGTGTTTGATTACTTATATGTTGCTGCATAAGAGACGAGCTTATAGTATGTGTGTGAGTGTGTTTTTGTTTGTGATGTGTTTGTTATAAACAATCTTGTATCCAAGTACCACTCAAGTCAAATATACAAGTACAATACATGCATAAAGGCTATGTTATACCTCTGTATTTTCACAAAAAAACAGCCTAATACTCGTATCACCACATCGAATGTATGTATGTGTAACTTATTCCACAAAAGTCGAGCTCTTGTTTAGTAACTGTTGTGGCAACTTACAATATTTGTGATACCAAAATCCGGATGACAAAACCTATTAAGAAAGGAAAAAACTTTCAACTATGAAAATGAAAAGTCAGAAAATGAAATCGGTATTAAAGAATTTTGTTAAACCCTTGCGTTTGTATTAGATCGAAAGAAAGCATGATAATACTGTATTGCCAAGTAGAGAATTGATTCTCATACCAATCCCTCCTCGTTCGTCTGGTAGTATATTGTGTAATAGTGTATGCGCCTGTGCATTGTGCCTAGACAAATTACAATTTTTATACGACAAATTTTTGAACAACACTGAAACATATCGCTCATCCTCAAGACGGCCGCAACTAAAAAACCATAGTTCGAATAAATCGACTTTGAAAGTCTCAAGTTGTTTAGGATTGTATGCAAAATGTTAATTTCAAAAATTACTTAGTCAGGCACCTTACAAAACGAAGATAACATACTTCACCAACCTGTTCGGTCGGTCGGAGTTATCTGTCCAGTTGGTAATACCAAGGGTTCTCAGCTCGTTGAAAGCATTAATTTTGTCTTGTCCTCATTTGCTGTCAGACTTGCTTACTCCTTTTCTGACTTTTGCTGACTCATTCTCAATTCTCGAAAACACCGCAGTAACTTCTATCGATATCATCAGCATACGCGAGCAGTCTGCGACTTTTGCTGCTGATGGGTTTATTTATGTTGACTGCAGCTTTTCTGATAATGATTTCCATTAAGATGTTAAAGAGATCGCACGATAGGGTTTCGTCTTGCCTGAGGCCTCGGTTAGTTTCGAAATGTTCGGTAAGATTCTTACCAACTTTCACTGCGGATTTGGAGTTCGTTAAAGTTATCCTGCAAAGATGTATGGGTTTTGCAGGAATACTAAACTGAACCATTGCTTCGTATAGTTTCTCCCGTATCGGGCTATCGAAGGTCGCCTTATAGTCAAATGGGTGATAGGGGTGGCGATTTTTTTTTGCTTGGCTCTTCTACAGGACTTGGCGTAGCGTGAAAAACTGGCCGGTTGTCGATTTTCCAGGCCTAAAACCACACTGTTATGGTCCAATCAGGTCAGCGATAATTGGTTTCAGTCTTTCGCACATTTTACCTGATAGAACTTTATATGCTATGGATAAAAGGCTTATTCCACGGTAGTTGGCACAGAGACTCGGATCGTCTTTTAAATGTAGAACATAGTACACTGAGACTCCAATCGCCGGGCTTGCATTCATCTAGCAAAATATTGATAATGAGCTGATGCATGCACCTTATCAGCTAATTGCCGCCAGCATTAAATAGCTCCGCCGGAAATGCATCGGCTCCTGTGGCCTTGTTGTTCATAAGCCGGGAAATAGCTGTTCTGACCTCGTCTTGGTTAGGAAGGGGGTAATCGACGCATTCGTCCAAATTTTGATCGATTGTCTCGTCATTGGTTATCTCAGGTACCAATAGCGTAGAGGCATTATCTCTCCATATTCCCAACATGCTTTGCACATCTGCTATGAGATTTCCGTCATTGCCTTTACAGAAGAGTGCCCTGAAAAATGACCATTGTTTCTGTTTTTGACTTTTTGGTATAATTTCGGACTTCTTTTTTCCTTCTGTATGTCTCAATTTTCTCATTCTCGCAATTTCTCCACTACAGTTTTTTACGACTAAAGAGACGGTTTACCTCCTTTCGTTTTTCCCTATACCGCTCAGTCGCAGCTCGCGTTACCATTGACTGAAGCATTGCCATACGAGCAGCATTGCGACAGTTTTAATAGAGACAGAAATGGTTTTCCATGCTAAAAGTTGCGAGAGTTTCCTTGAGTAGGCTGTGGCTTACTCTGGCAATTTCAGCTTTCCGATGTGTAGCTTTCTCTGTGTCTAGTTTCGTACGATTTTCGCCCTACTTAGTCTAGTGCAAAACTTTGATGCTATACGATGAAAAACTGTCTGTTTTTATTGTTTGGATGCAAATATAAAGTATGTTTGGAGCTTGTCGCAAATGTAATATACTTGTGTCCAAACACATAGTGTTTGATATTCAATATTACACGTTTGAGACGCCATGATTAATATGTTAGAAGATATGTGTTTGCGCCCACATATATTTATGTTTGTGAAACAAATACAGCTGTGTTTGTTGCACTGTCTATGCTCTCTCGAGACCAAGAGAATATAAGAGGGACAACGAGAGAGTTTATCTTGTAAGTGTGTATCTGTATTTTTGCATTATTCTCTCTGTTAGTGAGTCATAAGTATTCCTGAATGTGCATGCAAACTGCAGATGAAGTCAGTGTTTATTATTTTGGCTGATGTGTTGCGTTTTGGTTGCATGTATTCAGTCGGCAACGGCTCATCGGACAGAGGATATCAAAAGCGCTTGATCAGTGAAAAAATAATAAACGAAGGCTCGGACGCTTTAATGGTTTGTGATGTTAGTTTCTTTCTTTTTGTGTATGTGTTGAGTTTTTGTGTATGTGTTTCATTTATATTTTTGTGTGCTAAACATGGTGCTGTTTACATTTAAATTCAAATGAGTTTGGGACTTGGAAACATATGAGTGTTTGAAGTGTGTTCCAAACATATACATGGTACCTGCAGAATATGATTGGGAGAATATGTTAGAGAGGCTGTTATTTTTCAGCGTGTACCAGGTGGTGATCAGCATCGATGTTAGCTCGTCTGAGCACACGTACGTCCATTATACTGGATGAGGAGTGCCTTCCATCAATTACCACGTGATCAATTTGGTTCTTCTTTCTTTGATCAGTGGATACCCAAGTAGCCTTGTGGATGTCTTTATGCTGGAATCTTGTACCACTAACGACCATGTTTTTAACCGCGGCAAAGTCAATCAGTCTCATACCGTTATCGGAACTGTCAGAATGTAGACTGAAATTGCCAATAGTTGGATGAAACACATTATCCCTTCCTACTTTAGCATTAAAATATCCTAGTACAATCTTAATGTCATGGCCAGGGCAACGGTCATACGTTTCCTCTAGGCGCTGATAAAATATGTCTTTGGCATCATCATCTTTCCCTTCTGTCGGGCCAGGGACAAAAATTAGGGAAATATAAAAACATTTCGCTTCTATGCGGATTGTGGCTTTACATTCATTCACAGGATTGAACCTAGAGACTAGATGTCGCAGTCTTTTGTGAACTACAACTCCGCAACTAAATTAAAGTTTTTTCTCATGGCTATTGTAGTATAACTCGAAGTTTGTATTCCTTGTGCAACCATGTCCTACCCATTTCAATTCCTGGATAGCGGTAGTGTCGGCCTTATAACTTTCGAGGACATTAGCCAGTTGGATACTTGCACCGGATCTATATAGGGTCCTTAAATTCCAAGTTTATATCCGTAAATTGTGGTGCTTATAATTTTGCGGGGGTCGTCGACAGATAGGGATTGTTTATGTTGTATTTGTTCTTTTTGTCATTATGAACGGTGAGGGGAAGCCACCCCAGTCCACCGTATTTTGGCATTTTACCTACTGCCAGGATATTTGATTGCAGCCGCCCATTATGGATCAGACGCTGACCAGGATGCAATATGTCGAACCTGGATTTTCTTCTTTTGGTTTCTATCCGCCGTTGGCCCAAAAGTTTGGCTTATTCGCCTTCTAAGGACAAGCGAATATGCCCGATATCTTGATGAGGTTCAGTGACATCAGTCACCTCAGGGGTCGTATTACCAATCAGCCTGCTCATCGGAAAGCCTTTTTCTATAAATTTTTTAAATTTTCTACCGGTGCCCGGGAACCACCACGTGCAGAAAAAGTCATAGGCACATGATTGAAAAAAGAAGGCCCCCAATGTAAAGGGGTTTTCAACAGAGACGCTACAAAAGTAAATCGATAGGGACAGCAAACGACGCCATATTTTTTCCCGCTCTTTTGACATTTCTCTTCAGTAAGGTTTGCCATTTCATCATGGAAAGATATACGAGCCAACAACGAGTCGAAATTATTAAAATTGGATACCGAAATTTGGAGTCAGTGGCCTCAACTTCAGTGGCTTCAATCATCTTCAGCGATGAGGCTCATTTCTTGCTATACTAATTGAACCGCTTTTTATGACATCCCCTTTCTATTAAGGATCTATAAATAAAAGACCCACATAAGAACACATGAGCTTCCAATCAAGAGTTTTATCATATCTGGTGAAATATTTTGAAAATTACTTTTCATATTTTGCTTTGTTGAATATTTTTTGCATGTGTTCGAGTATGTGCGTTTGTCGATGCATTCGCAGTTATTCCTCTTCACATTTAACCGGAGTAACAAAAACGGAGAAATGACAAACGGAAGGATTACGACAATATGGTTTCTACATGGAATGTTATAATTTTCGTTTTCAAATCGTATCTTTCTGTGTTCTTTTGCGTATTTATTTGTTATTTTTTTTTGATTTTTTTCTCCGTTCTGCTTCAATACGACAGGACCGCATGTGTGCTAAGATTGTTTGTTGTTGTTTTGCAAACTTTAACTGTTTGTATGGTTAAACGAAGGAAATGGGAGGAAGGCATACGAATCATGCTGACAAGACCATCGGAATGTAACTAGAATCAAGGAGTACAAGTGCGTACTAACAGTCATGTGTAATTAAGCAGCAGTTATCTTAGTGAGTTGTGAGTCTTACACTAAGAAAGCGCACAGATCACTGATTGTGAGAAGTTCTCGCTTGGCGGTGTAACACAGCTCCCAATGAAATAAGTTCTAGGAAAAATTAGGTAAACCCTAAAACCCCCCAAAAAAAAAAACTCTTAGAGAAATGAAACAACACACACTAGTATGGCGATTTTTGAAATTGACAAATGAAAATGCTGACCATAGACGAATTTAGTATAGACGACTTAATTCTCTCATCTGACGTTTTATTTCACACTCTTCGTCGTAGGTTTGTGAAAATGAGAGAAATCCAAAAAATTGAGATAAGAACACTTGATGACGAATTTCGAGTATTTCCAATGTTTACGTGATGTTTTTTATTTCAAACGTATTGCACAATCGAATGCGTGTATTCTACGAAGGAGAAATTGAAAAAATTGAATTTCGTCGATTACAACGCCATCTATCATGATCCGAACAAAATATTTCATTCAAATCATACGTACTTTTAGTCGTAGAATCCGTATCTGCAATAAAAAATATGGCTTCCTATCTTAGTTTAAAAGTTACCCCCGCCCCACCTACAAAGCCGGGGGTGGGGGACTATTTTTTAGCACTAATGTATTTCCCCCGCGGTATGATTAAATTTTGATTATGGACATTTTTTCCGTAGAGTGGCTATTTTTCGAGATATTTGATCGTCTCAGTTTAAAAGAAACACCCTGTATATCACTCGAACACAAGTTTTCATTACGAAAATTCGGCTGAATGTAAATAATGAAAAACCAACCCGCAAAAAACATAGTTTTTGACTATAAATTCTTTATATATGACACATGGTTTTTTATTTTACACATTACTCTAGACAGAAACTTTAAATGATAACCGATAATCCCGCCCATATTTGCAGCAGATCTTAGAATGTGTACACCTAACCAACATACCCAATTTTGTTCAAATGCCGTTAACAGGAGCAGAAATAATGAATTTTTAATTTGTGATTTGTATGGGAGGTACCACGCTCCTTTGTCCAATCCCACCCATATTTTGATAGTTCATTTTTGTTATCGCCATTAGTTTACCTGCGAAGTTTCAGCTCGATTGGATCACGGAAAAAGGGTTAAAAACCAATCCAAAGTTTCCCCGGCATGTATACAGACACGTTAAGTTAACATAAAGAATTTAAAAAAAGCTACTTTTTCTATTATTAACCGGATATTAAGTTAGAAATTCCGGAAGATAAATATTTAGACATTGAATTTGTTTTCTCTGATGAAATGTTATTTCGGACTGAATTATCCAACTCAATTTCAAAAAGATTGTTTGGTTTGATTGTTTTTTTTTCGCCAATAAGCGCTGTATATTGACTTTTAATTAATTGTGTTTATGTACATAATTTCGAAATAATATAATTAAAGGTGTCTCAATTATTCTATATCTGAACTTTTTAACTCTAATCGTCAATTCAGTAATTTTTAGTAAGATTCTACTACTGGGTCTTACCTTACCCCAAGCACTGCAACGTCAGTAATACTAAATACCTAATTAGGGTTAATTACGAATAATAAAACAAACGAAATAGCAAGAATATATCTGTGGTCACAAGTCATAACAGCCTAAGTCGATTCTAAAATTTTTCAGGGAGACCAGTTTAAAGTTAAATATCTTTACTGGAAATCAGGAGTCAGAGTATTTGTGATAACTTTGTTACAGATAACAAAGAAACGAATTCTTTTACTCACTACATAGCAAAAAAGAGTTTCTTATTTAAGCACGGTGACTTCTCAAAATTTTTTTTTTAATTTTGTCCTAATTCGAGATAGGCTGTTATGGTTTGTGACCACAGATATATACAGGTGGCGCAAAAGTAATCCTCCTATCAGAAAATGCTATAAATTTTGCGATTGGCACCTAATGTCAGTTCTGTTTTGACATTTGTGTAGTAAACACATGCGAAATACACGTTAATAAACAATGTTACGCTACACTGCTCCAGAACGCGGAATATTGCTGACTATTTATTTGACCAATAATCGGTCGGCGACTTTGGCACAACGTGAATTTCGTCGCAGATTTCCTGGCGTCCAACGCCTACTGGTGAAACACTGCAACGTTTAGCCGCTCGCCTCGAAGAGACTGGCACAACACGAGATGCTGCCAGGCGTGGCAGACCATTCTGCAGAGAATATTGCTGCTGTAGCCGAGGATGTCATGGAAGCGCCGTCGACATCGACCAGACGACGTGCCACGCTACAAAGCAATGATCAACGAGTTCTTTTTGCCGCAACTTGATGAATTGGGATTGGAAAACATGTGGTTCCAACAGGACGGTGCAACGGCACACACTGCACGTGCCACAACCGATATGCTGAAGGATGCATTTCCCGGGCGCCTAATCTCCCGTTTTGGCGATTTGCACTGGCCAGCAAGATCGCCTGATTTGACCGCTCCAGACTTCTTTTTGTGGGGCTTTTTGAAGTCGCGGGTTTATGTCAACAAGCCTCAGACTCTTGCAGCTCTTAAAGACAATATCCGTCAAGAATGTGAGGACGTATCGCCGGAAGTTTTGGCCAAAGTGATGGAAAATGCCAAAAAAAGGGCTCAAATGACAATCAACTGTGGCGGCGGCCATTTACATGACATCATATTCTCGACTTGATGTAAAAAAAAACTAAAAGACCAAATAAAAATAATCCACAAGAAGAATCAAAGTTTTTCTTTTTTTTTTTAATTACAGCCAAAAACATCGGACGTTTACTTTTGCGCCACCTTGTATATATGAATCTTAGTGTTTTTAAAAATTAAATGTAAAAGTAACCATTTTCTAACATGTTCCTTTTAGTTCATTACCACGTATATCCCACATTTTGAACAATGTCTCATAAAAAGTGGCGTATACGATTAAATGACAAAATTTTTCTTAAGGAAACACTTGGCCTAACTCAAAAATTTTTCTCCGTGACGATTGATATTTTTCCATATAACAATGAAGAATACCCACCATTACATCTAAAAAAAATATTGGACCACTTTTTTCATAGCATTTTTTTGATATACCTTTCTGAAACTTTAAATTCAATTTCACAAAAAAAAAACTTTTTTGGATGTACCTGCAGATAACTCCGGTACGACGAATTTTAAAGGTTAGAAATAGAGTCAATGTATCCATGGGAGATTTATGGAAGACGGTAGTGGCAACAATAGTGTAGTAGGCTTCAAGCCACCCACTAAGTTGATTTGACGCCTTTAAAACGTCAAAATGCTTTAGAACGTTGTCTTACTATCAAGAGACGGGTCGAAAAAGGGGTTAACGTGGGGAAACGGTGGGGTAAGTTTTAGGTACATAAAAAAAATAAATAGTTTCCCATTACATCCCATGAAGGGACAGGGGAGAGCTTCTCACAATCACTGAGGCGCTTTCCAGTTTTCACCCACTGATTGGTACCTACAGTTTTACACCGATTCCGAACGGTATTTTGAGAAGATTTTTCATGGCTAAATACTCGACAGTGTCGCCGTCACTATGCGAGGTGACTGCCGTCGAAAGAAATTTTAAGGTGGTCTGAGCAGGGATCGAACCCAGGATCTCATGTACAAGACAAGAGGCGCGCACACTACCATTGCACCACCGACGGATTTGGGAACATACCTTACTTTTAAAAAATCTCAGGACGAATTTCAACGTGCTTACAACGTGCAAGAACGGTCAAAATATACAAAAAAAAAAAAACGTTGGTTCCAGTTTCTTGCGGCGTAACTATTATTAGGTCATAGATCATGAAAATAATAAAGAAAATAATTCGCTTTGGTCGAAATCGTATGGTCGTCAAAGGGTTATATAATGGCAACTTAATGGATTTAAAAACATTTTTCTGTGTTTTGCATCCATTTGAAGAATTCCATCAGTAAAATATACTGCCGTTATAAGAGAAAAGAAATTGTGACGGAAAATTGGAGAATTATCGGTTCCGTATCAATGAGCGATTATTATATCCGAATATACAAATTGAGCGTCGCATGCGAAAAATTGTGGCAAGCAATCGCGGAATTTTTTGTTCAAATTATTCGCTCGAGTCGCTTTTACAAAACTCTATCCAGAGGGATAGAAGAGGTCATACGAATTCTATAGATAATCACGGGATTGATTGTTAAATATTTAAGCGTAATAAGTAATAGAACAACAATTCCGGAACTTGTACGCACCCACGCAAAAATTAGTAAGATGTATGTAACAGGTGGCGCAAAAGTAAACTTCCGATGTTTTTTGGCTGTAATTTAAAAAAAATGAAAAACTTTGATTCTTCTTGTGGATTATTTTTATTTGGTCTTTTAATTTTTTTACATCAAGTCGAGAATATGAAGGCTTGTTGACATAAACCCGCGACTTCAAAAAGCCCCACAAAAAGAAGTCTGGAGCGGTCAAATCAGGCGATCTTGCTGGCCAGTGCAAATCGCCAAAACGGGAGATTAGACTCCCGGGAAATGCATCCTTCAGCATATCGGTTGTGGCACGTGCAGTGTGTGCCGTTGCACCGTCCTGTTGGAACCACATGTTTTCCAATCCCAATTCATCAAGTTGCGGCAAAAAGAACTCGTTGATCATTGCTCTGTAGCGCTCACGGCGCTTCCATGACATCGGCGGCGCTTCCATGACATCCTCGGCTACAGCAGCAATATTCTCTGCAGAACGGCTACTCCGGTGTCCACCACGCCTGGCAGCATCTCGTGTTGTGCCAGTTTCTTCGAGGCGAGCGGCTAAACGTCGCAGTGTTTCACCAGTAGGCTTTGGACGCCAGGAAATCTGCGACGAAATTCACGTTGTACCAAAGTCACCGACCGATTATTGGTCAAATAAATAGTCAGCAATATTCCGCGTTCTGGAGCAGTGTAGCGTAACATTGTTTATTAACGTGTATTTCGCATGTGTTTACTACACAAATGTCAAAACAGAACTGACATTAGGGGCCAATCGCAAAATTTATAGCATTTTCTGATATTAGGATTACTTTTGCGCCACCTTGTAGTATTTAGATGAGTGAGTTATTTTATATAAAGATCGAAGAGATCGTGAAATTTGAACAAAAATATTATATTAAAAAAATTTCCATAAGAGGACCGAAAGAAGCTTTGAAGATTATGTCTTGGCGTATGAGTTTCTGATGGGAAGTAGTCGTATAAGTAATTTTAATACAGAAGCTTTCAAAAAACAGTGATAAATAGTTTAAAAAAAAGAGCAAAAATAAAGAAAGAGCTAAATAATTCACAAATTAGTCAAATTTCAAAAAACAAAAAACTGGTAAAAAAAATTAATTTTTAAAGAATTTTTCTATTTATCTGACTAAAAAAACAAAAAACGCAACAGTTTACAAAGATTGAAAGTTTGATTTCGAAAGGCTTTGTAAGGAGTTTCTACAAAGGGCTACAGTTCGTAAATGCCAGATTTGGAAGATCTTTTTTATACATTGTAGATCCCTACCAATACAATACTATAACATACGTGGTATCAATCACTCTGATCGGTTTTGCCCATGATAATCAACAAATTTTCTCTACAGGCCAATGAAGATTTCAGCTGAGTGCCATAGGTAATTTTTAACTGTAATAAATCCTAAGCATTCAAAAATTTGGCATTAAACCCTCGTTTCATAATTCTGTCTAACATGTGTTTCAGCAATAATGTACTAATACTCCATGAAATGGCGATACGTCAAAGAGAGTTTGAAATATTTTAGATTTGACAACAACATTTTTAAATTTTTAAATTGTCACGATTATTATCGAACACTCAACGTAATTTTTTTGGTTACCTTAATCTAAAAATGTTCTAAGGAGTTTTATTCTGGTTTTTGTGTATTTTGTATGCACAGGTTTTTGGTTTCGATCGGTATTGCCTCGTAGTACTTTCAAATTCATACTTTATAAAATATTTCAAAGCCAAAATTGCCAGATATGAAGGAAATGGTGTTTTGGTCGTCCTCTTTTCCTGCTTCCGCGTTACGTTATCGAAAATCTTTCCCCCAGGCTCATTTTCATCCATTTTGATAACATGGTCTAGCCAACGCAATAAGCCTAATTTGATTCATCTAACTACGTCCACGTCGGAATACAAATTATGTAACTCCTGGTTCCAATGACGTCTGTACTTCCTGTTTGTTTTAACAGGACCATATTTTACGGAGAATTTTTCTCTCAAATACTCCCAGATGTTTTTCATCGGCTTGCGATATGACCCAAGTTTCGGAGCCATATGGCAGGATAGGTAAAATGAGGAGCTGGTATTGCTGGAATTTAGTCTGCCGAGAGAGAGCTCTTATTCTTAAAGTGCTTTCTAGTCTCAAAATATCATCTATTTGCAAGTACAATTGTCCTATCTATCTCGAAACTGACGTTATTGTCTTTGTTCACCGCGGATCCAAGATAGATGAATTCATCTACCACTTCAGAATTAAATCAGTTGTCGACGTTAAAGTGAGGACCAAGTCAAGAGGTTTGTCTAGGCGTTGACACCATCAAATTTGTCTTGCCTAATTAACAGCAAGACCCACCTTCGCTTATTCTTTTTCGAGTCTTGAAAATACTGCAGTAGCCACTAGCAAATTTCACCTAATGATGTCTGTGTCGTCAGCATACGCCAACAACATATAGCTACTGGTGTTCGTATTTACTGCAGTTTTTCTCATTATTATCTCCATTAAGATGTTGAAGAGATTGTCTGAGTCCTCGCTTTTCCCAATTCCATGATTTGATTTGCTGTTGGTCAGCGTCATTATACAGATGACGGAATCCCAAGTTCAGTCCTTGTGATATATTGATGTAAAATCGAAAACAGGATCCTGCCCGTAAGAATCAACAAATACGAGCTTTCACTAGTTGTTAAAATTGTGCTACAAAAAGGGTTACAATCTAAAAAAAGAGCTAAAATGCCTCTAGGTATTTTTGTTGCACCCACAAAATAAGAGATACAAATTTCATAAATGAGCTAGGTTGGCAGCACCCGTACGTGCTTTGGTATTTGTGGACAAAACTATTCTTACGTTAATATTCCTTAAAATCAATTTAAACGCGTATGAGTTATTTTTATATCGTATAATTTATTTTAGTACCATCGTGTCGGATGAGTTATAGTAATTTTGCAAAATAACCAGAATTTTGTTGATCTTGCCAGCATTTTTTTTTGCTTTTAATTTCCGATTTTTTTATGTACAATATTTTGTTTGTTTCTTCATCTTAAAGACAAAATTTAAATTTAAATTCGTTTCTTCTTAATTACCCCCTTCACTTGTGACCGTTAGGGTGAAATTTTTTGCAATTATTTGGCTACCTCAGATTTAGTTTGAAATTATTTCAGATGTTTGCCATAACACTGCATTTGGTGTAAGAACAAGGACTATAATAGTAAGCATAAGGTCCTTTTGTGTTTCCTCTGTAAGACTTCTATAAATCCTTGTGTAATTTCTCTAAACATCCACATTATGATTAAAAAGTAATCCTCATCTGCTACCGTCTTGCTCGGTACTATATAGACATAGTTAGATGTATGCAACCCTATCCATGTTTATATGCAAAAACGAACTAGAACTTGAAACTTTAAAGTCATAGGACCGTTCTAACAAACACATACACACAAACAAAAGTGTATGAATTAATTTTTGTAATCAAAAGCAAATTAGTTTCTTAGTCTTTTTGTGTGTGTGTGTTTTTGTGTCTTTTGTTGGGGGTTTTTCGAAAATTACGAAAAGTACTTTTCTCAAAAAAACAAAAGGACTTTGAGGAATAAGGAAAATGACAAAACCACAAACTTAATTCTCGGATTCTGCACAAAAAAAGGAAAGAAAAGGATGGAACAGAAAAAGAGAAGAAAAAGGACTCATATAAATAAATTTGTTGAAACGAATTCGTATCCGATTTTGTCTGCACTTGTCTTTTTTGCTCTGCTCTGCATTTGTCATTCTGTTCCTTTGGGTACAAGTGTTTCACATGCACACGTCGTTCTATTGCAAATTAACTGCTTATGAAATTTTTATTTGAATTACCGATGCAGCCCTTTGTGAATTAATTGCAATGACACTTTTAACTTACAAATACAGTTTTTGGGAATCTGCAATTTTGGGGATGTATATTGCAATAGCAATTCAATGTAACAAACTAATGCGGGATGTTGTACATATAGAGCATGGATCGGCAACCAGCGGCCCTTAAGGCGACTTGGAGCGGCCCGCAACTACCAACCTATTATATTGTTTTATGACCCAAATCATTAAACCAACTAGGAACTTAGACGGCTTTTTATTGAAGAATGGACAAATTTATATTTTTTTTTATCGAATTTAAACAAAAACAATTGTGTTTCATCTGTCAAAAGAGTATTTCCGTATTAAAGGGATGTAACCTGAAGCAACATTATTATATTGAGCACAAAACTAAATTTGGGTGTCTTCAAGGAGAACCTCGAAAAAACAAAATCATTAACTTGAAATCGTCACTCAAAAATTAGATTTAATATTATGACAGGTGCAATGGTAGTATGCGCGGCTCTTGTGCATGAGAACGTGGGTTCGATCCCTGCTCTGACCACCTAAAATTTCTTTCGACGGGGGTCACCTCGCATAGTGAGGGCGACATTCTCATTATCGAGCTTTGAAAAAGCTTCTCAAAATACTGTCCGGAACCGGTGTACAACTGCAGGTCCCAATCAGTGAGTGTAAAACTAGAACGCGCAGCACAGCTCACTGGTTTGTGAGAAGCTCTCCCTAATCCCTAACCGGAAACCATTTTTTTTATAATATGACAGACACAAGCGAATCAGTTGTTTGTGTGAGCTACGTCTGTTGATGAAGATCTTGGCAAGATTCTAAATAGCTATACAGACAGCCCTGGTATCATTGGAACACTTTTTGTGATCGACTTATTTTGAAAATAATATAAAGCTAATAAATAAGCTTTATATTGAAAGGGAAAGTTTATCATTTCACAAAAAGTATCGTTTCTTAAAGTTCCATTTTAATTATCGTATTTTTCAGCGGGCGCATTAGGTATGTTGGAACTAACTAGTAACGGGGTTTTCAACAGAGACGCTACAAAAGTAAATCGATAGGGACAGCAAACGACGCCATATTTTTTCCCACTCTTTTGACATTTCTCTTCAGTAAGATTTGCCATTTTATCATGGACAGATATACGAGCCAACAACGAGTCGAAATTATTAAAATTTCTACCGAAATTTGGAGTCAGTGGCCTCAACTTTAAGAGCGCTACGTCCAATTTATGGTCGTCATAATCGTCCTACCAGATCAACAATTGAGCGTCTGGTGGAAAAATTTGAATCCACAGGCACAGTACGAAATGTTCCCGTGCCAGTGAGACAAAGAAGTGTCCGTAGTGTCGAGAATATTGCTGCCGCTGAGGCTTCAGTTCAAGAAAGCCCCAATGTGTCTCTCACACGTCGCTCTCAAGCGTTGGGCATCTCTGTGACGTCGTTGTGGCGAATTTCGTAAAAAGATCTTGGCCTACATCCTAACAAGATCAAATTGACGCAAGAACTGAAGCCGCTTGACCGACATAAGCGTCGTATGTTCGTGAATTGGGCTGAGCAACAACTTGAAAATGATTCGGATTTTCATCGGAAAATCATCTTCAGCGATGAGGCTCATTTCTGGCTGAATGGCTTCGTCAATAAGCCAAATATGCGTTACTGGTCAGACAGCAATCCACACGTAATCCATGAGTCATCATTGCATCCCGAAAAACTTACGGTTTGGTGCGGTTTATGGGCCGGCGGCGTCATTGCGCCGTACTTCTTCCGTGATGATCAAGACCGGCACATTACTGTGAATGCGAATCGCTACCGTTCAATGATAACCGAATATTTTTGGCCCCAATTGGATAATATCGACTTGGAGGACATGTGGTTTCAACAGGACGGCGCCACAAGCCACACAGCGAATACCACAATCAATTTATTGGAAACCAAGTTTGGTGAACGTGTTATCTCACGAAATGGCCCAGTCGATTGACCGCCTCGGTCGTGCGATTTGACGCCGTTAGATTATTTCCTGTGGGGCTACGTCAAGTCGATGGTCTATGCCAACAAGCCAGCGACGATTGATGAACTTCGTACCAATATGGAACGTGAAATTGCAGCAGTATCTGCCGATTTATGCTTGAAAACTGTCAAAAAGTGGGTTCAGCGTCTGGACTTCTGCAAGCGTGCAAAATAAATCGAGTTCCATACATAACGGCATCGAACGTACTATCACAGGAATAAAGAACTTCATTGGTATCTAAAGCCGGGTTTGTTTTATTTAAAAAAAAACGTTTGTAGCGCTCTTATTAAAAAACCCGTTATTACAAAATAAAAATAGTACATCTATATGAGTACAACAATGATGTCGTTGCCAGAAGAAAAGTGTTGATACCCATTTTGCCCAGTTTAGAATGTAATGTTCACACCGTATTGGTTTTTTGGTTAAACGCAAACTAGTGAAAAAACTTATTTACTTAAATCGACTAAAGATTAAAATATGTCAATCTGACATATAAATCAGAAAAATCTCCGAAATAAAATCCTATTTTTTGCGGTATATCTATTAAAAAAGGATGTGTCAGGATAGGCTTAGGCATGATTTCTATACCGTTGGACGCGCCTTAAAAAATTCCATCCATACGATAACAGCATTGTGCACATCGTCCATAGGTAAATTACAAAATTCTTAGAAAAACTACAAAAATGGTCCAGCGCTCGTGATCTTAGTGCTAAACACGAAATAAATCAGGAATCATCATAAAACAAACCAAGGTACATATTGAAGGGTCGGTAAAATTAACTTTTTTTGTGAGTGGGTCTAATATAAAGGCTGTTCCAATTTGAGTGATATTCTTTCTTTAAAAAATACATACTAATTCTTAAGGAAATTCAAATGTTTTTTATTTAATATGAAGTACAATTAATACAATTAGGATCTGAATAAAAAGTCTTTCAAATGGCCTCCACGTCTTCTTTTGCAGGAATGAATTCGATGAACACAATTTTCGAGCACATTTTCCACTAAATCAAGTCATATTTCAGGAATAGCACGTTCAATATTAAATTGTAAAGCTTGAAGTGAGTCTAGTTTATTGATAAAGATCACTGATTTCAAATAGCACTACAAGAAATAGTCTAATGGTAATAAATCGCAACTTCTTGGAGGATATTAAATGTCACAATTTGTCAAAATAATCGAATCTTTAAATTTTTCTCGCAAAAATTCGGTTGTTGCACGTGCTGTGTGCACATAGCTCCGTCTTGTTGGAACAAGATGTTGTTAAGATCAACTTCTTCCGATTTGGGCCATAAAAAGTTGGTTAGTATCGATCTATACTGCTCTCCATTGACAGTAAGTTACCAGCTTAATTTCGAAAGATGTACGAACCGATGATTCCACCAGAACAAAAACCACACCAAACTGTCAATTAAGATGAATGTAATAGTTGTTCATGAATAATTTGTAGATTTTCTTCGCACCAGAATTGACAGTTTGGTTTATTTACCGCACCCACTCACATACAAGTGAGCCTCATCGGAGAAGATGGTTTTGTTAAAAAAATCGTTATCGTTTTCAAGTTGTTCCTAGACAAAATCAGCAAATTCATGACGTTTACGGTAGTCCAATGGCTTCAGTTCTCTCCATAATGAAATTGTAAACATTACTGAATAAAATGAAAAAAAGAAATTACAGATCATGACATACTACAAATGGCCGAAACCTCACGATATCTTCGAAAACGGGTACCTCAGGGAAAAAATCCTTTAGGCAGTCGTCATCAATTTAGATACACTAAGGAACCATCATAGTGATGCATGATTTACCGTGCCACTGTCGCACTGTGTAATTAACAGTGAATTTGTGGATAATTTTCATTGGCAGTTCGTACATCGATTTTTGAATGTTCACGATGCATCACACACGAGTTTGCACCTGCCACCGCTCTAAACTCCACGTAAAACATTTTACCAGTTTACAACAAAAGGTTGTCATCCTATAATATAGAGCACTCAACGTATAAGTAACAGAAATACGATATATTTCATACTACGCGTACGCACTGTATATTTTTAAAGGCGTCTGACACGTATAATACAGATGACACGTATAATACAGATGGATACGCCAATGAATATTGTTTTTATACCCTCCACTGTAAGTGATAGAGGGTATATATCAGTTTGTTATTCTGATTGTAACATATAGAGATAAGGCTTTGCGACCCCATAAAGCAAATATATTCTTGATCCTTTTAACAACCGGAGTCGATATAGCCATGTCCGTCTGTCCTTCTGTTGAAAACATTCTCACGACTTCAATCGGCGATAATGCGGTTTGGTTTTTGGCCAGAATGTTCCACGTATTCCTGAGCAGTTTGGTATTGAAAATCAGCGAAATTGGTCCATTGGAAAAAATTTTATGATTGGAAACGTAAAAAAACTCATAAAATTTTCACATTAATTTTTGTAGTTTTATACTAAACTACTCCTTTTGCCGTGTGGTGAATTTCCATGTTGAAAATCTTTGTTGTTCTTTATAATAGGTAAGTACTTTAGAATGTTTAGATGTACTTTCATGTGTTCATACATTTATATGAATTTTGTCACACTTCGTCTAAGATCGCTGTGGCCTGATGGGTAAAGGGTTTCGCGTTGGAGTCTGAGGGTTGTTGGTTCAAGTCTCGTTCCAGCTTGTTTTTTTTTTTAACAGTTCTTCAAAAAATGCTTTTTTATTTTTAAGCCTATTTTTATTTTTTTAAAAAAGTAAATTTTTTATAAAAAAGGTCTTTTTTAAAATTTAATATTTTGCTGGTTAACAATAAGGTGGAGGGTATCAAAGATTCGGCACGGCCGAATTTAACACTTTTACTTGTTTTGATATAATTTTAGCATTTTTTTTGAAAACTAATAATTTGATTACAAAAGATAGTTTTGAAAAGGAGTTTGAAAAAAAATTCAATTTTAAAAATAATATGTTTAGTTGCCTGAAAGCTGCTTCTCTTTGCTGTACCTGGTCTATACCTGAAGTCAAAACTGGTTGATCAGATGCAATAATTTCATTTATTATGTTGTCTTTTAGTTGTTGCAGTCATAGAGTAGCCAACTCTCCCAGTAAATTGATGACAGTTGGTGTGTTGCAATGGCCGGTTGGATGTTCGAAAGTATTGCTATAATAATACCAGATAGCGGCAATGGCTCAAATCAACCAACAATAAATCAGCAACGATATTTTGTTTTGTACATTAACATGTTTGTCCAAATACACCGCAAACATATACTAACAATAAAATATAACAAAAATGTCAAAAATAAGTTTAAATTCCACAGTTTTCCATCAAAACGACATGACAAATGTAAATACACAATTTTTATAATCACCACCGGGTGTCAATTTACGTCAAATAACACTCTATCGCACCGATCGCACCACGAATAGTGTGAAAGGAAATGTCAGATGACGAGAATGACAGCTTTATATGACATTACTCTAGGGTGGCAATACGCACGACTTTTGAAATATCCGCACAAAAAGAAATCAACTGGTGTTAAGTCGGGTGATCGTGATGGTCAATTAACGTCTCCAAATCGTGAAACGATAGGGTTACAAAAAACGGTTCGCAGGAATTTCATTGTTTCCCTTTCAATATAGGACATAGCTCCATCTTGTTAAAACTTCTTTACTTGAGTATTCTCAAGTTCAGGAAAAAACTAATTTTCTAACATAGTCCAGCAATGCCCAACATTTACTGTCAATGGATTGCAATCTTCGACTTGGAAGAATTATGGGATATTCCCCACCAAACTGTAACTGTAAGTGGGTGCAACGGACGCTGTTGAATCACTCTTGGGCTTTCATTGCCCCAGATTATAAAATTTTGCTTATGAACATAATCACTTAAGTGCAAATATGCTTCATCAGTCATTATAAGATTTTTCATAAAATCAGGATCATTCGTTAATTTTTCGGTCAACTTTTCACAAAATCTTAATGGAGTTGCATTGTCTTACGGCAAAATTTCATAAACCATTTGCATCTTGTACTGAAACAGCAATAGATTTGTTTTTGTATTCTTCTTCGCAGTGAAGTTCTGGACATTTACAAGTTTACGGGTCGATTTACACTCTCCCGAACTCGTTCGATATTATCTTGGCTTCGTGCATCAATCGGTCTTCCACTCCGAGATAGGTCACAAACAAAACCTGTTGACTGAAAACAAGCGACTGGGTTGCGTACTTGAATTCGTGATGGTACATTTCTGGTGTTAAAAAAATTTTGAAATTTTCTTTGGGTTTGAATTATTGAATTTTCACTAGCAAAATAATTTTTGCTCGTTTCTCAATCATATACATGGCTACTGAATCCCGCAAACGTTGCTTCTATTACTGAAAAATAAGAAGAGAACAGAAGAAAACAAAATAAAAAAATTATATCAAAAATACTATGTTCAGTGACTTATAGTCCAACTTATAGTTGTAGCAAAAAAGCTCTCTGGCAGGTTAGCGTGAAATATTAGAGGTACTTTTGAATAATTAGTAAAGAAGTTTGAAAGATTTTGATAAGGAAGAGTTCAATAAATATATATTTCGCGGCGGTATGTAGTAGCTAAAAACCAGGACGGATCCAAAGTTGTGCTGCAGCATCGATAAATGACTAGAGGTATTTGACAATAAGACCGTGGGCACTATTAGTTTATTGAAAGGTGAATTTCCAATAAAAACCTCGTCGTACATATCTACAATTTTAGTGTGAAAGGTCTACACACATATCGAGACTACAAATTGTTTGATGATCACAGAACAAAACGTATTGGCATTATAAATCTTGGGGTAGAGCGTCTAGAACATGAATTGCTGCGCAGGGTAACAGATTTGTATCTTGACCAAATGACCTTAGCTATAACTACGAATATCCAAAGCCATTCTTTATCAAAAGGGCATCACTACATCCATTTATGGACGGTAGTCAATGTATAAAAGGCCGTCAATATTGACACATATCCCATCACAACAGATATATTTCCATCGTGTTGTAGTCGTGTGTAGCTCATAACGGGGTTTTCAATAAGAGCGCTACAAAAGTTTTTTTAAATAAAACAAAACCGGTTTTAGATACCAATGAAATTCTTTATTCCTGTGAAAGTACCACGGGCACGCTTGCAGAAGTCCAGACGCTGAACCCAATTTTCGACGGTTTTCAAGCATAAATCGGCCGATACTGCCGCAATTTCACGTTCTATATTCGTACGAAGTTCAGCAATCGACGCTTGTTGGCATAGACCATAGACTTGACCTAGCCCCACAGGAAATAATCTAACTGCGTCAAATCGCACGACCGAGGCGGCCAATCGACTGGGCCATTTCGTGAGATAACACGTCCACCAAACTTGGTTTCCAATAAATTGATTGTGGCATTCGCTGTGTGGCTTGTGGCGCCGTCCTGTTGAAACCAAATGACCTCCAAGTCCATATTATCCAATTGGGGCCAAAAATATTCGGTTATCATTGAACGGTAGCGATTCGCATTCACAGTAATGTGCCGGTCTTGATCATCACGGAAGAAGTACGGCGCAATGACGCCGCCGGCCCATAAACCGCACCAAACCGTAATTTTTTCGGGATGCAATGATGACTCATGGATTAAGTGTGGATTGCTGTCTGACCAATAACGCATATTTTGCTTATTGACGAAGCCATTCAGCCAGAAATGAGCCTCATCGCTGATTGTTGAGGCCTCTTAAAGTTGGCCTCTTAAAGTTGAGGCCACTGACTCCAAATTTCGGTAGTAAATTTTAATAATGTCGACTCGTCGTTGGCTCGTATATCTTTCCATGATGAAATGCCAAACCTTACGAAAGAGAAATGTCAAAAGAGCGGGGAAAAATATGGCGTCGTTTGCTGTCCCTATCGGCTTACTTAGTAGCGTCTCTGTTGACAAACCCTTTACAAAAATATTTTGGACTACTGCGTCGCAGAACACGGTGTTTTTCCAATTTTGATCGTAAGTGTACGAACACAATCAGGGCGATAACGTAGGCGTTGAACATTTTTACACGTATTCTTATGGAAGAAGTAAAAGAGCTGACGTTTGACGTCACTTGTGGCGTAGACTACAAAGATTAGAATTCGTTTTATTTCCCTGGCACCAAGAAGGCAGATTGTTGCCAGGTTAATACAAAAATTATTATGTGTTTTCTATTTTTCTGACAATTAAAATAAAATTATTTAAATTTTCTGTAAGAAATGTGAAGAGGAATTGTAAATTTATATCACATACGGTAAACAAACAGTCGATGGAGTTTTTGTCCTTACGACTTGTAGAAAATAATTATTTAGGAATAATTGCTGAGATTGGTGTATGTGTGTTAGTGACCAAAAATTAAAAAGTAAACAAGGGTGACAAATTTTGACGCCAAGTGATTGTGTTTATCGACAACGTATTTAGAATTGACGCCAACGTTATCGCCATGACTGTGGTTATACACTAATGCTAAAGAAATCTAAAAAATCTAGTTCGTCTAAGTGGATTTAAAAACACAAACTGAATAATATGAAATTTTACTGTTTAAAAAAAAAATTTTTGTTTATGTGCAAGACCGTATAAAGTTAATAATTTTATAAGTTTAATTTTAAAGTTGAAGTCTTATTTGGCTAATATCATAGTGCTCTAATGCGATATTTCATAAACCAGCCGACAAAACATTATACTAAACATCATGCTAGAATCACAAAGAAAAATTGTTTTGATGATTCCTAAAATAGTTTGTATTTAGGCATTAAGATCCCGTGAGTTTGACCATTTTTAAAAATTATATTTTTTATAGTTTTCAATGAATTTTGTACCTTCACTATAGACAAATATCATATGAAATGCTTTTTTAAGACGCGTCCAACGGTATATAAAAGCACATGCTGACACATCCTTTTTCACGGATATTCTACAAAGAAATAGGATTTTTAAGTTTTTCCGATTTAAATGCCAGATTAACATATTTAACTCTTTAGTTGATTCAAGTAAATACGTGTTTCAGATTTTTTTTTAAATTCGCACTAGTTTGCGTTTTATCAAAACTTCAATACGGTGGGAACATTATGTTCCAAACAGGGCAAAACGGGTATCAGAGCTTATCGTTTTACAAGGACATCATTGTAGTGTAGATATATTGTTTTTATTTTGTAATACATTTTCCGAAGTGATCTGGGCCAAATTTTGAATATTTAGAATTACTCGAATCTGTCATTCAAATCCGAAAATCTTCCGTACTAAAAACTTAAATATGTTATTTTTTGTAGAAAATCCTTGAAAACAGGATGTGTCAGGACATGTTCTGACATTTTTTATATACCGTCGGACGCGCACTAAAAATCCATTTCTTATAAGTCTAATATTGTATATATTGTCTTTAGGTAAAGAAATTTTTTTTTGAAAGCCTAAATTTTTTTTAGATCGGTCCAGCTCACGGGGTCTTAATGCTAGACACGAAATATTTTGGGAATCATCAGAAAACTAGCCAAGGTACATTTTGAGGTTTGGGACAAAAACACTCTTTTCCCCGCCATAAAATGTGAATCGCTCTAATGCACATTTATTTACAAAAGTATCTTCTGAACTACTGTGAATCCGACTTTAAATCTTCTAATGTATTATAAGTACATTCAGGCTAACTTCGAAATAAAAATAAAACGGGTTGGAATGGTCACTTCCTATTTTGCACATAAACAAAATTTTAGCCTTTTAATTGATTTTATTTCTAACATGACCAGACAGTTTTCCAGACCAATCGCTTACCTTAATAGTTTTTGTTATAGTTCGAAAAAATTCTTATAAAAAAACCAAATTTCAAAAATGGCAACAACTTAGAGTATGGACACAATCGGAGCGACAACGTAGGCATTGACAATTTTCTTTTTATTTCTCTGGCATCGAGAATGCACAATGTTGCCAGTTTAATATAAAAAAAACCAATGAGTGTTCGAACTCACGGGCGTTGTGTTAGCACTTTTTTGTTACACGGTACCTGTTCGATTTCTATGATCACATTAGTAAATATTACCTTGGAAAATAAAAAAAAAGAATAGTTTTTGTGCTGAAGGCTCGTTTGCTATTGACTTTCTTTTTTCTTACATCTGCTTTATCATGAGATGTTATATTGTTAAACTAAATAAATGAATATTTATCTCACTGAAATAATTGTTTTTGTTTTGTCATAAACAGAGCGACGACAAAAAGTATTGAATAGTGTAGAGAACTTATTGCACTCTTTTTCCGCTCTCAGAGAATGAGTAAAAGAGCTTAAACGAGTCTTATTCTCTTTATTGAATATTTCAATATAAATCCACCACTTCGACAATGATATTCCATAAAACAATACAAAAAGCACAAATGTTTCAAAAGGCATCAATGTATCACATCAAAATTATGAATGGAGCAAGTTATTACAAAAAGGCTGTAAGATTTAAGGCTGTAAGAGATCACGTTTTCTCCGATTAGTGAAAAAAATGTAAATGCCGCGGGTGGGATTCGAACTCACATTCGCTGGACGATCGTTTCGATGTTTGTGAAGCATCATCTTCAACAGCGTCTAGCCCGTTAAGCCACTGAGGTGTGTATTTACACAAGTCACTAACCGAAGACATTTATTGATTGTGTGCAGAGTGATTGGTTGTCGCTACTTAAACATTGCTTTCCTACTGACACGCACTGATGCAGAAATTTTTGAAAGTTCTATTTATAGAACGAACTATTCTAATTATAGTTGTCTCGTTCTGTTTTGGTTTGGCCCTACCATATGTTTCAAATTTCTCTGGTTTTAACCGGAGAAAACATGTTCTCTCTCTCTCTCTTATAGTAGTGATACGTTTTAAATTATTCGCCAGAGTCGCCAGTGCTTTTGAGTCATACAATTCGTTCCATGAGTTCTCTATACTATTCAATACTCTTTGGCGACGACGACCTGCTTGTTTGTTCGCTGCCGCTACATCAATACCATCATACTTATTTTCAGGCAGATTATTGTTGTACAACAACCATGTATGTGATGCTAACGCTGTGTGTTGTTTGCATGTGTTCACTTTGATAGATTGCGCTACCCGTGCCTATACATGTTAACATATTAAAATTAGTACGTGTTGTAAAAGTTTTGATATTTTCCTGACAACTAAAATTAAAATATTTTAAAATTTTCTAAGAAATATCAACCCAAAATAATTAGTTGTTGTATACTGATAAAATTTGGGGCCAGATTTCATTGACTGTTTGGAGTGTATTTCCATGAAATGTAATTTTATAGAATCGAAATTGAACCCCAGGAAAATCGGCCCCAATAGAAAAAAATTGGTTTTGCTTTATCCGTCGATTTGATTAATTTCAGAATGAATATACAATACACAGATAAATATATTCCATGACATATTTCTTTTCTTTCTTTCTAAAGCAGTAAAATATAGTTTATTAAAATTTCTGTTGAACGTGTGTTGAAGCGCCGTAGACAGAAAATTTTTCCCAAAAAAATTTGCACGATTTTTTTTTGGAAAATTTTTTTTTAATTTCTTTCTAAAATGGTAAAACAAAGTTTATTATAATTTTTGTTGATCGTGTGTTGAAGCGCCGTAGGCAAAACATTTTTCCCAAAAAAATCGCGCGATATTTGGGGTCCACTTTCATTGGGGCCCATATTCATTATGAAAAAACACCCCAAGTGCAAGCGAAAATGGACCCCAAATGTACGAAATACCACCCCAAAATTTCGTGTTGTTGTAACCTGTTTGGCTAGACGACTAGTCAATAGTTGCTATGGAGGAAACTGCAGGTATCACAATGGGCTTCTTTAGCCTAAGTTTGCTAGACAGCGTGCTGTCTTGCAGTCTTTTCAACCAACCAACCTGTGTGTTGGCTTGGGGCCCATTTTTATTCTGCAATTGGGGTGTTATTTCCTGGGGCCCGTTTTCATTTCGCAGGTAAATTCCTATTCCATAAGGTGAAAAATTACAGTCGATGTGATTTGTGATCTTCCGACCTGTAAACAATACTAATTTAAGAATAATTGCTATGATTTGTTGCTGCTAAGGTCAAGTTCGCGCAGTAGAACGAATGCCCCGAATTAAGGCTATTTGAACGTGAAGCCGCAACTGACCCTCATAATTGGACGACCAAAACTTAAAGACTTGTTGCTTTAATACGTGCATATGAAGCCAATTTGCCTATTAAAAGTTATAGCTTTTTATATTGATTGCAACACGCAGAAGACAACAACACGCAGAAGACTGCAACAGGATACTCCTCGTACATATGTGTGTATCATAAAATAACAAAACACATCATATCTACTGCAATAAACGATTTATTTAATTTCATTTATTTGAACACATATTCCAAACGTGATGAAGCGTAAAACCATAATGCTGCATCCTTTTAGATCCTGCACAGTTATGGTTTTAGTTATCTCTGTACAGAATAACATATGTGTGTGTGTGTAAGTGTGTTTGTGTAACTGAACATGTATTGTTGTAGTCGATTCTGCAAATGCGGTGTGCGGGTATCATGAGGTACGAGAATTGTGGTATTCTGGTACGTGTCTCTGGTAGAGTAATTTTAATTTGATGAAGACACACACGTGAAATCGTACATACAAACTCGCATTATCCATGAGAGACTTAGAAATTAAATCATGTTTTTAGGTAAACAAACTTAATATTAAATCTTGATTTTGTACTTCTTCTGCTGCTGTGTGTACTCATTGCAAGGCTCAATAATATTCGTACCTCTCTAACTACAATTGACATGAAATGCATGTAAAGTGAACATTTATAACAACCATAACTTCTCAGATGGCATTAATAGGTGTTCTCTAGTGCTTTGATAGAAATTGAAATATAAACATTTTCCATATCCTACTTAACGAGCTGAGGGTTGGAAAGGGGGTTGGCAACTCTTCATGTTTGAATGTTTAAAATTTAGGTTAAACAAAATATGTATGAGCCTACTTTGCCGACTTGTTTTTAGTGTATTGACACTTGACTTCAGCCGGTGTTTCAAAGTGTTTGTTCTGTTCTATTTGGTTTAGTTTGATTCTGTTGTTTTTTTTTGGTTTCTACTGGCTAAATGCAAAATGGCTTTGTTAAGTATAAAGGATTTTAAGCAGCTAACAAAAACAAAGCAACGAGATCAGAGGGTTGTAAAAACCGTTTCCGGTCATTAAAAGGAAAACGGAAACAGCTAACATTCGAATGAATTTCCGGTACACGGTTTGTTGTTGGCACGTCCAGTGTATATAGTTGTTGTGCACTACTTGCAGTTTTTTTTGCTACGTTTTTGTTGCAATTGCAGCAAACTATTTACAAGTAGTACTACAATACCAAACTACTTTAACTATCAGTTTTCGTGTGCGAGTGTGTGTATTCGTCTTCAAAACGTGTTACTCTTCAATATTCGAAATCCTGTTATGACCAACAGTGCGGGCAATGGTGGTGGCGAGATAATGTATTAAATTTACGATATCCTGTAAACAATACGAGAATTACAAGAATTGGTTAAAATAGTTTTAGCAAAAAATGGTATTGAGGTTGTAGTAAGTGTCAAATTTTAAAATCGTTTATTATAATCGTTTGTAACTCCATATAAATCGAAAATATTGAATTTTGTGAGCTGTATTTTAAACGATTGTAGCTTCTATAGTTTCGAAGTTGATATAGCGAATCAATACTATTCTAAGGGAAAATGAGAAAGATTAAAGGTTCAGACATGAACACTTATCACGCCAACATTCTGAGCAAAAATAGTTTAACTGTAGAAGGACAACAACCCTTTGATTGAAGAATTAATAAGCACTGACTGTATAACAGCATTTGGTTCTTGGGTCATCGGCTATTTCGGTGGTGATAAAGCATTTTGCTGGGCCTTGCCACGCCCCCATATTAACTCCAATGCTATGTGACTTTTAGGCATTTAATATTATGTTCTATAATGGAAATCCAACTCTTACAACGTAAAGTTGTTTCGGTTCAAAGGCAGATGTTTTGCAGATGATTCTTGCGGTTTCGTCGGCAAATATCGCAGCTGTGACATTGCCTGAAGTAAGCATATCCGACGTAAAAATTATGTATCGTATAACACAGGACACTGTACACTTCCGTTTGGTATACAGTTTTACTTCTGGCATTGACTTTGATGCATAGTCAGTGGGTCTTGAAATAGACTTATTGTAAAAGTTGCTTTTCCATTAACATAGGTGAGTACATTCGACGTTACAACTCTTTACAACACAACCCAGAAAGCCTTGCGGCTTTTATCGACCGAAATGGCATTGAAAATGTGACGAGTCACAAATCTTCTTCATTATTCCAATCATCACAAGTGCAGACCATATGAAAACTCTAGTGATAATTAAAGAAAAATTGGTTTAAATAAAGTTGACTCGCAATCGGCAAGGATATGTAGATGGAAAAGTATGGTTTGGAGTCTATTCTAAAGAGCTGGGTCTAGACCTTGCAGAAGGGCTACCAGACCATTGTAGTGTATTTCTGACTGAAGTCATGGCAATCGGAAAAGTTTCCCTTTGGCTGGGACGAAACGTCATCACAGCCTGGGGTATCAACATCTACTCTGACAATCAGGCTGCTATAAAATACGTGATATCTGTATTCCTGGATTCAAAAACTGCCTACAACTACCGCGCATCTCTAAATAAGAAGCCCAGCCATGCAGTTCAATACTTACCCTATATGGGTGCCAGGGCACAGGAACTTTCCAGGGAACCATAGACCAGATGAGCTGCAAAATTAGGAACTACCTTTCCTGTACCACTGGATATGTAACATGTGCGTAAACTCCATTCTACATGCAAGTTTATGCTTATAACCGAAGCTCCCAGACATGCGAAGGATAGATGGTCTCGTGTCAGAAATTGCAGGATCACCAGGAAAGTATGGCCAAGTTATTACCTAAATCGTACGCTATACCTGAAATCAAGTTCTAGACAAAATATCTCTAATAGCTGTAATCACTGACCACTGTTTAATAGACTGACACCCGTCTAAGCTTGGAATCTCAGCTCAGAAATAGTGCAGAAGCTGTGGCGTTGAAAAGCAGGACGAAAACGGCGAACATCTGATAGGCTACTGTCCGGCCTTCTGTACAAGTAGGAGAACATTTCTACGATCTTACTTCATGTTCATGGGAAAAGTGGCCACAGCACGAATCAAATCAGTCTTAAGAGAATCAGTTTTGGGATATCATTTGTGGCAGACCATGTTCACTTAAACTGTCCCCAATTTGTAATTCACTAGGTTCAAATCAGGCTGAAAGCTCGCAAATTGCTTTGAAGCCAGGTCTGGGCCGTTTTAGCCTTATCGGACGGCGCAGAATTTTGCTGGAGAGTCCACGGCTGGGAATGGTTAAGTTGCTTCACCACTTCGCATAAATGCAAGTCAGTGACCGCATCGTAAGAGACACCATCAAAAACCATGACTGAAGCTGGGTGATGATCCTTTTCGAACTATGGGATCTGTTGGGAAGCTTTCTGAGATGACCATGCATACGCTCTATCATTGACTTTGTTAAATTTTTCCTTGATGGTAAATATTTTTTTATCGGTGAACAAGTTTTTTGCGCAAGTTATCAGCGACAATTCAGCAAAAGTTGTTTGTTTTTCCTATCCTATTTGTTTTAAGCTGCAGTCAACAGAATTCCGGTACGGCGTATGAATGCCCCAAGTTCCAAGTCTATTTTAGTAATTCGACTCATGGATGTTTGTCTGATATTCATCTCACGGGCCATGATGTTCTGTTTTCGGACCGGATTTTGCTGAACTCTTGATTTTACGGCTTTGTTGACTTGTGGCGTTCGAACTATGCCTGTACGGCCTGACCAGTGGCGGCCTTTGAGATCTCCAGTCTTCTTTAACGGTTTATATACTGGTAGACGAACAAATGATTAATTCCTAGTGAGCGCGGAGTTTTGCAAGTATCGCCTGTTTTCATTTCACTCTTAAAAAGCGCTAAAACATCGATGCGGTTCTCATTTGCTGACCACTCCTTGGTGAAAGCTGAAACAATTTTGAATTCCCGTTACCCACTAACACTATAGTGGTAAGGTGTCATAAAAAAGGGATAATAATAGGGTATGTTGAATTCTACCATTGGATTGGGTGCATTGAATATAGTAACAGTATTTATGTTCCTACAGTATACGATATTTCGTCGAGGATAAATTCCATTTTGTATCTAGATATTCACATCGTCAAATGTGTTGTTTTTTTTATATTCCGTTTCAAATTTGAATGTTAACAATCTAATTTGTCTACACAAAACTTGAACAGAAGTCCAAGATATGTATGTAAAAATATTGCTTGGTGAGTGATTGGCTGGGTGATTTATCAGCGAACTGATTAACCAACTACAGAAAGTAATGTTATTTTTTTCAATTTGTTTGTCATAATGTTTCCAACGTTTGTCTTTCAACTATTACGGACACAGAAAACACTGTTCAGACTTGAATTTAACAGAACTGCAAACTAAATAATAATCATGTTTGGAAACGTGTTTCACTTAAAATTAAATATCTCCAGAACAGAGCATTGCATTCATATGATCTTAGTATCATTCCAAAGATGACACAATATACTTTCTGATGAACCTAACTCAGAAACTGAGGCCCAAATGATCATCGGATGCATTTGTTATAGGTCGAAGTCCAGACAATCGTTAGAGATATGGAATAAATTATATAATCGTTTTGTAGACTTTTGTAGACTGGCCACGCTGTACGTCAACTAGAATTTGTGAAAGCATAATTTTGTGAAAAATACCCCCAAATTTCCAACCAGTTATCTCAAAAATTACGGGACGTATTGAAAACTAATACACGTCTTTGTTTAGTGTCTTGGCTACTTTTTGCCTAAATTATTTCCCTGCCTATATCATATAGGTATCTAATGGTGATAACATTTAAATCAAGTGTGAACCTTGTACTCTTCGAGGCAGGGTCAAACGTTCAACTATAAATGCCAAAAGTATTCATACAGGTTGCTGATAAAGTAAAAAAAAAATACCACTGTGTTTCCCAGGAATATACACTTTTGGTCTAACTGTAGACGATAGTCGTTATTGTAATCCTCCAACATAATAATTCTCCTGATATTTAACTACAATTATTTTCTCTTACCTTATCCTAAACTACATTGTGAACCAGTTAAACCTTTCGGGTCTAAATAAATAAATAATTTTTTTTAGTTAATGTATGAGAAATTCATACTACAAGCTTACCATTCAGGAACATTGAGAAATGGTTGGGTTTTGTTGGAAATAATAGGCAATTCAGTTCAACACACACTCACTGGCACGACTAGTTTCAAAGTCCGTAACAAGTTCATCATCAGATGCCTAACTACTGTGCCTGAACTGATACCATCGGTTGATCATTAATCGTATATATACAAACTCAATTCTGCAATTCACATGTGCGAATTAGTATCGATCGAAGATCCCTAAGTATCAACATACACTGAAAGGCCTATAATTCCAACAACAAGATCATATAGCTTTTATCCACTATGTTCTTCTTTTCCTCATGCGTTCTCGTATTGTTGCAGTGCTTTAAGGTGAGATCTCATACATTAACCAAAAACTAAGAAAATCGGTCATAAAAATTCAAATTCAAATAAATAAAAAGTTTGTCATTGTATCTATTCTCGCAATTTCTAGTTGTACACACACTGATTGGGACTTACAGTTTTACACCGATGCCGAACGGTATTTTGAGTAGCTTTTTCATGGCTAAATACTCGATAGTGTCGCCGATACTAAGCGAGTGTCTTCGAAAGAAATGTAAGGTGGTCTCAGCAGGGATCGAACCTACGTACTAATCTACAACAGCCCCGCGTACTTACCATTGCACCACCTTCCGAGTCTGGCAACCATACTTACCATTGCACCTTCTTCCAAGTCTGGCAACCCTATAACTTTTTCCTTTGTTTTCAGATCGGCTTATGACAGCCCTCGTTCGAGGCGTCAGTCCATATTAATTTGTGTCAGCGTGCATTTCGTGCAGATTTAAATGTTCTCAATTGTGAGAACCCAAGATGCCTATCGAGCAACATATCGAGTAAGGAGAGCGCCTTCAAACTAACTCCATTATGTAAAGGGTTTTTCAATAAGAACGCTATAAAAGTTTTTTTAAATAAAACAAAACCGGTTTTAGATACCAATGAAATTCTTTATTCCTGTGAAAGTACGTTCGATGCCATTATGTATGGAACTCGATTTCTTTTGCATGGCCACCACGGGCACGCTTGCAGAAGTCCAGACGCTGAACCCAATTTTCGACGGTTTTCAAGCATAAATCGGCCGATACTGCTGCAATTCCACGTTCGATATTCGTACGAAGTTCATCAATCGACGCTGGCTTGTTGGCATAGACCATACACTTGACGTAGAACCACAGGAAATAATCTAATGGCGTTAAATCGCACGACCGAGGCGGCCAATCGACTGGGCCATTTCGTGAGATAACACGTTCACCAAACTTGGTTTTCAATAAATTGATTGTGGCATTCGCTGTGTGGCTTGTGGAGCCGTCCTGTTGGAACCACATGTCCTCCAAGTCCATATTATCCAATTGGGGCCAAAAATATTCGGATATCATAGACGGTAGCGATTCGCATTCAAGTAATGTGCCCGTCTTAATCATCACGGAAGAAGTACGGCCCAATGACGCCGCCGGCCCATAAACCGCACCAAACCGTAATTTTTTCTGGATGCAATGATGACTCATGGATTAAGTGTGGATTGCTGTCTGACGAAGCCATTCAGCCAGAAATGAGCCTCATCACTGATTGTTGAGGCTTCTTAAAGTTTGCCTCTTAAAGTTGAGGCCACTGACTCCAAATTTCGGTAGTAAATTCTAATAATATCGAGTCGTTGTTGGGCCGTATATCTTTCCGTGATCAAATGGCAAACCTTACTGAAGAGAAATGTCAAAAGAGCGGAAAAATATGGCGTCGTTTGCTGTCCCTATCGATTTACTTTTGTAGCGTCTCTGTTGAAAAACCCTTTATTTAAACGAAATAATTGTTGCCTCCGGCAATCCTGGTAATGCGGGACAATCTGATGAGATAATTCAGGCTGTAGAGGCCAGTCTTGAGAGGTGACTTTCAGTGACATCCAGTCGTCGCCGATATTTGCAGTTAGGTATCCCTCACATGGCTCTCTGTCGCATAATTCGTGCAGATGTAAAGTTAATCCCTTACAAAATTCAATTAACCCATCGAGTTTTACCGATCGACAAGTTTGGGAATCCAGGGGAATTAGGAAGTTTTATATGGTACACTCTGTAGCACTGTGCTTAATAAGGTTTATTATCTTGTTGTTCAGGTAAATCAATAAACTTAATTTAACGACGGCCGGGGACGAGCCCCAGGATATTTCACCTCAAATCCAAAATGAAATCTGGTGTCAAATTTCTTCACAAGGAGGCAAGGAAAGAAGAAAGAATTTTTCGCCTGGCCAAGTGTCAATAATTGAATGTCTTTTAATTGTTACGGCCGTCGGTGGTGCAATGGTAGTGTGCCCGGCTCTTGGCCATAATAACGTGGGTTGGATCCCTGCTCTGACCTCACTACATTTTTTTCGACGGCGGTCAACTCACTTAATGATGGCGACACTTTCGAGCATTTAGCCATTCAAACGCTTCTCAAAATACCGTTCGGAACCGGTGTAAAACTATACGTCGCAATCAGTGAGGGTAAAAACTAAAAAGTGCACCGATCACTAGTTGTAGGAAGCTCTCCCCAATTTCTCCGTGGGAAGGATTAGGAAACCAATTTCTTAGTTGTTGCAAAGCCCAGCTGGCAAAAAAACCTATGTAGATCCCTTCATGGGATGTTGTGGGACACCATGTTTGTTGCCAGATCAATATTATAAGCAACATAAACAATAAAAGTAGTTGAATTGCAATATCCTTAATGTATCATTTATACTAAATGTCGAGGCTGTTTAATGCTACTTATCCTTGAAATCAACTGCGATCTTTTCGTAATATTTGTGGCCTAATTATATTTATTACTGTGACCATTTAGCCTGTATATTGATTTGGGGCCCGTTATCATTGTGCAATTGCGGTGGTATTTCCTGGGGACCATTTTGGTTCCTTCGAATTAGATGTTGGAAGCATTTATTTCGATTCAATAAATAAATTGTTTTAAACTAATACTTTTTAAAATATTTTCAATTTACAGGAAAACATACTCTTGGAATTTTCGCTGTTTTACTCAGATATTAAATATTTGAGTTGGAATTTTAACATTTTTAAAAGTACGCTCTAACATTAGTTTAGAACGTTTCTAAATTGTGCTCGAAATTCTGAAATTTATATGGAATTTTCAATAACTTATAATGGAAAATTTCAGTTTCGTTTGCAATGTTCTCACCACAGAGTATTGACGTAAAGAGCTGCCATTGCTCTCATCTCACTATTCTCACTATTCGTGTTGCGGTCGGTGCGCTAGAGAGTTATTTGACGTAAATTGGCTTACACCAGGTGGAATTACAAAAATTGTTGACTTCAACTTTTCATATCTTTTTGATGAAATACTGTGAAATTTAAAAGTATTTTGGACTTTTTTTTGCTACATTTTATGGTTAGTATATATGGACATTTCCATTTTGACGTTACGTGACATTTGTATGAAAAAATATTTAAAAAATATATGATAAAGATATATTTTTAAAAAGTTTTTTAATATTTGTGTAGTAATTAGGTAACACCTTTATTCATTAAAGAACTTGAGAACACTCGACACGTAGGATTCAATAATAGAAGCAAAAATATGAGCTGGCGTGATGTTGCAAAAAACAGAAGTGGGTGTTTGACTTGGATTACAAAATTGCAAAACTCTGCGAATTTGGCAACACTTTTTTATGAAACTTTTGTTAGTAGCATTTAAATCAATATACGTTTCTTTTCCAAGTTATAAAATTTAAAAATGTTTTCTAAGTTTTTTTTATATATTACCTTAGTATCTGACGTGACGTTACATGACGTTACGTTACTTAAATTTCCACTGGAAAATTTTAAGGTAAAATTGTTATTAAAAAATGACTTAACGCAAATAAAACATGATTTTTAAATTTTATATGTATATTTTAACTTTTAAGATATATTATTTCGCTTGTTGAAAAAACATTTTAAGCAAAAAATATTTTTTTTTGTAAAATAATGATTGGGAGAACAAGGTGAGATAGTAGATAGTTATAAGAAAGTTATATATAGGTCTTAAATTATTGTTCTAGTTGAAAATGCAGTTTCTGCTGCTCTTATTTGCACGTCTTCCACTTTCGAAGATTCGAATTGTATAATTAATCTTAGAAATGTTAATTGTAAAACATGAACCTGTATTTTGTAGCCTGATAACACACCATCGCAACTAGGGAAAGCTGTGAACTCCACGATTTAATTAATTTCGAATACTTCTCTTTAATACTACATGTAAAAAAAAAAACTGGTGGATAACTTTTAAGTTTTCGGTCAGGGTGGACCTTTCTGTGGAAATGCCCATATATATAGTATATACAAATTTTAACGCATAAATCCAAATGCCGTTGTTGGATGGTTTGAGCCATTGCCTCTATCTGGTATTATTAAAGCACTACTTTCCAACATCCAACCAATTTACTGAGAGAGTAGGCGTCTCTATACGTCTTTACTCTATGGTTCTCTCTTTGACATAGTATATTTCAATTTCATTTGGAATTATCTGAAACGGAAGTATAAATTCTTTATTAACAAGAACGAAAATTCCCAATGTCGTTCAAAATTTGTACTTGGTAAAGGAAAATTCAATTTAATATATTTTCATAATTTGAAAAATATATAAGGAACAAAAACATTTCACATTCATATTATACTGAGCGGACATTTTTAATTTTTTATTTGTAATTTTCTCAATTTGAAGTTGAAGTTACCAATTTTTTTAAAATTGGGAAATATTCAATTTCATTGGAAATTTGTCAATTGGAATTGAAAAATCTAATTTTTTTAAATTCAAAATTCGTTGGTTTATTTAGAATTTTAAATTTTTTTTTTTGGAATTTGTTTTGTTTTGTTTGGCATCTCAAATATCTGTGGTCCCCGACATTATCGAGCACATTATCCGTATTTAATGTTTGACAAATCGGTTTTCGTCGCAGAGTCACAGTCATGTAGAAATGCACATTTTCTGTTGACTACAGACACAAGCAAGTATTTGCTTCGTTTCACTTTGTCTATTGGTGCAATTTTGAAATTGCTGCAGGTGTTTGAAACAACATATGCCACATTTACTTATGCACTTGCATGGGCTCACACACACACATGCACTCATTCACATACACACTCACATACATATATCCAAACATGAATATAAATTCAAAGTTTTTTGTCTTTTTTGTTGTTTTTTTTACCGATTGTTCGAATGTTTCATAGGGTCTGATTGTTAGTTTGCTTTGCCAATACTCTTTTCCCTCGTTTGTTTGTTTGTTCCCCTCCTCCCTGCATAGTTATTCTACTGCAGTTGGATACGTTCAACATTCTGTTACGTTGATGTTGTTGCTGTCATTTTGTGCCCTGGTGTCCCTTTTTTTGTTTTTGTTATTGTTGTTGTTATTGCTTCAACATTAAGCTGTTAAAATGGCATAGTTGTAGTTGTTGTTCTGTTGCTTTTTGCCACCAAAGTTGTACCTCATCCCTCTGCTAACGCTTTTGTGAAACTTGACTGGTCATTTGCTGTACGCTTTGTTCCAAGCAGAGAGGTGGTTAGAAAAAGTTCAAAGTTCTTGTGGCAATCATGTCGTACTCGTAACGGCGAGAGAAAATGCTTGTTTCGCTTGCGAGGGGGCAGATAAAGTAGTTGAAGGAAAAATACATAAAAACTTTGGTTATATTTCTCATAAACTCTTAAGGAAATGTCGTGTTTTTCTGCATTCAAACAGTTTTATCATATGCCATTTGTGAGTTGTGGCAGAAAAAACCCCCACATACACACTGAGTGCTTGGCTTTGTGTGTGTGTGTCGGAAGGAAATACAGTATTGGTCAAGACAATTGTTGCTCCTGCAAAACAATTTGATACAAACGGAAGAGAAAATTTGTGCATAAGCAAAAAGAGAATATCCAAGCGGAATATTTACTCATTGTATTCCTGAAATACATATACTAGTACTGCTAGATGGTAGTTTTATAAAAAGTCACAACGAAGGGTAACAAAATATTTGTTCAGAAGGAGTTACAAACTTGAATAATTAACACATACAAATTATTAAAAATAACGTCGAAATAATTGAATTAAAACAAATTAAGCGCTATAAAATGGTTCGTTGTCTGTTTCTCTCAATCACAGAAAAATTCCGTTGAGGCAGCCGAATAAGCCGTAACCGAATTTAGAGGTTGTCACAACCAAATTAGAGATTGTCACTGCCGAACTAGAGGTTGTCACAACCGAAGTGGAGGTTGCCACAACCGAAGTGGAGGTCGTCACAACCGAAGTGGTGGTTGTCACAACCGAATTTTAGTTTGTCACATGAGAATTAGAGGTTGTCACAACCGAATTAGAGGTTGTCGCAACCGAATTATACGTTGGCACAACCGAAGTAGAGGTTGTCACAACCGAAGTGGAGGTTGTCACTACCGAATTATAGGTTGTCGTATGTGAATTAGAGGTTGTCATAACCGAATTAGAGGTTGTCACAACAGAATTTAGATGGTGTAACAACTGAATTTTGAAAGTTTTTGCTATTAATTTAATGACGATTTATATTTCATGTATTCTCATAAATAATATTAAAGCGAGGAAATAAATCACTTTTTATGGGGGAATCGTTAGGGAAATATATTAATTTTACATGACACTTGCGACCGTTTTTGAAGTCCTAGATAACATGGGTCACCGCACCTATTCTGGCCCGTTGTGTTTGGCGATTTGGGTTCTAAACTTTTCTATATGCAGATGATACGTGGGTTCGATCCCTGCTCTGATCACCTTACATTTATTTTCGACGTCGGTCACCTTGCTTATTATCGGCGACACTATCGAGTATTTAGCCATAAATAAGCTTTTCAAAATACCTTTCGGAATCGGTGTAAAACTATAGGTCCCAGTCAGTGAGGGTAAAACCTAAAGAGGGCATGGATCACTGGTTGTGGGAAGCTCTCCATAATCTCTACATGGGATGTATCGGGTAACCATTTATTTATTTTATATGCAGATGATGGTAGCACATCTGAAACGATCGAACTTGAAAACTTCAGAACTGTTGATATCTGCTCATACTGCACCCTGACAAATGTGGGCATTTTCTATAAAAATAATATGCTTGAACACAAAAGCCATAATTATATTATTTTTACTTACATTATTTAATAACAACAAATAAAATCTTGATATCACCGAGATTTGTCTTTAGAATTTTAAACGTTAAATTTCAAATAAATAGAATTACTTTGTGGTAACCGAATTGAAAATGAATTCAGTTGTACCAACATAATTCATTAGAACTTCAGGCACAGCAACCGAATTAACGCCAAAATTTCCGAATCCGAATTGAAATATTCAGTAGTTGCACCTGAATTGATGCCACATTCGGTTGCTGCAACCAGTTTTGATAGCAATTTCGGTTGTAGCATCCGAAATAATTCCAAATTCGGGTTATGCAACAGAAATTATGTAAAATGTAGTTGTCAGAACGAATATAATTTAAGATGAAATGTCACAACTAAATCAATTATGAATTGATGTTGCTTCAACTGAATTTCACTTGTGGGGACTAATACCAGTCGTGACAATTTAAATTCGGTTATGGCAACATCACTTCGGTGCAGCAGCTGAATGTAATATTGCTACAATCTCTTTTCAAACAAATAGTTCTGTGAGTACTTACTTACTTATCCGGTCTCGAACAACCCCAGGAGGCCAAGGACCTTACAGAACGAAGATAAGATATTTCACCAACCAGTTCGATCTTTTGCCTTATCTCTCCAGTTGGCAATACCAAGTGTATGCAGGGATTCGTCAACCTGATCCCTCCAGCGGAGTTTTGGCCTTCCTATTTTCCGTCTTCCTTCGAGTTCAGTATCGAAAAGCATTCGTGCTGGTTCGTCTTCATCCATTCTACTGACATGGCCTAGCCAGCACAATCGCGTTACTTTGATGCGCTTAACTGTATCAATGTCGGGATAGAGCTCATAAAGCTCATGGTTCACGCGTCGCTGATGCTCGCTGTTGTGCACTATAGGGCCATAAATTATTCAGAGTATTGTATCGTTACAGTTGTTTCGTCTTCTTGCGATAATACAGAGGATTTTGGGCCATAAAGCAAGACAGGTTGTATGAGAGCCTGGTACAGCTTGGCCTTTGTTACTCGAGAGAGAGATTTGTCTCTAACGTACTAGCTTAGCACAACATAACATCTATTCGCAAGCACAATTCTCCACTTGATCTCAAGGCTGACGTTGTTGTTTTTGTTTACGGTAGATCCGAGGTATATAAATTCGTCCACCAACTCAAAATTATACCGGCTATCAATGTTCACGCTTTCGTCTAATCGCGTGGCGGCCCTGCTCCTTGAAACCATTAATTTTGTCTTGTCCTCATTTACTGCCAGACCCACTTTTGCTAACTCGTTCTCAATTCTCGAAAATTCTCTGAGTGCATGGGGAATATCAAAGGCAAATGTTTCCCTCAATGTCTAAATCCGTAAAGACAAATTAATAAATTTTTCCTTACTAGGATTCAGTTGCATGAAATGTTCCCACAATAACAGCAGTTTAGACCGCTGTTTTAAGTTTATCCGATGTTGATATCTGGCATCAGGTATTGGTCTTCAAGCATACTGTACAGTTTTTTAAAGTTACAACTGTTTGTGGGCTGTCAATGTACACAAGTTCAATTGAATGGCTGATTGGAGAAACAACATGAGTAAATAACACAGTGCAGCACGAAAAAATATATCCATATACGGACATTTACTTTTTTATGGGCCCCCAATGATTTGGGGCCTCGGTGTCATTTGTGGAAAAAGTGATCAGTTTGTCAGGCTCATATCTTGCAAGCCGTTTGGAAATTTGATTTACTCTCTGAGTAGGTCTTGTCATAAAGAGCAAAAATTGTGAATATATAAAATCAAAAAGACTTCATCTTCAAGCTCAAAATCGCAAAAAACTTTTTTTCCACTGTTCAAAATGTTCATGACTTATAAGCTTATAGTATGAATTTCTCATACATTAACCATCGCAAAAAACTTAAAAAAATTAAATTTTTTTACCTTTTTTCCCCTGTTCAGGTCGAGGTCGATAACTAGCAAACCGTTCAAAATTCAAGGAAACAATCAACTACAGAAATGTACCAAAGATCTTAATAAACAACTTTTTTGAACATATGAACTTCCTGGGAATGATAATTAATACAGTTTAGGTAGCCCTTCTAGGAAGTTCATATGTTTTGCCCCCTATTTATTATATGGCAATTATAATTTGTAGTTTCAGCGATTTCTCTGCAGTAAGGTTTGCCATTTCATCATAGAAAGAAATTTACTACCGGAATTTGGAGTCAGTGGCCTCAACTTTAAGAAGCCAACTTTAAGAGGCCTCAACAATCAGCGATGAGGCTCATTCCTGGCTGAATGGCTTCGTCAATAAGCAAAATATGCGTTAGTGGTCAGACAGCAATCTACACGTAATCCATGAGTCATCATTGCATCCCGAAAAAATTACGGTTTGGTGCGGCGTATGGGCCGGCGGCGTCATTGGGCCGTACTTCTTCCGTGATGATCACGACCGGCACATTACTGTGAATGCGAATCGCTACCGTTCAATGATAACCGAATATTTTTGTCCCCAATTGGATAATATGGACTTGGAGGACATGTGGTTCCAACAGGACGGCGCCACAAGTCACACAGCGAATGCCACAATCAATTTATTGGAAACCAAGTTTGGTGAACGTGTTATCTCACGAAATAGGCCAGTCGATTGGCCGCCTCGGTCGTGCGATTTGACAGCGTTAGATTATTTATGCTTGAAAACCGTCGAAAATTGGGTTCAGCGTCTGGACTTCTGCAAGCGTGCCCGTGGTGGCCATGCAAAAGAAATCGAGTTCCATATATAATGGCATCGAACGTACTTTCACAGGAATAAAGAATTTCATTGGTATCTAAAACCGGTTTTGTTTTATATAAAAAATCCTTTGTAGCGCTCTTATTGAAAAACCCTTCATATCTCTAAAGAAAAGTATACTGTTAATCGATGATATCACGAAATTTTATATGTTTTGACATTTCTTGTTTAACGGTAAATAAATTGCGAAATATATTAGGGGGAATTGTGAAATGGGAAAATATAAACAATATTGTCAAAGGTTGTAATACCATATTTCGAGCTGTTTACGATTTATTGAAGTAGAATCTGAAATAGAACCCTGACCCACCTACTAAATTTATTCGGCCTGTAAAAAAAAATTTTTACGTATAGGGTCAAAACCAAGTGGGGTTTTGTGATACCACGTCCAAGTACTTTCATAATTTTTTAGTTTTGTTGAGGCCCGATACCCACAGTGCAATTAAAAACAGTCCCATATTTCATTATAATTGGCATCCGATTCCTCAGCCTGCATTTGTATTGCAAGCCTGAGCAAATGGAAATTCAAAATTTTTTAACAATGGTAATTCTTTTGCATTTGCATTAGATAAAGTAATTCAAATTATATTCCAATGCAAATTAAAAGAACCCATGTATGCTGCATATATAAGTACACGCTGAAAACTCTGTATTTGTTTGTTTGGTTTGGTTGTATGCTTTTGGTTGTTTGGATACTTTTACTTGGGTTAGCTGCAGCTTTTCTCCTTATTACCTGCATTAAGAATGCTAAAAATTAAAGTTTTAAACTTGCATTACGTCACTGTATATGCTACCTTTGACTAACAGGGCAACAAAAGTAAAGGTCAGCTAAAATTGCATTATTGCAAAAGCATCTACTGACGATTTCTGTGTTGGCTGACCGATTTAAGTCGTAGTTTGTCAATAGTAGCGGGTGCAAACGCATTTTATTTTAAGTAACTGCCTAACAGCTCAAGAGTCACAAACTTCGGAACGGTCGACCGACAACGTGAGTTCAAATCTTAGTTCCGACTGTTAAAATTTTAAACGGTTGAAGATCCTAATTTGTAAGCTTATAGAAACTGAAAATATTCTTCTAAGACATAACTTTAGTTTTTAGTCAGTAACGAAACACACATACAATTTCTTCACATATGTATATTCCATCACCTTCTCTAATACACCTGCCCGGCTACTGTCGGAAACACTTGACTGTTCTTTTTTTGCAAATCGGTTGTGTCGAATACCCTTTGAAATCGGTATGTTAGGTGACAATCATAAAATGCATTAGCAATAGTAACGATGTGTAAGTTTCTATTTGTGCCATTTGTCATTTTTTGCACATTTCTGTGGTAATCCTTTCTTGCTTCTGTTGCAAAATTTATGCTTCTACAAGGTGTAAAACATTTTGTTATGGTTTTGAAATATGGGTTAGCAGATATATGGTGATTCGAACAAATCCTTGGAGTTACACAGCCCATTTGATATTTTTGCTTGAGTGCAATTTAAATTGTAATTTTTTAAATTGTTATTGTTCAAATGTGGTAAGAAAAAAAAATAAAATCAATTCTCATGCAGCTTAACAAAGACATACCCGCATGTCCTATGCGACAAGTTGGAATATGTATAAAATCTGCACAGGACCTGTGCAAAAAGTATGCGACTCTGGCAAAATTCATTTGCGGATTTTATTACTTATTATTCAGTTCATGTTGCAGCTTTATTTTAAAACTGTTTAGGTGTTACAATAAATTGTTGTGTGTAAAAAGGCAATATTTTTGAGTTTGTTGTCGGTCAAAAATTTGGTTGAGAACCGAGAACTGCCAAGCGTCAATTTTACCGAGACCGAAATCGAGTACTCGGTCGGATCCTTACAATTTGTTACGCAATTTTTATCATGGGCAATCATTGTTTAGTGGGATTGTCTGTGAAGGTGGAAAGTTTCTGATAGCTATTTACTTGTGAGCGGCCAGAAAATATTCCCTCACTGGGAAATCAAAGCACCTCACTACTTCCACGCAGTGTGTCTTCGCAAATGGCTTTATCGGAAACCTCCTTTTAGTAGCTAGAGTGAGAAGGCGAAACGAATGAACAACCTGATTGGTTATGCGATCACTGCTACGTTTCAGAATTATTAGGTGGCCCTGTCACTGTAGCTCTTCGAACTAGTGCACAAATTCTTCGGTCCTTTGAAGGCGGATGAGCCAACCACAAAATCAACCAAAATCCAGTTTCGACTCACTTCATTCTAGTCAGTGTCTGATCCATAATGGGCGGCTGAAACATGATCTTCCTGGTAGTATGTAAAATGCAAACCACGGTGGGCTGGGTGTGCCTCCCACCATCGTTATATGGGCAATGAAAATATACAAGAATTATAATAATCTTACAAACCTCCTAACTGTTGACGACCCTCGCAAACGTTATAAGAACCATGAGTTAAGGATATTTACATAACTAGAACGTAAGAACACTATACAGGACGGGTGCCGCTCTCCAACTGGCGGATGTCCTCGAAAAATATAAAGCCAACATCACATCTATTCAGAAAATACGATGGATAGGATATGGATGCACCAGAAATGTTAACTGCGTTATTTACTACAGATGCCATGAGCGAAAGCAAGAATTCGAATTGGCAAGAGACTGCGACACCTAGTTCCAAGGTTAGTTAGGGAACGCGTAGCCACTATTCACATCAAGGCGAAATATTTCAACATATCGTTCACTTGTGTGTACGCACCGAACGAGGATACAAGGTCAAGCAATTAATTTATGAGCGTCTTCGGGGAAAGTATACGAACACTGCCCTGACCACGACATTAAGATTATTCTTTCCGATTTTAATGCCAAATTGGGAAAGGAGAGTGTCTTTCGAGCAACCATCGCCATCGCCAAATGTTATTCAGTGCAGAATTTTTGTAAAGAGATACCTGTGTTTATGTTAGAATAACTTTTGAATGCGATACCAGATCTGCCATTTGTATTTTTTATTCATAAAGAGAAAGTTTAGCCCCATCAGGCCATACCTTGGTCGTTCCAATCTGATATCGCATTCAAAAGTTATTCTAACATTAATACAGATATCTCTTCACAAAAATGCTGCAGATGATCAACTTTACACAGCTATAAAACATGAACCGTGGGGAGTTTTGATATATCGACGATAGAAATATGTCAAATGTTATTCAGTTTGTCGAAAAATTTGTTTTTTTGGTTAAACAAATTTTAGTAAACCAGAAAAATGGGAAGGCAACCTTGATTTGTGGCTCGATAATGACCCTACGGAAAAATATAAGGCTGACGATAGAGTGCACGCTAGAACAGAAGCGAGAAGCAAGAGTACTTCGTGCTATGTCAATGCTACAAGATTTTAGAGTAAGACGTACATTGTGCGGAGCGAGATGTTTGTTATTGAAAGCATTCTCGAAGAGAGAGTGGTGAGCGCCAACTATGATTAGTAAGTTAATTTGTTAACAGAGACAAAACAGTACACCTGCACATGCTAAATAAAATTCACAATAAAAACAAATGCAAAAAACCGTATAAAAAAAAATTCACATATACACACAACTTATAGAAAACTCCACAAAATCATCAAACAAACAAAACTACAAAGCGAAGCGTCCATTTCACAACCTGCTCTGTAGCGTACTATCGCTTGCACTCTCTTCTCCCTCTCTTCTCGCGGCGCTCTCAGTCTAACATCTTTCTAGCTACCACATAAGAAAATGCAGGTAGATATTTGTAGCGAGTTGTAGCGCCGTATTAATGCATCGCTTCAAGCGATGGTAAAAACTATTTCGGGCGAACGAGCTTATACGCTAAAAAATCAGTTTTTTTTGTTGTTTGTGTAACGTGTTTGTAGCTTGTCTCAAATATAGTATACTTGTGTTCAAACACATTGTGTTTGCTATTCAATAGTATATGTTGGCGATACAATGACTGATATAATATTTTATACAGGGTGTTTTTTAAGTTTTATGATGTTGGATTGACCGCCATTTCTGTTCGGTTGATATTTGTCAGTTTGTATTTGAGAACAACCGATAACAATTTATTATGGAGTATCTAACACACCAACAACGTGTTGAAGTTATTAAAACATTTTATATAAATAAACGTTGACAAACGCGAAGAATTTTGCAAGATTTTTTTGGTTTAAATAATATGCCGAGCAAGTTCAGCGCATTGTAAAAAATTTTGAAACTCTAAATACACTAGGAGCTAAAGTAAAGTCTGGCCGAACTCGTGGCGTACGTAGTAAAATATTGCTGGAGTGAGCGACAATGTTGATGAAAGCCCAGACACGTCGATTAGATACTGTGCACAAGAATTTAATATGTTGACGGCTCCAAAATACTCAAAAAGGATTAGCATTTATGCCCGTATAAAATTCATCTGGCTCAACAATTAATGGAAAATTATTACATGCGCACGCGGGAGTGGTGGGAAAAGGAAAAAAAAAACATCGGCCTGTACCATAAAAATCACCCGTTTTGTATGTTATTTCTTTTATTTGTTCAAAATTGATGAAAACAAAAACGCGTCAGTCAACAAAGACACAAAAAGCAGTAGATTTTCAATTCCTGAAAACAATGATTGTTCGTAAGTATATAGATGTCCAAACATGGTTCCTGTATATTTTACATGGACCGTTTTCTCAGCGTGTAGTATCATGCCTCAAGATGGATTTTCAATGGACATTCGAAACAATATTGAAATTTATCTAGCATTTGTACTGAATAAATCGGCAGTTTTAGTTCACTCTGACCACACGCGAATCGTCATATAATCTGGAAAGCAGTAGTATAAGGATGCTACATTTCGATATAATCTACAAGTTGATTGGTACACGCTGAAAAATTTGCCTTTTTTTGTTGTTTGGGTGGAAGTAGAATGTGTTTGTAGCTTGTCGCAAATATTGTATACTTACGTCGAAGCACATTGTGTTTGCTATTCAATATAACATGTTTGGGACACAGTGATTAATAGGTTATAGTATATGTATTTGTGACCCAAATGTGGTTTTGTTGAAAAGTGCTGAAGGCAAAAATTTGAAAGACATTAAAGAAAAAAAACACAGATCTTCTATTCATGAAAACAATGCTTGCGAACATGTACATGGTAACTGCAATATGTTGCTGGGGCCGTTGTTTTTCACTATGTAGTACACGACTATTTCATACAATGTGAGTATACCCTTAATCGAGATATGACTCTATTACTTGGAAAATAATTAGTTCCCACCAATCTAAAATCAAGTCTTTAACTGGATGACTACTGTTTCGTGGAATTATCATGTTGAATGTATTTTCCACAGCGTATTTACAATCTACGAAAAATAAATTTAATAATTAAATAACACAACTGGATGGTAATCGATTTTTGCTAATTTGTATAACAATTTACTGCAACTAAATTACTATAATCCAAAATGCCTAAATAGCTTTTTTATAATTTACCTAAGCAATTTTTACATTAAAAATTGCTGCCTTAATTCCATTTAACAAATGCGAAATCTCAGATCTATATAATTGAGATTAAAATTCATTTACACATGTAATGCTGTTATTTTAAAACCAAATAACAGCAGTAACGATTTGCATTTGTTGAACATTTCTGTGAAACCAAATGCATGAAGTTTTAGTATAATTTATCATTTGTAAAGTTCAAACTCCATCGTTGCTGATGGCATCATGCAAACTGCCAACTCTTGACACTCCTGGCCCAATTACACAGTCGCGTACAACGATATCAGTTTATTTCATTCAGTCATTCACTGCACTGTTCAGTTCAATATTTATTGAAGTGAATTTTTCGTTAAAAATTCATGAGCTGCTAATTGAAAACATTTGTCCACCATAACACGCACACCCACACCACCGCCAACACACTCACTCTCATCCATACATCCGAGCACAGATAGCACTTAACCCAAAGAATGAAGGGGAAAATATTTAAAACAGGTTAAAGGACTGCAGCCAAAAAAAACATCGAAACTTTGGAATAAACCGTAGTATGCCTAAGATTTTGTATCGTATCCTTTTGGACATTAGGTAGACATTTGTGAACCTAGTGACCCATTACACAATATAAAATGCATACAAAACTAAGGACAAAAGAACGAATCACTGAAGACTTGTTTTTTCCTTCCTGCCGTTTGGAGTGTTTGTTTGGTTCTATGAACCCTTAAGTCCGAACACAGTCCATCAACACAGTTTAGCACTTTGCTATTATAACAACAAAACAACTGCTGCGACAACAAATAAACCCATTCGACACCCATTTTTTAAAGTACAATATATACGGTGTCGTGGATATGGGTACCTTTGAGTTTTTTATTTTCTTTAAGGTGTGGACAGTGGTTTGCATCGACTTGTAGTAAACAAAGTACTATAAAATAAAAATGCCTCAAGGCACAACAGGAAAATATAAAAAAAAATAAATGGTTTCCCATTACATCCCATGAAGGGACCGGGGAGAACTTCTCACAATCACTGAGCTGTGCGCTTTCCAGTTTTCACTCACTGATTGGGACCTACAGTTTTACACCGATTCCGAACGGTATTTTGAGAAGCTTTTTCATGGCTATATACTCGATAGTGTCGCCGTCACTAAGCGAGGTGACCGTCGTCGAAAGAAATTTTAAGGTGGTTGGAGCAGGGATCGAACCCAGGATCTCCTGTACAAGAGGCGCGCACACTACCCATTGCACCACCGACGGTCACACAGGAAAAATATTTTTTGTAAATATGAAAAGTTTATAACAATTTATGTCTAATGGATCGTGTTTGTTGAACCAAATTCAAGTTTCCGCAAACAACCAATTGTACACAATTTAAAGTTTCACTACAAAATCTGAGACAATACAGCTACCTATTCGTCCTGACTCTGTTCGTTGTTAGAATATAACGAATATTTTCCCAAGGACTATATAAATAACTGCCGAGAAGTTCCATGGTTACAAAAATAAGCTCAGAGCTTTTCGTATTAAGTAAGCTATGCGCTCTCTAGTTTTGAATCACTAAGTGACATAATAATTTGTAGGTGCACGGTTTCCGAACGGTTATAATTTGAAATAATTCAAAAACAAATTCTTGAGGTATAAAAAGTATTGTCGAAGTAAAATAAAAGTTAGTCAATTGGGGACTAGTATGCTTGTCCTCTATCCTTAAGATGCCTCATAGAGGAGGCAAAAATGGTAGGTACCACAGTGATTGTGGGAGCTGACGCTAGCGCACATCATCCATTATGGGGTAGCACTAAAACCAATGAGGGGCACCTAACGGGTTTTTCAATAAGAGCGCTACAAAAGTTATTTTTAAATAAAACAAACCCGGTTTTAGATAACAATGAAATTCTTTATTCCTGTGAAAGTACGTTCGATTCCATTATGTATGGAACTTGATTTCTTTTGCATGGCCACCACGGGCACGCTTGCAGAACTCCAGACGCTGAACATAATTTTCGACGGTTTTCAAGCATAAATCGGCCGATACTGCTGCAATTTCATGTTCGATATTCGTACGAAATTCATCAATCGTAGCTGGCTTGTTGGCATAGACCAGAGACTTGACATAGCCCCACAGGAAATAATCTAACGGCGTCAAATCGCACGACCGAGGCGGCCAATCGACTGGACCATTTCGTGAGATAACACGTTCACCAAACTTGGTTTCCAATAAATTGATTGTGGCATTCGCTGTGTGGCTTGTGGCGTCGTCCTGTTGAAACCAGATGCGCTCCAAGTCCATATTATCCAATTGGGGCCAAAAATATTCGGTTATCATTAGACGGTAGCGATTCGCATTCACAGTAATGTGCCGGTCTTGATCATCACGGAAGAAGTACGGCCCAATGACGCCGCCGGCCCATAAACCGCACCAAACCGTAATTTTTTCGGGATGCAATGATGACTCATGGATTACGTGTGGATTGCTGTCTGACCAATGACGCACATTTTGCTTTCAGCCAGAAATGAGCCTTATCGCTGAAGATGATTTTCCGATGAATTCCGCTCTTAAAGTTTAGGCCACTGACTGCAAATTTCCGTAGAAAATTTTAATAATTTCAACTCGTTGTTGGCTCGTATATCTTTCCATGATGAAATGGCAAACCTTACTGAGGAGAAATGTCAAAAGAGCGGGAAAAAATATGGCGTCGTTTGCTGTCCCTATCGATTTACTTTGTAGCGTCTCTGATATCGATTTACTATCCTTGCTATATACACTCTAAATTATTTGTTGAAAATTACGATGAAAATCGCTGTAACCTTTTGTTGAATTTTTTGCTGATGTGTAATATTAAGTATATTATTGTTTATTTTAAAGAAAAAGCATAAAATGTTTAATTTTAAGCAAAAAGTTAAGTAAAAATGCGATTTGCTATAACAAATGTGTAAAATTAGACATAAACTACATTATTTGAAGTATTGGTTGAATAGTCCTCAAGCGTTGGCGAAAAATGCCATTATTGTGTTTTCTCGCGTACGCAAATTCCACATGACGCAGATGACGCCATGGCTTGCAAGCATCGCTCATTATCAGTTTAGCAAGTGTGCAGCGAAGGCGTAATAGTGAAGTGAACAAAATACAAGGAACAAAAATACAGAAACATAAGTGAACATTAAAAATTTGTGCAGCAAAGACTGTGAAAAAATATACCTTCATAAAATTTAAATAAAAAAAAATTATTTATTTATATTTATATTATTTTTTAGAATTAAATGTATTAAATTGATTGATGTTTCATTAAAAATGATTTGGTTGAAAACATAAAAACACCAAAAACAAATTAGTCGCAGTCTTTTTATTACACAAAATTTGTTAAACATTACACACATTTGATTAAATTTTACGACAAAAAAAGGGTAAAGCATTAAGCAATTTTTGTTTAAAATTAAACAAAATTGCTGCAAAATTACACATATTTGGTTAAAATTGCGACAAAAAAAGGTAAAACATTAAGCAATTTTTGTTTAAAATTAAACAAAAATAACTGCAAAAAAACATGTGTGTAAATTTAAGCATTTTTGGTAGGCATTGTTGCCTACGATTATCGCAGTAAAATTCAACAGAAAAAGTTTAGAGTGTAATACAGGCAATGAACCGACTTTTGTCACCAGCTCGAGGCAAGAGGTTCTACATGTCACCTATGCAACGGATGACTTGTATGAGATAATCTGGGAAGGGAATACCCTTGATGACAAAACGTTCTCTGATCATAAATACATTGACTTCCAGCTGGACTTCAATATTGCCCAGCCTGAAGTATTTCGCCACAATGTGAGGTAGACTTTCATGTCCAAATGCGCCGTGTCTATTACGTAATACTTGAAAATACTGTTCGGAACCAGTGTAAAACTGTAGGTCCCAATCAGTGACCATTCCTTTTCTTTTCTTGAGATAAGTAGCATTTCTAAAATATGTAAATTTTCTTAAAAAGATAACCTTTTCCTAAAAAGAGTACCACTTCTTTAAAAAGTACCTGTTCTTATAAAAAGTACTCTTAAAAAAATATATCAACACAAGTACTCTTTGTTAAAAAATACATACTCTTATGTCTTTTTTTTACAGAAAGTACTTCTTCTTAAAAATAGAACATTTTATTAAAAAAAACTTTAGCTTTTAATAAAAGAGGTACCTATCTTTAACCCTAAGATGGACTATTATGTCTGGTCAGACCTTTGACTTTTTAAATGTACATAACTTTTTTATTTGGCAGCGGAGAGCGAAGGGCTTAGACGAATATAGGTATAGATACATTTATTCTCTCAATAAATTAACTTCATAGGTACGGTGGAAAGTAAACATTGGATGGTGGAAAACATGGGTTCAATACTACCAGATAGAGGCAATAATACACAACGTCCAACAAAGGAACAACAACCGCATTTCGTGTTTTTGTGGCAAAATAATACTAATACAACACAAATGTATACCAACGCTAAACGTCAACAGAAAAGTGCAAAATACATTTAAATTTTTGAGTTATACACCAAAACGACATGAAAAAGTTAAGAGAACATATTCTGTAACTCCACCTGGTGTCAGTTAATTTTAAAATAAATTTTTCTCATTTCCACAAACCTACGACGAAGAGTGTTAAATGAAACGTCAGATGAGAGAATAAACGTCTATGGCGTAGGGGTTTCTTGACTTTGTCAGTCGCGACGAGATGAACATAATAAAACGTCAACAAATTCAAAAAAATCGTTCAAGTATTGATTAATTTTGCTTTGAATGTCATTTCGTGAATGAAAGACTAATAGGTCTGGCCAGACCTTATATAAGATGTATGGAATATATATGGCCCAGTGGGTGTAAACCGCATTTGAATGTGTCTTTATTTATATAACACGTGAGTTAAGATGAAAATTTGGTCTATTTGGTTTATGATGTTTGGCTAATGTTGATGTCCAACTTGAAAAAAGCTTATATTCCGTATGCTAATCTCACTGTTGATGAGCAACTTTTTCCATATCGCGGACAGACTTGGTTCACTGAATATATACCGACTCAGCCTGAAAAGTATTGCATCAAGGTGTAGTGCGTATGTGGTTCAATCATCAATTACCCCTTGAAGGGCATTATATATACAGGAAAACTGCTAGGCGTTGTCCGTGATACCAATCAAGGTCAAAGACTGGTGATGGATCTCGTCTACAAATACAAAAACACGGGCCGTACCATTTACGCGGACAATTTTTTCTCGACGTATAATTTAGCAATAAATTTGGTGCATTAGCGATTGTCGTATGTGGGCACTGTCCGCAAGAATAAAGCGTTTCTATCACCTGAAATGATCGATCCGAAACGAGAAGTTTGGTCGATTTTATTTGTTTTTCATGACAACGATGTGTCGCTCTGCTAGTACCTGGCTAAGAAAAAAAAGCCGGTAATACTAATTTCCACCGAGCACATGACTTGCCAAGTAGACCCGACCAAGCCATCGGCCAAACTAAACCAAATTTTGGATTACAATATAAACAAGGCTGGGGTTGATACCATGGATCAGATGCTCACAGTGTATTCGTCGAAACGAGGAACTAATCGATAGCCACGTATTATAACATCCTGGACATCGCTGGGCTAGCAGCATTTATAATATTTGATGATCTTCTGACTCAGAAAAAATCAGACAAACGGTGAATATTTGTCGTAGAGCTGTCGCAACAGTTGGTAACGCCACATATGGAAGATTGAGGCACAAATCCGAAAGTTATAATGTACCCTGAAATAAGAGCCGCTATGGCAACCTACAACATTATTGTAAGCAGTGAAAATAAATATGCGCAAACCTACAAACAAAATATCAATAGAAATTTCGATTCTTCTTTCTTTTTACATTTCTTTAAAGGTATCCGCCAGCTCAATGTACCCTTTAGGACCCTAGAGCTACGCAGAAGTTTGTCGTGGGTCTTTTGCTACTTGCCAATCGTTTTACCTGCGTGGAATGTAGTAAACCCGTCTGCTTAGCGCACACAAAAACATCATATACTAAATGCCTTAAATGCCCAAATGTATGATTATATTAAATAAAGAAATGTCCCCGTGACTTAAATATAGAGAGTATATATTCTTTTTTCTTTCCTTTTTATTCATTTTATTATATATATATAGAAATATACAAAAACCAACCATTTTTCAATTAGACAAATGTTCATGACTTGTAATTTTGTGGTATGAATTTCTCATACATTAACCAAAAACTATATAGCAATATATTTAAACACACCTGACCACAAATATCCCACATATTTTATATAAGGTCTGGCCTGACCTAATAGGTACACTTACCGCCTCCAAGAGTTTTGCCCATCCTAGGTTTAAAAAATTACCTTTTCGGGAAAATATAATACATATTCTTACAAAAGGACCTAGAAATATACTTTTTTTGAATTCAATAAGATTCTATAGAAAAAAATTGTTCTTAAAAAAAGTCTATCAATTTACAAAAAGTATCCTTTCTTAAAGATCCATTTAAATTATCGTATTTTTTCAACAGCCGCTTTTGGCGTGTTGGAACAAACTAATACATAATATACAACGAAATTTACTTCGTTCCAACCGGGTGTCCCATGACACCTCATGTAATTTTTGATGTGTTAACATCGGGTATGGTAATCTATCCAAGTTAAAACATGCAAACAATACACAGAGGCAGCATCACATACGTGGTTATTGTACAACAATAGTCTCTGCCTGAAAATAAGTATGATGGTATTAATGTAGCGGCAGCGAGTATGAGTATTTAATAGTATAGAGAACTCATGGAACGAATTGTTAGACTGTATGAAACACTCGCGGCATCTGGCGAGTGATTCAAAACGTATTACTCTCTCTTTGTCATAACTTGGTCCATTCATAATTTTGTGCCTTTTGAAGCATTTATGCTTTTTGTATTGTCTTATGTAATAACATTGTCGAAATGGTGCATTTATATTGAAATATTCTATAAAAAGAATAAAACTCGTTTATGCACTTTTATTTAGACTCTCTATATATATATTAACAATATTACATCTAATGTAAAAGCAGATGTAAGAAAAAAGAATGTGCAAAAGCAAAACAGCCATCAGCACAAAAAGTATTCGGTTTTTATTTTCCAATGTAACATTGTGTAATGTGTTCATAGAAATCGAACAGGTACCGTAAAGGCGTTAACACATCTGCAGCGAGTTCGAACGCTCATTGACTTTTTTTGTCTGCTTTCAGTGGCTATCAAATGCAAAATAAGTGACGCAGATTGCTTCAAATTTGACAGTAGTGTATTAACAGATTTTAGCTGACAGGATTTGTATTGATTTTTAATTGAGTTTGAGGGAAGTCCAAAAGATCGCGAAACTTTGAAATCGCCTCGTATGTGTATAGTGGTCGAACTACGGAATTTCAACAATCTTCTGGGCCTAAAATGAAAGCTCAGAGGTCAAATATAGTAGTAGGATTCGTGTGTTCCCCTAAACCTCCAAATACTTACGTGGAAACATATGCGTCTTTTCTCCCAAACATAATATTATTTAGAAACTTATTATTGTTTCTTTCTTTATTTCTTATAATTAATTTTATCAATATGTATCCACATTTACTTATATAAATAATCAATACAAAAAATTAAAAGATTTAAATGATTTTTACATTTAAGTGCATTGAACACATTATTTGTTTTGTTTTGAATCTGCTTCTCTGTTGTTTCTCATTTCGTTGTTGCTTCTCACGTTTTTGTCTTCAGAAGGTTTCAACTATGCGTTGGTTATCACTATGCGTAGGTACACGAACAATTTAGTTATATACAAATTTTTTTCATGCAAGACAAACGTGTATTAATTACTTGGGTTTTTTATTATATTTCACAAATGGTCCGACATTCCGATTTTTTTAGCAGAGGCTCGGGCAGAAAATGGGATTCACGTTGTTGTTCCTCAAAATCGGTTTTCACTTTACTTTCACTAATATATGCGAAACACATACACAAAAATCAAAGCAACATCACAAACCATTTAAACGTCCGTGCGTTTGTTTATTCTTCTTTCACTGATCAAGCGTTATTGATATCCTCTGTCCGATGAATCATTGACGATTGATTTCATGAAATTAAAACGAAATACATCACGCATATTCAGGAATATTTATGAATCACCCACTGAGAGAATATTGTAAAAATACAGATACACACTTACAAGTTGTACACAGTTGTTGCCCCCCTTTTATTCTCTTGCTCTCGAGAGAGCATAAACAATGCAACAACCACAAATATATTTGGGTCGCAAACACATATGTTATAACATATTAATCATTGTGTCTCAAACATCTAATATTGAATAGCAAACACTAAATGTTTGGACACAAGTATATTATATTTGCGACAAGCTCCAAACACATGTTATATTTGCATGCAAACAACAAAAAACTACACATTTTTCAGCGTGCAATATTTTTGTAGACTACGTGTAACTTAAACCTTTTTCGTGACATCTTAGGGAGCGATCGAAGAGAGCGTCTCTTAATCATCCTAACACTGGAACATACATTTTTTTACCGTCATGAATATATGTTTTAAATTAGCCGTAAATATTAAAATGCTAAAACGAGGCTGTTTCAATCACTGTGACTTATAACGAAATATCAACTATTTGCGAGAAAAAAAGGACTCTTGAGAGTTAAGTGCTAGAACTCAAATGTCTTAGTCACAGCTCTTCTAAGTATTTGTATATGTGTATTTTGTTGGTAAATATACGTACACATTCAAGTGCATATAACTTGGATACACGTCCATACAACGACCTATACACACACACACTACCCCACACACATACGTACAGACATAACTTCAATCACTTCCGCTGTACGCTTAAGTGGCTCTTTTGCACGCCATTATTTTACTTGTAATTGGAACGTGTGAGACATATTAAGCGATAAATACCTTTCAAATAACAGCAACAACTACAACAACTGGGGGAGACTTGGACACAAATAATAACAACAGCAACAACAATCTTAAGGAAGCAACGAGCAAAAAGGGTCTCCTTCATAAAAGTCCCTTTTACCACTTGCATAATATTCGAAGCTATACAGAATAGGAGAAAAAAAACAATTATACGGATACAAAAAAAAAAAAGCTCACAGCCAAACCTTTTTAATATTAAAACAACGTTAACAGGCAAATGTAGAATGTATCTACTTTTGACTTCAGAACTTCACACTACATTCACAAGTTCCAACCTATTTTCAAGATTTTTCACCTTAAAATGCAGTAAGCACCGAATGAAAGAATCAAAAAGCAACCAACCACTTCTTCTTTCCCATAAGTGTGTAAGTATAGCCTGAGTCATAGAGCCAACTCTTTCCAGTTTGAATACTAGTAAGAAAGGGAGTAGCCTGTTTTACAATTTCTTAGAATTTTCCTATTTTATCCTTCTTCTTCTGCTTCAACACATCCATAGGCTTATACAAAGTAGATTGGTCTACTATTACAAAGTGCAGGGCCCATTTTGTACATTTCAATGCTGCCATTACTACAATACACTTTGTTTGCAACGATATATTTATATTTTTTAATATTAGTTAGTGGGAGTTACTTAGTTTGATGTTTGTAGCTTTGACATTGATGTTACAAAAAATAGCAGTAATTGGTAAACTATAGTATTTAATGCGAATGCCTTTAACTTACGGTAAATATAACTCAAATGGAATTGTGGCAATACCTACAAAAATTTCACAATATTTTGTAGATTAAAAGAGTAAGAAAAATATCACCAAAAGCGAAATATTGTTACGAAAAAAGTTTTTCCTAAACTAAAATTTGAATCACAACGACAATCTGTATTTGTGCATTGCATTAATTACTTGCCAATAAATATACAATACCATTCCAAGTGGTTGCTGAATCTGCTAAGCAACACTCTGGAAGAATCCAGAAATAGATGGCGCTACTGCAGAATAGTTCGAAAAACGACTGCATGACGCATGGTTGAGAGTTGTGATTGACAAGCGATTAAAGACGCTGATAGGATCAGTCTTTATTGGAATACGCAAAATAATATATGGTCGAATAATAGTGAAAGTGGTGGGACATGGAACTGACCGTGGAGGTGAAAAGTTTCTGATGGCCACTTATTTGGGAGTGGCCAGAAATGATTCTTTCATAGTGCAGCCGAAGAAGCTCCGTTAGCTAGCTAGAGTGAGAAGGCGAAACGAATAAGCAGTCTGAATGGTTATGCTTCCACTGATGCGGCTCAGGTTGAATAGGTGGACTCTGTCACTGAAGCTCTTTAGACTAGCGGACATATTTTTTGTACTTTGAAGTCGCATGATCCAACACGACTGGCCCAAGGCGGATCAAAAGTAAAGAAACGAAAGTCCAGTTTCGACATACTGTGTCTGAACCATCACGGGCGGCTGAAACATGATCATCCTGGCAGTAGGGAAAATCCAAAACTATCGTGGGCTAGGCTTGTCTTCCGCCAACGTTATATTGGCAATGAAATACGAAATGAGAGTGATAACATAAAACCCCCTATTTGTTAACGACCCACGTAAACGTTATAAGGCCACGATTTACGAATATTCACTTGGAATGCTAGAGCATTATTAAGATCCGGTGTCACTATTCAACTGTCAGATGTCATCGAGAATTATAAGGCTGAAATTACTGCTACCAGGAGATGCGATGGACAGGTCATGGCTGTACAAGGAAAAAGACCTGTGACACAACCTACAGCTGCCATGAGAAAAAACATGAATTTGGTACCGGATCTGTAGTTGGCAGAAGACTGCGACATCTGGTGTTAAAGTTCAACAAGTTAACAAGTTAATCGTTAATTTGTGTGCAAATCCCGACGGAAGAAAAAGACGATGACACCAAGGACATGTTCTATAAGCGCCTTGCTGAAACATGCGACAGCTGCCCTGGCCATGACATTAAGATTGTTCTAGGTGATTTTAATGCGAAAGTGTCTTTGAACCAACCATCGGCAAATTCAGTCTACTCGCCATCACCTTCGATAATGGAGTCTGTTAGAATTTGCTGCGGCAAGAATCTTGGTTGTCAGTAGTACGAGATTCCAACATAAAGACATCCATAAGCGCATTTGGATATGCTTTGATCAACAGACGAAGAACCAGATTGAAGACTTACACTCTACTATTATAATGGACGTACGTGTGATTTCGGGGGCTAATATCGATTCGGATCACTAACTGGTTGCAACAAAGGTTCGCACAAGGGTAAGCGGAGCGAAAGTCGAACGAAACCAGACATATAGAAAGATGGACATCGGAAAGCTCCAAATACCAGAGGTAGCCACGACCTTTGCAGGGAAGCTCACTTAGATACTGACGCAGAACGCACTCCTGCCTGATGATCCTGAAGCGCAATGGAAAGTCATTTCCCACTCTATGAAAACTGCAGCAAAGACCGTACTTGGATATGAGAAACCCCTTAAGGATAAACCATGGTACGATGGCGAGTGTCTCATGAGAAGTGATGAAAAGAACGCTCCGCCTGTAGCAAAGTTTCAGCTAGTTGCAACTCGAGCCGGGACAGAGCGTTATAAGGGGAAGAGGAGAGAAGAAACTCGTTTATTTAGGAAGAAAAAACGGTTGTAGGGAAGGCACGATGTTGAGAAAATTGAATCTTACAGAAGGAAGAATTAGGCCAATATTCTACCTAAAGGTACAAAGCCTTTGTAGAGATAAGGACGGAAATCTTGTCACATATGTGCAGTATATGTCATAGCCAAAGCGAAGTTAGAACTGCAATTTAGAACATCAAACCTTAAGAACAACAAAGCCGCTGCTGATGATGGACTACCGGCTGAGCTGTTTAAGGCTGGCGGCTATGAGTTAGAAAGGCCTTTTTAGCACGCCTTTGTAGAATGAGCCTGACCGATACGAAATCCTCAGTAAAGATTAGTAAAGATCTCACAGAACCATTTAATACGAGGCGAGGGCTCAGGCAGGGCGAAACCCCATCATGCGATCACTTCAACATATTAATTGAGATCATCGACAGAAAAGCTGCCGTCAACACGAATAAAACTGGCAGCAGCAAAAGTCACACGCTGCACGCGTATGGTCATGAGTTAGACATTAGTGAACGAAATGAATTACTGCAATATTTCCGAGAATTGAGAAGGAATCATCAAAAGTGGGTTTGACAGTAAACGAGGACAAGGAAAAATTCATGATTTCGACATGCTGCACATCCACCCGATTGGATGAAAGGGTGTACGTGGATATTATTTACCTCGGATCTGCCAAGAACAGAAACACTAACGTCAACCTGGAAATCAAACGGAGAATTGTGCTTACAAACAGCTGATATGAAGTAAGGCCTTCTCTCGAGAAACGAAGACCCAACTATATCAGTCTATCATACAACCTGTCTTGCATTATGGTGCAGAATCCTGGGTTATATCGCATGCTTATGAAACATCACTGAGGGTCTTCGAGAGAAAAATGCTCCGATAAATGTATGGTCCTATAATAAAAAATGGCGAGTATCGACGACGGATGAACCACGAGTTTTTTAATCTGTATCCCGACACCGACTTGGTTATGCGTATCATAATAGCGTTTTCGCTGGCTTGAACAGTAGAATTCCAATACCAATCTATTCCAAGACATACTCGAAGAACTTCGGAAAATAGGACGACCGTTCTTCAAAATTGCGGCGACATTGTCAAGTGTTTTCGCATGCAAAAAATCCCCTCTGTAATATATTCTCTCAGACATATTCTGCAGGAATCACGAATATCTTTGGAATGCTCTCCAAATATTTATATATTTGCAAGTCCTAAACTTACTTGTATTTAAATGCAAACCTTAGTATGTTTACTTGCAAAGATGCATACTTTTATGTGGAGCGTTTCATCTCAACCATCCATATACTTAAGTCGAAGCATTCACGTGTTTCCTCCCAAACGAACGATTAACGACTGAATGCATGAAACTAAAACACAACAGACCAGTCAATATAAAAAACATTGAACTCGTTATGAATCACTGACTGGAAGAGTAATACACACACGTTGGAAAATAACGGCCTCTCTAACATCTTTTCCCCAAACATATTCTGCTGGAATATATGTTTGGAACACACTTCAAACATTCATATGTTTGAAATTCCCAAACTTACTTGTATATAAATGCAAACAGTATCATGTTTAGTGACAAACATGTGTGCTTTTACGTGTTTCCCCCAAATCTACATATACTTACGCGGAAACATGCGAATTTTCTCCCAAATATATTAATATTTAGAAATGAATTATTCTTCGATTTAAATATATATGTATTATTTATTATAATTAATTTTGACAATATAAATCCACATTTATAAATAATTAATACAAAAATTAATAGATTTAAAACGGCCCTTTTTACATTTATTTGCATTGAATGCATTATTTGCCTTTTTTTTCATAAAATGAGAATCTGCTGCTTTTTTGTTTTTTATTGTCTCTGACGTTTTTGTTTTCAGAAGGTTTCAGCTATGCGTTGGTTATCACTGTGCGTTGGTATACAAACAAGATATTTATATACAAATCAAGTTCATGCAAGCCAAGCGTGGATTAATTACTTGCGTTTTTTGTATTACACATATTTCACAAATGGTCCGCCGTTCCGTTGTTGCGCTTTCCTCAAAATCGCTTTTCACTCCGGTAGCACACATACAATAGATCAGGCAACGCAATACATCAGGCAAAATAAGAAACACTTCATCTGCAATTTACACGAACATTCAGGAATATTTATGACTCACTGACTGGGAGAATAGTGCAAAAGTACAGATATACACTTACAAGATAGACTGTGTCGTTGTCCCTCTTTTATTCGCTTGCTCACGAGAGAGCATAGACATTGCAACAACCACAGCTGTATTTGTATCACAAACATAAATATATGTGGGACGCAAACACATATATTATTATATATTAATCATTGTGTCTCAAACATGAAACATTGAATAGCAAACACAATGTGCTAGGACACAAGTATATTGTATTTGCGACAAGCTTCAAACCCACTTTATATTTGCATCCAAAGAACAAAAAACGATAGATCAGTGTGCAAATGCAGTTAATTTAGGCTGAGAACAATCTCCCTTTGCCCCCGTTATATTAGCATAGCGACCACAAAAATGAAGTAAACAGTGCACTAAACACAGCTGTATTTGTATCATAAACAGTGGCATATTTGGATCACAAACACATTTATTATAACATATTAGTCATTGTGTCTGAAACATGTAACACTGAATAGCAAACACAATATGTTCGAACACAATATGTATATTTGCCACTAGCTCCAAACACACATGCATCCAACAAGAAAAAAATTTTTCTGCGTTTGGGAAATTATACGGAAATATGTAAGTTTGTACGTTAAAACCATTTCATAACCTCCGGCATTTTGAAGATTCGAATATTCAGTAATTTGCTCTGTGTTTAAATTGGGTTCAAAGATAACAAACTTAAACAGTTTCAGTACGTGGAAATAACTGGGTTTGTTGAGTTAACCTGCTATTATATATTTATATGGGATATTTTAAAGAAGGGCTAAAGAAACTTATGTTAGACTTTTACAGTGGATAGAATTACAATTTTACAATTTTCGACTTTTGTAGTAAGGGTGTGATATGCAGTTCATAAAATCTTTCTCTTTGAGGTTATTTATATTAAGAAACTTTTTCGAGGATTACAAATTTGGAAAATATAAATGATTGGTAAAATTTTCAATAATAAAAATATAATAATATATTTTCATTTGGAGAATTCATTTAGTGTTTTTCTTTAAACCAGTGCTGTTTTATAATCCAATACTGCTCTGTCAAAGGGGTTTACACATCATAACTGATAGTTAAATTTTGTATACATCACGGCGGTTAATAATTTTCTATGCAGTTCCAACGCTATACAATGTTAACAGACTTACATTTTAGAGTGAAAGATTTAGCAGTAAATTTTAACTCAATTTGGTAGAAATTCCAAACATTTCCGTCAACAAATCTGATATGCTTTTCACGCTATTTTGCTCCCCAATATCGTCAAACAATGTACGATGGCATATTTAAGTTAGGTAAAAACTGTGTTGAAGCTTACACATTTCTGCACAGTATTTTTAATATAATGTGGAGAATGCTGAAGTTTGAGACGGATAAGGTAAGATGGGTATGTTATTGTAAACAGTATTAGAGAAATATGAATTTTGTACATGTGCGCGAAATATATTATTGCTTTGACTAGAGGCCAAGTTTTGATCAGAAATTAGAATCGAAATCTATTTATTGTTATTTGATTTTACATCACATCTAGTGAATTCAAAAAACCGGGTTTTCAAAACAGTCGTCTTTCGGTTTTTTCGAATATTCCGATTTTGGTGAAACTAGGTTTCAGTTAAATCGAGGTGTAGAAACCGGTTAATAACCTGTTTCGGGTTTTATGATGTAATGTTTAACTATATCTTTTATAAACATCGTTTATTTTAAAGTCAGTCTTTTTGAATTTTGAAATCGATTACTAATTACATAGCAATGAAAGAGCTTGGCAAAATGCCTATGCCATCATGGGATGTAATGGGAAACTAAAGTGTGGGAAATGTAAAATTTTGAATTTATTTTCGCTTTCAAAAAATACTAATATAGACACAGTACCTCATTCGATCATCCCAATTTTTCAGAATATTGCCAATTGTTTTGGCCTCTATTCTGCGTTGTAAGGCCTCATTGGACCCGGGATTGTTTGCGTAACACCTATCTTCACGGCGCTCCAGAGATACTAGTCTAACGGATTTAAATCGCAGCTGCGAGGCGGCCAATGCACTCCGAGATTCGGCAGATTATGCGGTTTTCGAACACAGTTCTCCAAAATATCAATTGTAACGTTGGCTGTGTGGCACAGAGCGCCGTTCTGTTGAAACCATTCTTCATTCAGGAACAAAAACCCAATGAGCATTGCACGGTAACGTTCGCCATTGCCGGTAACAGCGGCTCCTTGCTTATCTTTCAAGAAAAATGGGCAAATGATGCCACTATGTCAAAAATCTCACCAAACAGTCACTCATTGTGGATGTATTGACTTTTTCTCCAGGACGTGCGGATTTTACAAGCCCTAAATTCAACAATCTTATGTGTTAACGGAACCCCCGAAGTGAAAATATGGGTTTTCGGTAAAAATGCGATCTTTAGCCCATTCAGCGAAGCGAAAACGCATGGGATGTTCACGAGGCTTCAGTTCTTGGACCAATTGGAGTTTGTAATTCTTCATACCGAGATCTTTATGAAAAATTATCCGCACAGAAGTACGAGAAATGTCCAATTTATTGTTTTATGCATTTCTAACTATGTTGTCATTAGTTCCGGAACTTTCCTCTAAATCGGAGACGGAAGATATGACTTATATTGCCTTGAAGAACTTATTTCAGAAAAGTATGGGCGAAATAACTCGTTGGCAAAGACTTTTTTGTCTGTTTGATGGAGTCAGTAACCATGGTGAGCCAGGTTTGTAATTCTTCGTTGTTATATCAGTTGTGTAAAAGCCGACAAATTTGGTTAATGGTTTTGAAATAACCGGTGAAAGCGGTTCTTAAAAATAGCACTTTTTAAAAAATCGACGCACGGTTAACCGGCTGGAATTCGGTTAACAGGTTACCCGGTTTCGACTTTAAATACACTAATCACATCCCAAGAAGTGATTGAACTTTTACAAGAAGTAAGCTACGCTCCTTCTATTTTCAGACTCACTGATACTTAATTCGAAAGAGTTTTAATGGTGGTTTAATTAATAGTGACGTTATTAAAAATAATGATTACTGTCGCCGATGGAAAACTACCTATTTGTAACTTCTTATATTTATCTGTCAAATTGTTTACCACGATCACCTTTGATAGTGTGAACAGTAGGACTTCCATGAATCGAAGTACAGGCAGGTTTTTTCAAAATGTCGCTGTTGTAAACGAGAGTGTCGCCGAAAATCCCGGAACATCAATTTGATCTCCACCTTTTGATCTCCACCTTCACCCGAACATGATTCAGCTCACTCAGGAGCTAAAACCAGCACACAAGGCACAGCGCCAGTAATTCGTTCAATGGCTGGCGGGGCAAAGTGAATGATGATTTTCGAAACAAACCGGCTTCACCGATGGGACTCATTTTCACTTGAATCGGTTCGCCATCAAACATAATTGTTGGATTTGGGTATCAAAAAATCTGTAACGAACAAGTGCATGCTGAAACATCTGCCTCTTTTGTTGTTTGAAAGAAAATATAACGTACTTTTAGTTTGTAGCAAATATAGTATACTTGTGCCCAAACACTTTGTGTTTGCTATTCAATATTACATGTTAGATACACAATGATAAATGGGGTATAATATATGATTTCGTGACGAAAAACTATAATTTTATTTATTGCAAACTGCTGAAATCAAAAACGCGACAGACAACAAAGTAATAAAAACTAACAGGTCTTCAATTCATCAAAACAATGCTTGCAAACATATACATGGCTCCTGCAATATGTTGGTTTTAAAGCGTGTACCTAAAAAAAAAAAAACGTTTCCCATTGCATACCATGAAGGGATTGGGGAGAGCTTCTCACAACAAGTGAGCTGAGCGCTTTCTAATTTTACACTCACTGATTGGGACGTACTGTTTTACACCGGTTACGAATGGTATTTTGAGAAGATTCCATGGCTAAGTACTCGATAGTGTCGCCATCACTTAGCGAGGTGATCGTCGAAGAAAATCTAAGGTGGTCAGAGCAGGGATCGAACAGACGTTCTCATGCACAAGAGCCGCGCACGCTAGCCGTTGCACCATCGACGGAGCGTGTACATGGGTCTAGATTTTGGCCACTACTTTTCTTCTTTGAAAATGAGGCCGGTAATGCAGTGACTCTGAATGGCATTCGTTACAGGATCATGAGAACGAAATTCACCATTTCCAATTGAAATTTGAAAAATATCAATTTAATTTTGAAAAATATCAATTGAAATTTGAAAATTATATTTGAAGTTTGAAATACATCAATTGAATTTTAAAAATTCTATTTGAAATTTGAAATACATCAATTGAAATTTAAAAAACATTAAATGAAATTTGAACGACATCAATTTAAATTTGAAAGACATCAATTGAAATTTAAAACACATCAATTGAAATTTAAAACACATCAATTGAAATTTGAAAGACATCAATTGAAATTTAAAATTCGTCACTTGAAATTTAAAAATTATTAACCGATTTTATGTATTCTATTTTTAAACTTCAATTGGTGTGTTTTAAATTTCAATTGATGTGATTCGAATTTCAAATCGAATTTTCAAATTTCAATTGATGTATTTCAAATTTCAAATAGAATTTTTAAATTTCAATTGATTTTTTCAAATTTCAATTGGAAATGGTGTAGACGGTGTGGATCTGAAAGACATGTGGTTTCAGCAGAACGGCGCCACCCGCCACACCGCCCAAGAAACAATCGTTTTATTAGAACAACGAGTTTTAGACTGAATTGTCTCCGAAATTCCGTTGTCAGCTGACCGCCAAGATCGTGAGATGTAACGCCGTTCCAATTTTTTCTGTAGGGTTTTCAGAAATGTCTGGGTTATGCAAATAAACAACAATCACATTGTATTTGCTTTATTACATGTTTGAGACACAATTATTAATAGGTTGAAAACTGCTGAAAGCAAAAACGTGACAGACAAAAAAACATCAGCAGATCTTTAATTCATGAAAACAATGCCTGCAAACATGTACATGGTTCTTGCAATATGTTGCTGGGGCAGTTTTTCTCAGCATGTAACTTACATTTCCTTTCGACGACGGTCACCGCGCTTAGTGCCGGTGACACTATCGGTACATGAAAACGCTTCTCTTAATGCCGTTTGGCACCGGTGCAGGTTCCAATCAGTGAGTACAAAACTAGAAATGGCACTGGTCACTGGTTGTGAGAAGCTCTCCCGAAACCCTTCATCGGAATATGTTTAATTTACAATGCAATAAAAATATCACCACTCGGTCAAAAACTATATTTTTAATTAAAAAATAACCCACTATATTTCTGTTACTATTACGATTAGCACTTTCAAATTTTGTGAGGTTATATGCTATATGAATTACAACAATTTCATAACGTTGGTCACGTACGATCACTTCGCACACACGGGTAGGTATTGTTCGATCAAAAAAACTAAAATGTTAATAATTGAAGTACGCAACATTTCACCTAACCAAATATTTAGTTAGAGTTAAAATTAAATAATACTTTTAGTAATGAAATATTCGTAATTTTTCAGATAAATAGATGACCCAGAAAAATAGATGACACTGAAAATAGGTGGGTTTCTTGGATGGTGCAATGGTGGCCATCGGTGGTGCAATGGTTAGTGTGCGCGGCTCTTGTACATGAGATCCTGGGTTCGAACCCGGCTCTGACCACCTACAAATTTTCTTTCGACGACGGTCACCTCGCATAGTGACGGCGACACTATCGAGTATCTAGCCATGAAAAAGCTTCTCAAACTACCGTTCGGAATCGGTGTAAAACTGTAGGTCCCAATCAGTGAGTGAAAACTGGAAAGCGCACAGCTCAGTGATTGTGAGAAGTTCTCCCTAGTCCCTTCATGGGATGTAATGGGAAACCATTTATTTATTTTTTTTCTTGGATCGAATATACAGTTCTGCATCATTTTATTCTTTTATTTTAAATCTACTTTTTTTATTCACTAGCTCTTGCCCAGGGTTTTGCTTGTGATACACTTTTTCTAATAAACCATTCAGATCCCATTAGTGCCCGAACAGAAATCTTGGAACACAAATAATGGGGTTTCCAATAGGTACTTGACAACTTTGAGTTTAATTTGTGATCGCACTATTTCACTGATCATCATCTAATTGTTACTTTCCTTTTTTCAGTAAATTCAACATTTTCATAATGGTAAAGTACACGAACGAACAACGTATGCAAATTATAAAAATGTACTACCGAAATTCGGTGTCGATGACCGCAACTTTAAGACCATTAACTCCAATTTTCGGTCGTTATTCTCGCCCTAGTAGACAATCAATAACAAGTTTAGGGCAAAAATTTGAGTCTACATATTCATTGTGTGATGCTGCCGTACCAGTGAGATAACGGGTTGGTCGAAGTGACGAAAATATCGCTGCCGTTCAGGCGTCCATAGCAAACGATCCAAATCAGTCGTTTCTGCTGCGTTCTCAAGAACTGGGCATCGCCAAGACCACTTTATGGCGAATTTTGCGTAAAGATCTTGGTTTACACCCATACAAGATCAAGCTGACTGAAGAATTGAAGCCGATGGACCATTTAACGCGACGTACGTCCTCCAATTGGGCTCTGGAAAAGATGCGCCACGATGATGAATTTCAGCGCAGAATCATCTTCAGTGACCAAGCTAATTTTTGGCTCAATGTGTTCGTCAATAAGCTAAATATGCGTTATTGGTTTGGTGAAAATCCGCATGTGCTTCATGAATCACCACTTCATCCACAAAAAATAACTGTTTGGTGCGGTTTGCATACCGGCGGCGTCATTGGGCCATATTTTTTCATCGACAATGACGATCCTCAGGGTAGTGTGAATTGCGATAAGAGTCTGGTAAAATTAGAGTCTTGTATAGCTGAACTTTTGTCTGTCGAGAGAGAGCTTTGTTGCTAAACTGCTTGCTGAGCCCAAAATCTATTTGCAGCCTTAATTCCTTATTTATCTCCAGGCTGACGTTGTTGTCCTTGTTCACAGCTGATCCTAGGTATAAAAATTCAGCTAGTGGACCAAGTCAATAGGTTTGTATAGTCGTTGACACCATCAGTTTTGTATTGCCTCATTAACAGCAAAAGCTACCTTCGCTGATTCTTTTTCGATTCTTGAAATTACTGCAGTAACCTCTCGCAAATTTCGCCCAATAATCTCTATATCGTTAGCATACGCCAGCAACATATGGCTTTTCGTGTTAATGGTCTTGTTCGTATTTACTGCAGCTTTCCTCATTATTGTCTCCATTAAGATGTGGAAGAGATTACACGAAAGTGTGTTTCTCGGTCCTCGCTTGGTACATAATGGTGCGGTAAGAGGTCTTTCCCCACCTTCACTGCTGATTCTGTGTTTGTCAGCATCATTCAACAGAGGCGGATCAGTTTTGCCGGAATCCCAAGTTCAGATATAGCTCCGTATTTGGTCAGTCGGGGACTTACCTGGTATAAAACGATACTGATAAGGTCCAATCAATAAATATGTTGAAGAGATCGCATGCCAAAGGCTTCGCTCATTCTAAATGGTTCGTTGATATCCTTATCAATTTTTACTGGGGATTTCGTGTCGATCCGTGTCCTTCTATATTGGCATACCAGTTTAGCAGGAATACCAAGCGCTGATATACCTTGGTACAGTTTTCCACATATCGTGCTATCGAAAGTGGCCTTATAATCTACAAAGAGTTTGTAGGTGTCGATTTGGTTTTCGTGGGTTTTCCCCAGAATTTGTCGTAATGTGATCTATAACCTAGTATAACCACACTGATAAAGTCCGATCAGGCCTGCAATAAACGGCTTTAGTCTTTCGCACATTACGCTGGAGGGGACCTTGTATGCGAAGGAGAAAATACTAAATCCACAATAGTTCGAATATATATTGTCCTCACCAAAGTGAGGAATACACCAAAGTGAGGAAGACAAAATATGCATGATAGAGATTTCAAAATGACGTCGTGATGTCAAAATGCTCTGTCAAAATTTTGAAAATATTTTTTTTCTATATGTGTTCATCAGACACGTCGTTTGAGCCCCATATTTTCCAAAAAAATAATTTCTGTTTTTTTCGAAAATGTACCAGGAATCGAAACTTCAACGGCCGGTAGGGAACTATAAGTACCCGCTTTAAAAAAAAAGTTTTACGCTCCCGTAATTACCTTTTTAATACGCGTCGTTTGAGACCCCCCACATTTGATATTCAAAAAAAGTATTTTTCAGTACACCCTATTATTGTACATACAATATATTGTACAATATATATTATCTCCTCAGTTCTAGCGAGTTTGGGTGTTTTAGGTATTTTGAGGTGGTTTACCACTAAACACAACAACAAATATAATTTTTGATCTTTTTTGCTATTTGCCATTATTTTGTTATGTATTAAAAGTTATTTATTCAGTTTGGTTGAATGTTTATTTTGTATACGACTTCTGGTATGGAATCAACTGTTTCCCAATTGCATTTTCCGTTATTTGCCAGATTTTGAAAATGAAAAATTTCCCATAAGAGTAAGCATTTTTGAACCGCTTGGTTTTGTTCTATTTTTTTTGGCAATGTTATTACTAATATTGTTTTTAAACCGCTTAATGCCTAATCAGTTTTTCAAATTCTTGACAAAAACTACCACCTTTACACGACCTTACTGTGTTTTTTCTTTTCACGTAACCATTACACTTTTATGAAAATACTGTTTATATTTTTGATGCAATATCATCCTGTGGATTTCGAAATATTCCAGTTCATCAGTTTGACACCTCCGATATGAGAAAACAAATGTAACCTTGTACTACATTTAACAAATGCACGTTTCAAAATCCATAAGCTCATCAGTTCCCCTACCATTAAAGGAATCTAAAGGTACCAGTTTTGTTTTGAACAACTGGAACAAAAAACAAACCTAATTCTTTGAGTTTATAATAACCACAGTCATGAGATAGAAGAGTAAACAGCAAGAATAAGTACTGATACCGTAGAAGATGCACAGAGTGTTGTTTGATTGTTTGTTTAGTTTGCGTCTCAACGACACGGCAAGCGTAAGAAGGCGATAACCAGTTTCACTTCGCATTTGTAAAGTTGTGTCCTTTGTCCTCGGCACGTAGGATGCTGGTAGAGCTATATGCTTGCTGTTTGGTGAAAGTAGTTTCCATGCAATTCATACTAGATTGCAGTTTTCAGAAGAATCATGAGTTGTTCGGGGGATGATTGTCATTGTCCGGTCATTCGTGTATCCTTAAACCGGATAATGTCCTGCCAGAGTAGCAGGAGTGTAAACAACGTTAATGTGCATGTAACTAGTGTGTACATTGCACACAGTGGGCAACCAATGGGAATAAGAAAATATTTTCTTGAAATTGCTCAACACTCATCAGCTGTACAGACCAATATAAATAAAAAGAAAATACGTAGTCACAGAACAGAATCTTATGGCAGTCATAGGAGAGAGCACAATGAATCAGCTGTGTGTTTTAGTTTCTAAACTCTTGGACACTGTTTAATGAACAGTTACGCATTGAAAATCCTTTTTATGGCTAATGACTTGATAGTGCCGCCTTGGCTAAGGGATGTGGTCGTTGCCGTTGGAAATAATAGATGGTCAGAGGGGAGAATGATACCGTGATCTCATGTGCACCGTGTTGCTCTTTTATCCAAAGAGTGACCAGAAATAAAAGTAGTTATCTTAGGTCATTCATATTTGGCACGTATGGGAATGTCATAAAATGATACGTAAGTTCAAATGTGGTAGAGCCTGGAAATAAAAATTTGTATGCAGGCAAAAGCAATTTGGCACGCCGTTTTCAGTCATATAAATATGCGTCGTTAGAAAATGTATACTGAAATTCTGTAGTAGGCAAACGAAACATGGCACATCGATTATAAATCTGATTTGAATAATTTGATATTCAATCATTTAAATTTTCATTAAATACACTCCGCTTCACTTGAATAGGTAATACATTTTTAGAAAACAAAATCACGTATAACTTTTTCCATGGTTCTCAGAAAAAGTTGGTTATGATTTCGTTTTTAAGGATATGTAATAGTTAATTAAATTAGTAAAAATCAAGAATGTACTCTGAATAGTTTACTTTTTATTTGCATTTTTTCGAAATAACTTAAAAAAAATCCTTTAAATTTCGATTCATTAGAATAGGTAATATAACCTGAAAACGCGAAATATGTCAAATAATTGGTGGTTTTCGAAAAGAAATAAGTAAATTTGTAGTTTAAGTAATGAGTACTACCTCCCTTACTCTTTATTGTTTCAAATAATCGATTTGGCATGCTGTCATATAAACTTTTTAAGTAGTTTAGGGATACTTGACTACATGCTTCGTTGATGGCGGCTATCAGGGTATTTTTATCTTCGAATTGCCTACCAGATTCATAAAATTTGCGAGATAGCCAACACCAAACGTTTTCCATTCGATTAAGGTCCGGTGAGTAGGTAGGCCACTGAAGCAAATTTACATTTTGTTCGCAAATCCAATTTTTAACTATTCTTGCAGTGTGTATTGGTGCATTGTCATGTTGGTAAGTCCAAGAAATTGGTCCAGAAATGTCTCACAATTTCGGAAAAGCCCTTTCCAAAGTCTGCTTATAGGAAGCTGAGGTAATTTTTGCCGTCTGAAACTCGAGTTCAATAGTTCCATAATAACTTATTGAACCCCAGACCATCACACCCCCTTCACGGCTATGATGGCGACACAAAAAACGTTCCTCTTTTCTTAAATCGTGAAAATAATAGTGGAACCCATCAGGGCCATCAAAATTAAATTTCTTTTCATTAAAGAACACCACTTTCTTCCATTCGTTCTTCCAAGACATGTGCTCTCGACAAAAATCCAAACGTGCCTCCTTTCTTTGTTGATTGAGTGGTGGCTTCTTTTGGAGTTTCTTAAGGACTAAATGTTTTGAACTATTCAGGACTCTTCTCACAGTTGAAACACTAGCGTTTACACCAGTTTTTGCTCGGATTTTCTTCGCACTGTCATTTGAATTAGACGCCAGCTTCTGTTGTAGCTCTTTTTCGCCTTCCTTTCATATTTTTCCCGTAAAATGTTGGGTCGCGCAAAAAATTGTAGACATCGTTCCAGCTTCTGCCAAGTTTTTGTGCAATTGCATATCCGGAAAGACCCTGGCTTGCGAAAGCTTCAATTTTCGCTTTTTCGGCTAAAGTTAATGCGGTTGCACGTACCATATTGAATCAACAGCAGCTAAAATTTAAAGATTAATATTCAAATTAATCCTAACAATAAAAACATTGTCATTTTTAACTCACATTTGTGATAACAGGGATGGTAAAACTAATTTACCTATTCAAACGACGCAAAATATATTCAGTGTTTTCTATGAGAATGTTGAAAATTTTTATTTTAACCAAACGTCAAGAGCAAATTCTTCTTCGTCTTCACGTTATTAATTTACATTTAAATGGCATTTCAAACAAAACTAACAGGTACTTTTTGTCACCGCTAAAACTAAAGTTATAGGCCTTTCTTTCTACAAAAATTGTATTACCTATTCAAGTGAAGCGGAGCGTATATATCTGGCAATATTATTATAAGTAATTTTCAGCTTCTGGAAATCAGTACTGTCACAATTCTGATTTAGATCACAGCCATATATAAGAACTGGTATTTTTTTTCAGTAGCATTCGAATTTGAAAAGGTGTTGCTGATTTAACAGCCCACAGATTTATTAACATACCATGAACTTTTAACACTGTAACATTGATGTGATTAGTCCATCACAGTTGACCATTGAATGTTACACGAAGATTAACCGCAGTTTGGACAAATTCAATATGCGAATTATTTACTTAACAACATCGTAATACTTCGGGGAGATCATTAATATATATGCAGAACAAGAGTGGCCCCAACACGTATCCCTGAGGAATACCTCTTATATTGGGCACTAACTCAGATCGGCTGTTGCTCAAAAATACAGCCTGTGTACAATTTCCGATATATTGAGAAATATAACTCTACACTCAAAATTAGAAAAGCTAAATAACTTGTCCAGTTTGGTCAACAATGTAGAATGAACGACACTCTCAAATGCTTTGCTGTGGCCAATGGAGTGTGAAGAATGGAAGCATATTGCCCTTCATATTTTGCCTAAGATCGTTTGTAACTTCAATAAGTGTCGTAATGCAGTTTCTTTTCCTTTTGAAACCTGATTGACTCTTTGCAACCAGATTATTTTCAGAGAGATATTTATCCATTTGAGCGTATACAATTTTCCCTAATGCCTTTGACATGTAAGGTAATACTGCAATCGGTCTAAACTCATTGTTGGTTTTGGGGATTGGTATGATTTTAGAGCATTTTCATGATGTTGGAAAAATATATTTTGTATGTACATTGTTAAAAATGTGAGCAATATATGGTAAAATCCACGGAATTGATATTCTAATAAACTTTGGGCACATATTGTCTATTCCAACAGCATTAGATTTGATGCTGTATAAGCTTTTTGACACATCCGATTGACTAACGCAATGAAATTAAAATTTGTTCTCAATTTCAGCAGTAGAATATTCAGTGTACACATTAACATACTTTCAGAGCTTTCTGCAACAAATTGTCTATTTAATGCATTCACATCTATGTCAGTGGAAATATTAGTTTTCTTTTCTTGGCCAATTCCAATGCCACGAATATGTTTTTGATTTCGATTTACTTTTAATAGCCGTTGCAAATTTATGTTCAGAGTAGGCAGATTTTGCTATCTGGATATGTTTAATTACATCTTTCCGAGTTTCTTTGAAAGATGAGTAAAATGCAGAGGTTTTGAATCGTTTCCATCTTCTAGAATGTACATTTGTTATAATAATAAGTCGCTATATAGAATCATTTAACCAGGGCTGTTGTTTATGTTTCACAACTCATGATTTTATTGGCACGCACATGTCAAATACGACATTGACCTTTTGTTCTATAAAAACTACCTGGTCATCAACATTTTCAAAATCATAGCCGCTCAGTTACCCAAGTTATTCTCAAATAGCCGGCAAAATACAAGTACAAATTTTTACAAGAAAAAGGATTATCTCTGATATCCCAAGAACCATAAAAGAAAAAATAAACATATCCACATTCTTGTTGTGGTTTTTACTAGTGATATAAATCTATGAACAATATTTCCAGTAGAAACTAAATTTAAAATTTGACAACGGACTTAATTTTTCTTATGACCGTGATTGTCACTTTTGGGCTCTTACTGGGGTTTAGCGGCATTTCCAGGTACGTTTTCTACTACAAGAAGAAAAATAACGGCCCGAGCAACATATTTCAGGAACCACTTACGAGTATTCAAGCACTGTTTTCATGATGTGAAGATCTACTGCTTTTTTTTCTGTATTGTGGTCACGATTTTGCCACATTTGGGTACAAATACATATATTATAGTCTGTCATTATGTTATATTGATTAGCAAAAACAATGTGTTTGGACACAAGTATACAGTATTTGCGATATGCTATAAACACGTAAAGCAGCTGTTACTGATAGTGCACTTCAAAACAATACCTACCTGCATAAGTGGTATTGTGGTATAATATTTATGTTTGAGGGATACCGACAACACATATACAACTCTTGTATATAAATAGTTATTACGACAAATGCAACATCTGGTGCTTCTTATATTAAAGAAAGGTAAATCCACCAAATATAATTAGTATTACTATAACGAAAATTATAACAAAAACATGTATTGTTTATGATATATTTAGCTTCAATAACACTGTATCTTAGCTATGACCGTGTTCAATTTCACCTTGATCGGTCAAACCGTTTAAAACGTCTTTTTGGGGAAGACCCCGCTGAAAGTCGCAAAGTCGAATTACGTTGCATTCAAACTAGGTCACACACAAATGAACTTCGTTTAGGGATTGTAATTGCGGAAAATGAACATCAGTTGAACAAAATAAACAGTTTCATTAATGTTAAATAAATCAAAACGTTTACGAGGATCGATAAAAAGGTTGCTACAAATGCTATATGGTAACTCTAAACCCAACAAATATTTTACGCGACATGAACTCTTTTCCATTTCCTGTTTTTTTCCGATTACCGAAAACGTGTTAAGGCAACTCCTAGCTGCATAAAACGTTTCAGAGAAACGAAAAACGTTTCCGCTAAAATTTCTGCGATTTACATCAAACGATTTATAAACGATGAGTACTATAAAGTTCCATACGCCATCAACTTAGTTTCGTGAAAAATAGCATTTAAAAGTCAATGGTCGATGACAAACTGGATTATAGATTCTGGAAGTCCAATTTTTTGTCACTCTAGTGAGCATTGCTTGCCGCATGTCGCGAATAACATGAACAATTGTGACCTTCAAGAGGTCAATTGTTGCTGGTTTATCAGCATAAACCAGTGACTTTACGTAGCCCCACAGGAAATGATCGACAGGTATCAAATCGTACGACATCGACGGCCAATTGACAGGTCCATTTCTCGAAGTCAAACTATCGCCAAATTTTAATTTCAATAAATCGATGGTCGCGGTCGCACTATTCAATGTGGCAGCATCCTGCTGAAACTGCATCTTTTAAACAAAAAATTTATTGAATTAAAAATCAGCAGTCAAACAAAATCAAAATAATTAAAAGGATTCCCATATTTCGTGGCCGTCGGTGGTGTCATGGTTAGTTTCTTATACATGGCCACCATACATTTCTTTCGAAGACGGTTACCTGGCTTGGCGATGGTGGCACTTTGCGATGGTGGCACTGTCTCAAATTCCGTTCGGAACCGGTACAAAGTTTCTCAAATTCCGTTCGGAACCGGTATCTAAAGTATAAAGCGCACGGCTCACTTTTTGTGAGAAGCTCTCTCCAATCCCTTCATGGCTTGTAATGGGAAATCATGAAAGAAATCGCATAGTTTATTATAATTGGCACCCGATTCCACAACCTGCAATTTCTTAATTGTCATACCGAACAGTGGGTCTCGGGCCTCAACCAAACCAAAATATTGTGAAAGTACTTGTACGTGTGGCCGTCGGTGGTGCAATGGTTAGTGTGCGCGCCTCTTGTACAGGAGATCCCGGTTTCGATTCCTGCTCCGACCACCTTAAAATTTCTTTCGACGACGGTCACCTCGCTTAGTGACGGCGGCACTGTCGAGTACTTAGCCATGAAAAAGCTTCTCAAAATACCGTTCGGAACCGGTGTAAAACTGTAGGTCCCAATCAGTGAGTACAAAACTATAAAGCGCACAGCTCACTAGTTGTGAGAAGCTCTGCCCAATTCCTTCATGGGATGTAATGGGAAACCATTTATTTTATTTTTACTTGTACGTGGTATCATAAAACCCCGCTCGGTTTTGCCCCTATACGTAACAATTTTTTTTTACAGGCCGAAATAAATTTTGGAGGTGGGCCAGGGCCCTATTTCAGATATTACTTCAATAAATCCTAAACAGCTTGAAATATTGCATGGCAACCTTTGACAATATTCTAGTTATTTTCCTATTTCGCAATTCCCTCTAATATATTTCTAAAAAAAAGTACACAGTTAATCGATTATTTCACGAAACATCATGAAAAATTGCACATATTTTATAGGTTTTGACATTTCTTGCCTAACGTTAAATAAATTGCGGTTGCTGTCTTCAATAGAATTGTAGCTTATAAATTTCTTGAAGGATTTCAGGATATCCATAACATTGCATTTTTCAAAGACATACAATGCCAATATACGAATATGGTGGCAGCTTTTGCTGGGCTAATCAGTTAAGGATTTTGCACTAATTTCAATTTAGGTAGTACTTTCTTTTAGATAACGGGAAATTTGGGGTTCTGAAAGCAACAAATGTCTTACCATAATGACAAAGAGTCCGTCTTTTCAATGAATTAATTTAATACACGGATTTAGTATTTAACTTAATGAGTAAATTTGTTTTATTTGGTCAATTATATGACCTGCACACGCTGCAAAATCGGTGTCTTTTTGTTGTTTAGATGCAAATGAATTGTGGTTGTAGGTTTCCGCAAATATTAGTAAACTTGTGTCCAAATACATTGAGTTTGATATTCAATATTATATGTTTGAGATACAATGATTAATAGTTTATAGTATATGTTTTTGTGACCCTTTCTGGATTTGTTTGTTGAAAACTGCTGAAAATAAAAACGTGACAGACAACAAAGAATCAAAAAAGCAGCAGATCTTCAATTCTTCAAAACAATGCTTGTAAACATGCACATGGTTCGTGCGATATGTTGCTGGCGCCGTTATTTTTGGCGTGCAGATGTGACAAATACTATTAAATTAACCATTTTATTTATCTGATTCTCAATTCCCTCCATTGTCCACTGTGCATAGGTTTGTCATATAGTTTGTCCTTGTTTAGGAGTAAAGAGAAATACTCATGTGTAGTTTGTAGGTGCATGACTTTTGAAACAACAACACCAACATGACCGGCAGCAACATCATCATTATCATCAACAATAACACATACAAAGGAAAATCTTTAGAAGCAGCACCATCATTACCAGCAGCATGTCTTTTGGGCTAGAGCTGGAAGTTGTTTGTTTGTTTCTCTTGTTAATCTCAGATTTTGGTATACTTTGTAAAATGTTGCTACCATTTTTCAACAACTTTGTTCCCAATTGAACCACCCTCACACCGCCACCTACCACACTTCTGTGCAGGTAACATTTCTTGGCACTGCCCAGAGAAGAATGGACATAACAACAAAAATGACAACAACAATAAAAGTCGTACTTATGTCCAATAATGCATTTGGTCTTTAGTCACTCTTAGAATAACGCCGCCGGTGGAAGCAGTACCAAAAGCTACCAATTGTCCTTACTTACTTACTATCGGTCCAGTAACAAAGGGAGAGGGCGAAAGTGGGCGGGACAGGTGATGTTGATGGCAATGGTCATGGTGGAAGTTGTTTGTTGCACCTTAACTTGGCTCATTTATCTTGTGGTGCAATGACAAAGTCTTAGACGAGGATTTTATGTGTTCCTTGATGTTTTTCGTTATTGTTGCTTTTTGTTCTATGTGCTCTTTCATTGTTTTCCTGATGCTCATGCACCCTACGATATGACACAATGTTATTGTTGAGAGTTACAGGTACAGGCTGGTACTTACTAGGAGTAACAGGATGTGAACATTTATCTGGTTTGGAGATAGTCAGTGTAGTAATCGACGTTTTAAGTACAGGACATTTTAATATATTCGTATTAATTATAATATCGACCTAATTTAATTTAAGGATATGCTAGTTTAAATAACATCCTTATTCTACTACTCGTGAATGCGAATAATGCTGGTAAATGGTAAATGACGAATAATAACTGCTGAACAACATTTTTGGCCGCAAGATTCATCTTTGTTACAAATTAAAAATTAAGATAAAGTAAAGAATACGCTACATCTCTTATATAGGGTGCTTACATCATTGTCAGGCATATACAGAAAAGGGTAATTCAAAGATTAACCACATTTTAACTACACGCGGAAAAAATGGCCCCTGTGGCATTATGCAGGAACCATGTGTATGTTTGGAACATACATATACTTACCTGCAACCATTTTTTTCATGACTATGCTGTTTTTCCATTTCTTTGTTGCCTGTCACGTTTTCGTTTTCAGCAGTATTCAACAAACAAAGCCATATTTGAGTCACAAGACCACATATTTCAACAATTTAATATGCTAGTCTGCAAGGATTTTTGTCCATAGACGTAATAAATGAAATGAAATGAAATGAAATATTAATCATTATGTCGCCAATATGTAATATTGTTTAGCAAACGCAATGTGTTTGGACACAAGTATACTATATTTGTAACAAGCTACACTGAAAGAAAATCTTTATATCATATCAATGATAAGTGTTCATCAATTGTTTTTCATTGAACTGATGACATATTTCATCAATTCAATAAAAAAATTTCTTCAATTTGAAGATTGCGTTTTTTCACCATTGTCAGCTTCATTGAATTGATGACTTTTTTGACACCAATGAAATGTATCGTATGTTTCTGTTTTCAGTGTACAAACACGTTATATTTACATCCAAACAACAAACAAGGACAGATTTTTCAGCGTGTAAGAAACGAAGGTGCTCATTGACCTAAAACTTATAGATTAAAGGCAGTTTTAGTTTTATCTACGGCTACATCTCGATATTTGTGAACAACTAATAAATGTTTGCAGTCATTGGTATTAGTTACAGGCAGGGATGGAAAAGTTGGTACAATTTCACTCTTTTGAAACAATTTAATCGAACAAAGTACCAAGGTATTTCCATGACAAATTTAATACACTAAACAGTTGTCCTAATGAATGTTCAACCCTAAGAACAAGCACATAAGTCGTAATGACGCCACGCCATCTTGTTGGAACCACATATAGTTCACAATTACATCATCCAATTTTGTCCAAATGAAATTGGTTATAATCAATCCACACCAAAAAGTGATTTCCTGTAAAATGCATTGCTACTTGGCTGACCATACCCGGCAAGTTACCTTTTTGAAGTAACAGTTGAACAAAAATTGGGTTTCGTCCCAAAATGGACAGAGGGCGTCATAAAAACCTTTACTTATTTTTTAAAGGAGACTATTGTTTTTTTTTTGTATAAAAAAACGATTGGAATTTTAGTACTCTGAGGGCATAAAAAGTACCCAAAATAATATTGATTAGTACTGAAAGTGACAAGGGATGGAAAGGGCCTGGTTACATTTCGATAATATTTTCAAACATTTGCACCGCTTAATTTGCTATCATTTATTCGATCCTTTTCTCTTGGCACTTCCATTTCATCATCAGAAGAAATGTTGTTCGTTCACCTCTTTGAAAATTGGCAATGTGCTTTCAGTGCTGTTCCACCTTATATATAATGTCTTCGTTAGTGAAGATCGCCTATAAACTAATATAATTTACATCAGTAATTAAGAGCGCGGCTCTTGTACATGAGAACGTGTGTTCAATCCCTGCCCTGACCATTTTACATTTCCTACGACGACGGCCACCTCGCTTGGAGATGGCCACACCCATCGAGTACTTAGCCATGAAAAAGCTTCTCAAAATACCGTTCGAAAAATATTTTTCCATTTCCTATAAGCTATACAGATCAAGGGTTTATTTCCGCCTTTCAATTTTCCTTTTCGAAGCTATTTTCTCGTCCCTGTAGTACGTATGAAGGGAGATACTTTCCAAACAGGGCAGACTAGTCAGCATTGTAGATCTGATATTTATATAATCCAAACTGATAAATTAAATATTCCAATCTCTAAATGGATGGACAGTTGCATTATATGTAGAAAGCTTTTCTTCACCAACTTTTAAGAGCCAGTACTTGTATTAATGCCGTGAGTTTATTGAAATTCGTGATGCAGTCTTTCCACTGTCTCCTTACAAATTGGTCGCAAACTTAGTTTAGCAGGGGATACAAATGCAAATGTAAGTATAGGTATATTATGGGAATTGAAGCCAAATGAACAAAACTCAGAATCTTTTGTTATATTGTGACTTTATTGGAAATAAATAAGATTTCCCATATTTATGGAGACATATTTCAAGCAAAAGATAGGTTGTACCATAGAGAAATGCTAAAGAGATGCCACGAGTGTTTCAGTTCCACCAAATTCTCGGTGAAAGTCACTGGGCTAACGACAGTTTTGATGACAGTTTTTTAATGCCATTTTTTTCCTGCCAGAATTTGGTCGTAATACAAATAAAAATTAATGAAAATAGCGGTATTCTTCAAATCAAAAGTGATTTATTGCATATAAAGTTATTTTAAAAGCCATAAGTGCCAATAAAATCAAATTTAAATTCAGTATTTTGTCAATTCGCCTATCGCTCACTATCTTTCACATTCTGTCAGGTATGAAATTTGCAGCTAGGAGGTCAATCAGCTGTGCTATCGATACCCCCTGGGGTGAACAATACAGGAACTGGTGCAGCAACATCTGGAACATGAGCTGCAGAAACCATCAACTTCAGCAGGAAAACCGAGTACATAAGCTGGACCAGGAACGACAGGAGCATGAAGATCAGGAATATGAAGAGAAGGAACATGAACATCAGGATCTGACCTCAGCGGCCACAAGAAGGATGCCATGAATAGGAAAACAGTTTTTACGAACGACAATAACAAACAGGAGTGATTGAAGTGGTAGACTACGGCAGTAATTTGAGACAGCAGTGACTGGAGTCAAAGGCAACCGAAGCTACATTATGCCGCGCGATTTAAAAATGTTTTAGTTATATTTAAAGAGATTGGTTGTCGGTCGGTATAGTATTATATACACCATTATAAATGAGACAAACGCGGCGAAGGTATTATAGTAGTCATAATCGTATCGGACAATTTGTAATTTAGTTGGATAAAAATATCTTGTCGCTCTACAGGGAATATTACAATTTATTTGAGTTTGGAGAAAACTTGAGTCGATAAGGCCACTAGTAAGTTTTATGATAAATATTGTAATAAAAATATATCTACGTCTTCCAAGTGTTGGTTTACGTGGTTGCTAAATATACTATTTAGTATCAATTAGTGTCTTGAGACACGGTCCGGACCACATCACTCCGGACAGTCTAATTTACCGTGTCTATATCCATCCTTTTAATCGGAGATACCTCATTAGATCCCCTTAGCCGTCTTGCGTGATTACCGATTGTCCAGTGCCCGGTCAGTACGGCAATTAGCCTTGATATGTTCCCCCGATTATGGATAATTACGGAGTTAGTCCGGTGAATGTTATATTTTGGCCATGCGTTTCTCGATATGCGGCACGTTTCCGTCCTATCCCATCTGGCCTTTGCTCGTACAAGTTAATGCAGGAAAATACCTCTTTTAACCGACCCTATAGGCGTTACGATTGACACCATATGGAGTTCGGTGGAAGAGGATCCTGCCCTAGCTGGTTCATCTGCCCTTTCGTTCCCTAGCAGACCCTTGTGGTCTGGTATCCAAGTAAGAACCACATTGGTCAGCCGACCTAGTACTACAATTTTTTCCCTACATTCACTAACGGCTTTAGATGCGGTGTTGTTAGATTTAAGTGATATGAGAGCCGCTTGGCTATCTACAAATATTCCAATGCGCTCTGTTCTCCGTTGCAGTATTAGTTCGACGCAAGCTCCCTTGATGGCCAGTACCTCCGCTTGGAAAACCTGCACTTGTCTGGGAGTTTGAGTGATAAATTGAGGCTTGACTCTTCGGAGAAATCACCCGAGCCGGTTCCATATTCCATTTTAGATCCGTCCATAAATACTTTGGTATCAAAACCGTCAGTGGTTCCCTTTATTCCACTCTATTCTCCTGAGAAACCTGACATCGAATTGGTTAGCGAACGTCAATGAGGGGGTGCAGTAATCGGTGGTTATATTGAGTTCTCTTGGGATTATCTGTAGTATTCTCGCATGTCCATAAGCGTTGCTCTTCCCGACTCCAAGTGCATTTAGTCGGGTAGTGATTGGTATAATATGGTATAATATGAAGCAATGCATTAAGGGCTTCAGCTGGACACGTCCTCATTGCCCCTGTTATGCCGATGCAAGCTGATCCTTGTACTCAATATAACAGTTTCATGGTGAACCTCTTCCACGCGACAGGCCACCATACCACTGCTCGGTAGAAGAGTATAAGCTTCACTATACTAGTGTGCATCCACAGCACCATTTTCAGTCGGAGAACCAATCGGCTTCCGAACAATTTCCGACAAGCGTAGTACGCAACGGCTGCTTTTTGTGCGCAGTGCTCTATGTTACGCTTCCTGGATAGTTTAGGGGCCTAGAATCACGCTGAAGTATCTCTATTCCACTTAGTTGAGGAGGATTAAACTTTGGTATCTTGGTCTTCGTGGTAAAAAGCATGACCTTAGTTTTCCCTGGATTCACTCCAAGACCACTCCCAGTGGCCCAGATTTTGATATGGTGGCAAATTACCAAGGGTCCAAGCAAAACCTCGTAACGCGCAAGAAGAAATTGTTTTTTAATCGACTTATGCGATCAATGTTTCAGACACCAGACAAGTCAAACATATTCTAGTTCTGGTCTAACAAGACAAACAAACAGACGTTTAGCGAGTTATGGGCAGCAAATTATTTTGTCCATCTCTTAAAAAATCTGGCAGCGATCTAGCTTTATGGATAAACGAGTCTATATGAAGATCAAAACGCAACCTATAATCGAGAAGAACTACTAAGTCTATGAAAGAAGAAACGTTTTCAAATTTATGGCAATTAATAAAGTAATCCATATTCAAACCAGAACTCATACAAAAGGATAGTTTTTCGTATTTCCCTAAGTTCAGAGACATCCCTTTCTGCAAACACCATTCAGCGAGTCTATTTAGATCTTCCTGAAGATAAGTAGAATCCTCTATATCTTTAATAGACATAAATAATTTCACATCATCAGCATACATACAAATATTAGCCGATTTAACTATAGATGGAACGTCATTTAAATACAAGACAAAAAGTAACTGACCTAAGTGACTATCCTGAGGGACTCCAAATTTTACCAATATATCGGATGATCTTTAAATTTATTTTCTGGCTGCCACCACTGAGGTATGACGATATCCATTGTAGTAATTTAGGTGGAAACCCAATAATATTAAATTTATACTACGATAAAATTCGTCCAATTAAGTCTTCTCACGAAAAGCACCGAATAGGTTAAATCTCTATTTTAGGTCTTTAGCTACACTTTTTCAGCAAGGATTTATTTATAAAGGGTAGGTCATCTACGACTAACTTGTTGCAGTTGACATGCTATACGCAAAGAAAAAACTCGTTCCTCCCAAACGAAATCTCAGATAACTGAAGTTCGTTTGTGGACTGTAGTTGGGAGAAACAAACTTCTGTTAAGCCATACATGTTATTTCGTTTGGAAGAACCGAAAAATGTTTGCAGCAAACTAGTTATGACAAATATAAGCTGAAATTTTTTTGCAAGAAACGAAAAACGCTTCCGCTAACTGTTCTTTCGGTTACAGTAACCGAGTTCTAGTTACTCCGAAATGAAAAAAAACATTTGCGAAAGCTAAAATACATACCAATACACCAAGCTAAAAAAACGTTTGCGAGTACTGAAAAACGGTGGCAGTAAACGAGTTGTGAAAAATTAGAGCTGAAAAAACGTTTGCGAGAAACGAAAAACGGTTCTTTCAGCTACAGCAACCGAGTTGTAGTTACTTTAAGCTAAGCAAACGTTTGCGAGAATTGAAAATCGCTTGCAGTAAACGAGTTATGAAAAATTAGAGCTGAAAAAACGTTGTACAACTTGTACATTAAACTTTTATTTCTCCATATGCTGTTTTTTGTTTAAATTTCCAACTTTTATGATTTTGGAGTTAACCATAAAGATTGTTTTAAAAAAAGTTGTAATTTTTGTCTATTTGGTCACTGTCTATTTACACGTCTATCTCGCGTTGCATTCAAATAACAACTAGAAGCGCCGCAAAATACAACGCGTCAATTGTTCATCCAAGATATATTCACAAGGTAGAAAGATTAGAGAGAAACGAGGGGATAGGACTTGTACAGAGAAAAAAATTGTGACCCTTAACATCCCATGAAGGGATTGGGGAGAGTTTCTCACAATCAGTGAGATGTGCGCCTTCTAGTTTTACACTCACTGATTGGGACCTACAGTTTGACACTGGTTCCGAACGGTATTTTTAGAAGCATTTTCATGGCTAAGTACTCGATAGTGTCGCCGTCACTATGCGAGGTGTCCGCCGTTGAAAGAAATGTAAGGTGGTTTGAGCAGGGATCGAACCCACGTTCTCATGTACAAGAGCCGCGCACACTAATTATTGCATCACCGACGACTTTTTTTCTTTTTTCTTTGCGTGTATAAGAATAAGACCGTCGGTTCGATCCCTGCTCATGCCGCTTAGTCGGTCATCCCGCTTAGTGGCGGCGACACTACCGAGTATTTACCCATGACTAGGGTATCGAATCGAATAACCATTATTCGATTAATGGAATAATTTGCTTCAATTCCTGATTTCGAGTAATAAATAAATCGAGAAATTTATACCAGTTAATCGAAGAAATCGAGAAAGTACTCTCAGTTAAAATAATATTACAATATAAAGTAGCTGTTCTTAAATTTAGAAAATAACAGTTTTCACAACATCGCCTCTTATTTACCACTCAGCTCATTAAAGCGGATGTGTTACATACCACACGTATAAGTCTAGGAGATAACTGAATGTCCTTTAAGGCAATTTCAATACTCAATATATTAATATGTCACGCTGTGCATGTGTCAAAAAAAGTCATAACGTGTGAATATAAAAAGCGGAAGTGAAATTGAAAATCAAATGTTGTTTTGGCAGTTTATTTATTTCCGCCAATTTCGTTTAAAACTTGGGAGAATCCAGTCTGTAAGGAATGGACATGTCCATAGACTTAATCAAATTGTAATGCAGAACTGTTAAACTATAGCAAGACTTTAACAATGGATTGCATGATGGTGTGAAGGTAGAATCAAGTTTCTGGGTGATATTTGTTCTCAGTAAGATGGTGTTGAGTTTAATTCTCTAATTTTTAAATAAAAAAGGAGCGTGTGGGATCTCCCATAGCGCTCCTTAAAGGACTGCGCCATTAAAGGGTATCCAGAAGAGGTATGCCTGGGATTGTTTTAAAAAAAACAAACAAAGTAATCATTGACATATTCATATACTTCATTTCATTAAAAGTTTAATTTATGTTACTAATGAATTATAAATTTATGAACATTTGGGAAAAGTAATACGTAGCACTCATCCTGGGTTGTTTTCAGATGATTTTAGGAGTCCTTTTTCAAAAATTATAGGGGAAAAAGGAGTCCGTGCGGAGTCTTTGCGGGTTATCTCAATGATCGTTCTGGGACTACAAAAACACTCATTTAAGGAGTCCCTAGGGTGCACTTTTTTTTCCTATATTTTGAGCGTGTACTGTTTTGTACGGCGAATATGCTCCTTTGGGACTTTTGCGCACCCTAGGGGGCGTCATAGCGGAGCACCTTGCGGTCTTTGTTGGTTGGTTGGGTGATCATGATTGTATAATGCTGGGAGTCGAACCCTGCTCTTTCTTCGACGGTAACATAGTCGACGGTCGCTTAGTGATGGCGACACTATTGAGTAATTAGCCATGATTAGGCTTCGGTCCGGTGGGAAAGAGTAAGTCGCAGTCAGTGATTAAAAAACTTGAACACGCACAGCTAACTGATTGCAAGAAGGGATGTAATGGGTAAATATTTATTTTCCTAAGGTAATGGACGCTTGGCAATTATCCTTCACAATCCTTATACATATGAGTAATATACAATTTGATAATTTATTGTCTTCCTATTGAACAACGATTGCCCATAATTTAAAACGGACTTGTCATTCGTGAGCGTGTTTTCGACTGATGAATTTGAAAAAATATTACCAAAAAATGATGGGAACATGATAGTGATACCAAATAACTTCGATTACATTCTTATTTCGTATCAAGAAGGGCGGTAAACCGACGTCAACATATCGTTTATGTTCATGCTCATCAATGGCAAGTCTGTGGTGCGCTTAACGTTATATCTCCTTTAATTTCCAGATACGTTATGTATAGGTGTCTGAATAACAGTATAAAATATGATTCGACTCTTCATGATTCTTTCCAAACTATCTTGACCCACAGCCAATCTAAGGTCTGATCTATAAATAAATATTTTTGGAGTAAAGTTTTTATATTCTAATGAAAATTTATTATAATAATTTACTATACCTGCTTGAAATTCTAATTTTTCAATTAAATTTATTAATTTCAAAAAACTAAAATTACTCGAATAACTCGAGCAATAACAAAACTTTTCTCTGTTGTTCCAGTAGGTCAACAGACCTATTATCGAGTTATTTGATTACTCGAACAAAGCAAAAACCCGCATAATTGGATACCCTACCCACGACAAAGTTTCTACAAATTCCGTTCGGAACCTATGTAAAACTCTAAATCCCAATCAACGAAAGCGCACAGCACACTGGTTGTCAGAAGTTTTCTCCAATCTCTTTAAGGAGTGTAATAGAAATTAATTTTTTTTTAAAAATGAATTTTCAGACTTTAATAGCTGTAACTTTTCAAAATGGTCGCCATTTCTTTGTAGCTGAACGAAATCTATGAACGATTTGCTGTAAATCAGCAAATAAGAAATATAATTGGCAACTCAAATTAGTTTAAAGCAGTTTGAAATGTTTTGTTTTTTGTTCAGGTCTAAAATTATTTTTTATATTATTACAGATATTGGAAAATTAATACAGACGTAAAACATATTTAAATATATAAATAATTGTGTTATTTTAATTTCAACTAGAGTTAAATCCGTAATACACATCCTACAAATCTAAATTTCTAAACTGATTTGAATTGCTTCATTGTATATCACAATTTAATCACTTCCACCTATTTATGTTCAGTGGAATATTTATGGTAGGGTATTGCAATGGCCGCTTAGGGTCTACGAATCTTAATTTTTTCCTGCATTTATGTCTGGTGACAAACACCCACAAAACATAAAATATACTTCGGCATTTCATGTCGAACCTGGTTTCCTTCCACATTCTGCTTCAATCTCTCTCACTCTCTCTCTCTGCTGGCTCACTATTCTCAATGGATCTTTGTTGATTTATTAAGGATTAGTCAGATGAGTAACTGCCCCTAGCTTAAGGTATTTTAGACACGTTCATATTTTAAGGGTTTACGGACGTTCTTCACTTCGTTTTTCATTGTTATACCTTAACGTTTACTTAGCACTTTCTCCCCATTCCTTTTGCTGTTGCTGTTGATATTTGATGAAGATGAACAAACAGGCACACAGGCAAACAGGTTCAAAAGACTCCAAGGTATTTTTTTGTTAATGTGTGCAAATATTTCAAAGGACACAGCGCGCGCCAGAATGAGGGGACATTGAAAAAAAAAAAAAAATACAAATAGTTGAGCAGTTTCTATGGCATCAATTTATTTAATTATTTATAGAAATTCTCAAAGCCGCAAAACTGCAATTTTCTGTAATTAAGCAAATTTAAAAACAATTAACGGAAATGTAAATGTGTATGCTGTTGCTACACACACACATATATATGCAGTGGTTTGTGTGAATATCCTTGCGGATTTATGTTCATATGTATGCGTGAATAAACCGATACACCAGTACTTACATCAACACAGTTTATAACAATAGATAACCACTAACAATGGAAATCACTTAAAATTTATTAATTGCTTTACATGCCTATTACATATATATTTGTATGTACATACATACATGTGTATGTACATATGTGTTATATATAAATTAAATATAGAAATCGAACGAATGCAAAAAACAACACACATACACACACAGCTAGTGGTTTGATCGTTAATTGTAGCCGCAATTCCGCATTACGGCAACAATAACAACAGATATATTAACGATATAGAACTAAATACGGTGCTTCAAAACATTTGTAACAATTTAAAACTGTGCATTACACTCAAATCTGATGCAAAACGGACCCAGTATTAAGAATTGATGATTCAAAATTACACAGTGCAACACATTAAATCAATTTTTGTTATCCCCAACTGCCAGAATACTTTTATTTTTCATGTGGGTTAGCGCCCCTAACATGGACATCACTAAAAATATTTCTTTACTGTTACTAATTTTGTAATTCCTTTGAAATTTTTGACAATATTAAATTTTCCTCGTGCCCTAGTTCTAGAAAATAAGATCACTAATCCAGGCCAGCTATATCCAGTTCACGAAATTTTCCAAAGAGCATAGTTGCAGGCAAATGAAAAGTGAAAACTATGCGTTGATGAAATATTCGTTCTTTGACAAAATACCGGAATGAGACTGTTAGATGTTGGCGTAGCCAAAAACGGTTTTAACAGCAGTACGAGATTCCAACATGATTCCACAAGGCTACTTGGATATACCCTGATCAATAAACGGAAAACCAGATTGATCACCTGGTAATTGATGGAAGGCACTCTACCAAAGTAATTGACGTACGTATAATTCGAGTAATTCGAGAAGCTAATATTGATTTGGATCACGACCTGGAATCATATAGAAAGGTTTTTATGACAAAATGGTAAACTATGCCTTTAATAAACATCGTTTATTTTTAAGTCAGTCTTTTTCAATTTTGCGAGCGACTGCCGAGAAAAGCTTGTCAGCATACGGCTTGGAACTGGTGTAACACTGCAGCTCCCAAGGTATGTAAGCCTATGCCTTCATGGGATGTAATGGGAAACTAAAGTGTGGGCCATGTAAAATTTTGAATTTATTTTCGCTTTTAAAAAATACTATATAATACTTACCTCATGCGTCCAAACCCATTTGTCAGAGCATTGTCCTACTATTTCGTGTTTTAATGCCTCAATGGACATATTTCGTGTCTTAATGCCTCAATGGACACGGGATTGTCTGCGTAACACTTATCTTTCACGGGGCTCCAGTGGTAATAGTTTAACGGGTTTAAATCTCAGCTTTTCGAACACAGTGCGCAAAAGTTCTAAGTTCTATTATTCTGTTGAAACCATACTTCGACATTGTCATCCTCTTCAACTTTTTGGAACAAAAACCTGCCCAGCATGGTAACACTCGAAGAAAAAAGGGTCTATGATGCCGTCATGCCAAAACCCGCACCAAACAGTCACCCGGTGTGGATGCATCGACTTCGCCTCGACGACGTGTGGATTTACTGAGCTCCAAATGCGACAATTTTGTTTGTTAACGTAGCCTGAGAAGAAAATTAGCTTCATCGGAAAGATAATTTTTCTGAATAAATTCTCATCTTCAGCTAAGCGATCTTCACTCAGCGAAGCGAAAGCACATCGGATGGCCACGAGGATTCGGTTATTAGAATACTTGGACTTTATTAGCCTTCGTACCGAGATCTTTATGCAAAATTCTGCACAAAGAAGTGCGAGAAATGTTCAATTGTTGCGAACGCCAGCGAGTTAATGTTGATGACAGTTCGAGCATACTTTTAGCTATAGCGGCAATATTTTCTACTGGATGAGTTCTATTTATATAAAAAATTACATGGGGTGTCAGGGGACACTCGGTTGGAACGATGTTCGTTTCGGTATATATTATGTACTAGTTAGTTCCAAATAACTATAAAAAAAAAATACTATAATTTAAATGGATCTTAATGAAAGATACTTTTTGTAAACTGCAAAACTTTTCTTACGAAATTTTTTTTTATTAAATGTATTTTTTAAAAAAAATTATATTTTGAGGTTCGTTTTGTAAGAATGTGTGTTATATTTTCCCGAGAAGGTAATTTCTTCAATCATTAAAAGCTAATGTTTTTTTTAAGAAAAGGTACCATTTTTAATAAGAAGTAATTTCTGTAAGACAAAGCCTAAGAGTATGCATTTTTTTACGAAGACGTAATTTTTTTAAGAACAGGTACTTCTTAAAGAAGTGGTACTCTTTTTAGGAAAAGGTAATATTTTTAAGGAAATTTACTTATTTTCAGAAAGGCTACTTATCTGGAGAAAAGGAACAAAAAGGTATTATTTTATTTTTAAGGAAAGGCGCTTTAAGGAAAAGGAATGTTTGTAAGACAAGGTATTTTTTTAAGAGAAGGTATTTTTTTGAATTGAAATGGGAATTTTTATAGAATTGGTAATTTTTTCAAGAACAGGAACAATTTTAAGAGTAGGTACTTATCTCAGGAAAAGTTATTTTGTTTTACATAAAAGGTGCTCTTTAAAGAAAAGGTAGTTTTCTAAGAAAGGGCAGTTTGTTGTAGGAGAATGTACTTTTTTAAGATAATAAAATAAAATAAAATAATTTTTTTAAGAAAATGTACTTTTTGTAAGAAAATTTACTTTTTTAAGCAAAGGTACTTCTTTAAGCTAAGGTATTTTTTAAGAAAAGTTACTCTGTTTAAGAATACGAATAGGTTTTTTTTTTTGAGAAAATTTACGTTTTTTAAGAAAACGCACTTATTTAAGCAATTGTTATTTTTTTAAAACTTCTTTCACTTTGGTTTCTCTACATTTACTTTTTATTCTGTTCAAAACTACAATATGTAATAAAGAGGCTCCACTTAGAAAATTCCCCTTTAAACAACAAATTTCTTCCCCATATGTTAGTCTAGACACAAACCAAATCAAAAGTAAGAGTGTAAGAGTAAGTGTGCTGCCAAATGTAATTCTATGCTCAGAGTTGTATTTCATGGATTTGCCAGTCTTGCACGTTGGCTTTTCTAAACTTACTTTTTATTGGGTTGAAAACTACAATATTTAGTAAACTGGCTCCACCTAGAAAACTTCCCGTTAAGCCAAACCAAACCAAAAGTACCCAATATAGTTGATAATAATGGGTTGTAATAAAGTAGTTAGAAAAAAGTTGTTTAAAACTGTTTCATTTAGCCCCCTTCCCGCAACGTGCGATAAGGAACACCGTTCAAATACTCCTTTAGTATTAATTTAACATTCCTTGGGGCGTTTTGTACTTCTTTTTGGATTGTGATACTGTTTATTGTTTTATGCATTTCGCCTAACATACTACCTGTGTTCCGGTCATTAGTTCAGAGTTGGCAGATTTGACTTATATTGCCTTGGTCAAGTTATTTCAGAAAACTATCAGTAAAATAATTAGTTGGCAAAGTCTTTTGTGTCTAACTAAGGGATTAGTGAGGTATGATAAAGGATTTAGGTTTGTAATTTTGCGCTGTTATTATCAGTTGTAAAAAACCGGAAAAAAAGGTTAATTGACTCTAAATAACCGTTGAAACAGGTTCTTCGAAAAAGCAATTTTTAAAAAACCGACGTACGGTTATCCGGCCAGGACTTCCGTTAACCGATTGCGGTTTTGAGTATACTAGTTGAACAGAATGCAGTGTGTCGAAACATGATTTTTGTTTCAGTACTTTTGATCTGTCGTTGGACAGTATTGTTGACTCATCGGCCTTCAGAGGACAAAAGAATATGTCTGCTAGTTTGAAGGGCTTTTAATCTATTAACCTGAGACGCATCAGTGATCACATAACCAATCAGGCTGCTCATTTGTTTCGCCTTCTCCCTCTAGCTGGCTATTGCCCAGGACATACACCCCGGTTCACTTATTTAAAGGCACTAAAAATTCCATATTCAGCAGCCTGTATCTTTTGCAATTTGTAACCCATTGCAGAATTTTAAAATGGAAATGGAAGCTAGACATCGTGAAGTTTAAAAAAATCATGACAATAGTGGTTTCTTAATTAAAGAAATTTTTTGGAGCAATTTATAAAAAAAAGTCAAAAAATGTGCTATTTTTTTTTTGGTTTACTTAAATAAAGTCACTTTAACTAATTTTAATGAAAAACAGATTTTCTTGTTTTTTTAATTTATTTTACTTTATTTAAGAACTATTAGTAATGGGTACGTCGGCCGTCGGTGGTGCAATGGTTAGTGTGCGCGGCTCTTGTACATGAGATCCTGGGTTCGAACCCTGCTCTGACCACCTAAAATTTCCTTCGGCGGCGGTCACCTCGCATAGTGACGGCGACATTATCGAGTATATAGCCATGAAAAAGCTTCTCAAAATACCGTTCGGAATCGGTGTAAAACTGTAGGTCCCAATCAGTGAGTGAAAACTGGAAAGCGCACAGCTCAGTGATTGTGAGAAGTTCTCCCCGGTCCCTTCATGGGATGTAATGGGAAACCATTTATTTTTTATTTTATTTAATGGGTACAACCCGCTTTGATTTTAATAACTTTAAATATTCGGGTTTTCATTGAGAGATAAAGAGAATTTATGTAATCCAGCGAAATTTGACTCGAAGCATCCTGAATGGCCTGAATTAGTGACTGCTTGTCATCAAATTGTCTACGTCCTTCATAGACCTTACGAGATAATCAACCTCAGACATTTTCGATAATGTTTAGAGCTGCCGAATAGGGTGGCCAGTCAAGAATATTAACATTTTGGCTTGCAATGAACTCCTTTACTACTCTGGCGTTGTGTATAGGGGCATTATTCTGTTGCAATATCCACGATATGGGACCAAGTAGTTCACTGAACTTCGGAAAAGCCGATTCCAATAACGTTTTATAGCATGCACCAGTCATTTTTGCAGTTTGAAATTCAAGATCGATGGTGCCGTAGAACGCAATAGCACCCCACACCATAACGCCGCCCTCTCGGCTGTGATGTCGGTTCAAAAAACGCTTTTCTTTGCACAGATCATGGAAATAATAGTTGTAGCTATCAGGCCCAACCAAATTAAACTTCTTCTCACCCATAAATACAACGGTTCTCTAGTCATTTACATGACCTCTTGGCTGCACATCCCATACCATGTAGTCTCTTGCGAATTGAAGCCGCGTTTCGTTACGGTGGGTATTAAGTGGCGGCTTTTTTGTAATTTCAGGTATTTAAGATACTCACAGCTCTTAATTACTCTGCGTAATGATGACTTGCTCGCTTCCACTCCAGCTTGAGCTCTTATTTTTGACAAGGATAAGGCAGAATTAGAGGCAATTCTGATGATTTTTCTTTTTTCATACGTAGATGAAGACAATGAAACCCTTCCTTTAAAAATTTTTCCATACCCCTCGGGGTCTTTGATGTAATTGTCGACAACTGGTGGGCTCCGTCCAATTTTTTTATCTATTGCGCGGTTAGAATATCCATTACATCGATTTTAGTTTCATCCGCTAGATTTAAAAATTTTTGTTCTGCCTTTTCGATTCGTAAAATGATTAAGATGTAATAAATTGTAATAAACAAACGCTCTGTACAAAAAATCATCGCTTACTTTAAAAATAACAAAAAAATAATAAAGTGCCTTTATCAAGTGAAGCCAAAAAAAATAGAACAGTTTTGGACTTTTTTTTTTATATAAATTGCTCAAAAAAATTCTTTAGTTAAGAAACCACTATTGTCATGATTTTTTTTATATCTCAAGATGTCTAGCTTCCATTTCCATTTTAAAATTCTGCAATCGGTTACAAATTGCAAAAGATACAGGCTGCTGAATATGGAATTTTTAGTGCCTTTAAATAAGTGAACCGGAGTGTACTTCTAGGAAGTAGTGAGCAGCTTGGACTGCCCTATGAAGGAATCATATCTGGTCACTCCCAAACGAGTGGCTATCAGAAACTTCCCAGTCTCAGATTTTCATTAAAATTCTATTTAATCAATTTCAATTAAATCTTATTAAATTGTCAAGTAACTTATTTCACATTTTCTATTGGGTCTTGTTTAATTTCATTTAGATCTATTTCACTTTGATGTTTGGTTTTTTTCATATATCTCGGGACTTATTTGATTGGGTATTAATCCACTGTGGTTATTTCATTAGGAGCCATTTATTTTACTTTACTTTTATTGACTATTTTACAACCTCATGAGGTCAGACGTCTTACACATATTAATTAAACAAACAAATTAAACAAATTTCAAAATATTCTTTCATCTGGCACTATCCTTCGCCTTTTCTCGCCAGTTGGTAGCACCAAGGATACGGAGGCATTCTTTTGTCTGGTCATTCCAGCGGAGTCTTGGTCGTCCTCTTTTTCTGCTTCCATCGGGTACGTTATCGAAAACCTTTCGCGCTGGCTCATCTTCATTCATTCTGACAACTTGGCCTAGCTAACGCAATTGGCCTAATTTGATTCGCCTAGCTATATCCACGTCAGAATATAGACTATATAGCTCTGCGTTCCATCGACGTCGGCGCTCGCCGTTTTCTCTAACAGGACCATATATTCTACGCAGAATTTTTCTCTCGAAAACTCCCAGCTGTTTTTCATCCACTTGCGATATGACCCAAGTTTCGGAGCCATATGTCAAGACTGGTAAAATGAGAGTCTGATATAGCTGGACTTTTGTCCGTCGAGAGAGGCCTTTGTTCCTAAACTGCTTGCTGAGCCCATAATAGCATCTATTTGCAAGCACAATTCTCCTATCTATCTCCATTTCACACCCCTATAATCATCAGTAAATCATTCCTAGCCTAACACTCAGAATTAATATCGGCGATTATGACTCTTGCCATTACTGAGTCTTTATTTTATTCTAACCTAATTATTATATGAATATTTTGTGTTTTAGAATTCTATTAATTCACTTGAGAAATATAAATATATTTATAAAACTTATAAACACTGATTAAATTGAATAAATGCATCAAATCGAGAATATTGTACAATCATTGCAATTGTATATGCATACATACACAATGAATAATATATGTATATGTATATGCGTAGATGAATTATCTGAACGGAAATACATTATGTGACAATCACAATGAGTTGTATGACAACGCAATGTCCGTATATACTAGATCAATAGCAGGAGTCAGTTTATACAGAGTCCTGTGTATGTGTGTGATTGTGTATGTGTAACCTGAGCGAAACATTGTGACACTCTTGTATCGAGCATAATGAATAAAAAACGGAAACGGAAGTAGCGCTTTTGTAAGCACATTGTCACAATCAGAATTCCATACACACACACATAAATGCACTCAATACGACACATAGACAGTAGGACACACTGACTGACACATTAAATCCGTTTTGCATCCCATTTGCCCACACGCATTTTCATCCCAACCAGACAGAATTTGCGTTAAGCGTTAAATTAATTCAACGCAAAAAAAAACCCCAGGACTTTGCCACTTTGTAGATTTGTCCATACATGATTATCCTTGAATACGTGTAACCATGCGCATGTTTAAATGTTTGGATGTCATTGTATCCGTATTTATGTTAGTACCCGCCGTAATTGTTTAACCGCACTCGTGTGCATTGGGTATTAACTATACGCACACACACACACACATACAAACACATGTTCATACTGGCATACAGTTACAGTTGTGCGGATTAAACTGCTAAACCTACAATCGCACGTACAGGCATTCCCAAAAGAATTGATACATTTCGTGGTTCGGATTACACACAAAATGCGCTATAATTGAAAAGGAAAATAACTTTGTTTATCTAAGGGTTGGTAGTGCTTTACACTGTAAATTTCATTGGACCGATTGTGAATATAACTATAAATACTATAAATACGCGCTGAAAACTCTGTGTATTTTTGTTGTTTTGGATGCAAATATAAAGCGAGTTTGAAGATTGTCGCAAATATAATATACTTGTGTCCAAACACATTGTGTTTGATATTCAATACAACATGTTTGAGACAAAATAATTAATATGTTATAATATCGCACCCTAAATACAAAAGTGTCACAACTCAAAATTTCCATATTTTCAGTAGCGACAAAAAACTAAGTTGCAAAGTTAAAAAAGTTGATCCTGGATTGTTTTAACTAAAGGGAAGAGTTAATTACGCCAGACTGTTACAACAGATAGAAATGATCCTCAGTGATTGTTTTTAAGTAAAAAATTAAAATCTCGAAATTTTGAATTATGACGCTTTGTATTTAGGGTGCGATATATGTGTTTGTGATACAAATACAGCTGTGTTTGTTGTACTGTTTATGCTCTCCCAAGAGCAAGAAAATACAAGAGGAACAAGGAGAGAGACTATCTTGTAAGTGTGTATTTGTAGTATTTTGTAGTCATTTTTCTGTCACTCAGTGATTCAAATATATTCCTGAATGGGCGTGTAAATTGCAGATGTAGTCGGTGTTTCTTATTTTGGCTAATGTATTGCGTTTTCGTTGCATGTATTCAGTCGTCAATGATTCATCGGACAGGGGATATCAAAAACGCTTGATGTTTAGTGTCTGTTGTTTAGTGTCTGCGTTTCGTATATATGTGTGTGCCACCAAAATGAGAAATGATTTTGAGGAAATTAACTGGAAAGGGCAACAACGTGAAGCCCTTTGTTTGCCCTAGGCGTTACTGAGAAAATCGGAAGGGCGGACCGTTTGTGAAATAAGTACAATAAAAACAACACAAGTAATTAATACACGCTTGGCTTGCATGAACTAGATTTGTATATAAATATGTATATTGTTTATGTGCCAGCGCATAGTGATAACCAACGCATAGCTGAAACCTTCTGAAAACAAAAACGTGAGAGACAACAAAGAAAGGAAATGCAAATGAACAGCATATTCCCATTTCGTGAAAAAAATAATAAAAAAATACATGAGGTGTCAGCGGACACCCGGTTGGAACGAAATTCCTTTCGCTATATATTATGTACTAGTTACTTCCAACACGCCTAAGGCGCCTGTTGAAAAGTACTGTAATTTAAAACGATCTTTAGAAAAAGATACTTTTTGTAAAATGATAAACTTTTTTTAAGAATATTTTTTTTTGTATTGAAGGTATTTTTTAAAAAAAAGTATATTTTAAGGTCCGTTTTGAAAGAATATGTATTATATTTTCCCGGTAAGGTCCTTTCGTTGATGAGAAGTACTTCTTTTATTAAAAGCTAATGTGTTTATGCAAGAAAAAGCCTAAGAGTATGAATTTTTTTACCAAGAAATACTTTTTTCAAGAACAGATACTTTTTAAAGAAGTAGTACTTTTTTTAGGATAAGGTTATTTTTATATGAACATTTACTTATTTTCAGGAAGGCGACTGATCTCAAGCAAAGAAAAGAAAAGGTATTATTCTATTTTTAAGAAAGGGTACTTTTAAGAAAAGAAATTTTTGTAAGAAAAGGTATTTTCTGTAAGAATAGGTTTTTGTTTTGAAGAAAAGCTTTTTTTACGAAAGAAAATGTAAAATTTTAAGAGTAGGTACTTATCTCAAGAAAAGTTATTTTGTTTTACAAACAAGGTACTCTTTAAAGAAAAGGTCGTTTTTTAAGAAAAGGCAATATGTTGTAAGATAATGTAATTTTTTAAGAAAATGTACTTATTTAAAAAATTACTTTTTTTAAGGTACTTTGTGTAAGAAAATTTACTTTTTTAAACAAGGGTACTTCTTTAATATAAGGTATTTTGTTAAGTAAAGGTACTCTGTTAAAGAATATGAATAGGTATTTTTTTGAGAAAATTTACTTTTTTTAAGAAAACGCAATTATTTAAGAAAATTTTACTTTTAAACTCTTTTCACTTTAGCTTTTCTAAATTTACTATTATATGTAATATCAGGCTCCGCCTAGAAAATTTCCCATTAAACAAGAAATATTCCCCCATATGTTATTCTAGACACAAACCAAACCAAAAGTACGAGTGTAAGAGTAAGAGTGCTGCCAAATGTAATTCCATGCTCAGTGTTGTATTTCATGGATTTGCCAGTCTTGCACTTTGGCTTTTCGAAGTTTACTTTTTATGGTTTTCAAAACTAAAATATATAATAAACAGGCTCCACCTAGAAAACTTCCCTTTAAACCAAACCAAAAGTACCCAATATAGTTGATAATAATGCGTTGTAATAAAGTAGTTAAAAAAAGTTGTTTAAAATTTTTTCATTTAGCCCCCATTCCGCAACGTGCGATAGGGAACTTCGTTACAATAATGCAAGTAAGCGTAAAATAGGCCGCTTGAAATCTTTTGACTTTTTGCATTAATTATATATAAATGTGGGTTCATTTTATAAAATTAATTATAATAAATAATACATATATTATGAAATCAAAGAATAATTCGTTTCTAAATATTATTCTGCTTGGAAGGAAATACTCATATGTTTTCACGTAAGAATAGGGACGTTTGGGGGAAACTGGCGAATGCTTCCACGTAGGTATGTATATGGAAGTTTGGGATGAAGAACACATGGTTCCACGTAAAAGCATACATGTTTGCCAGTATGCATGATATTGTTTACATTTAAATACAAGTGAGTCTGGGACTTGCAAACATTTGAGTGTTTGAAGATTGTTCCAAACACATACAAGGTTCCTACAGTATATGTTTGGGAGAATATTTTAGAGAGGCCGCTATTTTTCAGCGTGTAGGAATAGTTTGTTCACAAACCACTTCTTTAGCCAATCCTTTCAAATCACACATTTCGTTCAGGTTAAAAGCAAATATAAGTGCAAAACTAGTCTGTTTTAACAGTGTTTTGCATATCTCTTTCAAACGATTACACTGATCGACAAAATTACAATTTTTTTTGCATTTGAATATTGCTTTTAAGAGATCAAAACGTGGGCACCCCTAATTTCAAGACTATTCTGTTGCAACTATTTTGTTAAAAACATTGGATTTAGGATTTTCAGAAGGCTTTAAGATTTAGTCGTAACTATTCAGCTGAAATTCAGTTGATCAGGTTATAGGGAAGTGAATATTTTAAAAACTCCTGCATTCTGTCCTTTCTTTCGTTTATTGGATATTTACCACCATATGAGGTCAGACGTCTTACACATATTAATTAAACAAACAAATTTCAACATATTTTCCCAACTGGCTTTATCCATCGCCTTTTCTCGCCAGTTGGTAACACCAAGGATACGGAGGGATTCTTCTGCCTGGTCATGGACTGTCCTTGGAGGAGGAAAGTTTCTGATAGCCATTCACTTGGGAGTAGCCAGAAATGATTCCTTCGTTGGGCCGTCCAAGCAGCTCACTACTTCCACGCAGTATGTCCTGTCCAATGGCTTATCGGAAACCTCCGTTAGCTAGCTAAAGTGAGAAGCCAAACGAATGAGCAACCTGAGTGGTAATGCGATCACTGATACGCCTCAGGATTATTAGGTGACTCTGTCACTGAAGCTCTTCGAGGTAGTGGACATATTATTCTGTCCTTTGAAGGCGGATGACCCAACACCCCTGGCCAACGGCGGATCAAAATTGAAGAAACCAAAATCCAGTTTCGACACACTGCACTCTGGTCAGCGTCTGATCCATAATGGGCGGCTGAAACATAATCATCCTGGCAGTAGGTAAAATGCAAACCACGGTTAGCCTCCCGCCCACGTTATATTGGCAATAAAAATACACCGAAAATTAATTAAATAATCAAACAAATAAATGAAACAAATTTTACCATATTTGACCAACTGGTTCTACACGCTGAAAAAAACGGCCTCTGTAACATATTCTGCCAAATTTATACTGCAAGAACCATGTATATGTTTGGAATACACTTCATACATTCATATGTTTGCAAGCCCCAAACATACTTGTTTTTAAATGCAAAGAGTAGTATGTTAACTGGCTAACGTGTATGCTTTTAGTTGGACACATATGCGTTCTTCATCCCAAACATCCCAAAAACTTACGTGGAAGCAATCGCGTATTTCCCCCAAGCCTCCATATACTTACGTGGAAACGTATGCCTATTTCCTCCCAAACATAATAATATTTAGAAACGAAATATTCTTTGAAACCAATGTATTTGTATTATTTATTATAATTAATTTTGTCAATGTAAATTTACATTTATACATAATTATTGTAAAAAATTAAAAGATTTTAAACGGCCCTTTTTACAGTTATTGTCACTGAATCCATTATTTTTTTCATAAAATGAGAATCTGCTGCTCTTTTGCTTCTCTTTCCTTTGTTGTCTCTCACGTTTGCGTTTTCAGAAGGCTTCAAGTATGCGTTGGTTATCACTATACGTTGGTACACCAATATACTTAAATGCAAATCTAGTTCATGCAAGCCAAGCGTGTATAAATAAAGTGTATTTTTTTATTATATTTCACAAATGGTCCGCCGTTTCGATTTTCTCAGTAAATGCTCTTTCAGAAAAAAGGGATTCACGTTGTTGCCCTTTCCACTTTTTTTCCTCAAAATCGTTTCTCATTTTGGTAGCACATATACGAAACATATACCCAACAACCAAAGCAACATCACACACCATTTAACCGTCCGAGCCTTTGTTGATTCTTCTTTCACTGATCAAGCGCTTTTGATATCCTCTGTCCGAGGAACCATTGACGACTGAATACATGAAATTTTATTCCCAATTGACACGCACATTCAGGAATATTTACGAATCACTCACTGATCAAGATAGACTCCCTCGTTGTCCCTCTTTTATTATCTTGCTCTCAAGATAGCATATACATTGCAACAAACACAGCTGTATTTGTATCACAAACACTTATATATTTGGGTCGCAAACACATATATTATAATATAATATTAATCATTGCGTCTGAAACATGTAACATTGAATAGAAAACACAATGTGATTGCATACAAGAACATTATACGTGTGGCGAGCTCCAAACACACATTATATTTGCATCCAAAAAGCAAAAAACGACAGATTTTCCAGCGTGTACCTTTTGCCTTTTCTCGCCAGTTGGTAACACCACGGATGCGGAGGGATTCTTCGGCCTGGAGCTAACCTTTTAAGCATTGTGGGCACTTAAGTTTTGATTAACCCTCTGCAACTGACATCTTAGTTTGACATACACCGCGAAGCAAAACTTCGTGCGTACTGTCGTTAAAACCGTACAATACCTTTTGTACCATACCGTTCAAAAATCGTCTTTTACACTCCGGTTAACATATTTAAAGGTACTAAAAATTCCATATTCAGCAGCCTGTCTCTTTTGCAATTTCCAACCGATTGCAGAATTTTAACATGGGAATGGAAGCCAGACATCTTGAGATATAAAAAACATCTTGAAAATAGTGGTTTGTTAACTAAATAACTTTTTGTGAGCAATTTATAAAAAAAGTCCAAAAATGTGCTGTTTTTTTGGTTCACATGAATAAAGGCACTTTAACAAATTTTAATGAAACCCAGTTTTTCTTGTTTTTTGAATTTATTTTACTTTATTTAAGAAGTAGTAGTAGTGGGTACAACCCCGTTTGTTTTTAATAACTCAAATATACGGGTTTTCATTGAGAGATAAAGAGAATTTATGTAATCCAACGAAATTTGATTCCAAGCATCCTTAATGGCCTGAATTAGTCACTGCTTGTCATCAATTTGTCTACCCCTTCATAAACCTTACGAGATAACCAACCTCAGACATTTTCGATAATGTTTAGATCTGGCGAATAGGGTGGCCAGTCAAAAATATTAAAATTTTGGCTTGCAATGAACTCCTTTACTACTCTGGCGTTGTGTATAGGGGCAGTATCCTGTTGCAATATCTAAAATATGGGACCAAATAGTTCACTGTACTTCGGAAAAGCCCATTCCAATAACGTTTTATAGCTTGCACTAATACTTTTGGCACTTTGAAATTCAAGATCGATGGTGCCATAGTACGTAATAGCACCCCACACCATAACGCCGCCCTCTCGGCTGTGATGTCGGTTCAAAAAACGCTTTGCTTTGCGCAGATCATGGAAATAATAGTTGTAGCCATCAGGTCCATCCAAATTAAACTTCTTCTCATCCGTAAATACAACGGTTCTCTCATCCCATACAATGTAGTCTCTTGCGAACTCAAGACAACGCTTCCTACAAAAAATCATCGCTTACTTTAAAAATAATAAAGTGTCATTATTCAAGTGAACCAAAAAAAAAAATTTTAATTGCTCAAAAACAGTTCTTTAGTTAAGAAACCACTAGTGCCGTGATTTTTTTTATATTTCAAAATGTCTAGCTTCCATTCCCATTTTAAAATTCTGCAATCGGTTGCAAATTGCAAAAGATACAGGCTGCTGAATGTAGAATTTTTAGTGCCTTTAAATAAGTGAACCGGAGTGTATTTCAAATAGTAAGATTAATGTTACATTGAAATCTATTTATTGTTATCCAAGATGGTGCCAGTCAGTAACTTTAACATAGCAAATCACTTGAAGAGTACGTCAGTTGCATAGGGGTAATTACCACTTCTATTTAAATTAAATTTAAAATTATAGTAATTAAATAATAAAATTACATAGGATGTATAATTTTTAAAGTTTCACAATGAAATATCTTTTTGCGTCCAAAATTTAGTGAATTACAACGTGTTGTTTCAGTTGACGTGTATTCAAATTGGAATGCATTTAAGCTATCGGGATCTGATTTGATGTTACCCAGTTATGGACCCAAATAATCTGGACGAGTAATTCGAACGGAAATCTACGAAAATACAACTTTTACAAAAATTGCCGCTTCATTCGTAAGAAGACTTATATTGTAAAATAGTTGTTCCCGATTTTCTTATGGAATATACCCCAATCTAATCACAACATTTTATTTGATGCTACATTTTAAATATGTGTAGCAACAAATTGGTAAACCTTAATTAGAAACTGAGATTTCTGGTTTCTTTTTCTGCTGGTCCTACTGTACGTACAAACAATAAATGATAAAGAGCAAAAATTGAAAATGTTTTCAATTAAAAGTCTTTATTAAAATGTATTTTTTCCAATAAAACTCTGTTTATAGTGGTTTACTTGTCGTTCCTCCTTCAGTAATTTGGTATTTCCATGTCCTATCGGTTTTCGCTGTGGTGATGTTCCTGTTGCCAAACGCATCCTTATTCAGTGGTTGCACATCAGCGTGAAGGACAGAGAGTTCGGTTACACTTGCACGTTTTCACTTGTTTTGCTGGAGTTTTTAATAGAATTTTTAATTAAATGAATGGTACTGAATGTAGATTTCTTACAACGAAGGAAAATAGATATCCGAATTAAATAGACCGATGTAAATGATTCAGTCAATTTAAACTGTTTTTAAAATCATTGAATATATAGCTGATTGAGTTTTAGCAGGAACATATGTGGAAAATAAATTCAATAAATTGGTTAAGGTTACATTATAAGAGCAAGGCAAATTACCTACAACGTCCATTATAAACTTTCGGCCTTGCTCATTAAAAGTTGTGAGGAGTTTGAGGGGATATTTTTGTACAATAAATTGTCTCCCAAACCTCGTATGACTTTTTGTGAATTGATTATCAATGAATGAGCGCATCAAAGAATATCCAGTACTATCAGAGGATTTCAACTTGTCCTGCAAGTGAAGCTTTATTTTCTTTTTATTTTATTTTATAAATTTTTTGCTTTAAAAATTTTAAAATTCTTAGAACTTGTAAATCATACCACACATTATGGATTATATGTCATCGATTGTGCTGCCTTCGTTAACTAAATGAAAAAAAGTTGGACAGGGGTAATGATGACCAGGCGCGAAGGGGGAAGCAACCAAAATTATGTTGCGGCACAGAGGACCGTGTCTAAGGGGTAACCATTCAATTAATCATTATGCGGTTAATCGATTAATCGGGCTCTAAAATTAACCGAACATTTTATTAATTAAGTTTTCCGATTAACGATTAACTCGAACAAATCATAGCGATTAATCGATTAATAAAATATAAGTACTTGTTTATGGCAAACAGTCCGTCTTGAAACACTCCTACAATGTGGCAACTCATATGACAACGATTTGCGAACAGATTTCATAACTTTACACACATTTCGAACAGATTTGATAGTTTGCTGAGAGAAAGCGTCACATAGAGCTTTGGCTCACAAACATACATAAAAAAATTGGGTGTAATAGTCTGATGAAATTTCAAGACCCACTGTTCACTTTGAAGGGAGGTATCAAAATACCTGGTCCGATTCTGCTCAAACTACATACAATAAGGATAATAGTCAGAAAATTACGTTTTGCAAAATTGTTACAAAAATTAAACAATCCAATAGGGTGTTACAGTGTGATATAATTTCAGAGCGAAAGTTTGATATTTTTTTAACTTTGGCTTGGTACCAAAAGTCACTAATTTTCATGTTGCTGTAACTAAGATTTGTGAATTGTACCTACATATATTTTATTCTTTATAATGAAGTTGCTTTTGTTACGTTTTGTTTTGCTTTACTAAATGTACTGAACACTTTACTGAATACTGTTTTCTTTTTCTTGTTTTATTTTATTCGAATAATCGATTAATCGAATAATTAGATTGCGTTTTGTTCGGTTAATTGTCAGATTGAAATTTAAGATTAACGATTAACCGATAATTCAAAAAACACGATTAAATGTGTACCCTAGTGTAACATAGCACAACTATTTTTGTAATTAAAGTCAATAGGTCTGGAAGCTCAACCAATACTCTAATTTGAACGATTTCCTCAAGCGATTATCGTTGTCTTATGTTATATCTTTTCAAAAAAATAATGTTTAAACCGACAGAATCTTCAAAGAAAATTTATCTCTTTGGTTACGAAGTCCCAAGCGTAATATTTTGGTGAATTTTTTTATTTGTGTTCTTTATATGTATTAAAAGTATTTAAAACTGATTATGAAAGTTTGGGTGAAGTCATACAAAATATTGAAGTAATATGTCCGCATTTTAAAATACCGTTCGGAAGCGGTGTAAAATTGTAGGTCCTAATCAGTGAGTGTAAAACTAGAAAGCACACAGATCACTCGATGTGAGAATCTCTCGCCAATCCAATCATGGGATATAATGGGAAAGCATTGTATGACAGTTCTTAAGTAAAGCTTTTGGAGTTAGACGTAATTCCATACAAAATCTGGGAAAACCAACAATTGCTTGGACTACCATACTGAAAAGGAAAAACATCATCACAGGGATGAAAATGTTCATCGCCACAACAACTTTTGTCATCGAAAGTGAGTTAACGTAGAGTTTCATTCAAATGTGTTCATCAACTGCAAATTGTTCGTTACTGTGATGAAAGTATGGCTGTTGCTGCAAAGAATTTGCTTCATTATTGCAACGAATTGGTTTCATTGCTGGAATGAATTTGTTTCATTGTTGCAACGAATATGTATCGTTCTTGCGATGAACTTATTTCATTGCTGCAATGAATTTGTTTCATTACAGCAATGAATTTGTTTCATTGTTGCAATGAATTTGTTTCATTGTTGCAATGAATTTGTTTCATTGTTGCAATGAATTTGTTTCATTACTACAATGATTTAGTTTCATTGCTGCCATGCTGAAAATTCTCATCTGGCGAAGATTGTGGTAGTCGCGGGGTTGAGTGTTATTGTGGCCGCCTAATTCAGGTCCTGCAATTAAAACAAATATGAGGAATTATTATTAAGATTTCTAATTAAGATATTAACATATCGATGTCTGTACTTACCATGACCATAAGCATAACTCCTTTAACATAGAACCGAATCACTGTTTTCTTAAATCATGCTATTGTTGTTGTGTTGAGGGGTTTGTCATTCAATAGTAGCGCCAAATCGCCCCGTCATTAAGCCATTGATCGCTCTGTAAGCATTCGCTTCAACTGCTCTTTTATTAATTTTAACGAAATTTCTTAAAATTGACTTCAAATCCAAATACCAATACAACGAAACAAGCGCTACCGAATTATGGTTTAAACACAAAAACACGAACATTTTGTTGGAAATTGTACCGTCTCGCGCATCCACACACACCCAAATGTTCCGATACATATTTCAGGGTAGTTTTTCTGCTATCGATGCGTCACTTCCTTTGCTGTCATGTTGCTGCTTGCATTCTGTTTATTTATCTATTTGATTTACAGATGCTGAATTTACACAAACGATTTCAGCAAACATATAAATTCACACAATTTATATTTCACAACATTTTTCATTACCAAATAGTTTTTTTTAAAAAAAATTATTTAAAAGATTCCGGCGGAGAAATATGCCTACCACTTTCGGTTGTAGCAAAGGAACTGATTTAAGATGTGCACTTGACCCACAACTCACGCTCACCCTTTTTCTCTTGCTGGCCTATTTTTACGCTCGGCCATTTCTGCTGTTCTCTCTTTATCTTCATAAAAATTATTTTCGTTGCATTAACGAAATTGTTTCGTCAACTGTAAATATTGACAAACCCCCAAAATAAATAAATAATGAAAATAAACTATAAAAAGTAAGAGACAAACCAAACATCAGTAGTTTAAATATCATGCCTTTACAGTTTTTTTTTTAAATTTTTAACCCATTTTTCTACAAAATTCAAATTAAATAAAATTGTTGCAGGGCCGAAAAGTAAGTTGTTGCAGTAAAGAAATGAAAAATTTCCAAAGAAATCATGTATGAAATTTTTCGCTGTACACTTAGAATAACTTTTTGATATATCTCAAATTTCACGAAACCAACTGCGTACAATCAACAACAAGATTATAAGAACAGAAGGAAGTTCATCATGTAGCTCGGCAGAAAGACGATCAGAAAGCGATAAGAACGAATTTAATGTTTCTCCACAAAAACACCTCGGATGCCACACATGGTAATACCTGCAACTGCAGTGGCTCTCGAGAGAGCAAATATTTCTGATACCAACGCGGCGTTAATCCTTGGAACTGCTGCAGTTCATTTGTGACTTTCTCCAGATGATCTTGTTGTAAGTCGATCGTCAGTAAGAGGAGCAAGAGTGTGATACTACAAAAAATTAAACTTCATTTCTCTGCCAATTGCCCGCTCACCATCATTCAAATGCATTGCGGGAGGGTAAGGGGCAAATTATTTTTTTCTGAAATTGTATGTATGTATTAGCAAAATCCTAATCCGTTGCTCTGGATTTTAAAAGTAATGGTCCAGGCATTGCACAGCATTTTAAATGCTTTTTTTTAAATTTAAATATTATTTTTTATAACTTTTTTAGTTTCACGAAAATAAAAAAAATCCAGGGTTGTTCGCAATTATCTAAATATACAAAAATATCGAGTGACTGTATTCGGATACGCTAATCTCCGAAACCGCCGATCAGATTTCAGTGTAATTTTGCCAGGTGTATTTTAGAAATACTTTTGCAATTTTTAGCAACAGTGACTAGTTATAACATCGAAATAGCCTCATCTTTTCGATTAAATATTGGAATTAAAAATATTGAAGGAATTTGAACCTGATTCGTATCGAAAACGATTATTTTATTCGAATAAAAATCAATAAAAAATATTGTAAAATTGAACAAAAAAAATATAGACCAGATACAACATCGTAATAGACTCTTTTTAACGAGTAGATAATATAATTTTAAATAATTAAATGAATAGACTAAATGTCGTATCGAAAAAGACTATTTTTTTTCTAATTAAACTCTAGAAAATTTCGAAAAAAGGAACTGGCTCGAAACAGCCTTAAGGCTTTAAAATGGTATAACTCTGGAACAGTAACTGCAAATTCCACATATTTTTCCAAAATTGCTTGGAACTTATCCGTCCTTCGAAGTGTATCATAAGTATTTTAAATTCTCATAAAAAATAAAATAAATGGTTTGCCATTACATCCCATGAAGGGACCGGGGAGAACTTCTCACAATCACTGAGCTGTGCGCTTTCCAGTTTTCACTCACTGATTGCGACCTACAGTTTTACACCGATTCCAAACGGTTGTTTGAGAAGCTTTTTCATGGCTATATATACTCGATAATGTCGTCGTCACTATGCGAGGTGACCGCCGCCGAAAGAATTATTTTTTTTTTTTGAAGGTGGTCAGAGCAAGGTTCGAACCCAGGATCTCATGTACAAGAGCCGCGTACACTAACCATTGCACCACCGACGGTTTTTTATTAATTTCTCATAGTAAGTTTAAAAGCTATAAAGCGCTAGTTACACAATTTATCCAAAATTTACGAAAAAATTTAGTACATGGTACCTTATTGAGCACAAGCATTGCCAAAACTTGTGATTAGCATATACAATAAAATTTTGACGTATTGCACGACCTCTAAACCTCTTCCGAAAAATCTGAAAAATACTTTACTCTATAAGTTTTCAAATAAAGCTTGAGCAAAAACTAATTTTTATTGATGGGACACCGTACTGTACACCCCAATGGACAATAACATCAAGACCTTCAGGTATTTGTCTTCACTTATCTTCACTTCACTTATTTTCGATGCAATATTTAAAATTTAGTTTTGTGGTTGAGGTGTAATACAATTTGTTTCGATAACTTTCTTTTGAAATTTTGTTGCATACATGCATTCTTCTATTAATTTGGTATGAGCGTACAGTGAAAAAAATTATTTTCTTAAAATTAACCTAATATATAAATTCATCTCCAAAACGTAAATATTCAGGGCACTTACAAGTAAATTTGTACGTGCATTCCAAGAAAAAAGCTTCGTCGCATTTATTACGTCAAATAAGTTTGGTATTTTGCCGTATTTTATTCTAAAACTAATGCGTTGGCCAAAAATACTTCAAGATTGCTCCTTTATTGTGATGAAATCAATAAGGGGGTGTTAAGTAGGACATGGTTAAGATGTTTGGTTTGTAATAGCATTAAAATCTTAATATTGCTAACTTTTGAAGTTAGAACAATTGACATTTAAATTGTTAAGTAGCAGCAACGACAGACTCGTCGAACGAATAAAACTTTTCATTGTGGAAATGTAAAAGCACCATCGACCACTTTTCATCCCTGAGAGTAGCGCTTTCATCATTTTTTATACAGTGATGCAACAAATATTATTTTTCACAAATACAACACTTTTGGGTTATTGGGTATATGTTTCAGGAATCACTGACAGATATTTGTTAGAAACACAAAAAATTACATACGCAAGAGAACCACCATTCATGCCTTTACAATTTTATTTGGATTTGCAGAATGAAGGACTTTTCTATAAATTTCTCCAAATAAATATTTTATTTTGCATTTGGAAAGTCACCACATCAACAACAATATAGGATTTCAAATACCACTGACATAATGCAAATGAAAACGTTTGCATAACAATGGGATAAATTGTTGCTGTAGTTAAAAGTAGAATTGCATTGAGAGCAAAGTCGAAATAATGAAAGGAATTCGAACTCAGCAGCACACACACAGCCACAGACATAGGAACCGACAGAGGCTTATACAAAATAAATAATTTCCATTGTATTCTGTGGCATTTTCGAGCCTCACTAACACAGTCACACAGTTTCACAATAAAAGTTACATTTTCATAGAAAAAATCACGGTTAAACACACTATTCCCACACACACACACACCCACACGGATTCTCACTGCATCCTTTTGGAAAAAAATTAACAAAAATGTTAAATTAAATACCAAAGTAAATGCATTTTCAAAATGAATTGCAGTTGTGGGCTTTTACTACAGTTTACATTCCGAACAACCCGACCTTGTTGGTTGCCACCGAGTCGTTGTCTCCGAGACTGGATGGAACAGTGTTTCGACAGCTTTCAACATTCGGTTACAATCAAGGACATCAGTATAATGGAAATTTCATAGCTTGGTGATAGCTAGGTTATTGCTAAGCATAACTTAAAGCGTCTTTAGATTTTTGGATAGCTTACGATTCGCCAATGCTTGTCTAATACTTTGAATGATACTCACAACATCAGGGAAATTAGGTGTGGGCTTATAAACAATTACAAGATAACCTGCAATATTAGCATCTGCGAAATGCCCGCAACACTTTGTCACTCATTAAAAATGTGATTTTATTGAGATTTATGAACTCGTAGTATGCGTGAATACATTTAGCAAAATTACACGCTGAAAAATAATTTTTTTTTGGATACAAATATAACATATGTTTGTAGCTTATCGCAAATATAATATATTTGTGTCCTAACACTCGGTGTTTGCTGTTGACTATTACATGTTTGAGATACAATAATTAATATGTTATAATATATGTCTTTGCGACCCAAATATACCTGTGTTTGGGATTCAAATACAGCTGTGTCTGTTGCACTGCGTATGCTCTCTCGAGAGTAAAAGAATAAAATAGTGACAAAGAGGGTCTATTTTGTAAGTGTGTATCTGTATTTTTACATTGTTCTCTCAGTCAGTGATTCATAAATTTTCCTGAGTGTGCGTGTAAAATGTAGATGAAGTCAGTAATTCTTACTTTGGATGATATATTGCAGAGGATTTGAAAAGTGCTTAATCATTGAAAAGAGAATAAACAGAGGCTCTGTTGGGTAAATGGAGTGGGATGTTGCTTTGGGTTTTGTGTCTATATATGTCCGTGTGCTACGTGCTACCAAATAAGAAGCGATTTGTGGAAATAAACTGGAAAGGGCAAGAACTTCAAGCCCTTTATCTGTCCGAGAAAATCGGAACGGCGGATATTTTTTGTGGAAAGTATTAAAAAAATCACAACTAATTAATACACGCTTGGCTTGCATGAACTAGATTTGTACCTCTGTATCTTGGCGATTTCACTTCTTGATTCTAAAAGGTTTCCCAAAGACCTTTCCAACAAGCCCAAAGACAACAAAATCTGACTACTGGTTCAGAAGTTAAAATTTTACCCTCCTACACCGTTCCGAAAATTTTCTAACCGCTGTCATTTCGCACACTTGCATTTTCGGGGATAGTCGTTGTGGACATAATTTCATGAGGGTCGTGACTGACTCACCATGTATAAGTAAATTGTTTGAGTACCAACGCATAGTGATAACCAACGCATAGTTGAAACCATCTCAAACCAACAACGTGAGAGACAACAATGAAATGAGAAGCAAAAGAACGGAAGATTCTTATTTCATGAAAAACACACATAATACACTCAATGCAAGTAAATGTAAAAAGGGCCTCTTTAAATCTTTTAATTTTTTGTATTAATTATATATTGAAATCAAAGAATAATTCGTTCTAAATATTATTATGTTTGGGAGGATATACGCATGTTTCCACGTAAGTGTATGGAGATTTGAAATGCTTCCACATAAGTATGTGAATGTTTGGGATGAAGAACGCATATGTGCCCACGTAAAAGCACACATGTTTGCCAGTAAACATGCTACTGTTAACATTTAAGTACATGCGAGTTTGGAACCTGCAAACATATAAATGTTTGAAGTGTGTTCCAAAGTTATACTTACATGGCGCATGCGGAATATGTTTGGGAGAATATGTTACAGAAGCCGATTTTTTCAGCGTGTATACAATGAATCTAAAATGATTCGGTGCATCGTAACTTGATACCCAAGTTTGAATATTTTATAATCGTAATTGCTTGCTTATACTAAACGTTATACTGTCACGTCGGTGCTGGTGGCAATAGATGTGCGATTAAACTTTTTGCTTAACTGTGATACCACGACAGGCCCTCCGAAAATCTATTAAGTTTGCTCCAAGAAGCTCAAAGTGGTGTCCACGACCAAAGTAGACAGTTCCCTCTGGTATCTAGTGGGACCCTATAGTAGACATCCTACTTATGACTAGTACTGGGCACATGCAAATGAAATGGACAGGGAATTTTTTCTCTGCTCTATCGTTATAGCTTCAACAAATGTCAGTTGCCCTGAACTTGAATCGGGCCCATGTGTGTTCAGTCAAGCATTGATAACTTTGGTCTAGGTAGAGACAGGTTCATAAATATCATCTGTGCCTTTTCTACTTCATCGCATATTAGAGTTTGCCCAGGTTGGCTCTGGGCATGCCCACTTACTGCAATTCCAATGGAACCTGTACTCCAGTTTCGACAACTTTCCGCTTTGCAGTTCCCCGGAATGTCAGGAACCCAAATTAGATAAATGTCATAGCTGAGCCATCTCGCTATAAGATCTGCCGCAATCCTGTGCTGATGTTGAGTAGAGGGACCCAACAGATGCCTGACTATCAGAGACGACATTGATCTACCACACTGCTGGGCTATTATTCCTAGGCCAACTGGTTATTTCCCTAATCGTTAAAATTCGTGCCTGTTAAATGAGAGAAAGATGCAACCACAGTTCCCTAGATTATGCCCCAATTCTTCACCTCCATTCAATTTCGAACTACCCTTTTTAAAATTCACATCTCTCTCCAACATAAACTTCTTTGATCCAATTGAATCTTTCCGTTATGAGAGTGTAAAATTTTCGATCGAATATTTATTGCGCTTTCGTGTAGAGAACATATGTAGGCATATTGGGAATACCATTCAAGATAATTCTTTGACACATACCGATCCTGCCCCATTTTGACAGTTGTCTTAATCCGATGTTTTTTGATCACAGATCGAATTATCACAGATCGAAAGGTGATATCAGAAATCTCTTGTCTGATGCTAGTGATGAAAGTCGGCCCATTTCAACGGACGAGGTGAGAATGTGATGCCGTTTTGGTCTCTTTTTTAATACATCTTAATGACACTGATGGCCACTTGAATTCGTGGGCCATTTTCTTAATGAGGTATATGATTTGTGATGAACGATATTGTGGACCTATTCAATTCCAGGCTGAACGCAATTCCCGTCAGTATACGGAATTAACAAAAATAAACCATTTTTGCCATTGCATCCCATGAAAGGACTGGGGAAAGTTTCTTAGAACCAGTGAGCTGTGCGTGCTGTCTAGATTGACACTCACTGATTGGGACCTATAGTTTTACATCGGTTTTAAATGTTGGTATGGTAAGCTTTTTCATGCCTAAATTTTCGATAGTGCCGCCGTCACTAAGCGGGGTGACTACCGTCGAAAGAAATGTAACGTGGTCAGAGCAGGGATCGAACCCCCGTTCTAATGTACAAGAGCCGCGCACACTAACCCTTTCACCACCGACGGCCACAAACCGTTAAGAATCCATAAAACATAAAAGCGAATCTGCGAAATTGCGATTTGGCGGATTCGATTCGAGCCCATTACGAGTCCGAAAAATCATAAATAGGCGATGAAGCGAATTGCTATTTACGGGATCCTGTTACATGTTACATACAAAACAAATCAGTGAAATTTGAATCTGATGGATCTGTTTCGAACTTGGTACGAGTCCGTAAAAACATAAAGAATCGAAGCAGCAACATTACAATTTGACGGATCCCGTTACGAGTCCGTGGAAACATGCAAAATAAATCAGTGAAATTTCGATTTGATGGATCCTTTTCGAACCCTTTACCAGCCCGTAAAACATGAAAAAGCGAAATCCGAAATTTCAAACATCTCGTGAGAGAACGATGCTCGTATTTCAGCGAAATATCTAAATATTTAATATCGCTGATTCATACCTAAGTTGCTAATACACAAAATTTTGACTGACAACGAAAATTGGAACAAATCCATTTTGAATCCGCAAACATTGATATAAGTGAATCCGTCTCGAATCGATTTTAGTTAAAAGAAACCCAACCCGAAACACATTCGAATATTAAATCCATTGCGAGTTCGAGACGGTTCCAAAAAAGTTTAAAAAAATATCCGACTTTTAAAGAGAAATTTTATACGCAAACGGATTCGTTGTGTTTCCGCTACTTATTTCCGTTTCGGACAAAATGTACGAAGAACCGAGTTCGTCTTGAATTCGAAATGGATTAACATGACACACTGGGATGTTATAGTGAATCGCTTTTGGAAATATTTACTTCGACAATTCTGTACTCAAAACACATCCTAAGATACTGTGCTATATTTTTCCTAAGTACTGCGCGGATATGCTGCCTGCAAATCTCAGATCGTAGTGTGGGTATAATACATACATTGTGGCGTATTCCGTATAATAGCAGTGGCAGTAGTTTAGACCTCATTGCAACATTATTTTTATTTTGAAACTATTTGTTTGTTTGTTGGACGGTTGGCTGTTCGGTTGTTTGGCTGTTTGGTTGAATATCACAAATATTACCTTCATCCAATAGAGTGGTTCGTTAGAGTTGGTGTTTTGTAGTGGTTCCGATGATGGTGGTTGCTAGTTTTATGCGCTGTCTCTTTTTTTTGGGATATTACTTCTGAAACATGGCATTAGTTACGTTGGGTTACGGCATAAATTTGAATAAATGCCGGTCTTGGAATTTTTATGCATTTTTACCGCATAACAAATACTTTGCTCGCGGTTTATTTCCGATTTTCTAGCGCAGTTTCCTTCCGTTCTCATGATACTTTTTTTCTCTCATTCCATCTTTCTGCTATTTTCCCAGCTATTTTTCGTTTTTTATTGTTGCCAATACTTGCGGTATAGTTTGTACCAGCTTAACAGCAAAAAAAAACACAAAGTACGATGGAATAGTTTGTACGACAAGGAATGTAGGGATGTCGAAATATATGATTGTAAATGCCTACCTAAATATATGTACGTGTGTGTTTACACCACAAAAAGGAATATTTTTGATTTAAATATTACTGCTGAAGAATTATTAGCTTAAAATATAGACAATTTTAATTATGGTCTACTATCCTTACCAATTTATAGAAAGAAATGCCAACCAAATTGATTACTTCCGCTACGGACTTTGGCGGCATGTGAATTATTTTAGTACACTCAAAGTGAAATGTTAATTAAATATCTTTTTCAAATAAGTTTCGGATTTTGTTTATACATTTAAATAGAATTTGTGCACTTTTGTATTGAACATGCATTCAGCGCATTAGATTTTCTTATCAATATTTGGGTTACTATAGAGTAATGAGGAAAAAATTTAAATGAAATGACTTTTATATTAACTCAACCGATAAATATATTAACCTATTAATAAAATTAATACTTTAGTTAATGTTAATAATATTCATTAATTAATAATAACAATTTCTCCAAAGATTTCGCCCCATTATCACTATCTCCGCATATCCTACACTTAGAGCTGACTACTGTTATGGCTGTCAGCTAACAAATTGACTACTGTTATGGCTGTCAGCTAGTAGTGAATTAAAATATTTTCCCTGTAGGTCATCTCCAAGATAAAGTGCTAAAATTTTATCTAAAATATATCCCTATCGTGCGAAAACTATTAATAAAATTATTACTTTTTTAACGAATATTTGTCAGCACATAATATTACAACAAACTGTTCGAAAAATATCGCAAGCAAAACACACAAGAAAACATTTGCAGACACAGAAAAGAAAACATTTGCAGAAACAGAAAAGAAGTTTCTGCACATGTTTTCTTGTGTGTTTTGCTTGCGATATGTTTCGAACACTTGCATTATAGTGACTTCTCAATTCAAATGAGATTTCGCTTGCATTTAGTTTGATGCATTTTTCAATAGCATCATTCCAAACAACCGCTGATGAAGATCTGTCGCTAGATCTGAAATAGCTATACGGTTTGCCAGGAATCATAGGAATACATTTGCAAAACTCCTTTAAAAAAAAACTATATATATATTAATAGAGATATAGAATGGCCTCAAGCTTGAACAATAAAATTAAAAAGTAAAATATATAATTTTAAAATTTGTATGAAATTTTCCAATTAAGTTACCGTTAAAAAGAATCGGAAAAGAAATTTCTCAAAATATTAAAAGCCTGAATTGAAGAAGAACATTTCATCAATTTGTTATCCATATTTCATCAATAGTTTATGTTGATTCAACGACAACATTCCATCAAGTTGATGTACATATTTCCTCAATTTGCTGGACATTTTTCGTCATGTAAGGTTGTTATCAGTTTGTTTTAAGTTTGTCATCAATTTGATGTAAACTGGTCGTTATTTTGATGTAAAGTGTTTGTAATCTGTAACCATATTCTTTGGACTATTTTTCATTGTAAAAAATCCACAACAACTAGACATAAGACCACATGGAAAATGCTCATAGCAAGGATGTTGTTTACTGGCCATTGCACTATTTTCTATTATTTATTCATTTTCAATCTACTAGTTTTTTTCTTTTTCTACTTATTTTTCAAATACTCCGTCTATATTTTGAATCGATACCACTAATTATTTCTAAATTCCAATGATGAAGATTGATGAAAAAAAGATCATCAATTCAATGAAGCTGCAAAAGGCGAACAAACGCACAATCTTTAAATTGAAGAACCTTTTCAATGAGTTGATGAAAATTTTCATCAATTCAATGAAGAAAAATTAACGAACATTTATCATCCATTTAATGTAAAGATTTTCTTTCAGTGTGGATCATCCGATTTAACGCCGTGCGATTTCTTTCTTGGGGGTTTTGTGAAATCTTGGGTTTATGTGAATAAACCGGAAACAATTCCTCAGTCCAAATCCGAGATCCGACGCGTCCGACATCTCTGTGAAAAAGTCATGGAAAATTTCATGAAAAGAGTATAGGCTTGTCATCAGAGCCGTGGGGGCCATTTGACGGATATTTTATTCCATACTTAATCGAAACATGCCTTCTTTACAACACAATACAAAAATCACAACTGTTTCAAAAATACGTGTTTTTATTTTAAAATTAAAGAGTGAATTCTTATTGAGACACCCTTTATATATAAATCCTTTATTTATTTAAAAAGCGTATAACAATATAAAACAATATTACAATAATAAAGGGCATTAACGAATTGTCTCCATCGTTGTATGTCTCTGGCAAGTGACTTAATTTGGTTCCATGATAGTCGGGTTGTTTGTATTCATTTTCCAGACACCGCATCCGCTGTATTTGGTGGTCTTCGTATCCTGCGGGTTCCACTCAAGTGCCGCTCTAGCAATATTTGATGTTGGGCGCCTAAGTATATTACCGATCCACGTCCGTTTTCTTCTACGTATATCCAATTCAATAGGACTCTTGGGTGTATGTTGCCAGACTACTTCACTAGAATTTGTCCTCGGCCAGTTGATACGGAGTATTTGTCTCAGACAACGATTGACTAACGTATCGACGTTCCTCACTGTCAGATTCGTCAAGCTCCAAGAACATCAGTACAGTACAACAGTACAGACTTCACATTGCAATCGAATATTCGCAATTTCGACTTTTCCGTATTTTTATTGCACCAGAATTTGTGCAGGTTTAGGAATGCAACATGATACATATTTATACGATCACCTATAACCCCTCGAGGAGTTACCATCCTTGGCAATCTTGCATCCTACATAGCTGACTGAATCCACGTCATCAATTAACGAAACATCAACGGTTAGTGGAGTATTCCGTTCAGTTCGAATTCGCTATTTTTTTCGTATTTTCGGAGAGTCTGTTTAACTTGGCCTCGATGTCGTCAAATTTGTGGGCCATAAGAAACATATCATCAGCGTAGTCTATATCATATAGATGTTCATATGTACTCCACGGAATGCCGAACGGTGTTTTTGCATTATTTGCCTCCATTACCTCGTCCATAAGTAGAAAAATAATGTTGGGACAAGACACATCCTTGTCTAACACCCACCGATGTGGTGAAAGGTTTTATTTTCTTGTCATTAAGACGAACCTTATACGCTGAATCTCTGTACAGTTCACGGATAATGGATACTATCTTGTCCGGTACCCGCTTGTAGGTCAATGTGGACTACATCGAGATATGGTGCAAACATTCACAAGTCTACGAAAAGTAGAAACAGAGGCAAGTGTAATTCAACGTGCTCGGGACACGAACACCAAGGCCTGTAACCCGCTTACGCATATTGTGCAGGCGCATATTGTGTAGGCGAGCATGGTTACTAATTTCGATCCAGGATTCTGTTCTAATTCACTGGGATTATTCACATATCTTACCTCACCATGGACCTCCATGGCTGTTTTCTTCAGCGTTCAAACAATGTATGACCACGTAGTTTGACTGTCCTGTGCCAAATTGGAGCGTAGAGTTTGATGGTGCATCATTGCTATGGACGGTTCCTGAAGACGGTCTGTATTGTACTTTTGCTTATAATACCGTTGACAGCCGTTAAATGGAGACGGAAGGTGCCCACTAAGAGTTGGTAGTTGCTATTAATATCAACGCCACATCAAGTTTTGACGTTCCGCTAGGAACCCAGAAACATTTTGCTGACAACTATATGGTCAATCTGATTGAATATTTGATCATCAGGCTATTCCCATTTACACTTGTGTATATTTCTATGGGGGAATTCTGTTCCGCCGAGAAATAGTACAGAAATCTATGAGCCTGTCGGCATTCCTATTTCTCACAGCTCCAAGAATATTTCATCCCTTCACTTCCTGTAGTTGTTGTTGTCGCTCTTCCAGAAATATTTTAATGTTACTAATTGACAAGGAGCTTACACTACCACTGTCCTCATCAGGCTCAGTAGGTGCATACGCCACTGAAATAATGCGGAATTTCGAATTAAAACTCAAAATGGCGATGCCATCAGATATAGCCTTGTATGATATTAGAGAATTACTAATTTTTGAAGTTATCGGCGATTCTATAATGGTTGAAATTTTAGACGAGTAATTCATTAGACCACCGCATCCGATCATAGTGTTGGGGCTGCCACTATCCTCTAGGCAGGTATATACCCTGTACTAGTGAGGTATTTTTTTATCGACTTACCAGTCTAGATCCGGATGTGGCTCTTCACCACATACTACGGTCTCATTGACTCAGTTATTGATCAATTAGCAACAGTATTCGTAAGAAAGGGCTGCGTATTTATCACTTGGAATAATGCAGGGCAATGTTTTGTAATTGCTGTACGTGAGTATGACACGAGCTGAAAAGCTTAACATTTTCAGAATTTTGTGTGCTAGAGGTTCAGAAGCGGTTTAAACTATGATGGTCTACAATTCAGATGTTCTTTTATAATTCGGCAACCAGAGAAAACACGCGATTTATTTTTTTATGAAAGTGTGAAGTTTGATTTTACAAACAAGAAGAGGTGAAATAGATTAAAACTCACCTCAAAGCACTGCAACAATGTGAGTAAGCAAGAGGAAAAGAAGAACATGGACGAAAAAAGCTTTCTGTTCTTGTGTTGGAATTATGGACCTGTCAGTGTGTGTTGGTACTTAGGGATCTTCGATACTAATACTACTTTGCGTATGTAAATTACATATTTATGTTTGTATATGTACGATAGATTATCTGATGGTATCAATTCAGACACAGAAGTTAGGCATCTGATGAACTTGTCACGGAGTTCAAAACTACTCATACCAGTGAGTGTGCTTAACTGAATTGTCTATTATTCGAACAAAACCCAACCTGACCTTGTAAGCTTGTAGTATGAATTTCTCATACATTAACTAAAAAAAGTTTAAATCATTTGTGCCGGTCTTGAATAAAGGAGAGTTTTTGGTGTTTTTTTATTACACACGAAGGTATTTTTTCTTTCTAGAGTTTCCGTGTAAAAAATAAATGTTTTAAGTAATTTTTTTATTGATGTGTTAACATCTATACGCGCGCCTCTAGGGCAGTAAACTATAAATTTAATACACATACGCAAGTGTTAGGTTTGTAAGAGTAAATCATCGTTTGTTTGTTCGTTGCTTGGCAGTCGGTATTGAAAATGATTATTGGGCGATTTTCATATAATTTTCCCACGCGATTTTCTCCGGAAATTCATAGCCGATTTTATTAATTTTTGGATTAAAAAGCTAGTGCGGGTTTCGACGAAGAGTTTAGGCCAAAAATTAAGGCGATCCGATATCGGCGAGCCGAGATTTAAGTGTTTTAATTTGGAGTATTAATTTGGAGTAATATTAAAAAAGTATTTTATGTTGATCTTCGGTTATATCGTACGAATATAACAATGTATGTATGTATGTACAAGTGTCTGTTGCTTTGCATTCTTTGACTTTTGTGGGAAGAAAACAAAAAGTATTGAGCAAGAAAACAATGACACATGTGCTTGCACTGGGTCTTTAAATAATTTTAAGTATTAATATTATTTAACTGTAACGTCATCATATGATTGAACGCTGTTTTTTATTTTCCAATGCAACATTTACTAATGTGTTCACAGAAATCGAACAGGTACCGTGTAGCAAAAAGGTGTTAACACATCGCCCGTGAGTTCGAACACTCATTGGATTTTTTCATTTAGTTGCTAATCTTCAAGGAAATTAACCTTATATTTTCATCCTAATTGTTCGATATTCGGAAAGGATTCTTTCAAGAACCGAAGGAAATTGGAGTATAACAGTCTCTCGAGTTTTGTGGCTTTGTTATTTATTAAAGGGTCACCTGTTCGAGAGACTATAACTTTCGACCGACGATATGAAAAGCGGATAATTTTCTAGCGTGACAGCATTTTTATGAATTTCACGTCTACATCTGTTGAAATAAATTTTCATCTTCACATGTTAGTTTTCCCCCACAAATCAATATCACGAACAGCTAACTTATCCTAAGCACCACACTATAGAGAAAATTATTAAACTGTAAGTCATAATTATAATATTTCAGAATCTTTTATTTATACCCGTTTCAAAACGTCTTCATGTTGTTAACATAACTTGCAATCCAAATTCTGTATTTTTAATTTGCCGGAGCATTCGCCAACCTAATATCGGGTTTTTCAATAAGAGCGCTACAAAAGTTTTTTTAAATAAAACAAAACCTGTTTTAGACACCAATGAAATTCTATATTCCTGTGATAGTACGTTCGATGTCATTATGTGTGGAACTCGATGTCTTTTGCATGGCCACCACGGGCTTGCAGAAGTCCAGACGCTGAACCCAATTTTCGACGGTTTTCGGCCGATACTGCTGCAATTTCACGTTCGATATTCGTACGAAGTTCATCAATCGTCGCTGGCTTGTTGGCATAGACCATAGACTTGACGTAGCCTCACAGGAAATAATCTAACGGCGTCAAATCGCACGATCGAGGCGGCCAATCGACTGGGCCATTTCGCGAGACAACACGTTCACCAAACTTGGTTTCCAATAAATTGATTGTGGCATTCGCTGTGTGGCTTGTGGCGCCGTCCTGTTGAAACCACATGTCTCCAAGTCCATATTATCCAATTGGGGCCAAAAATATTCGGTTATCATTGAACGGTAGCGATTCGCATTCACAGTAATGTGCCGGTCTTGATCATCACCGAAGAAGTACGGCCCAATGACGCCGACGGCCCATAAACCGCACCAAACCGTAATTTTTTCGGGATGCAATGATGACTCATGGATTACGTGTGGATTGCTGTCTGACCAATAACGCATATTTTGCATATTGACGAAGCCATTCAGCCAGAAATGAGCCTCATCGCTGAAGATTATTTTCGATGATTTTCCGCTCTTAAAGTTGAGGCCACTGACTCCAAATTTCGGTAGTAAATTTTACTAATTTCGACTCGCTGTTGGCTCGTATATCTTTCCATGATGAAATGGCAAACCTTACTGAAGAGAAATGTCAAAAGGGCGAGAAAAAATATGGCGTCGTTCGCTGTCCCTATCGATTTACTTTTGTAGCGTCTCTGTTGAAAAACCCTTTAATACTTCAACCATAATATTCAGCTCTGTGCAACATACGACGAATAGTTTCTGAATTGCAAGGATTTCCAGCGAATTTTTCAATTTCAGCTTGTATTTTTGATGCAACTTTCCTTGGGTTTGCCTTAACTTTTCTTACAATAATACATTCTTCTTGCCTTTTAAACAATTTGGGGCGCCCGGAACACCGCTTATTTTTAGTGGAAACCTGAGACTTAAACTTTTCCGCTACTTTTTGTACAGCCGCACTAGTTTTGTCTACAAAGCCGCCAATTTGAGATTTATTGTCTATGTACAATTTTTACTATCAGATCCTTAAAATCCTGAGACAGTTCTTTGCCTCATTATGTCATTGCATCAAAATTGATTTGAATTACTCAGACTTATTTTGTGGAATTTATAGCTTGTATAGATTTGATTGTACGCCTTGGAAACACTCAATAACTACATATCCGATTTTAATTAACTTGAAACTGGGGACTAAATCCCGACGTGCGGCGCCCTGTCGCGCAGAAACGATTTTAATCAGCAAAATTAAATAACTTTTGATCTAATACATTGCAGTTCTGTAGAAACCCGATTTTTGCTATGAACTCATAGACTATTCTGCATTTTTTACTATGAAGCAGCCAAAAATGTTTATATTTTCTAAATTAACCCAAAGTTGACAGCTGTTCTTATTTTTTACTTTAAACTTAAATTTTTATATTTTCTGTCATATTTTCCAAATATCTACGTAAAAAATTTTATTGCTTCTTTGATTTAATAATTTCTACAATTCTCACGATTGGAAAATTATAAATAACTTGATTTATTTTTCCAGTTTCTTGATCTACTTATACATTTGGATATGTACACCAGGAGCCTTCGTTGTCACCAATTTCTGCTTGACTTGGAGTGAATCTCTCGGATCGGAAAATGCTAGTCCTACTGTTTCGGGGTTCATTCTTTAATTTTTCAGTTATTAGAAACTACTTCATCGACTTTGGAAAACTCGAAAACGGCTCTCGAAAATTCAAATCCTAATTAGGACATTCAATAGAATTTGTGCATCCGTACCAGACCTTAATAAAAACCATTGCAATATCTCGAATACAATTCAGTCATCTTGAACGGAAAATGAAACAAAAAAAAAACCTGAGACAGTAAATTGCCTTCGACCTGAATCTTGCATGAGCTATTGAACCACATGAGCGAAAGCACTACCATTATCACCAAGGAATGTGAATCCAAGAGTTCTTCATAATAACCACGTGTCCAAGTCTGTTTGATCTTACTTCGGCAAAACTATTTGATTTGTTCAGATTCACCGTCGAAATTTTTCGATTTAACACTAGAGGATTATCTAGGCCACTTCTGAATTCATCTTATTTAATGCTGCTCCATGCTTCAGCGAATCGGTTGACAATGAGGATTCCGGGGCACTGATTAACAAAATGTTTCATGAGTATTTCCTGTTCGTCCTCAATTTTATTTTTTCCTCATGTGGTGGTACTTTTGTCAAAATTATCGATATGCCAACAGATCGCTTGCGAACAATTATCAACAAATTGTTTCCGTTCGAAATGACATTCGCACAACAGTAGCAAGTGAATGCAAGGTGAGCGAAATGTACTTCTTATGGGAGTGAAAATTACATAAGAACTGAATATGGGGCTTTAAACAGCACCTTGCTTGCCTTTATCCTACCCACACATACAGTGACGAGCAGAATTGTAACAGGTTTCCCATAATGGAAGTTTAAACCTTCAATTTTAAACAGCGTTTAACCTTAGAACCAAAGAATTTTCTTGAAATTTTAATTTGATATGGGCTCTGTCATAATGAAGACTTAAATGTACAACAATTGTATATACTTTTTTATTTTATTTTCAAGTACGTTTTTAATTTAATATTCAAGCGCAAGACCACTCTATATGTCTATTACTAGAAATATAGTTTTTAAAAGAAGTTTTGCACAATGCAGTCTCATGATTCCTGACCAACCGTTTATCTATGTAACATCTAGCCACAGATCTTCATCAGCGGTTGTTTGGAATGATGCTTTTGAAAAGTTCAGCAAACTAACTGCAAACGAAATCTCATTTGAACGAAATCCCCAGAAAGATCCACGACCTTACTTGTCGGTTGGACTGGAAGGAGGTGAGGTACTAAATTCGACACGTGTTTAATAATAAAAATTCAATTACGACTTGTGTTTAATTGTGTTACAATTACGAATTGTGGTGTGATAAGACTAAATTTAATCGTTTTGGGTCCGATGGCAGTGCTTGGTACTGGACCAAAGATCCAAATACTACTACCCTGAATGCAGTAACACAAACCATGAAACATGGTGGTGGATGTATTAAGTATGGGGATGTAATAGGAAGAATGGGTTAAAATTTAAGGGATTATGAAAAAATAACAATACCTTTTAATTCTGCAAAATCATCTACCAGCTGCTATCGAAAACTGGTGTTGTGACTGAAAGACTGATTTCGTGAAAGACTTAGAATCTGGTTAAACAGTCAACAATTTACGATTATTATATGGCCAGCGTAGTCACCGGACTTAAACTCGATCGAGAACTTATGAAGGTATATAAAATATCAGCTCGCCAAATACCCAGATGTTCTAAATAGAGCAAACGAGTTGTGGGCTGGAGCACAATATACTTGGGATGCGATTCCAATGGAAATGACGGAAATATTTTGCACCACCGTGCCTCGATGTATTCAAGGTCTTAACAAATCCAAAGGTCACAGTACAAAATATTGAATCAGGAAACAAGTAAATTAAGATAATATCAGATTGCAAAATTGTAACTTTTATATAACTTTACAATATCAACAAAGATTGTATAGATTGTATTGATTCACCCATGAATCAATTAATTATTTATGTAGGTAATATAATATTTTGTTTATTGACTGTTCACTCACTTAATATCCTGCGATGTATGCCATTAATTTATTTATCGTTGAAAAATCAAACAAGAATTTAGTTGAGAAGGCGAATTTGTTAATTAAAATCGATTCAGATTTTTACCTGTGAATAAACTAATAAGATAGATAAGAAATAACGTGGGGTTATCACTGATAAACTTTTAATTTTTGAATCCGCGTATTTTCGAAAATCTTATTTACATTTTAAAATTTACTAGGAAATCCTTCGTAAGTGTGACTTCCTTTTAAAGGTGATTGCTAAAGGTGTCGACTACATTTAGCAATTCTTCACAACCCTTTCCCCATTTTTTTAAGCACTAGAAATGATATTTGAATTGTCGTTTGCAATGTCGCGTTTTATCTAATTGATTGTCTAGCCTTATTAGTTGACAAAGAGGTATCCAATGTGTATCTGTCGTTGGGACATAAAATGGCATAAAAAAATACATTATTACCTGTAAAATTGTCGAAAAACTTTCAATTTTCGAGCGTAAACATGAACATGTCAATTACAATACACACAACTGTGAAACCGTTTATTTTCGCCTTTCTTTCTATGAGTTCCTTTATACGTACACACAGAAATTCATACGTCTATATTTATATGTAGTCGATATTCATACCTACATTGAATTTTGCATCAAGACAACCGACCTCTGTTGCCATAATCCTGCAATGAAATTTGTATTATTTTTAAAGTTTTCTTCACAAAACCCAATAAAAGGGTGTCATTTACGTGTGATGAGTATCAACAGGTTTTGTTTCAATTAGTGACACATTTGAACAAGACGTTAACTGGACTGCAACGCTAAGGCGCTGATGAGAAAAATAAGAATCTTCAAAACAATCGTCCGCCAATGGGAGTGGAAGTTTCCATATCCAACTATTTAATTTTTTTTTTAAATACTTCCGGTTCACTTATTTAAAGGCACTAAAAATTCCATATTCAGTAGCCTGTTGCAGAATTTTAAAATGGAAATGGAAGCTAGACATCTTAAGATATAGAAAAAAATCAAGACAATAGTAGTTTCTTAACGAAAGAACTTTTTTTGAGCAATTTATAAAATAAAGTCGAAAAATGTGCTATTTTTTGGTTCACTTGAATAAAGGCACTTTAACTAATTTTAATGAAAAACAGTTTTTGTTGTTTGTTTAATTGTTTTTTCTTTATTTAAGAACTATTAGTAATGGGTACAACCCTTTTGTATCTTCAAATATACGGGTTTTCATTAAGAGATAAAGAGAATTAATGGAATCCAACGAAATTTGATTCCAAGCATCCTTAATGGCCTGAATTAGTGACTGCTTGTTATGAAATTGGCTACCTCCTTCATAGACCTTACGAAATAACCAACCCCCGACATTTTCGATAATGTCTAGATCTGGCGAATAGGGTGGCCACTCAAGAATATGATGCGATGAACTCCTTTACAACTCTGGCGTTGTGTATAGCGACATTATCCTGTTGCAATATCCAAGATATGGGACCAAATAGTTCACTGAACTTCTATTGTCATGAAGTTATATTCTATTGTTATGATTTTTTTTACATCTCAAGATGTCCAGCTTCCATTTCCATTTTAAAATTCTGCAATCGGTTACAAATTGCAAAAGATACAGGCTGCTGAATATGAAATTTTTAGTGCCTTTAAATAAGTGAACCGGAGTGTATTAGAAAAGGAACCTGGGAGCTAATTACGTACAAAATGATATCGAATTCATTACGGCTTTGGCGGTAGTGAAGTTTTATGAAAGCATGTATTTTAATTGGTGGAGAACTGTCATTATCGATATATCAGTATCGTTTGGCCGATTATCGTCATACACAATTAGGTCTCCGATCTGTTAGATCTAAAATTTGGAAGATAAAATGTTTTAATAAAAACTATACAGAACATATCGAGTGAGCTATTCAGATGACAATTGAGCTAACTCTAAATTTTACCATTTTGGAGATTATATTGCTAAAACATCTAAATCTTGTCATATTTAGAACATTGTCAGTTATTATCATCACAATGAAGGAGAAATCATGATGTATGTATTTATAGGCCTTGCAGTAGATTTTTATTCTGTTTCTGTTTATATTTTGTGGAGTTAAACCAATTGACCTATGAGTAGCTCATGTTCTTATATAAATTAACTCTTGTATTTGTCTACTTCAGATCCGAGTTACTAAAATTATTCCACCTCCTCGAAGTTATAGCGGCTATCAACCTTGACATTCGGTTCCAAACGAGTGGATACTTTACACGTTGAATCAAGCTTTGGTTTATCCTTATTATTTTTTTGGTTCTTCATCGATTTTCGAAAATACCGCAGTAGCAACATATGGGTTTTGCTGCTGTAGGTTATATTCTAGTTAAGTGTAGCTTTTCTCATTATGATCGAAGGTATTGCAGACATCGCACGGTTTGCTGTCCCCTTGTCGGATGCCTCGTCTGGCATGAAATGGTCCGTTAAGGTCTTTATCAAACTTGACTGAGCATTTCAGTGCAAAGGCGAATCAGCGATACTAAGTTAACACAATTTGCTCCGAATCGAGCTGCCTCCGCCTTATAATCAGCAAAATGATGGTAGGTGCCGACTTTTTTTTGTAGGGTTTACCTATAATTTAGTGTAATGTGAATGTCTGGTCTGTGTTGTGTATTCCAGATTTGAGGGTTTTACCTAAAGTGTGGTTGACTCCTTCTTAAGCTACCTTGTTTCTACGGCACTAAATTCGATACCGAATAAACTCGTATCAGTAGAACTGACTAATTGCATTGCACAATATTTTACAAAACTATTATGGCTGATCAATAGTTAGTCAAGCATGAGGTCTTGAAGACTTACAACGAGAGTTCAAATAAATAAATGAAAATATAAATGTTTTAAAGTTACAAGTATAGTTGAAGAAGTTGTGTTGTTTTCATTTGTGTCACAAGCATTTAAATTTAGAGTACAAAATTTGTGCAATTTGATATATATGGGGAATTCCAAGTCAAATCGGACAGCATGAAGAATTTTTTTTTTGGATTTGTTTCATTTTTCACTATGTTGATGTCCCTTTTCAACAGCGTGTCTCAGTAAATTTTCAGATTTTTGGGGCAACTTGTTACAGAGATATCGACGTGTAAAATAATCGCATTATAAGGAAACTGTGTTAAAATAAATACTCATAACTTATTCAATATTAGTCCAAATATAACAAATTTTTTTTTATTGTTTTTATTCCTTTGTAAACTATCCAAAAAAAAATAGGAAAAAATTGTGCACAGTGGGCTTGTATTGTATTTTTGGGATTTAAAATTTAAAATAAATTTTTCTCAGTGTATGTAATCTTCGATTTTCTTCAAATTTTTTTTAAAATAAAATAGAATATTTTTCACAAATTTATGCCAAATTTGGGAGTGGGGTTCGAAAAACTACTATATTTCACATTTTTTTAAAGTTTTGTAAGAACATATTTTTCACTTTAAAACACTGCGCATTTTCTTTTAGTTTGTTAAAAATACGAAAGTTCTTAATTTTTTTTTATTTTCTTTAAAATTTGAAAAACGTTTTCATTTTTTGATCTAGAGAAGTTTTTAGCAATTATTGCACCACCACAAGTAGGAACTATTGAATGTAATTTTTGCGTGCCCGGAATAGATTTAGCCGTTTCATATCGCTTATCCAATGTTTCTTTTGCATCAAAATAATGCTGTTCTGGAGAAAATGTTACTTTAATGTTTGGTAAATTATTCGGCTCGGATGCCCATTGATACAGTTCCACAGCAGTAGTTATTTGCTTATCAATTTGTCTTTGAAGACTTACTCTACTGGCAAGTCTTTTCAATGTGCCTCCAATACCGTCACATGGTCCCTTACCATGTGCTGTTGCAAAATAATGCCATTCTGCAGCAATCTTAAAGTCATCCTTGTGAAAATATATGTTTACAAAATGTTTGAAATTTTTGAATTGCTGGGGAGCGCCATCAGAAAAGTAAAATATTTTAGATGCATTTGGTAATACTTCTTTTACAAAATCATTAATAATCCTTAGATAGACGTATACAGCAATTGAATCATGATTATTGCCATCAGATATTACGACCAGACTTCGATGAGTGAGCTCTTCATTATTCTTAAAATACACAACTATCGGGAATATCGTTGCCTGATTATTGTTCCAATGAAAACCGGGTGCTGCGTTTTGTATAACAAATGCGTAGTTTTCAGCAAAATCACAAATCACCACAACTTCATCTTCTTTTAAGGATTCTTTGGTTTGTTTTAAAAAAGCAGATTGTTCTTTTGCTACAAAATCATGTGTTGAAAGACTGACAAGATGATTGCAAAATATTTCAACGAATTCCGATGAAGTTTTCACTAATGTCTCGAGGCTGCAACGAGGGTTAGATATCCAATATTTATACGTAATACTATCAACAGCATTGTTGTCAAATAAGTTGTGTAATATATTTTTAATGACATCGATTCCTGGACAATCTCCACATTTTCCAAAATGGCAATCGGATGATGGAAAAGGACACACAATCAGTTTTAAACAGTCACTATATTGCACTAGAGGTGCTGCTTCATTATTAGTTAATACTGCTAACTTAGCACCTATCATGAAATAAAATTATATGTGCACGAATAGGATAAACTATTAGACATATTTACCTAACATCATAAGTTTGATATTCTGATGTGTAGCACACACGCAAATCGTATGTGTACCACTAGATCCAGCAAGTACACAATGTTGAGGCCTCAGTGATGCAAAAATTGAAAAACCGATGCAATAGTTAGGATATTGTCCTTTAAACGTTTTATATAGTTCTTTTAAATTACACAGAATAAGTCTTTTTTGCATGTGTTGTCTTTGCCCATCATCATTTCTCACAGAAATAAAATCCTTCTTACCAGGCAAATTGACACTAACGTCATCACTTTTATAAAATTCTAGAACTTTATTTTTAACTTCAGGAGATATGAATCGCCCTGAAAGTAAATTTTTTTATTATAAAATATTCAAAATTTTTAATAAAACAAACTCCATTTTATAAAAATTTGTTAGCACATTACCTTTTTTTTTTCAGGGACTGACATAACTCCTTGATTTTCCTTTAAGCGTTTTGACACAACTGCCATATGCTTTGTTGCTCCCATGACATCACAAATTTTATTTATGCTCCACGAAACTGGTAATAATGTCAATATTTGCATTTTTTGATCTCGATTAGTGTTTTCATCGTCAAATTTTTCTTTTAAGTTTTCGATCATGTTTTTAAAATGCAAAGAATTTTCATAAAGATTATCTGTATATTCCAGACCAAAAAGCGTTGCAAATTTACAGCAAATTTCCTCATATTTGTCCTTTACATATGATGGCTTATGTACAGAATATTCATCTATTACAGATATATTCAATAAAAGTAAAGCTTGGTTGACTATAGGTAATTGTGTGTCAATACTCAATTCAGAGAGTGGACTTATTATTCTTGCAACTTCATAATCAGCATCATCCGTTGCAATTGTTGAAGAAGAGGAAGGTGATTTTAAGGAAAGCAAGTTTTTTCTACAATTTGAACACAGATAATGTGAACGACTTAGGCCCCATGATTCTTGCAGTTGTGCAGAAGCTTGTCTTAAATCTTTCTTAGGCCGGTGATTTTCTAATTTTAATGGGTTGCAGCATTCTTTAAACCGATGTTGGTATTCCATATTGAATTAACTATTCACCAAAAGCTTTTTATAACTTTAAAATAATACTCGGCGTTGCAATTATAACTATAAAGCACTAGAACTTAGAAAATTTGTTTAACTTTATAAAGAATTAGAAGAACAAAGCAAAATCGAAAAAAACACATTTTTGTTATTTGCTTTGAAGCAGCAATGCAAATTCTTTCATTTTACTACTTTTTTCTACACCTGTGCTCTCTGTCTCCCTCTTTTACTATCATTTCAAATATATTACAGTGTTTTAAAGTGAAAAATATGTTCTTACAAAACTTTAAAAAAATGTGAAATATAGTAGTTTTTCGAACCCCACTCCCAAATTTGGCATAAATTTGTGAAAAATATTCTATTTTATTTTAAAAAAAATTTGAAGAAAATCGAAGATTACATACACTGAGAAAAATTTATTTTAAATTTTAAATCCCAAAAATACAATACAAGCCCACTGTGCACAATTTTTTCCTATTTTTTTTTGGATAGTTTACAAAGGAATAAAAACAATAAAAAAAAATTTGTTATATTTGGACTAATATTGAATAAGTTATGAGTATTTATTTTAACACAGTTTCCTTATAATGCGATTATTTTACACGTCGATATCTCTGTAACAAGTTGCCCCAAAAATCTGAAAATTTACTGAGACACGCTGTTGAAAAGGGACATCAACATAGTGAAAAATGAAACAAATCCAAAAAAAAAATTCTTCATGCTGTCCGATTTGACTTGGAATTCCCCATATACACGCTGAGAAAAAACGGCCTCTGTAACATATTCTCCCAAACATATTCTGCAGGAATCATATATATGTTTGGAACTCACTTCAAACATTTATATGTTTGCAAGTCCCAAACTCAGGTGAATTTAAATGCAAATATTAGCATGTTTACTGACAAATATGTATGTTTTTACGTGGACACATATGCATGCTTCATCCCAACCATCCATATATTTACTTACGTGGGAGCATCTGCGTGTTTCCCCCAAACCTCCACATAAAACAAAAATTTTGGTTTTATGTTTTTTAACATATTTTGATGTAATTGTTCATAATGCGTACAAAAATTTTTAATTTTTTTTCGCATTACAGATATTCGCTATTTTCGAATTTGGAGAATCGAAATATTTTGATATCTTTTTTTGAATTTCTTGCTCTGCATCTCATTTTGTTTTATAGATCTTGAACTCAATTTTTCTTTGTTTGAAAGAGCGATTAGTTTTATTTAATATAGCGGCTAAAATTTGTATATACCAGTTACTGTTTGGAAGTACTAGCTATTTAAGAAAATATCGTTGTTGAATATGAATATCATCATATCATGATCTGTTCCCCAATTTTGCAGGGTAACTTTTGTTGCCGCCCGATTGAACACAAACAAGATTTAATTTAATGAAAAAATTGTGATTTTTTAGTACGAAAAAGTGAATAACTATTTTTTCCTCAAGAACTTTAAAAAAGTTGGTACGCAGATTAAAAGGTAATGCAATTATCTTTCGGATTTTGGTTTTATTTGTACTAATCGGAGTTCATTTGCCTGAGTTATGTCCCAAACATCCCACACATCACAAAATTTCAACAATTTTCAAAACAATAATTCGGCATCGTCCTCAACAATTTCAAATTTCACGAATAATGAGTAGAAAATTCAGCTTACACAGGAGCTCAAACCAGCAGACCATGGAAAGCGCTTAAATGGGTAATGTGAAATCAATGCCAATTCTTCAAAAAAGTCTTCTCTCCGATAAAGTGCGTTTCCATCTGAATGGCTTCGTGAATACACAAAATTGTCAAATTAGGGCTCAGCAAATCCTCAAGCCATCCTCAATCGAAAAGAAACAAATGCACCCACAACGAGCAACTGTCTAGCGCGGATTTTGGTCAGGCGGCGTGATTGGGCCTTACTCTTTTGAAGATGAGGCCGAAATTGCAGTGACTCGTTACAGGAACATGATAACGGAGTTCTTGGAGCGTCAACTGGACGGCATGGATATGAAGGACATGTGGTTTCAGCAAGACGGCGCCACCTGCCACACCGTGCATGAAACAATCGATTTGTGGCAGCAACGATTTCCAGAACAAATTATTTCAAGAAATTCTGATGTCAACTGGCTACCTAGATCATGTGATTTAACGCCGTGCGATTTCTTTCTTTGGGATTTTATGAAATTTAGGCTTTATACGAATAAACCAGAAACAATTTCTGAGCTCAAATCCGAGATCCAACGCGTCATCGGTGAAGAACACATGTCTGTGAAAAAGTCGTGGAAATTTCATGAAAAGAGTCGCCAGAGCCATTGGGGGCCATTTGACAGATATTTTATTCCATACTTATTCCGAACTTGTCTTCTTTACAATCCGGTAAAAAAAATCACAACTATCTGAAAAAATACGTGTTTTTATTTTAAAATGTAAAAGTGCATTCTTACTGAGCCAGCCGTTATATCTAAGTCTAGAATATTAAAATCTATAAAACCGTTGAAATTCAATATCCTACGTATTATATTAATATTTATGAAGAATTTTAAATCATTTGTTTACTTTTCCAAATATTTGAGGCCTAATTGCATTTGTTACCATGGCGTGTTTTTTCCTTAGGGTTCACATTAGTCATAGGAAATTTTACCCAAAGAAATTAGTCCCCAATCTAGCAATGACGCAACGCCCAAAAAAATTAAGTCGGACCCTAAAGAAAAAACTCCAATTGTAACTTTTCGTGCCATTTTATGGTCGTAATAATCCTCCTCCATGTGCTCGCTATTCGTCGAATTGTTGTAAATTACGGATGTACATTTTCTTTACAAAATGTTCAAGTGCCAATAAGACCGCTCGAAGTAATGAAAATATGACAGCCGTGCAGGCAAGTATTGCTGAAGACCGCAATTTATCGATTCCAAGGTTTTGTCAACAATTGGACCTTTCTCAAATCACAACCTGGCGGATTTTGAGAAAGGATTTGGTCTTGCATTCGTATAAAGTTGTTATCACGCACGAAATAAAGCCATTGAACTACCGTAAACTTCATGAATTTGCTGATTTTATCTTGGAGCAACTAGAAAACGATAACGGTAATTTTAAGAAAATCATCTTCATTGATGAGGCTCACTTTCATCTGAGTGGTGCGGTAAATAAACAAAACTGTCGATTCTGGTGCAAAGAAAATCAACAAATTATTTATGAACAACCATTACATTCACCTAAATTGACAGTTTGGTGTGGTTTTTGGTCTAGTGGAATCATCGGTCCGTACTTCTTTCCAAATGAAGCTGGTAACACCGTTTCTATCAATGGAGAGCAGTATAGATCGATGATAACCAACTGTTTATGGCCGAAATCGGAAGAAGTTGATATTAACAACATCTGGTTCCAACAAGACGGTGCTATGTGCAACAACCGAATTATTGCGAGAAAAGTTTTCAGATTCGATTACTTCAAGAAATTGTGACATTGGATGGTCTCGAAAAGTTTTTATTTAACACCATTAGACTATTTCTTGTGAGGTTATTTGAAGGTATTGGTCTTTGGCAATAAACCAGACTCTCTTCAAGCTTTACAAGTGAATATTGAATGTGCTATTCATGACATACGGCTCGATTTAGTGGAAAGGGTGCTCGAAAATTGGGTCCATCGAATTGGATTCCATTTGAAAGACGTTGTATTTAGAACTTACTTGTATCGATTGTACTTCACATTAACAGCCCTATTCTGGTAGTGTTACAAAAGTCACCACGGTTACTATTTGCCAGCAATATGACAATTGTCACAAATCGGTATTCTGACACAAGTAACAAAAACTTTTACCTACCAAAGAGGAGGTAATACTACGTGGCAGCTGTTTTATTTCCGGAAAGTTGATACAAAAACATTTTAAAACTGTATACGGGAAATATTAATAATATAATTTGTACCAAAACGACAAGAGCGCATAATTAAATGGAGGAAGGACTTTTGTTACTTTGTGCTATGGAAATGGAGCATAAATAAGAAATAACTTGCTTTTGTGTTAGAAAGATTTAAAAAGCGTGAAATGTATTAAACAATTTTTAACGTAAATATCTCCGGTCTTTGAAGGGATATGGGTGAGTCATATACCTTTAAAAAAGGCTACGGGCTGTTTTATTATCGCAACCTGCCAAAAATAAGTATAATAGGGCATTTTTTTTATTGAAAAAGAATTAATTTTTAGCAGAAAAGTGAGGTTATAAAACGTTTTATTAATTAGCTCCCCAATGAGTTAGTAAAAATAAATATGTTCATACACTGATTTATAGAGCTTAGAAAGACCTTTGCAATGATACCCATTTCTATCAGATCCGATCATAAATACGGGTGATACGAACGATTATATACTCAAGATTTAAAGTCCTATATCTCAAGAAGTTGGACCGCCCCCTGGGGGGAAACAACTTTTTGAACTCAGCGCAGAAGCCTTTGTCGGTGGTGAAATTTTGATGTAGATCATAGAGTTGGCGCTAAAGTAAATTATGTCCTCGTAATAGCGCGGTTGCGCAGGTGTACTCTTTCCGCTTGCCATCGCTTTATGTTCCATGAGTAAGGCAATATAGCATTCCAGCTGTGCCTTTACGGTGCACTCAAATTCCCTAAATAATGATGTATTAATTTTAATTCAATAAAACATAAATATGTTAAATACTTACTTTTCCTTTTTGACCGCGTATATTTTGTGCAGAAAACCATACATATGTTTTTGTTTTGACCACCTGTTATTATTAGGTGAATTATTTGTTACGAGGCGAATTTTTCGTTGTCACCGTGTTGCCAGAATACCAGATACATACAATGGTGACAACTTTGTAACAATTTTGTGGTTACAAAACACAGAATAGGGGTGTAAATATAAGTATAAAAAAAAACATGTGAATTTCCTTAACAATTAGCGTGTTTTTTTTAAAACAGATCATATCAATAAAAGGTAAAACCCTTTATCTGAAAGTACACCCAGAAATTTCGTGTTGTTGTATCATGAATATTTATTTGGGCCCATTTTCGTGTTGTGATTGGGGTGTTATTTTCTGGGACCCATCTTTATTCCGTCGTAATGCCTATCTTGTTTTAGATATATTTTAATTTCAGGACCAGATGTTGTGCTCAATATTTGTTGAAATTGATTCGATTCGCTAACATGTGGTATTCGCTGCGAGCCAATATTTCGAGTGCAAAACAAGCATATATTCAGGACCATATGGGCAGGAGATCGGATTAGATTGCTGGCTTGATCCATGTTAATGCCTATTCTATCTATGTTTTCGAATTGTAAACTTGATTTAATTTTATAGTTCTATTATAAATATTACCCACTTGATTCTTATCTTTGCTGTGTTTATATTAAATGCTTTGCTGACAATATATTTTACAAATCGCAAATCCCATCATTCCCAAATTTACTTTCCTTTGAAATGTATAAAAGAACAATCTTGAATTACACACCTTCGCAATGTCGTTGATGTTCCTTTTTAGTTTTGGGAAAGGGTTACCCAGTAAATTAACTTCCGTTTCGGATCTCTTCACAGTTTTATTTTGCTCACTGAAAGGTCTAGTAGCAAGCAAACCGCTCGTTGTTTATACCCCGGACCAGCAATCATTTGGTACACCAGAGTGTTGCCGCAAAAGTGTTTGCGACGCACACAAACATCCATACATACACATACATACAGGATAAAAACTGTTCGTATTTTCACTCCTGTTGCCGCTGCCGTAGAATCTACAAATGAATGGGTAAATAACAGTTTTTTGCTCAGCTTCTTCTTCGAAGTCTCGTTTTATTTTGGAGGGCATTCATTTGTTCGTTGGATAAGTATGGATAGAACGTTCTTGAGTACACTACTAGTAATACTACTACGAGTACGTCGAGGTCGGTTCATTGTTGGAAAATTACAGTTTTATGGATTTTCATTTTGGATTTTCATTCAATTTGCAAAATTGAAGTGGGAATTGAGAAATAAATTTATATGGTTGGCCGCCACTTCCATAGAAGCATTTCTTTTTGCACAAACAACACATTTGTTTTATTTTCGTTGGATGGATGTACCATAGACCATTTCGTCCTTACGTTTAATGTGTTCCAACGGAATATGAGTGTGTGTGTGTGTGTGTGTATGAGTGTGTAGTCACCTCACACATGCATAAAACGTATATGTGCGGAAGTGAATGTTAGTTTTTGGGTATTGCAGAGACTTTCAAACTAAGAGGAAATTAGGAGAAATGCAAACTTTTATTCCATCTTCTAATGTAATGGATATGGTGCCTAGGTACCTGCGTGCGTAACTGCAGCATTCAAGATGGTGATGGTGTCGCACAATCAAAGGATAGTGTTACAGCTATAATCAAAAGCCAACAGCACTGAGAGGCATCATATAAATTGTACTTCCCCTTACTATCAAAACAAATGTGTAAATATTCAATTTTACTCTATATATATATATACTGCAAGCACGTTCTTTTGTAAACCGCTATAGAAATATTATGGGTTTTGCTATTGTCTGTGACAGTAGATCCAATTATATGTAAAATATGAGTAAATATGTGAGCCTGGGCTTATACAACTAACTACCGGGAATATTGTTTGTTATAAGCTACTTTTTATTATGGATAAGCTTAGAGTAATTTCTTAAATTCTTTAATGAAAGTACCTTCTATCGCTATCAAGCTGTGGCCATCAAACGTTAGGGATTCTTAAAAAAAATCCAATGAGTGTTCGAACTCACAGGCGATGTGTTAACACCTTTTTTCACCTTTCTATGAACACATTCGTAAATGTTACATTGGAAAATAGAAAACAGCGTTCAATCAAATGATGACGTTACAGTTAAATAATATTAGTACTTAAAATTATTTAAAGACCCAGTGCAAGCACATGTGTCATTATTTTCTTGCTCAATACTTTTTGTTTTATTCCCACAAAAGTCAAAGAATGCAAAGCAACAGACACTTGTACAAGGTGGCGCAAAAGTAATCCTCCTATCAGAAAATGCTATAAATTTTGCCATTGGCACCTAATGTCAGTTCTGTTTTGACATTTGTGTAGTAAACACATGCGAATACAAGTAATTAGTTGAGCATGCTAATATATTATTTGGTACAACCGAATTAGTTTTTACATTTTTCGTTGATCCAACAAATAGAATAATCACCACTACTAGATAATTTGATTGCTAGAACTAAAACTCGGTTGACAGATCACATTTATTTCCGGTAGCTGTGGCTTCAACTATATATTTCAGTTCTTGCAAATCACCAACATATCAGTAGTAGTAGTTGTTGTTGTTGTTTTTTAATTATAGTGAAAGGTAAGTCCAATAAAATGTGGTTGCGGAGCACTCTCAGAGCAAAGAGAGTAATGGCGTATTATACGTATATAAAAATGAGATAGCAAGAGAGCAACGACAATTTTGTGAACTTGTGTAGCGTATGTACGAATATAACAATGTATGTATGTATATACAAGTGTCTGTTGCTTTGCATTCTTTGACTTTTGTGGGAATAAAACAAAAAGTATTGAGCAAGAAAATAATGACACATGTGCTTGCACTGGGTCTTTAAATAATTTTAAGTTTAATATTATTTAACTGTAACGTCATCATATGATTGAACGCTGTTTTTTCCAATGTAACATTTACGAATGTGTTCATAGAAATCGAACAGGTACCGTGTAGCAAAAAGGTGTTAACAGATCGCCCGTGAGTTCGAACACTCATTGGATTTTTTTAATTTATGTACTGACAATGTAATCCAGCTTGCTGTAATTTTGTTCCCTTTTGTATTTAGTTGATAATTTTGTAGCTTTTAAGATGATTGTGAGTTCAGGAATTTTGGTTGCATTAGTTGAACCGTTGATGCGTACGACGAGTGAGCGACTGTTCGGTACCTTGTGCTTCGTTCACTTGCTTACCCATGTTCATTTTGCACTCAATTTATTATCTCAGATAGATAATTTACGATAACTGTGTAGCATTCACAGTGGCTTAAGTGTCATACGTTACGCTAGCTTATGTGATGTTACCAACTACTTTTAATAATGAGGCTAAACGCTTGGCGTTTAGACATAGTTTTTAAGTTTGTTATTTCTATCTTAAGTTACTAAGCCAACGAAGGTGTTCGTTCCATTGTTTATCAATTTTTTTAGTAAACAATTTTTAACGTATGTATAATGTAGGTTGAATTTTATGTTTCGGGATTAGAGAACAAAAACAAATATTAATCATCGAAAATCACTTTATTGTTTTTCAAAATATTCCCCATGAAGATTTATACACTTTTGCGTGCGTTTGAATCAATTGTCGAAACACTTTTGCCACTCTGATAGAGGTATCTCCAAAACATGCATTCTGAATGCAAACGTTGACCTCTCAGTTTGTTTTTTACGTACGGGAATAAAAAGAAGTCATACATGTCAGGCCGTCGGTGGTGCAATGGTTAGTGTGCGCGGCTCTTGTACATGAGATCCTGGGTTCGAACCCGGCTCTGACCACCTTCAAATTTTCTTTCGGCGGCGGTCACCTCGCATAGTGACGGCGACACTATCGAGTATCTAGCCATGAAAAAGCTTCTCAAATTACCGTTCGGAATCGGTGTAAAACTGTAGGTCCCAATCAGTGAGTGAAAACTGGAAAGCGCACAGCTCAGTGATTGTGAGAAGTTTCTCCCCAGTCCCTTCATGGGATGTAATGGGAAACCATTTATTTATTTTATTCATCCATGTCAGGATTATACGGCGGATGTCCCATCAAATCGATGTTTTAGGTACTCAAAAATGCAGTTGTTTCAGCCGATGTGTGAGAGCTCGCATTGTCGTGGTGAAGAGTGATCCGTCTTCGGCGGTTGGTTTTCTTGATTTCTTCGAAGACAACTGGCAAACAAATGGTTGTGTACCACTCAGAATTCACTGTTCTGCGTTGTTCTAGTGGTACGGTTGCGACATGTCCGGGTTTTCCGAAAAAACAGGCGACCATTTGCTTGGAAGTGCTTCGGGCGCGAACAACTTTTGTTGGATTTGGCTCATCTTGAAACACTCATACAGTTGAGTGTTGTTTACTTTCGGGCACGTACGCGTAAATCCAGGATTCATCACCTGTCACGATGTCATAGATGTGTTCCGAAGCACCGGGATCGTATTTTTGGAGCATTTCTTTCGACCAATCGACACGAGCCTTTTTTTGAGCGACTGACAAATTGTGTGGGATCCAACGCGAACAAATTTTTTTGACAGTCAAATGTTTATGCAATATTGAATGTATGCTGGTCCCACTAATGCCTAAGGTTGTCTCAATCTCACGATGGGTCACATGACGATCTTGAAAAATCAGTTCGCGCACAGCATCAATGGTTTTCGGAACAACAGCTGATTTTGGACGACGAAATTCGTCTTGGAGTGAACTACGACCACGATTGAATTCACCTTACCATCGATAAACACTGGTCCTTGATGGAGCTTCATCGCCAAAAATTGAATTAAGTTCATCCATGCACGTTGCTGAGTTAATCCACGTCGAAAGTTGTAAAAAATAATCGCACGAAAGTGTTCACGATTTAATTCCATTTTTGGGCCGAGATGAAGTTACTGTAAACAACACAAATAGCGCTCGCATGTCAAAACATTCTGAGTACGCATAACCTCAAAAATTTCCAACGTTACGATATAGCTGTCAGTTGCCAGATTAGGATTGCCAAATCCCGAAACATAAAATTCAATCCTCGATTAGAATAAGATCGATGTAATAGAATAAGCATAAAATGTAATATTTATAAGGATAGAAGATTCCAAAAGGCGCCCAATGGGTGTGAGGGAATTAATTTTAAGTACTGTGTATTAAGTCAAATGTATTTATTGTGTACTCAGTATTTTGTTAGTTGAATTTGACAATAAAAACCGTTAAAAAAAATGTGATCACCATATGACATGCACACAAGGCGTCCTTAAATAACAATTGACCAAGGGATCAGTAGATCAATGCGTCACTAAATGCTGTGTTCAAGTGTAATCGTCTAAATCTCTTCGTTGTCACAAATATATTTACAGCCAACTAAAATTTGTCGAAACCGAACTCGAAGGAAGACGAAAAATAGGAAGACCAAGACTCCGCTGGGGGGATCAGGTTGACGAATCCCTGTGTACACTTGGTATTGCCAACTGGAGAAATAAAGCAAAAGATCGCAATGGTTGGCGAAATATGTTGTCTTCGTTTTGTAAGGTCCCTGACCCCCCGGGGTTGTCCGAGACCGGATAAGTAACTAAGTAATATTTGGCGGTTCCTTGGACTATCACACTATTCAGTTGTGATTACCAATAATTGTGTTCCGTATCACCAAATGTTGTACATATCAATTAGTTTGTAATTCAGTTTTGGTTGCAAGAACTGAAATATATAGTTGAAGCCACAGCTACCGGAAATAAATGTGATCTGTCAACCGAGTTTAGTTCTACTAGGTGCCTATTCTATTTGTTGGATCAACGAAAAATGTAAAAACTAATTCGGTTGTACCAAATAATATATTAGCATGCTAAACTAATTACCTGAATTTGATGGCTGTCACAATAATTTTTTGATGCTATATCCTATTTGAATTTTATAGAACAAAAAAAAAAATAAAACGATAATGTTTTATTAAAATTGTGTATTTTATATTTAAATATAAATAAAATTGTTATTATTTTTAACCAGGGTATGTGTTTCGTGTACAATGGGTTACCCTGGGTAAGCCATCCCAATTTTTGATCGAAAATATAAAAAAACTAGAAAAAATTTCTATATCTCGGAAGCGAAGCGTCGAATAGAAAAAATGATCATTTGTTTATTTTAGCGATTTTCTTATTTTGGCGATTTAAAAAATTGGAATTTAAAGAATTGGACCACTTTATGGAATCTACTGAGCTTTTTTTAAAAACCGCCAAAATAAGTAAATCGCTAAAATGAAGAAATTGTTGTAACGCAGGCGGCTGTATCCAATACGGCAGCACTTTTGTTAAACAAATTGCTACAACTAAAATTTTTCGAGTAAAAATTGCAAAAATGCCATTATATCTATATACCGGCAAAAGAGCGAGCGTTCAATCGAAATATAACCAATTTATCCGGGTTTCTAAGGGGTTTTCATTAAGTGGTTCAATTTGAATAGAGAACTTAAAAAAAAATTGCCAAAAAAAAAAATCCCTAAAATAAAAAAATTGCTATAACCCGGAAACGGTGCATCCAAACGGAGAAATAATAAATTTTTTACCTTCGTGGGAGGTTTTAGCAATGGGTGCGTTTCATACGGTATCACTTTTTAAATCCGTTAAACTAACATTTGTCAAATAAAAAATTGCTAACACGCTCATATGTGTTACCAATTTTTTTTAAAAATTAGTGAAGCGTATGGGAGACTTCCATTGGCTAAAGCCTACTATGGAGGTAACAAAGTTATTATTTTTTCGATTGGACTCACCGTTTCCGAGTTATATCCCATTTGTTATTTTAGCGATTTTCTCTTTGGCTATTTTAGAAAACCCTTAGGAACCGCAAAAATTAGTAATTGTTTCGAATGCAAGGTTGATACACAAAATATTGCTCCTTTTTTTGTCTCTGGGATAGACGCCCTCGGGAAGAAATGGTATGACGTTGGGGTGGGTGGAAGCAATATTAAGTAGTTATCGAAAATAACTCAAATATTATCGTGCCCATTAGAAGGAGAACCATAATTACTTCTGGCTTATTTTATGTATGTAAATAAACATTAATTAAAATAAATAAAATTTTACAACAAATAAACTAAGCAAAAAGTATAAAAACTGAGAAAAGTTGAAATTGTGGTACTTATACATAGTAACTGATAAATGCTACATTTATCCATGCATTTTCTTCGGATATGACTTATCTTCTTTAATTTTTGAGACTTTTTTCGTGATCGGAAAATTATTTCAGAATTTTTGCTCAGTGTACTTAAACTACTGTACCGATTTAAAAACTGTGATCAACACATTTGTAGTCCATATGCGCTGAAAATCATTTAATATTTATTTTTTGTATTCAGTAACGTTTACAATTTCAGCATGGAGAGATATACGCAAGAACAATGTTTACAAATTATTAAATTTTTTTATCAAAATAATCGTTCTCTAATTGCAACTTAATCGTCCACTTGTGCTCGCTATGCGTCGAATTGTCTTTACACAATGTTCAAGTGCTCAATGTTCAATACAAAGAACCGATCAAAGTAATGAAAATATTGTTGACGTTCAAGCAAGTCTTGCTGAAGACTTCAACTTATGGATTCCAAGACGTTGTCAACAATTGTGACTGTCTCAAACCACAACCTGGCGGATTTTGAGATAGGATTTGGGCTTGCGTGCGTATAAAATTGTTATTACTCAGGAACTGAAGCCATTGGACTACCGTAAACGTCATGAATTTGCTTATATTCGATTCGATTCAAGAAATTGTGACATTGAATGGCCTTCAAGGAGTTGTGATTTGACTCCATTAGACCACAGTCACTGCAATTTCGGCCTCATTTTCAAAAGAGTATGACCCAAACTGCCGCCTAACCAAAATCCGCACCAGACAGTTGCTCGTTGTGGGTGCATTTGTCTCTCATGGAGGATTTTCTGAGCCGCAAATTCGACAATTTTATGTATTCACGAAGCTATTCAGATTGAAATGTGCTTCATCAGAGAAGATGACTTTTTTTTTTTGAAAAATTGGCATTGACTTCACTTTTCTCCATTACCCATGGTACGCTGGTTCCATGGTCTGCTGGTTTGAGCTCCTGAGTAAGCTGAATTTTGTACGCATGAAGCTGGAAGTCTTTTATCAAGATTCGCTGTGTAGTGCTTCGTGAAATTTGAAGTTGTTAGGAACGAAGCCGAATTCATGTTCTCGGGTTTTCGCCGACACTCTCGTTTACAGCAGCAATGGTTTCAAGAGACCGACCGGTACGTTGACGCACAGGAGTGCTACTGTCCATTACTGATCCAGTTTTTTCAAATTGTTTGACCACTCATCGAATGGTTGACACATTAGTATAACGCGTGTTTCTTTCGCAAAGCGCTCTGGTTTTAATAATCGGAATAAACATATGTGGCAGCTGCCAAATTTCAAAGATTGCACAAAAAAAAAGTATATTAAATTAAAAACGTGCAACCTTACTGAGACTCCCTTTGTCTTATAAACATCTAAAGATTTTAAGAAATTTTCACCTATCGATATTTGTCTTCTGGGAATCTACTAAGTAAAGCACAAAAAACATACACCGTGGTGTATGGTATTTAGAATCAAACAGTTAAAACGTCAAATTTTTCACTGACCTTTTTAGTTTCTGCTTGACAACTTGTATATTTAATACCAAAATATATTTGAATTTGAATTTTGTTGACCGATTTTGTTAGTTTTTGTTTAATGTATGAGAAATTCATACTACAAGCTTACAAGTCATGTACATTTTTCGAATTGAAAAATGGTTGGATTTTTTTTGTTGGAAATAATAGACAATTCAGTTCAACACACACAGATGCCTAACTACTGTGCCTGAATTGATACCATCGGTTGATCATCAATCGTATATATACAAACTCAATTCTGCAATTCACATGTGCGAATTAGTATCGATCGAAGATCCCTAAGTATCAACATCACTGAAAGGCCTATAATTCCAACAACAAGAACAGACAGAATTTTTGCACAATGTTCTTCTTTTTGCTCATGCATTCTCGCATTGTTGCAGTGCCGTGAGGTGAGTTTTAATCAATATCACAGAGTTGTATTTTTCCATGGTATAGCATTTTTGAAGACCGTGCTAGTGTCAGTTACAAATTCAAATAAACTACAAATTCAAATTCACTTTTCGTGTTTGGGATAGCTTGTGGGACTTGTTGAGTTTTACATTTTTTTTAAATTTGAAAAAAATATTACATGGGGTGTCAGGGGAGTTCCTTTTGCTATATAACTATATTATGTACTAGTTAGTTCCAACATCCCTAAGACAATTTAAATGGGTCTGTAAGAAAATATACTTTTTGTAGAATGATAAAAGTTTTTTAAGAAATGTTTTTTTTTATAGAATGTGCTGTTTTAAAAAAGAGCATATTTTTAGGACCTTTTTGTAAGACTATGTATTATATTTTCTCGAAAAGGTATTTTTTTAAAGAGAGGTACTTCTTTTATTAAAAGTTAATTTTTTTGAAAGAAAAGGTACCATTTTTACGAAGAAGTACTTTCTGTAAGGAAAAGTAAAGAAGTACTTTTGTTAAGAACAGGATCTTTTTAAAGAAGTGGTACTCTTTTTCAGAAAAGGATTTTTTTTGAAAAAGAGTACTAATTTTCAGAAAGGCTAGTTATTTCATGAAAAGAAAAGAAAATTTATTATTTTACTTTAAAGGAAAGGAATTTTTGTAAGAAAAGGATATTTTTATGAGAAGATATTTTTTTGAAGAAAAGGTTTTTTTTTAAGAAATGGGAATTTATTTAGAATTGGTCCTTTTCTCAAGAATAGGTAAATTTTTAAGAGTAGGTACTTATCTCAAGAAAAGTTTTTTTTTCACAAAAAAATTACTCTTTAAAGAAAAAGTAGTGTTTTAAGAAAAGGGAATTTGTTGTAAGAAAATGTACTTATTTAAAAAAAAATACTTTTTTAAGAAAATGTTATTTTTGTAAGAATATTTACTTTTTTTAAGCAAAGGTAAAGGATAAGGTATTTTTTAAGAAAAGGTATTTTGTTTAAGAATATGAATAGGTATTTTTTGAGAGAGTTTACTTTTTTTAAGAAAGGTCACTTATTTAAGAAAAGGTTCTTATTTTAAACTTCTTTCACTTTGGCTTTTCTAAATCTTCTTTTTATTGGGTTCAAAACTACAATATATACTAAATATTGGTTACAGGCTCCACCTAGAAAACAAACAAGAAATTTCCCAACATATGTTAGTCTAGACACAAAGCAATATAGTTGATAATACTGGATTGTAGCATAATAGTGTTAAAGTGTCATAAGTGTGTCAAAAAATCTAAATTGGGGAAAAGTAACATTTTCATATGGGTATTACTTTCCCAAATAATATCCCCTTATTAAAGTAGACATACATCGGGATATAATCTTTGACAGTGAGCAAGATAGCAGTGACATTGCAGGTCGAATTTTGTAGAATGTGCGCAACATTGTTAGATTTAATTTTTTTTCGTATTTTGGAAAATTTTCAAAACATACTCATGTCTCACAACTTTGGCTTGAATTTGCAATTTCTGTACTTTACATAAAGGGTTTTCAGCGCCGTGTGCGATGGCACTTGCGAACATTTTGCAATTGCACAAGATTTGTGCAGATCGTGAGCGCACTTGTGTAATATATTTCTGCATCACTGCTTGCACTGTGTGAAAGCAGCAGCTGTGTGACAACGTCACCTGTTTGGTGATGGGTTTGGCCAGTACAAAAATGCATAACGTTAGCAATTGCAATCGTGTATATTTTGTTGTTGGAGTGCGGAAAAAAGATCCGACATTATGCACTTGCTCCGTTGCACAGCCATTCGCACAAGATACTGAAAACCCTTAAAGGATTGCTGGCCAATATGATAACTGCCGTATGACTTTACCAATCGCTTTGTCTTTATTGCTATTATCATTTTTTATTACGATGCTGATTGTTGACCTTTCATTTTATCTGTATTGAATAAGTTTAGCTTGATGTACTAAATATTCCCAATATTTGTAAATTTTCGACGAGTTTTCGTCCTGTTGATCTTGTCCTCGTGCTGCAAATTGCACTGTATGTCTTTTCCGATCCAGTGGGTATTTTAAAGTTCTGGCAGGGAAATCATTGTTACGAATAATTCCTTTTACTCTCCTTTTATTGTCTCCAGAAAAATTCTTCTCACTCATATCATTTTTGATGAAAAGTTAACGATTGATATAGGCTAACAATATTAACACGATGCTTCCAGTAGAAGAGACTTTTAAAAGAGAAAAATATTTTCCAAATGGCTCCTAAAAAGCTATGAGCCGGTCCTCTCGCCAATCAAACAAGGGATAATAAAGATTAATGCCAAAACGAGAATCAGCCAATCGAAAACACAATTTTTGTAGTGAGGAGTTTTTGGATTTAAATCATCATAAAGAGAAAGGGAACTCTCGAAGGTTGTTAACGCAACAGTACAATGAACCTTACCTCAACAAAGTTTCATTTGAATTTGAAATTTCACCCCCAAACTTTTTTAATGATTGTGATTGACTCGTATGTCTATGCATGTTCAACAAGTGTTTATTCTTCTTTTAACAAAACCTAATTTCAAGTTATATTTCTATTGGCAATATATTTTCATTTTTTTCCCAATGTCTTCTGTTTAACCCTCTTCAATGTTATCCTTCCGAACCACTTTGACATCAATTTGTGTGTGTGTGTGTGTGTGCGTGTGTTACATATTGTGTTGTGCAAGGAATGATATTAACTCTATTCTCAAGGGTATATGGCAATAAGTAGTTTCTTTTTTTTACATGTGGACCGTTTCTCCTTTTACTTTGCTTGCTTTTCGTCAATTTGTTTTATTCATCTATATTTCATTCTATTGATTTCGCAAGTATCTTCAATTTATATTAAAAGCTTCTCTGCATACAAAAGGTAAGAAGACTTGGGACAATTTCATGCTTCGTCTATAATTTAGGTGGACACTTTCTTTCGCATGTAGATATTGATAGTAATACATAAAGAGATTTGCACATACATGTAGTATGTATATGTATTGAGACTTTAACTTACGTACCTTTATGTTTGTAAAGGAATTGATTATATTTACCAGGACGATTGGTAAAAAAAAACATCGTTGAGTTTGTTGATAACTGCACGGAGGAACGAAATTACTGCTCAATAACGAAATAAGTATAAATACAAAATCCGATTAAAGAGTTGCGGACATAAAAACCCAATCAGACGAAAGGATTAAAATATATAGGTACTTAGCCGTGATTAATGCTTACTGCGGTATTTTGATGAAAAAATGGATATTGTGATATCGAATTGCTCCCCCATCCACCACATTCTCCCGATTTCGGGGATCTAGGCTAGTCATAGAGCAATAGATAATATTCACCAGCCCTCTATTAAGGCTCTCTCGATGACGATGAGGTAGTAGGTAATTTAAACGAGTTGGAGTTGATGTTGTATGTTACTCTATGATTGGACATAAAACGGACAGAAATAAAAGTTAATTCGTATTTCCGTTCGATGCAACCAAAATAAAGCATAATCTATCTATCATTAGTATCAACACAGACACTATTTGTACTTAATTTGCTTCTGGTTGCTTATCGATCTTTCGCCTATCTACTCCGTTTTCTATCAATTTTCTTCTTCATAGTCGATCAGTTGTGCCATGAATACCCCCCTTGGGTAGTCGTCGTATCATTTTAAAGAGATTGCAAACAAATAAATATAACATATTTTTGAATTTGAATTTTATGACCGATTTGCTAGTTTTAGTTAATGTATGAGAAATTCAGACTGCAAACTTACAAGATCAGGGACATTTTTCTATTGAAAAATGGTTGGTTTTTGTTGGAAATAATATCAATAATTTTTTTTTTATTCAGAAAGTCACTGACACCTCGTACCTTAAAGCACGGTCTATAATTTCAGATAAAACAAAAAGTTGGGTTTAAAAAAAGAAGCCCATGTATGTTTGGCTATTTTCACGATTTGTTGGCCTATTTTAATAACTACCGTTTTAACTATCGTAGAACCGTCAAATTTCCTTTTTGCGAGTGTGGATTACTGAACCTCTATATGTACAAAATGTAATTGAAATCAGGTGCAAACTGTGACCTATATTTTAATTATTAATAACGATTCAGAAGCATTCATGGGGAAAACTATTTATATTACAATTACATTTTGCAGTATAACTTGAATTACCGCTACAAGTGCAAATTCACAAAAATGTAAATACCATTGGCATTTGTTCCAAGATATATTTTATCATTCATAAGTATTAGAGGCTTTATTAAATATATTAATAAACAGATGATAAATTTTCAAGCAAAATATGTGTTTAATACGTTCGCTGCCATGTGACCCATCGGTGTTTCACTCGAATTTTTTTAGTGCGGCCATGTGCACCATCGGTGGGTCATACGCTACATAATATTATAAAACTATTTCACCACGGCCTGCGAACCAAACACTTTTTCTCTTCATTGGCACCTACCCGAAAGCTTTACCTTTGTTATACAAAAACAAATAGTTGAAGCCCCTGGTGGAAGGTGTTAACTCACTTTTTTCAAAAGCAATATTTTCCCTCTGATATTTTATATTTATATTTTATATTCATCTGATATTTTATATTTAAATTATTAAAATTAAATTTTAAAATCTTTTGAAATCAGGAAACATTAAACGATTTGAAACATTAAAAGACAGAAGATATTGTTTTTGAAAAAAAGTGAATTAACAACTTCTTCCACCAGGGGCTTCAGTTGGTTTGAGACACTATTTTAGAAATTAGTTAAATTTTATTTTAAAGTATAAGAAAAATTATTTCATAGCTTTATAACTTTAAAAATCACTTCACTTTCATGGAAAAAGAAAACAATTTTAATTTTTCTGATGTTTGGTAAAACATTCCAAGCAAAATGCAGGTTTGCCTTCACAATCACTGCAAAAGGTTATACTTTTTTCGCCTTTTTTGCAGCAACGCTCCTACCTTCAATTTTTGCTAACTTGTCATAACAACTCTAAACATTTCTTTCTTGGTTGTCTATTTGTACTGACTTTTGTGTCGAATTCTTTCAATTTGGTGTCTTGATTTGAAGTTGACGACTGCTGCTCAAGTTTTATATCATAAAGAGCTTCAGAAATGGATTGCCTGAACTGGAGCATCGTAACCGAAACCGTTTAGCCGAATTCCGGCCGGTTTACCGTATGTCGGTTTTTTAAACATTTCTCTTTTCGAAGAACCCGTTTCACTGATTACTTCAAGTCGATACACCGGATTTTCGGTTGTTAACCAAATGATATAACAACGCAGATTTACAAACCTATATCCTTTTTCACAGCTCATTATGGTTACTGACCCCATCAGACAGACACAAAAGATTTTGCCAACGAATTAATTCGCCGATAATTTGCGGAAATATGTTGTCCAAGGCAACAGAAGTCATATCTGCCAACTCCGATTTAGGTGTAAGTTCCGGAATTAATGACAACACAGGTAGTATGTTAGCAGAAATGCGTAAAATAATAAACATTATTCACAATCCAAAAAGAAGCACAAAATGTCCAAAGGAATATTTACTCGATGATGATTTTACCTAAATGGGTAAGTCATATATTAGAACAGATAGGTTGAATAAAATAAATATATAAATAAAGGATGGCCCACGTAAAATTTGGAATTTGCACCCCCCGTTATGTCGGAACAAAAAGCTATTTTGACATTTATAAAGTGACAGATTAGCAAAGGTTAGAAATGTACTTAATGGGTCGGTGTACGCTTGAAGAAATTGGGAAATATTAAAAACTTTCTTCAAAAGTTCTGAGTCTTCAACTCAAATTCCACTGTCTGATACATCAAGAAGCTCTTTGAGCCAAAAAACGATTAAACCAACTTGAAGACGTGTTGTGTGTTGCAACAAAAATTGTTAATTTTATAACCCCTCGAGCGCTTAACAAACGTGAATTCGCGGTATTATTAGATGAGATCGAATCTCAATATTCTGGGTTGCTTATGTACAACAACGTACGCTGGCTTAGTCGCGGTCAAGTTCTCAATCGATTCATATGTCTATTGGATGAACTAAGATTTTTTTTAATCGAAAAGCAGCAACATTTTCCAGAACTTCAAATAATTCAAATAAACTACAAATTCAAATTCACTTTTCGTGTTTGGGATAGCTTGTGGGACTTGTTGAGTTTTACATTTTTTTTAAATTTGAAAAAAATATTACATGGGGTGTCAGGGGAGTTCCTTTTGCTATATAACTATATTATGTACTAGTTAGTTCCAACATCCCTAAGACAATTTAAATGGGTCTGTAAGAAAATATACTTTTTGTAGAATGATAAAAGTTTTTTAAGAAATGTTTTTTTTTATAGAATGTGCTGTTTTAAAAAAGAGCATATTTTTAGGACCTTTTTGTAAGACTATGTATTATATTTTCTCGAAAAGGTATTTTTTTAAAGAGAGGTACTTCTTTTATTAAAAGTTAATTTTTTTGAAAGAAAAGGTACTATTTTTACGAAGAAGTACTTTCTGTAAGGAAAAGTAAAGAAGTACTTTTGTTAAGAACAGGATCTTTTTAAAGAAGTGGTACTCTTTTTCAGAAAAGGATTTTTTTTGAAAAAGAGTACTAATTTTCAGAAAGGCTAGTTATTTCATGAAAAGAAAAGAAAATTTATTATTTTACTTTAAAGGAAAGGAATTTTTGTAAGAAAAGGATATTTTTATGAGAAGATATTTTTTTGAAGAAAAGGTTTTTTTTTAAGAAATGGGAATTTATTTAGAATTGGTCCTTTTCTCAAGAATAGGTAAATTTTTAAGAGTAGGTACTTATCTCAAGAAAAGTTTTTTTTTCACAAAAAAATTACTCTTTAAAGAAAAAGTAGTGTTTTAAGAAAAGGGAATTTGTTGTAAGAAAATGTACTTATTTAAAAAAAAATACTTTTTTAAGAAAATGTTATTTTTGTAAGAATATTTACTTTTTTTAAGCAAAGGTAAAGGATAAGGTATTTTTTAAGAAAAGGTATTTTGTTTAAGAATATTTTGTTTAAGATATATGAAAACAATTTTAATTTTTCTGATGTTTGGTAAAACATTCCAAGCAAAATGCAGGTTTGCCTTCACAATCACTGCAAAAGGTTATACTTTTTTCGCCTTTTTTGCAGCAACGCTCCTACCTTCAATTTTTGCTAACTTGTCATAACAACTCTAAACATTTCTTTCTTGGTTGTCTATTTGTACTGACTTTTGTGTCGAATTCTTTCAATTTGGTGTCTTGATTTGAAGTTGACGACTGCTGCTCAAGTTTTATATCATAAAGAGCTTCAGAAATGGATTGCCTGAACTGGAGCATCGTAACCGAAACCGTTTAGCCGAATTCCGGCCGGTTTACCGTATGTCGGTTTTTTAAACATTTCTCTTTTCGAAGAACCCGTTTCACTGATTACTTCAAGTCGATACACCGGATTTTCGGTTGTTAACCAAATGATATAACAACGCAGATTTACAAACCTATATCCTTTTTCACAGCTCATTATGGTTACTGACCCCATCAGACAGACACAAAAGATTTTGCCAACGAATTAATTCGCCGATAATTTGCGGAAATATGTTGTCCAAGGCAACAGAAGTCATATCTGCCAACTCCGATTTAGGTGTAAGTTCCGGAATTAATGACAACACAGGTAGTATGTTAGCAGAAATGCGTAAAATAATAAACATTATTCACAATCCAAAAAGAAGCACAAAATGTCCAAAGGAATATTTACTCGATGATGATTTTACCTAAATGGGTAAGTCATATATTAGAACAGATAGGTTGAATAAAATAAATATATAAATAAAGGATGGCCCACGTAAAATTTGGAATTTGCACCCCCCGTTATGTCGGAACAAAAAGCTATTTTGACATTTATAAAGTGACAGATTAGCAAAGGTTAGAAATGTACTTAATGGGTCGGTGTACGCTTGAAGAAATTGGGAAATATTAAAAACTTTCTTCAAAAGTTCTGAGTCTTCAACTCAAATTCCACTGTCTGATACATCAAGAAGCTCTTTGAGCCAAAAAACGATTAAACCAACTTGAAGACGTGTTGTGTGTTGCAACAAAAATTGTTAATTTTATAACCCCTCGAGCGCTTAACAAACGTGAATTCGCGGTATTATTAGATGAGATCGAATCTCAATATTCTGGGTTGCTTATGTACAACAACGTACGCTGGCTTAGTCGCGGTCAAGTTCTCAATCGATTCATATGTCTATTGGATGAACTAAGATTTTTTTTAATCGAAAAGCAGCAACATTTTCCAGAACTTACTAATTTAAATTGGCTCAGTAAGTTAATGTTCTTCTGTGACCTAACACAGCATTTTAATGCACTAAATAAAAAACTTCAAGGCCGTGGCCAGATCGTATTAACTATGTTTGGCAACATTAAAGCTTTTATATCGAAGCCTGACATATTTGCAAATGATTTAGTACCCGAAAAATTTAAATATTTTCCATCAATCAAGGGGAAATTCATCATCTTTTTATGTAGACAAAATTGAAAACAAAACAGTAACTTTAAACAAATATTGCACCATAATTAAGGAAATGAAAGAGTTATTTTGTGAAAGATTTAGTCAATTTCAAAAAATGGATTCAACATTACAATTTTTAATCTATCCACATAATACTAAGTTTGAAGATATACAGGTGACTTTCTTTAATTGGCTGAATATCGAAAATTTAGAAATGGAACTAGTTGAGTTCCGGAATAGTGCAATATGGAGAAATAAATTCGTGGATTTGAATTGAAAATTTGAGGAAAGTTATGAGTATACTGATAAATTATCATCATCACCAGAAGAAAGAATAGAAAATTTAATTTTAACAGTATGGAACTCAATTCCCAGTTCATTCACATCAATGACAATTCTTGCTACAGTGCTCTTAACAGTGTTTGGATCAACGTATATTTGTGAGCAGTTATTTTCCGCAATGAATTTTATTAAGTCCACTACAAGAAATCGTCTTGGAAATGATATATCTGCCGCTTGTGTGGCATTAAAAGTTACAAAATATTCACCAAGAATAACTACATTGGCATCGGAGCTACAACAACAACTTTCACATTAAATTATGAATTAAAAATTATTTAATAAAAAGTTATATTTACTAATTATAATAAAAAATTTATATGTTTAGTACGAAAGGAATTTTATTTTCAACTTTTTATAATTTATAGGTGGGTGACCCGCGAACTTTGTTTAAAAATTTTCAAAAGATTTTTTGACACACTTATGGCAAAAGGTTCGCCATCACTGACCTAGTACATAATATATAGCCAAAGGAACATCTTGACATCTCGTGTGATTTTTTTATTTTGGCTACTGTTGTACCTACCCATTCCTTTGTTCGTATCTGTATCTGAGTCTTCTGCGACTGCCCATGGTTCTGAGTCTCTTGAAAAGTCAAATCAACTTGACTCAACTTCAGATGGAACGTAATACTCTGAATCCGATCTCTCAAAATCGACTTCATCAGTGTCGGAGCCTTCGATACTACCTCGGTTTCCGTATAAAACGGTTGAATTTATTCCAGAATTGTTGTTAGCCATTTTGATTACCTTTTATTTCTTTTGATTAAATCAAAACCTGATGAGATGAGAAAGATGAGATCAAAATGTATCCTCGAAAATATTACTGTGACCACCGGTGGGTGACGTGACATCATATGCTCTTCTGTAACACTTGAGTGCCGCGTGATCCTCCGGTTGTCACATTCTAAAAACTCAAAAAAAAATACAACAGAAACGTGAAATTAAAGACACAGAACGATTCACTAACACTTAACATACACTTTAAACCACCCTGCAGTTTCAAAAGTAGCTAATGACTCCATGTAGTCAATTATTTCGTTAGCGAAAAGCCTGACTAGGTACTTGAGTGGGTACAGGTAATGCTAGAGTTCGCCTTCTATTATTATAAGTATGAAAACAAGGAAAAAACAATGCACTGAACCGTTATGATTTGGTGGTTGCTTGGTTATTTTTTTGCGTTGGCATCAGTTGGTACTAAACGTTCGTAGAAGTATTCAGAAGAAAAGTTCGTAGCTTCAGAAGAAAAGACAAATAAAGTTCAACTGTATAAAAAATAAATATGCATGTGTTATTTACATACCAATTTTTACTAATTAATTTTACCTTTTGTTGAATGAAGAAAATTTAATATACATATGTATTTTAAGTTCATTTTAAATGAATATGAATAAAATTATTGAAATTTGAAATAAATGCTCCAATTTATTTATGGAATGCATCAAACAGAGTAGTTAGTACAATGATGTTAGATATTTCGTCAATTCTGCATGGTACATGGTAGTGCAGAGGGTAGCCACTGACTACCGTCAATGACATCCCCATGTTAAATTCGTCAGTGTAAAGCATTGCTGGTAGTCTGGCGGGTAGTTAATGGTAATTATTGGTAGTTAGGGAAATAACTAAAAATTCGTTAGCTACGTCGACTGCAGGGCAGTGGTAACCAGCCCATACCCGCGCGAGGCAAACAATAATTGTATTTTTCACACACACACGATCGGCAACTCACATGTACACAACAACTATGCTTGATTCGCAGCATCAGTCTATGCTTGTGCATTTGCGACCGCACATAACCACATAATATGTTTGTGTGCGTGCGTTCGGTTTTGCATACCACTGCTTTAAATAAAAATAAAAACAATTTTAGCACACAGGCAATTTTTTTTAATATACGACGGCAGTGAACTTTGAAAATGTAACTCGAGCTTGAGACACCCTGCATTAGACCTAACATATCTTTTGAATAAATTCGTTTAGGGACTTTAGAGACATTTGAGCCTGTGGGAATTTTTATTTTTGCAGAAGTAAATTTCTATATTTATCATTTCAAACTTCTGAACGTCTGTATAATTAATTGGTAGTTATCGAGTAAGGAATTTGGGAAACCAAATCTAATTATCGTTCCCTTATAGTAGTCAATTGATTTGTCATTTTGGCTCTTTGTGACAAATGTGTGCCTATTGCTGTTGTATGACATTGATCTTGAATACAGTAGAAATTAAAAATGTATAATTACTAACCTTATTAAGTCTCACAACAAATACTTTTTTAAACCGTGAAATGAATGATTCGTGTGTACTTTGTTTGTTTTTAATATTGTTACCCTTTAATTTTTAACTGACATTTGTTTCATTAAATATATGAACGTGTATATACATACAAATGGGCTGTGGCAAATGAATTGCAAAAAATTGTCGTTCTTTTAAACAAGTTAATTAGGATGTTAAAGTTGTTCTAACCGATTTTCAATTATAGTTCGGAATAAATTCGTTTCTGACAATGGTGACAACAGCTGAATTTATGGTTGCTACAACCTCATTTGGAGTAAACAGTTCCATCATCTGTCCCCATATGAAGGCACCTACTCTATGTTTGTACGATACTGTTAGATCGTTTACGTTTTTATTGAATGATTTGAATATTTGTACAATAAAAGAACACCATTCATAAATCATATCTCAAATATTCATAAATCAAAATATCTCAAATCCATATTATGAACATGAAGTAAACAATGTAATTTCGTAATAGTAATATTTGACAATTCAATATTTTGTGACATTCTACATAAAAGGATGCAATTTGTTTGACAATTTTCTATTGTATGCGTGTTGGTTTGCTGCTCCCTTTTGTTTGTACCGAAATACCCCACTGTACAAAGTGCTTTAAAAGCTATACTCATTTTTAAAATTCACTTTAAAAAGAATCTCTCTCTCAGTAGCTAATTTTTTAAATTTTAATATGTAGTAATGTCCTGGGCGTTAAACGGATACCGTCAACAAATGCCTCCCAAGTTTTGCTTACCATGCCATATTAAATTTTGTTTTGCAACTTCATGCAGGACTATTTATTTCTTTATATTTAATTGAGAATAATTGCAGCGTTTACATATTTGCCACCTGAAAATAGACTCTAATTAAAATATACACATTTTACATTAGTGCACTTACAGTCCCATTTTCTCACGTTTATAATTGTAAATTAATTTAATTAACAGCAACGAGATGACTGCGAGGCAGCCAAGTAAAAAAGTTATGTATGTATATATGTTTGCAGAGTTGTGGGAATATTTTCACACTCCGGAAAACACTTAACTTCAAGCAGTTCTACAAAAGCTTGTCACCCAAGAGATTGAACTTTTTAACAGGTGGTTAAGACGACAAGGCGATGACGTACATGTTATCTTTATTCTAAAGTGTTAATCGTTGCTGGTCCGTACAAGAAATAATCTACTGCAAGATGTTGGAGAACAAATATTTTTACTGCTGGTTGTTCTTTATAGAACGTGGGGCGTTTTTGTTTAAATCACAATTATTTCAAGAATTGTGACTCATAGTTCGAGGATAAAAGAGGTTGATGAAGTCTAGGTATTGGCATTTATGTCAAGTCCTGTTTCTACGTTTACACTTGAGACATCACCTCTAACTGATAGGCGCTCTGACATTCGTTCAGCATACAAATTTCTGCTGTGGTCTCCAATCAAATACCCTGAGGTTGGGCATGTGCATTTATTATTTTCTTGAGAATGAGGAGTATATTATCGTGCCAAGGTTTAAAATTCCTCCATCTTGAAGTCTTACTCACACTCCTTGCGTTCATCAGTGTCGGTTCGTTCAATTCGGTGTTCAGTTAGAACTCCTATGAATCGAATAAGTTAAAATTTGTGCAGGTTAATTAAACCCCTAGTCATAATAGCAGCTCTCCATGATCTTCGCGGTTCTGTATTCGTCAGATGCTTCCTATATCCTATTGTCGGGTTTGAAAACATAGTATGAAGTCTAGCTTCTATTAATACGAACAGCTTTTAGAATTTCAAATTTATCACATTATTTGAAACACTCCGGCGCTTCGTTACTAAGATACCGCAGAGCCTGGGAAATGATATAATCTCACCCCATGTGAGGAACCGTGACCACTGCCTGGCTATCAGTGAAGATCTTCACACTATTTATCCACAATAGTTGTCTAGCCATCTTACGTATATCGTGATCTCGTTAACCACTGCTTCAAATATTGTGTATTGATAAGGAAGTCGGTAGTGCTTGGAAATATTTTGGTCCGCGCTCGGTCGCTTAAAAAGATAAGTCCCTCATTCTCTATTGAACCATCTGCCACGACCCTCTAAATGGGGTAATCACAATGTAAACTTATTAAAAGCAGAAACTACATTTAATGCGGGACTTTTAAATGGGATTATTTCATACAATGCCAAGACACGTCACTGCAGATGCACCAAGTCTAAATTGTAGAGGCATATTGGGCTGTCTCCTCGAAAGAATCATATATTATGAAAGGATATAGATCTTCTTAAAGAAGAAAATTTTAAACTAAAGCCTAACAATGATCAATCGGAAAGTTATGAAACTGACGAAGATGAATTAAATGTCGAAGTCGGCCGTTTTGAAAGACCTGCAGAAGAGCAATGGCATACAGTTCCAAACAAAAAGAGGACTAGAGAGAGTCCTGGAAAGGAAAACTCAAATCAAAAGCAACAAAACATATGTCCATCTTGGCTCAGAAGGACAATTTTCAATAAAATAAAATAAATTGTCATAAAATTTACAAAATTCTGAGAAATACGGAAATAGACATAGGAATCAATCGCTTCGTACACGCTGAAAAATAACGGCCTCTCTAACATATTTTCCCAAACATATTCTGCAGGAGCCATGTATATGTTTGGAACACACTTCAAACATTCATATGTTTGCAAGTCCCAAAACGTAGTTGTATTTAAATGCAAACAGTATTATGTTTACTGACAAACATGTATGCTTTTACGTGGAAATATTTGTATTCTTTATCCCAAATATCCATATACTTACATGGAAACATTTGAGAATTTACTCCCAAATATAATAATATTTAGAAACGAATTATTCTTCGATTTCAATACATATGTATTATTTATTATAATTAATTTTAACAATATAAATCCATTTATAAATAATTAATACAAAAAATTAATAGATTTTAAAATTTATTTGCATTGAATGCGTTATTTGTTTTTTTTTTATCATGAAATGAGAATCTGCTGCTCTTTTGCTTCTCCCTTCTTTGTTGTCTCTCACGTTTTTGTTTTCAGAAGGTTTCAGCTATGCGTTGGTTATCATTATGCGTTGGTACACAAACAAGATAAATATATACAAATCAAGTTCATGCAAGCCAAGCGTGGATTAATTACTTGTGTTTTTTTTATTACACTTATTTCACAAATGGTCGGCCGTTCTGATTTCCTCAGTTAAGGCTCGGACAGACAAAGGGTTTCACGTTGTTGCCATTTCCAGTTTCTTTCCTCAAAATCGTTTCTCACTTTGGTAGCACACAAACATATATACGAAACACATGCACAAAAGCCAAAGTTACATCACAAACAATTTAACCGTCCGAGTCTTCGTTTAGTCTTTTTTCACTGATCAAGCCCTTGAGATATCGTCTGTCCGATGAACCAGTGACGACCGAATATCTGAAACTAAAACGCAATATATAAGGCAAAATAAGAAACACTTTATCTGCAATTGGTACGCACATTCAGGAATATTTATGACTCACTGACTAAGAGAATAATGCAAAAATACAGATTCACACTTACAAGATAGACTCTCTCGTGGTCCCTCTTTTATTCTCTTGCTCTCGAGAGAGCATAGACAGTGCAACAAACACAGCTGTATTTGTATCACAAACATATTTATATCGCAAACACATATATTATAACATGTTAAACATTGTGTCTCAAACATGTAATATTGAATAGCAAACACAATGTGTTTGAACACACCTATATTATATTTGCGACAAGCTCCAAACACACTTTATTTTTGCATCCAAACAACAAAAAACGACAGATTTTTCAGCGTGTATAAGTAGTGTGAGGACTGTCATAGACTGGGCTAATACATTTATTGTGCTGATATTTAAACTGAAAACTGTATTATCATGTTAAATCTAGTTTTGGAGTCTCCACGGAAAAATTTATCGGAAAGTTCATTTCAGTTGATTCTGGTATAGTGGTATAGGGGAATTCTAAGCGCCATTAGTTTTAATATGGTATCAATATTGCAGGGTCCGAGTTAATGCAATAAAATTAAAAAAAAAACAGAAAAATTGCAAATTTGAGTCCCTCTAATTTTGAAAAGAAATTATAGCGGAAAGCTTATATTTTAGATCGTATCGAATTCTAGAGATATGTATCTCTGAAAATCTCTCCAGAAATGTCACGAAATGGACTTTTTTAAAATTACAAATTATAGAGATACATGTCTCCCTGTAAAGATCTATAATAATATTATGATCTGAGTTAACATTTAAATAGATAGAATATACAATTTATAAATAGTTTAAATTAGATTTAAAAATAACATATACGTACTTATATTTTAATACGGTACTATATAATTATATACTGATAAATTTTTTTTTAAAATATTTTTTTTTTAGTTCTAAAATGTCAGTCTAACAAATCAACTAATTACAATAAAATCAATTACCCTCTTGAGATGCATATGAAGTCGGCGACGCCAGTGTAATTTGAAAGTAGTTTGTTTTGAGATCTGTTGAAATATTTTTGTCACTTAACGAGCATTGGATTACTCTAATTTTGTGACTCATCCGACGGTAAAAAAAACTTGTTTATCAGTGTGAAGAAAAGTCGACAAAAAAAACCTATCAAATTATTTCAGTCAGTGACACACTTGAACAGATGTCAGTTGCCTACAACTAAGCCTCTGATGAAGTTCCCAAACTTCGAAACGATCGTCTTACGAAGTGAATTGAAATCATGACTGTTGGAAATTTAAAAAAAAATATAACTTCCAAACTAAATTATACTTTACTAGTTATAAAGACAGAAACGTCATAAAGCGGGACTTCTCCGTAAAAAGCGGGATGTTGTAAAAAATATGTTCTATTCATTCCAAGTCACTCCAAAAATTATATAACGATTTATGGTCTAAAAAAGAGAACAAAATACAAATAATTATTTACTCAGTGGATGAAGGATGTTGTTATATTATCATGGGCGTAAATATATGATTGTGTTGAGCATGGAAAGCACTACTGCCGCGGATTACCCATGAGCTATAACAAATTATTACCCACAATAAAGGCTTAACAGTTTCAAGATTGCAATTCAGGTTTACTTTTTGAGTGATTCTTATAGGAACGCTCTTTCAAATGCCGCAAACCGCAAGTTTCTATGTCTTTTAGTTTTTTTTACAAATCACCTGTAAAGATGAACATAATTAATGAAAAAATTGAAAAATGTGATATAAACAGATAATATATATAATATTTGAAATTTAAAAAAGTTCAATACCAAAGATACAAAATTACAAAAATATTAAATTTTACTCTTTTTTACTCCTAACACGCTTTTTTGGTGGTTCTTCTGTATTTTGCTGCTTTTCACCTTTGTCTGATTTTTGTCTGATAATTGCAGCGCTTCTGAAACTTCTGGCGATGAAAATGCATCCGACTCATCACTGACTATAGGTAAACATACTTCCAAACAATTGCTGAAGTATTTTTCTTCAACACTCTTAAATTCGTCTTCCAGACACATTTTCTTACGTTAATTAAGATTTATTTTAACCTGAAATTAATTAAATAATAGATAAATTAAATAATAATAAATATTAGATTCAATTCTATCGGCTTAAATCCAAAACATTGATAATTTGATAAGGAATAAAACAGCTCTAGTAATTTTGAAAACAAAATTAGCAAAAACAGGTTTTTAACTGTTAGAAATATTTTTCATAGAGGCAACACTGCATACTGAACATCGTACAAAGTACCAGAGAGTCGAAATACATCGCCAAATGATCAGGGTGAAGGAAGAGTTGCATAACCATGGGCAAAACACGGAAAAACGAAGCGCTTTTTTTAAACGCGTTTTTCTCAATAACTTGTTTTCGGCGCAGAGGTCCCTTTTCGTGGAGCAAGTCACATATAACAATTTACGCCCTTCTCAATGCTGTGCGTTGCACAATGAAAATTCGTAGATAATTCCAATATGCTACATACTTTCACTCCCTTATAGATTTTGTGTGGTTGGCAACTCTATGCAAAATGTTCCGAATATCATATTAAGTTTTATAACCTCACGCTTACGGAAGTTCGATTAAGTAAAAACAATAATATGACTGGTGAGTACCCTAACTCTGATAAGACCCTAAGGAATGGTTAATTTTTACGACCATTTCTGTAGCTACACCAGTTTTGGCAATGATTGTGCTCAATAAGGTACCATGTAGTACAGTTTTTCGTAAATTTCGGATAAATTGTGTAAATAGCGTTTCATAACTTTTAAAATTACTATGAGAATTTAAAATAAGGATAAGTTCCAAGTAATTTTGGAAAAATATGTGGAATTTGAAGTTACTGTTCCAGAGTTATACCATTTTAAAGCCTTAAGGCTGTTTCAAACCCGTTCCTTTTTTCGAAATTTTCTAGAGTTTAATTAAAAAAAATAGTCTTTTAATTATTTAAATTTATATTATGTACTCGCTAAAAAGAGTCTATTGCGATATTTTTCGTGAAACTAAAAACGTTATAAAAAATAATATTTAAATTTAAAAAAAGCATCTAAAATGCTGTGCAATGCCTGGACCATTATTTTTAAAATCCAGAGCAATGGATTAGGATTTTGTTAGCAAAAAAATCGATCTAATGGTCAACTCAAATACATACATGCAATTTCAGGAAAAAATAATTTACCCCTTACCCTCCCGCAATGCACTTGAATGATTGTGTGCGGGCAATTGGCAGACAAATGAAGTTTAATTTTTTGTAGTACTTCCATTCGGTATCTCACTCTTGCTCTTCTTACTGACGATCGACTTACAATAAGATCATCTGGACAAAGTCACAAATGAACTGCAACAGTTCCAAGGATTAACGCCGCATTGGTGTCAGAAATATTTGCTCACTCGAGAGCCACTGCAGTTGCAGGTATTACAATGTGTGGCTTCCGAGGTGTTTTTGTGGAGAAACATTAAATTCGTTCTTATCGCTTTCTGATCGTCTTTCTGCCGAGCTACATGATGAACTTCCTTCTGTTCTTATAATCTTGTTCTTGATTGTACGCAGTTGGTTTCGTGAAATTTGATATATATCAAAAAGTTATTCTAAGTGTACAGCGAAAAATTTCATACATGATTTCTTTGGAAATTTTTCATCTCTTTACTGCAACAACTTACTTTTCGTCCCTGCAACAATTTTATGTAATTTGAATTTTGTAGAAAAATGGGTTAAAAATTAAAAAAAAAAACAGTAAAGGCATGATATTTAAACTACTGATGTTTGGTTTATCTCTTACTTTTTATAGTTTATTTTCATTATTTATTTATTTTGGGGGTTTGTCAATACTTACAGTTGACGAAACAATTTCGTTAATGCAACGAAACTAATTTTTATGAAGATAAACAGAGAAAAGCAGTCGAAAAAATGACCGAGCGTAAAAATAGGCTAGCAAGAGAAAATGGTGAGCGTGAGTTGTGGGTCACGTGCACATCTTAAATCAGTTCCTTTGCAACAACCGAAAGTGGTAGGCATATTTCTCCGCCGGAATATTTTAAATAAGGCATACATACATTTGTGCGGGCAGTTGAAGTCAATGACAACGAAGACGTCAAAGAAACAAAGTGTTTAAAGTGCGACGAACATAAAAAATGACAATTCAACGTACAGTCAAATTAATCCAATTGAAATTTTAACAAATTTGGTTAAAATTAATAAAAGAGCAGTTGAAGAAATTGCATTCAGAACGATCACTGGCTTACTGACGGGGGGATTTGGCGCCACAATTGAATATAAAAACCCTCAACACAACAACAATTGCATGATTTAACAAAAGAATGATGTGGTTCTATGTTAAAGGAGTAGAGCATAGGGGTGTAGAGCCTATGTTCATGGTAAGTACATACATAGGTATGTACATATCTTAAACAGAAATCTTAACAATAAATTCCTCGTATATATTTTTAATTACAGGACCTGAATATGACTGCCACAATAAAACTCAACCCCTCGACTACCACAATTTTTTCCAGACGAGTGTTTCAACATGGAATGAATATAATCTATTTAGCAAATAGATTTTCAACTACAAAACTTCAAAACTTTTTTATCAAAACACCTGCAATGTAATGCTAACAGTATATTTATGTACAATTGCCAATAAATAATTTCAAACACACTTCAAACCATTAATTGCAGCAATGATACAAAATCATTGTAGAAATTAAATATATTCATTACAACAATGACTAATTCGTTGCACCAATGAAACAAATTCATTGCAGCAATGAAGCAAATTCCTTCCAAGAACGATACATATTCTTTGAAACAATGAAACAAATTCATTGCAGCAACGAAACAAATTCGTTGCAATAATGAAGCAAATTCATTGCAGCAACAACCATACTTTCACCACACTAACGAACAATTTGCAGTTGATGAACACATTTTCATAGCGGGAATGAAACGTTACGTTAGCTTACTTTCGATGACAAAAGTTGTTGGGGTGATGAACATTTTCATCCATGTGATGATGCTTTTCCGTTCAATGTAGCTGAGATCAAATATGTCATTCGCTACAACTCAAATTTGGGAGACCTGAAGAGACCATATACAATTTGGGATTTAATTTCACTTATAAGAAGTACTAATAGAAATTTTTTCAAAATTATGATTTTATTGTTAAGGCCCATCATTGATATTTATGAATGAAACAACACATCTTTTAAATGGCTCCTACGACTTGTTTTACAGTACCTCATTCGATCTACCCAAATATGCAGTACGTTTTCCACTGTTTAGGCCTCTTTCTCATGAACGAGATAGTAAATTCCGTGTATTAATTCCTTAATGGACTCGAGATTATTTGCAATACTCAGGTGTCAAATGGCAGCTACAAGGCGGCCAAAGGACTTCCGAGATTCGGCTGATTATGCTGTTTTCGAACACAGGGTGCAAAACAGCGAGTTTAACGTTGGCTATGTGGCAAATAGCGAAACTATGTTGAAACCATATGTCGTCTGTGTCATCCTCTTCAATTTTGGGAGCAAAACATCGCTGAAGATGGGCCGGTAATGCTCGCCAATGACGGTAACGGCGGCTTCTCGCTCATTTTCGAGGAAAACCCAAAACTCGCATCAAACAGTCACTCATTGTGGATGCATCGGCTTCTCCTCGACGACGTGCTGATTTTCCGATCACCAGAAGTGACAATTTAGTTTGTTAACGTAGCCCCTGAGGTGAAAAGGAACTTCAACGGAAAAAATGGTTTTTCATTAAAAATGCTCACCTTCAGCCCATTCAGCAAAGCGAAAACGCATCGTATGGTCGCGAGGTTTTAGTTCTTGGACTAATTGAACATTATAAGCAGTCATACCGCGGTCTTTATGGAAAATTCTGCTCAAAGATTTGCGAGAAATATTCCATTGCTACGAGTTGATGTTGATCCCTGTTCGAGCACACTTTCTGCTACACGGGTAATATTTTGCACTGAACGCACTGGACGAGCACGTACATGAGTTGATTAGTCAAAAAATAACGTGGATTAGCGAATTCGCTTTACAAATTTACCCACAAACTGAATTGATGGCGCTCTATTTTTATAGAATTTATTTTCGTAGATTTCTTAAATTTGGAGTGGAAGGCTCAGAACTTAGGAAGATAATTTCATATGTTTCGTAAATTTCTAACCTTAAACTTTAAATCTGTCACCTCATAAATGTCCTATTAACCATCTGCTTCGAAATAACGGAGGTTAAAAATTCCATATATATATAGTTTCATAACGAACTCATACACTTCTTCACCCTAGTTTTTTTAATTCTGCTCGTTATTCCAACAGTCTCCAATGTAGCCACAAAAATTTCTTAAAGTGAGGGTATGTGTTAGTTGGTCTACAGATCATATGTAATTAATGATATTCTTCGTTTCAGTTCTGCCAAAAGTGAATTTTTTTCCATTTACACAGTGTTTTTTGTTATGGTTTGGTCTTCATTCATTACCACATTTTAGAGCAAAATTATTGGTTGGTTTTTGAAAACGCAGCACAGGAAGTGTGATATTTTTCTGCAAATGTCTAAATTTGTTCAAATATGTTGAGTGTTGAAATACAAAGTTTGCATGCATATGTATATGTATGAACTTTATTTACACCCATTTATGAGAATTTAACTTGGAATGTATGTGCTGAATATGAAAGTTATGTTTGGTGCATAACCTTCAGGCGGTTGGGCGTTTATTAAACTTAAATTTAATTTTAACAATTTTAAGTATCTAATACTTGCTAATTGGAAAATTGCAGTTTCATACATTTTAACAAAGTCTTGGGACTATTCGCGATGTCTGCGGATGTTTCATTAATGAGTTAAACTGTAACACGACAATCCTTTTGTTGGGAGTTTCGAAGTTTTACTAAAAATTAATTCGCCTGCCTGAAAGTTCTTTCGACATTTGCCGATAACTATGGAAAACCCAGAATTGTCTGGATGAATTTATACAGCAAAGGAAACGCTTTCGTGCAAGCGTTATGCTTTATTTGAGAAATTTTTTTTTGTCAAAAATTGTTTAAGGTGATATTTTAAATTCTATGTTTTCAAAAATGGTCTCACAATTAAGAGATTTTAATTTCCCTATTTCTGAGCTAAAATTTAGTTTTCGCTTGTCATCCACAGAATGTGGAAACTCTTAAATTATTTTATCAAAACTTATATCCCCATTACTTATAGTATATTACAAAAAAATATTTAAAACTTAATAAGATTTTCATACATGAAAATCTTTTTCAAATTTGGATATGATTCTCGATTTTAAATCAATGTAATGCGAATTTGAGTAAAGCTTTTAAATTTTATAGTTTTACAGGGTATATATACAGGGTGATTCAGGAAGTTCCGGACAAATTGCTCCAGCGTATTCCTTGGCTCATTTCATGAATAAAAGTCCACTAGGACCATGTCCGCAAATGCAAGGGTGCGAAATGGGAGCGGGTTCAAAATTTTCGGATTGGTGGTCGGGGGGTAGTAGGGTAAAGTTGCTAACTTCTGAGCCAGTATTCGGATTTTTATGTTTTTGGGCTTGTTAGAAAGGTCTTTAAGAGGCCTTTCAGAATCAATAAAAAAAAGTAGAAGTAGAGTCGAATCGCCGAGATACAAAGCTTTCATAACCTCAATTTCCTCAGCCAGATTACAGGTAACTTATGTTTTCTGTTGAAAGATAGCCATACCTCTTACCTTTCCAAAATGACCTAAACGAGGTCTTACCGTTCCAAAGTTATGACCATTTTACCGAAATGCAAAAATGTTTGTTTTTTGTTTTTGGAAACGAAATAACAGCACACATTTATTTGTTTTTGTAAATTAACACGTTTAAGATTTTATTTACCAGTCCATTTTCCAGTCCATTCATCGGTGCCTAAAAAAGTATATAGTATTTCTTGGCATTCATTGATAGAATTTTGTCATTCAAGAAGTGTCTACGAATGCGGAAAGTACAAGTGATTTTTGTCCGGTTTTTTAAAAGTGAATAACGACAAAAAAGTAAAAGTTTACGCTAATCTCTGCTGCAGCAACAGTTTCGAGTACGTTGAGTTTTGAGTTAGTAAAAATGGAAACTTATTCAAACGAAGAATTAGCAATGCAAGAGCTGCTGCGCGTGAATATGCATTACGTTTTCCTAATTATAATCGACGACCACCAACCGAACAACATTCAGTGAGACGCACCGCCGATTTCGTGAAGGTACGTTGTTCACACAAATGGAGCGTGCCGGAAATGAACAACACGACGTTGCAGTTGAAGAGTTAATTTTGGATGCGATAGACGAGAACCCAACGACAAGCACAAAACGAATCGCGGTCCAACTTGGTGTAGCACAATCAAAAGTATGGCATGTGCTTCACAAAGGAAAAAAACATCCATTCCATTTCACACCAGTTCAAGAACTTTTGGCGGCCGATTTGCCACTACGCGGCAACTTTTGCCGTGAGATGTTGCAACGTGATGTACACGCATTTATGTTTTTACGTTCGATTGTGTGGACCGACGAAGCGCAATTCACAGGAGACGGCATAACAAATTTCCATAATTTGCACGACCCGTGACAATCCCCACAACAAGAAAGAAACAGCATTTCAACACCGATTTACCGTCAACGTTTGGGCTGGCATCATCGACAACACCTTGATTGGGCCAAAAGTACTTCCGCCCAGGTTAAATTCGCAAAATTATTTTCCTTTTTTGCAAGAAGTCATGCCAGAAATCCTAGAGGAAGTACCTCTTGGAGTACGAAATCATGGTTTCTACCAACAAGATGGTGCTCCTGCGCATTATGGGCTTATTGTGCGGGATTGGCTTAACACCAATTTCCCTCGACATTGGATTGGACGGGCTGGACCAATCGCCTGGCCGCCACGATCTCCAGATCTCACACCACTTGATTTGTTTTTGTGGGGCTACATGAAAGATTGTGTGTGTTCTGTGCAGATCCACAATCGTGAGCAGTTACTTGCACGCATTGAGGAAGCTGCGGTGAAAGTTCGTGAGAAGATGAGTGAACTAAACGTGGCGGATGTGGTTAGCACACGGCTGCAATTGTGTTTAGTAGAAAATGCGAACCACATTGAAAACTTCCTTTAACATCAAATGTTTTTTTTCTTTTGCGTTTGATTCTTCAGCCAAAAATTTCAATAAAATAAAATCCTAAACGTGTTAATTTACAAAAACAAATAAATAAATCATACCACTGGCTCAGAAGTTAGCAACTTTATCCTACTACCCGCCGACCGGCAATCCGAAAATGTTGAATCCGCTGCCATTTCGCACCCTTGGATTTTTGGACATGGTCCTAGTGGACTTTTCTTTATGAAATGAGCCAAGGAATACGCTGGAGAAATTTGTCCGGAACTTCCTGAATCACCCTGTATATTAGGGCGTGCCAATTTGTATGGAGCCGACAAATTCGATTATAGCCGCCCCTAGGATGATTCTACGGATAATTCTAAGCAACTTTGGTGAAGGAACCATAGGTCAATCTCGACTTTCGAGTCTCCCACTTTTCAAAAAAAGGTTTTTTCCCTATTGATTCAAAATTCGATTTTTTATTCATCGTTATATTATCTTTTTTATGTGTATATGGGGGGTTTTTGGGGTCGAGAAATTCATTTCTGATCTTTATTTTTACCTATGACCACCGCCAGAGGGCGTTTCATGCATATTTTAATTTCAAGCAAAATTGTTTCTGCTGCTTTGCGGACTTTTTATCTCTGACATTTATTGTCGTTAATTTTAAGTAAGTCAAATAATTTTTTCGTTTTTCGTTTCAAATCAAAATTTGATATTTGAATATAAATAAAATTCTCCTGATTTTTACCACTGTGTATTTACCAATTTGTAGGTGGAAAAAATATATTCGAACCAAATGTTTTAAAATATACTAATTTCAGTTATTTTTTAATTCTTTTAGTGAAAGTATACAATGGATCCAAATGCATAGTAGTCTACATCGCAAACCGCAACAACATCAACGAGTGCCGAAAATCATTTGAAGCATTTGCCTTCGCACGATGTTGCTGTTTTTGGTGCATCTTGTGACTTGAGTGGACTCAATCTGCCAACGAAACAGATTATTTTAAGATGTTTTTTTTTCTTGGACGAACGTGCTAAGCTCCAAAACAAAATGTTTTCGTATAAAACATTCGTACCGCACGTAACAGACAAATTGATTCAAATTTGGAGTCAACTTAATGTTGAAATGCTAACAAAAAAAAGTGTTGTTAGAAAATTGGGTACATTGATTGACAAGTATCAAATTGAAGCTAAACATCCAAAAATCGCCACATTCAGAACGTTCGTGCAATCTACAAAAGAATTATTTTACATCGGCAAATGTCAATTTGACTTGAAGGCAGCATTATGCTCATGTGGATTGATTCCAGATCATTTGAAAGAGTTTCTGCGAGATCAAAATAATGTCAGAAGACTGACGATACCGGAATTCGTGCCAGAAGTTGAAGAGCCAGCACCAACGTCAACAATAATACCAACAAGCGTTGAAGGGACCCATTTAGCATATGAACCAAGTACTGATACAGATGAGCCAAGTTCAAATCCACAAGATGTTCCGCCAATGATACGAGGACCGTATACTCCCAGATACGATGCTTCGAACGTCGCTACGATGTGTGATCGATTTGGTGTGTCTGATAGAATAGCAGCAGCACTCGCAACATCTCTTATGCAAGACATTGACGTAAAAGATGCACATGGCAATCCTATCATCATTGATAAAAATAAAGTGCGTCGAGAAAAAGCCGAATGCAGAGAAGAATTGCTTCGCCGCAGTATGATGCATCCAATTTGATAGCATTTTCATTCGACGGCCGAAAAAATGATGCTTTAACAATGGAAAACATCGATGAGAAGTTGCATCCAAGGATGGTGAAAGAATCACATCTAGTTGTTTTGAAGGAACCAAATTCTCAATTGATAGGCTACACAAAAGTCGAAAATGAAGATGCTGAACAAAAATTGATGACATTGAATGCATTCTTCGTCGAAAAAGAAATTGCTCTCGATGCATTAATCGGCATATGCTGTGATGATGAGCCAATAAATACTGGCGTAAGAAATGGGATTTTGCGTCGATTTGAATTGCATTTGACTAGACCGCTGCATTGGTTTGTGTGCCTTCTGCACTTCAACGAGCTGCCATTTCGTCATTTGTTTAACACTTTGACCACTGGACCACGAACAACAACCGGAACGTTGGGCAAACAAACTGAAACGTGTGAAAATCTTCCGCTGTGTATCATTTGTCATTTTTCTCATCAACTTTTCCATTATTAAATGGTAAAATTGCATTCAATTCATCTAATTTCTTTTTTCTCAGCTTGTAGATGAATTCGAGATAATCGTGCTAGAGAACATGCCACCTGATTTAGATCCATTTGAATTATCCACCGATTCAAAGTACCTATACAAAATGGCCAATGCAATTTTGAATGGTGTTGTTCCTGCGGATTTGTCTCACATTAAACCAGGACCAATAGCACATTCACGTTGGCTCACCAAGGCGAATAGATTGTTGCGGTTGTATGTGTCAACTGAAAATCCATCACGGAATTTGAAAATTCTGGCAACATACATAATGAAAGTGTATGTGCCGATGCACTTCAACATCAAGTACTATAATTCGGTGGTCTTCGGTAGTTTATTATTTTACAAATTCATTCGATGGACACAATATTTGGATACAAATCTACGCGGAGTTGTGAATAATGTCATTCAAGACAATTCATATTACGCACATTCCGAAAATATTTTGTTAGCGATGTTATTTGATGATAAAAAAGAAACACGAAACATCGCAGTCAAGAAAATTTTACAATACAGAAGAAATGTGTACGACCCGGCACATCTTAGAGTTTATCAAAAATCTTTGATAAACTTCAATTGTACAGATTATACGAATATGATTGATTTAAATAAAGATGATGTCTTATTTGAACCACCGTTTACGTATACTCATTTGGAACAATATTTAGAATATGATGACCCACCATTGCCTGATCCAAGAATTCCGGTACACATACAAGCAACGGAAAGACATGTTCAATTGCTGGCTAGCGTTTCTAAACGTGTTTTAGAAAAAAGTCGACACAGTGTTATGGCAGTTACATCAGAAAGTCGTGCAAAATACCCCAGACTTGAAAGCAAGAAAGACTTTCAAAAATAACTTATTTCGCTTTTCTTCCACTAAATTAATTTTTTTTTACACATGTTCTAATTTTTATACCCTCCACTGTAAGTGATAGAGGGTATATATCAGTTTGTCATTCTGATTGTAACATATAGAAATAAGGCTTTGCGACCCCATAAAGTAAATATATTCTTGATCCTTATAACATCCGGAGTCGATATAGCCATGTCCGTCTGTCCGTCTGTTGAAAACATTCTCACGACTTCAATCGGCGATAACGCGGTTTGGTTTTTGGCCAGAATGGTCCACGTATTCGTGAGCAGTTTGGTATTGAAAATCAGCGAAATTGGTCCATTGGAAAAAATTTTATGGTTGGAAACGTAAAAAAACTCATAGAATTTTCACATTAATTTTTGTAGTTTTATACTAAACTATTCCTTTTGCCGTGTGGTGAATTTCCAAGTTGAAAATCTTTGTTGTTCTTTCTAATAGGTAAGTACTTTAGAATGTTTAGATGTATTTCATGTGTTCATACATTTAAATGAATTTTGTCACACTACACTTAAGGTCGCTGTGGCCTGATGGGTAAAGGGCTGCGCTTTGGAGTCTGAGGGTTGTTGGTTCAACTCTCGTCCCAGCTTGATTTTTTTTTAATAGTTCTTAAAAAATGCCTTTTTATTTTTAAAAAAAAATCTATTTGCAGCTTGTTTTTTTTTTTTTAACAGTTCTTCAAAAAATGCTTTTTTATTTTTAAAAAATGCTTTTTTACTTTACTTTTACTACTCCTTTTGTCTCGTGGTGAATTTCCATGTTGAAAATCTTTGTTTGTTATTCTTTATAATAGATAAGTACTTTAGAATGTTTACATGTAGTTCATGTGTTCATACATTTATATGAATTTTGTCACAGTTCATCTAAGGTCGCTTTGGCCTGATGGGTGAAGGGCTGCGTGTTGGACTCTGAGGGTTGTTGGTTCAACTCTCGTCCCAGCTTGTTTTTTTTTTACAGTTCTTCAAAAAATGCTTTTTTATTTTTAAAAAATGCTTTTTTATTTTACTTGTGGACAAGTAACTTATTTATATTGTTTTTAAAAAAGTACATTTTCTTAAAAAAAAGTACATTTCTTAAGTACATTTCAAAGTACATTCAGTACATTAAGTACATTTCTTAAGTACATTTCATTAAGTACATTTCTTAAGTACATTTCTTAAGTACATTTCTTTCTTAAGTACATTTATTTTGAAGTACATTTCTTAAGTACATTTCTTCTTAAGTACATTTCTTACATTTGAAAGTACATTTCAAAGTACATAAAGTTCATTAAGAACATTTCAAAGTACATTTCAATGTACATTTTCTTAAGTACATTTTCAATGTGAGCATTGTGAGCAATGCAGTTGTGAGCATTGTGAGCATTTGTGAGCATCCTGCGTTTGTGAGCATTTGTGAACAAGTAATTGCTTTTGTGAACAACTAACTTATTTTTATTTTTTTTAAAAAAGTACATTTCCTTAAAAAAGGTCCTTTTTAAAATGTAATATTTTGCTGGTTAACACTAAGGTGGAGGGTATCAAAGATTCGGCACAGCCGAATTTAACACTTTTACTTTTTAGGTTGAATTTCTGTTGAAAAAAAAAAAATAAAGATAATTTTTACCGAAAAACTTGTAATTTTTCTCGGAAAATAGACGAAAAATAGTTCAAATATGCATGAAACGCCCTCTGGCGGTGGTCATAGGTAAAAATAAAGATCAGAAATGAATTTCTCGACCCCAAAAATCCCCCATATACACATCAAAAAGATAATATAACGATGAATAAAAAATTGAATTTTGAATCAAAATGTTGTTATAGGGAAAAAATAATTTTTTGAAAAGTGGGAGACTCGAAAATCGAGATAGACCTATGGTTCCTTCACCATAGTTGATTAGAATTGTCCATAGAATCATCCGAGGGGGCGGCTCTAATCAACAAAAAATTTGGCCCGCCCTACTGTATATGTATCAAAATGTGATGATTTATTCGACCTTTCGTGTTATATTTAAAATTAAAGTGTTGGAGCGTTAGGTATATTTGAAATTATTTTAATCTTCAATATTTCGCTACCCATTGGATAGCATCGTCGGATAAGTAAGCATAATTATTAATTAAAAATTTTATTTTAATTTATAATTTCATTATTTTTTTTCTTCTTTTAATTTTTAAATAATAATTGTGTTTATCTTCCCGACGATGCTACCGAATGGTTAGCGAAATATTGAAAAATAAAATAATTTAAAGTAGACCTAACGCTCGAACATTTTAATTTTAAATACATAGTTTTTATGTACAATTAAAACGTAATTAATTGAATTCAGTTGGGAAATTTTGAGTTTTCAACAAGAATAAGTATATGAAATGATCGTTAAACAAATGTATTGTAAGTTGTTTATGTGTAATTTAAATTAAAGAACAAAAAACCGGATCCACTGGTTTTTTGCCAAAATTAAAACCCGAAAACCGACTTCTAGAAAAATTGATTTTTCGAACAAATCGAAAACCGGTTTCTAGAAAAATTGAGTTTTCGAACACACCGAAAACCGATTTCTAAACAATTCCGGTTTTTTGGACATTCTAATTAATTCGCATATGTAAATGGCATATTTCAGTTTGTATGCATTCGATTGATGATCTAAAGGTTGTATCAATTCAGGCACAGTAGTTAGGCATCTGATGATAAACTTGTCACGGAGTTCGAAACAAGATTCCAGCATAAAAACATCCACAAGGCTACTTGGGTATACCCTGATCAAAGAACGAAGAACCAAATTGATAACGTTGTAATACATGGAAGGCACTCATCCAGTGTAATGGACGTACGAGTGATCAGAGGAGCTAACATCGATTCTGATCACTACCTGGTAGCAGCAAAGGTTCGCACAAGATTAAGTAGAGCGAAAATCGTACGAAACCAGACGCAACGGAAGCTAGACATCGGAAAGGTGCAATTACCAGAGATAGGCCCAGCCCAGCAAGCTCTCTCAATTTTTTGCACAGAATCCACCCCCTCCCTATAACGATCTTGAAGGGCAGTGGCAACCGATTTCCGACTCTATAAAAACTGCCGCAACAACCGTACTGGGATTTGAACAACCGCTTCGCAACAAACCACGGTACGATAAAGAGTGTTACACTGCAAATGATTAAAAGAACGCTGCTCATATGGCAATGCTTCAATCAGATGCAACGCGAGCTGCCACTGAGAGGTATAGGGGAAAAAGAAAGGAGGTAAAACGGCTCTTTAGACGTAAGAAACTGCAGTGGAGAAAGCGCGTGAGTGAGAAAATTTAGATATATGTACAGAAGGAAGAACGAAGCCCGAAAATTGTACCAAAAAGTCAAGAACAGGACAAATGGATATGGTTCAAGGCTCCCCTTCTGGAAAGTCAAGGGCAGAAATCTCATCGCAGGTGTGAAGATCATGTTAGGAATATGGAGAGATCATTTCTCCGCGCTACTGGTACCTGAGATATCCAATGATGATGAGACAATCGATCACAGTTTGGACCTCCTAACCACAAAATTTGGTTAGATGAATGCATACCCGGCGATTGGAGTCTCAGTGTACTCTGCCCCATATTTAAAAAAGGTGACCTGAGTCCTTGTGCCAACTACCGTGGAATAATCCTTTTCAGTAAAATTTCTGGAGAGCGTATAATTTCTATAAATTCGGAAATCAATTGGAAATTTATTAATCAGCACTCGATAATTTTCATTGCGGTTATTTGGAGGAGCGAGTATATGGGGAACAGGCTTGAGACAATCCTTGAACTCAGGGCCAACGTTGTTGTTCGAAGGCTACAACCACAAATTTTGAAAGATGATAATGCTCTAAAACGAGTCCATCATTACGAAGCTGAAAACGGGGGTCATTTGCTCCCTTATTAGTGTATTTCCCTACTTAGTGTAAGAAGATTTCCATTTTGTCTATTTTATAATCTGTAAAAAAAATAAAAAAATATATAAACGAAAGAGTTATTAAATTTGTAAACTCCATGGTGAGTGTTTTTAGCTTGCCACATATATAATAGTTTACTTTTGTCCAAACACATTGTGTTTGCTATTATATATTACATGTTTCGGGCACAATGATTAATAGGTTATAATATATGTTTTTGTGACTGAAATGTAGCTTTGTTTGTTGAAAACTGCTGAAAACAGAAACGTGACTGACAACATAGGATCAAACAAGCAGTAGATCTTCAACTCATGAAAACAATGGTTGTAAACATATATGCATGTTTCCTGCAGTATGTTTCTGGGGCTGTTTTTCCCAGCGAGTAATAAAGCATTTTCCATAACCATATCTTTAAAAAATGACTATTAAAGTATTTCCGAGTATTAAAGCATTTCCCGTAACTATATCTTTATAAAATTACTAACAGGGCATTCAAGTAAAAGATCGCTAGTAAAATTTATTGCGCAATGTACTTGAAATGAATGATATTGTTGCTATTTGGTTTTTGATAATTGAGGAAAACACATAAAATTTTTACTAGTGAGTGAATGCGATTTAGCTTTAGATTATCTCATGTAAATGTTGCCCATGGCTATTCTTCACGTGGTCCATTCTCAAAGTCAAATTTTAGCACACTTTTTCCAACATTTGACCCCTGTAATGTTGTCTTCCGAGGCAGCAATCGTGGTTGGCTTGTCTCTATACACGAGAGACTTCACGTTCCCCTACAAAAAATAGGCTAGTGGGGCCAAATAGCACGAACGAGTCGTCCACTTAACAGGGCCACAACGTACTATTAATGGCTCACCAAACTCGGCCCTCAATTTGTTTATACACGCTGAAAAAAGGGTTACAGCAACATATTGCAGGAAACATATATATACTATACTTACGACATTCTACAAACACGTTATATTTGCATACAAACAACAAAAAAGAACGATTTTCAGCATGTGGTATATCATGCAGTGTGGCATGAGGCACCGTCCAGTTGAAACCACATGACAATAAAAAGTGGTTTCCCATTACATCACATGAAGGAATTGGGTAGAGATTCTCACAACTAGTAAGCTGTGCGCTTTCTAGTTTTATGCTCACTCACCGTTCTACACCCGTTCCGAACTGTATTTTAGGAAGCTTTTACATCAATACTTGATAGTGTAGCCATCACTAATCGAGGCGACCGGCGTCGAAAGAAATATAAGGTGATCTAAGTACATAATTCAACTACGCCCAATTATTCCATTTTGGGCAAAAACAAGTCTGTGATCATCGAACGGTACCTTGTCTATTGACAATAACATTCGGCAATCATGGTCTTTGATGAAGTGCGGTCCAAACAGTGAGTTTATCTGGCTGCATTGGCAGCTCGATTGTGACAACCATAAATTGGACGTAACTTGTGACAAAAAATTTTTCACAGAGCACGAATTTTGATAATATAGCTCAATGATTCGCCAGCGTTGTCCTTTTGTAAGTCAATTCATGATGAAATAGCACGGCAAACTGACTTTGATACATGTCGCGAATCACGCATTTCGTTTAACTGACAAACACTTAATACTGAAATTTTTCATTTGGATAAATGGTTTTAAGTTTTCTAAAAATGACTGAAATGACTTAAGAAAATGTAAGGTTAAGAAGATCAGTTTTGTTGTAATCGAATAACTAAAAGTACACCCACTTCATTGACACAAAGTCTAATAGCGATTTCGTTTCTGACAAATAATTCAACATTGTTTCTGCCCTTTGTCCTAAAAGTGGTCTTTTGTGCTCGTTTGTGAAAAAAATCCAATGACCGTACGAACTAACGGGGTTCTACTGTACTTAAGATTATTTAAATACAAGTGCAAGCACATGTGTCATTATTTTCTTGCTTAATACTTTTTGTTTCATTCCCACAAAAAACAAAGAGAATGCAAAGCAACAGACACATGTATATACGTATATTCACGTCATTATTCTCTTTGCTATGAGCGTGCTCCGCGCCCACGCAAGACAACTATTCGCTGCCGCTACATCAGTGTGTTTTTTTTTCGCAGTCTGACAATCTGTGTTTCGTAGTCCGACAAATCTGTGTTCTATATGGCGGTGGGTCACCCTTATCATTTAGGGGTATGAAAAATAGATGTTGGCCGATTCTGAGATCTACCCCATATGCACGCAAAATTTCATACAAATCGGCCCAGCCGTTTGGAGGAATTTAACGCCAAACAATCTGTGATCGCAGTCGGACAAACTGTGTTTGGATGTGTTCAATTTGTCAGTTTAGTCCCTACCCGCGCCTTTAGATGTTACCACATCAAAAAGTGCAAACCTACTTCGAGGTTGTGTGTTCTTTTCTATGAATGTTGGACTAAAAAATGCGAAACTGTTTCATTTTTTTCCCTCTCAGCGTGACACGGGGGATAGTTCCTATAATTTTTTGATAATTAATTTTCTAATGTTATGATTTATTATTAAACCAAATCGGTCAATTCGCTATTGAGTTTTGTTAAAATATATACTTTTTGTATTGTAAAGTGTCCGCCAAATAACTTTTTTTTTTTTGAAAATGCTATAAAAAAAATTACTGAATATTTTCTCAAATTTCTTTTTTTATTTGAAAGTACAATCCTTCCGGTTAATAATGGAAAATAATTTCATTCAAATGGCTGCCTCGGCTGGCCATGCAGTAGCCTACACGATCGGTCCAATTTTTAAGCACATTATCGATTGTGTGCAGGTGTATTTCACCAATGGCTTCACGAATATTGTCCTTTAAAGCGTCAATTGTCTTTGGCTTGTCGGCGTAACACTTATCTTTGAGGGCACCCCACAAATAATAGTCCAACGGTGTCAAATCGCAGCTCTGAGGTGGCCAAACGACATCAGCTCTGCGGCTGATAATGCGATCTTCAAAAGCAGGGTGCAAAACATCGAGTGTAGCTTCGGCTGTGTGGCACGTAGCGCGGTCCTGTTGAAACCAAATGTTGCCAATATCCTCCTCTTCAATTTTTGTGAACAAAAATTCGTTCAACATGGCCCGATAACGATCGCCATTGACTGTAACGGCCACTCCTTGCTCATTTTCGAAGAAACATGGCCCAATTATGCCTCTGGACCAAAATCCGCACCAAACAGTGACTCGTTTTGGGTGCATCGGCTTTTCAATGAATGCGTGCGGGTTTTCTGTGCCCCAAATAAAATTTTGCTTGTTTACATACCCGCCAAGATCAAAATGAACTTCATCTGAAAAGATGATTTTTTTTTTGGCAAAATCGGCATCTTCTGTAGGTCGATCGCAGGCCCATTTTTCCCATATTTCCCAGCGTTGTTCAAGCGTATACACAACCATATTCGTTCAGCGGAAGGATAAAACTAATTATCTGTCAAATCAGACATAAGCTAAGTGTTACCATTCACGAATTAAGCACTAGCTGAAAAAAAACGTTAGATGGCGGACCCGTTATATATTTTATATATATTTTATGTATTGTATATATATACTTTATGTATTGTATATATTTTATGCTGAAAAAAATTAAAAATATATTAAAAATATCTTTAAAAATTAAAATAAAATTTAATTAAAAAATTTAAATCTCGATTATTTAGGTGGTTAAAGGATGCTAATACATAAGCAAGTTCTGTGTCTACTTGATCACATTTTTGGTGTTAATAGTGTTATTATTTCGAGTTGGGAGCAGATGGGAAGTTTGAGACATAATTCTCGGGTCTAAGGTAAAGTGCTTAGAGATTCCTTTATCTTCGCCCGCCAAGTTGGTAACGACATCGAACTCAAGCGCATTAACCTATTTCGGCCCATTCACAAATACCTGACAACAATTGTCATACTACAAAAGATAGACTTTTAGTTGACACTGAGATTTTCTTTTTAAAACTGTTCCCTCCTATAACTATACGAGTAATAAGTCGCTCCTATCTCATTAATGTTTCATTGATTAGGCATACTAATATGATTCTATGAAGATTGGTAAAGATTGGAAAAAACGAAGAGATTGTGGAAATGTCGAAATAAATCAAACATATAACGAATTTTACTTCTTAACATATTTGAGATAAAATTCAGATTTGTTTTCATTGTCCTACATGACCCGTAACCATTCGACAGAGTTTTACTTGAATTATTGGCGACCTACACTTCTTTCCGTAGTATACATGTAATTGTGAAACTTTTTGGCCAAAATCGACGTTTTGTACATATGTACGTACACATAAATTTATGTACATATATACTATATGCCTCGAGCTGTCCTCTACACATGCATAAATAAAAGTTTGTGTGAGTGTGTGTGTTTTTTCTAAACTCTTAGGGCTTTATGGTTGGCCACCAGAAAGCAAACAAATTTTTTACCACAAGATGATATTGTTTTGTTATTCCACACTTTGCTGCCGTTGTTGTTCCTGTTAGTGGTGGCGCTGGTCCTGCTCTGGCCGATGTTGTTTTTATTACAATGTCGGTTTCATTTACACAAAGGTCCTTTGTGTTACTGGTTTTGCTCTCTGCTCTGGTACTGCTCATTGCTACTGCTGCTGGTAGTCCAACTTCGGCTTCAACTGCAACTGCATACTAGCACGTACATACTATTGTTTCAACTGACCTGACCAGAAACTATTTTGCTCGGTTCCTGTATTTTGGTTTCTCTTGCTAACGAAAATTACGAAAAGTAGTGTAAGGCAGAGAATATGAGAAGCCCACCAAAAACAAAAGACTAACAACAACAACAACATTTCCTACAAAATTTTGGCCTCAACATTCTCTGTAGTTTATGTGGTTGCAGTTGGGGTTTTCGTTGGCAGCTTTAAAATGCTCAATTGCATATGGCAACATTGTTAATGATGATAATCATCATGGTCAACATCCAAATCATTGGCATGCTCTGCACCCGGCCTGGTGGCCTCAACCTCAGTTTATAACCTCGTCCTCAGACTCGTTTATGCCATCAGCCTCCGATGACAACGAAAGCAACATACATATATGTTTTAGAGTATAATGTATGCATTAAGGATGAGAGCCTAATGCCTTGAGGCATTGCATATTTTTGGAGTTTCATTGCATTTTCCAACTCGGAACTGCATGAAACACACTTCTCATACATTAACATGTAACAAAATATTTTTTTTTGCACTTTCTAGTATCTATCCAAATGAAGAGTGCAAACAGTTTTTACAGTTCCCTAGGGAAATTTACAAATTATCCAGCTTAAAGTCAGATTATGATGGCTTTTTACCAGTACGTCACATTCCGCTGAAAGAGGAGAAGTGGCAGATAAATTGTACAACAAGTTATGGCTGAGTGTTCACAATAAGATATCTACCGCCACCGCGAGTATTCAGCAAAATTAACTACATTTTAACCGCATCATCTGGCTGACATGTCATTCGTGTGAAAGGAAAATCCGGAATGTAACTGAAATGGAATGTAGCTCAAAAAAGAAAAATTCGTCAATGCGAAACGCAAACATTACAATCGAAGTGTAGGTGAAAACCCCTTGCACCTTTACAAGAGAAATATTTTAAATGAGTTTACAAATTAATGCATCGCTGCATTGATTGCCATCTTTATTGCTCGAGGGGTCTCAACCGGAGCACAAAAAGTAATCTTACAAGTTAATATGAATTTGCTGGAAATTCGAATAACACCGATGTGAAAATAGGCAAAACTACAAAATTAAAAATTCAACAGAAATATATTAAACAGAATTTTGCGATTCTTAATAGTGTTTGTGCGATTTTACATTTTGGATATTTTGGGATAATTAGCAAAAACGTTTGTTTCCTCAAAAGACTTTTTGGACGTATATTCGATGAACAATGATTTTTTTGGTTTCTGAAAAATGAAATGTATGGAGGAAACTGTATTTTCGAATTTTAATAAACCCCAGAGGGATTCTTGTTCCCTATGTTTTAAACTGACTTGGTGAAAATTTGAGCCGAATCGGACAACTATAAGGCGTGCCGCATTTTAGTCAAAGTTTTCGGATTTTGGCATTTTGGGTGCAAATTCGTATACACTAGAAAATCTTCACTCCTTGGTGCATTTGAAAAAAAATGTTCACATTGATTTAGTTTAACCCGAATATACACTGGATAAAGTTTGAGTAAAATCTGACCACTCTAAGGGTTGCAATATTTAATTTGAAAAAATTTGCAATTTCTATCAAAAATTAAAATTTGGGTTCTTCGGTGTTTTTTCCGAAAATTGTATCTAAATGAACAAAATATTTAACTTGGATACCAATAGCTTCTAGCAGAAGTATATACGCTTCCAATAAGCTATAACATGATATATTCATGCAACGGTTTCATGGTGTTATCGTGCGGCAAAGTAGGAAATCTTGAGTAATAATCGCCAAGATTCCGCAATTTAACACCATGAAACCTTTGCATGAATATGTCGTATTATAGCTTATTGGAAGCGTATAGACTTATGCTAGAAGGTATTGGAATCCAAGTTAAATATTTTTTTCATTTAGATACAGTTTTTGGAAACAAAACCGAGAGCCCAAATTTTCATTTTTGTTAAAAATTGCAAATTTTTTCAAATTAAAAATTGGAACCCTTAGAGTGTTCGGATTTTACTCAAACTTTATCCAGTTTATATTCAGGTTAAACTAAATTAATGTGCACATTTTTTTCCAGTGCACCGAGGAGTGAAGATTTTCTAGTGTATAGGAATTTTTACCCAAAATGCCAAAATTCGAAAACTTTGCCTAAAATGCGCCACGGCTTATAGTTGGCCGATTCTGCTCAAATTTTCACCATGTCAGTTTTATATCATAAGGAACAATAATCTGCCTGGGGTTTATTAAAAGCTGTTTTTTCATTGCCACCCTATTGTACATGTTTGCAAGCATCCTTTTCATGAATTCAATGTCTGCTGCTGTTTCTTTTCTTTATTGTTTGTCACGTGTTGGCTTTCATCAGATTTCAGCAAAAGAAACCACATTTGGGTCACCTATTAATCAATTGATCATGTAATATTCAGTAGAAAACAAAATGCGTTTGAACACAAGTACTCTAAATTTGCGGCTCCAAACTGTGCACATGCTTTTGCGTCTTGAATAGCTGCTTGCGTGAAACTTTTTTTTATAAGAGGATACTTATTGTCCCCTACCGGCCGTTGAAGTTTCTATTCCTAGTGTATTTTTGCAGAAACAAATATTTTCATACATTAACTACCCAGCAAAAATAAAATGAAGTAGTTCTAGTAGATGTTATTATTTTTGTAAATCTTCTGCAACACTATGTGCATATTTAATGCAATTTTGACGCTGATCAATAACAACTCCGAAAAATCTACATTTGCATCACATCCATTATGAGTATTATGATGCCAATTTATTAAAGAGCTAAAGGGATAGTGGACAAGTACAAAGATGCCTAAATATATTACTTGTATTTAATTTGTATTTACTTTCTTTCAAATTGATTTTCATTTCCTTTCTTTTTCACCTGTTGACAAAAGCTTTTGGAGTACTAATAAAAGGACAATTAATAAAATAATTAGTTAAACCCTAAAGTTGTTGCTTAAAGTCAGAACTTTTTAATCGCATATCACTTGTTGCCAAGTTTCAAATGACAAGAAATTTACAAATTGTTGAAATAATAGTTTTGGTTGCTCGTTTGTGGACGAAATATAGCATAAAAATTTTAGCATAAACTGCACTTCCAAACAGTCAAACAAGAAGTAGTGCTGCATTGGACAACGCAATAATAAAAGAAGTACTTCTGCACCTAAATTAGCACTACATCTTACCAAGGAGTTGTGGTGCAAATTCTACCTCTTGCTATACTCTTTTTTTGCTGGGTAAAAATATTTTTTATGTTGGGTAAATATGAAGCTCTAACGTCAACTCTCGATGTGTCAATTACCTATTGTTCCTTTTTCATAGCAGTGTTTAGATAGCGACCTTGAATAACCAGTTTGAGGGTTTAAATATTCTTTAAAATTGTTACCTGTTGGAAATTAAAGTCTGATATTTCTATAGGTAACGAATCAGTTTCGAGAAGGTTTCGAAACCTGGATGTAACCATATACGATCCCGTGTAAAATTTCTATTATTAGTCCTGCTACGCAGAGAGTGAGGCACTATTAACCAAATATGTTAAGGCAGATTACCTATTTACCCATTGGTCCTAGTTACCTATTGGTCCTTTCCCTAAGCAGTGTTTAGATAGCGCCCTTGAGTAAACAATTTGAGGGTTTAAATATCCTTTAAAATTATTTATAATTGTTATCCTTTAAAATTGTGGTTAAAATTGTTGCCTTGACAATGTTAAGGCAGATGTCATCCAAGGGATTGCATTGAAGCGTTTAAAATATTTACCAATAAATTTATTTTTCATTGATTGCCTTATACAATATTTTTTCTACTTCAATTTACGAGTACTGAAAATAATTTAGCATAAGATCATTACCACAAAATCAACGATATGAAACATTCGCTACGGTGTCCATAATTTACATGACTAACTTTTAAACCACCCACCAGCGGAAAGTGGTGGCTAGCATGCCTCCTAGCAGGCTTATTAAGGCAGTCAGAAGCCCAACCCTACAAATGCAATCGCCATCTCAAATTAATAAAGGGCGCCGTATAAAGGAGTACGCTATGGAAGGCCTGCAAAAGAGAATTTTTCGACAGATTCTTGAAAGAATAAAGAATATATCCGAATTATTTGCATATTTATAATTTTCAGACGTCTTTATGTCTCCTAGCTAAATTACTATCTTTGAACATTACTTACTTACTTATCCGGTCTCGGACAACCCCGGGGGGTTAGGGACCTTACAAAACGAAGATAACATATTTCGCCAACCAGTTCGATCTTTTGCTTTATCTCTCCAGTTGGCAATACCAAGTGTACGCAGGGATTCGTCAACCTGATCCCTCCAGCGGAGTCTTGGTCTTCCTATTTTTCGTCTTCCTTCGAGTTCGGTTTCGAAAAGCCTTCGCGCTGGTTCATCTTCATCCATTCTACTGACATGGCCTAGCCAGCGCAAACGCGTTATCTTGATCCGCTTAACTATGACAATGTCAGGATAAAGCTCATACAGCTCATGATTCATGCGTCGCCGATACTCGCCGTTGTGCACTATAGGGCCATAAATTTTTCGGAGTATTTTTCTCTCGAAGACTCCTACAGATGTTTCGTCTGCTTGCGATAGGACCCAGGATTCTGCGCCATAAAGCAAGACAGGTTGAATGAGAGTCTGGTACAGCTGGACTTTTGTTACTCGAGAGAGGGCTTTATCTCTAAAGTGCTTGCTTTGCCCAAAATAACATCTATTCGCAAGCACAATTCTCCGTTTGATCTCAAGGCTGATGTTGTTGTTTTTGTTCACGGCAGATCCGAGGTATATAAATTCGTCCACTACCTCGAAGTTATAACGGTTATCAACGTTCACGCTTTGGTCTAATCGCGTGGAGGCCCTGTTCGTTGAAACCATTAATTTTGTCTTGTGACTTTTGCTGCTGATGGTTTTATTCATATTGACTGCAGCTTTTCTCATAATGATCTCCATTAAGATGTTAAAGAGATCGCACGATAGGGTGTCGCCTTGCCTGGGGCCTCGCTTAGTTTCGAAAGATTCGGTAAGATCCTTACCAACTTTCACTGCGGATTTGGTGTTCGTCAAGGTCATCCTGCAAAGGCGTATGAGTTTTGCAGGAATACCAAGCTCAGACATTGCTTCATAGAGTTTCTCCCGTATCGGACTATCGGAGGCTGCTTTATAATCGATAAATAGATGATAGGTGTCGATTTGTTTTTCGTGTGTCTTCTCCAGGATTTGGCGTAGAGTGAAAATCTGGTCAGTTGTCGATTTTCCAGGCCTAAAGCCACACTGGTATGGTCCAATCAGGTCAGCGATAATTGGTTTTAGTCTTTCGCACATTATACTTGATAGAACCTTATATGCTATGGATAAAACCTTTGAACATTAACACTTTGAATACCATCTTTGAACATTATAAAGTCTTTTTTTTAAATCTGCAGCCTCAGGATCCGAACACACGACCTCAGCACATGCAGCCGAATGTGTTAGCTACTTGGCTACCGCATGTTGTGATTTTATAATTACAAATTGCGAACATATAGAAAGACGTGTTATCACGAACAACAGCATACCTCTTGCATTACCTTAGCAGACTTGACCACAGACCAGCTTGGACAAGGGAAGTGTGCATGCCAAAGAGCATTCGTTCTGCCTTCCACTAGTATGTCTGCCAACAAGCCTGCTTAAAGAAGAGAAGTGTGCCTGCCTATGGATTATTTTTGAAGGTACAGAGTGGACCTCCTGACAGGCGTGCTTACATGCTTGTGTCTGTCGGATTTTTTGTACCTTTAGACGAGGGCTCTTTCCAAACCTCATTCAAGAAGCGAGATGTGAAGGTGCACCGAATGTTTTACCAGTCTCTGAGAAGGAAGGTATGTATGCCAACCAACTGAATCAGAAGGCATATTTGGAGGCATATATTGAAAATGCCTCGCCGTTTTTGCTGCTGGGCAGTGACGCCCATACACATATTACAACATATTGCAAATGTGTGTGAAGCAGAATATAACAAAGTTCAACTTAATGTATTTTTAAACAATGACGCAGCAAGACTTTGCGCTAACAAATGCTGAAGCAATCCATCACGTAAAGCAAGCACGTGATTAGAGTTGTATGGAAAAAATATAAACTAAGCAAGGGCCGAACGCCCACGATCGAAACTACACGAAGTAAATTGTACTATACGAATGTAGACAGCGCAGGAACAGCTGTTTGCTGTCCACCACGCGAGTTACGTATCCGTATCCCGCTGTCCCCTACGCCACTGAAATAAATGAAATTGTAAATCGATACATTAATGATCAAATTGTTGTGCAAAGCAAAAGCTAAAGGCAACGACCGAAATCGTTTCCGTTACTTTGTTTGCTCTGCACAAATAGAGCAATATGCTGAGTGGACATATCTCGTCCACCACACAAAATTCTTGAAGTGGAAACGTTTTGAATATTTTGTAGTTAAGATAGTCTTAAGATAATTAATGAATAAAGCAGTACTTCATAGCTGAAGCTATTTAGTGTTTTATTTGGGATTTCATAGCTGAAGCTATTTAGACCACAACGTAATTGGCGCAGTCGGGAAAGTTAAATTCCTAAGAATTTAAAATCCAATGTCGTTTGAGTCACGGTTATAAAGTGAAATTTAACTTACAATAAAAACAAAAACATTATTTTAATTGAGTGCTCAAAATGTCACGTAAAATGTCACGACAAGACAACTTTGATCAAAATCGCCAATTAGGCGATGAACCAATTATAGAACAATTAAAATTAAAAATGGAGCAGTTACAAAGTGTAATACTGCAACAGGAACAAACGATCCAACAGCAACTATTGGAACAACAACAGCAACAACAACAGTTACAATATCAGCAACAACAAATCCAACTCCAGCAGCTCCAACAGGGCCAACAGAATATTAATATTAACCATTTAAATAATTTTTTCCTATCACCTAGGGACATTATCGAACAATTTAGAAGACTAAAACCCTTGGAAAAAGGTACACTCATCCAATTCATCACATCTGTGGAAGCTACAATTGATCTATGTAAGGACAACAACGATTTGATGGAATACGGCGTTCAAATTGTAGCAAATGAAAAAATCAGTGGTGACTATGCATACTTAACAAGACAACTAGGCCCTAAACCAATATGGGAGAGGATGAAAAGTACATTGAAACGTCATCTACAGCCGAAGAAAACGTATGCAGATTTATTCAACCATTGCAGAATGATTAAGGTGAGAAATCTAAGTGAATTGTTTAGTGTATTCGAAAGTGCAAAACAGAGCTTAGCAGAAATATGTGATTTTGATTCGGAAAAGCCTGGAATCTATTCACCATCATGTGTAGACAGAGATCTAGTAAACATTATGGTAGGAAAAATTGATGGTCCCTTAAGGGCACACATAAATGTAAATGGACATAATTTTAAAGTATTCTAAGCTTGGGTTGTTGGAAGATAAAAGGGCAATTCACTACGAACACCGAATGCCTACCAATAAAAATCCAAGACAATTTTCGGGCAAAAACTATGAGTCAGATAATTCCAACGCTGAGAGTTATATTCCACAAAGAGGAGAAAGTACTTCGTCCAAATTTAAAAATTTTAACGCGAATGCTAAACATAATTCTCAAGCGAAAAATAGTAATGGCTATGTCGATTATCAGAAAGGTAACGACAATAGAAATTACAACCAAGGTAGGGCAACAAGGGACAATAATTCAGGCCAGTCAAAGGTATCATTTATGAGCGTAGATACTCGGACATCCCATCAAAGCCCTATGGATATTGGTAACATTGAAGAGCAACAAGAAGAAATAGAACAAGTAAATTTTTCAAGTCTGCCTCAAAGTGCCGACTACCCTTAATCACCATTACTATTGGCAAACAAACTATTAAATGCTTAATAGACACTGGATCGGATACCAGTATAATTAAACCCGGAACTCTTCGGGGATTCCCCAAACATAAACTAAAAAAACCTTTGACATATCGAACATTAACGGGAACCGATAAAGTTGAATTTGAGATAATTACACCTATTCCGAAACAATTTATTGCGAAAGGCACTTTAACTTGGAGGGTAATTAACCTCCAGAGCGAAAAATATGATGCTATCATTGGTTTGAATTTTCTTATTCCATTTAAAGCAATGATTAATATGTCGGAAAAATTCATTGATATATTTGGAAACCGAATTTTTTTCGAAGACCACATATACAATTGTGAGATAAACATAATAGATCCTATTAATGCAAATAATATTACACCCAGCAATGTTAACACTGACCATATGGAAAATGATGTTAACTATGACCATACGAGTAATAGTGACGAGCATGGGGAAATATGTGAATCTTTAGATGTGGAGACTTGTCATTCTCAAGAGGAGGAATTAAATGATCACTTCCCATTTTTGGAAACAATTGTAAATAGGTTTAGAACCCAAATTCTCCTCGTACACCAAAAAGAAGAAGAAGTGAAATCCATTTTCGGAAACAAACGTATTTATATTGATAGAAACGATATAATATCGAACAATTTGGAAAACATATTTCGCCGAAATTTAAGAAAGGGCAAAACCGCTATATTCTCCGAGATTGGAGACCACCTCTTTTATAAAGTGCAAGAGAAGCTAATAGATATGTATCCTGGTAACGGTAGTATCAAATTTGTAAGATGTTCTTATTTTGCTAAGGACATTGAAGACGAAGAGGAACTGAAAACTCAGATTTCCTATTTTCATAAAATTGAAACTGGACACTCTGGAATAATACCCACATTTGAAGGTATAAAATTCAGACTCTATAATCCCAATATTAAAGCAACAATTCACAAAATAATTAATAACTGTCATATATGCTCTTCTTCAAAATACGACAGAAAACCGGTCAAACCGAAATTTGCTTTTACTGAGACCCCGCTGAAGGTTAATGATATTATCCATGTCGATACATATACCAATAGCAAAAACTCTTTTATTATTTTTATTGACAAATTGTCAAAGCATGCAGTTTGTTTTCACCTTCCCGATAGAAATAGTCAAACAATTGTCCAGAAAATTCAAGAATTTCTCGCCGTAAAAGGTAAGGTTGAAAAATTCGTCTTTGACAATGAATTTAAATCCAAAAACGTCATAGATTTTTTAAATGAGGAGCAAATAGAGTTCCACGTAACGAAACCTAACACCCATACGGGTAACTCAGACATAGAGAGGCTGAATAATACAATTACGGAAAGAATCAGAAGCCTAAACCTAGAAGAAAAACTAGGTATTACAGAACAAATGACCAAGGCCATAATGTTTTACAATAACAGTTTTCATAGTACAATAAAATGAACACCCCTTGAAGCCCAATATGGTAAAGTTGAGGTTGAAGTTCTTAAAGATAGAATAAACAAAGCGAAGAGAAAAGTAATCGATAAACGGAATGATGGCAGAGAAGAATATCATGATGATCGTGAAGAGGGTTATATAAAGAATTACAAGAATGTCAGGCATAAAGAAGAACCAAAGTTCAGGAAACAAAATCTTATTGGAATACATTACACAAATATTAAGAGACCAAATAAATTCCCATTACTTTCAGACGATAATCCTGTTAATGATAGTTTGCATGCCAATGCTTTCGAAGGCGAACATTCAAATAACACCAATTGATAACGAAAATGGATACAGTGTGTTGAAAATATTTGATACTGAAATAGTAAACGAAACTAAAATAGTACTACACATAATCCGACCAATCGAAATAAACCAAATCATAGATGATCTAGAACAAAATACAATAGGATTGAAAAACGATTATAGAAGCATTATCCAATCTGAAATTACCACCCTTAGGACTAAACTGAGATCTATAATGTCTTTGAGTAACCGGCAAACACGTGGCTTACTGAATATAGTTGGATCGGTAGACAAATGGCTATTTGGTGTAATGGACGATGAGGAGAGACAAAATATAATAGGTCAACTAGAAATTGCTAATGGCAATAATCATAATAAAATTGAAACTGTTAATCAGCAAGTAATTATAAATAACCACTTTAATGATAGCATAAATCTGATAAGATCCAGTATTCTAGATGATAGAAAGAAAATTGCTTTAGCCATAAATAGCATCCAAACACAAAATTCGGAAATAAGAAGTCAATTGCTCTTTAACGACCAACTAATGAAATTAAAATTTTTAGAGAATAAGATAAACCAAATTCTTGACAATATATCCTGTGCTAAATATAACATTTTTCATCCCTCTATTTTGACTTCCGAGGAAATAGATAAATATAATATCGATTTTTATAAATTAAAATTAATCAAAATGGGTGTATTACTATACAATAATGATTGTTTAATATTTTCAATTAAAATACCTGTAAATTTTATTAAAGTTGAAGTCAGATTAATTCTACCCATGCCTAATAACATGTATTATGAAATCGAAGAAAAACAAGAAATGATTGTAAACATAAACAACAATACATATACTTACAGCACTAATAAAATGTTAAAAGAATTAAAATTAACAAAAAATTGTGTATCTAAAGATAATTGTAAATTAATATTTAACAACAAAACATCTTTTGAATTGATGGACGATGAAACTGTAATAGTGAAAAATGCCGTAAATATGAAAATCGATAACAATTGCAATGCAAATACAAGCTTTATAATAGATGGTAATAATATCGTAATGTTTTCAAATTGTAAAATAACTATTCAGAATGAAATATTCTATAACCAAAAAGAAAGTTACTTGGAAAAGATTCCAGATTTTACGAATTACAACAAAAACAATTTTACAAGTAAACTAACTTTCAACGATATAGTTTTAAGTAATTATAAAAATATTGAGAATATTAATGAATTGAAAAAGCATCAACAGATTTCATATACACTGATTGTATTTATATCTATATCGATAGTGATAAGCTTAACAATAATATGTTACATTTTTAAAGCAAAATCTGTAAACATTAAAATTGACGAAAGAATTCAGGAGAATTCTGGGACAAATGGGGGAGGAGTTACGTATCCGTATCCCACTGTCCCCTACGCCACTGAAATAAATGAAATTGTAAATCGATACATTAATGATCAAATTGTTGTGCAAAGCAAAAGCTAAAGGCAACGACCGAAATCGTTTCCGTTACTTTGTTTGCTCTGCACAAATAGAGCAATATGCTGAGTGGACATATCTCGTCCACCACACAAAATTCTTGAAGTGGAAACGTTTTGAATATTTTGTAGTTAAGATAGTCTTAAGATAATTAATGAATAAAGCAGTACTTCATAGCTGAAGCTATTTAGTGTTTTATTTGGGATATCATAGATGAAGCTATTTAGACCACAACGTAATTCGCGTGCTATGTTGGCATCACTGTTTTAAACCTTTAATTATATTTGAGTACTTTGTTCCATTGAAGATGGCAATTTTTATAGTTTTTAATCGAATGTGTCTTTCAAGTTGCGTTGGATTGTATGCAAATTGCTAGTGTAAACATACTCTCAGGCCGAATTTAAAAATAATTTTGATATGCGAATCAATTTATCTGCTAGACAAGAAGAATATTTTGTATTATTCAGTTCAAAAAGGATAAATTTTGGGTTATGACGGTCTTGTCGCAAATGAGCGATATGTATGTATATTGATAGCCCTATGGATATTGTGTGAGTATATATCTGTGGTCACAAACAATAACAGCCTAAGTCGATTCTAAAATTTTTCAGGGAGAGCAGTTTAAAGTTTAGTATCTTTGCTGGAAATCAGGACTTGGAGTTTTTGTGATAACTTTGTTACAGATAACAAGGAAACAAATTCTTTTACTTAGTTCTTAACAAATAAGAGTTGATTTTTTGAGCACGGTGACTTCTCAAAATTTTTTTCAATTTTGTCCTAACTCGAGTTAGGCTGTTATTGTTTGTGACCACAGATATAAAGTTTTGTAAAAAATATCGACAAGAGAGCTGATTAAAATAGCTACACTCACAAAACTTTGGTTGAGTTAGCCGTAACCGAATTTATACAATTTTGTTTGTGGGCTCTGTTCGGAAGCTACCCTTCGGTTCACTTATTTAAAGGCATTAAAAATTCCATTTTCAGCAGCCTGTATCCTTTGCAATTTGTGACCGATTGCAAAATTTTAAAATGGAAATGGAAGCTAGACATCTTGAGATATAAAAATCATGACAATAGTGGTTTCTTAACTAAAGAACTTTTTTTGAGTAATTTATAAAAAAAGTCCAAAAATGTGCTATTTATTTTTTGTTCACTTGAATAAAGCCATGTTATTATTTTTTTTTATCATTTTTAAGTAAGCGATGATTTTTTGTAGGGAGCGTTTGTTTATTATAATTTAATTTTTACGAGTCAAAATGGCAAAACAAAAAATTTGAAATCTATCGGAAAAAACTAAAATCGATGTTCACCGTTCTGAAGGATATTCTAACCCCGCAATAGGTAAAAAAAATTGGACGGAGCCCAACAGTTGTAGACAATTACATCAAAGACCCCGAGGGGTATGGAAAAAATTTTAAAGGAAGGGTTTCATTGCCTTTATCTACGTATGAGAAAAGAAAAATCATCAGAATTGCTTCTAATTCTGCCTTATCCTTGTCAAAAATAAAAGCTCATGCTGGAGTGGAAGCGACCAAGTCATCAGTACGCACAGTAATTAAGAGCTGGAGTATCTTAAATGCCTGGAATTACATAAAAAGCCTCCACCTAATGCTCCTCGTAAGGAAAAGTGGCATAATTTCGCAAGAGACTACATGGTATGGGATGTGCAGCCAAGAGGTCATGTAAATGACTGGAGAACTGTTGTATTTACGGATGAGAAGAAGTTTTATTTGGATGGGCCGGATGGCTACAACTATTATTTCCATGATCTACGCAAAGAAAAGCTTTTTTTTAACCGGCATCACAGCCGAGAGGGCGGCATTATGGTGTGGGGTGCTATTACGTACTATGACACCATCGATCTTGAATTTTAAAGTGCAAAAATAACTGGTGCAAGCTATAAAACGTTATTGGAATCGGCTTTTCCGAAGTTCAGTGAACTATTTGGTCCCATATCTTGGATATTGCAACAGGATAACGCCCCTATACACTACGCCAGAGTAGTAAAGGAGTTCATTGCAAGCCAACATGTTAATATTCTTGACTGGCCACCCTATTCGCCAGATCTAACCATTATCGAAAATGTCTGGGGTTGGTTATCTCGTAAGGTCTATGAAGGACGTAGACAATTTGATGACAAGCAGTCACTAATTCAGGCCATTAAAGATGCGTGGAATCAAATTTCGGATTACATAAATTCTCTTTATCTCTCAATGAAAACCCGTATATTTGAAGTTATTAAAAACAAAGGCGGTTGTACCCACTACTATTAGTTCTTAAATAAAGTAAAGTAAATAAAAAAAAACAAGAAAAACAGTTTTTCTTTAAAATTAGTCAAAGTGCTTTTATTCAAGTGAACCAAAAAAAAAATTGATTTTAATGGTCAATCTCATACTTATTGATTTTGAATTGGGAGGACGTAGGATTGTAGCCTATGCGAATATCGTGGTCGTTCTGGTCGGTGGAAAATCTTTGTCTACGATTAGGTACCTCATGCAGGACGTCCTGGGTGAGCTGTCGATTTGGGCTATGGGCTTGGCTTGGGTGTTAGTCCGGTGAAGTCGGAGGTGGTCCCCTTCACGCTTATGTTTAAGGTTGGAGAATTTCAGATACCGAGGCTAGACGACGTTGAGTTATCTCTATTTTCTGAAGGGAAATATTTGGGAATTACACTTTAGCGAAGCTCACCCCTTGAAGGGCTGTAATGGGAAACTATTTTTTTTTATTATTTATTACCTTTGATCAGAAACTGAACTGGAAACAGAATACTGAAGAGCGGATTAAGAAGGAACTGGACGTACTTATGTCTGTTGAAATTGGATTGGTGAAAGTTGAGGACAGTGCCCAAAAACCTCGTATTTATTGTATTCAGCTTTTGTGCGCCTAATTATCGCTTATGGATGCTTAGTAGTTCATGTTAAAGGCACTGCATCGGAGGAGTACTCCCCAGGCGTTGTTGGATATCGTCGTCGATCTCACTACTCTTGATGATTTCCCTTCGTTTCAGAGAATCGGATTTGGGTTGGGTTGGGTTGCCAGTCTTCTCTATGAGATGATCGGGGATAAACAGGACGGTTACTTGAGTCTATCGATTGATTACATGTTGCCGATGGTAGATTTAGGACTGTGTCCAGAGATAATGAGATAATGTGTGTGTGATACACTTGCCTAACTCTCGGGTGATCTAATCTTTGCGATTTAAATCAAAATGGAAGAAAGTATTCGAGCCGATATATTCAGTGAGGACCATCACGCCAGGCTATCACTCAGATTGGATGAAAACTGCAGTATTTTTCAAAGTGAAATACTGGCAATACACGGTATATTAGACTATCCGGAGTGATGTGGTATGCAAAACGGTGCCTCAAGACACGAATTGATGCTAAATAGTATCTTTAGCAAGCACGTAAACCAATCAATCCATGGAGGCGCAGCGAATTCTTCGAGTCCTGGCAATACTAGTGTTGCCTGATGCAAACTGAAACTTCCATTGGAAAGTTTGGAATTTTGTAGCATAAACATAAATAAAGTAGAACGAGCACTATTTTTTTCTGTTTACAGTGTGTTGAAAAATTCGCCTAGGTCAAAAAGTGGAACTAAACCGAAAAAATTGTCGGGCGATTATCTTTTACGATTTTCGGCGTGGATTATCACGACAAGATTGTCTCAATCAAATTGTTTCGACTTTTGGTGATGAAGCACCATCCAAATGCCTTCTGAATCGCTGGTGCCAAGAGTTCAGTCTTGGATGCCGTTTACTGCAGGATGAATTTCCTGAAGGTCGTCCAACTGCGATCCCATTGATGCTGTACGTGTGATGATAAAACGAAACCGACCTGTGTCATACGTGATATTGAGGCATCCTTGGGCATTAATACGACAAGCATCAATAAGATATTGCATGTTCATTTGACCTTGAGAAAGATTTGGTCCCGTTGGATCCCACATAATGTAACGAATGCTCAAAAAGGGTTCGTGTCTATTGCAGCAAAGGAATTTTGAAAAAATTCAACTTCGGTAGCTCAAGTGCTGTGTGTAACATCGTCATAGGTGACGAATCATGGATCTATGCATATATGAGTCCGAAACAAAAGAGCAATCGACCGTATGGGTCTTTCAAGACGAGCTAAATCCAATAAAAATTGTTCGTGGAAGAAGTACATCGAAGCCAATGATTGCATTTTTTTCGGTATAACCGGTCATGTGAGTAGTATACCATCATCCGTTTGTCAACAGTGTTCGAAGAAATAAGTAAAAACAGCAAGAGAAGAGGGATCATTTAGCATCAGGACACTGCGAGCTCTCACACACCAGCTGAAGCAATGGGCTGTTTGAGGACTCAACATGTCGAATTGATGGGTCATCCGCCGTACAGCCCTGATGTGGCTTCCAATGACTTCTTTCATCAAGAAACATCAGCGTGGGCAACGTCCGAAGCAGCTGTTGAAGTGTTAAAAAAACATGTTTTGGAGGTGTCTCAATCGTACAAGTGTATTGAACTTCACGGAGAATATTTGGAAAAATAATAAAACCATTTTCAATGATAAATGATTGTTTTTTTTTTATTGCTGGACCCGAAATATAAATATCAACCCTCTACCCATCGGGCGAATTCACCATCTGCGTTGAGAGTAAGTCGACCCTCAGTGCGATGAGGTCAAAATCTGTAAGTCAAAATTGGTTAGAGATTGCTAACATATTCTAAACAATGTAGTACACGGAATGCTCAGACTCTAGTTGGCTCCTGAAAGCAATGATGTTGCAGTGAAGGTTGAAGCAGACTGCCTTGCTAGAGCGGGTGGTGCTTCCACTGTTCTAAGCTTGTTTGACTCTATTAATACAACACTTGGTTACATGTGTGGCTTGATTGATCGCTGGATGCGTGGCATGGTCTTCATCGCATGATTTGGCATATTGGATTGTAAGATTTCGAGGGATATACGGCAATTAGTGGGCTCGTGTAGGACTAAGTCACTTATTTAACATAGTGGGGAAGGCTGAAGAGATACTTCTCATTGTGACGATGACGGGTCACAGCAATGTTCTGTTAGCGGGGAAGGCTGACGAGATACTTCTCATTGGGGTGATGACGGGCCACTGCTATTAGGAGGCTTCACTTCCAACTTAATTACAGACGATATCGGATTTGTGGAGATGAGGAGGGCGTTGAGACCATTGAGCCCCTTCTCTGTCAATGCTCAGCCCTATAACGTAGGTGACGCTGATGCTTTTATTGGTACTTTGTAGATGGTGAGGACTCTTTACGCGACGAGGAGACCGTGGATTTTTTGAAGTTTTCACTGGGATTAACATGGCTTCGGGTGGGTTGGAGATATCACTTGGATTAATACCAATAACTTCTGGACGAGATTTTGTTCCACCGTTACTGGGGCTTGCCCGTCCTTTTTCTTTTTTCTTTCACCTCGACAGGACAATAATAATGTGGCGATATTCTTCCGATTGTAGTGATTATCATGCAGTTATCTTAAAAAAATGGTTTCCCATTACATTCCATTAAGGGATTGTGGACAACTTCTCACAATCAGTGGCCTGTGATTTTTCATGGCTAACTGCTCGATCGTGTTGCCATCCGTAAACGATGTGGCCGCCATCGAAAGAAATATAAGGTTGTCAGAGCACGGATCGAACCCAGGTTCTCATGTACAAGAGACGCGCACACTACAATTGCACCACCGAAGACCACGAAGTCATCCACTGTCTCTTAGTATCATGTGCTTTAAACCTAACCTAAGTTAAATTAAACGCACGACAAGATATCCTTTTAATTTCCCTTACCGTCATTACATTTAAACCTTCTTGCAATTAACATTAATTATAGAAATTTAATTTAACTACTGCAAATTAACTCAACCTCTTACATGAACTTCGGTGAAATCCCACGAGAACACGTATGTAAAAATCTGAAATGCAACACAACATGTCATTGTGACATTCTTTTTGAAACAGATTTAACCGCCAATTTAAATACAGACACCTTCATACTCAAATGCAGTATAATTCTCACTTACTCACACCACAACAATTTGCATCCATACATATGCGCGTACAGTAAATCTGAATAACAGACACACAGCTACGTACATTTATATTGTAATTGGAATCATGTGAAGTTTGCAATAAACATGGCACCGGGATTTCCCAGAAGAATGTAAACTACTTATATTGGCTTCATACACGCGCTGCAATTGTTTGTATATTAAATACTGTGTGGTAGTAAAACAAGTTTATTTTATCAGATACTTTAGAATAAATTAACAAAATTAACGATTTTATAAAAATCAAAGCATATTGTCTACAGTACATCTGGTAAAATTAGTTTTGTCCAACTATCCTGAATCTGAAAGGGTAATCTCATAGCTTTATCTGAAAAAGATAATCTATTGACTTTGTTATTTATGTATGTGGATCAAGAACAGTATTATAATTTTATTTCGCATGAAATGGCATATATACATATATATATGGTGATATATGGTGATATATGTGATTATTGTGTTTATGTGTGTTTTGCCAAGAATCATTATTACTGATAATAAATAAATACACATTTACTCATTACATCCCACGAAGAGACGGCGTAGAGTTCCTCACAATTAGTGAATGTAAATTCCCTGACTTTTTCATTTCCCCATATTTTGATACTTCTTCGAATTTTTTATGTCAGTTTTGACATATTCTGATCAGAAATATTTGGTGTCGATTTTAGTTAAGATTACATTCCACAAAGCTTGAATATATAATCGGGCGTATCTCTGATATTAAGTATAATAATGAAATGGTATATGTGACCTGCTCCACGAAAAGAGACCTCTGCGCCTTTTTTACTTTTTGAGTGATTGTTATAGGAAAAAAAACGCTCTTTCAAATGCCGCAAACCGCAAGTTTCTATGTCTTTTAGTTTTTTTACAAATCACCTGTAAAGATGAACATAATTAATGAAAAAATTGAAAAATGTGATATAAACAGATAAAATATATAATATTTGAAATTTAAAAAAAATTAAATATCAAAGGTACACAATTACAAAAATATCAAAATTTTACTCTTTTTTACTCCTAACACGCTTTTTTGGTGGTTCTTCTGTATTTTGCTGCATTTCACCTTTGTCTGATTTTTTTTAGGAAGTTCTTCCAGTCGAAATACATCGCCAGATGATCAGGTTGAAGGAAGATTTGCATAACCATGCACAAAACACGGAAAAACGAAGCGCTTTTTTTAAACGCGTTTTTCTCAATAACTTCTTTTCGGCGCAGAGGTCCCTTTTCGTGGAGCATGTCACAAATATAACATTGAAAGCTCTTTGAAATATCTAATTTAGAATGTAAAATTTATTGTTTTGGTAAGTGTATGATTAGAGACAAGTTATTTTTCAAGATATAAAATGATTTGTTTTCCCTTCAACGACAAGAGATGTTAAAATTTAAAATTAAAAAAATTATAACATTTTGTATAAGGCATGTGCTGTTATAGAATATTAAAACATAGCTAAAAAAAATTATATTTTTCCTGCGTAGAGATTGAGTTGAAAAGAGGTTCAAAAACATTTAAAAAGACGTTCGAATATAATTTAGAAAAAAAAAATCCCTATTTAGAAATTGTTTAAAATTATTTCTGAGTTTGACAAAATATAACTTTAGATTTTCTGCATAATGTTGGTATGAAATCTAGATAATTTTTGTTCTTTATGACAAGAGCTATAACTTTCCCTCAGAGAGTAAATCAAAATTCCGAAGGGTTTGCAAGATATGAGCCTGATAAAATGATCACTTTTTTGCCCTCTTTGAGGGCCATAACAAAGTGCACGACTTTGTGGCAAAACTGGGAGACACGGGTCTTTTTTTTGGTCTTTTATCACGTAGTGGCGTCCGTATATGGTTATATTTTTTCATGTTGCACTGTGTAAGTATTGCTTAGATAGAGAAAATGATTTCATTTACCTGAAAACTTTCAACAATGCGACGAATATATTTCATTATTTTGATGAAAATGTTCCATTGTTGCTATTAATATATTTCATTGATGTAAGAAGCTGGTTTGCAAATTTAATCATCAGTATATAAATGATGTAAAACATTAACGATTATTTTTTGCCCATTTTATAATATTTTCCACTTTGCTATTTCGTGGAAAAATAAAAATGTATTCATTTCATTTTGACAAACGACGTAGCATAATTGGTGTAATATCAGAGTTGCTGATATTTGATACAAATCTGATTCGACGCTTAACGCTTTACGTTGCAGTAACACATTCGGTTTGTTAACTTTAAATGTTTTGCTAAATACAGTAATAGACAAATAAATTATTGAATAAAGTATAAGATGCCCAAACCTCAAAACTTTAAGCCCAAAGCCCAACAACTACATTATTAATCTTTGTTTTCCCCAAAGTGCACAATTGGTGTATTCGTTGCAGCTACAACAATTGAGTTGCTGGAGGAACTCAACTATGAAGTATTGTAGAACATGCATAATTGCAGCAACAATAAATCGTGGGGGGTATGAAACTAGTCCTTGTAACAATGTCAACCAACTTACGAAAATGCCGCATTCCTACGAATAATAGTTTTTATATCGGTGAACTGATACTAATATTTTACGAAATTACAAAAAATTAAAAAGTATAGAAAACTCAAGTGAAAGAATGACTAGGGATATTAGGGATATGACTTTTGACTTTTTCAATTTTCTTGAAAGAATTAAAACTGCATGACCATACGTTATGAGAAATGCTACAAAAATAACTAAATAAAAGTATTCTTGACTAATTTTCTGACAAAAACCGTCGTCGTGAAATAGATCAAAGTTTTCGGATTTAGAAATTTTAGCACTTTTATCCAATGTTCTAGAAAATTTTCAGTGTTTATTTAAAGCCCGATTTTTTGAATTGATAGCAGAACGAAATTATTAAATGGTGAACGATTTAAAAAAAATCTACTAAGTCTCCGAATCTACTAAGTCTACCAAATCCGAGTCACAAAAATTTAGTTTTTGAAAACGATTAAATTTCGTAGCACTTGAAAACTTATATATTTCTGGCCTAATAATAGTTCTGTCTGCGTCTGCCACGTTTGACCGAAACTTTGTAGAAATGGCATATCGGCTTCTGGTACCTCCCATACAAAGGTTTCGATGGGGCTTGGAAATTCATCACATAATAACACGCTCCTTCACCATCTGATTTAATCCAAACTTTAAGCAGCGTAATATTTACATCTTTGTCAATTTTATGCAAGATTTTCACGCAATCGGCTAACAGCTTCTGGAACCACCCATACAAATATCCTCGAAATTCTGTAACATTTTTTCAGGTTTTCGTTTCGTGAGGTTTTCGTTTTAGCGCTCCGAAAATACATTACTCTCTGTACCCACGAATAAAACAGTTTTACTCCCCAAACTAATGCAAAACAAACAACCTAAATTTTCCAATATTCTAAGGTAAAAAGTGAATTGATTTATTAACTACTACAATTCTTATTTAACAGAGAATGGGGCATTTTATAATAAAAATAAAGTTTTCACATTTTTCTGATCGTAATATTGGCTTGCCAAAATAAGATTTTTTTTAATTAACATTTAAAAATTTCGAATTTTTCTGAAGAGACTGAAAATTCTTACGTTTATTATTGTCTACATTTGCAAACCATATTTCAACGTATGAGAAGATAGGGAAAAGTATATTTTTATTATCAACTACTACAATTAGAAACTTACTGAATAAAAATCTGACATTTTGACATTATTCTCGTCATAATATAGATTTGAAAAAATGTTTTTCAGAAGAATGGTGATTTGACGAATGTAAAAAATTAATTATTTTCCCAGATTTAGGAAAAAGGCAAATTTTCCCTCTTGTTGTTAAAGTTAAAGTTGTTAAAAAAGTAGAAGTTGTAGTTGTTTTCCCATTACATCTCATGAAGGGATTTGGGGAGAGCTTCCCACAACCAATGAACTGTGCGCGTTCTATTCCAACACTCGCTGATTGGGACCTACAGATTTACACCGGTTCCAAGCGGTATTTTTGAGAATACTATTGAGAAGCGGAATTATAAATACTCAATAGTGTCGCCGTGACTAAACGAGGTGAGCAGGGATCGAACCCATATACTCGTGTACAAGAGCCGCGCACACTACGATTGCACCACCGATTGCCCCTATAAAAGTAGGCTGGTCTAAAATACATTGGGAAACATTTTAATGCATTTTAGTGCATTTGTATTAATTAGCAGTTACAAATTTCGAATTTTTCGGACGAGACTTCAAATTTAGACGATTCTCGGTTAAATTTCCCGTGATCAAAGAACGAAGATTCTAACTGAGCACGTGGTAGTTGATGAAAGGCATTCCTCATACATTGTAATGGATGTATGAGTGATCAAATAAGCTAACATCGATTCTGATCACCATCTGGAAGCAGCAAAGTTTCGCACAAGTTTAACTAGAGCGAAAATCGTACGAAACCAGACGTAGAGAAGCTATACATCGGAAAGCCAGAGCATACTCGAGGAACCTCATGAAACTTTTAAAACAGAACCCACCCCCTCTCGATGACGATCCTGAAGCGCAGTAGAATCAAACCATGGGGCGACGAAGAGTTTCGCACAGAAAATCGTTGCATGTATGGCAATGCTTCAATTGCAACGCGAGCTACGACTGAGCGGTATAGGGAAAAAAGGAAGGATGTAAACTGTCTCTTTAGGCGTACAAAACCGCAGTGGAGAAAGCGTGAGTCTGAGAAAATTGAGACATACAGAAAGAAGAACGAAGCCCGAAAATTCCACCAAAAAGTCCAAAATGGAAATAAGGGACAGGGTTCAAGGTCCCCTTCGGCAAAGACAAGTATGGGAATCTCATCGCAGATGTGCAGAGTATCCTAGGAATAAAGAGAGATAATTTTTTCGTGCTATTGGTCCCTGAGCTATCCAATGCCGATGAGAAAATCGATCACAATTTGAATGCCTCTCCTAACCAAGAAATGGTCAGAACTGCTATTGCCCGGATTAAGAACAAAAAGCTGCAGGATACGATGGATTACCTGCGGAGCTGTTTAAGTGTGACGGCGATAAGCAGAAAAGATGAATGCGTCGGCTCATTAGAAACATTTGTTTAGATGAATGCGTGCCCGGCGATTGAAGTCTCAGCGTCAACAGTCTCTGTGCCAACTACCGTGGAATAAGTATTGTATCCATAAAATATAACGTTCTATCAAGTATAAAGTGCGAAACACTAAAGCCAATCATCGCTGGCCTGATTCGACCATACCTGGTGGCCTTTTAGGCCTGCAAACACTACAATTGACCAGATTTTCATGCTACACCAAATCCAAGAGAAGACCCACGAAAAACAATTCGACATCTATCATTTATTTATCGATTATAATGCGTCCTTCGATAACCCGATACGGAAGATACTATACGAAGCAATATCTGAGCTTGGCATTCCTGCAAAACTCATACTCATAAAGTTGGTAAGGATCTTACCGAACCTTCTGAACTAAGCGTGGCCTCAGGCAAGGCGACACCCTATCTCTTTAACATCATAATGGAGATCATTATGAGAAAAGCTGATGTCGACATGGATAAAACCATCAGCTAGATATCACTGGGCGCAAAATGAGAGCAGTTACTGCGGTATTTTCGAGAATTGAGAAGGTGCCAGCAAAAGTGGGTCTGTAAGTAAATGAGGACAAGACCAAATGAATGGTTTCAATGTTGGTGAACGTTGATAACCGTTATAGTTTCGAGGTGGTGGATGAATTTATCACCGAGTAATACTATAAGAGTGTGCACTAGTTGATTTTTGTACTAACGAGTTCCGAGACCTACGAGGAAAACATATAGAGAATGAGAGCAATCTTTAATTTTAACAATTTTCGTGTTAATTGGGATCTACACAAATAACTTTACTTTAACACTTCATTACATTTTGATTTTTTTCACTGAATATCCCTTTTTTAATCGATTTAGTTGGCAAAATTGACTCCCAGTTGATGTGTTTTGTACTTTTGGCTTGACACTCGGCAGCAGAAATTTGAAAATCACATCACGCAACCCAGTTCCTATCAACGAGTCTTCTTTGATAGCACATTCTCTATTTGGAATTTATATACCTCGGATTTGCCGTAAACAAATACAACAACGTGACCCTCGTGATCAAGTGGAGAATTGTGTTGCGAATATATATATATATAATTTTGGGCTAAGCAAGCGCTTTAGAGATAAAGCCCTCTTTCGAGTACCAAAAGTCCTGCTATAACAGAATCTCATACATTCTTTTGCTTTATTACAGAGAATCCAGGGTCGTGTCGCAAGCAGACGAAACATTTGTACTCTGACAAATTTATGGCCCTATAGTGCACAACGGCGAGTATCGGCCACGCCATGAGGTGTATGAGCTTTATCCTAACATTGACATAGTTAAGCGGACCAAAATAACGCGATTGCGCTGTCTAGGCCATGTCAGTAGAATGGATGAAGACGAACCGGCACGAAGGGTTTTCGAAACCGAACTCGAAGGAAGACGAAAAATAGGAAGACCAAAACTCCGCTGGAGGGATCAAGTTGATGAATACTTGGGTAAACTTGATATTACCATCTGGAGATATAAGGCAAAAGATCGAACTGGTTGGCAAGATATGTTATCTACGTCCGTGATCCCCCGGAATTGTTCGAGACCCTATAAGTAAGTAAGTTTGTAAAAGTAATTTCGCGCTAGGAGTATTTTTTATGACAACAATTAAATTTTTTTCCCGTTAAGGGAAAGTCACCATTTTATTCTTTGACCGCATAAAATACAAGTCCTTTTACCAGTAAATGAAAAAAAAACTTATTTAAATTAACTTTTTTTGTTCTATGCTCTATGAAACTTTTGCAAAATTTTAGATTTGGAGACAAATTTATCAATTTGTATAATAACATTTTGGAGGTTACCTCCGAAGTATGATTTGCGTACTATGTATTTTTCCATTATAGCCAATACAGTATTTCACAAATGTTAGGCAAGTTAAACAAGTTAAACATTTTATTGAAAAAGGAATTTTCGAGGAGTATTTGACAATACCTATCAAAATCGATTTTTGCAAATGCGCTAAAATCTATAACTTTAGCGCCTCTAGTGGCTGCAAACAAATAACATTCAAGGAAGAATATTTCATTTGTATGACAAGTATTGCTAGCTTTTGAGAACTGCTAGTTTTATCAACATTTATTTGGAACTTTTTTTTTAATTTTTGTCTATGAGACGAACCACTATGCAGCGGCTGGCATTAAAAAAGTAATTGAGGAGTTTGTTGAACACTTCCGCCACACTAATATGGTTCTTAAAATCACGGCGATCACTGATATCTGTAAATAACCCACAAATATAGCTATAGGGAAATTCAAAACTTCCCTATTTGGACACATTGGTGGTCAGGAGAGTGGGAAATTTTTCAATTAATTGGTATCAGAAACCAACGTCTTCAGGAAGAATAATCAACTTCCACTCGAAACATCAAAAACGTGTGATTATAAACTATAAGTGATGTAGAATTCCATAAGGTCAATAAGGAAAGGATAAGAAGCATTCTCAAGGACAACAACTTCCCGAATCATCTTACCAACAGACTGATAAGGCAGTTTGAGGATAAAGGATAACCGAACAGGGATACTACAGATGAACCGAAAATTTAAAAGTCAATAACGTACATACCTGGAATAACAGATAGGTTGGCGAAGTCAAAAATATTTGACGACAAGAATTATAGGATAGCACACAAAACATATAACACAATAGGCAGAATATTTAGTAAAACAAAGGATAGTTTGGACAAATTTGATATGTGTAATATAGTATATAAAATACCATGTAAAGGAAATGACAACTATGTTTGCAACAAAGTATATGTAGGGACTACAAAAAATAAACTAAAGACACGAATTGAAGGACACAAATCAGATCCGAAATACAGGCACATTTCTACACAGAAAACAGCAGTAACATCCCATTGTGCTAGTTTAAATCATTACCCAAACTTTCAGGATACAGCGGTTTTAAATAAAGAAAACAATTATAAACGTCGTTATAAGTTAGAAATTCTACAAATAATTACTACACCAACATTGAAAAGAATTAACTATAAAACAGATACAGATAATGTAGCCCAAACTTACAGACATTTAATTTGTAAAAAGTAGAACCATTTAAGCACAAATTGTTTATCAATCTAATATTTTTCTTTGGCTTAATTTATATGAACTTTTTACGAACATTATTTTTATTTGTGTAACTTCAGAAAATTTTGAAAAAAGGCGCGAAAATTTGTTTGAACATTTGACATATTTTTTCACAATTGACATAATTTTTTCACAATTGTTATATTGTTTTAATTGTTAAATATTGTTTATATCTCCTGATGATGCTACACAAAGGAGTAGCGAAATATCGAGGAAAATAAATACAACAACAACAAATCTGGCCTCAAGCTCGAAGAATATTGATTACACTGTGATAGTCGAAAAAATGAACTTCGATGAATCCTTTTCGAACTATTAGGGGGGAGTCCCCTGAGTGGGAAAGTACATTTGGAAGTGTCAGATTGGCTCCAGTTTTTGAGAAATCGGTATATATGGATATAGCTAAGTCTGCGCTATTTAAACAAATTTTACCGGCCATAGTCCAATTTTTTTTTTGGCCTAAAAGGGATTAAAAAGCTTATTAAAGTAGAAAAAACAAATGTTTGCGCTCGGTCCAACTTCTTGAGATATGGGCCTTTAAAGCTTGAGTATACAATTGGCCATATCTCACACATTTATGGTCTGATCTGGTTCCGGTGAATATCAGTACAAAGACCATTAAAAACTCTTTAAATCTGCATATAAACATATTACATTTTATTAACCCATTGGAGACAAATTTAAAGAATACGATTTTTTAACCTCACTTTTTTGCTAAAAATCTGATTTTCTCCAAAAACAGCCCTAGTAAACCTATTTTCTGCCTAGACTCAGGTTGTAGACAACACTTCAGGCATTGTTTTAAGGTATAATACTTCGCATTAGCCCTTCGAAAACCAGAGATATTTATGTGCAAAGTTTGAAATACTCAAGCGTCACAAAGCTTAGTTTGGACGTTATGAGTTGAGGAAGGTAAAAGAGCTAAAAATGTTGGATTTTTTCCATTTTTCTTGAAGTTTTTTCAATTTTTTTTCCAAACGAAACATTGTACTACGAAGCGCCTTGGTAGAATTTAAGATTTTAAGGTTCTAAACGAGAAATAGAAAATTTTGGCCAAAAATCTTTAGCCGTTTTTGTGCCATTTTAAATGAAAAAGTCGTAAATCTACCTTTACCACTTATTAATATAATAATTTGTTTTCTCTCAGTGTACGAATGAAATATTCATCTTAAATGAAAGGCTACTAACCCAGTTTATTGTAAAAAATTAAAAAATTCCAGTTTTTCGGATATTAATAAAATTACAGGAAAAAATTCGTAATCAGTTGAAAAATCAATGACAACAAGAACACCCTATAATTCACATATCATGTAATTGAGGGCCACCCTAATGAGCATTTCAGATAGCCGAATGTATCCCCAAATCAGTACATATAATTTGGTACATATATCTTTAAATTGGAACAACCACTTTTTTTGACATATTGCTAAGTATATTATATTAACGACAAGCTCCAAACACATGTTAGATTTTCATCCAAACTTCAAAAAATTACAGATTTTTCAGTGTGTACACATAATTTTTTCACTTTCAAACGGATTTAAAATGTTTTGCACTCAAATAATCTGGCAGAGTAATTCGAATTGGAATTCACGAAAAAGCCACTTTTACAAACAAGGTAGCTTACCACGTTATTCACAGCTGTGCTTCAAAAGTTACAGCTTCAGAACCGCTACAAAAATCATGTTTTTACATAATTCAAGATTTTTGGTGGTGTGTGGGAAATTTCACAAATATATTCTTACTTTACTCGACAACTCCTACATGGTAAATAGTATCACTCTCTAGGTATTTCTACTTCATTAGTTTTTGTATCACTGTGTAATGAATTAAATTGCGGTTTGTTAAATGAATTTGACCAAAGCAAAGGAACCAAATCCTGTTATCCTGCCAAGTTGATGCTCCTTTTATAAGTATTCTGCGGAAATGTATATTTAAAGCATTTGCGATTGGCACAAACTGCTTTAATTTAAATACTATCTACATTACTGCATATTCGCAATTTATTTACACGTTATGTCGTTGAAAACTTAAAACCTATATCTTAATTTATATACGATGGAAATGGATATTTTAGTGCAGGCTAAAATGATAACGTCGCTGTGGACTATAATCGGGCAACTGAAATTGATGGGACAATATTGTTGCCATATCTTTTGATATCATAACCAATTATAATTTATTCCTGCAAATCCATACGTTCCGATATATAATCTAATCACACATACACATGTAGACCAAATCAAAAATATCATTATATTTAGACCCGTAAGGAGAAAGAGGAGGATGGTGCATTTTAACACCAGCACTTTGGATTTAAAAGTACCGCAAGGCGTATTGCCTACACTCGGCAATTCCTTCAATTACAGCTAATTCATATAGAGAGTTTAATTAATTAGTAGATCTACGACTACAGCACCAAGGACTAGATGTCTACTTAACATACTGGCGATATGCATGCACTCCCTTGGATTATGGAGATGTTGAAAACTACAATGTCTATGGCAAATACATATGCATTTTACGAGGGTGATTTTAAACAAGTGGTCATAAAAGGTAAGAAAGCTTTTATAACAAGATTATAAAAGCTTAAAAAAATCGGTCACAAGAATATTACATTTCGTTTACTAAATTTAATTATAATCTATCGTCCTTATTTATAAAATCTATGAGAGGTCTGAGAGACGATTTATCATACAAAATTTTTTTTCAAATCTCTCACAACTTTTTATGAATAAGGCCTTATATAGTTATATGAAATTGCTTGGTGAATGACTGACTGACAGGGTGATGCATCAGCGCCCTGGCTTAACGGCTCAAGAGTATACATCAGCTATGAACGGATTGTTTGAAATTCGATTTTGGGGGCGATGGAAATGGGCGTAGCACCAAATCATAGACATTGCAGTGCGGATCTTCCTCGTAGAACATCTAATATTGATTATTATTTTTTTATTATACACTTCCGGGTCACTTATTTAAAGGCACTAAAAATTCCATATTCAGCAGCCTGTATCTTTTGCAATTTGTAACCGATTGCAGAATGGAAGCTAGACATCTTGAGATAAAAAAAAATCATGACAATAGTGGTTCCTTAACTAAAGAACTTTTTTTGAGTAATTTATAAAAAAAAGTCAAAAAATGTGATATTTTTTTGACGTAGAATACGTCTTACCTTACGGTATGAGGAGTCATGTCAGGTTTTTATTGTTGTAATCTTTATTTCATTGAATTTGAGGAAACGGCTAGATGAATTTTTTTAAAATTTTTTTTGTAGGTAAATGAAGATGTTATCTTTCGTTTGATATACATTTCATATTGGTTGATATATTTCTAGTATTTTAATTTCTCAAATGAAAATTGTTTAAACACATACACTCAAACATATGTGTGGTGTTTGGTTGAGTGTTTTTGGTTGCTTAACATTGATTAGGAACATGTATCTAGTAAAAAGTGAAACGAACAGCAAGCTAATGTTGCTTGGCAACATGTATCTAGTAAAAAGTGAAACAAACAGTAAGCTAACGTAATAAAGCTTTTTTGCGAAAGCTTCAATAAAGCTGTTGTAACATTAATTTTGAATTGTAAAGCGTAAAGCTTTCACACAACGCTCGAATGCTAATGCGAAGACTCGATAAGGTAAACCCTTTTTAATATTAGGGCGGCCCTCTCAACATTCGCAGAACTTATTTCAATAAAAATATTAATTAAAATACATAAATTAAATTAAGTTTAAAAAAATTGAACACAATATTTTTTTTTAAACGAACTTGAATCAAATGCCGTTGGTAAATATAAAAATTACAGCAGACAGTTGTCCGAGGCCTTCGGCCACGGACTGTCCCTGCATGCTGTGTCAGAGACACGGCCATTAAGTTTAACGTAGAATACGCCATCCGATAAGACAGAAAACATATATAACAATAAATGATAAATAATATAAGCAAATGAATTTATTGTTATATATATTTTCTGTCTTATCGGATGGCGTATTCTACGTTAAACTTAATGGCCGTGTCTCTGACATAGCTTGCAGGGACAGTCCGTGGCCGAAGGCCTCGGACAACTCTCTGCTGTAATTTTTTTTGGTTCACTTGAATAAAGGCACCTTATTATTTTTAGAGTAAGCGATGATTATTTGTAGGGAGCGTTTGTTTATTACAGTTTATCACATCTTAATCATTTTACGAGGCAAAATGGCAAAAGAAAAAAATCCTAATTTTTTAGGAAAAACTAAAATCGATGTTTACCGTTCTGAAGGATATCCTAACCGCGCAATAGCAAAAAAATTGGACGGAGACCAACAGTTGTCGAAAATTACATCTAGGACCCCGAAGGGTATGCAAAAAATTTTAAAGGACGGGTTTCATTGTCTTTATCTTCGTATAAGAAAAGAAAAATCATCAGAATTGCTTCTAATTCTGCCTTATCCTTGTCAAAAATAAGAGCTCAAGCTGGAGTGGAAGCGAGCAAGTCATCAATACGCAGAGTAATTAAGAGCTTTGAGTATCTTAAATACCAAAAATTACAAAAAAGCCGTCATTACAAAAAAGTCTCGCAAGAGACTACATGGTATGGGATGTGCGGCCAAAAGGTCATGTAAATGACTGGAGAACCGTTGTATTTACGGATGGGAAGAAGTTTAATTTGGATGGACCTGATGGCTACAACTGCTATTCCAAAGCGTTTTTTGAACCGACATCACAGCTGAGAGGGCGGCGTAATGGTGTCTCGTGCTATTACATAATATCGCACCATCAATTTTGAAATTCAAAGTGCAAATTCAGTGAACTATTTGGTCCGATATCCTGGATATTGCAACAAGATAACGCCCGTATACACAACGCCAGAGTAGGAAAGGAGTTCATTGCAAGCCAACATGTTAATATTCTTGAGTGGCCACCCTATTCGCCAGATCTAACCATTATCGAAAATGTCTGGGGTTGGTTATCTCGTAAGGTCTATGAAGGACGTAGACAATTTGATGACAAGCAGTCACTAATTCAGGCCATTCAGGATGCTTCAAGTCAAATTTCGCCGGATTACATAAATTCTCTTTATCTCTTAACGAAAACCCGTATATTTGAAGTTATTAAAAACAAAGGGGGTTGTACCCATTACTAATGGTTCTTAAATATAGTAAAATAAATTTAAAAATTAAGAAAAACTGCCTTTATTCAAGTGAAGGTTATGAAAACCACTATTGTCATGATTTTTTTGTATCCCAAGAAGTCTAGCTTCAATTTCCATTTTAAAATTCTGCAATCGGTTACAAATTGCAAAAGATACAGGTTGCTGAATATGGAATTTTTAGTGCATTTAAAAAAGCTAACCGGAGTGTAGTTCTAAACGAAACTCCAACAACAATTACAAAGCGCTGTATATTCGCGAAAGACTAAAGCATTCCTATATCTATGACAATGGGTCATATGAGTTGACATTAATATCACGCAATATCCTGAGCAGATTATTCAGCCAGACAAAGTGTAAGGTGACGAAAAAGGACAAATCTAATGTTATATATGGGATAAAGTGCAATGGTGACGCGACTGGTGTATGCCAAAAGGTAGACATACGTCGGCACAACAATGAAGAAACTGTTGACTAGACTATCGTCCCATAAGGGCTACGGATGAGTATATGGAACAAAAAATCATATAAGCAGATCTCTGTGCCATAACGGGCTATACCCTTAATCTTGATGAAGTTGAAATTTTAGCGGAAGAGAACAAGTACTCCAGACTATTCACATGCACATACTTTAATTGACGTTCCCTCAGAGAAAAGACTCGATTGCAAATATATCGACACACAGTAAGCAAACACAGGAAGAAAAACTGTACTTTCTTAATTTTTTATGATTTATAGTACATGTAATTATTGTCAATTGTTTTAACAATCAATATGTTATTAATGTACAACGAAATGGCAAAGGCTTAAAAATGTGTAACTGTAAAACACAAAAAAAGAACACTTAGCAGAAAAAATTTTGCTGCACAAGTGTAAAGCAAAAACAGAGTAGATGGGGGAATTTACGTGTATGTAGGATGGGAATCTGTCTTCAAAAATCTGGTTTCATTTACACTAATGTATAAGTAGTCGTTTCATAGACTGTTTCCAATTTTACTGCAGGGATATTTTCCGCTATAGATTCCCGAAATACAGTACCAGATTAGTCGCTTTTGAGCCCAGAAATTCTTGTACATTTTTCTTCCCTAAATTAAAAATTTTTCAAATTCAATTCAAATATTTTTTTCAGAATCATCCTATTTATAATATGTTGTACCCACTCTACTTTCTAAGCCGTAATATTATATGATTTCCTGCCCGACTTAAATTTGCCTTGCATATGATAATCGTCTGCATTAAGTTGTATGTGGGACTATTAAGGGTTTTTCAACAGAGACTCTAAAAAAGTAAATCGATAGGGACAGCAAACGACGTCATATTTTTTCCCGCTCTTTTGTCATTTCTCTTCAGTAAGGTTTGCCATTTCATCATGGAAAGATATACGAGCCAACAATGAATCGAAATTATTAAAATTTACTACCGAAATTTGGAGTCAGTGGCCTCAACTCATTTCTGGCTGAATGGCTTCGTCAATAAGCAAAATATGCGTTATTGGATCCCGTCAAAATTACAGTTTGGTGTGGATTAGGGGGCCGGCGGCGTCATTGGGCCGTTCTTTTTCCGCGATGATCAAGACCGGCACATTACTGTGAATGCGAATCGCTACCGTTCAATGATAACCGAATATTTTTGGCCCCAATTGGATAATATGGACTTGGAGACATGTGGTTCCAACAGGACGGCGGCACAAGCCACACAGCGAATGCCACAATCAATTTATTGGAAACCAAGTTTGGTGAACGTGTTATCTCACGAAATGGCTCAGTCGATTGGCCGCCTCGATCGTGCGATTTAACGCCATTAGATTATTTCCTGTGGTTCTACGTCAAGTCTATGGTCTATGCCAACAAGCCAGCGTCGATTGATGAACTTCGTACGAATATCGAACGTGGAATTGCAGCAGTATCGGCCGATTTATGCTTGAAAAGCGTCGAAAATTGGGTTCAGCGTCTGGACTTCTGCAAGCGTGCCCGTGGTGGCCATGCAAAAGAAATCCAGTTCCACACATAATGGCATCGAACGTACTTTCACAGGAATAAAGAATTTCATTGGTATCTAAAACCGGTTTTGTTTTATTTAAAAAAACTTTTGTAGCGCTCTTATTGAAAAACCCCGTTATATGTAAAACCGAGGTCCCACATCCCGCACCAGCCACCTCGTTAGTTACCCACACAACTGTCAATCCCTAAATTTAGTCTGCCTTCAGATTGTGAAATATTTTCATGTGCAGACTTATTAATCCACCTTCGTTAAAAGACGCCCCAGTATTTGTGTGTTTGCATTCACGTTGTACCACATATATGTAATCCCATTTCAAGACGTCTTTCTTTAGATGAGGATGTGTGTTAAGTTGTGTGCAGCCATCTTCATTAACATACTCACTTAACTTCTTATACATAATTCGGTTATTCAAATGGTACCAGAAGGAGGATGGACGAGGTTGATGATAAGCCAAACAAAGTGTGTTCATACTCATCTCACTCAATTTAAAACGTGCCCATTTACCTGACGAGTCCTTAACATAAACCTTGCGTTATGTTGAATATAATAGATAATTTAATACTGAATCCTAAAACGAATGATATGTTTGAGATTGTTCGAGTATATTTGCATTACATATGTTTGTTTATCTGTTTATCTGGTAAACCATAAACTATTATTCATATTTCTGTGGACGCATTAGACATTTTATGTTAAATTCGTTTTGCAAAATTTATTAAATACTTTCACAATTACGTGGAATCTTATAATGGATGTAGATCTGAATTTATTCGCAGGCTCAAGAGAAATTAAATGAGAAAATATACATGTGAGTAATAAACCAAATGCTCTAAAGAAAAATAGTTGTGGAGACTAATAATTAAATCAAGGAGATTTTAAAATTGGTTATTTTAATTTTTACCTCAAAAGTAGGTATACAAGTTCTGAGCAAGTTGTACAAATATTTTACATATCTCTACTACTAAAATCGAAGAGTACATCGTCATACAAAATCCCAAATGACGTAACAACAAAATTCAAAATTTGGGGTTTTGATTGATTACCATAAATTTACCAATATACACGATTTTACAAAATTTCAGATTTCAAAATTATTAAAAGATGCAATAAATGAAGTTTTTCATAAATAAACGATTTTTTTCTCACTATAATTTTGTAAATAATTTTAATGAATATAATATTTCCAACTGACAAAACTACACATTCCTACAAAATTGAAAACGTACAAAAACTAAAATTTTATTGGCAACATTCGAATTTCATATCGAACAGTGTTTACCTCTCAGGTAAATTGACAAATATGTTGTTACGTCTTTTTGGATTTTATAGTGACCGTGAAAAATCGATGTTGTATTTCTGTCAACGGGAACCCCACAAAATGACAAGTCTTTGCAGATTTGAAGATAGCCAAAGTTTGAGCACGATTGGAGTATATTAACCCATGCCGCTGGGGGCTCAAAGTTACAAAAGATGCGGTTTTTCCATTTTAGTAGTCAGTTGCCACGTTATGGGGTCGTATCTCCGGAAATTCTCATTATTTTTCATGATATATGTTTTTATTTTTCATGATATATGTCTAGTGAAAGGAAATATTAGTGTAACTAATTTATATTCAATATATCTTTTTTGTTACTTCTAGTCGAATCGAGCCGAGCTATAGTACGCTCATCATTATTATAAAATGACGAGGTTGATGATATTCAAGTAACTTTTCGTTGTAACGAATATTTTTGCTTTTTGCAAGTTAAAATATAATAGTAAAACAATGGCTTTAACTTCCACCGTAAGAAACAGAACCAAAGCCAACATTTTCATTACAGGCAATCCACCTCACCAGATAACCGGTTAGATAGTGCCCTATGATCGTCAGATTTTACCAAATTTGTTCTAAAGGGTCCGCCATCTAACGTTTTTTTTTTTCAGCTAGTGCTTATTTCGTGAATGGTAACACTTAGCTTATGTCTGATTTGACAGATAATTAGTTTTATACTTCCGTTGAACGAATATGGTTGTGTATACGCTTGAACAACGCTGGGAAATATGGGAAAAATGGACCTGCGATCGACTTACAGAAGATGCCGATTTTGCCAAAAAAATCATCTTTTCAAATGAAGCTCATTTTGATCTTGGCGGGTATGTAAACAAGCAAAATTGTCGCATTTGGGGCACAGAAAACCCGCACGCATACATTGAAAAGTCGATGCACCCAAAACGAGTCACTGTTTGGTGCGGATTTTGGTCCAGAGCCATAATTGGGCCATTTTTCTTCGAAAATGAGCAAGGACTGGCCGTTACAGTCAATGACGATCGTTATCGGGCCATGTTGAACGAATTTTCACAAAAATTGAAGAGGAGGATATTGGCAACATTTGGTTTTAACAGGACGGCGCTACGTGCCACACAGCCGAAGCTACACTCGATGTTTTGCACCCTGTTTTTGAAGATCGCATTGTCAGCCGCAGAGCTGATGTCGTTCGGCCACCTCGGAGCTGCGATTTGACACCGTTGGACTATTATTTGTAGGGTGCCCTCAAAGATAAGTGTTACGCCGACAAGCAAGCCAGAGACAATTGACGCTTTAAAGGACAATATTCGTGAAGCCATTGGTGAAATACAGCTGCACACAATCGATAATGTGCTTCAAAATTGGACCGATCGTGTAGGCTACTGCATGGTCAGCCGAGGCAGCCATTTGAATGAAATTATTTTCCACTATTAACCGGAAGGATTTTACTTTCAAATAAAAAAAGAAATTTGAGAATATATTCAGTAGTTTTTTTTATAGCATTTTCAAAAAAAAATTATTTGGCGGACCCGTTACAATTTGCGTACTGGGAAGTTAAATCTGAGAGATTCAGCAAGAATTAGCGTACTTATTTATTGGGAAAAGGAACGGAGTCCTAAAAAACATGTGAAAGAATGTATTACTAAATTAGAGAAACTAGAAAATACGCAGAGTGGAGAAATTTACAAAAGGACCTAAGAGTTTGATGAGAGTTCGAAGTTAGATGATATCTTTGATATTGCCCACCAAGATGCCTAACCCATGATGAAATTAGAAGAAGACAAGGAGTTTCTTTTGAAAAAAAGGGAAAGTGTCGGCCGGGCTCTATTCTTGGAGTTGATCTGAAGTTAGCTCAAGCTGAAGAAACAAAACTACTAAAGGAACGTGCAAATATGAGCCAGCAAATGGAAACTGAATTTTTATTCAACATAAGTAAGATTCTTTTATTTTAGCTTGAATAATGATGAAAATTTATCTTTTGCTAGGTACGTTTACGTTCGCTGGTTTTACTGTTGTGTTTAAAAACGCGCCAACGCAACAAGATAACCAATTAAAGCATGTTCATGTGTACCGCGTTTCTGCTCAAAATATTCTAGAATCGGCTTCGAAATATAAAGTGTTCAGGTATACATATTTTGACATTCGAGAGATTTCGCTTCATTTTAACAACAACTTGTTTACAAACATTTTTTTGTTTACTCATTGAAAGTCTTATTTACACTATTAAAATTAGAAATGGAAAATTATAATTAACAATGAGTTGCAAAACTGTTATTATTATATTATAAACATCAGTTAATGTTTAAGACATTATTAAAAATAAAATTGCCAATACATCATATAACTAGCCAAGTGCACGTGGTCTGAAAATTTGTTAGATATTGCAACCAAAAATATACTAGGTTAATTACAGATTTGATGGAGATTTCCTTACATATTGTTGGCATTTAAGATATTATAAGCAATAACATTCTCAAAAAGTGCTGATCTATTGATATAAAGCTAACTTTTATCATCCCTTTTGTTGTATGCAGTTCACTCAAGGAAATTTTTTCCAATCTATATAAACAAATTATCTGGTATTACAGACAGCATTGTAAAAAATTGTACTTAAAGATAACCGGATGTAAAATAACAGCGTTGCGTCACACCGTCATCACAAATTCTGGCCCATTTGAGCGAAATCTAATACATGCATAGAGATTCCAGCACTGTGAAAATGTATGCAGAATCTCTGGATTTCGTTGCCATTTCGGCCGAAATCTCAAAAACTGCGAAATCTAGGAATACCTGAATGCTGCTTTACCAAACATTAGCCAACCTAACTAGTTTTGTAATTAATTAGTGTTCATAGAGACTGATGATGAAGAAGATTAGGACGAAGATAGTGATGAGATGAAGATTTTGAGGATGTGCTGCAAATGGGCATTTGTACTTCTCAAGAAACCGAGGAACGTCCTGGACCATCTCATAGCAAAATGATTAAGTGTGGGGTTCGGGAATTTTTAACCATGAATCAATCTCTATTGTTGGATCGGTTTTAGGTATCTGACAGAAATGCCACACGAATACTCATAGGTACAATGGAAACACTTGTGGAGGATCCTGATGAGTTCAAAGTGTCAAAGACCACAATATAAAGCGAAAATAATTAGGACAAAACTGCACTGAAAAGATCTTGCAACGAATTAATATAGCAGAGGAGGAAGCTGTTATAGATCATTGGGATGGAAAACTTGTTCCCGATCTTCTCAAACAGAACATATAAAGGATTTTCCAATTTGAGTGATATGATTTCTTTTAAAAAAACACACTTATTGTTCAGGAATGTATACCATGATCTTTTCGCAAAATTCGCCACAACGACGTCACAGACATGTCCAACGCTGCCTCAGCGGCAGCAATATTCTCGACACTACGAGCACTTCTTTGTCTCACTAGCACGGGAACATTTTGTACTGTGCCTGTGGATTCAAAATTTTCCACTAGACGCTCAATTGTTGATCTGGTAGGACGATTATGACGACCATAAGCGCTCTTACAGTTGAGGCCACTGACTCCAAATTTCGGTAGTAAATTTTAATAATTTCGACTCGTTGTTGGCTCGTATATTTGTCCATGATGAAATGGCAAACCTTACTGAAGAGAAATGTCAAAAGAGCGGGAAAAAATATAGCGTCGTTTGCTGTCCCTATCGATTTACTTTTGTAGGGTCTCTGTTTAACAACCCTTTATTACATAGAATAATATTTCCTACGATTTCATCATATGAAAATAATGATAAATTTCAGAGATACTCAAAGGTTACACTAGGCAGCCAAAAATCGAAGTTTTTTAAATTTTGGGCCCCCAGCGCCACGAGTTAACATACTCCAATACTGCTAAAACTTTAGCTATCGCAAAATCTGGAAATACTTTTTTTCCATATCACTGCGGTCGCCCTAATGCTACGTATACAAACCGAACAAATAACATGTTGAATAATTATTGCAAAAAGTACTTTAATAGATACATATGTGTGTATGTAAACGCTTGCATGTATTACACAGAAACACACTGTAACATGCATATACACTTATGATTTCGTGTAAGTGGTAGTGCGCCTCCGCTTAATTCGTTCTGTTGATATTCTGTTACTTTGACTATAGTTAACAACATAAATGTCTGGCATGAATTGATAGCAATTTGCAATCGTTAATGACACGTCTCATTCGATGATATTTGTACTCCTTCGACAACACATCATGTTCTTCGACCATTTGGATGGACATTTTTGTCGTTCAGTGATATAGTTGGCCCCTTTGAATTGTCCCCATTTTGTACGGTGTTAACTTTAACAATGTGTTCGTTTTTATTATGCTTCTCATTTTCTTCTCCCATTTTCTTAATTCGCATTCAAAAAGATACACAAGCAAACATATAAATACAATTAGTGCACATAAAACCCGAAATTTGTAATAAACCGGGTTTAGATTCATTACGAAGGCCAAGATAATAAAGTCAGACCTTAAAACAAATTGGACTGGGTATATAAATCTACTTAATATTAAATAAAAAATCCGTCAAATGGTCCCCAGAGATGTGGCTGTTGCCCCTATTACGGTTCTTAACTCAGCTGACCTATTACGGATTGCAACAGCTGACTTTTTGGTTGTGTTCACTTACTTTTGTCGTATTGCCGTTGGGAACTCTGTGCCAGTTTAACAATAATATTTTATATACTTTAGAAGTATCAAAATCATAAAAAGGCTCAATTTGAGAAACTTGTCCAGCTAATGGAAAGTAATCCAGCACAATTTGCCACCACGCAGAACCAAGTGCGAGAACTATGGAAAGGAGTTGCTGTGGAATTAAATAGTTTCGGACCACAGTCCAGAACCTTACATGAATGGCAATGTGTATGTGCAAATACATACCTTGCACTAGGCATCTCAAGAGGGTTGGATGCATCACGAATATTTCTTCTTAAATGCAACACATCTATATTCGCGTTCTTGGCGTCATCTTCATAAAACAAATCTATGCTACTTATATCCATTTCGATTTTGCAAGCACAACACAATTGTTAACTTCTTTTATTTTCACATAAATCAGCTACTTTTACTTGTCAAAATGGATATTTCGGGCTGGTAATACCATCAAAATTGAAACCAAAAACAGTTGTGAACCACAATATCAAAAATAAGTTTCGTCGATTTGAAGTTGGGTCGTCTCTAAGTCGACCAAACTAAGTTGAGTGGCGAACGGTAATAGGGGCATATATCTCATCGACGTTGGATCTCGGATTTGAGCTCAAGAATTGTTTCTGATTTATTTGCATAAACCTGAAATTTCACAAAACCCCAAAGAAAGAAATAGCATGGCGTTAAACCGCACCATCTTGGTGGTCAGGTGCCATCAGAACTTGCCTAGAAAAAATTTGGTTCTGGAAATCGTTGCTGCAATAATTCGATTATTTCATGCGCGGTGTGGCAGGTGGCGCCATCTTGCTGAAAGCACATATTGTAAATATCCATGCCATCCAGTTGAGGCCACTAGAACTCCGTTATCATGTTCCTGTAACGAATGCCGAATGCAATTTCGGCCTCATCTTAAAGGCCGCTGCCTGACCAAAATCCCCACCTTACAGTTGCTCGTTGTGGATGCCATTCTTGCTGTTGGATTGCATGAGGATTTTCTGAGCCTCAAATTCGACAATTATGTGTACTTACGAAGCCATTCAGAAGGAAACGCGCTTCATCGCAGAAGATGACTTTTTTGGACAATTGGCATTGACTTCACTTTTCTCCATTGCCCATTGAACGAATTGCCGACGCTTTCCATGGTTAGGTGGTTTGAGCTCCTGAGTAAGCTGAATTTGTTACGCATGAAGGTTGACGTCTTTTGTCACAATTCGCAGCGTAGTGCTTCGTGAAATTAGAAGTTGTTGAGAACGATACCAAGTTGATGTTTTCAGGGTTTCGACGACACTTTCGTTTACAGCAGCAATATTTTCAAGAGACCGAGCGGTACGTTGACGCGCAGGAGCCTTACTATCCATAACCGAACCAGTTTCTTCAAATTTTCTGACCTCTCTTCGAATGGTTGACACATTAGGTGCACTCTCTCGGCTGAAAATTCTTCGAACTTTGCGAGCGTTCTCAGCACTACTTTTACAATTTTTGTAATAAGTTTTCACAATTACGCTCCATTTTTAATAATAATAAATTTAAAAAATCCATCCTTACTGAGACATCCTTTAGTTTGCCAAATGTCATAATCATTCAGTCTAAATCTACAGCGATTGCTGCTCACTGACTTTTAGAAGCTCTCACTGACCTATCATTAAAGAGTATTCTTTAAAATGAAGTTTTGACTTTTTTAAGGAACTTGCAGTTTCGTATAGAACTAACTATCCCACTATTTAGGACTAAAACCGGGTTCGCTGATTTTTAGTTTATTTGTTACCCGTTAACATAAACATCTGAAATAATACAATAAATTTCTGTGACATTTACAATACGTTTGGGGAAATTCCAAAAGTTCATGTCCTATCGCTCGCTTTGATGTCGTTCTTTTCTTTTTTTGCCTCTTCGAGGGTGGCATCTTGCAAATGTTCGTAAGTGGACTAATTTTTGGAAGGGAGGTGGCATTCATTTATCTTGTATGCTTTGGTCACTTCTTAAGTATTACAACTCCCACTTTTTGACGCTCCTCCACGGTGATACGAATGAATGTATAAATGTATGCTTGCTAGGCGGATGTCCACTGTACTATACAAGTACAACCCATCCGAGCTACATACCATCATCTATTCTTCTATTCTACACTTCACATTAGTGATGCTCATTTCAATTTTGTAATTGAGATTAGCTTTTTGGGGATAATAGAGATCAGATCATTTAATTAACTTTCGAAAATTACAAGGTTTTGTTGATTAAAAGAGGAGTTCTCTTCAATTCTATGCTTTTTGTTCATTTAATAGTTTCATTTCAAATATATACTAATGGATTGGATGTGTGTGTGATATTATTGTCATACATAAATAGGACGAGTACTCGTATCTGTCCATACTACTACATATATGTGAGTACTTTATATACAGTACGAGTATGTATGCATTTGTGTGTGTCTAATGTTTACTAAAGAGGATATTGTTCGGTTTCGATAAGGGGTTTTGTGGATTGAAGAACATTTGAAATATTTTCGAATATGTTGAAAACTTAAATGTTAATTAAATTCATTAAATGTATTGCAGTATCTCTATATGTATATCCAAAAACAAATATACAATTTTAAACGATGTGGAATATACTTTACATAAGATGTGAAAAGGAAACGGATGTGTAAGATGTAAAATTTATTAAATACTAAAATAAATTCTTGACATTGTAAATAATGCAAATATATTGTTTCCCACTACATCCCATGAATGGTTTCAGGAGGTCTTCGTTCGCATCTTGTTTTACACTCACTGATGGGAGCATACAGCTTTACACCGGTTCCGAACGGAGGAGGTTTACTATGGCGAAGTTTTCGATAGTGTCGGCGTCACTAAGCCAGGAGGCCGTCGTCGAAAGAAATGTAAGATGGTCCGAGCAGGAATAAAGGCCACGTTCCAAGACCCGTGCGCTCTATTATTGCACCACCGACGGCCACAAAATTATTTAAATACAAATTGTTAGTTGTTGCAGTTGACCTTTCAAACTAGTTTGAATTTAATTTTAGAATCGGCTCGCGGTCATGGAAATAAAAAGGAAACAACGTGTATGTTTTGTTTATTTTTATTCAAAATTTTGGCCAACTTCGTTGATCATTTGCAAGGGTGTTGTACATGACTAAACACAATGTTTTCAAAACATTTCCGAAAACACATACAAGGAAAACGTGCGTCGGAGAAGGAGAGGATTGTGTGCGAACGTTGGAGATCGATAATCAATCGATGTCAATCACTGGGAACCACATGACTAAAACGGAATTAAACCTAAGGGATAAGAACATTTTGGGACAAAATTACAATATTATAAGATTGAGTGCTGGCAGAGGTGAAAAAACTGTGGCAATGTATAAAGACGATTATTACTCTACTTACTTATCCGGTCTCGGACAACCCCGAGGGATCGGAGACCTTACTAAACGAAGATAACTTATTTCGCCAACCAGTTCGATCTTTTGCCTTATCTCTCCAGTTGGCAATACCAGGTGTACGCAGGTACTCCTCAACCTGATCTTGGTCTTGGTCTTCCAATTTTTCGTCTTCCTTCGAGTTCGGTTTCGAAAATCCTTCGTGCTGGTTCGTCGTCATCCATTCTACTGACATGGCCTAGCCAGCGCAATCGCGTTATTTTGATCCGCTTAACTATGTCAATGCCGGGATAAAGTTCATACAGCTCATGGTTCATGCGTCGCCGATACTCGCCGTTGTGCACTATAGGGCCATACATTTTTCGGAGTATTTTTCTCTGGAAAACTCCTAAAGATGTTTCGTCTGCTTGCGATAAGGTACAGGATTCTGTGCCTAAAGCAACACAGGTTGTATGAGAGTCTGGTATAATTGGACTTTTGTTACTCGAGAGAGGGCTTTATCTCTAAAGTGCTTGCTTAGCCCAAAATAACATCTATTCGCAAGCACAATTCTTCGATTGATCTCAAGACTGACGTTGTTGGTTTTGTTTACGGCAGACCCGAGATATATAAATTCATCCACCACCTCGAAATTACAACGGTTACCAACGTTCACGCTATGGTCTAATCGCGTGAGGGCCCTGCACGTTGAACCCATTAATTTTGTCTTGTCCTCATTTACCGTCAGACCCACTTTTGCTGACTCCTTCTCAATTCTCGAAAAAACCGCAGTAACTTCTCTCATTGTGCGCCCAATGATATCTACGTCATCAGCATACGCGAGCAGTGACTTTTGCTGCTGATGGTTTTATTCATATTGACAGCAGCTTTTCTCAGAATAATCTCTATTAAGACGTTAAAGAGATCGCATGATAGGGTGTCACCTTGTCTGTGACCTCGCTTGGTTTCGAAAGGTTCGGTAAGATACCTACCAACTTTCACTGCGGATTTGTTGTTCGTCGAGGTCATCCTGCACAGGCGTATGAATTTTGCAGGAATAACAAGCTCAGACACCGCTTCATAGAGTTTCTCCCGCATCGGACTATCGAAGGCCGCCTTATAATCGACAAATAGATGATAGGTGTCGATTTGTTTTTCGTGTGTCTTCTCCAGGATTTGGCCCAGCGTGAAGATCTGGTCAATTGTCGATTTTCAAGGCCAAAAGCAACACTTGTATGGTCCAATCAGGTCAGCGATAATTGGTTTTAGTCTTTCGCACATTTTACTTGATAGAGCCTTATATGCTATGGATAAAAGGCTTATTCCACGGTAGTTGACACAGATACCCTGGTCACCTTTTTTAAATATGGGACATACGAGTAGTACACTGAGACCCCAATCGCCGGGCATGCATTCATCTAACCAAAATTTTTCTAATGAGCTGAAGGCAAAGTCAATCAGTCTCATACCGTTTTCGGAACTGTCAGCATATTGACTGAAATTCCCAATAGTTGGATGAAACACATTCTCCCTGCCTACTTTAGGATTAAAATCTCCTAGTACAATCTTAATGTCAAGGGTAGGGCAGCGGTCATACGTTTCCTCTAGGAGCTCATAGAACATGCCTTTGGCATCATCATGCTTTTATGTGGATTGTGGCTATACGTTCACTCACAGGATTGAACCTAGAGACTAGATGTCGCAGTCTTTTGCCAACTACACATCCGCAACCAAATTCATGTTTTTCGCATGTCAACCATGTCCTGTCCATCGCATTTCCTGGATTGCGGTAATGTCAGCCTTATAACTTTCGAGGACATCTGCCAATTGGAAGATTGCCCCAGATATATATAGAGTTCTCACATTCCAGGTGCATATCCGTAAATCGTGGTCCTTATAACCTTTCGGGGGGTCGTCAACAAATAGGGGTTTGGGGTTGTTTTCTCTTTCGTTTTTGTATTTCCACTGCCATTATGAACGGTGGCGGGAGGCAAACCCAGTCCATCGGGATTTTGTATTTTACCTACTGCCAGGATATTTGATTGCAGCCACCCATTATGGATCAGACGCTGACCAGGATTCAATATGTCGAATCTGGATTTACTTCTTTTGGGTTTTATCCACCGTTGGCCCATGTGTTTGGCTTATCCGCCTTCTAAAGGGCAAAATAATATGCCCGATAGCTTGATGAGCTTCAGTGACATCAGTCACCTACTAAGCCTGAGACATAACCTGCTCATATATTTTCGCCTTCTCACTCTAGCTAGCTAACGGAGGTTTCCGATAAAGCCATTGCCCAGGGCGTACTTCGTGGAAGTAGTGAGCTACTTGAACTGCCCAATGATGGAATCATTTCTGACCACTCCCAAGTGAATGGCTATCAGAAACTTTCCACCTCCACGGACAGTCCCATGTCCATGTAACATTTCTCTTCAGTTAAAATTTGCGTTTCGCCAAAATAGTGAGCCATTCTCTAGTTTATAGTGAGAATTAACTTTCTACATGGTTGGAATGACACTATATTATCACCGCATGGCTTCAATTCAAGGAAACTCATTCTGCCTCTCACGTAGTCTACCTAAAAACTGCAGCCTTTCTCAGACTGTAGTGTTCGAGATTAGGGAACTAGCCGGCAAACTGAAGAATAATACTTCTGCAGCAATGGATGTCTGTGTCATCTCTAACAGCCAGGCGACTATTACATCTGTTCTGCTGCACTCAACGTTGGATCAGGGCTAATGCTGTTCAATACACTCAGCAAAATAAATATAATATTTCTTGGTTCTCTCAAGGCACTGCATCTTTGGTCTAGAGTTTTAATGCATATATGGGTCATTAGGTATGTCATAACAAGAGAGAGAGTAGTCATTCGATATATTTTACAAGTTAATTTTTTCTAATTCTGGCGCGAAATATATATAAAGGCAACTTGGAAGAGAAACCTTATTCGAACAGGAGTAAATAGGAATTCAAACAGAAGTGAGTTATCTTTGTTTGATATTTTAGTGTTTTAAAATGACCACAGGTCAAATTAAAAAAAATCAATTTATATAGAATGCTTGGTGGAAAGTAGATACGTAAAGAAGAAAATAAAAAATTGAAGATTATCATGATGAAGAGTCAATCCAATCGGGAAATGCCGAGGCAATTGAAAAGATCTAGCCATAGTAAAATGACCAAGTAGTAGTAGTAGACGTTGTTGTTGTTGTAGGCAGCAACAACAGGCATTTTGTTTTTGTTTTACTCGCTTCATTTGTCAAGCTATACACGTAAGTAAACCAACAACACAGGAAACAAAATGGTACGAAAACAAAGTACATATGAGTTTGACAGCTGAAACGATTAACCACAATGAAAAAATTGAAAACATCTATTCTAACGAGTTTACCTGCCTTATTTTACCATGGATCTAGCTGTGCTATTGACAATTTTATAAAATATGGTGGTCAGTATGGAAACACAAAACAACTATGAAGAATACCGCTGATCAGTGATAGCTCCAAAAGAGAAAACAAAAGGGTTGTTATTAGGGTTGCGTCGATCGTGACTTGAAACTGTCATATGGGAAAAAGTATGCAAAACTTGGTCTCCAAGACATAAGCTAGCCAGGTTTAAATTCGCTGAAATGTACAGCTTTTTGGGTGAGGAGTGATATTCTCCGATGGAAACAAATTAAATTTGGATGGACCTGACTTTAAAGTTTTTGGAGATCTTAATCCGACGACAACCTCTAGTCTATCTTACTTACCCAAGTTTTCCACCTTGGGCGCCATTTTAAGGATTTCAAGGGTAAAAAAGCAGCAATTCATGAAGAGTAGATCCTGCGCATATTCATTCGGTGATAAACTCAATGCCAAGACGCTTGGAAGAATTTATCAGCGATAATGGAGATCATATGTCTTTCGAAACTTTTTGAAATTTTTAAAACAACCTTTTGCATCATAGTATTGGATTGTATCACTTGAAATGTAAAAATTTTATTGGAAATTTGAATACATCAACTGAAATTTAAAACACATCAATTAAAATCTAGATGTCAATTGAAATGTAAAACGCAATAATTGCAACTAAAAACACATGAATGGATATTTAAAAAAACATAAATTGAGTTTTGAAAGACGTCAATAGGAATAAATGTAAAAGACATCAATTGGAATTTAGAAACCTAATGTATAAAATCGGTTAACAATTTTTAATTTCCAACTGACGAATTTTAAAGTTCATTGGTGAATTTTAAATTTCATTTATTGTCTTTTAGATTTCATTTGATGTGTTTGAAATTTCAATTGATGTGTTTCAAATTTCAATTTAAGTGTTTTAAATTGCAATTGATGTCTTCTTTCAAATTTCAGTGGATATCTTTTAAATATCAAGTGATCTCTTTTAAATTTCAATTGATGTTTTTTAGATTTCAAGTGATTTATTACAAATATAAACTTTAAGTTCTAATTCCTGTATTTTACGTTTCAAATATAATTTTCAAATTCTAAGTGATATTTTTCAAAAGTAAATTATTATTATTGAATTTACACTGGAAATGGTGTAGTAGATTTGTTTCGACTAAGTATTTTTACAATTCTGAGCTTCTTGCAGGAAAGTAAATGATACTGTGCCATACTGAAACCGGTTGGGAACATTACCAGAGGCAATAAAACATAACTGGTCACTCCATTCTGCGGATACATCTGCATAAATTTGACCCGACCGATGCAAACATACTGGAATAGAGACGAAGGATGCCTTACTATTGCAGGATTAAGATTCCAGCACCTTGATACAATTCCTAGTTTGGGAAAGAACAGATAAACTGGAGAAAATTTGAGCAGAGGTCACACAAAAATGTTGCGTATTCTTTCTTCGGCCGCCGGTGGTGCAATGGTAGTGTGCGCGCCTCTTGTGCATGAGATCCTGGGTTCGATCCCTGCTCAGACCACCTTAAAAATTTCTTTCGGCGGCGGTAACCTCGCATAGTGCAGGCAACACTATCGAGTATTTAGCCATGAAAAAGCTTCTCAAAATACCGTTCGGAATCGGTGTAAAACTGTAGGTCCCAATCAGTGAGTGAAAACTGGAAAGCGCACAGCCCAGTGATTGTGAGAAGCTCTCCCCTGTCCCTTCATGGGGTGTAATGGGAAACCATTTATTTATTTTATTTATGCTTTCTAGGCTGTCCAATTTATATCATATGGGATTACTCTTAATGCTTAAGATAGCAGCTATTTCTGTCTGATACATCAACACGTCATTTAATACCGCTGTCCTGTTGATGCAGCTTGTACATAGTCCCTTCTCTCTCTCCTTTATTGTCTTAGAAAAGAATTGAAATGACTAGAAAAATAAATTCTTCGTAATGTCACAAAACTTTGGCAGTAACCTTGGTGTTTATAACTCCATATAATTTTAAAACTAGTGTGTTTTTTCTCTCTATATATCTCCAGGATTTGTTTTATATAAGTTGGTATTATCTTCCTTGACAACATCTAAGACAGCAACAGTAACATCGTCGTCCATGTACGTCAGTATGTCGTTTTATGTCTGTCCATTTTTATTCTTAGCGTTCGTTTCTGTTCTAAATTCAATTACAAAAGTGCAATCTTCATAAATCCACTTAAGTGAAATTTCAAAGCGAGCATAAATGTCATTTACTCTAAAACAAAAACAAACCAACAACAACTACAATAATAATAACACCTCCACCAACAGCGTAAATTTTTCTTCCAAAGACAGACTGTAGGTCCAAGCTAGAGGTCTGAACATAACAATATGAATATAAGAAGATGCGTTACAAAGAATACACGGATAAACAAAAGGGCGACAACTTTCCCTTCCACTGCTACATGGATGGATATACGTTACGTTGCATGAAACCAGATAAGATGTAAAGAAGAAAAAGGAAAGGACAACACTGCAATATAGTAAGAACAACAAGCTGTTGTAATACGTTGTTCTATTTCTAACTGGGCTATGCATTTTGCGAGGATATTAATGAGAACAACATTTGGGCCGTTCGAAATTTTAACACAGTTGTTATTTGACACAGTCATTTTAGTTATTGTTGTTATACAAATTTTCTGATATTTTAACGTGTTAATATATGCGAAGTTCATACTGCACGAGGTAGCTGGTCAGAACAATATATCCACATGTTAGTGTTATTGACCATAGGTTAAGTAGTGATTTTCCCCCGTCTAAAATGTTAAAAACGCATCAGACGTTTAAGAAGTGACTTACAGTTTTTGTTTTTAATTTTCATACTTTCTTCCTTCAATCTGGATTATTGCACCTTGTTTCAACCGTAAATACCTCGATAAAGAAGATTCGAATAGTAAAACGTTAATAGTAACAAATCAATGATACTGATTTGGCACAAAAAATAAAAATTTCTAATTCCAAAATCATTAAAATATAATACATAACTTCTACCTGTTAGGAGATATCGAAGGATGGTTTCGATCAGAACCATATTTTACGCCTCTGATACTCCGTTAGATATTAAACATTTGTCGTAACAGTTTACCTTCAACAAATTAGTGATGTTGTTTTATCTTGTATAGGATGACTTTAGTTTCTTAAAACATTTTGAGAACTTCTAGTTCAATGGCGAATTGTTTCTATATAGAATTTTCGTGGTTTGTTGACATAAACTTTGGACTTCAAATAATCCCACAGGAAGAAGTCTGAAGTGGTTAAATTGGAAGTGGCCTCATACAACATATATTTTTCCCTGATTTATGGAGTATGTGAGACAAAAATACAATACAATTATTACCAGTAAAACCGAAATATCTGGCAGCGGAGATGGGGGTCGCTTGGGTTGTTTGAAAGTTGCTGCTGTAGATATGGCAGGAACAGGTTATTCTAATAACTAACATTTCAATTCAATATTGAAGTTAGTACAACCTGGCAGAAAATTAACATTTTATGTAGAGCTGACATTCAAAGAAAAATTGATAGATTTCGAGAATGCAGTCGCTCGACATGGAATACAATCTTCACGATGACAGCCAGGGTCAGAAAAGTCATCGTTACCATCAACCTCATCAACTCTAAGATCATGTACACCACTCCCACTGCTGCGCTGAATATAGTGTTATATTTGTTGCCAGCAGATTGGTTGTACGTCTGACAACAGGATAAGGCAACTGCCACTGTGGGGTATGGTCGGAGTCAATCATGGTAGGTGTTCTCAACATTCCTGTTGACTACTAGAAACCGGGGTCACTATTCGTTCGGAAAGGTAGTCCTGGACCAAAGGAGTGCCTGGTATAGAGGAATATGTGTGTTTCTACACTGATGGGTCAAAAATGACTGATCAGTTTGGGTATGGAGTCTACTCTAGCGAACTAAGCTTGTCCCTTTCTCGAAAATTATTTGATGATTATAGCGCATATCGGGCGTAAATTTTGGCTATTAGAGAAGTTAGCAAGCACTTCAGAGGTAAAACTCTCTCTCCAAAAACGAGTATCCAACTCTGTCAGAATCTCATACAAACTGTCTTGCTTTATGGCGCAGAATCCTAAGTCACATCGAATGATGATGAAACATCACTGGAAGTCTTCATGAGAAAAATGCTCCGAAAGTATATATGATCCTATAATATAGAACCGTGGGTATCTACGACGGATGCACCTTGAGCTGTATAATCTGAATCTCGACATCGAAGTAGTAATGCGAATCAAAATATCCTGTCTACGCTAGCTAGGCCATGCCAGTAGAAAGGATTAGAATGAACCAGTGCGAAAGATATTTGAAGACGTACTCGCACAACAAAGGTGGACGGTTGGCCGTGAGAACTTGATGTTACCAACTGGGGGAGTAAAGCAAAAGATGGAGCCGGTTGGAGAAACATGTTATCCTCATATTGTAATACATTGATTGATCCCTGTATATTCTTTGAGGCCACCTAAGTAAGTAAGTAGGGGAGTGACGGGATTGCTGAGAGATATTAGTCCAGCAGACATGGAGGCAATGTCTTCCCCGACAGTCTGGCTGTTTTCATGCCCCTAAATTTAGTATTCCCACTCCGAGATGGCCAGTCGTACGATATTAACCTTTTGTAGGTACCAAGGCACAAGTACATTCCGGAAAACTGCACAACGGATAAGCTGACGAGACCAGGAACTACCTTCATCAGGAATTTCAACGTGTTGGTCTGCCATATTCCAATTTTGAGCATATCCTGCAAGAACGCTCCTATGTGGTAATGCAGTAGAGATAGATCTGGTCCATAGTGGATAGCAGGAGATTCATGAACCTTCTGTCTCTAGTCAGGACCAAGCTATCAACGCTTGTTTGAGGTTTGGTGGGACACTCTGTGATTCTTAGATGTATGGCGAGTCTAATAACTGTGAAAAATGCATTATGTAGAAGCTGCAATGATGAGGAAGAACTAAAATATACTGAACGTCTTGTCTGCATGTGCCCAGCACTTACCGGCAAAATGTTGTCTTCTATGAGATCATACTTATTTAGGTGCCTGAGAGAAATATCTTAAATAGGCGCAGGGAGGAACTGCTGCTTGGAGTTAAGGTAATTCGTCTATCGAATGCCACCAACACATAACATAACCTAATGCACCCTCAACAGACAGCATATACGCTGATATCTCTTTATCAGACCTTGTATAAAGATTAGTGTTTCCACGGTTGTCTTTTCGAAATTTCATTTTATCATTTTATTTTCAGTTCAAAACCTCAACATATAAATCAAAGTGTTTTGAAACGTCTTCTGCTATTCAAAGTATTTGAATATATTTGATATGGCGTTAACAGTTATGACCGTCTACAAGCGGGTCATCAGACTATATTATCAGTATACGTTAGGGCGGGTCAAATTGTATGGAGCGATTTTTTTGATGAAGCGTATAGCAAAAATGTAATCCATAGGTGATTTTGAGAAATTTTGCTCAAGAGACCATAGCTCTAAGTTGGATTTGGAGCCGCCCAAAATCTCAAAATTTTTTTGCCATATATATGGATTTCTTGAGCTATGGTCTCTTGAGCAAAATTTCTCAAAATCACCTATTGATTCAGTTTTTGCTATACGCTTCATCAAAAAAAAAAAAATTAACCCGCCCTAGTATACTTACTATTTTTATGTAAACGAATTAAATCCATGTATTATGAAAATAAATAATAATTCCCAGTTACCATTAATTTTTCAGGTCTTTAGAAGAAGAAGAAAAACCAAAGATGATGGAAATGCTATAGATGGTGTATTCTATTATTCACCATTTTCACCAGATGACAAAAACTGCTTCCGTGCGATCATTTTTCACACGTATACGACGAAAAAACATTCTAAAATCTTTTTTATTTCTATCCTGATGGTTGAATTTGTAAATCAAATAAAGCTAATAGAAAGGCATATCGCTTTTGATATTTTTTAACAAAAGCACGTTAAATAGTTTTTCAATAATTTTTTTTTTGAAAACAAAAAAAAAATAGATAATTTCCGTAAACTTCAAATCCACCGTTTATATTTCACAAAATTTGATATTTCTATCATCCTTGGAAATACATAAATAAATACAAATGAAACTCGGGTTTTTCACAATAGTTTATTGTTAGTAATTGATAGCAGTCAAGTGGCATAACAATTTAGAAAATGTTGTAAAGAGCATGTAAGTCTGACTTCAGGACTAACATCCGCTATAATATGTTTTAAAGCTACAGTCTTATTTAAATTAGAATTAATAAATAAAAATGCAACAACCGTCTACCGACGGTTATAACGGTTAGAGGGTTAATTAATTTATTTCCGTAACCATTTTCTAAGAGGATAAACCAGACCAATATTTTATCAGTTTTTGTGACTACTTTCAAGTTTTTTACGTAACTTATTCCATCCCTAAAAGTCTTTTGTACAATGTTTTCTATTGAAGCCCCTGGTGGAAGAAGGTGTTAACTCAACTCTAACAAACAACTAAACGTTTCTGATTTTAAAAAAATTAAAAAAAAAATTTTAAATTTAATTTTAATAGTTTAAATATCAGATGTTGACTTTTTTCTTATCTAAAACCAAATCAGATACCATGGAAACATTAAAAGAAAGTAAATATTGTTTTTGAAAAAAAAAAATTAGTAACCACCTTCTTCCACCAGGGGCTTCAATGGAGCTGTTAATCAGATATTTTAAGTAGATTATTTTGCCTTGTCTAAAAATGTATAAATTCTGAACGCAAGCCGCCATCCCTCATTGTATGCAAATAATTATAATTAATTTTCCTATTAAAGCTCTTTCGCTAACATAAACTGCACTTATGTCACAGCATTACAAAACATTTAAGAACAAGTGTCCCCATTGGAATACCCTTCAAATTTATGCGTATCTAGAACGTTGTATACAGGTCGAATATGTACATATTTACGCAGGAAAACTGTGGTAAATGTTCTCAGCAGCGAAATCAGCTAGGCCCACCTCATAGAACGCATTAGGGAAGTGTTCACTAATGCCCGGAATACTACAAATAAATTTTAAAATATTGAAAACCTACGATGGCAAATATAGAAATTAATATAACTTTGAAACTATTAATAGCATTTAATAAATTTTGTCTACAGAAGTTGATAAATGTTTCAAGTTATCAAACTTATTTATTTCTAAAATTATGTGTATTCTCGACATCTTAAGACCAGCTAGACATCTTGAGATTTAAAAAAAATCATGATGATGATCGCTTGATGATTTTTTTATATCTCAAGATGTCTAGCTTCCATTTCCATTTTAAAATTCTGCAATCGGTTACAAATTGCAAAAGATACAGGCTGCTGAATATGGAATTTTTAGTGCCTTTAAATAAGTGAACCGGAGTGTATTTGTACATATCATTTTTATACTCAATTATCCCAAAATTTAAACGAATTCAACATGAACTTTTCAACTTTTCTTTGAAGTTTGTTTTAAAAAAAAAATATTAGTAATATTCATGTAAACGCGCAAGAGCCTCGAAAGCTCGTAAACTTGCACAGCAAACGTCAAATAAAAATGTTTTCTTTTCAAAACGACTTGCACAAATGTAGAAAAGCTTGGAGTCAATTTTGGTGAGCAAACATCGAAAACAAAACGTCGGACATTTGTGCAAGTCGTTTTGTATGGGGACATATTTGTTTTGTTTTGACGTTTCATGTGCAGGTTTTCTCGGTTTTTGAGTGTCCACGTTTAAATGAATATCACGGCGGGGGAAAAAAAGCCCCAATGAAATAACGCGCCAAACATGTGAACAGGGAAAAACAACAACGAATGACCATGCCATGATGTATTTTTTTTTTCATTTTTGGGGCTTTATTTCATTTTATAATTTGGTCACTTATTTCATATGAAGTAACTCCCCAAATTTGAGAATGAAATAAAGCCGCAAATATAATTGTTGGGGCCTTATTTAATTTTCCTAAAAAGGAAATTAAAAATTTTAGTGAAAAAAAATTTGATTTGAGCGTAAATCGGTTGTAAATGAAAAATTCGCGTGAATGGAACTTATCGCAGTTATATCACCTCCAATATCCTCACAGTCACGCTATATTTAATTTAAAGCCTTTAGTTCTTTATAGGCTTCTTCTTCGTTTCTATGATTGTGTTCGATGCATTTTTTTTGCAAGAACACATTTCGCATTGGGTAATGGGTTAATTCTCGCTTTACATGTTTTGTTTCGAAACTCATATTATATTGTATTTTTATACACTGATTTTTTTTAAATATAATTTTTTGTTCAATTAAGTACTATAACTCAAAACTTCTTCCATTTCCAGGAATAATTTTGAAATTCATTATAATTTGATGTTCACTACGCGACGTAATCTCACAAACTGAATAGTAAACAAATAGTTACATTGATGATTGTCAGAGGCACACGGTAGTTCTAAAGGGTTTCATCCAGAACTTTTGAAGAATCCTCGTTTTTAGGAAAATGAAATAAGGCCCCAAAAATTATATTTGCGGCTTTATTTCATTCTCAAATTTGGGGAGTTACTTCATATGCAATAAGGCCACAAATTATAAATTGAAATAAAGCCCCAACAAATTAAAAAACACCCCAATTCTCGTTGTTGTTTTTCCCTGTACACACGTATGGGGCCTTATTTCATTTTCAGTTTGGGGCGTTATTTCATTGGTGCTTTATTTCACCCAGCTAAACGTTCAATATCTAAAGAACATTTTAAAACTTTTTAAGTCTTTTTAAGAATAAAACCCATTTTTTGTGTGCATACATTTTGTACTATTGTATTGCTGTGTGTACTTTTGAGCACACTTTTTTTTACATTTGTATACACTTTTTGTGCCTTTGTGTACACTTTTTTAATAAAAAAATAAATAAATAAATAAATGGTTTCTCATTACATCCCATGAAGGGACTGGGGAGAACTTCTCACAATCACTGAGCTGTGCGCTTTCCAGTTTTCACTCACTGATTGGGACCTACAGTTTTACACCGATTCCGAACGGTAATTTGAGAAGCTTTTTCATGGCTAGATACTCGATAGTGTCGCCGTCACTATGCGAGGTGACCGCCGCCGAAAGAAAATTTGAAGGTGGTCAGAGCCGGGTTAGAACCCAGGATCTCATGTACAAGAGCCGCGCACACTAACCATTGCACCACCGACGGCCACTTTTTTAATATTTATGTAAAATTTCTGAACCGCGATGTGTTACCTTAAAAAGTTTCTCTTCAAAAATAATTTATTTCGCTGCATCTGAGTTGGTACTATGTACGTTTTATGAGCAAACCGGTTAGTTCCACTTACAAAGTTTAGAATTAGTGTAGCGGCAAAAATATACAAATCGACACAAAGTCAGCTGTTATATATTGAGAGGGCAGAGAATGCAATATTTTCACCCTTTTTGGGAATAATATTCTTAGGAAAGAAAACAACACTTTTACGTACGGTTGCAAATTTGTTCACCAACAAATATGTATAAACTCAAAAAAAAATAATTTCTTCTCCAAAATTAAATCACCTTAATACATTTTATTTTGATGCATCTCTACTTTCAAGTATCAAAAGCAGAGTGTCAAAAAAACCGGAATTGTTTAGAAACCGGTTTACGGGTTATTATTATAATTTTTTTAAGGATATTAACACAAATTAAGTAAAATCCGATTATCCGGTTAATCGGTGTCAAATAACCGGTTTCCGGTTTGTTCGAAAATTTCTTTTTTTAAAAACCGGCACACGGTTAATAGCAAAAAAAGCGGTTAACCGGAGTCCCCGGTTTTGGACACTCTAATCAAAAGCCTCTCAAAGTATAGTTGTGAAAAGGAGCAAACATTTTACACCACAGATTTAAGAGCAGAAAAACAGAGTTTTGTTGAGAAGAGACTAAGAAGCTGTCCGTGTTATTCAAAATTGTTAAGGTTGTACTATCGTTAGTTGTAATGCCTAAAACCTATTTCCTGGCATGCCATGATATATACTTTAGTTAAAAATCATGTCACAATATTTGTTTGTAACAACTTTTTAAAGTTAACATATGCACGGTAGAATGCCTGAAATTCATAATCCGCTGCTGGACAGTATACATACGTATTCTTTACCACTACTACAACAATAAGCTATAGCCGTAGTAGAATATTGTAAAATCACAAGCTGATGTTTTCATTTTTTTTTTCATATCTTTTGTACGTCGCCATCATTTGCCCTGCTGTTATGCCCGAACACAATTCAAGCGTTTAAAAGGCGATAACACCAAATGTGCTCCAAAACAAAACTTTAGATTCTTCATCGTTGTTGCTATTGCTGTCGTTGCTTCTCCTGTTGCTGTTGTTAGTGTTGTTGTCGTTATTTTCCTCTTGTTTGTGTAAACTATAAACAATGTTGGCAACTAAAAACTAAAACATCGCAGCTCTTAAGCAACAATACAACAATAATAAATACAGAAATAATGACAACAACATTTTCGTGTTGCATGAAAACATTGTTGTTGAGAGGGTGACTGTAACAGCAATAGCACTAGCAACTGCAATGGTAATGGCGACACCAACAGCACAAAGGCTATTGTCGTTGATGTGCTCCACTCAGTTTAAGGCACCAAAAGCTTGGGATAAACAGGATTTTGTAACTTTTACCTAACAAAAAGGTGTCAAAACTTTCTAGTTGCAATAACAAAGTATCAAAGATGGTTGGATTTCTTAAAAGGGCATTCAACACGAGGTACGTTTTAATTATAACGTCATAAGATGTAGTATGATTAATGATAGGTTTCAAATAGAGTTGTATTTTATAAATTTATTACTTTTGTACTGTAGTACTTTTTTCAAAATACCGTTCGGAAGCGGTGAGTGAAAAACTGTAGGTTCCTATCAGTGAGTGTATAACTAGAAAGCGCAAAGCTCACTGGTTGTGACAAGCTCTCCCCAGTCCCTTCGTGGAAAACTATTTTTGCATGCACTACTTTACATATCAAATGACTGTCTATGATACTTAGTGCTCGTGACCCTTGTATAATAAGAACGTGAGATCAATTCATGCACTGACTACTTTTCATTTCTTTCGACAACCTCATGAGGTCAGATGTCTTACACATATTAACTAAACAAATTAATCAAATTTTAACATATTACTCCAACTGGTTCTATACTTCGCCTTTTCTCGCCAGTTGGTAACACCCCGGATACGGAGGGTTTCTTCGGCCTGGTCTTACCATCGGAGTCTTGGTCGTCCTCTTATCCTGTTTCCATCGGGTACATTATCCAAAACCTTTCGCGCTGGCTCATCTTCATCCATTCTGATAAATGGCCTAGCCAACGCAATTGGCTTAATTTGATTCGCCTAGCTATGTTCACGTCAGAATACAAATGATATAGCTCTTGGTTACAACGACTTCGGTACTCGCCGATTTCTTTAACAGGGCCATATATTTTACGGAGAATTTTTCCGTCGAATATTCCCAGGTGATTTTAATCCGCTTGCGATATGACCTAAGTTTCGGAGCCATATGTCAAGACAGGTAAAATGAGAGTCTGGTATAGCTGTACTTTTTTGCCAGTTTTGTTTTTCTTAAACTGCCTGCTGAACCCAAAACCGAATCTATTTGCAGATACAATTTTCCTATTTATCTCCAGGCTGACTTTGTTGTCCCTGTTCGCGGCGGATCCAAAGTAGATAAATTCAAAAATATCACTTCAAAATTAGATCGGCTGTCGACGTTCAAGTGCGGACCAAGTCGAGAGGTTTACCTAGTCGTTGACACCATCAATTTAGTTTTGCCCTCATTCAACGCAAGACCCAACTTCGATGACTCTTTTTCGAATTTTGAAAATACTATAGCAACCTCTCGCAAATTTCGCCCCATGATGCCTATATCGTCAGCATACGCCACCAAAATATGGCTTTTCATGTTGATGGTCTTGTTGGCATTTACTGCAGCTTTTCTCATTATTGTCTCCATTAAGATGTTGAAGAGATTGCACAAAGTGTGTCGCCATGTATTAGTCCTCGCTTGGTACAGAATAGTTCAGTGAGGTCTTTCCCCACTTTCACTGCTGATTTGGTGTTGGTCAGCGTCATTCTACAGAAGCGGATCAGTTTTGCTGGATTCCCAAGTTCAGACATAGCAGTTTTCGCCGTATGGGGCTATCGAAAGCAGCTTTGTAATCGACAGAAGGGTGGTATGAATCGATTTGCTTTTCGTGGGTCTTTTCCAGGAGTTGGCGTAGCGTGTATATTTGGTCACATACGCGTATAACAGTTACCAAGAATTATATATTGATCATGCCGAGTGGGCATTCAGTTTCTTGATTTCTTTAATATTATTTTATATTTATATTTAAATACTTTTATTTACTCTTAATGACCATACTAATCTAAATAACAGGGCGATTAATGCTGCGCCTGAAAGTATATCCATACCACAAACCAGTTGACGAGTCGGCTGCAAGTACTTTATTTTTAAAAAATTTTATACTACAGGGTCTGGAATCGGGAAGTAAAATCTGGAAGCTGGTAGAGCCACTGACGGCAAGAAGCATAACTGGTATAATGAGCTGAGGCTTTTGGCGTTATGAGTTCAGTTGGTGATTAACCGCCGGAAAGTAAGCAACGCGATTTGATAGTAAAACATAAGACTTATTAAAGTGGTGTTAACAAAAGTAAACTGTTGTACTATTTATATAAGTAAAATAAAAGGACAGTAAAATAAAAGGTGAGCTTTCTAGTATTACACTCACTGATGGGACCAACGATTTTACACCGATACCGAACGGATTCTTTGACAAGTTTTTTGATGGTTAATTACTCCATTGAGTCGCCATCAATAAGCCTCTTTGAATAAATGACTCATAACGGCGAGGCCCGAATCGTCCGAGGACTATTCGTCTAAGTATGGTGAGCTTAAATGAGTGTATCTTATCACTTAAGCTGATAATAAATGCATCTTCTGATCATAACTTTGAGAAGTTTTGTGTATATCGATAACATCGAATTCGATTTATTCCGTTTTGGATATAGACTAACACATTACAGATAAGTCATAAGTCTCATTTGACGTTCCACTTTGTGTTTCTTCCGAGAGGAATCCATCTTCTGTGAGCAGTTTAATTACAACAAAATATGCGAACATCGTACCCATTTGTAATTTTGTGCATTCACGATGTTCTTGTTTTTATATATTTTGCAGCTATGCCCTTACAGAAAAATTTTGTTTAGGCAGCTGAATTAGCCGTTCCCGAATTTATAGGTCGCCACAACCACACTATAGATCACCACAGCGGAATCAGAGATTTCCCAACCGAATCAGAAAATTTCCCATCCGTATAAGAGGTTGTCACAACCGACTTAGAGGTAGCCACAATCGAAGTAGAGGTTGTTACAATCAAATTAATGGTTGTCGTAGCCGAATTAGAGGTTGTCACAGTCGAATTCGAAGTTGTCACAACCGAATTAATGTTTGTCACAACCGAATTATAGGTTTGAATTTGTTGATGTGTTAACATCTATAGGTGCGGGTATGGCCTAAATTCCGACTGCGCTCACACAGATTGTCAGACTGCGTTCACACAGATTGTCCGACTGCGATCACATATTGCATATTCCTCCGAAACGGCTGGACTGATTTGTATGAAATTTTGTGTGCACATCGGGTAGGTCTCAGAATCGGCCAACATCTATTTTTCATACCCCTAAATGATAAGGGCCGTCGGTGGTGCAATGGCTAGTGTGCTCGGCTCTTGTACATGAGAACGTGAGTTCGATCCCTGCTCAGACCACCTTACATTTCTTTCTACGACGGTCACCTCGCTTAGTGAAAGCGACACTATCGAGTACTTAGCCATGAAAATGCTTCTCAAAATACCGTTCGGAACCGGTGTAAAACTGTAGGTCCCTACCAGTGAGTATAAAACTAGACAGCGCACATCTCACTGATTGTGAGAAGCTCTCCCCAATCCCTTCATGGGATGTTAAGGGACACCATTTTTTTTTTTTTTTAAATGATAAGGGTGACCCACCCCTATATAGAACACAGATTTGTCCGACTGCGAAACACAGATTGTCAGACTGCGAAAAAAACACACTCTGATGTAGCGGCAGCGAATAGTTGTTGTATTGTGTGGGTGCGGAGCACTCTCAGAGCAAAGAGAATAATGACGTGATTATACGTATATAAAAATGAGACTGCAAGAGAGTAACGAAAATTTTATGAACTTGTGTAGCGTATCTACGAATATAACAATGTATGTATGTTCAAGTGTCTGTTTCTTTGCATTCTCTTTGTTTTGTATGGGTATAAAATAAAAAGTATTAAGCAAGAAAATAATGCACTTGTCTTTAAATATTTTTAAGTGTTATTAAGTATTAATATTATTTAAATGAAACGTCATCATATGATTGAACGCGTTTTTTTATTATTGTGAGAGGTAAGTCATTAATTTAGCGATCCTGTACTCTCATAAATAAGTCCAAAGTGATAAAATAATGCACTTCATTAAAGGTAGTTATTAGGGAACAATTACTTCTTACATGCCACTTCCAATCGATTTTGATGTCCCGACTATCGGGACTCCGCACCAATTCTGGCGTGCTGTGTCTATCGACTAAGGTCCTAACGAAGGAAGTTTTTGTAATTCTGTGGTAAAGATGTTTTAAGTTTCTTTAATTGTTATTTGTTACTCATGTTGTGTATTTTCCAGACTGATGATGACTCTCAGCGAGAGTCGAAATATTGGAAAATAAAAAAAAGTGAAAAGAATACGAAAATTATTTCTTTTTTTTAACGGCCAAAGCCCAAAAGACAAAATTGAAAATTTCCTGAAACGTTTGACCTCAAAATCAATAATTACAATATTTTTACTTATCATTCTTAATAACCACAAAAAAGTCTTTATGCTACCGAGGCAACAACAATTGTACACTCTTTAACTTTTTAAAAATATAATATTTGTTTCTAAAATCCAAAAACTTCTTAAGGGCAAAATCGGTTATTGCACCTGAAATGATGCAACTTTCGGTTGCTGCAACCGAATTTGGTATCAATTTCGGTTGTTAAATCCGAACTAATTTCAAAATCCGATTGTTGCTACCGAAATTGCAGTAAATTTAGTTGACAGAATAAATATAATTGAATAATCAGTTGTCACAACCACATCAATTATGAAACGAGTCTTGTGGGGACTAAGTTCAGTCGTGGCAACCTCAAAACTCTTTTCAAACAAATAGTTCTCTGGGTTGCGCCTCAGCAAAAGAATTATTCTCTTGTCTTAAGATCTGACAACTTCAATACGTTTGAAACCCTTCAGTCAAACAACCAAAGAGCGAGTTTTGGTTTATCTCTGGTAGTTTAGTCTATGTTTTGGGATAGGTAACATAAAAAATTATATCTCTCTTTTCATATCCTTAGCAAGCATTTGCACATCAAAATGTGGGATCGATCCCCGGTGTGACCACCTTAAATTTCTTTCGGCGATGGTACTAAGATTAGTGACGTCTACACTATCGCGTATTAAGGTCTTAAGGTTCGGATTATGTGTGAAACTGAAGGTCCTGATCAGTGGGTCTACAAATTAGCAACCGTTCAGCTCAGTGATTGTGAGTAACTCTCCACTATTTTTTAATAGGCTGTAATGGGAATCTGGGGTTTTTATGTTAGGAATGCAGCACAATTATTACCACCCCTCGTAGCAAAAAAAAAAAAACAATAATTCCTTAGGATGTACGAAATAGAACTGGATAAGCACTTATGCATGTAACATTTTATTTTGCACTCCCGCAAGCTGTACTAGACCTATTTAACTTTCTCACGCTGAAAAATAACTTCGAAATGGAACAGAATTAATAGAAAATATCACTTGGCTCCAAACTTATAAATAATTCCATTACACTCAGCATATCTCATCATCCAAATTCATACTGTGACACGAGAGGACAGTTTTGCTACCAGCTCTCCATTTGGTAAAACAATAACGCAAACTAAAGAAAGGAGATACATTTAACCTGAATGCATCAAGATTTTGCCATTGTTGTGGATGGAAATAACTTTAGCATTTATTGTTTTTTAACCATTCAGAAGTAGCAGCCGAGTGAGCCAGCAAGTGAGTGGAAACGTTGAGAACAAATAGTAAAGTTAAGAAAGAGAAAAACTTTTAATATTTTACACCCCTTTCCATTGAAACTTTTGATATTTTATGACAACAAGTAAACAATATAGTTTAACACTATTTGCTCCTACTTCAGCCTCTACTCCGATTCAGTTTCAACTCCTTCCACTTGCAGTTAGAGTCCGACTTGTTAGCACTTTGTTGTTTGCTGTGATGGGATGGTGTTTTCACTTTTGTTGAATTTTGGTTATTGTGCACCGCCTTTAAGGGTGGCACTGCCGTTTATACTCGTATCACGCCAGAATTCAAATACACGGTTGCATTCGTCGCAACCCAAGTAAAAATATAATGAAAAATAAAAATAAGAAACAGTCGAAAACTTTGGTATAAATTAAAAAAAATTAAACTTTTAATAGTTTACATCATGATTCTTTATGAAAATTAGTAAATTGATAACTACACGCTTAGAGTTTTCCCCCAAATGGTGAAGGTATAAAAACTTCGCAAGGGAATAAGTCGAGTGAAAACATGATAAATGAATTATAAGGACTTGCACTTAACCATATTCAAGGCGGAAAATGTTATTGTCGGTTGATAAATCGACGAATTTTGGGGTAATTTTACGTGTATATTTCTCTAAAACTATAAAATATATTTAAATGGCGTCTAATTGTTTGAACGTAGTGGTATTGATTGGCGTTCACAATATTTTGTTTTTATCCTGGCGATTGTTTTTAATAGTGTATATGTATGTGTTTTTTTTTTTAATTTTGCCATATTAATATACAACGGAAAATATTAAGGTTAATTTTAGGTAATTCATTTTATTTAAAAACAATTATAAACTTCTGAAAAATGGGGAGAAACTATTATCATAAATATTTAAGTGAGTGAAGTTATAAACGTTTATAATTAGCAAAGACAAGAACCATTATGGTAATTGTCAATAGTTGTAGAAATATTAAATGAAGACACATCCAGAAAATTTAATTTTCTTGGATAGTATTCAACGAAATTCGGAAAAATGTACCCCACGAATAAAGAAAAAAAAAATACTCAGAAATAGAAAAACCTTGAAAATACGGAACTAAAAAAAATATATCCCTTTGATTCGCCCAACCCCCGCAGTTTTTGGGATATGCCCACTTAATTTTTAAATTTTTTTTTAACATAGGTCCTATTTGAACTAATTATATCTCCGGCCCAAAATAGAACCTGAAAAAGCTGGGGCTCGCGTTGGATACCTTAGTTCGTGGGCTATAAATGGTACCACTTTCATTCGCCCCACCTCTGCGGGTTTGCAGACAGACGCATTCAGTCTCTCTAACATATACATCTTGACTACAAGGTCTTAATCACCCGTATTTTCAAGGTTTTGCTATTTCTGGGTAGACCGGGTGCTCCTTAATTGGTAGGGTAAATTTCGAATTTCATTGAATACTTTCCAAGAAAATTAAGTTTTTCTGGATGTATCTTCATTTAATATTTCTACAACCATAATGGTTCTTGTCATTGCTAGTTATAAACGTTTATAACTTCAAATAAACGTTTAAAATTCAAAAACAACATTAGTTTCATTTTGGAAATAAAAGTATTTCTTATAAGAAACATCCCGATTATTACGGTTTTTCAGAAAATTAAAAGACGGGAATTCTGCTTTTAGACAAGAACTTGTTTCCTGTAAAAACGTCGTTAAATCTAAGGATTCCATGAGCTCTGACTGTGATATGATATGTATGATAAAAATATTTTTTTCTACATTCGTTGAGCATTTGGAAGCAAAATATTATATACATATGTAAGTAGAAAGCACTGTTCCAATTATAAGCTTCACTTATGCTTAATCGATGTCAAAGTTATGGTAACGTGTTCTGTAACAGTGTGATTAGTGCTACGCCTAAGAGTTTGCCTTGCACCAACATACCACCATCAAACCACTATCATGAATTCGCTTCAGAATCGATTCGGTTAAGATATGTATCTCCCCACTATTATTTCGTTGCTCGCGATTTTATCGAGTAGATTCTACCCGATTCCAGAGGGCTATATTGATGGCGGTATTTCTTCAAGGTGGATTCATTAACAAGTATACGAAAACAAAATGTAACGAATAGAAGGATCTCAAATTTGCTAGAATTAACTCATTTGAAGATGTTGAGTTTGTGTAAATAACAGGTGAGCCGCGTTTATGAGTTATTCTGTGATTAAACGTTTAACCATACAGTTCGTCGGCAATAGTGATATCAAGTAAATCCCCAAAAGTACGCAACTATAAGCGAACCACAGACTTGTCATTCATGAGCATCAACACCAGCTATCGTTGATGTTTATTGTCGGTTTACCGCCTTTCTTGATACAAAGTAAGAATGTAATCGAAGTTGTTCGCATCACTATCATGTTCACAAAATATTTTGATAATATTTTTTTAAATTCATAGTCAGAAAAAAAGTTATCGACCAAGTTCGTGCTCATGAATGACAAGTCTGTGTTGCGCTTTATTTAATAAATAGTAAAAAAGGTTGATTAAACTCTCATTGTGAATGTTAAGTTTGTGTAAGTGGTCGATGTACTTATTGTAATTTAAAAAGAACTTTGTTATATTAATGGGAAATAAAACAGCGCCAAAAAAGGTATAATAATGCATTAAACCAATACTTGATGGTCATATTTGTATGGGAGTTAAATCTTCACGACTTTGAGATATATAGTTTTTTGATTACCTGCTAAAGTAAACACTTTCTATGGTGTGAGCAGTGTTGCCAGTTTAGCACTTTAAGTGCAATTCTCTAGCTCTATTTTTTTGGCTTCCGCACTTTTTTTGAAGAAACATGCTAAATGCTCTTTAGCACTTTTTTGACTAAGTTTTGCAAACTTTTGCAAGTGAGTGAAGTTAATAACTAGCAAAGACACCAACCATTTTGCTTATTGTGAATGGTTAGGAACAAATTAATTTGTAACCTGCTGAGAAAATTTAGTTTTTCCCGGAAAATATTGAAGCAACAAAATTTTCACATGACATGGAACTACCCCTGATCTATCCAGAAATGGTGCAACCCAGTGGATGCTTTATTCTAGGACATTGTCACAAGGCTGTGAATATTGGAGCTGGGGATATCATAAGTACTCTGGGAGCCCCGGTATCCAACTCAATCCCCACCTTTTTCAGATTCGATTTCAAAGTGTGCGTATCCGTAGTGAAAAAATGCAGTTTTCATATGAAAAATTCTGGAGAGAATGAGTGGACATATCTGAAAAACGATAGGGGTGGCATCAATCGTGGGGATAGTATAAGTAGTCTGGGAGCACCTGTATTGAACCCTGTCCCCACTTTTTTTAGATTCGATTTCCGAGTGGGAGTATCCGGAGTGAAAAATTCAGTTTTATATGCCCACTCGTCCTCTCCAGAATTTTCCATATGAAATGTGAATTTCCTCCCTACGGATACGCCCACTCTGAAATCTAATCTGAAAAAAGCGGGCACAGGTTTGGATACCGGGGCTCCCAGGCTACTTATGGTATTCCCAGGATTGATGCGACCTACGCCGTTTTTCCGATATGCCCACTCGTCCTCTCCAGAATTTTCCATATGAAATCTGAATTTTCTCCATACGGATACGCCCACTCGGAAATCGAATCTGTAAAAAGTGGGGACAGGGTTGGATACCGGGGCTCCCAGACTACTTATTGTATCCCCATGATTGATGCCACCCCTATCGTTTTTCAGATATGTCCACTCATCTTCTCTAGAATTTTCCATATGAAAATTGAAGTTTTTCACTACGGATACGTCCACTTTGAAATCGAATCTGAAAAAAGCGGGGATAGGGTTGAATACCGGGGCTCACAGACTACTTATGGTATCCCCATTATCGATGCCACCCTCGCCGTTTTCCGGATATGCCCACTCAACCGCTCCAATATTAACAGCCTTGTGAATATTTTCCGGGAAAAACCAAATTTTCTCAGCAGGTTACAAATTAATTCGTTCCTAACCATTCACAATAAGCAAAATGTTTGGTCTCTTTGCTAGTTATAAACGTTTATAACTTCACTCACTTAACTTTTGACTATTTTGGCTCCTTTTTTAGCATTTTTTCATAATGAATATCTGTTTTTCGGAAGTGAACTCTGAAATAATGGGTGTTTCCAATCAGGAATTGTAACATATATAGAATCATCACGGGTGTCGATGTTAAATATCTACGTTAGTTGCCATTTAAAAAATCTGTTACTGCAAAAGTATTCTTCTATTTATTTTAGACTTCTTATTAATTTCATTAATTTTGATGAACGGATGGCATCATAAAAAAATAAATGGTTTCCCATTACATCCCATGAAGGGACTGGGGAGAACTTCTCACAATCACTGAGCTGTGCGCTTTCCAGTTTTCACTCACTGATGGGGACCTACAGTTTTACACCGATTCCGAACGGTAATTTGAGAAGATTTTTCATGGCTAGATACTCGATAGTGTCGCCGTCACTATGCGAGGTGACCGCCGCCGAAAGAGTTTTTTTTTGAAGGTGGTCAGAGCCGGGTTCGAACCCAGGATCTCATGTACAAGAGCCGCGCACACTAACCATTGCACCACCGACGGCCGCAGGACTCTAAAACCCAAAAATAAATTTGTCGGTTTGTACATTTTGCCTCAAGTTTAGCACTGGTCAAAATGGCATAGGCGATTCAACCGCCTAATTAGTTTAATGAGTTTGAAAAACAAAAACAGCTTTTATTAAAGCGGTTACTTGGTTAAGCGCTTTTGAGTTTATAGGGTTGAGTATTTCAAATTTGAACACGGCTTTTAATTTTAGTCTTAAAATGATATATATTTCTGATTTAAGTATGGATTTCGTATATGAAATTTTATACAAAAATGTGACACTTAATCTAAATTATTGATTTTAAATATGAATTAAAAAGTTGTATTTTTCAAAATTTGATAAAACAATGTATTTCAAATAAATATAATTTTAAAATGTAGATAAAGTTTGAGTGCGTGTTTAAAATTTGAATACACATAATACTATGATACGATACCGTTTTTATAAGCCAATTACAGAAACGAAATTTAAGAAAAAAATTAACGTAGTGAAACGATAATGGTTGCTAAACCTAACTCGAAACAAGTACAAAAATTTCAGTTGGTTGAACTGACTTAAACATAGCCTCAGCCGTAGTTATCCTTTGGGTCCGAGTTTCATTAAAAAAGGTTCATATTTTTGTTTTGGCACCCGATCAACCTTCAGTTATTTTTCAAATTTCAAATTTACAGACTATAAAGCAATATCTGATTTGAAGATAATCACATACACTAAATATTAAATATATCGATTTGTATGACATGTACCAGAAGGAGTGTGGTCATAACACATATTTTCCATCCCTAACTAAGTTTGGTTAAATAATTGCCAATAACAAAGTTTCATTGTGATCGTTGAAGAGGTTTACGGCAGTTACCGTTGACCAAACTTGTCAGATAGACAGACGGGCATGGAACAAAAGTCTGAAAAAGTCCCAAAACGAATTTGATCCATCTAATATGACTCATGCTATGCGTTACACTTGTGCTCGAAAATACATGGTCTACGAATTTTTGTTTATCGAATATAAAGCGTAAAGTTCTCGCAGTGCTACAATATTTGATTGTTTCAGTTTTTTTTGCAAATTGCACTTTTTTGTCAAGTTTTTTTTTGATAGCCTCTGGCAACACTGGGTGTGTGAGTAAGCAATTTTAAGTTACCCCCACCATCCACTCACTACTAGTCAAAAATTAGTTTAGTGAGAAACGGTTCTTATTTATGCCAAACTTTGTTAGAATACCCGGCACTCAGAATTAGCAGGATGTAAACTGTCATAAAACCAAACATGAAAAACCTACTCGCAAACAATTTTACTGAGTATATCTATTAGTATACTTTTAGGCATTATACGCATAAATGCACAGGGCGACACACAATTGAATCATATCCCACCAAATTTATTTAGCGTAACAATTCGACTGAGTACATTAGCATACTTTTAGGTGACATATTTCCATTATGTACAAGCATAAATAACTAACTACCAAATTCTGGGTGCCTGGTATTTTTGGTGATTCGAAACTACGGCAAACAACAAACAATAAAAACTTGACAGACGACACTGACTTGACTGATTGACTGCGAAGTCTGGCTTGGCTGGCAGTGTTGCCAAATATCCAGATTTATCTGTTTTTGGAGGTCTTTGAAGTGCAAAAAACATTCTTGCAGATTTGTACTCCAAAAAACAGATTTTTCAAATCAATGCAATTTTTTTCTATTTCATTCGAATACGAAGAAGCATTTATTTAATAGTTAACCAACATTTACTCTAAAGCTGATCAAAAGTGCGACGTACTCTTGATTTTTCCCTGACACTACAAACAAATCTGACTAACGATATTTTATTTATAGTTTATGCGAGCGTTGTAATTATTATATATATACATATATACAAATATTTGTATTTTTTAAAAACGTTTTGTTAATTTCGGTAGAAATTTTATTAATTTTTCTATTAGGATAATTTCAATCGAAAACATTTCTTTGTAGTCCCTGATATATTGAAATTTGGCTTTAAAATGAGATAATGTTGCCCCGATCACCCCATACACTCATGGATAATTCGGTCGGACATTTGAAAAACCACTATCGTTTTGATTCTGTCCGACTTGGGAGAAAATTTATTGCATCAACAATTGGCCTATTTTTTTGCATATTTTGGTCTGATTAACGGTGATAAAAAAATTTACGCTGGTACATATTTTTCGAAATATAGGCCTAAAAAGATTGAATGTGTATAAGTCAGCTATTTATTAGCCGATCCTGTTGAAATAGATTTTACTAGAAACGTCCTTCTAAAATCTATACATCCATATATAAATACCGGGTGTCTGGTAGCAGATTTATATTTTCAAACTTAAATAAAAAACATAATAATTGACACAAAGAACGATAGAATGGAAATGCGGATTTTATTTTTTTAAAAGTATGTCATCCATATGATCCAGATAAACTACGTCAAAAAATTGTTTTGTCATTTCTGGTTGATCAACTTGTTTTCATTTTGTTGTATAGTGTTATTGGACAGAATTTTCCACAATTCTTTCAAACGAAATTTATAAGTGCGAATAAACAATTGAAAACCATATGTGTTTTCACTTTAAACAAAAGTTATATCTAAAATAAATCAGTTTATGGTTTTCCCGCATCCTGTACTTGTATTTGGGCTACCTTTTTTATATGAATTGCTTAAAAATATAAATAAATAAATGGTTTCCCATTACATCCAATGAAGGGACCGGGGAGACCTTCTCACAATCACTGAGCTGTGCCCTTTCCAGTTTTCACTCACTGATTGGGACCTACAGTTTTACACCGATTCCGAACGGTATTTTGTGAAGCTTTTTCATGGCTACGTACTCGATAGTGTCGCCGTCACTATGCGAGGCGACCGCCGCCGAAAGAAATTTGAAGGTGGCCATAGCAGGGTTCGAACTCACGATCTCATGTACAAGAGCCGCGCACACTAACCATTGCAAAATATAGTAAATATGTTTAATAGTTATGTAGATGTGAAATTTGTGATCGATGGTCATGTTATTATAAAGTAGAATCATCATACAATTTCTAAATGTAACTCCCACACGACTGACTAAATCCATTAATATATAAGTACGTACTTACGTGTGTAACAAAAATTCGTCTCTATCAACTATTATCGTCATAAAAATGTTGCGCCCGAGTAAAACAAGTTTATGATTTATAATAAAAAACAGAAATATATATTTATTTCATTGCAAAATTTTAAATTAGGGCAGCACCAATAAACATACATTATAAAATTAAAGAAATTATCTGCTGTTAATTAATAGTTCTTCTATAAATCTATGGTGGGCTATGGACGTGGTTTACATTTACGATAAATTTCCTGTAATTAGCTGGATTTCTTAAATCCCACACAGTCACTTGATCAATATATATACGATATAAATATATTCAAGATTAAATCATGATCATTATGATACGCGACAATCCCACACATTAACAATAATAATAATAATATTGTAATAATAACTATGAAGGCATTTTCCCTTCATAGAATAAGAGATATCGTAGTTAGTCATTTTGGATACATAACTTAATTGAAAAAGTTGGTTCTTGATTCTACTGTACTTCTGCTTCCAATTTCAATTTTAGCATTTGCGAGCATTGGTATCTCAGTCTAGCTTGAAAATGCTAATCGGATTTGCCAGAAGTGTTTAGTAATAAAAAGGTTGATAGTCTTCATTAATTCATCAATTATTTCAAACTCTTGTTGAATTTTTATTATCATAGATTAAAAAGTCAGCCACAACCTTGTATGCAATTTTGACGAATATTTGTATATTTTTGGTATAAATAATAACAAAAATGTGCATTGTCAGAAGCGTAAATAAAGAAAACTAATAGATGAAGGATTGAGCCTGTATATCAACATTGAACATCGCACTGTGGGATATATTTCAGGAAAATTTCCAAAGTTGACTACGTTTGGTTTTTCGATTTCCAAGAAAACAAAATGTTTGGTGTTTTACTTTTAAATTTTTTTTAAACATATTTTGACAATTGTTCATGATGCGTACAAAAAATTTAAGTTTTTTCGCATTGCAGATATATCGCAATTTTCGAAATTAAATCGAAGAATGTTTATCTTGTTTTTGGAATTTCTTGAACTGTATCCCATTTAGTTTTAGAGATATTGCACTTAATTTTCTTTGTGAAAAATATTGATTATTGATTGATTACATAATAAATAAAGTACACACAATGCAAAGAACGATGACAAAAATAAATGAAATTTTAATAAGTAGACGCACTCTGTCAATAAAAGATAATCTTGCTCGTTCAGCCAGTTCTTTTGCAATCTGTAAGAAAAGAAAAAACACAGCATTAAAACTATTATTCACAATAATCAACATTAACTGATAATTTGATATCATACACAGCTCTAAACTAAAAGAGCAAACTTAGTTGTTTTTAGATCCTCGTTATGTTTAAAGTTGTAATTTAGTTTAAGGCTGTAAGAGATCATGTTTTCTCCGGTTAGTGAAAAAAGTGTAAATGCCGCGGGTGGGATTCGAACTCACATTCGCTGCACGATCGAACAACGAGCAAACAATTATGGATCATTGATATTTATGGCAGATTCAATTCTTAGTTTAATAAAACAAACAGTATTGTCTCATCGTTTGTAAGTATTTTTTCTCTAATTTGTATTTTACAAATAACAACTTTGGTCATCCGGTTACCACATACCAGGTTTTTTTAATTTTTGTTCAACTTTTAAGCCATGAACTTAAGTCTAAACATTTAGTAATTTTAACATTTTTGTTGAGAATTACCGCGTAGAATCGGATTGGAAGCGACAGGTGAAATTTATCAATACAATTTAGAGCCAAAGCACATTTGCTGTGATATTGATGACGAGTGAATAAGGCAGACACTGCACAAAATTGACATTTTGGCTTTCAGTCCATGACTTAACCAGTCAGAGTTTGCGTTCATATTTGCTGTCAAAACACACGACTATGAAAGCGATCCAATTAGTTATACTCCTTCCGAAGATCATGGAAGTTATAAATGTATCCATCTGGATCTTCCAAATTAAATTTATTTTCATCAGAGAGCACAACGTATCGCCAAAAAATAAATTCTTTGTCATACGCGTTCGATTATTGAAGATAAACTAATAAGATTTGCATGTGCTAAGCTGATGACACAAAAATACAGCACAATTTTCCATCGAAAATATTAGAAAATAGCAAAACCCAATAACGGGATCTTTCCGTCGCATTTGCTCTTTGCCAGTGAAAGCATATAGGAAGAGAAGAAAAATGGAATACAAAATAGTAGCTATGTACATTAGGGCTATAACTTTGTTAATGTTTTTACAAATATCAAAATGGCCCTAGCATAGTGGAATGGACCATTGAAAATTTCTTAAAAAAATGTTAGCATTTCCGCGGTTGGCAAAAAAGTTCACCCACAAGTTTGGAAATAAGATTTTTTATTTTTTTCTTATTTATTTATCCAAAAAACGCAGTTTTTTTAATCAATAGATCAACCCGGTTTGAACCTGTATTTAAAATTTGTGGTAAAGGGAAGGAATCCGCTGTTTTACTATAACAAAAATATATAAAAAAAGTATTACAAATTTGAGAAACCCAAAAATACGATCTCTGTAATATTCAAAAAAATAATGTTGCCTTGTATGAGGCGACATTTAAAAAAGTTTGCCATCAAAAATGTTGTGCCTTTTTTGGGGTGAAAAAAATAACTGAAATCTTGAATTTCCTCACAACTGTATCCTTCCTTTTGAATTTTTAGTGTGTTTTTTTTTACCTCGCTTATCTCAAGTACTCGTATTCAACCAGTGTACGAGCACATGGAGACCTAAGCGATATTAAGCAATTTTAAGTGATTCTTCGTACACGTTGAAAATTTTTTAAATTTTTGTTGTTTGGATGCAAAAATAAAGTGTGTTTGGAGCTTGTCGCAAATACAATATACTTGTGTCAAAACACATTGTGTTTGCTATTCAATATTACATGTTTGAGACACAATGATTAATATGTTATAACACATGTGTTTGCAACTCACATATATTTATGTTTGTGACACAAATATAGCTATGTTTGTTGCACTGTCCATGCTCTCTCGATAGCAAGAGAATAAAAGGCAGACAACGAGAGAGTCTACTTTGTAAGTGTGTATGAATATTCCTGAATGGGCGTGTAAATTGCAGATGAAGTGTTTCTTATTTTGCTGGTGTATGTGTTGCGTTTTAGTTTCATGTATTCAGTCGTCAATGGTTCATCAGACAGAGGATATCAAAAGCGCTTGATCAGTGAAAAAAGAATAAACGAAGGCTCGGACGGTTGCTGCTTCGTTTCTGCGTATGTGTGCTACCCAAGTTAGACACGATTTTGAGAAAAGAAACTGGAAAGGGCAACAACGTGAAGCCCTTTGTCTGTCCGAGCCTTTACTGATCAAATCGGAACGGCGGACCATTTGTAAAATAAGTGTATTAAAAAAACACAGGTAATTAATCCACGGTTGGCTTGCATGAACTTGATTTTCATATAAATATCTTGTTTGTGTACCAAGGCATAGTGATAACCAACGCATAGCTGAAACCTTCTGAAAACAAAAACGTGAGAGACAACAAGAAAGGAGAAGCAAAAGAGAAACCAGAAGGAAAAAACAAATAATGCTTTCAAAAATAAATGCAAAAAATTATAAAAATAATTTATAAATGTAAAAATTATATTTGGGAAGAAATTCGCATACGTTTCCATGTAAGTATATGTAGGTTTGGGGGAAACACGCTAATGCTTCCACGTAAGTATATGGATGTTTGGTTTGAAGAACGCATATGTTTCCACGTAAAAGCATGCATGTTTGTCAGTAAACATGATAATGTTTGCATTTAAATACAACTATTTTTGGGACTTGCAGACATATGAATGTTTAAAGTGTGTTCCAAACATATACATGGTTTCTGCAGAATATGTTTGGGAAAATATGTTAGAGAGGCTGTTATTTTTAGCGTGTACAAACTGGTCGACAAAGTACAAAAACAACTGGAATTTTTGTTATTCCAGCGAAATTAATTTTTCGACCACTTACTTTGAGAAGTTACGCGGTTTTAACTGAAACCTCTTAAAATAGCTTAGCTCGCCACACAAAAGGTAGAATAATTAGCTTAGCGAAGGCAAGGGCACTCACCAAATGAAAGAAAGTCAACGACTTTATCGGGCAACATTTTCTCCTGTGACTGGCTGAGAGGGCAGCAAATGCAACATTTTAGCAAACATCCTTTTCTCAAAACTGTGAAGTACAGTACAATTTTTTTCACAAACGAACACAAAAGGCAATTTTTGAGCAAAGGACAGAACAAATTTAGCATTCTTTGTCAGAAACGAAGTCGCCATTAATATCTTTTGACGAAATTAGTTTTAGCACTTTTTAAGACGATTGAGCCATGTCCGTCTGTCTGTGTGGCTGGTCAACATAATAACTGCCGTAAATATTCACTGATCACAATGACATTTTGTCAGTGGCTATTATTTGTCCAAACCCATTTTGCTTCAGAAAATTTGGTTAGACTATTGCCGCTAATTCATACAATCCCGATTAAGTCTCCAATGCTGACGAATCGGATTTATTTTGAAAAAATTCCTGAGAGAACCTTGTTATCAAAAGCTCACAAAGCAGCAATTAACCATAAAGCTGCTAAAGATTGGATATCAATTCTTTTCTGCAGTAATGCTCCCGGGGATTACATAATGATCCCAGTGGTTATAAATAAATCATAAACGATTCGTGCTTTTAAAGGGATTTATAAAGACATCTTGCTCTTTTATTGGACTTTTAAAATGCTTCTAACAATTCAGTGCAACAATAAATTGTTCAAGTTGTATTTCTACCATAGAATACCACTTCTTTAATACAGCCCTTAGGTCAGGAATTATTTAGTTATTTATATTTATTCAAGACATTGTACATTAAGCGTGCTTTTGTTTGTATTTTAGATCAAATTGCAAGTTATGAATATTTGGAAGTAATGACTGCATGGAAAATATTTACAATCTTCGATTGTATAAAGCATGTTACACTATGATCACCGCTCAAGGAATGCTGGAAAATATTGTGTTTTGGTTACACCGCTTGCTTATATATTCGCTTGTTTTGTATGAAGCACTTAGCGAAGACTTAGCGAGAACTTAGCGACGACAACCATTTTCGCTAAGTTTTAAAACAAATTTTTTTGACATCTTTTACAGTTTTTCTTTGCAATTTAGCAAGCGACAATCGCTTGCTTGTAACCAAAACACGACTATTGTAGCCACGAGTAGGCATAGGAAATATGGTATAAAACGAAAAAAAATTAAAAAAAACGGTTTCCCATTACATTCCATGAAGGAATTGGGGATTTCTAATTTTATACTCACTGATTGGGACCTACAGTTTCTACACCGATTCCAAACGGTATTTTTGAGAAGCTTTTCATGGCTAAAAACTCGATAGTGTCCCCGAAAGAAATTTAAGGTGGTCGGAGCAGGAATCGAACCCAGAATCTCATGTACAAGAGGCGCCATTGCACCACCGAAAATATGGAATACTCGCAAATAATTGAAGTAGCGCGTACACTTGGAGGATAAAGTTTTTGTGACTTCTCTGAGGTAGACATTTTAGAACTACACCATTTCCAACAGAAATTTGAAAAAAAATTGAAATTGAATTGAAATTTAAAAGACACCAATATAAATTTGAAATTCTAATACATAAAATCATTTAATAATTTTTAAATTTGTTTTAAATTTCAATTGACATCATCCAAAATTCAATTGGTCTTTTAAATTTCAATTGATGTTTTTTTAAATTTCAATTGATGTATTTCAAACTTCAAATAAACTTTTTGTATTTTAAGTGATATTTTTTTTTAATTTATATCTTTTAAATTTCAATTGGAAGTGGTATAGTAACAGACGAAAAAACGGATGACGACTATTTTGTTAAGAAAATGAAAACGATGATGAAAATAATAACGACTCAGATGAAGACGAGTCAGAAACAGCTGCATTGACAAGTAAAATTATTTGTGAACATCTTGAATTAGGACGAAAATTAGGAAATCTTTTTGCCCAACATAACCAGAATATTCGAATATCTCTCAAGTTCAAGAAATATACTTCTCAAGACCTGGCACAATGTTGGGAGGAGTATAAAGAATTGAAGAATAGTTCGTCAAAAGTTCTTACAAAATACAAACACGAATCTAGAATCATTTGAAATACTATCGAGTGACGAAAGTGATTTGTTACCAACCAGAAAGATTCAGTTATTTGTCAAATAAATAGACAGCGCAATTGATTGGGAATTAATGGTATTTCAAATTATTTTTATGTTCTATTTCTCTATTATTTATTAATAGACTGATTTTCTTGATTTTGATATAATAATAATAATTTATTTTTTCATTAGGGATGACTTCAGTTATTAGGCTTTTGCGGCTACCTAAACGCTACCTAAGCGCTAAGTAAACGGTGTTAAGAATCATTCCTAGGAAGTTCATATGTTCTAGAAAGTTGTTTACTGAGATCTTAGGTACATGTTTGTAGTTCATTATTTCCTTGAATTTTGAACGGTTTGCTACCTATGGACCTGAACAGGTGGAAAATGGTAAAAAAATCGAATTTTTTAAAGTTTTTTGGCGATTTTGACCTTGAAGACGAAGTTTTTTTTGATTTTATAAAATTTCACAATTTTTGTTCTATATGACAAAAGCTACAATTTTCCCTCAGAGAGTAAATCAAAATTCCGACCGGTTTGCAAGATATGAGCATTAAAAAAATGATCACTTTTTTGCAAAAATTACAACGAGGCCCCAAATCTTTGTGGGCCCATAAAAAAAGTGCATGACTTTGGGCAAAACTGGGAGACACGGGTCATTTTTTTTGGTCTTTAGTCACATAGTATATGGTTATATTGGTTATATTTTTTCGTGTTGCACTGTGTAATTGATTTTTATAATTGAATTAAATCGAAGTTTTATGGCATTTATAATTGAACTTTTTTGTGAACTCCTTTTTTAATTATTTAGTTTGTGTACGTTCTTTGCACTAAACTAATAAATTTATTTTAAAAAAATTACTTATATACCTGTATTTGTATACATTTCGATTTACACGATTTTCAAAACAACATTTTTCCAATTCAATTTATACGATTTTGTTAGGAACGTATGTATCATGTAAATCGAGGGATAAGTGTACTTGAAATCCAAAACTGCCAATATTCTGTGCCCACAAGGAATAATAACTAAACTCGATTTCGGTCTGTATTCAACAGAGGATATTAAACATTTTAAATCGTTGTCAAAAATCAGGGAATTTTGATTAAACTAATAAAGGGTTTTTCACCATAGACGATACAAAAGTAAATCGATAGGGACAGCAAACGACGCCATATTTTATCCCGCTCTTTTGACATTTCTCTTCAGTAAGGTTTGCCATTTCATCATGGAAAGATATTCGAGCCAACAACGAGTCGAAATTTTTAAAATTTACTACCGAAATTTGGAGTCAGTGGCCTCAACTTTAAGAGGCCAACTTTAACAGGCCTCAACTATCAGCGATGAGGCTCATTTCTGGCTGAATGGCTTCGTCAATAAGCAAAATATGCGTTATTGGTCAGACACCAATCCACACGTAATCTATGAGTCATCATTGCATCCCGAAAAAATTACGGTTTGGTGCGGTTTATGGACCGGCGGCGTCATTGGGCCGTACTTCTTCCGTGATGATCAAGACCGGCACATTACTGTGAATGCGAATCGCTACCGTTCAGTGATAACCGAAAATTTTTGGCCCCAATTGGATAATATGGACTTGGAGGACATGTGGTTCCAACAGGACGGCGCCACAAGCCACACAGCGAATGCCACAATCAATTTATTGGAAACCAAGTTTGGTGAACGTGTTATCTCACGAAATGGCCCAGTCGATTGGCCACCTCGGTCGTGCGATTTGACGCCGTTAGATTATTTTCTGTGGGGCTACGTCAAGTCTGTGGTCTATGCCAACAACGATTGATGAACTTCGTACTAATATCGAACGTGAAATTGCAGCAGTATCGGCCGATTTATGCTTGAAAACCGTCGAAAATTGGGTTCAGCGTCTGGACTTCTGCAAGCGTGCCCGTGGTGGCCATGCTAAAGAACTCGAGTTCCATACATAATGGCATCGAACGTACTTTCACAGGAATAACAAATTTCATTGGTATCTAAAACCGGTTTTGTTTTATTTAAAAAAACTTTTGTAGCGCTCTTATTGAAAAAACCTTTATTTATAAGTTCTATGTTAGCAATTTTATAATTGTTAAATGTGAAATTCAATTTATGATGAAGAAACAATGAACTTGAGAGAAGTAAACAAAACAAAGTCAACATTGTCCTAACTCGACTTTAGCTGTTGTTCCTTGTGGGCACAGATATAATGGAAATTCTTTGAAAATACATAAGTACAATCGCCAAAGGTATTTAAATGCAAATTAAACTACAAATTATAATTGTCATGCAATTTATTTGGCCCATGTATGTAATACTATAAGTATTAGTAAATAATCATAATTTGTAAACCCATATAATCCATGAAATTCAATATTAACATTTACAATTATAAAATAAAAAAATATTTCACAACAACAATAACTTAAAAATTTTTAATAAATCTGTTACTTAAAAATAATTGTAAAATCTTATTATGTATTTGTATCCAACTATGGTAAAGTGAAATATTTAGCTCAAACTTAACAGTTTGACTTCGTTAATCTAGTATTTCCTAAATGCCATTGCTGTTGTGGAATCTATTTATTCCCCTAATGCGCGAAGTCACTTACATAGTATGCTCCTAAAGGTATGCTGAAGTATTTGCCACAATTATTTAACTGCACTGATAATAACTGTAGGTAGGGCATTTACTACATTAGCATCAGTTTCAGCTGGCTTCATTGCGAACATCGGAATTTGTAGATCTTAGGAAAAAGAGATTACCAATTAACATTAACTAAAAGTTCCCAACCATTTACCGTTACCCACCGCCAACCTTGTTTCTGTTCAGACAATTGCCACTAGAGTGTTTGCACACATCTTCTTGAGAATAAAATCATCTCAATTGTCAAACATGTTCATTTCGCCGCTTGATTTAATTGTTCGCATTTTGGGTTCCATCTCCCTCCTCCGCCGTACCCACTTCAATAACTTCTTTCTTTCTCTAAAGCAGCCTTTATCTGTGCCAGGGAGTTATTATTCTCACCTGATGACATAGCTAATTATTTGAAGACAATGCAAGAGCATACAATTCCCTTCTTATTGCATTTTTATTCAAGTTTGCAGCTTTTACAATTTACCCTAATTATCAACATTGTGGAGCAGGGAGAACAAATCGTCAAGCTAATAGTGGTGGCTAACAATTGGCCCTACGAATGATAATAATTCGCCAACTGAAGCTCATTTCTGCTAACTGTAACTACATACATATATTTGTGCTACCATCTATCTACTAACCATTCTATCTACCTGTGTTTCTGCATGAATTCGAACACATTTTTGGCATTGCAGTACCGACATTTTACTGTTTCTTATGTAGTCGACCTGGAATTTATGTTGGCTTCTTTCTCGCTTCTGTTGTTCCCATATTTCCACCACTATCATACTCTTATTTCCATAATGATAATTATTTGGCAGAATTGCCAAGTACTTAGGCTAATTAGTTTATCAATTCGAACCAAACCAAGGTAGATTGAGGAGTACTTGTGCTTGTGTCGAGTGCTGGTGCTGGAGTCAATACTAAGGAACAAATGAACACAACAACGGCGAAGCTCTTTGGCATCAGTATTAAGTTACCGACATTAAGTACATTTAAGGGGTTCATAAAAACTTTGCTTTTGTGTTTTGGCGTTTTATTCGATTTAGTTTTTTTTTCTAGACTAAAGTCATTTGAGTTGTACCTGGGAATGTTTGTTCAATGTAGAGATGGGTTATTATGCAAACAATTGTAATTGATCTGCATTATTCAACCTTAAGCTGTTTACAATAACAAGCTGGGGAAAGTGTAAGGCATCCTCTACTAAATGGGTGGGAAACGGAGGGAAACGCCGGTTAAATTTAGCACATTTCTAGAATTTCAAAGTGACCTTGAGGATATATTTGTTTCATTTCAAAAATCCTTTTTTTCAAGACTATGCAGTATAACAATAAATAAGATATTTGGTTCATAACTCGATTAGGCATTGATATTTTCTTTGAAAAACAACAACTAAGGGCAACAATCTTGCCGAGATGTGGTGGCTAAAGTATGACTCATACCAAACTAAATCTATTGAATTAATGTTGAGCAGGCCGTCTAACTGTTAAGCAGGTCTTATAACTTTTCACAAGTGCTAGTTCATGATGAAAAATGCACGTTGTGGGGTGGCCTGTATCTACATGCTTGTTTGCAATCGGCTGTCACAGGCAGTTTTCATCGAATTGAAGGGAAAGCTCCTAAGTCCGTTCAATTCGTTAAAAAAAATGAAACTCATTAGGCAAACAGTTTAACATAAGGGATATTTGTGAATTTTAGTTTATAAACATTGACCAGGTATCTCTACATTCCAACAGATTCAGAACAGTTTTCTTTTGAAACCAGTTTTTAAGTAGTATTTATAGTTGACCTTTCCTAGTTATGATTTTAAATTTTAGTATCGGCTTGAGGTCAGAGGTATGAAAAAACAAAACGAAGTTGTATAACTTTCCTTTTATCACAATTAATTTAGTTTCCAATATTTCGATCAACTTCCTTGATCATATTCATTTTCATTAGTGAAAATAGTAAAAAAACAAAAGTTCTCTTTCAAGTGCAATATTGGTTGTTAGAGAAAATTGAGTAGGAAATCACAATAATATTTATCGGACATTGTGAGGTAACAAAGAGTATACGACTAGTATTTGCGGCAAGTTTTTGTCAACTAATTTGATTTTTCCGCCTAAATTTGTCTGTAAATTTGTGCACATTGCGTCGTATCGCGCTTGTAGTTGAGTCTTTTCTCCGATGGAAAAAGACGTCGTGAGTAAATCTTCTCTTCAGTTAGAATTTTCACTTCGTCAAAGTTTGGCCTGTATCCAGTTAACGTACACTGGGCTGCGAGTGCTGTCTTTTGTTCCAAAGGCTTATAATGTGCCTTTTGGTCCGATTTATGTGATGAAATTCTCGTCTTCCGTTTATTCATCATAGTACCCACATATACCTACTAGCATATGTTGGTTTTGTATCCGTTACACTTGATTTCGTACACCACATTTCGTCCGTCATCCGTATCGATTATCGATTTAGTCCTACTAAAAAGGCGATTTAGGGTAAAGTTAGACTTTGGAATATTGGAAACTAAATGAATTGTGATAAATGGAAAATTATACAACTTCGTTTTGTTTTTTCATACCTATGACCTCAAGCCGATACTAAAATTTGAAATCATGAAACCAGTTTTATACAATATTAATCGAAATTAATCGCCACGAAGTGAGGTGACTGTCGGGCAAAGAATGAAATTAAAAGTGGTCGGAAAGGACTTGATCCTGGCTCTATGTAGAAAAGTTGCGCATGCCAGTCATTGTAACAACAGAGCTGTGAAGCACTTCCGAAATGGAACGACTGCGACTTATAATAAAAACGTGTCTCTTATAATAATAAAAGGTGTCTCAGTAAAGAGGCACTTTTTCATTTTAAAATAAACGAATGCGACTTCAAGAAGTTTAAACGCTGGGTACTAACAAAAACGGGTTTTCCAAGCCTTCTGAAATGTTTAATAAAGGGTGTCTCAGTAAGAAGGCACTTTTTCATTTTAAAATAAAAACATGTATTTCTTGAAATAGTTCTGATTTTTTTATTGGATAGTAAAGAACACATATTCCGATTAAGTATGGAATAAAATATCCGTCAAATGGCCCCCACGGCTCTGATGACAGTCCATTAGTCTTTTTATGAAATTTTCCATGACTTTTCACAGAGATATGTGGATGTATCTCACCGATGAAGAGTTGGATCTCGGATTTGAGCTCAGACGTCATTGGGCGAAATTTGCGAGAGGTTACTGCAGTATTTTCAAGAATCGAAAAGGAATCAGCGAAGGTGGGTCTTGATGGTGTCAACGACTAGAGAAATCTATCGACTTGCTCCGCACTTGAACGTTGACAACCGATTTAATTTTGAAGTGGTAGATGAATTTGTCTACCTTGAATCCGCCGTGAATAGGGAAAACAACGTCAGCCTGGAGATAGATAGGAGAATTGTGCTTGCAAATATAAGATATTTTAGTTTCATGTACTCAGTCGTCAATGGGTCATCGGATATCGCAGGATATCAAAAGGCTCGGAAGTTAAATGGATTGTGATGTTGCTTTGGTTTTTGTGTATGTGTTTAGTATATATGTTTGCTTGTGTGCTTCCAAAGTGAGAACCGATTTTGAGGAAAGAAACTGAAAAGGGCCCTTTGTCTGCCCGAGCCATTACTGAGAAAATCGGAATGGCGGACCATTTGTGAGATCTAATAGAAACAACACAAATAATTAACACACGCTTGGCTTGCACGAACTGGACTTGTATATAAGTACATTGTTTGTGTACAAACGCATAGTGAGAATCAACGCATAGTTGAAACCGTCTGTAAACAAAGACGTGAGACAAAACAAAGAAAGGAGAAGTAAAAGAGCAGCAGATTCTCAATTCATTAATAATAATTCATTCAATGCAAGTAAATATAAAAAATACCGTTTTAAATCTTTTAATTTTTTGTAATAACTATTTATAAATGTGGATTTATATTAATAAGATTAATTATAATAAATAACACGTATATATAATTCAAAGAATACTTCGTTTCTAAATATTATTATGTTTAGGAGGAAATACGCATATGTTTCCAAATAAAAACATACACTCTGTTTCATTTATTTAAAGGCACTAAAAATTCCATATTCAGCAGCCTGTATCTTTTGTAATTTGTAACCGATTGCAGAATTTTAAAATGGAAATTGAAGCTAGACATCTTGAGATATGAAAAAAAATCATGACAATAGTGGTTTCTTAACAAAAGAACTTTTTTCAGCAATTTATAAACAAAAGTCCAAAAATTTGTTATTTGAAATGAAAAAAAGTTTTCTTGTTTTTTTAATTTATTTTACTTTATCTAAGAACTATTAGTAATGGGTACAACCCCCTTTGTTTTTAATAACTTCAAATATACGGGTTTTCATTGTGAGATAAAGAGAATTTATGTCATCCAAAGAAATTTGATTCGAAGAATCCTTAATGGCCTGAACTAGTGACTGCTTGTCAACAAATTGTCTGCCTCCTTCACAGACCTTAGGAGATAACCAACCCCAGACATTTTGGATAATGTTTAGATCTGGCGAATAGGGTGGCCAGTCAATAATATTAACATTTTGGCTTACAATGAACTACTTTACTACTCTGGCGTTGTGTATAGGGGCCTTATCCTGCTGCAATACCCAAGATATGGGACCAAATAGTTCCTGAACTTCGGAAAAGCCAATTCCAATACCGTTTTATAGCTTGCACCAGCCATTTTTGCACTTTTAAATTCAATATCGATGGTGCCATATTACGTAATGGCACCCCACACCATAACGCGGCGCTCTCGGCTGTGATGTCGGTTCAAAAAACGCTTTTCTTTGCACAGATCGCGGAAATAATAGTTGTAGCCATCAGGTCCATCCAAATTAAACTTCTTCTCATCCGTAAATACAACGGTTCTCCAGTCATTTACATGATCTCTTGGCTGCACATCCCATACCATGTAGTCTCTTGCGAATTGAAGCCGCTTTTCCTTACGACGAGCATTGAGTGGCAGCTTTTTTGTATTCCACTCCAGCTTGAGCTGTTATTTTTGACAAGGATAAGGCAGAATTAGAAGCAATTCGGATGATTTTTCTTTTCTCCTACGTAAATAAAGATAATGAAACCCTTCCATTAAAATTTTTTCCATACCCCTCGGGGTCTTTGATGTAATTGTCGACAACTGTTGGGCTCCGTCCAATTTTTTTTAGCTATTGCGCGGTTAGAATATTCTTTCAGAACGATAAACATCGATTTTAGTTTTTTCCGATAGATTTAAAATTTTTTGTTTTGCCATTTTGACTCGTAAAATTATTAAAATGTAATAAATTGTAATAAACAAACGCTCCCTACAAAAAATCATCGCTTGCATTAAAAATAATAAAAAAATAATAAAGTGTCTCTATTCAAGTAAACCAAAAAAATAGCCCATTTTTTGACTTTTTTGCTCAAAAAAAGTTCTTGTCCAGCTTCCATTTCCATTTTAAAATTCTGCAATCGTTTACAAATTGCAAAAGATACAGGCTGCTGTATATGGAATTTTTAGTGTCTTTAAATAAGTGAACCGGAGTGTAGGTCTTGAAAAATAAAACGAAGTAATTTGAAAAAACTGTATTTCAAATTCGACAGACAAATATATTTGAACATCGACATTTTGGAAATTTTTATTGGTTTCCTATATATTTTCCACCTGGTAAATTCATATTATTGTCATCGCTACCATTTCGCATTGTAGCGATATGGTATTCGAAAGGTTAAAAAACCTTTTTATTAAACAATATTTAATATTACGTTGCGTCACGCAAAATTGATATATCAAAAACTGTTTGATATCTTTTTAAAGATCAATACTGTATTATGCTTTACAAATGTTTTTTAATAAATTAATGAACCTTCTTCCGTATTGACCTAAAATTCAAGTCTTGGCAAACAATATTTTTATTATATTTAATATACATTGTTAAGGAAGTATTATAAATTTGGCGAATTGTATATTCAAACTGTTCCCAGTAATATTTCTGCTGACTTAGATGACTCATCACACACATATTCCTTCGACCTTAAATTTGTGCAATCTTGTTTTTTTTTTACCTCAAATCAAGTTTGATTTATCTATTTCGTGCTCATTGCTCATGTGTACGAGTATGTCACAGATTCAGCAGTTAACCTTTTCCGGTTTTATTCGATTACAGGTGTACCATAAAATGAATACCATATAATTATCCGAAGTGGATGACTATCGCATTGTCTTACTCCTCCATTCAAGACCAGATTTATGTAATCGCAAACATACGAGTACCTATAAAATAAACCCAGAGTTTTAATTGGCTTAACCATAAAGAAAGAGCCACTTTAACAATCAATTGCTGGTGCTACCAGGCGGAATGTTCAATAGTCGACCACTACTGACTTTGACGGGTTTAAATTGTTAACACTTTTGCGAGATACTAGTTATTGAAAAGTGAATCTACTATAAAGGCCTGAAGGCATATTTTCTTTGTATGTTGAAGTTGTGTGTGTTCGCATTTAAGAGGTCGCAATTAAACTTAATAGGTTTGTGTTATTGTCAATGACCATAATGTTAATTTTTCTGCATTAATGACTTGTTAAATGTTATGGTTTTAATATGTCATTTGACACGTTTCGCTTGATGTGTGTCTGTATTTGCAGTTAAATAAATATTTAAACGAAAGTCCGAATTAATTTCTTGATACGATTTAATGAAGGATTTGTTGCAAGTGAACTTACAATATAAATGTTATGTAAAGCAATTGATTATTGTATACTTATAGATTATTTGTCGTATTATGTGGTTAACACAAATGTATGTACGTTCCATTAGACCGACTCACATTGTATGGCGGGGAAAAACAGTTTTTTGCCATCCCTTCAAATGCACCTTGGTTGGCTTTTTGATGATTCCCAAAATATTTCGTGTCTAACATTAAGATCTCGTGATCGGGACCGTTTTTAAAAAGGTATTTTTTTAGTTTTTCAAAGAAATTTGTAGTTTAGCTAAAGACGATGTATACAGTAGGGTGTCCCAAAAATTTTTTCTTTTTCGATTTTCATGGATTAGAAAGCTTATAGGGTAAAGTATTTTTGTGATTTTTTTCAGATTTTCCCCTAAAATTGGGTATTCCGGACGTTTTTTTAATTTTACTTAAAACTTGGTCAATAACAACGATTTTCTTAGTTTATTGTATATGCATATGATTTTTTGGCAATGATTTTGCTCAATAAGGCACAACGTGTTAAATTTTTTCGTAAATTGTTGATACACTTTGTTAGTAAAGCTTTATAACTTTTAAAATTTTTATCCAAATTTAAAAAACTATTGATGCATTGTAAAACACGGATAGATTCCAAGCAATTTTGTAGAAAAAAAATTATAATTTGCTGTTACTGTTCCAGAGTTATATAATTTTAAAGCCTTTTACCCATTGCATGAAACTAATAATACTATAAACTCCTTGCCAATTTTTCATCGGATTTGCTCCAAACACTAGATTCATGCAAAAATCTACATGCGCTAAGTAACGACAATGAGTTACACGCAGAAAAAAACGGACCCAGCAACATATTGCAGGAAATATATACATGTTTGCAATCATATATATGGTTCCTACAATATGTTGCCGGGACCATTTTTTGCTACGTGTAATTCTTTGTCGTTACTTAGCGCATGTAGATTTTTTCAATAATACAATGTTCAAACCAAATCCGATGAAAACAGACAAACAGTTTATAATATTATTAGGTTCATACTATGGGTAAAGAGCTTTAAATTGGCATAACTCTGGAACAGTAACACTAAAATCAAAAGCTTTTTCTACAAAATTGCTTGGAACTTATACGCATTTTAAAGTGCATCATTAGTTTTTTAAATTTTCATAGAAATTTTAAAAGATATAAAGCGTTATTTACAAAATTTACCCAAAATTTACGAAAAAATGTAATACGTGATACCTTATTGAAGAAAATCATTACCAAAACTGGTGGTTTGTGCCTATGCAATAAAAGCTTGCACGTTAAGTTTCAAAAATGTTGACTTACACACTAAGTTAATCGTGGTTATTGATCGAATTTTAAGTAAAATTCAAAAAACGCCCGGAATACCCTAGTTTTGGGGGAAATTCGACTTGCGCGACCTCTAAACCACTTCCGAAAAATGTGCAAAAATTCTCAAAAATACTTTACCCTATAAGCTTTCAAATAAAGATTGAGCAAAAAAAAATTTGTACTGATGGGACACCCTAGTATACAGTAGAAGTATCGTATGAAAGGGGGTTTTAAGGTGCGTCGAACGGTATATAAAACATGACAAAACGTGGTCTGACACATTGTTTTTTCATGGATATACTGGGAAAGAAACGCATTTTTCAGTTTTTAGTACGAAGATTTTTCTGATTTAACTTTCAGATTGGAGTAATTTTACTTAAATATTCAAAATTTATTCCAGAGCATCTCGTACCATGTATTACAAAATACAAAAAGGATATCTATACAACAATGATCTCCGTGTCCAAAGGAAGCATTTGATACCCATTTTACCCTCTTTAGAACGTATTGAATTTTTGATAAAACGCAAACTTGAATTTAAACAAAAAACTGAAACATGTATTCACTTAAATCGACTAAATATTAAAATATGGTAATCTGACATTTAAATCAGAAAAATCTTCATACTAAAAACTTAAAAATTCATTACGTGGACGTGGTTTGACGTCTGTTACATACCGTTGAACGAGCCTTAAACCTTTCATATGATACTAATATTGTATCCATTGTCTTTAGTTAAAGTAATATGTTCATTGAAAAACAAAAAAAGAAATACCTTTCTTAAAAATGGTCCAGATCACTGGCTATTAATGCTAGATACGAAATATATTGTGAATCATCATAAAACAAACAGAGGTACATTTTGAGGAGTGGACAAAACTAACTTCTTTTTTTGGTAGTCGGTCTAATGTACATACATACTTCTTTCTTGTCAATGTGTTCACAGTAAAAGATTGTGGTTAACTTAGGATATTAAGGGGTTAAAAAAATCAAAATTTCCTTAAACGAAATGTTTGTCTATCGTAGAAGCAAAATTCAATAAATTTTCTAATAAGGCAGCGAATTAGTATAATATTGGTTATATTAAAAAAAATATTTAAGAAAAGAAACAGTGTTATGTAAGCAAAGAAAAAGTTCGTTACGCCCAAATGAAATCTCAGATTTATGAGATTCGGTTGGGGAATGCAATTGCGGTAAAGGAACATTTTTTCAATGAAACAAATTATTTCCTTTCGCGTAAATTGTTTGCGAGAACTAAAATCGATATAAAAAATGAACTAAAAATCGTTTACGAGAAACGTAGAACGATGATGAACTTGTCACGGTGTTCGAAACTAGTCATGCTAGTGAATGCGCTTTCCTGAATTATGTATTATTCTGACGAAAAACCAAGCATTTTTCACGTAGAACAATTTATCAGGCCTTGAGACTTGTGGTACGAAATTCTCGTACAATAAAACTCAAAACTAACGGAAATAAGGGCATTGCAAAAAATTCAAACATAACTGACACTAGACCGGTCATACGAAAAACTATCTCACACAGAAATGCAACTGCGTGTTATAGATAACCTAACCTTAAGACAAAAGGAACCCTGCGAGAATGTAGGAGATAAATAGAACATAGAGGAAAAAAGCGTTCTGTCGTTGTTGGTATAATTTACCTCCAGGTTGAGTTGATACTGAGGGATTCTCGATCGATACCAATTCACATATGCAAATTGCATATAAAATTGATATGTATACGATTGGTGATCTATCCAGTGAGTATGCTTTCCTGAATTATCCTTTATTCTAACTAAAACCCAAGCATTTTTCACTTAGAAAAATGTATCAGACCTTCAAAGCTTGTACAATAGTAGGAACTTCTCGTACACGCTTTTGTATCATGTTCTCCCACACATATTCTGCTGGAACCATGTATATGTTTGGAACGCACTTCAAACATTTATATATTTGCAAGTCCCAAACTCAGGTGTATTTCAATGCAAACATTAGCATGTTTACTGACAAATAGGTATGCTATTACGTGGAAACATATGCGTGTTTCATCCTCAACATCCATATACTTACGAGGAAGATTTCGCGTGTTTCCCCCAAACCTCCATATAGGCGTATTTTCTCCCAAATATAATAATATTTAGAAACGAATTATTCTTTCTTCCTTTATTTATTATTTATTTAATAAATTTTATCAGTATATGTCCACATTTATAACTAATTAATACAACAAATTTAAATATTTAAAATTACCATTTTTACATTTACTTGCATTGAATGCATTACTTTTTTTATGAAATGAGAATCTGCTGCTCATTTGCTTCTCCTTACTTTGTTGTTTCTCACGTTCTTGTTTGCAGAAGGTTTCAACTATGCGTTGGTACACGTACAATATACTTATATACAAATCTAGTTCATGCAATACAAGCGAGTATTAATTACTTCTGTTTTTTTTTTTTATTATATTTCACAAATGGTCCGCCATTGCGAGATTTTCAGTAGAGGCTCGGGCAGAAAAAGGGCTTCACGTTGTTGCCCTTTCCAGTTTCTTTCCTCAAAATCGTTTCAAAAGGCACACATAAATATATGCGAAACACATACACAAAACCCAAAGCAACATCACAAACTAGTTAACCGTCCGAGCGTATGATTATTCTTTTGTCACTGATCAAGCGCTTTTCATATCCTTTGTCCGATGAACCATTGACGACTGAATAAACTAAAAGGAAATACATCAACCAAAGTAAGAAACACAGACTTCATCTGCAATTTACACCCAAATTCAGGAAGATTTATGAATCACTCAGTGAGAGAATAATGAAAATATACAGATAAACATTTACGAGATGTACGCACTCGTTGCCCCTCTTTTATTCTATTGCTCTCGAGAGAGCATAAACAGTGCAACAAACACGGCTGTATTTGTATCAAAAACACAGATATATTTGGGTCGTAAACACATATGTTATAACATATTAATCATTGTGTCTCAAACATGTAATATTGAATAGCAAACACAATGCGTTTGGGCACATGTATATTATATTTGCGACAAGCTCCAAACAGATGCTATATTTGCATCCAAACAACAAAAAACGATAGATTTTTCAGCGTGTACATTAAATTTGTGAAAAAGAAAAACGTTTCGATAAACTGTTCTTTTGTTTACTGCAAACGAGTTACATATATGGGTGTTTTTTACGCTCCAGTCCGATGTTTTCTGACATCTATTTCTATTTGGTTGACACATGTCAATTTGTATTTGACAGTTGTTCAGAGCAGTCGATAACAATTTATTATGGAGCATCTAACGCAGCAACAACGTGTTGAAGTTATTAAAACATTTTATCGAAATAATCGTTTAATTGTAAAAACGCGAAGAATTTTGCGGTATTTTTTTGGTTTAAATAATGTACTGAACAAGTCAACCATTCAACGCATTATAGAGAATTTAAAAACTTTTTATACACTGGGATATAACGCGAAGTCTGGCCGAAATCGTAACGTATGTAAAACAATTCAGATGATAAATAACAACATTATTGAAGAAATTGGAGCAATAACACCTGTAATATGCCAAAATGTTATGCATAATATGGCTAAAAATTCACACATTTGCGCAGTGGACAGGGGCGGCCATTTAACCGATATTTTATTTCATACATAATTGTTACCTTCATACAATAAAATAATATTAAAAAATATTGTACTGTTTAAGATTTCTGGAACATAAACGACACACCCTGTAGTAATTCCAAACTAGCGGGTGATTTTTTAGCTGCATGAGAACTATCGATATCGACAACTATGGTTTCACAGCTGAGAATGTCAAACGTTGTTGCCATTTCTGTTCAGTATGATATGGCAAGTCATCATGAATCGTTTAACGCTGCAACAACGCTTCCAAATGGTCGAAAATTACTTTGAAAAAAATTAATCTGGTCGAGAAGTTCATGAAGCAGTTCGTCCATTTTTCGGTCAACATAACCGACGTAGTGAGCAAGCAATTCGTGCAGTAACTGATCATTTCGAGCGAAGACAATCCTCAAGCCGTTAGCGAATAACCGTTACATCCATTAAAATTGACTGTTTGGTGCCGTTTACATGCTGGTGGCATCATCGGTTCTTATTTCCTTCGAAATGAGCAAAGATCTGCCGTTGCGGTTAATGGCGAGCACTATCGAGTCATGCTGATTGAATATTTGTTTCAAAAAATTAATCAGCCAAACATCAACGACATTTGGTTCCAACAATTATCAATCCAATCAATTAGATAACAAATTTATTTCCAGACGTGGTTCTGTTCGCGGGCCCGTCGTTGGACCCTCCAGATTACTTTTTATGGGACTATATTAAGGCAAACAAACCAGCAACTCTTGAAGCATTGGAAGACAATACTCAAGCCACCATTGTCGCCCTACGGCCAAATTTATTCAAAAAAGTAGTCAAAAATTGGACCGATCCAATGGCACGTATGCCGGAAGTCATATCAAAAAAATAAATGTCGTGAAATTATGTACCAGATTAGAATGAAAAAAATTAAATTTCAACAATATTTCTATCTTGTATGATCATTATTAGTTCTCTTGCAGATAAAAAAAAACCGTTTACGAGAAATTATCGTTCAGCGAATGTGAGTTCGAATTCTACCCGCGACTGTTTTCATTTGTTTTCCTTTCTTTGCCTAAAGAAGGCCTTAGAAGGCATGCAAAGAGGAAGGCCTTAGAAGGCATGTACTTTAATTTATGTTTGTTAAACAAAAATAAAATTAAAACAATTTATTTTATCACAAAATCATTATCCACTTCTACATATTTATTATATGTAGCTATCTTAGAAAGTTGTACCACGCCCAACTTCAAATTGAAAATTTTAAAAATACCCTGAAAATATTAAATAAAAAATATAATATTTTTATTCTGTTGTTCGACCTTTTCCTTATCAATAAATAATCAATATTCTTCGAGCTTGAGGTCAGATTTGCTGTAGTTATATTTATTTTCCTCGATATTTCGCTACTCCTTTGTGTAGCATCATCAGGAGATATAAACAATATTCAACAATTAAAACAAAACAAAATTAACAATTGTGAAAAAATTATGTCAATTCAAAAATGTTCAAACAAATTTTCCCGCCTTTTTTCAAAATTTTCTGAAGTTACACAAACAAAAATAATGTTCGTAAAAAGTTCATATAAATTAACCCAAAGAAAAATATTAGATTGATATGATAAACAATTCTTGCTTAAATGGTTCTACTTTTTACTAATTAAATGTCTGTAAATGTGGGCTACATTATCTGTATCTGTTTTATACTTAATTCTTTTCAATGTTGGTGTATTAATTATCTGTAGCATTTCTAACATATAACGACGTTTATAATTGTTTTCCTTATTTAAAACCGCTGTATCCTGAAAGTTTGGGTAATGATTTAAACTAGCACAATGGGATGTTAATGCTGTTTTCTGTGTAGAAATGTGCCTATATTTCTGATCTGATTTGTGTCCTGCAATTCGTGTCTTTAGTTTATTTTTTGTAGTCCCTACATATACTTTGTTACAAACCTCGTTGTCATTTCCTTTACATGGTATTTTATATACTATATTACTCATATCAAATTTGTCCAAACTATCCTTTGTTTTACTAAATATTCTGCCTATTGTGTTATATGTTTTGTGTGCTATCCTATAATTCTTGTCGTCAAATATTTTTGACTTCGCCAACCTATCTGTTATTCCAGGTATGTACGTTATTGACCTGTAAATTTTTGGCTCATCTGTAGTAACCCTGTTCGGTTGTCGTCTATCCTCAAATTGCCTTATCAGTCTGTTGGTAAGATGGTTCGGGAAGTTGTTGTCCTTGAGAATGTTCCTTATCCTTTCCTTATTGACCTTGTGGAATTCTACATCACTTATAGTCAAAACGAAGAATATTGATTATTTATGGAATTCCACAAGGTCAATAAGGAAAGGATAAGGAACATTCTCAAGGACAACAACTTATATTACTTTTATTTTATTATTGATAAATACAAAACTAAAGGCACTTCATTTCACCTTAAAGGAGGTGATTACTTAAAAATACTCTTAAAATATAGTAAATATATAGTAATAATATAAAATCAGGTATTCACTGTTTCAGATGTCTTAAAATATAACTATCACATGTCTTCAAAATTAAATCAGGTATTCACTGTTTAACATTCAACAACACAACTTTCTACCGCCAAATCACAAACCGAACTGAAGACAAAAAGGCATAATCGACGCCAGACGACAAAAAAAAAACAAATTCTTTTGCCCAAACCTTGTTGTTGTGTCGTGAGCCTGCACAATTCGTAGAAACGCATAAGCGACGTCAGAACACAAAAAAAAACTATTTACCATAACTTTGTTGTTGTGTGCCTGTACGTTTTATTCTGTTGGGCATGCGACAAAACGGCAACAATGTTTCTCTCTCTTTTTTGGTCCGGTAAACTATCATTTCTAAGTCTGATAGTGAACAACAAGCGAGACACTCGCATAAGGCTCGTTGGATGGTCCGCTGGGAATGTATGTCTTTAAGACAGCATCACTTATATTTTAAAAAAATCCCTCACGTACTTAAGTGCGTTTTAACGTTTTTTATCTGAAAATTGTTAGTTTAACGGAATTAAAAAAATTATTCCCTATGAAAGACATCCATTAGTTAAAGCCTCTTATTGAGGTAAAAATTTATTATTTTTGCATTTGGACGCACCGTTTCCGAGTTATATCTATTTTTTGTTTTTAGTTATTTCGTCCATATGAATTGGACCACTTTATGGAAAACCCTTAGAATCGATATTTTTCGATTGATTGCTCCGTTTCTGAAATATATACATAATCGCGTTTTAGTGACCTTTTATACGAAAAATTTTAGTTTTAGAAATTCGTATAAAAAAGTGTGTCGCATTAAAGGCATCCTTTAGAATTTTTTCGATTGGATGCACCGTTTCCGGGATTTAGACATTTAGTTATTTTAGCGATTTTCTTATTTTGGCTATTTTTTAATAAACTAAATTCCATCCAAAGTGGAACACTTTATGGAAAACCCTTAGAATCCTTCACAAATTATATATTTATATAAAAAAAATTATATATTGTACACGTTGAAAAAATAACGGCCTCTATAATATATTCTCCCAAACATATTCTGCAGGAACCATGTATATGTTTGGAACACACTTCAAACATTGATATGTTTGCAAGTTCCAAACTCACTTGGGTTTAAGTGTAAACAGAATCATGTTTACTGACAAACATGTATGCTTTTACGTGGAAACATATGTGTATTTCCCCCCAAACATAATATTTAAAAATGATTTATTCTTTGATTTCTATATATCGTATATGTATGTATTATTTATTATGATTAATTTTATCAATATAAAACCACATTTATAAATAATTAATACAAAAAATTAAAACATTTAATACGGCCTTTGTTACATGTAGGTGCATTGAATGCATTATTTGTTTTTTTCATAAAATTTTAGTTTTTTTTTTTCAATAAAATTCATAATGGGATAAGGCATCAACAAATGGTTGTGACAGCAAATAAGTTCTAGTAATTAGTAGAGCATGACATATTATTTGGTACAACCGAACTAGATTTACATTTTTCGTTGATCCAACAACTAGAATATTCTCCACAATAGGATAATTTGATTGCTGGACCTAAATCTCGATAGACAGATCACATTTATTTCGTGTTGCTGTGGCTTCTTGAACTGAATTACAAATCAATTGACATGCACAATATTTGGTGATACTGAACACAATTATTGGTAATCACAACTGGATAATGTGATAGTCCAAGGAACCGCCAAAGTTTAGTTGACTGTGAATACAGTTGTGACAAGGAATTTTCTTTGTGTGCAGGGACAACAACGAGCGGTGTTTTTTGATACAGCATCTATATACTTTCATATTTTAAAGCGTTCACAAACCAGACTGATTACCTCCACTCTCCCAAATTTTTGAATTATTAGAATCTTTTTGTTAAATTATTGTACTCAATAGATATTGAATTTCCCTACATAATAAATACAGCTGTATGAAAATATTATGTAATATTAATTTGAATCGATAATTATCGTGACATTTTAAACTTGGAATTTTTTTTTGGAGTTCTGGAGTTTTGGAGTTTTTTGATGGAGTTAATCATTTTGCCAACTGACACAACCATTTGTTGGTTTGATGGACACCATATGTTCTTCGTGAACCTTTCATTTAAACTTTGTATTGCTATGTTGTTGAAAAAATTGACTTCGATGGTGGTACTTAAGGATCTTAGAACGATACATAAATATGTTTTCGCATATGATTTTTTTTTGATAAAACCAACACTCATGGGATGCCCCCTAAAAATACAATTCATTATGTTGGCGAAGGAAAATTGAGGTAGTGGAGGGTGGAAATAGGAAGTAGTGTCTGTTGACATTTGCCTTGAATCTTTGTATGTCGCAACGAATTTTCTCTATAGGGTTTAGTGTGGTCAACCGGCCAGTCGATACAAACGGATGAGAGTTCCTGGAAAGCCGCGTACTTCGGCTAAATATCCCCACGTCTGGCATAAGTTGACGGATGTCCGAGGAACATACACCGTGGAAGTATCGATAGAACAGCGACACGCAACTCACATTTCGACGATACTCAAGGGAGGCAATAGAGTTGGATACCCTACTGCCCCCTATTAACACCGTCGCTGTCCTCTGGACACGGTCGAGAAGCTCCAAAGAAATATAACTCTCCCATATATGAGAGTTATATTTCATCTTTGGCCTGATGTAGGTGGTGTAGATATTGAGAAGATCAGATGGAGTGAAGTATTTCTTGCACCGTTATAAAAAGCCTAGACAATTGAATGCATCTTTCGACACTTCAAATACATGTTTTGTTCAACATACATCACATTGTTTTTTCATGCCGAGAACATCAAGAGCATCTGATTCATCAATATCCGTCCATAAACAATGATGACACACCTGGGTTAGCAATCCGCTTATGCGACAACAAACAACAATGGGTCTTACCCGCATTAAAAACTACTCTATTTATTCGACCCCATTCAGCAATGGACTCCAGATCCCGGTCGAGCTTTTCATTCAGCCTCCGGCATTTGTCTTCAATCTCTTGAAGACTTGGCCTACGGTCGAATGACTAAATAAAGTTTAGGTTCGACTCACAGTCTAACCCAGGACATCATCAATGAAAATAAGAAAAAGAGATGAAGAGAGAGAACAGAGCCCTGTGGTACACCTGCAGTCAATTTATGCTCGTCGGATGAAATCCCATCTACAACAACTCGTATAGTGGGATCTCTGAGAAAACTCGATATAAATCGAGTGAAGTTATCACACGCTGAACAATCTGTCTTTTTTTTCTTTTTTGGATGCAAGTATAAAGTGTGTTTGGAGCTTGCGGCAAATATAATATACTTGTGTCCAAACATATTGTGTTTGCTATTCAATATTACATGTTTGAGACACAATGATTAGTATGTTAGAATTTATGTGTTTGCACCCACATATATTTATGTCTGTGATACAAATACAGCTGTGTTTGTTGCACTGCCTATTCTCTCACGAGAGCAAGAGAATAAAAGACGGACAACGAGAGAGTCTATCTTGTAAGTGTGTATCTGTATTTTTACATTATTCTCTTAGTCAGTGAGTCATAAATATTCGTGAATGTGCATGCAAATTGCAGATGAAGTCCTTGTTTCTTATTTTGGCTGATGTAATTCGTTTCAGTTTCATGTATTCTGTCAGCATTCATTATATTCATGTATGTGCTACCAAAGTCAGAAGCGATTTTGAGGAAAGAAGAAGCCCTTAGTCTGTCCGAGCTTTTACTGAGAGAATCGGAACGGCGGGCCATTTGTGAAATAAACGCTTGGCTTGCATGAACTAGATTTGTATATAAATATATTCTTTGTAGACCAACGCATAGCTGAAGTAACCAACGCATAGCTGAAACCTTCCGAAAGCAAAAACGTAAGAGACAACAGGGAAAGGAGAAGCAAAAGACCAGCAGATTCTCATTTCATGAAAAAACAAATAATGAATTCATTCGTTTTTAAATATTATTATGTTTGGGGGAAATACGGATATGTTTCCAAGTAAAAGCATACATGTTTGTTAGAGGGGCCATTATTTTTCAGCGTGCGCCGACACTAAAAGCAACGAGCTTTGAAAAGAGTGCATCGTGACATACTCTGTCAAAGGCGTTGGAAATACCAAGAGACCCTGCCTTAGTCTCAGCAAGCCGGTGGATAGATCGACTCCACTTTTCCGAAAGGAACGCCATCAGGTCTCCAGTGGATTATACGGCAGCCATACTGCCGATCATTAAGAAGATCATTGGAATCAAGATATTTCTCGAGATGGTGGTTGACTATGCTCTCCATAACCTTCGAGTGCGCAGAACAAATTGCAATTGGGCGGTAATTTGAAGGTTACTTGCATCACCTTTTTTAGGGATTGTCTAGATATAGCAACCTTACAATACACTTACGCTAGTCTTAACGCTTAATCCAGGGGGTTTCTATGACACAGCCGATCGAAAAGGTACTTGGCAAATGTTGTAGAATGAAAGACCAAGGAAGACATCGAGATTATAGACTATACAGTAAACTAAGTGTAAATAGTGTTTGATTGATACGAATGACAGATAAATTATGTTTTATGTTGTTTGCAGGATGAATGGTGAATCCCGAAAATTTTTACAGAGAGTATGAAGATCGAATAACAGGCCTCATAATGGGCTGCCCTCCTGCAAGGATGAGAATGGGAATCTGGTGACTGATAAGCAGTGTGTGCTCAAAATGTGGAGAGCCCACTTTTCAGCATTACTCCACTCAGACTCTTCCAATGAAGATCAGTAGGTACTGATACTGGAAGATAGTGTAGATTGTACCCCCCTACCGAGACGAGATTACAACGGCGATCTCCCGCCTTAAGAATAATAAAGCCGCTGGTGCGGGTGGCCTGCCCGCTGAACTTTTTAAGGCAGCTAGCGAAGGACTGCTAGCCCACATGCTTCGACTTATATACTGTTTATGGCTGGGGGAATCTATGCCCGAAGATTGGAGTCTCAGTGTATTATGTCCTGTATTCAAAAAGGGTGATCCGTGTTTCTGTTCCAACTATCGCGGTATCAGTCTTTTACCCATCGTGTATAAGGTCTTGTCGAGCGTATTATGAGAAAGACTAAAGCCAATTACTGCAAACCCGATTGGACCTTATCAGTGTGGTTTTCGACAAGGCAAGTCCACGACCTACCAAATATTCACGCTACACCAAATCCTGGAAAAGACGAAAAGCAAATCGATACACAACCATCTTTTTGTCGATCACAAAGTTGCTTTCCATAGCCCAATACGGGGAAAACTGTACGAAGCTATGTCTGAACTTGGTATTCCGGCAAAACTGATTCGACTTTGTAGAATCACGCTGACCAACGCCTAATCAGCAGTGAAAGTGGGGAAAGACCCCACTGAGCCGTTCTGTACCAAGCGAGGATTGAGACAAGGTGAAACACTTTCGTGCAATCTCTTCAACATCTTAATGGAGTTAAAAATCAAAAAGGCTGCAGTAAATACGAACAATACCATTAACACGAAAAGCCATATGTTGCTGGCGTATGCTGACGACATAGACAAACAAAATTGATGGTGTCAACGACTAGAGAACCTCTCGACTTGGTCCGCACTTGAACGTTGACAACCGATTTAATTTTGAAGTGGTAGATGAATTTGTCTACCTTGGATCCGCCGTGAACAAGGACAACAACGTCAGCCTGGAGATAAATAGGAGAATTGTGCTTGTAAATAGATGCAATTTTGGGCACAGCAAGCAGTTTAGGAACAAAGCCCTCTCTCGACGGACAAAAGTCCAGCTACATCAGACTCTCATTTTACCTGTCTTGACATATGGCTCCGAAACTTGGGTCATATAGCAAGCGGATGAAAAACACCTGAGAGTATACGACAGAAAAATTCTCCGTAAAATATATGGTCCTGTTACAGAAAACGGTGAGTACCGACGTCGTTGGAACACAGAGCTATATGATCTATATTCTGACGTGGACATAGCTAGGCGAATCAAAATAGGCCAATTGCGTTGGCTAGGTCATGTTATCAGAATGGATGAAGATGAGCAAGCGCGAAAGGTTTTCGGTAACGTACCCAATGGAAGCAGGAAAAGAGGACGACCAAGACTCCGCTGGAAAGACCAGGCAGAAGAATCCCTCCGTATCCTTGGTGTTTTACCAACTAGCGAGAAAAGATGAATGATAGAGCCAGTTGGAAGAATATGTTGAAATCTGTTTAATTTGTTTGTTTAATTAATATGTGTAAAATGTCTGACCTCATGAGGTTGTAAAATAGTCAACAAAAGTAAAGTAAACTTGTTTGCATCGAATAAAAATAGGCATCCACTTTTATTTCTCTTCGTATTATGTTCGACCAAAAGAGTAAATTACAACTGCAACAACTCGATGGAATAGCCCACTACGTCGTCTTCATCAAGAGAAGGTGAAGAGAGGGATAGCGGCTCTTGTCTATTTCTCTATGCTTAATCTAACCAATATTTTCAACTGTGATAGTTATAAACTAAGAGTTATGACTTTCTAAAAAGAAAAAGTAATAAATTTTTTCTAAATTTTGCCCCTCAAAAGAATTTAGATATACGAAGAGATGACACTTAGGTGTGGAAATATATAACATTAACAATTGGTTTAGGTGAGGAACTAGCCGCCAATTTAGAATGCAATGCGGTCTTTAATTAAGAACTTTGTCTCCACTTTTAGGAATTTTCTAAAATTTATGGTAAAATGCTTCATAAAGCAAACTCGTTCGAAATCGGTGTCAACTATAGATCGCAATCAATGAGTAACAAATAGAAGCCACACATCTCATTTATTGTAAGAAACTTCCTCATTTACATCGTGGGTATAATAGAATATTAGACTTTTAGTGTAAAATTTACCCCACTTTTCAAATCAATCCGATGATTTGGTTCATCGCAAAAGACTTTAACAAAAAAGCAAGTAGAAGTCTGAACAACAAATATTAACAGAACTACTAGGAAATTTTAGTTTTTCAACAGAGACGCTACAAAAGTAAATCGGTAGGGACGCGCTTTTGACATTTCTCTTCAGTAAGGTTTGCCATTTCATCATGGAAAGATATACGAGCCAACAACGAGTCGAAAAATTAAAATTTACTACCGAAATTTGGAGTCAGTGGCCTCAACTTTAAGAGCGCTACGTCCAATTTATGGTCGTCATAATCGTCCTACCAGATCAACAATTTAGCGTCTAGTGGAAAAATTTGAATCCACAGGCACAGTACAAAATGTTCCCGTGCCAGTGAGACAAAGAAGTGCCCGTAGTGTCGAGAATATTGCTGCCGCTGACGCTTCCGTTCAAGAAAGCCCAAATGTGTCTCTCACACGTCGTTCTCAAGCGTTGGCCATCTCTGTGACGTCGTTGTGGCGAATATTGCGAAAAGATCTTGGCCTAAATCCTTACAAGATCAAATTGACGCAAGAACTGAAGTCGCTTGACTACCATAAGCGTCGTATGTTCGTGAATTGGTCTGAGCAACAACTTGAAAATGATGCGGATTCTCATCGGAAAATCATCTTCAGCGATGAGGCTCATTTCTGGCTGAATGGCTTCGTCAATAAGCAAAATATGCGGTATTGGTCAGACAGCAATCCACACGTAATCCATGAGTCATCATTGCATCCCGAAAAAAATTACGGTTTGGTGTGGTTTATGGGCCGGCGGCGTCATTGGGCCGTACTTCTTCCGTGATGATCAAGACCGGCACATTACTGTGAATGCGAATCGCTACCGTTCAATGATAACCGAATATTTTTTGCCCCAATTGGATAATATGGACGTGGAGGACATGTGGTTTCAACAGGACGTCGCCACAAGCCACACAGCGAATGCCAATTTATTGGAAACCAAGTTTGGTGAACGTGTTATCTCACGAAATGGCCCAGTCGATTGGCCGCCTCGGTCGTGCGATTTGACGTCGTTAGATTATTTCCTGTGGGGCTACGTCAAGTCTATTGTCTATGCCAACAAGCCAGCGACGAATGATGAACTTCGTAGGAATATCGAACGTGAAATTGCAGCAGTATCGGCCGATTTATGCTTGAAAACCGTCGAAAATTGGGTTCAGCGTCTGGACTTCTGCAAGCGTGCCCGTGGTGGCCATGCAAAAGAACTCGAGTTCCATACATAATGGCATCGAACGTACTTTCACAGGAATAAAGAATTTCATTAGTATCTAAAATCGGTTTTGTTTTAGTTAAAAAAACTTTTGTAGCGCTTTTATTGAAAAACCCGATATATCCGGTAATTAAAAACAACTTTGATGAAAACAAGATTTGGGTTTACCTACCAAAGGTGGGTCCTCGGTGGCTCGATGACTATGAGCTTCAATCGAAATGAATTTGTAGTGGAAAATATCTAGTTAAAGGCAACGAAAAGGCAACGAAAAATTGTTAGTATGTAAAATTGCAAAAATATCGATATTAACACCTTGAAATACACTAACTTCAAAATGTAGCACAATGATACATTCGGCATATGAATTGACAGCGCTATAAAACAGGGTTTTTGTTGCATACAATTAGAAGAACTTATTAGTATGGACATGTAGTTGGTTCGTTTGGCCTGACTCCACTTGTTATGTTAAACAGCGTTGTCGAAAATAATAAGTATTTGATTAATTGAGAGAAACAACATTGAAATCTAAACCCTGTATTGTCTTCGAAAAACAATAACAATTCGCTAACCAATTTAATAATAACCAATTCGATAATAAAAACAACAAAGGGGGGAATGATTTTGTACGCTCTACCCTATTCCAAAATAAGTTTGCCAACCCCTGCATTCCATTCCATTCTCAATACAGTTCTTTGATGTTATAAATACTTTGGTATCATCTAATTATAGCCAAGTAAGTATGATCCATTGTTTTTAGGTTATTGAAAATTGCTGCTTTGCATCACCTAAACTGTGTGATAATTACGAAAACGTAATTTGCCCCCTGCTATGCTAATGTTGAACCTTGCTCTAGTATCTGACTTCTGTGTCGGAGAGAAGCCAGTAAACATGTTTGTTTGATGATACAAGTAGAAAAACAAACTCGTATTAAGTGGATATGATGGAAGGCTCTTCTTCGAAACGATTTTATAACCAAAACACTCTCATCGCTCAAAATGAAAAAAAAAGTAAAGAAGTAACACCATGAATCATTCCATCACAGGCATATGGAATGAAATGGAAATATTGTACCCACTCGACTGTCTGTTACATTCCCCATAACAATATTGTGTGTCGGAGAACAAATGAAAAGGAAAAAGCACTGGCATTGTTTAACATAAATCAGCACGTTGGCAATGTCAAGTGTTATTCTTCCGTGCACGAACATCATTGATGGCTTCACTGATACTTCATAACAACGCCCCATAACTCAACACTTGAGCTGAACGAGCAGAAAATATGAAGCACAACACTACACCATAGCCACAAAATAAAAGAAGAAGACAAAATAATGAAAATAATAATACAAAATAAGAATAACTCTACAAGGCTTGATGTGGACTTTGAGAAAGCGAACGAACGAACGAACGAACAAGTAAAATAAACGTATTCAATTCCTACCAAAGACAAAGGAATAATGACGTCGCACAGTGTTTGAAGTTTAATATTCTCTACGGAATGGAAATTAATAACTTCAATATAGATTATGTACATTCGTATATTTAGTTTAGAAATATAATAGTGACATTTTCAAATAGTTTGAAACTGCATTTTAATGATGTGGCTATGAAATACATTGATGTGCTCACACAAGGATTTATCAATCATTTTCCTCTTACAAAGCTACGTTTTTAATATAATTCATACATTTGTCTTTATGAAATATGAGTCGATAATAAATAAAGCCTATACAGACCTGGCCACGTACTTCAAGCTATAATGTCGAAATTCAAAGTACAATATAAAAATGTATGGTTGAATCGCAGCTTAATATATCTAATTAAAGTAAATACCTTATGATTTTCAGCACGATTGACGATTTGCGAACACGAACAGATTTGAAACCACCAACAGACAACATACAAAAATCCCTAACGTATGTCCCGGGACTCTCTGAGAGAATCAAACATTCAAACATGTATGACAGGAAGAACCACCATTTGGCTCCAAATTCTAACTTTAAAATTGAAAATTACAATAATAAGAATAGTTGACCAACTAAACAAAAAATAAATAGTTTATTAAATCTAAATTCAGCGCAAAAAATCAAAATATTTTGAATCAACATATGAGGTACCCAGGTGCAAACTTATCTAACTCCACATTACAACAATTTTAAAATATTAATGCAATTATAACCGAAAACATCTTATCTTGTCATATTTACACCCTCCTTGTTTATTATCATTAATATAAAGGAATAGGCATGAAGTATTTTTGGGCATCTCCTGAGTTTTATATTATATTACACAGAAGTCTTGTCTTCCAACTTTTATCAACTTTCTATTTTGGGGAGTTAGATTAATTAGCCCCTAAGTGAGTCATATATCCTTAAAGCTGTGCTATTTTATTAATATAAGTTTTTTGTTATGTTTTCAACTTGATTTATTTAATCTATTAATAGAGCAGAGCGGAAAGCTGCAAATACCAGAGGTAGCCACAGCCCACTTTAGGAAACTCCCGCAACTTTTGGCACAGAACCCACCCCCTCCCGATGACGATCCTGATGCGCAGTGGAAACCCATTTCCAACTCTGTAAAAACTGCCGCAACAACCGTACGAGGTTCCGAAAAACCGCTTCGCAATAAACTACGCATTGCAAATGATGAAAAGAACGATTGCACGTATGGCAATGCTTTCGACACTTGTACTGCGAACTACGACTGAGCGGTATAGGCAGTAGTGAAAGGCGGTAATCCGTCTTTTTAGGCGTTAGAAACGGCAGTGGAGAAGCGCGAAATAGTCAAAAACGGAATTAATGGATATGGTTCAGGGCCCCTCTTCTGTAAAGACAAGGACGGAAATCTCATCGTAGATGTGCAGAGCATGTTGGGAAAATGGATAGATCGTATCTCCGTGCTACTGGTACCTGAGATATATAATGAGGATGGGAGAGTCGGTCACAATATGGACGGCGACGTCGATTGCCCCCCTCCTAAACAAGACGAGGTCAGAACAGCTATTGCCCGGTTTAAGAACAACAAAGCCGCAGGAGCCGATGGATTACCGGCTAAGCTGTTTAAGGCGGGCGGCGATGAGCTGATAAGGTGCATGCATCAGCTCATTTGCAAAATTTGGTTAGATGAATGAATGCCCGGCGATTGAACTCTCAGTGTACTATGTCCCATACAGGAAAAAGGAGACCTGAGTCTCTCTGACAACTGGAATAAGTCTATCATCCATAGCATATAAGGTTCTATCAAATATAATGTGCGAAAGACTAAAACCAATTATCGCTTACCTGATTGGACCATACCCGTGTGGCTTTAGACCTGGAAAATCGAAAACTGACCCCCCGGGTTTCAATAGCATCATTCCAAACAACTGCTGAGAAGATCTGTGGCTAGATCAAAAATATCTATACGGTTTGTCAGCAATCATGAGGATGAATTTTTTAGGAAATTGTATCTCTATTATCTCTATTAATAATAAATAAAATAAATGAGTATTAAGAAAAGGACAACTAAATGATACAAATAAGGAAACTCTAATATTTATTATACTACTTTGAAAGTTTCAAGTTGTATAGGATTATATACGAAATGCTAGTTTAAAAATAACCTCAGGCCGAACTTAAAAATAATATTAATATACGAATCAGTGTATCTCGTAGAACTCGGCAATGAGAATATTTTATATTATTCAGTTCAAAAAAATATTAATGTTGAATTATGACGGTCTTGTCGCAGATGAGCATGTGAAGAATGAATATCCGACATAAGTAACTAATTCTACCTATATTATTCGTATTATTTAAGAATAGTGGAGAATTTTCCGAACCTACAATATTATTATATGTACGAGTATTTTAGATTTAAATTTAGAAACAATAATATCATTTTATGCTGTTGAAGATTAATGATTTTGGTCAGTAAAGCCTGTCTCTACGTCAATTACACAAGGGAAGAAAATCAAAAAAATTTTGATACCATTTAAAACCATTTAAAATGTATTACGAGATCCATGTTACAAAAGTGGACAAAATTTTAAATTCTATGGATAAGTTTTTTTTAAATAATTTTTTAAGTAAAATTGTCCATTTTTGAAAAGCTTGTTCCACGGCTTTTATCATAACTCAAGAACGATTCATCCCATTTTACTAGTGAATACACCAAATAATTTGCTACTAAAATACCTACCAGTTTTGTTAACATTATTTTTTAGCCTGCACAAGAGTTGCGGAGTTATCTAAAAAGTTGTGGTGAAAAATAATATTTTTCAGCCAAAATGTATACAAATTTTTTTTTTTAAAAATTAGAAAAAATTCTAAACGGCAAAAAGTGCTCGGTTTATCACTTTAATTGTAAAGCCTGACCTGCTATGAATAAAATGAGACATTTCGTAAGAAAATCGATGGATAAATTCTGATTTTATTCACAATTAAGAATTAGGTAAAGGTATCTCATTTTGTCCAAAATATAGAATTTTTTTTTAATGATTCTGAGAATGAAAAAAAATCACAAAATGCGATTGTAAATTCTGTGAATCGTAACACATTTGTATTCAACACCTGTGATCTTGTTACAATCCCTCACAAAAAAGAGTTTTGTAAAAATCCTCACACAAAAGGCACTTGTTCTACCTGTTTACTGCAACAAGAAGCTAAAACACACACTCACAAAAAAGAGCTTTGTAAAAAACCCCACACAAAATGCACTTGTACTACCTGTTTACTGTAACAAGAAGCTAAAACACACTTGACAATCTCACCCGCAAGCAGTATATATATTCAACAAGTGTACGCAATAGTGAAAAGTCTACTTTACCCAAAAATGAGCAACAAATTCAGAAAGTTTTCGTGTAAAAACGACCCGAATTTATTTTGTTACGTGTGCGGTAAATACACCACCTTGAAAAATAAACAAATTTTCTCAGATGTAGTACAAAAAAAATATAAAGAGTGCACAATTTAAATCAGCATTGGACACCGAGTACTATATGCATGTCATGTCGATTGAACTTGTCTTCTAACGTAAAGTAAGTATAGGTTAATAGATTTGGAATATTTTATACTAACAGTATTTCTTGTCTAAATTTTGAATTCTTCATATTCCTTATTTCAATTTTTTTTTCATTTTACAGACGACACTTGGAAATTTCGAAGCCTATGCTATGGAGAGAAACAGCGAGCCACGAATCTGATTGTCATTTTTGTTTAAGTACAACAAGCGGCTTCGGAAAACATATGGGATGGTCTTACCCAACGAGGTCTGCTAATGGGTTTACACTTGCAGTTCTACATTCGGAAGAAATTGCAAATGAAAAAGATCGGAGTGCAAGCTGCAGTCAAGTGCTTTCATCTTCACCAGGACTCTCAACCACAAGTATGTGTTACCAATCAGATCCAGCACTACCATCTACATCTGCAAATGACGAGTTCATCCCACACAAACATTTCTCGCCGAGACCATGGAATCAAGACCAGCTTAATGATGTAATTAGAGACCTCGGATTGTCGAAAAAGTCTTCTGAATTACTTGCGTCCCGGATGAAAGAAACAGATCTGATAACTGAAGAAACTAAAGTATCGTATTACCGCACTCGGGAAAAAGGCTTACTTCATTATTTTGCTGAAGAGGATGATTTGTGTACTTCACAGATATATCTGGTTTCATGACTGAAATGGGCTTATAGAGATATGATTCAAACGAATGGCGTTTATTTATCGACTCATCAAAACGCAGCTTGAAGTGTGTCCTTTTGCATAATGTAAATAAATTTGGCCCCTCTAGTGCCTCTAGTGCAAATTGGTGAAGGATACTGATATTGGCAGTTCAATGTCCGAAATTGAGAAGAATGCATTTGATTCGTTTGTATGGGTTATTAAAAATTTCTTAGGAAATAACAAGTCTGATGATTCCGGAGCGCACACTGAAGAGATGTTATCTCACTTCCACCGACTTGGATGCAACATGAGCATCAAAGTACACTACCTGGACAGCCACTTAGATCGTTTTCCTGAAAATCTAGGAGACTTGAGTGAAGAACAGGGCGAACGATTCCACCAAGATATCCGGACAATGGAGGAACTATACCAGGGTCGGTGGGATGCACACATGATGGCTGATTTTTGCTGGAGTATTCAGAGTAACACTTCGTCATTCAAGAATAGTAGAAAATCGTATAAAAGAAAATTCCAGAGTTTGTAGTTTAAATTAATTATTTATTTATTTTCTTATTTTATTTCTTATTATAAATTCAACTAATAAAATATAAATTTTAATAAAATATAAAATGGTTTTAAGGTTCAATCAACCGAAAGAAGATTATTAGCAACTGAATAAGCTCGCCTTAGCTTATGTTAATGAGCTCGTATGTGGTAGTAGAGTGGACTGTATGAGGGGTTGAGTTGAGCTATTTATTGTATAGAGAAATTGTATAAGCCACAAATGGGAAGAGACAATAAGAGAAGAATTAGCGTATTTGTGGCGGGTTAATGCGGGTTGTATAGGGGTTGATTCTCACCTTTACGAGTAAATAAATAAAACACAGATGGTTTCTACAAACGTTATAAAACTTATGTTGTTTATTTCACAGCGGTTTCAATATGTACATGTGTTGGTTTTAAACTTTGGGTAATGTTTTTTAAAAAACCGAAGCGGATGAGTGCAGTTGAACGACTGACTCCTTTTGCTTTGCTTCAACTGATGTTAACTCAGTATAACAGTTTAAGAGCTTTTTTTTGAGGTAATTCACAATAATTGTTATTTATAAATCCATTTTATAAGGTATAGTTGTTTAATAAATTCAAGGTATGCAAAATGTAAATTCAAATTAAATATGTATTAAAATATTAGAAAAAAAATAAATTGTTAAGGCTAAACCTTAGTTTAGACAGCAACTATGATTATCAAGTGTGTTTTATCTTCGTGTTGCATTCAGGTAGAACTGGGTTTTTACAACACCCTTCTTGTGTGTGTTTTTACAAGAGCACAAGCATTAAAAACAAATTTGTTGCTGCTCAATATAACTATTTTCAATCCAAATTAATTTTTTTTCATATCAGAATCATAAAAAAAAATTTAATTTTTTGCTCATTTTTGTTGAAATTGTAATATTTCAATATTCTTGACGAAATGGGATACCTTTACCTAATTGTGAATAAAATCAAAATTTATCCATCGATTTTCTTATGAAATTACTCATTTTATTCATAGCAGGTCAGGATTTACTATTAAAGTGCTAAACCGAGCACTTTTTGCCGCTTAGGATTTTTTATAATTTTTAAAAAGAAAAATTTGTATAAATTTTGGCTGAAAAATATTATTTTTCAACACAACAACTCTTGTGCAGGCTAAAAAATAATGTTAACAAAACTTGTAGGTAGTTTAGTATCAAATTATTTGGTGTATTCACTAGTAAAGTGGAATGAATCGTTCTTGAGTTATGTTAAAATCCGTGCAACAAGCTTTCAAAAATTGACAATTTTACTTAAAAAATTATTTAAAAAAAACTTATCCATAGAATTTAAAATTTTGTCCACTTTTGTAACATGGATCTCGTAATACATCAGAAAAAAATAGTGGTTTTAAATGGTATTTTTTCCTGTTGACCTGTGTTATGATAAATAAACGTAGGGGTATATTTAGAGCACTTTTCTAAATATAATCTGTAATTTTCAAGAAATAATGTGGATAATGTGAATTTTATCGTAAAATTTAATTATCGTAAATTTTTATGTTAAATAATAAAATTTTAAACATCAACTTAACAAAATCGTAAGCGCAATTGTCTATTGGCATAAAGTATTTATGATTGCCGGAGACATTTAGTGATTTCTGGCGATATTAAAAACTCATCTTTCGAAATTCAAAACATTTCATACACTGTGTGGCAACGTAGAGAAAAAATCAAAAAGAGATCAGAATATTATACAAATAAAACCAACAAAAAAACTCTAGACTAACAAACAGACATTTAGTAAATTTGGAGGAATTAAACATTACGCCACCAAAGTCGTTTGCCGAAGCGACAACGAGGTATTTCTGTTTTATAGCGAAACGCTTTGTATCTTATTTAGATAACAAACAAGCAAACAGACAGGCAAACAAACAAACAAAACGCTAAACAAAAAAATTAAACAGAAACAAATCACTTAAGATACGGTTAAGAATTCTTATTATTCTTTTATTTCCTTCTCTTTCACTTCTAATTCTTCCTCCTCAGTGTTTTCCATTTGAGACATTCAGTTGAACTACCGTTGGCTGGTTGGCTGTCAGGCTGGTTGGTTGCAACGTGACAACAATGAACTCTTCTGGCCTCATTCATGGAATATGTCTATAAAGGCAAAATCTAAAATAAAAAAAAAATCTAAAAGCCGCCTTAAGAAGCAAAGTCAGTCATTCTGTGTATTTTTCTTCAAAGAAAATTAAAAACACAAAACCCCATCGGTAAGAACAAACCAACAATTACACAGAAAATCAGCAAGACACAAAAATAGGCAACATTGTATACGAGACTTCCTATTGTCTGGTTAACTTCAGTTTTTGTCAGTGAACCGAGCTAGTGCTATGACAACGGTGTAGCTTAGCAAATGAAAATTACACTGTTCAACATAATCTGTACATATCACTGTAAGTAAAATTTAAAGTTTTGAAATGAGACACCCCAACTAATTTTTGGGTCAAAGAATCCAGTGTATACTCCGTTTTAAAAAGTTAGCTCAAAATAACGAGATATTTCGACTTTAAATTTGTAGTAGATTTAAGGTGATTTTTGATTTTATTTGAGGGAAAACCTGCAAAAGCTCTTGTTAAATAAACTTATGTATTTTTGTTCGACAAAATGTAAACGTTGAAATAATAGACATCTATTTGGAAGCAGAATTAGTTTACCTCTTACAATTTGGGGCCATAATAATTTTGGGATTAGGGATTTTGGGATTGGCATCCCTATCACAAACAGATGCTACAACATACATATCAAAGTGTTCACTTTGATAGATTAGTCCCTACCCGCCGCTATAGATGTTAACACATCAAATATATAAACATTTTATTGATCATTTTGAAGAAATAGAAACATGAGTGACGAAAAATGCAGATCACATTGCGAAAAATTAAATATATTTTGTTTTGTGTTTGGAAAACTTACGACGAAAAATCATCGACGACATTTGGTTGAAGATGTCCTCAAAGCTTACAATCAGTATTTGTTGGTTACCCCCGCTGAAGAAATGCGAAATGTTGATCATGCACCTGAATTTACGTGCATCACATGTTTTAGTGTATTAAACAAATGGTGGAAATTACGGCGATATTCGATGCCATTTGGACTTCCAATGATATGGACCGCTCCAGGGGAACATGATACAGAAAATTGCTACGCGTGCAAGAACGATGTAAATGGTCTCAATCGAAACAATAAGTTCACTTAGATAGACTATATATGGAATGCACAATAATTTATTCTTATAGAACGATCCGGTTTTATATACAAAGGTGTACATCCCAGTACATCCATCGACATACCAATATAACGGGGATTTCAACAGAGACTCTACAAAAGTAAATCGATAGGGACAGCAAACGACGCCATATTTTTCCCCGCTCTTTTGACATTTCTCTTCAGTAAGGTTTGCCATTTCATCATGGAAAGATATACGAGCCAACAACGAGTCGAAATTATTAAAATTTACTACCGAAATTTGGAGTCAGTGGCCTCAACTTTAAGAGCGCTACGTCCAATTTATGGTCTTTAGCGGTGAGGCTCAATGCTGGCTGTATGGCAATCCACACGTAATCCATGAGTCATCATTGCATCCCGAAAAAATTACGGTTTGGTGCGGTTTATGGGCCGGCGGCGTCATTGGGCCGTACTTCTTCCGTGATGATCAAGACCGGCACATTACTGTGAATGCGAATCGCTGCCGTTCAATGATAACCGAATATTTTTTGCCCCAATTGGGTAATATGGACTTGGAGGACATGTGGTTCCAACAGGACGGTACCACAAGCCACACAGCGAATGCCATAATCAATTTATTGGAAACCAAGTTTGGTGAACGTGTTATCTCACGAAATGACCCAGTCGATTGGCCGCGTCGGTCGTGCTATTTGACGCCGTTAGATTATTTCCTGTGCGGCTACGTCAAGTCTTTGATATATGCCAACAAGCCAGCGACTATTGATGAACTACGTACGAATATCGAACGTGAAATTGCAGCAGTATCGGCCGATTTATGCTTGAAAACCGTCGAAAATTGGGTTCAGCGTCTGGACTTCTGCAAGCGTGCCCGTGGTGGCCATGCAAAAGAAATCGAGTTCCATACATAGTGGCATCGAACGTACTTTCACAGGAATCAAGAATTTCATTCGTATCTAAAACCGGGTTTGTTTTATTTAAAAAAAACTTTTGTAGCGGTCTTATTGAAAAACCCGTTAATACTGCGTCCTATGAAGTACAATCACAAACTTCAGCAACATCATTACATCATGCTGATTGTGATTACTTTCAGCCAGTTATACAATATCCATCAAAAATTTCACAAGAACATTTAGATAGAATCGTTCGAAATCTGAAGCTATCTCAAAATAATGCAAAGCGTCAACGTGCTGGCACCAGGTGTAAAAGTTACATCTTACAAATACCGGCAAGAGCCATATATGCCTTATTTCATGCTTTCCGAAGACACAGGTTAAATGGGAATCTGCAACTATAATCCATCTTTATGGCGTCTTTTCATAGACTCTTCAACCAGAAGCTTAAAAGTAGTCTTGATATTTGAAAACAGCAGCGTTAAACCAGTGCCATTGATGAATGCATGAGTCCTATGATACCATGAAATTAATTCTGGAACGCATCAGTTATGCCGAAGACAATTGGCGCGTAAATTGTGATTTTAAGGTTCTTTCACTATTAGCTGGAATGCAAACTGTCTATACAAAGTACATGTGTATTTCTTGTAAATGGGACAGCCGTGCAAAATACAACCAGTACGAACAGCGAGATTGGCCAAAACGCGATTCGTAGGTTGTTGGCGAATTTAGTGTAATTCGTCCACCATTGATCCCCCTGCAGAAAATAGTGCTTCCTGATCTTCATATCAAGCTGGGAGTTGTAAAGAATTTTTTAAAGCGTTTGGTTCGCGTTGACGAAAATGCATGATGTAGTTAACGGTCCAGATATACGGAAACTTTTAAGGGATACGAATTTTTCTGAAATGTTAGATGAATCTGAACTAAACGCATGGAACTCAATTCGGACGGTAACTGAAAACGTTCTTTGCAAAAATCGCTTACCAGAGTACTGTGATTATATTGACAACATGATGAAGTCTTTCGACAAATTTAGCGGTAATATGTCGTTGAAAATCCACATGTTACATGTACATTTCGATTTTTACGAACGACAATTGTCCACAGAAACAGACGAAACTGGCGAAAGATTTCATCAAACTACAATGGCATTCGAAGGCCGTTTCGCTGGAAAAAGAATAGACTCAGTACTTCCTGATTTCTGCTTGTCGATTGCAAACAAAGAGTAAAAATTGAATAAATCCAAAAAAAATTATAAAATCATCAAAATAAGAGCAAATATAGTTCCATGTCCGCTGGAAAATGGACGTCCATTATTTCTCGATATAAATTTTGACAAATAAATAATAAACAAATTGATTTTAAACAAGTTTTTAAAGTTTTTTCATTCAAATAAAATCAAAAATCGCCTTAAATCTACTACAAATTTAAAATCGAAATATCTCGTGATTTCGAGCTAACTTTTCAAAACGGAGTACACCACTGGATTCTACGATCCAAAATTAGGTTGACGTGTCTCGGCGTTTTGGTGTGTTATTTTCACCTACTTACAGTGTAATTAGCGGTAAAAATGGGTGGGTTGTATCTATCGTAGATGACTAAATAAATTCCATCGTAAGGCCAATTAAAAATCCTGTTGGACTAATAGAGTGTTCAACACCGATTATAAGTAAAAGCGAATGCCTGATTTTCAAAAATTTAAATTTTCAAGCAATAGGTTAAAGTGGCGTTTTCAATCCGACGAAACGTGATTTTTTTTGGTTACAAGCGTCTATTTTGGCAAAAATATCGGTGAACCCAAGCATTCTAGTAGCAACATGACATGATTTTATATGGTAACCCAAATAGCGATTTAAATAATGAATAAACAATTTGCAATTAAGAACACAAAACAAACATTCGATACGTTCTACGATATTTATCTATTTACCCAGGAAATCAAACATTCAGAGTTAGGCTAAAAATCTGTCCGAAAGTTGGCAAAAAGTCCAGATTTCGGATGCGAACTCTGACAAAGTACTTACCAAAAAACATATGAAATGGCTGACATGAACTCTGAAGGTTATGACTGAGGGGATTCTGATGTTTTTGACTGAATTCTGGAATATAATCTAGGGATATTCCGCAATGTAATTCGGAGTGTCGAATCGATTTATGACAGCATTTTTACTTTACGTCTTAACCCATACATGTCCACTGCTACATGTAACTTATGATAATTCATCCGAAGTGAAAGCATTGCTTAAACAGTACAGGAATACGCAATTAAAATTTTTTTTAATGCATGTTATTATTTAACTTCTATTTTATGACTAGAGGCACTAATTGAATCAGTTGCCAACGTGGCAAAATTTCAGACGTCTATATTCATCGCTGTGAGCATGAAGCGGCATTCACAATGCAAGCGACAGTTTCGTTTCTCATGCCAAATCGTTGTCACACACAGAATTTCACAAATGTCTTTTAGTTATTTTTTTTACAAAAATGTAACTCAAATTTGTCGCTATTTCTACTCCAGCAACAACACATTTGTTCGAATAAATAATATACTATTAAGCGGTAGATGGCGCTGTACTTCGAATTTAATTTTCAAACTTAAAACATCAATGAAAATTTAAACCATTTGTGCTAAACGTATCCGTAGAATCTTTTAATAGCTAATATGTTTAAATACATTAACATTTTTTAATATTCAAAATACAAACTTAGATGTGACAGTCATAAAGCAACTACGGTATATAGAAGAATATTTACTCATTGAGGGGAGTGCCAACAAAGAAAACGAGTGAAGCGCGTCGTTTCATTAAGTCGACGCGATTCACTCAAACGCATTTCTTTCCCGCGTCATAACTTGATTATTTCATACATTTTACATACTTTATGAAATTTTATTTAAATATGGTTGAAATTTCTATAGTTAGATAGAATAACATTATCAGAAAACTACTCGTGTATTGAAATATTCCACGAAGAGTATAAGAGAGCGAGCAACGAAACGACACGTTTCACTCGTTTTCTTTGTTGACATTCCACTCCATGAGTAAATTTTCTTCTCTATACAATAGTTGCTTTATGTGACGTTTATGACATTTGAATCATGATGCAACTAATAGAGGTGGTGTTACAAGAACAACTTAAATTATTTACTTTTTCTTCTGTTCATTACATGAACAATCAAATTCAAATATATTTGGTTTTTGTAATTTCTGGCTTATTTTTATTCTTGACATACATTTGTGTTAACCTGAACGCGAAAGCAAAATATATTTTATTGTTGCCTTGATATATTGGCCGTAATACTGGTAACACCTGTTAGAAGAAACATATAGATTCGAAGTAAACTGTTGCTTACATTGCGAACGCATATTGAAAATGTTGCTTGCATTGTGATTCCGGCTTTAATGAGTTCTGATGATTTTGTAGACATTTCGCAACGACGTCTAACCGAATAATAGAATGGCAATCGTGGGAAATTCTAAAGGCACATTCTATGAGTCGGACCGAATACTGGCCTTATGTCTTCACAAATTCAGAATATTTTGCGAACTCGTCTGGTCGAATTCTGACTTATGGTCAGTTTTAAAGTAGGTAGTTAACTATCGGATTATTTAATCGTTAATTAGAGGTTAACTTTGCATTTTGTTTTTCTGTGGCAAGTTAATGTAAACCGTCATATTGTTAACGATTAAGAAAACCCTTGTATTCTTATTTTTTTATCAAACCAACACTCCTATAAATGCACTGCATTGTGTTGGTGATGGAAAATTATGGTAGTGGAGGGCGGATAGAGGGAGTAGTGTCTGTTGTCATTTGCCTTGAATCTTTGTATGTCACAATTGGTGAGAAATACACTAGTCGGAAGTTTATTCCACATACGGACGACTGTACACACAGAGAAGAGATTCGTTTCCACAACTATATTTACAGCAAACAAAAATTTGGCGGTTCCTATCACATTATTAAGTTGTGATGACCAAATGTTGTGCATATCAATTGATTTGCAACTCAGTTTTGGTTGCAAGAACTGAAATATTTAGTTGAAGCCACAGCAACAATACACAAATGTGATCTGTCAATCCAGTTTGAGTTCTAGGAATCAAATTATCCTGTAGTGGTGAATGTTCTATTAGTTGGATGAACGAAAAATGTAAAAAGTAATTCGGTTGTACCAAATAATATATTGTACTTGAATTAATTATGTACTTGAATTTAATGGCTGTCACAGCCTTTTGGTGATGATTTAATCCATTATGAATTTTATTGAAAAAAGTAACAAAAATAATTTGTTATTAAAATTGTGTATTTTATATTTAAACATAAACAAAATTATTATTATTTATCACAAGGGTTCGTATTTTGTCGTGACCATTTTTGATCGAAAAAATGAAAAAAATTCTATATCTCGAAAACGGACCGTCCAATCGAAAAAATAATAAAAATTTTACGGATTTCTAAGGGTATCTCACAAAGTGTTCCATTCGCATGAAATAATTTTTTTTTAAAAAATCGCCAAAATAAGAAAATTGCTAAAATAAAAAAATGGCTATAACTCGAAAACGGTGCGTCCAATCGCAAAAATAATAAATTTTTTACCTCCAAAGTACCAAAGGAGACTGTAACCAATAGATATTTTTACCACGGCATTACTTTTTTTTAAACATGCGATTTTCAATTTTTTCGAATAAAAAATGGCTAAACCGCCATTATGTATATATTTCGAAAACGGAGTGTTCAATCGAAATATAACTAATTTTTTCGGCTTTCTAAAATGGTCCAATTCGAATTTTCATTTTTTTTTCTAAAAATCGCCAAAATATGTAAATCGCTAACATGAAAAAATAGTTATAACTCGGATACGGTGGACGCACCACAAATGTACCGCAAAAGTAATACATTTTTTACCTCCATAGGAGGCTTTAACCTCATACGGCATCACTTAAAATCCGTTAAACTAAACTTTTTTAAATAAAAACTCGCTAAAATTCACACATGTATGTAGTATGTATGTCCGAGTTATAACCATTTTTTATTTCAGCGTTTTTTACATTTTGATGATTTTTTTATTCCATACGACGGACCACTTTATGAAAAATCCTTAGAAACTGGTGGTTTTGTTTTCGATTGGACGCTCCGTTTCCGAGATATTGGCAAAGTGGCGATTTAGGGATGTTTGATTCCAGAAATTTTAGTTTCAGCGATCTTTTAAAAATAGTAGTGATGCCATATTGAAGACATCCACAGACGAAAAACTGCTATGAAGGTAAAGTATTTGTTATTTTTGCGATTGGACGCACCGTTTCCGAGATATAGCCAACGATTGCGTTTAAAAGTCTCACTTCACCTCAATTTATGATAATATGTATTCTTCTCTGGCTGATATCTATACAACTCATTGTTTTTCACAACTTTGTTTATCACTTTATGTTTAAAATAATAGTTTTTCTGTAAAATCCTCGTGTAACATTCCAATATACGTAGTTTCTCTTTAACAACAAAGCCTCTTGTGAAAAATCGAATACATAACTTTGTAACAAGTGTTTCTGTAACAGAAACTAAATTATGATTACAGTAACTAATATTTGAACACGAATTCTAATATTGTACTTTCTATTAGTTGTATCTTCCATTTCAGTTGAATGAAGTTTTTGAAATACTCAAATTGGTTAATTCAACTTAATTTCTGTAGTAGCAACTTGTATTTAATAAGACCGATTTTAAATCGATCAATAACTTCGACAAATAATTCTGATGTTTGACAATTACGAATTCTGATCAAAATATAGACTTTATCATGGAATTTCCAATAGCTGAATTGATTTCCATAAATCTTTTCCCTGTGTGTACGGCTTAACAATGAATTTTCTCTACAGTCAACCGGCCACTCCATAAGAAACGGATGAGAGTTCCTGGAAAGCCGCGAACTTCGGCTGAATATCCTCACATCTGTCATAAGTTGACGGATGTCCGAGAAACACATAGCATGGAAGTATCGATAGAACAGCGACACGCAATCCACATTTCGACGATGCTCAAGGGAGGCAATAGAGTTGGATACCCAACTGTCCCCTATTAACAACGTCGCTCTCCTCTGGACACGATCGAGAAGCTCCAAAGAAGTCCTAGGAGCACCTGCCCATATATGGGTGTTATATTCTGGAGTGTAGATATTGAGACGATCAGATGGAGTGAAGTATTTCTTGCACCGTTTTAACATCAAGAGCATCTTATTCATCAATATACACACCAAAATGGGAATAAATGCATAAAATCGAACTCATTTTAACAAATATTTATAACAAACTATGTAAAAACTATTAAAAAAGTATAACTATGCATACACATAGATAAAACAGAAACATGTATTTAAAATGTCAATTGAAATCTAAAAATTCCATTTAATATTTAAAAGACATGAAATGAATTTTAAAAGTTCCACTTAAAATTTAAAAGACGTTAATTGGAATATGGAACACATCAAGTGATATTTCAAACACATCAATTGAAATTTAAATCACATCAACTTAAATTTAAAACACACCAATTGAAATTTAAAACACTTCAATTGAAATTGTAAAGCAATCAATTGAAATTAAATGAACACCAATTGAAATTTAAAAGGCCTCAATTGCACTTTGAAATTCATCAATTGCATGTTAAAGAACATCAATAGAATTTTAAAAATTCCACTTGAAATTTGTACATCATTTGAAATTGTAAAAACATCAATTGAAATTTAAATACATCAATTAAAATTTAAAACATATGAAATTAAATTTAAAGGACATAAATTGATACTTAAAAGACATCAATTGAAATTTAAAACAAATCAATTGCAATTTAAAATGCATTAATTTAATTTAATTATTTTATTTAATTATTTAATTTATTAACTAATTGAAATTTAAATTATTTAATTAATTGAAATTTAAACACCAAATGAATTTAAAATTTTCACATTAAATTTCATGAAAATTCTTCAGTTAAGAAATCACTATTGTCATGATTTTTTGTATATCTCAAGATGTGTAGCTTCCATTTTCATTTTAAAATTCTGCAATCGGTTACAAATTTCAAAAGGTACATGATGTTGAATAGGGAATTTTTAGTGCCTTTAAATAAGTGAACCGGAGTATATATTAGGATTATAAATTTAAAGATGTCTTTTAAATTTCAATTGATGTCCTTTAAATTTCAATTGATGTTTTAAATTTCAATTGATGTCCTTAAAATTTCAATTGATATGTTTTAAATTGCAATTGATGTATTTTAGATTTCAATTAATGCTTTTTAAAATTCAATTGTATTTTAAATTTCGATTGATGTGCTTTTAATTTCAATTAATGATGTTTACATTGCAATTGACGCCTTTTTAGTTTAAATTAATGTCTTTTAAAATTCAACTGAGGTATAATAAATTTCAATTGATAATTTTTAAATTTCAATTGTTGTCTTTTACTTTTCAGGTAGAAGTTTTAAATTGCAATTGATGTATTTCAAATTGCAAATAGAATTTTGCAATAGAATTGTTTTAAAAAAAATTGATATTCGAATTTAAATAAATTGAATTCGAATAGAAAATGGTGTAGTTTTACACTCACTTATTGGGACCTAAAGTTTTATACCGATTTCGAACGTTTTTTATGGTTTGCTAATGAAAGGTGGTCAGAGCGGGGGTCTTACGCACATTTCAATGTACAAGAGATGCGCACGCTAACCATTGCACCGCATTTTGCATTTTGATCGCCGTTTGAAGCATTGATTCTCTATAATGAGAAGGTGATGAGAAATAAGGTTTTATGGCGTTATTGACCATGGCATTATAACACTGCACACAAAAATGAGCGTGACAAAGTTGTCAATTTTTATTTACAAATCAGCTTTTGACAAAACATTGGCCAATATCAAATTTCTTGTGATCGCCTGTGGTTATCGTGCGATACCGCATCACATAACCGAATAAACAGACGTCTATTTCTTGTGTGGGCGTTACTACAATAAAAAAATAAAATAAATGGTTTCCCATTACATCCCATGAAAGAATTGGGGACAGCTTCTCATAACCAGTGACCTGGGCGCTTTCTAGTTTTATACTCACTGATTGGGACCTACAGTTTTTACACCGATTCCGAACGGTATTTTGAGAAGCTTTTTCATGGGCAAATGCTCGATAGTGTCGCCGTCACTATGCGAGTTGATCTCCGCCGAAAGAAATTTAAGGAGTTCAGAGCAGGGATCGAACCCAGGATCTCATGTACAAGAGGCGGGCACACTAACCATTGCACCACCGACGGTACTACAATAGAAGTGGCAAAATCACCCTGAGCAGAGTGACGTTTGACGTTATATTGAATAATTGCAAATAACATAAAGATTAGTAGTATTGTATAGGAGTTATCGCATCCACCAATTAGCCGGAGACAAAACTTTTGTATGAGAGGTACCACAATGGGAGGTTCCACAATGGGTGGCACCTTGTTCTTGTTCTAAAATGTCCAATCCAACAGGGTGGTGCCGCTGCACACACAGCGAGGGTTAGCATGAATTGCTTGAGTCAAATGTTTCCTGGACGGCTTATCTCTTTGAGGGGTCATGGGAACTGGCCGGAACGCTCACCGGACTTAACCCCATGGACATTTTTTCCTTTGGGGTTACCTGAAGTCGAAGGTGTATATCAACCATCCCAACACCTTGGGAGACCTAATTAACAATATTGAGACTGAAATTGACAGAATACCAGTCTACGTGCTCGTTAGAGTTCATGAAAACTTCAGGAAAGGTATGCAGCAGTGTGTGGATAGCGAAGGTCGACATTTGCCAGATACACTATTTAAAACAATGTAATTTAAAAATTCCTTTACTGTTCAATATAATTAAAATATAAAATAAATTTTTCTAAGGTTCATAATTGCTTCATTTTATTCCCAAATAAGCAAATTACCGCGCTCCACCCTGTATTTTCAATAAAATGTCTACTTACGAGTATGTTGAGTTCACAGTTGGCCAAAAATTGTTTTCAATTTGCAATCAAAATAATCAACTTGTTAATGAACATTTAAGAGTTTACTTCAATTACATGCGAAAAGAACTTAAATACGAAATAAATAAACATTGTATACATATTTTCTGTTACATTCATAGTCAACATTATTACGATGTTAATTAAAATTCGATTATTATAGTGAACGTTTGAGTATTTAGGTATTTCGGCGCACACAACGACATCCCATCAGCGTCCTTCCACGCAAGTATTTGGATATACCAACACATCTTATAGGGATAGGCAAGACTCAATATAATAAGAATTGTTGCAATTAGACTCACGAAGTGACAGCTACAACTGGTCCACGTTTTTCTGTAGTAACGGGTAGTATTTTTGTTATTTGGGTTTTGAAAATCCAAAAAATTTGTACAGGTGAATGAAATATTTCTTTGCATCGATGAATCAATGCCTGCCGTTTGGTTTTTAAAGATTATTTCATGCAAATGTTGCCCACGACTACGCTTTATGTTGGCCATTCTCAAAGTCCTATTTTGGTACACTTTTCCAATATTATTTTCAAAATACCTTCGGAACCATTGTAAAACTGTAGGTCCCTGATTGTTAGAAGCTCTCCCCAATCCCTTCATGAGATTTAATCGGAAACGGTTTTTTTCCAATATTTCCAACGGTATCTCACCAATGACACGTGTAATGTTGCTTTTCAAGGCAGCAGTCTTGGTTGGCGCGTGCCTATAGACGAGTGACTTCACGTGCTGCCACAAAAAATAGTCTAGTTGGGTCAAATCGGACGAACGGGGTAGTCAATTGACAGCGGGAGATTAATTGCTCACCAATTTCGTCTCTAAATTTGATCATGGTAGGAGTGCAGTGTGGCATGTGGCACCGTCCTGTTGAAACCACATATGAACCAAGTCCAATTCTTCCATTTTGGGCAACAAATTTTCGTGATCAGCGGAAGGTAGCTTGCTCCATTGGGCGTAACTTTAAGGCCATCATCGTCTTTGAAAAGAATGGTCCAATGATACCACCGGCCCCTAAACCGCATCAAACAGTGCACTTTTCAAGGAGCATTGGCTGCTCTTGAACAGCCTCTGGCTGCTAGTCGGACCACATTTGTCAATTCTGTTTGTTGACGCACCCATTGAACCAAAAATGTGCCTCGTCGCTAGATACTATAAAACGGACGCAACTGGCGAAACATATTTTTCACAGAGCTCGCATTTGGTTAATAAATCTCAATGATTTGCCAGCGTAGTTCGTTTGTAAGTCTACTCATGATGAAATGGCAAGGCAAACTGAAAATTTTTGACTTCGGTGCATGTCGCCACGCGTGAGTTGGCAGAAGTTAACACTGAAAACCCAAATAGGCAAAAAATCACCCTTTACTACTTTGAAATCATTTTTCACTTCACTCAGAGCCGCAAGCCTAAATTACATAATCGTTTGTACAAAAAAAAACATTGAATCCTTAAGATGATTTTTATGCAAAGGTGTGAATAATGTGTTCTCCTTTCTTCGAAAGCTTTGAAATGAATCAAATCAAATTTTGTAGATCTGTGTAATGAATGTGGAGAGAAGAAATATAAGCAAGAAATCGTACGATTTCTTCAATTCTATCGCAAATTGCCTGTAATGCATATTACTGAAATAAGTTGAAAAGAAAATTCTACAATTCAAACACGTTTTCAGGAAGAACCACTCGACATTTGGCGAATGTTTATAAACATACTTGTATACGAAAAGAGCCAAAGTCAGTAAATGTATACGTATGTAGGTACATCCGTAAATATGCAACAATGATCCGGCATTGACTGTTGAAAATACATCATACGGCCATGTGCAACCTGGTGCACATATACATTTTCCAAGAAGTACAGAAGCAAATATATCATAAATTATACACCATCATTAAAAATTTCTAACAAAAAATTACGACGGTCCCACATATTTGCAACATATGAATTGTTGTCTCTTTGATAAGGTCCCTAGAGATCCATGAAGTATTCAGCTAGGGTTGAACGAACAGCCGCAGACCTTGTACTTTTTACAGATGGTATTTTAAGTGCCTTGAGTCGTAACTAGATATAGAATTCTTCAATCGTAACTACACGCTAAAAAAGAACGGTCCCAGCAACATATTGCAGGAACCATGAACATTAGGGTGTCCCATAAAAAAAATTTTTTTTTGCTTAAGCTTTATTTGAAAGTTTATAGGGTAAAGTATTTTTGAGAATTTTTTCAGATTTTTCGGAAGTGGCTTAGAGGTCGCGTAAGTCGAATTTCCCCCAAAAATCGGGTATTCCGGACGTTTTTTTAATTTTATTTAAAACTCGGTCAATAGCCACGATTTTTTTAGTTTGTAAGTCAACATTTTTGAAGCAAAACGTTCAAACTTGTATTGTATATGCATAAACCACCAGTTTTGGCAACGATTTTGCTCAATAAGTTACCACGTATTAAATTTTTAGTAAATTTTGTTAGTAACGCTTTATAACTTTTAAAATTCCTATGCAAATTTAAAAAAAAACTGATGATGCACTTAAGTAACACGCATAAATTCCAAGCAATTTTGTAGAAAAATATTTTGAATTTTCGGTTACGGTTCCAGAGTTATACTATTTTAAAGCCTTTTACCCATTGTATGAAACTAGTAATATTGTAATGTGTTTGCTATTTTTGCATCGGATTTACTTTAAATTTCTTTGAAAATTTAAAACACTAATGATGCACTTTAAAAGACGGAAAAAAGAGTTATGCCATTTTACTCTTTACCCATTGTATGAAACTAATAATACTATAAACTCTTTGCCAATTTTTCATCAGATTTGCTCCAAATACTATATTCATGAAAAAATCTACTTGCGCTAAGTAACGGCAGAGAGTTATACGCAGAAAAAACGGCCGCAGCAACATATTGCAGGAAACATATACATGTTTGCAATCATATATATGGTTCCTAAAATATGTTGCCGGGACCATTTTTTGCTACGTGTAATTCTTTGTGGTTACTTAGCGTATATAGATTTTTTCAATAATACAATGCTCAAACCAAATCCGATGGAAAGAGACAAAATATTTATATGTTCATACAGTGGGTAAAGAGTTTTAAAGTGCATAACTCTGGAACAGTAATTGCAAATTCAAAATTTTTTCTAAAAAATTGCTTGGAAATTGCCCATCTTTTAAAGTGCATCATTAGTATTTTAAATTTTCATAGAAATTTAAAGCAAATCCGATGCAAAAATAGCAAATAGATTATAATATTATTAGTTTCATACAATGGGTAAAAGGATTTAAAATGGTATAACTCTGGAACAGTAACCGAGAATTCAAAGGTTTTTTTTCTACAAAATTGCTTGGAACTTATACGCCTGGAACTTATAGTGCATCATTAGTTTTTTAAATTTTCATAGGAATTTTAAAAGATATAAAGCGTTATTTACAAAATTTACCCAAAAATTTACGAAAAAATGTAATACGTGGTACCTTCTTGAGCAAAATCATTGCCGAAACTGGCGGTTTGTGCATATAAGACAAATGTTTGGACTGCTTGCTTTAAAAATGTTGACTTACAAACTAAGAAAATCGTGATTATTGGCCTAGTTTGAAATAAAACTCAAAAAACGTCCGGTATACCCGATTTTTGGGAGAAAGTCGACTTGTGGGACCTCTAAACCTCTTCCGAAAAATATGAAAAAAATACAAAAATACCCTATAAGCTTTCAAATAAAGCTTGAGCAAAGAAAATTTTTTATTGCTGCCACACCCTAGTGTGCAAGCATGGTTTTCATGAATTGAAGATCTGTTGCTTAATGATTCATTGTTGTCTGTTACCTTTTTTGTTATGAGCTGTTTTCAACAAACAAAGCCACATTTGGGTCACAAACTCATATATGATAACCTATTAATCATTGTGTCTCTAAAATGTAAAATTGAGTAACAAACACAATGTGTTTGGACACAAGTATATAATATTTGTGTGAAGCTACAAACACGTTATATTTGCATTCAAACAACAACAAAATTCAACGTGTACATATAAAAGTTGTTCTGCTTTATAATTCTCCAATTTTAACATTCACGAGCGTTTTATCTCCATAAACAGAAAAAAAGTCATTCGTAAATGCAGTTAATTTTTTAACTGAAAATGAGTCAACAATGTAATTTGCATCCTTATGTATCTTTATTTATAAATGATTTTTAAGAAAAAAACATTTTAGTTGAAGAGTAAATTTTGTATTTGTCATATTAACAAAATGTTGTGTTGTTTGAGTTACAAATTAATTTATGTCTTAAATTGAAAGTCAATATTTAATTTTAATTCGTTAACATTTTATGAATTTTTTCTGTCCAACCGTTTAAATAATTTAATGTACACCATAACCTTGTTGGACATCCTATAGTTTTAATAGTCACGTTTGTTTTTGCACCGCTTTCTAAATTTTTGCTTAATCTGTAAATAGAATAACAGCAAGTAGCTGTCAGTTGTTACTGTTCTCCATACCAAATAAGTGACAAACAAATTTTGGGGTGGGGAAAAAAATATGCCCAATATGTCTGCGCCAATTTTCATTGAATCAGCGCTATTTTGCAAAGAAGTAATAAATACCATTATCCATAAGGGCTTTGAAATCAACTCATATGTTTTAAGTGTTAGCGAGGGCCATTCTCATATCGATAATGCGAGAGAGAGTTTTGCATTTAGTTATAAACGCTATAAAAGGCCATACAAGTTTTGGCAAAAAATTCATGAAATTTCTAATCAATTTTGCAAGTGCTATTACTTTCACGTGTACACAGCTGGACTTCACATTCTATTCACGTGTTTTTGTTTGTTTGTTTGTATCAGTAACAATTCTAGAATTTTTCAATTAAGCTCTGGATCCATTTAGTGCAACGAATAGAGGAAGAAATAAAGAAAAAATCAAGATTGTTTATACCTACTTTTTTTTGTCATTTTATTTTGAATAAATGGTTCCAATTTGTATATGAAACTAAGTACTTTTATGGTTAGTTATTGGCCTGTTGACCTTTTTTCTTGTTTATTTGGGCTCTGTTGTCGTTGACGTTTAGTCACCAATTCTTTCCGCTTTTGAATTTGGATAGGTTCCCTGTATTTTATTGAGGTTTGAATATTGAATATTGCTGTTGTTGATTCTAACGTTGCCTATATAATATCATTATTGATTCTATGTTTACCATAGGAGTGTATTCAATGGCGTTCTTAGCCATATAACAACCAAAAAAAAAAAATCATTTACCATATTTGTGTAATAGTGACCCAGTGAGTTTTCGACTTTCATTTGCTGTGTACTGGAGTGTGTGCTTTCAGCTGAGGTTTTAGGTGAGTGCTGTGTACAGCGCTTGAAAAAAGTAAGTATATGTGACTTCAAAGTTTATACTTACTTTTAGTTAATAAGAGATGAATTACAATAAATACAAGATGTATAACAGTTAAGAATAGAAGTTTAAGTTTTTGATTATGAAGTACCCTGTTACAGAATTTCGATTGTGAAAATTTCTATTGAAAAAAGAGTTAGGAAATGTAATGTTAACGTTTGAAAGATATCATCGTTCACTTTCTCGAACTAACTCAATTGGTGAGCATTCTTGTTGTGAGCGACCAGGCTTCGTATATGAAATTGGCGATGTCGAACCTCAAGGCGTTATTTCCAAAAATGCATCACGTACTTGTTTGGCCCACTGACATGGCATTGCCAATAGCTTTATAAACGCGTTTCGAAAATTACTATTGAAAGATCCTTCACGTATTCAGGTTTACAAAGAAGTTACAAGTAGGTATTAAACATGCACTTCTTATTTTATTTTGCCATAAATTGATGTCTTTTTATTTCTTAGGTTCGCCTCAACCACCGGACCCAATCATTACTCGTTGGGGAAGCTGGATAAAAACCGCCACTTTTTTATGTGAAAACTACAATAATTCCTGGTCCGGTCACCAACCGATTGCAAGGCGGCTGTTGATTGCAAACGATTGGCCAACGACGATGCAGTGAAAGAAGAACTTTTGAATGTGGCTGTTTTCAAATTTCTAGTAAAAACCTATTTAATCAACAATTTAAAGAAACGGCAATCATATTAATTTTATTTAGACCGTTGCTATAGAGAAGTTGGAAACAAGTGGATTAAGGAAGTATGAACAAAGTCAGATTTACGATAACGCTGGAGCTTTGTTGACCGGATCTAGCCGTGTGAAATTCGATTCCAACTTGAAAAACAATCCTGATGTTGTCAAATTTGTGCGAGAAAAGAATCCAGAATTTCGGTTGGCTACTTTGTACGCGCCGTTGGTATCCGTTGACTTTGAACGATCATTTTCCCAATATAAAATGATGTTGACTTATCGTCGCCGTAATATAACGTTTCAAAATGTTGACATGATTGATATTGTTGGCTACAACAGCTTTCTGTTTGATTGAGATGTTAACATTATGAATTACTTTGCTGAATAAACTTTTGGAATTGAGTGTTTTCACACGTTTTTTTGCACGTATTTTGACATTTTGTAGGACGTATTTAACTGAAATTTTGCACGTTAAAATCCGATCTCTAATCATCAGCATACACCAGCACCATGTGACTTTTTCTACTGATAGTTTTATTCGTGCAGCTTTCCCCACGACGGCTTCAATTAATATGTTAAAGATATCACATGAGTCGACACCATCGTCCGCTATGTGCTCAACACCTTCATCTATATTGAAATCTCTAGGGACAGTTAAAGCAGAGAAGTGATCTCTCCATATTCCCAGAATAGTCTGAACATCTGGGACAAGATTATCTCTACAAAAGGGTGGCCTGATCCCTGGCCGTTACTCTTCATCGTACCATGGTTTGTCTTTAAGCGGCATTTCATATCCAAGTATGGTCTCCACCAGCAGTTTTCATAGAGGGGAAATGTACTTGAGGATCATTAGGTTAGGGTGCGTTCTACGCCAGTATCTGAGTGAGCTTCTCTGCATAAGCCGTGGTTGTCTCTGGTAATTGGAGCTTATGTCCAGCTTTCTATATGTCTGGTTTCGTATGACTTTCACTCTGCTTATCCTTGTGCGAGCCTTTGCTGCAACCAGGTAGTGATCCGAATCGATATTAGCTCCTCGAATCAAACGCATGTTCACTACTCTAGTAGAGTTCTGTCGATCAACTACCAGGTGATTAGTATGGTTTTTATCTGTTGATCACGGGATATCCAAGTATTCGTGTAGATAGCTATGTGTTGGAATCTTGTACTACTAACAACCATGTTTTTCGCCGCGGCAAATATCTAACAGTCTCATTCCGTGATTGGATGTGATGGAGGTGTAGACTTAATTTAGCAATTGTTGGTTCAAAGACATTTTCAAGTCGACTTTAGCATTAAAATCACCTAGAACAATCTTAACGTCAGAGCCAGAACAGCGATCGTATGTTTCCTCTAGACGCTCATAGAATATGTCCTTGGTGTCATTGTCTTTTTCGTCTGTCGGGGCATGTACACTAGGGTGTCCCATCAATTATTTATTTTTGTTGCTCAAGCTTTATTTGAACGCTTATAGGGTAAAGTATTTTTGAGATTTTTTTGGAAGAGGTTTAGAGGTCGCGCAAGTCGATTTTTCCCAAAAATCGGGCATCCCGGACGTTTTTTTGAATTGTACTTCAAACTCGGTCAATAACCATGATTTTGTTAGTTCAAAAAAGCAAAAAGTCCAAACTTTTATGCTGTATGCATAAACCACCAGTTTTGTATTGTATATGGTCACCTACAATGCAAAATAATGTATCATCACTTTTTATAGGTTTACAGGAGAAACAAAAAACTTTGTAAAATTCAAAACATTTCAGATATAAAAACAATTTTTTCTATATGCTGAAGGTGCCTATAGGTTCAGTCGCGGAGTTGAACCTTGAGACCAGATGTCGCAATATTTTACCAACTACAAATCCCCAACCAAATTCATGCGTTTTTTCTTAGGGCAACTGCAGTATATGTTACAGTTTTTTCCTTGTGCAGCCATGTCCTGTCCTTCGTATTTTCTGGATAGCGGTAATGTCAGCCATATATTTCCCGAAGACATCTGTTAGTTTGATAGTAGCACCAGATCTGTATTGTGTTCTAATATTCCAAGTGCATATCCGTAAATCGTAGTACTCATAACGTTTGCATGAGTCGTTAACATATAGGGGGGTTATGTTTCTCATTCTAATGTTACATTGGCAAGCCCAGGCCAGAGTGGTTTTGCATTTTACCTACTATCAGTATGATCAAGTTTCAGCCGCCCATTAAGTTCGAAGAGTCTTTAACCTATTAACCTGAGACGCATCAGTGATCGCATACGCAATCAGGCTGCTCATTATTTTTGCCTTCTCACTCTAGCTACGAGGGCGGATTAATAAGTCCGTGACTTTTTGAATGAAACACAGTTTGTTTTGCAAAAAAAATATTATTTTTCAACATTATCTCGTTTTAGCTCAATACACTTCGTCCAACGTTTCTCCAATTTTTGTATCCCTTCCAAAAAATAGGATTTTTCCAGGTCCATAAAATAGGCATTTGTTTGATCAATAATTTCATCGTTGGAGCTAAATCTCTTCCCGCCGAGCTATTTCTTTAGGTTTGGAAATAGGAAATAGTCACTGGGGGCTAAATCCGGAGAAAATGACGGACGAGGTATCAATTCGTAGCCCAATTCATGGAATTTTGCATTGAGACTACACACGTGTGCACCCGTGCGTTTATGGTTAATTGGGAGCAAACGGGCAGCCATCTTGCATATAGCTTTCTTATACTCAACTGATCATTTAAAATCGGAACCACACTGCCATATGAAATTCTTATGGCATCAACAATCTCACGCACTTTTACTCTTCGATCGGCCAACATCATATCGTGGATTTTTTCGACATTTTCGGGTGTATTCAATTGGCCATCCAGAACGTTCAGCGTCAATGGTGCAGAGTCCCCATAGTATTTATCAAGCTTTCCCTTGGTTTGATTGACGGTATTTTTCGCAAAAAATAATGTTTAATGAGCACTCGAAATTCACTTTTTTCCATTTTTAAGAAAATGCACGAGGTTGTATGTTTTGAACAGCTGTTAAACGCAAAGTAAATCACGGAACTTGCTCAAAATTTGACAGTAGTCTATTAACGGGTGGTCGCATTTCACATAACTACGAGGGAAGTTCGAAAAGTCACGGACTTATTGATCCGCCCTTGTAGCTAACGGAGGGTTCCGATAATGCCATTACCCGGGTCGTACTTACTCTAAAATAGGATGTAGTGGATTGACCTATTAAAGAATAACTTCTGGCCACTCCCAAGTGAGTGGCTATCAGAAACTTTCCCCCTCCTCGGTCAATCCCACGTTCGTTAAAGTTTGCAGCTACTTAAAAAAAGGCTTTCCCATTACATCCCATGAAGGAATCGGAGAGAGCTTCTCACAACCAGTGAGCTGTGCGCTTTCTAGTTTTATACTCACTGATTGGGACCTACAGTTTGATACCGGTTACGAACGGTATTTTTAAGAAGCAGTTTCATGGCTAAATACTCGATAGTGTCGTCGTCACTATGCGAGATGACCGCCGTCGAAAGAAATTTGTTAAGGTAGTCAGAGCAGGGATCGAACCCAGGATCTCAAGCACAAGAGGCGCGCACACTACCTATTGCACCACCGACGGCAGTTACTTTATTTAGCATTTAATTAACACTATTGTGGGAGAACACACTTCTCACTGATGGTGAGAGAGATGCACCCTACAATCAGTTAATGGAATGTTATGGGAAATCTGACAAAGCATTTAAATCTGCAAAATTAAGAACACAGAATTCAAATTCCTTACATGTGTACTAACTGCTTTCAGCCACTGTATATATTATTTTAAATCTGTGTATCTGTTTTTGTTTTCAGCCAACCCCACAAATACATAGATTTTCTAAATTTTGCTGATTTATGGTTTTATAATGTTGACTCACCACTCTTGGGTTTGTGTTAGGCATTTGTCAGTGGGTTTCTAGACAAGCAACATCCACCCAACAACACTTTTCCCCGATTTATTTCAACAACCTCATCAACAACCAACTACTGTTGTGAGCCGTGAGCAACTTCACTAGCGCTACTACTATTAACCGATTCTATCGCGCCTATAGATAGGTATTCCGGCAGTGTGTGGCATTGTGGTTGTGCCACGTAAATTTGGTCAAGTTTTGTACAATCATCATAATTATTGTTTGATTTTAAATTAATATTTGATTTTCGATTTATTAGAGATTGTTTGTCGTTGTTGTTCAGTTTCATAAAATTGTGTTAGAATATCCAATTTGCTTTTGCATTTAATTACAGGCTTCGTAGAAAGAGCCAACATTTCAAATGTTTATCAATTGCATTGGTGGGATGGCAGCTGATTCTTTGTGGACGACAATCAAATTACATTTTGAACAAGTCAACGAGTTTTTTTGTGGGGCTGATTCGATGTTCACTTCCCATATTTGTAATTGGTATATGAAACTAAAATAGTATTTAAAATTAGTATATTGACTAGTCATGTTGATACTATGTGACAATAAGTAGGCACTCAGACATGTGGATGTACGAATATGTAATATAATACGTGACATTGACATTTTTCGATGGGAATATCCCTAATGGCTGAGCAATTACCTGGGGGGTATTATTGTTATTGTATTTAACAATTGAAATTCTGTCAAGCGTTAAATTCTAATTTGATGAATGGTTAAAAATTTATTTATTTTAAAATAGAAACTTGTAATTACATAGAATGCAATTTTTGCAGATTTTTGGCAGATTAAAATAAAAAACTTGAGGAAGTCCATATTACCCATAAATTTAGTATTACGAGGAATTTCACAAAGGTTTATCAACAAATATTGCATCTTTCTCTTAGCAAAAGTTGTACACCACAATCGTGAATAAATGCATGTTTCCTTGTTTTCAACACGTTTTCCATGGATTATAATGCATTATAAAGAGTTGACATTTTCGTGTGGGTGCAAATCATGCAATAATTTCCATTACTACAATCTTTTTTTTAGTCAACAACAAAAAAAAATGCAGACAAACAAAGTGGCTTACTTTGGAAGAATCACCCGCTATCACCAGCTCGTTCGTGTGCTTGGAAAAAGCAACAACAGATGCCAATGAAATTATAATATTCACGTTTTTTTTTTTGCCAATTTGTATAAAATTTGGCATTTATTCACTTCAGTTTTTGGTGCAAAAAAAAAAGAACACAATGAAATTGTCGAGCGACAACAAACAAGGAATACCGCGAAAATAAATAAAATTTAAAGTTATGATTCAACAGCTGATGAGTGGGTAGATATGGTGGGTGACGAGAAGTGTGCAAAAGGCGCTGAAAGTTGTTTGCATGTGATTAATAGGTTTTCTGTCTAGACACCCTGCAAAGCGAGAGCCTCTTAAGTCAGTAGTAGTGGTAATGACATGTTCATTGGATTGCATTTTTTATTTAACGCACTTAGTCCTTTAAAGCACTTACAATGGTTTTATGCTAAAGGTCAATGTTTAAGGAATATGCAATTCTATTATATGCGTATCTAGTACTGTCCGTCGAAGTATTGATTAATGAATATTTTATAAAGGGTGATACAATAAAGAGCACGATTTAATTTAAAAATACGTCGCATATTTTTAGACTAATTGGTGACATTACTCATGTATTGTAAATAGAGTATTTAAAACCGAAACCTAAAACCGGTTAACCGGTTTTTTGCTATTAACCGTGTGCGGGTTTTTAAAGAACGTAATTTTCGAACAAACCGGAAACCGGTTATTTGACGTCGGTTAACCGGTTAATCGGATTTTAGTTAATTTGTATTAATATCCTTAAGAAAAATAATAATAAATGATATGATTTTCGAATTGTAGTGAAATGATTTCCATTTTGAAATATGATAATGATATGATATGATGATAATATTGTGTTGTATTTATCGTATATGCTAAAATAATACAACAGTTGTAAATATGTTGTTGGTATTCTTCATGTAAATATATTTTACGAGTATACAACCTGAGCATGTCTGTTTTTCCAGTGTACTATGTAGTATGTTCAGTGTCAGCTGTTTGTTGTTTACTATTTAAACCGATGTATGGTTGTGTTTTGAAGAAATTTTGCATTTTTCTACAACATTAACTCAAGAATTAATTTTAATTGGTAAAATAATAAAAAAACAAGGAAATTGGACAAATGGGAGGAGAAGAAACTACTTCTCCACAACTTTTCACATAAAACCGTAACAATTTCATCTTTTTCGCTTCTTGTTGGCATTTTTTAAATTTTTTTAATAATTTTCTTTTGTTGCTTGACGTTTATTTGACGTTTTTATGACTTATGATTTAGCACATACAACATGCTGCTCACATGCTTAAGTCATATGTACTAATTTGTTAAATATGACTTTACGACTTATGAGTTTAGGAGACCATGTGAATTCCCTATATATGATTTAATGATTTGAATTAGAATTAATTAAAAATTAATTAAGAATTAATTAAGCTTTTCCAACATTTTTTTATAAATTTCAAAATTAAAACTATTTGATAACTAAATGTTTCGAATTTGAATATGATTTTCGATTTTAGATCAGTTTAACAGACTTTTTGGGGGAACGCATGCAAGATGTTGAAAAAATTAAACATGCGTTCACACTTCCAACATCTAACATCTTCCATCTGTCATCTTCTAATATTCATTTATTAATATGCCATATCGCTGCAGCAAAATTTTTGCGACCAAAAATAAATGGAAATAAAATGGTTAAGGAAATGTTGTCTATTGGGGCCCAGGAGTCGAAAGAATGGGGAATAACATTCGTCAAGCGTTTATTTTTAACATTTAATATCTATTACAATTGTTGTTTCTTCCATTTATTTCGTCAAGATGTATCTATATTAGGTGGTGTTATTGCGACAAGGCCAATAGCTGCTTTGTATTTATTTGGCGTCATACCACTGTATTATTCCAGGCAAATTTAGCAACAAATGCAATACAAGACACAAAAAGTACAAAAAAGAAATACAAATGAATTTAACAGTCAGTTGACCCAAAGATTTTAAAAGATTTAAATCAGCTGTTCTAGCGCTACCACCTGATATAAACACATCTTTTCTTTTCTTTTTTGCTTTCTGTCATTTTTTCTAGAAATTCAATTTTTGAACTTAAACTTATCGAATGATGTGGGGTGAAACGTAATGGAAAGGAACATTTTTCAAAGATATTGAGCTCACAAAGTGTCAAATTTGTATGGAGAAATGATAAAATTTTTGGGAAATTGATTGAAGATATAAGATGTGGCTTAGTTTGAAAAGGCTAGAATGCGAATTTGAATAAAGTTTTTACATTTTATATTAAACACGCATTCCAAATTGGAATATGATATATATTTTTTAAAATGTGATGATTTATTCGAACTTTCGTATTATATTGAAAATTAAAATGCTCGAGCGTTAGTAAGCACCATAAGCACAATTATTAATTAAAGTTTCATTTTAATTTTTTATTTCATTATTTGTTCCGTTTAATTTTTAGTAAATAACGAAAAACCCGATTGCCACTACATCCCATGAAGGGATTGGGATGAGCTTCTCACAACCAGTGAGCTATGCGCTGTATAATTTTTCACTCAATGTTCCGAACGGTATTTTGAGAGGCTTTAGCTAATTACCCTATAGTGTCGCCATCACTAGACGAGATGGCCGTCGTCGAAGGAAATGTAAGGTGGTCAGAGCAGGGATCAAACCCACGTTCTCATGCACAAGATCCGCGCACACTAGCTATTGCATCACTGACGGCCATTTTATATTAATAATTGTGTTTATCTTCCGGACGATGCTACCTAATGGTCAGCGAAATATTGAAGGATAAAATAATTTAAAGTAGACCTAGCGCTCGAAGATTTTAATTTCAAATACATATTTTTTGTTTAAAATTAAAACGTAATTAATTAAATACAGTTCTGAAATTTTGAGTGTTCAACACTAATAAGCATATGAAATGGTGGTTAAGCAAATGCATTGTAAGTTCTAATTTAAAGCACAAAAAAACCGAAAAAACCGGTTCACCGGGTCTTCCCAAAATTAAAACCCGAAAACCGGTTTCCTGAAAAAATTGATTTTTCGAACAAACGAAAAACCGGCTTCTAGAAAAATTAATTTATCGAACAAACCGAAAACCTGTTTCTAACAAATGCCTGGTTTTTTGGACACTCTAATTGCAAAGCAATTGTGTTCCAATTAAGTATGGAATTATTCATCCGGCGAATGACACCCGCGGCTTTGATCCCAAGTTCAAGTTATTTTCATGATATTTTCGATGATATTTCGACAAGGATGTAGTTAGGATATCACCGATGATGTGTTTGATCTCGGGCTTGCGCCCTGGAATTGCTTATGGTTTATTAGAATAGGCAAGGTCTGCTGACATCGGAATTGTGGAAGAAGATTCGGTCGGGAAACCCTTTTTCAAATATTGGGTTGGCAAGAAAGTAACTTCGGGTTTCTCATAGAGTATTTTTTAAATGCTTTTGATCAGCTGACTAAATTCGTTGTTATACCTACATTTCAAGCTTAAATTTGTGATATGTCACATTATTTTCAGTGGTCAGCTTTCATTTAAATCGTGTTGGGAATTTGGATGATCAAAATGAGGACTTTCGTCATATTTAGCTGTTTTATTTCCGAAATGGCAAAAAAGACGCGGGAGAACTCCGGGATATTTGTGACGTGTATGGTTTGGATGCTTTAATAGTACGCACATGCCAAAGCTGGTTCCAAAAATCTCGTTCTCGAAATTTCACTATCAAAAATAGTCACAGGAGCAGTAAGCCTAATGAGGTTGATGAGGACGAAGTCAAAGCCGTTATCGAATCTGACCGACACATTTCTGTTCGAAAAGTTGCAGACAATCTGAAGGTTGTGCACACGAGCACGGCATTGGAAACGGCTTGGCTTGTCAAAAAGCTTGATATTTGGGTTCCGCACGAACTTATGGCAACCCATTTAACGAAGCGGATAAACACTTGCGATTTATTTATCAAAGGCACTAAAAATGATCCATTTTTGAAACGCATTGTCACTATAGTGTCCAACACCGAAACCGATAGCCCGGTGAAACCGGTTAACCGCTTTTTTGCTATTAACCGTGTTCCGGGTTTTTAAATAACCTTATTTTCGAACAACCCGAAACCGGTTATTTGACGTCGGTTAACCGGTTTTTACTTCATTTGTGTTAATATCCTAAAACAAGTTAATACTAAATGATATGATTTTCGAATTGGAATGTAATGTTGAAATTAAAAAACATGATTTAAATTTTTTAATATGATTATATGCTTCAATAAGTTCTAATTGACGTTTCGATAGAATTTTTTCCCCCAATTTCAAAAAGATGTTACGGGATGCGGGATGTAACGGGATGCGCAGACAACAAGATTTAAATACATTTTAATTAACAATTTTTTCCCCAGATTTGACAATTAAAATTATTATATTAATAAATGTTGTAAACTTAACATGAAAATCTCTTTCAAATTTGAATATTATTTTCGAATTTAAATCAGTTTCATGTGAATTTGAATGAAGACACGCATTCCAAATGGGAATTTTATATAGATTTCTTATTTAAAATTAAAACGTAATTGTCGTATTTAAATAAAGTTGTGAAACTTTGACTAAGTATGTGAAATAGTCGGTAAACAAATATATTGTAAGTGCTACATGTGTAATTTAATTTAAAATAAAACAACCGATGCCAAAATTAAAAGCCGCAAAGCGGTTTCTTGAAAGATCGATTTTTCGAACAAACCGAAAACCGGTTTCCTGAAAAATTGATTTTTCGAACAAACCGAAAACCGGGTTTTAAAACATTCCGGTTTTTTGGACACTCTAGTTATCACTAAAGATGGAAACAATGATGAAACAACAAGATGATTTACAACAATGCCAACCAAAAGAGATCCCGGTCCAAGGATTTTTAACCTGTTGCAAGAAAAGGTTATGGTGTCCATTTGGTGGGATTTTAAGGGAGTAATTTATTTTGAACTACGTAATTGACGAACTTTGATGGGACACTGAAAAAAACACGACCTGAATTGGTAGATCGTGCTTTTTCCTCACGTCTACGCTACGACTCACACATCTCTACAGAGTTGGCAAAAAATATTGTAGCTTGGATGGGAAGTGATACCACATCCACCTTATAGCACTGATCTGGCACCTTCGGATTTTCAGTCAGTCTGCCAAACTTTTTGAATAAAAAATCCTTCAATATATTTGTGGGGTGAACAAGTTGAATAACTGGGATTAAAAAGTTGCTTAAACGATTGCAGAAGGTCATTGAACAAACTGACACCCACATTATAGATTAAAATTGATTATTTCAATAAACTAATTGAAAAGTACTTTGAACAAGGAAACCGAAATTACTTTCTTGCCAATCCTATAAATCGTTTGTTTCATAGGCGGTGTGGGCAGGTAGCGCCGTCCTGCTGAAACCGCATGCCGTCCTGGTCCATACCATCCAGAACGAGACCACAAGAACTCCGCTATCATATTCCTGTAGCGAATGCCATTCACAATCGCTGTATTTTCGGCCTCACTTTCAAAGAAATAATGCCCAATCACACGGCTTGACCAAAATCCGCACCAGACAGTTGCTCCTTTGGAATGTATTTGTATCTCATGGATCACGTGCGGATTTTCGATAATTTTGTTTCAAAATCCATTGGTGAAGATGATTTGTTTAAAAAATCGGCTTTAACTTCACTTTGCTCCGTCAGCCATTGAACATACTGCCTCCGTTGTGCATGGTCTGCTGGTTTTGGGTTCTAAGTGGAATGAATCTTTTATGGGTGATGGTACAGTTTTTTCATCAAAATTCGCTGCGTGGTGCTTCGCGAAATTTGAAGCTGTTGTGAATGATGCGGAATAGATGTTGATGTTCCCGGGGTTTCGGCGACAGTATTTACAGCAGAAGTATTTACAGCAGCAGTATTTGCCAGAGTCCGGCAGCTACGTCGACGAGCGAACATATTCTGGCCCATTTTTATAAAGGATTTTCACAATGATAACGCGTTCTTCCTCTGTAAAGCGCTTCGTTTTTAATAATCGGAACAATCGTAGACTAAAACAGTCAAATTTCAGATCTGGCACTTGAAGAACTTTAAATCGTGCAGCTTATTAGTTTACCTTCATACAAAAGTATATCGCATTAAATTTAAGCCGGAATCGGTATCTGGGATATTTGCCTGGAGTCGGAGTTGGAGTCGTAAAAATTTGGACGACTCTGACACCAAATTAAGCATTTCAATCAAACGTAAAATTTTTGAAAAAAAATTATTTGCTGACCGATTTTTTCGGTGCATTTATTTTTGACCCGTATTAGATAAATCGGTTTGCAGTCGGTCTAAATCGATTTCCGTGTAGAATTCTCTCTATATTGTGGTGATATCTCGCAACAAATCCAATGTATTATTAAATTCGTGGGATCGTTAAAATTTCTGCAAGTCAGATCTAAATTATACCTCCAAATGACAACGGAAATACGACAATAGGTTACCTGGAGGACATTTTGAGCAGCGGACAACCTGTAGTGGTGAGTCACTAAATCTGCTTCGGCATCCATTTCCCCGGCAACTCGGCGAATGAGGAGATCACTGCAGTTGATCATACTACTTAGAGATCAGAAATTGCTATTGAAATTGTTACCAAATTCGGGGATAAACGGGCTATCGGCAGTTTCAAACCCCTTAAGTCTCCGGGGCCCGACATGTTATTACTTGCGGTACTTCAGGCTGTGGCCCATCTATTGATCCCCTGGCTGATAAAAGTATACATCGCATGTACAAACTTCAGGTACATACCACGATCTATATGTATATATATAATTGCAGTTGTTGACAACTCTAAAAATATCCTAGGCCAGAAATATAAATGACAGTGATAATGCCGAGGTTTCACGTGGTAGATGGCAAGTAGCTCTATTTTGTTGGTATCGACGAGAGCACGGGCTTTAATTTCAAGCAGCAAACAGTCCGTTAACATGCCGCAATAACAGACACCTTTAACAGTTTCGTTACTGAGTCCGGCCCAATTTTGAAGAAATATAAACCGAGTTTTCCACTAACCCATAGGACACGCCAAACCGCTGTTTATTTTGTCTGTTATCGCTGAACAGAATTTTGTTCGAAAACAATGGATGTTATTTTTCAAAAATAATTTGTAGATTCTGTACCGAGCTAAGTCTTTCCGTGATTAAATGTCAAATAATTCTTTACAAAACTACCAGAACAGTTTGATTTGTCATAAAATACCTACTGAAATAATAAGCTGTAAATAATCATTCATTATAAAGTTGAAATATTTGTAATTTAAGAACTAGTTCATTCAACTTGTTCAGAATTATATGCGTTAAATGTTGTTTACCGTCAGTGCTGCAATGGCTAGTGTGCTCCGCTATTGTACATGAGAGTTTAGGTTCGATCTCTGCTCTGACCACCTTACACTTCTTTCGGCCACGGGCTTCTCGCTCAGGGGCGGTGACACTATCGAGTAATGTCCAATGAAAAGCTTGTCAAAAAGCCGTTCGGAATCGGTGCAAATCAGTGTAAAATAAGATAGCGCACAGCTCGCTGATTACGAGAAGCTCCCTTCATTCATGGAATGTAATGGACATTATTTACTTACACTGCGTGTAATTTTTTAAGTCTTGGAAATATAACCATATACAGACATCACTACGTGATAAAAAACAAAAACAGGACCAGTGTCTCCCAGTTTTGCCCAAAGTCATGGACTGTTTTTTTCTTTGGGGCCTCGGTATCATTTTTGCAAAAAAAATTGATCATTTTGTCAGGCTGATATTTTGCAAATCGTTCGGAATTTTGATTTATTCTCTGAGGGAAAGTTGTAGCTCTTGTCATAAAGCTCTTGTCAACATATAAAATCAAAAAGCTTCATCTTCAAGGTCAAAATCGCGAAAAACTTTAAAAAATTCGATTTTTTTTTGCCTTTTTTCCCTTTTTTCGGTCCATAGGTAGCAAACCGTTAAAAATTCAAGGAAGCAATCCACTACAAAAATATATGTAAGATCTCAATAAACAACTTTCTAGAACATATGAACTTCCTGGGAATGATTCTTAACAGCGTTTACCTCAACATTGAGGTACTATGCTATCTCACCGACCGCAGGAGTACAGGCAAATCAGTAAGCTGAGCACACGCAACAAGGGACGTACCACACAATATAATAGCGACACGACGCTCACATCGAGGCATTACACAGCGCGACGTCAACGAGATATCAGCGGTGAAAATTATAGAGAAAGTGCTACAGCACATCGATGACATTAAAGCTGCAATTTTTAAATTTTCTTTTGACGATTTTATCAAACAACTTCCTACCAAATCCGATGAGCAAGGAGAACGGTTTCACCAAACCACAATGCCCATGGGAAAACGGTACAAAGGCAAAAAAACTCGACGCATTGCTTGCAGAGGTAATATCAATATTGATGCATTGTTTAGCATTCCTTTTTTTGATTTCATTTCTAGTTCATTTCAGGTATGTTGGTGAAGTCACAAGATCACCCTGTATGATGTTAATAAAGTATTTGACGAAGAAAAATCTGATGATGGAGGGCCGTCTCTGGAAGAAACGTACCTGTGGACACCATAAGTTCTGAATCAGTGTCAGATTCGGACTATTCGGACTATTCGGACGACGATTTGGATCCACAACTTAGAGAGTGCGATTTGCAAGTCCAGGGCCATCAACATTATAAACATAAGACGAATATTTTTTTTATTATTTTTGTAGTAGATAGCATAGTATCTCAATGTTGCAGTAAAAAAAAAACAAATGAATTTAAACAATTTTCGGGAAATTTTTCACTTTTGCGGCTATCTAAACGCTACTTAAGCGCTATCTAAACAGTGTTAAGAATCATTCCTAGGAAGTTAATATGTTCTAGAGAGTTGTTTACTGAGATCTTAGGTATATTGTTGTAGTTGATTGTTTCCTTGAATTTTGAACGGTGGGCTACCTATGCACCTGAAGAGGGGGAAAAAGGTAAGAAAATAGAATTTTTTAAAGTTTTTTTATGATTTTGACCTTGAAGTTGAAGTTTATTTTGATTTTATATGTTCACAATTTTTGTCCTTTATGGCAACTTTCCCTCAGAGAGTAAATAAAAATTCCGAACGGTTTAAAAGATATGAGCCTGACAAAATTATCACTTTTTGAAAATATGACACCGAGGCCCCAGATCTTTGGGGGCCATCAAAAACAGTGCATGACCTTGGGAGACGCGTGTCCTTTTTATGTGGTTTTATCGTGTAATGGTGTCCGTATGTGGTTATATTTTTTCGTGTTGCACTGTGCTATTTATTAGAAATTATGTTTAAAGCTCCCAAAAAAATTTTCTCCAAAAATTGCATGATTTATATAATTTTTTTATTTTAGGTCCATGCTTGCAATTCCGAAGCCTACTCATTGTTATCTATTATTTTTTATATCATTTTAAAGTTTTGAAAATTTAAATTAGTGCCACATTTTCTGAGCTCATATACTTATACATATATTCACTGCAACTTGCAACAAGTAGTTCGTACACAGTCCACACATCTCTAATCACAACCTGCGGTTGTTGATAGAAGACTCGCCCAGCTCCCCCCCACCCCACTGGGCATTCGTGATGTGACTTTAAATGATACCTTTGACAGCATTGCGTCAAGAGTTATGTACGTAACCACAGTTTACAGTCTGCCTGAGCGATGGTGTGCGTACGAGTAGTTTGAATGCTAACATTCCCAGACTTGGTTAATACTTAACATTAACTGCCGGTAATACATTTCACCAAATGACATATTTGCTCACATAACCATCATCGGAGCACTCGGACCGTGGATTCGACACTTTAAGTGGTGTTGAGGAGGACACCTTTAGACTCGGTTCATCAGGATGTTAGTACGAGTATTACCAATGATTTGAGGAAGTGGATACGCAAGTTGCGACCAACGAAAATAATGATCCATTGACGGCTATAAAAGGGTTGCATCCGCCACTATACGTGTGTGATTTCTGCATTTGTGGTTAGTTTATGGAAATTGGGTGTGTCATTTTAAAGGAAGTGTACTTTTGGGTTTTGAGCAATCTATTGTTCGTTCATATAGCGTCATACATTGTTCTGGAAGGGCTTCATTGCTTGACTTTGGCTGTTTGATACTTTTGTCTGTCTGTTGTGAATCAATGTCCAGATGATTACATAAACAACAGAGGAGGTGACTTAGCTTTTGGGCTTATGAATTTGCGGATATTGTTTGTTTAATTTGTGTTCAGACAATGTACCCAGTTATTTGTGTTACAGAGAGTTGCCATTACTTTTGAGCTTCACCTTACAAATTCTCCACAAAGAATTCGTCTTCATACTCAATTGTTGTTTTATCATAGAGTAAATTAGAATAGCGAAACCATTTCTAATTCATTCAAAGCGTCTTCATCTTGAAATTCATCTGCCATTTCATTTCACTCTATTCATCGTGGGTGTGTGCATATGAAAGCTATTCGATGAAAAATTACATAGACCAGGACTATTGACATAACATTTTCACGACGCTTTGGTATACTTACTTACTTATCCGGTCTCGAAAAACCCAGTAGGGTCATGAACCGTACAAAACGAAGATAACATATTTCGTCAAACAGTGCGATCTTTTGCCTTATCTCTCCAGTTGATAATACCAGGTGTACGCATGGCTTCAACAACCTGATCCCTCCAGCGGAGTCTTGGTCTTCCTACTTTTCATCTTCCTTCAAGTTTGGTTTCGAAAACCCTTCGGGCTGGTTCGTCTTCTACTTACATGCCCGAGCCAGCGCAATCGCGTTATTTTGATCCGCTTAACTCTGTCAATTGTTGTGATATAGCTTATATAGCTCATGGTTCATGCGTCGTCGATACCCACCGTTGTGCACTATAGGGCCATAAATTATTCAGAGTATTTTTCTCTCGAAGACTCCTACAGATGTTTCGTCTGCTTGCGATAATACCCAGGATTCTGCGCCATAAAGCAAGATAGCCTGTATCAGAGTCTGGTATAGTTGGACTTTTGTTACTCGAGAGAGGGCTTTATCTCTAAAGTGCTGCCTTAGCTCAAAATAACATCTATTTTCAAGCACAATTCTCCGCTTTATCTCAAGGCTGGTTTTGTTTACGGTAGATCCGAGGTATATAAATTCGTCCGCCACCTCGAAATTATAATGGTTATCAATGCTCACGCTTTGGTCTAATCGAGTGGAGGCCCGATGCGTTGAAACCATTAATTTTGTCTTGTCCTCATTTACTGTCAGACCCACTTTGGCTGACTCCATCTGAATTCTCGAAAACACCGCAGTAACTTCTCTCATTGTGTGCCCAATGATATCCATATCATCAGCATACGCGAGAAGCACGTGACTTTTGCTACTGATGGGTGTATTCATGTTGAATGCAGGTTTTCTCATAATGGTCTCCATTAAGATGTTAAAGAGATCGCACGATAGGGTGTCGCCTTGGCTGAGGACTCGCTTAGTTTCGAAAGGTTCGGTAAGATCTTTTCCAACTTTCGCTGCGGATTTGGTGTTCGTCAAGGTCATCCTGCACAGGCGTATGAGTTTTGCAGGAATACCAAGCTCAGACTTTGCTTCGTAGAGTTTCTCCCGCATCGGGCTATCGAAGGCCGCCTTATAATAGACAAATAGATGATAGGTGTCGATTTGTTTTTCGTGGTTGTTGTCGATTTTCAAGGCCTAAAGCCACACTGTAATGGTCCAATCAGGTCAGCGATAATTAGTTTCACTCTTTTGCACATTATACTTGATAGAACCTTATTTGCTATGGATATGAGGCTTATTCCACGCAAGTTGGCACAGAGACTCGGGTCACCTTTTTGAAATATGGGACATAGTACACTGAGATTCCAATCGCCGGGCATGCATTCATCTAATCAAAATTTGCTAATGAGCAGATGCATGTACCTTCGAATACTTCAGGTACCAATACCACGGAGAAATGACCCCTTCATATTCCCAACATACTCTGCACATATGCGATGGGATTTCCGTCCTTGTCGTTACAGAAGGGGAGCCCTGAACCAAGTCCATTTGTTCCGTTTTTGACTTTTTCTCACTTTCGCGCTTATTCACTGCCGTTTCTTACGCCTAAAGATACAGTTTACCTCCTTTGTTTTCTCCCTATACCACTCAGTCACAACTCACATTGCAATTGACTGAAGCATTGCCATGCGTGCAGCGTTTTTTCATCATTTGCAATGCGACACTCTCCATCGTACCATGGTTTTGTTGCGAAGCGGTCTTTAAAAACCATGTACGGTTGTTGCGGCAGTGTATATATAGAGTCGGAAATGGGGTTCCATTGCGCTTCAGGATCGTCATCGGGAGGGGATGGGTTCTGTGTCAAAAGTTGAGACAGCTTCCTTGAGTAGGCTTTGGCTACCTCTGGTAATTGCAGCTTTCCGATGTCTAGCTTTCTCTGCGTCTGGTTTCGTACGATTTTCGGTCTACTTAATCTTGTGCGGACCTATCAGGTAGTGATCAGAATCGATGTTAGCGCCTCTGATCACTCGTACGTCCATTACACTGGATGAGTGCTTTCTATCAATTAACACGTGATCAATTTGGTTCCTCGTTCTTTGATCAGGGGATACCCAAGTAGCTTTGTATCAGTAATGAACATGTCTTTTATGCGGATGGTGGCTATGCGTTCACTCACAGGATTGAACCTAGAGACTAGATGTCGCAGTCTTTGGCAACAACTTATCTGCAACCAAATTCATATTTTTTTTCATGGCAACTGTAGTATATATCGCAGTTTCTTTTTCTTGTGGAGCCATGTCCTGTCCATCGCATTTCCTGGATAACGGTAATGTCAGCCTTATAATTCTCGACGACCCCTACCAATTGGATACTTGCACCGGATCTATATAGAGTTCTTACATTCCAAGTGCATATCCGTAAATCGTGTTCGTTATAACATTTGCGGGGTCGTCAACAAATAGGGGTTGTCTATGTTTTATTTTTCATTCTTTTATATTCACTGCCTTTATGAATGGTGACGGGAGGCAAATTCAGTCCACCGGGTTTTTGCATTTTACCCATTATGGATCAGACGCTGACGCTTTTGGTTACTATCCACCTTTGGCCCATATGTGTGGCTCATCCGCCTTCTAAGCAGAAAATAATATGCCCGATATCTTGAAGAGCTTCAGTGACATCAGTCACCTACTAAACCTAATACATATCAGTGATCGCATAACCAATCAGCCTGCTCATTTTTTTTCGCCTTCTCACTCTAGCTAGCTAACGGAGGTTTCAGATAAAGCCATTGCTCAGGACATACTGCGTGGAATTAGTGAGCTGCTTGGAGTGCCCAATGAAATTCCTTTTAAGTTAATAGACCAGATTTTTTCGGAGAGTGAAACACAAAAATGTAAACGCCGCGGATAGAATTCGTTAATTTTTATGCACGAACATCAAATAGGAGCGAAAATTTCAGTGGATGTGGATAATGGGTTTTTAACGTAAAATTCAGCTAAAATGGCTGTTACTATTGGGTTGGCAAGAAAGTAATTTCGGTTTCCTCATATAGATAGTAGTTTTGATATTTTTAAAATGCTTCTGATCAGCTTATTAAATTCTTTGTTATACAATTACACAGCTGACATTTCAAGCTTAAATTTGTGATATGTCACATTATTTTCAGGGTCAGTTTTCATTTAAATCCTGATGGGAATATAGATGATTAATGAGTCATATTTTGCACTTTTATATCCGAATAGGCAAAGAAGACTCTGAAGGACTTCGGAATATTTGTGACGTATATGGTTTGTATGCTTTATTAGAATACACATGCCAAAGCTGGTTCGAAACATTTCATTCCAGAAATTTCGCAATCATAATTGGCCACAGGAGCCGTGGGCCAAATGAGGTTGATGAGGACGAAATCAAAGCCGTTATTGAATGTGACCGACACGTTTCTGTTCGAAAAGTTGTAGACAAGATGAAGGTATCGCACACTACCATTGACAACCATTTGAAATGACTTGGACTTGTCCAAAATCTTGATATTTGGGTTCCGCACGTGCTGAAGGAAATCCACTTAAAAAAGCCAACAACCATTTGCGATTTATTTCTTAAATGCAGCAAAAATGATGCTGTTTTCAAACTCATTGTCACCGGAGACGAACAATTTACTCTTTACAGTAATGCCAATCGAAAGAAATTTTAGTCCAAGCTCGATGAACGCGCTCAAACTTCATCGAAGGCTGAATAGCACCAAAAAGGGTTATGTTGTCTATTTGGTGGGATTTTCAGGGAGCAATTTAGTGTGTACAGTACCTCGTTTCTGTAGCTCTCGAATCGAAAAAGTTTTCACATGAAACATGTGAATTGAAACAAAAACGCACGAATCGGTACAAAAACTCGCTTCTCACATGTGACTGTTTCTACAACAATTGTTTTGCGAGAACTATCTGTGACGTACGGGGTTTTTCATGCTTTTTGAAAAAATGCGAGATAAACTGTTTAAAAAAAGTAGGGAGTCGAAAAAGTTAAAATTTGAAACGACAGAAATACTCACAAATTAAAACAGTGCGAGATTTTGATATTGTTTCCACAAAAAGGCTTTTTAAGAAATTAAGAATTTATATTTTAAGTGGAGAAGATAAGAATTATATCTTTTTTGTTATGCATTTCAACTAAATTTTTCCAAAATATTATAGAAAAATTACAAAACAACAAGAAAATATAGTTGAATATATGTATGCCAACTAATTTGGAATTTGCAAGAGACAGTTTTGAGGGTTAAATTCCAACAGAAATTATAAGGAGCAGTGGGAATCCCTTAAAACAACTTATGTTTGTTGTTATTTTTCGCACTACCTTATTTTGTTTGATTATATTTTTTTATTACTTGACAGATTTCTTGGAATATTCCAATAAAAACGTCGCCAGTATTGCTACTTTTCGTATTGATATACAGAAACACTTTTTACTCTCAAATCGAGAAACGATGGAATGTTTTGTTTTGAAAACTTGTTCGATTCGAGAACTACAGACACGAGGTACTGCTTCCTAAAAACTAAAGTATAAATTGTGACGCCTATTGTCAGCAATCGACGAACCTTGATGGGGCACTGAATGAAACACGACCTGAATTGGTAAATCACAAAAGCGTGGCTTGCCTCACTCATACACTCCGGCACTAAAAATTCCATATTCAGCAGCCTGTATCTTTTGCAATTTGTAACCGATTGCAGAATTTTAAAATGGACATGGAAGCTTGACACCTTGAGATGTAAAAAAATTACGACAATAGTGATTTCTTAACTAAAGAACTTTTTTTGAGCAATTTATACAAATAGTCCAAAAAGGTGCTATTTTTTTTGGTTCACTTGAATAAAGGCACTTTAACTAATTTGACTGAAAAACTGTTTTTCTTGTTTTTTTAATTTATTTTACTTTATTTAAAAACTATTAGTAATGGGTACAACCACCTTTGTTTTTAATAACTTCAAATATACGGGTTTTCATTGAGAGATAAGGAAAATTTATGTAATCCAACGAAATTTGATTCCAAGCATCCTTACTGGCCTGAATTAGAGACTGTTTGTCATCAAATTGTCTACTTCCTTTATAGATCTTACGAGATAACCAACCCCAGACATTTTCGATAATGTTTAGATCTGGCGAATAGGGTGGCCAGTCAAGAATATTAACATTTTGGCTTGCAATGAACTCCTTTACTACTCTGACGTTGTGTGTAGGGGCATTATCCTAAGTTATAGGACCAACTGGTTCACTGAACTTCGGAAAAGCCGATTCCAATGACGTTTTATAGCATGCACCAGTCATTTTTGCTCTTTGAAATGCAAGATCGATGGTGTCATAGTACGTAATAGCTCCCCACACCATAAAAATTCTCCAGTCTTTTACATGACCTCTTGGCTGTACATCCCATAACATGTAGTCTCTTGCGAATTGAAACCGCTTTTCGTTACGAGGAGCATTAAGTGGCGGCTTTTTTTTTGCAATTTGAGGTATTTAATATACTCACAGCTCTTAGTTACTCTGCGTACTGATGACTTGCTCGCTTCCACTCCAGCTTGAGCTCTTATTTTAGACAAGGATAAGGCAGAATTAGAAGCAATTCTGTTGATCTTTCTTTTCTCATACGTAGTTAAAGACAAGGAAACCCTTCCTTTAAAATTTTTTCCATACCATTCGCGGTCCTTGATGTAATTGTTGGGCTCCGTCCAATTTGTTTAGCAATTGCGCGGTTAGAATATCCTTCAGAACGGTATACATCGATTTTAGGACACTTTTGGACTTTTTTTTTTATAAATTGCTCAAAAAAGTTCTTTACTTTTTATTTTTTTTATATATTCAAGATATCTAGCTTCCATTTCCATTTTAAAATTCTGAAATCGGTTACAAATTGCAAGAGATACAGGCTGCTGAATATGGAATTTTTAATGCCTTTAATAAGTGAACCGGAGTGTATTTTCACACCCGGCAAAAAATATTGGAGCTTGGATGGGTAGTGCTGCCACATCCACCTTATAGTCCTCATCTGGTGTCTTTGGAATTTCATTTATTTATTATTATTATTTTATATTTTACATTTTATATCATTACAACAAAGGTTCAATGAACCCCTCACATGCATCCTATGCTTAGCACTATTGTGTTGGGTGGGTGGTGAAACTGATGAAATAACAGTTGAACAAATTTAACCTAGCTACATAATCTAAATATATATCGAGATATTATTCAGAAGAAGAGTAAGCGTTATGCACACAGTATCTACGAATTGTGTACTGTAGATAAATACAAGCTCTATATGTGAAATTGAATGGAAATGGCGTAACTGTCGCTCTGACGATATGCATTTGGAATATACAATTATTTGTAAATTCGCAAACAAAACTCATGGAAAACGACATGTGGACGAACAAATGAATATACACCCTTATAAACTTGTACCCTCATAAATATGTAGTATACGACGCACAGTGTTTAAACTGAATTCGACACTTCGGTATGAATCAATGAATGAAGCGATTAATTCACATAACAGTTTTGTAAAAAACGTTGGGTTATTTTCGATGACAATTGATTTATTGCTCTCGATAGTGAGCGATGATATAACTGAGGCTTCACATAAGTAAGTGTTAACATAAATTACCGATTTGCTTTAACTGATGTTGTTCAGATTTGCAAAACACGAAGGAAATGAATATTCTAAGTATTAAAACAAAAAAAAAATCAGAAAGTAATTAGTACTGAGGTTTATAGCATTGTAGAAGTTCAATGCACCGTAATCGATAGAAAAAACATTTTTAAGTCAATTATTTAGTGGTGTGTTAAGATTGTATTTTTAGTTTTGAAGGGGATGCCAAAATCATGCGAAAAATATATAAAATATCAAATACAAACATTTTTCAGTTCGCACTTTCCTACTACTCTCATGTAGGTGAAGCCATAACAACACTTTTATACCGTCTATAACTTCTTTAAATATGCTACGTAACGGACATTGGGAACAATCCATATGGGATCTAAATATTTGAATCGATTCAAATTCAATCGAACTCAATCGCTTTCGACAGTGGTTAGCTGGTAGCTCTACAGCACATAATCGTTACAGATAGCTAATAATATCTACTGGAGTTATTATCTTTTGATGAAATGTTTTTCAACAAAAAAACATCTTACCAGAACAGTGTGTACACCTTTTTAAAATGGTCCATTTGTCCCTCAAAATTTTGAATTTGTATGATTACAATAGAACGTATAAATTTCACGTTCAGTAGTAATCATGTTCTTCTTCTTTAAACCACAGAGTATGAAATAAGAAAAAGACAATAAATAAGAAGAAGAAGAATAAGAATCACAAGAAATCAGCTATTGTCTGTGACAAAATTCTCACCTTGTCACTCGTTAAAAGGGACAAAAACTTCAAAACTTTTGCAGTTTCAGAGTGAAAAATTTTCACACACAAAAACAACACTGTCAAAGGATTGTACTTTTGTTCACATTCCCATACAAAAATTCAATTTTAAGGCAAAATAATTCTAAATTCAACAAACGAATTCAAAAGTCCAATTCAGTATAATTTTCAATAACATCCATCTTAATTATGCGAGATGTATTCAAAAACTCACACACGAAAAATAAGAAAAATGGGCTCCCATATCCAAATACTAGAACAAAGGGGGAAAGGTGTATCTTTAACAATTTGAAGTTTACGTATACATTTCGGCTGAAGTGAAATTGATTCTCATTTTGTTTTCATTATATGCCACCTAATAATATAAAATGGGCACTGGATCTTCTAATTATCCCTAAGTATTTATCCCTAGTAAAAAAAATAAATTGAGAAGTATTATTTTGAATTGAACTTATCATCTGTCAACCCAAATGTCACACTGCGCTCACTTTTTGACATTTATGATCATTATACTCTGACAAATCATCACGAATAGACTCAAGCTTGGACATCGATTCGCGCAGCGGTTTCGTGATTTTTATGGCGCACATATTCATCTATTTGGGAAAGCCATCCGTCGAACTATTAAACAAAATTGACACACATGGAGTGAGACCAATCCACAACAGATTCTACAGACTCCATTACATCCAGCAAAATGCACCGTTGGGTACGGTTTCTATGCTGGTTGCATCATGGGACCCTTTTTTTCAAAAATATAGCCGGAGCTCGCGTTGCGGTCAATGAAAATCGTTACCGTCCCATGATCAATAATTTTTTGTTTGACATGTGGTTACAACAAGATGACGTTACGTACCAAACGGCGTTACGTGTTGATCTGGGCGGCCAAAAATCCAAATCTCAAGTTTAAAATAAAATGAAATATAAATGGTTTCCCGTTACATCCCACGAGGGGATTAGGGAGAGCTTCTCACAACCAGTGAGCTATGCGCGTTCTAGTTTTACACTCACTGATTGGGACCTACAATTTTACACCGGTTCCGAACGGATTTTGAGAAGCTTTTTCATGGCTAAATACTCGATAGTGCCGCCGTCACTAAGTGAGGTGACCGCCGTCGTAAGAAAATTTAAGGTGGTCAGAGTAGGGGTCGAACCCACGATCTCATGTACAAGAGCCGCGCACACTACCATTGCAACACCGACGGCCAAGTTTAAATAAAAATAAAACCATTAACTTGATTGGGAAATGTAGGGGGCACTCCATATAACGAAAACCCATCATTACAAGTTAATTTAATTGCGAGAAACCCAAAAGAACTAAAGTTCAAACTTAATGATTGGAAACTGTGACATGTTTCTGTTTTCTGCGATTTTACGAACGTTGTAAGTTTTTATTAATTTTAAAGCGTTTAATTTTTCCCAAGTGGAAAATAGCGACGGCTTCAGAATGTATAGGCATGAGATGTTTCAAATATTATATATTTCATTATATAAATTAACAAGATTAAAGTTTATTCCTGTATTGCGCTGCTTAGAGAAGCGACTTCTTTATTTAATGATTCAAAATGAACTGACTTAAATTAATTACAAAATTCTTAATGATAACTACCTTACCAACTAATGATGACGTCGCAAAATGTGCACCGTCGCGTTGACTGCTGGCATAACGTAAATTACCTCTGGGGTCGTTGTTCTAATTGTGGCACGCTTAACAGCGTCAGCATTGTTTGATATTACTTATGGCACAACGTCTGCGATCGTTGCTCCAATTGTGGCACGCTTAACAGCGTCAGCATTATTGGTTATTGACCCACCAAACATTTTTGGTGTTAACACCTCCCCTTTTAATTATGAGCGTCCTCGATCGTGACATTTTAGAAATATGGTATTTGGGACAATCTTGGGGTCTGTTGCGATTCCATAAAATTTGTGGTGGCAACTTCAGGGAGTGAGAGGTGTACTGCTGGTATAGTGGTTACAATTTCTTTGCTTGTTTGATTTCTTCCTCTCACAAGCATCACTACGAATAGTATGATAATGGTGGATAATCCAAAATTAATTCCTGAAGTCCATCTGTTCTTGACATCTAGGAGGCCGATTTCTTCGGTATTCTTGAGGTGAAGTTCTTTTACTGATTGTAAGGTAAGCGTTTTCTCAATCGTTGATCCAGGTAATCTAGGCTGTAAAATAGGTGGTAAAGGTTGAACATCCATCATTTGGAAATAGTTATATGTTTTGTCTTTGACAACTATTGATGCATTATGGTACTGCAGAATGTAGGTTCCGGTCAGATCCCGTGGTTCTTCGTTAATATGAATAGTTTCGTTGATTTGATTTAGTAGGAGTATTCCAGGAACAATTTCTTCAACAGTGGGTATGTCGGCATTGTCTATTAATGTGCAATTTGAAGTGTGACTTCTCAGTAAATTTGTTAGGCAGGTATCATTATTTATATTTTCAACATTAATACTATTACAGATGGTTAATTTATTGTATGATTTACAGGGGTACTTTATGCCAAAAGTTGAGTTGTTACATAACAATACTTCGTTATACAGAATCTTATTAACGTATTTTCCAAATTTAGTAGGTTTAACTATTAATTTATTACATGAATTTACATCGGTAGTTGGTATGGTAACAATATAAATAAGATGACTATTGCTGGAGGCTATTTTAACTTCAGAGAACTCGAATGCTTCTTCTAAATTAATATAAGGGATGGCTTCCTTTTCAAAAATTTGTTTAACAATATTTATTTCGTTGTTTGTGAGAATGAATGAGTTTACTATTCCAGCTTTTGCCCAGTGGATGGCATATTGAATACTTAAAAGTTCTTCTTTTAATAATTTTATTTTGTATTTAAGAGTTGATACTTGTGATTCATTGACTATTTCATGAGAATTGAAATACTTTACAATTTGATTAGTTGTTTGAGCTAGAGCATTCATATTATCTATAGATAGTTTATTTACAATTACTTGTCTATCATTATTTCGCAAAACATTATTCATTTTTTGTTTAATTATTTCGAAGTCGTCATGGTCGGGATTACCAGCAATCCATTTCCATGCAGACCCTATAAAATTAAGCGATCTCCTTACTCGGGGTTTAATTCTATTGAGATGGGCTTGGAGTTGATTGGTTTCATGGGATAGGAAGGGGTACAGAGGATGGGATGTGCTCACGTTGTGGTGTAGGGTCAGTTGTATTTTGTCTATTAGATTTTGATAATTGTCTGGTTCAATTACATGTATTAGTTTGAACGTTCCAGTTTGGAGCTTGGCATAACCGGTGTTTATGGTGACGATTTGTGAATTCGAGTAGTCAAGAATTTGCACTTCAGCTCTTGTGAGAGCAAGTATGATTCTGAAAAGAAATCTTTAATTAGTTTCTTATGTTATTTTTATGCACGATCCGTCCGGATTCTGTAACAATGGTAGTTTTCCTATTTTCTTTAATGATTTCCTCAGAATAGGTCTTGCTTAACTTAGTCCCTAGCCGTTTATTAATTTTTACATAAATTTTCTGCCCAATTTCGTAATCCTTCTTAGGTGATTTCTTTTTATTATGAAACTCCAGATCTCGTACTTGCTTTTCCTTTAATCTTTCAACAATTTCCAGTCTATTTTTTTCTAGGTCTTGAGGGTCCGAATGAATGCGTTTACCGAAGAAAGCTTCAATTGGTTTTTTGCGTATAGTTGAGTGGATGGAGTTATTATACTCGTATAAGGATCTATGGAGGAGTTCCGATAAGGAGTTGTGGGCACCATCCGACTTAAGGCACCGCATTACTTCTGCAAGTGTGGAATGAAATCTTTCTATCTGTCCATTAACCGAGCTAGCATATGGGGGTATTTTAAATATTTTTACGTTAAATTGATTCTCTAGCATAAACGTAATGGCTGTTGAGTTGAAAGATTTTTCATTGTCCATTACCACAATTTCTGGCATGCCAAATGCCAAGAGGATTTCGCTTAATGGTTGCTTAATATCTTCCGTAGCCCTGGATTTCAACAGTCTCGCTTGTGCGTATTTTGAAAACTTGTCTATTGCCGTTAAAATGGGTTTCTTTTCGGTGATGAAGATATCAATATGAACAATTTGCCCTGGAAATTGGGGAATTGGTGATTCCCGGAGCATAATTTTGTTGGGATGGCGGTCATATTTGTTCTCTTTACATACTTTGCATAATTTTGTTAAACGTTTAATCTTTGCGTGCATTTGTGGGAAATAGAATCTTGTTAGAATTTGAGACTTATTCTCCGAACTGCTTCTATGGGCTCTGTTATGCTCTGTTATAATTTCCCTTTCCTGGTCTTCCTCGCCTATGAGGTCTATTACCATAATCCTAGTGTATTTCACTTGATATTGACTGAAATGTTGTCCGAATATCTCCTGAAGCACACCAAGGATTTTGTCTGTAGTTTTAATGCAGTTCGTTACTGAAGGGTTTAAATATTTCTTCAGAATATGAACCAAAATATCCTTTGATAAAACCTGTTCTGAAACTGTATGTCTATGGTACGTGGGAAAAACGATCTCAAACTTGTAGGAAGCTGTACTGCCGGTAGATATTATGATTTGATTTTTGAAGGCATTTAGAGGTGCATTTGTAAACTGGATTAGATTCTGTGATGAGCTCTCATCACTATGTTGCGTTGCTGTCATGGAGTTAATATGTGTTACCTCCTGTGGAATTCTTGACAGTGCGTCTGCAACAACATTAGTGTTTCCAGGTTTGTACATTAATTCATATTTGTAATCTTCCAAAAAGGCCTTCCACCTTTTCAGTTTGTAATTCGAGTTTTTATTATTTAACGCATACGTTAAAGGTAAATGGTCCGTGAAGATTTTCATCTTGGCTGCGCCATAAAGATAATTTCTAAGAGACTTGAGAGCCCATACTATTGCGAGCATCTCCTTTTCGTTCGTCGCATAGTGCTCTTCGGGCTTATGGAGAGTTCTTGATAGAAAAATTATTGGTCTATTATCCTGGGATAATACAGCGCCGAGGGCAAAGTTAGAGGCATCCGTAGTCAATTGGAATTCTTTTTCGAAGTCTGGGTAAGCTAATAAGACATCTTCGGATATCAGTGTATTCTTTAATTTCTTGAAGGCATTTAAAGCCTCTTCGTCAAGATCTACTTTTATTTTACTCGAAACATGTTTGGACATGCGTCCATTTTCCCCCCTTAAAAGTATTGTCAGGGGTTTTGCTATTTTAGCATAGTCCCTGATAAAACGTCTATAAAAGTTCGCAAGTCCGAGGAAGGATCTGAGATCTTTAAGTGTGTTGGGAATCGGAAAATTTTGAATCGCTTTTACTCTTTCCGGATTTGTCTTAATTCCCGAATCTGATATGATAAACCCTAAGAATTCTACTTCTTTTTTTAGGAACTCACATTTGTCCAACTGGACCTTCATATTTGCTCCTTGTAGGGTCTCAAAGACTATTTGCAGGTTTTTCAGATGTGTCTCTTCATCCTCTGCGAAAATGATGATATCGTCAATGTAGACGAAACAAATTTTCCCTATATGCTCACGTAAGATATCATCGAGAGCTCTTTGGAAGATTGAAGGGGCATTTTTCAGCCCGAAGGGAAGTCTTGTGAACTCATATTTTCCATTGTTCACAGAGAATGCAGTTTTTTTCATATCACTTTCCTTTAGCGGTATTTGGTGAAAACCACTCTTCAAGTCGATTACAGAAAACCATTTACTTTTGGATAGTTGTGGCAAGATATCATTTATATTCGGGATTGGGTACTTGTCAGGTATAGTAACATCGTTTAGTTTTCTGTAATCGATAACTAAACGATATTTCTTTTTCCCTGAGGCGTCAGCCTTTTTCGGTACGATCCATATCGGCGAGTTATATGGTGACCGAGATGGTCGTATTATATTGTTATCCAATAATTCTTTAATCTGACTTTCGACTTCATCTTTTAGGTGCAGTGGATATGGGTAATACCGTGAGTATACCGAATTTTCGTCCTTGGTTTGTATTTCACCCATGACCGACGTGGTGACAGTTAATTTCTCATTCGGGTCACTAAATAATTTTTCATACCTCTTCACAATTAAATCTAGGTTGACTTTTTGTTTTTGAGTCATATGGTTGTTCCTGATGTTTATCGTATTTACGGATTGGGAGTATTGTTGCTTTATTAGCACCTTTGTTCTATTATCTATTAACATATAATTTTCGGAAGTAAAGATAACCGCATTCAATTCCTTTAAGCTATCGTTTCCCAGGATAGCGTTAAAAGATTTCAACGTTGGTAACAGAAAAAATTTAGTGCCATTAGAATTTGTATGGAAAAGATCTATAAACGTATGGTGTGTAATTTTGGTTTTACCACCAACAGAATTCGCGTAAAACGTTTCATTATTTGGAATTGGGTTTTTGATAAGTTCGGGTTGGACATAATTTTTATTTGATCCCGTGTCAATTAAAAATTTTAGTGTTTGACCTGAGCTCGTCCTACACTCGATATATGGTAGGGACGAGCTTGTTAGCCTAAAAAATGAATATCAATGAATTCCTGTGTTTCATTCTGTTCATCCTCTTGATTGAAGGTGTTATATTCATTAACATATTCATCTAATGGTTGTAATTCTTGATCATTTTCATAATTGTACATTTCCGATGCATAGTTTTCTTCATTTGAATCGTTTTGAGGTGCATCTGTTTGGAGGTGAAAATTCCTTTGTATTTTCGCTGGTTGATGAACCTGTGCTGATTGATTGGTAGGTCTTTTTCCTACAAACTTGTTATCCTGCACCGGCCTATTCATATAATTGACCGCTTTCGATCGCATGGATTGATCTACATCCATTGGTTCTGGTTTGGCTTGCGGCTTCGGTGCCGTTGGACGTTGGGGAGCGAAACCATAGCCATTTTGATAATATTGCCGTTGAGGCATCTGGTTAAAGAATTGTTGTTGAGATATTGATGGCTGGTTTTGGTTAAAATACCCTTGAGGTATTTGATTGAAGGATTGTGGAATAAATCCTTGATTTGGATTAATATATTTCGGATTATAGTTCTTACGAGGTGGAGGTTGCTGTTGAGATTTCTCGGTTTTTGCATGGGAATTTGCATACTGTGCTCTATATTGTTGGTTCTCTAATTTGAGACACAAATGCAGAGCTTGAGGAAGGTCTGTGGGTTCCCTTATTCCCAGAAGACGGGGCAAATCACCTTTAAGTCCTCTGATAAATGTATCCAGCGCTTTGTCCCTATAGGTTTGTGTTAGAATATCTAACGATTCACGTCCCATCTCCATACTGGAGAGTTTATTTGTTATTAGAGACAGGTGGGAGTATACCACCTGGTAAAATTCTTGTATAGTACAATTGCCTTGTACAATAGATATCATTTGGTATTCCAGGGTTGACAAATCCCTTTTGTCTGCATAATGCAGTGTCAGACAGCGGGAAATGCATTCCCAGTTTAGAGGAGTATTGTAAGATTCTAGGGCGGCGTCAGCGCTGCCAATAATCTTATTTCTGATAACGTTGAGGATACCGAAATATTTCGGCGTTCCCTTATAGGATTCATATAGTTTTAAAATTCTTTCCACGCTCTTTTTCCAGGAGCTATATTCGGATTGGTTGCCAGAGAATTCCCTAAGACACCTAACCACGTCTGGAATTTTGTCCAGTTCGGTAAGATTTCCCCTATATCTTTCCTCTATGTCTTGGTCTATTCCCGAAATATCTGCGTTTGGATTTAGAATTTGCCTGACTACATTTCGGGATTGTTCTGCACACATTTGCCTTATCGCGTCGATATCAATCGCGTTCACGTTAGGTTGAATTTGGGGTATGGGAGGATTTTGGATGTTTAGGATAGGGGGTCTCACTAAATTGCTTGGGTTTGCCATTTTATATTTTTCTTTTCTTTTATATTTTGAATATTTTATTTTTAATCACTTATTTATTATGTTTAAACTACACAGGATTGGTTTTTACAATTTTCTTACTGCCGCTAGAGGGTCCCGTAGGATTCGTAGTGGCTTCTAGTCACTTATCACTATACTCACACTAAAATAATTGCTAGCATACTGGGAGCCGGAAGGTCGACAGAATCCTTTTTCTTTGTTGGTACTCAGGGGTCAATTTTTCACAGCTGCTCTCAGTTGAAGGTCCTACGGTCTCTTCCTGCTGATTGTGTTGAATTTGTAGCCTGTTCGGGTACTTGATTTAGTTGCACTTGTAGCCTGTTCGGGTACTTGATTTAGTTGCACTTGTAGCCTGTTCGGGTACTTGATTTAGTTGCACTTGTAGCCTGTTCGGGTACTTGATTTAGTTGCACTTGTAGCCTGTTCGGGTACTTGATTTAGTTGCACTTGTAGCCTGTTCGGGTACTTGATTTAGTTGCACTTGTAGCCTGTTCGGGTACTTGATTTAGTTGCACTTGTAGCCTGTTCGGGTACTTGATTTAGTTGGGCGCCAATTAACAAGATTAAAGTTTATTCCTGTATTGCGCTGCTTAGAGAAGCGACTTCTTTATTTAATGATTCAAAATGAACTGACTTAAATTAATTACAAAATTCTTAATGATAACTACCTTACCAACTAATGATGACGTCGCAAAATGTGCACCGTCGCGTTGACTGCTGGCATAACGTAAATTACCTCTGGGGTCGTTGTTCTAATTGTGGCACGCTTAACAGCGTCAGCATTGTTTGATATTACTTATGGCACAACGTCTGCGATCGTTGCTCCAATTGTGGCACGCTTAACAGCGTCAGCATTATTGGTTATTGACCCACCAAACATTTTTGGTGTTAACATATATGTTTCCCTAAACAATTTTTAAATGGTCGGCAAGTAAGGACCAAAATAAAGCTGATTTTTCTAAGAAATGTTTTGTTCAAAAAGATTTTTGTTTAGGTATCCTGTTAGATAACGCAAGTCTTCCGACTGATATGCAAACTTTTTGGCCTTATCTAACAAGTTCAGAAAAGTTTTGCCGCGGAAAATCGCGGATGACCAAAAACACCGTTAATTAACATTCATACCTAAGAAAACTAAAATTTATGATTTGTGATACAGCATATCAACCGAAAAATTTAACAAATATGCCGAAGAAACTGCACAACTATACGTAAAATTGTATTCTTGGCACCCAATAACACCTACACTGCATAAAGTCCTCATACATGGATCGGAAATAATGAAAAATGCGATACTGCCTATAGTACAACTGTCTGAAGAGGCAGCAGAGGCTCGAAATAAACATTTTCGAGCTTACAGGCAGGAATTTGCAAGAAAATTCTCCAGAGCATCCTGGAATCAGGACATCCTAAATAGTCTTCTCTTGAGCTCAGACTCACCTCTTAGTGCCTCAACAGCTAAAAATAGAAGAAAGTTTTCTTTATCTTTGCCAGAAACTATAAAGATGATTCTCTCAGATCAACCAAATCTAGCAGCTGAAAGTGATGTAGACGACGAAATAATAAAAAAAAAATGGAGATATTATGTTTAATAACTGTTTTTTTACTATAAAAATCAACATTTTACATTTTAATTTTTATTTTTTGCTTAATAAACAATTAAAATATTTTTGGCCGGCTAGATTTATGAAATACCTCTATTTTCGGCGACCGCAACCATCGATTCATTGAAATCAAAATTTGACGTTAAGTTGATTTCGAGCAATGGTCCTGTCAATTGGCATCCAATGTTGTGCGATTTAACACCTTTCGATTATTTCTTGTGGGGCTACATGAAGTCCCTAGTTTGTGCTGATAAACCAGCAACAATTGGACGAGACAATTGTTCGTGTTATTCGTGACATACGGCCAGCAATGCTCGAAAAGTGACCCAAAATGTGACGCCCGGTTCGTCATCAATAGCCGCGGTGGTTGTATCCGCACAATTATTTTCCAGTGCTAATGCCATGTATTGGACTTTCGAATAATAAATTTTTTTTCATTAAAATTTAATTTTTGTGTTATTTTTTCAAATTCAATATCTATCGGACTTAAAAAAACACCCATATAGGTAATGTAATAAAACTTACAGCCGAAGTCACGATGTCGAACCATAACGTTCGCCTTCTTTCTATGCGACAAACAGCTGATTTGGGAGTCACTAACAAGCGAACGAAAACATATACAAATCAGTACAAAATCGGACCACACTTACACCCTCTTCTACAAAATCCAAGCGAACGAAGTCTGTCACTCACTTTCGTTTCAAAATGCGAGTAACTATCTTTCGACTTATCGTTCGCATGGTTTTACGTGTGGTTTTGTGTGGTTGTTGTTCAAAGCAATAACATAAAGTTGTGGTTCGCCATTTAATTTCGGAGCGAGAGAGAAGAGCACGAAGAACCTGTATCTGGAGGTGGCGTTTTTGTGCTGAAATGGAAATATATTTTAATAATAAATTTATTATAGTGACATTATTTTCTGTTCATTGTGATTCTTCCATTGAATTCTATTTAAATTGTTTTTGTTTCAACCTTTTATTTGATTTCCAGCTATGCGACAACCAAAAGACAAGTGACTGGTTTTGACATTTTCGTTCGCATAGATGCCAGCGAAAATAGTTAGTGGCTTCCGATTTGGCAAACACACAATCACGCAATAACATTTAAAGCCTGTGATAAGAACAAAAGTGAGTGTCTGGCTTTCGTGCGCTTAGGTTTTCTTTCGAGATCGTGACTTTGGCTGTTAGTGTTTGTGTAACTACCAAAGCTTTTACAGGATGTACGGAAACAAGGAAATCATTACCTTGAATTCAAAATATTTTCGTGTGTCCATACCTGACTTTGACGACACGATAGGCGCAACGTTTCCAACTGTCTTGGGTTCCCATTACGTGGAGAGATCTGGGCTTACTCAAAAAGTGACTTGTAGTTATGCTGACATTAGGAAATTCAAGTGTCCTTAATCTAAAGTTACTGATAATTAATTATCATGGCCCAAAGTTTTCCGTTATTGTACTGAAATTATCTTACTGTGCTGTTAGTTAAACTTGGTATATATTCTGAAGCTATTGTGGACGCACAATTCGAAGACGTCAAACGGATATAGAAACGGAATTTTCTCCCGCGATCGTACTCATAATACACCTTTCTCTGGTCCATTATATTGACACATGCAAGTGCCTTATTCCAATGGCCAATAACCAATGGAAAAGTTACAACTTTTATACCAGCTTTCCCCCTACACGCCGCTTAAGATGAGACACCACGGTTGGGTAGATGAAGTTTATAGTCAGATGCACAATTCGATTGCCCACCTACTTACACTCACAAGTGCTCTCCGATGTGTATTAGCTGATGTCACTACGCTTCATTAGTTTTATTTTTTGTTTTTGCTTGGGCTTATGCTGCTTGAGAATGCGCACAGATTTATACTCTTAACACTTTGTTCGCCATACATTTTCGGCCGAACCGATTTAATTTTTTGATTATTTCGTGATCTATGCCCTAATAAAAATTATGCCGCAAAAAATAGGTCTAACAATTTTGTTTTTGTTTGAAATTTTTGTAATGACTTAATTTCCATTAAGTTAGAATGCAAATACATGCGAAGTTCATGTCTGATACATATTTATAAGTGAAAAATGTTTGGTTTTCGTTGGAATAATAGATAATTCTGGAAAGCACACTCATTAGCATGATTAGTTTCGAACTCCGTGACAACTTTATCATTAGATGCACACTCACTGTGCCTGAACTGGAGCCATTGGGTAGGTAATCATTTGTATATATACCAACGTAATATGCAATTTGCATATGCAAATTGGTATCGATCGAAAATCCTTCAGAATCAATTCGACCAGAATTTCAATTATTATTTTTTGCTTTGGTACATTTTATTCAATTTTTGTTGAAGGCACATTTATCTGCCATACATATGTTCGGTACATGTAAAGACATTGAAATTCAACCTTACATTTTTAAAAGGTTAAGGTATGGACTCAAAACGTACCTGACCTTTCCCTCACTTGCCCCCTTTGTATATTTTGGAGGCTCGTAGAGGTCAACTCGGGTCAGTTAGAAAATTGAGTAGTTATCCGTGCCCTGACGCCTACTATAAATCATTCCTGGATACATTTTCTATATCTCCTACCTACACAATTATAGGTGCCAAGAACCCTAGAGCAAGCATACTTGCCCGTGGTCGTCAGCGAGTTAAAAAAGTGCACGAAATAAACTTAAAATCTTTTTTTAAAACGAAGTTAATTATCGCATGGTGCGAGATGGAGGCTAAGAGAAAAAAAAACCCAGTATTACCAACTAAATATATTGGGTACTTTAGTTTTGATTTGTGTCTACACTAACATATGTTGGAAATTTTTTTTTTAATGGGAAGTATTCTAGGTGGAGCCTGTAACCAATATTTAGTATATATTGTAGTTTTGAACCCAACAAAAAGTAAATTTAGAAAAGCCAAAGTGAAAGAAGTTTCAAAAAATACTATTTATTTACTTAAATAAGTGCCTTTTCTTAAAAAAGTAAATTTACTCAAAAAAAATTCATATTCATATTTTTATTATGTTGTTCGACCTTTTCTTTATCAATAAATAATAAATATTGTCCGACCTTCAGGTCAGTTTTGCTGTTCGTGTATTTATTTTCGTTGATATTGTGTTACTCCGTTGTGTAGCATCATCAGGAGGTATAAACAATATTTAACTATTAATTTTAAAAAGTAAATTTTCTTAAGCTAGCATTTTTTTTTAGTTAGGTATCTTTTCTTAAAATCAAATACCTTATCTTAAAGAAGTACATTTGCTTAAGAAAAGCAAATTTTCTAACAAAAAAGTACATTTTCTTAAAAAATTAATTTTATTTGAAATAAGTACCTTTTCTTAAAAAACTAACTTTTTTAACAACAAATACTACTTAAAAACCTACTTTTTCTCTACAGAGTACCTTTTTTGTGAAACAAAATAACTTTTCTTGAGATCAGAGCTACTCTTAAAAATGTACCTATTCTTCAAAAACGGACCAATTCTAAAAAAGTGTTCGTTTCTTAAAAAAACACATTTTCTTCAAAAAAGAATACCTTTTCTTAAAAAAAATATTTTCTTACAAAATTTCCGTTTCCGTAACGTACTTTTTCTTAAAAAATAATAGTACGTTTTCTTTTCTTTTCTTGAGATAAGTAGCCTTTCTGAAAGTAAGTAAATCCTAAAAAAAATAACCTTTTCCTAAAAAGAGTACCACTTCTTTAAAATGTACTTGTTTTTAAAAAATGTACTTCTTTGTCAAAAAATTCATACTCTAATGGCTTTGTCTTACAGAAAGTACTTCATCTTAGAAAATAGTACATTTTCTTAAAAAACATTAGCTAATTAATAAGTACATCGCTTTAAAAAATAACCATTTCGGGAAAATATAATACATATTCTTACAAAAATATTTTTAAAAAAAATGCATTCTATAAAAAAAATTCTTAAAAAAAATTTATCAATTTCCACCCGGGTGTCCACTGACACCTCATGTGATTTTTTTTGCCAGCGGTAGGTATGTGACATTAATAAAAAAAATTAAATAACTGTTTCCCCATTTTAGCCTATGGACGGATCTTTCTAGTTTTAAATTCTCTGAGTTTAAATGTTTATGTTAGTCCGAGTAGAAGCAGGTGCGCTCGAAGCGCATGTTTTTCTTCAAAACGTCCGATATCTGAAGCATCGTAGTGCATTTTCTAACTGCAAATAGTGTCGTATTCCTCGTCACACATGGAAGCTATTAACTAGATGGCATTTGACCAGTGCAAATTGAGAGTTGTATTTCGATTGTTCCAAACTATTTTTTTTTATAAAAGTATTTAGTTTTGTTCTTAAATTTGTATATAGTGCATATGGATAGAAGCACATAAAACACACTCACCTAGAATCATATTACTTCCGAATATAATAAAACTTATGTGAATTGGTATCCTATTAAATGTATGTGGTTCGTCTCTCATTGCATGTAAGATCGCCAGAGCTCAAACTTTACCAGTTTTTAACTGAGCACTAAAAAAAATTCTCCGGGAAAGTTATTTCGGGTGAATTAGTTTCAATATAATGAGTGACTTTTTAGTACTTAGTTTTTGAAAATTAAAGAAAACACTGAAAATTTAGACAAGTAAATTAAATATTTATTTGGATCGATAAATCAATGCCCATCATTCACTTATTAATGTTTATTTCATACAAATCTTACCCACGGCTACGCTTTACGTGCTCCATTCTGAACGTCCAATTTTGGCACACTTTTTCCAACATTTCGACCAGTATCTCACCAATGACACGTGTAATATTGTCTTCCAAGGCAGCAATAGTGGTTGGTTTGTCCCTATGGACTGGAGACTTTACGTGATCCCACAAAAAATAGGATAGTGGGGGCAAATCACACTAACGAGGAGTCCAATTGACAGAGCGACGACCATAAAATGGACGTAACTTGCGAAACATATTTTTCATAGAGCACGAATTTTGATAATAAAACTTAATGATTTGCAAGCGTTGTTCGTTTGTAGTCAATTCAGGATGAAATGGCACGGCAAACTATAAATTTTTGACTTCGACCTATGTCACGAATCACACGTGAACTGGCAAAAACTTAACACTGTAACACTAAATGGCAAAAAAAATGCACGTCACAAATTGTTTTTATGTTTGGGCGTGAGAGAAATTTGAGATTATCATTTTGTACACATTTCAATTACAACTTGAATGTTTTAAAGTTGTTTTAGTCGAAACTATAGTTATTAAATTATGACGGTCTTTCACGAAATGACTGATAGCAAAGTCCTGCTAGTGCAGTCAGTTATTATTATACAGGGTGTTAACTCCGTAGTGTTACCAGCAAAAGTATTGTTACTAAAATCTCGATGATATCAAAGTCACACCAAAGGACTTGATAGCGAAATATTTTGGGTTTCAAAACTATTGTATGTGACCATCATATCAAAAAGAGATGCATTTTTTCCTACAAAATAAACTGTCGTTTGCAAACGGCTTACACATAAGTAAATGAAGATAAAGAATAAGAGTGAGATAGATAAGAGATGATAGATAGATTGATAAGAGAAGATAGGTAGATAAGAGAAGATACAGAAAGAGAAGAAAAATGCATAAAATGTTCTATAAATTCTTACCCAAGTGCCCATTTTCAGGGAGAGTTTAGAAATTTCACCAATTTATACTGAATGTAATCATTACCACAGAAAGGTCCACAATTTTTCATATCACGTCACCCTCGTTAATTGCTTAAATTTTAGGATCATTTAGATTGATCGTTTTCTCCTCTTTTACTAGAGCTAGTTACTTTCTATATTTAGTAAAAGAATAGATAACAATCGAACTACATGGTCCAAAGATGTAAACAATAAACGAGGTTGACGAGATGTGACATAGTGTGACACTTTCTGTGGAAATGCCCATATTTAGAATTATAAACGGAACAAACGGGATTTCATTTAACTATATAAAAGTTAAGAAATTATGGTAATTTAGATACAATTGCACGATTTTGTCGTCGTTTTCTTTTCACTGAAATTATTTCATAAATTAACTTTTTTTAATCAATATTATTAATCTAGATGTAAAGTTTTCTATAGGCCACCTCTTTAAAGTAAAACTGGATCATTAATCTCATATCTATTAATAAAATTATAACGAATTCAAAATCAAAAAATCATCGGATGAAGTTGTAATTAGGTGAAATCTTTTGCTAAAATTACAAACTTCCAAACTCTGTAACCAGGGCTATGGATTCTGGGCAAAATAGGACGACTCCGATTTCGGCATTTGGACTCCACTCCAGCATTTCGAAATTGTAATATTATACAAAAACATTTTTTATGGGTTTTCGTTTGTAATTATTTATACAGGGTGATTCAGCAAGTTCCGGACAAATTTCTCCAGCGTATTCCTTGGCTCATTTCATGAAGAAAAGTACACTAGGACCATGTCCGAAAATCCATAGGTGCGAAATGGCAGCGGGTTAACAGTTTTCAGATTGGCGGTCGGACGGTAGTAGGGTAAAAAGAAAAAAGTCAAATCACCGAGATACAGAGCTTTCGGAAAATAAATGGAAAAAAAATTCACATAACCTCAATTTGCTCAGCCAGATGGCAGGTAACTTATTTTTCTTTATCTGTTGAAAGATATCCATACCTCTTACCTTTTCAAAATGACCTAAACGAAGCCCATAGGTCTTACCGTTCCAAAGTTATGACCATTTTACTGAAATGCAAAAATGTTTGTTTTTGTTTTTGGAAGCGAATGACAGCACACATTTATTGAAATTTTTGGCCGAAGAATCAAACAAATAAGGAAAAAAAAACATTTGATGTTAAAGGAAGTTTTCAATGTGGTTCCCATTTTCTACTAAACACAATTGCAGCCGTTTGCGAACCACATCCGGCACGTTTAGTTCACTCATCTGCAGAGAATACACACAATCTTTCATGTAGCCCCACAAAATGAAATCAAGTGGTGTGAGATCTGGAGCTCGTCCAATCCAACGTCGAGGGAAATTGGTGTTAAGCCAATCCCGCACAATAAGCCCGTAATGCGCTGGAGCACCGTCTTGTTGGTAGAAAACATGATTTCGTACTGCAAGAGGTACTTCTTCTAGGATTTCTGGCATGACTTCTTGCAAAAAAAGCCAAATAATGTTTCGAATTTGGGCCAATCAAGGTGTTGTCGATGATGCCAGCCCAAACGTTGACGGTAAATCGGTGTTGAAATGCTGTTTCTTTCTTGTTGTGGGGATTGTCATGAGTCGTGCAAATTATGGAAATTAGTTATGCCGCCTCTCGTGAATTGCGCTTCGTCGGTCCACACAATCGAAGGTAAAAACATAAATGCGTGTACATCACGTTGCAACATCTCACGGCAAAAGTTGCCGTGTAGTGGCAAATCGGCCGCCAAGAGTTCTTGAACTGGTGTGAATTGGAATGGATGTTTTTTTTCTTTGTGAAGGACGCGCCATACTTTTGATTGTGCCACACCAACTTGGACCGCGATTCGTCTTGTGCTTGTCGTTGGGTTCTCGTCTATAGCATCCAAAATTAACTCTTCAACTGTAACGTCGTGTTGTTCATTTCCGGGACGCTCCATTTGTGTTAACAAATCCGATATGTGGAAATCCGATATGTGGGAAGACAACAAATCCGATATGTGGGAAGACAGTTTTGATTTCAATTTCGTCATCGTGATGCCAAAGTATTCGTTTTGGCATACGTCAGTGTTGCCCCATTGCATTTTATTCGACATACAATATTAGTTGTATCCTTTTCCGTCACTTTGGACTTTGGCCGGTCAAATGACCCGCTCAGGGTATCGTGTGATTTCAACCCCTACTTTTATGACCCTTTGTCATCGATATCGGAATGCCCCAGTCTCCCAGAATAACCCGGTATATACGTCAGGGATTTGAAAATTTTCGTTCGGTCGATCTTGTCGTCGTTTCATAAATTGTCCTGTTTGTCTATTCCGATCCAGTAGGACATTTATTGTCGTGGCCTTGAAATAATTTTTGCGAAGAATTTCCTTTATACTCATTTTATTCTCCACATGAAACTCCCTGTCGCTGATCTTCCGAACTCTATTAACGAAATTTGTCGCCGTATTGATTATAATTCTCCAAGGGTGCTCATAATTGAAGTTAATCAGTGCTCCGGACACTGTAGTCTTCTGTCACCTATCAAGTTTGAGCAGGTTGCCCTGTCGTATTACGGCAGAGTCCAAATATGATAATCTGTTCTCCTTTTTCCCTTCCATCATGAATTGTATCCGTCCGTTGTATGTGTCAAGAGCCTTAAGTGCGTTCTCCACTTCATTCCTCTTTATCAAAACAAATAAGTCGTCAACATTCTTCCAACCTCGTCAAAGTTTCGCCAAGTAGCTCCTCCATTATCATATCAGCTGTGATCCATTTATCCTCCATTATCATATAAGCTGGTGATCCCATAGGCACACCTTTTCTTTGCACATAAAATTTGCCCTCGTATTTGAAGTATCCCGTCTCTTCCATGCAACATTTCAGCAAATCAATGAACAAGTCTTGTTGTATTTGTGTAAATACTTAGTCAACCAACATCAGATATTGCTAGAGCGACATTTGCATGGAACCCACAGGGGTATCGAATGCCAGAAAGACCACCGAAGACATGGAAGCGGTGACTGGAGAAGGAGGTGACACTCGACTATCATGGAACCTAATTAAATCACTTGCCAGAGTCAGAAATAGAAGGATAGAATTCATTGACGCCCTATGTTCTTCGTGCACCTTTGGTTTAAACTTTGTATTGTAATATTGTGTTATTTTTATATTTTTTATATTTTTATATTTTATTATGTATATTATGATTCATATAAGTAAAGGACATATGTATTTTAATCGATCTCTTTAAGTTTAGGGAATAGAATAAACATTTTGTCTTTTTATAAATCGTTCGTTCCGTCGCAGCATTTTCTTTTTGAGCTGCAAGAAGTAATAGAAATATGAATGTTTTGTTTCGATTTGTACATGATAGTTTTTGTGTGACTATACTTATAATATAGAGACTTGTCAATTGATACCGAGCACCAAGACATTTTGATCAAGGGAAAACACAGATCACGCGCTATCAATTTTAGGGTATAATATACGTTGTCGGAACAGCTAGTATCGTTTAATAATGAGGGTCATTTTTGGCTTCATTATCAAAATTTTTACCTTGTACGTGGTATCCATTTCAAATTTCAAATTCAAAACTAAACGAGTTATTACTGAAACTGAACAAATTGAACATTGATGGCTAAAATAAATTGTCATCGTCCTTCGGTCGTTGTTGCTGCTTCATTTGAAATTACACAGTTTGTATGTACGAAATATTGAAATGAAATAAAAATATAATTTCAAAGTTAAATGCATTCAAAACCAAAAATAACTTATCGTCGCGGCGTCTTACATTTGCGGTTTAAAACAAAATACAACTATTGAAGTAATTTAACAAATCGGCCAAATCTAAAATTCTTGAATATTTTTATAAAACCTTCAAATTCAAATTGTTGGCATATCGACTAAATTCAAATGGTTGCCAATTAATTTACATGTAAAAAAACATTCTTAAAATGTATTACAATTGGCATCCGGTTGATGGCAATGCAACACTTTCGAAGAAGATAATGATTTATACATAGTTTGTAGATTAGGTAAGCAAATAAAAATATCCATGTATGATTTCATACAAGCATTAAACATTTCTATGACTTTCTGCAACGAGTTATTTTTTGTATTTTTCAATCAATGCATTTTACTCGTTTGGGGGGGTTTTCTATGTTTTATGAAAACTGGCTAATACCACACATCTGTCCTTCGGGCGCATTCCAAAACCAGGACTTTTAAATCCCTTAAAAAAATGGGAACCAGGCATTTTTTATTTGAAACACTGTGCACAGGGAAGCTTTAAAATAAATATTACAACAAAAATATGCGTATGCAAATGGTGCACATAACATTCCAAATAGTATTGATGACTTGATGGGGTGGATTAGAATAAATATGACTGCATGTCAGCGTATGTGTTGTTTTGCCAGTGACACATTGAAGAGGTTGAGCGGAGCTGTTGCTTCTATATACAAACATACATGGTGGGAATTGTGCGTGCGTTCGAAGTTCTGTTCTCTCTTCTAGTTGACGGATGCATGTGTGTGTGCACAAGTGTGTGTTGTATGTGAGGAATAATTACGTGACATTTTTTTGTAAAGAGTTGTGATTTTAACCAGAACTAAGTGATTTCTATTTTAAATATTTTCGTTGTTAACTACATATGTGGATACACCTACACCAGGGATATGGCGAGTGTATTCGACAACATTTGTCATTCATCCATATACTATAAATATTTTGGAATATATGTAGCTCCCTTTTTTTTACGTGAGCTTGGCGATTCTTTCTATTTGTTCAGTTTTTTTGCTATTTATTTTTGGTTATACGATCCATGTACGTGCTGTAAAAAATAGAACAAATAATTAATTGAATTTAAAAAACTGTTGGACAAAATTTCGAAACTCAACCGCTATGAAGTTTTATATTGTATCCATCTAACGGTGGTTTAATAGCTCTGTAATAGATTGAATTGGAATACTTCAAATTCAACGAGTATTTGATTTGGATATCATTGCAAGAGAGTCTAAATCTTTTTTTATTTACTTTGATTAATTTTTTGTTGTAGTAACTGCAAATGTCAATGCTATATTGATTTGCTTATCTGTGGTAAAAACAAATATTTCTATATATCAATGGAGGGTCATAGTAGGACTTCCGACATTTTTATACAAGATACTATTTCGGGTCCTGAACATAGACCAACTTTCATTTTTATCGGGGACGGTCGCAACAGAAATTAAAATGGTACGCCTTCAATTGTGACAGAGTAATGGGAAGACATTCTTTGGAAATCCCTACACTGAAGTATACAAATGGTGTAGCAGTGCAAGACCATGTTCGTAATTGACTTTACATTGCAGCAATGGAAAGTTTTTACATCAAACGAATTGACGGTTTAAATATTGTAGAAAATGGTTACCTTTTGATTTCAGAATTGGCCATGGAAAATAAAAATGGGATATTTATATGATTTTGAGTCCATTCCGTCATTACTTTTAAATAGTTGTGAATATTAACTTTAAATGCAAAATGTGTATAACATCTGAATATTTCTAAACGAAAGTTAGATATTTTAGTTTCTCCTCTATCTGAAATACCAGTTTAAGGAAAATTATGTATGTAATTACATTCAAAATAATAAACCAAACTGAAAACATTCTTTAACACATTATTTGGTTATTTGGCGTTAAGTCGACTTAATGGGTTTCTTCATCTTGGAATATGCGCCTACTTTTCTTTCCCTATACATGCGTCCATTTACGTAGGAGAAAACAGTGGGGAAAATCAAATTTAAAATTAAAAATTATTTTAAAAAAAGGACGAAAAGGAATTGTAATCTATGTAAATATGCTACTTCTAAAATCAGTAGGTTCCCATTGTCTAAAATATTTAAACCCTCGAAATGAATATACTAGGTCGCTATATAAATACTGCTTTGAAAATTACCAACGGGACAGGCAAAGGTTCAAGACATTGACTTCTTGTGTTTCACAATCCCTACTAAAATTTTCTGGGCAATATTTATGTCGAACATTTGAATGGTCAAGAGTCCGGTTGTAATGTACTTTTTTGACATTTCTCGAAATAATGGCAAAAAGGCCACCTAAGGAATCGGGATGGAGGAATGGAATGTTCTACGAAAATAAGTATCATTCAATTTCACTGAAGATATCGTAACTCAAAGTAGCGCTACGCTATTGGGAAACATAGTTTTTTTTGAACATTTTTCAAATACTATTTCGGCTCAAAATATAAAATTCATCAGCCCATAAAAATATAGTTAGACCTTATTATACTTACTTAAGGCTTTCATTCTGCAAAGGAATCATTTATCCCCAAATAGTTATTGCACTGTGTTATTGAAGGTTAAATTATAACGTATTCATAAATAGCACGAGCATTATAACTATTCCACAGATAACAGTTTTTGTTTTTTGCAAATGTTTTCTTGGTTGTTTTGCTTGCGATATTTTTCGAACACTTGCATAGTGGAAAATTCTCAATTGAGATGTGTTTTCGGTTGCACTTAGTTTGATGAATTTTTCAAAAGCAGCATTCCAAACAACCGGTGAAGAAGATCTTTGGCTAGATCCGAAATAGCTATACGATTTGCCAGGAATCACGAGGATGCATTTGCAAAACTTCTTTTTTAAAAACCTATATCTCTATTTATTGAAATATAGAATGTTCTTGATCTTGGGTAATATAATAAAAAAGTATAACAGTTTCTGGTTTATTGGCAACCCTGTTTCATGTATTGTCAAGTTGTTTGCGATGTACAAAAATACATTAATCCATATTCGAATTATAAAAAGTATAATTGCAATTTTGAAAGAAGTTATTGAAATATTGTACGCATTTCTGAAAACAAATATTCAATATATGGAACTGTTAATGAGTTTTATACAAAAAATTTTGAAAATTTGTAAGAAATTAATTTTGAATGCGTTTCCATTTATGAGTAAGCGAATTTAAAGCAGTTTTTTTATTCGATTTTATTTTCATCACTACGGAAACCCTTTATTTTCACCACTATGAAAAAAAAAGTTTATTTTAATTAAAAAGTTGTAAAAGTTGGAACAAAAATTAATAACAGAATGGAGCAGGATATGGGAAGTTTAAATCAGTTGATTTAAATGTCATTGTTTTTCTAATTTAATTTTATAAACATATCACACAACAGGGCAAACGTAAACTCATGAAACTAGTTTGTGTATATTTCCAGCTAAATTAGCCCTATAGACGGGTAAGGTCTTCAATAGAAATGACAAACTTATAGAACGCATTTTTGGTTTGTGAATACAATTTTCGGTTATTACCTTATTAAAACTTTAATAATCCTTATGCAAGGTATTATGAATAAGGTCCTTAGGCCTTAATATCCGTTGCTGCATTGAAGCCGTTGTCTTTGCGACGAAACTAATTTGGATAGAATTCAGCTATGAAATTTTCGTATGCAACGCTGGTTTTTCTCCAATAAATGCACTTACTATTTTTATTTTGCATATATGTGCAAATTAACGGAGATAAATATATTACAACGGAAATTGGAAGCCGCCCATACAAAAAAAAAAAAATACAAATATTATTTTAAAATTTTATTTTTAATTTGTCGACTTTGAAAAGTAACACAAAAAATGCGACTTCGTAACGGGTGCGCCGTAGTTCCGTTCGGTGTGGCAACTAGCTTTGACATTCGTCAGACGATTAGCTACATGTTTTCGTACGTTAATTCGTTAACATTTTTATCATGTATGGCGTTACACCAGATTACACAAAATCGTTGCTATAACGCCCGAGATTTTGGAAATGTTAGGAAAATTTTTCCGTGCCCAATAGAGGCAGCCAATTGTTTAATGTTGTTTTCAAAAACTAAATGATTGAATTAAATAAAATATATCTTCTACACTCAGAGAACTAATTGTTGGAATCAAGGCAACCGTAAATTCGGTTTTAGCTATCGAGCTCTGGTTTCGACAATTTAGTCGCCACAACTGAAATTAGGTTGAAACAATCTCGTTCCGCAACTGAATCGATTGTGACAACAGAATCTGTAATTATAGTCGTTCTGTCACATATATTTTCTATAATTTCAGTTGCAACAACCGAATTTGTAATAAATTCGGACGCAAAAACTAAAATTGGTACCAAATTCGGTTATAGCGATCGATTTTGGCATCAGATCAGTATTCACAATCGAATTTAGTATCAATTCGGGCGCAATAAGCCATTTTAGCCTTAAGTCGGATTCCGATCTTCCGATCGAATGTGACTTCGTATCCCACCCTTGGTATTTAAAATTTTTTCACTAGCTGGGAAAAACATTATCTGTAAGTGCAAATGTTGAAATAATAGATTGTGCATTAAAACGTCATATTTTCCAAAAAATTTCCACACTTCACTAATGAAGTTTGCCAGCTTTTATGGTGCGTTGACACATAATGACCAGCATTTCGGAAATGGGTTGTAAATCTAATTTGCTTCCCTAAAGATTACCCACAGAAAATTTAAAAATCAAGTGTGGCACTATCTAAATTCGGTTGCAATAATCTCCAATTCGGCTGCGACAACCTCTAAATCGGTTGCAACAACCTCTAATTCGGTTGTGACAACCTCTAATTCGGTTGTGACAACCTCAAATTCGTCTGTGACAACCTCTAATTCGGTGTGACAACCGAATGCGTCTACCACAACCGAATTTTTCTGGGAGCGTACATAGTAGCGGTTGTTACAACCGCATTAGAGACTGTCACAACCTCTCCACCGCATTAGTGGTTGTCATAACTGAAATTAGAGGGTGTAACAACAGACTTTTGAAATTATCAAAATCTAGTAAAAATTTTGTTCTAATTTCCTATTTTCTCATACGTAATTCCAAAAACAGGAATTAATGTATGTACTTCATATGCGGTACTCTCTAGGGAACCAAATGAATTGTACATGACACTTCCGACCGTTAGTGTTGAATCTGTCGGTGGTGAAATCGTAGTTTACGCGGCTATTGTGAATGAGGACGTGGGTTCGATCCATGCTCTGACCACCTTAAATTTCTTCAATTTCGACACTATCGAGTATTTAGCCATGAAAAAGTTTTTCAAAATACCGTTCGGTTGTGAGAAGTTCTCCATAATCCCTTTATGGGATGTAAGGGGAAGTAGTTTTTTTTATATGAAGACAATGGTATCATTTTTTCTTAGGCGTACATATCGGCACATCTTAACAGACTGACCTCAACAATCCCCAGAAGTGATGACATCTACTTATACAGCGCATTGATTAATTCTTGTTACAACAGAGATATGATAAATTCGACGCCTTTTTTATTTGTTAATATAACAACTTTCTTTCAATTTTTGAACGTGAGGCTTGAAATATATAGAAGTATGTTGAGGGACGCGAATTGAAAATGAACTCGGTTGTGCCAAAAGCATTCATGAAAAAAATTGATTCATTTGAAGCAGCCGAGCTTATACCAAATTTAGTTGCTCCTACCGAAATTATCGTAAATGTAGACAGTAGAACGAATATAATTGGAAATTCAGTTGTCACAACCGAAACGAGGTTGTGTCAATCTAATTTCAGTTGTGGTGAATAACTTCAGTCATGACAACCTCCATTTGGTTGTGCCAACAGCGATTCGATGGTAGTGACCGAATAAACGGTTGCTACAACCTCGTCCAAACAATGGTTCTGTGAATTTCACAACAAAGAATCACATGTATCTCAGCAATGAAACATATTTGTCACAGTGACAAAACTTTTCATTTGACGTTTTATCCCTTCCGAAGAAAATTTTCGTAGAGGCGACAATAAATTTCTTGCGCATAACAAAGATTTTCCTTGTAGAGCAATTTAATTTCCGGTATTAATATTTGTATAATAGTTTTACCAAATACTACATTCAATTCTATAGTGCTCAAAATCTTTTGTTGTAGAAGTAAGAATCGTTGAAAAATAAATCATCGATTTGATATAAACATGACAAATGACGTAGTTTTTTACTTGACTTATAGCAAATTACAACCTTGTAAATTGTATTTGTAGAAAAACCAAATGTAATTTAAAATTTTCGCTTTTAATTTATTGTTACTCTGTGCTGATGAATATTAAAGATACTGTGCGTTGTGGTCTTCCTATTGATGGACTTCTATTGCCTTATCACTTTTTGTTATATTCCAATGTTGAGTTGTCTATTTCGCCATGTTTATTTACGTTTCAACATCAGATGCCGGAGTCTTTGCAAAGCAAAAAAGCAAAAAGAATCAAGTGAACAATTCAAATTGAGGAGTCTTGATGATCAAGATGTCCGTGCTGTGTTGTTGGGGGCAGAAATTGGTGACTGAACTCGGTTTGTGTCTTTTTGCCCAAAGTTGTTTGCTATGCAACAAAATAACCCTTGCACTAACAAAAATTGAGTTAATTTTTTGTTACGGTTATTTTGCGTCGAATACCCTACGTTGAATCGGAAGGTATACTTTAGCTTTAGAGATTTGCCAAGTTATGTTTCAATAAAAATCATGACATAGTAATTCCAAAATGAATTAACAACTCAAAGCTCTAACTTTTGAAACTTAACGCACATATTAACCTCCTTATCTCGTTGCTTTATAACACTCCAAAGATGATCTTTTGAAGTATTTTTAGGAACATTACACGCAAAGAAAAAAAACCTTTATTGCTCGGTTACCGCAACAATACTTTGGTTGATTTGTGTTAATTGTCGTGTTTTGGTTACAAGCAAGCGATTGTCTCTTGCTAAGTTGCAAAGAAAATGATTCTCGTCGCTAAGTTCTCACTAAGTCTCCGATAAGTGCTTCATACAAAACAAGCGAATATATTTATTTATTTATTTGAAATTCATTTGTAATACACAAGCCTCATGGCCAATATAACATATTACAATTTATAAGTACCTGAATAAAATAAGTTCATTAACAATTAAATATATATAAAAATTCATTAAATGTCTATATATAAAATAATACAACTCCACTAGTAGATGTAACCTGTTGGCTCCCCAGCCATAATAATGTAAAACGATAAAAAGATCATGACAGTCCTGAAAACGAGCAACAACTCCAAACTTAACTGCATAAAAGACAGCAAATAAACACGTGAATAAGTATTCCAACATTCATTTCATAGACGTGAAAAATGTTCAAAAAGTTTTGATCGAAATACATTATTCGAATAGGAAAAAAGCCGCAACTCATTTGGTAGTTGATTCCAGGTTCGGGCAACACGAATAACAAAAGATTTCTCAAATAAGGAAGTATATATTCTCGGTATTACGATCTGAGTCCGCCTAATTGAATGAGAAAAAGAAAAATTTTCACGCAAGGGCTCTGGTATACCACCCTTAATAACTTTATAAAATAATAATAAATTTCTGTACTCAACGAAATTTGAAAAAGAGCATCCTAAAAACCCATTTACAAACACGGATATGTGATCCCTTCTGCGAACATTGTTGACAAAACGTGTAATTACATTAACAGCTCGATTTAGTCGCAATAAGTTTTCGGCCTTAGTACCCGATACCAATTCAATCCCATATAAAATCTGAGGCATGAGTAAAGCATGTGCAAGTCTACACCTAACCCAAAGAGACAGAAACACATTTGTAGAGTAAAATCTACGTAAAACAGAGTACAATTTACGATGAAGAGAGTTAAGGTGAACATCAAAGTTAAGCTTATTGTCAATAATCAAACCCAAACATTTGTGATGATTCACGAATTCAATCCTACAACTATCCAAAAAAATATTTAAATTAGACGCCAATTGGTAAACAGAACCAAACATCATAGCCTTGGTTTTAGACGGATTGATACGTAACGAGTTACTATTTGTACTAAATCGCTAAGGCAAACATTTATATTGCTCTCCAAGTGCAAAGAAGAACAAGAGCGCCCAAAACTAAATAAAAGGAACACATCATCCGCAAACACAAACATTTTACACTCATCTATATTAATACATTCTGAAAAGTCATTAATATAAAGTACGAAAAGCAGTGGACCTAAAACTGATCCCTGAGGGACACCCGATATTAGGTCAATAGGGTCGGAACGTTCACCAAACAATTCAACAAATTGAGATCTGTTGCACAAATAAGACATAACAGGCTTACATGCAGATCTAGAAAATTTGAAATTGTGATGTAGCTTTTCAATCATTTTCGCATAGCAAATACTGTTACAAGCTTTTGTTAGGTCCAAGGAAACCAAAACATTAATACAACCACGATTAACATTGTCCCTTATTGTGTCAGTGAGTTGTAAAAGTAAAGACGTAGTGTTATAGCCCTTACGAAAGGCATATTGGGATACAAAAATACTATTGCGAACATGAGAAAGCATTTGATCTTTCATGATATGCTCCACAACTTTCGACAACACTGGTAAAAGCGAAATAGGCCTTAAATCATCTGGACTTATCATTACTTCTGACTTGGGTATCGGAATAACACGCGCAATTTTCCAAGCCAATGGGAATATAGAGCTCATTAATACTGAATTTATTAAATTTAAAATTAGGTCCGAAATATAAGGGTAAATTATTTTGAGAAACTGCATGGAAATACCCTCAACGCCGGCACATTTTGATATAATCTTGTAAAAAGCCTCCAAAACCTCCATTTCACTGACGCAACGAAAAGAAAATAAGGCTCCATTTTCATTCAGAGTATTAACATTGACATTATCAGCATCTCCAGATCCCACAGCATGAACAAAATAATTATTAATATCATCGACATCACCCCCGTATGTAAAATTTAACTCACGCATAAATCCTGAACCCTTGAGTACACGCCATAAACCTTTAGAATTCAAACTACTAAATAACCGCGAATAATACTTTCTCTTACACTTCCTAATCACTGCTTTGGCACGATTACGGTATTTACAGAAAACTCTTCGTTTTTCATCCGTTCTATTTGATATATAATCTTTATAAGCCAAGTCCCTCAAAGATCTAGCCACCACTATTTCCGGAGATTTCATCCAGTCATTGTCAAAAGAGGGCAATCTTCTCCTGATAAGCGGAACAAATGTATATAGCTTTTTAACAAGAGAAGTAATAATATTACACTTCTCGTCAACATTTGTGTTACTAATAATTAAATCACTGTTAAACTCACTTAAAAAATTCAAGAGTCCGTCCCAATTAATGTTATTAAAATCTCTAAATTCAAAGAACCCCTCAAGGTGTTGAATACTAATCCTAAAAGATGCAAATATAAGAGCATGATGGGAAATAGCCGGACACTGAACTTGACTAGAAAACGCACGCATAGAACTATCACTCACTAGCATAAAATCTATCAAGGAAGTTGATCCATGTGCAACATCAAAGTGTGTAGGGGTAGCATTATGCATAACATTCATGTCCAGCCGATGGCACAAGGAACGGATAACATTTGCTCTGGAAACATTAAACATGTTACAATTAAAATCGCCGACAACAACAATATTCGAATATTTCGAAAACAACCCATGGTGAAGATCCTCAAAGGCCGCCAAATCACCAGGGGGAGGCAAATAAACAACTCCAAAAAGATTTTTAGAGTCCCCAGACTTAAGTTCAACAAACAGTGAGAGGTGTAACCAAAACACGCTTATTGTAACGAGTTCTCGTTTGCATCAAACGAATTCAAAATTACATTTGCCGCAAATTTAAAAAACGTTTGCGATAACTGAAATTAGCCATTTTTCTAATGAGAGCACATATTCTGACGACTGTATCCACAGTCTTATTCACTCGTTTGGCATACACACTCACGCATACACATAAAGGTGATCACAGACGCTAATGCTTCTATCTTGTCCATATAGCTTGGATGGACAATTGAGGCGTTGTAGTTTGCTGCGCTTTTATTTGTTCTTTGAATGCAAAGCGAGATAGACGTGTAAGTAGACAGTGAAAAATATAAAAAAAATCCATTTTTTTAGAACATACTTTATGGGTAAAACAAAAATCATAAAAGTTGGAAATTTAAACAAACAAGAGCTTATGGAAGCCACAAATAAATGTTTTAATGTACATGATAATTTACAAGAAATGTTTCTCGCAAACTTTTTTCAGCTCTAATTGCTCATACCTCGATTACTGCAAACGATTTTCAATTCACGCAAACTTTTTCTTAGTGTAACCGAAAGACCAGTTGGTGCAACCGTTTGTCGTTTCTCGCAAACGTTTTATCAGCGCTAATTTTTCATAACTCGTTTACTGCAAACGGTTTCCAGTTCTCGCAAACGTTTTTTTTAGTTTGGGGCAACTACAACTCGGTTGTTGTAACAGAAGAAACTCTTGGCGGAACCGTTTTTCGTTAATCGTAAACGTTTTTAAAGCTCTAATTTCTCATAACTCGTTTGCTTCAAACGTTTTTCAGTTCTCGCAAACTTTTTCTATTTTTGAGTTACTAGAACTCGGTTGCTGTAACCGAAACGACAGTAGGTGGAACCGTTTTCCGTTTCTAGCAAACAGTCTCTTCAGCTTGTATTTTTCATTACTCGTTTACTGCAAACATTTTTCGGTTCTCCCAAGCGAAATGACATGTATTGCCAAACAGATGTTCGTTTCTTCCAACTACAGTCCCAAAACGAACTTCACTTATCTGAGAGAGTTATCTGTAGTAAAATTGCACTCTCTGAAAAATCTGTATTTTGTTGTTGTTTGGATGCACATATAGCGTGTGCTTGGAGCTTGCCGCAAATATATTCTATTTGTTTTGAAACAAATTGTGTTTGATATAAACATATGTGTTTGTGATACAAATATAGTTGTGCTTGCGCTAAGGTCTGTCGAGAGCAAGAAATGTATAATGTTGGAAAAGTATAACTGTATTTTGCATTTTTCTATCAGTCAGTGACTCAGAAATGTTTCATAAATGGACAGAAGATAGCAAATGCGATTGGTCGATTAAGAAATACGCACGTGCTTCCACGTAAGTATTCGGTGGTTTGAGAGGCTACATAGGAATGCTTCCACGTAAGTATATGGATATTTGAGATGAAACGCGCATATGGTTCCTCGTGAAAGCGTGCATGTTTGCAAATATACATCCCAATGTTTGCATTTAAATATTAGGGAGTTTGGGACATGTAAATATATGAATATTTGAAGTGTGTTCCAAACATATACATGGTTCCTACAGAATGTGTTTGGGACATCATGTTACAGATGCCGATTCTCAGACTGCAGTAAATTTCGAAACTGAAATTAGATTGGAATAAGTATGTAGTTCTGGTTTGACAAACGACAACGTCTTTTTGACTTCACACATTTTGTTCCACCAGTTGGCGATCCCACCACTCATCCTCTGAGCCTTTTCAGTTCTCGCGTGTCCAGTGTATCCAGCTTCCGAATAGAGCTTACATCCAAAACAGAATTAATAATACTGTGGCTAAGAACGCATACGGTTGTTGCATGGAGTCGATATGAAGCATTACATTATGGAAGGCACCTTCTATGTCCAAGAAGGCTGCTAAAGTTAAGTTCCCAAAACCCAAATTCTTGTCAAAATATTCAACAACATCGTGCAAGGTATACTCTACAAATGACGTGCCGACTGCAAATAAGGGACATATACCAAGGAACTAGAAGATAGTTATGTTTCTATACTGATGGCTCCAACAAGATCGAAAATAGGGGGTTGGGATCTATTCTAAAGAGGTAGGTTTAGACATTTACTACCATACAAGTGTAGGTTTTTTCAGACAGAAGTTATGACAATCACAGAGGTTGCACTCTGGCGGGGGCGTAACGTTATCACCACCAGGGGGTTTTACTCTGGCAGTAAAACTTCTATAAAACCTATTTCTTACTTCAAAATTACCATAACTGTAGCGTATGTCTAAATGAGATCCGCAAGCTGTTTAATATCCACCTTATATACTTTTGACGGGGCACAGAAATATTTCAGGGAATTACAGAACAAATGAGCTTCCTTAATTGTTCCACTGGATACGAAGCATGTGGGTATGCCAATATCTATATGCAAGAGCATGTTTAAATTCGAAGCGCTTAGACATACGATCGAAAGATGGTCTACATTTTTTTTTAAGTTTTGTTTTGATTTTGCCTTTCGTAGTGTTTTGCTTCCAAAGTGCTGCTGATTAGTTTCGTTGGTCGGTATGACGCGCCAAATTAGCCCAATATAAATAAATTCCAAAATTTGCTCTATTTTTTTATTTATACATTTTATATATACGTCTCTCTTTTGTTCAATGACTTATAGTGAAATTTTGCGTAGAATAATTTTTCCATATACACCATCCCCGTAACATTCAGCTTTTTGAGACATTTTAGCACCAATTCGGAACAAGTAAGAAATTAACTCATAAGACATTTTCAGTTTTGATTTTTTTCTGACATAGGCTTTGGTCTATTCAGGTACTTATAGTGAAATTTTACGAGAAATATTGTTGGTGCACATTTTAACCCATTACGCCCCTGTTTTAGGGGTACTTTTTACCATTTTCCACAAAAGGGGCATAAAAGTCCCATATATTGAGGAGCTATTGAGGAGGAGCTCCACAAAAATATTTCTCTTAAAATTATACACAAAATTGCTGAACACATCCTATACCAAAAATGTAAGGCTCACAAGATTTCCTATGTAGAAAATGTACAAGAGGGGAAACCCTTTAATTACCACCATATGCAAACTTTCAAAACGCCTCTACCAGAATCCGTTGTCAAAACCTTGTAATTTTTTTGTTGTGTTCCGCAGTGTAATTTTGCGGAAACATTTTGGATTAACTTTCCTTCCATCTAGGAACACCGGGATATCATATGACTTGAACGTCGCTTAACCACATCAGGGTCATTTACAAGTTCAACGAGGTTCTGATTGGACTCAGCGACATAAGAGTAGTGAACCCACTTCTACCCAACATAAATCAAGAAAAATTGTAGTGGGCTTTTTCGATTCCTAATATAAGATATTTGACCGACTTACATTTCTTTCAACGACGGTCACCTTACTTTGTGGAGGCGGCACTATCGAGTAATTAACCCTGAAAAAGCTTTTCTGCAAACCCATGCGGAACCGGTAAAAACTGTAGGCCCCAATTAGTGAGTGTGTAACTTGATATGTGGTATCCTCACTGTTTGTGGAAGCTCTCCCTTGTACCTTCATGGGAAGTAGTGAGAATATATGTCTGATGTCTGACTTGGTTTTCCCGATTTGTGTATAGACACTACAAATACTGCTACCCACTTATCTGGAATAAATAATAGTCTGAGACAAGAAACACATATGTCCAAACAATGTACTATCATAAGGTTGGAGCACCTATGCAGCATGGCCGCTAGTATTCCGTTCGGACCTGCAAATTTAAAGGGTTAAAAGCATCCAAAGCAATTTTGCCTCATTAACTGCATCATCAACTGCATATCAGAAATGGAAAAAAATTTATGTCGACAAGGATGTGTTAATTCCGATATTTCTATAGTTCTGGAAGTGAGCCTTTATATGGACCACAAATGTTTCAGCTCCATAGTCAGTGTATGACCCATCCGCACGCTTAATGAAATTAATAACATTTGGTGGAAGTTTTATAACTTATTGAAACTGGACCTAGTATAAGTTCTTCAGTCCTTGTGCTATTTTGTTGAATTCTATTTACTTTACTTCAACCTTTTTGGTAAAATGTCCTGTGTTTCAGCCAGTCCGTTCTTCTCGGTCTCCAGGACAATTTTTGAGGCTCTGCAGTAACTACAGTCATAATATTATTTGTAATGTGATCAGAAAAGAAGTACTCGTCTGACCCCAGCCACACTTGAACGAAGAACTCCTCATGTGACACCTCAGCTATGATAGCCTGCTTGGATCTATTACGAAAAGTTACCATACTCTCTTGTTACATGTCCTAAGTCCGGATAGAATAATAAAATCAACTTACCCGTTTCACTGATGTGCCACCCTTGAGTGTGATGAAGGGTCCAATATTTGTGGTGCGTCTGGTTTCGAATAACCCCGCAAGTTGAATCATACTCCTCAAATTGCAGATACTTGTAGGCAAGTTTGATCCAAATTTATTCGTGTAGTTTGTACATCACTTGTACTGAAATTAGAAAAGAAAATTAGATTACAAAATTTTCCAATTATAATGCAAAAGAAAACCGCGAAGATGTAGAGATCGACATTGCGCAGACTCTTGACGTTATTAACGCGGTCAATCCGGAGTTCCGGTATGACGGCAGTGACAGTGTAGTTACTTGTCAATGAGAGTAAAATGTTAAAACTTTAATTCGCCTACGTTTATTCCCGCTCACAGATGCGGAACCCTACAGTTTATATTTTCGAAATTTACCAATATTGAATAGATAATTTATTTGTATTTCATGTTACCAAAACATTTCGTCAACATACAATTTAACGTTGACCTTTTTTTAAACTCAGGCTTAAAGAAAATGATGCCACTAGGAGTTGCCGTCAAGGATGTGCAGAATTATATATTTTGTAAACAAATCGTTAAAAACTTTATTTTTTGAATGATATTTTTGCCCTGAGCGACGGCCGTGTCCATAAAATAGTCAACTGTAGGAAAAATAATGTTAAAATGAGTTAGTTCATAACCATTTTGTGTCGCAAATTTTCAAGAAAAGACCTGAAGAATTATATCTCACACCTACTCAGCGGATTGCCCCCTGACTCCATATATGAAGTAAGAACGGTCAAAAGTTGAAACGTTTTCCGTGATTTTCTTGAAACTAAGCTTTCTGTCGAGACTCACACCTAAATATCTCACATTACCCTTTAGGGTATAGAGACATATCCCACATTTCCCCTTCGGTACCACCTGCTTGCTGGTAAAGAGTACAAGCAAGGTTTTATCCACATTTACACTCAGCCCATTCTCCGAGCCCACTTAGAGAGTCTCCTCATTACGTCCTGACGCACATATCTATAGAAGGGTTTTTGTCCCGAATTTCAATTATCAGGTCATCAGAATTTGCTACGACTGTGCAAGCTGATCCCTCCATTTCTAGCAAATCACTATCCAGTGCTAAATTCCAAAGAAGTGAAGGTGCTTGCCAAACATGTGTTGGGTCCAAGTAGGCACGATAAAACTCACGATATAGAAATTTTTTAAAGATTAGTTTTGAAGTCAAAATGTACCTAAGTTACACTCAAGTGCCGTTCACCACTTTTTGAGCCGTTGCATCCCCTTGTATGAACATCACTTGTTGTCATACCTTGCGGGCTCCTAGGGAGCCAGTCTGACCAGAAAGAGATCACCTACGTATGGTGGCATGTCATAACGACCTGGGACATAATGTCCATGGACATTATGACACCACAAAAAGTGTCATAAGGTCCATGGGCATTACAACACTTTCTAAAGTGTCACAAAGTCCATAAAATCGATATCAGTGCGTCCATGGACATAGCGACACTTTTCAAAGAGTCATAATGTCTAGGTAATGGTCGCCGATGGTGCAATCGTTTGTGTGCTCGCCTCTTGTACATGAGATGCGGGGTTCGATTCCTGCTCTGACTACCTTAAATTTCTCATAGTGACGTCCACACTATCGAGTATTTAGTCATGAAAATGTTTCTCAAAATACCGTTCGGAACGGGTGTAATACTGCAGGTCCCAGAAAGCGCACAGCTCACTGGATGTAAAAAGCTCTCCCCAATCCCTTCTTGTGATGTAGTGGGAAAGCATTTATTTTTAATTTTTATAAGTGCGGTTTTTATTATACCGCTGTATGTTTCTAAGGAAGGTCAGAAAGAAGGGTCACAATGTCTATGGACGTTGTGACACTTGAATATGTCTTAATGACATTGTGACACTTGTTGTGTCATTATGTTCCTGGACATTATGTACACATTAACTCTATTAGACAAATAGATTCTCTGTGAAGAACTCAAGCGAGTACAGAACGGGTTCCGTAGATTTGCTCTTGTTGTAGGCGTGCTGTCATGTGGACGGCTGAGAAGTATCTAAGGTCGTTGGCCGACATGAGTCTATCATCGTCTATAATTCATTCAGAAAGAAAAAACGTAGAGTGATTTTTCTAAAGTTATTTTGCCTATTTTATCCTCAGTAAAATGTTGTGGTCGATTACTCTGGCCAAAATTCAAACCAATTGGTTGAAAAGAATTATATTTGCCGGAAATTGGTGATTTTTAAAGGAAAATACTGAACTTGGGTGAACCACAATATTACCAAGAAACGCGGATGTTCATAGACCTAAAAGCAAGCCCTTGAGGATCAACTCGGTGAGTACACATTTAAGTACTACCAACAAAGTGTAGGAGTATCTGAAATTCATTACGACCCATAGTCCTGGGGGGTTTTTTTGCGCATTAGTATATTTAAGTGGCCAGAAACAAGTCTGCAAGTTGTACTAAAACAAATATTGGTCATCGTTGTTTTTCTTTTGCTAAGCTTAGTCGTCATGCAATTTGTATACAATACGATGCATTCGAAAGTGAAGGATAAACAAAAACTTGTGTACACACATACACATCCCCACTTACACATCCACACAGAAACTCAAACTTTTCAGATTCAAAGTGTTTGAACATCCATACCAACAAAAAGCAGACTATTCGAACATTCTAAAATGCGAATGCAAAAAAGATTTGCTTCTGACCAATTCAAAGTGGGAAGAAAAAAAGCTTATAGCCAGAAGTTGTTTAAAATTCATTCGTGGATTTTACAGTTTCCCATTCCTCTTCGTCAGTTTTTTTTTTGTTGCAATGGGTTTCCTTTTCGACGAGTTCTTTTTTTTGTCAATTTTAGTTTTTTGTTTCTTTTCTTCGGGAATGGTATTTAATATTCTAAAAGTTGTTTCAGTCACTTCTTTTGGTTCGGGTGGATTTTTTTTTATTTCCAATATGATTTTGTAAATCAAGAATAATCAAATTCGGTTGTCAGTTTATTTCTTATGTTCTATGGAATGCTTATGACCATAAATTTAATAAACAAAAAAAAATTAAATGTAAATATTTGTATATTAGCTTGCTGTGGTTGGTTGATGATATGAATTAATCCTTGCATTTAAATTATGGCATTTTAAGTGGAAATAACTTAATTAAGATAAAATAAGAGTTGTTGCTGAAAACCAAGGGGTGGAGTCAAAGGAAAATTGGGTTTATAGTATAGAATGATGGACGAGGGAATAAGATAATAAAGTTTGCAATGTGACGGTTGACAGCCTTTCAACAGCTCATGATAGGTTGGTCAACAATTTTTAGCAGTTGCAGTAACAATTGAATTGAAATTCAAAATACAGCAGTTAATATTATAAATTCGTCAATTTGTTTAAGACAATAATTCCGAAATATTCTTAAGTCAATACTTTGAATTCCTACTGAGTTCTTTTGATTTTCACTACTTTTTTGCTGTTTTTAGTCTTTAAAACTGCAGCAACACAATTTTGAGAATTTAAAATGAATGGAGTTTCCGAGTTATAGCCATTTTTACTTCAGCGATTTTCTTATTTTGACCATAAGGGTGTTTTAGCGATTTATGGTTTTTTATGGCCATTTTTTTATTGCAACAATTTTCTTAGTTTGGCGAATTTTTGAAAAGAGATTCTACCATATGAATTGGACCACTATATGAAAATCCCTTATCAATGCCCACGGCGATGGGTAAAGGCCTCATGTGTAATGGATAATAGTGCAGAGTAATTTCCCATCATCGTGGGTACCTACCCATTATGATACCTATACCCTGTGGGTAATGAGTAAAGGGTCATTACCCATTCCACAAGGTTATGTGTATGAGTTACTCGTACACATGGGTGTGGTAAATACGAACTCTGTAACCACAGATGAACAGTTATAATTTAAAAATATTACATGTATGATTAAGTTAATTCCATAAATACAATAATCCACAATAATAGTTCCTCCAGCCAAATGACCACAATTTGTTGCATGTTAGTGAAGGCGTCAATAGTTGCATCAGAGTGGCTTCAGATTCAATAATTTTTTTTTATCAAACCAACACTCAGGGGATGCCTCCTATAACTGCAGTGCATTGTGTTGGCGAAGGAAAATTGTGGTAGTGGAGGGTGGAAAGAGGGAGTAGTGTCTGTTGCCATTTGCCTTGAATCTTTGTATGTCACAATTGGTAGAAAATACACTAGCCGGAAGTTTGTTACACATACGGACTGTACGGCAGAAGAATTCATTTTCTCGGTCAACGGCCACTCGATAAAAAAACGGATGAGAGTATTTCGGCTAAATATCCTCACGTCTTGTATAAGTTGACGGATGTCCGAAGAACACATACCGTGGAAGTATCGACAGAACAGCGACACGCAAACCACATTTCGACGATGCTCAAGGGAGGCAATAGAGTTGGAGGCAATAGAGTACCTTACTGTCCCTTATTAACACCGTCGCTCTCCTCTGGACACGGTCGAGAAGCTCCAAAGACGTGCTACGAGCACCTGCCCATATATGGGAGTTATATTCCATCTTTAGCCTGATATAGATGGTGTAGATATAGAGAAGATCAAATGTAGTGAAGTATTTCTTGCACCGCTTTAAAAAGCCTAGACACTTGAATGCATCTTTCGACAGTTCAAGTACATGTTTTGCCCAACGGACATCACATTGTATTTCCATGCCCAGAACATCAAGAGCGTCTGATTCATCAATATCCACACCGTCCATAGACAATGACGACACACCTGTGTCAGCAGTCCGTTTATGCGACAACAAACAACACTGGGTCTTACCCGCATTAAAATCTACTCTATTCATTCGACCCCATTTAACAATGGACATCACAACCCGGCCGAGTGTTTCATTCATCGTCCGGCGTTTGACTTCAATCTCTTGAAGACTTAGCCTACGATCGAATAAAAAAGAATGACAGACATTAGTATCATCGGCAAAAGAGTAGATTGGATTCACAGCCTAACCCAGGAGATCATCAATGAAAATAAGAGAAAGAGAAGGAGAAAGAAGAGAGCCCTGTGGTACAACTACGGTCAATTTATGCTCGTCGGATGATACCCCATCTACAACAACTCGTATAGTGCGATCTCTGAGAAAAAATCGAGTGAAGTTATCACCGATACCAAAAGCAGCAAGCTTTGACAAGAGTGCATCGTGTCATACTCTGTCGAAAGCCTTGGAAATATCAAGATCCACTACCTTAGTCTCACCAAGCCGGTGGATGGATCGACTCCACTGTTCCGAAAGGAACGCCATCAGGTCTCCAGTAGATCTCATTCTACGGAAGCCATAATGCCGATCATGAAGAAGGTCATTCGACTCAAGATATTTCACAAGATGGTGGTTAACCATGCTCTCCATGCACCTACTCAAGACCAGTGATGATATGCGATCCGTGTCCGGGGATTTATTTACTACTAGATACGCAAGAACCTTTATAACTCCTCGGGTTCGAAAAAATATCTTTGGCATGGAACAAGATACGTAATTGATCACGGGAGTGTTTGATTGATTGTGTCTCACTTCACTTCAATTTATGGTAATACTAGTAAAATAAAAAAATATTTGCAATTCAGAAACTAGTGGGGTGATTTATATCAACTGGGCATATTCGTTTTTTCGGTAACAATAAAATATACAAGGACTTTAAGTCACATGATACTTTGCGCACAGTATCATATCGATGTTTCGTATTCATTGCACATCAGATATGATTCTCCTATACAGTACACAGTAGCAGTGCACCTGCTTCACTGGCACATAAATATACCCTTGAAGGATACATTTGGTACGATCCAGGATAAATCTTGTACATTTCAGACGGTTCTGCATCTCTGTTTAAGAACATATTAACTTCGCCAGTTTATATCATAACATTTGAACAAAATATTGCAATCAGATCTTCACGAATAACTTAGGGCATCGAGGTTTCTATAACGATTGAAATTTAAGACGGAGGATTCGTTGGACCACCATAAGTTTCAGGAACTAGTTGCGAGTTAACCAATCGCCTTCGCCCTTTAGCTACCATCATAAATTTCTCGAAGACATTGCTACATAGAGCTTTGGGGACAAAGAGAATTAATTACCCCATTCCCTATCACTTCAAAAAATACTGAAGCAGGATTGTAAGATAGAGTTGCACTGACAATCACTTACCGACCTGCTAAAATAATCCACGAATTTTATATGAAATGTCCCACTCGGCAGCACTAGTTTAGAGTTACCAAAGGCGATTATTGAGTAGCAATTCGAATCTTATGAAGTCATGTCTACTTGTATTAAAGGACAACTAAATCCCATTTTATTGTGCATTGGAGAAGTTGAAATTTGGAATTTTTTGAATTTGGAAGTTCCCAAATTTTGTTCGATTTTCGGTTTTTGTTTCTTTTCTTTTTGGAGCCCCGCTCGGAGATGTGCAGTTCATCAAAACGTTGTTCCATACCTCACTGCATTTCAATATGTTATACATATATTCATATGTAATGACTTCCAAGTAAGCGCTTGAGTATGGAATACAATTTGGGCATATTTCCCAAATACTTCAAATTTGTTGCTGTGGTGGGTTGATGAGTGGGATGGTTTCATTCATATCAATTTTGAGTACCTTACATAAATATATTATGTGAATGAGGAAGATTGAATTAAGAACTTCTAACCCGATAAAGGAAACCCCAAGATATATACTTTTAGCCCATAAGGGAAAACAAAATAAACTAAATTTATTTCGGTGATGGAGAATATACAGTTGTGAATATATAACTACCAGTACTATTTATATACACTGAATTTTTAACTATAAACAACGACTCTTAGTTAAAAACACATAAAACTCGTAAACAGAATTAAAAAAAATACGTTTGTCGGCTGTGTTCTATTCCGCTGTGTATACTCAACGTTAACCGCAACAGTTGAAACTTTTGCCCCAAAATAAAATCGTTTGTCATTTAGGGCAAACATATAAGTAATCGCAAGTGTAATCGCTTCTCTCTTTTTTCATCAAATACAAACAAACAATTCCCAATTGTAAATTATGCCTGCAACATCACGAAACCGAATTGCGATAATGGTTCATGGGCTCAACTTCATTTCGCACAAAGTCTAATTACTAGAACAAATTTGCATTTATAACTCAAAAGCTACTTCGTGGAATTTTTTTTTTTGTTAACATCTATAGGCACAGGTAGGGCAATCTATGAAAGTGAATGCAAACAACACACAGCGTTAACAACACAGACGTGGTTGTCTCCCCTGAAGTCTCTCCCTGAAAATAAGTATGATGGTATTGATGTAGCGGCAGCGAACAAACAAGCAGGTCATCGTTGCCAAAGAGTATTGAATTGTATAGAGAACTCACGGAACGAAATGTACGACTCAAAAGCACTGGCGACATCTGGCGAATGATTCAAAGCGTGTTACTCTCTTTTTGTCTTAACTTGGTCCATTCATAATTTTGATGCGAAACTTTGATGCCTTTTGAAAGATTTATGCTTTTTGTATTATTTTTTGTAATAACATTGTCGAAATGGTGCATTTATATTGAAATATTCTATAAAGAGAATACGACTCGTTTATGCTCTTTTACTCAGACTCTCTACATGGGAGCGGAAAAAAGTGCATTAAGTTCTCTATACTATTCAATACTATTTGTCATCGCTCTGATTATGAGAAAACAAAGACAATTATTTCAGTGAGCTAAATATTGTTTTTTGATGTGTTGGCATCTATAGGCACGGGTAGGGTATAGTCTAACAAAGTCAACACCTGCAAACAACACACAGCGTTAACACACAGTGTTGTCTACGTAGACGCTACGCAACGTTAGCATTGAAAATAATATGTGGTTGTTGTACAACAAAAGTCTCTGCGTGAAAATAAGTATGATGGCATTGATGTAGCGGCAGCTAATAGTTGTCTTAAAAGGCGAAGTTTTGTTTGTTACTCGTAAGCTTACGAACATAACCCAATGTATATACAAGTGTCTGTTGCCTTGCATTCTCTTTGTTTTAATTAAATAAAAATAAAACAAAAAGTATTAAGCAAGAAAATAATGACACATGTGCTTGCACTTGCATTTAAATAATTTTAAGTATTAATATAATTTAAAGGTAACGTCATCATATGATTGAACGCTTTTTTTATTTTCCAATGTAGCATTTACTAACGTGTTGATAGAAATCGAACAGGTACCGTGTAACAAAAAGGTGTTAACACATCGTCCGTGAGTTCGACCGCTCATTGGGGTTGTTTTTTTTGCTGGAGCACATCAAAAAATTAATCGTTGGTGCAAAACGACTTATGCAATAAAAAAATATTACAAAAATGTATCACTCGACGGGGATTTGAACCTAGGCCACTCGGCAGATGCAGTTTTTTTTCTCGGATGTGCTGGTACTACAAGAAGCCGTAAACGTTTCTCATAAACATGTATGTTTGGTTGCGGCAAATAAATTCCTCAAACGCAGTCTAGTTGCCGTAAAGTCACTCTGTCTTTGCATTGGCGAAAATATGATATCATATAATGTGCCATTCGGTGGTGCAATGGCTAGTGATAGCGCCTCTTGTACATAAAATCCTGGGTTCGATCCCTGCTCTGACCACACAGAAAATAAAAACAACTGTAAAATTTTAACAAAATAATTGGTACGTGAAAAATCTCAGCACTCAATTACATTTTTAATTGATATACTGACAAATTACTCAAATATTGAAATGGTACCAACACAAAAATTCATAAGAAATACCCCAATATTTAACGAAGTAAATACGATACGAACAACCACATAACTTCAGTTAGAGATAAGTTTGTACAGGCAGTCGGTTGCGTAACGTGCTAGACGCTGCCCGAAACGACGTTGTGTCACAAACATCGAACCGATCTTCCAGGGGTTGTGAGTTCGAATCCTACCGCGACTGTTTAATTTTTTTTTTAAATAAACACACTTTCTAAAAATACCTCGGATCGAAGACAAAGCGGAAACTGAGATACAATTTAGCTTGTTAAAATGTGAAAGTCTTCATCGAATAAAAACCAACATATTTTTGATAAATAACGTTCAAATATTTTAGTGGATGGGTGAAATTTGGATCGATTGAAAAATAAAGTTTTTCCAATAAACAACCTACAAATATGGTAGCTGATATGTGATTTTTTTATCACAGGATTTTCTATTAATATTTTGTTTGAATTTTCGAATTTTTTAATTGAGTTGAAAAAATATTTTTTTCTGTGCATCTTAAATTTATTTCGGCGGCGGGCACCTCGCATAGTGACGGCGACATGAAAAAGCTTCTCAAAATACCGTTCGGAGCTCTCCCCAATTCCTTCATGGAACAGTACGATCGCACTAATTTGTTATATATTTTAACTTCTTAAATTTTTAAATATTTTTTGGTTATAAATGGGCCTGCGACAACGATTTGAAACAGGGTTTCTGGACAACAATTCGGCACATCCAGCTTCTAAGAAATTTAAGTTGCAACTAAATTGAATTTGGGATTCTGATTGATCATTCAAACAGTCATAGGAGACCAGTTGCTATTCATAAGAGATCATGACATCATATACATTGCCTTACTTTACTGCATGTTAGTATGCGAACTACATACAAATTTAGTCGTTGCCTTGCTATATCGGTTACAAGTAAGCGACGTTATATGCAATAAACATTACTTGCAGATTGTATTTTCTCTCTATTCTATTGTATTTTCTTATAGTATATCGTAAGGATTTCGAAGGAAGCACATTAGTACGAAGAAAATGTGGCTCATGCTTCCCAAACGCATAAATATTTTTTTGCTGAAACACCGTTGAAATAAACTGTACATTGTCACTGGCATATCTCGCCCAATGTAACATAATGCAATTGAAAATATCAAATTTGCATACTTATAATAAAGGTTATTTTTCGTTCTACGTTTAGATTGTCATCTTTCAGAAATTAAATACTGTCTCTGCGGGTAAAGGGCAACATGTTGCGGCTGTGGTGTTATCAAATAATGATAACACAGGTACACGTATTTGATGGCGTTTCTTGTCGTTTTTTAATAATCATTTTATTTAACATCAGTTCTGTTCATCAGCAAATCAAATTCAAATTTGCCACATGCTACAACGATTTTCCAAGCGGAGTATTAATTTTTAATACAGCAGAGGGTGTATCTATCTTCCTTGAGGCAGTCGTGGCGACTGACAGTTCACTCTATGGATGTGAAAAATAAACCGAATATATTTTCGTATCTAAAAGGAAAAGCTTAGTCAAATGAATGGGTTACTTCGTCGCCTAAATGAATACTTTCATCGAAAGTAAGGTAAAGGAATTTATTTTAGAAACTATAGAAGTTTCATCACCGTGATAAAAATGTTTTATTGCTACAATGAATACGTTTCATTATTGCAAGAAATATATTTCATTGTTACTTTAAATAAACTGGTTTCATCGAAAGTAAGGTAAAGGAATTTATTTTAGAAACTATAGAAGTTTCATCACTCTGACATAACTGTTTCATTGCTGCAATGAATTCGATTTATTGTTGCAATAAATATATTTCATTGTTACTTAAAACAAATTGCATTAGGAAAGAACTCTCGTTTGGCCATATTCCTTACAACAACGACTACGTGCGAAACAATTTATTGCATCAGTGCAACAAATTTTAACATTTTAGTTATTTGTAGTCTGATTTCTGCATGCGTTTATCTATTTGACGGGTATCACTGGCAAACCAAAGCAATCTAAACGGAATGCCGCACAATATTCCTGTAGGATACGTCGCAAATATATTTGCATTATGGATGATTAAAATCATATTTATTTTGCTGCATCTTATAACTTGACATAATACGCAGGAATCCCCAACCACTACACTGTATATTATTCATTCTTCACGTCAATGCTACAGACTTACGATTCACGTTTAAAAACAACGGCGTATGACATTTCAATAAAATTCTTGAAAAACGCACTTTTATGTGTGAGCTCGTGTGTTTGTGTTACGTACACAAATCCTCATGTAAATATACACACACGTATACGTGAAGGAATTAGCCCAATAACAAGCACCCACCTATACAATACTATTATTGTAGCCATACACACAGCCAGGGAGTATAAAGTAGTATAATTTTGCATATCTCACGCTTCAATCAATCAGAAAAATACACACAATATTTGGTAAAAAATAACACTATCATAAATGTATGCCTTGACGCACGTATTTATAGATTCGAAAGGGTCTTCTGTTCGGCTTAAACCTTGGTTATCATCTTCAACCTTTGCTATAATATGGGGGATATAATAAGTTCGTCATATTCCTTGTAACTTTATAAGAAATTCCTCTTAGACCCAATTAATTATACATTTGTTATATATGATCCGATCTGAAGTTACTTCCGACTGTTTACAGTTTTTCTATTTGAGAAAAAAACGCCGATCTGTATAGCTCATAAGAAATAGAACAATATTCTTCTAAGATTATACATTTTTCTGAAAATATGATGATGGCTTCTTCAAGAAAATAAATAATGGTTTTAAGCTTTATGATATATAAATATGGAAGGACAGATATGGGTGGATATGAGATATGACAATAAACTTTTCCAAGTTTGATTAGCCACATAATTTAGAATGAAAAGCAATCCAAATTTTCAAAATTTGTTGCACCCAATACAATTCCCGAAATCACAAAGTGAATTAAAAAGTTACCAAATATAGAATTTTCCCCAAAATTCGTCCTAATTTGCACACATGCCGCTGGATAGTAACAACTATGAACTGCTCTGCTGGGAACACATGCAGATATCACAATTAGGTTGAGCAAATGGCAAGGTGGTCGCAACAAGGTTGCACTTTTTAAATTTGGTGTATTTTTTTTGTGCAACTGGCAACTCTGAAATTTGACAGCTGTCACATCTGTTTATTCCGATTTTTAAAAATGGAGCGCTTTACGAAAGAACAACATGATATAGTTATCAAAATTTACTAAAAAATTTGGAAAGTTATGCTGAGACCGCTCGCAAACTTCGAAGAAACAGTCGAGAAAGTGCAGCTAATGTGCCAACCATAAGGAGTGGTCAAAAACATTGAAGAAACTGGGTCGGTTATGGACAGTCGGTCTCTTGAAAATATTGCTGCTTTAAACACGTGTTGTCGAAAACCCGAAAACAAATTTCTCGAAGCACTACGCAGCGCCTTTTCACAAAAGGCTAACACCTTCATACGTACAAATTTCAGCTGGAGCTCAAACCAGCAGAACATGGAAAGAGCCGGCAATTCGTTCAATGGGTAATGGAGCAAAGTGAAGTCAATACCAACTTTTCAAAAAAAGTCATCTTCTCCGGTGAAGGGCATTTCCATCCGAATAGCTCCGTGACTACTCAAAATTTTCGAATTTGGGGCTTAGAAAATCCTCATGCAATCCATGAGAAACAAATGCGACCACAACGAGCCACTCTCTGGTGCGGATTTTGTTTAGGCGACGTGATTGGACCTTACTTTTTGGAGGATGAGGCCGAAATTGCAGTGCCTGTGAACGGCATTCGTTACGTGAACATGATAACGGAGTTCTTGTGCCATCAAGTGGACGGCGTGGATCTGGACGACATGTGGTTTTAGGAAAGACGGTGCCACCTGCCACACCCCGCATGAAATAGTCGATTTATTGCAGCAACGATTTTCATAACAAATTATCTCAAGAATGTCTGAAGTCAACTGGCCACCAAGATCATGCGATTTAACGCCGTGCTATTTCTGTCTTTTGGGGTTTTGTGAAATTTCGGGTTTATGCGAATAAACCAGAAGCAGTTCCTGAGCTCAAACCCGAAATCCAACGCGTCAAAGAAAATTTCATGAAAAATGTAATGGCCTGTCATCAGAGCCGTGGGAACATGTCTTCTTTATAATCCAATAAAAAAAACGTCACAAGTATCTAAAAAAAATACGTGTTTTTGGTTTAAAATTCTTACTGAAAGACCCATTATAAGCGCTTCCGAAGAGATACCTGCATCCATTACTGATTTTTCGCATGCAAAATTGTTTGCTGGGAAAGTATTGTTAATGCCTCACTATGTCGCTTCCATGTATGTGATATTGTAAGGTAAGACCATTTGTTTCCTTCATTCGCTTACTAACATACAGTAAAGTAAGGCAATGGCTATGATGACACGATCTCTTACGAATAACAACCGCTTTACCACGACACTTTGGATAAACGAAACAGAACACAAGACTCAATTTAGTTGATATTTAGATTTGGTAGAAGATGGATGTGCCAAATTATTGCCCGGAAAAGCATTTTCAAAAGCTTTCTCATTAGAATATTGGGTTTGCAAAAAAGAAATTTCGGTTTTTTTGTTCAAAGCAATTTTTAATTCAAATAACTAATTTCAATATAACGTAGGTGTCATTTTGTTCAGTGACTTTCTGCCATCGTTCCGACAAATTTTTGATCCTAGATTTATGGAATAAGTGGTCCGACCCACAAATATACTCATGCAACTCGGTTTATAGGTCTTCTTCTATATTGAAGGATTTTCCACTCAAAAAATTTTGCAGACTCCGGAATAAATGAAAATCCGAAGGTGGCACATCAGCTCTACAAGGTGAATGTGAAATCACTTCCCATCCTGGCTCCAATATTTTTTGCCGAGTCTTGAAACATGTGTAAAGCCTAACGTTGTCGTTATGGAAAAGCTCGCCTGTGCGATTTACTAATTCAGGTCGTGTTCCTTTCAGCGCCCCATCAAGGTTCGTCAATTGGTGGCAATAGACGCCAGAATTTATGGTTTGGTTTTTAGGAAGCAGTTCAAAATAAATTACTCCCTAAAAATGCCACGAAATGGACGACATAACCATTTTTTGGTGCAGTTCAGCATTTGATGAAATTTGAGCGGGTTCATTGTGTTTGGACCATTGTTTGTAAAGAGTCCATTTTTCATCTTCAGTCACAACGCGAATCAAAACTGTAGCATATTTGTTGCGTTTGGCAAATAACTCGCAAGATGTTATCCGCTTTGTTAAGCGGATTTCCTTTCGCTCGTGCGGAACCCAAATATCAAGTTTTTAACAAGTCCAAGCCCTTTTAAACGGTTTTCAATGGTCGCGTGCGATAAATTCAGTTTGTCTTCAATTTTACGAACAGAAACTTGTAGGTCAGAGTCGAGAACGGCTTTGAATTCGTCCTCATCAATCAATAGGGACGTAGTATTGAAAAAATAAAGAGAAATAGAAAAAAGCTAGTAGAAAATTGAAAATATATACATAGTAGAAAATAGTGCAATGGACAGAAAATATTATCCGCGATATAAGCATTTTCTATGTGGTCTTATACCATGTTCTTGTGGATATTTTACAACGAAAAATTCTCCAAAGAATTTAGCTACGGATTAACAAACAATTTGCATCAAAATGATGACCAAATTACATCAAATTGATGACAACCTTACATACACGCTGAGAACTGTCTTTTTGTTGTTGTTTGGGTGCAAATATAAACTGTGTTCGGAGCTTGTCGCAAATTTAATATACTTGTGTCCAAACGTATTGTGTTCGCTATTCAATATTACATGTTTGAGACACAATGATTAATATGTTAGAATAAATGTGTTTGCGATCCACATATATTTATGTTTGTAATACAAATACAGCTGTGTTTGTTGCAATATCTATGCTCTCTCGAGAGCAAGAGAATAAAAGAGGGACAACGAGGGAGTCTATCTTGTAAGTGTGTATATCTGTGTGTATTATTCTCGCAGTTAGTGAGTCATAAATATTCCTGAATGTGCTTGCAAATTGCAGATTAAGTTAGTGTTTCTTATTTTGGCTGATGTATTGCGTTTTAGTTTCATGTATTCAGTCGTCAATGCTTCATCGGACAGAGGATATCAAAAGTGCTTGATCAGTGAAAAAAAAGAATAAACGAAGGCTCGGACGCTTAAATGGTTTGTGATGTTACTTGGGATTTTGTGTGTGAAGAGGTGTTATTTTGAATCACCCTGTTTTTCGGTATCTGCCACTTTTGAAGCTTTTATTCTTTGACATTTGACAAGTAGAAACTACGCCATTACTAAGAATGGAACGATACACCCTTCAACAACGCATTGAAATTATTAAAATTCACTACAAAAATGGTGAAAACTAAAGCATTGTTGGGTCGTCGTGAAGCAACTTGTCGGACCGCAATACAGAAATTGGAGGAATAATTCGAGCTGTTGGGACAAGTTAGGGATGTGAAGAATAAAACCCGTGCACGTCGCTCAAGAACAACTGAGAATATTGCTGCTGTAGCCCAAAGTGTTGAAGAAAACCCAGGTTTATCCATTCCTCGTCGTTCTTTGGAATTGGGCATTCCACAAACGTCATTAGACCGTATTTTGCATAAAGACTTGGGTCTTAAGGCTTGTAAAGTTCAGTTAACACAAGAACTGAAGCCGGCCGATCAAATTACAACAACGTCGTGTCTTTCCGGACCGTGTTATCTCTCGAAAAGGTGATCACAATTGACCACCGAGATCTTGTGATTTAACACCTTGCGACTTCTTCCTTTGGGGCCACGTGAAAGATAAGGTCTACGCCAACAGCCCAGCGTCGATTCAAGACCTCAAAGATAGAATTCGTGAGGCTATCGAGGACATACGGCAGCCACTTTGCGATTTGGTCATGGAAAATTTCATGAAAAGGATATGGTCCTGTAAGCGTTGTCGTGGTGGCCGTTTGGCTGATGTTGGTTTTCAATATTAACGGCATACCTTCCCTCTTTATTATGAAATAAACATCCGATCGTTTACCTCAAAAAATTTAATTTTTCTTTGAATACCAAAATAACAACTCTTATTGGAAAACCCTTTATATATGAATGTGCGCTACAATAGTGAGAAACGATTTTGAGGAAAGAAACTGGAAAGGGCATGTTTGCCAGTAAACATGATGCTGTTTACATTTAAACACAAGTGAGTTTGGGACTTTCAAAAATATTGGTGTTTGCAGTGTGTTCCAAAATATACATACATGGTTCCTGCAGAATCTGTTTGGGGGAATATATTAGAGAGGCCGTTATTTTTCAGCGTGTATAATTGACGAAAAATTTACATCAACTTGATGTAGCATTGTCGTTGAATCAACATAAACTGTTGATGAAATATGGATGAAAGACTGTTGAAATATTCTGCATCAATTCGAAAAAGGAGAATATGTTTGATGATAGCTTTTCCTTTCGGTGCAATATAAAGCAGTTACCATAACTAATGATATTACAGCTTCGCCAGTGCACAAAAGGAAGGGATTCTTAAATGAGCATGAATTTACAACATCCAAGCTGTTACTAAATAAATAAGTCTTAACTAGTAGCGTCATATGGGACATTTCATACAAGCACCATGCTTTATTTCTGCAGGTCGGTAAGATCAGCTTTGGGTTACAAACCTACTTCTGAGTAAGGAGGTAGTTTTTGATGGACATATGCTGATGGTTATCATATCATTGGAGGAACACTGCGGGAAATTTTCAAGAATTGAGAATGCTTTGGTAGTGAATGGGGACAAGATAAAATTAATGGTTAATGGCTAACAGAGGGTCCTCTCGGCTGGAAAAATAGGTGAACATCGTCAACAGTTTTCAGTTCGATGTTTGAACGCGATCAGTTTTCTCTCATCCGTCGAAAACAAAAAAACAATTACATCCATCCTGATATAAGGCGCAGAATTGTGCTGGAGAATCGATATTATTTCGGACATATCAAGTATATCAGAGATAAGCTGAAATCCAGCTGTATATCCACCCAATGTCAATTTATTATACATCTCCTGACAGATTCGATATTGAATCATGAAACATACTTTTTTTTTAATTGATAGTAAACTCGCATGTCCTTAATGCACGACCCCTTAGACTTTCACGCATACCTTCGTTTGTGTATCAATTTTTCATTGATCGAATTTATACGCAAATATGCGTTAACATTTTGTTTGACATGAGTAATTGTAGGACCACCCTTCTTGGTACATTTGTACCTTGCTGGTGCTGCGTAAGATGTATAGAAATGGGAAATGTAAAGATTATGTTGATTTCATTGTTATTTTTTCATCTTTGCACGCTTTCTCGCACTCGACACACATACATATTTAAATACATCTAAACCTGCAGCAGCAGCAATTGTTTGTTGATGTAATCATTGTAAACGTATTTAACATGAATTGAATGAATGTGTGTGTAAGTATGTATATTACACATAGATTTGCATACTAACTGTTCATTAGGGTGCAGTGATACCAGTTATTTTTGGCTCCAAACGGAGAAACATTTACTCTCTCACAGCGAGGATATAGTTTTCTATTTAATTATTATAAATGTATTTACCTTTTTTCATTGGATGGAAGAGTATATGAGTACATTAATCTGGAACCTCTAATTTTATAATCGTTCTGAATCGGCTTAAAACATTAGGTCCCAACTACACGCTTAAAAAAAACGCCCTCTGTAACATATTCTCATATTCATATACTTCCAACATTTATATGTTTGCAAGTCCCAAACTCAAGTGTATTTAAATGCAAACATTAGAATGTTTACTGACATACATATATGTATGATTTTACGTGGAAACGTATGCGTCCTTCATTCCAAACATCCATATACTTACGTGGACGCATTCGCGCGTTGCCCTCAAACCTCCATATACTTACGTGGAAACATATGCGTATTTTCTCCCAAACATTAATCTTTCTTTCTTTATTTATTGTAATTAATTTTATCAACATATGTCCACATTTATAAATAATTAACACAAAATTTACCCTTTTTTACATTTACTTGCATTGAATGCATGATTTGTTAACATATATAGCGGCGTATAGGGACTAAATCTATAAAAGTCAACACATGCAAACAACACACAGACAGGTTTTCTGCTGCTGCTAACACCAGATTTTATGCTGCTGCTAAAACCAGATTTTCTGCGACTGCGAAAGAGAATAATGACGTGTTAAACAAAAATGAGCGAGCAAGAGAGCAATGAAAGAGTGGTGTGGCAGGGGTGAGGCAAACGAAATTGTGTCTATAGCGTATGTATTCACATAATAATGTATGTATGGACATGTGTCTGTTGCTGTTGTTGAACGGAGATATAAAGCATAGCCACGCAAAATTTCATTTGCATGCCCATGGGCCTGCGCAGTCGACGTTATGGTGACACACTAATACGTCAGCTACTTCGTACAAAGTATGTGTGATGTTGTGTGTTTGGCTGTTTCGTTGCTGTCGATATGGCAAACATGTGGTTATGTGACACACGTATACGTCAGCTACTTCGGACAAAGTATGTGTGATGTTGTGTGTTTGGTTTTTCGTTGTTGTTGCTATGGCCAAACAAAGCGAGTCATTTGATGTTCAGCATTGCCCGGTGTATACAAAAACAAGTAGAAACGGTGTTAAGTTCGGCCGGGCCGAAGCTTATATACCCTCCACCATGACAATTTACACTCACACTCTCCACTCTTTGCATTCCCTTAACAGTTTTTCTTTTAGGTACCCCCCCTACACCATCCACCCACACAAACACTCCACGACACAGCAAGCAAATAAATCACCAACATATCAGTAGTAGTAGTAGTTGTTGTTGTTGTTGTTGGTGTTATTGTTTTTATTTCTATTTATAATTGTTTTCTCACACTTTTCGATCTTTGCATTCTCTTTACAGTATTTCTTTTAGGTACACCCCGACCCCTCACACAAGTACTCATCGACTCCATAAGCAATGGAGTATATTTTAATATGTGTGGTTGTGATTTATTTTAAGTGTGAACATGTACATACATATGTACATTACTTTAAAATGTATTGAAAAATGCTATATTTTGAGAGGTTGAAAATATATATGGCACTAAACTATTATTTTCAATAAACTATTATTTTTTATTTTCCAATGTAACATTTACTAAAGTGTTCATAGAAATCGAACAGGTACCGTGTAGCAAAAAGGTGTTAACACATCATCCGTGAGTTCGAATACTCATTGATTTTTTTTTTATTAAATGAGAATCTGCTGCTCTTTTGCTTCTCCTTTCTTTGTTGTCTCTCACGTTTTTGTTTTCAGAAGGTTTCAACACCAACAATATGCCTATATACAAATCTAGTTCATGCAAGACAAGCGTGTATTAATTACTTGTGTTTTTTTTATTATATTTCACAAATGGTCCGCAATTACGATTTTGTCGGTAGATTTTTGTTCCGAGCGTTTGTTTATTTTTTTTCACCGATCAAATTTTTGATATCCTCGGTCCGATGAACTATTGACGACTGAATACGTGATACTAAAACGCAGTGGATCCGCCAAAATAAGAAACACTAACTTCATCTGCAAGTTACACGCACATTCAGGAATATTTATGAATTATTCACTGAGAGAATAAAGCAAAAATACAGATACACACTTACAAGATATACACCCTCGTTGCCCCTCTTTTATTCTCTTACTCTCGAGAGAGCATAAACAGTGTAACAAACACGGCTGTATTTGTATCACAAACACAGATATAATTGGGTCGCAAACACATGTGTTATAACATATTAATCATTGTGTCTCAAACACGTAATATTGGTTAGCAAACACAATGCGATTGGGCACAAGTATATTATATTTGCGACAAGCTCCAAACACAACAAATAACGAGAGATTTTTCAGCGTTTAGTGAATGTTGACTAAAACCTCTCAGTATCTCAATATTTTCGTTTGCTGGCTCAATACACAACTTTAAACCTTCCTCTAATATTTGTAACCCAACTAAAAAATATGAGTTGAATTGATCTTGGAAATAGCCGTTTGTTTTAGCCACGATATTAATAACACTCTGGAGGCTTTTTAAACGACATTAGCGGACTTAACGCTTTTACTCTTTTCCAGATCAGCTTTTTGCCACCCATTGACTATGTAGAAATGTTTCTTAGTTATTTTCTTGAATTTCAAATTTGAATAAAACGATATTATTTCATAGTTCCTTGCATTAAAATTCAGGTACAATATCAACATAACTCATTCTAATTTGAATTTAACGAAATTTGCAAACATATATAATAATCTATTTGCTTAAGGTGTGTTTTTATGCAACTCTGTTAATAACTTCTTTTTATACAACGATGAAATGGAAACATTGTAAACGTTTAATACCGAAATAACTAAGCACACTCCATAGTAATTATCCTTCGTTTTGTAAGGATTCTGACTCAGTTGCTTCACCATCCTTTTTAGTCCAACGATCTGTCATAAACTTGCGTAATCGTATAGTCTGGGGCCAGACTGACATACATCGCAGAAATGATGACAGATCACTCCGACATGGACATTTTTTGAAATTTACCAAAACCATAAAAATCACATGAGGTGTCAGGGGACACCTGGTTGGAACGAAGTTCCTTTCGCTATATATTATGTAATCTTTAATTCCAACACGCCTAAGGCGCCCGTTGAAAAATACGTTAATTTAAATGGATCTTTAAGAAAATGTACTTTTTGTTAAATGATAAACTTTTTTAAAGAAATTCTTTTTTATAAAAATTATTTTTTTTAAGGAAAGTATATTTACATCCTTTTTGTAAGAATATGTCGGTAATTTTTTAAAGAGGTACATCTTTTATTATTATTGTGATTGTTGTTTTTAAGAAAAGATATTATTTTTAAGAAAACGTACTTTGTGTAAGAAACAGACATAAGAGTATGATTTTTTTTTACAACGCAGTACTTTTTTAAGAACAGGTACTTTTTAAAGCAGTGGTACTCTGTTTTAGGAAAAGGTTATTTTTTAAGAAAATGTACTTATTTTCAGAAAAGCTACTTACCTCAAGAAATGAAAGGGTATTATTTTATTTTTAAGAAAATCAATTTTTGTTAGAAAAGGTTTTTTTTAAGAAATTTGGATTTTTTTAGAATTTGTATTTTTTCAAGAATAGAAAAATTTTTAAGAAAAAGTTTTTTAAATAAAACAAAACCGGTTTTAGATACCAATGAAATTCTTTATTCCTGTGAAAGTACATTCGATGACATTGTGTATGGAACTCGATTTCTTTTGCATGGCCACCACGGGCACGCTTGCAGAAGTCCAGACGCTGAACCCAATTTTCGAGCATAAATCGGCCGATACTGCTGCAATTTCACGGTCGATATTCGTACGAAGTTCATCAATCGTCGTTGGCTTGTTGGCATAGACCATAGACTTGACGTAGCCCCACAGGAAATAATCTAACGGCGTCAAATCGCACGACCGAGGCGGCCAATCGACTGGGCCATTTCGTGAGATAACACGTTCACCAAACTTGGTTTTCAATAAATTGATTGTGGCATTCGCTGTGTGGCTTGTGGAGCCGTCCTGTTGGAACCAGATGTCCTCCAAGTCCATATTATCCAATTGGGGCCAAAAATATTCGGTTATCATTGAACGGTAGCGAACGGTAATGTGCCGGTCTTGATCATCACGGAAGAAGTACGGCCCAATGACGCCGCCGGCCCATACACCGCACCAAACCGTATTTTTTTCGGGATGCAATGATGACTCATGGATTACGTGCTGCTGTCTAAACAATAACGCATATTTTGTATTGACGAAGCCATTCAGCCAGAAATGAGCCTCATCGCTGAAGATGATTTTCCGATGAAAATCCGAATCATTTTCAAGTTGTTGCTCAGCCCAATTCACGAACATACGACGCTAATGGTGGTCAAGCGGCTTCAGTTCTTGCGTCAATTTGATCTTGTAAGAATGTAGGCCAAGATCTTTTCGCAAAATTCGCAACAACGACGTCACAGAGATGCCCAACGCTTGAGAACGACGTGTGAGAGGCACATTTGGGCTTTCTTGAACTGAAGCCTCAGCGGCAGCAATATTCTCGACACTACGGGCACTTCTTTGCCTGTGGATTCAAATTTTTCCACTAGACGCTCAATTGTTGATCTGGTAGGATGATTATGACGACCATAAATTGGAGGTAGCGCTCTTAAAGTTGAGGCCACTGACTCCAAATTTCGGTAGTAAATTTTAATAATTTCGACTCGTTGTTGGCTCGTATATCAGTCCATGATGAAATGGCAAACCTTTCTGAAGAGAAATGTGAAAAGAGCGGGAAAAAATATGGCGTCGTTTGCTGTCCCTATCGATTTACTTTTGTAGCGTCTCTGTTGAAAAACCCGTTATTTATTTCAAGAAAAGTTATTTTGTTTCACAGAAAAGATACACTTTAAACAAAAGTTAGTTTTATAATAAAATGCAATTTGTTTTAAGAAAATGTACTTTTTTAAGAAAAGGTAATTATTTAAGAAAAGGTACTTTTTTTAAGAAACTGTACTTTGTTTAAGAATATGAATACGTATTAATTTTGAGACATTTGCGTAAAATTCTTTAATGGCAAGTGGAAGATTTTCCAACGACTTTCGAGGATTGTAAGCGATGACCTTTAGCAATCAGCACTCGAACGGAAAGGTTATTCGTTCGGACAACAATGCTTCCTTTTTACATTTAAAATCACAATCAATTTGCTTCACTTAATGAGATAACACAATCTACGGAATTAGAATGATTGAATTGTTTTAACTCAAACTATGGGTTTGATGGTGATAACTTGCATGACGGTGTTCAACTTGCATGGTTTTAATGGCAATATTCCAGCCGGCAACTTTTGGGAACATGCCAAAAATCATGTCTTAGGTATCTGAACCAAAATGCCAAAAAAATCGTGATTTTTTTAATATTCGATTAGTTTTGCCAAGAATTATGCCTCATACCTTATTCCGATCCGCATACCTTATTCCGAGCCGTCGGTGGTGCATTGTTAGTGTGCGCGCCTCTTGTACATGAGATCGTAGTTTCGATCCCTGCTCTGACCACCTTAAAATTTCTTTCCGGGCGGTTACCTCACATAGTGACGGCGACACTATCGAGTATTTAGCCATGAAAAAGATTCTCAAAATACCGTGCGCAATCGGTGTAAAAACTGTAGCTCCCAATCAGTGAGTATACAACTGGAAAGCGCACAGCTAACTAGTGGTGAGAAAATCTCCCCAATTCCTTCATGGGATGTAATGGGAAATTATTTATTTATTTTTACCTTATTGCGATTTTCTAGGCTGTGGTTGATGTGAAGTTAGTGAACTAATAAGTACAAATTTCCTAAAATTCTGGTTAAGTCCCTGAATACATGTTAGATTCAAGAAAAACAGACCAGTGTAAAATTTTAACAAAAACATTGGTACGTAAAAAATCTCAGCACTCAATTACAAATTCAAATTCCTCAAATATTGAAATGAAAATCAATAAATGGTACCAACAAAAAAATTCAGAAGAAATACCCCAATATTTAACGAAGTAAATACGATACGAACAACCACACAGTCGGCAGTCGGCGGCGTGACGGGCTAGACTCTGCCCGAAAAGGCGCTGTGTCACAAATATCGAAACGATCTTTCATTGGATGTGCATTCGAATCTTGCCGCGGCTGTTTAATTTTTTTTTTTAATTAACAAAATTTCTTGAAATACATCGGATCGAAGACAACGAAATCTGAGATACAATATAGGTTGTTAATATATCAAATTCGTCATTGACTAAAAACGAAAATATTTTTGATAAATAACGTACAAATATTTTCGTAGATGGGTGAAATTTTGCATCGATTGAAAAATAATATTTTTCCAATAAACAACCTACAAATATTGTAGCTGATATATGACTTTTTTTATCACAGGATTTTCAATTAATATTTTGTTTGAATTTTTGAATTTTTTAATTGAATTGAATAATTAGTTTTTTCTGTGTAATCATGAGCTGAGATTCTAAGTCTACACGCTTGTCTGCCAATTAAACAGTGTTCAGTGAGCATGAGGGAAGGGATGGTGTTGTAGGGAGATACTTAATAACAATATTCCGTACGCTAGAACGAACTACTAATTTTGAGAAGTTCGAAAAGAATGCGTCCGCCAAAAAATGGGGATGGTGTGGTTTGGGCAAATGGCACTACATCGGTGTACCCCAGAGTCCCCCCTAGAGAGGTGAAGGGTATAACTGAACCCATATATTTTTGACTCCCTATATTTTTTCCGAACATACGTACCCGCTACAGGGGCTCCTATACAAAAATTAAATTTTTATAAAATTTCCTCCCATCGCTTTATCTTTCCCAAGGGTTCCATTAGAGGAGCCAAGTGTGTGGCTGGCCTCCATTATTTTGTCAACCGCAACAGTTTCGCAGAACATATTTATCCTATTCTTTATCCCTTAATTCGGTCCCCATTCAAATTGTTTCTTTTTTATATATTTTTTTATGAAATCAGCTCCTACCGCTTCCATTTTCTGCTTCCTGACAATCTATCAATTGCATGTCTTAGAGTTTCAGATTCAAGCATGTGGTTGCATGCAGGAAAGGTTATACCCACATCCTCCATATCGAGTCAAACAGTTAAAATAGTCCCTAATATCTCCAAGTTACTCACTCTATGGTGTCCTGAAATATTCCTTTGTGCCGACATATAAGGTGGATGTCGAACTGCGTGGTCATCTCTTTGGTGATGCTCGGAATTTGGAGGCAGTTCTTGAATAAGATATTTTATAGCAGTCTGACTGTCAGAGTAGATATCGGGATGCTCGGTGGTGATGAAGTTTCGTGCCATCCAAAGGGCCACATCTCCAATTGCCATGACTTCTGCTGGAAAGACACTACAGTTCTCTGGCTGCCTTTGTACATGGTGCAGGGCCTCCTCTTGAGAGTAGACTCAAAAACCTTCTATGCCACCTAGTTTAGAGCCATAAGTATGCGTTCCCCACAATCATTAATGTCCGCGATATGAGTGGAGAGGGGTTTCTCTCAAAGGTCCAAGCTGAAAAATATCGGCCCAGCAACGTATTGCAGCAGTGGTTTCAACAAACAAAACCACATTTGGGTCACAAATGCATATTTATTTATTTATTTATTCAATCAGCTACAGAATTGCATTCTTACAGATTATAGCTACATAAAGACTTAATACTAATTGTACAAAATAAATAAATTTTATTACCTATTATTTATTGTGCCCCAAACATGTTATATTGAATAGCAAACACGTTGTATTTGGACACAAGTATACTATATTTGCGTCAATCTACAAACACGTTATATTGCATCCAAACAACAAAAAAGAAAAACTTTTCAGCGTGTAGAAGTCGGTGTATAACTTAAATTCGTAACATAATCATTAGACATAGTGATCCATCGCAGGGAATGTCTTAGGAACATTGCCTACACTGCACAAAATTTGCTTTCCAGGATGACCATAGGTAACAGGAACAGGTTAACCTCATACCCTATCGGGGTACAACGGACGGACAACAGCTGTATATATCCAGTACTCTATTTTCGGGGATTTGCTTCATCGTCCTCAATTAGCATTCTTAATAATCATCAGTACTGTGCTCTTTCGACATTGGTGCTCGAACATTTTGTCGAACAAACGAAACAGGGTTTAATTGCAGCCAAATCTTTTTCCGGAAAAAATACTAGGTGGGAATTACAAATGGAAACTGATGTGGATGAGGGAACAAATTTTCTAAATAAGACCTGAAATGTGGGCCATTAAATAAATATATAAATTGTTTCCAGTTATATCCCATGAAGGGACTGGGGGGAGATTGCAGAGGGCTTTCGAGTTTCCTAAAGGTTTTTTGAAATGCGTCGAAATAAGCCGGGATAGAACCCATGTTCCTCACAAACATAGAGCAGTATATTTTCTATTTTTAGTCTACAATTTTACACTGATTCCAAACGGCTATGCTTTGTTTTTTTCGTGGCCAAATACTCGATAGTATAATCATAGTATAGCTGCGAGAGGTGACAGTCACAAAATACATTAAATAAAAAGGAAGTAAAGGTGGTCAGAGCATATCTAGGACCAGTGTTGACATGGATTTCAAATATGTTGGTTACTTTTCAAAATTCTACGACTATATAACATAGTCGCACGACTTTAGGCAGATATGAAGACGACATCGACGTGATTGTAGAATTTTATGTTGTGGCAAACAATTAGAATATGATTCCAGTGATTTGAGTTAGAAATATATTCTTCTTTATGATTGTCTAAAGCACAATAAACTCGGCAGCTCTGCAGAACATTTGCCATATGCCCCGAACACATTCAATTTTTTTGAACCACCCTAATGCCCATGAGTACACATTTGTATGTAACAACTAAAACACATTTGTGACCTGATTCATGTAAAGGCGTGCGATCGCTTACCAATAATTTGTATTGAATGGAAAATATGAGTTTCGAAGCGGATTAAACAGTGTCTGATGAAATTCAAATATTTACAAATTTCATAAATATTTACAATCATCTTGTTTTGCATCGATTATCTTGCTTTCATTACACGTTTTGTAGCCAAATATTGGTTGATTATACAGTTTTATTTTACACGTTGTAGTGAAAACCTAATATGCGAATATGCTAATTATATTTGTTCTCGATAGGGGAATGCAGAATCAAACATTATTGTTAATATATAAAATTTACTGTTACAAATATTCATTGGTAATTATACTGGAGACGAATACAACAATTTTGGCTAAAGCTTTAATGACACCATATCAGCTAAGCTAAGGAAAATTTTTGGGGTTTTCTGGCATTTTTGTTTTTTTTTGATATTTCAATAAAACTTTGCTATTCCTGGCAAATACATTTTTCTTCAGATATCCCTGTACAGATTTCCGTTTGTTCTTTAAATTAAATGAAAATTAAGCAATATTTGTAAACTTCTTTAAAACAAATGTGCAAATATTTCAAATATTTGTTCTCATTTTTATATTAAACTAACGGCAAATATAACTTATTGATACAATTTTATTAAAATGTAGTTTCCGTTTGGAATTGTAATTTGGCACAATAATAAAAAACTAAAAACTAAATAAATATTATCTTTCAACAGTTGTTTCAATAAAGTCATCAAATCAATAAATTCAAAAATAAACATGACCATAAAAAGTTATAATATTTGGCAATCACACAGTTGCGCCAGATACCCGAACACTTAATTTATAGCAATTCACGTGCAATGTCGAAACGATAAATGAATGCGGGAGAAAAAAATTGAGTTGTAAATAAAATCAGTTAAATTGGGTTAGAGTATGTAAAAGCGTGCAATTTAATACAATTGAAAACAGACAATAATACCACGTTCACATGAAAATTACCCTGCATTTGGGTTGTGGTGTGTGAGGATGTAGGGAATACATCAAAGTGTTGTTGGGTGTTATCGGTGAAACAGCAAGATTCTGGCGGAAGCAAGTAATTTTTTTGCGGGAAATTTAACCTTAAGCGAACTTGTCACTTTGGTATGGTAATTTATGAAAAATAACGGTCTCTCTAAAATATTCTCCCAAACATATTCTGCAGGAACCATGTATATGGTTGGAACACACTTCAAACATTCATATGTTTGCTAGTTCCAAACGCACTTATATTTAAATGCAAACAGTAGCATGTTCACTGGCAAACATATATGCCTTTACGTGGACACATCCGTTCTCCATCCCAAACATCCATATACTTACCTGGAAGAATATACGTATTTCCTCTCAGACATAGCAACATTTAGACACGAATTACTCACTGAATTCAATATATGTATATGTACTACTTACTTATGCGGTCTCGAACAACTCCGAGGGTTCGGGGACCTTATAAAACGAAGATAACATATTTCGCCAACTAGTTCGATATTTTGCCTTATCTCTCCAGTTGGCAACACCAAGTGTACGCACGGATTCGTCAACCTGATCCCTACAACGGAGTCTTGGTCTTCCCATTTTTCGTCTCCCTTCGAGTTCGGTTTCGAAAACTATTCGTACTAGTTCGTCTTCATCCATTCTACTGACATAGCCTAGCCAGCACAATCGTGTTATTTTGATCCGCTTAACTATGTCAATGTCAAGACAAAGCTCATACAGCTCATGATTCATGCGTCGCCGATACTCGCCGTTGTGCACTATAGGGCCATACATTTTTCGGAGTATTTTTCTCTCGAAGACTCCTATAGATGTTTCGTCTGCTTGCGATAAGACCCAGGATTCTGCGCCATAAAGCAAGACAGGTTGTATGAGAGTCTGATATAATTGGAATTTTGTGACTCGAGAGAAGGCTTTATCTCTAAAGTGCCTGCTTAGCCCAAAAGAACATCTATTCGCGAGCACAATTCACCGCTTGATCTCAAAGCGATGTTGTTGTTTTTGTTAACTGCAGATCCGAGGTTTATAAATTCGTCTACCACCACAAAATTATAACGCTTATGAACGTTCACGCTTTGGTATAATCGCGTGGAGGCCTTGCTGGTTGAAACCATTAATTTTGTCTTGTCCTCATTCACCGTCAGACCCACTTTTCCTGACACCTTCTCAATTCTCGAAAAAACCGCAGTAACTTCTCTAATTGTGCGCCCGATGATATGTATCTATATCATCAGTATACGCGAGCAGCATGTGACTTTTGCTGCTGATGGTTTTATACATATTGACTGCAGCTATCTATTCTTAGAATAGTCTCTATTAAGATGTTAAAGTGATCGCATGATAGGGTGTCACCTTGTCTGAGGCCTCGCTTACTTTCAAAAGGTTCGGTAAGATCCTTACCGACTTTCACTGCGGATTTGGTGTTCATCAGGGTCGTCCTGCAAAGGCGTTTGAGTTTTGCAGGAAAACCAAGCTCAGACATTGCTTCGTAGAGTTTCCCCCCGTATCGGGATATCGAAGGCCGCCTTATAATCGAAGAATAGATGATAGGTGTCGATTTGTTTTTCGTGTGTCTTTTCCAGGCCTAAAGCCACACTGGTTTGGTCCAATCAGGTCAGCGATAATTGGCTTTAGTCTTTCGCACATTATGCTTGGTAGAACCTTATATGCTATGGATATAAGGCTTATTCCACGGTAGTTGCCACAGAGACTCGGGTCACCTTTTTTAAATATGGGACATAGGACACTGAGAGTCCAATCGCCGGGCATGCGTTCATCTAACCAAATTTTGCCAATGAGCTGATGCATGCACCTTATCAGCTCATCGCCGCCTGCTTTAAACAGCTCCGCCGGTAAGCCATCGGCTCCTGCGGCTTTATTGTTCTTAAGCCTGGCAATAGCTGTTCTGACCTCGTCTTGGGTAGGAGGGGGCAATCGACGCCGTCGTCCAAATTTTGATCGATTGTCTCGTCATTAGATATCTCAGGTACCAATAGCGAAGAGAAATGATCGCTCCATATTCCCAAAATACTCTGCACATCTGCGATGAGATTTCCGTCCTTGTCTTGACAGAATGGGGGCCCTGAACCATGTCTATTTTTTCAGTTTTTAACTTTTTGGTAGAATTTTCGAGCTTCGTTCTTCCTTCTGTCTGACTCAATTTGTTCACTCTCGCGCTTTCTCCGCTCCCGTTTCTTACACCTAAAGATCTCTCCTTTCTGTTCTCCCTATACCGCTCAGTCGCAGCTCGCGTTGCTATTGCCTGAAGCATTGCTATGCGTGCAGCGTTCTTTTCATCATTTGCAATGCGACACTCTTCATCATACCATGGTTTGCTGCGAAGAGCGGTTTTTCAAACCCAAGAACGGTTGTTGCGGCAGTTTTTATAGAGTCGGAAATGGGTTTCCACTGCGCTTCAGGATCGTCATCAGGAGGAGGTGGGTTCTGTGACAAAAGTTGCGAGAGCTTCCTTGAGTAGGCTTTGGCTACCTCTGGTAATTGCAGCTTTCCGATGTCGAGCTTTCACTGCGTCTGGTTTCGAACGATTTTCGCTCTACCTATTCTAGTGCGAACCTGTTGAAATTGCCAATAGTTGAATGAAACACATTTGTATATGTATTATTTATTATAATTAATTTTAGTTATTATCTCAACATTTATAAATATTTATTACATTTATAAATAATTTATACAAAAAATTAAAAAATTGAATACGGGTATTTTTACATTTTCTAGTATTGAATGCATTATTTGTTTTTATCTGCTGCTCTTTTACTACCTCTTTCTTTGTTGTCTCTCACAGTTTTGTTTTCAGAAGGTTTCAACTTTGCGTTGGTTTTCACTATACGTTGGTACAAATCTAGTTCAGACAAGCCAAGCGCGTAGTAATTACTTTTTGTTTTATTATACTTATTTCACAAATTATTACAACATATTAATCATTGTGTCGCGCACATGTAATATTGAATAGCAAACACAATGTGTTTGCACACAAGTATATTATATTTGTGACAAGCTCCAAATACACGTTATATTCGCGTCCAAACAACAAAAACTGACAGACTTTTCAGCGTGCATACCTAGATTAATCTACTTACTGAAAATTTGTGCGTTAATTGGAAGTGGGACAAAAAAAAAACTATGCCTATAGCTTGCAATTGTACTATATTAACAAACATTACAGTTTTGTTACGGTACGAGAAATTCGTACTACAAGCCAGGTACATTTTTCTAATTAAAAATTGGTTGGATTTTATTGGAATAATGGACTGAACTGGCATGGCTTGAACTCCGTCACAAGTTCATCATCAGATGCCTAACTTCTGTGCCTGAACTGATACCATCGATTGCTCATCCATCTTATATGTGTATTAGGCCGGGTCAATTTGTATGGAGCCAAAAAAATCGTCAACGTACAAGGAAAATCGTAGTCTATACCATACCTCTAAAACGAATTCTGATGTTCCGGAATTTGGGTCGAACTTTTGGATAGGGTCAAATTATGAAAAATCCCACTTATATGTGTATTAGGCCGGGTCAATTTGTATGGAGCCAAAAAAAATCGTCAACGTACAAGGAAAATCGTAGTCTATACCATACCTCTAAAACGAATTCTGATGTTCCGGAATTTGGGTCGAACTTTTGGATAGGTCAAATTATGAAAAATCCCACTTTGGCCCATTTAGAGTGCCCCAATCGAGTCCAAATTTATGATCGACCCCCACTAACCTTGGAGGCCCGCCCCACCCATGCCAGTGGAACACCCCCTGGAACCCACCTAGGGGGTTCCACATACAAACATTTCAAAAAATCACCATTTTTGGCACTTTACATGAAAAAATCAGCGAAATGGCTATGTATTTTTCTTTTTGGAGTTTATTTTTCTTTTTAGAAATTTATTTAGTCAGAACATATGTAAATGAAAAAATTAATTTAAGTTACTAATAGAGAAGAAACTAAAAAAATTATTGTTTGAAGTCTGTTTTGCTTTCAAGTCTGGGCAATTTCGCATTTCCCGCTATAACTCGTTTGAAAACGCTAGCTAGCAATTGAACATGTCGTTCTGTTCCCTGTTCCACCGGCTTGGTGAGAGTAAGGTAGTGGCTCTTGATATTTCCAAGGCCTTTGACAGAGTATGGCACGATGCACTCTTGTCAAAGCTCGCTGCTTTTGGTGTTGGTGATAACTTCACTCGATTTATATCGAGTTTTCTCAGAGATCGCACTATACGAGTTGTTGTAGATGTGGTTTCATCCGACGAGCATAAATTGACTGCAGGTGTACCACAGGGCTCTGTTCTTTCTCCTTCTCTTTTTCTTATTTTCATTGACGATCTCCTGGGTCAGACTGTGAATCCAATCTACTCCTTTGCCGATGACAGTAATCTCTGCCATTCTTATTCATTCGATCGTAGGCCAAGTCTTCAAGAGATTGAAGTCAAACGCCGGACGATGAATGAAACACTCGATCGCGATCTGGTGTCCATTGTTGAATGGGGTCGAAAGAATAGAGTAGATTTTAATGCGAGTAAGACCCAGTGTTGTTTGTTGTCGCATAAACGTATTGCTGACCCAGGTGTGTCGTCATTGTGTATGGACGGTGAGGATATTGATGAATCAGACGCTCTTGATGTTCTGGGCATGAAAATACAATGTGATGTCCGTTGGGCAAAACATGTATTTGAAGTGTCGAAAGATGCATTCAAGTGTCTAGGCTTTTTAAAGCGGTGCAAGAAATACTTCACTCCATCTGATCTTCTCAATATCTACACCACCTACATCAGCCCAAAGATGGAGTATAACTCCCATATATGGGCAGGTGCTCCTAGGACTTCTTTGGAGTTTCTCGACCGTGTCCTGAGGAGAGCGACGGTGTTAATAAGGGACAGTAGGGTATCCAACTCTATTGCCTCCCTTGAGCATCATCGAAATGTGGGTTGCGTGTCACTGTTCAATCGATATTTCCACGGTATGTGTTCCTCGGACATCCGTCAACTTATGCCGGACGTGTGGATATTTAGCCGAAGTACGCGGCTTTCCAGGAACTCTCATCCGTTTTTTATCGAGTGGCCGATTGACCGCACTACACACTATAGAGGAAATTCGTTCTTCAGCCGTACAGTCCGTAGGTGGAATAAATTTCCGGCTAGTGTATTTCCCACCAATTGTGGCATACAAACATTCAAGGCAAATGTCAACAGACACTACTCCCTCTTTCCACCCTCTACTACCTCAATTTTCGTTCGCCAACACAATGCACTGCATTTATAAGGGGCATCCCCTGAGTGTTGGTTTGATTATAAAAAAAAAATATTCAATTGCTTTCAGCTACAGCGGCAATATTTTTCACTGAACGCACTGGACGAGCATGTACACCAATTATTTTGCCAACTAGGACCCGGATGGAGGAACTCGCTTTACAAATTTATCCACAAACTGCGGCACTCGATTTAAAATGAGTTTACTTCGTACAGTTAGAGTTGACGAAGCGGAAAACGATCCACTTCGTTCATTTCTAACCTTTATAATTTTATTATTCAAGCTCGAGGCCCTTCTATGTCTCTATTAATAGAGATATAGTATTCAAAAAGGAGTTTTGCAAATGTATTCCAATTATTCCTGGCAAACCGTATAGCTATTTTATAACTAGCCACAGATCTTTATTAGCGGTGGTTTGAAATGATGCTATTGAAAAATTCATCACACTAAATGCAAACAAAATCTCATTTGAATTGAGAATTCACCATTATGCAAAAATATATTTGCAGAAACTTCTTTCCATCTCCAGAGAATCATCGGTTCCCATTAGACATGCCTCTAACCTTTTGCTAATAATATGTCACTCCATGATGTCAAATTGTTCATCTGCTTCGAAGTAACAGATGGTCAAATTACAAATTTTACATAGCACTTCCTTTATAACCAAAATTTGAAGAAAAAACTTCCGCACCGATCTTTTGAGACCCGATCCGAAGCAAACAAAAATTGCCACCCATAAATATTATATTCCCATGTTAGAGCTATGATCATGGTAAGGATGGGATGGGATGGTTGGGATGAAGTTTGGGACAAGGGTGCCGAGCATATCCCATACTTCATTCCAATTTCGATAATGAACCAAAAACCGTTGCAGTCACGTGGTTCTTTTCTGCATCCTTCTCCCACTTGCTTTTCTTTTACAAGTGACTTGCCTATACTTTAAATATTTGCTGATTTGGCACATGAAGAAACCTTAGAAACCTTACCTGAAGAAAACTGTCGGTGACACAACTGATCTACCTCCAACTGCAAATTTGATACAGGATACAATTTCAAAGAGATTGAGCGATAGGTGAAATGAAAAAACTGACTTTGAATTCTATTTTATTGGCACTTATGACTTTTAAAATTAGTTTCTATGCAATAAATTAATTTTGATTTGAAAAACACAACAATTTTCTTTTCATTTTTTGTATATTACGTCCAAATGCTGGCATAAAAAACCCATATCAAAACTGTCGTTCGCTCAGTGACCTTCGGCGAGAATTTGGAGGAACTGAAACGTACATGCAAAATTTAAAAATAAAATATAAATATTTGGGATATTTTTTCTACTTTAAATGTAATTACATGTGTAAATATTTGGGAAGCAGAATGGACGACTTTAAAAAAACCTCATGTAATTTCATTGATTTTAATAATCAAAGAATATCTTTATACATATAATTCTACCGCACATATGTTCGTGACTGAACTCCTCCTAAACTTCTGGACCGATTTGATTAAATTTTTTTGTATGCGTTTGGGTGGCGCCCTGGGTGGTTTAGATTTACTATTCGGTCCAATTAGTGGCCGTCGGTGGTGCAATGGTAGTGTGCGCGGCTCTTGTGCATGATGACGTGGGTTCAATCCCTACTCTGACCACCTTAAATTTCTTTCGACGGCGGTCACCTCGCTTAGTGACGGCAACACTATCGAGTATTTAGCCATGAAAAAGCTTCTCAAAATACCGTTCGGAACCGGTGTAGTAAAACTGTAGGTCCCAACCAGTGAGTGTAAAACTAGAAAAGCACACAGCTCGCTGGTTGTGAGAAGCTCTCCCTAATCCCCTCGTGGGATGTAACGGGAAACCATTTTTTTTTTTTTTTTATTCGGTCCAATTGGAGAAAGGGGCGTGGTACCTCCCATACAAACCACAAATTAAAAATCCATTATTTCTTGTCGCTTGAAATATTATGCAGACAACGTCTGCCGGGTCAGCTAGTTTTTATATATATTTCTGCTTCCAAGTCCGGGTTTTCCAAGTCACTTTGAAGGAAGAAATATGACACCTATTATAAATACATATATGAATATTGTATTGTGTCTATGTTACTAAACTAAATAGTATGCGGTCGATTGCTAACCCAAGTTTAATTTTGTATTACTTTTTGCTTCTAGTCTATTGAGCTAAAATATATATTCATTATTTATGTTGTACAAAATATGAACTGATAAATATAAAAAGTTTTCATGAATTCCTAAAGAACTGCAACATTTTCGCATGCCCCGAAGAACATTTAAATTTCGATCAAAATCGAATGAATCAACCAAGTTTTTTTTTTTTACCAAATTAACTTTTTCCGGCAGCGGTTGTTTTTTTGCTGTAAATTTACAAAAAAGTAATACACAACGTCATATAAAGACCTCGATTTTTATAGTTTCACGTTTACACGGATGTGTGTGGGACATAACGTACGTATAAATGTATATGTTTTACATTCTCATCTTAGAGTAAATATACCGAGAGGCACCATCTGTCTCATCTGACGTTTCATTTCATACTCTTTGTCGAATGGTAGGTTCCATAGAGACATGGTTGAAGTTAATTGACTTACAACAACAGAAGGAGCTACAAAAACTGTTAACAGAAATTTGTCATGACGCGTTGGTGGAGAACTGTGAAATTTGTATGTTTTTTGGAATTTTTGATGTGTTAACTTCTATAGCGGCGTACAGGGACTAAATCTATCAAAGTCAGATTTTATGCTGCTGCTAAAACCAGATTTTATGCTGCTGCTAAAACCAAATTTTATGCTGCTGCTAAAACCAGATTTTCTGCGACTGCGAAAGAGAATAATGACGGGTTAAACAAAAATGAGCGAGCAAGATAGCAATGAAAGAGTGGTGTGGCAGGGGTGAAGCAAACGAAATTGTGTCTATAGCGTAAGTATTAACATAATAATGTATATATGTACATGTGTCTGTTGCTGTTGTTGAACGGAGATATAAAGCATAGCCACGCAAAATTTCATTTGCAGTCGACGTTATGGTGACACACTAATACGTCAGCTACTTTGTACAGAGTATGTGTGATGTTGTGTGTTTGGTTGTTTCGTTGTTGTTGCTATGGCCAAACAAAGCGAATCATTTGGTGTTCAGCATTGCCCGGTGTATACAAAAAAGCTATTATTTTTTATTTTCCAATGTAACATTTTGTAGAAGTCACCGTATTTGGCCTTAAAAGCTTTGTTATTGAAATTAATAAATAGGAAAACAAAAATGCGTCTGTTGTTTTCTTGTTGGTTGTTTTAAACTAATGCCTGTATCTGCTATTATTAAAGCAATATGTTGTAAATTTACTTAGACAAGTGATCCCTCTAGGTATGTTTACTCTATGGTTCGCATGCACACACCTTCATTCACACACACTCAAACACATACGCACTCATACCATTATAAAGCGTCATGTAAACTTCAATCAATGTTTACGTTTTATTTCATAGATCCGCAGGACTGTTACATTGCGAAAGTGTATGCATTTGCTTGTGCATGAGTGTGTGTCTGCATCTGTGCGTTGATGTGTGTTTGCGCTAGTGTAAGTAACGTCTGTGTTTGCACGATAATTACGCAAATGCAAAAGTCTGATGCGACTGAGTGGTTGGTAATAAATAAATGCAATTGAATAATTTATTTAATGTGTTTACAAATTCGACACACGTGAGTTTAAAAAAACCCTATCATATGCTAAATGTTTTCCTTCATATGAATGTGACTGGGAAGAATTTTCACACACACCCATACATACACTCCGGTTCACTTATTTAAAGGCACTAATAATTCCATATTCAGCAGCCTGTATCTTTTGCAATTTGTAACCGATTGCAGAATTTTAAAATGGAAATGGAACTTAGACATCTTGAGATATAAAAAAAATCATGACAATAGTGGTTTTTTAACTAAAGAACTTGTTTGGGCAATTTATAAAAAAAGTTAAAAAATGTGTTATTTTTTTGGTTTACTTGAATAAAGGCACTTTATTATTTTTTTTTTATTTTTATTTTTTTTTAAAGTACGCGATAAGGTGACCCGAGTATCTGTGCCAACTACCGTGGTATAAGCCTTTCATCCATAGCTTATAAGGTACTATCAAGTATAATGTGCGAAAGACTGAAACCAATTATCGCTGACCTGATTGGACGGATTTAGTGCGGATTTAGGCCTGGAAAATCGACAACTGACCAGATTTTCACGCTACGCCAAATCCTGGAGAAGACCCACGGCAAACAAATCGACAACCATCATCTATTTATCGATTATAAGGCGGCCTTCGATAGTCGTATACGGGAGACACTCTATGAGGCAATGTCTGAGCTTGTTATTCCTGCAAAACTCATACGCCTTTGCAGGATGACCTTGACGAACACCAAATCCGCAGTGAAAGTTGGTAAGAATCTTACCCAACCTTCCGAAACTAAGCGAGGCCTCAGGCAAGGCGATACCCTATCGTGTGATATCTTTAACATCTTAATGGAGATCATTATGAGAAAAGCTGCAGTCAAACATGAATAAAACCATCAGCAGCAAAAGTCACATGCTGCTCGCATATGCTGATGATATAGATATCATTGGGCGCACAATGAGAGAAGTTACTGCAGTTTTTTCGAGAATTGCAAAGGAGTCAGCAAAAGTGGGTCGGACGGTAAATGAGGACAAGACAAAATTAATGGTTTCAACGAACAGGGCCTGCACGCGGTTCGACCAAAGCGTGAACGTTGATAACCGTTATAACTTCGAGGTAGTGGACGAATTTATATACCTCGGATCTGCCGTGAACAAAAACAACAACGTCAGCCTTGAGATCAAGCGGAGAATTGTGCTTGCGAATAGATGATATTTTGGGCTAAGCAAGCACTTTAGAGATAAAGCCCTCTCTCGAGTAACAAAAGTCCAGCTGTACCAGACTCTCATACAACCTGTCTTGCTTTATGACGCAGAATCCTGGGTAGGAATCTATCTGTAGGAGTCTTCGAGAGAAAAATACTCCGAAAAATTTATGGCCCTATAGTGCACAACGGCGAGTATCGGCGACGCATGAATCATGAGCAGTATGAGCTTTATCCTGACATTGACATAGTTAAGCGGATCAAGATAACGCGATTGCGCTGGCTAGGCCATGTCAGTAGAATGGATGAAGATGAACCAGCGCGATGGGTTTTCGAAACCGAACTCGAAGGAAGACGAAAAATAGGAAGACCAAGACACCGCTAGAGGGATCAGGTTGACGAATCCATGCATACACTTGGTATAGTCAACTGGAGAAATAAAGCAAACGATCGAACTGGTTGGCGAAATATGTTATCTTCGTTTTGTAAGGTCCCTGACCCCCGGGGTTGTCAGAGACAAGTATGGAAGCTAATTTTTTGTAGGGTGCGTTTGTTTATTACAATTTACTACATCTTAATCATTTTTCGAGTCAAAATGGCAAAACAAAATATTTTAAATCTATCGGAAAAAACTAAAATCGATGTTTACCGTTCTGAAGGATATTCTAAACGCGCAATAGCTAAAAAAATTGGACGGAGCCCAACAGTTGTCGACAATTATATCAAGGACACCGAGGGGTATGGAAAAAAGTTTAAAGGAGGGGTTTCATTGCCTTTATCTACGTCTGAGAAAAGAAAAATCATCAGAAATGCTCCAAATTCTGCCTTATCCTTGTCAAAAATTAGAGCTGAAGCTGGAGTGGAAGCGAACAAGTCATCAGTACGCAGAGTAATTAAGACATGTGAGTATCTTAAATACCTCAAATTACAAACAAGGCCGCCACTTAATGCTCCTCGTAAGGAAAAGCGGCTTCAATTTGCAAGAGACTACATGGTATGGGATGTGCTGCCAAGAGGTCATGTAAATGACTGGAGAATCGTTGTATTTACAGATGAGAAAAAGTTTAATTTGGATGGGCCTGATGGCTACAACAATTATTTCCATAATCTGCGCAAACAAAAGCGTTTTTTGAACCGACATCGCAGCCGAGAGGGCGGCGTTATGGTGTGGGGTGCTATTACGTACTATGGCACCATCAATCTTGAATCAAAGTACAAGCTATAAAACATTATTGGAATCGACTTTTCCGAAGTTCAGTGAACTATTTGGTTCCATATCTTGGATATTGCAACACGATAATGCCACTATACACAACGCCAGAGTAGTAAAGGAGCTCATTGCAAGCCAAAATGTTAATATTCTTGACTGGCCACCCTATTCGCCAGATCTATACATTATCGAAAATGTCTAGGGTTGGTTATCTCGTAAAGACTATGAAGGAGGTAGACAATTTGATGACAAGCAGTCACTAATTCAGGCCATTAAGGATGGTTGGAATCAAATTTCATTAGATTACATAAATTCTTTTTGGAAATCCTTATATTTGAAGTTATTAAAAACAAAGGGGGTTGTACCCATTACTAATAGTTCTTAAATAAAGTAAAATAAATTTAAAAATCAAGAGAAACTGTTTTTCATTAAAATTAGATAATGTGCCTGTACTCAAGTGAACCAAAAAAAATATCACATTTTTGGACTTTATTTTATAAATTGCTCAAAAACAGTTCTTTGGTTAAGAAACCACTATTGTCATGATTTTTTTCATATCTCAACATCGAGCTTCCATTACCATTTCAAAATTCTGCAATCGGTTACAAATTGCAAAAGATACAGGCTGCCGAATATATAATTTTTAGTGCCTTTAACTAAGTGAACCGGAGTGTATGCAGATAAAAATGCAGCCTCACAATATATACATGTGTATTGTTTTATATGTATATGTGACTGGCCATTCGTTTTCAATATCGTTCACATTCAATGAAATGCAAAAACAAATGCATACACCAATAAATACGTACACATCAAGCTGGACAAAAATATACAAGAATGAAGTTGTGCGCTGACGATAACAAGAAAAACATGTAAATTGTCAAAAATAAAAAACAGGTAAATCTGTTCCGATAAAAGCGGAAGTTTACAATTGTGTATTTATACTGGGTACTGTGATTTTTTTCTCTGAAATGAAAACGTTTCCATGTTGATATTGTACATACATATATGGAATAAAATACATCATTTAAAAAAAAACACATTGGCTGGAGGGGGGGATTGACATCTAAACTTGAATTATGGAAGTAATTATTTCCAGCTAGACCTGAAAAATAGAATTGTGTATGACGTCCCGTATATATTATACAGTTAAGAAAATAGAGAAATGGTGTCCCGTTACATCCTATGTAGGGATTAGGGAGAGCTTCTCCCAACCAGTGAGCTGTGCGTGTTCTAGGTTTACACTCACTGATTGGGGCCTACAGAGCCGGGCACATAAACCATTGCACCGCCGATATCATACTAGAATTATTTTATATCTTGTTAGTGTCCACTAGTCTCTACAATCCCAAAGAAGAGACACATCACAAAATATGAACAAGAACTACTTTAAATTCTAAAATGATCTAACTAGCAGCTAAACGAATTATGTACAAGGTGGCGCAAAAGTTGTTATGAATGAAGAACTTTAATGCCTTGATTTGGTGTCTCAATGTTTTTTCCTCAAGTCGAGAAAATGAAATCAACCAAATGGCCGCCACCAGAATTGATGATCATACAGACCCAAGTTATTGCATTTGCCACCACTAGTGACGGCTTCAAGAGTCTGGGGTTTGTTGACATAGACCCGTGACCCCCATAAATCGAAGTCTGGAACGTTTAAATCGGGCTATATTCCTGGCGAGTGCAAATCTTCAAACCAAAAGATAAGCCGACCCGGAAATTCAGCCTCAAAAATTTCGGTTGTGGCTCGTGCAGTATGCGCCGTTGCTCCATGCTAATGTTCTTCAGTCTCAATTTATACAATTGAGGAAGGAGAAAGTCATTGAGTATGACTCTGTAGCGCTTGCCGTCCGCAGTAGTCGTTTGACCCACGGCGATTTCAAACAACTAAATCCCGATGACGGCTCCAGCTTTAACAGCGCACCAAGCAGTAAGTTGGAGCCGATGTAATAGCTCTTCGTGGGTTGTGATAGCTTGTGACTAAAAAGGTAGACACAATGGGTAAAAAGCGGAATATTTTGTTTCTAAATACATTTTTCTAAATAAATAAATTTATAGAGATAGAGAATGGGTTTTGACCTTGAACAATAAAATAAAAAAGTATCAACAAAAAGGCCAAATAAAAAAAACAAAATCATCTCTGATGAACGTAGAGCACGACGAAACTGCAGGCAATAACAATTGCCTGTAAACATTGTGTTGTCTTTTAGACAACAACAAAAATCATTTCTAATGGGGGCCGATGGTTCTCTGGAGATGGAAAGAAGTTGTTTGCAAATGTTTTCTTTTGTGTTTTGCTTGCGATATTTTTCGAACACTTGCATAGTGGAAAATTCTCAATTCAGTTGAGTTTTCGTTTGCATTTAGTTTTATGAATTTTTCAAAAGCAGCATACCAAATAACCACTGATGAAGGTCTGTGGCTAGATCTGAAATAGTTATACGGTTTGCCAGGAATCATGAGGATGCATTTGCAAAACATCTTCTTTTTTAAAACACTATATTTCTATTAATAGAGTTACAGAATGGTTTTAAGCTTGAACAATAAAATAAAACAAATAAATAATTTAGTTCAAATGCACGTATTTAATTCAAATTAACTAATTATATATAATACAACACATTATTTCGTACATAATAATTTTATTATTTTAAATTCAAGTCGCGATGAAATCACAAAAGGCAGTACAATTCCGCAAAAAGCGGGACAATCCCATCAAATTCGGGATGGTGGTCAGGTAATTTATACGTGGATTTTCGGTGCCCCAGAAGCTATAATGTAGCTGATTCGTGTATCCCCTGAGATGGAAATGGGCCTCGTGGCTCACTATAATTTTCAATGAAAATTTGTTTTCCTCGTGTTCAAAATCAGAGCTGGCTTGAGAGTAGGTTACACGCGTTTGACGCTCAACAGCTAATAAATGATACACTTGATAAGGGGAACATCTTTAAGTCTGGCACTGTAATGACCGCCTATTGAAGTCAAATTGAGTGGCACGTCATCTGGTCGATATTGCGGTTGATACTGCGAAATGTTGAGAAGATACACCAGAAGGGCTGCTCCGGGGCTGGCCTGAACTGCCAGCATATTGTGTTGTCCCATACCCTTCAAGGCGATTGGATAAATGCCGTAGTGTTACCACAGTTGTTGTCGAACAACCGACTACTTCGAACAACTATTCCGCGTTCTTGAATAGTATAACGATCCATGTTGTGCTGTCGTGTATTTTGTATCTGTTTATTTCACAAATGTTAAAGCAGAATTAACATTTGACGCCAATAATGTAAAAATTTTACGCATATTTATTTTTACAACTTGCACAGGGTGGCGGACTAAAAAACAAAATGAAATAACTTTTTTTCTGAGTGAGTAATCGGCGTATTTTGTTCTTATTTTGCAGGTTACTATTTAGAGTTATTAAAATGAATACGTGGGATATTGAAAAGAGGATTTGAATAGTGCAGCGGTACCTCACGCTGAAAAATCTCTCGTTTATTGTTGTTTGGATGCAAATATATCATCTATTTGGAGCTTGTCGCAAATATACTATACTTGTGCCCAAACCCATTGTGTTTGCTATTCAATATTACATGTTTGAGACACAACGATTAATATGTTATAACATATGTGTTTGCGACCCAAATATATCTGTGTTAGTGATACAAATGCAACCGCGTTTGATGCACTGTTTATGCTCTCTCGAGAGCAAGATAATAAAAGAGGGGCAACGAGTGTGTATATCTTGTAAGGGTGTATCTGTATTTTTGCAATCTTCTCTCATTGACTGATTCATAAATATTCCTGAATGTGCGTGTAAATTGCAGATGAAGTTAGTGTTTCTTGTTTTGGATGGCGTATTGCATTTTAATTACATGTATTCAGTCGCCAATGGTTCATCGGACAGAGGATATCAAAAGCGCTTGATCAGTGAAATAAGAATGAACAAACAGTCGGACGGTGAAATGGTTTGTGATGTGGCAATGGTTTTTGTGTATGTATGTATTTCGGATATATTTATGTGGGCTACCAAAGTGAAAAACGATTTTGAAGAAAGAATCCGGAGAGGTCAACAACGTGAATCCCTAGTTCTGCCCGAGCCTCTACTGAAAAAATCGGAATGGCGGATCATTTGTGAAATATAATAAAAAAAACACAAGTAATTAATTCACGCTTGTCTTGCATGAACTAGATTTGCATATAAGAATATTGTTCGTGTACCAATGAAATGTGATAAGGCATAGTTGAAACCTTCTGAAGACAAAAACGTGAGAGAAAACAGAGAAAGGTGAAACAACAGACCAACAAATTAAGTAAAGTAAAGGTAAAAATCATTTAAATCTTTAAAATTTGTTGTGCTAATTATTACTATAAGTAAATGTGGATATATACTGATAAAATTATTTATAAAAAATAAAGAAAGAAGGAATAATTCGTTTCTAAATATTATTATGTTTGGGAGAAAATACGCATTTGTTTCCACATAAGTATATGGAGGTTTGAGGGAAAAACGCGAATGCTTTCATGTAAGTATATGGATGTTTGGGATGAAGCACGCATATGTTTCCTCGTAAAAGCATACATATTTATCAGTGAACATGCTAATGATTTCATTTAAGTTCACTTGAGTTTGGGACTTGCAACCATATAAATGTTTTAAGTGTGTTCCAAACATATACAAAGTTCCTGCAGAATATGTTTAGGAGAATATGTTACAGAAGCCGTTTTTTTCAGCGTGCACACTCTGGAGTCCTTCATTTCCGTCCAAAGAGCATTTAGGCGGGAGCTTTATGGCACTCGCCTGAGTAGATGGACCATTATCAGATGGGTAAATATGTTTGCCGAATCTGGAGGTATCGCACGAAGACCATACCTTACTTTTGAGACGAAACTGCACCCAGAACCAGTCAGTGTGTGGTGCACAGTTTCATCAAGGTGCATTGTGGGGCAATACTTCATCTTGAAATTACTGACAGAACACGCAGGCATAAAAACACACAGTCATAGAAACATAGCATTACCCAAAATCTAAGCCGCAGATTAATGATCTTCGTCTTCGAGAATGTAGTTGCCACCAACCGACATTTGTTGGCAACAATATAGTTTCTTTTGAGATAAATAAAAATTGCATGAGGTGTCAGGGGACACCCGGTTGGAACGAAGTTTCTTTACTTTTTGTTAAATGATAAACTTTTGTAAAGAAATTCTTTTTTATAGAAATTATTTTTTTTAAGGAAAGTATATTTACATCCTTTTTGTAAGAATATGTCGGTAATTTTTTAAAGAGGTACATCTTTTATTATTATTATGATTGTTGTTTTTAAGAAAAGATATTATTTTAGGAAAACATACTTTCTGTAAGAAAAAGACATAAGAGTATGCTTTTATTTACAATGCAGTACTTTTTTAAGAACAGGTACTTTTTACAGCAGTGGTACTCTGTTTTAGGAAAAGCTTATTTGTTAAGAAAATGTACTTATTTTCAGAAAAGCTAGTTACCTCAAGAAATGAAAGGGTATTATTTTATTTTTAAGAAAAGCAATTTTTGTTAGAAAAGGTTTTTTTTTAAAAATTTTGATTTTTTTTAGAAGTTGTCTTTTTTCAAGAATAGGAAAATTTTTAAGAGTAGGTAAAGGGTTTTTCAATAAGGGCGCTATAAAAGTTTTTTTAAATAAAACAAATCCGGTTTTAGATACCAATGAAATTCTTTATCCCTGTGAAAGTACGTTCGATGCCATTATGTATGGAACTCGATTTCTTTTGCATGGTCACCACGGGCACGCTTGCAGAAGTCCAGACGCTGAACCCAATTTTCGACGGTTTTCACGCATAAATCGGCCGATACTGCTGCAATTTCACGTTCGATATTCGTGCGAAGTTCATCAATCGTCGTTGGCTTGTTGGCATAAACCATAGAGTTGACGTAGCCCCACAGGAAATAATCTAACGGCGTCAAATCTCACGACCGAGGCGGCCAATCGACTGAGCCATTTCGTGAGCTAACACGTTCACCAAACTTGGTTTCCAATAAATTGATTGTGGCATTCGCTGTGTGGCTTGTGGCGCCGTCCTGTTGGAACCACATGTCCTCCAAGTCCATATTATCCAATTAGGGCCAAAAATATTCGGTTATCATTAAACGGTAGCGATTCGCATTGACAGTAATGTGCCGGTCTTGATCATCACGGAAGAATTACGGCCCAATGACGCCGCCGGCCCATAAACCGTACCAAACCGTAATTTCTTCGGGATGCAATGATGACTCATGGATTACGTGCTGCTGTCTGACCAATAACGCATATTTTGCTTATTGACGAAGCCATTCAGCTAGAAATGAGCCTCATCGCTGAAGATGATTTTCCGATGAAAATCCGAATCATTTTCAAGTTGTTTCTCAGCCCAATTCACGAACATTCGACGCTTATGGTGGTCAAGCGGCTTCAGCTCTCGCGTCAATTTGATCTTGTAAGGATGTAGGCCAAGATCTTTTCGCAAAATTCGCCACAACGACGACACAGAGATGCCCAACGCTTGAGAACAACGTGTGAGAGACACATTTGGGCTTTCTTGAACTGTAGCCTCAGCGGCAGCAATATTCTCGACACTACGGGCACTTCTTTGTCTCACTGGCACGGGAACATTTTGTACTGTGCCTGTGGATTCAAATTTTTCCACTAAACTCTCAATTGTTGATCTGGTAGGACGATTATGACGACCATAAATTGGACGTAGCGCTCTTAAATTTGAGGCCACTGACTCCAAATTTCGGTAGTAAATTTTTCCATGATGAAATGGCAAACGTTACTGAAGAGAAATGTCAAAAGAGCGGGAAAAAATATGGCGTCGTTTGCTGTCCCTATCGATTTACTTTTGTAGCGTCGCTGTTGAAAAACCCGTTACTTATTTCAAGAAAAGTTATTTTGTTTCACAGAAAAGTTACAAGTTAATACCGAAATAACTAAGCACACTCCATAGTAATTATCCTTCGTTTTGTAAGGATTCTGACTCAGTTGCTTCACCATTCTTTTTAGTCCAACGATCTGTCATAAACTTGCGTAATCGTATAGTCTGGGGCCAGACTGACATACATCGCAGAAATGATGACAGACCACTCCGACATGGACATTTTTTGAAATTTACCAAAACCATAAAAATCACATGAGGTGTCAGGGGACACCTGGTTGGAACGAAGTTTCTTTCGCTATATATTCTGAACTAGTTAGTTCCAACACGCCTAAGGCGCCTGCTGAAAAATACTGTAATTTAAATGGATCTTTAAGAAAATATCCTTTTTGTAAAAAGATGAACTTTTTTTAAGAAATTTTTTATGTATTGAATTAATTTTTTTAAAAAAAGTATATTTTTAGGTCCCTTTTGTTAGAATTGTATTATATTTTCCCCAAAAGATTCTTTCTTTGATGAAAGGTACTTCTTTAATTAAGAGGTAAAGTCTTTTTAAGAAAAGCTACCACTTTTAATAAGAAGTGCTGACTGTAAGAAAAAGCCTAAGAGAATGAAATTTTTTTATAAAGAAGTACTTTGTCTAAGAGCAGGTAGTTTTTAAAGAAGTGGTACTCTTTTTAGGAAAAGATTATTTTTTTAAGAAAATTTACATATTTTCACAAAGTCTACTTCTCTCAAGAAAGGAAAAGAAAAGGTAGTATTTTTTTGACGTGGAATACGTCTTACCTTACGGTATAGGGAGTCATGTCAGATTGTTATTGTTGTAATCTTTATTTCATTGATTATGAGGAAACGGCGAGATAACTTTTTTTAAAATTTTTTTTGTAGGTAAATGAAGATGTTATCTTTCGTTTGATATACATTTCATATTGGTTGATATCTTTCTAATATTTAAATTTCTCAAATGAAAATTGTTTAAACTCAAACATATGTGTGGTGTTTGGTTGAGTGTTTGAGTTTGTAGCGTGAACACAAACTATGCTGCTGTTTCAGTGTGGACACAAACCTTCGGCTGTTGTTTTGATTGATGAAATATTGAAATTTCGTATATTTACTTATGTATTTAAGTGAAACAAAATGTTAAATGTGAATTTGAATTTAACATGGATATATAATTATAAAAAATATAAATCAAATTGATTTGCGTCTGTTATTTATCATTTATCCTTACTCTTACATTTAAAAACATATTTATCCATAAGCTTATGTATATTATCAAAAGTAACTATCAAATAAATAAATTCATTTGCTTATGTTATTTATCATTTATTGTTATATATGTTTTCTGTCTTATCGGATGGCGTATTCTACGTTAAACTTAATGGCCGTGTCTCTGACACAGCCTGCAGGGACAGGCCGTGGCCGAAGGCCTCGGACAACTGTCTGCTGTATTTTTTTAAGAAAAGGTACTTTTAAGAAAATGAGTTTTTGTATGAAAAGGTAGTATTTTAAGAGAACGTAAATTTTTTTGAAGAAATGCTTCTTTTTACGAAAGAACAGGTACAATTTTAAGAGTAGGTACTTTTCTCAAGAAAAGTTATTTTGTTTTACAAAAAAGGTACTCTTTAAAGGAAATGTAAGTTTTTAAGAAAAGGCAATTGGTTGTAAGATAATGTACTTTTTTAAGAAAAGGTACTTATTAAAAAAATTATTTTTTTTTAAGAAAAGGTACTTTTTGTAAGAAAGTACTTTTTTTAAGCAAAGGTACTTCTTTAAGATAAGGTATTTTTTTAAGAAAAGGTAGATTGTTTAAGAATTTCAATAGGTAATTTTCTTTTGAAAAAATTTACTTTTTTTAAGAAAACGCACTTACTTAAGAAAATGTTATTTTTTTAAACTTCTTTCACTTTGTCTTTTCTAAATTTACTTTTTATTCGGTTCAAAACTACGATAGACACAAGTGCTAAATATTGGTTACAGGACCAACCTGGAAAACTTCCCATTAAACAAGAAATTTCCCAACATATATGAGACATTTAGTAGTATAGACACAATCCAAAGCAAAAGTAAACAATATAGTTGATAGGCTCCATTAAAAAAAATTACCGCAGATATGTTAGTCTAGACATAAACCAAACCAAAAGTACGAGCGTCAGAGTATAAGACTAAGTATGCTGCCAAATGTAATTCAATGCTCAGGGATGTATTTCATGGATTTGCCAGTCTTGCACTTTGGCTTTTCTAAATTTACTTTTTATTGGGTTCAAAACTACAATTTGTAATAAACATGTTCCACCCAGAAACTAAACCAATCCAACCCAAAAGTAGCCAAAAGTAATAACGGGTTGTAATAAAGTAGTTAACGTAACGTGCGATAAGGAACTTCGTTCCAATAAAACTGTTTGGGAGAACCAGAAACATTCCCAACAAACAACGTATATATGTTAACTTGAACGTGGAGTGTCCGAAACCGAAAAACCGGGGAAACCGGTTAACCGGGCTTTTTACTATTAACCGTGTGCCGGTTTTAAAAAAAAGGAATTTTCGAACAAACCGGAAACCGGTTATTTGACGTCGGTTAACCGGTTAATCGGATTTTACGTAATTTGTGTTAATATCCTTAAAAAATAAATAATAAATTTTCGAATTTTAGTAAAATTTTGGAATTAAGAAACATGATTTATATTGTGAAGTATGATATTAAATATCCAAACAATTTTTTTAACATGATTTTATGACTTAAGAACATTTTTTGTATCAAATTTCAAAATGAAAATTATTAGATAATTAAATATTTTAAACTTAACAAGATTTTCATACATGAAAGTTTTTTTCAAAATTAAATATGATTTTCGATTTTAAATCAGTTCAATGCGAATTTGAACACAACTTTTAAATTTGATATTAAACGCGCATTCCAAATTGGTTATGATATATATTTTTTAAAATGTGATGATTTATTCGACCTTTCGTATTATATTTCAAATTAAAATGTTCAAGCGTTCGTCAGAAAGCTACGCACATATATTAATTAAAAACTTAATTTTAATTTCATTATTTTACATTTAATTTTTAATTAATAATCTTGTTTATCTTCCCGACGAGAAATATTGAAGAATAAAATAGACCTAACGCACGAACATTTTAAATGTGAATATATAGTTTTTATTTAAAATTAAAACGTAATTATTTAAATACAGTTGTGAAATATTAAATGGTCACTAAACAAATTCATTGTAAGTTCTACATATGTAATTTAATTTAAAGAAAAAAAACAGTTCCACCGGTTTCTGCCAAAATTAAAAACCGAAATCCGGTTTCTTGAAAAATTGATTTATCGAACAAACCGAAAACCGGTTTCTAAAAAATATCGGTTTTTTAGGCACTCTACTGGAACCTCAAAATAATGCTTATAATAACTGATGTTTAGTTTACCATAAACAAGTTATAGTAACTCCAAACGGTACTCATGGGACTAAGTGTGTCAAGCGTGCAAGTCACTTCGACATCTAACCCATAGAGTAGAGTCATATAGAGCTGTCATCATTCTCATTTGTAGTTTCGTTTCACACTCTTCGTGGTGCTGTCGGTGCGATAGAGAGTAATTTGAGGTAAATTGACTTACACTAGGTGGAATTACAAATTTTTTTGACTTAAATGTTTGAAGTCGTTTTGATTAAAAACTGAATTTTAAACTTATTTTTGACGATTTTGTTTGATTTTATTGTCAGTTTATAATTGTGGTGTAATTACACAAAAATTTAACGCACAAAATGAAATGCCGTTGCTGTTTTTTTGTTGGTTGGTTTGAGCCATTGCCTCTATCTGGTATATTTAAAGCAATACTTTCCAACATGTAACGTCCATATGTAACACACCAAACTTCGTAAATTTAGTGACTCAAAGCGCTTCTCTATTTCTCTCTCTTTCCTGTATGGTCTTATCTATCCCAAAACTCCAAAAAAATTAAACAAATTTAAAAATTTTTTTACAAAGCTTTTACATTTAAATGCCGGAGAGTACATTGGCATAAATAGTCTTCTATTGCAAAATTGCAAATTTAAAAGCAAAATTAAAAATAAAACAGCATCAAGCAGCATTGTTATTTTGCTTACTTGGCAGCACCTTCATTTAACATAAAAATGTATGAATTAATTTTTTCATATATTTTTTATAATTATATATCCATGTTAAATTCAAATTCACATTTAACATTTTGTTTCACTTAAATACATAAGTAAATATACGAAATTTTAATATTTCATCAATCAAAACAACAGCCGAAGGTTTGTGTCCACACTGAAACAGCAGCATAGTTTGTGTTCACGCTACAAACTCAAACACTCAACCAAACACCACACATATGTTTGAGTGTATGTGTTTAAACAATTTTCATTTGGGAAATTTAAATATTAGAAAGATATCAACCAATATGAAATGTATATCAAACGAAAGATAACATCTTCATTTACCTACAAAAACATTTTTAAAAAAAGTTATCTCGCCGTTTCCTCATAATCAATGAAATAAAGATTACAACAATAACAATCTGACATGACTCCCTATACCGTAAGGTAAGACGTATTCTACGCCAAAATATTCGAAACTGTTATATTTCGATGAATGTGGGTTATTTTGAATGGAAGTGTACATTCAATTTATTTTAGTGAATTTTAACAACAAATTTGTGTTAGATCTTACGTTTTCTACTGAGCCATCGGATACGTGACGAAGAAAACCTTAACATTACTTTAGGATTTGCGTGCTTGATTTTGTTGGGCGAAGAAAGAATAAATTCTAGAGACAGTGTAGTGTACGTGTGTTTGAACTGCCTTGTTTTCTATCAAAGAAGAGAAACTCGATTCATACGAGTGATCATCTTTGAGTGTAAATGTGTAAGCATTGAATGAAAGTTCGTTTAGAACAAAAGAAACGACTTTTAAGACAAACATTTTTTTTTATTGGCGGGTAAAGTATCAAATTTTGCAGTTAACCATGAGAATAATTTATTATTCTATGAGGCTAAGCAGCAAAAATAAATAAATTTGGGGGCAAAATAAATATTTCTGCGCCAAATTCGCTCCAATCGTTTTCCCTAGTTGCTTGTAGCAATAAATAAATTTAAGCAAAACTTCAATATTTTTTCAAAGATATTTTACAAGAGCTTCATTATTGGCATCTGTTTGAGTAGACTCTGTTTTTATATTAATTGTTTGAAGTATCTGAATGTTCAAATCAAAATCTCATAAATACACAATCCTAAACGAAAAAAAAAAAAAAAATCATTCATTCAAATATCTATTCAAAAGAAATGAAAAGCAAATAATTGAAAACATCAAAAGATATAAAATAAACGAAGTAAACAAGAGATGATGCATTAAAAATTCATTAAGCAAATATGGTAAATTTTGTAGCAAAATTAATTCGAGCGGAAAATGAAAGTAAATTTTGTTCAAATTGTTTAGCATGCAACACTTGAGATCGAAATAAAAAAACACACACAAAATATCAATAGTACATACCATTTCAGTTCTCCTCCATCACCCTTAACATAAAGATTTCTCATAGACAGCACGAATACCATTAAGCTTATAATGAATGTAAATGTAACGAGGGCTATTGAAACTTATCGGACCAACTAAATATCTCTAATCAAAAACACTAAAAGTAAAGGCATTGAACTCCTGTCAGACATGGAATTCATAGAAGATTGATAATGAATACTTAAGCGTCGTTTATGCATTAGATACACGCGTATTACACTTGCATGTAAAGTACAAACAATACAGTGGATGTACCGTTTCAAATGAGAAGGACCCTATTTGTGTTTAACATCTCCCACGTATATAGAGTTGTTTGACCTATGCCGGTTTTGTTGCAAACGTTTAATTTTGTATTAACCTTAAACTTGAAGAAATTATGATTAATGCATTTCCAATACACTAATACATTTGATTTTCTGTGAAATCAAAAACAAATGTTACTTGCCAAGCCGAAACTGACGACAAACTAAACTCTAAAAGCGAATCACAATTGAATAAAATATAACTTTCGCTTGCCACCTACGTCGATGTCTTGATATGCCAATCATTAGGGGTTGCCCAAATATAGTACATATAAAAAATTTTAACTTTTATGAATACATATAAAACTTTTTCAAATCTTTAAAATATATATTAGATAGATAAGCGGATTATTAAAAAAAAATCAGTTATCCAGATTTTTTCGTATGCTAAAACTTATATGGCCTCGAAAGGCAGTGTAAAAGAGCAGGTCCGACCGATTCACCATTTCCTCTCTACACGTTTCGAACATTTGGTTGAGCTACGCTACCATTGTCATTAAGTACACTGTGTATAATTTTTTCAGTCATGGAAATATAACCTTATACGGACACCTCTACGTGATAAAAGAAAAAAAAAAAAATGTTGCCCAAAGTCGTTCACTTTTTTTTATGGACCCCAAAAATTTGGGGCCTCGGTGTCATTTTGCAAAAAAGGGATCATTTTGTCAGGCTCATATCTTGCAAACCGTTTTTAATTTTGATTTACTCTCTGAGGAAAAGTTGTAGCTCTTGTCAACATTAGCACTTGTGAACATATAAAGTCAAAAAAACTGCATCTGCAAGTTCACAATCACAAAAAACTTTACAAAAATTCGATTTTTTTACCTTTTTCCCCTGTTCAGGTCCATAGGTAGCAAAACGTTCAAAATCCAAGGAAACAATCAACTACAGAAATGTACCTAAGATCTCAAGAAACAACTGTCTAGAACATATGAATTTTTTAAGGAAACACTGATCTAATGGAGCTGCCCTTCTATGTAGCGTTTCGACCCCATAGAAACTTTGACGTATCGTCGTTCCGAAGTTATCTTCACGTTTATCACAAAATCAGAAAAACGAGATAAGTCTATTTCCTGGGATCAATTTTTTAGATCTATCCATCTGTTTTATCCCCAGGTCCCGAACTCTTATGGTTTCTGAGATATTATGTAGTCATTTTCTTGTATATCCACATTTGGTAAAAATTTAATACGTTATGATGCCGTATGAACCATTATTGTGGATATACAATAAAATATATAAGAAAATTTTGAATTAAAAAAAAATTAAGTTATCTTCACGTATGTGAGAAAAATATTTGACAGACGTAAAAAAAGATATTATAATCCTATTAATATATGCAGTTTGTTTTCGTTCTAGGACTGATTCTTATATTGTGTCCTGCGTCCTTTGTTGCGTGTGCTGAGTTAACTGCTTTGCCTGTGCTGCTGCGGTCGGTGAAATAGCATAGTATCTCAATATTGAAGTAACCGGTGTTAAGAATCATTCCTAGGAAGTTCATATGTTCTAGAAAGTTGTTTATTGAGATCATAGGTACATTTCTGTAGCTGATTGTTTCCTTGAATTTTAAACGGTTTGCTACCTATGGACCTGAACAAGGGAAAAACTTAAAAAAAATCCAATCTTTTAAATTTTTTTTTGGGATTTTGACCTTAAAGATGAGTTTATATGTTGACAATTATTGTTCTTTATGATAAGAGCTACAACTTTCCCTCAGAGAGAAAATCAAAATTCCAAACGGTTTGTAAGATATGAGCCTGACAAAATGATCACTTTTTTGCAAAAATTGCAAATCTTTGGGGTCCCATAAAAAAGTGCATGACTTTGGGCAAAACTGGGAGACACGGGTCTTTTTTTTGGTATTTTATCACGTAGTGGTGTCCGGATATGGTTATATTTTTTCGTGTTGCACTGTGTTATCCATAAATGCTGATTGAACCATAGTTTACTGGGAAATCACAAATATGTCAAACTTAATTGAATTTTTTAAGGAAACACTGATCTAATGGAGCTGCCCTTCTATGTAGCGTTTCGACCCCATAGAAACTTTGACGTATCGTCGGTCCGAAGTTATCTTCACGTTTATCGCAAAATCAGAAAAATGAGATAAGTCTATTTCCTGGGATCAATTTTTTAGATCTATCCATTTGTTTTATCCCCAGGTCCCGAACTCTTATGGTTTCTAAGATATTATGTAGTCATTTTCTTGTATATCCACTTTTGGTAAAACCTTAACACGTTATGATACCGTATAAACCATTATTGTGGATATACAATTAAAAATATATGTTAATTTTGAATTAAAACCAATTAAGTTATCTTCATGTAGGTGAAAAAAATATTTGACAGACGTAAACTAAAGATATTATCATCCTATTAATATATGCATTTCGTTTTAGTTCTATATCGCAAAAGTAACTCCGGATAAAGTCTGTAACATTACAAAAAAGTAACAAAAAAAAATTGCATACTTTGTCGCTGCACCCTAATGTATAGTGCATATACGTGAAGATAATTTCGGACTAAAAAATTAATGCGCTTTTTCAGGTTATGTTCACGTATGCGCCATAAACAAAAAAATATTTCCCAAAAAGTGGCGTATACAACAAAATGTGAATTTTTTTTTGCAGATAAAAATAGCCATAACTCGGAAAATTTCATCAATGACTTTGGATACTGTTACTCCAATCGATGCAGAATTTCAGGCACTATCCTAAAAAAATATACTTTGGAGATACGTGAAGATAACTTCGAAACGACGATATGTAAAAAGCAGGGGGAAAACAACAGCCAATTCGTTTCGCACTAGACTAAGTATTTACGTACACTCATAGTTATAGACATCTCCACAGGGATGAAGTATTTTCGCTATTTTCGTTACATTACTGCAATGAAAAGTTTCGTTGGTGTCGTGAAAGAGCCGTTAGACCGTTCAACAGTGGTTAAAAATTGATTCTTTAGATTTACTTTAAATTTGCCAGACGTATTAAACATTAAAAAATATTTTACCCGTCTTTTCAGAAAAAAAGTAAAAATTTTTTTTAAGAGGTTATGAGCATTTGAAAACCGTCAAAAGCGTGAAAAGTCATCCGACATTACAACACTTAAACTGATGTTTCTCTAAAATTAGTGAATGGATTTTCAAGTTTAATACTTTATTTTAAAGGTATTTGAACCTTCTTTTTAAAACTTATTTTAGTTTATTTTATTTTTTTTTGATATTTTTAAAATTAGGTTTTTTTTTTACCCAATTTCTGTTTTCTACCATCTTCGAACAAGTCGAAAAATCTTAAAAAAATATTTTCTTAAAGCTCAATATAACCTTAATATTTCCTGTATACATCAGAATGGAAGTCGAATGGATTCTTTTTTTTTGCGAATTTTTTAAAATGGAGGACCACGAAAAACAAAAAACAAATACAATGTAGTACCACGAAAAACATATTGTTTTTGATTTGGTTTGCTAACTATTTTCTTCTTCGTCATTTGTTTTGCTTTTTCTAGGTGCCGTTAGAATTTTTTTGTATATTTTACTTTAAAAAAGCAATGTTGCATGTTATTTTTAGTCTACAAAAGTAAAGTGCTTGCTTAGCCAAAAATAAAATCTATACGCAAGCACAATTCTCCGCTTGATCTCAAGGCTGACGTTGTTGTTTTTGTTTACGGCAGATCCGAGGTATATACATATATTCGTCCACCACCTCGAAATTATAACGGTTATCAACGTTCACGCTTTGGTCTAATCGGGTGGAGGCCCTGTCGTTGAAACCATTAATTTTGTCTTGTCCTCCGTTACCGTCAGAACCACTTTTGCTGCCTTCTTCTCAATTCTCGAAAATACTGCAGTAACAGCACGTGACTTTTGCTACTGATGGTTGCATTCATGTTTAATGAAGTTATTCCCATAATGATGTTAAAGAGACCGCACGAAAGGGTGTCGCCCTGCCTGAGGCTTCGCTTAGTTTCGAAAGGTTCGGTAAGATTCTTATCAACTTTCACTGCGGATTTGGTGTTCGTCAAGGTCTTCCTGCAAAGGTTTATGAGTTTTTCAGAAATACCAAGCTCAGACATTGCTTCGTAGAGTTTCTCCCGTATCGGACTATCGAAGGCCGCCTTATAATCGACAAATAGATGATAGGGGTCGATTTGTTTTTCGTGTGTCTTCTCCAGGATTTGGCGTAGCGTGAAAATCTGGTCAGTTGTCGATTTCCCATGCCTATAGCCACAGTGGTATGGTCCAATCAGCTAAGCGATAATTGGTTTTAGTCTTTCGCACATTATACTTGATAGAACCTTGTATGCTATGGATAGTTGTAGTTGTCACAGAGACTCGGGTCACCTTTTTGGGACATAGTACCCTGAGACTCCAATCGCCGGGCATGCATTCAACTAACCAAATTTTGCTAATGAGCTGATGCAAGCACCTTATCAGCTCATCGCCGCCAGCCTTAAACAGCTCCACCCGTAATCCATCGGCTCCTGCGGCTTTGCTGTTCTTAAGCCGGGCTGTTCTGACCTCGTCTTGGTTAGGAGGGTGGCAATCGACGCCGTCGTCCAAATTTTGATCGATTGTCTCGTCATTGGACATATCAGGTACCAGTAGTGGGAAGAAATGATCTATCCATATTCCCAACATGTTTTGCATATCTGTGATGACATGTCCGTCCTTGTCTTTACAGAAGGGGGCCCTGAGCCGTGTCCATTAGTTCTGCTTTTGACTTTTTGGTACAATTTTCGGGCTTCGTTCTTCCTTCTATATGTCTCAATTTTCTCACTCTCGCGCTTTCTCCACTGCCGTTTCTTACGCCGAGAGAGACATGATACCTCCTATCTTTTCTCCCTATACCGCTCAGTCGCAGCTCGGGTTGCAGTCGACTGAAGCATTGCCATGCGTTCAGCGTTTTTTCATCATTTGCAATGCGACACTCTTCATCGTGCCGTAGTTTGCTACGAAGCATTTTTTCAAACCCAAGTACGGTTGTTGCGGCAGTTTTTATAGAGTCGGAAATGGTTTGCCACTGCGCTTCAGAATCGTCATCGGGAAGGGTGGGTTCTGTGCCAAAACGTGCGAGGGCTTCCTTGACTAGGCGTTGGCTACCTCTGGTAATTGCAGCTTTACGATGTCTAGCTTTCCCTGCATCTGGTTTCGTACGATTTTCGCTCTACTTAATCTTGTGCGAACCTTTGCTGCTACCAGGTAGTGATCAGAATCGATGTTAGCTCGTCTGAGCTCTCGTACGTCCATTATACTGGATGAGGAGTGCCTTTCATCAATTACCACGTGATCAATTTGGTTCTTCGTTCTTTGATCAGGGGATACCCAAGTAGCCTTGTGGATGTCTTTATCCTGGAATCTTGTACCACTAATGACCATGTTTTTTGGCGCGGCAAAGTCAATCAGTCTCATACCGTTATCGGAACTGTCAGCATGTAGACTGAAATTGCCAATAGTTGGATGAAACACATTCTCCCTGCCTACTTTAGCATTAAAATCTCCTAGTACAATCTTAATGTCATGGCCAGGGCAGCGGTCATACGTTTCCTCTAGGAGCTCATAGAATATGTCTTTGGCATCATCATCTTTCTCTTCTGTCAGGGCATGCACACAAATTAGGGAAATATAAAAATATTTCGCTTTTATGCGGATTGTGGCTATACGTTCACTCACAGGATTGAACCTAGAGACTAGATGTCGCAGTCCTTTGCCAACTACAAATCCGCAAACAATTTCATGTTTTTTTTCATGAATACTGTAGTAGATGTCGCAATTTATTTTTCTTGTGCAGCCATGTCCTGTCCATTGCATTTCCTGGATAGCGGTAATGTCAGCCTTATAACTTACGAGGACATCTGCCAATTGGATATAGATCCATATAGTTCTCACGTTCCAGGTGCATATCCGTAAATCGTGGTCCCTAAAACTTTTGCAGGCGTCGTCAGCAAATAGGGGTTGTGTATGTTTTCTCTTTCATTTTTGTATTTTTACTGCACTTATGGACGGTGGCGGGTGGCAAACCCAGTTCACCGGGCTTTCGAATTTTACCTACAAACAGGATATTTGATTGCAGCCGCCTATTATGGATCAGACGCTGACCAGGATGCAATATGTCGAACATGGAATTTCTTCTTGTGGTTTCTATCCGCCGTTGCCACATATCGTCCAAAAATATTTTTTGTGAGAAATTGACTTTAAAGTTTCAACAATTTGTATAAAAAAAATTGGTGTGAAAAAAGTGGTCCAATATATTTGTCTGTACTAGTGCCTGAAATTCAACATCGATTGGAGTAAAAATATCCAAAGTCATTGATGAAATTTTCGGAGTTATGGCAATTTTTATCTCCAAAAAAAATTGCACATTTTGTTGTATACGCCACCTTTGGGAACTATGTTTTTTTCTTTATGGCACATACGTGAACAAAAGCTGAAAAAACCGCATTAATTTTTTTAGTCCGAAATTATCTTCTATATGCACTATACACTAGGGTGCAGCGACAATGTATGCAATTTTTTGTGTTACTTTTTTGTAATATTATAAACTTTAACCGGAGTTACTATTGAGATATAGAACGAAAACAAAATGCAAATATTTCTTTCACATACATGAAGATAACTTAACTGTTTTTAATTCAAAATTAACATATATTTTTTATTGTATATCCACAATAATGGTTCATACGGTGTCATAACGTGTTAAATTTTTAGCAAAAGTGGATATACAACAGAATGACTCCATAATATCTCAGAGACCATAAACCTTTGAAAAATTTCTAAAAACTGTAAATAAGTCAATATTTCTGACTCAAATTAATGAATATTTTTGTTTTCATCTATGTATGTATTTTTAGAAGTTTTTTCATATAGATAAAACTGAGGTTGTCCTACAGAAATGTCTATAACTTTCGTATTTGCACATGCGGAAAACAGTAAAATGTTCATAACAGACGTAGCCTTCACATATATATTTTCGGATTTTTCGAAGGATGGGTCCTTTTTGCTACATACAGTTTTTTTTTGAGAAAAAACTTAATTTTTCAAGGAATTTTGAAAATTTTTTTTTCAGTTTTTTTCTAATACCAAGTCCGTTCTGAATATGGCTGAGAAATATCAAAATTCTTACTTAATGCGTTTTCGAGTTATTATCAAAAGAAAAATATTTGAAAAACGTGGTCTTTGGTCAATAAACGCCACAAAAAAAAATCCAAAAAACATCAAATTTTGGGGAAAATTTTCTCCTATGATACACACCCTTTCCACCAAAAATCAGAGACATGTCACTTCCAAAAGTGACTTTTTTTTAGCTGGATTCCCCATAACTATATACAATATATTGTTATAAAAATGCATTCTAAAATTTGAAGCAAACGTTTTTTGAAACAATATTTGGATATGCAGAACTCTATTTGTGGGTTTGATTCCTTCTGTTGATTAAGTAATGTCAACTAATGCATTAAGATAGATTAAAGCTCCGTTCTTAGTCTTAATAAAAGACCAAAATGCTGTAGGGTTACTTGTTATTTCATCCAAATTAACTTAATTAATTTGGATGAAATTAAATTCACGCTGATAATGAATAAATTTAGCCTCCTCTTCAGGGTTGTCGGATTCAAGAAAACGGTTATGAAATTTATTTCGCAGATTTTTTAACGTTTTCAGACCTTTTGTATACCAAGGCTTCTTATAAAGTTTAACTTGTTTATGTGGAATATTTTCTCTGCAGATACTTAGGACAGTGACAAGAAACTCACTATAACATAGCGATGTTAATTTTCCTTTGAAAATGGAGTTCCAATCAACACTACCTGTTGAACGCACTGTTCAACCAGGTCTTGTTCGCGTTTCTTTCTTCTTACTTTTAATCATGATTTCACTCATTCTCTTTATCATTTTTTAGTTCTCCGTAATCTTTCAATTCCAAGTCGGGAATAAGCATCGTATTGAAATCCTTGGCTTCCGGGTTCACAACAAGGAGTTAAGATATGGTCCTTCGAACGTAATCGAACAGTTTACGATATGATTGATTCCAGTCAAGCCGTCTGTTTTAATCCCTAAGACAACGGCGAAGTTTCGCAGAGATAAGTCTGTCAAAAGAGGTTCAAGTCTTACATCATAACCTCAAACCCACAGTTTTCGAGAGCTAACTTTGGATATCCAGCTTCCATACCGGCACAGCATCGGAGCACCAAAAGCTTAGAATCACGAAAATTGCAAAAAGAAAGGATTTTTGTCAAGATTGTTTGTTCAACAAGAGCATACCGAAAAATGGTATCCAAACAATCACCCTGGTAAATGAACAGAAGAATAATCTCTAAACAACAAGTATAACTCAAGAGGAGATATCATGGGTCCTTAAAAACAGCCGAACTTTTGCCTTTGACCCCCGGTCATTTATTACGAGGCGCTCCACTTATGTGTCTCCCAGAGCCTCCGGCTGAACCATCTGAAGCAGATTTGTCTCACGTGAGTCGTTGGAAGCGTTTGAAAATCATCCAGCATATATTCAGTCAAAGATGGAAAATCACTCATTATCGTTGTCTCTATTTTCTTTCTTTCTTTTCTTTCGTCAACAGATTCAACATGGGTCGATGCTTTGTATGCCGCTAAAACCATCCCATCAAATATTGCACGCATTTCCGTTGGATGGTTAACGGCGAGCAGTCCACCAAAATTTCGGGTATTGCCTGAACTGCCTATCAGACCACCACAAACGCGAAGCCTGTAGTTCACCCAAACATTGCAATGTCTGTGGGTTTGCACACCACACTATGATCTGCAGGGATTCAGTTGATCCCGCTTCAGCCAGCTTTGAAGCGACTAAAGTACGCTCTGAAGAGGTTGGCACAGTCGATGGTGGGGCAGTTGGTGGCAATGAAGAGACGGCCATAGGCATCAGCAACCAGCCCACCGGGCGCACTGCGGGCATGGAAGGTGGTGACTCCTTGTCTCCAGGACGTTTGACGGTGACTCCCATAATGAAACTCACGTCAGACCCCAAGCCACATGCGCTGACAATGTTTGAAGGAGCATACATAGCACCCTTTGTGTCGTGCCAGCTTCGGGTCGGAGCCAAAGTGCTGAACGCAACGCTCCTCGTGAATTCGCGGGTTCCAAAATTCTGCGTCAAGTTTTCAACGGTCGAAAGGTTGACCTCTAAATTCCAGGCGCGCGTCCCTTTGGGCGCTTTGAAATCATCACACGGTCTGACAGATTGCTCAAGGAATGGTTGGTTATAGTTCACCAGCAGAATGTCACCTATCCAGAACCCGCGCGCAACCGAAATTTGCCAGATTTTCTCACTACTGTGGCATTACGAGCTCACCCTGAGCGTCATAACTTTGGGGAAGTTGTCGGAGTGATTGGTGCTGATATTTGTCGCCACTTGTTTATCTACAAGAATCTGCGTTCGGGACTATTGCTTCCGATATTTTCGACAGATACGTCCAGCACCCTCGAGGTGCCCCGGGAGAATGTTGAACGCACTGTTCAACCAGGACTTGTTCGCATTTATTTCTTTTTATTTTTAATCATGATTTCACTCACTCTCTTTATCTGTCGATTGAGTGCCTACTCAACATTGACCTTTTTTCTCTTACCGCATGAGATTTTTTTGGTTCTCCGTAATCTTTCAGTTTTGAAATCAAGTAGAATTCCTTTGGTTTTCTTTATTCCAAGTTTATAAACATCGTATTGAAATCCTTGGCTTCCAGGTTCACGACCAGGTGTCAACACTACCCAATATAGAGTTTATCATATCAAAATTACATGAACATGAGGAAACCTATTATCTGAAAGGAATAAAAAAAAAATTGGAAAACGATGGACTAAATATATTGAGCTGGTATAAGACCATGTTGAGAAATAAAAGTTTTGCTTTTTCGCAGAAAGAAACATCTTTTATTCAAAATGTGACGGAGTTGTCAAACTGTGTCATGTTTCTACATTGAATGACAATTTTCCAAATCTTAAACAATATTTTGTTCAAGTAACTGCAGTTTTGATTTTCCACATAAATCCTTATATTCGTTGCATTCAAATGTAGTCTTTAGTCGACAATAACAGCAAGTGTTATGAACCACTAATCAAAGTGTACAATTGTTGGCCTTCTACAACAAAAATTCCGGAAGCAATTTGTTTCATATTCACGTTGGTATGCAAGCTATTGCTCAGGTCATGCAGTCTTGGATGTATTCTAATTCGAATTTAAAGCCAGAGACCCGTATGATACAACTTAGCTATAATAATTCTGAATCAACTTATTGACAATATTTTGATGGGATGTATTTCTTCTGTTCCTAAAATCATAAGACAATGTGTTTTATGTTTAATTGTGATTATTTCTCTTCATTTAGTTTATAATTTTCCTACAATATTAATTTAACAATGTAGTAGTTCGTTCAAACGTAATTGATTGCTATAACATTTAATGTTAATGGGTTTTGCAATTAGCAAATCGGTTGCTCTCCCACATTGCTAGGTATGTTGGCATTTTAATTTTAACTTAAATCAATTAAATTTCTTGTAGGTTTCAGTAAAGTGAAGATGCTAAATGGGTGTATTTACCACACATTTGTTTGTTTGTATTTTCATCTTGAATAAATAATTGCGCACACTCACACACATACACACACACACACCATTTTATTGTTTTAAACCAATATTTGTTTTGGTCGACATTATGCAAGTCGGTTGTTAACCAGTCTTGAAATCTATCTTGATATTAGCATAGAGATCATTGAAACCAGTTTACACACATACAGGCACCTACCAGTGAAAAGAAAAACCAGAAATGGTATTATATCGAAACCATTCAGCATCTGTGGTGCACAGTCTTTCACGAGCTTTCAAGAAATCTACATCACAAAACAATCGTTCAATTGTACAGAAGTCATCATCACATACCAAAATGAAACTGCAAGTGGCTTTGATATTGGTGTCCCTAGCTTTGGTAAGTTACGAATATTCCTCAAACACTTCCATGAGTTTAAAATAATTTTGAAATTCTTTTATTATTTTTCTCGCAGGCTTCAGCTAAATATGATGCCCGTAATTACGACGATGCTATAAAGGCTCACCAAGAATGTCGCGAGGAAAACAATGTGCCAGATGAGATTTACGAACAATTTTTGGAATATGTTTTCCCGGAACACAAGCATACCAATTGCTACATTAAATGCTGGGTTGAGAAAATTGGCATCTTCACAGAAAAGAAGGGATTCAATGAAATCAATATCGTTTCTCAATTCACGTATAATCATCCCGAATTTTTGAGTTCCGTTCGTCATGGCCTCGAGAAATGCATTGACCACAACGAATGGGAATCGGATGTGTGTACCTGGACCCAGCGTGTCTTTTCTTGTTGGTTGAAAATTAATCGTCATGCTGTGCGTAAAATCCTTGGTGATGGCAAGGATGACTAAATTATGGTTGAACGATAAAGTGATGTGACTGATTTGAAACGAGATGTGAAAGATTTGTACTATATTGTTAATGGAATATCTCAGTGTGATTTTGTTTTAAAAGTTGTTATAAAAATAAATGGTTTTATATATTAATTTTGCAAAAATCATAAAAGTGCATACAATATTTTGAATAATTTGCAGTTAAGTCGAAAGGGTTTTTCCCTTTCGCAGTGATTTTGAACAAACTTTTCTGAATTTCGTAATTTCAAATTTACGTATGAAATGAATTCACACAATATAGGGTTGATATAGGTTTCAACTTTAATCGGAATGTTGCATTAAAATTTCACATACATTGCATTATTTCTTATTATTCATTTCATTGAAATTGCAGTTTTGAATAGAAATTCAGAACTACAAACTGCATATACATATGTATGTACACATGTAGTTAAAATTGATATAAATAAACTTGATTCTTTGCAACAGGTTTGAGTTCTGGTTAATTCAATCACTAAACTTAAATAAATTCTTGTCAATATCTTTACTTTTTAACCGATACTAAGTAAAACCGGCAAACGTCGGTTTTTCTAATGAATTTTTACGACTTCACTAATGAATTTTTCTTTGGGTTAAACGATTTTCTTACAAACAGCACTTTTTACACAGCATTATAGGGAGAAGTTTACCGAGTTTTCACTTCTGTAATAGACGCTGGAGTAAGGTTATACCCCTTTAAATCTGCCATGATTTCTACTGGGATTAACTTTGGCAGACCATATACAAAGCTGGTGTATAATCTGTTTTCCTTCGAACCAAAAGTTTGGAATTGAATTTTCTTGTCCAAAAGTGTTTTTTTTACACAGATCGTGTTTATCACTGTTTGGTGGAAAGATTTTTGTACCAATAGATGTACTTTTCTACGTGTACTCCTTGCCCACAATTTTTTGTAGTTCTGTTAGTGATGTACTGCATTCTACCACCACTGGTGGAGGTTTCAATTGCTTAGGCTCAGCTACTGTGTAATAAAAAATTAACAACTTAGCGATGCCCATTTTTGTACCTGCCATGTGAATATCGTATTAGGCGGACAATTGGTTGGTAGTCAGAAAAATTCCCAAGAACCACTTAGGATTCAAACTAAGTTGGATATTAAATAATATTTAGCGCAATGTCAAACTGCTGTTGAATATGGTCACAATAAAGGCGTTTTTTAACAGAAGTCGGAAGCACTGGATTTCTTAGGGTGAGGGTGTATTTAAGCCGGTTCACCCGATTGAAATTTGTGTAGTGATCTGAGTAGTGGCGGTGATCGGTGCATTCTTTACCTGTCTCTATGCAATCCCTTGGATTATGTCTGTCGAAATAATATAACAAGATGAAAATGTCTCTATCCACAAGCACAATAACTCGTGATACAGGATTTTCAGGGGATCGAGTATGAGTATCGTAATAGTAAAAAATATTCTTATAAGGTTTTATTTTTTTTAGTTACCGTATTTTGAAATTGAAATTCCTAATTTAGGGCTCCACCAATCCTCCTGGGGTCACCATCAGGCAAATTTGAACCGTTGTCACTCTTAATTTTGTTTCTACTGGAAATAATTTTCCATATATTTCATAACGTGTCAACTTTTAGTTGTATGGTTTTCGAGATACACTCCGGTTCACTTAATTAAAGGCACTAAAAATTCCATATTCAGCAGCCTGTATCTTTTGCAATTTGTTACCGATTGCAGAATTTTAAAATGAAAATGGAAGCTAGACATCTTGAGATATATAAAAAATCCTGACAATAGTGGTTTCTTAACTAAAGAACTTTTTTTGTGCAATTTCACTTGAATAAAGGCACTTTATAATTTTTTTTATTATTTTTAAAGTAAGCGATGATTTTTTGTAGGGAGCGTTTATTTATTACAATTTATTGCATCTTAATCATTTTACGAGTCAAAATGGCAAAACAAAAAAATTTTAAATCTATCGGAAAAAACTAAAATCGATGTTTACCGTTCTGAAGGATATTCTAACCGCACAATAGCTAAAAAAATTGGACGGAGCCCAACAGTTGTCGACAAGGGGTATGGAAAAAATCGTTAAAAAATTGTCTTTATCTACGTATGAGAAAAGAAAAATCATCAGAATTGCTTCTAATTTTGCCTTATCCTTGTCAAAAATAAGAGCTCAAGCTGGAGTCGAAGCGAAGTCATCAGTACGCAGAGTAATTAAGAGCTGTGAGTATCTTAAATACCTTAAATTACAAAAAAAGCAGCCACTTAATGTTCCTCGTAAGGAAAAGCGGCTTCAATTCGCAAGAGTCTACATGGTATGGGATGTGCAGCCAAGAGGTCATGTAAATGACTGGAGAACCGTTGTATTTACGGATGAACAGAAATTTAATTTGGATAGGCCTGATAGCTGCAACTATTATTCCCATGGTCGACGCAAAGAAAAGGGTTTTTTGAACCGACGTCACAGCCGAGAGGACGGCGTTATGGAGTGAGGTGCTATTACGTACTATGGCACCATCGATCTTGAATTTCAAAGTGCAAACATGACTGGTGCAAGCTATAAAACGTTATTGGAATCGGCTTACCCGAAGTTTACTGAACTATTTGGTCCTATATCTTGGATATTGCAACAGGATAATGCCCCTATACACAACGCCAGAGTAGTAAAGGAGTTCATTTCGAAACATTATCGAAAATGTCTAGGGTTGGTTTCTCGTAAGCTCTGTGAAGTAGGTAAACAATTTGATGGCAAGCAGTCACTAATTCAGGCCATTAAGGATGCTTGGAAACAAATTTCGTTGGATAACATAAATTCTCTCTATCTCTCAATGAAAACCCGTATATTTGAAGTTATTAAAAACAAAGGGGGTTGTACCGATTACTAGTAGTTCTTAGATAAAGTAAAAAAGCAAGAACAACTGTTTTCCATTAAAATTAGTTAAAGTGCCTTTATTCAAGTGAACCAAACAAGTAGCACATTTTTGGACTTTTTTTTATAAATTTTAAAAACTTTCTTTAGTTAAGAAACCACTATTGTCATGATTTTTTTTATATCTCAGGATGTCTAGCTTCCATTTCCATTTTAAAATTCTGCAATCGGTTACTAATTACAAAAGATACAGACTGCTGAATATGGAATTTTTAGAGTCTTTAAATGAGTGAACCGCAGTTTATGTCCCCAAAAATGTCAATAACTCTAAGAGTTAAAAGAGTTAAATTCGCATGTTTTTTTTGGATTTTTACATAGCCATATAAACAAATATTTCCAGTAGAAGCAAAATTCAATGTTTGACAAAGATTAAAATTTTCGTGATGACCGAGGTTGTTAACAGTGCAGATCCCGGAGGGTTGAAGTTTTGAAGTTTTTATTAAAGCAAAAATTTTACAAAGGTGCCTGCACATAGTTTTTCGTATTCTTTTTATGCATTTTATCTTCAATTACTTAATACCGGATTTTTGAAAACAAAGCTAGGATTTACTCATTAGGAAACGTCCCATTTGAATAAATTCAAGAGTATTATGGTTTCTTTATAAAATAATGTGTCAGCTCATCGCCGAAGTTGAAAAATGGCGAAAAAATTAAAACAATATTTGTTTGCTGGACAAATACACACAGACATCTCATAGTTTCTTAAATAGCGTATATGTCGTTTGAGAGGCTTAAGATTCTTCTTTTTAAATCCGGTGAGAAAATTAAAATCGGTTGATAATCAACTAACTTACAGGCCTATAAGTGCGGAAAGGAAAGCAAACCCGGTTTTTATCCGGTTTTCAAGATATTTGGGGTGTTTGGGAAATTTCACAGGCCGATTCTTGTTTCACTCGACAGCACCTACAAGAAAAATACTATCACTTCACAGGTGTTTTGGACTGTCGCACCCTGTAATTGTTTACGAATAAATTGCCTTAACTTGCTTGAATGAATCTATGAAATACCGATTAAGAAATTATCAGTTTATATTCGAAGCACCACTTTATCTCCTCACAAATACTCGTATGTACGTAATTACATCAGTGTTTTCCCATTGTAACGCCTCACGCATTGACCTAGAACTAAGTCTTATCAATGGCACGAGGGATGAATGTTCGGCATGAAATGAACTTGACAATTCTCAATGCTGAATACGTATTTTGATGGCACAAGACTTATGATTTCAGAGAGGCGACTCAAAGCATTTTAGAGCCCAGCACTTAGATTCGTTATCAGCGTTTAGTTTCGTGCTACTAAAGGGTAGTCCAAATGTTTAGCTTCATATATGTCACAATAATTTTTGTGATTTGCTAAATTTTATTTTGAATCTCCCTAAACATGAATATTCACTGAACATAATTATGTCAGTCAGTTGCGTGGAACATTTCTAAACGACAGCATAACCACTCTTGAGCACGATGGACGACGCAGCCATAAGGAAGTTTTATTTAATTTCAATCAGTTTGAGTATTATTCTAATAAAGGTGAGAGATGATAGATATAATCGAACACAAGTGTAATATTTAAATGAATTTAAACAAATGATAATAATACCTACTATTTATGTAGTTCCTTGTGACGGCTGAAGCAAATGCTGTGGAGGAACGTGTCATTGCAGAATGTTTAGAACGATTCGGCGGCCATACATCAGAAAACGCCGAGCGCCTTAAGCGTTTCAAACAATGGTCCATTAACTACGAGGAAATACCCTGCTTCACCAACTGTTATCTATCGAAATTGTATGACTTTTATAATGATACTGAAGGCTTCCACAAAGAGAATGTCATCAAATTATTCGGAGAACCTGTCTACGAAGTATGTAAAGCAAAATTGACCGAAGGCAACAATGAGTGTGAAATTGCGTACAATGGTTTTCATTGCATGGTCAGCGTAAGTACTTTTTGCTTTGATATACTTGTGACATAAGTACACGGAGAAAAAAATTAGGGTTCAGTTCCTTTCAGGTGATTTATATATGTAGGTATGTATAAAATTTTTGTTTTTACAATGGTTTTATACAGGTAGATGGAGTTCAGACTATATCAATTGTTCACAAATAAATAGCGGTAGTATGTAATATTTTAATACATAAAAATAATATACATAGGTAGTGGTCAGGAAACTAAAAAAAAAACACGAAAGAAAAGACACAACAAAAATCAAAAAAATATTGTAAAAAATTTAAAATTTATGTTGAAAAATAGTCTAAGGAATTGAAGCTAAATGGTGATGTGCGTATAATTTGAATTAGTGTATCTTTGTTGGAATAGTTGTGACAGTTTTTGTAGTTTCTGTGTAATAATCTTGATACTGCTTGTATCACAGAGTCTCTTCATAGAAAAATAAACGTTTCCCATTACATCCCATGAAGGGATTGGGATTTTTAACCAGATTCTCACCCGTCATAGAATAGAGATATTAAAAATCATCAGAAAAAGCTTATTTTTGGAGAACTTGTAATTTTTTTTATAGGCGGTATGCAAAATATAAACGAAGGCAATGGTTGGTTTATAATTAGGATTAGAAAAATTTCAAAAAGCTACATCCAATTTGGAATTATTTTGTACATATACAACAACAAAATCCATAAAATCTGTTTAACAAAATCTATTATCCAGCCTTCGTAGCATTCTTGCGTGGAAATTCGGTTATAATTGAACGGTAGCGATTACATATTCGGATATCATTGAACGGTAGCGATTCGCATTCACAGTAATGTGCCGGTCTTGATCATCACGGAAGAAGTACGGCATATGACGCCGCCGGCCCATAAACCGCACCAAACCGTAATTTTTTTGGGATGCAATGATGACTCGTGGATTACGTGTGGATTGCTGTCGGATCAATAACGCATATTTTGCTTATCGACGAAGCCATTCAGCCAGAAATGAGCCTCATCGCTGAAGATGATTTTCCGATGAAAATCCGAATCATTTTCAAGTTGTTGCTCAGCCCGATACACGAACATACGACGCTTATGGTGGTCAAGCGGCTTCAGTTCTTGCGTCAATTTGATCTTGTAAGGATGTAGGCCAAGATCTTTTCGCAAAATTCGCCACAACGACGTCACAGAGATGCCCAACGCTTGAGAACGACCTGTGAGAGACACATTTGGGCTTTCTTGAACTGAAGCCTCAGCGGTGGAAATATTCTCGACACTACGGGCACTTCTTTGTCTCACTGGCACGGGAACATTTTGTACTGTGCCTGTGGATTAAAATTTTTCCACTAGACGCTCAATTGTTGATCTGGTAGGACGATTATGACGACCATACATTGGACGTAGCGCTCTTAAAGTTGTGGCCACTGAGTCCAAATTTCGGTAGTAAATTTTAATAATTTCGACTCGTTGTTGGCTCGTATATCTTTCCATGATGAAATGGCAAACCTTACTGAAGAGAAATGTCAAAAGAGCGGGAAAAAATATGGCGTCGTTTGCTGTCCCTATCAATTTACTTGAAAAATCCGTTATTTATCCTTGCAATAAAAAGGTGTACAAAAATAGAAATAGAACAAGTAATTACGATGAATGAAATTAGTTTCAGTGTTGGGAAATATTTTGTGTTGTTGCAATGGACATAAGTGCGTACTAAAGCCCGGTTTTGGAGAACAAAGTTACCCACGTTACGTATTGTAAATTTGATTACGGAAAATACAACGTTTGTTGCACTCATAGGGAATTTTTGCGAAAATATTATTTTTTTGGGGTCAATACGGTATTTGAACGACGTGTCATCACGACGAGTATATTAGCGGAAAAGAAACCTAAAATTTTGATAGGGTATGTTTACAGAATTCCTGATAAATCACAATGTTCTTTACATTTTTGTTCTTTTTCACAGGAAAATTCCTTAAAATATAAAACATCAAATTTTTTAATGAAATAAATTAAATTAACACAAATTATTCAAATTGTAAGAGATTGTGAGATTTCTGTAGTAATTTTATTTTTTTTTGTGTGCCAAATTTCTTGTTTGACAATATGTTTTAAATTCCATCGTTCAAATCGAACTACTCACATCAACATTTTAAAAATCCTGTTTTTTATTGTAAGCTAACACAAAAAGCTTCTCTGTTCTGTGCGAATATACACTACAATATCTCCAATTGAAATTTAATACATATCATTTTAATTTTGAAAAATGTCAATTGAAATTTAAAAATTACATATTGTGATTTAAAATTTGTATTTGAAATTAGAAATACATCAGTTGAACTCTAAAGATAATAACTTACACTTAAACGACACCAAATGCAATTTAAAAGGCATTAATTGAATTTTGAAGAACATCAATTCAATTTAGAAAATTTCACTTTAAATTTCATGACATCATTTCAAATTTGAAAAACATCAATTGAAATTTTAAACACTTCAATTTAAATTGGAAATACTTCAATTAATATTTAAAAGATAAAATATATTTTTGCTTAAAAACTTAAAATTTTTTATTCACAATTTAGTGAAGGTATCTCATTTTGTCGAGAATTGTATTACTCGTCATATGCAACCCTAACAAAAAATTGCGATACCTTCACTAATTGAGAATAAGAGCGAAACGCGTCCATTGAATTTTATGATCCATGTCTCATTTTGTTCATAGGTCATGTGACTTTAGGATAAACTAATAAAGCTTTTAACCTTTTGCCGCTCTTATGTTTCTTGTTTTTTAAATAATACAAAATTTGAATTTATTAATCAACAAAAAAAATTTTTTTTCACCATTCTTTTTCTTATAACTGCGAAACTGTTGATCACATTGAGAAATAGTGTAGCGATAGATTAAACGCATTGTAATTCAAAATATTTCTAAATTTATTCAGACAAAATCGGGCATGTCGTTCTCGAGTAATGATGTGATATACATACAAATGACCATGTTTAAGATACAAAGTGATCTTTACGTGCTATTTATGGTAACTAGACACGTTCAGATTGTATTAATATGTTCACAAAAGTGGTTCAGCTTTACCGTGGCTACAATTTTGCCAAATATTGTTAGTGAAAAATTTAGAGGCCCTTAAAGTTATGCTGAAAAAAGTGAAAAACATAAAAAAAAAGTGCAGGAAAATTTGAGAATTGGTAAAATTGGACTAGCCTCTAACCGATACAATTTGCTACAACGTTGATACAAAAATGCCATGCCAAAAACTACAATACTGTTTTTAATCGATTTTACGTATTAGAATTTTATATTTCAGTTGGTGTCTTTTAAATTTCAAGTGGTGTATTTTACATTTCAATTGATGTGCTTTAAATTTCAATTGATGTGTTTTAGATTAAAATGGATGTGTTTTAAATTCCAATTAATATTTGAAATTTCAATTGATGAATTTTGAAATTTCAATTGATGTCTTTTAAATTTCAACAGGTGTTTTTTAAATTTCAATTGATTTAGTTCAATTTTCAAATAGAATTTATAAATTTCAATTCATGTATTTTAAATGTCCGTCAGTGGTGCAATGGTTAGTGTGCGCGCCTCTTGTTCATGAGATCCTGGGTTCGATTAATTTCTATCGGCGGTGGCCACTGTCGACTATTGAGCCATGAAAAAGCTTCTCAACATGCCGTGTGGAACCAGTGTAAAACTGTAGGTCCCAATTAGTGAGTGTAAAACTTGAAACCGAACAGTTCACTGGTTGCGAGAAGCTTTCCCCAATTCCTTCATGAGATATATTTGGAAACCATGTATTTATTTTATTTTTCATTTTAAATTTCAAATAGGATTTTTAAGTAACAATTAATTTTTTTAAATTTCAATTGGAAATGGGATAGAAATGAAAACGGTGTCTGTAGTTTTTGGGCCTTAATATATAGAAAACTGCTCGGTGTGCTGTTCGTCAGTATTATGGATCCTACTTTCACGTTTAAAAGTATCAAATTAAATGCGATTAATTGAAGCAAAGCCGCGAATAACGTTGTAAACCACAATTTTTGTAAATGGGGTTTTTTCCCGAATTGCCATTCGAATCCATCATTCCGATTATTTGAATGCAAAACTGAGAAACAAATACCAGTTTTTGCCATTTTAAAACCGTACCAAAGAGAAAAATCCATGTATATTAAAACGTGTTATCATTCCATTTGTTTTGCATATAAAACGTTATTTATTGTTATGGAACCCATATAAATTAAATTTTTTAAATAATTTAATGTTTTTATTAATATTATTTTCTATTTGATATTAATAAAAGTGGAAATTAATCACAATCTTAAAGAAACAATTAAGACTAAGTGTCCACTAGTTCAAACAGTTTTTTGCCTCTGGTGAACAATTTACATTTAGTCACTTAGTGTGGAAATATTTATTTATGTTTAGTTGGCAATAAGAATAATTATAATACCCTGCATTTTTTTAAATATAGACATTACGATATTATTTTAAATATAACAATTTTCCTATCAACATCATCATTTGCCATTTTTTTTCTCTCTCTGCATACTTATCGATTTATTATGATGACAACATGACCGTAAAACTAAAAATTGAAATTGAATGAAAATTCCTATATTTCAGTTGGAAAACGACCCATTTGTTGTGATTGACGGCATGGACAATTTAAATATCGATGCTAAGCTCGCCATGAAAGAATGCCTACACAAGTTCGATCGTTACGAATGGCAACAATTCAGTGATTATTCTCGTTTTCCCGTCCGGGAGCCCATTCCATGCTACACACGTTGTTTTGTGGAAAAATTACAATTATTTAATCAACGTTCAAGCAAATGGGATGTTCGAGCCATGAATACAAAATTGGGTATACCGGCTGAAAATGCAAATGTTGACGCTTGCCTGGCCATGGAAAATATGCGTAACCGCAATACCTGCGGATGGTTGTATCGAGAATTTACATGTTTCATTATGTCAAAGCAGACCAATTGATGATTACGATGATAACCTGCAACTACTTTCATAATATTAAGGATTTTTTGTGTGTTTGTTTTTTCCCAATAAAAATGTAAACATTGTGTAAAGTGATTTTTGCATTTGTGAAAGGCATTTATAATGGGGTTTCGATGTTTAGTCATGTGAGTTTTAGATTTGAAAATCAAAGTGAGTAAATACAATATTCAATACATTTCTTGGGTAACGGTCGATGTGTCGAGACTACGGTGTCTACGGTGAATGATAATCGGGAATACCGAATTTGTCTAAAACTCAATTAAGACGCAAAACAAATAAAGAAATTAAAAAAAAAAACAAAACTAAAACTCAATTTTATAAATTTAAAAATTTATTTAAAAGGAGGGTATTGTGTGGCGATCGGATCTACATGGAACAAATATAAAAATGTGGTATTCTCTTTATTTCATTATTCAAGCTCAAGACCATCTATATCTCTAAATAGAGATATAGTTTTTTAAAAAAGAAGATGTTTTGCAAATGCATCCTCATGGGGAAACCGTTTTGCATTTTCAATACATCTCCTTTTTTAAAAAACTATATCTCTATTTATAGAGATATAGATGGTCTTGTGTTTAAATAATGAAATAAAAAGTACCAGTAAAAAGGCCGAATAAATAAAAAATCCAATTAGTGTTCGAACGCACGGGCGATGTGTTAAGACCTTTATGTTACACGGTACCTGTTCGATTTCTATTTCTAAATAAAAAACAGCGTTCAATCATATGATGACGTTACATTTACATAATATTAATACTTAAAATTATTTAAAGACCACTACAAGCACATACGGGGTGACTGATGAAAGACGCTACCAAAAAAAAATTTAGTAACTTTTTTTCTATTTAATGAATCTGGTTAACTTTTATTATTTATATTTAGATTTAACAAAAATCGATAACTGGGACACTGAAACAAGGATTTGGATTGTCCGCCGCTATCACGCACTGGAGTCCGTAGTTTCGTAGTCCGTAGAGAGTATAGGCGAACGTTTGGCGGCAATCCTCCGAGCAGATGTACCATAATGAGACTTGTTAACAATTTTGCCCAGCATGGGTCATTCAACAGAAGACCTTACCATCGAAACCCTTCAGTTCGGACGGAGGAAACAATCGCTGATGTAGCTGCTGCCATACAAAACAATCCAAGAGTTTCGACAAGCTTATCTGCTCAAACGGGTATACGATTTGGACTTATTCCCATATAAAATTCAAATGGCCAATAAACTGAACGCAGCAGACTTCCCGATTCGCTTGGAATTTTGCCAGAAGATGCTTCAAATGGTGGAAGAGGACGGAAATATGTTGAACTGTCTTTTCATGCCTGACGAGGCCCAATTCGAATTAAGCGGCAACATAAACAAACAAAATTGTCGAATATGGAGTGCTTCCAAGCCACAGATACTCCATGAGACGGAATTGCATCCACTTCGTGTCACAGTGTGGTGTGCAGTTTTATCACGCTGCATTGTCGGGGTCTACTTCTTCGAAGAAAACGGTCACACCGTTACGGTAACTAGAGACCGTTACTTGAGCATATTGAGAGAGTTTTCTATCCAGAATTAGGCCGAATGAGAATTTCTTTTAACTCTGTGTGGTTTCAGCAAGATAGTGCAACTCCTCACACAGCCCGGTCTGTTATCACAGAATTGCGACGAAAATTTCCAAATAAGCTGGTATCCAGAAACTCCACATTCCGTTGTCCCCCCAGGTCGCCTGTCCATACTGAACCTGACTTTTCTTGAGGGGTTATTGCAAAGAGGAAGTCTACAAAGCAAAACCAACAAATTGGAATGAATTAAAGCAATCCATTCGAGAAAAAATTAGGGCTATTCCTGTCTCAACTCTCCAAGCACTAATGATCAACTTTTTGGTACGATGCCGCACATGCATCAACGAGCAGGTGGCATTTAAATTCCATTATATTTAAAACTAATTAAGCTATATTTAATAAAATTTAATGAGCTTTAACATGAATAATCGAAAAATTAATTCCATACACTAAAAAAAAGTTATTTGAGTTTCGGCCAACCTGTACTTTAATACTTCATACTTTTTGGTTTATTCCCACAAAAACATAGAGAATGCAAAGCACCAGACACATAACATACATACATTGTTATATTCGTACATACGCTACAAAGTTCACACAATTTTCGTTGCTCATTTGCTATCTCATTATTATATACGTATAACCACGTCATTATTCTCTTTGCTCTGAGAGTGCTCCGCACCCACACAAGACAACTAGTCGCTGCCCTTACATAACTGTGTGTTTTTTTCGCAGTTTGACAATCTGTGTTTCGCAGTCGGACAAATCTGTATTTTATATAGGGGTGGGTCACCCTTTTCATTTAGGGGTATGAAAAATAGATGTTGGCCGATTCTGAGACCTACCCGTTATGCAAACAAAATTTCATACAAATCGTTCTAGCCGTTTCGAAGGAGTTTAACGGCAAACAATCCATGTGATCGCAGTCAGACAAACTCTGTCGGACAAACTGTGTTTGAATGTAATCACCTTGTGAGTTAAGTCCCTACCCGCGCCTATAGATGTCAACACATCAAAAAATCATCCCTGATGAAAGTAGAGCACGACGAAATAACAGGCAAAAACAATTGCCTGTAAACATTATGTTGTCTTTTAGACAACAACAACAAACATTGCTAATGGGGACCGATGGTGCTCTGGAGATGGAAAGAAATTGTTTGCAAATGTTGTCTTGTGTGTTTTACTTGCGATATTTTTCGAACACTTGCACAGTGGAAAATTCTCAATCCAGAGAGTTTTTGTTTGTATTAGTTCTATGAATTTTTCAAAAACAGCATTCCAAACAACCGCTGATGAAGATCAGTGGTAGATCTGCAATAACTATACGGTTTGCCAGGAATGATGAGGATGCATTTGCAAAACATCTTTTTTAAAAAAATATATCCCTATTTATAGGGATGTAGATAGTATTGTGCTTGGATAATGAAATAAAAATAATGAAAAAAAAAAAAAAAAAAAAAAAAATGTTATCCCCAATGTTGTAATCTAATGTAAATAAATGTTCTAACAAATAATTTCAGATCGACATATATGACAAAAATCATATGTTAGAGCCCGACCAAAAACGTAAAACACCAACAAAAGTATAAATAGAAAGAAGAGAGTAACCCCGACGACGACAACTGTATTTATTAGTTAGAATGTGAATAAGACGGTCACTGGCCTAGAACGCTAAGTCGCTGATGAGAAGAGTCACAAATTTCGAATCGATCGTTAGCCAACGTGAGTTCAAATCCTGGGGCCGACTGTTTACATTTTTTCTGTTTGCAAAAAACAAAAATTCCTGTTCTGTGTAGCTCATTAGAAATAGAAAACATAAATAATTTTAGATCGAATCATATACAATATAAATATTTATGTTCTGTAAATATAAGGTTTTGCAATTTGAGTGGTATGATTTCTAAGTGACGTTCCGAACATTTGTAGTTTGTCATGATCAGTCATTTTTTTCATTGTACTCAGTAATGTATACAATTTCATGGTGGAGAGATATACGCAAGAACAACGTTTACAAATTATTAAAATTTTTAATCAAAATAATCGTTCTCCAATTGCAACTTTACGTGCGCTTTTGCCATTTTATGGTCGTAATAATCGTCCACCAGTGCTCGCTATTCGTTGAATTGTTGCAAATTACGATCGAACATTTTCTTTACATAATGTTCAAGTGCCAATGAGACAAAGAACCGCTCGAAATACGGAAAATTTGCTGCCGTTCAGGCACGAGTTGCTGAAGACCTCAATTTATCGATTCCAAGACGTTGTCAACAATTGGGACAGTCTCAAACCACAACCTGACGGATTTTGAGAAAGGATTTGGTCTTGCATCCGTATGGTCTTGCATCCGTACTCGTATCACTCAAGAACTGAAGCCATTGGACGACAGTAAACGTCATGAATGTGCTGATTTTCTCTTGGAACAACGCGAAAACGATAATGACTTTTTTAAACAAATCATCTTCTCCGATGAGGCTCTCTTTCATCTGAGTGGTGCAGTAAATATACAAAACTGTCGATTCTGGTGCGAAGAAAATCCACAAATTATTCATGAACAACCATTACATTCACCTAAATTGACAGTTTGGTGTGGTTTTTGGTCTGGTGGCATCATCGGTCCGTACTTCTTTCGGAATGAAGCTGGTAACACCGTTACTGTCAATGGAGAGCGGTATACTCGATGATAATCACCTTTTTATGTCCGAAATTGAAAGAAGTTGATCTTGACAACCTGTGGTTCCAACAAGACGGAGGTACGTGCCACACGGCACATGCAACAACCGAATTATTTCGAGAAAAATTTGGAGATTCGATTATTTCAAGAAATTGTGACATTGAATGGCCTCCAAGAAGTTGTGATTTAACACCACTAGACTATTTCTTGTGGGTTTATTTGAAGTCATTGGTCTTTAGCAATAAACCAGAATATCTTCAAGCTTTACAAGTCAATATTGAACGTGCTAATCATGACATAGGGCTTGATTTAGTGGAAAAGGTACTCGAAAGTTGGGTTCATCGAATTCATTCCTGCAAAGGAAGACGTGGAGGCCATTTGAAACACGTTTTATTCAAAACTTAATTGTATCGATCGTACTTCACATTAAATAAAAAACATTTGAATTTCCTTAACAATTAGAGTGTTTTTTTAAAGAAATAATATCACTCGAATTGGACAACCCTTTATTTATGTTCTGTAAGTAGATTACTTTCAAAAACTTCAGTGCAAGTTCGTGAGAGAGATGGAATGAGGAGAGACACCCCGACGACAGCAACTGAAATTAGTGACAATGTGAACAAGTTGGTCACTGGCCTAGAACTCTAAAGGGCACCTTAGACCAGGGGATTGTCGGTCCGACTCATCTCCTAGTGTAAGGTGCGGTCGGAAAGACGTGCGACTAGTCGGGCAGAAGTCTAAACTAGTTTGATTTTCAGAAAGTCGGCCGGAAAGTTAGTTAGTGTAAGGCGAAACAATACCCGATATAAAAGCCGGTCTGACTAATATTCGGCTTACCTGTCCTTCGCAACGATCGGCCGCCAACGTGAGTTCAAATCCTCGTTCCGACTGTTTAAATTTTTTCTAATTGCAGAAAAAGCTCAAAGGAAAATCGAACAAATATACTTCTAAGTCAATAAATATTGTTGCTTCTAATTTAGAAAAAGAATTGGGTTTTTATCACTTGTCTTTTATAATGCCATGTACAGGATCTTTTGACGCAAAACAAAATAATGGACACAGTTTAAGAATCCCTTAGGCCGTAAATGTTTGGTCATCAAAGATTTAAATGAATAATGTTCTACTTTACATTTTCTTTTTCAGCGTCAATTTTAAACTTTGACTGTACTAAAAGTTATAATGCCACACAATTTCTTTATGATCATTAAAAAACTAAACACTTTTTTTATTTATTTATGACAAATTGTCTTTTATTTAAGATATCAATGTAGCGTAAATGCTCAGTCCAATCAAATAGTTTTACGCCAATACTGCTTTCTATACAAATGGGTTTTAAAAACTCAAGTTATCCCTACATGTATGTATTTTCCCCTTCATAATTTATTCATGCTGACTTCATCAATTATTTCTGTTGTTAAGGCTGCCACTGATTTTCTTCAATGCCTTGCGATAGGCCACGGAACCATTTGTATTGTAATTCAAACGCTCCCAACAATTATACTCATCATACATCCAGGCACAAGTGTCCACGACTCGTCGTTTATCATCACTTACACGGCATATTGATATATTGACGCTTTCATCTCGTATGGGTCCAAAGGCTTTTAGCCAATTTTCAACGTTCCACTGGTAATTGGCGTCATACAATTGAGCTCTATTGGCGAAACAATTGAAAAGACATGGAATCCGTTCGCCTGCCGGAAAATGATAGTATTCCAGTAGTTGTGACATACCAGTGGCCTTCTCCTTGACACATGCCAGAAGATGGGAATATGTAACAATAACATTTAATTCCGCCTAGGCATGGAATAAATGCTGATTATGTTCAAAGAGTTCGTTACGTTTCCCGTTTATGGACGGACAGCTTACCTGTTTCAAACACTTGAGACCCTTAAAGGCATATGTACAAACATTATCGAAGGGTCTGCTGAATTCATAACGACAATAGTTGTACATATTTGCACCCAAATCATCAACAATTTTCTGTTTATTCCAACGATGACGTTCGATGTCGAACCAACCTTTTTCCCCAGCCACACAGCGGGCAAAACATGGTATCTCCTCCGTAGTCCAATTCGCATAACTTTTGAATTTCTCTAAAAGCTGTTCGATGCCATTTTCATTATGATGATTCATATCTTGCAAACATTGACGCAAAATGTCACCATTTTTCTCGTCTTCCAAGTTGCATGATGCCTGTAGAGGAGGCAGTGTTATTTCAAAATTGAATACAATTGAAAATGTTATCCAAAACAATTGCAAATATTTGTAAAACTCACTTGTCTTAACAAAAGTATTAAAACGCCGACGAATATAAAATAATTCATTGGTGGAATTTCTTGTTTTCCTTGGCAGTGCTTTGCTTGAACTGTATATTCATTGACTGAGTACACATTCTGGAGAGCGTCTTATCACTTAGAAAACACAGTTCAGATCGTGTTTCTCCTACAAGTAAATATTGAATTTGAAGTCAAAGGTTATCTGGAGACGGATGAAAAATCTACACAAACTGAGCTGTGTGCGGAAAGAGATGAGACGACAATAACCGAGTCACTGGTCTGCATCAATGGACTAGGCTATTGTTTTGAATTTGAAAAACATCAACTACTGATATGATATTCTCCGAAGCTTAAAGAAATAAGTAGTGGAAATCAATGAAACGAAACGATGCACAGTGGGTTCAGATATAGGTAAAGTGGGGATTAATTCAGGGACGCCCATTATTATTGATATTTATATTTGTTTGGAATAACTATACATTATTTAGTAAAATAAAATGGTTTTTCAAAAAAAATTGATAGAAAATATTTTTTTTTATTTAAAAAATAAGAGAAAACTAATATGTACATATATGCATTTGAACCTATTTTAGGTATTATTGTGATAAAAGTCAACATCATCATCATCATCACCACCACCATCGTCATCATCACCATCTTCTTCTTCTTCTTCATCATCATCATCATCATCTTCTTCTTCTTCAGCATCATTATTGTCGCCTTCTTCGGGTAGAATTAATAATTCCAATGCCAACTGTGGTATTTAGTGTAAATTTTTTTTTCTATTAGTTTTACTCATGCTGGTAACGAATGGATCTGAAGTAAGCAGAAATCTATTAAATATGTCTTCATTAGTTTTTTCCCGGCTGGATTTACGAGCAAAGTATTCCCTATAGTTTTTAAAATCTTTGATTCTAGCCTCTTGTGCTTCCTCTGAAAGCTCACCAATCGGCAAAAGGGCATTAGATATTATTTCCGGTCCATGAATAACAAATTTATGAAGGGTAGTTGACATTTTATACCAAGGATATTTTTCAACAAAATGCCTGGCAGTATTGTGAGCAAAGTCTCTAAACTTTTCACTATTTACCTCGTGGCCACATGACACGACAATAAGTATTATGTGCATTCTGTTAATTAACTCTAGATCAAGTTTTGTTATTTCTGAGGAAACTTCTGCATTCTTAAAAAACCTTCTCGCGGTATTGCCATCATTTGTGTTGCCAAAGCGTGGTTTTGGTTGGTCAATGATCAATCCAGTTCTTTATCTGATCTAGCTTGCCACTTTTTAAGTGGTAATTTATATGCCACATGGAGAAGACACTCAAAAAACCTACTCCAGCCATGGAGAATAGATAACCCGAACTGATACGTATCCTTGTTTACACTTCTGGTAATCATTTCATCAACACTATTGCTTCATATAACTATTGTTGGTAATATTGGCCCTAAGTGTTTCGGTGATAATTCCGTGCACTTTAAACTACTGACGCCATTATGTACATATTGGAACATTTTTATTCGTTGTAATTAAAACAGAACTTTTTTTCGTAAGTGAGCGTGAGTCAAAACTAACTCACGCACCCATCTCTAATAGAAACCAAACTCATTAACAACATTAACTTTAATACCGAAAATAAAGACAAAAGAGAGTAAGAAACAAACAAGTTGAATTTTTGTTTGTTTTTTTCAGCATATGTTTTTAGCAACTGGAGTTCATTCACAATAACTTAAATAAGTAAAAAACGCAGTAAACTCGCAAGATTTTTTTTTTTGGATATATAAGCTGATGTATCATATTATAAGAACATTTAATAAAATTTGCTTGATCTCGCTCAGAAACTTGTTAAAACTCAATGTATATATCGAAAATACCACATATATGGAGCACTTTAAAAAAAACATTAAAAATATTTGCAAAACATTTATTGAAACAAAATATATTTAATTATATGCCCAAATACCTGGAGTTGATGGTTCCATTGTAATATTTTTACTTTTAAAAGACTTAATAAAAATTATAAGTAGTCGAAATATCTCAATTTTCTATTTTAGCCACTTCAAGCAAAATTTGTAAAAATTATTTAACTTTGACCGCTCACTGCTAATAAAGTAAGTTACTCAGAGCAGTAATTTTAGCAATTAGTGATGTAGAATTTTATTCACTTTCACCCAATACCAAATATGTCTGTGCAAGATAAACTTCAGCTTTTGAATTAATCCTCGCTTTTGGTACATTTGAACCCTCTGTGCGATGTATCGAGTAACTTATACCCTCATCCCAAGTAATATTGTGGTCTGTGGTTTTTATTCCAACTGATAAATGAGTAGTTTTAGATAATAAAATAAACATTTGTTCCTATTTGTAATTAGTTGGTTAATATAATATAAATAATTAAAACAAAGGAAGAAAACATGAATTTTATTTCAGAAAATAGAGAGATTTTGAGAAATGAAAATTGATATTGAGAATTGTAAATTCCTATAAAGGAAATTAAAATGATATTGAAATATAATAACACTGTGGAAAATAAGGATCTGACAACGGATTCTGGTAGAGGGGGTAACGAAATAATACGTGTATCGACGTTTTGAAAGTTTATGTCTGACTTTTATTTTAAAGGGGGATTAAAATTGTACCTCTTTTGCACATTATTATTATGAATTGGCATAGGAAACCCAGTTATCCATACATTTTAGGTATAGATTGTGTTTATCAATTTAATGTAAAAATTTACGAAAAAATTTTTGTTATCCTTCTACCGCCTCAATATCTATATGGGTCTTTTTTGTTTTTTTTTGCGGAAAAGTGTAAAAAACACCTTATAATTTCTTTACCTCATCTACTAGAATCCCTGTTATTTTCAAAAAAGTTTCATTTTGTTCCACAGTGTAATTTGATGTTGAGAAAATATAAATTTATTGACTTTACATTTGTTTGGGAAAATAGAAAATGATTTTTCAGAAATGTAAATTGATAATGAGAAAATATAATTTTATATTAAGAAAATTAAAATGATATTAAGAAACAAAAAATTTATATTGAGAAAATATAAATTTAATTAAAGTTGATATTGGGAAATGAAACATTGATTTATGAAATTGATTTATTATTTATGAATGACAAAACACCATTAAAATTAAGAAAAACATATAATATGATCATGACAATAAATTGACCAACGTGCGTTGGTTTAAGAAATTACAACGAATATAAATAACTTTTTGAATTTTAAGGACTGCTAAAAGCTGCACCCTTATTATGAACAAAAAACAATATCGAAATCATTATAAAGGGTGTTTTTAATCCCGGTAAATATTGAAATTTTGAAAAATATTACAAATAAATTTAATTTTAAACAAAAAAATTTTATTCGAAACATCGAAACATTAACATTTGAAAATGATTTCGGGCATATGGTCAGGTCAGTGCGGCTGTTCATGACGAATCGCATTCTGGACGTACAATTTTGGGCAGGGTTCGTATTTCGCGGATAATGGGTTAGCTAGGTTAACCCATTATTATTGCCGTGGGGAATGGGTAGCGATCGTTTACCCTTTACCCACAGGGTATGGCGAAATTAATGGGTTACTATCCACAAAAGTGGGGAATTAGCCATCATGATTATCCATTACCGTCAGGGTAATGGGGAAACTAATGGGTAGCTACACATGACGATGTGGAATTACTCATCACGATTATACATTGCCGTCAGGATAATGGGGAGAATAATGGGCAGTTACCCATACCCATTTTTGATCGAAAAAATGAAAAGATTAGAAAAAATGTATATATCTCGGACACGGAGAATCCAAATGGGAAAATGATTAATTTTTGAGAGTTTGTAAGGCTTTTTCATTAAGTGGTTCAATTCAGATGGAAGAATTTGTTTTCCAAAAAATCGCCAAAATAAAAAAATCGAAAAATGTTACCTCCATAAGAGGGTTTTTTTTTTTAAAAAATCTCTAAAACTAAAATTTTTCAAATTAAAAAACAATCGCTAACACGCCCTCATGTCACTATCTCGGAAACGGCGCGTCCAATCGAAAAATTAATATTCTTTTTCTGGTTTCTAAGGGTTTTCGATAACCTGGCCCAATTCGTATGGAAGAATTTTGTTTAAAAAAATCGCCAAAATAAGTAAATCTCTAATAGAAAAATGTGTCTATAACTCGGAAACGGTGCACCTAATCGAAAAAATATTAAAAATTTTCGTGTCTCCGAGGGTTTCCGATAAACTTTCCCAATTCGTAAGGAACAATTTTTCTCAAAAAATCGACCAAATAAGAAAAACGCTAACAAAAAAAATTGGCTGTAACTCGGAAACCGTGGGTCCAATCGAAAAAATAAATAATTTTTCCGATTTTCTAAAGGTTTTTCATAAACTGGTCCAATTCGTATGGAAGAATTTTTTTCAAAAATCGCCAAACTAAAAAAAGAACTAAGAAAAAAATCGCCGAACTAAGGTAAAAAACCTTTAGAAACTTTAAAAAAATTATTATTTTTTCGATTGGACGCTCCGTTTCCGAGATAGTGACATGAGGGCGTTTTAGCGACTTTTTTTTATAGTGATGTCATATTGAAGATATCCATTGGTTCTTATTTTGGCGATATTTTTTAAAACAATTCTTCCACACGCATTGGGCCACTTTGTGGGAAACCCTTAGAAACCCCAAAAAATTAGTTATTTTTTCCGATTGGACGCTCCGTTTCCTAGATAACCCATTCCTTGGGTAACCCATTACCCATTAGGTAACCACACTTTGCCGGGGGGGTAACCACGAGCTCTGATTTTGGGTCACGTTTTCGAGCATTGCTGCTTTTATGTCACGAATACAACTGTGGCCTCTAAGGCGTAAATTGTTGCTGGTTTATCATAATAAACCTGTAAATTCACGTAGCCCAATAGGATATAATCGAGAGCTGTCAAATCTCACTACCTTGGAGACCAATTGACAGGTCAATTTCTCGAAATCAATTTATCGTCAAATTTTGATTTCAATAAATCGCTGGTTGCGGTCGCCATCATTGATCATGGTGCGATAACAATCTTCATTGACTGTAACGCAAGCTTCGGCTTCATTTTGGAAGCCACCGTATTGTAGTTTTTGGCATGAAATTGGCAGTGGGTTTGTATTGTTTTGGAATCCGAACTGCGTCTGAATGTGGTAGTGGAGTTTGTGCAGATGGAACACTTCCATATTGGTGACTCCTCGACCTTCTTCTATTCAAACCAAACCCATATTTCACTGTTGGTTGGCTCTAAGCAAATCCTTGATATTCCGTATGACATTTTATTATGACGGTTTTTCTCCCAATAATTTAACGCGAACAAACATGATCTGCACCCAGTCTACATTCTGAATCAGAGGAAGGTTGAAATAGTCGTCATAGGTTTCCGATATTTCTAAAATAATTTCTCTTGGAATTCGCCGTGCGGTGAATCTGCCGCATATGTAACACAATTTATTAAAGTGTTGTTGGCAATCAGTCATCACAATTTAATAAAAACTAATCAATTCAATTCAATTCAATTCAATTCAATTCAATTCAATGCAATTCAATTCAATTCAATTCAATTCAATTCAATTCAATTCAATTCAATTCAATTCAATTCAATTCAATTCAAGTCAATTCAATTCAATTCAATTCAATTCAATTCAATTAAATTCAATTCAATTCAATTCAATTCAATTCAATTCAATTCAATTCAATTCAATTCAATTCAATTCAATTCAATTCAATTCAATTCAATTCAATTCAATTCAATTCAATTCAATTCAATTCAATTCAATTCAATTCAATTCAATTCAATTCAGTTCAATTCAATTCAAATCAATTCAATTCAATTCAATTCAATCTCATCTAGCATATATCCTAATCTAAATAATAATATAAATCTAATCTAAATAATAAATATTATCTTCATAAGAGAAATATTAACTAATGTGTTTTTTTAAGAAAATTTAAATACATATTACTTGTAAATGCATTAACATCTGAATAATTCTGTTATATTTTCTGAATAATAATGGCTCTTGTTTTCGAGCCAAGCAAACAAAACGAGAACATGTTATTTTGTGTTGATTTTGTAGTCTTTTTTTGTAAAAATATTGTTTTCCATATTGTTTTCCATGGAAAATCGAAAAAAACCGAGAAATAACCGTAAATAAAACCGAAATTTAACAGCTTTCTCCGATTTTTCCTCTCTATAAAACCTAAACCGGTTTCCCGAAAATCGGACTTTTCGAATAAATCGAAATCCGGATATTCCAAATATGTTGGGTTTTTGAACACTCTAGTCACTAAATACGTTCAGATTTTATAAATATGTTCACAAATGTTGTCCAGCTTTACCACGGCTACAGTTTGTGATACAGAGTGACAAATTTGGAGTGCCTTGAAGTTATGTTGGAAAAGTGAAAAAACTATTTTTTTTTTTAAAAAAGTTCAGGAAGATCTGGGATTTGTTAAATTGGACGTGATACAACATTTCGTGGGTACCGATCAACTCAGAAGACTTGTCTATAACCAATACAATTGACTGGAATGTTGTTACACTTTTCATCTACAACAGTGTATGGGCGCCATAAAAAGCACGAAGTCGTTTATAAGTTGCGTGAGTCGATCACTGATTTTCAAAGTAAATTTGGATAATTTTGTAGATTGATCATAAATGTAAAAAAGTGAGCCCAGTAAGATAGTTAGTTTTGCAGCTAACTCTTTTGTCCAATCTAAGCAAGCAAAAATACAAGCATCTGATGATGAACTCTCTATTATCCACCAACTCCCAACCATTTTTCAATTCGAAAAATATTCCTGACCCTGTAAGCTTGTGTATTGAGTTTCTCATACATTAACTAAAAACTAACAAAATCGGTCATAAAATTCAAATTAAAAAACACCAATTAGTTTTTTAGGTTGTGAACTTCTATGAGTTCTATGAGCCAGCATTACTGACAAAACGATAATGAAGTCGATATTGATTGGTTTACATAATTAGCTGGCGGAAATTTAAAATTTGTACACCTGTCATTAATTGTAGTTATCTTTGCTCTGCTGTGATGTCCATAGCTATAACTCTCATGTTTAACATATCATAGTACGGCAGAAAATTATGTGAATAATTTTGCAACAAATGATTATTGATTTGACCTGTTTTCGTTTTTGTTTGATGATATTAAAATACCTACAAATGAGCAAGCAATATTTTTTTTATCATCGTCTCAAAATTAAGTCACTGACTGGTTAATATTATAACATTTGTTTGACAGACGCTGAAAGCAGGAACCATGCACAAGATCAGGCAAGATCCAAGTGTGCCAAAGTACTTCGACGCGAAAAGTTTCTTCACGAACAGCGTATTCGTGCTAAAGTCCTTTCTTCCCTAGTGGACGTAAGAGCTTTTGGTCATTTGCAAGAAGAATAAAGGATAGTTCTTCCTCTATAACAACTTTTCTTAAAGATGACATAACATTCACTGAACCGGTTGATAAAGCTAACCTCTTGGCTGAAATGTTTGCAAGGAACTCTTCCTTGCCGGATAGCAATCAACCACTCCCCGTGATCAATTACGTATCTTGTTCCATGCCAAAGATATTTTTTCGACAGCGAGGAGTTAAAAAGGTTCTTGCGAATCTCGTCGTAGGTAAATCCCCGGGCCCGGATGGCATATCTGCACTGGTCTTGAGTAGGTGCTCTTCGACACTGGCGTGTCCACTGCGCAATCTTTCCAACCTTGCATACCGTGCCGGAGTCTTCCAGGCGCGTTGGAAGGTTGCTAATGTCCAGCCAATCCCTAAAAAAGGTGATGCAAGTAACCCTGCAAATTATCGCCCAATTGCAATTTGCTCTGCGCTCTCGAAGGTTATGGAGAGCATGGTTAATCACCATCTAGTGAAGTATCTTGAGTCCAATGACCTTCTTAACGATCGGCAATATGGCTTCCGTAGAATGAGATCTACTGGAGACCTGATGGCGTTCCTTTCGGAACAGTGGAGTCGATCCATCCACCGGCTTGGTGAGAGTAAGGTAGTGGCTCTTGATATTTCCAAACGCCGGACGATGAAGTCAAACGCCGGACGATGAATGAAACACTCGACCGCGATCTGGTGTCCATTGTTGAATGGGGTCAAAAGAATAGACTAGATTTTAATGCGAGTAAGACCCAGTGTTGTTTGTTGTCGCATAAACGTATTGCTGGCTCAGGTGTGTCGTCATTGTCTATGGACGGTGTGAATATTGATGAATCAGACGCTCTTGATGTTCTGGGCATGAAAATACAATGTGATGTCCGTTGGGCAAAACATGTATTTGAAGTGTCGAAAGATGCATTCAAGTGTCTAGGCTTTTTGCCATGCACATTGCAGCAACCATGCACATTGCAGGAACCATGCACATTAGGGTGGGGTGAAAATATATTTTTTTGAACTTGAAAATTCCATACACAGAAAGAGCCATTAATTTTATTAAACATTTATTACTTATAATGGGTGTCTCAGTAAGAATGCACTTTTTCATTGAAAAATAACAACACGACTTTTTTGAGATTGTTGTGATTTTTTATTGCATTGTAAAGAAGACATGTTCCGATTAGGTATGGGATAAAATATCCGTCAAATGACCCCACGGTTCTGATGATACGCCATTACACTATTCATGCAATTTTCCATGACTTTTTCACAGAGATGTGGGTATATCCCACCGATGCCGCGTTGGATCTCGGATTTGAGCTCAAGAATTGTTTCTGGTTTATGGGCATAAACCCGAGATTTCACAAAACCCCAAAGAAAGAAATCCCACGGCGTTAAATAGCAAGATCTTGGTGGCCAGTTGATATCGGAATTTCTTGAGATAATTTGTTCTGGAAATCGTTGCTGCAATAAATTGATTGTTTCATGCCCTTTGTGGCAGGTGACGCCATCTTGTTGAATCCACATGTCGTCCGATCCATGCTGTCCAGTTAACGCCACAAGCACTGAGTTGTCATGTTCCTGTAACGAATGTCGTTGACAGTCACTCATCTTCAAAAAAAGTAAGGCCCAATCACGCCGCCTGACCAAAATCCGAACCTTTCTCATGGACTGCTGATCCCCAAATTCGACAATTTTGTGTATTCTCGAAGCCATTCAGATGGAAATGCGCTTCATCGAAGAAGGTGACTTTTTTTGCAACATTGGCATTGAGTTCACTTTGCTTCATTACCCATGGAACGAATTGCTGGCGTTCTCCATAGTCTACTGGTGTGAGCTTCTGAGTAAACTGAATCTTGTACGCATGAAGGTGGAGGTCTTTTGTCAAAATTCGCTTCGTAGAGCTTCGTGAAATTTGTAGTTGTTGAGAACGAGGGCGAATTGATGTTTTCTGGTTTTCGGCGACACTCTCGTTTACAGCAGCAATGTTTTCAAGAGAGGAGGAAAACGTTGACGTACTGTCCATAGCCGATCCAGTTTCTTGAAAGGTTTGGTCATTCTTCGTATGGTTGACACATTAGGAGCAATTTCTCGACTGAAAATTCTTGGAAGTTTGCGAACGGTCCCAGTATAACTTTCCACGTTTTTGTAGTAAGTTTTCAGAATTATAACGCGTTGTTCTTTCGTAAAGCGCTCCATTTTTAATACTCGGAGTAAACATATGCTTACAAAGAGATGCTATTTAGGGCTCAGCAAGCAGTTCAGGAACAAAGCCCTCTCTCGACGGACAAAAGTCCAACTATATCAGACTCTCATTTTACCAGTCCTAGCATATGGCTCCGAAACTTGGATCATATTGCAAGCGGATGAAAAACACCTGGGAGTATTCGAGAGAAAAAGTCTCCGTAAAATATATGGTGCTGTTAGGGAAAACGGCGAGTACCAACGTCGCTGGAACCAAGAGCTATATAATTTATATTCTGTCGTGGACAAACTTAGGCGAATCAAATTAGGCCAGTTGGGGTGGCTAGGCCATGTTATCAGAATGGATGAAGATGAACTAGCGCGAAAGGTTTTCGATAACGTACCCGATGGAACCAGGAAAAGAGGACAACCAAGACTCCGCTGGAAAGACCAGGCAGAAGAATCCCTCCGTATCTTTGGTGTTACCAACTGGCGAGAAAAGGCGAAGGATAGAGCCAGTTGGAAGAATGTGTTGAAATTTGTTTAATATGTTTGTTTAATTAATATGCGTAAGACGTCTGACCTCATTAGATTGCAAGATAGTCAATAAAAGTAAACGTATATGACAACTGCCAAATTTCACAGTTGCCACTTGCACAAACAAAAAACGACACTACATTTAAGAAGTGGAACCTCACTGAGACACCCGTCACAAATAAAAATCAATTAAACAATGTAATAGGCAAAAATTTTACTAAACGCGTTTTTACTGCAAAATAATATTATGTAATTTAAAACACAAAAAAATTCTGTATAAAAGTATAAAATACTTCGGATGTGGCAGCGGAATTTGTCGGTTACCATAAACTCCATTACAAACCCTTCGGACATGACACCCAACAATTGGAATTGCCTCAACCGAATTATAAACCACGGTTGTAACATCCTAATTTTTCGATTGTCACAACCTCATTTCATTTCTGATTGAGTTGCAGTAATCGAATTTGGGATCCTTTCATTTGTGACTACCGCTCAATATTGGTACGGCTAATTCAACTTTCTAACTGATATTTTTTGTGAGAATAGTTTTAGCAGCAGCTGCACTCACACAAATTACATTATCTTGCATTGCAGAAATTATCCAAAATGTTTGCATTTCGAGTCTGGATCACATGCAATTTGTGTACGAGTATTTTCAAAAATAATGATATTTGAGATGCTGCCAGTACGAAGGTAAGACCTTTTTATGACCACAAAATTATAATTTAGACAATCCGGAATCTACAAATAATTGTAAAAATGTTTGGTTTAACACATTCAAACCATAATTCATTATTAAGGTAATTGCATAATCTCACGGCAAAGCGTGTACACTTGCTACTTATAAAGTAAATATATACAAATACATATAATGTATATAAAACATTGACATTGCCCAGAGAGCTAAAGAAAATTACTTTAAACCCCGCAACGATGTTGCTTTTTATTTTTATTTTTTTTTGCTGTGAAACATATTAAAATTTAATTTCAAATCGGAATAATTACTATGAAATAGACCTCCATCACGTTCATTCACATCTCCCGCCCGACTATAATTGCCAGTGGAATAGAGAGGGAGAGAAAAAGAAAAAACGAAAAATCATCAGCTGTCGTGAGAAAAAATATGGTTTTACTTCTTTCTTTTTTCTCTGTTTTGTAATGACCTTGGTTGTATTTCTTGCATGATGAAATTATTTATAATACTTGTGGATAATATTATGTATAAATCAGGTTTTATTCTCCTCTTTGCTTGTTTCACTTTCCTACAAATAAATGCACGAAAATCAAGCGCACGCTACAATGGATATACCGAGTGAAATGAATGGCATAAAATTGTGGAATAAGGTTTTTATTTTTTGAATTCGATATCCCAAGGATGCTGTTCAGAATATTTCATTCGAATCGTGTTCACTTTTACTGTTTTGCATGTCCAGTAGTCCATGTGTACTACATTTTAATATAACCAAACTCATGTGTCACCCCTGTGAAATTTATGTATGAACTTTTTATAACGAACCTAAACATTTTCAAGGGAAAGATTTACAAATCTGGTGTTGGTGTACAAACTCAATTGTCTTATGTTGTGCAGTTTTTCATCTGCGAACAGACTTTTTACCGTTCACACTTGAAATTTACTGTAGTACCTTTTAAAGGCGTTTTTAAATTGAATCTTCGACAAGAATAATACGACAGGGTACACTTCACTTCGAAATCGTACAGAAACACGGTTATCAAAAATCAATAACAACAAATAGCTATATTCCAAATCATCCACCTAGTAATCAATTTCACAGCACATATTTTTAAATATTTTCTATCAAAAAACCTATTTAAAATCAATTAATATTTTCGTCTAACGAACAGATTAATCGCCACAGCAAAAATAATTGCCTTAACAACAAAAGTTTTGTCTTTGTGATAAACATGTTTCATTGCCGCAATGAAAGTGTTTCATTGCAGCATCAAAAGCACCTGTTTTGAAAAATGAAGTATCCACATTTGAAAAAAGTAAGAACATTAAAACCAAACCTTTATTCCAACCATTTTATAACATATTCTAACTTTCGAAGAAAAATTCAAATTTTTTTGTTTAAAGAATATTTTGTCCATTTCCTAAGAGTCATACAGATCAGGTGTTTATTTCTGCAAAATATAAACAGTCGGCACCAAATATTCTTCTAAGAAATATCTTCAGATCGAATTATATTTAATAAAAATCATGTGGTAGAGCCCCACCATAAAACGTAGAACACTACAACAAATACAAATAGTTATGTTCTATAAATACAGTTAGACTTCGCTTAACACGTACTTCTTATAGCATGGCCTCGCTCTAACACTCTTCTCTATTTGCGACATATTTTCCTTAAACACGGTATAAAGCCTCATTATAATACGGTAACCAGGCAACAAACTTTTTGCTCAATATGTTGTTTGGTTTATACACCTGCATACATATATTGTTTGGAATGAGTATAACTATAAAGCGTTCAAATTGACACTTTAATCTTCATCCATAACCTGACCTGACGATTGCCACGTGTTTTAATGCGTCATCCCGACATGGATCTAAAGCTTCTCTTATATGTTTTGTCTTATTTTAACTAAATAAGGGGTTTTCAACAGAGACGCTACAAAAGTAAATCACAGCAAACGAGGCCATATTTTTTCCCGCTCTTTTGACATTTCTCTTCAGTAAGGTTTGCCATTTCATCATGGAAAGATATACGAGCCAACAACGAGTCGAAATTATTAAAATGTACTAACGAAATTTGGAGTCAGTGACCTCAACTTTAAGACCGCTACGTTCAATTTATGGTCGTCAGCGATGAGGCTCATTTCTGGCTGAATGGCTTCGTCAATAAGCAAAATATGCGTTATTGGTCAAACAGCAATCCACACGTAATCCATGAGTCACCATTGCATCCCGAAAAATTTACGGTTTGTTGCGGTTTATGGGCCGGCGGCGCAATTGGTCGTCATTGGGCCGTACTTCTTCCGTAATGATCAAGACCGGCACATTACTGTGAATGCGAATCGCTACCGTTCAATGATAACCGAATATTTTTGGCCCCAATTGGATAATGTGGACTTGGAGGACAGGACGGCTCCACAAGCCACACAGCGAATGCCACAATCAATTTATTGGAAACTAAGTTTGGTGAACGTGTTATCTTACGAAATGGCCCAGTCGATTGGCCGCCTCGGTCGTGCGATTTGACGCCGTTAGATTATTTCCTGTGGGGCTACGTCAAGTCTATGGTCTATGCCAACAAGCCAGCGACGATTGATGAACTTCGTACGAATATCGAACGTGAAATTGCAGCAGTATCGGCCGATTCATGCTTGAAAACCGTCGAAAATTGAGTTCAGCGTCTGGATTTTGCCCGTGGTGGCCATGCAAAAGAAATCGAGTTCCATACATAATGGCATCGAACGTACTTTCAGAGGAATAAAGAATTTCATTGGTATCTAAAACCGGTTTTGTTTTATTTAAAAAATATTTTGTAGCGCTCTTATTGAAAAACCTGATACATGTATTTTTGTTTAATTTTTTATATAAAACCAAGCAAAACAAAATTTAAAATCGTGGCTGCTACAGAATCGAAATATACTGATGTAGCGCATGGAATCAGTTGTCCATCCATATCAAAGGTCTAAAAAATACAACGTAGATGAGTGTTGGAATAACATTTGGCCATCATTAGTTGAAAAAGAACAACAGGTCGAACTCAGAACTTGCAGAAGGGAGGGAACTCAATTGAAATCGTAAAGTAAAATTTAATCACAATTCCGGACGCAGCGATACTGATGACGTGAGTGAAACTGATGGGTTAACAGTAAAAGACTTATAAAACAGAGTTAGAACACATAAAAACATGGAGTCGTTTTACTTAAATGCCGAAGCTTCTGCTGAAAGGTGATTACATTCTAAAAAAGATGTTGAAAAATTAATTTTATCATACAAAGACATTTGGAGACAACATTCCAACGACCAAAACCACCCACGTATGACAAATTTAAGCAGTTTGAACTGCGTTTCAGTTACTTTTTGATTTAATTTCTTTTTTCAAACATATTTTTAAGTGCTGTTTTTTAGTTTATTGGAAGAGCACACTGTATGTCTGTATAAACCACAGCTTTAAATAAAATTCCAAAAACCTTAAAAAACAAATATTTTTGTATGTTTTTAGAAATCATGGAACGATAATTTTGAACTAGTCTCGTTAATGGTTTAACAGGATTTCTATTAACACGGTGATTTCTTGTAACGTAACCCCCGTATTAAACAAGGTCCACCTGGATATAACTTTAAAACAAAACTTCAGCACAAGTGCGTGTAAGGAAGAAATGCGTGTTTGTAATGTAATAAAGTGGCCGTCGGTGGTGCAATGGTTGTGTGCGCGGCGCTTGTGCATGAGGACGTGGGTTCGATCCCTACTCTGACCACCTTAAATTTCTTTCGACGACCTCGCTTAGTGATGGCGATACCATCGAGTATTTAGCCATGAAAAGGTTCTCCAAATACCGTTCGGCAGCGATGTAAAACTGTAGGTCCCAATCAGTGAGTGTGAAACTAGAACGCGCACAGCTCACAGGTTGTGAGAAGCTCTCCCTAATCCATTCATGGGATGTAATGGGAAACCATATATTTATGTTAATTGAATAAAAGCGATCAGACGAGAGATAGAAAGAGGAGAGAAACCCAAACCCCGAACGCTAAGCCGCAGATGTGTAGAGTCACAAACATTGAAACGATCGTCCACCACCGTGACTTCAAATCCTGGTTCGGCCTGTTTACATTGCTGCTAATTGCAGAAATAAATCCCTGATCTGTATTGTAAATAATTTCAGATCGAATTATATATAACAATTTTTTTTTATTTACTTCAAATTAATATATTAAAAATATATATTGAAAATTTAAAATAATCCAAAACGTTTAAATCTCAAACCAATACGACTTTTTTGTAATTACCGAAAATAGAGTTTGTACAGCTAATGGTCAAACAAATAATATTGGTTGATATATTTTGTTGCAGTAACGACGTAATCGTCGTATGTCCGAATCAGTTCATTGTACCAATGTAAACACGATAACGAATATGTTTCATCCTGACGACGAAGCGTAGTTGTATTAGTGAAGTTTACCACTGTTTCGTAATAGAAGTTATCATGCACACAGTTTTAATGCAGCTAAAAGAGGAAGGGCTGTGGTTGCAGATGTAAAGAATAGGTTAAAGAATAGTATTAATTTTTTTTTTGAAAAATGCTACCAAATAAACGCAGCTGGATCATATCACAGCGATTCAAGCTTTATTGAAAGTATTAAAGTTTCCGATTAGATATGAAATATAGTTTCATTCATACGACTGCCTTGGTTATATTATATATATATATCTCTGCCAAATGTGCATTAGTAATACAAGCAAGAAAAGTTGCAGCGATAGAGTAATGACGTATAGAGTCACCAACTCTCTCAGTAAATTAATGACATTTGGTGTGTTGCAGATGGGCGGTTGGATGTTGGAAGGTAATGCTTTAATAAAACCAAATAGAGGCAATAACTCAAGCCAACCAACAATAAATCAGCAACGGCAGTTCGTTTTGTGCGTTAAAATTTATGTTTAAATACACTACAAATATATGTATTCTAACAATAAATTAATTTTTCACAGCGCCATTTTGAAATCTTAATCAGGTATATTTTTGCGATTGGTCGGAAATTTCTCAAAATATTTCGCGAGTTTGGGTTTAATTATATTTATTTTATATCTTAATGTAAAATTAAAAATAAAGTAAATTTAAAATTTCGTTCGAAAATTGGGAACAAAAAGACTTCATCAATATTTCAAAATTTTGAAGATATATTTTACTATTTATGCTCACCATGGCACGTCGTTTGAGTCCAATATTGGCAAAAAAAATTACAAAATATATTAGGGTTCGGTAGGGGTTATAAGTACTCTCGTATAAAAAAGTTTGACGTTTTCGTAATCAGCTCTTTAATATTCATTTGAGATAACCGCCCACGTCTGAAATTCTAAAAAACTCGATTTTCCGTACACCCTGGTATACATGTTTCAAGTTTTTATTATGAATATATTGGGATTATAATCGATGTACGAGCGCGCTCCCCAAACTAGACGAGCTGACTTATAGATGGTGTCAGTAATTTGAAAAAAAAAAATACTTCGGTGAAAAGCGGTAACCTTATAACACATATGTTTTAAGTTTTAAGGCGGTACTTTGTTTAAAATTTTTGTTTGAGCCATCAAAAGTAAACTATCTCAGTGAATTTGTTAATAGGGGACAAATTGGTCACAGTTATGTAATTCAATATTTCCATTTGAAAGGTCCCAATCCAAGCAATGTTAAAGCCGATCTAGACTCTACTCTGGGGGAGTCTGCGCCTTCGTTTACGACTGTAAAATATTGGGTAGCAGAGCTTAAACGAGGCAGTACGGGCTGTCAAGCCGAACGACGTAGTGATCGACCAATTGAAGTGTCCATGACAGACACGACTAAGAAAATCCACAAAATGGCATTGGATGATCGTCGGCTGAAGTTGCGTGAGCCAGCGAAAGTGATAGGCACTTTAAAAAATGCTACAACATCGAATATTGACCGAAGATTTGCAGATGAGAAAGCTGTGCGCAAGATGGGTGCCGCGCTTGATTTCAATAGAGCAAAAACAGCATCTTGAAGATGTTTCAGTAGAGTGCTTGGCGATGTTTCACTGCAATGACGCTGAATTTTGCGTCGATTTATAACCATGGATGAGTCATGTGTCCACCACTTCACACCAGAGACAAAGGAACAGCCAATGCAGTGAACTGGAATGGTGCCATGTACAGGCAAGGTCATGGCGTCTGTGTTATTGATTATCTTTAGAAACGAAAACCATCAACGGTGAATATTATGCTAATTTATTGCAGCGTTTAGGTGATGACATTGTGAAAAAAGGCCGCATTTGGCTAAAACGGAAGTATTGTTTCATAAAGACAATGCTCCAGTTCACACATCCAATATTGCGATGGCCAAAATAAATTAGAATTAGAGTTCGAATTGCTTCATCACGCACCTTATTCGCCAGATTTAGCTTTTTCGGACTATTTTCTATTACCAAACTTGAATAAATGGCTCAGTGATAAAAGATTTGCCAACAATGAAGAGGTGGAGTCTACGGTTGCTGACTATTTTAATGAGTTTGACAGTTCTTACTATAAACTAGTTATCGAAGCTATTGAATGTCGGTGGGAAAAGTGTATCGAGCTAAAAGGAGATTAAGTTGAAAAATAAAGAAAATTTTCACCAACATTTTTGTATCTTCTTTGTAAGGTCGGGCAGTTTTGGGAATTATATCCATTTTGAAACCGTAGGTAATCTCCATATGCGAAAAGAGAGTTAAAATAAAAATAAAAGATTTCCCGTTACATCCCATGTAGGGATGAGGGAGAGCTTCTCACAATCAGTTAGCTTTACGCGTTCTAGTTTTACACTCACTGATTGGGACCTACAGTTTTAAACCGATTCCGAATGATAGTTTGAGAAGCATTTTCATGGCTAAATACTCGATAGTGTCGCCGTCCCTAAGCCAGATAACTGCCGCCGAAAAAAATGTTAACGTTGTCATAGCAGGGATCGGTCCCACGTTCTCATGTACAAGAGCCGCCCACACTGCGCACGTTTGAAAAGAGTGGCAAATTCCCATTTCTTAATTTTAGATTATGCCAACAGGGATTATGACCGGCCACCGCACGTTGCGGGATGGGGCCTAAATGAAGAAAAATTAAACAACGTTTGTTACCAGTACTATGCTACAACCCAGTATTATCAACAATATTGGGTACTTTTGCTTTGGTTTGTGTCTAGACTAACATATGTTGGGAAATTTCTTGTTTAGTGAGAGGTTTAATAGGTGGAGCCTGTAATCAATATTTAGTATATATTGTAGTTTTGAACCCAATAAAAAGTAAATTTAGAAAAGCCAAAGTGAAAGAAGTTTAGAAAAATAAAATTTTCTTAAAAAAAGTTAATTTTCTCAAAAAAATACCTATTCATATTCTTAAACAAAGTACCTTGCTTTAAAAAAATAAATTTTCTTACAAAAAGTACTTTTTCTTAAAAAAATATTTTTTTTTAAATAAGTACCTTTGTTTAAAAAGGTACATTTTCTTGCAACAAATTGCCTATTCTTAAAAAACTAAATTTTCTTTAAAGAGTACCCTTTTTGTGAAACAAAATAAATTTTCTTGAGATAAGTGCCTACTCGTAAAAATGTACATATTCTTGAAAAAGGACAAATCCTAAAAAAAATTCTCATTTCTTAAAAAAAATTTTCTTCAAAAAAATACCTTCTGTTAAAACAATACCTTTTCTTACAAAAAGTCATTTCTTAAAAGTACCCTTTCTTAAAAATAAAATAATAACTTTTCTAGAGAAAATAAGTACATTTTCTAAAAAAAATAACCTGTTCTTAAAAAAGTACTTCTTTGTAGAAAAAAATCATACTCTCATGGTTTTTTTTCCAGAAAGTACTTCTTGTTAAAAATAGTACCTTTTCTTAAAAAACATTGTACAAAAAAAATTGTTCTTAAAACAAGTTTCTCGTTTTACAAAAAGTTGATTTTCTTAAAGATCAATTTACTTTTGGAACTAACTAGACCATAATACACTCCGGTTCACTTATTTAAAGGCACTAAAAATTCCATATTCAGCAGCCTGTAGCTTTTGCAATTTGTAACCGATTGCAGAATTTTAAAATGAAAATGGACGCGAGACATCTTGAGATATAAAAAAATCGTGACAATAGTGGTTTCCTAACTAAAGAACTTTCTTGAGCAATTTATAAAAAAAAGTCCAAAAATGTGCTATTTTTTTTTTGGTTCACTTGAATAAACGCACTTTAACTAATTTTAATGAAAAACAGTTTTTCTTGTTTCTTTAATTTATTTTACTTTATTTAAGAACTATTAGTAATGGGTACAACCCCCTTTGTTTTTAGTAACTTCAAATATACGGGGTTTCATTGTGTAATAAAACGAAATTTGATTCCAAGCATCCTTAATGGCCTAAATTAGAGACTGTTTGTCATCAAATTGTCTACTTCCATCATAGCTCTTACGAGATAACCAACCCCAGACATTTTCGATAATGTTTAGATCTGGCGAATAGGGTGGCCAGTCAAGAATATTAAAATTTTGGATTGCAATGAACTCCTTTACTACTCTGGCGTTGTTTATAGGCGCATTATCCTGTTGCAATATCCAAGATATGGGACCAAATAGCCCACAGAACTTCGGAAAAGCCGATTCCAATAACGTTTTATAGCTTGCACCAAGGTCGATGGTGCCATGTATGTTATAGTAACCCACACCGTAATGCCGCCCTCTCGGCTGTGATGTCGGTTCAAAAAACGGTTTTTTTTTTGCACAGATCATGGAAATAATAGTTGCAGCCATCAGGCCAAACCAAATTAAACTTCTTCTCATCCGTAAATACAACGGTTCTTCAGTCATTTACATGACCTCTAGGCTGCACATCCTATACCATGTAGTCCCTTCCGCATTGAAGCCGCTTCTCCTTACGAGAAGCATTAGGTGGCGGTTCTTTTGTGTAATTTCAGGTATTTAAGATACTCACAGTTACTCTGCGTACTGATGACTTGTTCGCTTCCACACCAGCTTGAGCTCTTATTTTTAAGAAGGATAAGGCAGAATTAGAAGCAATTCTGATGATTTTTCTTTTCTCATACGTAGATAAAGACAATGAAACGCTACCTTTAATCCATACTCCTCGGGGTCTTTGATGTAATTGCCTACAACTGTTGGACTCCGTCCAATTTTTTTAGTTATTGCGCGGTTAGAATATCCTTCAGAACGGTAAACATCGATTTTAGTTTTTTCCGATAGATTTAAAATTTTTTGTTTTGACATTTTGACTTGTAAAATGATTAAGATGTAATAAATTGTAATAACCAAACGCTCCCTACAAAAATCATCGCTTACTTTCAAACTAATAAAGTGCCTTTATTCAAGTGAACCAAAAACATAGCATATTTTTGGACATTTTTTATAAATTGCTCAAAAAAAGTTCTTTAGTTAAGAAACCACTATTGCATGACTTCTTTTAGATATCAAGATGTCTGGCTTCCATTTCCATTTTGAAATTCTGCAATCGGTTACAAATTGCAACAAATACAGGCTGCTGAATATGGAATTTTTAGTGCCTTTAAATAAGTGAACCGGGGTGTATATAGCGAAAGGAACTTCGTTCCAAACGGGTGTCCCCTGACACCTCATGTAAATTTTGTCTAAGCTCGCAGCATGCAAGTATTTTGCAAACATTTAATGTTGGTTTACTATTCTCAATTTGTGTAGAATGTCTCTTATTCGACTTTTGCCCACTTTATTCATAATACTTATTGTAAAACGAACTTACACTCCAACACTTGGGGATTAGTCATCTATCGATTGATTCATTTGTGTTCGTGTAAAAATCAAAAACAACTGCAACAGCAGCAACAAATTTAATCTATTCATCGCTATGTAAAGTTCAATTTTAAGACATTTGGCAAGCCTGGTAAAATGTTGCCCCCAATCCAATTGGTGGTATCTGCTGCCATGCAATAACGACATCTTTAACTACCACGCAAAATTCCATAACAAACAATAAACAAACAAACATGTTGTTTCGTTTATGACAAACTACGCAATGAAACCAGAAAAAGAAGAAACGGCAGATAGATGATGCACTGCAGCTACGAATATTGCCACAAAACAAGTTCAAACCAATCAACAAGAGATACTGACCTATGACAATTAAGTGGCCTGAAAACACCAAACTAAGCGATAGCCGTGTAAAACGTACACAGTGTAACATGTGCAAGACACAGAGATGACGATAATTATGTTGGCTGACCACTATCGTATTGATACACTACAACAGAAACAACAATAAATCGACGCAATCGGACGTCTTCAATCTGTTTTATTATGGTCAGTCAAAATGTTTGAGTGAACAGACATTTTTATAGTTGTTAGCTGTGTTTTTTTATGGTTGGAATTGCTGCAATAATTCTTCGTGTCATTTAAAAGAAAATTTATGCGTTTGTGAATTCATTAAAAAGTAATTTATTTGCTTTTGTTTTATTATATTTTGGGTTTAAATTATTTAAATTTGTTTTGTTTTTGGATCGTATGTGTTGGCGCAAAAGCAATTTTTGCTAATTTTGACCCATTTTTATTTCTTCAAAATCACATTAGGTAGCCAATTTAAGAGTTGGGTTTTTAACTCATGGTCATGCTAAAAAAAAAGACAATAAAAATCGAAAAATAGTTATCAATAAAACTGTATACACTTAAATTGATTGAAAATTGTTACGCGTTTGTATGCCACCGTCCATGTTGAGCTGATTTAGCGTCGTAAAAGAAGTTGCTGTTAAATGCCAAATGTAACCAATTGTTCAAGTTCATGTTGATCATGACAACGAAATTTTTCTACGCTCTTTGTAGGTGTTTCGGATTTGCACCCCGTTTGCGAACAACTATCATTTGTTGTGGACACTATCGAGTATTTGATGAAACAAAATCTACCTAATGCATTGCTGCTTTGAATCTGTGCAAAAGTGTAGGTGTGGACAGTGGGAAGATATTAGCTTAATTTCCTATCATTTCGTACAAGACTGTCATAACTTAAAATTTGCAATTATACCTTTGTCGTTCCGACGAATATTTTCATGGAAAATGAGTTAACGTATAATCTCGTTACCTCGAGGAAAAGAGGTTGATAAACAACTCAAATAGTTGCATTACAGCGATAAATATGATTCCTATTTTATTCACGCGACGAATATGATTCATTACTGCGATCAACTGAGCATCTACTTATTAAAGTTGTCTAAACATTAGAATGAATCTATTATTCTAAGCTAATATGTTTTATTCTCCTTTTAATAGTTTGATGAAAATATATGGTTTTTATTTTTAATTTTGTGCATAGGTCTGTGTTAATTTTGTCATCACATTGGTTCAATTCAAGTACTTTTTAAAAATTCAGTAAAATTAATTAAACTTAATTTGGCTTTATTATAAAATTATTTAATAAATATTCCCATTATTTATAGAACATGATTTCATTCATGTTTCTGGCTTCGTATTAGCTCATCTCGTCAGTCCAATTTTCCAAGACTTTGTTGACGGTTTATTGTTCTATCTGACGAATGGACCAGATGATATTTGCCCCACAAGAAAAAATCTAAAGGGGTAAAATCGATGCTCCGAGGCGGCCAATTGATATCGCCAAGACGGCTGAAAACACGATTACCGAACTTAGTGCGGTACCAAATATTATCATCGAAGTGAAGTGGGCCCGCCATGGCAGGCCCACCTTCTGTACCAGGTTTAAATAGACCAAATCGATTGGATTAGTTCTAACGTCAATTCTAGTTACCTTATTCAGGATGTTATGTGTAATCTAAAATTCAGGACATTGATTTGTGAAGAGATCCTTATAGAGGATGAAATTTAACATTTTTAATAGCTTTTCAGAAAAAGTTCACAAAGGTTAAAAAAGATAAAATTTTTTCAATTTCTTTATATGGTTTTACCAATAGTTGAAAATTTAGCAATAAAAACTCAAGCACTATAAAACAAGACAAGATCCTTAAAATCGGTGAAAACGAATTGCTGTGATATATGTATATGAAAACTTCTCAGAAAATTAAAAAAAATTGGAAAATTTTCACTCTTAATATTCACGTATGATGTTGGAAATACGAAGCAGAAATTTCATAGAAAATGTCAAGGACATTGAAACAGGACTAGGTCCTTAAATCGAAGAAAACCAATATCCTACATATAAAGTGTCCGCCATCTAACGTTTTTTTTTCAACTAGTGCTTATTTCGTGAATGGTAACACTTAGCTCATGTCTGATTTGACAGATAATTAGTTTTATCCTTCCGCTGAACGAATATGGTTGTGTATACGCTTGAACAACGCTGGGAAATATTGCGACATTACTTTGAAAATCATGGTAATGTTGCAGAATGTGTGCGAAAATTGCGTACGGATTTTGGAAGAAGAAAAGCACCGTCAGCTCCGTATGTTCGTTATCTTGTGAAAAAAGTGAAAGAAACTGGCATCCTCAGCGATAAACCAAAGCGTGAAAAGCCAAAAATAGTGCGTACACCCGAGAATATTGCTGCTATTGCTGCCTCAACATCAATTCACCGCCGTTCTCAACAATTGAACATTTCGGAGACATCATTGAGACGAATTTTGCATAAAGACCTTGGTATGACGCCATACAAAGTCCAATTGGTTCAGGAGTTGAAGCCATCTGACCATCCAATGGGTTTTCGCTAAGTGGGCCTGCGATCTCCAATGGGTTTTCGCTTCGCTAAGTGGGCCTGCGATCGACTTACAGAAGATGCCGATTTTGCCAAAAAAAATCATCTTTTCAGATGAAGCTCATTTTGATCTTGGTGGGTATATATGTAACCAAGCAAAATTGTCGCATTTGGGGCACAGAAAACCCGCACGAATACATTGGAAAGCCGATGCACCCAAAACGAGTCACTGTTTGGTGCGGATTTTGGTCCAGAGGCATAATTGGGCCATTTTTCTTCGAAAATGAGCAAGGAGTGGCCGTTACAGTCAATGGCGATCGATATCGGGCCATGTTGAACGAATTTTTGTTCACAAAAATTGAAGAGGACGACATTGGCAACATTTGGATTCAACAGGACGGCGCTACGTGCCACACAGCCGAAGCTACACTCGATGTTTTGCGCCCTGTTTTTGAAGATCGCATTATCAGCCGCAGAGCTGATGTCGTTTGGCCACCTCGGAGCTGCGATTTAACACCATTGGACTATTATTTATGGGGTGCCCTCAAAGATAAGTGTTACGCCGACAAGCCAGAGACAATTGACGCTTTAAAGGACAATATTCGTGAATCCATTGGTGAAATACAGCTGCACACAATCGATAATGTGCTTAAAAATTGGACCGATCGTGTAGGCCACTGCGTGGCCAGCCGAGGCAGCCATTTGAATGAAATTATTTTCCATTACTAACCGGAAGGATTGTACTTTCAAATAAAAAAAGAAATTTGAGAAAATATTCATGAGATTTTTTTTATAGCATTTTCAAAAAAAAAAGAAGTTATTTGGCGGACCCGAAAACTTCTCAGAAAACTAAAAAAAGTTTGGAAAGTTTTCACACTTTAATATTCTGATATGTTATTTCAAATACCAAGTAGAAATTTTAAAAAAAATCCAAAGACATTGAAACAGATCTAGGTCCTTAAAATCGAAGAAAACCAATATCCTCCATATATATGAATATTTCTCAGAAAATTAAATAAAGTTTGCAAAATTTTCACACTTTAATATTCCCATGTATTATTGTAAATATAAAGTAGACATTTTAGAAAAAATTGCAACGGCATTGAAACAGGACGAGGTCCTTAAAATCGAAAAAAAACAATATCCGCCACAAATATGAAAACTTTCAGAAAATTAAGAAGTTTGAAAAATTTTCACACATTAATATTCACACCTATTGTTGCAAATACTAAGGAAAAATTTCATAAAAAAATGTCAAGGACATTTCATAATAATGGCGGGAATTGGATTTCGTGGATTTTAAGGACCTAGGCCTTTTTCAATGTCCTTGACATTTTTTCCAAAAATGTCTTATCATTAACACAAGTGACGTGTATGGAAATAATGGTGGGAACCTGTCCGCCAAAAATATCATACATTTTAATGTTTAATGGCATATATAGGGCAGGATAATTGCATTTAAAGGGCCTTGTATCCTTTCGATATTTCCAGTGTCTATTTTGAACATTATGACACTATTAGTGACCAGTGCAATGAAATATATATGCTTGGTTTGATTAAATAAAATAAAATTTGAAGGTGGGCCAACTTCACTCTACTATAGCCCACCATCGAAATATGTGGGCTACCATGGTGGGCTAACTTCACGCTGGTAATATTACGCAACTTAGTATTTTGCATTTCATCCCATAAAAATTCTGTAATCACGGCTTTGTAGCGCTCACCGTTGACTGATATGGCGTTTAAAGCAGCATTTTCTGAAAAATTGAGCCAATGATGCCACCACTATAAAATCCACACCAAACTGTTGCTCTTTGTGGATGCATTGACTTCTCGACAAAGCCGTGCGAGTTGTCTGATCCCCAGATGTGGAAATTTTGTTTATTGGCATATATTGGAGTCGATGTTCTTACATTGAGTTGTACACTTTCGGCCACAGCAGCCGATAATGTTATCGTCGGTACGCACCTTATGCTGACGAAGACCATGAGTGTTATCTACTAGCAAGCCAGTCTCACGTACAGCATGCTCGGTGGTTAATGTTAAACATAACTGACATTAATAACTAGTTTCCAATTGTATCCCATGAAGGGATTGGGGTGACCTTCTTACAACCTGTGAGCTATGCGCTTTCTAGTTTTCTACACTCATTGATTGGGACCTACAGATTTCCACCGGTTCCGAACAGTGGAAACACAACCAGTAAGCTATGTGCTTTCTAGTTTTATACTCACTGATTGGGACCTACAGTTTTTACACCGATTCCGAACGGTATTTTGAGAAGCTTTTTCATGGCTAAATACTCGATAGTATCGCCGTCACTATACGAGACGACCATCTACGAAACAAATTTAAGGTGGTCAGAGCGGGGATCGATCCCCGAATCTCGTGTACAAGGTTAGTCTGCACCCATTGCACCATTGACTACCGATGCAAATTCATACGCAATAAAAATGTTATTTTCAAAACAACAGTGTTCCGAATGACGAAATGTGATATTCTGTCAATAAAATGTTGTATGTTACCCCAGTGGCGTGGAAAAATATATCGAGCGAGGAAATGCCCTACAAAGCAAAGACAATGAATATGCTTATCAGCTTCATAAGTTTATGTGTTTCGCCAACTTTTCCCTTATAAACCTCTTCAAATATCACACATGATGCTGACAGTATTCCCTGTTGGCTGCAAAGATATTGACAATTTATTCGTTACCTTTGTTAACATAACATTCTCCAAATCAATTTATTTAAAATATTACTAAAAAAATATCAATTCCCTCTTTCATTCTTGACTGATAATCTTTCAAGTCATTAATATAAAATTGTTTTGTAAATATATATGTAAGTATTTTCCAAAAGTAGAGTGACTTTATTACGTGTATAGAGGTATGATGATACCCCATTTGACACTAGATCTTCTTACACATATTTTCGTGATTCTGAAAGTCTAAAAGGTAATTATTCGTGTGTGTGTATGTGAGTTTGCTCAGGTTGAGATTGTTATCATCAATGTTACTTTGACATTTCGTATAATTGAAATTCCTTTTTCGCTTTCAAATAAATGTCACTTCAAGAAATTTACAATCATTTCGATTTACATACACTAGCGTACACACACGTTGGATGTACGAACTGCCATTCACATCAGTCTCCAAAGACCAAAAAGAAATACCTAATATGAACACATATTACGAGTTTTTCCTTAACCACCAAACGACCCAACCGCCAATGTTTAGCTTTTGCAAGCCAATATACTACAGTGGTGGTTAATAGAATTAAAATACTTTAGATGAATTGTTTTGTAAGCAGCTATATTATAGCGGATGATCAGCTATGTTGTGCTGCCCAATGGTAATAATTTGCAACCTGATCAATACAATATTTGGAATATTTTCGGATTTTCTGTTGCAACATATTAACAAAATAAACATATTTCTCAGATTATTGCGACTAAGGTGTTAATGTTAGAGGGTTCCTTTGAAGAAGAGAAAATATCACAACACTTGGATGCTAAATTTTCACTATTATGATATTTACTGTTGATCTTTATTTTGACTGTGTTGATTGCGTTCGGTCTGAGATCAGAAAATTAAAACATTGTTTGAGTCAAATGAGCTGGCATTTTAATTCTCTGACCTCAAGCTGAACTAAGTCCACACCGTAAATTTTAACGGTATGCTGATTTTTTGAAGAAGATTTTTTTGAACTCTAAGTTTTGTACAAATACATTCCCTGCCCTTAAATGAAATTGATTCAAATCAGGATCAATTGAAGTATATCATTTAATGCTTTATCTAACTGTCACTTTGACAAATACAGAGTGATTGCCGATTTTATATAGTGTTCACTTTTGTATTATAATAACACTTAAATATCTGAAATCAAAAAATTATAAATATTGAACGTAAAGCAACTATGGTATAGAGAAGAAAATTTACTCATGGAGTGGAATGCCAACAAAGAAAACGAGTGAAGCGTGTCGTTTCTCTGTTCGCTCTCTTACTCTCTTCGTTGAATATTTCGATACACGAGCAGTTTTCTGATGATGTTATTGTATATAACTATAGAAATTCCAACCATGTTTAAATAAAATTATATAAAGTATGAAATAATCAAGTTATGACGCGGGAAAGAAATGCGTTTGAGGGAATCGCGTCGACTTTTTTGGTTCTCTTCTACTAGGGTTGCCAAATTGCGGTGGTTTTTTCTTCTCTACTTGTACATCCTTTTTGTATTGAAATATATTGTTATTTGGAGGCGGAGGACTTTACGTTGGCAACAATGTTTTCTGTCACTACTGATGTGACAGTTATCGGTTGTTTTGAGGTTATTGTGGTTCGGGATTTCATCAAGAATAGACTCACGCCGGAACGACTCGAAACTGTTATTTCGTAAAATATGGTACACATAATCGTCAATTGGAGCTATGTCAATAGAGTGTCAATAGGACGCATTGGGAGTAATGGTGATCCACAAGCCATTGTCGCAAATACCATTAAACAAAAAGTATATCCAGAAAAAGTCCCCGTTTGTTGCATTATATGGGCCTGTGGAATCATTGGTTCTTACGTTTTCAACAATTATGATGGCTAGAACGTTTCAGCCTACGGTCAGCGATGTTATGTTTCCAATATGTTCCCCGTAATAATCATACAACTTCTAACATTTTCGTGTCTCAGTAGGTACGCTCTAATGTTAAGGACTTGTGGTTTGAAAGAAACATTTGATGCACGATTAATTGTACGAGATGTACTTGTTAACTGACCCCGTGGTTTGTGCGATTTGACGCCATTCGATTACTTTCTATGGGGATACTTAAAGTAGCGTTTCTGCCGATATTTATATAAACCATTGAGTACTTGAAAGCCAAAATTCGATCCTGTATTTCTTATTGTTCTTATAATGCGAAGCAAAACAAACATAATATTACTGAAATACAGCCTTAGTTATTGCGAAGTGTGTGTGTGAAAAATTGGACCTCCATATTACACCATGTTCTTGTGCCAGCTGCGGCGCGCTGTGGTTCAGAATTGGTTTCCATTGACCAAAATTCAATACATTTGGATCTAGTAAATATTATGTGTATTAATATGTTTTTATACCTGCATATCAAAACCGCAACAATAAACGTGGATGAATTTCATGGTATCTGAGGTGAATTTTAGTGATATTCAGTATATAAACCATTATAATAATCCCAATGTTCGCCATTTAATGAATTTCAATACTAACTGTGTGCAATTCACCCGCAGCAGTATGACTTGTGCGATTAATTGTGTATTGGGGGTGACTCCTGACACAAAGATAGACTCCTCGTAGTATAGCATATACCATTGTTGGAAGGAAATTGCCTCGTCTTTTCACCTGCGTACACACTTTTCTAAAGTGGTTTAGAAAAAAGTAGTTATTCACGTCTAGGCAATAAACAATCATACTATTGCCATTAAATTAGCACTATCTTCTTTGTGTTCAATAAGGCGGCAGCAAAAGATACCCTGTGAAATTAGAGGGCAGATCAGCCTTTCCAACTGTGTATCGATCGTGCTTATTGATGGCTTTTGAAGCAAACAGTTATGTTGGTCCAAATTCAAATTTGTTTTTAAAAAAGATGCTTGTGAAATATGTAGTACAACAGAGCTGTACTCTATATACACAAAACTTATCTGCCATGTTAAAGCCCGTCACACACTTTTCCAATAAAGAAAAATTGAGTGCAATATCTCTGAAGCTGAATGAGATACAGTTCAAGAAATTTGAAAAAAGAGATCAACATTTTCGATTTTCCGAATATCAGTAATACGAAACATATTTTAATTTTTTGTGCAGATTATAAAAAATTATATCAAAATATATTAAAAAACATAAAAATAAAAAACCAAAATTTTTGGTTTCTTGGAAACAAAAAAAAACAGTAGTAAATTTTGGGAATTTTTCTGAAATATTCTCAACTGTGCAACTTTCAGTGTTGGTATATCGAATAATCGGTGACTCATTCCACCATCCAGGTTTTTCCAACACTTAAAAATATTAAGTAGATCAAAAGATATTGAATTTTGGCCTATGGGACTCGATTTTGAACCAGTGTGCGACGTTAGTAAAATGGTTAGTGCCAACAGCTCTTGTACATGAGAACGACGAAGTACAGTGAGCTACCCCATAAAAGTTAGCCGGCAAAAATTATTTTAAGATTTTATTTGATATTTTTATTGAAAAGAGCATATTTTTTAAGCAAAATATGTTAAACCCATAATTCTAGAGCAGCTTTTGTACTAAAAATGTGAATTATTTGAATAAGATGTCTTTAATGCGTAAGGACTTGAAAAATGATTACTACTAGACGGTTTTAAACACCCATGGCTAATATTTTTTTATCTAATTGGACAATTATTATTATGTCTGAATCATTAAAGCACAAAATTGATCGAGTTCTTCGCCATAAAAAAGCTTCACAAATATCGTTCGGTTCCGGTGTACATCTGCTGGTCGCAAAATTAGAAAGCGCATAGCTCAATGGCTGGGAGAAGCTTTCGCAAATGCCTTCCTGCGAGGTAGTGGAAAACCATTTTTTTTATAATATACACGATGGCATCTGTCACATGGCCCGCATATTTGATGACTAAATATAAAGAAGACAATATATAAAGACAATGAATAATAATAAAGAAGACAATTAATAAATATAAAGAAGACAAAGCTAATGCGGTTTTGAACATAACGATATACTTCACTAACCATAGATGACCCATTACTTGTAGACGTGGACTCAATCTCCTATTTAGGATGAAATATTATCCAGGATGGTGGGTCCGCGGCGGATATAGGAGATCGAATAAATAAGGCTCGTGTTGAATTTCTGAACCTGCATAAAATCTGACGCAATAAGATGATATTGGAATAGACGAAATTGCGAATATTCATTTGCAGTGGGAAGCCTGTACTGTTGTACGGTTGTGCTACTTGGAGCATGACGAAGCTGTCCATGGAGAGCGTCCAAAACGTTTGCCAATCGTTACCTGGGACAAATACTCCGTATCTACTGGACCAAGATAATTTCTAATGAAGTACTCTGGCAACTTATATGCAACAGTCCTATTGAATTGGATATACATATGTAGAAGAAACTTGACGTGGATCGGTCAAATACTTGCGCTTCCAACCTCAGATATTGCTGGAGCGGTACTTGAATGGGCCCGACCGAGGTGTCGAAGGCCAGGAAGACCACCAGGTACATGGAAGCGGTGGCTGGAAGAGGAATGCGAACAAACTCGACTATCATGGAACCAAATTAAATCACTTGCCAGAGACAGAAATCGATGAAAATTATTTGTTCACGCCCTACGTTCTTCGTGAACCTTTTGTTTAAACTTTGTATTGCAATGATATTTTATATTGTTATATCTTGTTTAAATAAACAACGAACATATATTTAAAGGGTGTCTGAGTAAGATTGCACTTTTTAAATTTAGTGTCTATTTCCTTGTGCAAGTGGAAACTCCAAAACTTAGCCGCCATGACATACGTTTATTCCGATTATTAAAAATGGAGCGCTTTACGAAAGAACAGCACGTTACAATTGGGAAAACTTATTACAAAATTGTGGAAAGTTCTGCTCTGATGAAGCGCATTTCCATTTGAATGGCTTCGTGATTACACAAAATTGCCGAATTTGGGGCTTAGAAAATCCTCATGCAATCCATCAGAAACAAACGTACCCACAACGAGGAACTGTCTGGTGTGGATTTGCGTGATTGGGTCTTAATTTTTTGAAGATGAGGCCGAAATTGCATTGAGTGTGAACGGCATTCGTTACAGGAACATGATAACGTAGTTCATGTGGCCTCAACTGGACGGCATGGATCTGGATGAAATGTGGTTTTAGCAAGATTGCGCAACCTGCCAAACCGCGCACGAAAAAAATCGATTTATTGCAGCAATGGTTTCCAGAACAATTAGAAAAAAATTCTGATGTCAACTTTCTAACGCCTCGCGATTTCTCTCTTTGGGGTTTTATGAAATCTCGTGTTTAAGTGAATAAACCAGAAATAATTCCTGAGCTCAAATCCGATATCCAACGAGTCATCGGTGTGATAGAGCCACATCTCTGTTTAAAAGTCATGGAAAATTTCATGTAAAGGGTAATGGTATGTCGATAGAGCCGCGGGGGCCATTGAACCGGTATTTTATTCCATAGTTAGTCGGAATATGTCTTCTTTACAGTCCTACAAACAAATCACAACTATATCAAACAGTACGCATTTTTATTTAAAAATGAAAAAGTGCATTCCTACCGATACACCCTTTATATATATGTTATGAATAATTACGCCAAACTATGATAAAAAAAGTTTGAAAGGAAAACCCAAAATTTTTGTTTCCTTAAAATTTAAAAATAAGAAAAATAATACAATTTTTAATGTTTTCTTAACGATACCCAATTAACCGACTTTTAATCCTAATGTCTTTGAAAAATACCTAAATAGAACTTAAAAATGTTTAGTATATAAAAAGATATTGAACTTTGGCCGATGGAAATCGATTCTGAACCACTGTGCGGCGGCCACATTAATTAGACTGACGTGAATTCAACGGAGTTGTACTAATTTGAATCTAACTGCATCATTAGTTTTTTTTTTGTCATATAGTGATGGTTTTATATAAATTTTTTCATACAAAATTTGAACTGTTTAAGCAAAAATTTTTTAATATTTCTGCATAAATTTATTTATAACTGCGAAACCGTTGCTTATCTTGGGACATAGTATAGGTACAGATTGAAGGTATTATAATAGTTAATTTTTCTAAATTTGCTTAAACAAACTCGGATTAGGCGTTTCTAAGTAAAGGTGACATATGTACAAGGTGTTTCAAAAGAAGTCATCCGATGTTGTTTGGCTCTTATTTTTTTTCTAAATGAAAAACTTCGATTCTGTTTTTTGATTATGTTTATTTGATCCTTTAGAATTTTATTGGTTATGTTGAGAAGATGATATCGGTTAAATGGGCGCCAATTGATTTTTTTTCTAAATGAAAAACTTCGATTCTGTTTTTTGATTATGTTTATTTGATCCTTTAGAATTTTATTGGTTATGCTGAGAAGATGATATCGGTTAAATGGGCGCCAATTGATTATCATACGGGCTCGTTTTATGTCATTTTTCATCACTTCGGCGAGAACTTCGGGCGACAGATTCTCGCACTCCTGTCGAATGTTGCCCTCGAGGGCTTCCAGGATCTCGGGCTTGTTCACGTAAAAAATCTCACAAAAAAAAATTACAGCAGACAGTTGTCCGAGGCCTTCGGCCACGGACTGTCCCTGCAGGCTGTGTCAGAGACACGGCCATTAAGTTTAACGTAGAATACGCCATCCGATAAGACAGAAAACATATATAACAATAAATTCATTTGCTTATATTATTTATCATTTATTGTTATATATGTTTTCTGTCTTATCGGATGGCGTATTCTACGTTAAACTTACTGGCCGTGTCTCTGACACAGCCTGCAGGGACAGTCCGTGGCCGAAGGCCTCGGACAACTGTCTGCTGTAATATATATATATTTACCAACGGCATTTGATTCAAGTCCGTTTAAAAAAAAAATATTATGTTCAATTTTTTTAAACTTAATTTAATTTATGTATTATAATTACTATTTTTATTGAAATAAGTTCCGCGAATGTTGACAGGGTCGCCCTAATATTAAAAAAGGTTTACCTTATCGAGTCTTCGCATTAGCATTCGAGCGTTGTGTGAAAGCTTTACGCTTTACAATTCAAAATTAATGTTACAACAGCTTTATTGAAGCTTTCGCAAAAAAGCTTTATTACGTTAGCTTACTGTTTGTTTCACTTTTTACTAGATACATGTTGCCAAGCATCATTAGCTTGCTGTTCGTTTCACTTTTTACTAGATACATGTTCCTAAGCAATGTTGAGCAACCAAAAACACTCAACCAAACACCACACATATGTTTGAGTGTATGTGTTTAAACAACTTTCATTTGAGAAATTAAAATACTAGAAATATATCAACCAATATGAAATGTATATCAAACGAAAGATAACATCTTCATTTACCTACAAAAAAAATTTTAAAAAAATTCATCTAGCCGTTTCCTCAAATTCAATGAAATAAAGATTACAACAATAAAAACCTGACATGACTCCTCATACCGTAAGGTAGGACGTATTCTACGTCAAAAGTCTGGAACGGTTAAATCGGGCGATCTTGCGGTCCAGTGCAAATCGCCTAAACGAGAGATGAGGTGACCCGGGATCGCCGCCTTCAGAATATCGGTTGTGGCTCGCGCAGTGTGTGCCGTTGCTTCGTCCTATTGGAAACACAGGTCCTCTAGTCCAAATTCATCGAATTGCGGCAGAAAAAACTCGGTTAGCATGGCCCTATAGCGCGCACCGTCCACTGTTGTCGTTTGACCAGCGGCGTTCTCGAAAAAAATGGCCCGATGACTCCTCCACCGTGAACAGCGCACCATGCAGTCACTTTGAGCGGGTGTAATGGCTCCTCGAGCATCACTCGTGGATTTTCGGTGCCCCAGAAGCGATAGTTTTGCTTGTTCACGTACCCGCTGGGGTGGAAATGAGCCTTATCGCTCATTATGATTGTGGTGGAAAAATCGTCCACGAGATTGAGAATGGCTTGGGCGTAGGTTACACGCGTTTGGCGGGCGACAGACAGAAGCTGATGCACGGACTGGACTTTGTATGGGAACATGCGCAGGTCTTTCACCAAAATTCGTCATAGGGACGACCGCCTGATGGCTAATTGCGAGGCACGGCGTCTGGGCGATGTTACCGGCGACAGCTCGACATCCTCGGCAACAGCGACGATATTCCTGCCAGAACGGGCGCTCCGGGGCCGGCCACTACTGGCAACGTCTCGTGTTGTCCCATAGTCTTCAAGGTTAGTGGCCAAACGGCGCAGTGTTTGCGCAGTCGGTGTCGGACGGCCGGGAATCGGCGACGGTATTCGCGCTGCGCCAACACCACAGACGAATTGTTACGCAATAAAATATACACGATTATTCCACGTTCTTGGGGAGTGTATCGCTCCATGGCTTGTTTACTTGTATTTCACATCTGTCTAGTCCATAAATGTCAAAATAGATTTGACATTGGCGGCCATTTGCAACAATAAGAGCACCTTCCAATACTTTTGAAACACCCTGTATAAACTTGTCTCAAAAAATGAGCTCTAAATCGCAGCATTTCACCGCTATACACGTTACAAGCATGATTTGTTTTGCTTTTAGTTCTAGATGATGCGAGTTATTTAAACTGTTTTACTTTAATTTTTCGTTATGTTGAAAAATGAACTTTCTTGCAGTGTATCACATAACATATATTAAATGAATCAATTGTAATTGCATGTCTAGGAAGCACCTTATTTATGTACTACAAATATGAATGACAAATTCTCTTTAAAGCAACAATTAATATTTCTTTATTTTAATTAATATCATCTAAAGAAATATCACTCATTTTAACCCAAGCGTTTAAATGATTTCTGATATTTCCCGCATATATAGAGTTTATAAATAGCAGATTTCAGCAGAAAAAACAATATTTTACCTCATTCAAATTGCGATTGGACCCAAGATTATCTCTATACCAATTGAAGTTAAAGGCACAACACACATGGCTACATTTGTGAATGATTACTATGTCAATGTTCAGAGATACAAAGAATATGTAAAATATTATGCAATAGGCCAATATCTAAAATTTTGAATGTGTGCTTTGATCGGGCAATATATCTTGCAAGTTGTTTATACAAATATTATACTTCATATGTAAATTTCCAAAAACAAGACACTCCATCATCCAGTTTAAGCAAACAAAAAGTTGCTTGAAATATTTCTTTTAATATTCACTACAAATATAATCTCAGCTTAGAGTGCTTTTATATTTTGCCCCTTACTGTTAGAATGCCAAGTTTACCGTATACCAGCAGGTACTAGCTGTACCCGCAAAATACACATTTGACGGTTTCGTTTTTCTCTCTTGTCATTATCATAACGCACCGATCGTTAGAACAACTTTCAAGTTATTTCTTGTGTTAATAGACATAAATACCCGGTGAACGTCGTACATAACTAATGAAGATGTTATGTTGCCAAGCACTTTTGCCCTGGCAAATTCCTTGGAAAGGTACGTTTTGCGTCTAGCGCAAAAAGTAACAACATTAACAAATCTCTGAAGACAACATAAAAGATTGTATTGTAAACGTGTTACCCATAAATATTTCTGTGTTATTTCCCCCAAACATTGTCTATGCTGTTAAGATAAATGTTTTGGAGCTGTGTTATTAACCATTGCCACTTGCTCAAATGAAATCAATTAAATCTATCTATGTGTAAAAAATCTATAAACAGTTTATTGTGTTTCGCTTAGTTATGCAATTATTTAGCAACAATTGAGTTACGATTTTTCAGCATAAATAGGAGATTATTAATCTAGATGAATGTAGAGGTTGGTAGGTGGTGGCATTTTTATATATAAAAATGATTTATTCTAGAACTATTGCATTGATAATATATATTTCATCTAGTATTTATAAACACATTTCCGGGTATGAATATGAGCTGGTATTGCTTAAGTTGGCATTTCGTTTCCAATAATACAGGTACAACCACAAGACTGTGACCAGTATACAGTGATAGAAAATTGTTTCATCGCATGGATGAATAATCTTCATCAGTTTGTTGACACTTTTGCACTCAAATGCTTCAAAAAGCCGACAATTTAGACAGTGCCACAACGAGTCATGCCATCCGACTTTTGATCATGCGACATTGCGTTTTTGCAACAACTAAATTTCTGTTGCTACATCGATGAAATTTTTACTAACCTGGTATCTGAAGGGTCAATGCCAACATAATACCTGCACGAAAATTTGAAGTCTAGTTTAATATTTTTAGTCCCAAATGTCAATCAATAACAAAGTTGTTTTTTTTTTAAAGGGCTTCACATTTTAAACGGGAAACATGTGACAATGGGAAATTAATTTGTCGTCCTGCTCATCCCTAAAATTAAATAATTCGGAATTTGACTTCCCTATTTTTGGCTGTGTATGTTCTATTTATCCATTGATAACAGAACGTATAGAATTATCTTAAATATCACAGCAAATTATCAAATTGTAAAATATATACACAATAGCTGAATATTTTGAAGTATCGTATATTTAATATAATAAATAATATTAACAAAGTATTAAATGTTTCAATATCTTACAGATAAAAACTCAATAATTTCTACTCACTTCTTGTAAATATTAAATCTAATTATGGATAAATAAACGAAATTGAAATTGAAAAATCAAATTTTTCTAAAAATATAATTTTCTTGTCTTGTTTCGTTTTCTCGTAAAAGCAACTATTATTATTCAGCAAACAAAAAAAATATATGGTTTCCCATTACATCCCATGAAGGAACAGGGGAGAGGTTCTCACAATCACTGAGTTGCGCGCTTTCCACTTTTCACTCACTGATTGGGACCTACAGTTTTATACCGATTCCGAATGGTATTTTTAGAAGCTTTTTCGTGGCTATATACTCGATAGTGTCGCCGTCACTATGCGAGGTGACCGCCGCCGAAAGAAATTTTTATGGTGGTCAGAGCAGGCTTCGAACCCAGGATCTTTTGTATAAGAGGCGCGCACACTAACCAGTGTACCACCGACGGTCACAAATATAGCACCATTATTCAGATTTTTAATATACTTAAAGTTTCTTTGTTATGAAGATAAAAAGAATTGAACTGAATTGAACTACGTTAAAATTGAATTGAATTGAATTAAATGGAATTCAATTGAATTGAATTTAATTGAATTGAATTGAATTGAGTTGAATTGAATTGAATTGTATTGAATTGAATTGAATTGAATTGAATTGAATTGAATTGAATTGAATTGAATTGAATTGAATTGAATTGAATTGAATTGAACTGAATTGAATTGAATTGACTTGAATTAAATTGAATTAAATTGAATTGAATTGAATTGAATTGAATTGAATTGAACTGAACTGAATTGAATTGAATTGAATTGAATGGAATTGAATTGAATTGAATTGAATTGAATTGAATTGACTTGAATTGAATTGAATTGAATTGAATTGAATTGAATTGAACTGAATTGAATTGAATTGAATTGAATTGAATTGAATTGAATTGAATTGAATTGAATTGAATTGAATTGAATTGAATTGAATTGAATTGAATTGAATTGAATTGAATTGAATTGAATTGAATTGAATTGCATTGAAGTGAATTGAACTGCACTGAATTGAAATGGATTGTATTGAGGTGAATTAAGTTGAACAGAACTGAACTGAATTAAAGTGATTTCAATTGAATTGAATTGTATTGAATTGAATTGAATTGAATTGAATTGTATTGAATTGAATTGAATTGAATTGAATTGAATTAAATTGAATTGAATTGAATTGAATTGAATTGAATTGAATTGAATTGAATTGAATTGAATTGAATTGAATTGAATTGAATTGAATTGAATTGAATTGAATTGAATTGAATTGAATTGAATTGAATTGAATTGAATTGAATTGAATTGAATTGAATTGAAATGAATTGAATTGAATTGAATTGCACTGAATTGCATTGAATTGAATTGAATTGAATTGAATTGAATTGAATTGAATTGAATTGAATTGAATTGAATTGAATTGAATTGAATTGAATTGAATTGAATTGAATTGAATTGAATTGAATTGAATTGAATTGAATTGAATTGAATTGAATTGAATTGAATTGAATTGAATTGAATTGAATTGAATTGAATTGAATTGAATTGAATTGAATTGAATTGAATTGAATTGAATTGAATTGAATTGAATTGAATTGAATTGAATTGAATTGAATTGAATTGAATTGAACTGAATTTAATAGAATTGAATTGAATTGAATTGAATTGAATTGAGTTGAATTGAATTGAATTGAATTGAATTGCATTGAATTGAATTGGATTGAGTTGAATTGAATTGAATGGAATTGAATTGAATTGAATTGAATTGAATCGAATTGAATTGAATTGAATTGAATTGAATTGAATTGAATTGAATTGAATTGAATTGAATTGAATTGAATTGAATTGAACTGAATTGAATTGAATTGACTTGACTTGAATTGAATTGAATTGAACTGAATTGACTTGACTTGAATTGAATTGAATTGAATTGAATTGAATTGAATTGGATTGAACTGAATTGAATTGAGTTGAATTGAATTGAATTGAATTGAATTGAATTGAATTGAATTGAATTGAATTGAATTGAGTTGAATTGAATTGAATTGAATTGAATTGTGTTGAATTGAGTTGCATTGAATTTAGTTGAGTTGAAGTGATTTGAATTGAATGGAATGGAATTGAGTTGAACAGAATTGAATTGAATTGAATTGAATTGAATTGAATTGAATTGAATTGAATTGAATTGAATTGAATTGAATTGAATTGAATTGAATTGAACTGAATTTAATAGAATTGAATTGAATTGAATTGAATTGAGTTGAATTGAATTGAATTGAATTGCATTGAATTGAATTGGATTGAGTTGAATTGAATTGAATGGAATTGAATTGAATTGAATTGAATTGAATCGAATTGAATTGAATTGAATTGAATTGAATTGAATTGAATTGAATTGAATTGAATTGAATTGGATTGAACTGAATTGAATTGAGTTGAATTGAATTGAATTGAATTGAATTGAATTGAATTGAATTGAATTGAATTGAATTGAATTGAATTGAATTGAACTGAATTGACTTGACTTGAATTGAATTGAATTGAATTGAATTGAATTGAATTGAATTGGATTGAACTGAATTGAATTGAGTTGAATTGAATTGAATTGAATTGAATTGAATTGAATTGAATTGAATTGAATTGAATTGAATTGAATTGAATTGAATTGTGTTGAATTGAGTTGCATTGAATTTAGTTGAGTTGAAGTGATTTGAATTGAATGGAATGGAATTGAGTTGAACAGAATTGAATTGAATTGAATTGAATTGAATTGAATTGAACTGAACTGAATTGAATTGAATTGAACTGAATTGAATTGAATTGAATTGAATTGAATTGAATTGAATTGAATTGAATTGAATTGAATTGAATCGAATTGAATTGAATTGAATTGAATTGAATTGAATTGGACTGAATTGAATTGAATTGAAATGATCTTAATTGAAATGAATTGAATTGAGTTGCATTGAACTGAACTGAATTGAATTGAATTGAATTGAATTGAATTGAATTGAACTGAATTGAATTGAATTGAATTGAATTGAATTGAATTGAATTGAATTGAATTGAATTGAATTGAATTGAATTGAATTGAATTGAATTGAATTGAATTGAATTGAATTGAATTGAATTGAATTGTATTGAATTGAACTGAATTGACTTGACTTGAATTGAATTGAATTGGATTGAATTGAATTGAATTGAACTGAATTGAATTGAATTGAATTGAATTGAATTGGATTGAACTGAATTGAATTGAATTGAGTTGAATTGAATTGAATTGAATTGAATTGAATTGAATTGAATTGAATTGAATTGAATTGAATTGAATTGAATTGAATTGAATTGAATTGAATTGAATTGAATTGTGTTGAATTGAGTTGCATTGAATTTAGTTGAGTTGAAGTGATTTGAATTGAATGGAATTGAGTTGAACAGAATTGAATTGAATTGAATTGAATTGAATTGAACTGAATTGAATTGAATTGAATTGAATTGAATTGAATTGAATTGAATTGAATTGAATTGAATTGAATTGAATTGAATTGAATTGAATTGAATTGAATTGAACTGAATTGACTTGACTTGAATTGAATTGAATTGAATTGAATTGAATTGAATTGAATTGAATTGAATTGAATTGAATTGAATTGGATTGAACTGAATTGAATTGAGTTGAATTGAATTGAATTGAATTGAATTGAATTGAATTGAATTGAATTGAATTGAATTGAATTGAATTGAATTGAATTGAATTGAATTGAATTGAATTGAATTGAATTGAATCGAATTGAATTGAATTGAATTGGACTGAATTGAATTGAATTGAAATGATCTTAATTGAAATGAATTGAATTGAGTTGCATTGAACTGAACTGAACTGAATTGAATTGAATTGAATTGCATTGAATTGAATTGAATTGAGTTGAATTGAATTGAATTGAATTGAATTGAATTGAATTGAATTGAATTGAATTGAATTGAATTGAATTGAATTGAATTGAATTGAATTGAACTGAATTGACTTGACTTGAATTGAATTGAATTGAATTGAATTGAATTGAATTGAATTGAATTGAATTGAATTGAATTGAATTGAATTGAATTGAATTGAATTGGATTGAACTGAATTGAATTGAGTTGAATTGAATTGAATTGAATTGAATTGAATTGAATTGAATTGAATTGAATTGAATTGAATTGAATTGAATTGAATTGAATTGAATTGAATTGAATTGAATCGAATTGAATTGAATTGAATTGGACTGAATTGAATTGAATTGAAATGATCTTAATTGAAATGAATTGAATTGAGTTGCATTGAACTGAACTGAACTGAATTGAATTGAATTGAATTGCATTGAATTGAATTGAATTGAGTTGAATTGAATTGAATTGAATTGAATTGAATTGAATTGAATTGAATTGAATTAAATTAAATTGAATTGAATTGAATTGAATTGAGCTGAATTGTATTGAATTGAATTGACTTCAATTAAATTAAATTGAATTGAATTGAATTGAATTGAACTGAACTGAATTGAATTGAATTGAATTTAATTGAATTGAATTGAATTGAATTGAATTGAATTGAGTTGAATTGAATTGAATTGAATTGAATTGAATTGAATTGAATTGAATTGAATTGAATTGAATTGAATTGAATTGAATTGAATTGAATTGAATTGAATTGAATTGAATTGAATTGAATTGAATTGAATTGAATTGAATTGAATTGAATTGAATTGAATTGAATTGAATTGAATTGCATTGAATTGAATTGAATTGCATTGAATTGAATTGAATTTAATTGAGCTGAATTGAGATGAATTGCGTTGAATTGTCAATATTTCATAGCTGTACTTAAATTTGGCAATCACGTTAATTTTATTAAATTAAAATGTAAATCATATTCCAATTTGAAATGCATGTTTAATATAAAATTGACAAGTTATTTCAAATTCATTTTAAGCTCAACTTTGATAGAAATTTTCATGTGTAAAGAAATGTTTATGTATGAAGTGTTATAAATTAATTTATGTACAAGTTTAATTATTTTTCAAATATAAAATCAATTTGAAGTTTTCGGTTTATTCGAAAATTAATTTTTTTTTAAACCGGCACACGGTTAATTGCAAAAACTGGTTAACCAATTTCGCAGCGTTTTCAGTTTCGGTTATGAACATTGTATCATCTCTGACTCAACCGGAAACAGGGAACTCATATCGTATCAGAAGGTATTTCTTTCCCATTGTCTTTACCCACTGAATTTAATGCCGCCCTTATTCAATTTGCCAGAATTACTGGATTCAATCGAAAAGAACCAGTGTCTTAGCTTCTTTATTTACCGGTAATTCCCACAACACTCCTTATGTGTTATAAGTTAATAACCCTTTGACATGAAATGATGGCTCTATTCGTTTTTACTGCCTAATCAATGAATGCATTATAACCGTAAAATTGTTGAGCTGCATGTTTGTATGTGCGATATGTATAAACGGGACATGTCATCGATAGCAAATGCATAAACGATTGCGTTTTACGTACAGACAATTCGTACATACCAGCGGCGGCAAGAGCGTCAACGACAAAAATATTATATTAAATGTTAACTATAAAACGTTATAAATTGCCAACTGTTACAGCGGTTTGTCGAATGCAAAGGGCATATGATGCATATTAATGGCCAAATTGAAACCGCTAAAAATGCAAATGTAAATGTTCGTTCACTCGCCACTGCCAACACGTAATCGGTCACATATACATACACATGCACACATAACACATACATACACGCACGCTTACGTACTCTATGCGATTTTAATACAACCTAAAGTGTCATGTTTTCCAAGTGCTTTTTGGTTTTACTGCGCTTTTGTAGAACTGTATCACAACAAAAATAACCATATTCAAAGTAATTAAAATTCAATTATATCGACTAAAATAATTAAGATTTGTACGTTATTTTTTTCGGTTTTTAGGATAAATATTTGGTCTGCTGAAGATGAAATAGTGAAATAAAAATTAATTATTATTTCGTAAATACTAATAAAATGTAAAATATTTTTAAATGTAAATGTCAAAACTAATTTGCTTACAAGGTTGTGCGAAATTTTACTGATTTGGTTAAAATTGGAAATTCATATTACCCTAATTGATTGGGCGCTTTTAATAGCGGTAATTTGTGCAGTGATTTAAATGAGGTTTACTACACAAGGGTCCCAATAAAAGACTTTAATATAGTAAAAAACTTTTGATAAAGTCAAAAAATACTTTGAAAAATTGTAAATTCAGCGAAACAGGAATTGATTTTACGTCGACCAAAACAGCTTTTGCAGAGCCTAATAGGGGGTGATTTTTTGCTGTTTAGTTTTTCAGTGTTGCATTTTTACCCGTTCACGTGTGATTCATGACATGTCCAACGTCAAACATGTTCAGTTTGTCTAGTCATTTCATCACGAATAGACTTACAACACCAACAACGCTTGCAAATCTTACTTACTTACTTACTTATCCGGTCTCGGACAACCACGGGGGGTCAGGGTCCTTACAAGCCGAAGATAACATATTTCGCCAACCAGTTCGATCTTTTGCTTAGTCTCCCTATTTTTCGTCTTCCTTCGAGTTCGGTTTCGAAAGCCCTTCGTGCTGGTTCGTCTTCATCCATCCTACTGACATGGCCTAGCAAGCACAATCCCGTTATTTTGATCTGCTTAACTATGTCAATGTCAGGATAAAGCTCATACAGCTCATGATTCATGCGCCACCGATACTCGCCGTTGTGCACTACAGGGCCATGCTCGAAGACTTCTACAGATGTTTCGTCTGCTTGCGATAGGACTGCGCTATAAAGCAAGACAGGTTGAATGAGAGTCTGGTACAGCTGGACTTTTGTTACTCGAGAGAGGGCTTTATCTCTAAACTGCTTGCTTAGCCCAAACTAACATCCACACCCAAGCACAATTCTCCGCTTGATCGTTAAAACCATTAATTTTGTCTTGTCCTCATTTACCGTCAGACCTGACTGTTGTCTCCTTCTCAATTCCCGAAAAAACCGCAGTAACTTCTTTAACTGTGCGCCCAATGATATCTATGTCATCAGCATACGCGAGCAGCATATGACTTTTGCTGCTGATGGTTTTATTCATGTTGTCTGCAGCTTTGCGCATAGTGATCTGCATTAAGATGTTAAAGAGATCGCACGATAGGGTGTCGCCTTGCCTGAGGTTACGAAAGGTTCGGTAAGATCCTTACCAACTTTCACTGGGGAGACATTGGCTTGTAGAGTTTCTCCAGTATCGGGCAATCGAAAGCCGCCTTATAATCGACAAATATATGGTAGGTGTCGATTTGGTTTCCGAGTGTCATCAATTTGCTAGGCCTAAAGCCACACTGGTATGGTCCAATCAGGTCAGAGATAATTGGTTTTAGTCTTTCACACATTATACTTGACAGAACCTTATATGCTATGGATAAGAGGCTTATTCGACCGTAGCTGGCACAGAGACTCGGTCACCTTTTTTAAGTATGGGACAAAGTACACTGAGACTCCAATCGCCGGGCATGCATTCATCTAACCAAATTTTGCTAATGAGCTGATGCATGCACCTTATCAGCTCATCGCCGCCAGCCTTAAACAGCTCCGCCGGTAATCCATGGGCTCCTGCGGCTTTATTGTACTTAATCAACGACATCGTCAAAATTTTGGAAGGATCATTGGATGTCTCCGATACCAGTAGCGCGAAGAAATTATCTCTCCATATACCCAACATTATTAGCACATTTCCGTCCTTGTCTTTACAGAAGGTGCGCCCTGAACCATGTCCATTAGTCCCGTTCCATTAGTCCCGTTCTGTATGCCTCAATTGTCTCACTCTCGCGCTTTCTCCACTGCCGTTTCTTATGCCTAAAGGAGCAGCTTGGGTTGCAAATGACTGAAGCATTGCCATACTTGCAGCGTTCGTTTCGTCATTTGCAGTGCGACACTCTTCCTCGCACCAGGGTTTGTTGCGATGTGGTTTTTCAAAACCAAGTATTGTTGTTGCGGCAGTTTTTATAGAGTCGAAAATGGATTTCCACTGCGCTTCAGGATCGTCATCGGGAGGGGATGGGTTCTCTGCCAACAGTTGCGTGAGATTCCTTGAGTAGGATGTGGCTACCTCTGGTAATTGCAGCTTTCCGATGTGCAGCTTCCTCTGCGTCTGGTTTTGTACAATTTTCGCTCTACTTAATCTTCTGCGAACCTTTGCTACCAGGTAGTGATCAGAATCGATGTTAGCTCCTCTGATCACTCGTACGTCCACTATACTGGACGAGTGCCTTCCATCAATTACCACGTGATCAATTTGGTTTTTCGTTCTTTAATCAGGGATATCCAAGTTGCCTCGTGGATGTCTTTATGTTGGACTCTTGTACCACTAATGACCATGTTTATTGTCGCGGCAAAGTCAAGCAGTATCATACCGTTGTCGGAACTGTTAGCATGTAGACTGAAATTGCCAATAGTTGGATTAAACACATTCTCCATGCCTACTTTGGCATTAAAATCTCCTAGTACAATCTTAATGTCATGGCCAGGGCAAATCATTGAGTTTTATTATCGTCCATTTTATGGTCTTCAGCGACGAAGCTCATTTTTGGCTTAATGGTATGTCAATAAACAAACTTGCCGAACGTGATCCGAAGAGCAGCCCGAGGCCAATGCACCCTGAAAATTTTTTTTTTTTTTGGTCTATAGGGTTACGGCATCATTGGACCGTACTTCTTTAAAAACAATGATGGCTGCAAAGTTACGGTCAATGGAGCAAGGTACCGTTCGATAGCCACGGACTCATTTTTGTCCAAAATGGAAGAGTTGTCTTGAGTAACAGGTGATTTCAAAAGGATGGTGCTACATACCACACTGCACGCGATAGCATGAACCAAGAGATTGGTAGATTGGTAGACGCTGTGGCGATGCCAATTTGCCGCCTCGTTCGTGCGATTTGACCCCACTAAACTATTTTTTGGGGGGACACGTGAAGTCTCTCGTCTATAGCTACAAGCCAGCCACGATTACTGCCTTGGAAGACAACATTACACGTGTCATTGGTGAGATATCGGCTGAAATGTTGGAAAAATTGTGCCAAAATTGGACTTTCAGAATAGAAAAGGTGAAGCTAGCAGTGGGAAAAATCTGCATGAAATAATCTTTAAAACGCAAGTGACAGGCATGGATTTATCGAGTAAAATAAATATTTCATTCACTAATAAGTGATGATTTATCCAACCATCCAGTATTATATTCAAAAATTAAATTGTTCGAGCGTTTGCTCGTATTTTTAATTAATTTTATACTTCGATATTTCGCTACTTTAACTATATCGCTTTTTTATGTTTTTACGGACTCGTAACGGGTTCGAATCGAATTCGAGAACTTACATTTCGTTTTTTATGATTTTACGGACTAGATACGAATTCAAAACGGATTCGCATCCATGTTTGTGCACATTGGAAAGGCAAAACTTAAATTTAAAACGCCATCAATGACGTTTTTGGGTGCTACTGAGTGGCATAGCCAAAATTCTCATATGAAACTGCGGTCCGATTGGAATTATGAGTATACAGATGTCGGTATAATTTCTCTCTCTAATTTTTGTCAAAATCTTCGTTTCACAATGCTTGATAAGATATTACTGGACATATGGAGATATGTTTAACAAAACGCTGATGCGGACCCCATCGAACAGAGTTAATTAGTTATGCATAAGGGAATCGGGCTGGAAACTGTTTGATAAGACGATAAATATGTGTACGATTATCAAAATAAATAGTTATACATAACAACAAAAACTAAACAAATACAATAAATTATTTTTAAAATTTTCATTAGAAAGCAAATGCAACCAGCTAAACTAACCAATCTTCGTTTTCTACGTACTACACACAATAATTTCATGGTCGAAACCTAATGAGGTACAACATTTTGAAAATTTTCATTTACGTGGTTTTGCGTTATTATGAAGAAACCCGAAAACAGCAAAATAAAATTATGTATTAAGCCGAGTCATTGACCTCCTCACAAAAAAAAAAACTTTCGGTTTAACAACAAATTGCCGTTTCTTAAGTCGAATAATTCAAAAATGGTTTTCTTGTACTTTTTTGTTGCTATCAATCGCATTATGATGCAGTCTCGTTAGTAATAATAGCTAACAGTGGGAAGTAATGGAAAAATTATGAAAATTTTACTACATTACAGGGCATTGTATGTAACGCTGCAGAAGTGTGACAAACGCACGTTGGAAGATGCATATTTAGCAGTTTGTTTTATCGTTTATATCACATTTAATTCCCTCTCGTTATTCCATTGTGCTGTGTTGGTGGGGAGGACGCTTACGAAGAATAGAATACAGCAGAAACTATTTGAGTTTCAAAGATGAAAAAAAGAGCAAAAAGTCTGTTGAGTTGGTTTGCGAAGACTTGTATGCCATTGATATCATCATTTGCCAAAAATAGTTATTGCGTTTTGGGTTTGCCAGGGGTGCATTACGTGCCACGCAAAATATTTTTAAAATGATTATATGAAAAACGTGTCTACACAATTTTTATAAAATAGCAAAGCTATCACAGAGATAAATCATATAGTAATTAGAGGCATTTAATGCAATTATATTTTTGTTGGTAGAAAATTAATTGGGATGGCAGGCAGTACAAGAAAATTAAGTTTGGCTTTGAATTGTCAGGCTATCAAGTAAAGGTTTGAATTACGGGCAGTTTCCAATTATATTTTTATAAACGATTTTTTTATTAACATATTAATATAGGTGAAGTTCATACTACAAACTGACAGGTCATAGTTTTGTTTACGTTTCATTGGCGTTCTCTTAGCGATAATTTAATGTCTCGAGAAATGGCTGTTTTGCTTTGAGAAAAATTAATTTCGAAAATACAAGTTCATGGAACTAATTATACACTCCGGTTCACTTTGTTAAAGGCACTAAAAATTCCATATTCAGCAGCCTGTCTCACTTGCAAATTGTAACCGATTGCAGAATTTTAAAATGGAAATCGAAGCTAGACATCTGGAGATATAAATCAAATCATGACAATAGTGGTTTCTTAACTAAAGAACTTTTTCTGAGCAATTTATAAAAAAAGTCCAAAAATGTGCCAATTTTTTGGTTCACTTGAATAAAGGCACTTATTTTTTTATTATTTTTAAAGTAAGCGATGATTTTTTGTAGGGAGCGTTTGATTTTTACAATTTATTACATTTTAATCATTTTACGAGTCAAAATGGCAAAACAAAAAAGTTTAAATCTATCGGAAAAAACTAAAATCAATGTTTACCGTTCTGAAGGATATTTTAACCGCGCAATAGCTAAAAAAATTGGACGGAGCCCAACAGTTGTCGACAATTACATCAAGGTCACCGAGGGGTATGGAAAAAATTGTAAAGGAAGGGTTTAATTTTCTTTATCTTCGTATGAGAAAAGAAAAATCATCAGAATTGCTTCTAATTCTGCCTTATCCTTGTCAAAAATAAGAGCTGAAGCTGGAGTGGAAGCGAGCAATTCATCTGTACGCAGAGTAATTAAGAGCTGTGAGTATCTTAAATACCTGAAATTACAAAAAAAAGCCGCCACTTAATGCTCATCGTAAGGAAAATCGGCTTTAATTCGCAAGAGACTACATGGTATGGGATATGCAGCCAAGAGGTCATGTAAATGAGTGGAGAACGGTTGTATTTACGGATAAGAAGAAGTTTAACTTGCTTGGGCCTGATGGCTACGACTATTATTTCCATGATCTGCGCAACGAAAAACGTTTTTTGAACCGACATCGCAGCCGAGAGGGCGGTGTTATGGTGTTGGGTGCTATTACATACTATGGCACCATCGATCTTGAATTTCAAAGTGCAAAAATGACTGGTTCAAGCCATAAAACCTTATTGGAATCGGCATTTCCGAAGTTCAGTGAACTATTTGGTCCCATATCTTGGATATTGCAACAGGATAATGCCCGTTTACACAACGGCAGAGTAGTAAAGCAAGTCAACATTTTAATATTCCTGACTGGCCACCCTATTCGCCAGATCTAAACTTTATCGCAAATGTTTGGGGTTGGTTATCTCGTAAGGTCTATGAAGGAGGTAGACAATTTGATGACAAGCAGGCAAGCAGGCAGAGTGGCCGTCGGTGGTGCAATGGGTAGTATGCGCGCCTCTTGCACTTGAGATCCTGGGTTCGATCCCTGCTCTGACAACCTTAAAATTCTTTTCGACGGCGGTCACCTCGCATAGTGACGGCGACACTATCGAGTATTAAGCCATGAAAACGCTTCTCAAAAATACCGTTCGGAACCGGTGTAAAACTGTAGGTTCCAATTAGTGAATATAAAACTAGAAAGCGCACAGCTTACTGGTTGTGGGAAGCTCTCCCCAATTCCTGCAGGGGATGTAATGGGAAACCATTTATTTTTTTTTGGTCACTAATTCAGGCCATTAAGGATGCGTGGAATCGTTGGATTACATAAATTCTCTTTATCTTTCAATAAAAACCCGTATATTTGAAGTTATTAAAAACAAAGCGGGTTGTACCCATTACGAATAGTTCTGAAATAAAGTAAAATAAATTAAAAAAAACAAGAAAAACTGTTTTTCATTAAAAGTAGCTAAAGTGCATTTATTCAAGTGAACCAAAAACAAGTAGCACATTTTTGGACTTTTTTTGCTCAAAAAAAATTGCTCAAAAAACTTTCTTTAGTTAAGGAACCACTATTGTCATGATTATACCCTCACCCATAGGGATGGGGGTATATATCATTTAATACGTAAAAACATATAGAAGGAGACATATTAGACCCTTAGTATCTCTGGACGAAACTCTTTTATGACTTTCATTGCCTTTAAATAAGTGAACCGGAGTGTATATCACAAATATATATTATTATAATCAGAAGGCCGAATTAATAAACAAAATTACATGAGGTGGCAGGGGACGCCCGGTTGGAACGAAGGATACTTTTTGTAAAATGAAAAACAATTTTTTTAAGAAAACTTTTTTTTGTGAATATTTAAGTCGGTTTTGTGAGAATGGGTATTATATTTTCCCGAAAAGGTCGTTTTTAAAGAGGGGTACATCTTTTATTACAAGCTAATGTTTTTTTTAAGCAAAGGTACTCTTTTTAAGAAGAAGTACTGTAGGAAAAAGCCATAAGGGTACGATTTTTTTTTTTACAAAGAAGTACTTTTTTTAAGAACAGGTATTTTTGAAAGAAGAGGTACCCTTTTTTGGAAAAGGTTATATTTGTGAGAAAATTTACTTATTTTCAGAAAGGTTACTTGTCGCAATAAAAGGATAGAAAAGGTCTTGTTAGCTACGATTTAATCCCGTTCGACTACCTTCCCTGGGGTGCCGTGAACGATAAGATTTACGCAACCAATCCCGATTCTACTGAGGCCTTAAAACACGAAATCGACGAAGTCGTACACCGAGATAGAGCCCCAAACAATCGAAAGTGTACACGCTGAACAATATCGGCCCAGCAGTATATTGCAGGAAACATGTACATGTTTGCAAGCACTGCTTTAATGAATTGAAGATCTGCTCCTTTTTTGTTTCTTTGTTGTCTGTCTCGTATTTGATTTTAGCGTTTTCAACAAAAAAGCAACATTTGGATTTCAAAACCATATATTATAGCCTATTAATCATTGGGTCTCAAACATGCTATATTGAATAGCAAACACAAAGTGTTTGGGCACAAGCATAGTATATTTGCGACAAGCTACAAACACATTATATTTGCATCCAAACAAAAAAATACAGATTTTTCAGCGTGTACCAGAAAATTGGGTAGATTGAATTGGGTACTACAATGCATGTCGTAGAAGCCATTTGAACCATGTAGAATTTAACTCATAAATGTCAATGGTGGGCTGTAACAATAAAATCATAATTTTGAAAAATTTTCATTATGTATTATTTCCTTAAATCGAAATTAAATTCTAAGTTTTACAAGGCCCATCCATTACATGGTCGATATAGCGATCTTGTTCGCGATTGTTCTGTCCGGGCACTTTAATTTAATTATCGGCCAGAGTCTACTTCCACTTGCTTTTTACCCATGCTCTCATTCACTCTGTCCTCTGTAAATTCCACAACTACCATTACTACCAGCTATGGCATGAATACCCCCTGAATGAATTAAATTGGAGGAATTGCACTGGCTGGAACACGCCAGTGAAATGAACAAAAACGAAACGGGGGGAGTTACATTTGAAGTATATAGTACCCAAACGAAACCGTAGAATTGAATGACCAGGACTCCGCTGGAATAGCCCGGCTGTTCAACTGGCGATGGAAACGAAATACTAAATAAACCCTTCTCATTGACTCCTTGTGCATTTGCACGGCAGACAGTAGGAGGAGGAATCGTCTCAAATATCAGAACTCGTCGTAGGGCGGATTATTCTGTGGGTTTGCGCTGTAAATAACTAGCAATTATATATTTCTAACCTCTAATATTAAGCTTTTAAAGTTGAGTTTTCCCAGGGAGTTGACAAGCCTAAATCATGAGGATAAATTGTTACTATTCTCTTTCGATATTTACCACTGTGCATTGGTATTTCCTACTATTCGAATGGAAAATGGGTACGAGTTATAACACGTTTTTCCCGTTTAAAATAAATAATAATTAGAAACAATTTTCTTTGTATTTAAATAGCGGCAATTTTATAAATATAAATTGTATTGTCTTCAAAGTTCAATTGCAGTTTAGTTAAGTTTTAATAAATTAAGTGTTAGATATCAGAAATTTTATTGCGGGAAATATTTGCATTTCCGGCTCGAGTTAAAGAAATATGACTTACTGCTGCTGTTGAAATTAAGAAGCTGAATTATTAAAATTTTTTTCTCTCGAAATCATTGTCAGCGTTACCGTCTCATATTTTTATTTTTATTTTCGCTACGGGTTGGTCCACAAATTATTAAGTCTGTTCTTATTTTTATAAAACATTCAGAAAATGTTGAACGATTTCATGTGACATAATAATAAAGCAATAATTAAATTTTGACATTCTAAAACATGTAGATTAAATATTTCAACCAAACCAATTCGAAAATGCTGTTAGCTACTATATTTTCTGTTATATTTAAATGTAAATTTAAACTTTTTTATTTCCTCTATAAATTACTGCTGATGTTCACATTGTGTCCGACGCTGTTTTTAATTATATATTTTCAGGGAAATATAGTATTGCATGGCACTTTAAGTTTATTGGATTATATTTCATGTGAAATATATTTCTCACCTAAATCATAAAACTTAATGATACCTAATACAATTAATTATGAAGAAAATCACTTTACACTCCTCTAAAAACAAAAAAGCCAAAACTCAATAATCCTCAATAATAAAAGTTAATATACCCCCACCTTAGAATCGCAGCTCGTTAACAATAAAAATAAAACGATAATTATGTGTATATAATGGTTATATCATACACCATCCTCATCAACAACTTCCCGTAATAATTTCAACACCCAAACCTACGAATTGAAAATAAACAAAACGAAAAGACAGATCAAAAATGTTGCACATCGACAGAAACAAAAGACTTAAGACACAAACTTCAGAGCGTAGTGTCTCAACACTATTTATGTTTAATTAACTCCCACTTTGTTACAACAAATAGCTTGACTACTAATAAAATATAAATTAAATAAACGCATATGTATGTGTCCGTATTTGTATAACCTAAAGCCAACAAATAGAAGCAAAAAATCAACTTTCTTTAACTTAACACGGTGCAGCAAGTCAGTGGAGTACTGGTATCTATTGTATCTATTCCATTAAAAAAGAGCATTGGGCATAAGCATTACAATGGACACACCCGCCCAACACTAAACAATCATCGGTTGTAAACTGGTATTTATTGCACATTTGAACGTGGCTTACTGCTCCTGCTACAAACTGATGTAATTCACTGAATATTTCAAATATTTTTCTTGTTTGTTGTTGTTATTATAATGACAATAGCAACAACAGGGACGGCGACGATACTACCATCGCCATAACCAAGAACAACAACAACATATTGAATGTCTGGTAACGCCAGCCAGAAAAAAAAACATTTATAAAGTCTCTTTGAAAAGAATCTAAGCGATACTCTTTCATCTTACGCCAGTTTTTATTTTTAATTTTGTATCTTTCGTTATGAACGAAACAAAAAGTTCAATTGTTTAAGCTTCCATGTACCTTTGCCGTTGTTAGATTAACAAAACATACATACAGTGGGGAACAAAAGTATATGAAGTTACTACATGGAAAAATACCTATTTACTTTGTATTACTTAAGCAGTCCACATATATGTTAGTCATAAGAAACCCGACAATACATGCCCAACAAAATATACCATGTTACTTCTCTTTAGTGATGGAATGGGTTATTAGCTTTAGATTCAAGGGACAGTGGGGGATTTTTTTGCTTGAAAAGGAAATACTGTAGCCATTTAAAAACTGTCTGCTTGAGATGAAATGGCAGGTGTCCATGGATAAGATGTAGTAAAGGTTAAGTACCATCCCTGGTCACCACAAATTCTAGTAGAGTTGCACAGTGGGTGAACAAAGTTAACCACCCGTGATTCACTGAAAATGTAAATTGATTCCAGTATATCAATTTAGATTTCAGGAAAATTTTTCCTTTATATATCTAATCTGCTGGCAACATCCTACAAACATGACTGTCTAGGTTATCTCTGAAAAATAATTTACACATTTGGGCTAGTAATTATTGTGGCCGTCGGTAGTGTAATGGTAGTGTGAGAACATCGGTTCGATATCTGCTCTGACCACCTAACTTTTCTTTCGACGGCTGTCACATCACTTAGTGACGGCGACAATATCAAGTATTTCGCCATCACAAAGCTTCTCAAAATAGCGTTCGGAACTGGTGTAAAAATGTAGGACCCAATCAGTGAGTGTAAAACTAGAAAGGGCGCAGCCCACTGTTTGTGAGAAGCTCTCCGCAATCCCTTACTGGGATGTAGTGGGAAACCACTTTTAATATTATTGGGGGGTGAGCGTAGGTGGTGCAATGGTTAGGGTGCGTGGCTATTGTAGATGCGAACGCTGCTCTGACCACCTTACATTTCATTCCACGATATTCACTGCTCTTAGTGACGGCGAAACTATTGAACACTTAGCCATGAAAGAGCCTCTCAAAATGCTGTTCCAAACAATTGGAAAACCGTAAGTCCCAATCAGCGTGTATAAAACTAGAAAACTCACAGGTTTTTTATTGTGAGAAGCTCTCCCGAGTTCCTTCATGGAAAGTAATAGAAATATATATATACTTTCTATATATTTGTTGTGGGATTCTCTGTCTTTACTTAAGCCCTACTGCAGCTTAACAGTGGCCATGCGATCTTTATCTTAATACAGCAACCAGTCTAAAAATTGCAGAACTATTAAAATTTTATACTGCAAAACCCCCGCTATGCAAAGTCAGATGTTGCAAGTTCTGCAATCATCATTTCTTCCATATTCTAACAAGGATTTTATGGCTTTTCTGTGTTTTACTTTAGGTGGAGTTTTGTGACATTTTGAAAAGGGACGAAAGGCCATATGAACAACAAAGAGAACATTCTTGGGCAATATACACATATTTGTTTGAGAAAATATTTCTAGAACATATTTATTGTGTTCAAAATATACCATTTCAGATTTTAATTATAAGATTTCAAGACTTAAATTTTTAAAAAAAAGATTAAAAGGACGTTTCCAAATTCAAGATGAAGGATTCTCATCGGCAAAATCCTCTAGTGCAATCTATTCCACTATAAACTGGTAGAACATTTGGATATTTTACCGGATATTTTGGTGCAGATTTCTTGACCTTGTTTCAAACAGGGACAAACAGGACGTCTGAAAATAGAGATAGAGAATTTTGGTGTTTGACGACGCATAATGGACTTTAATGAGGCATAAATTCGTAAAACATTCCGAATCCCCAGCTGCTCATTTTAGTGTAATATTGTAGGAAGGACGAAAAGGACCCTGTAAAATAACAAATAGAACATTCAAATATTCTATTAAAATAATCCTTGTCAAATTTCACTGCAGACATGTTATCACAATAATTCCCTCAATTCAATATTTATGCTCGATTCTTAAATTTATCACGGACAGTATCGGATAAGAAAATTCAAATTTGCCACGCCCATACAAAAAGTGTAGCTACACAGTGATTTAAATGTTTGGGTTTTGGCTATACTCACCTATTGTGATCATTTGGTGCAGGAGTTGTCCATCCCCAAAATTGGTTTTGAACAGTTTTATCAATACAAAATTAAACAATTTTCAGTAAACGAGTTTTTAGTTAACAGAATAAAGACACACTTCGTTTGGGAAAATCTCCAAGTTGTAAGTTTCCCAACGACATCATCAGTGACTAAGGGGTGACATGTCAGAATCTTTGCTGACTTGGCGATGAACTCCCATACAAAAGACTTGATGAGACCCCCTGACATTTTCATACATTTCGAAGAAAGTCAGGGGGAATCGTCCGCAGTTTGTCAATAGGTGTGATCACCATATGACATGTACACAAGACGCCCATAAGTCAGTATTCATCAGTGAGTCAGTTGGTCAATACGTGACTAGATGTTGTGCTCACGCGTCATCTTAATAGAAACATATGAATCCCTGAAAATAGACATATTCTTTCCTCATTTTCAAATATATTTTGATAAAAATTCTAAAAATTTATGACACACATTCCTTAACTCCAAATAAATATACATTATCAGTTTGACATTTTTTGAAAACATTATAAAATACATATACATTTTCAGTTTGAAATTTTTTGAAAACTTCGAATCCACAAAAATGACTTGCAGTTGACAAATGATAAAAACTTTCTCTATAGACATGACATAATGGTGAAGAATCAACAGCGCGGTCTTACACAGATTTTAAGTCACCTAAGTCAAAACTTGTCACATGTCATTAAGATGACTCAATTTAAGCCACTTCAGGTAAAACTCGTGATATGTCTTATACAAATTGCCGTTACTTACTGACATTGTCCTAAGGAAATAGTACTGAAAATGTCGTGAAGTCAAAATTTCCAACTGGGCTCATTTAAAAATTGATTTCGGTAGAGAAACACAACAATAAGCTGAAAATTCGGTTGCTACAACCTTTAATTCGGCTTCGGTAATCTCTAAATCGGTAACCCCAATTTCGGTTGCGACAACCTCTAATTTGGTAGCGACAACCACTAATTTCGGTTGTGACAACCTCTAATTTGGTAGCGACAACCTTTAATGTTGTTGCGACAACCTCTAATTAGGTTGCGACAACCTCTAATTTGGTTGCGACAACCTCTAATTCGGTTGCGTCAACTCCTACTTCGGTTGTAACAATCTCTAATTCGGTTGCGAAAACCCCTGAATCGCTGGTGACAAACCGCAATTCTATTGTGATGACTTCTAGTGTGGTGGTGGGGTTACACTTAGGTCGATTAGGTTAAAGCTAATGCGGTTGTCTCAACCCAATTTTCTGTGAGTTTGGCTCAGGTATTATCTGACAAAAAAAAAAATACAGTATGTTGAATCTCTGTTAATATATATTTGAGGGCTAACATAAGATAACAAAAACTACAGGCTGAAAAATAACGGCCTCTCTAACATATTCTCCCAAACATATTCAGTAGGAACTATGTACATTAGACTGGCCGTACGATGTATGGCTTGTTTTTTTTTTTGGAAAATAAAATTTTAATTTTTCTTAAAATGTTTGTTTTGATATAAAAACAAACTCCAGAAATTTTCAGCCAAATCCGATGATGCCTAGTGGTGCCTAGTTGACCTTGAAGTTTACTACGCCAAAAACTTTTTTTTCTTATGCGTTGCACAAAGTTTGTTCTTACTTTGACTAAAAAAAAATGTGCAACAGATTTAATTTTATTATATTATTACTATTAAATTTGTTATATACATATAATTCATTCAAGGCATAGCTTTTTTCTATTCTCTTTTAATTACTCTCTCTTTCGCTCCAAAAAAACAATACATAATTGTTAAAAAAAAATTAAAGCAAGTTGAGATGATGAGAAGCATGCTGCAAAAAAGAAATACAAAGTCTAAAAGAACTGATTACCGTTATTTAGATGATCTTAACAAGCATGTAAGCTTTGCGTTTCATTACTAAGTAGAGTCTGTGAAGTGACAGTGAATATAAGTGAAAATTAAAAAAAATAGTAAAGAATAAAAAAAATAACAAATAATGGCATTAAAAAAACAACTGAGATCTGGAGATGATTTAGTGTTGTTCATAGGAAAATGTAAAAATGAAATTTTGGGTGCAAAATTACCGTCAGTGAAGCAGGTTCTTCAATTTTTTTTTTATAAAATGCGTATGGAAAACTATTCTTTAAAGAGCAGTGCAAAATTGACAATTGCAGTTGTTTCTGATTTTTGGAAAAGAGCCAACATTCCGATAATATCAGAACAAAACTCTATTAAAGCCTTGGAGAGAATATATGAGAAATGGAGAAATTTGCAGAAGAATGCCAAGTCCAAGTATGAGAAGCACCGGAAAAACGAAGAGGAATTTGTGGATCACATTGAAAATTATATATTTGACATTGCAACGTCAGATGCACTTGCGGTAATGAAGATCCAACAGGATAAAGACTTTCTTGTTCTTCAAAGGCAAAGAGGTCGACCAGGAAGTATGTCTGGTGTAGATGTAAAAATGGTGGAAAAACAGAAACGAAAAGAAAAGCGTTCTGATATATTAAAAATGCGCGTTGAAACGTATCGCGAGAAAAATGTTTATTTAGGTAATTAAGATTTTTATTGAATTATCATGCAAATTAGTTTATTTATTTTTTCTTGAAATATCAGAGCAAATATCTGCTATGGATATTTCAGGTAGTACTGAAAGTAGTGAAATGGCGTATTCTGTGGTTGATCAAAATGTATCAATTGATATAGCAGACGATGAACCGACCGTCGTAACACAAGGCCAACAATCGCGTGGAAATATCCATTTTATTGATGATAGAATGCTGGCAAGTATGGACAAATGGAAAATTAGTACGAGAGATGCCATGCATTTAATTACTGCAACAGCAGCTGCACTATTACGAAAAATTGAGGGAGTCAATCCAACTTCCACAGCAATAAAATTGGACGCTTTAGTCCTTAATCGCACCACTATTCAGGCGATGAGGAGGGATTATCGCCGCAAACAAGCTCAGCAGATTCTGCAAAGTTTCAATGTAAATACTAAAAAATCTATTTTTGTGACTAGTTGTATAAAAATAATATTTTTTTTTAATTTTTCTGATTCAAGATACCTGAAGTATTTGTCCTTCATTGGGATGGCAAACTACTTCCAGAAGTAAAAGGCAAAGAAAAATCAGAGCGACTAGCTCTAGTTGTGACTGGCAAAAATGTGGAGAAACTGCTTGGAATTCCAAAAATGCAAGACTCCTCTGGTGAAAGTATAGCTGATACAATATTTAACTTGTTGATAAAATGGAAAATGGACAATTTAGTCGAAATAATATCTTTTGACACAACAGCAAGTAACACTGGCATTAATAAGGGTGCAGCCTACTTATTAGAAAAGAAATTGAAAAGGGACTTGCTGTTTCTTCCATGTCGTCATCACATTAGTGAATTGTTGATAAGAGCTGTCTTCGAACTAAATTTTGGTAAAACTGCTGCACCAGAAGTTCTTATTTTTAATCGCTTCTCCAAGTTTTGGCCAAATATTAACCAAAATAATTTTAAGAGTGGAATATCGGATGAGGATGTAGAAAAACTTTTTACGGTGGGTGAATTAGAATACCACAAAATATTTTGCCTTGAGGCATTGAAATCTCAATACGTCCGGGCAGATTATAAAGAAGTATTGCAAATTTCATTGCTTTTTATTGGTGAAAAAGCACCAGGCTTTTCGGGATTCCGTGCACCTGGTGCAACAACGCATGCTCGATTTATGTCGAAAAATATATACTGCTTTAAAATGTTTCTGTTTCGTGAGCAATTTAAACTAACGACAGCGGAAGTAAATAGCTTACGTAACATTTGTGTATTTTTGACGCGAATTTACGTTCCGTATTGGTTTGGATGTGTCAAATCTGTGAATGCACCAAGATTAGATTTGCAACTTATAAATGATGTAACTGCATATTATGATACAAATATTTCCATCATTTTGTTAAAAAAAATTATCAATCATTTATGGTATTTGAGTGAAGAAGCTGTTGCTCTGTCTTTCTTTGATGACCAAATCCCTTACGATATAAAACTAAAAATGGTTAATGCCCTTGGTAACAATGAAGAATTATATGAAGAAGATATTTCGAAAAAAATTAAAACTACAATAGAAGATGTCAGAGCGTATACTGAAAAAAATTTGAGCGATTTCGTGTCTGCAAAAACAAAAAGATTCTTCACTCGATTGCAAATTGATTGCAGTTTCTTGCATTCGGATCCGGTAACGTGGAAAGATAGAGATGATTTTTGCGCTGGAAAAATTATTTGCGAAAATTTGGCCGTTGTCAACGATGCAGCCGAAAGGGGAGTTAAATTGATAACAGATTTTAATCGAGCGCTAACGTATGACGAGGAAGACAAGCAATATCTGTTGCAAGTGGTGGAACATTATAGGAAAATACATCCGTCTCACACGAAAAGCTCCCTTGTAAACCAGGTATTTTAATATACATAACTCAAATAAATACATATTTCTAAAATCTACCGTTTATTGGTGAAAACGTTATTTCTTTATGTAGGTTTCCCTATAATGCACATATTGTAAACTTCAAGGTCAACTAGGCACCACTAGGCATCATCGGATTTGGCTGAAAATTTCTGGAGTTTGTTTTTATATCAAAACAAACATTTTAAGAAAAAATAAAATTTAAATTTCTAAAAAAAAAAATAACGGCCAGTCTAATGTACATATATGTTTGGAATGCATTTCAAACATTAATATGTTTGCAAGTTTCAAACGTACTTGTATTTAAATGTAAACATGCATCATGTCAAACATATGCGTATTTCCCCCCAAACATAATAATATTTAAGAACAAATTATTCTTTGATTTCAATATATATGTATGTATTATTTATTATAAATAATTTTATCAATACAAATCCACATTTATTAATAATTAACACAACAAATTAAAAGATTTCAAACAGCCTTTTTTACATTTAGGAGCATTAAGTGCATTATTTGTTTTTTATGAAATGAGAATCTGCTGCTCTTTTGCTTCTCCTTTGTTGTCTCTCACGTTTTTGTTTTCGGAAGGTTTAAGCTATGCGTTGGTTATCACTACGCCGTATTTTGTATGCCAATCTAGTTCATGCAAGCCATGCGTTTATTTCACAAATGGTCCCTCGTTCCGATATTTTGAGTAAAATCTCGGACAGACGTTATTGCCCTTTCCAGTTTCTTTCCTCAAAATCGTTTCTCATTTTGGTAGCACACATGCATATATACGAAACACATACACAAAAACCAAAGTAACATCACAAACCATTTAACCGTCCGAGCCTTTACCGTGAAGCATTAACGACTGAATATATGAAACTAAAAGGCAATACATCAGCCAAAAGATGAAACACTGACTTCATCTGCAATTTGCATGCACATCAGGAATATGTATGACTCACTGACTGAGAGAATAATGCAAAAATACAGATTCACACTTACAAGATAGCTTGTCTCGTTGTCCCCCTTTTCTTCTCTTGCTCTTGAGAGAGCATAGACTGTGCAGCAAACCCAGCTGTATTTGAATCACAGATATAAATATATGTGGGTCGCAGACACATATATTCTAACATATTCATCATTGTGTCTCAACCATGTAATATTGAATAGCAAACACTAAATGTTTGGCCACAAGTATATTATATTTGCAACAAGCTCCATACACACTTTACATTTGCATGCAAACAACAAAAAAAGACAGATTTTTCAGCGTGTATCTTACATTTTTAACGTAAATTAAAAAAGTCTATATTTTTGTGGTCTTTTACCTAACTATTCGCGACATATTTTTGGTAAACAATAAATCATTTTTGCTGATGTCGTACTTGTAAAAGGACACCACGAAAGGCTGAGCAATTGAAGTCAAAAAATGTCCTTAACTCGGACATATATATAAAAAGCATTATACTCTAAGACTAAATACCATGCAATTTATTACCAAATATTAACAAAACTTTTGAATGGTTGGGTCCTTTATTTTAAATTGAAACTAAATCACTTTAAATATCACCCAAACAAAGAGTAAGCCAATAAATAAACTAGCTCAGTTTTGGCCCAAACTGTATGTATGTCTAGGGTAAGCAGCACACGTTAGCTGTTATGAATAACAGTTAAATTGCATTAATCTGCATTGCTTAGCAATGCTCAAAGAATTTGTTTTCTATTTGCTGCAAGCTATTTTTTTTGTGTGACAGCAAAAATAACAACAACAAAATAATACTATCAAATCCGGTTTTAGATCAACGTAAATTTTATACAAAAAAAAATCATTTAGATATATCACCTTATGCTGGTTAAGTTGGTTTTGTTAGCAGAAAAAAAGTGTAACATATGATGTAAAATATATTTATCCAAACACTATGACAAACTCTATGTTATAATTTGCGATTTGTATCAGATACTCTACATTTTGTATTTCAACAACGAGAAACCGAAATCTACTCAACCTCACCCAAAATGTTGTGGTGTGCATTAAGGGAGTCAAGGTGTGCTTGACTAGCAACAATCCCGTTTTCGATCACAATTTTGTTGATATTTTTATATGACTTGAGTAAAGTTTCAAATAAAAGTTATTGAGTTGAGTTTGATTTTCAATAAGACATTTGATTTACAATCGCTATTTTTTTGTCGTTTACAGATTCGACCCTGTTGATAAGGTTTGCATGCAACTGCCAACTACATACTAGACAAAATGATATACAAAATATAAACTGCTAAACGTAGCTTAAAGTACTAGTCATAAACTGTGAATACTTGTCCCAGGGGTTAAGAAATTGAAAGTACCTCTATTCAGTAGTGTATAGCAAAATTATAAAGTCCTCATTAGTTAGTGTGATGACAAAAATTCCAAAATTATTTGAAAAATAAGACAAATCTTAATATTTGTTATATGATAGTTTTTTTCAATGTTTTTTGTCATTTTGTCAAAAATTTAATTATTCGTCACTTGCAACTCAAACAAAAATCACAATTCTTGACAAAATTAGATACCTACACTAAATTGTGAATAAGAGCAAAACGCGTCCATGGAATTTTTATGATTCATGTCTCATGTTGGAGGCTACTTGGGTATCCTCTGATCAAAGAACGAAGAACCAAATTGATCACGTGGTAATTGATGGAAGGCACTCATCCAGTGTAACGGAAGTACGAATGATCAAAGGAGCTAACATCGATTCTAACCATTATTTATTTATTTATTTCGGGGGTCCAGTACAACAAGATATGCATCTTATAGTTATAGTACAGGATTTTATACGTTCAATTGAATTTGATGAAACATGTGTTAATGAAAAGTAAAAACTTATAATACTAGTAATAATAGTAATAGAATAACATAGTAATAAGAAATCAACCAAATTAGCATAACAGTTTGAAAAATGCAATTTTAAATGAAAAAACAAAAATATGAAAATATCAAAGTACAATCAAAAAGTATTAAAATCACAATAAGGCAGAAGGATAGATTGACAACGTTCATAGAGACAAGATTTAATAAATTCTGTACAAAAAGAAAGAAAAATAAAAATAAACAGATAATAATAAAAGTTTGTTAGGTTCTAAATGTAGTGTCGACACAACAAAAAAAGAAAAATGTAATTTAAAAAGTAATTATAAATTAAGCGCTTGAAACAAGTAGCGTTGCTGGTAGTTTGCAAATAATAGGGTAAGGTGTTCCAGAGACGTATTGCATGTATATAGAACCGCCACTCAGAGACCAATGTTCTACATCTTAGAGGGACTAATACTTTCACTCTGTTTGACCTTGTGAAATTCAAACGATCGAAAAGATATTGTGCAAGAGTATCAAAACACGAATCTTGAGCAGATTTCCAAGTGATACACCATATAACTTGAGATTATAGTTGGATATGTGGTCATATCTTCCCATGCCATAAACATATCGGCATATGATATTAAATATTACATTCAGCCTTCTTTTGCTTAATGAGTCGCAATTCGAAAACACTTCACAACCATAAATCAAGGAAGGCATTATGCAGGTTTTCGCAAGCAATAACCTTATTCGCTGTGAAGTAAATGATTGTGTAGACCAAAAGGCCCTTAGTTTGCTGTACGTAGCTCCGACAATGGTACTCACATGATTAGACCAGGTTAAAGTTCTATTAAATATTATACCTAGATTTTTCACACTATCAACAATTTCAATTTTCTGACCATTAAGAGTTATGTTCACATTAAACTGATGGTTTCTAGTCCTACCATGAATAATTAGGCATTTTGACTTTTGGGGGTTCAAACAAAGGCCATTTGCCTCAGCCCAATCATGAACATTCTGTAGGTCACAGAACTTGCATCTTACACACTTGCATCTTGAATGGACAATGTACTCGTCCCCATATAAATTTGAACGTCATCCGCATACATGTGAATATTACAGTTTTCTAAATATTCTGGTAGGTCATTTACGTAGCAAGAAAACAGTAATAGCCCTAGTATTGATCCCTGCGGTAGCCCTCTAGAGATGGAAAGTGGATCCGAAACATCGTTTTTCAAAAATACAGACTGTATGAACGGATTAAATGGATAGCATTACTTGAGTAGCTAAAAATGAATTTCAGTTTTGAACATAAAATGCCGTGATCAACTGTGTCAAAGGCCTTTGAATGGACGAGCAGTACCAAGATTTCCAGTTTGCCTTCATCAACATCACTCCTAAGATCTTCTGCAACATCAATTAACGCTGTAACACAACTATGCTTTTGCCTAAATCCAGATTGGCGTTTCGATAAGAGGCAGTTTTCGTTCAAATACGAAAACATTTGACCATGCATGCGTTTTTCCATGACCTTAGAAAAAAACGTAGAATAGCTATGGGTCTGTATTCAGTTCTGCTTTTAGGAAGGTACTTGACATAATTATGTGTTAAACCAGTGTGTGATGAATGGCAAAATCTGAGGCAAGATTAATCTGACAAATTTTGGATCTTTATTACCAGAACCTATTGCATTTGATATGGTAGGTTCGCACAAGATTAAGCAGAGCGAAAATCGTACGAAACCAGACGCAGAGGAAGCTAGATATCGGAATGCTGTAATTACCAGAGGTAGCTACAGCCTACTCAAGGAAGCTCTCGTAACTTTTGGCACAGAAAGCACTCCCTCCCAATGACAATCCTGAAGCACAGCGGGAACCCATTTCCGAATCTATGAAAATTGCAGCAACAACCGTACATGGTACGATGAAGAGTGTCGCATTGCAAATGATGAAAAGGCTAAGAGGTATAAGGAAAAAATAAAGGAGGTAATTCGTCTCTTTACGCGTAAGCAACGGCAGTGCAGAAAGCGGGAGATTGAGCAAATTGAGACATACAGGAGGAAGAACGAAGCCCGAAAATTATACCAAAAAGTCAAAAACGGACCTAATGGACTAAATGGGGCCTTCTATAAAGACAAGGTCACAGATGTGCAGAGTATGTTGGGAATATGGAGAGATCATTTCTCTGCGCTATTGGCACCTGAGATATCCAATGACGAGACAATCGATCCGAATTTGGACGATGGCGTCGATTGCCTACTCCTAACCAAGACGAGGTCAGAACAGGTGACCCGAGTCTCTGTGCTAGCTACTCCATAGCATATAAGTTTCTATCAAGTATAATGTGCGAAAGACTAAAACCAATTATCGCTGACCTGATTGGACCATACCAGCGTGGCTTTAGACCTGGAAAATCGACAACCGAACAGATTTTCACCCTACGCCAAATCCTTGAGAAGAACCACGAGAAACAAATCGACACCTATCATCTATGTGTCGATTATAAGGCGGCCTTCGATAGCCCTATAAGGGAGAAACTCTACGAAGCAATGTCTGAGCTTGGTATTCCTGCAAAACTCATACGCCTCTTTCTGAACCTTTCGAAACTGAGACAAGGTGACACCCTATAGTGCGATCTCTTTAACATCTTAATATCGATTATTCTGAGAACAGCTGCTGTCAAAATGAATAAAACCATCAGCAGAAAAAGTCACATGCTGCTCGCGTATGCTGATGATATTGATATCATTGGGTGCACAGTTAGAGACTTTAGTGTGGTGCTTTCCAGAATTGAGAAGGAGTCAGCAAAAGTGGGTCTGACGGTAAATGACGACAAGACAAAATTAATGGTTTCAACGAGCAGGGCATCCACGCGATTACACCAAAATGTGAGCGTTGCTAACCGTTATAATTTCAAGGTGGTGGACGAACTTATATACCTCTTATATACCCTCTCTCGAGTAACATAAGTCCAACTATACCAGACTTTTCGGTCTTATCGCAAGCAAACGAAACATCTGTAGGAGTCTTCGAGAGAAGAATTCTCCGAAAAATTTATTGCACTATAGGTCACAACAACCATGTGCTGTATGAGCTATATCCCGACATTGACATACGAGTAGTTAAGCGAATCAAAATAACGCGATTGCGTTGGCTAGGCCATGTCAGTAGAATGGATGAAGACGAACCAGCACGAAGGAAACCGAACTCGAAGGAAGACGAAAAATAGGAAGACCAAGACTCAGCTGGAGGGCTCAGGTTGACGAATCCCTGGATACACTTGGTATTTCCAACTGGAGAGATAAGGCAAAAGATCGAACTGGTTGGCGAAATATATTATCTTCATTTTGTTAGGTCCTTGACACCTCGGGGTTGCTCGAGACGGGATAAGTAAGTAAGTATGTATCATTTTTATCACAGGTCATGTGACTTTGGGATAAACTAATAAAAATTTACACTTTTAGCCGTTTCTTATGTTTCACGTTTTTTTAATATTAACAAATTTGAATTTTTTAAGAAAAAAAATATTTTTTTCACCATTTTTTTTTTATATCTGCGAAACTGTTGATTACATTGAGAAATAATGTAGGAATAGATTAAGGGAATTGTAACTCCAAACGTTTCTAAATTTATTCGGACAAAATCAAAGTTATGATGACATATACATACAAATGGCCATTTTCAAAATACAAAGTTGTTTTTATGAGCTATTTAGGGTGACTATGCACGTTCCGATTGTACTAATATGTTCACAAAAGGAGTTCAACTTTAGCATGGCTACCGTTTTGCCAAATACTGTATTTGAAAATGTTGGGGTTCCTTGTAGTTATGCTGAAAAAAGAGAAACATTAAAAAAAAAATAAAAAATTAGGAAAATCTGAGAATTTGTAAACATCGATTTTTTTTTCAAAAATTTGACGTGAAACAGACATTTCAGGGATACCGATCAACTCAGTAGATCAACAAAAAAATGTCATGTCAAAGGCTACTACAGTGTTATTGGAGATAGGTATTGATAGTTTTAACAATAATAACATTGACTATATGGTGTTATATCCAATAATCGGTCAGTCGCTGCCGTATAAAGTGGAAGTACCTTTTAAACATCATCATTGCAAATTAAGATTGTGAAGTTTTAAGCAAAAAGTTCAACTTATGGAAACGCAACAGCGTCATCGAAATTACAAAAACAACTTAGTATTTAGTTTAAAAAGCTGTAGGAAAGCCCAGACTTCGCATAAAACAAAGTTGAAAACGTTTCAGAGTACCGAAAAGAGAATAATAGGTAAATATGTAAATACGCCTAAATAAAAATAAGAATTATCGAATTAATTTATAATTTTTAAATTTTGAAAATATAACAGTTGGAAATTTGTCTTGAAGACGTTGTAGGTAGAATTTTCTGAAGACCATTTCAATAGGTAACAACAATTTTTCGAGGGCGGTCCCAAAACTAACCAACGTCACACAGAACACAAAAAAGTTGGGAAACATTCTCTTTATTTCTCAGCAGAATCTCCTTTTAGCTCGATACACTTTTTGCAGCAATATTCACAAGCTTCGACACCTGTTTATTGTAAGAACTGTCAAACACCCTAAAATAGCCACCAACCGCAAACTCCACCTCTTCATAGTTGGCAAATCTTTTACCACCGAGCCATTTTTTCAAGTTTGGAAATAGAAAATAGTCCGGGGGAAGCGTACTGAAGCAATTGGAAATTTAATTCATTAATTTTGGCCATCGCAATATTGGATGTGTGAACTGGAGCATTGTCTTGATGATACAACACTTTCTTGTTTGCCAAATGCGGCCTTTTTTCTCAATTTCATTACTTAAGCGCTGCAATAAATTAGCATAATATTCGCCGTTGATGGTTTTTCCTTTCTGAACATAAACAATAAAAATTATACCATGCACATCCCACAAAACAGACGCCATGATCTTGCCTGCAGATGGAACCGTCTTCGCCTTCTTTGGTCATGTTTCACCCACTCCAGTCCACTGCTTTCACTGTTCCTTTGTCTCAGGTGTGAAGTGGTGGAATCATGTCTCATCCATAGTTAAAAATGGATGCAAAACTTCGGCTTTATTGCGGTGAGACACTGCCAAACATTCTACAGACAATTCTTCACGACTCTGTTTTTGCTCTATTGAAAGCAAGGGCGATACCCATCATGCCTTCATCTTTTTCATGTTCATAGCTTCGTTCAATATACAATGTATGACACTTTTTGAAATGCCTATCAATTCAGGTAACTCACGCACCTTCAGCCGACGGTCATCCAATAAGATTTTGTGGAGTTTATTAACTGTGTCTGCCGCGGACACCTCAATTGGTCGACCAATACGGTGTACGTCTTGGCACTCGTACGGTCTTTTTTTAGGCTCTGCTAAACAATATTTTACATTCGTAAACAAAGGAGCAGACACCCCAAATATAGAATATAAAAAATAATTAATAAATGGGTTCCCATTACATGCCATGAAAGGACAGGTGAGAGCTTCTCACAATCACTGAGCTGTGCGCTTTCCAGTTTTCAATCACTGATTGGGACCTACAAGTTTTACACCGATTCCGAACGGTATTTTGAGAAGCTTTTTCATGGCTAAGTACTCGATAGTGTCGCCGTCACTATGCGAGGTGACCGCCGCCGAAAGAAATTTTAAGGTGGCCAGAGCAGGGTTCGAACCCAGGATCTCATGTACAAGAGGGGCGCACACTAACCAATGCACCACCGACGGCTATATAGAATATAGCTCGGCGTTAATATTGCTTGGACTGAGACCTTTCAAATGGAAATATTGAGTTACATAAGGGTAACCCATTTTTCACATGTTTACAAATTCAATACTAAATTTGATGGCTCAAATAAAAATACTAAACAACGTGGCGCCGCCTTGAACCTTGAAAAATATATTTTATAAGGTTGTCACTTTTCACCAAAAAATATTTTTTGATTTGTTAACATCTATAGGCACGGGTAGGGCAATCTATCAAAGTGAATGCAAACAACACACAGCGTTAGCAACACATACGTGGTTGTTGTACAACAAAAGTCTCTCCCTGGAAATAAGTATGATGGTATTTATGTAGCGGCAGCGAAAAAAAAACAAGCAGGTCGTCGCCGCCAAAGAGTATTGAATAGTATAGAGAACTCATGGAACGAATTGTATGACTCAAAAGCACCGGCAACATCTGGCGCATGATTCAAAACGTAATATACTCTTTTGTCATAACGTGGTCCATTCATAATTTTGATGTGAAACATTGATGCCTTTTGGAACATTTATGCCTTTTGTATTGTTTTATGTAATAACAATGTCGAAATGGTGCATTTACATTGAAATATTAAAAAAAAATAGAGAATCACTCTGCACAATAAACGTCTTCGGTAAGTGACTAGTGCGAATACACACCGCAGTGCCTTAACGGGCTAGACGCTGCTGAAGATGGTGCTTCAAAAACATCGAAACGATCCTCCAGCGGATGTGAGTTCGATTCCCACCCGCAGCATTTAAATTTTTTTCACTAACCGGTGAAAACATGATCTCTTCGTCTTAAAGGAAATTACAACTTAAAAAATTACTCGGATCTAAGACAACTTAATTTGTGAATAAGACTCGGTTATGCTCTTTTACTCAGACTTTTTACATGAGAGCGGAAAAAGAGTGCAATAAGTTCTCTATTCTATTCAATACTTCTTGTCGTCGCTCGGTTTTTGACAAAACAAAAATAATTATTTCAGTGTGCTAAATATTGCTTTATTTATTTTAACAACATTACATTTAATGTTAGAGCACATGTAAGAAATAAGAAAGTGCAATAGCAAAAGAGCCTACAGGACAAAAAATATTCTTTTTTTATTTTCCAATGATGTAACATTTACTAAAGTGTTCATAGAAATCGAACAGGTATCGTGTAACAAAAGCTGTTAACACATTGTCCGTGAGTTCGAAAACTCACAGATTTTTTTCACACTAAATCTATACGTCAGGTCGGCTAGTTTCGGGCCCACTCTCGTATATAAGAGATTTTCTTGACTTGTCACTATTTTTGACTTTGGCGACATTAATTGTGACAGGGTTGACAATAGACGAAAGACAGTCTTATTAAGTTGTCAGCATTATGTCATTACTGACTCTCATTATGGTAAGTGTTGAATGTCGACCAACTGACCCACTGATGCATGGTTACTCAAGGGGGTGTCATTTAGGTTTTTGTATCGGAGCCGATTGGAAATTCTGCAGGATTAAATATTTTGATTAAAAACATAACTATCCCCTATAATTCCGTAATAACTTCCGAAACGTGGTGGAAATATAAGAAACGGAATGACATTCATTTTATATCTTTCATACAAGAAACTCTAACTTGGTGACACTTATCAGGGTTATTCTCAACTTCTACTATTGTACATGTATGTAGGTACCAATCAGTGAGTGTAACACTATAAAGCGCCAGCTCGCTGATTGTGAGAAGCTCTCCTCTACCCCTTCATGGGATGTAATGGAAAACAAGTTTTTTTTTTTTTTTATTTAAAATGTATGTTTAAAAACAAATTACTCTAGTATTGATAAAAATGTGGTGACATCTTTGTCCAAAAAAAACCTAAAATTGTTAATGTTTTGACTCAAAAACAGAGCAAAGCTGAACCTGCCGGCATATATTTAGTTGGTTTTTAGCAGCGCTACAAACCTATATATATAAAAATGAATGTTTGTCTGTATGTCCTTTATAGAATCGTAATCTATGCATTTGATCATGTGATGATATTTAGCAAAGTTGTTGTGCATGAGCCCACGAAGGCTTCAGAGATGGTACGACCAATTTTCAACAGATGGCGCCACCGAACACGACTTTCAGTGAAAATAAAATTTGAAGGCAAAACAACGTTTGCCGGGTCAGCTAGTAAATTATAAAATATTTTCAATAAAACCAAAAATGCTAAGTATTTCAAGGGTTCACATTATTTTTGTGGTGGCCAAGGTTGTCAAATTTAGGCTTCCACACTGCGGCTCCAGATAAGTCTATGAAGTTTCAATATATTAGTTTCTCTAGCACAAAGCGTTAACTATGCTCGTGTGAAATTTCCTCCCGAACAGTCCAACCTTTTATAAAAAGTGATTTATTTAAATTTGTTGAGCTGAGCAACGGTTAGAGTGTGCGAATTTTGCACACGAGAACATGGGTTCAAGACCCACGCTGACGACATATTTCGGCGAAGAATTACTGACTTAGTGACGGTGGCACTATCGTGTAAATATGTTGGTGCCTATTAGTATGTCTAAAACGATAATGCACAATCTTCACTGACTGTGAAAAGTTCTCCCTTATCCCTTCATTGGATGCTATAAGGAAATAAGTAAATTTAGGATTACAATAAAATTAACTTGAAACAAAGCTTGTAAAGAAAAAATATTACGTTTTATGAGGATTTACCTGCCGTCCTGTGCACGTTTATTATCTATATATCCTAATATGTGTCCATTTCTTAAACTGTAGTTGAGATAAAAATACAGGATATTTCTGAACGGTCAACTGTTTGGGATGTGGCTGTTGAAAGAGATTTTACCCAATACTTATACTATATTATTTAATTATAATTCGTCAACACAGGAAGACTTGTCTAAAGCCAAACTCGTTATTTGTCTTAGAAATAAATTCAAATCTACAATTCGCATAACAAAAGAGTTTAATGAATTGCCGCACTCCGCTTTTGTTAGTTCAACCACAAACTAATTGCTGACATTTTTCAATTTTAATAATGGATTATTTCTGAGAATAAAGAAAGGTGTATTTAAAACCACAATTTTTTTGATTTACACATTAATATATTTCAATAGAAATTCAAAAGAACCTAATGATTGTGTGAAATAGGACGGGACTGATATGAAATCATCGAAGATTGTAATATCTTAAAATGATTAATTTCTAAAGCAAAAAAAAAAAACACAATTGCATGTCACATTAATAATAAATTCAAATAGATGAAGTAATAATGTTGAGGCAATTTAATGAAGCCTTTTCGGCAATAACGTTGCAAACGAAATTTTTTGGAAAATTATTTTTTTCAGGTTGACTCCCGTTTGAAATACTCCCCCGGCTTATATAAAAGCAAAGCTGAGTAAAAAATATCTGTTTCCTCAAAGTGAAAAACTCCGCATATGAAAGGGTGTTATCATCCGATTAGTTTTGAATATAAAATGTTAATTCATTGAGAAAACTACTCGTATACAAAATTAATGCAAATGCATTCCTATGATTCCTGGCAAACCGTATAACTATTTCAGATCTAGCCAAAGATCGGTTGTTAGCGGTTGTTTGGAATGATGTTATTGAAAAATTCATCAAACTAAATGCAAATGACAATAAACTTCAATTAAGAAATTCCAACTAGTATGAAAGTGTTCGAAAAATATCGCAAGCAAATACACAAGAAAACATTCTCTATTAATGGATATATAAAATGGTCTTGAGCTTGATTAATATTGGATTGTAAAGAAGACATGTTCCGATTAAGTATGGAATAAAATATCCCCCAAATGGCCCCAACAGCTCCCATCACAACCCATTTGTCTTTTCATGAAATTACCACGACTCTTTCACAGAGTTGTGGTTGTTTCTCGCCGACGACACGTTGGATCTCGGATTTGACCTCAGAAATTTATTCTGGTTTATTCGCATAAACTCGAGATTTCACAAAGAAAGAAATCGCACGGCTTTAAATCGCATGATCTTGGTAGGCAGTTGACAGAATCAGAATTTCTTGAGATAATTTGGAAATCTGTGCTGCAATAAATCGATTGTTTTATGCGCGGTGTGGGAGGTGGCGTCGTTTTGCTGAAACCACCTATCGTCTAGATCTATGCAGTCTAGTCGTGACCACAAGGTTTCCGTTATCATGTTCCTGTACCGAAACCACTTCACAGGCCCGATCACGCCCCCTGACCAAAATACGCACCAGACAGGTGCTCGTTGTGGACGCATTTGTTAATCATGGATTGCATAAGAATTTTCTGAGCCCCAACTTCGACAATTTTGCATCAGAGAAGATATTTTTTTTTTTAAACTTGGCATTGACTTCACTTTCCTCCTTTACCCATTGATGAAATTGCCGGTGCTTTCCGCGGTCTGATGGTCTGAGTGTCTCGGCGACACTCTCGTTTACAGCAGCAATGATTTCAAGAGACCGACTGGTACGTTGACGCACAGGAGTTTTATTGTCCATAACCGACCCAGTTTCTTAAAACTTTTTCAGTACTCTTCGAATGTTTGACACGTTAGGTGCACTTTTTCGACGGAAAATTCCTCAAAGATTGCGAGCGGTCTCAGCATAACTTTCCAAATTTTTGTAATAAGTTTTCACACTTGTAACACGTTGTTAATAATCGGAATAATCATATGTTATCAAATTTCACAGTTGCCACTTTCACAAAAAAATTTAACTAAATTTAACAAGTGCAATCTTACTGAGACACATTTTAGTAATTAAAAAAATAGCCATAAGTAAAATTTCAGTATAGGGTTTTAGAGACTTCTCTAGATTTAGACCAACACATTGGAATGATTAAATTCAAAATTAAAGTACTCCAAATTACCGCTTTGCTCTTTTCCATCTTACATTGCATTATCTCTGACAATAAAACCTATTGAACATCTACAACTCGAAAACTGAAATCAACATAGGAAAAGAGTTTCTAGTTTAAATTTCACAACTGATTTATTCCCCCATCTCAGACCCCCGGCAAAAAATACTATTTGTGGGAGTCGGGCTTTCCATGGTAACCAATGATTACGACACATTGTCACTAACACTGTCAAACAATTGAAATCGGGGAGGTAGTGTTGCGACCCTTCAACTGCTATAATTTTGGTATTTTTTAAATTGTTTGTGAATCTATTCAGACGGGAATTTTGGCAAAAATTGGTGTAACTGGTTGTTTGCCGGTTTTTGAAACGAAGTTGCTTATCGCATGTTGCGGGAAGGGGGCCAAATGAAAAATTTCAAACAACTTTTCTTAACTAGCTACATATTATTATCAACTATATTGGGTACTGTTGGTTTGGTTTCTCGGTGGAGCCTGTGTATTACATATTGTAGTTTTGAACCCAATAAAAAGTAAATTTAGAAAAGCCTAAGTGTAAGACTGGCAAATCCATGAAATACAATCCTGAGCATGAAATTACATTTGGCAGCACAATTACTCTTACACTCGTACTTTTAGTTTGGTTTGTGTCTAGACTAACATATGGGAGGACATTTCTTGTTTAATGGGAAATTTTCTAGGTGAAGCCTGTTTATTACATTTTGTAATTTTTAACCGAATAAAAGGTAAATTTAGAAAAGCCTAAGTGAAAGAACTTTAAAAACTAAAATTTTCTTAAGTGCGTTTTCTTAAAAAAAGTAAAAAGTTTCTTAAAAAGTAAAGCAATACCTATTGATATTCTGAAACAATGTACCTTTTCTTAAAAAAGTACCTAATCTTAAAGAAGTACCTTTGCTTAAAATAGTAAATTTTTTTTACAAAAAGTTCCTTTTCTTAAAAAAAGTAATTTTTTTAAATAAGTACTTTTTCTTAAAATAGTGCATTATCTTACAACAAATTGCCTTTTCTTAAAAAACTAAATTTTCTTTAAAGAGTACCTTTTGTGTAAAACAAAATAACTTTTCTTGAGATAAATACCTACTCTTAAAATTGTACTTGTTCTTTCGAAAAAAAAAGGTTTTGTTCAAAAAAAAAAAATAACAAGCCTATGTTAGATAACACGGGCGCATAGGTCAGACGTAGAATACGTTAGTCATTTTGCAATTAAAATATATGAATTAAATAAAATTTTTAATATATTATATATGATATATTGATATAGTGAGCGTATACATCGCCAATCCTTTGTATTAATGTACATACACACACATTTCCACGCTGCTCGCAGAAGTAAACAAACGACAGCAAAGATCTGTAAACTTTCAAGCACACACAAGTGTCCACGCTCCCCTCCCTTCATTTTATGTTCCCTCCAAACGAACTAATAACCGACCGATCCTACATAACGAAATGTACACACACACACACATTTACACGCTGCTCGATAAATAAACAACGCACAGCAAAGCCAAAATCATTTAATTTCACAACAACAACAAAAACAACAGCGGCATTTACAAACCAACAACAACAGCGGCATGTACAAAAAAAGTCTAAAATATCATGCTCTTAAATATTTATTTCCTTAACTACATAAAACTTTTATATATAGACATATAATTTTTTTAATGTAATTCGAAACAAAACATATTACCAAAACTGAGTAACATATAAAAATTGCTAAAATATGTTTTAATATTTAAGTAAAAGTGGGTGAAAGTTGACAAACATTTTCTCAAAATTTTGTGCTCCAGATCAACACCCCTACCTTACCGTATAACGTATTCTACGTTAAAACTTTCTTTTAAAAAAAATATATTTTCTTTCAAATATTCCTTTCCTTAAAAGTACATTTCTTAAAAATAAAATAATACCTTGTCTCTTCTTTTCTTGAGATAAGTAGCCTTTTTGAAAATAAATAAATATTCTTAAAAAAATAACTTTTTCCTAAAAAGAGTACCACTTCTTTAAAAAGTACATGTTCTTAAAAAAGTACTTCTTTGTAAAAAAAATTATACTCTTAGGCGTTTTCTTACAGAAAGCACTTCTTATTAAAAATGGTAGCTTTTCCTAAAAAAAACATTAGCTTTTAATAAAAGAAGTAATAAAAATAAAAATACATTCAATATACATTCAATAAATAAAAAATTTCTTCTTAAGTATATTTCCTTAAAGATCCATTTAAATTACCGTAATTTTTAACGGACGCTTTAGACATGTTGTAACTAACGAGTACATAATAGTTATATAGCGAAAGGATCTTCATTCCAACCGGATGTCCCCTGACACCTCATGTAATTTTTGTTATAAATTTAATTGCTATGTATCACTTCGAATACTTTAGTTTGGCGATCATTTCATATACTTATTCGTGTTTACAACTACAAATTTGATAACTCTTTTTACATTTGACAATCACGTTTAAATTTTAAATTAAAATTTAGAATGCGTGTTTAATATAAAATTTACAAGTTTTATTCAAATTCATATATGTAGGTACTATTTAAATTCCAAAATAAAATTCCAAATTCCTCATTCGAACTATAATATCATTTTGAAATTTGAATAAAAAGGTTGTTTGTAAATCTCACTTAGAATGTATGGAAGCATAAAATCATATTTAAAAATACAAATCATGTTTCTTAATCCAACACTTCATTAAAATTCGAAAATATAATTTCGAAAAAATATTGTTTTTAAGGATATTAACACAAATTGAGTAAAAACCGGTTAACCGACGTCAAATAGCTGGGTTTAGGTTTGTTCGAAAATTACGTTTATTAAAAAACCGACCCACGGTTTATAAAAAAAAACCGGTTAACCGGTTTCTCCAGTTTTTCGCTTTCGGTTTTGGACACTCCAGTCAGTTCGTTTGGACGGTGGCTTGTTCATTACATACTCCTTTCCGGTGTAAATATTCCTTATAAAGTCCCCGGTTATTATTGCGACATTTTTGAAACGTAATGACAAAATTAATATATCCCCATTCTATGGTGGGGGGTATACAAATTTAGCTCGTTTTCTGCAGAAAATAAAGATACAAATAATTTGGGAACAAAGTAAACAAAACAAAATTAATTTAATCAAATTCTTTGTTAACTTGTTTTTTGAAAAATTTTTACACATTTTGCAGTAAACAGATAATAAAATTATATGCGCGAAAACAAATTTAAGCAACAAGTCTTCAAAATAAATTGTTAAAATCATTCTAAAACTATGGCACCCCGCAGTTTGTTAAATACAACTGATTATCTTCAATATGACAACACTTTCATTCCCACATTTTCAAAGTTGTAGATTTCCAAAATTCCCATAAGAATATGATAATTTACTAATAACGACCAACAGAACTGAGAACAGTTTCTTTATTCTGTTTAAAATAGCAGATATAACATGGAAATGATTCTTTGTTATGGAACAACTCAGTTGTCTTAAATCTAGATTAATTAGATTTATAAAAACCAAGATATCTTTTTTTGTTTGCAATCAGTCTCAGATAAAAACATTTAATATGTTTCGCTCCTTAACGTTATCAACTGATTCGAAGCGTTATGGAGCGTAACTCGATTAGCTATGATATGAATCACTCAACGGAATGGTCTAGTTCACTCATATCCAGTTATTAGCAGAATATATTATATTAAATTCTAATTTGTATAAAACTCGTCACTGACTGGACAAGCTAAACCTGTATTTTGATTTCAAAATTAAAATTCTTAAAATGCATTTCGAAATTATTTGCTTTTTTTTCTAACACAAATCAGTTAAGTTTAACGTTAAAGGTAAAACATATAGCACGTTTTTTTTTTGATTTTGTTCTTGTCAAGTTATACCATGTGATTGTATATGATGTATATATACTTTTCTAAACATAAATATTTATTAATTTATGTATGATATCAGACATTTACACCGCAAAGCTAACTAACATGTCAATGATACTTGTTGTGACTTTACAACAATTTCGTAATATCACAACTCACCTAGTGTAAGTGAATGCAATGCAACCCGACTTTAAGAAAATTGTTGAGGAAAATAACTTAAGACAAAAGACATCCCACAAGATCACCTACATTTCTACATACAATCAATTTAATCATAGCTTTATTCATTTCGATTGAGGGAATGTTTTTGGAACGTTATACAGTGTTACGAAAAATATTATATGAGTTTAAAATCAATAAGGACATAAAGTCAGTTTTGGATTGCACAAAAATTTAACTATTTTTCGGTGGTCCGAAGACGGGCCAGGAAATAACACCCCAATTGCAAAATGAAAATGGACCCAAAAATTTCAAAATGAAATAGCCTCCCAAGCAATGATGAAGGGCCCCAACAAATTGTGAAGCACGACCCCAAATATTTTTGTGGGGGCAGCTTTCATTTTTTGATGTTAACATCTATAGGCGCGGGTAGGGAATAAATTCACAAAGTGAATACATCCAAACACAGTGTGTCCGAATGCGATCAGACAGATTGTTCGACTGCGATCACACAGATTGTTTGGCGTTAAACCCCTCCGAAATGGCTGGACCGATTTGTATGAAATTTTGTGTGCATATCGGGTAGGTCTCAGAATCGGCCAACATCTACTTTTCATAGCCCTAAACTATATAGAACACAGATTTGTCCGACTGCGTAACACAGATTGTTAGACTGAGAAAAAAAAACACACACTGATGTAGCGGCAGCGTAGGTGCGGAGCACTCTGAGAGCAAAGAGAATAATGACGCGGTTATACGTATATAAAAATGATATAGCAAGAGAGTCGAGTTGGGACTTTTAGTTCATTCAAGTGAGCGCTCATTGTAGAATGAACTAGTTCATTTATTTAGTTCACTAGATCATTGTATCATTTCAGCTTAACAGTTCCCATGAGCTGTGAACTAAAGAGCACGTTTCAGTTCAACTTGTAGTTTTAGTTCAGTCGGAGCGAATAATCGCGAAAATGGTCTGATTTTTGGAAATTTCGAAAGCGTTTTGGGTATTGTTATATTTTTTTATACTAACTCGCACTATTGAAGATCGGCTTAACGATTGGGTTATTCCGTTTCTGAATTATTGATCTTTCTATATTTTGGAACAAAAGTGGTGATTAGTTATTGTGTAGAAGCGGTTTACATCTCCATTCCACAAAAATTGCAACATTACGCACCTTTGTGCAAATAGAGTGAGAAAAAGATAGCATGAACTACTGAAACAAAAGAGCGGAAAACTGTGAACTAGTGCATCTAGTTCACAAGAGTGAATCGTTCAATTGAACTAGTTCGTTCGTGACCTACACAACTCTACAAGAGAGCAACGAAAATTGTGTGAACTTGTGTAGCGTATGTACGAATATAACACTGTATGTGTGTACATGTGTCTGTTGCTGTGCATTCTCTTTGTTTTTTGTAGGAATGAAAGTATTAAGCAAGAAAATAATGACAGATGCTCTTGCATTGGTCTTTAAATAATTTTAAGTAACGTCATCATTTTTTATTTTCCAATGTAATATTTACTAATGTGTTCATAAAAACCGAACAGGTACCGTGTAACAAAAAGGTGTTAACACATCGCCCGTGAGTTGGAACACCCATTGGATTTTTTTATTTTAAACCGTTAAAAAATATGGCCCCTATAAGAGCAAGAAGACCGCAAAATAATTATTTGCTGTACACTGATAAAAATTTGGGGCCAGATTTTATTGACTCTTCGGGGTGTATTTTCTTGAAATGTAATTTTAAAGTATAGAAATTGCACCCCAGGAAAATCGGCCCCAATAGAAAACAATTGGTTTTGTTTTATCCGTCGATTTGATTAATTTCAGAATGAATATACAATACACACAAAAACATATTCTATGAAACATTACACATTTTTCATCACTATTCGAAAGGTTGACACATTAGGTGCACTTTCTCGATTTAAAAATTCATCGATGTTTACGAGCAGTTTCAGCATAACTTTCCAAATTTTTGAAATAAGTTTTCACAATAATAACTAATTGTTCTTTCGTAAGGCTCTCCATTTTATATAATCGGAATAAAATTATGTGACAGCTGACAAAAAACAAAAATCAAACAAAAACAAATCACGGAAAGCTATGCAAGCGTGCACATTAAATCCCTCTCTCTGCTCAAAATATCTCTCGTCAAACGCGAGTCGTATATTTCCGCACGCAAAATGCGATTCGGAAGTCGTTAGGTGCGTTTAAATGCACGAGCACGCCAGCACTTTCGACATGTAAATTAAAAACGCACGCTCTCTTGACAAGGTGAGAAATATGAGTCGTAAATCAACTTGCGATTACATTCGGTTCTGTAAAATGTATTCGCTCCCGGCCGCATGCGCGTTCGTTGAGCGACAACGCACTTGCTGTATAGCCCTTACAGTGAAAAAAATTACGTGAGGTGTCAGGGGACACCCGGTTGGAACGAAGTTCCATCGCTATATATTATGTACTAGTTAGTTCCAACACGCCTAAGGCGCCTGTTGAAAAATACCCTAATTTAAATGGATCTTTAAGAAAAGATACTTTACGTAAAATGATAAACTTTTTGTCAGAGTTTTTTTTATGGAATGTATTTTAAAAAAAATATATTTTTAATGTCGTTTTTGTAAGAATGTATATTATGTTTCCCTAAAAGTTTATTAGAGAGGTACTTCCTTCATTAAAAGCTAATGTTTTTTTTATGAAAAGGTACTAATTTTAAGATGAAGTACTTTTTATAAGAAACCCATAAGAGTATGATTTTTTTTACAAAGAAGTACTTTTTTTAAGAACAGGTTATTTTTTTTAAGAAAATTTACTTATTTTCAGGAAGGCCGCTAATCTCAAGAAGATAAAAAAGGTATTATTTTATTTTTAAGAAAGGTACTTTTGAGTAAATGAATTTTTGTAAGAAACGCAATTTTTTTTAAGAGAAGGGATTTTTTTGAAGAAATGGTTTTTTTATGGAATAGGATTTTTTTTGACTTGGTATTTTTTGAAGAATAGGTAAATTTTTAAGTGTAGGTACAAAGTTATTTTGTTCCACAAAAAAGTTACTCTTTAAAGAAAATGCAGTTTTTTAAGAAAAGGCAATTTGATGTAAGAAAATGTGTTTTTTAAGAAGAGGTAGCTACTTATTTAAAAAAAAAATTACTTTTTTTTAAGAAAAGGTACTTTTTGTAAGAAAATTTACTTTCTTTAAGCAAAGGTACTTCTTTAAAATAAGGTATTTTTTTAAAGAAAATGTACTTTGTATTTTTGCTGAGAAATTTTTGTTTAAGGAAATGCACTGATGTAGAAAAATGTTCTTTTTGGGTTTTCTAAATTTACTTTTTATTGGGTCCAAAACTACAATATATACTAAATATTGGTAACTGGGCTCCACTAAGAAAACTTCCCATTAAACAAGAAATTCCCCAACATATGTTAGTCTAGACACAAACCAAAGCAAAAGTACCCAATATAGTTGATAATAGAAGGTGTAATATAGTTGTTAAAAAAAGTTGTTTAATTTTTTTTCCATTTAGCCCCCATCCCGCAACGTACGATAAGCACCTTCGTTCCAAAAGACAAATGGTTTGGAAATAATACGTAATGTGTACACTAACCAGTACATAAATTTCAACGTGCCCATATTCCGAACGCCTATTTTCAATCCCAAACTAAAGTTGGATAAATAATAGTCACTGACACAATTTCATAGTAATCGGTAAAGATATACGGCAGTTATCGTGGTGACCAGCCAGCCAGACACCGTATTGGTGAGGGTATACAGATATGGAACATTTGCCGGAGATTACAAACAATGTTCAACAAATACAGCAATAAGTATATACGTGTAGCAGAGATTACGGAAAAATGTACCAAAAAGTTCATAAACGGTGACAACAAAGCAGATAAGTTGTACCAAAAAGTGGATGGGTTGTATCAAAGTTTACTAAAGGTCATAAAAATCTACATACCGTGTACCAAAATAAGTACATTGTGGGTGTTAAAATGTACACAGTATTCCAAACAATGTACCAAGAAGAATATATTGTAGTACAAAAAAGTACGTAATGTGTACCAAACCAAGTCAATTAGAATACCAAAATGTGTACAAAAACTGCATGGTGTACCGAAAAAGTACATACGATCTACAAACGAATTACTAAAAACTACAGAGTATCAAAAACCAGGCATAAAAATATCCAAAAAATTACTTTTGGTACCAAAAAAGGAACATAAAATGTACCAGGTAAATAAAAAGTACCAAGTAAATAACCAGTACCAAAAAGTGGGGCCAAAAAAAGTACCACAGCATGTAGCTAAGAAGCACATCAAAAGTTGCAACAAATTTTTATTTATTGAAATTTATTTTGGTACTAAAATGTACAATTGTCGGTACTTTTTATGTACAGCTCCAAGCACCAAGTAAATAAAAAGAACCAAGTTAATAAAAAGTACCAAAAATTGTGGCCACAAAAAGGATCACAGCAGGTAGCTTAGGAGTACACAAAAAGTACCAACAAATTAATTTTGGTACCAAAATGTAAAATACACGAGATGCTACCGAGTCTCTCGTGTCAAAAAGGAGCGTGCGGAAACGCATGTCAATAATCTCAAGCTTTTTATGGAAAACTCAACTTTAATAGAGGACAATATTACTTAATGGATACACCTAGTCAAAGAACTGTAATTGGATTTTTGAAGCTCGTTGTGACTTAACACAACTAAATGGATCACGATTTTCAAGAACTAACTCCCAAGAATGTTCCTTATGTAATATGAGAGAAATTGAAAACATACAACATTTTATTTGTAGATGCCCGGTATTAAATTGCTTCAGGCTACAAAATTTTAATTGTCTAACAATATCAGAAGAAAATTTAGTTAAAAAATTAGATGGAGATCTTTCCAACTGGCAAACTATGGTGAATTACATTATAAAATCATTAAAATACCGTAAAATTTTAATAAATGAATACAATAATTAAATTAAAACTGTCAAAATGTTAATAATAAGTTATGAATTATGTAACCGATTTTCGCCGGCTAACGACGATGTCAAAGCCGTATAGTTTATTCTTTAAGTTTATTTTTTAAGTATACACTGTATTAAATTTTTGAAAATAATGAATAATTACTACTACTAATCTCACGACTAGCAAGTAGGTGCGTTTTTCTACTCCACTTTTACTGCTGTAATACTGAATTCTTTGGAATTTATTGTATCTGCGACAAATCTATATACATAATTTGCCTTATTTTTTTACGGGAAATCAAAAGACCGTGCGCGCTGGCTTTACATTAAAATGTTGAGGAATGTCTTGTATGCACAATTTCAGAGATCTTTTGGTAGTGTAACATTGCAGTTCAATTGTAGCCAAATGTGGTGCCAACTATTCAAAAGTCAATTCCCTGCTATAATTGGTCAGTTGCGGATAATAATAGTTACTAAAATAGTTTTTGGCATATAAACAAAATACACAGATTTGTGTAAAATTATTCATAACATGCGAGCATAAGATACCTTATGCTATATTTTTGTGTGTAAGAAACTAAAAGGCCTAACTCTACTTTTCGAAAATTTCTCAATTTGTTTATATTACTATCTAATTAGTTGTGAGCTGTTTCAAATTACTTTGTTCTTCTATTATTTACAAATTTTACATTGTTAATAATAGTTAAATATTAAATGAATTTTGCTTTAATTTTTTTTTACATTTGTTTAAAATGTTGTATTAGAATTAATACACTATTGTGTCATATGAATTTTCTTGTAAATAAAAATAAATTTTTCAGTGGTTAAACTAATTAGCACCACACAATTGTATTTAATGTTAAGGAAACTTATTAAACAACTTTTTTATTTCAGAAATTTAAGGTTTTAAACATAATTTAATTTATGAGGACTGACTACAAAAATTGTTTTACCTTTTATGATTTTTCTACAGTTAGGGAATCAATTTTTCAAACATTAGTAATTTTCTCGACTTTTTATTTTGTGGAGTTAGGCCTTATTGCTTCTGACCCATCCATTTATCCTATAGCTGGGTTTGTCGATATAAAATAAAAAAAGTTCTGTGAAAACAACCGATATCATAACATTAATAAAATTTTAATGAAAATAACCCATACATCGTCACCTTAGTATTCGAGTGATACATATGCAATTCAAATCATATACTTTTAAATTACTCCAATACTGAAGTGACGAAATGTCTTCTTTAGTACTAAATTAAAGTTAACAGGAATATAATACACTGAAAATAAACTTTTTGAGGGTGTATTTTGAAACACAAACTAAAACTACACCCTGAAAAAAGGCCCAGCAAGATATTGTAGGACCCATATATATGTTTGCAACGATTGTTTTCATGCCTTCAACATCTGCTCCTTTTGGCTTCTTGTTTCTGTCACGTTTTTGTTTTCAACAGTTCTCCACAAGCAAAGCCACATTTGGGTTACAAAAACATGTGTTATAATTTATTAATCATTTTGTCTCAAACATGCAATATTGATTAGCAAACACAGTGTGTTTGGACACAAGTATACTATATTTGCGACAAGCTACAAACACATTATATTTGCATCCAAACAAGAAAAAATACAGATTTTTTAGCGACTAGCTAGGCATTGTTATGACGAGCTCTATCCAGATCTACCTATCTATCAGTGGTGTGAGGTATTAGCCACTAGATTAGTCCGTAGAGGTACACCCTAGTTGGGATGATACCACTACTAGTTATGAATACGCTATTGGCGGAGTTGGTTAGCAGAAGGATAAGGGTAATCGAATACGCACATGCTGTCACGGTGATGGTAACAGGTCCCTTTATATGTGTGATAAGTGGTAGTGGAATATCTTGGTAGCGATCCTCACTGGGGTCACTTGCTGTGGTCTAGTTATTAACCCGGATAAAACTGACCTACTAGGCAAACCATCCCACAATATCGGCTACCCTCACTCAATGGTAAACTATTAGTAATGATGGGTATGGCGTAGTCTGGATCCGAAACTCAACTGAAATCTTAATATTGAACACAGAATAAAGAATGTGCAACGTACCTGCTACACTTGCGGGAAAACATTTGGGAGAACATGGTTCCTAAACCCGAAAACGGTATTATGGATGTATACGGCGATTGTTAGACCCATCCTGACCTCTGCATTATCGGTATAGTGGCTGGGTTTGGAGAAAGATAGATAACATTTAACAGTACAGAGAACAAACAGAATGCGTTGACCTGACGGTAGTGTTACAGACTTGTCCCTCTGCTGCTCTCAATACGATGATGATTTTTCTTCCGATTCAACATATTGTTAAGAGTCAAGAGGCAAATAGTGCTTTACGGCTTAGAGAACTGAAAAGTTGGACCAAACAAAGCTGTGGGCAAAGTAGGATTCTGTGCAATTTGCCTAGTGGGGCCATACCTGAAAGAACGGACTATGCTAGTCCAGAGTTGAACTTCCGGAAAAACTTCAGAACAATCAGACCACATAGAAAAGACTGGAGGAACCACTCCCCATTGCAGGACAAAGAAAGAGACATTTTTACGGATGGATCTAAGATGGATAGAGTGGTGGGAACAGGGGTTTACTCAACGCAAATAGGTATAACACCATCAATAGATCTCATTTTTTCCAGCAGTATCTTCCAGGCAAAAGTAATGGAAATATTGGAGGCGTATTATCAGTCACATCATCACGTTATGGTAGGGAAGAGTGTGAAAATATACTTAGATAGCCAAGAAGCGAAAAGGGCTCTATCCTCAGAGGAGAATTGTACGACACCTATTGGCGAATGCAAGAGTCTGCTAGATAAAACTGGCGCCACGACAACACTCTCCCCAGTTTATGTTCCGGGTCTTACGAATAAAGGCGGAAACGAAGCCGCAGATGAACTAGGTAGGAAAGGTTCAAATGAAAATGCGGATGGACACAAACGTGGTTGATATTCCTCTTAGAGTGCCTCCACTAGGAGGCAGATAGAAATTCATTACCTGTCGCGTTTGTCGGGGTATATGGCCTAGATATGACACTAACAGAACAAAGTTCCTCTGAACAGGAATACAATAGCCAGAATGGCAGCTGTCATAACCGGTCACTGGACGATTAGTAGACATGCTGCTAACATTGGATTACAAGACAGGCGTTAATGTCGTAGTGGCGGCGACGAAGTTATAGCGCAAACCCATGAACACTATCTCCTACAGTGCCCAGCCTAGGCAAATATAAGGAGAACAACTTTGTGAAACCCCCTTTTTTGACGGAGTACGGGAACTGTGGACTATTGAATTTAGTCTACTTCTAAAATACATTAACAGTACTAATTGGGTTATTTGGTTAACTTTAATCTATTACTGGCATATTGTTTTCTTTTCAGGGTAACGTGGTTATTCAAAACGGCATCACTGCTACTAGGGTGAGCAGTCACCCTAACCTAAACATACACACACAAATGCTCACGTTCACTGAGAAGTTATATCCCAGTGTGCCATATGAAACCATTACGAATTCGAGACGAATCCATTTCTTCGGACATTTTGTCCGAAACGGACATCCGTTACACACTCATAACTAATCAGGTTTGTACTTTTTCGGATCCGTCTCGAACTCGCAACGGTCTTAAAATTCGAATCCGGTTCGTGTTCGTTTTTTGTAACTAGAATGTATTCGAGACGGATCCGCTTTTATTTATGAAAAATTCTGTGCAGAGAAGTGCGAGAAATATTCAATTGATGCGAACAGTGGCGAGTTGATGTTCATGGCTGTTCAAACACACTTTCAGCTACAGCGGCAATAGTTTTCACTGAACGCACTTGGTTACATGGAATGTTATGGGACACTATGTTTATGTTGTATTGGTTACAGGCTTCACCTAGAAAACTTCCTATGAAACAAGTAATTTCCCAACATATGTTAGTCTAGAAATAAACCAAAGCAAAAGTACCCAATTTCGTTGATAATACTGGGTTGTAGCATAATAGTGTTAAAAAAGGTGTTTATTTTTTTTTCATTTAGCACCCATCCCTCAACGTGCTATATGGAACTTTGTTCCAATAATATTACTTCTACTCTGTGGGCTTCCAATTTTTAACTAATTTTTATAATTACTATATCATATATTCCAACATCTTGAGGGATTGGTTTTATTGAACTTTTTTTTGGAAAATTAATTTATAATTTTTGACTCACCTACAAATTTACTGCTATTTCGAATAGTTTTCGGGAAGTTTTTTCATGATCGTCGTCAAAATTAAATAAGAGTGTTCATTCAGAGCGGGTATTGAACCCAAGGTCGTCTCATGCAAATGAGATAACGACTGTGCACCACCGACTTCCATCGCACATCCTACACCCTAGTGTACAATCATCTAGTTCCTCGCAACCAAAGAGGACGATGTTGACATTATGTTAGTAGTTATAAAAGCCATATCTGCACTCTGAAAAATATGTCTTTTTTTGTTCTTCGGATGCAAATATAAAGTGTGTTTGGAGCTTGTCGCAAATATAATATACTTGTGTCCAAACACATTATGTTTCCTATTTCATATTACATGTTTGAGACACAATGATGAATATGTTATAGTGTATGTATTTGCGACCCACATATATTATATTTGTGAAACAAATACAGCTGGGTTTGTTGCACTGGCTATGCTCTCTCGAGAGCAAGATAATAAAAGAAGGTGAACGAGTGTGCATATCTTGTAAGTCTGTGTCTGAGTTTTTGTATTATTCTCTCAGTGAGTGATTCATAAATATTCATGAATGCGCGTGTAAATTGCAGATGAAGTGTTTCTTATTTTGCCTGATGTATTGCGTTTTAGTGGTATGTATCAGAAGCGCTTGATCAGTGAAAAAAGAATAAACGAAAGCTCGGACGGTTAAATGGTTTGTGATGTTACTTTTGTTTTTGTGTATGTGTTTCGTATATATGTATGTGTGCTATCAAATTGAGAATCGATTTTGAGGAAAAAAACCGGAAGGGGCAGCCCTTTGTCTGTCCGAGTCTTTACTGAGAAATAAGTATAATAAAAAAACGCAAGTAATTAATCCACGCTTGGCTTGTATAAACTAGATTTATATATGAATATACTTATATTGTTGGTATACCAACGCATAGTGATAACCAAAGCATATCTGAAACCTTCTAAAAACAAAAACGTGTGAGACAATAAAGAATGGAGAAGTAAAAGAGCAGCAGATTATCATTTCATGAAAAAAAAAACAAATAATGCCTTCAATGCAAGTAAACGTAAAAACGGCCGTTTTAAATGTTTTAATTTTTTCTATTATTATATATAAATCTGGACTTATATTGATAAAATTAATTATAATAAATAATACATACTATATACTAATCTCAAAGAATAATTCGTTTCTATATATTTTTATGTTTGGGAGGAAGTACGCATACGTTTCCACGTAAGTATATGCAGGTTTGGGGGGAAACACGCGAATGCTTCCACTTAAGTAACGGGTTTTTCATGGCCACCACGGGCACGCTTGCAGAAGTCCAGACGCTGAACCCAATTGTCGATGGTTCTCAAGCATAAATCGGCCGATGCTGCTGCAATTTCACGTTCGATATTCGTACGAAGTTCATCAATCGTCACTGGCTTGTTGGCATAGACCATAGACTTGACGTAGCCCCACAGGAAATAATCTAACGTCGTCAAATCGCACGACCGAGGCGGCCAATCGACTGGGCCATTTCGTGAGATAACACGTTCACCAAACTTGGTTTCCAATAAATTGATTGTGGCATTCGCTGTGTGGCTTGTGGCGCCATCCTGTTGGAACCACATGAGCCAAAAATATTCCGTTATCATTGAACGGTAGCGATTCGCATTCACAGTAATGTGCCGGTCTTGATCATCACGGAAGAAGTACGGCCCAATGACGCCGCCGGCCCATAAACCGCACCAAACCGTAATTTTTTCAGGATGCAATGATGACTCATGGATTACGTGTGGATTGCTGTCTGACCAATAACGCATATTTTGCTTATTGACGAAGCCATTCAGCCAGAAATGAGCCTCATCATAAATTGGACGTAGCGCTCTTAAAGTTGAGGCCACTGACTCCAAATTTCGGTAGTAAATTTTAATAATTTCAACTCGTTGTTGGCTCGTATATCTTTCCATGATGAAATGGCAAACCTTACTGAAGAGAAATGTCAAAAGAGCGGAAAAAATATGGCGTCGTTTGCTGTCCCTGTCGATTTACTTTTGTAGCGTCCCTGTTGAAAAACCCTTTATATGCATGTTTACCATGAAGAGCGCATATGTTTCCACGTAAAAGCATATGTATATATTTGCCACTAAACATGATACTGTTTACATTTAAATACAAGTGAGTTTGGGACTTGCGAACATATGAATGTTTGAAGTGTGTTCCAAACATAGACATGGTTCCTGCAGAATATGTTTGGGAGAATATGTTAGAGAGGCCGTTATTTATTTTATTAGTTATTTCTCAGCGTGTGGGGTCACGAGAATTTTACAACTGCGATGTAACATCTCAATGTGTATGCATCTCTTAATAGCCACCACACCTTTCCACGAAGCCGCTTTAATTTAAGTACACTGGGAATGTTGTGGATAATCCAAGGGTTATACTATTCGTTTGTGGTGAATTTTGGGAAATGTGGTGAATAGTGCGAACTTATCGCAATTTTAGTTCATCTGATTATATTTTTGCTTCACCTCACGCAATGTAACAAAAAGTGCCGTTAAATGACTCTTGACTGTCGATAATGCTGCATGATTTGTTTGCATAAATGAGCGATTTAACTAAAATAGATTGAACGGATCGATGAACAAAAATTGTCAAAGAGTGTTCGACCGGTTTAAAACAAACACGTAAATATAAATAAAAAAATCGGTAACGAAAAAAGCAATGAAAAACACAATCATCCGTAATTCTAATATAAAGAATTTGGAGGCAAAAACTATCCGAACTTCGGGTGGTTGCAATGGGATTGACTTGATGCGAAAAAAATACATAATCTGAAAGGCGACAGTTAAAAAAATCTCAACAATGCTAAATTTACTAGTATTTACATATGAGAAGTAAGGGACATAGTGTGGCAAAAAATCTATTTGCAGATTTTGGCAGATCCTGACGAAGAAACGTTTTCTACGTTCATCATTCCGTGGCTCATATAAGCGTTATAAGCGAACATAGTCTCGGCATTAGTAAGATTGATGTCTTGCGATTAGAGATATAGTTAGCTTGTTTATCACACAAGTTCTGAACTAAAAGAATAATTTAGCCCATTTCTGTGCGTTATCCTGACTGCTCTGAGTTAACCAACTTAACTCTAAATAAATTTTATCAACACTTGTTAATTTATTATATTCATGTAATTAAATGATAAATTACGAATATATTCCGGCTTCATATCAATTTTCAGTAATTTCCAGAACAAGCCATCGAAAGCAAATCTTCTTTTTTCTAAATTGCGAGAATCACATTCTTTAATTAATTGGACCACTGTCACACTCGCTATGCATCTTACGCGTTAATATGATTTGTATTTATAGATTTATTTAACCATAACAAAAATCTCGCGCCCCATTATGAACAATTTGCCTTAAACGAATTCTAATTTCGTATACATCCACACATACATCGATTCAAATTTAGACATGTGTGCAAATTCCTGTAGGGTACACAAAATTATTGTAGAAGTTGTGCTATATATTTTTTATCCAAAGCGATTATTGAAAGCGAAAGCCAGCAGCCACATCGACAAGGTAGGTGGGTTTTTGCCACATTTTTTAATTTTTGTTTACACAAAATGTATAAAAAACAACCAGCTGAAAACAAAAGCAAAAAATAAGTGTCATACTCGTTATTATAGTGATCTCGTAAAAATCTGCAAGGGGGGAAAACAATCTGAAACCAGTAGACCGACAGCCTCTACATACATTTTATACACTCAAACTGACCGTCCCAGAAACTGAAAGTCATTCAGACAACAGATAATACAAAAATATAAAACTCTGTCCAATGCACCAAAAAATAAACAATTCAGTTTGTTGCAAGACTCACTCAGACCCACTCAGAGAGACTGGCAGTGGGACAGACAATTCAAGCAAAATGACGAAAAAAAATAAATAGAATTTAACAAACACCGAGAGCGAAGCAGAAAAAAACATTATTTACCAGCACCTAACAGAAGTCCAGAGTATACAGCGGAGTCTGCATAACAAACACCACAAAATGATAATAATAATAATAATAGTAGTACCAGACCAGCACCTCAGTCCATATTGGCACCAAGTTTGACAATAAAATATACCTCTCGCCCATCAACTACCAACAGCCGGCCATCGGCCAACCAGCCAGCCAGCAAACAACGGCGGCAACGTCAACAACATTGGGTTGGGTGTTGTGTTTATATTTTTTTTTTTGACAATTTCTGTCGTTGTTGAACTACACCAAACAATCTGACCAACATTAATATCAGTTGGCCATACTGCCGTAGACGGCTGCAACCAGTACCGCTGCTACTGATGCTGCTGCTGCAGCACTCATTATAAAACACTCACAAGAGGAGGGAAAATACCAACCAAACCAACCAATTGATCGTTCGTTCCACCAACGACACCATACCATACTTCTCTACACCATCCAGTTCAGTAAACAAAATATCCATAGCTGCAGCAGCACGAGAAAAAAAAGCAACAACTCCCCTACAAAATCAAACAGAGTTAAATTGGAATTCAATACTCTTCCTGCATTCCGAAACCTTGAATCATATATTTTGAACACGCGAACATGCTCCACGTAATTTGATCAGTATGAATTTGCACCTTTTTTTACACGTTGACGTGGTCCAGATTGCTTTTCAATTTCATTATATGTGTCTATATTTAAGTATAGACGGCCGTATTCACGTTGCAATTATTGACCATAAGAACGAGCGAATAACCGAACTCACTCCCTTTGGGGAGTAAGTAGTACAACAACAACGACATCAATGACGCACAGTGAAGGAGAAATAAATATTGGTTTATAACCTTTATTATTCATGTGGGGGATACAATTTATAGGACAGGGATATGATTGTTTAGAAACAAAATTAGGCTGTCAAACGCTATTAAACCATTAAAACGGACAATAAAAGATTTGAATGGTGGACTAGAAATATTATGAGCAATTACTTAATACCTCAAATGGGCTTTATTATTCGGATGATTAAAAGTCATAAATTTTAGCAGTATTATTGTATTGGACTCATATCCTGTGCTATAAGCGGACAAATTACTGGATTGAAAACGGTGAAAAAAAGTGAAAATACTGTAAAAATATAGGGTATTCCACAATCCGCGCAAGATTGAATGTAATTGAATTGTTTTGTGGGATGTATGACACCGTCTTCATAAAACCACTTGTCCCACCATCCGAATTGTTGAAGGCAAATTGTTCGATATTGGACTCAGCCCAAAATATTTACTAAACAGTTGCACGTTGTTGGTGAATTTGTTTCTCAACAATCACTCGTGTATTTTTTGAACCTCAAATGCGACAAATTTGACGATTAGAAAAACAATCCCGATGAAAATCAGCCTCATCGCTGAAGATTTTTAAAATATTTCTCCCAATATTTGTAGAATATTTCCCAACATTGGAACCGCACACATGGCACCAAATTCAAATCTTAAGTGAATTGTTGGGCAACCTTTACATCTGAATTTGTACTAGTAGTATTAGTAGCAGTCGGTGGCATAAAGTTAATATTAAAGGGATCACTTCTCTCAGTAAATTTTCGTCTCGAGGCTTGGTTGCAAATAGACGTTGCATGATGAAAACTATAGCTTCAATAATATCAGATAGAGGCATTAGGTCAAAAAAAAACAACAGGATTTCGTGTTTGTTTTCTCAAATATTTATGTTAAATACAACACAATTTATATTAACAATAAGAGATAACAAAAAGGTACAAAATTCGTTTAAATTTCACAGTTCTCCTCCAAAATGACAACAACAATTTAAATCAACAGGTCTTAAAACAAGCGCTGTGAAGTCGGAGTTCTAGTCGGTGTCTGCGCTATTTGCCTGGCATCTGAGTCGGAGTTGGAGATAAATGAAAAAAATTAACCAACTTTTTTTTTAGCACTAAGTATAAGCATTATACTACCATCCACTATTATCAACTATATTGGGTACTTTTGCTTTGGTTTGTGTCTAGACCAACATATGTTGGGAAATTTCTGTTTTAATGGGAAGTTTTCTAGGTGAAGCCTGTAACCAATATTAAGTATATATTGTAGTTTTGAACCCAATAAAAAGTAAATTTTGAAAAGCCCAAGCTAAAGGAATCTACAAAAAGAACACACCGACCTCACCACGGAAGGTGTGAAATAAATTGTCAGCTGAGACGAATGTTACCTCTACGTATATTTTCTCTACAGTCGTTGGTGTAACGTTAGTGTGCGTGACTTTAGTACATGCGCACATGCGTTCGATTCCTGGTCTGACCACCTAACATATCTTTCGACGGCGGTCACCTCTTTAGTACCTGACGGCCACAATATCGAGTACTTAGCCATGAAAACCACTCTCAAAATTCCGGTCGGAACCGGTGTAAAACTGCAGGTCCCAATTGCAGTGTTCAAACACGAAACCAGTTAACCGGGTTTCGAGCAACTAACCGGGTGCCGGTTTTTTATAAAAACGTAATTTTCGAATAAACCGAAAACCGGTTATTAGATGTCTGTCAACCGGTTTGTAATCAATTTGTGTTAAAAGTTCTTTCAAACTTTTAATAATTAATAAAAAAAATGTATAATTTTCATAAATTAATTATTTTTTATAATTAACTTAGTTGGATTAGGTTCTTATAACCGGGCTAATTAATGTCAGTTACGTTTTTGAATTTGAATTGTGTTATGAGCGATTTTGTTAGTTTTAGTTAATGTATGAGAAGTTTATACTACAAGCTTACAAGGTAAAAAATTATGATTTTCGTCCCAAAATGCCTGGCGAATCGGCGAGACTGATATGTTACATTGTTTCTTGTTGTTTGAATTTTATAAGGAAATAAATTTAAATGCTAGTGTATAATTATTTGTTGTGACTATCTGCTGATACCGATTTGAGCAACAAAATTCCCTGTCGAAGTTCTAGGATTGTACCTAGGGCTGAGTTCTGTAGCAGCAGATACAGCAGCAATAATTTCCTGCGCCCGAACTGAGGAAAGTCGATTTTTGTTTGTTTAGCTTCAAAACGTATGTAATTTAAAAAAAATTTTAGTATATAATTTAATTAAAGGTTTCATTAATGATCTAAATATTTTTTTTAAATTATTTTTTTTTTTTTTGTACTATAATAGTTTAATTTCATTTATAGCAGGTCGATGACAACAACACTTGATCAGTACGAAAAGCTGTCGAATTTAATGACAACGATGGAAGATATGGCGTGTGCATACTATAAGCGATTCAAAGATGAATTTGCGGCAGGATTTTTCGCACTGGAATAGTTTGGACATATATATCTCTGATTTATGTTCTGACCTTTATTTGTTGTTGTCTTTCCGCACATACCTGATGTGTTTATTTAATTAAGGTGCCCAAAATATTTAAATTCTTATTTGTTTTAATTTTTGATTCACTGTAACTTTTTTATCAAATGTTTATAAAATTGTTATTTTTCTGTTCCAATTTCATGCGTTCCACAGCGAAACAGCTGGGGTTGAAAATACTCTCGTCTTCTTCTAACGATTCAGTATTTTGTTGGAGTACCTTTTAGCGATATTTGGGTAACTGAATACGGAAACGTAATGGAAATGCAGAATAGGGGTGATAACTTTTTTGTGATACCACCATTTATTAGACACCCTGTTGAATATTTTTCAAAAGATTTAAATGGGCAAAGACCATTTATTTGTAATATGACTCATCGTCGGTGGCCTTACAAAATATAGATTTTGGAACGAAGTTCCTTAACGCACGTTGCGTGATGGGGGATAAATGGAAAAAATAATCAAATTTGTTTTAACACTATTATGCAACAACCCATTATTATCAACTATATTGTTTACTTTTGCTTCGGTTTGTGTCTAGACTAATGGCTTGGATCATAGAGAAATAAATTAACTACATGTCTCATATATGTTGGGTAATTTCTTGGTTAATGGGAAGTTTTCTGGGTGGAGCCTGTAACAAATATTTAGTATAATTATTAATATTGTAGTTTTGAACCCAGTAAATTTAGAAAAGCCAAAGTGCAAGACTGGGACATGGGACTGTCCGTGGAGGTGGAAACTTTCTGATAGCCATTCACTTGGGAGTGGCCAGAAAAGTTTCCTTCATTGGGGAGTTCAAGCAGCTCACTGCTTCCCCGCAGTATGTCCTGGGCAATGGCTTATCGGAAACCTCCCTTAGCTAGCTAAAGTGAGAAGGCGAAACGAATGAGCAACCTGAGTGGTAATGCGATCACTGATACGTCTCAGGATTATTAGGTGACCCTGTCGCTGAAGCTCTTTGAAGTAGTGGACATATTCTTCTGTCCTTTGAAGGCGGATGAGCCAACTCCCCTGGCCAATGACGGATCAGAATTGAAACCAAAATCCAGTTTCGACACATTGCATTCTGGTCAGCGTCTGATCCATAATGGGCGGCTGAAACATAATCATCCTGGCAGTAGGTAATATGCAAACCACGGTGGGCTGGGTTTGCCTCCCGCCCACCGTTATATTGGCAATGAAAATACACAGAAAATATAATGAACAAAGAAACCCCCCAACTGTTGATAACCCTCGCAAACGATATAAGGCCCATGATTTCAGGATATGTTCCTGGAATGTTCGAACGTTATACAGGACTGGTGCCACTTTCCAACTGGCGGATGTTCTCGGAAAATATAAAGCTGACATCACAGCGATCCAGGAAATGCGATGGACAGGATATAGTTGCACCAGAAAGAAAAACTTCGATATTTACTACAGCTGCCATGAGCGTAAGCACGAATTCTGGGTGCGGATTTATAGCAGGCAAGAGACTGCGACACCTAGTTTCAAGGTTCAACACAGTGAGTGACCGCATAGCCACAATTCGCATCAAAGCGAAATATTTCTACATCTCGTACCGACAGAGGATAAAGATGATGAGGTCAAAGAAACATTTTGTGAGCGCCTGGGGAAGTATATGAACGCTGCCCTGACCACGACATTAAGATTATCCTAGGCGATTTTAATGCCAAATTAGGAAAGGAAAGTGTCTTTCGACCAACCATCGGTAATCACAGTCTACATGATACCACCTCCGGTAATGGAATAAGACTGATAGACTTCGCCGCTGCAAAGAACATGGTAGTTAGTAGCACACGATTCCAGCATAAGGACATTCATAAGGCGACCTGGATATCTCCTGATCAACGGACGAAGAACCAGATTGATCACTTGGTAATAGATGGCAGGCACTCTTCTAGTGTAATGAATGTACGTGTGATTCGAGGTGCCAATATCGACTCGGATCATTACCTGGTGGCTCGGAAATTCGCACGAGATTGAGCAGGGCGAAAAGTGTACGAAGCCGAACACAGGAAAAGCTGGATATTGACAAGCTACAAATACCGGGGATATCAATGTCCTATCGACAAAAAATCTCTCTCCTGCTAGAGAAAACTACTCCCGAAGACACAGATGCGCAGTGGAAGCACATCTCCCATTCTTTGGAAATCGCTGCAATGACTGAACTTGGCTATCAAAAACCGCAGAAGGATAAGCCATGGTACGACGAAGAATGTCGTATTGCAACTGATGAAAAAGACGCTGCACGTATGGCAACGAAACAGTCAGTTACAACGCGTGCTACGAGTGAGCGGTACAAGAAGCTGAGAAGGGAGGAAAACCAACTATTTAGGCGAAAAAATGGCAGTGGGAGCAGAGAGAGAGTGAAATAACCGAAATGTGAGGGATGAATGGTGATTCCCGAAAGTTTTTCCAGAGGGTAAGAAGATCGACCAACGGGCCTAATAATGGGCTGCCCTCCTGCAATGACAAGAATGGGAATCTGGTGACTGAGAAGCAGTGTGTGCTCAAAATGTGGAGAGACCACTTTTCAGCACTACTCCACTCAGATTCTTCCACTGAAGATCAGGAGGTAATGATAGTGGAAGATAGTGTAGACTGTACAAAGCTGCTCTCGATAGCCCCATATGGGGAAAACTGCACGAAGCTATATCTGAACTTGGTATTCCGGCAAAACTGATTCGCCTGTGTAGAATCACGCTGACCAACACCAAGTCAGCAGTGAAAGTGGGGAAAGACCTCACTGAACCATTCTGTACCAAGCGAGGACTTAGACAAGGCGACACACTTTCGTGCAATCTCTTCAACATCTTAATGGAGATAATAATGAGAAAGGCTGGACTCATTGGACGAAATTTGCGAGAGGTTACTGCAGTATTTTCAAGAATCGAAAAGGAATCAGCGAAGGTGGGTCTTGCTGTTAATGAGGGCAATACAAAATTGATGGTGTCAACGACTAGAGAAACCTCTCGACTTAGTCCGTTCGTGAACGTTGACAACCGATTTAATTTTGAAGTGGTAGATGAATTTGCCAACCTTGGCTCCGCCGTGAAATAGGACAACAACGTCAGCCTGGAGATAGATAGGATAATTGTGCTTGAAAATATATTTTATTTTGGGCTCAGCAAGCAGTTTAGGAACAAAGCCCTCTCTCGACGGACAAAAGTCCAGCTATATCAGGCTCTCATTTTACCTGTCTTGACATATGGTTCCGAAACTTGGGTCATATCGCAAGCGGATGAAAAACACCTGGGAGTTTTCGAGAGAAAAATTCTCCGTAAAATATATGGTCCTGTTAGGGAAAACGGCGAGTACCGACGTCGTTGGAACACAGAGCTATATGATCTATATTCTGACGTGGACATAGCTGGGCGAATCAAAGTGGGCCAATTGCGTTGGCTAGGCCATGCTATCAGAATGGATGAAGATGAGCCAGTGCTAAAGATTTTTGATAACGTACCCGTTGGAAGCAGGAAAAGAGGATGACCAAGACTCCGCTGGAAAGACCAGGCAGAAGAATCCCTCCGTATCCTTGGTGTTACCAACTAACGAGAAAAGGCGAAGGATAGAACCAGTTGAAAGAATATGTTGAAATTTGTTTAATTTGTTTGTTTAATTAATATGTGTAAGACGTCTGACCTCATGAGGTTGTAATATAGTTAATAAAAGTAAAAAGTAAAGTGAAAGACTGGCAAAAAATATTGAATTTTATTACAATTCCTTTTATTACCTTTTATTTGAAAAATTTCTTATCCTAAAAAACTACTTTTATTTAAAAAAAAGAAAATTTTCTTAAATAAGTGGCTTTTCTTAAAATAAGTACATTTCCTCAAAAAAAATATCTATTCATATTCTTAAACACAGTACCTTTTCTTAAAAAAATACCTTATCTTAAAGAAGTACCTTTACTTAAAAAAGTAAATTTTCTTCCAAAAAGTACCTTTTCTTAAAAAAAGATGTTTAAAGTAAGTACTTTTTCTAAAAAAGTATATTTTCTTACAACAAATTGCTTTTTCTTAAAAGTACCTTTTCATAAAAATATAGTAATGTCTTTGCTTTTCTTGAGATAAGTAGCCTTTCTGAAAATAAATAAATTTTCTGAAAAAAATAACCTTTTCCTAAAAAGAATACCGCTTCTTTAAAAAGTACCTGTTCCTAAAAAAAAAGTACTTCCATGTAAAAAAAATGCATACTATATTATAGCGCTTCTTACAGAAAGTACTTCGTAAAAATAGTAAATTTTTTTAAAAAAAAAAACATTAGCATAAGACCTTTTCGGGAAAATATAATACATGTTCTTACAAAATGACCCTAAAAATATACATTCTATAATACATTCTATAAAAAAAAATTCTTAAATAAGTTTATCATTTTACAAAAAGAATCTTTGGTAATGATCCATTTAGATTATCGTATTTTCAACGGGCGCCTTAGGCATGTTAAACCTAACTAGTACTGCTGCGTGTCGACCGCCAAACGCTTGTAACCTACGCCCAAGCCATCCTCAATCTCGTGGACGAAGTGGACGATTTTTCCACCACAATGAGCAATGAGGCTGATTTCCACCTCAGCGGGTACGTGAACAAGCAAAACTATCGCTTCTGGGGCACCGAAAATCCACGAGTGATGCACAAGGAGCCACTACACCCGCTCAAAGTGACTGGATGGTGCGCTGTTCAGGCTGGAGGAGTCATTGGGTAATTTTTTGTCGAGAACGCCGCGGGTCAAACGACAACAGTGGACGACGGTGCGCGCTATAGGGCCATGTTAACCGAGTTTTTTCATTCGCAATTCGACGAATTGGGACTAGAGGACATGTGGTTCCAACAGGAACGAGCAACGGCACACACTACGCAAGCCACAACCGATATTCTGAACGCGGCGTTCCGGGTCGCCTCATCTCTCGATTTGGCGATTTACACTGGCCCGCAAGATCGCCCGATTTAACCGTTCCAGACTTTTTTTTGGGGGGTTTTTTGAAGTCCCGTATTCATGTGAATACGGGAAGCCCTCATGGTCAACATTCGACACGAGTGCGAGAATCTGTCGCCCGAAGTTCTCGCCGAAGTGATGAAAAATTACATAAAACGAGCCTGTATGGTAATTAATTGTGACGGCGCCCATTTAACCGATATCACCTTCTCAACTTAACCAGTAAAATTCTAAAGGTTCAGATAAACATAATCAAGAAACTGAATCGAAGTTTTTCATTTAGAAAAAAAATGAGAGCCAAACAACATCGGATGACTTCTTTTGCAACACCTTGTATAAACATAACAATTGCAGTGCCAGTCTACCCACTGTGCGACAGTAAATGGCCTCTTTTTAGGTCGATCAATAATAATAGTTCGTTTAAACAGTTGAGTTTGCTGTTGCCACAGTTGCTTGATCTTTCATAAAGGTTACTACCAAAGGCATCGATATCTACATAGGTATGTAGATATTGTTTATTCAACATACCAACATATTCATATGTATGTATCTGCATTAATCCTTTTTTATTTTATATAAAAATAATAAAAACAGTCTGTATAATATTTATGCAAAATAGCAACCAGAACAACTTTATCAAGTCATTTATCTTGGCTTTAACTTTTATCTTGTTGACCATCACTTTGATTCGATGTCGTTCATCGTTGATGTGCTGCTACACTTTTTTCATTGACTCGAATTGTTGCCACTGCCATTGCTGATGTTGCTGCCGTTGTCGTTGCTGTTGTTGCTGCTGCATTAGTTGCAACCCATTGAAGTGTCATTAATTTTACTTCGACCATTTGCCATCACTATTTCACTTTTTTAACGTTTTTTTTTTCAATCTGTTTTTGCAATTGTTGTGCAATTATGAAAGATTATGCCATAAATAGTCACGATGGTGATGGTGGTGGTGATGATTAGTTGATTGTTGTACATATCGTCGATGATTGTTGCTTGGCTTTCTATCATTGTCGGTATTGTCATGTTGCACATTTCTATTTGCTTTAATGATTTCACATTGATTTGCAATAGATCATGACCGTAGTGGTGTTTAAATGCGGTAGAAAATCGCGGGCACTTAATCGAAAGGTCATGTTATGAATCTGATACGTTTAGGAATCATATGCAATTTCTTTGAAGTTGTGATACTGGAAAAACTATATGGGCATTTCCAGAAGAAAGAGAATAATGCGTAATTTCAATTCTTAATTTTCCCATTGAGTCAATTAAATGAAACTATATATCCAATTCGATAACAAATCAAAAAAAAAATGGTTATCTTGAAAAAAAAATCTGATATCTTTTTGCATCTCTACACATAGAGTAATTTACTTGGAAAAATGTGTAACCACCGTACATTCAACTGTTACCATCGAACTGCAGTTTCCGCAGCCTAATTGAGGATGACACAATATAATTCAGTTGCTACAACTAAAATTCGGTTGAACCAACGGCGTTTTATAAATAATTCGAATTTGCAAACTTTTCGTTGCATAAAAAAATTGTTTCGGTTATAGCAAACGAATTTCACAGTGATTAGGTTGCACCAACAAAATTTATGAAAAATTCGGTTACAGAATTTATTTTTGTTTTATTTTGAATTTTATTTGAGATTTTATTTTGTTTCAATTGTATCTTATTCAATTCGCTTATAAGAATAGAAATTTTGTGCGATTCGGTTACAACAACAGAAATCATTTTCAATGCGGTTGCCACAACAATATTTAATAATTTTATTGACATTTCAATTTCAATTCCGTTTTCTTGTACAAAAATTTTAATTCTCTATGAACACGAACGTATACAAATTTAAAGGAATTGTAAATTTTGCGATGAAAACGGAATTTATTATAATGGTAGATAAGGTAAGACAATATATTTTTGAACAATGTTGTGATCTTGGGCAGCCAAATTTCATTAATGTGATCCCCTTTAGAATTGCCCAGAGAATCGGATAACTTTTGTTGGACTGGAAGAAAGAGTTCCTTGTGAAATCGTAGAAATTGTAGAATGTAACCAATGCAAAATTTCCTTTGATTTTGGAAATAATATCTTTTCTTGGGCCAAATCGCTGGAGAGGTCACAAAAGCTATCTACTTTAGAATGTCGAACAGAATCGGATAAAATTTGTTAGAGTGGGAGAAACAGCTCCATGGACAGCATGGACATCGCAGAACGTAAACACGTACTAAGAAGTGAGATAAATTTCCTATACTCACAGAAAAATTCTATTGCGACAGCCGAATTAGCGGTAACTGAATTTAGAGGTTGTCACAGACTCATAAGAAGGTTGACAGAATCTCATTAGCGGTTGTCACAGCTGAATTAGAAGTTGTTACAGCTGAATTGGAGGTTGTTAAAATCGAATTAGAGGTTGGCACAGATTAATTAGAGGTTTTTGCAACGGAATTCGAGATTGTTACAACCGAATTAGAGGTTGTTACAACCAATTTAGAGGTTATTATAACCGAATTAGAGGTTGTTACTACCGCATTAGAGGTTGTTACAACTGAAGTTAGATAGTGCCACAAATGAATTACGTTTTTTATATTATTAAGGGATGATTTATTTCCCTGCATTCTTAAAAAATTGCTGCAAAGCCATAAACTAAAGTAATTTATGGAGGATAATCTTTAGGGTAACAAATTTGTTTTACATACCACTACTTTTCCTGCCGCCATCATGGATCACCGAACCAATTCTGACGTTCTGTATCTGCTGATTTAGGTCCTAGTCCGTCCTTGAAAAACTTCAAGACTGTTGATATTTGCGTAGATATTTTCTGAAAAATAATACAGTTTAGTACAAAAACCATTGTTACAATATTTTTATTTACAAAATCAGCGTGACAGCAACAATTATACATTCTACATATAACTTTTTTTTGAACAATATATTTGTTTTTAGAATTTCAAACTGTAGGTTTGAGATACATAGAATTATGTTGTGGTAACCAAATTGAAAATGAAATTGCTTGCACCCACCGAAATCATAAGAAATTCGGTTGCAGCAACCAAATTGACTTTAAACTCGGTCACTGCAACAGTCTCTATGCTAAACTTATTTACTGCGACCGATTTGGTACCAAATACGGTAGTTACAACCGACTTGGCGACAAATTCCGCTGCTGCACTTGAATCACATTCGGTTACTACTGTTGCATCCGAATTAACTTCATATTCGGATATTCCATTCAAGGTTTAGAAAATCTGATTGACAGAACGAATATAATGAAGATTCAGTTGTCACAAACGTATCAATTATGAAACAAGGTTGATCCAACCGAATTTCAGTTGTGGGGACTAAACTCGGTCGTGACAACTTTAGTTCGGTTGTGGCAACCGTAATTCGGTGGTAATTGGCGAATTTACGGTTGCCACCACCTCTTCCCAAACAATTAGGTATCCGGGTGTAGACATTGTAGAAGTAACCCAGTACTAGGAAGTTAAATTTTCTACAAGCCCATTTGTGAGTTCTTCGAAATAATTGAAAATCTCAACTTATGAAATGCAAATCAAATGCCTCGAAATTATCTGATGACTGAAATGGTGTAATTTCCAATTTTCATGTATGCAACTTTTAATGAAAATTTCGGTTCAAAAAGATAGAAATTCGGGTTGGAATGGTTTAGAACTTGGTAAAGAATAGTGTATGTGGGTTAGGAGGGGGCAACAAAAAATGGTAAAAGCTCAAAATGAGGCAAAAATATGTCCTAATTGCATGGGGTTGTGAATGTTTTGGATCTAACACCGAGCATGTTCTTCGTAATTTTGAAATCTTTTAGAACAACACCTGTGTTGGCTTTTAAAGTCAAAATTTCTAAAATGCAAGTATTAGTTTTGTATTAAACAAAATCAGTTAAAACTATTTTTATCGGGTACAACAAATGCATTTTAAATGCCGGATAACGTGCTTTTTTATCGTCATTTAAAACTTATTACAGGCTAGCGAGACAATCTCAAAAGTTAAAAGTTAACTCTATTGTAGGCACTTTACTTAAGATGCAGCCGAAAAGATTCGGCAAATAAACATGACAATTACTCTTCTTTTGGCCCAACCCTTTATCATATTTCCTTTATTATTTCAAATTTTAAGGATTTCCCTGTTTACCCTCTACGCGGTAATGGCTGTCCATATTTGTAACACATTCTCAATCCTCCCCACAAACACTATTTATTGATTCAATACAAATTTTTGTCCCTTATTGCAGTTTCACACTTTTTCCATATCTGAGAAAGGAGATGGATGAAGGCTGTGTGGCAATGCTGGTGTTGTTGGATCATTCAAAGGCTTTTGATACCGTTGACCACATTATATTAATTCAAAAACTGGAAAAAATTATGAACTTCTCATCTACATCCCTCAAACTAATTGAGTCATATTTAAATGGTCGTGTGCAGTGTGTCGAAAAGCCGTTCACAACCTCATATTTCGTTCCTGTTATCAGGGCTGTTCCACAAGGCTCCATACTAGGACCTCTCCTCTTCTCAATCTATGTCAATGATCTTCCTGAACAATTGCTCCGCTGTAACATAAGAATGTATGCAGACGACGTGCAATTGTATATAAGCGATGACAAGGACACATTGAGCGATGTACTGCGAAACTCAATGATGACTTAAAACGCGTTTCTCTTTGGGCAGATGTGAATGGATTAAGTTTAACTCCTAAAAAATCTAAATGTATTGTAATGCGTAAGAGAACGCAAAAAATTAGTGATAATCCTAATGTTTTTATTAACAATCAACGAATAGAGATCGTTAACAAAGCGAAAAATCTTGGTGTAATTTTTAATAATACTCTAACCTAGTCAGATCACGTAATAGCGGCTTGTGGCAAAACATACTGAATGCTCAGGACCCTACACTCAGAGAACTAATTGTTTGAAGAGAGGTTGTAGCAACCGTAAATTCGGCTGTTACCACCGAATTGAGGTTGTCAGAACCGAATTGAGGTTGTTACGACCGAATTTAGTCCTCACAACCGAAATTCGGTTGTAGCAACCTCGTTTCATAATAGATTCGGTTGTGGCAACTGAATCTTCAATTATATTCGTTCAGTCAACTAAATTTTCTAAAATTTCGGTTGGAACAACCGAATTTGAAATTAATTCGAATGCAACAACAGAAATTGGTACCAAATTCGGCTGGAGTAACCGAATTTGGCTTCAATTCGGTTGTAGTAACAGAATTTGACACCAATTCGGTTGTAACTGTCGAGTTTGGTAGCAATTCGGTCACAATAATCGAATCTACACTTAATTCGGTTGCAACGACCGAATTTGGCGTCAATTCGGTTGCTGTAACCGAATTTCACATGACTTCTGTAGGTATAACCGAATTCATTTTCAATTCGGTTGCCACAACATAATGATGCTATGTAATTAAAATCTATAATCAAATATTATTTTAAAAAGAATTAAAGAATATCAAGATTTTGTTTGTGGTTATTAAGAAAGGTAAGTAAAATGTATTTTGTATTAAAAAATCCTAGTTTGCACATATTTTTAAGCAGATATCAACAGTTTTTAAGGTTTTCAAAATATGCTGCAATCGTCTGTATACAAAACGCCTTAGGACGTAGATCAAGCGATGCAACATGTCAGAATTAGTGCGGTATCACATGATGGCCGAGACTTCAATAAAGGTCGGAAGAGGCATGAAAATAAATTTATTACTCTTTAGTTTACCCCATATATATGACTTCATTTTCTCGCTATTTAAGTCGTTTATAAAAGTCGCTTAATAATAAAAAACCTTTAATACGTAATTCATGTGTGACATTATTCGGTTGTAACAACCTCTAATTCGGTTGTAACAATCTCTAATTCGGCCGAATATGAGGTTGTGTCAACCTCCAATGAGGTTGTCTCAACCTCCAATGAGGTCGTGTCAACTTCTAATGAGGATGTGTCAACCTATAATGAGGTTGTGACAACCTCTAATAAGGTTGTGTCAACCTCTAATGAGGTTGTGTCAACCTCTAATGAGGTTGTGTCAACCTCTAATGAGGTTGTGTCAACCTCTAGTGAGGTTGTGACAACCTCTAAATTCGGTTACGGCTAATTCAGCTGTCTCAACCGAATTTTTCTGTGAGTGTATGGCCTACACAATATTTCACGCCAATAAAAATAAGGCTATTACTTGCTAAAACTTATCTGATACCAAATTTAATCTATGGATGTGAGATTTTACGTTACATATAACAACATTGCAAGCTACGTTTATGGACTCAGAAATTGTGGTACTAATGGTTATTATGTCAATGTAACTTCTTATTCTAAAAGAATATTTGGCGTGCAGTTTTTAGACTTACTGAAAATACGAACTCTTATATTTCTCCACAAAATTATAATTACCCATGAGCCAGTCATCTTTTTGATCGTTTAAAATTTAGTCGACTCAGAAGAAATAGAAACCTAATACAAACTAGACATTGTACTTGAATATCTGAATGGCAATTTTTTGTAACTTCAATACGTCTGTGGAATATTATTCCTCCAACAATTAGGGAAACCAGCAACGCGCTACAATTTAAGAAAAAATTGTTTGAATTCTACTCATAAATAACATTTTGTATAGTTCATAACTGTTTGTTAATTGTAACTATTTTATTTAATTTTTTTGTATTTTTTTTTTGTATTTATATTTGTATTTATATTTAAAATAATTTTGTATGTAATCGTTATCTTACTTACCTGTGTTAATTTATATCATAACAACATAAGATTTCTACTGTTTAAGACGAATGTTTTGTTGTAGAAGTAAAAAAACAAATAAATAAATAAATAAATTAATTAATTTGTCGCAGATACTCTTTTTTTAATACAATCCCAACCATTGTGAATCTATTTTCGGGTATTTTACAATTTTACGTAATCATTCACTTTTTTCGTTCACAGTTTTCTGAACGCATTTTCAAATTTTACCCCTGTTTGCCCGTTTTTAACCCCATTCGCAATTTATTGTACATTCCTAGCTTTCCAAACGATTTTGCTCGCATTTTATAGTTTTACTCCTTTTGCCCCCTGTTTATCCACATTCACTATTTTTGCCGCATTCCTAACCTTTCAAACTATTTTCTTGCTGTTTTTAGTTTTGCCGTTTTCGCCCTGATTTGTAAGTTTTTTCAACCACAGTCACAATTTTTGCCACATTCCTAACCTATCCAAACGAATTTTCTCGCATTTTAAAGTTTTACCCTTTTCGCTCCACATATTACCCTTTTTACCACCATTCAATATTTTTGCACATTCATCACCTTTCCAAACGAGTCTTCTCACATTTTGAAGTTTTACCCATTTTGCCTCCTTTCCCCCCTTTTTACACACATTCACAACTTTCGCACATTCCCATCCTTTCCAAAAGATTTTTCAAGTTTTACCCATTTTGCGCACCATTTACCCACCCTTTCACCTACTTTTTTATAGCATTTTGAAGATTTGGCTTCATAATCATTCGATACGACTTTCGTCGCATTTCTAAAAATCTTCCCACCCTTCCCATATTGAACATCTCCCATCCTTTCAAACAATTTTCCAGTATCATCAAATTTTCACAATTTGTTGCACGCTTTTCTATTTTATCACCCATCCATATGTACTTTACATTTTTCCTAAAAAAATATTATGAAATTTGACTCGCGAATCAGTCTGTTTGAATTAAGTAATATTCTAAAATCTTTGAAAATACAAATTCGGCTTCCGAGCTAAAAATAAAACTCAGGAGTTTCAAAGATTTAAGTCTTTAAAGAATTAAAAATTAATTAAACTCCTCTGCCGATTTAAATTTTTCGAGCCAATCGAATTTCTCTGAATTTTTGAATAAAATATTCAATGTGTTTATCAGAAAGAGATTTTTATATTCGGAATTCAATTACTATAAAATAATGTAAATCCAGTAAACTACACCATTTCCAATTGAAATTTGAAAAAAATCAATTGAAATTTAAAAAATCTATTTGAAGTATGAAAGACATCAATTGAAATTTGAAAATTCTATTTGAAATACATCAATTGAAATGTGAAAAACATCAATTGAAATTAAAAAGACACCAATTGAAATTTGAAACACATCAATTGCTATTTAAAAGACATCAATTGCAATTTAAAACACTTCAAATGAAATTTGGAATACATCAATTGAAATTTCAAATATATCAATTGAAATTTCAAATACATCAATTGAAATTTAAAATACACCAATTGAAATTTAAAATACACCAATTGAAATTAAAAAATTTTAATACATAAAATCGGTTAATAATTGTGACGAATTTTAAATTTCAATTGATGTCTTTCAAATTTCAATTGATGTGTTTTAAATTTCAATTGATGTGTTTTAAATTTCAAAGGATGGCTTTCAAATTTCAATTGATGTTTTATAAATTTCAGTTGATGTATTTCAAATTTCCAAAAAAATATAATTTTCAAATTTCAAATGATGTTTTTCAAAATTAAATTGATATTTTTCAAATTTTCAAAAATTTTGTACAGAAAAAAAGACAATCAAAAATTTTACAATGTTTCGTAAGTGTTTTTTGGGTTCATAGCCTCGAATATTTTTGCCAGTTTTCCATTTTAAATTTTATATTTCTTTTTAATTATGAAAAAATTCAAAAAAAGAAAAATTTACAAAAACAAGGAGAAATATGATCCAATATAACAAAAAAATGGTTATCCATTACATGCCATGAAGGGATTGGAGAAAGCTTCTAATAATCTGTGAGCTGTGCGCGATCTCGTTTTACACTCACTGATTGAAACGTGCAGTTTTACGCCGGTTCCGAGCAATATTTTTTATAAGCTTTTTCAATTGAAGTCTTTCATATTTCAATTGATGTTTTTTAAATTTCAATTGATGTATTTCAAATTTCCAAAAAAATATAATTTTCAAATTTCCATTGATACTTTTCAAAATTAAATTGCTATTTTTCAAACTTTCAAAAATTTTGTACAGGATAAAGGACAATCAAAAATTTTACAACTTTTCATAGGTGTTTTTTTGGGTCATTACGAAAACTTCCACGAATATTTTTGCCAGTTTTCTTTCCATTTTAAAATTAAAATTAAAAAAAAGAAACATTTACCAAAACAAGGAGAAATATGATCCAATAAACCAAAAAAAAGGTTATCCATTACATCCCATGAAGGGATTGGAGAAAGCTTCTAATAAGCTGTGAGTTGTGCGCGTTCTAGTTTTACACTCACTGGTTGAAACGTGCAGTTTTACGCCGGTTTCGATCAATATTTCTGATAAGCTTTTTCATGGTTAAATACTCGATAGTGTCGCCGTCACTAAGCGAGGTGACCGCCGTCGAAAAAAATGCTAGATAGTTTGAGAAGGGTTCAAACCCACTGTACAAGAGCCGGTCATACTACCATTGCACCACCGCCGACCACAATATTCAATCTTTTGGGCGATATTTCGTATGAAATTTTTCCAAAATTATTGCTGGACATTTTTGGATCCCTTTTAATTTAGTTTTAGCAGCGATTTTTTTTGCGCCATTTTTATTACACTATAGGGAATACTGGAAATATGTTTGCCTCAAAAGTTACATATGGACTGAAAAGCTGAATAAGGGAACGTCAAACTTTTGCAAAAAAAAAACAATCAGGAGCACTAATAATAACGTGCTCACTTTACACCGTGTGACAAGTATGATTTTTTTTTCTAACCCATAATCGAAACTATACAAAAGTGACAGAAGGGTCCATAAATAGGAAAAGTAAATATTCACTTTTCCATCAGCAGCTTTTGTTTGCTATTTAAAGGGCATTAAATTTTCAAAAGATATGCAAGTTTGAAAAATTTATATCGAATAAAATAAGAGAATCTAAGGTTTTTAACAAATTAATAATAATTATACTTTCAACTTTTTGTAACACAACCGCCTGATGCTAGTGTTATTTAGACCGAAACATTTAAAACTTATTTATTAACTTTAAAAATGGAATTTTTATATGAATACCAAAGGAGTAGAATATTTCTTAACACACATGCCATAGGTGAGTATGAAATTTTGCATTCCATTGGTATTTTACTTTAATTATTTTTGGTAACAAAAATTCTCATAAAAATGGTATCATAAAACAGATATGAATTATCTGCCCCAAGACGCTGTATCGACATATTTTTGTCATCTATGTTTATTGTTTGTAAAATATGCAATATACATTTTTCGCAACAGTTTCAATTTAAAAACCAATTTGCATTTATACCAAATCGATTGTTTAACGTTTCTATTTTCCACTATCCATAATGTAGATCACCTCATAAATCTATTGACATCATGGTATTGAGAAGGTATTCACAGTTGTCGAAATGAAAAATAAATGCCAAAAAATAAAGAAAAAATCAATTTGAAATCCCCACCTAAAAAATAGATTTTGGAGACTATGGTAAATACCGCTAATACGAGCAACCAACAGCCATTTGTTTTAAAGTTTATAAAACAAATACAATGGCAATCAGCAGTATAATACTAAGCCCAATTGGTTTATTTGCTTGCGGTGTATTTGTATCTGAATACCGCCGACACGGCACAACAGAGCAGCGGCTATGGCAAAGATGAAGACAACGGCAACGACAACGACAACGACAACGAAGACGGCTACGACGACCGACATTTTTATGACGCATGCGCAACTTGCATACAAAATTTGTAGACAAGAAGAAACAACCAGAAGCTTGGTAAAAAAGCGAAAACAACAACAACACCAATTATTGCTACCTAACGTCAGCAACTTGAAGAGACTTTAAAAATCAAGTTAACAACACACTAACACACACCGCTGAAAAATGACTTTTGTGAGTACTTTTTTTTTTTTGGTGGATTGAGCAAAGCTACGACACTACTAGACGATTCAGCCATAAACGGAGAGTGAGTTTAAAGTCATACTTCAGTTCGAGTATCAAAAACTAAAACTCAACTTTTATTTCTCACCTTCCAGAGCATAATTTTTCCGCCAGTTTTCTTTTATTTTAGCTTTCGTGAATTGGAATATTTTCATTGCGTTGCGTTTTTTTTTTATATCGTTTTCTTATTTTCCTTACATTTTATTGTTTTCTTTTAACTATTTCTTTGCAGCAGCGGCAGCAGCGAAAATTTAACAGCCAACAACAGCGGTGGCTGTTGAAGCAAAACCGAAAAATAATCACAATTCAACGCAAGCGACATTTTTTCCAACAGCTCATGCACGCGTGCGCACATTCGCAGCGGTATAAAAAGCGAATGTAAGACCGCCAACCACACACAGTCGGTTCAAGTATTTCGTTGTCGCAAGTAATTCCACACACACGGAGGAATTTTGGAATTATATTTTATATATTTAAAGAAGTAAAAAACAAGCTAAAGACAAAAAATAAAATGAAGAAGTTTATGATTGTATTCGTAGCACTTTTTGGAGCCGGTATGTATTTTTTTTGAAACCAAATAATAAAAAAAAACTATTGCAAATGAAAACAAAAAATATGAAATGAAAACTGATTATTACAAATACAAAAAAAAAATCCAACAAGAAAGTGTCAAAATGTTATATAAACGAGACATTTAAAGGATTAACAATTTTATGGATAAAAGAAACCAGTTGAAAAGTGATAAATCAAAATGGCAAAAAACCATCTACGATATAAACTGGAAATATATGAAATTAAGAAAATCGTGTCTATGATTAGATTACGGTGGACATTTTACTTTCAAGTCGTTGTCAAAGTATTTGTGAGTGTCTACGTCCATCGATTTGATAATAAACCATGTATCACTGCAAACAACACTTAAAACGCAGTCTGCATAAACAAATTTGATATGGCTGTGAAATAATATTTTTTTTATCAACCATTAGTGTGAAATTTAAATAAGACGTAATGTGCTGCTATCCAAGTTTTTGTGGGATGTGATCGAAAACACCACAGTGGTTTGATGACTATAAAAATACTGTTAAAAAGTGACAACTAAAGATAGTCAAAAATTTAAAATAGATTTTGTTTTGTCGCATTGAGGATTTAATTACTATTTAAGTCAAATATTACTATGACAATAAAAAAAAATTAATTTTAATAGACCCATAATTTGATAGGATTTGACATAAAAATATTTGAATTTACAGTGGTGATAAACCTTATCATTTTGTACGTATAACAATTATTTAATCCTTCAGTTTTTCAATTGCTCCACCAGTATGAAAAATGTTTAAGCATTAGTTCGTTGAAAATACAAATACTTTGTTCGTTTTGCTTAGCTCATCCTTTCCTATGTTAACAGCTAACATTGACTGTTAGCTCCTGAATGTTATCAATTAACAGAGCCATGAATCAAATGAGCGTTTATACAGGCTGAAAAACCAGCCATAGGAACATATTGCAGGAAACTTTTATATCTTTGGAATCACTGTTTTCATGAAATGAAGATCTGCTGCTTTTTTGTATCATCCCCTGCAATATATTGCAGGAAGCATATATGTATATGTTTGGAAACACTGTTTTCATGAATAGAAGCTCTGCTGCTTTTTTGTATCTTTGCTATCTGTTACGTTTTGTTTTCAGCTGTCTTCAACGAACAAAGCCACATGTAGGTCAGAAAAACATATACTATAACGTATTGATCATTGTGTTTCAAATATGTAATATTGAATAGCAAACGCAGTGTGTTTCGACACAAGTATACTATAATTGTGACAAGCTACAAACTCGTTTTATTTCCATCCAAACAAAACAAGAAAGATTTTTCAGCGCGTGGTGTACTGTGCAAAATAATTATCAAAAAATTTAAACAACGCCTGTATACACATTTTTTTGTTCGTTTTGGCTCCGCACTCCGTTGATATGTTAACAGATAAATATACAGCTTTTTTACTCTTGAACGTTATCAGTTAACAGAGTCATCGATCAAATGTGCGTTTCTAGCATACTGTGAATGATAGATGCCAAACACTGTAAACAATGGTTGTATACATTTTTTTTTTTCGTTTTGGTTAGCAAATCCTTTGACATGTTAACAGATAAGAGAGTGTTTTTACTCTTGAATTTTATCAGTTTTCACAGCCATGCCTCAAATGTGCTAATGAGAGATGACGGAACAATTAAACAATGGCAATATACTTCAATTCGTTTTTTTTGGACAAAGGATTGCATTTATTGTATTTTCAATATTTTAGTGAATATCATTTTCTAAATGACAAATGACACAATATGTCACCATTGTTTGTATAATCCTTTCTTGGTCGTTTTGGCTTCCCAATCCTTTAACATATTAACCAATTATAGAAACTTGTTACGAAATTTTCGAATTTACTATTCGACCCTTGTCGTTAATATTGCTACTCTTTATACTCTGTAATGTTATCAGTTAACAGAGCCATGTGCCAAATTTGCTTGAGACAGGTGACAGAAACTGTAAATAATCGATGTATAATTTTTTTTTGTTTCTTGGACAAATGATTCCCCTTATTGTGTATTCAGTATTTTAGTCGATATAATTGTTTATGTTAACAGCTCTGTTATGTCATTCAATTCTTGTCTCATATTCAAATGTTAAAGACTAACATTGTCGTTCAAAAAACACGACATGGGTTTCCATTACATCCCTTGAAGGAATTGTGAAGAGCTTCTCACATGCGCTGAACTTTCCGCTTTCTAGTTGTATACACACTGATTGGGACCAACAGTTTTACATCGGTTCCGAATGATATTTTGAGAAGCTTTTTCCTGGCTAAATACTCAATGGTGTAGCAGCGGTCACCAAGCGAGGTGATCGCGTTGAAATAAACGTAAGTTGGTCTGAGCAGGGATCGTACCCCCCGCTCTCTTGTACAAGAGCCGCGCACACTACCATTGCTAAATATCTCCTACAAACCCCATTATTTCTTTAATATTTATATTTTTTAACATAATCTTATTAACATAGACTTTTATCAGAACAGACTACTGTCAATGCCTCTTTCGAAGGTTTGTACAACAGTGTACTAGCCCTGTTAAATAACATACAACTGAGATGAGTCTCTGTTAAATGCTAAGCAAACATCTTTTACTCATCCGACAGTAGTTAATAGGTAATACAAACTAAGGGGCGACCATTTCCAATGAAATTTGAAAAATATTAATTTAATTTTGAAAAATATCAATTGAAATTTTAAAATTGTATTTGAAATTTGAAATACATCAATTGAAATTTAAAAATTCTATTTGAAACACATTAATTGAAATTTTAAAAACATTAATTGAAATTTGAAAGACAAGAATTGAAATTTAAAATTCGACAATTGTAATTTAAAAATTAGTACCCGATTTTGTTTATAAGATTTTTAAATTTAAATTGGTGTACATATTTTAAATTTGAATTGATGTGTTTTAAATTTAAATTGAAGTATTTAAAATTTCAATTGATGTGTTTTTAATTTCAATTGATGTATTTTAAATTTGAATTGATTTGTTTTAAATTTCAATTGATGTATTTTAAATTTTAATTGATGTGTTTTAAATTTCAATTGATGTATTTCAAATTGCAATTGATGTGTTTTTAATTTCAATTGATGTATTTTAAATTGCAATTGATTTGTTCCAAATTTCAATTGATGTATCTTAAATTTAAAGTGATATATTTCAAATTTCAATTGATGTGTTTTTCAATTCAATTGATGTATTTTAAATTTGAATTGATGTGTTTTTAATTTCAATTAATGTTTTTTAAAATTCAATTGATGTATTTTAAATTTCAATTGATGTTTTTTAAAATTCAATTGATTTATTTTAAATTTCAATTAATGTCTTTTAAAATTCAATTGTAGTTTTTAAAAATGCAATTGATGTGTTTCAAATTTCAAATAGAATTTTCAAATTTCAATTGATGTATTTCGAATTGCACATAGAATTTTTAAAATTCAGTTGGTTTTTATAAAATTTCAATTAGAAATTGTGTAGCAATTCGAATAAGATACATGAAATTATTGGAATAATATCAGTGATTTGTAACAATGAATTCAAATTCGCTTTAGATGGAAACGGTATATAAAACAGCTCCGAATATTGGATTTTCCCTCTAAGCGTTGTTGCAGGAATTTGTAAAAGAATTTTCGAATTGAAGAATAGTCTCTATAAGAAGAAGTACAGACTTCTTTATTTTAATAATATTTCGAACGAATTGGTTTTGAGTTTGAACTTGTCTGCTCAAGTGGAACAATTTGTTGATGGCATAGATACATCGTGTTTACCTAAGCGCAACATAACATTTCTGGAGTGCGACCAGCCTTTACAGACTTTTGACAAATGAATTCCTTTCAGAGTCATTGACAGTTTTATTATTAAGCCACTAGAATTACTCATTATCTGATGAATAGTACCAGAATATCACCATTTTAGTTACAGTAAATAAATATCCATTTGGAAATTTGTGTAAAAATTAGGGATGTGCAATTAATGGAATAGTTACGATTTCGATTAATTAGGATTAATAAGCTAATCATCAAATAATCAGGAATTCTGATTATTCAGAACTGTGATTAATTAATTAATTTGAATATTTGTTAATCATATTTGAAAAATTGTATTCATTCAAGTAATTTTTGAAAAACATACAAATACATACAAATGTTGTATAATAGAGTAAGATATAAAGACTGCGCATGTGTGTTTCAGTTCCGCCAAATTCTCGTCGAAATTCACTGGGCTAACGACAGTTTTGATACGGAGTGTCTATGCCAGTTTTTCTCTGCCAGAATTCAGACTTAATAGTAATATTAAGCGTGTTTTTTTTAGTTCCCAGTAAACAAATTTTTCGTCAACTTTTTATGAGAAGCCGCTTAAAATCGCTTAATATCGCTTAGTTCCCATACAAAGTCGTCGAAAAATTAGTTTAGCAGGGAATAAAAAAACAGGCTTTTTTTAATATTATTAAGTTAATAAAACATTGTTTTTTTATGCCATAGAGAAATCTTTTTTACTTAAGCGGGACAAAAAGTCGCTCGAGTGCCACCAGCATTTTCATAGTCTTGACATATGAATTTCTGCCAGTGTCATTGACAATTTCATTACTAAGCAACTCTTGTTGCTCACAACCTGAGAAATATCTCAGGAATATCAACGATTTAATTACATCAAAAAAAAAAAATAGTCATTGCAAAATTTCCGTAATAAATCGATTTCTTGTATCCCTTTATTTTTTTTGCTAGTTTTTTGTTTACCAACTCAACCGAACCTATACAAAGTATTGAAGAAGGAAAACAAGTAATTTATGTTATTAACTTTGGGGAAAAAAATCCATAACAAATCAGTTGTTTGCCAAAAAAGTACACAATCGTAAAACTTGTCGTCGGTGTGCGAGAAAATCAGCAAAAGTTAGCAGAAAATAAAATGCTATCTGAAATCATATTTTCTTACGTTACTTGTTTACGATCAGAGTTTAGAGTTACTAAAGTGTAGAGGAGGAAAATACGATGGAGAAACAAACAGTCAGTTTCGTATCGTAGTAAAACTGGTGCATTTTGCATGAAAAAAAAAGAAAGAAAAAAACAAAAAAAAATATATAATAATAAAAAAGTTAAAGCGTAACTAATGTTATACGAGGAGTTGGTAATTTCTACATTACACGCCTTAAAAAGTTTATCTCAACATGTTGAAATTTTGCAATGAATATCTACATACATTTTCAATTTCATTTTCGTTGGTGTTTTTCTGTGTGTGTTTTTCTTGGGGGGGGGGGGGGGGATTTCTCTGTTAAAACATTAAATGAGCTCAAGTAGTGGTAGAATTTGGATTTGGGTTCGTTTACACATAGTAATTTTTAAGTAACTAGCTAGTGTGTAAAATGATATTTAGTAAAAGTTAAATGTTGATGTTTTTCTTGTTTTGTAGTTGCATTTATCTTCTCTACTACGTCTTCTTGCAATTCTCTTTCTTAGTCTCCACTACATCGTCGCCCCCTTTTAACCAAGTTTGGTATTACATTATATGCTGATGTGAAGTGCCACATTCACTGTCTTTGATGGCACTTATATCCATACATATGCATGTACTATGTTGTAAAAAGCAAGCATACATACATACGTCTCTTCTTGCCACACGTTCACGTTGTCGTGCTGGTCGAAAGCTTTAATGTTATCTAATATCTATCTATTATTTATATACTTACTTATGTAGTTGGTGGCCGCACAAAAAACAAAACATCATGTTAATATCAAATGAAGATAATGCTGTTGGCGATAATGTTGAAATCAATATGAAAATTATTGAGTTTGTATCTTAACTTGACCTCCTACTCCGTGCTAAGCTTTTGTTTTCCTCATAATACATCTGTTTAATTAGCGGTTAAATCTGGTGGTTTTCAAAGTTTTCACACAAAATTCATTATAATGAATTGGAATTAAATTTCAATACTGCAACAATATGTATGTATGTATGTAGGTTAAATACGTTGTTGCTTTTGTAATCGATCACCTTTTCAATAATTTTAATTTTATTTTTCTTTTGTTGATTTGTAAGCTACATGAGTACATACTACCGTTATTTAACAGCTATTCAATAATTGCCAATTATACTAGTTAATACAGCGTGTCTTATTTCAAAGAAACAAAACATAATAATAAACCAATGGGAGATTAAAATTTTTATTTGGGGTTGCGCTACGAAGTCCGCCCCTAAATGGATATTGAAGATATTTGTAATAATTAGGGCAGAGAGGTTGTAGGAAAATTTCAAAAACTTTAATTATATAATAAATCGTTGAAAACTTAAAATGGTTTTACAACACTGATGTTAAGGTATTGTAAAATACAATAAGCATTAAAGTACCCCCAGTGAGTTAAAAACAAAAAGGGTAACCAAAAAAAAAAAACAACAAAAATTTTGGAAATTAGAGTGTATTTCCAAAATATTTTGTATGGTACAACTTTTAAACAATTTAACTTTTAACGTCCAATTTCACCAAGCAGATAGAGCTAACTGACAGATAAAAATTTTAAATTCCATACAAACTGACAACTAAAACTGTTGGTTTCCTCTAACTTTGGGATATGGTAGAGTAAGTAAGGTAGACGTAGTAGGAATTGGCATTTTGTTTTCGTTTCGTGTTTCTTATCTGTCAAACTTAACACATATGCGTATCTACAACAAAAGTAAACAAAGAAATTCAAAAACAGAATACACGTGAATTTTATATAAAGGTCCAATTAGTCGTGACGGTTGACGGTAGACGGTTGACGGTAAGCGATCAGCAGTTTGAGTTGGGGTTGCATTTTGCATGTGTTAGAAAGAGACAACTAAAATTGACTGTTTACGACGTTAGACTTCTGCAGGTTGCAGAATCAACCTTCAGCCGTCAAGACCGATCAGCTCTTATTGTTATTGCTTTTACTTCGACATTCTGTGCGCGGCAATACAGAATTACAAGGAAACCCCATTTTTTTTTTTTTTTTAATTTTTTTATTTGACACAATTAGTTTTTAACACAAAACTCATGCATGCAAATTATATTTTGTACAAATGCTCTTCGATCAGTTTTTTTGTTTTGTTTTTCTACCGTCTAACCGTCATAACTAACCGCGCAATATTAAGTAGAACGTCAACCGTCTACCGTCTACCGTCAACCGTCAAGACTAATTGGACCTTAAGATAAACACAGAAACAAGAAACAAGTTCAAATCAGCTGTTAATTATTGTACCGTCGTGGTCGTCGGTGGTGGTGCAATGGTGAGTACATGAGAGCATGAGTACATGGTTTCGATCCCTGCTCTGGCGACCATAAATCGAATAATAAGAAAAGTAGTGAACTTTGGAATTATTTATAAAATATAATCAATTACCCGATGTTTGATCTTAATATCTCCAAATAATCATTCAGTCCATACCAGCAATCTGTTTTTTATAGTGCTGAAAACTGTACATTAGATCAAAAGATATTGTATTTTGGATAAAGGAAATTGTTGTTGAAACTCTGTGTGACATTTCAAACCCCATATTGGCCAGAGAAAGAAACTACTTTTCTTTTTGTCTTAAAAATGCTCTACCTTATTTCCAATTGAAATTTAAAAAATAGCAAAAAAGATTTTAAAAAATATTAATAGAAATTTGAAAATTACACTTGAAATTTAAAATACATCAAATGGAATTTAAAATTTGTATTTGAAATTTGAAAGACATCAATTGAAATTTAAAGAACATGAATTGAAATTTAAAGGTTATCAATTAAAAGTTAAAAGAAATCAATTGAAATTTAAAACACATAAGTTTAAATCTGATTGATTGAAATTTAAACCAAAACAATATAAATTTAAAAGACATTAGTAGAATCTTAAAATTCGTCAATTGAAATTTAAAACTATTTCCCGATTTATTTACTAGATATCTAAATTTCAATTGATGTCTTTTAAATTTCAAATGATGTATTTCAAATTTGAATTGATATATTTTAAATATCAATTGATGTCCTTTAAATGCCAATTAATATTCTTTAGATTTAGCTTAAAATATCTCAAATGCCAATTAGAATTTTTAAATGTTAATTGTATTTTTCAGGTATTTCAAATTTCAAGTAGAATATTTGAATTTCAATTAATTTCTTTAAAGTTCAAATGGAAATGGTGTGGAAGCGAAAACTGCTACCTCCGGCAGATGACAAAAATAAAGTCTAATTTAAATTGTTGATAAGACTAGTTGTTTCCTGGTGAAGCTTTTATGTTGAATATTTGAGCTTACTAGTCGATCAGGTCCATGCAAATAAAACTAAAGTGTTTATTTCATGATTGTCCCAACGTTTCGTAAATTTTTTGTTGACAGCTTCAGGGGCGAAATTCTTTATTAGGTCTGTAAAATTAATCGTTTATTGTTTACATTTTTTTTAACTATTGTTGCAATCAAGTCAAAATTATTGTGAAGTTAATAAATATAAAATATAAATAAAATTTTTTCAAATAATTACAACATAAAAACTCTATCCTTAGTATTTTCTTAGTACTGTTATTGCCTTATGCCTCTTCTGTTGTATCCTCAAATTTTCGAGAGTAAATCTTATGTTCTCTCTCATTTCCCAGTTCAAGATTTTCATATAAAAAATTTTGACATGCCTGTATTCAGCCTAGAGAAATAGACAAAATCGGCTAACCCTCTCTTCCCTTTCTCTTGCTGTCGACGAGGTAGTAGGCTATTTCATCGAGTTCGAGTTTCTTTTGTGAATTACTCTTTAGTTGGACATAATAAAAAACAATATTACTTCCCATGAAGCGATTGGGGAGAGCTCCTCACAACCAATGAGCTTTCTGGTTTTAGACTCACTGATTGGGACCTACAATTTTGCACCGGTTCCGAACGGTATTTTAAGAATCTTTTTTGGTTGGACACAACACTGGCAGAAATTAAAGGGAATGCGTATTTTAGTTCGACGCAAACAACATAATACATGATTTAGCTGTCATTCGTATCAATCAAACACTATTTAAATTTAATTTGCTACATGGTCTATAATATCTATGTATATCTTATTTGGGCTCTCATTTTACATCATTTCCCTAGTACGTCTTCGATCAGCTGTGCCATAGAAACCCCCTGATTTAGCCCATCAATTTGCATCGTTGGAGTCTCCCCCGCCATTTGGTAAGCGACAAATGTCTAGTACATCCGTAAAAACGATGAAGAATTAGACGACCAAAAGATGTACGCAATTTGGCAACCCTGGTGAAAGAGATCCAAAAAGTGGTAGCAATTCACTCAAACGCATTTCTCTCTCGCGCCATATTTTGATTATAATCAAAAAGCTGCTCGTGTTTTGAAATATTCAATAAAGAAAGTAAGAGAGAGAGCAAAGAATGTTTACGGTTTCACTCGTTTTTTTTGTTGGCATTCGAGTGATGATAAATTTTTACTCTCTATTCGTTTTTAACATCCGTATGTTGATGTGACTCTACACCACTTCCAATTAAAATTTAAAAATACCAATTTAGTTTTAATAAATATAAATTGGAATCTAAAAATTATACTTAAAATATAAAATAAAATCAATAAATAAATGGTTTCCCATTACATCCCATGAAGGGACAGGGAAGAGCTTCTCACAATCACTGAGCTGTGCGCTTTCCAGTTTTCACTCACTGATTGGAACCTACAGTTTTCCACCGATTCCGAACGGTATGTTGAGAAGCTTTTTCGTGGCTAAATACTCGATAGTGTCGCCGTCACTATGCGAGTTGACCGTCGTCGAAAGAAATTTTTAAAGGTGGTCTGAGCAGGGATCGAACCCAGGATCTCATGTACAAGAGGCGCGCACACTAAATACATACATCGATTGAAATTTAAAAACAACAATTGAAATTTAAATGACGTCATTTGAATAATTAAAGACCTCAGTTGAAATACAAAACACGAACATGTCGCACCCTTGGTACAAATGAACCATAACTCGAAATTTTCAGATTTTGATTCTTCGCTTAAAAAGACAATAACCAGAGGTTTTTCCAAAAGAAAAATCCCGTATTGAGAATATTCAGAATTTTTTATTTTAGCGAAACCAATTTTTCGCCTGCACTGTAAGATTGCAAAATATTGAGTTATTACACTTTTATAGTTAAGACATATGTATCTAATAACATACACGCTGAAAAATTTGTCTTTTTTTGTTATTTGGCTGCAAATATAACGTGTTTGTAGCTTGTCACAAGTATACTATGCTTGTGCCCAAACACATAGTGTTTGCTATTCAATATAATATGTTTCGGACACAATGATTAATAGGTCATAACGTATGCGTTTGTGACCCAAATGTGGTTTTGTTTGTCTAAAACTGCTGAAATGAAAAACGTGATAGATACTAAAGAGAAAAAAAAGCAGCGATATTCAGTTCATGAAAACTAAGCTTGCAAACATGTACATGGTTTTCTGCAATATGTTTCTGGAGCCGTTATTTTTAAGCTTGTACTGGAAAAGAAATTGTTTATTTAAAACGTTTTCTTTTGAAGTTTTGGGACTGGTTTTGCCATTAAACGTCCCACAGTACATTTTTGTTGAAAACAATATGTGTTCGTTTCTTCTTCTTAATGTAACACCAATTACAACCCTGATCTTTGCCAAAGGCATTCAATAAAACTTTTGTTTAAATGTCAACTATTACTATTATATAGTCGAAGAATGCAGTTCTGCCAATGGCTGTAAAAGGTGATTTGCATAACAACTTTTAAATCTCTATAAAAATGTTACACATATTGTTTTTTTTGCATTTTGCATTTTGCTTCTACTCCTTCTAAAGGTTAACCGGCACATACCGGTCGGTCAATGTTAATGCTCACACATAAACGCTCAAGAGAAAGGTAAATACTTTGCGAATGTGTAAACAACAAGTTTCAATAATTATAGTAAATATGTACTAATAACATACACGCTGAAAAATTTGTCTTTTTTTGTTATTTGGCTGCAAATATAACGTGTTTGTAGCTTGTCACAAGTATACTATGCTTGTGCCCAAACACATAGTGTTTGCTATTCAATATAATATGTTTCGGACACAATGATTAATAGGTCATAACGTATGCGTTTGTGACCCAAATGTGGTTTTGTTTGTCTAAAACTGCTGAAATGAAAAACGTGATAGATACTAAAGAGAAAAAAAAGCAGCGATATTCAGTTCATGAAAACTAAGCTTGCAAACATGTACATGGTTTTCTGCAATATGTTTCTGGAGCCGTTATTTTTAAGCTTGTACTGGAAAAGAAATTGTTTATTTAAAACGTTTTCTTTTGAAGTTTTGGGACTGGTTTTGCCATTAAACGTCCCACAGTACATTTTTGTTGAAAACAATATGTGTTCGTTTCTTCTTCTTAATGTAACACCAATTACAACCCTGATCTTTGCCAAAGGCATTCAATAAAACTTTTGTTTAAATGTCAACTATTACTATTATATAGTCGAAGAATGCAGTTCTGCCAATGGCTGTAAAAGGTGATTTGCATAACAACTTTTAAATCTCTATAAAAATGTTACACATATTGTTTTTTTTTGCATTTTGCTTCTACTCCTTCTAAAGGTTAACCGGCACATACCGGTCGGTCAATGTTAATGCTCACACATAAACGCTCAAGAGAAAGGTAAATACTTTGCGAATGTGTAAACAACAAGTTTCAATAATTATAGTAAATATGGCCATTTACATTTCTCTGGCAGCAACAATGTTTTTAATTGACGGATTAAAAAGTGTTTCAGAAATGTGTAGTCGTAGTTATGAGACATGTAAGACACTAATAGGATTTAAACTTGATGTACAACAAAATAATGTGTTAGGAGACGTAGACGAGATGAAATGTGTGATGAAAGGCAAAGAATGTCGGTGAGTGGTGTTGATGACTCATAAGATATTTCTAATGGTTTTTTCTTTCTTAAAAGTGAGCATTGGAATTCTAAAGATTGTTACAACAAAAATGGGTTTCAAATAACTCCATAGGAAGTGATTAAACGTTTGTGGTTAAAATTAAAAGATTTTCAAAATTATCTTGCTTCGTGCAGAGTTTTTAGGTTTTTAATTTATTCTAAATTAGTATTAATCAGGTTGCTAATTCATTCTAAATTAGTATTAATCACCCTGTGTTGTTATGTTACAACAAATGCATATGGTTAATTTTTAATTATGCAAAATTAATATCATACATATGTCAAAAGTCCAATGACTCTTGACATTTGTAATTTTAAACAAAAAGGGAAGAATTAAAATGAAATTCAAATGCATGTATTAAATTTAATGAGCATATAATATCCCCTTCTCTTGGAAAGTTGTCGAGTAGAGTGTTTGTTGCATATTAAATTATTTTTTAATCAAACAAACACTTGCATGGACATATGAAGTTTTATGAACATGAATGACTTTTACGGTGTGGCAGGCACATGGAAGTAGTATAACATTACTGCTTAAGCACTTATTAAACAATACCTATAAACAGTAGTACAAAGACTGCAAAGACAGGCAGACAGACAGACAGACAGACAGTTATATATAACATTATAAAACTCAATATATGTAGCTTTAAATGAACATGGTGTAAAGTTTCTCTGCAATAATGTTTAAAAGTTTGAAATGTTATTAAATCAGGCATAACAAATTTTAACTCAATTAATTACATGTAAATTATAAATAAATAACAATAACAATAAATGCCTCATAATTTGTAATTATTTGCCAAATACAAACAGCAATAATAATTCACTTCCACCACAACTCAATATAATTTTGAAACAATTAACGTTTCAATTTTTGCTTTAATCCAACATTTATGTATTTACTTTTTTTTTTACATCTGTATGAATGTACAGAGATCTGTTTGTATTGATCTATAATTTGGTTTTAATGACACACACTTTCAATCTGGTATTGAATATGCCGACCACTCAAGTGGCTATCATGATGTTTGTATTTGATATTTTATGGCTTAGAGTCCATAATTATTGCACTGTCGTATCGTATCGTATCGTAGTATGTTAAGTGTTTTACAAACACAAAAAGCCGGTCTATTGTCTTGTTTTTCTCCCGAATCGATGTTAATGCGGCCGCGTCAGTTGCTGCTGTTGTTGGGTTGTATTGAAAACCAGTTGACATTGAATCGTATCTTAAAGTGCTAATGATATTTGCAATTGAAAGAGATACCAACCAAACCGAATCGTACGACGACTACCGTGTGTGCTGTTTAGTTTATTAACGGTTTTGGCATCTTGGCATATCAATTGATTTCCTGTTTGGCAACATTTTGCCACAGACAGATGAGAAAACACAATCACAAATGTATGTTATTTATTAAAGATTATTAAAATGCTAGAAAGCAGATGTGAAATGTTTTCAATTCCAAAGAATTTCAAGGCCACAATGCAGATGTTTGACATTTAACGCCTACCACTACTGTGTGACTACAAATGCGAACTAATAATTGTTTTTGTTGTTCATAAAATATTAACAAATTCCAATACAAATACATTCATGTTAACCCCCTAGGGACTAGTGAGACAATTTGGCCAAACAAAATATGCATAGCCTGTAGTTAACACATATTAGGATTTTATATCCCACGCTAAACATCCGTTGGGATTTGATGTCCAAGGACAATCTTTCTGAATATGATTAATTTCTAATGGAAATATTATGGTGTGATAAAATTAAAGTCCGTGGCAAAAGGGTTAAGAAATTTTTAAAATTTTTAAAATTTCTTAACACAAAAAGCGAAACGTCGAAACAGAAGCGAAACGTCGAAAATTTCACGATATTTCAAAGGGATGTGAAAATCACAAACATGTATGATCGCGAAAAGAGAATTGTCTTACACGCTGACAAAAAAAAGGAAACATGTAAATTTTTCCAAGCATTGTTTCAATTAATTCAAGATATGGTTTGGCGTTTCTGTTTTCACCAGATTTCATCAAAAATATCCACACTTGGGTCCCACAGACTATAGTATAACCCATTAATCATTGTTTGCACACAAGTATACCATATTTGCAACAAGCTACAAACACGTTATTCACAAACACGTTGCATCCAACCACCAAAATTACATGAGGTGTCAGGGGCCACCCGGTTGGAAAAAAGTTCCTTTCACTATATATTATGCACTAGTTAGTTCCAACACGTCTAAGGCGCCCGTTGAAAAATACAATAATTTAAATGGATCTTTAAGAAAAGTTGCTTTTAGTAAAATGATAAATTTTTTGTAAAATTTTTTTTTTATAGAAAGTATCTTTTTTAATAAAATGAATATTTTTAGGTAATTTTTGTAAGAATATGTATTATATTTTCCCGAAAAGGTAATTTTTTAAAGACCGGTACTTCGTTTGTTAAAATTTTTTTTTAAGAAAAAGTAATATTCGTCCTTTTTATTGGTATTTTGCTATTCTATTAGTCAAGCTCAAGACCATCTGTATGTCAATAAATAGAGATATAGTTTTTTAAAAAAGAAGATGGTTTGCAAATGCATCCTCATGATTCCTGGCAAATCGTATTGCTAATTCAGATCTCGCCACAGATCTTCATCAGCGGTTTTTTTGGACTGCTGCTATTGAAAAATTCACCAAACTAAATGCAAACGAAGACTCATCTGAACTGTGAATTTTCAGCTATGCAAGTGTTCGAAAAATAGTTCGAAAATAAAAAAATAGTTAGCTTCGTTTTTAAGAAAATTTACTTATTTTCAGAAAGGCTACTTGTCTCATGACAAGAACAGAAAAGCTATTATTTTATTTTTAAGAAAATGTACTTTTAAGAAAATGAATTTTTTAAGAAAATTTATTTTTTTAAGAGAAGGTAGTTTTGAAGAAAATGTTGTTCTTTAAGAAATGGGAACCTTTTTTAGAATTGGTAATTTTTTAAAGAATATGTACATTTTTAAAAGTAGGTAGTTATCTCAAGAAGAGTTATTTTGTTTCACAAAAAAGGTAGTCTTTCAAGAAAAGGTAGGTTTTTAAGAAAAGGCAATTTGTTGTAAGAAAATGTACTTTTTTATGAAAAGGTACTTGTTTAAAAAAAATACTTTATTTAAGAAAAGGTACTTTTTGTAAGGAAATGTAATTTTTTAAGCAGAGTTACTTCTTTAAGATAAAGTATTTTTTTAAGAAAAAGTACTTTGTTAAAGAGTATGAATGTGTATTTTTTTGAGAAAATTTACTTTTTTTAAGAAAATGCACTTATTTAAGAAAATTTTCTTTTTTCAACTTCTTTCACGTTGGATTTTCTAAATTTACTTTGTATTGGGTTCAAACCTACAATATATACTTAATATTGGTTACAGGCTCCACCTAGAAAACTTCCCATTAAACAAGAAATTTCCCAACAGATGTTAGTTGAGACACAAACCATAGCAAACGTATCCAATATAGTTGATAATACTGGGTTGTAGCATAATAGTGTTAAAAAAAGTTTTTCATATTTTTTTCATTTAGCCCCCATCCCTCAACGTGCGATAAGGAACTTCGTTCCAAAAAAGACTGAATTTTCAATGTGTTGAGAAACTTACGATATCTTACAATATATTTATTCTAGTGTTGGGATATTACATTTTTTATTGCATTTTAATTAGCAGTACTTTATCTAATGAAAATGCAAAAAGATTTGCCTTTTTCGCAATTAAAATTCAACATTTTGGATTTCAATTTGTTCAGACCATACATGGGGTAAATTCAAAAAAAATTTAAATGCCATTGGCAATATTGCTTATTTTCAAAGCATTTCCTTCATATTGGCTGTTTTGTTTTTCAAATATATTTTATGTACCAGTTTATGCATTTGGAGATAATAAGAGGCAACACCAATCAAAGCCACAACAAACCTCTATACATAAAATTCTTTAAAAACAGAATTGCCAGCAGTCAGACAACTTCCTAATAATTAAAAGCATTTCCATATTTCATTACAATTGGCATCCGATTCTACAACCTCCCAGTTGGAATTTTTGTCTTGAAGACATTGCCAGTAATGTACTCTTAGGCTCATGTCAGTAGGTGATGACAATTTATATATTATAGGTCACTAATTTTGACTTGGGTGACATAATTTGAGAAGGGGCTGACAATCTGTGTAAGACCGTCCGATTGAATTGTCAGCACTATGTCATGGCTGACTCTTACTAAGCCCAATGCTGTATGTCGATAGAGGAAGTCTTCATCATTTGTCAACTGCGAGTCTTGTGTGTGGATTTTCAAATTTATAAAAACTTCAATTAAAAAATTTATATTTATTTTATATATTTCATAATGTTTCAAAATTTATTTGAAAATATACGAAATTTATTAAAAGAACATGCTAATTTTTAGAGCATTATAATTATGTATGTATGTCTCACATTTTGTCACGCTATCTTTCAGATTTTATTTAATGTCGTGCAATACATCAGATACATACATACACATAGAATCCAATATATATGTATCTACAAAATGACCCGAGACACCATATTTAAACTCACTGATGAATGGTTACTCAAGGGCGTCTTGAGTATATATCATAAGGTGATGATCACCACTGACTTTGGATCAAATGTATGAAAATGTCAGGGGGTGGTATGTCGTTTTTTGTATGGGAGCGGATCGGAAAGTCAGCAGTGACTCTGTCATGACACTTCATTGTCATTGATAATGTCTATAGGAAATTTCCAACTGGGTTGTATTTGCATTGACTTAGCCAATGGAAATTCAAAATTTTTTAATTGCCATTGCAAATAATGGTAATTCTTTATTACGTGAAGTATTAGATAAAGTAATTCAAATTTAAATCCCATAGAAACTAAAAAATTTCTACACTGATTCAAACACAGCAACTGAATGGTTGTGAAATTGGATGCCAATTGTAATGAAATATGTGGAAGCGTTTAATATTAGGAATTTGTTTGACTACTGCCAATTCTGTTTTGAAAATATTTTATTGTAAAGGTTTGTGGCTCCGATTGGTGTTTCCTCATACCACTTATCAAATCCATAAACCTATACGTACAAAACAATACAGCCAAAATTGACAGATCCCAAAGAAATACTTATTTTTAAAATAGGTACAGTATCCAATGGTATTTTCATTATTTTGTATTTGTATTTATACAGGATATTTTAATTAAACTACAAATTATAATTGTCAATATTTCTCATGTGTATTCAGGGTTGGATTACAAATATAATTCGTAAAATTTCAATTTTTTTTTTGAAATTTTAGCTATTTTTATAAATTGTAAATTTACTTTTTGCTAAATTTGCCGAGAATATAGTAACAAATTTTGTTAAAAATATTTAAATAATCTTCAATAAAAATAAATGACGAAAAATATGAATTAGTGTTTAAAAACCTTTTTAAATCCGTTTTAAATCCCATAATACTAAAGTCATTCAGGTTTTGTTTACGAACATCTATTAATAACATATATTAATAATAAGTTATAGCATTTTTTTTGTAAATAAATAAATTCGTTTATAAACAACAAAGTTATAGCCTTTTTAGTAAACAAACAAATAAATCTGCTATATGAGGTGATTTTGTAATCGTTTGGTTTTAAACTTTCAAAACACAAATTTTTATTTGAGTTAATAAATCAATAGCGATTATTTGGTGTAAATGTTGATCATGACTAGGCTTAAGTGATCTACGGCAGATGCTCAATATTTCGAGCATAGCTGCTGGTATCTCGCTAATAAGACAAGTAAGGTTGTTTTACCTGGTGATGTGTTACATGTAACGCCACCTTTCTCAAAACTTTTGCAGCCCAGATTGCGAGTAGCTCTACGCTGTCTCTTCATTGGATCCCTACAGTTTTACACCTGTTTCGAATGGGGGTTTGAGAAACACTTTCGTGGTCAATTACTCAATGTTGTCACTGCCACTTAATGGGATGTCCATCGTCGAGAAAGGCAGCTCAGAGCAGAGATCGAAGCCGCGTTCTCATGTACTATAATCCATCGCATTTGCCATTGCAAGTACGCCGACCATACAGTGATATTCTCAGGGATAAATTTGAAGTGGGTAGTTAACCACTGGATTACTTAATCCTAATTGAAGCGTAACTTTGCACTTTGTTTCAACTCTTGTAATCTAATTGGAAAAAATTCATATGTTTTTAAGCAAAATACCAAAATAACAAAGAAGAACAACCAAAAGGAAATTACATTATATAAAATAACAGATAACTGCAAAACGACAAAGTAATTGAATAAATACAGACAAAAATCTTTGTAGGCTTAAAAAATTATATAAAAAAAATTCAAACTACAGATATGAATTTTACACAAATTTACATTTGGAAAGTCTTATATTTTGACCATAGAGTAATGTCATATAGAGCTGCCATCTTCCTCATCTGACGTTTCGTTTCACACGGTCGGTGGGGTAGAGAGTTACTTGACGTAAACTGACTTCCCAATGTGCACAAAAACGGATGCGGATCCGTTTGGAACTCGTAACGATTCGGTAAAATCATAATGAAGCGAAATGTGAGTTCTTGAATTCGTTTCGAACTCGTTACGAGTTCGTAGAAACATAAAAAAGCGAATCAATGAAATTGTGATATGGTGGTTCTGTCTCGATCTCGTTACGAGTTCGTAAGAACATAAAAAAGCGAATCAGTGAAATTGTGACTTGGCGGATCCTTCTCGAACCCGATACGAGTCCGTAAAAAGAGAAAAAAGCGGATCAGTGAAATTGCGATTACCAAAGGTAATATAAGGACTAGCCAATATCAACAGTGGAGGACGTCGCTAAGAAGTTTTTCTACTACGCTCATGATCGTATTTCTAAAGGAATCAAATATACCAAATAAACTAAATTTCAAATTTAGATAAAATTCACGTGCAAAACATTATAAACTTAAATGTCTAATAAATAGAATTAAGTAGACAGCAATTACTATTAATGCAAATGGCAATGCAGATCGATTCCATTCGAATACGCAAAAAATTACAAAAGCGAATCAGTCTCGAATTCATTTTATTTCCGAAAAACGAATCCAAAATGGAGCCGCAAATGAAGTTCGTTACGAGTTCGAGACGGCTCCGAGAAAGTACAAAAAACTATTCGCGTTTTCGAGACGCATTTCATACGAAAACGAATTCGTTATGAGTTCGTTACGAATGTCCGTTCCAGACAAAATGTCCGCATAAACGGATATGACTCGAATTTGTAAGGGAATCATATGACACCCTGGGTTACACCAGGTGGAATTACAAAAATTGTTGACTTAAATTTTTCATGTCGTTTTGATGAAAAATGTGAAATTTAAACGTATTTTGGACGTTTTTGTTATCTTTATTTGTTAGTATATGTTTGTGGTATATTTACACAAAAATGTTAACACACAAAACGAAATGCCGTTGCTGTTTTCTTGTTGGTTGGTTTGAACCATTGCCTCTATCTGGTATTATTAAAGCAATACCATCCAACATGCAACGTCCATATGCAGCACACCAAACTCGTAAATTTACTGAATGAAATCGCTTCTCTATATGTCATTTCTCTGTGATCTTGACAAAGGTAACGCTGCTGTCAAAATCGTGTGTAATTAAAGCATTAGGTATGTTTCTTTACTTTACCGCGGGATCTCGCAGGAACCCGAACTTACCCCAACGCGTCTCTTTACTCGCAAATGAGAGCGATTTTTTGTTTACCTTGACATCAAAATACGTATCTCTTTTTACCGAACTTACCCAGACATTTTCTTCGGGTAAGTTTGGGCAAAATGCCAAACAATCAACTGTCCGAAATGGCAACATAAAAACAAACATATCGACGGCTTAATGTAAAAAGGGCCTAACTCGATTTTTTGTTACTTGAGACGAGAAGGAAAAAACTTAATAAAATCCGTAAAATTTTAGATACAACAAAAAGTTTTAATGCAATTTCTAAAAATGTGTTGCCTCTTTTTATTAAAAATTGCATTAAAACTTTTTTTGTATCTAAAATTTTACGGATTGTATTAAGTTTTTTCCTTCTCCTCTCAAGTAACAAAAAATCGAGTTAGGCCCTTTTTATATTAAGTCGTCGATATGTTTGTTTTTATGTTGCCATTTCGGACAGCTGATTGTTTGGCATTTTGCCCAAACTTACCCGAAGAAAATGTCTGGGTAAGTTCGGTAAAAAGAGAAACGTATTTTGACGTTAAGGTAAACAAAAAATCGCTCTCATTTGCGAGTAAAGAAACGCTTTGGGATAAGTTTGGGTTCCCGCTAGATCCCGCGGTAAAGTAAAGAAACAAACCTAATGCTTTAATCACACACGATTTTGACAGCAGCGTTACCTTTGTCAAAATCACAGAGAAATGACGTATAGAGAAGCGATTTCATTCAGTAAATTTACGAGTTTGGTGTGCTGCATATGGACGTTGCATGTTGGATGGTATTGCTTTAACAATACCAGATAGAGGCAATGGTTCAAACCAACCAACAAGAAAACAGCAACGGCATTTCGTTTTGTGTGTTAACATTTTTGTGTAAATATACCACAAACATATACTAACAAATAAAGATAACAAAAAAGTCCAAAATACGTTTAAATTTCACATTTTTCATCAAAACGACATGAAAAATTTAAGTCAAAAATTTTTGTAATTCCACCTGGTGTAACCCACGGTGTCATATGAGTCCGTTACAAATTCGAGACAGATCCGTTTATGCGGACATTTTGTCTGGAACGGACATTCGTAACGAACTCATAACGAATTCGTTTTCGTATGAAATTCGTCTCGAAAACGCGAATAGTCTTTTGTACTTTCTCGGAGCCGTCTCGAACTCGTAACGAACTTCATTTGAGCCTCCATTTTGGATTCGGTTTTCGGAAATAAAATGAATTCGAGACTGATTCGCTTTTGTAATTTTTTGCGTATTCGAATGGAATCGATCGATATGTATTATTTGTGAAATATATAAAACAAGTGAAAAAATTGATTGAATTTAAAATTGTATTAATTTGAAAAGTGATTGCTTTGAGAGTGCTTATTTAAAGAAGATGGAAAGTGTGCAAATGAACAGTGAAAATGAACAGGATATGCAAGATTTGTTGTCAAGCATATGTTTTGTATTGTGACATTTGTTTTCGCGCTAGAAAAGTTGTTTTTAGCGTTTCTTTACTTCTGGGTAATATTGAGTATTTGAGAGAGAATTTTGCTTTTATTCTCTTTTATCCGAACTTTACCCAAGAAGTAAAGAAACAAAGAAAAAAGTAATACAAAGTTTAAACAGAATTTAACTAAGTAACGAAGATGACTAACCTAAAAATTAGCCCCTGTTGATCGTAGATCAATAAAAATTAATAATTTATATATAATTTAACGTAATTTAACTTCAATAAAAGTGTAATTTTTTTCTAAGCGTTAAATTAAATGCAACAAAACCGGCCATAAGAAGAATAACACCCTTATGGCAAATCTGTGGTAAATTCACTGCTTTTGATTCAATGTGAAACTACTCCGGAATAGCGAAAGCTACTCTTGTGCTAGTTTTTTCAGTGAAATCAGAATTAAAGCCACTTGTTGCTCATAATAAAAGGGTAATTGTCGATCCATTTCATTACTGATGCAGCTATCCCAATTATCAGACAATTTCAAAAGTTATTGTCTTCGAGTTTTGCACATAAGATGCTGGTTCCAAACCGCCGCGTATGTACCACAACAGCTTTGGTAAACTCCCGTCAAAATGTTACATTTGTTGTCTTGTTAATTCACTTTAAATCAGTTTGCGTTTATGTTTATGTTCACAAACTAGTTTCAATTTTTGAAGAAAATAAATCCCATAAAATTAAAAACAAACACATCAAATCTTAAGCTAAACACACGTTTTGGTTGACATTTCCTTAAATAAGCACACACATCACCTGAAGCCAATCCCTCCGACTACTATCGTACTTGTTAACAGACATTTAATAAGAAATTTACATTTCTTTCCTCACCTATCAGATAAGGTATTATCCATCCACCTTAGCAACGTGTAAGTGTCATCAAGCATAAAAATGAAATACAACTTGCGAACTAAAATATTTTTCAAATCTGACACGTATCATTAAATGCCAAGAATTAACAATAAAGAAAGAAGAAAACCCAAACATTTTGTGACATTTCAAAGAGCTTTATAAATATTTAAATACCATTGCCGCAGATCGGCCAAGACGAAACCAAAAAAAAAATGACAGACAGACTGGTATTATAATGAAGTTGAAGTTGTACAAACAAAACAACAAAAATAACGCGTTAAAATGTCAGTGAATACAATTATTTGCACAATTTATTGGATTTTAATATGTTGGCGGGTGAGTGATGTAATACATGCAGTCAGTTTTAAGGATGGGGGTAGTACAACTATAGGGATAGGTTAGACAATGTACGTGTGTCATTATTTATTAAGTTGACAGCTGGAGGTAGTGGCACAGAAGAAGAAGAAGAAACGATAGATGGACAACATTGATAAGCGGTGTATTAGAAATGACATATGATAATAATTAATATATCGTTTATGGATTTCTGAATAATATATGTAGTCGTTATCGTAAAATATTTTATTAAAAAATTTTTAATTTCTCGCAAAAAAACACTTCACAACAATTACACCATAATTTGATCTACATTTCAAATAACTTCATTCCTTCCTATCTGTGTCCTTTGTGTTTATACTGGCTGGGAATAATTTCCATAATATTTAATAAAACAATACAAATAACAATATTAATAATAATAATTATAATATTGCAGAAAATGCTATTGTTCACGTACCATTGGGTAATATAAAATGTTGTATTAATTAAATCTTTATGCTAATTAACAGTGATATTGTGTATTTAATTGTCAATAAAATGAAAGCCCGCCATCATGGCATGAATCCGTTTGCCGATTCCATTCAGCAACTACAATAATATGCACACAAATGGCGTTTAAAATACTATAAGCGCATATAAAACGAATGAATGACACATTTAAAAGTTCAAAAAACTCAAGCAAAAAAGAAATAATAATAATAATAAAAATAAAATAGCAACAGTAATACAGACAAATGTAAATGAACGTCTGTTTCCCACTGACATATTAATTAATAAATACAATTTCAAAACTAACAACACATCGAAACTAAAGTATATATTTTTAAATGTAACTAGTGTTTTAATCATATTTTTGTATTAAATAAAATATTAAGGAACCGGTGTGGAAATTAATTTGGTAAAGTTCATTATATGTTATGTCTTTATCTATGAAATTTATGGCATTCACTGTCGTAGTCAGGCGTTTCACAAAATATTTCCAAAACAGGTTTTGCCAAATTCGAGAATGTCAATTTAACCACATTATGCAATTTTTTGTATTATTAATTCAATATATTCCATTTGGAAATTAAAAAAAAATAAGATAACAGATTTTTTTTTTGCCCAGTTTTAAAAAATTTTGACAGTTTAAATGAATGAACAGGATGATCTGTATGGAATCGGACAGGTTTTTAAAGTTGAGTAAATAAAGAGTGACTTTCCTGTTGTTGGGGATTGTTTCACTGTAGAATATTCATATAATTTTCTATATGTGTCAAAGTCAAACAGCTCAATTAGCATTGTCTTTTCATCATCAAGACTTAATCTCGAACAACGCGTGTCCTAGTTCCAAGTTAGGGATGATTGCTTGCTTCTTTGTAACAAAATTAAATGAGGTGTCAGGGGACACCCGGTTGGAACGAAGTTCCTTTCGCTATATATTATGCACTATTGAATTCCAACACGTCTAAAAAAAAATACTATAATTTATACTATAAAAATAGTATAAAAAAAATTTTAAAATACTATAATTTAAATGGATCTTTAACAAGAGATACTCTTTGTGGCCGTCGGTGGTGCAATGGTTAGTGTGCGCGGCTCTTGTACATGAGATCCTGGGTTCGAACCCGGCTCTGACCACCTTCAAATTTTCTTTCGGCGGCGGTCACCTCGCATAGTGACGGCGACACTATCGAGTATCTAGCCATGAAAAAGCTTCTCAAATTAACGTTCGGAATCGGTGTAAAACTGTAGGTCCCTTTCAGTGAGTGAGAACTGGAAAGCGCACAGCTCAGTGATTGTGAGAAGTTCTCCCCAGTCCCTTCATGGGATGTAATGGGAAACCATTTATTTTTTGTGTTTTACTCTTTGTAAAATGATAAACTTTTTTTAAGAATTTTTTTTTATTACAGAATGTATTTTTTTTACAACAAAGTATATTTTTAGGTCAATTTTGTAAGATTATGTATTATATTTTCCCGAAAAGGTCCCGTTTACTTATTTTATAAAAGCTTATGATTTTTTAGGAAAAGGTACTATTTTTCTGTTTTTTCTGTAAGAAAAAGCCATAAGAGTATGCATTTTTTAAACAAAGAAGTACTTTTTTAAGAACTGGTACTTTTTAAAGAACTGGTACTCTCGTTAGGAAAAGGTTATTTTTTTAAGAAAGTTTACTTATTTTCAGAAAGGCTACTTATCTCAAGAAAACAAAAAAAAAATTACTATTTTATTTTTAAGAAAAGGTACTTTTAAGAAGAGGAATTTTTGTAAGAAACAGAATTTTTTTTTAAGAAAAGGAATTTCATCAGGGATGATTTTTTTATGAAAAGGAATTTTTGGGAAAAAATAAGGTTTTTAAGAAATGTGATTTTTTTAGAATTGGTCCTTTTTTAGAATAGATACATTTTCAAGAGTTGGTACTTATCTCAAGAAATGTTACTTTGTTTCACAAAAAAGGTACTCTTTAAAAAAAGTTAGTTTTTTAAGAAAAAGCAATTTGTTGTTTGAAAATATACTCTTTAAGAAAAAGTACTTATTTTAAAACACAAAACCTGTTTTGAGAAAATGTATCTTTTGTAAGAAAATGTACTTCTTTTAAGCAAACGTACTGCTTTATGATAAGACATTTTTTTAAGAAAAGGTACTTTATTTAAGAATATGAAGAGGTATTTTTTTTTTAAAAATTTACTGTTTTAAGGAAAAGCACTTATTTAAGGAAATGTTCTTTTTTAAAAGTTCTTTCACTTTGGTTTTTCCAAATCTACTTTTTATTTAGTTCAAAACTACAATATATACTAAATATTGGTTACAGGTTCCACCTAGAAAACTTCCAATTAAACAAGGAATTTCCCAACATATGTGAGACATTAAGTTAATTTCCTTCTCTACGATCCAAGCCATTAATCAAGACACAAACCAAAGCAAAAGTAAACAATATAGTTGGTAATAGTGAGTTCTAGCATAATAGCGTTAAAACAAAAGTTGTTTTTTCATTTAGCCCCCATCCCGCAACGTGCTATAGGGAACTTCATTCCAAAAATAATTTGGAACTATATAACGGCAGAATTGAGAACTTAAACTGATAATACAAGACACAAATATGGTTGGAATGAAATATTTTTTTTATTATAATCTGGTACATAATTTCACGACATTTATTTTTTAATCCTGATTTCCAGCACAAATATTGTTGGAATGATATTGTTTTTTTATTATAATCTGGAAGATAATTTCACGACATTTATTTTTAATCCTGATTTCCAGCATATGTCCTCCGCGGCTACGAGTTATATGGTCCATTCGATCTATCCAATTTTTGACTACTTTTCCCATAAATCTGGTCGTCTGGCTTCAATTATGGCTTGAATATCGGTTTCCAATGCTTCAAGAGTTGCTGGTTTGTCGACATAAATGAATGCCATAACATAGCCCCATAATTGCTCATTTTGAAAGAAATTAGGGCCGATGACGCCGCCAGCGTGTATACTGCGCCAAACAGTTAACTTTAGCGGATGTAATGGTGGTTCTTCAATGGCTTGAGCATTGTCTTAGCTCCAAATACGGCAATTTTGCTTATCGGCGGAGCCACTTAACCAGAAATGAGCCTCATCACTAAACAAATTTCTTTGATAAAAATGATCATGAACTTTGCGAACAGATGTATTTGTTTTTTCAAAGTAAATTTCCCCAATTTGAAGCTTTGTTGCAGCATTACACGATTCATGATATCTTGCCAAACCTTACTGAACTGAAGTGTCAACACAGTTTGACATACTATGACATCGATAGTTCTCAAGCAGCCAACAAAAACGCTGATTGCAGGAACTACATGAGTCACTAAGTAATTAGTGTTGCCATTAAGGGTAGGAACCACACGAACAATTGGCTCATCCGGACTCTAGACTAATTTCAATTTGTGCAAGCTGGACTTTGATATTTGTAGCAACCAGACTCATGTCGTTTCTATACACATTGTGTATGTACCATTTTATAATGTAAAAAAAACAGCATAAAGCCATTTTGAAAAAATATTGACTCTAGTGGCTTCTGCAATAAATTGTCTTGCTCTAACGCGTTGTATGTAAACATTTTAGCAAATGTTTATTTTCTTCTTCTTATGATACAATTCACAATAAGAAAAAATTGTAAGCGGTAATTGCAAGTGGCGCTCAATATCGCTTTGCTCTCTATCAAAATAAGTGATAATCTTAGCAAACGGTGTAACCAAACAACGACTATTGAAGTTCATTAGCAAAGTTCGTGTTCGGTGAAAAATATTTTTTGCATAGTTCGGTCATTTTACAGCCGTCAGCGACCAAACTAATTTCGGTGAAAGAGAAAAACTGTAGCATGTGTTCTGGTGAGCAATCAAAGGCACTACAAGAGTTGCTATTTAATCCATCACAGCTAAATGCGCTGTATGGTGCGACTTATGGGCCTGAGGAATCTTTAGTCCGCATTTATTCAAAGATGGCGATGGTCACAATGCTACTGGCAAGGCCACCCGCTATATCTTTAGAATTTCTATTGATGACTTTTAAAATTCAATTGATGTCTTTTAAATTTGAATTGATGTGCTTTCAATTCAAATTTGTGGTTTTAAATATCAATTGATGAGTTTTAAATTTCAGTTGATTTGTTTCAAATTTCAATTGATGACTTTTAAATTATATTGATTTTTTTTGAAATTTAATTGTTGTGATTTTTCACAAATTTAATAGACATCAAATAAAATTTCAAAGTATTAATTGCAATTTAAAATTTGTGAATTGAATTTTAAAAATCGCCACTCGATTTAATATATTCGGGTTTCAAATCTCTCTTAATGTCTTTTAAAATTCAAATGATATCTTTAAAACTCAATTGAAGTCATTTAAATTACAATTGATGTAATATTAATTTAAATTTTAGTCTTTTAAATTTCAATTGATTTGATGCATTATGAATTGCAATTGATCGCATCTAAACTGCAATTGATGCCCTCGAAATTTTAATTGATGTCTATAAAATTTAAATTGATATCTTTGAAATTGAATTTTTGAATTTCAATTGTTATATTTAAAATTTCAAATAAAATATTTATAATTTTTCTAACTGCAAGTAATTTTTCTAATTGCAAGTGTCCATGTTTTCACAAAATTTTTAATCAATCCTAGTGACACACACGGTAATGTTCAAATTATTATGTTTAAAAGAAAGAGAAGGGGGGAGAGGGAAGGGCGAAGTCCTACAAATATTTTATATAAATATACATGTTTTTATGTATATAACTTGGTATATATAGATCATGGAGTAATCATATACCTAGAGTAGCGATTTGTCTCAATAAAATTAAGAAGTTTGGTGTGGTTGCATATGGACGTTGCGTGTTGAAAAGTACTGCTTTAATAATACCAGATATAGGCAATGGCTCAAACCAACCAACAATAAATCAGCAACGGCATTTCCTTGCATGTGTTAAATGTTTGTGTAAATTAGTTACAAATATATGCTAACAATAAAATATAACTCAATAGTCCAAGCTACTCTTAAATTTAATTTCATAGTTCTCCACCAAAACGACAACTTAAGCCAACAATTCTACTAACTCAACCTTGAATAAGTCAATGTACGTTAAATAACTCTATATTGCACCAACCTCACCACGAAGAGTGTGCAAATAAATGTCAGATGAGAGAGATGACACCTTTAGGTGTCATTACTCTATGTTACAGATATTGTTTGATATGAAAGCAAAATGCAAATTAAATTATCTAACTTCATTTAATCATAGGAATTTATTCATCTATGTATGTACAAATTGTATATATCATATGTTTTGTGTGATGAGAGTACATTTATATGCAATAAGGGTATTCAGGTATGATTATTCTAAAATATTGTACTATAACTTCTTCAGGTTTAAATCATTTGCTTAAAAATAATAAACAAAGGTCACTTCTATCTGCTGTAAAAATCTGTAATGTTCGTTGTTAGGATGCAAATGTAACGTCTTTGTAGCTTTTCGCAAATATATCACACTTATGTCCAAACACATTGTGGTTGCTATTCAATATTAAATGTTTGAGACACAATGATTAATAGGTCATAATATACATATATTATTTTTGTATCTCGAGTATGAATTTTTTCTTGAAAAGACAAAAACGTGACAGACAACGAAGAAACAATACCTTCAATTCATGTAGACAATGCTTGCAAACGTATACATGGTTCCTGCAATATCTGGCTAGTGCCGTTTTTTTTCAGTGTGTATACGCTGTAAAAATCTAACGTCTTTTTATCTTCCTATTCATCAATCAAAACTCGTATGTATCATTACCTCTATTACACTGTGGAAGTTGAAAATTGAGACAACGCGGGTAGTACGGTTTTAACATCATTCAGGTACGAGGAATCGAACTGCATCATTACAATTACGTTTCATACAACATATATGTAGGCTTGACAGACTTACTGTTTTCGACAGGGCGCGTACTTTTTTGTTTGTTGTAGTGTTTTTTTCATAAACAATAAAAAATTAGGCGAGACTAGTTTTTTCAACCAGTGTAATTTATTTATTGCAGTTTTTTGCGATTTTCTTTGGTTCAAAACTTACTTAAACAAAGTGTTTTTATTCAAAAATGTTGTTCAGTGTAGGTAAAGTAAAATAAAGTGGAATTGTTAATTAAGTGGAACTGGACAATATAAATGAATATGAGTAAATAAATATAGTTATATAGAGTAAGGCGTTCTCGCAGTTGGCGAAAGAATCTGATTACTAGCAATTTCTGAATGGAAAATTAAAAGGAAGTCTGAAAATTACTTTGTTGCCGATTTCCTGTATAAAAATCCACGAAAACGTTACTTTAGGTGTAAGCTTTGTTCCCAGAGATTGAAGCCTAAAGCGTTTGGAACAACTTTGTCAACGAAAGTTTACTGGTACAACCAAGCAACTAGAAGTTAGTGACTGTCAAAGTGAGACAAAATCGAAAAATCAAACAAAAACCCACTGTTATAAAATAAATAAATAATTGGTTTCCCGTAACATCCAATGTAGGGATTAGGGAGAGCTTCTCACAACCAGTGAGCTGTGCGCGTTCTAGTTTGACGCCCATTGATTGTGACCCACAGTTTTACACCGGTTCCGAATGGTATTTTGAGAAGCTTTTACATGGCTAAGTACTCGATAGTGTCGCCGTCACTAAGCGAGGTGACCGCAGTCGAAAGAAATGTAAGGTGGTCAGAGCAGGGATCGAACCGACGTTCTCATGCACAAGAGCCGCGCACACTACCATTGCACCCCCGAAATCTACTGTTAAAAATAAAAATAAATGGTTTCCCATTACATCCCATGAAGGGACCGGGGAGAACTTCTCACAATCACTTAGCTGTGCGCTTTCCAGTTTCCACTCACTGATTGGGACCTACAGTTTTACACCGATTCCGAACGGTATTTTGAGAAGCTTTTTCATGGCTATATACTCGATAGTGTCGCCGTCACTAAGCGAGGTGACCGTCGTCGAAAGAAATTTTAAGGTGGTTGGAGCAGGGATCGAACCCAGGATCTCCTGTACAAGAGGCGCGCACACTACCCATTGCACCACCGACGGTCACTACTGTTAGTCAAAATAAAAAAAAAATTTTGTACGAACTCGTAATTGTAACTCAAAAATCTAATGATGCAGTTCGATTCCTCGTACCCGAGTTAGGGTAAAACCGTCCATTTCGGGTTAGTCTTAAAATTTTTTTTTTCAAAAACTATTACAGTATTATTGACAAATATCATAAACTTTTTTAAAAATCCTTTGAAAATTTATAAGTTTTGGGGTACTACTCTTTTGTAGTTAGGGTGTGATAATTATAAAATATTCTGCCATTGATTGTTGTCAAAAGGATGTCTATTAACCGACAAAAGGATTGTATTTTTTTGTTGGTTTAAGTACCCCTATTGTGCAGGACGGTCACATGGGATAAACTGAAAAAAGCGAAATTTCCAATGAAAAACCAAATACTGTCCGTAAAAAAATGTATGTTAAGGCATGTAATTACATTGCATATGTGATTGAAATCGAAGCTATTGGGTAAATTAGAAATACATCACCAAATATTCTCATGTAAATATACCAACGGATTCAATTTAGATGAATCAGTTTCATATTGGATATATATGCTCATATGTATATCTATACATTTGGCATTGAGGTATACATATCATTTAGCACAATAAAAAGCAAATTGTTGTATTCCCTAAATGCACCAAAACTGTCCCATTAATACTTGATAAAAAAGTGTACTTTACTAAAATTTGCTACCGACAACTGCAGCATTTTTATACCAAACACATTAAGATAATTAGATTTCGCATGCACTAGCAATATAAAATTTAACTTTATTATAGAACGCCACCAAATAAACTAAGTATTTTTAAAACCCATTCACATTTTTCAAAACGTTTATCAAAAATAAAATTAAATCATGAAGTACTGATCTGAACAAAACTCGAACATTCCGGCCTTCCCAAAGTCAACGAAGTGAAATGAAATTCATCACACGCTTTATTGACAGCCATCCATGATAATGTGTTAAAATTCATTGAAGAATATTCAAAAATTATCTTGAACAGTTGATGACATAACCAAGAGACTTAAATGCGATTACCACAGAGTATATTGTATCAAGGTGTTTTCATTTAAACCCACAAAAAATAAACAACAATCCATTAGTATAACTTTATTAAAGCCAAAAAGTGCGTTGTGGCTATTGATATGCAATCATGAGAAACTGTTGTTGTTATTTACCTAGCTTATAGCCAACCAACCAAAAACAACATTATACCAAACACAGACAGAGCTGCTGTTAAACGAAACTACGAAATTCGTCGTAATTTCCACACAAAACATGAGTTGAACTGAGCTTGCGCACACGTTCGTAGTGTAACAAAAGTTAACCCTGCTGTACAGCCTCAACAGCCGTCTGTGATTGTAGTCGTTTGGCTAGCACGGCCTGCAGTGAACTGGACGGTCTGATTGAATACGCTGGTTAAAAGGTGTCATGATGTTTTTGACCATTTTCTAGGTTAGTGGGTTATAATGTGAATGAACTGAACTGGTTCGTTGTTGTTTTCTTCTTTCTTTTCTTTCATTTTTTGGTCTTGTAGTTTTGTTGTCTGTGGCTGTTTGTGCTAGATTTAACTATTTCCAATTGTTGGCAGCGGTTCAGCAACACCTTTCGTTTTCATTAGCTGAGAATGAAGAAAGACATTAATTTTGTTTTTGTTTTCCAAATTTAATCTTATGTAATATGTCAAATAATTTTTTTTTTTTTAAATGTTAGTGTTGCAAACATTTTATCGTTAACCGCACCCAGAAATATCAAAAAGAAGAAGAACAATTTTTACAGTTTCTTCTTTGCAAATGTGCATTATTTATTTACGATGATCTGTGTAGCTCTTCTTCTTCTTCTTGTCTAGCTAGGTAGCTGTAGACCAGACTTTTTCTGTCTGCTGCTTGCTGACTAGTTTTGGTTGTTACAATCCATGATTGTGCAAACTTTGTGGCACACAGTAAAGCAAACCAAAAAAAAGTAGAAAATGTTAAGTGATGAATTTTCGTTGCTTATCGAAAAACAGGGTGTGTGCTTCGTTTCAAAACTAACGATAAAAATGCCAAAATACTATACTGAATATCCTTTAACCTTTAACCAAAAGGTTCCAAAAACTGTATATGAACGCAAAGAAAACAATCATTTCACACAAGACAATTTGTACACAACAAATTTTTGTTTGAGAAACTAAGTTGCGCCAATAAAAATTTCACATTTTATAAAAATAGGAAAACGTATTATGACTGTAGCCAACTAGACTAGAAAATTCTCTTCAAATCCTCGTAGAGTAATTCTTTTAATTGCCGTTATTGTGTATTATTTTCAAATTGTATACATGAACGCTGAAAAATCTGTCCTTGTTTGTTGTTTGGATGCAAATGTAACGTAGTTGTATTTTGTCGCAAACATAGTATACTTGTTTCCAAACACATTGTGTTTGCTGTTCGATATTAAGCAATGACTAATAAGTTATACTATATATTTTTGTTACCGAAATGGGTTTTTCATTAGTTGAAAACAGCTGAAAACAATATGTGACAGACAACTAAGAAGCAAAAAAGGAGCAGACCTTCAATTCATGAAAACAGTGCTTGGAAACATATACATTGTTCCTGCAATGTGTTACTGGGACCGTTTTTTCAGCGTGTGGTTACGCACCCATAACGACATTTTTTTTTTATGATTGGGGAAAAAATTTAAATTATGATGAGTTAGTATTGAAGGAAAGTTGGTCACTATAATATAAACTGATTGGTTTCATTTTAAATATTTTTTTTTCACTTACACATGTCCCGGAATTGTAATTAAACCCAAGTACAATGATTGTATGTCCGCTGCCGCAGGAATTGCGCGAATACCAACAATACTTTAATAATAGGATTTTCTTGTTTGTTTTAATTGACAGAAGAGATAATCTGTATAAGAGAGAGATGATCATATATGGCTGTATACCGGTGTGTGTGTGTACACTTCTTCCTTTTAAAAACGTTTTCTGAATTTTTTAATTATCGTTGCATTCGATCCGGGTTATATTTAGAAATTGGTAATTCCTTTTAGGCGAACAACAAACCATTTTGGGTTTTGTGTAAAGTTGTTTTCCTTTAAATCAAGTTATACAAATTTTAAGCTAAATGAAAGTTCATTTACAGCAATACAAATAACTTTTACGATAAACGTTTTTTATTTGGGGGAAATCATTTCATCTTTTGCTGTCAATATTGAGAATATGTAGCAAACGTATAATATTTGTGTGGCAAACGTATTTTTTGCGGGAAACGACAGCCAACCGATTTGTTTTCATTGCGGATGCTTTTGTTGAATTTTTCTCATATTCTGTGAATCAGTAAATGTTTTGTACCTAACACGGGGGCACTGAATGTGCTACACTGAAAGAATAATGCTTCGGCACAGGGATGCAATACATTCCCTAACATGCATGTGAACATTGCTGCACTGAATATACATGCCGCTGTCTGCCTCAACCAAATAGTGTCGGTGGTAAAATGGTTAGTCTGCGTGACTCTTTTACATGAGAACATGGATTCGATCCCACCTAAACTTTCTTTCGACGACGATCAACTCGCCTAGCGACGGCGACACTATCAAGTAATAACCCTAGAAAAGGATTCTGAAAAAACCATTCCTAACTGTAGGTCCTCTTCAGTGCGAGTAAACCAAGAAGGCCACACCTCAATTGATGGTGAGAAACTCACCCCGTGTCCCTTCATGGGATGGAATGACAAATTTTTATTTGTTTTATTAACCAAATTATCGTTAATGCAACGAAAAAGTTTATTGTGCAGTTGGTTAGGTGGTTAGAATTTCTACTATTGTTAGGGTTTTAAATATTTCTCTTCACAGCAGTTTTAAATATTTCTCTTCACAGCTACGAAACTTTTTTTTTTGGATACTGGATGCATTTTCTTTGCAGCGGTGAAAATGCACATTAGCTTATTTTCTTTGAAATTGTTCGTTGAGATGACGATCAAATTTAATCGCACGATGAAGCTATCTCTTTAGCTTAATAAATTAGACTTCGTGAATTTAAAATGGCTCCAATTTTCTTCGGTCTAAATATTCTTCTAGATATTCAAAGAATGTGGCGTAGGTGGTGCGGTGGTTGTGTAAGAATGCGGTGTTGACCCATGCTCGCTTAGTAACGGCGACACTATCGAGTATTTAGTGGGAATACATATCCTCAAAAAAACATTCGGAACTTTTGGTGGTGAGAACCTCTTCCCAATACCTTTATAGTATGTAATGTGAAACCAATTTTTGTAGCTTATTTTGGCAGTCGGTCGTGCAAGGGTTTATGTACGCGCCTCTTGTACATGAGACACTGGGTTCGATCTCTGATCTGACCACCTTAAATTTCATTCGGCGGCGGTCACCTCGCATAGTGACGGTGACGGCGGCATGAAATATCGCCCAAAAGAATAATTACCCAACAATTTTATGAAAAATCGGCCAATTTTTAAAATTGGGTCAAAATATGAAAAATAGCCCAAATTACAAATGAAGTTTACCCCAAAAATAAATGCACAATGACCCAAAAGAAATATGAAAAAATAATATCCAAAATCGCGCGATTTTATCGGAATATTTTGTTTTAGCGAGTGCCGCTGACGGAAAGTCAGTTCATATTGTGTTGTAGCAAAGAAAAAATATAATTTTCAAAAATTTCAATAAAAAATTCAATAAACAACACGAAATGTAGGTGGTTACTAAGAGCGTTTAGATAAGTAACGGTTTCGTGTAGCCTCGCTTCAATTGCAATATCAGTTTTACTAAAAGTCAAAACGAAACTCGCCCACAAATTTCGGAATTTTTCCGGATTATTTTTTTGGCTATTTTTCGTATCTACAATTATGAAATATGGCCCACAATGGGTCTGTTTTTAAATTTAATTTTATGAAAAAAACATCCAAATGGGCAATTTTTCACAAACGTTAAATCCCCCAAAGGATGAAAATGAAATATTGCCCACAATTTATGAAATAAGACCCAGCTTTTCGCCCACATTTGTATTGGTTTTTTTTTTGGGCAATTTTTCGTAAATTTTTTTGGGCGATTTTTCGTTGCCCCGACGTCGACACTATCGAGTATTTAGCCATGGAAAAGCTTCTCAAATTATCGTTCGGAATCAGTGGAAAACCTGTAGGTCCCAATCAGTGAGTATAAAACAATTCCTTCATGAGACGTAATGGGATACCATTTGTTTATTTAATTATTTTCGATGAAGATATTTGTCGAGGCGATGATCAATTTTGATCAAGTGGGCTGATTGTGTTCTGTTTTAATGCGCCGTATTCGAGACCAACAGACTTGAGCCGATTCCCAACTGTTATAATTTGTAATGGGTAGTTACTCAGTGGTGCTGCCATCATTAAGCGAGGTCAGCGTCGCCTAAAGAAGCGAAAGGTGGTTAGTTCGGTAATAGAACCAACATTCTTATGGACAGGAGTCATGCCCGCTAACCGTGGCAACGCTCTCTACTAAACCAACTAAATTAATATTTTCTCAGTATGTCCCATAAAGGAACAGGGAAAGGCTTCTCATTATCAGTGAGCCGGGAACTTTCTAGTTTTATGCCCACAGATTGATGATTCTCATTTTATTGCATACAATCAGGCTGTTTTCATAAAACTTTATCTCTTTCGAAGACTTTTCCTGATATTTCGATTACTACGCGGTATCTGAATCATTTGTTATCATAGGAAAATAATTGCGACGGTATTTATCTCATAATAACAGGATAATTTCCAATGTGAGCAAACGCGGCACACACTCTTCCGAAGTTTTATACATCTTGCAATATTCTTGTAAATTTTAAATTGTTTACAAATTCTTGTAGTTAATTAACAGACGAACAAGTTAATGAGCGATTGTATAATATTATTGGCAAGAACTATAACCCTATGGCCAATACAATTCGTATTGTAGCTGTTCTATATAACGAAATTGATATTTCTTTATTTATTGTAGGTTTTAAAACAAAGCAGTAGTAACACAAATTAAGTAAACCTGGTGCCCAAACTTGCATTTACAACATTTTCATACAATTTCTGACCTAAATATCAAGAAACCTGGCACACAAAAACGACACGAAACATTATGTAACAACCACCACACATTGCCCATTAATTCAAGATGAAACCGGTGGTGGTTGATGGCAACAACTGCCACCATAACCAATGACTCCTTTTTAAGCCAAAATCAGACAATCAGACATAGTAAAGCAAACCTGAAAGGTAACTTGTAATATGACATACTTAAGCATCTGCAAAAAGTTGCGTGCAATACACACAAGCAAGATAGTGTTACAGCTAAAATAAAAAAAAATGTCTGAAAAAACCGACAAATAACCTTGAGGTTACATTGCAAAGATTTGTGTGTTTTGAAAGGATGTTCGCTCACATCTTCTTCAACTGCTGGTAACTAGAAATTATTGCGAAAAATCAAAAACATGTAAAAAAACATCATTTACGTAAACAGATGGCTGCCCGTACAACTTGAAATTAATGAGATATTTAAGCATGAAAAGAAAAAATATAATGGTAACCAACAGCAAAAAAAAAAAGTGAAAGGAGTTAACCCTGAGATTACAATAATTATCTCAAGTTGTAATACAGAAAACGATTGGATTGGCAGTGGCTGGGTTTTTTGTACCAGCAGCAAGCAGTTCTTTTAATAGGATTTCCTTTTAACAAATTTTTAGAATTTGTTATTCTAAATTTATATTTTCCTTAAGAAATATTTGTCAATTGATGTCTGGCTGCCTCGCATACATATTTTTCGCCGTAGACACCATATTGCCAATTTACAAGGGAACTGCTATAGAAACCAATTTCGTTTACGTTTATTTAAAGATTGTCATCCACATAAGTATGTATATGACAAGTAATTAGGCTTTCCCATGGATGTTTAACGTGAAAACGTGTTTACCCAAAATAACTTGAGATGTTATTATCAGCACCTTACTCTTTTAACATAAAGCCTTGCCGTGATGCTGAGGCTGATACTCCTCACCGACTTTACCACGCTACCTTTCAATTTATAAACTGTTAAATTTTTGAGAAAAATTCACAATAACAAAATCGAGTTGTTTCCCTCTTTTGTTTTCAAAAGATATAAGATTTCCGGTAATTGTGTTTACCTAAAATGAAGAAATAAGCAGCAACAAAATAAAATACAAAACTTTAGTTGGCATGACTAGCACGTTATTTATGTGCAACGTTTAGGTTTCGATTACAACATATTTGCCTAAAGGTTTTGTATGTTTTTGATATTTTTCGTCGGTTTTGGGTGACATTAATCACTCTGAAACAATTGCAAAAACAAACAGAAAAACAAAATGAGATCACAATTGTTGCCACATTATCAATAACAGTTTACTTTCACTTTTCGTTGTGCTCGTCTTTCCGTCATACTATTTGGGTGTTGTACTGTATTGTAATATGCAATGCAATGTATTCCAATTACACAAACTAAAGTGTAGACGAAAAACCTTAAAGGAAAAAAATGTTATGAAATATTTGTATTATGCAAATTGCAAAAGCATTTGGAGAAATAACAAATTGTTTATTTACTTTTAAAAAATTGTAACAAGAAAGTAGGGAAAGTGGCTTTCAAAAAGTAACTGTTTTGAACGTAACTCAAAACGAAATGGCAACAACTGCTCACAATGGGGCAGTTGCATTTGTTTAAGGCGACACCTCTTAATGTTAGATAACATTTCGTTCTTCTTCGACGTAAAACGAGACAATTCAATGAGAAATTAGTGCAATTAAACTATTACTTATTGGCTTTACTTGTTTATACAAATTTGAAAGAGTTTAAGCCGGTATCACAATGCAAGCAACATTTTCAAAAGGCGTTCGCAATATAAGCAACAGTTTACTTCGAATCTAGATGTTTCCTCTAACAGGTGATACCAGTATTACGGCCAGTATATCAAGGAAACAATGAAATATATTTTGTTTTCGTGTCCAGGTTAACACAAGTGTATGTCAAGAATAAAATTAAGCCAGAAATTACAAAAACCACATACATTGGAATTTGATTGTTCATGTAATGAACAGAAGAAAAATCAAATAATTCAAGTTGTTCTTATAACACAACCTCCATTAGTTGCATCATGATTCAAATGTCACACCCAGGTTTGTATTTTGAATATTAAAAATTGTTAATGTATTTAAACGTATTTGCTATTAAAAGATTCTACCCAAAAAATTACGTTTTATAATGCAGCGTTTAACACAAATGGTTTCAATTTTCATTGATGTTAAGTTTGAAAATGAAATTCGAAGTACAGCGCCATCTACCGCTTAATTGTATATTATTTACTCAAAGAAAGTTATAGCTGGAGTACAAATAGACGTACTTCCACAACAAAGTTTAACAACAAAAAACGAAAGGAATTATATGAAATGCTTTGAGTGAAAATGAGAGGGGGTGAATTACAAACTAGTTGTTGGCATTGTGAATACTTGTGAAATTTTCGTATGAAATTTTCTCATTTATCTCTAATTGATTTTGCTGCGGAGAGTTACCACCCATCTCTGATTTATTAAACGACTAGAAGATATGCGCAATTTGGCAACCCTGGTAAAAGAGAACCAAAAAGTGCTGGCAATTCACTCAAACGCATTTCTCTCTCGCATGATATCTTGATTATTTCATACTTTTTGCATAGTTTATGTAATTTTTCTTCAACATGGTTGGAATTTGTATAGTTATATACAATAACACTATCAAAAAGCTGCTCGTGTATTGAAATATTCAATGAAGAAAAAATCCAATGAGTGTTCGAACTCACGGGCGATGTGTTAACACCTTTTTGCTACACGGTACCTGTTCGATTTCTATGAACACATTAGTAAATGTTACATTGGAAAATAAAAAAACAGCGTTCAATCATATGATGACGTTACAGTTAAATAATATTAATACTTAAAATTATTTAAAGACCCAGTGCACGCACATGTGTCATTATTTTCTTGCTCAATACTTTTTGTTTTATTCCCACAAAAGTCAAAGAATGCAAAGCAACAGACACTTGTACATACATGCATACATACATTGTTATATTCGTACGATATAACCGAAGATCAACATAAAATACTTTTTTAATATTACTCCAAATTATTACTCCAAATTAAAACACTTGAATCTCGGCTCGCCGATATCGGATCGCCTTAATTATTGGCCTAAACTCTTCGTCGAAACCCGCACTAGTTGTTTAATCCAAAAATTAATAAAATCGGCTATGAATTTCCGGAGAAAATCGCGTGGGAAAATTATATGAAAATTGCCCAATAATCACTTTCAATACCGACTGCCAAGCAACGAACAAACAAACGATGATTTACTCTTACAAACCTAACACTTGCGTATGTATTAAATTTATAGTTTACTGCCCTAGAGGCGCGCGTATAGATGTTATCACATCAATAAGTGATAATTTGAGTGAAGAGACATTTTGACTGTCTACTTGTACATCGTTTTTGGTGTAACTTTTGGTTTGTTCAAATTATTGAACTGCCAAAAATCCGGCCCCAAAACAATTATCAAACAATTGTTATCGTACTAAATGACTTGTAATTGATTCTGCCTATGCAATTCTGCAAAGAGCTGAGTATCAAGCAAATGAAAAGTGAGTGAAATTTTCGGTTCATTATACATGTACTTCTTATGGCAACGAAAATTTCATAAAAAATAAACAGCAAAAAAACGACGGTGAAATCATGGATCATGTAATAAAACAAATAACGGGTTTTTCAATAAGAGCGCTACAAAAGTTTTTTTTAAATAAAACAAAACCGGTTGTAGATACCAATGAAATTCTTTATTCCTGTGAAAGTACGTTCGATGCCATTATGTATGGAGCTCGATTTCTTTTGCATGGCCACCACGGGCACGCTTGCAGAAGTCCAGACGCTGAACCCAATTTTCGACGGTTTTCAAGCATAAATCGGCCGATGCTGCTGCAATTTCACGTTCGATATTCGTACGAAGTTCATCAATCGTCTCGGGCATGTTGGCATTGACCATAGACTTGACGTAGCCCACAGGAAATAATCTAACGGCGTCAAATCCCACGACCGAGGCGGAAAATCAACTGGGCCATTTCGTGAGATAACACGTTCACCAAAGTTGGTTTCCAATAAATTGATTGTGGCATTCGCTGTGTGGCTTGTGGCGCCGTCCTGTCCTCCAAGTCCATATTATCCAATTGGGGCCATAAATATTCGGTTATCATTGAACGGTAGCGATTCGCATTCACAGCAATGTGCCGGTCTTGATCTTGAAGTACGGCCCAATGACGCCGGCGGCCCATAAGCCGCACCAAACCCTAATTTTTTCGGGATACAATGATGACTCATGGATTACGTGTGGATTGCTGTCTGACCAATAACGCATATTTTGCTTATTGACGAAGCCATTCAGCCAGAAAAGAGCCTCATCGCTGAAGATGATTTTCCGATGAAAATCCGAATCATTTTCAAGTTGGTGCTCAGCCCAATTCACGAACATACGACGCTTATGGTGGTCAAGCGGCTTCAGTTCTTGCGTCAATTTGATCTTGTAAGGATGTAGGCCATGATCTTTTCGCAAAATTCGCCACAACGACGTCACAGAGATGCCCAACGCTTGAGAACGACGTGTGAGAGACCCATTTGGGCTTTCTTGAACTGAAGCCTCAGCGGCAGCAATATTCTCGACACTAGGGGCACTTCTTTGTCCCACTGGCACGGGAACATTTTGTACTGTGCCTGTGGATTCAAATTTTTCCACTAGACGCTCAATTGTTGATCTGGTAGGACGATTATGACGACCATAAATTGGACGTAGCGCTCTTAAAGTTGAGGCCACTGACTCCAAATTTCGGTAGTAAATTTTAATAATTTCGACTCGTTGTTGGCTCGTATATCATTCCATGATGAAATGGCAAACCTTATTCAAGAGAAATGTCAAAAGAGCGGGAAAAAATTTGGCGTAGTTTGCTGTCCCTATCGATTTACTTTTGTAGCGTCTCTGTTGAAAAACCCGTTAAATAAAATAAATAGTTGCCTGTTACATCCCATGAAGGGAGGGCAGGAGAGAACTTCTCGCAACCAGTGAACTATGCGGTTTCTAGTTTTACAGTCACTAATTGGACCTACATTTTTACACAGGTTCCGAACGGTATTTTGAAAGTCATTTTAATGGCTGAATACTCGAAAGTGCCGCCGTCGCTATGCGAGGTGACCGCCGGTCGAAAAAAATGTAATTACTAAAAAAAAAAATTTGTTGCCAGTACATCCCATGAAGGCACAGGGGAGAGCTTCTCACAATCACTGAACTCTGCGCTTTCCAGTTTTCATTCACTGATAGGGACCTACAGTTTTATATCGATACCGAACGGTATTTTGAGAAGCTTTTTCATCCTATTAATACCAACTAAAAACGTATTTCATGCACCCGCCGGAAAAATAACCGAATTTAGAGGTTGCCACAACCACACTAGATGTCATCACATTCGGACTAGTAGTCGTCACAAACGCATTATATCTTATCACAACCTGTTATAGGTTGCCTCAACCGAATGTTAGTTGTGGGAACCAAAGTCTAGTCGTAACTACATCTACTCGGTTGTGGCAACTGCAATTCGATAGCAACGGCCGATTTGACGATTGCTACAACCTCTTTTCAAACAACTAGTTCTAGGAGTCTGCAGCCTGCAATTTGGTTAATCAGTTTGGCAATGTATGCACATCTGCACTGGGCCTACCGTGGCCTAGTGGGGTGGTATAAACCCTCCGAGGCAGGTGTTCGTCCATAGGGCATGATAAAGTACTTATAAGTATATACGAAAGTCACTTCATACTCTATATTTCCCTATTTACTTCCGTGATCTTTGAGTTAGTGTAGCAGTTTGCAGGAAGTCAAAATAAGTAACGGAAAACTATATCTTTCGATTTCATGGTAAGCCGAAAACATTTGATTTACGATTTTAATTAATTAAAGGCAAATTTACTTGCAATCTTCCGCTTCGCCAAAAATACAAAAATAGTTTCACTTTCGCTCTTAAAAGAAAACCAAATTCAAAATCATAACATTTCCATTTAACATTTCCACTGTAATCGTTAAAACAACAACATTAGGAAATGTGTAATACGTTTTAAACACCAAGTTATTAAAAATATATTGAAATTAAAAGAAAGCAATACAAAATGCAATAAAAACCAAATATCTAAACGGTAGTCATTAACTTTTTAGCAATGCTATTATAACGCCTTTTGTTGCCAACAAAATAAATAATTAACCAAAATCCTGACACTTGAACATAATAATTGTATTGTTTGGTTATGCCACACGCACACACACATGCACTCACTACACACAATATGATGTATTATTTTATGTTTTTATTATTTTGAACTGTACTGTTGTACAACATTGGCCTTCAAAAAATTTATGCATCAACATACATAACTAACAATAACGCTAGACCATTCGTGGGTTCGTGCGGTCAATGACTTTTGCACTTGCCGCAAAAAGTGCTGCTCCAACCATGACACTATCTGGTGGCACTCATAGCCTAGCATAGCGACACTGGCTGATGGCTAGCACTGTTACTGTTTGTCGTTGGTTAATAGAGTCGCGCGAGATCCGCTTCATTCCTATTGTTAACATTTTGAATAAACCACATATTTTTGCTTTTATGGTTGTGTTTATACGCTTTATTTACCCGAAACACAAAAAAAAAATACAGTACAATTTTCGTAATTACAGTTGCCAAAATGTATTGTTTTACATTATTTGTGTGAACTGTGTTTGTTTTGTTTGTTTTGCGCTGTTTAATTATTGTAACATATTTCGGTTTAGTTTATTTTTGGCAAATAGTTATTGTTTGATGGCAGCAAATATTTAGACAGAATTTAATAGTTGAAAATGAATTCATAAAAGAGCAAAAATTAAAGAACTTGTATGAAAACAATTGAATTTCAAGTACTTACATAACGAAACAGAGGAGTCAAATCTGCTATTCTTCCTTAGAATTCAAAACCTTGTTCACTGTTGCCAACAGATCTGCAATTAAAATTGGGGAAATTGTTAACTGAATCAGTAACATATAATTTATAAACATCTTAAAGGAAAATACTCTGATTTACGTAAAAATCTATTTAAATAAAGGTGATTTACTTAGAGAGTAATCCAAGTGTTGACACAGGTTTTCCTAATAATTGAATTTAAAATAATGTTGAACATTTTGTTTTGTTTAATACTCTGCAGTCGGGTTAATCTTATAGTCGGCAGTCGGGTTAATCTTACAACTTGGCAGCACTTTTTGTGATGCTAAATAATAGAAACAGTAAACTAAAATAAAAAACGATACACAGGAGAACTTGGTGAACTCGAAAAGTACATTCGATTATAATAATAATAATAATAAAATAAATTCCTTACTTTACGCACTAATTTCGATCCATTCGCACGTTTTCGCTTCCTTATTATACAAAAGTTACTCTGTTACTTACCAACTCAATTGGCCTCAAACAATACAAAAGGGTTAGGAACTTTACAAGCCGGAGACAACTCGATCGTTTGCCCTTCTATGTAGTTGGTTACCCCAAGCATTCGCTGGAGTTCTTTCATCTGATTCTTTCAGCGAAATCTTGTTCGTCCAATTTTTCACTCTCATTTGGAACTGAACTACCTGGTTCATTCTTAACCCTTCTACTGGCACATCCTAGCCAACAAAAACGCATTACTTTGATTAGCTTAACAAATTCGATGTGTGGATACTGATCATACAACTCGTGGTTCATTCCATGTTGATACTAGGCTTTGAGTATTACTGGTCCGTGTACTTTTCGGAACATATTTCTCTCAACTACCCCCAGTGATGTTTCGTCAGCTTGCGATACAACCTCTTGAGAGGTCTTAATCTCTGATGTCCGGTATTTTTGAGAATAGAGAAAAATCGGCAAAAGTGGGCGTGGCAGTAAATGAGGACATAATAACTTTAAGGATTTTAACCTGCAGATACTCCATACATTTGGATCACAGCTAGAACGTTAAAACCGTTATATATTTCAGGTAGCCGACGTATTTATTTAGCTCGGACCTGCCGTAAAGGAGGACTTTGCCAATTAGCAAGAACAAATCTGCACTTGATGGCAAGGTAAATTTTGCATGAAATGGATAAAAAGTTTATTCCACGGTAGCTGGCACATAAGTATACCCGGTTACCTAAATCCTGGAAATAGTACACTGAGTCTTCAATCGGTGGACATACATTCATCTCAATAAATTTTGCATTTGGGCTAGTCCATGCACTTTGCCACCTCATCGCCGCCAACCTTAAACAGCTCAGCCGGTGGTCCATCATTATCTACGGTTATATTATTTTCAAGTATGGGACATTTTTGTTCTTACTTCGTCGTGATTAGGAAGAGGCAGTCGACACCAACGTCCCTGTCATGAACAACAAAATTCAATTATCATCGCGCGACAGAGCACCATTAACTGTTATTGTCCGGCCAAAAATTTAAACCAATGCATTTATTTCTCCATAATCACTCGTGGATTTTCTGATCCCCAAATGCAGCAATTTTTAAGACTAACGAAGCCAGCAAGATGATAATGAATTTTGTTGGAAAATGCCTCAACAATGTAAACGCGTTGTTCTTTCATTTAGAGTTCGATTTGGAATAACCCTGAATTGTCGTCTGTCAAACTGTCTTTTTTCTTCTTCAAATTCCAATCTTGCTTGAATTTTCGGACACCCATTATTTTCTTAACATCCTCATTCACATTGAATTGTTATGGAACAAGTAGTGCAGAAAAACGTTCTATCCACATCCCCAAGATTCTATGCACATCTGCGACTAGATTTCCATTTATATGCGTATTTACTGAAGTGACGTTAAATTTTGGCCGTTATTTGGAGGTTTTGTCCACGGAAGAATTTTCGGACTTCGTTCATCCTTGTGTAATTATAATTGTTTCCTCTCTCACACTGTCCCAAATGTTTAATCTGATTCCTCGCTCTTCGATCAGGCGATACCCAAGTGGCGTTGTGGATTTCTTTATGTTGGATGACTTTATGTTGGATGACTTTATTTTGGAGTCTCTTACCACAGTCTACCATATTTTTTGACGCAGCGAAATATTATTATTACGCTGTCAGAAGCGCTACAATGCAGACTTTTGAAAAACATTTTCCCTGCCAATTTTGACATTAGAATCATCTAGAAAAATTTGAATAGAACGGCTAGCCGCACATGGAACATGTCATTGGCATCACCATCTTTATCTTCCATCGGCATATTTACACAAATTAACGAAACAGTGTAGATTTCCCTTTGATGCCGATAATGGGTATAAGTTTACTCTCCAAATTCAATTTACAGCTTAGATGAGGAAGCCTTTTCCCAATTATAAATCCACAACCAATTTCATGTTTTTTTTTTCAATGGCACCTCTAAAGTATTATTGATCCATCTTCATCGCATTTCCCGGATATCAGTAATATCAGCCTTATAATTTCGTATGAAATCAAATAGCAGTCAATGATTTATTAAATATTAACTTAATTCTTTCGAAACATCCATTCTCAAATTTGCCAGCAATCAAGGCTAGTGCTCTCACCAACTCCTTCATGGGACGTAATGGTAAACGGTTTATTTTTTTTCAAGGCTAGTGCTGCCAAGTTGCGCCAAAACTCGGCCTACGAAAATTGAATGTAAATAAAAAATTTTATATCGCACCTATAAGTATACTGTCAATATATGAACCATTATCTCTTGGCAACACTTAAAGATAATAATTTTTGAAAATGTGATTATATTCGACCTTATTGTATTCCATTTCAAATGAAAATATTCGAACGTTAGGTCTATTTTAAATTATTTTATTTTTCAATCTTTCGCTACCCATTGGGTAGCGTGGTCAGGAATTTTGTATATATTTCAAATTAAAATACGTTTAAAAATAAAATAGACCTAACGCTCGACTATTTTCATTATAGATAATAATTTGTTTTTTTTGTTAACTATTAATTTAATAATTTCAAAATATCAATTCAGTAATTTTTCGCACTCAAGGCGAGTGCTGCCTAGTTGGGAATTCAGAATTCTTTTTTTGATATTGCAACTGTACCACCATATATGGGGCAAATTAATTATTTGACAACTATAATTTGTAGTTTAATTTGAATTACCTTTCGAAATGCAAATTCCAAAAACTTTCAATACCATTGGCAATTGTACTTATTTTCAAAGCATTTCCTTCATATCTGGCACTTTTGGTTATCAAATATTTTATACAGTACAGGTTTATAAATTTGAAAGTACTATGAGACAATACCTATCAAAGCCACAAACCTCTACATATAAAATACTTTAAAAACAGAATTGCCAGCAGTCAAACCAATTCAAAACAATTAAAAGCATTGCCATATTTCAATACAATTGCCATCCGATTCCACAACCTGCATTTGTGTTGCCTGAGCTAATGCAAATTCAATATTGCGAACAATGGTAATTCTTTTAAATTTGCATTAGATAAAGTAATGCGAATTAAAATCCAATGCAAATTAAAAAGACCCATGTATGAACTGTACTCTTAACATCTGAACCTTTATCTCTTGGTTATAAACCTTTATCTCTTGGTTTCTCTTTATCTCTTAATTATGTTTTTTTTTATGAAATAATAAACATTTTCACACTGAATGTGGACTCAGTGAACTTTTATAGTAAAAACTTTGAAAATTTGCTGGTGTCAATTCCGATGATATAATTAACCTATTTGTTACTAAAAACTGTCAAAGCTTAATACCACAATCCCTGTAAAACTATCGCCGTCAATCATTCTCTATTGACATTACAATTAATTGAAATGTTTTATTTATATTCTCATTAATTTGATGTCGGAAAAAAAATTAAATTCAAATAAAATTAAAAAAAAAAACAATTGCTGATGTAACGTGACATTTTCCTTTGTCAAACCAGTGGTTCGTTTCGTTTTTGCAGAAATTTTTCAAAATATTTAAAATGCGTTATTTACACAAATCCACGCCAACAGTTGCAACAAATGCAAGTGCCATAAAAGGGATTTGTTTGTAAATACAGTGGTCACCTCATTTTTGTGGTTGTACAATTAGATTATCGTACAGTTTTCTCATTTCAATTTCAATGTAGTTGAGCGTGGTTTTTGTTTTTTTTTTTTGAAAAACTTTTCCGGGATTCGATGATTGCAAACGAATGTGAGGTGTCAGAGTGGAACGGTTAGACCTGCCACACGTTTAGTTCGATTTACTAGTTATTTACAGATGGGGCACTACTGAGAGTGAAACAGAAAAGTGTTAAAAATGTAGAGCATAATTTTAAGCTGTTTTCAGAATGTTTACATTCAAATTAAACAGTGTTTGGAAGGGGAGTTTGTGGGCACTCTTCAGGTCTGTGGGTCAACAGGCATTATTTTATACAACGCTGGCAAACGTAATGCGTTGGATGGAAAAGTACTCAATATAATTTTTATCACAATTATTGGTAATTAAATTTACTGTTGCCACATATATTGCCAACTATCGATTTTGAAAGCCACAATTGTCTGCAATTGTCAATAAAAATTCTCATAGAATGTAGTATATATTATTAGCCCAACTTTATCTCGCGTTTGCGTTACATGTTGTTTCTCAAAAGTCTATTGGTGTGGGTGCATTTTAGTAAAGTGTCGTCTATATGAACTTTACTACAACAAACGACAGAGATCGTCATCATCATCACCATGAAGCTGTTTTAAAACTGGTATTAGTTGAAATTTAGTTAGTTACAAAAATGTGGTTTTTGGGTTTTTCGCCCTGCCTTTTGGTTCATCGGTTTTGTTGCTGCTGTACTAATTTGTTTATATACTTTTTTTGTGTGTGGCAATTTTGCCGTAACCCAAACGCAAAACCAAGAGAGTGAGAGATTTTAGAGTTTTGTAATATCATGATTTGTTTCATTTGTAATATAGTTTAAACAAATTAAATTGCCAAACAAAACAGCACAACAAAAAAAGTTAAATACACATTTCGAACATAAATACACATACACAAAGAACGAAATAATGAATAAAATTTGCATAATTCAATAAAATTGTTGTTTTTGTTGAAAAATATATTATTCAGTGGCAATTTTTTACCAGGCACAAATAATGCAGTTTGTGTACCAGAATTTGATTGAAAACCTTTTTATCTTTTGCTTTGCAATTCTGTTTAATTGATGTGCATAGATATTTATCATATTATTGTCACATCATTACTTTCATTAGCATGCAGCATAATCTATGTAAACAAAATTCAATTTAATTAAAAAATCCCATAAAGGTATTCGAGAAGGCTTCTCATAATCGGTCAGCTGCGGGGTTTTAATTATTTTTTTCTTTGATCGGTCACTTGTACACCGTTTCCCAGTGGGGGTGGCTTTATTTCATGGTTTTAGGTTTCAAGCCTTTTTATGCCAAATCATAGAAAGTGGCGGTTTGAGCCCATGTTCTTATGCAGAACAGTCGCAAACCCCAAACATTGCACTATCACAGGCCAGACCAGGGATATGAAAGAGCACCTTTTTTATGCATAATATCGTAGGAGTTGCCAGATGGAGATAAATTTAAAAGTTTAATTTGATATTTTATCTCCATTTTGTAGATCCCCCAAACTCTTTGGACTGTTTGAAGGCAACTGAGTAACTAAACTTTTACCGCTAAACGCTTGGAATTTAGTCTTTGTCAAACTCTGACTTAAGCGCCATATTCAGCTCTTCCGGAATATTCGTTGCCATTAGAAGTACGTGTATAAAAAATAGCGAAAATTTCGAGAACTGAAAATTTCGGTCTCGTTTCATTTGCTTGGTACTCGGCTCTGTGCGAAAAGTTCATAAACAAGATCAAGTACAGGGTTGTTACACCAAAGTTATTTTGTACGAAAACAATGATTTTATAATATTTTGGGACCGGAATGTCAACATTTCGAGAATTGTAACAATCAGAAGTAACACCACATGCGTTTAAAATAAAATCGAATACGAAGAGGAATTATCAATAAAATATTTGTACGGTAAATTAAGGATAGGTGGTAACTCTCCGTTTTCTGTTTAAATAAATGAACAAATTTCTTACGAAGATAACTGAATGATAATGGTTGTTATCTAAGAAAAACAGATGTATTCTACAATGGTCAATACTTGCTCTTAATACAACAATTGCTCAGATGAAAAAACATTTGCCAACCACAGAAAATAAAGAGCAAAAATATTGTTACAAGAGTCCTTTCCTGTGAATGCAAGTGTTGCATTCAGTGGTAGTATGATATACATATCAGCTCGACATGATGTAACAATTATAATATGGCTTATTTGCAATTACAAAAGAGAGGTCTGTATATGTTACTGTGTGTATGTTTTTGAATAAGTGTCAAACTGTTTTAAAACCAACTTACACAATCAATTATGAAATTTACTGTATGTGTGGGTGCTTGTGATTGTCAGCGATATGTTTTATTAATTCATAAATATTATGCGATGTTTGACTATTTGTTATTGTCATTTGATATTGATTTTTTTTTGTTGTTGTTGTTGAAACCTTTGGCAACATAACAGTGCCTGATATCGTTGTAGTTGTTATCTACTTTAGTAAACTGTTAATTAATTGTGTGATGTTCTTTTCACTTTATAATGCAATTTTTAATTAGTTTTGACACATATGTTGGTTTTTATAATTTATAATATTTTATTTTTTATTTTTTTTTGCTGGGCCTTTTCAAACCATTTGCATTGCAATTGTTTATTTATGACATAAATTGTAATAACTTTTTATTTTTATTTTGAATTTTCCTTTCATGTCACTTGTAGCTGTTGCCCAGGATTCATTTAAATGCCCCGATGATTTTGGTTTCTATCCCCACGACAATTCCTGCGATAAATATTGGAAATGTGACAATAATGTGGCTGAATTGAAGACATGCGGTAACGGTTTAGCTTTCGATGCCTCGGATCCAAAATATTTGACAGAAAACTGTGACTACTTGCACAATGTCGATTGTGGAGAACGTACAGCATTGGGTAAGTAAAGGAGATAAATGTTTAAGGATTGAAATGTAATTCCACCATTCTCGGGATATGTCACACGAGACAACGACTTTAGGAATTTAGGAAGAACAAAACTGAATCATCATGCCGCTACCTAGCACCATTAACTATTGTAGCGCGACCAGCCGTGTTTTTAAAGAAAAATTCAGCCCAAAATCTATATCAAATCTATATTGGTACGTTGTTGGCTCGTTTTTTTTCTCTCAACAATCATACGTATTTGTACTGAATCCCAAATGCGACAATTTTGTCGATTAACGAAGCCGTCAAGATGAAAATGAGCCTCATCACTGAAGATGATTTTGCACGAAAATCACTCAGAAGTTTTAAAATATTTCCCAGAATTTCTACCAGAACTACGCGATAAGATTAGCACAAATTTAGATGCTGCACCGTCGATTTTTAAATTGTTTTACCTTAGACGGCAGACGCCTAATTTTGCTACTTTTATGTAGAATACATGGTTTTCATTTTTTCATTAGAGCGACGTTTCAGCACAAAAATTAGCACGATGGCACCATGTCCGACCAGAAAACCGCAGCTAGAGAAAGTCCTGGGTTCGAATCCCACCAAAAACTAATTTTTTTAGTTAATGTATGAGAAGTTTATACTACAAGCTTACAGGGTCACAAACATTTTTCTAATTGAAAAATGGTTGGTTTTTGTTGGATATAATAGGCAATAACAGTTGAGAAGATTCACTGGCATGACTAGTTTCGAACTCCGTAACAAGTTCATCATCAGATGCCTAACTACCGTGCCTGACAATTGATACCATCGTAAGATCATCAATCGTATATATTAGTATCGATCGAAGATCCCTACGCACTAACACACAATAAAACTCCCATAATTCTAACACAAGTACATAAAGCATTTTCCCTCCATGTTCTTTCTTTGATGTGTTGACATCTTTAAGCACGGGTAGGGCAATCTATCAAAGTGACCACATGCAAACAACACACAACGTTAGCATCACATACGTGGTTGTTGTACAACAATAGTCTCTGCCTGAAAACAAGTATGATGGTATTGATGTAGCGGCAGCGAAAAAACAAGCATGTCGTCGTCGCCAAAGAGTATTGGATAGTATAGAGAACTCATGGAACGAATTGAATGACTCAAAAGCATCACATACGTGGTTGTTATACAACAATAGTCTCTGCCTGAAAATTAATATAATGGGATTGATGTAGCGGCAGCGAACAACCAAGCAGGTCGTCGTCGCCAGAAAGTATTGAATAGTATAGAGATAGAGCGAATTGTATGACTCAAAAGCACTGGCGACATCTGGCGAATGATTCAAAACGTATTACTCTCTTGTTGTCATAATTTGGTCCATTAATAATTTTGATGTGAAACATTCATGCCTTTTGAAATATTTATGCTTTTTGTATTGTTATATGTAATAAAATTGTCGAACAGGTGCATTTATATGTATATTGAAATAATCCATAAAGAGAATAAGACTCGTTTCACCATATTCTTGTCGAAAGTTACTGGGCTAATTGGATCTTTGACACAGTTTGCATTTATACCCGGATTTAATCTTAACAGGAATATATATAAATTAAAGAGAATTGTGTTGTTGATAATTTCAAAGCCAACTAATATCATATACTAGTGTTTTAAAAGTTATAAATTGAAATAAAATACAATATCAGTACATTTTTATCAGATCGCATATCGCTCATGCTCCTTCACACTTTATCCTGTATAAAATTTCGATCAGCTGTTTCATCGAATCTCCCTAGTATTTGGCATCTTTAGCTGAATTGGAATATTTTTTCTGTCTTTTGAAATTTTTAATGTTCTCTCTAAAATTTTAAATATTCCATTTTAAATTTGAAATACATCAAGTGGATGATTGAATTGATATATATATTAAAAATTATGTTTGAAATTTGAAACACATCAATTGAAATTTTAAAGACGTCAATTGAAATTTTAAACACGTCAATTGAAATTTAAAAGACATCAATTGCAATTTAAAAAACATTTATTTAAATTTGAAAATTTCATATATAAATTCGGTTAACTATTTTTAAATTTCAACTATTCAACTATTTAACTATGTTTAATTCTTAAATTGGTTAACTATTTCTAAGTTTCAATTGATGTGCTTCAAATTTCAATTGATGTCTTTTAAATTTCAATTGAAGCCTTTTAAATTTCAATTAATGTTTTCTAAATATCAATTGATGCCCTTTAAATTTCAATTGATATTTTTTAAGTTTTATTGATATATTTAAAATTTCAAATGGAATTTTTATAATTCAAATCAAAAACAATTTTCAAATTTCAATTGATATTTTTCAAAATTAAATTGATATTTTTTGAATGTCAATTGAAAATCGGAATCGGAATTTCGATCACGTAATTTTTTTTGATAGCATTTTTAACAAATGACGAAGATTTCTAGGTATCTTTTAATTACTGTCATTATCACCAGCTCAAGTTATCCTACAGCTAAAGCTAACTAGCTAACTATAGGTTTAGGCTGTCGTTTAATATGGAATTTCAAAATTGTATATCTGTTAGTTAGCCCTAAAGAAAACTAAAACCTTTCACTGCGTTGTCCTGAACCGATTTTGTTCCAGTTGGAAACGTTGCGGCAGAATACAGGAACTCAAAACGGAATTGTGCATCTAACAAAAATATTGATTAAATGCCCAAAAATATGGAAGTTTCCAGTGTCGATGAATTAAACGAGGCAAATCGTCGAATTGCAACCTATTACAGGACACAGCAGCAAGTTGAAGAAGATGTGTTATTGCTGTTAACTTTGAAAGCAAGAAAAAAAGGAAAATATATTCACGTGATGTACAAACAGCGGGCCAGAGAAGATGCACACGATATCGTGATTGATCGACATTTGATGGATGTTAATTCGAAATATTATTTTCTTTTAAGTCGTCATCACTTTGAAGCTGTGCTGGAAATGATGAAATCTGATTTTTTTGTTTTAACAACAGAACAACATGTCAAAATATGATATTTCGTATCTACAGCACCGAAAACAACCTACGCGTAGTTGTTTTCGTTCCGTCGCCAAATGGTTAGATTTTCGTTGTTGATCGGCGCCGTTACGTTCCCAATTTGCGTCACCGATTTCTGGAACGATATATTATTTCGTAAATGTATAAATATTTATTTTCGGCGCCGATTACGGTGTAAACGGAAATTTAGCTTAACCAACCATTTTGGTAACGGCCATTAGTAGAGCATAACTCTTTTGCATCAAATTATGCTAACAAATTACTTTAATTAGCTCGGAATGCTACCTAAATTTCTATACTACATTGGCTAATGACGTACAGTAGTTTAGAATCTATTTCCATGGGCCAAAATTCACTAACTGTTGATGTTGTATACATTTTTGGGTTTTCTAAAAAATCGATTGTAGGCAAGGAGTTTAAGATTATTCTGAAAAAATAATATTGAAAATCGGGAAATTGGATATATTTTTCACAAACTTGACTCCATTTGTCAATTTTTGATTTCAACGAAAACAAAAACTTTAATATTTTGTTTTCTTTTTGACATATTTTGACGTAGTAATTGATAAAAATGTTCCCAACATTTTGTATTTGTTTTTTTGTTACACTTTTTGCAAGATTAGAAAATTGAAAAATTTTGACTTCAGTTTTCGAGTTTCTTCAACTCCCTTTTTTTAATTAAATTTTGAAAATTGAAAAAATTTGATTTCGGTTTATGAATTTCTTCAACTGTATCTCATTTTTTTTCGAATTTATAAAATTTAAAAATATGATTTAATATTCGAATGTCTTAAACTATATATCATATAATTCTGGAGATATAGAACTCAAATTGATTTTATTATAAAAAGTGGATTTTAATACAGTAACTATCGATTGGATGTGCCGAACACTGTTCGGGTTTGTTAATTAAATAAATTACAAAGAAGTACAATTTTTTTTCAAATTTGTTTTATGAACTTAATGTAAATTTGTTTCGTATAAGCAGACCACTACAATATAAAATGAAATATTTGTTTACAAAAATTCTTCAAACATGTGTTTTTAAGTCGAATACCTTTTGTTTTCATCCCTCAAGTTTCATAGATGGCACAATAAATAAATAGCCTAACGTCCCGTCTATTTAACACAAAAAATACCTTAAAAAAATCAAACTCATTTAAAAGTTATGAATGTTTGAAAGTTCGATATATGTTTTTTAGTTTTGTTCATTTTAAAATATAAAATATTACGTACAATCAATTGAATAGCCTTCCACGATCCAAAAAATTTAATTGGTTTCATTCTCTTTATACTAATTTTAGAACCCGCAATCTCGACTCCTCATTGCTCCCGTTTGTATGGTATCTTCCCCGATGAGAACAAATGCGATGTCTTCTGGAACTGCTGGAACGGTGAACCCTCTAGATATCAATGTTCTCCCGGTTTAGCGTACGATCGTGATGCTCGTGTCTGTATGTGGGCCGATCAAGTGCCAGAATGTAGAAACGAAGGTAAATTTCCATCTTTCAACTGCCACGTGTAAACGAATCCAATTCTAATTCATCATTTTAAATTTGCAGAAGTTGCCAATGGTTTCTCATGTCCTGCTGCCGGTGAGTTGGCCAATGCTGGGTCTTTCTCCAGACACGCACATCCCGAAGATTGCCGTAAATACTATATTTGCTTGGAAGGTGTTGCCCGTGAATATGGTTGCCCCATTGGTACTGTTTTCAAAATTGGTGACAGTGATGGCTCTGGCAACTGTGAAGATCCCGAAGATGTTCCCGGCTGGTAAGTCAAGTCTTTATGTTCTTCTATTTCTTTGTCTTTGATTTTTATGGTGGCGGTAGCTTTTAAGCTTTGCCTTTTTTCGTTTTCTTACACACACACACACACATGTTCTATAGTTTGTTAAGCTCCTCAGCTGCTTGCTTCTTGTGTTTTCTTTTGTTCTCTATTTATTTGTTTTGTTTTCCATGCAAATCGTACGTATTTCCCTTGTGCAATGTTGCGTATAACATTACAATTTTCACCAAATCTTCTACTTTATTGTGGAAAACCAAAAAATTAAAACATTACACTCCTTTACCGCTCACATAAACAAATTCCTCCCCTTTACATTACAGCGAAGACTACTATGGCGATTTGGATTTGAAGAGCATCCGCAAAAGTGAACTTTTAGCTGGTCTGAATAGTGAAGGTCGTAACAAGAACAAAGCCAAGGCTGCCACCACCTCATAAGCTCACCACCACCCCTCACCACACCACCAAAACCAACCCAACAACATCACAACTCAATTTCTTACCACATTAACACCATACAATACAACACACTACAGTGGACACAAACTTTTACAAGAACAACAAGAAACTTTGAACTACAACAACATCGAGTGAAAACAGGAAAATTTTGGTACATTTTTCTACTAAATACAAAAGTAACCGCTACAACCACCCCCACAACTATTCCTCCACTAAAAATCCTTCCAAAAACAAACAAAAAGAAGATCTAAAAGAGTTGTTGTTAAGTTCCCTGTCTTCCCACACATCCAACCATGTTGTCATGGGAGACTTAAAGAAGTCAACATGATAGGCGAAAGAAGAAGAAAATCATATTTCTCGTCGTCGTATATAGAAACTTGCAACTGAAATTGTCATTTCTCTGTTACAGCTTTTTATTTTTCGGTTTATTTATATTAATCTTTCGTTAAAAAAATAGATTTTTGTTTTAATTTGTTTGTATTTTATTTTGATTTCGTTATACTTTCAAAATCATGTACAAAAAAGCTGTCAGAGAATTAAAACTTAAAAATGAGATATTAATCAGCAGAAAGAGGAAAAAATGAGAAAAAATTATCAAAATTTTTATGTAGAATGTCATAAAATGTATATTTAGACATTTTTTTTATAATTTAAGTGATTTTTGATTATAAGTTTATAATTTTATTAAAAATAAAAACAAAACCAATATATAAAAAAAATATAAAAACATTAAACCCACTTTGTTTTCTTACTAATTTTTTAAAAAAAAAATAGCGTAACATAAGCAACTTCATTAACAGTTAATTTATAAAATTTACAACAGTATCATGTTGATGTCCATACATTCCTACATTCCAAAGTTCAAAATTTAAGTTCCCAAAAAAATAAAAAATAAAATGTTCGCTTACATTAAACCTAGGGCGCCTAAGGTTCCTACCATTTTACCTAAAAGTTATGAGCGATTGTAGTGCATGTAAACAAACAACTTCCCTCAAACTTCCAAGCCACATTAATTGCTTTACAAATCTCCCTGTAACCCACAACTTACATCATCCCTCGAAAAAGTTAAGGGATCGTATACATTTTTAAACAACTGAGTAAGTTTAAGGTGTTTGGTTAAAGATTTATGAGACTCTAATTTGATACATTTCAGTCCTAAGTCTCCACTGTAATGGCCGTGTTAGACTGTTAGAGAAATCCTTGGATATGCCAACAAATGTATTTGGTGAGAGCGGACGGAATAGTGTGAACTTGAGGAGAACGGTTTGCAGACAACATTTTGACAGATCTGTTAAATTTATGCGATCAGGGTTGTACTTTGAATCATACATGGGTTTTTTAGTTTCCATTGGATTTTAATTTGCATTATTTTATCTAATGCAAATGCAAAAGAATTACTATTGTTCGCAATGGAATCCTTTTATTTATTTTGAATTTGTTTTACTGCTGGCAATTCTGTTTTTAAAGTATTTTATATGTAGAGGTTTGTGGTTGTTATTGGTATTGCCTCGCAATCATAGGCCAATACATACATAGATACTTTTATTCGCTCAATAAATTAAACGTCATAGGTACGGTGGAAAGTAACCATTGGATGGTGGAAAACATGGGTTCAATAATACCAGATAGAGGCAATACTAAACAACGTTCAACAAAGGAACAACAACCGAATTTCGTTTTTTTGTGGCAAACTAGTTGTGTTAAATACAATGCAAATGTATACCAACAATAAAAGTCAAGGAAAAGGTGCAAAATACATTTACATTTTTCAGTTCTACTCCAAAACGACATGAAAAAGTTAGGTGGACATATTTTGTAACTCCACCTGGTGTAAGGTAATTTTAAATTTAATTGCTCTCATTTCCACAAACCTACGACGAAGAGTTGAAATTCAAATTAAACAACTAATTATAATTGTCATAAAATTCAGCAGGGACGATTTTTGTTTATTCGGCTTTTTTATTGGTACTTTTTAATATTATTGTTCAAGCTCGAGGCCATTCTATATCTCCATTAATAGAGATACAGTTTTTTTAAAAAAGGAGTTTTGCAAATGTTTCCCTGTGATTCCTGGCAAACCGTATAGCTATTTCAGATCTAGCCACAGATCTTCATCAGCGGTTGTTTGGAATGATGCTATTGAAAAATTCATCAAATTAAATGCAAAAAAAATCTCATTTGAATCGAGAATTCACTTAATGCAAGTGTTCGAAAAATATAGCAAGCAAAACACACAAGAAAACATTTGCAGAAACTTCTTTCCATCTACAGAGAACCATTGGCCCTCATTAGACATGTTTTTTGTTGTTGCCTAAAAGACTACACAATTTTATTTTTACATACAATAACAATTGCATGCAGTTTCGTCGTGCTCCACGTTGTTCAAATTCATCAGGGATGATTTTTGTTTATTCGGCCTTTTTATTCGTAGTTTTGAATATTATTGTTCAAGCTCGAGGCTATTCCATATCTCTATTAATAGAGATATATTTTTTTTTTGAGAAACATTTGCAAAACTCCTGTTTTAAAAAAACAATATCTCTATTAATAGAGATATAGAATGGACTCGAGCTTGAACAATTAGAAAATTGTCATAAAAATAATTTGCCCCATGTATGCTTTGAATAAAACGTACAAAAACAAAGAAACCGTCAATAAAATGTTTATGACGAGTTACGCACTCGTCATCTAAAAGCTCACAGAAGAATTTCAAATTAAATGATACTAAAATGAAATGCCTAACTGTGAAACTGAGCATTTGTCTTAGTTTACAATTTGCTTTTTTCTATTATATTTTTATTTTGTAGCTGTTGTATTTTGTCTGTCACTTTGCAAAAATATGCTTTGGCATTCTCCAAAACTATTAGTGTAAATCGAAAGCTTACCGTAAGATTTTTTTCAAATGATTTTTATTCAAAATTCATTCAAAAGTTTTGGATTTGCCGGAAAACAAACAGCATTTAGTTACCAGATATCACGATATTAAAAATAACAAATTTCTCTGAACGGAAAGCAAGATTATAGCTATTGGAGATCAGTATGGGAGGAGTGAATTTTCGTAGTATATGTTTATCCTGAATTGCTTTGAACAAAAACTACGTTTTGGTATTAAATTAAGCATTTAATGGCAGTTTCTTCAACATACATAGCGTCAGCTAAAATGCAAAAGAATGTAACTACAATTTTCATTTTGTTCAAAGGAGTTGAAAAAAAAAATTATTAAAAAAGCAACAAATGCAGTTTGCCAGTATATTTTCGAATCCTACTGAAAGTAAGACTCTACTTTAGCAAAGATTTGAAAATTGGAATTGAAAAATTAATTCCTCACCCTTTTACGAGGATTGTTTCTTCTCTTGGAAATTTAAAATAAAATTGTAGTAGTAGTACGATATGTAGTACCTGAATGAATCCAAGTTATTCGAAAAGAATAGATTACAGCCAAACTGGCAGTGAATGCAATTGGTTTCCCAACACCTTACTTTCCCACTAAATTCCTTGATGTGACTGGGATGTGCTTCTCATTCCGATGTTCCGTGTCTGTTTAAGATTGACTAAAAAGCCGCATTCACGATGCCAGATAGAATTTTGTAAATCATCCCCTCTCGTTCGGACTCACAGCAATTCATATAATGACTTTTTGTTTGTTGTACAAAAATGTTGTTTAATTTTGTCGCAGTAGTAGGTCTATACTATAGTATTAAGCGGTAGATGACACTGTACCCCGAATTTAATTTTCAAACTTAAAAACATTAATGAAAATAATGTTTGTAAAATCTTTTAATAGCAAATATGTTTAAATACATTAAAAAATTTTAATATTCAAAATACAAACCTGGATGTAACATTCGAATCATGATGAAGCTAATAGAGGTTGTGTTATAAAAACAACTTAAATTATTTGATATTCTGTCTATTCATTACATGAACAATCAAATCCAAATGTATTTCGTTTTTGTAATTGTTGGCTTACTTTTATTACTGACATACATTTGTGTTGAACTGGACACGAAAACAAAATATATTTTACTATTCCCTTGATATATTGACCATAATATTGGTATCACCTGTTATAAAAAAAAACACCTCGATTCGAAGTAAACTGTTGCTTGCATTGCGTACGCCTATTAAAAATGTCGCTTGCATTGTGATTCTTGCTTAAGGCATCATCTGTTTGAAGGTTGCTCGGGGCGGTTCCAAACAGTCTCATAACTAATGGAACAATTGAAGTTTGACAACTCTGTTACTTTTTGAATATTTTGCTTTTCGGCAAAAAAAACCCTTTTGTTTCTCAACACAGTCTCCTTTTGCCCGATATATTAAGTCCATAGTGTTTCCAATTTTTGTATTTCTTTCAAATAATCGAGCATGTGATGAGAATCGCGCGAATCATGCGATTGTCATCACATGGCCGAATATATTTTCTTAAGGTCTTGAAAATAGGCGTTGGTCCCAATGATTTCACTGAGGGTGAAAGCTGGAGAATATGTAGGATGAGGTAGAAATTCGTAGCTCAATTTATGGATTTTTTCATGGAGACTGCAAAACTGTGCGCCGGTGCGCCGAGCACTTTTGTCTTCACCAAACGCTTCGTTTTTCCTTTAAAAAATATCGTTTCTCCTTTAAAACAATATCGAATCTGTGCACCAGCAGAGAATAATATTCGCCGATGATTGTTTTACCCTTTTAAGATCCATAGAGTAATATGTAAAGAGTTTCCATGAGTGTTTCAGTTCCACCGAATTTTCATCGTTCTAAATTATAGTTTCGATACACTTTGAATTTATGTCAGAGTTTGGACGTAATATGAATAGAAATAAAATAAATTGGGTTCCTCGACTGACGCAAGTGACAGCAGATTCGAAATAAAGGAACCCAAATTTGTACTGAAAAGTTTCTATAACATTACGTACTCATTCGATAGGAAATGACAAGATTGTGGAACTCAAATCAACTTCGTTTCGTCGTTCGAGATAGAGGAACAGGCTGAAATTGTAAACATATATCAATTTCGTTGTCTATTTCCAAGTTTAATTTCTATATGATTTGGAAAGTCTATATCCAAATATGCTCTTGACCGGTCCCGAATGAAAAGCTAAGCGAACGAATGTTAGTCACTTGCATTCGACTCAAATTGGGTTCCTCTAAGTCGAAGTTTTCGTTCGACTGACTATATGTTTGTTCCCAAATGAGAGCACATTCGAAATAGAAGAACCAAAATTTGTACTGAAAAGTTTTGAACAATTTTATATTTTCGTTCGATTTGAAATGGGAAGTTTGTGGAACCAAAATCAACTTTCTTTCGACTAGAGCTTTAGTTCGAGAACGAGGAACCAAAATCGTTTCCCATTACATCCTATCAAGGGATTGGGGGAAGCTTCTCACAACCAGTGAGATGTGCCCTTTCTAAATTTTCACTCACTGATTGGGATCGACAGTTTTACACTGGTTCCGAACGGTATTTCGAGAAGCTTTTTCATGCCTAAGTACTTGATAGTGTCCTCATCACTAAGCGAGGTGGCCGTCGGCGAATTAAATGCAAGGTGGACAAAGCAGGGACTGAAGCACCGTTCTCGCATACAAGAGTCATTGCACCACCGACGGTCGGAGATCGAGGAACAGGATAGAAAATTCTAAGCAACTGTTGCTAAAATTTGGTGCAAAAATTTATTAGGAGATCTGTGGAAGTACTGGGCTGAATTCGGGACTACAACGGACTTGATGACCACCTAACTCTCAGAGAACACATTGCCCCAATGGGTGCTGGACTGTTATCCATCAGCCGACCGCGACCATTCCCCATTGTAAGAGATGCCTTAGCCTAATGGCCTGCCTATAATGCCCATCGGCAACACTACATTCAGTGCACCAGTGGGAGTGCTGCGTAGATCACCCGTGATGCATATCGTCACCATTCTCTGAATCCTTGTAACTTGGTTTTGTCGAGGGCTCAGGTAAGCTCAGCCATGTTCTGAGTCTTTCGTTAAAATCCACCGAATCGTTAAGATCGAAATAAGAACGGAATAGTTTACCCTTTCCGGGGGGTTAGAATTCAAATTCTTTATTGATCATTAATTTACGAAGTAATTTGATTTTGAGGAATAACATCAACTGATTCACTCGGTGACAACACTCCTCTTAGCTTGAGAACACTCGTCTTGGTTTGATTACAATCTTCTGGGGGCACTTGTCTTTGCTTGACAACACTCTTCTGGGAGCACTTGTCTCGGCTTGACATCAAGTGACAATACTTGCCTTGACTTGACAACCCTTCTGGGGTAGTTGTCTGGGCTTAACACTACTCCTCTGGGGCATGTTGCGCACTGGCCGATTCAAAGTTGATCGGGAACTCAGTGTCTTGCACACGCGATTATTAGGACTCGGTTATCATGGGATAGACTGAATGGACACAGTAAGTGTAGGAACAGTAGGCCGGAGCCACTGTGTAAGAGCAGTGAGTCATTGCCCCTGTGTAGGAACAGTGAGACGAAACCGCTTTATAGGAACAGTGAGCCGAAGCCCCTATGTAGTAACAGTGAGCCGAAGCCCCTGAGTAGGAACAATGAGCTGAAGCCCCTGTGTAGGAACAGTTAGCCGAAGCCCCTGTGTAGGAACAGTGCGCCGAAGCGCCTGTGTAGGAACAGTGAGCCGAAACCCCCGTGTAGGAACAGTGAGCCGAAACCCCTGTGTAGGAACAGTGCGCCGAAACCCCCGTGTAGGAACAGTGAGCCGAAAACCCCGTGTAGGAACAGTGAGCCGAAACCCCTGTGTAGGAACAGTGAGCATAAGCCCCTGTGTAGAAATGCATTTACACCGTCGTTACTAAAGAACGGATCCCAAAATTGCTGCTGGCCTTTGCAAAACTAGAGCCCCAGCTAAAATGCTATAACCTTATCCGGTTGTTTGCTCGGAGGCGACGCATTGAGACTAGCCAACCTTAAGACTAAGTACCATCGCTGTAGTGACGCAAATGAGAATTGCATCCAAGCACTCATTCTCGTGTGGTCATTAAACTAGTTCGCTGCTACTATGTTCACAAAGTCGACAGAGCTTGTGGGTTTGTCAGTAAGTGTGATTGTTCGCATTGGTTGGTGCGGGTGATATATAGGATGCTTAGGTGTCGGTAGAGTAGGGACGTAAGAGGGTGTGATTGGCGGTGACTGTATAGTATTACGTACGGACGTATCATGACGTCAGGTTACATACTATTCAGTAGTACCCATAAAAGATACATAAAGAGGGGAAGAGGGGAGGGGTATAGGGCTATCGACATCTTTCACGCCGTTTCCACTATGATGGGTTTGAAACTAATGTAAACTTGCTGTCCAAAATATCACCCAGGCATTTGGCACACACTGCAAGATTAGTTTCAGAACCATGCAACGTGATATGTTCCACGATCGGTATTTTATACCTTCCAGTGAAAATTTCCAACTCAGTCGTGCCGTGTTTCCGTGTAGCCCATTTTCAAACCCCCCCCCCCCCCCTTTTAAAATAAAGTCACGAAGCTTCACTAGATAATGCCCCTTAGGGTACTGGGATACTTACCCCCTTATACGATATCTATATCCACATATGCAACACTTTTTTGATCCACCTTTTCGACAGTGACCTGTATTCTTTTTAGCACAAGGTTCCATAGAAGTGGAGACAAGTTTGATAATAGCATCTGCTACATATAAGTATTATAACTGGCCTTACATTGTAAATAGTGTGATACCTTTAGTTCTGTTAAGAAAATAATACCATAAACCGCAGTTAAACCAAATGTTAGGTTTATTTAACAACTGTCGTTGCATATTTGTTTGGTATTACATGTTGAATAAATACTTTTATTAATTATCACTTACTACCTTTAACTAAATACGTAATTTACTAAATTTTTTCAATAATAATAGTAACAAGATGCAGTTGATATCTAGTAGTTATAACATTTGTTGACTTAGATCAAGAGGTTTAATTTTTTGCTAAAGTTTTTCTCATAAAACGATGCGGGTCCTTAGTGGCTTTGAGCAAATAGTTTCCAAGTGACTCTTCACTTTTATTTATGTTGCTCGTACACAACTACGTACCATTACAACCACTTCAAATAGCATTACAGTGATGACTTTTGCTTACACATATAATATTACACTTGAGTGTGGATGCACCAGAGAGAGAGAGCTGATAATAATTCTAAGCACAGATTGTGTTTTATCTAGCCAAAAGACAAGGACTCGTACTGCGAGGATATAAAACAACCAGAATAGAATACAAAATAAAGCAAGCTTATCCAATTAAAAGTTGTTTGCATTATATAAACACATATTTAGTCTATACTATATAGGGGTAAGGGTGTGATGGAGAGGGAGAAACAAAAAAGGTAGAAAAAAATAACAACGGAGGAATTTCGAGAAAAACTCCCCAGAGAGAGTGGGAAATGGAAAACGTAATTTGTGGACTCTTATTTTCTGTATATTAGATAAAAAGTATTTAAGTTGGGAAAATAAGAACATATACTTGAGCATTGACATAATGGAACATAGTGTTCTAGAGCAATTATGTAATGGAAGGCCAAGGAACCTACGGTTTTTTTTTTGCATCCAAATGAATGTTTTGGGAGCTTAATAGTAACATTTAAAAATATTCGAAGTAATGTTTTTTAGAAAACTCCGTTCAAATTAATAGCAAAGGACGATTTTGAATCAAAAATATAAAAGTAGTATGCTATTTAAGCCGGTCCGATCAAGGTATGAGAATGATTTTTGTGTTGGGTCATACGGGTTGAATTTTATGTTTCGGTATTAGAGAAATAATCATCGAAAATCACTTTATTGTTTTTCAAAATATTCCCCATGAAGACTTATACACTTTTGCAAGCGTTTGAACCAATTGTCGAAACACTTTTTCCACTCTGATTGAGGTATCTCCAAAACATGCATTCTGAATGCAGCAACCGCTCCTTCAGATGTCGAAAAACGATGACCTCTCAGTTTGTTTTTTACGTACGGGAATAAAAAGAAGTTATTCGGTGCCAAGTCAGGACTATACGGCGGATGACCCATCAAATCGATGTTTTGGGTGCTCAAAAATGCAGTTGTTTCAGCCGATGTGTGAGAGCTCGCATTGACGTGGTGAAGAGTGGTCCGTTTTCGGCGGTTGGGTTTCCTGATTTCTTGGAAGACAACTGGCAAACAAATGATTATGTACCACTCAGAATTCACTCTTCTGCGTTGTTCTAGTTACGGTTGCGACATGTCCGGTTTTTCCGAAAAACAGGCGACCGACCATTTGCTTGGAAGTGCTTCGGGCGCGAACAACTTTTGTTGGATTTTACTCACCTTGAAACACCCATACAATTGACTGCTGTTTACTTTCGGGCTCATACGCGTAAATCCAGGATTCATCACCTGTCACGATGTCATAGACGTGTTTCGAAGCACCGTGATAGTGTTTTTGGAGCATTTCTTTCAACCAATCGACACGAGCCTTTTTGAGCGATTGACAAATTGTGTGGGATCCAACGCGAACAAATGTTTTTGACAGTCAAATGTTTATGCAATATTGAATGTATGCTGGTCCCACTAATGCCTAAGGTTGTCTCAATCTCACGATAGGTCACATGACGCTCTTGCAAAATCAGTTCGCGCACAGCATCAATGGTTTTCGGAAGAACAGCTGATTTTGGACGATCTTCACGAAATTCGTCTTGGAGTGAACTACGACCACGATTGAAGTCACCGTACCATCGATAAATACTGGTCGACGATCGAGCTTCATCGCCAAAAATTTAATTTAGTTCATCCATGCACTGTTGCTGCGTTAATCCACGTCGAAAGTTGTAAAAAATAATCGCACGAAAATGTTCACGATTTAGTTCCATTTTTGGGCCGAGATGAATCTTTTAAGTTACTGTAAACAACACAAATAGCGCTCGTATGTCAAATCGTTCTGAGTACGCATAACGTCAAAAATGTCCAACTTTACGATAGAGCTGTCAGTTGCCAGATTGCAACACTAGGGTTGCCAAATAACTTTCAACCTCGTATCTGAGTTGCCTACTTGATTCGGAAGCTCTATTGATAACAAAACAAATTGTCTATTCTCCTTTTCAGAATGATTTTATTTTGTTGTTCAAGCTTTTTTTTTACCTATTTTGCTTCTTATTTTTGACGTTTCGCTACATTGGTGTATCTAAAATACAAAGCAAAACTGAACTAAAGCTCGAAGAATTTCGAATATCTTTTTTTCAAACGTTATTTTTCAACGTGTGTGGCCCAAAGTCTGCAACTCAATCTAGGAATATCAGCTCAGCATTTCAGGCACCGGCATGGTGAGAATTTTGCACAAAGATTTCGGATTACTCGCTTACAATGTTCAATTGACTCAGCAATTGAAAGCTAATTTAAGGCTTCTCAGTTTGGGTCTTACACAAGCTTCAATCGGACATCGAATTTTTCCCGAAAATCATATTTTCTGACGAGGCGCATTTTCATCTTCACGGCTATGTCAATAAACAAAAGTGCAGCATCTGGAGATCGGAAAACAACCAGATCATTGTCGAGAAACAAATTGTATCCAAACAGCGTGAAAGTTTGGTGTGGATTTTGGTCCGGTGGCATCATTGGCGCATTGTTTTCGGAAATGCTGCTGGAAAGGCTATTACAGTCAACCGGGAAATCCATAGAGCCATGATTACGGACACCTTATGGGCTGAGATGGAAGATAGGAAAATGGATAATCTTTGGTTTCAGTAGGATGGCGCACCATGTCACACAGCTCATCAAATAGTCGATCTGTTGCGCAGTTTGTTCGGTCATCGTTTTATCAGCCGTCTTGGTGGCGACAATTGACAGCTTCGGAGCTGCGATTTGACCGATTTAGACTTTTCTTGTTGGGTGGCGTTAAAGACCAATGCTCTACGACTAATCCATTCTTACGACTAATATCGTCCTAGCCTTTCGTGAGTTACAACCAGAAACCGTCAACAAAGACTTGGAAAATTTGACTGACAGGATGAGGTACTTGGAAGCCAAACGCGAAAGCCACAAGAACGTAATCGAGTCCAATAACTAATGGCAATATTTGTTTTTTCTAATATAGCCATAATATACCAAAACAAATTAAATTTAATTCACTTTATTTAATTTTGAAATTATACTTCTATTTGGGCCACCCGTTAATAGGCGTTTGAAACTAAAAAGGTTGTACATGTCACCAAAAATTAAACCCTTACATTCCTTGACGGGATTGGAGAGAACTTCTCGCAACCAATACGATTTCTAGCAGTGTTGCCACTTTTTGAATAACTATCCAAAAATGCGACATTTTCAATCTTTTGGGATAATTTTGGATAATGATATTTTTGTCTAATTCTTGTGTAATTTCACGTGTCACCAAATGTGTTGAAACATTAAATTTGTATTTCCGTAACCCTTTTAATATATTTTTAATAATATCTTCGTTGCAAGGCAAACACTTGTAAGTTTAAAATATGGTGATTTTAATTCATGTCAACAGCTTAGTGTTTTCTGCCGAACTTTTTTCGTCGACATATCTATTTAAAGGGTGTCTAAGTAAGAATGAACATTTTAATTTTAAAATAAAGACACGTATTATTTGAGTTAGTTGTGATTTTGTTATTGGATTGAAAAGAAGACATGTCGCGATTATGTATGGAGCAAAATATTCGTCAAATGGCCCCCACGGCTGTGATAGCAGGCCGATACTTTACTCGTGAAAATTTCCACGACTTTTTCACAGTGATGTGGGTGTAACTCACCGATGACGCGTTAGATCTCGGATTTGACCTCAGGACTTGTTTTTGGGTTATTCGCATAATCCCGAGATTTCACAAAACCCCAAAAAAAGAAATAGCGAGGCGTTAAACCGAATGATCTTGGTGGCCAGTTGACATTACAATTTCTTAATATCCAAACAAAATTGGTATCATTTATACGGTTTGGTAACATGGTAACATTTTATTCATTTTGGTAACATTTTGAAAAGAAATAGTAAGTATAAGAAAAAACATTTGACTCCAAACTTCTATTAGAAAATGTGTCCAAATATGATCTAAAATGTTACTTACAAACAGAAGAAAACATGAAGCAGTGGCAACACTGTTTGGGAGAATTGAATGGTTATGGGCCTAAACAAAATACGCGCTTGCCGTCGTTCGCACTAAAAAACCAAATATATTCGTCTCTTTGGCACTAATGAACTCCTTCTGCTGTTTAAATTCACTTTTGAAATCAATAAACTTCCAAATGGAGACAAGTTCACATTCCCCAGAAAAAATAAAGTGGAAAAATATAACTAAAAACGGAAAAATATTTCAAATGAAATGTTATTTATGATTAAGGCATAAATTCTCTTGCCTTCGACCGGGTTTGTTCTGAATTTATTTCCCTATTTACTTAGATTTTTCTCTTAATTTTTTCTGGAACCAAAATGTTCCGTGCGTACTTTAATTTGTGATTGATTATAAAAGCGTTATAGCGAATTTACACCGCCGTTTATCGCGGCTAGGTAAGCGATAACCTTGTTCTCTAATCTGCCGTTTACACCACCCAATTTCAGATTAAATTCACATTTTAGTTGGCAACTCAGTGAGTGAAAACTGGAAAGCGCACAGCTCAGTGATTGTGAGCAGTTCTCCCCAGTCCCTTCATGGGATGTAATGGGAAACCATTTATTTATTTTAGTTGGCAACTCCGTGCTTAGACCATAAACCAACAATGGTATAGAGAAGAAAATTTACTCATGTAGTGGAATGCCAACAAAGAAAACGAGTAAAGCGCGTGGTTTCTCTGCTCTCTCTCTCTCTTCGTTGTATATTTCAATACACGGGCAGTTTTCTGATGATAATATTGTATCTAACTATAGAAATTGCAATCATATTTAAATAAAATAACATAAAGTATGTAAAAAGAATGAAATAATCAAGTTATGACGCGCGAAAGAAATGAGTTTAAGTGAATCGCATCAATTTTTTTGGTTCTCTTCTACTAGGGTTGCCAAATTCTCTACTTGTACATCCTTTTTGCTTAGACAAACTCCGCGCTGAGACAAAACTATCAAAGACGACGGCACAACAGAAAAATTAAGTTGGCGGCTATTGGTTTTTCCATTTTGTACAAATATGGAATGTTTGTGAAATAACTGAACCTTTAGAATTGGATCAGTGAGTCAAATCGGGCCAGTAGATAAAATCTGCTCACAGTTTCAACCAATATTTATATTGGCGGCGGCGTGAACTTCAAAAAAGTTTTGGTGGCGGCGACGCATCGGAAAATTTCTGATCGGCTTTCATTTGTCTAGCAGTTGATTTTTTGTGTATGTTTTTATTATGGTTGCATTTTTTTAGTAGCTAACAGTGTTGCAAACTTCAGTTTCTACAGATTAAATTGCAATCCTCTGGGTTATCGCGGGTTAACGGAGTTAATCATGGAAATGCGCTAATCTGCACTAAATAATTTTCCATTGCAATTGAAAGGCAATAAAATTCAAAGAAACTGAAGTTTATGTTTATTTTATGCTTTGTTTTTTGTAATCTTTATATTGATGTAGGTATGTAATATGATTATCTATAGTTAATTATTTTAAATAAACATTTAATGCTCTAATGGCCAGTTTCACAGTTGAAAATTCTCCATTTTAATGTACTTTAAATCATAGATAAAGTAAACAAATAGATGAAGCACAAGTGTTAGGAACATTTTAGTGTAATGGTTTGTTTTCTAGATGTGGTTGAAAGCAATAAATGGGATTTTTTTGTTCCCAAGCAAAAAGTCACAAAATATGACAATAAAAATCTAAAATTTCATATCAAAGAAAAAAATAATTTTCAACAAAAATATCAAGAATACAAGAATACAACACGTTACTTAAAGTAGAATATCTGATGGCCATCGAATTACAAAGCCACGTCACCACCGTCTATGTCCTAATAAATTGGTTCTTCCTCCGGTTCAGCTACCATTCCTTGTTGAGAGTCCTCAGACACTCTAACGGCTTTGGAATCTGCGACCACAGAAGTTGCTACAGTTTTTGGCGGGGAAGTTTTTAGATTAAAAAGGCATTCCGGGATGTTTATCTTTGGGCGGTCTTGCGGGTTTTCTCCTATTGATATCCCAACACCGGCCTCATGACTTTGAAATAGTTTTTTATATAAGAAACAAATGCTATTATGTAAAATCACATAAATTTTGTCACATTTTCAATTTTTAAAATTACTTTCACAAAAATTTCCCACAATTTTGAATAAACGTCAATGAGAATTATGGGAAACTTCAGTGAAAGCTACTCTAGTACAGGACAGCACCTAGTGAACAAAGTTGGCAATGGTCGCGCTATATCTATTATTTCCTTTATCTATGCTTTAAATGCCCGATACTTGTCATTTAAATGTCATTTAATATGAAAATTTTCTGTGAGCTTTTAAATTGAGCTTTTAAATGACGAGTGTGAAACTCGACCTAAATGTTGGTGACTTTTGGTATTTTTTTTGGAAAATTCTGGTAATTAAAAAATTAGCCCTGTGGCAACCGTGGGTATGACAGTCCATTAAAAACTGATTCAAGAACACCGTGAGTAATGTAGCCCTCTCTGGCTATTGTTTGTGGATATCATTTTCGGGAATAGCTAAAATGATTGACTTCTATCGATTTTAAGATTTTTATTTCCATAATCCTTTGATACTTTTAAACTTCACTTTAAAGTTTTGTTCACTTTTAAAGTTTTGGCAAAAGAGCATCAGAAAATATAATCCTCGAAATAAAATATTTAATCTATTAGTAATTGTCCATCCACTCGTTGCTTTGAATCATTCTACTCAAAGAGTCGACTACATTTAAAATATGTAATTGCGTAAACAATACAAACAAAAGTTATTAATATTAAGACATATTTCTTTTAATCTCAAATACATACAAACAAACTCTGTAAAATTAGGTCCTAACGAAACCATATCGTTGGAAACGACCTACCCTCACAACCACAACGTGCGGCTCACGCATTTCTTGAGTATTTAAAAAATTAAAGAAAGCAAGGGAAGGACTTTAGCCTCTGTGTGGATAAAAAAAAGGAGTGCAGAAGTAGAAGATGAATGAATGACAATGGCAAGATCCTGGTAGTTGACTGTTTGACTTAGAGCTTAGCACACACACACATACAGCTAACTATATACCTACAAACAAAGACTGTGTGCACTTATAAGTTTTGTTACTAAAGCCACAAAAAATATAATCCTTTTTTGTGTTATTTTAGCTTTAATTAATTTTAATGACGATAAGCGCAACAAAAGCAGACTTAAAAAATACACACATACGCACTCACACTCACACACACACACACACATGGTTGAATAAAACAATTAAACAAACAAAAACATAATCGCAATTAAGAAATGAAATATGTTTTATTATATACGAATGTAATAAGATTACGTTCAAATCGTTTTTATTAAAAACTTTACGTCATGTGAGGGAGACACGGAACGAGATTCTTATGTCTCAGAACCGAAACCACAGAGTCCTTTACATGTGTAGGGGTTCATATTAATTAGTACAGTTGTCATATCTCTAGGGAAATTATGAAGAATTTACGTAACTATCCATGTTTTAGTTTCATGGGTTTAATCCAAAATACAATAAAATATCAATCTGGTTTATTTATACTTACAATTTTTCCATATTGACATTTTGGTTTCATATTTAGGAAAATCCTAACCAAACCAGTACATAACTTTCAGTCGGGTGAACCGACTTAATCATACCCTCACCCTAAGTCATCCATTGCGTGGGACCATATTCAATAACAGATTGACATTGCACTAAACATTATTGAATGCCTAAATTAGCTGGTTTCCTCCCAGTTGTTGCCAAAATTTTGATTAAGAACTGTTATGATTTATTGGAGATATCGAGTCGGCAACCCGGAAATACGCCCAACTTTTGTATGGGAGGTACGAAACTGGCCGTGGCACAATAGTCAGTTATTAATTACATAGTAGCTTATAGCAAAAGTTTGCCTTGTACCGAATTTTATTAAGATAGTTTGTAGTTTACGAGAGTTATCGTGTCGATCAACCTGTCATCCGCCAAACTTTTATATGGGAGGAACCAGAATGGGTGTGGCAAACAGCTCATTTTCTACAGGAGAGTTTTATTTGACTAAATAGTGACTAGTACAAACTTTCATTAAGATTGGTTCGGTTGTGCGGGACTTCTCGTGCCGAACAACCAGACGCCAAAACAAATTTTGTACTGGAGGTACCACAATGGGCGTGGCAAAATCACCCTTGTTTTAATCGGTGATTGGCGTTTGATAACGTGAAGCATTTTACCTAATTTCATTAAGGTCGGAAGTGTTTCCCGTGATTTATCGCATTGGCAACCCTGACGAACACCCTGTTTTGTATGGATGGTACCAGAGTGGGCGTGACAATCTCGGCCATTGCCTCCAGTTAATTGGGCATTTACAGATTATTACCCGGTGTGTGAGTTGAAGCTAATCACATCAATCTACACATGTACATGAGCCGCGCACAATACCCATTGCACCACGGACGGACACACATTATTTAGATATGTTTAAATCAAATTTTGGTTTAATTTTTCCACTACAATTGAGTTACCTCGAAAACATGAATATTGAACGCATCAACTTCAAACAAGTCACAGGCAGCTAAATCAGGTCTGTATGAAAGGTGGCCAATTAAGTTCGATATTTCGACCTGACAGAATATTCTTTACAATGTTTATAAAAAAAAACCTCAATTAAAAATTAATTCCTAATCCTTTAAGAGTTTTCGTAAGTCTCATAGACATTATTAAAAATGTTCATAAAAATCTTCCATATTTAAGGAAAGTAGTTTTAAAGAAGACTCAAAATATATATTTCATTAACTAAATGTATAACTTAAGTCATCGATATCTTGTATTTGGGTGCCATTGTATACTTAAGAATTCATATTGGATTTAGAGTTATCGTCACATATATCATGAGGAATTTCTTAACAATACAATACCGAACAATCGCTTAGGATGATCTGTGCGTAGATAGATTTGTTCTACGGTTTGTAAGGGATATTAAAAATGCTTTATAATGCTATGAAAACGTCATTTCCTAGAATACAATCAAAAGTTTTTTAGATGGTATGAACATATTTTATAGATTTCATTCCATATAATTTATGAAAACGTTTCTTAGATGTTATGAACAAATTTCATAAATTCTCTATTATAAAGGGTGCCCCTAAATTTACGCAACATTTAAATTTGCTGCTATCGACGTAGAAAAGAGTTGGCAACCATAAAAAAAAACAGCTGACAGCTGACAGTTCAGGGTTAATAAAAATGGCAAATTACACGATAGAACAGCGTGTCTTCATTATTGAACAATATTTCAAAAGTAATGAAAGTTTTGCGGTCGCAATTACTGGTGTTCTGGTGTTACTGGTGTTCGATATCGCGACATGATAACACAGTTTTTTTTTTGCTGAAATTGAATGAAATTGATGTGGCCAATATTTGGTTTCAACAAGACGGTGCCACATGTCATACAGCTCGTGAAACTCTTCAATTACTGCAAGAGACATTTCCAGGTCGCGTGATTTCTCGATTTGGTGACCAGAACTGACCCCCAAGATCGTGTGATCTAACACCATTAGATTTTATTTTTTTTATGGGGTTTTTTAAAATCACAGGTCTATGTTAACAAGCCCACAACCACTCGTGCTTTAAAGGAGGAGATTCATCGTTGCATCAACGAAATTCGACCAGATTTATGCAGAAAAGTCATGGAAAATTTCGACAAACCAATACGTATGTGTATGGAAAGCCGTGAAGGCCATTTGCCAGCTGTTTTATTCCATAAATAACCCTATCCTATGTACTTTACGATTCAATAAAAATATTACTATAAGAAGACTCTTTTAGAGCTCTGATAATACATAACTCTCTATACTACTTACTTATATATTAACATATTTCGCCAACCAGTTCGATCTTTTGCTTTATTTATCCAGCTGGCAATATCGTACCAAGTGTACGCAGGGCTTCGACAACCTCATCCCTCCAGCAGAGTCTTGATCTTCCTTTTTTACGTCTTCCTTCGAGTTCGGTTTCGAAAACCCTTCGTGCTGGTTATATGGGATATATGGTTCATACAGTTCATGGTTCATACGTCTCCGATACTCGCCGTTGTGTACTATAGGGCCATACATTTTTCGGAGTATTTTTCCCCCGAAGACTTCTACAGATGTTTTGTCTGCTTGCGATATGACCCAGGATTCTGTGCCATAAAGCAAGATCGGTTGTATGAGAGTCTGGTATAGTTGGACGTTTGTTACTCGAGAGAGGGCTTATATGGGTTATATGGTTCATACAGTTCATGGTTCATACGTCTCCGATACTCGCCGTTGTGTACTATAGGGCCATACATTTTTCGGAGTATTTTTCCCCCGAAGACTTCTACAGATGTTTTGTCTGCTTGCGATATGACCCAGGATTCTATGCCATAAAGCAAGATCGGTTGTATTAGAGTCTGGTATAGTTGGACGTTTGTTACTCGAGAGAGGGCTTATCTCTAAAGTGATTGCTTAGCCCAAAATAACATCTATTCCCAAGCACAATTCCCCGCTTGATCTCAAGCCTGACGTTGTTGTTTTTGATTACGGCAGATCCGTAATTGTAACTCAAAAGACTAATGATGCAGTTCGATTCCTCGTACCCGAATTGGGGTACGTCCTCTCCTGTCCTGTCTCGCTTTTGCGACTGCCACAGTGTAATGTGTTGGCAGGAGAGTAATTTAAGTTTTTTTGTTCAAAGTAATTTTTAATTATTTTATTCAAATTATCAATTTTAATGTATAATGTAGTTTGAATTTTGTTCCATGACCTTCTGCCATCGTTCAGGCAATTATTTGATCTCAGATTCATAGAATGACTGGCCCGTCCCACAAATATACTTGAACAACTCGGTTTGTAGGTTCTCTCTGTATTGATGAACACCCCATTCAAAAACTTGTGCAGACTCCGGAATAAATGAAAATCCGATGGTGTCAGATCAAGACTATAAGGTAGATGTGGCATCAGTTGCCATCTAAGCTTCAATAGTTTTTGCCGAGTCTAAGATGTGTGAGGCTTAGCGTTGTCGTGATTTAAAACCACGCCTTTGCGATCTATCAATTCAGGTCGTGTTTCTTTTAGTGCCCCATCAAGGTTCGTCAATTGCTGACAATAGACGTCAGAATTTATGGTTCGGTTTTTAGGAAGCAATTTAAAATAATTTACTCCCCTAACATCCCACCAAGTGGGCTGATTAGCCTTTTTTGCTGCAGTTCAGCATTTGATGAAGTTTAGGCGTGTTTGACTAGGAAGGATCTCGTTCGGTTGACATTGATGTGAAGAATCAATTTTCCATCTCCAGTTACAATAAGTTTCAAAAATGCATAATTTTTGTTGCGTTTGAGTTATAAATCGCAATTTCCTTGAGCTTGTGCGGAACCCAAATAACGAGCTTTTTGACAAGTACAAGCTGTTTAGACTGGTTTAGCCGTTTGTAATATCTTCAGCTGGTCTGCAACTTCTCGAACAGAAACGTGTCGGTCAGATTCGATAACGGCTTTGATTTCATCCTCATCACTCCCATTTGGCCTACCGCTCCTCCTGTGGTCGTTTTTGATTCCGAAATTTCCAGAACCAAATTTTTTGAACCAGCTTTGGCATGTGCTTTCTGTTAGAGCATCCAAAAATTTCCCGAAGTGCTTCAGCAGCTTTTTAGCCTTTTCGGAAATAAAAGAGTAAAATATGACGCCAATGCTCATTTTGATCATCCATATTCACACGCGATTTAAATGAAAACTGATCACTGAAAAAAATGTGACTTATCCTAAATTAAACCCAAAAATGTCTGTTGTACTTATATAACAAAGAATTTAGTCAGCAGATCAAAAGCATTTCAAAAATAACAAAAGCACCATCTATATGGGAAACCCGAAGTTACATTCTGGCCAACCCAATAAATAATAACCATATTTTAAAGACATCTTATTTATTATTTTGTCGACGTGCAAAAAATTAACTTTCTTTTGAGACACTCTACTTAATTTAAAACAAATGGTAGCATTTGAAAAACTTTAAAATTATCTTACGAAAGAAATAAAATAAAGAATTACTTTCCCATAACATCGCATGAAGGGACTGTGGAGAACTTCTAAAAATAAAAAAAAATAAATGGTTTCCCATTACATCCCATAAAGGGACTGGGGAGAACTTCTCACAATCACTAAGCTGTGCGCTTTCCAGTTCTCACTCACTGACTGGGACCTACAGTTTTACACCGATTCCGAACGGTAATTTCTCACCATATGCGAAATGAGTGCTTTCATTTACATATGGACCTACAATCTAACTCCGGTTACGAACGGTTTTCTAAGAAATTTTTCATTTCGCCGTCACTAAGCGGGGCGACCGTTGTCGAAACAAATGTATGGTGGTCAGAGCAGGCTTCGAATCCCCGTTATCATGCTTTTTCTTTTTACTCCTCTTACAGTCGGCAAAATATTTGCCAAGCGACCAAACATTTGGATGTTCTCCCACGGGGTCTTTTTTGATCTCAACTATCCAGAACTGTTATGCATCCCTTTAGAAAATTGAAGTCGGGCCTTAAAGCAAAATTGGAGGTGGTCAGTTTCGTGAGTCATCTTTTAAATTTAACTGGTATATTCGAAATATTCGTCAGTGTGCTTCATAATATGTAAGAATTAAAACCTGTCATTTTTAATTGCTATCTTACTCGTTTTTGGACCAGCTCTTTTTGGCCAATTTAATTTTATTTATTTAATAGTCTATGGTAAACAGAATTAAGTTTCTTCTGGTTTGCCTTTTTCTGTCCATCGTTTGCACAACCAAGCTTAGATATACCATATTGTTGGTGCTCATGTTGATGTGTTTATTGTTTCAAATAGACAAGTGTGGTTAGAACCAGAGGAATATTTTTGTTTTGTCGCCGAGAGATACAACATAATGTGCAACTGCACTCACAACTGGTGTGCTTGAATGGTAGTGCTGATAGTACATACAGGCGTGTGGACACGTTCAAACTTACAGCAAAGGAAAATTGAATATGAACAACAATCAGCATACTATTTTTTAAATTTTTCCTTGCATGAGGTATTAATTAAAAAACAACAATTGCAGCCTCTGGTGGAAAAAGGTGTTAACTCGCTTTTTTTCAAAAACAATATTTCCCTTCTTTTAATGTTTCTATGGTATCTGATTAAAAAATATTTTAATTTAATTTTAATAATTTAAATGTCAGATGTCTCTCGAACACCATAACCGCTATAAACGAAATACGGTTCTAGATAATGTCACTAAAAAATTTACAACTTTGTGGCGCCAACTTTTTGCCTCTCATAAATATTTTTGGGGATTTCCGGTTAAAAGAAACGAAAACTGCCGCAAACCAAACCAGATCCTAATGAAATTTGGTACTAGCCAATATTTTCTCAAAAGCTACTGTAATATAAAAATTTACTACATTGCCACGCTCATTTTTGTATCTCAAATACAAAAGTTGACGATATATCCCCAAAAACACAATAGCTCCTACTTAACTCCGGAATTAGATAATATTTAGGGCAACGTCAATCTGCTATTGAATATGGGTGAATTTACCACGCTGATTCGGATAACTAGAGATTGGTCGGCATATAAAAAATGTAAACCTTTTATAATGGAACTTGGACACAATGAATGCCTATGGGTATGTTTATGTCGGTTCACCCGACTGAATTTCTGTACAGGTTTTAAATCACATGTTGATCTGCTACCAAATATTTATCACTGAGCAAAATATTTAATAGGCATGGCCATATAATGATATCGTATATTATATGATTTGAATATTCAAAACTTTTGAATTAATTTCGTAGTTTTCCATATATATAGAGGGTTGCTATTTATATTTCATGTCAGCAATAAAAACAATAATTTATCATTTGAAATGGTTTAATTTTTTCCAAAATATTCTCCGAGAAGATCAGTACACTTCATCCGCTTAAACCAATTTTCGAAGCACTTTTTCCACTCCGATTGAGACACCTAAAAAACATGGGTTTTGAACGCTTCAACAGTTGCTTCGGGAGTCGTAGAATTCGCCACGCAGCTTTTGTTGATGCGAAGGAATAAAAAGAAGTCATTGGGTGCCAAGTCAGGGCTGTACCGCGGATGACCCATCAATTCGACATATTGATTGCTCAAATAGCCCGCTGTTTCAGCTGATGTGTGAGAGGTCGCATTATCCTGATGCCGAAGACTCTTGGCAAACAGAGGGTGGCATACCACTCAGAATTGACCGTCCTACGTTCCACTAAAGGCGCTGTGGCCACATGACCGGTTATACCAAAAAAAAACCGATCATTTGCTTCTATGTGCTTCTTCCACGGACAATGTTTTTTTGGAATTAGCTCGTCTTGAAAGACCCATACGGTCGATTGCTGTTTTGTTTCGGGTTATATGCATAGATCAATGATTCGTCACCTGCGACGGTGTTATACTCTGCATTTGAGATACCGCGGTTGCATTTTTTAAACATTTCTTTTCAAACATTTTCTTGTTAAACATTTCCAATCGACACAAGTCTTTTTTTGAGCATTCGTTCAATTATGTGGGATTCAACGAGAACAAATCTTTTTTACGGCCAAATGAACATGCAATATTTTATAGATGCTAATGGTACTAATGCCCAATAAAGCCTCAATCTCACGATATGTCACATGTCAGTCTTCCTTTAGCAGCTCACGCACAACATCGATGGTTTCGGGCAAAAGTACCGAAGTTGTTCGACCTTCACGAAATTCATCCTGAAGCGAAAGTCGTATATTTTCAGTGGGTGTTGGTGGTGCTTCATCACCATAAGTCAAAACAAGTTGAGTGTGTCACTCTTGTCTGCGACTCTTGTCATCGCACGAAAATTTTCACTTGTTTTTGACCGACATGAATTTTTCAACACAGTGTAAATACAACAAATAGTGATTGTAAGTGAAAACGGTCTATGTGTGTTTTAGCTAGAAAATTGCAAACTTTCTAATGCCCAGTTTGCTTCTGGTAACACTAGTAGTATTGCCAGCATCCGAAATATAAATGTCAACCCTCTATTTAGGCTTTTATGAATTATGTGCTCATATGAATTATGTGCTCTTGGTTTCTAATGTATTTAGATATAGTGGTAAACATTTAGTTGCAAATTGACACATGTTTAAAAAAAATTGAGGAACTGCTTTATGAGATATTCGATTTTTAGGCAGAAATCAGAGAAATTTAACTTTGAATTTCATTAGACATGATCGCGGTATATGCCAAAAAAAAAACGGGCTGCTATTATCTATTCCTCTTCACAACTATGGCCAAAGTCGGTTCTTTACTTCAGAAGATCTTTAGATTTATAGGAGTACAGTTTAGCCGATTCCTTGATTTTTGAAGCGCCTTCTAGCCGAGTGTGTAGCAGCTAGGGAACTAAAATCGTGAGGTAAATTTTTCCCTGTAAGACGCTATACTCTGAAATGACACGGCTCCTGCAACATTACGCAGGGACCATGTATATAAAGGGTTTTTCAACAGAGACGCTACAACAGTAAATTGATAGGAACAGCAAACGAAGCCATATTTTTGCCGCTCTTTTGACATATCTCTTCAGTAAGGTTTGCCATTTCATCATGGAAAGATATTCGAGCCAACAACGAGCCGAAATTATTAAAATTTACTACCGAAATTTGGAGTAAGTGGCCTCAACTTTAAGAGGCCTCAACAATCAGCGATGAGGCTCATTTCTGGCTGAATGGCTTCGTCAATAAGCAAAATATGCGTTATTGGTCAGACAGCAAACCACACGTAATCCATGAGTCATCATTGCATCCCGAAAAAATTACGGTTTGGTGCGATTTATGAGCAGGCGGCGTCATTGGGCCATACTTCGTCCGTGATGGTCAAGACCGGCTCATTGCTGTGAATGCGAATCGCTACCGATCAATGATAACCGAATATTTTTGGCCCCAATTGGATAATATGGACTTGGAGGACAGGACGGCGCCACAAGCCACAGAGCGAATGCCACTATCAATTTATTGGAAACCGAGTTTGGGGTACGTGTTATCTCACGAAATTGCCCAGTCCATTGGCCGCCTTGGTCGCGATTTGACGCCGCTAGATTATTTCCTGTGGGCCTACGTCAAGTCTATGGTCTATGCCAACAAGCGACGATTGATAAACTTCGTACGAATATCGAACGTGAAATTGCAGCAGTATCGGCCAATTTATGCTTGAAAACCGTCGAAAATTGGGCTCAGCGTCTGGACTTCTGCAAGCGTGCCCGTGGTGGCCATGCAAAACAAATCGAGTTCCATACATAATGTCATCGATCGTACTTTCACAGGAATAAAGAATTTCATTGGTATCTAAAACGGGTTTTGTTTTATTTAAAAAAACTTTTGAAGCGCTCTTATTGAAAAACCCTTTATGTGGAACTTTGTTTTCATGAATTGAAGATCTGCTGCTTTTTTGTTTCTTTGTTGTCTGTCACGTTTTCAGCAGTGTTCAACAAATAAAACCATATTTGGGTCACAAAAACATATATTATAACAAATTAATCATTGTGTCTCCAGCATGTAATATTGAATAGCAAACACAATGTGTTTGGACACAAGTATACTATATTTGCGACAAGCTACAAACATGTTATATTTGCATCCAAAGAAGAAAAAGTACAGATTTTTTAGCGTGTAACATCGTACCAAAAATTATCTAAATCAAAGATGGTGAGGCTAACATTTTGAGTTTTCATATTGGTTTACCCCATTTCAAAATGAGGAACGATTAATCAAATATAAAAATACTTAAAATTTCAAAGCTGTTGTAATATGAATTTGGATATAATTTTTAAAATTCCAATATTCTGCGCAAGAAAAAAAAAACATTTCAAAGCTCGCAATTGATCTATGGAATATTACACAGTTGCAATCTAAACTTCTGTATTATGGTTTCTTAATCCCTTACAATGTGGACTTTTTGTGGATGTTTTTATATTTTTATTAAATCGAAATATTTTAGTTTTGTCATAATTGGCAATTTTGGACCAGCTTTGATTGTAAAATTACTTCCTTCATGTACTATGCCACATTTGGGACAGCTACTAGACCAGGCTTCTTTTTGTTGATTCTACAGAAATTGTAGTCACCTGAAATTTTCGCATCAAAAAGTCATTGCATTAAAAGTTGAGGCTTGCCATTGTGCTCCTACTCTATTGACCACCACTTACTTATATAAGTATATATGATGTTGAGTTCCCTCTGCTATTAAATAATTTTTAGATAACTATAGAGTAGCTTGTGTCTTGTCACTTCTGCTGGTGATTATTTTCTGATTTGTCCTTTCGCAATTGTTTAATACGAATAGGAGTACACGTTGCTAAAGTGGTTGTTCATTCTGTTTTGTGAATTCAACAACACAATACATATTTTCTACTAATTTGTGATTTGCTGCATTTGTTGTGTGTCCTTTTCTTGAAACATACATGTCGTTGTTGCTGTTATTGTGGACTTGGTTATCCCTCCTCCCCAGAAGGATATTGCAAGTGGGTTTCTATGTGAATGAGCAAATTGTCATTCATCTTGTGTGTTAATAAGTGAGTTAAATTCATCATTCGTTTTGTTGTGGTGCGAATGAACTTATTACATTTTATCTTTCAATTAGTATTTGTGTCACAAAGGAGCTGCACACATACAGCAGTACACACACATACATCAGCTCTTTATTAGAACAAACAAGACCACTTGAAATTGTTGCATCCTTTTGAGAGTGTGAATACAATCAATGGTAGAGTCGAGGTTTTGTGACTTTCACAGAGGAATCATTTGAAATATAGTATCTCTCAAATGTGTGGGGTTTTTATGAATGAATTTATGTTGGTTGTTTTTTGGAAAATCGCAAGATTACTTCACAGAGCATCTGCTAGATATGTGTATATGGACAGGAGACTTTAAAATTCTGAATGAAGCATGTGGTCTTTATACATAGAAAAAATTATAATTTTGTTCCACTTAAAAATTAACATAATGTTTAGGTCATGATTCTAAGACAGTGGGTAAATATTAAAGAAATATTTTAATTGGTTGTTTCAATTAAAAAAGTTTTACTTTTATTGCTTGCACTGGCTTCCCTATATCCAATCAAAAACTATGTTTTTAGCAATCCTCAAAATTAAAATATTATTGAATAGTAAATTCCTTATGAGTTAGAAGCTTTCATCATTTAGTGAAAAATTTGAAACAGTCGAAAGTAGGACTTGAACTCACTTTACCAGACGATATTCTCCATGTTTATGCGACTTCTCCCCAGCGACTTACATACGTTCTAGGCTATGCAAGTGTATCACTAAGCAAGCATTATCAGTTGGGGATAATCCCACAAAGTTTAAAACGCAATGAGAAATTGCCGGAGTGAAAAATGGCACAACAAAAATATTGGTTTGCATTACATCCCATGAAGGGATGTAAATCAGTGATCAATCACAATCAGAGTGCTGTGCACTTTCTAGTTTTAAACTCACTGAATGAGACAAAGTTTTATGCCAGTTCTGAATAGCATTTTGAAAATCTTTTTTTGTTGTCGCCGGTGTTGCAATATTTAGCATTCGCTGCTCTTGTTTATAACAACGTAGGTTTGATCCCTGCTGTGACCAAAATACATATCTTCCGACAACGGTCAACTTACTGAGAGGTAGCGACATGAAAAAGCTTTTCAAATTTCACACAAATTTAATTTTCTTCAACGAAAAATTGCATACAAGATTTTTTTGACTGACTATCCGTTATTTATTGATGCAACGAAAAAATTAATTGTGCACTTTGTAGAAAAAAAGGTATAAATAATAAAAAATCAGTAAGAGTTTGAACTCACGGGCGATGTGTTAATACCTTTTTGCTACATGGTACCTGTTCGATTTCTACAAACACACTAGTAATTGTTACATTGGAAAATAAAAAAAGAATAGTTTTTGTGCTGAAGGCTCTTTTGCTATTGCACTTTCTTTTTCTTACATCTGCTTTAAAACTAGATGTAATATTGTTAAAATAAATAAAGCAATATTTAGCTCACTGAAGTAATTGTTTTTGTTTTGTCATAAACAGATCGACGACAAAAGTATTGAATAGTGTAGAGAACTTATTGCACTCTTTTTCCGCTCTCATGTAGAGAGTCTGAGTAAAAGCGCGTAAACGAGTCTTATTCTTTTTATAGAATATTTCAATATAAATGCACCAGTTCGACAGTGTTATTACATAAAACACTATAAAAAGCATAAATGTTTCAGACGGCATCAATGTTTCTACTCTATACTATATAAGTAATATTCAATACTCTTTGGCGACGCCGACCTACTTGTTTGCTCGCTGCCGCTACATCAACACCATCATACTTATTTTGAGGCAGAGTCTATTGGTGTACAACAACCACGTCTAACGCTGTCTGTTGTTTGCATGTGTTCACTTTGATGGATTGCCCTACCCGTGGCTATAGATGTTAAGACATCAAAAAGTGAAGTCTTTGGGATTTAAAAATACAAGTTGGTCGTTAGCTACGCTGTACTCTACTAACTGCAGTTACTTCTTTTGTTTTACGACTGTGTTTATGATTATACTGAGAGACCAAAAACAAAAATATAAATACAAAAACGCAAATGCATTCATCAAATTAATAGTTACAAATAAAAAGTAAAAAATATGTACAATTGGCAGAAAAATATATGCAAAAGGTATTGAAAGAAGCGCAAACCGCTCCGAATGTACGAAAATTTAAGGAAAAAATTTTTGGTTATCAACAGAAAAGGCCACTGTGCGTGCTATCGCGTACTTGGAATATGACCTTTTAATTTTTTTTTTAAGAACTCAAAATAAGTGGTGTTATGAAAAGTTCAACAAAACAACTAAAAAAACAGTCATGGTTAATTTGGTCACAATTCGATTACTAAGGGAGGAGGTCACATTTTTTTTCCACTTTTTTCCAATATTTAATTAATTCCCAAACGATTTTTGTGGTACTGATTAATATTAATCTAGTTACTATTAACTATATATTAAAAAAGGTACATCTTAGCATTTTCCTTAATACCCAAGATGAATCGATAACAATCGATTCTCGAATGTATTTAGCGAAGCACAGGCTTGCCATTCATGAGCATGAACATCAGCTATCGCTGATGTTTATTGTTACTTTTCCGCCCTTCCTGATGACAAATTAGAATGTAATCGAAGTTACTCGCATCACTATCATGTTCACAATTTTTTATGGTAACAGTTTTTCAAATTGATCAGTCAGATAAAATGTTATCGATCAAGCTCATACTCATGTACAACTCGTCTCTGCTTCGATTAAGAATTTCAAATATGAGTTTGAAAAAAAGTCAGATTTGGAAAAATTAAATTCCAAGATTTTTTTTACAAATTTAAGCGATTTTCCGTTTTTTGTTAAAAAATTTTAATTTAGATGAAATGTGGGTCTACTATATGTGCAAGCGATTTTTAGCCGAAGTGTGGACGTTTCCAATAAGGTATAAGATGTCTGACTTTTTTGACGATTTCATGGCTCGATCATTCACCTGATCCATCCACTGGAGTTTTAGACGATTTCGTTACTCAATCGTTTTCGTTTTCACTCTAGTTGCAGATAATCATCAACCTGATCCATCCAGTGGAGTCATTGGCGCCCTACTTCTCAAGACTTCAAGTCTTCGAAGTCTTTTTCTGCTAGTTCATCTTTATCCATTCTACTGACATCACCTGCCCAGAACAATCGCGTTATTTTGTTTCTCCTAACTAGAGTGTCTAAAAAACCCGGTTCGGTTGTTCGAAAAACCAATTTTTCAAGAAACCGGGTTTCGGTTTTCTATTTTGGTAAAAACCGGTGAACCGTTTTTTTTCAGTTTCTTTTGCTTTAAATTAAATTACACATGTAACACTTACAATACATTTGTTTAGCGATCATATCACATACTTATTCGTATTTAAAACTGACAATTTTACAACTCTTTAAAATTTGACAAAATACGTTCTAATTTTAAATAAAAAAATTATATCATATTTATTCCAATTTGGAATGTGTGTTTAATATAAAATGTAAAAGATCTACTCAAATTCGCATTGAACTGATTTAAATTCGAAAAAAAATTTAAAGATATTTTCATGTATGAAAATCGTATTAAGTTTGAAACATTTATTAATAAAATTATTTTATTTTTGAAATTTGGAAAAACTGTTTGAAAGGCTTAAATAGTTCCTAACTATTATTTGATTAATTCATAGTCATTTTGAAATTTGAATAAAAAAAATGTTTGGAAATATCATTGAGAATTTATTGAAGCATAAAATCATATTTGAAGATAGAAATCATGTTTCATAATTCCAAATTTCGATAAAATTCGGAAAACATATCATTGATTATTAAATTTTTTAAGAATATTAATACAAATTGATGGAAAAAAAACCGGTTAACCGACGCCAAATAAGCGGTTTCCGGTCTGTTCGAAAATTAAATTTTTTAAAAAACTGGCATACGGTTAATAGCAAAAAACCGGTTAACTGCTTTCACCGGTTTTTCGGTTTTGGACACTTCGCTGCTAACTACGTCGATGGCGGGATACAGTCCATATAACACGCCCTTTGAACGACGTCGGAACTTGTCGTTGTCTGTTATACACTCCATTAACATAGGATAGTCTCACTTAAAAACGAAAAGAAAATGTCACATTCCGCCCTGTTCTGCATACAGAATCATTTTGAATCAACATTTTCCTTCAGAATAAAAAGTCTAAAATTTTTATCTTCTTAAATCATGAGATATTTTTATTCTGAATTGCTTGTTTTTAAATCACAAGGCATTTGAATTCTAATTCAAAACTGAAAATTTCTTCTGAATTGTTTTTCAGAAACCCAATTATTCTAAAACGTTTTAAGTTTGCCTGGGTTCTGTTTACAGAACGTTTATGTTTGCCTGGATTCTGTTTACAGAACAGGGCCGATTATGATATTCCCTCAAACGCCAACAAAAATTTATTAATGCCATTGAGAAGATGTTACTGTTTTAGTAACAACAAACCCACGAAGGCTCAGTTGAAGTTGACGGTATCAGTTTCATACACAATTGTCAAAGTATATGATTTTCAGTGTTAGCTTAGATTAGTGTCACCTCTTTAAAATGAATTAAAATTGGAGTTTTCAGACTTTTAGATAGCAAGTTCAATTTATGTTTATATTTTTACCTTGTTTTACAGTATTTATTAATTAGTATGCCCTCCTTTGTTTAAAATAACGTCATAAATTCTGGATGGAAAGGATAATAGAGAGATGCAAGATAATTCAACGAAATTTCGGCCTAGGCTGTATTTATCGCCTCACTGAGCTCATCTCTATTTTAAAACTGTCTTCTTCCTTCATAAATTTTGCGTATTAACCATACCCAAACATTTTCAATAACATTTATGTCCGGTGAATATGGCGGCCACTGTACATCCTGGGTCTGAACTCAATCCTTAACAACACGTGGTGTGTGGTTGTGATCATTATCATGTTAAAAAATAAAGGAAAGGGGACCAAAAATATCCTTGAACTCGACAAAAGCAGTTTGGAGCATGTCACTATAACTGGTTTCAGAAATTCGCTCATTCACAAAACCAAACAGGAAGTGCCATAGTAGGATATGGCACCCAGAACCTTTACTCCTCCCTCTCTGCTATCGTGGCGACTTAGAAATTGTTTCTCCTTCTGGATGTTATGAAAGTAGTAATTATACCAACACGGACCTTCGATATTCAACCGCTTTTTGTCAGAAAAAATTACCCTTTTCCGCTTGCGGGGGGAATTAAGTGGCGGCTATTTCTTTTGGACTCCGACCACTTTTTGCGTCAAAGTGCGGTTAGAAAGCTGTTAGTCGCGGTAAGCATCCATTTTTGCTTTTTCCTGGGCACTTAATGTTGGGTGGTTGCCAATATATGTTATTTTTAATAAAAAAAAACTATTTTTGTCAACACAAATTATTCGAAAAATGTTCCAAAACCGCGTGTAAATCAATAAATATTTTAATCATCTGCACCGAGGCTAATCTAAGTTAACACTGAAAATTACTTTATTACGAAAACAATAGCGGAAATACTGTTTTCTTGAACTGAGCCTATTGATTTCGTTGTTATTACAAAAACCGTATACCCTCTCTCCAATGGCATTATTAAATTTTCTTATTCATTTTTAATTTCAAGTGAGGCTATCCTATGTTAACAGAGTGTAGGTTTCCTGGGGTTGTCTTGAAGACTGCCAGTACTGTTTCGTCTGCTTGCGATATGACCCGTGATTCTTATCTTATCTCTTAAACTGTATCTCATACAGTTTTGCAGATATTGCTCCTAATTTCCCTTTTATGGAAAGTGCGATTTCGTCGCTTTAATGTGCCAGCTAAGGTTTGCTAATACCGAAAGTAGTTTGGTTGTACTTTACTAAATATTTGAAAAAAAAATAATTTTTGAAAAAAAATTGATTTGGACCATCATAACCCTCTTGCATCGAAAGTCTTGAGTGAATATAATAGACAGTTGCAAACGTTTACCAATTCTGAGTATAAGTTCTGGATTGGCTGCTGCCATTACCTTGTCCATAAGTAAAATAAATAGGCGCGCTCATGTCTAACTCCCGTTGAGATGGTGAAAATTTGGATTTTGTTTCCATTAAAATTAACTTTATACGTTGCACCCCTGTACAGATCGAGAATCATGTATACTATCTTGTAGGCTATCCCCTTTTTAGATAAAGTGGCCCGTATTGAGTTTCGGTGTATACTATCGAAAGCTTGTTCAGAATCTATGATAAGTAGGTAGAAAGGCGAGTGTCATTCAACCGATAGCTCTATGATTGTCTGGATCATGCTTACGTAGTCGGCATACAAACTGACAGGCCAGAAACCCGAGTGGTGCTCCCGTACCATTTGCTCCACCGCGATTTTACACCGGTTCCGAACGGTATTTTGAGACGGTTTTTCATACCTAAATATTCGATAGTGTCGCCGTCACTAAGCGAGGTGACCGCTGTCGAAAGATATGTGAGGTGGTCAGAATAGGGTTCGGACCCACTTTATCATGTACCAGAGCCGGCCACACTAACCTTTACATCACCGATGGTCACATATGAGTATGCTGGCGGTAAAGTATTCGGATTTTTATCATTCAGATGTCTGGACTACGTCGTAAAGTACCCACCTCATATTTCTATTTGCTGATCTGATGATATTAAATGTGTTTTTCTTAATTCCGGCTACACTAATATTTTGAGGGCCCCATACAAAGTGGTCGAAAAATTTGTTAGGCAGGGAATAAAATTACAGCCCTATTAACTTCATGCCATCATTGGCTTTTAAAGATGTTGTACTTTTGATGTTGTTGCCGCTCAGATTTTTTATTGACGAGTACACAATACTGAGGTTACCTATATTTGCAGATTTTTTGACTTGTTGCTCTATATCGTACAGATACTTATCGCAATCAATGTGCCGATTGCTGATAGTCTGATCTTATTTGCGGGAGTCGTGGATTTTATACGTATATTGTGTATGTGTTGAAGATTTCGAATTTCTGTATTCATCCAATCTGTATCAATCAAAGCTTTATTCTTACAACTGTTCTCATCAACAACCTCCTTGGCAGTTTCTTTTGGCGTCCGAACAATGTCTGGCGGCTATTCGGAGCATATTCGTTAATTCCGTTTTGTGGTGTACCCATTGGGCCAAAAATGAGCTTCGTCGCTGAAGATAATTGTTCGTTAAAAAGAGATGATCGTGTTCCAGCTTCCCCAAGGCTCATTCACCGAAAAGAGTGGTGGATTGCCCGGCTTTAGCACCTCTACCAGCTATATTTTGTACGGCTTTAAACCGAGGACATTTCGCAAAATCTTTCATTTGGTCGAATAACACAAACCTAATTTCTGCGATCGGCGACGAATGGACATATCGCGACTGTAATTAACAATGACGGATACAGCAGTAATATTCTACTCCAATATTCTATAATTAATGAGAATTCGTTTATACATATGTTTGAAGAATGCCAAGCACTGACATAAGAAACACTTTATTGAACAACTCGTTTCCATCGAGCCAAAAACCAATTGGTTTCAAACAGACATGATTTGATTTTGTTTTGTCATTTACAAAATAACAAAACGGAGGGCTGCCCTCCTCCGTTTCCGAACGATTTCATTTACCGAACGAGTTAAAAATGTCACCGAGAACAGTCAAATTGTTCTTAAAACATGAATACAAATATGAAAAAAATTAAATATAAAGTACTACAGACGGTGTCCCACTCTCCTATGTATAATGTAACCAAAAATCGCAGACGGTGCAAGCAGCAATAAAGGACAATCAGCCTGTTGGTGGGAATTTATAAAAAAAAACACTTTTTTAAGGTTAAAATAAAAAATATTTTTTTTAAGGAAATAACGAAATTAAATTAGTTAAAATAACTACTGCCGTCGAGGGAGCGGTTAAAGAAGATTTCAGCAACAAAAATTTAAGGACACATAGTTTCCATATTTTTATGGTGATTCGGGGGAAAATAGATTTTTGTCATTAACAAAAAAAAAAATAGTTGTTTGTGATGGCCAGTCGTGGCGATACAACGATTCCATTACAGACCATTGTATTGAAGATTCAACACTCATTATTTTTCGCTCCCTTTCGTAATCCCCTCGCTAGTTGGTTGCATTTCTAGTTTAACAAATTGAGGGTATTTACGAAAAGGGGTTTATTTCAACATCTATTTGATATAAAAATACTAAACACGTAAATCTAAATTAAGCTTTTTGTTTGTAACTTATGAAACACATTTTTTTTGCATTCTTGCTACCGCCAATTTGTTTTGTGTTTTATTTTAACATTTTTGTTTTTCTTTGAAATTTATAGCGAAGATTACTATGGCGATGTCGATCTGAAAGCTTTAAAGAAATTGGGCTATTAGATGGTTTATCAAAGGAAAAATATAAAAACAACAAACACAAACAAGAAACACACAACAGGATGTGTAAAATTTGGACAACATCAAGCAACAAATTCTTCTTTCTTCGATGCAAAAGCGTACATAGTACAAAATGTTTAAGCCGTCTCAAATAGTTTATGATTGCAATCCATTCCGTACCATACCATCCAACACAAACCCGCTTCCACCAATTGCTAAGACTGAAATGAGAATGATTGTTGTTGAAGCTACAAAGAGGAAATGCAGGATAATGTCGTACAAGGATGTATAATGAATACGACAGACAAGACTTTATCTATTCTCGATCCAAATCCAAGTGTATACACATACGTATACACATAAATTTCTTTAAAATACCTACACTGGATAAACTAGAATACAACTCGAAGTTGAAATTAATTTTAATTGTTCAATAATAAATATTAGAATAAAATATACATATATGTATATACACATAAATATAAAGCAACACAAAAATACTTTCAAACATATTCATAAACTGTATTTGAAACATAAAAATAACAACTAAATATACAATATTTATTGATTTTATTTAATAACAATATTTTTTCCAGTTTTGTAAATATTTATCTTTGTTCTTTTTATTTTGTTTTTTTTTTTGTTTTTGGGAAACTTTACAATATTTTACTTACACCAGATTATAATATCCAAAAGAAAGTTTTAATAATATTCAATTTTCAAATGACATTCTATGGGGGCAGTGTAGTGCACAGTGGTTTGGGAATTAGTAATGTTTTGTAAATAAGTCGTATGTAAAAAAACTACTCTCACGCCACTGAATTTCTCAAATTATAGAGTATGTTATTTGCAGGTAGATACTAGTTTGAAAATTTGAGTTTGTAAGAAGACAGCTAAACCAATTTGACACATATTTATTACGGTGTGCCTCCAATTTTTGGTGGGTATTGCAAATTGTTTTTGTGTAATAAATAAATATTTTTATAAAATGGTATAAATATATTTATATATTTTTCTTCACTGTGAGATTCCAAATTCTTAACATTTGTACGTTGAAAAAAGTCGAACAATATCGGTTAAACAAAACGATATTGTTCGATTTTTTCAAGGTGCAAATGTTAAGAATTTTGGAATGTCACAGTGAAGAAAAACATATGAAAATATTTATTCCATATTATGCTTATCGTTGCTTGTCATTTGAAAAACTTTTTTAAGAAAACAATTTTGCCCCAAAATGCATTAGAAATAGTAACTTCAATCGTTAGCCAAAAGTGCCCTCGTCAATCAAGATTTTGTTTGTCATTAACCTAAACAGCTTTTCAATTCGAGACACGGTTTACTGGACATGCTAATATGCAGGTCGTCAAACAAATGTCTCAGTTCACACACTAAAAAATAGGAGAGCCTCGAAGGATTTAAAAGTTGGAATCATTATAGGTAAAATTCTGAAATTTTTTACTTAAAAATTCTAAAAATATTTCTAAGAAAAATTCTAAAGATTCTAAAATATATATTCTTTTTGAACAAAAATATTTCTAAGAAATATTCTAATAATTTGGAATCATTATTAATAAAATTCTAAAATTTTTTACTTAAAAATTCTAAAAATGTTTCTAAGAAAAATTCTAAAGATTCTAAAATATATATTTTTTCTGAACAAAAATTTTTCTAAGAAAAATTCTAATAATTTGGAATCATTATGGATAAAATTCTTAAATTTTTTATTTAAAAATTCTGAAACCTTTTATTTAAAAATTCTAAAAATATTTCTAAGAAAAATTCTAAAGATTTTAAAATATATATATTGTTTCTGAACAAAACAGATCCAATTTGTAATGAATTTAAAAGCTCTAGTAAATCCTCAAGAAGTTTCCCTGACACCTACAATTTATTGGATATATAAACAAAATCTAATATAATAGGAGAAGCGCGAGATTTAAAATAGACATAAATGATGTTTATAAACGGTTAGTTTCTCCCAGTACTAAGCCTGAAAATACAAACAAACAAAATTGATAAATGCCAAATATCATTAACAACGACAAAATAAACAATAAAATGTTGAAATTAGTCATTCTGTTTCAACCAGCTATATTTTTGACCTGGAATTACTCGCCCATGACTTTAAAAGGTTTTCCTTTTCCGAGCATTCTATAAGAGACACATTTTCAAACCACTGTGCGACAAATATATTCCAGCCCTTACCAAAAAAGGATCTACCGATATGTTATATCCTTATAATTTACGCACACCCACAGATTTATATCAATACACTTACAATAGAGTATTTTTGTCCTTAGTTTACTACTCGTATTAAAATATATGTGTATGTATTGCATATGTGTATTCCTGATATCATATACAAAGTCAAAATAATTTATTAGTTGTCGTAAACTTAACATATACATATGTATCTATAAAATATTCAATTTTTGCTATAACATCTTGTGTCTGTACATAGATTAAGTTAAGGTATTAAATTTTAATCTAATCGAATTAAAAATATAAATTATCAAATTTATTTGGTATTATATAAATATATTCATACTATACATATGTATACATACTTTACCTATACATTCACATACATGCATACATGCATACATGTTGATGTATATGTGTTTAATTTCAATTTGTTAAAACCTAATTGGATGGTCTCAATCTAACCAATACACAAGAGGTTTGTATTTGTTATAATAAGGATTTCAAATAAATGATTATAAATAATTCAGTTTGACACAACTGAGGCGACGAACAGCTTAAAAATGCGTAAAAATTTGCAGGTCAGATTAAGACAATTTAAAAATTGTATTAACCGCATAAGTAAATTTAAAACTTTCAGATGACCAAAATCAATTTATTTACTATTTTATTGAAAATAACAAAAAGAAAACAAGGAGTAAATAGCCAATGTTATATTCGGCCAAAGCAGATTATATGGAACACTATACCAATGTGTATCCTTAACTGGACTATAGCATGTTAAAAATATTTATAAATATAGCCAAGGGATATACGAAGTATAAGCCAGGAAATGCTTTAGTAAAATCCGGTCAATATTTAATATTTCCGGGTCCGATAGTACAAAGTTAGGCCGGTACATTTGAAGGGTGATTAAGCCGAATCGTGAAGAAAAACTTATGCGGCGAACTTTATCCAAATTTGTTAATATTTGTAACATCTAGTTATCGGCGGTGCTATGGTTATCCAGGAGAACGTCAGTTCTATCCATAAATTAAGATATAAAGAGTGTGTATGTGTGTTTCAGTTCCATCAAATTCTTGTGGGAGTCACTGGGGTAACGACAATTTTGATACGGTTTTTTATGCCAGTTTTTTCTGCCAGAATTTGGACGTAGTACAGATAAAAATTATTGATAATTATTGTGGTCTTCAAATAAAAACTAATTTATTGCATATAAACTCAGTTGGAAATTTCCGAACGACATCATCAGTGACTAAGTAGTGACATGCCAGAGTTCCTGCTGACTTGCTGATCCGTTCTCATACAAAAAACTTTATGATAACCCCTGACATTTTCATGCATTTGGTAAAAAGTCAGCAGTAATTTTCCGCAGTTTGTCACTAGTAGCGATCATCTCATGACATGTGAACAAGTCGCCCTTAAGTCACTACTCATCAGTGGGTCATTTACCCAAGACGTCTACAAATTCGGTGACCTTGTGTCGTGTCCTATATAATTATTATATTTGAAATAAAATAATATTGTTAGTATAATTATATAAAATAAATATTGTTATTATAAAAATAAATGGGGACATGCATATGCATGCATGCGTTGAATCATATTGTCATTTTATAATCTTTGTACTCCTAAAAAGGAGCGTGTGGGACTCCCACACAGAGTTCGCATTTATCCACCCATGTATAACCTATACATATCGTCGTGGGGAATGTGTAATGAACGTTTACCCATTACTCGCAGGGAGTGGGGAAAATAGTGGTTAACTACCCACGACAATGGGGAATTACTCATCACGATTACCCATAACTCTTAGGGAAATGGGGAAATAAAGGGTAGCTACCCACGACGTTGGGTAATGGGTTACCCAGGCTAACCAATCCCCATTTTTGATCGAAAATATGAAAAAGTTAGAACAAATTTCCATATCTCGGAAACGGAGCATCCAATCGAAAAATAACCAATTTTTACCGGTTTCTAAGGGTTTTTCATAAAATAGTCCAAATCGTATGGAAGAATTTTTTTTTCAAAAATCGCTAAAATAATAAAAAAATTACCTCCATAAGAAGCCACCCACGAAATACGAACCCTCCTCCCACAGTTGTCCTCAAAGGAGTGTTTACGGAGTGCAGTTATAAATGGGTGCACCTTTTTCATATAAATTCGACGGATATGCTCCTTTGGTACTCCTTTAGGAGTCGGTGCGTTAGCGCACCGTGTGGGAAATCCTAACGGGGCACCTTGTGGACTCCGTTGGTTGGCTGGGTATGAATGTATACATATAATTCCCTGAAAATGTAGAATTCTTCTATTCATTTTGAAATATTGTTGAAAATAAATCTGAAAATTGAAGCAATACAATTCACATATATGTACATTTTTCAGTTTTATGTTTTCTGAATAACTTGAAATTCTATACGCATGACTCGCTGTTGGAAAAATATAAAGACTAGCATTGGCATTAGAAGAAGTCAGTTATGACCTAATGCTGACAAATCAATAGGAAAGATTGCGAGGCTGTTCACAATGTATGTCACCTAAGGAAAAACTATCGACATGTCACGAACATGTCTTCAAGAAAGCGTCAGCACCTACTGACATTGTCCTAATGACATTCTACAGAAAATGTCTTCAAGATAAATTTTCCAACTGGGAAAATAAAATCAAATTTAAAGTCAGTTTTTCAATTCGCCTATCGCTCATTCTTTTTGGTATTCTCTCCTGTATCAAATTTGCAGCTAGGATGTCGATCAGCTGTGCCATCGAAACACCGTGGATCTATTCCTCTTCTGAAACGATAGGAATCGAACTGTTAGTTCCAATCAGTGATGGCAAATGTTGAAAGTGCAAAGCTCACTAATTGTGAAAAGCTCTCGCTAGCAGAGAGTGGAGCCGACTCGATATTATCGGCGGCTACCGTTGAACTGAATGCTGATTAGCGGCGTCGGCCGCTACTTTGAAATCGGCTCCAAGTATTTATATTATCGGCTTTCTTGGTATGGTAGTATGATATCCGGGGCACCTCTATTCCGTACTGGTTTTCGGTAGCACAAACCAAAATAAGGCCGAAAAATTAAATAATATTTTCCGATAACTCCCATAATTATTGACATATCAGGGGTTGAAATTTATAAAAAAAAATTTAATGTTGGATATCTGATGTATCTAAAAACCTATGCCGAAGTCGATAGAGAAAAGAAAATCGATATATAGAGTTCCTCGATTCCAAGTGCATATCCGTAAATCGTGGTGCTTATAAAGTTAGCGGGGGTCGTCAACAAATAGGGATTGTATACGTTTTTTCTTTCGTTTTCGTATATTCACTGCCATTATGAACGGAGGCGGGAGGGAAACTCGGTCCAGCGGGTTTTTGCATTTTACTTACTGCCAGGTATTTGATTGCAGTCGCCCATTATGGATCAGACGCTGACCAGGATGGAATATGTCGAACCTGGATTTTCTTCTTTTGGTTTCTGTCCTCTGTTGGCATATATATTGGTTCATCCGCCTTCTAAGAACAAAAGAGTATGCCCAATATTTTGATGAGCTTTAGTGGCAGGGTTACCTAATAAGTCGAGGCGTAAGTCGTTTTTAACCCGTTACAAGTCCGTAGAAACATTACAAAGCGAATCAGTGAAATTGCGATTCGTCTCGAATCCGTTACGAGTCAGTAAAAACATAAAAAGGCGAAATGTGAGTTCTCGAATTCGTTTTGAACCCGTTAAGAGTCCGTAAAAACATAAAAAAGCGAACCAGTGAAATTGAGATTTTGCGGATCCTTCTCGATCCCGTTACGAGTCCGTAAAAGCATAAAACAGCGATTCAGTGAAATTGCGATTTGGCGGATCCGTCTCGAATTCATTTAATTTCCAGAAAACGAATCCGAAACGAATTGCATATTTCGAATATAAAGTTCGTTATGAGTTCGAGACTTATCCGAAAAAGTACAAAAAACGATTCGAGTTTTCGAGACGAATTTCATACGAAAACGAATTTGTTATGAGTCCGTAACAGACGTCCGTTTCGGGCAAAATGTTCGCAGAAACGGATCCGTCTCGAATTCGTATCGGATTCATATGTATCGCACAGTGGGTTATTATTATTTTTGGAACGAAGTTCGTTATCGCACGTTGCGGGATGGGTGCTAAATGAAAAAATTTTGCACAACTTTTTTTTAACTACTTTATTACAACCCATTATTATCAACTATATTGGGTACTTTTGGTTTGGTTTTGTTTAAAGGGTGGTTTTCTAGGTGGCGCTTGTTTATTACATATTGTAGTTTTGAAACCAATAACAAGTAAATTTAGAAAAGCCAAAGCGCAATACTGGCAAATCCATGACGTGCAACCCGGAGCATGGAATTACATTTGGCAGCACACTTACTCTTACACTCATACTATTGGTGTGTGTCTAGACTAAGATAAACATTTTGTTTAAAGGGAAATTTTCTAGGTGGAGCTTGTTTATTAGATATTGTAGTTTGAACCGAATTAAAAGTAAATTTAGAAAAGCCAAAGTGAAAGAAGTTCAAAAAATAAAATTTTCTTAAATAAGTGCGTTTTCTTGAAAAAAAAGTAAATTTTCTCAAAAAAAAAATACTTATTCGTATTCTTAAACAAAGCACTATTTCTTAACAAAATACCTTATCTTAAAGAAGTACCTTTGCTAATTTTCTTTTCCTTACAAAAAGTACCTTTCTTAAAAAAAGTATTTTTTTTATATAAGTACCTTTTCTTAAAAAAGTACATTATCTTACAGCAAATTGGCTTTTCTTAAAAAATACCTTTTCTTTAAAGAGTACCTTTTTTGAAAAACAAATTAACTTTTCTTGAGATACGTACCTACTGCTAAAATTGTACCTGTTCTTTCGTAGAAAAAGCTTTTCTCAAAAAAAATACATTCTCTTACAAAAATACCTGTTCTTACCAAAATTCCTATTCTTAAATGTACCCTTTCTTAAAAAAAAAATTATACCTTTTCTTTTCTTTTCTAGAGATAAGCAGCATTCCTGAAAATAAGAAAATTTTCTTTAAAAAAATATCCTGATCCTAAAAAGAGTACCACTTCTTTAAAAAGTACCTGTTCTTAAAAAAAGTATTTTTTTGTAAAAATATTCATACTCTTAGGCTTTTTCTTACATAGAAACATTAGCTTTTAACAAAAGAAGTAACTCTCACCAAAGAAAGGACTTTTACGGGAAAATATAACACGTACGGGAAAATATAATACGTAAGAGACCTTAAAATTTACTATTTTTAAACAACACATTCAATAAATACAAAGAGTATCTTTTCTTAAAGATCCATTTAAATTATAGCATTTTTCAACAGGCGCCTTAGGCGTGTTGGAACTAACTAGTACATAATATAGCAAAAGGAACAATGTTCCCACCGGGTGTCCGCAGACACCTCATGTAATTTTTTTTTTAAATTTCCAAACATTTTTCCTATCACCTTCTCAGTGTGTGATGGTACATACTTAAAAAAAATAAACGACGTTAACTCAAATAACGGCGACTCATCTTCGAAACCACGAACATTTTTCTGCATGCAAAACTTCGAAACGGCAGAAATTGAGTTTTTGGTGTAATGCCCAAAAGTATACAATGCATTTGTGTTTAAAATTAATCCAATTTCGAAATTCTTCCAGATGCCATTTATGTGTTAATCGCTATTTCACCATCACTCTGAACACCCATTTAAACGTAAGTATACGTACATTTTGCTTTAACCAACTTAATGGTATCACCAGACACCATGGTGGCGGTAGTGATGGTGGAGTTGGTTGGGTCCATCATATGGACGATCTTCTCGATTTCTACTTTGCCATGCAATGACCACTTATTGATTTCAATTAACATACAAAGTGAAGCAATGCCTTGTTGTACTTGTTGTTGCACTCGAATGTAAAATGTATGGACTAATGTTACATTTGTGTTACGGTTAGCAGCAGTGATGGCGGTACGAGTAGTGGCACCAATGGTGCTGTTGTAAATTTGTTACAAAAGTATCTAGTAGACCAACAATGTAAATTCTAAAGTATATGCAGCATGTACGAATACTTTTACATGTATGTATGTATATGTTTGCGTATGTGTTTGGGCGGGAAAGTGTGCATGGGGATGTGTATGTAACAGAATATACCATCCACAACATGCCCAAGTGTATGCAAAGTAAAATGAATCTATGAATCTTTTCTCCTATTCTATGACTCTTTAGTCCCTATCTGTCCAATGGCTGACTGACAATGTGTCGGGGCTATGGTGGTCAGTAGCTGTTGTTGTTTTGGAATATATTCATGATACTTGTTATTTGGGTTTTATGGCTGTCGCACCAACAAGGACTTGTTTTTATCCTGGCGTATGTAAACTTTACACTATGTACATGTGTGTGGTATGCATGTATGTATGTATGTGTGTGTGGTGAAATATTCCAGCATGTTACTTTTTAGACTTTTCTTTAAATGTATTGTATTTGTTCGCTTTTGTTGTTGCTGGTTAGTCTGGAAACATTGCCAATAATTATCATTTTGTTATCTTTGTTTATGCGTCTGTGCCAATTTTTGTATGTAACTGTGTAACAAAGAATGAATGCCCAGTAATGGTCTACCCGTGTATGTCGGTATAACTGGTAATAGACAGTGGCTCGCAATTTGTCTGATGCACGAACAGTTTTAAGTATAATTTGGCAATGACGAGAAAATAAATAACTTTATTTTTAAAATAGAACACAATTCCTTACTAGAACAGAAGATAACACCATACAGGGTTATACCAAAAATCCCAATAAAATTATATTTCATAAGTCCTGGCGCAAAATTGAGCTTTGATATTTGTTCATAAATTTGTTTTGGGTAGGAGAAAATGTGGTGTTACAAAAACTGCCTCCCACATCCCAGAAAAATATTCAGTTGCACAGAACCCTATGGAACATCTTATACCATCCAGAAATCTATTCTACACTTTTTTCTACCATCGATTAAAGTTGTTCATCTTCGTCCTAAGATCGACAAGTTCTTTAATTTAACGCTAGAACATACATATATGTATACATAGTTGCCACGATGGTAGCATGTCCGATTACAAAACGGTGCATAATGGTGGTCTTGGGTTCAAATCCCAAAACATTTGTTTGCTTTCCTTTTTAATTTTGTTTTAAAAACTATTTTTAAAATTATAATTATTTTCAGAATTGTAAACAATCGTCAAGTCAAAGTTTGAAGTTTGAATTTGTGTTTTTCTAACAAATGTTTCCTTGCGCGACATCTACATTTAAATGTGAAGAATAGTTACGTAATTTTCCGCGATCAGGTCTAGAAGCACTCTGCCGCAACATTGCTGTTAAGCGAACAATAATTTCGCCTTAGATCGCAGTTTATCGAGGCCAGGTTAGCGATAACTTTGGTCTCTAATCTTTACCGTTTACACCACCCATTTTGATATTAAATTGCCATATCAGGTGGCAACTTTCTACTTAGACCAATGTAGAAAAGCAAAAAAATTAATTTGGCTGCTCTTGGTTTTGCCAGTTTTGTTCAAATTTGGGACGTTTTTGAAAGAACGAACTTTTAAAATTGGATACGTCGGTCAAATCGGGTCAGTCGGTCAAATCGGCTTATATTTTAAAACGATGACAGCCACTTTTATCGGTGGCGTCGTGATCTTCAAAAAAATGCTTGGAGGCCGAGACGCGTCGGACAATTTTCGATCGTCTTCCGTCTGCTAAACAGTTAATTTCTTGTGTATGTTTTGATTATGGTTACATATTTTTGGGACTTGGCAGTGCCCAGTTTAAAATGAGTTTTAAATTAAACTTTTGTTTTTACACATTAAAATTGTGAGAGCAATACGGCATTTGCACCGACCAAGATTAGCGCATTTCAAATGTAATCTCCGTTAAACCACGCAAACCCAGAAGATTACTCATAAAATTGTAAGCTGTAAAAATTTAAGTTTAATTTTTAATCTCATTTTAAAATGGTGTACAATTTGATACAATTCTGCCTTTACCAAAAAAATGCAACCATAATAAAAACATACACAAAAAAGCAGACGGAAGCCCATCGAAAATTTTCCGACGCGTCGTCGCCACCAAAAATATTTTGAAGTTCACGCCTTCGCTGATGTTATTGGTTCTCAGCGGTTTAAAATGTGTGCTGATTTGACCGACAGATCAAATTTTAAAGGTTCAGTAATTTTAAGTACATCCCGAGCTTTTGTTAAAATGTGACAAAACCTAGAGCCGCCAATTTAATGTTTCTGTTGTACCGCTGCCTTAAAAAAGTTGGTCTCGGCACCACGGAGTTGCTGTAATTTGATTTACGCATAAAGTTGCCACCTGATATGTTTGTTTAATCTCAATTTGGGTGGTGTAAACGGCAGAGATTAGGGAACTAGGTTATCGCTAACCTGGCCAAGATAAACTGCGCTCTAAATGCGATATGATCTTCTGGGTTAGCGTGGGTTAATGGAGATAACCATCTAAATCCGTCAATTTCGTCGGCGTACATGCCGTATAATAGAATTAGTAGCACATATTTGCTGCTGGTACTTTTTCTTGTTGCCTTAGTTTGTGTTCTGCGGAAGTAAGTTATTCTGCAAAACATGATTTTGGCAACAATTTCTAAAAAAAAATATTACTGGTTTAGTTTATCTAATAGTGTAACCATATCAGTAGAATGTGAAATACACCCAGCGAAATAATTATAAAGGCAATATATTTTTTCTCGGTACTCTCAATGCACTGCATTTTTGGTGTAGAATTTTAATGCATATAGGAGTCATGAGGTATATTATGTCAGATCCGGCGGCCGTCACGGTCCTGATGGAAATCGTAAACAATTATTCGCTTCCGATATTGATAAACTCACCAGAGCTGATAAATTCATTCTTGGCGGCGATTTTAACTGTAGGCACCCACATTGGGGTTGCCTACGTTCAAATTGCTGGGGAAACATTATGTTCCAGAAACAAGATTCCTACAATTTCGACATCATTTTTCCAAATGAACACTCCTACGTCCCATCACATAGGAACAGACAGAGTTCGACACTTGATCTGTTTCTTACGAACACTACCCATAACATTTCTTCAGCAGAAGTCATAAATGACCTAAGCTCTGACCATCTACCGGTTCAATCAACGCTTCAAAGCACTTTTTCAGAGACTGTACCTCGTAGCTATGACTTCAGTAAAGCAAATTGGACCCTATTTGCTTCTTATATAAATCGTTACCTTTGTCTTCCACCACAGAACTCTATACAGACCACTTCAGATATTGAGCAAACTGTAACAAGATTTATCAGGGTTGTAAATGATGCAATAAGCAATAGTGTGCCATTAAGACGGCAATCAAGCGTGCAAAAACCATTTCCATCAGAGTTAAAATCGTTAATTCGACTTACCATCGTCGAAGGTGGAAAAGATACAGAAACATATCCGACTTAAACTCAATGACAACACTGAATATAACGATTAGTAGTGAAATAGAAAAGTTTAGGAACTCCTCTTGGAACCACTCACTATCTAAATTAGATAAAGGATCCTCTCCCTTCTGGAACTTGGCTAAAATATTAAGAAAAAAATCGAATAGGATTCCCATTCACAAATTCTGAAAAAGGCGAACTACTGGCCCAAACATTTGCCATAAACCATTCTATTACTTCAAACCTAGGCGACCCATCCACTATTTCGGAAGTTAGAAATTCACTGGAGTCATTTCAAAACTTGGATATAAGCGCAACGGGGCATTCTGAAATAAATATATCGGAAATAATACATATTGTCAAAACATTAAAAAGCGGAAAAGCTCCAGGAATAGACGGCATCAACAACAGATGTCTCAAGGCTCTACCCAAAAAAGGTTTTAAATATCTAACCACAATCGTCAATTCTTGCTTGAAGCTAAGCTATTTTCCTCAAGAATTCAAAGAAGCAAAAGTTATCCCCATAAGGAAGAGTAATAAACCAAATGACTGTCCCCTTTCGTACCGTCCAATCAGTCTACTTTCGTCTGACAGTAAAATCATAGAAAAAGTTATCAAAGAGAAACTCACGGCTTTTTTGGATACCAACGAAATAATTCTCTCGGAACAGTTCGGCTTCCGCAGGGAACATAATACAATCCAACCACTAAGACTAATAAAGAATGCAATAAAGTCTAACGTCGAACAGCAAAAGTCAACTGGTATGATACTCTTGGATATCAAGGCCGCTTTCGAGTCAGTGTGGCATGATGGTCTTATATACAAAATGATCAAGCTGAATTTTCCATATCATCTAATAAAAACAATTCAAAGCTTTTTACAAAATAGAACTTTTAAAGTTTTTATAAACTCTCATTCCTCTTCAGTTTTCCCAATTGTAGCTGGCCGCCCCCAGGGATCATGTCTCTCCCCACTATTATATAATATATATACGTCTGATATCCCACAACTAAACAACTGCTTAATATCAATCTTCGCTGATGACACTGCGATTCTGAGCTCCGAAGTCTTAGCTGCAGATGTCATCAGAAACCTTCAGTCTGCATTATCAGTGTTAATCAAATATTTTCCGAAATGGAAAATCTTGTTGAATGGTGAAAAGAGGCAGGCAATTTATTTTACTAGAAAACGCAAGGAATGTTTCCTGCCTCAAACGAACATTCTTGTAAACAATATGGAAATTCAATGGGAACAAAAAGTTAAATATTTAGGCGTAATGCTAGACACAAAAATGAAGTTTAAGAACCATATCCAATTTGTAATTAATAAAGTGAACTTGTTGATTAAAATGCTCTACCCGTTTATAAATCGAAAGTCATGTCTTAGTTTAGACAACAAAATGTTAATATTTAAGTCTATATTTCAATCGGCAATTTACTATGGAGCACCATTATGGGCCTCCAGTGCCAACTGTCATTTAAAAAAATTACAGGTTACGCAAAATAAAGTCTTAAAACTTATATTAAATTATCCTTTCTATTACTCTACAAAACGACTCCACGAGCACGACAAAGTAGAACTAGTCACTGATAGGATTGAAATATTGACTCAAAATTTTAATACGAGATGTTCTACATCAAGATATTCCTATATCAATGAATTAGCATATTCATAGTTAGTTTGTAAGTAGCGTTAAGTTTTATCACCATAAAGAAAACAAAATTATTCATATAGGTTTTTTGTAAATTTTTGCCTCCATTCGTGTGTACACATAGTATATACATATCATCCTTTAGGTATAAATTTTGTAAAATATTATTAATTATAAAGTAGAAGAAGAGATATGTCTTAAACTCTTAAATAGTATTACATAAGTAAATTGAAAAGTATAAATATTATGAAAGAAATAAAAATTGAATTGAATTGAATTGAAATTATGTCAGAGAATATAGTCACTCGATCCCTTTTACAAGTTATATGAAAAGTGACCCTGTTTTTTCTATTTCTGGTGCGAAGGCAACATGGAAAAGAACCCGAATTCGAATAGTACTAAATAGGAATTTAAAGAGTAGTGAGTTTTTTTTGGTGGTTATTTAATTGTTTTAAAATTAACGTAGGTCCAATTAAAAAAATTAATGTATATAGAATACCTGATGGAAAGTAGCTAAGGAAGAAAAGGGTAAAATTTAAGATTATCATAATGACGGGCTATCCAATCGGGAAATTTCGAGGCGATTGAAAAGATCTAGCTGTGTCATTGACAATTTTATAAAATAAATAAATAAATGGTTTCCCATTACATCCCATGAAGGGACCGGGGAGAACTTCTCACAACCACTGAGCTGTGCGCGTTCCAGTTTTCACTCACTGATTGGGACCTACAGTTTTACACCGATTCCGAACGGTATTTTGAGAAGCTTTTTCATGGCTATATACTCGATAGTGTCGCCGTCACTATGCGAGGTGACCGTCGCCGAAAGAAATTTGAAGGTGGTCAGAGCAGGGTTTGAACCCAGGATCTCATGTACAAGAGCCGCGCACACTAACCATTGCACCACCGACGGCCACAATTTTATAAAATAGGGTGATCAATATGGCAACACAAAACGACTAGGAAGGACACCGCTGATCAGTGGCAGCGCCAAAAGCGAGATCAAAGTGGTTGATATTACAGAAAACTTTAACTATATGGAAATTATTGCTGAATTGAGCTTGTGTTCAACAGCTACATCGTGTTCAACAAATAATGAAACCCGACTTGAAACTGTCATATGGAAAAAGTACGCAAAACTTGCTCTCATGCCAAGACACGAATTAACCAGATTTAAATCCGTTAAAATATATAGGTTTTTGGATGAGGAGTGATATTTTCCGTTGGAAAAAATTTAATTTGGATGGACCTGATGGCTCTGACAAATGTTGGTTTGGGCAGATAAGAGTTATAGGGTAACCACTCCAATATTATATTCGACTATTGGATGTCGTCATAGTTAATTGTGGAGAGGAAATTTGTGTCCCATAATTTATCATCTAGCAGGACAACGCAGCAATACATCGGTCTAAGAAAACTCCAAAGTTTCTGGAGTCCATAAATAATACCAACTCCCGACTGGCCTGCACTTGGTTCTGATTTTTATCCGATCGAGCCAAGTTTACCAGTTTTTATCGACTCAAGTTTACCACACAGGGCGCCAGTTGAAGAATGTCAAGGATCGAAGAGTCGCATTTCAAGAAAATGGAAGATAACTGAAAAAAAAGGTTTTGCCTTTATATTTATTTCGCGGGGTGTAGTCTATACGCACTGACAACAAGTGGTAATACCTTTACAGACTTTTTGGCTGTGGCCAATACTACAAGTATAACCAATAAAACAACTCTATAAAAGATCATTCCTAAATGCACGTTGTAACGATTTACGATTTTAAATTCTTTATAAATTATTATATTTTAAGGCGTTACTAATACAGGTGTTTCAAAAGAAGTCATCCGATGTTGTTTGGCCCTCATTTTTGTTTCTAAATGAAAAACTTCGATTCTGTTTTTTGATTATGTTTATTTGAACCTTTAGAATTTTATTGGTTAAGTTGAGAAGATGATATCGGTTAAATGGGCGCCGTCACATACGGGCTCGTTTTATGGCATTTTTCATCACTTTGGTGAGAACTTCGGGCAACAGATTCTCGCACTCGTGTCGAATATCGACCTTGAGGGCTTCCAGGGTGTCGGGCTTGTTCACGTAAACCCGGGACTCCAAAAAACCCCACAAAAAAAGTCTGGAAGGGTTAAATTGGGCGAGCGACTTTGAGCGGGTGGAATGGCTCCTCGTGCATCACTCGTGGATTTTCGGGGCCCCAGAAGCGACAGTTTTGCTTGTTCACGTACCCGCTGAGGTGAAAATGAGCCTCATCGCTCATTATGATTTTGGTGGAAAAATCGTCCACGAGATTGAGGATGGCTTGGGCGTAGGTTACACGCGTTTGGCGGTCGACAGGCAGCAGCTGATGCACGGACTGGACTTTGTGTGGGAACATGCGTAGGTCTTTGACCAAAATTCGCCATAGGGACGACCAGCTGATGGCTAATTGCGAGGCACAGCGTCTGGTTGATGTTTCCGGCGACAGCTCAACATCCTCGGCAACAGCGGCGATATTCTCGGCAGAACGGGCGCTCCGGGGCCGGCCGCCACTCTCGTGGTGTGGTCCCATACTCTTCAAGGTTAGTGGCACATTCGGTGTCGGATGGCCGGGAAATCGGCGACGGTATTCGAGCTGCGAAACACCACAGACGAATTGTTACGCAAAAAAATAGACACGATTATTCCTCGTTCTTGGGTAGCGTATCGCTCCATGGCTTATTTTCTTGTATTCTACATCTGTCTAGTCCACAAATGTCAAAACAGATTTGACATTGGCGGCCATTTGCAAAAATAAAAGCATCTTCCAATAGGGTGGTCACTTTTGAAACACCCTGTATATATTGTTACAACAAATGCTAAACGGGTTTGGTTTAACTAACATTAAAGTAAAAACACCTTACAATAGTACCAAACAGATTGTGGTGTATATTGTAATGTTAATAACGCCCAAAATTATGCCATCGTTGCAAGTTTAACATTTACCTCGTACCAACTCACCACGAATGTTTCATGGTATCGCAAAAACACATTGACACAATCGATAAAAGATGGTGTTTCTGAATTATTTACCTTATATTTAGAAAATTGTTGTAATTCCTTTTTGGCTAACAGATTATGTTTTTCCGGTTAGTGACAAAACTATAAATGTCGCGGGTAGGAATCCAGCTCACATTATTTTTTTTAGTTTGAGATGTAATGTATTAAACGTTCATACTACAAGCTTTCAAGGTCTGATACATTTTTCTAAGTGAAAAATGGTTGGTTTTCGTTGAAATAATAGATACTTCAGGAAATCACACTCACTGGCATGACTAGTTTCAAACTCCGTGACAAGGTCACTATCAGATGCTTACTCACTGTGCCTAAATTGTTACGATTGGTAAGATCATCAATCGTATACATACCAACTTCGTTCGTGAAAAAACCAGAGCAGGCAGCGACACTACTAGATGGAAATGGCTAAACTAACTGATGTGAGGCTAAACTGAGTTCAGTCTTATTTTAAACGAGTAAAGGTATAAATAGTCGAATAAAGGTGTTGCCGACGACGACTTCTTGTAGAGTGCTAAATGTGTACTGTACAAGTACGTTAACCCGGCGCCGGGGGGGTGGATTTTAGCTACAAGGACATGGGGGTTGGGTCATAATGACCCACTTATTAAACTCGAGGTTTTTTGCTATATTTACGAAAAAATATATACAATTTAGATTGAATCTAACCTTATTAAGGAAATAAAACATGACTTTGTTAAAAAATAACATATTTACTTTTATTTTTAAACAAAAAACATTTCATATAAAAAAAGTTAACAAAGGAGGCTTCTTCTAGCTTAAATATAATAAACACTTATTTTGTTATTAGTCTTATGGGTCATATTTACCTTTTTTAACTTTGAGCACGTGTTACTCGAAGTACAATCGTCATGCAACTGATTTGAAATTTATAACATTCAGAGAGATTCAATATCACCAGCTACTGAGAAGAGCGTAGAGAAGAGAAGTACAGTTTTAAAACCACAATCCATTCGAAAAGTGACGGGTAATTTTGACCCATCCCCCCCGGCGCCGGGTTAAAAATAAATTTTTGTACTTATCGTGATTTAGAAAGAACCTTGTTTTAGTAACGGGGGAAAAAACAGCGGTAGAGAGGACAATTGGAAATTTTTGAACAAAATAAGGCGTTTTTGTATTTTACTGCACTTAATACAATCATGAAGTCCATAACATCCATTAGATATTTATCGAATAATACAAAGTCAAACGGATATAATTTGAAGACGGTACACTCTAACGCCGAACTCACGGCAATCGTTGATTCTTTTTTGAAAAAACAAAATCTATTCAATAGCTTTCGATGAAAGCATGCATAGGAAGGAATTATTGTCGACATTGATGGTTATGGCAAAGTATTTGCTGTGGATGTTTTCGCACAAGTAGGAGTGTTGAGACAATTCTCGTTAAGTTCAGGTTTGTTTATCCCTATAATGTCTGATGTTATGCCTGAATACTTGTGGAGAAGGGATATGATGATATGCCTTGGTGGGCATTGAAATAGCTATATTCCCAACCATCCACCATAATAATCACTTTCACATATTTCCTTTATAATATTTTCTATTAAAATTTAATATTTCATAGAAAAAGTACTTTTTAATAGTTGTTGATTTTGAACCGAACAATTATTAAAGAACATAAGAACTGAAAGATGGAATAATATAAACTTAAGCGAAAAAAAAGAATACGTACATATTTGAGAGTTGTTTTGTTTCACAAAAATGTACGCTTTAAAGGAAACGTAGTTGTTAAGAAAAGGCAATTTGTAGTAAGAAAATTTACTTGTTTAAGACAAAGTACTTATTTCAAAAAAAATACTCGTTTTTACGAAAAGGTACTTTTTGTAAGAAAATTTTAATTTTTTTAAGCAAAGGTACTTGTTTAAGAGAAGGATATCTTTTTAAACTTCTTTCACTTTGGCTTTTCTAAATTTACTTTTTATTGGGTTCAAAATTACAATAAAGAATATACTAAATATTGGTTACAGGTTCCAGCTTGAAAACTTCCCATGAAACAAGAAATTTCACAACATATGTGAGACATCTGGTTAGTCTAGACACAAACCAAAGCAAAAGTAAAGAAAATAATAGTAGTTTGTAGCATAATACTGCTAAAACAAAAGTTGTTTAATTTTTTTCCATTTCGTCCCAATATCGTAATGTAAGATAGCTAAGGAACTTCGTTCCAAAAAGTTGGGAAAAATTTTCTATATTTTTCAACATAATCTGCTTTTATCTCGATACATATTTTCCAGCGATATTCAATAGCTTCGATATCCTGTTTGTAGTCAAAACTGTCAAACTCCTTAAAATAGTCATCAATTGCAGACTGGACCTCTTCATTGTTCAAGAAGTTGCGTGATGAAGCAATTCGAACTTTAATTCATTAATTTTGGCCATCACAATATTGGATGTATGAACTGGAGCATTGTCTGATGCAATAAATTAGCATAATAATCCCCGTTGATGGGCTTTCCTTTCTGTAGATAATCAATAAAAATTATCCCATGCGCATTCCAAAAAAACAAGACGCCATGACCTTGCCTGTAAATGGAATCGTCTTCACCTTCTTCGGACACGATTCTCCCATTCCACTCTATTGCTTTGACTGTTTCCGTGTCTCCCCAGCCAGCAATATTTCGAACCGATTCCATTTTTCGAAATTTTCTACAGTTTAATTGGAAAAATATAATCTTTTTCGATACGACGTTTATTCTATAATTTTAATTATTTAAAATTCTATCATATAATCGATACAGGGAGTCTATTGCGACGTTATATCTGGTCTATTTATTTGTTTTTTCCTTTAACAATGTATGTATGTACTTTATACTATAAATATAAGAGCTTTACTTTTCGATGCCCCAGCTAAATCATACGTTTTAGGTATTAGACGACCACACTGCTTAATTCAGTTGCAATAAATGTTTTCAAAAACGGTTATATAGCTAATAGAATGATTTTTAAGTTGGAGAACATCAAATCCAGAACTAACGTTGGTTTTAGGACGCGCGTTCAAAAGGAACACCACAACACTCAAGTTGAAATAGATGCATATAAATTACCCATCGATATTGAGAAGCAAGTTGGTTTTGACTACAATCACGGGGTGTGTTTAGGGGTAATGAAGGTACTATTATCTGCATGGACAAGAATTTAGTTGGTATAAAACCTGCATGGACAAGAATTTAATTGGTTTAAAACTTTAAATTGCTTTTGAATTTTGAAGAAAATCATGTTCAGTTTTAGAATACGGGACATAGAAGGCTTCGGAACTACGTCAATTTTTATTATATAACGGACCTTTTTAATTAAAAAGTAATTTTTTAATAATTTTTATTTATAATTTTTTTTTTTTTTTTTTTTTTTTTATTTATTTACAATCTGTCTGTAAGACAATAAGTAAATTCGTTATTAATTAAAAAAATGAATTTGGTTATGATGCTTCAGTAAGCAACATAACATAAAACAAAATAGAATAAATTTACTTTAAAATTATACTTATTCTATGTTATTTACAATTTATTAACAAACTTATTATTATTAATTTATTATTTACAAAAAAAAAAAATAAGATTAAGTTTACATTAAGACCGAAAAGGTAGGTCTAAAATGTGACATCGTTTCAGTCTTCTAGTTTCTTCTGTAGAGTCTAGCAGTGATATAGCTTTGGGATTGACATGGTTGCTAAGTCTTTGCAAGTATAGATCGCTGGCTTTCCTAATTTCCTCTTTAACAGATAATATTTTTAGATCTCGCCTTATGGCCTTATTAGAGATGAACCATGGTGCGTTCGTAATTGTTCTCAATGTCTTCGACTGGAATCTTTCAAGTATTTCTATATTGGAGTTACTTGCTGTACCCCACAGCTGGATACCTTATGTCCACACTGGCTTTAGTATGACTTTATAAATTGTGAGTTTGTTAGTCAGATTCAATTTAGATTTGGTTCCCAATAGCCACCAAAGTTTTTTCAATTTTAGCTTTAAATAATGCTGTTTATTTTTAATATGTGTTTTCCACGTTAGTCGCCGATCAAGAATTATTCCCAGATATTTCACCGTTTCACTTTTAGGAATTTCATTGCCATTTAGTCGAAGGGGAGGACAGTCACCACGTCTCAATGAGAATGTCATATGGCTTGATTTTTCTGCATTTACTTTTATATTCCACTTTTGCAGCCATTCTCCCATGTCATCAAGCTGTTTCTGGGCAAGTGACGATGCTTCTGAAGGTGATTCACTTAACGCAAGAATTGCGGTATCGTCAGCATATGTCGCAACTGTAACATTACTTGCAGTTGGCATATCTGAAGTAAATATTGTGTACAACACCGGTCCCAGTACACTTCCTTGCGGTATCCCTGCTCTTACGGGTTTAATTTCAGAAGTTTCGTCGTTTATTTTCACATAGAAGTGTCTTTCGCTAAGGTAGCTTCTGAGCACCTGGTAGTAGGGGGCAGGCAAATATATTAATTTATAATAATTTTTTACAACTTAATATATCTATAAGGATTCTACTAAATTTGAACAGTACTCGGGTTAATATATACCTGTCTTATATGTTAAAAATTTTCTGTATTTTAATGTTCATTGTTTAACCCACTTAGTTACCGATGTACAAAGTTTTGAAAATCATTTACAAAAACAGAAAAAGCAAGTAAAATATCGAAATGAAATAACTTCTCGAGTTTATTTGGAACCAGAAATTACGATAAAGATGTATATTCTTTAGGCGATAAAAGTATTAGTAATTATTCCCATGTAGATACTAATGAATTTCGTTTATCACCTGACTATCCTAACAACTATTATTTTGCAAATGGTTGTATATATGAGGTAAAGAGAGTATACATGAATTCGAAGTCCTTTTGTAGAGGGAAACGTGGTTCAACATTTTGCCAATTTCATTCAAAACCCAGAAGTTTTATCAAATTCAAATATAAAAAGTTGTGGGAATGTTAAAATTTACAGTAACGTTACTACACATGCCCACATGCATCAACTTATATGCGGTATATGGCTGGGGGATCTATGCCCGATGATTGGAGTCTCAGTGTATTATGTCCTGTATTCAAAAAGGTTGATCCGTGTGTCTGTTCCAACTACCGCGGTATCAGTCTTTTATCCATCGCGTACAAGGTCTTGTCGAGCGTATTATGTGAAAGACTAAAGCCAATTATTGAAAACCTGATTGGACCTTATCAACCACCTTGGACCAAATATTCACGCTACGCCAGATCCTGGAAAAGACCCACGAAAAAAAAATCGATACATACCACTTTTTTGTCGATCGCAAAGCTGCTTTCGATAGCTCCGTACGGGGAAAACTGTACGAAGCTATGTCTGAACTTGGTATTCCGGCAAAACTGATCCGCCTCTGTAGAATGACGCTGACCAACACCAAATCCGCAGTGAAAGTGGGGAAAGACCTAACTGAACCATTCTGTACCAAGCGAGGACTTAGACAAGGCGACACACTTTCGTGCAATCTCTTCAACATCTTAATGGAGATAATAATGAGAAAGGCTGCAGTAAATACGAACAAGACCATTAACACGTAAAGCCATATGTTACTGGCGTATGCTGACGACATAGACATCATTGGGCGAAATTTGCGAGAGGTTACTGCAGTATTTTCAAGAATCGAAAAGGAATCAGCGAATGTGGGTATTGCTGTTAATGAGGGCAAGACAAAATTGATGGTGTCAACGACTAGAGAAACCTCTCGACTTAGTCCGTACTACCTTGGATCCGCCGTGAACAAGAACAACAACGTCAGCCTGGAGATAGATAGGAGAATTGAGCTTGCAAATAGATGTTATTTTAGGCTCAGCAAGCAGTTTAGGAACAAAGCCCTCTCTCGACGGACAAAAGTCCAGCTATATCAGACTCTCATTATACCTGTCTTGACATATGGCTCCGAAACTTGGGCCATATCGCAAGCGGATGAAAAACACCTGGGAGTTTTCGAGAGAAAAATTCTCCGTAAAATATATAGTCCAGTTAGGGAAACCGGCGAGCACCGACGTCGGTGGAACGCAGAGCTATATAATATCTATTCTGACGTGGCCATAGCTAGACGAATCAAAGTGGGCCAATTGCGTTGGCTAGCCAGCGCGAAAGGTTTTCGATGACGTACCCGATGGAAGCAGAACAAGAGGACGATCAAGACTCCTCTGGAAAGGCCAGGCAGAAGAATCCCTCCGTATCCTTGGTGTTACCAACTGGCGAGAAAAGGCGAAGGACAGAGCCAGTTGGAAGAATATGTTGAAATTTGTTTAATTTGTTTGTTTAATTAATATGTATAAGACGTCTGACCTCATGAGGTTGTAAAATAGTCAATAAAAGTAAGCTACTACACGTGAAATTTGTAATGTCAAATATAAAATAATGCGTTTTAGTATTGAGTCTTCCAATTATTTTTTTTATCAACTTATGGTTCAAGTTATTATAAAGTTTTTTTATCGTTTGGCATTTAAGCATTAGATATTATTTTCATTGTATATTCCACATATTATTTATTGTAATAACTCGTCTAAATTTATCGTTTCAATTTATCGATCATAACCAAAATATAGACAGACAAAATTATATTGTTCGGTAGATACAACATAAATATATACTTTCAAACTCTCAGAAAAAACACTAAAATTGTTGACTTCTTCCAACATAAAAAAAAATTTAAATCCAATTAAAAAAGCAAATCAAACGAAAAATCTACAAGCCTAAAGATGAAAAAAGAAGGTAAGAAACAATCTATATATAAAATAAATATTATAACGAAACGCCTAACTTTTGTTTAGATCGTTATCTTGTTACTTCCCACTTATTGCACTAACTTATTTGTTTCTTTAACAGGAAAATGATTTCTTCATTCGCCGCAATTATCGAAAAGTCTTTACTGATTCTGAGGCGGAAAAATTTTCGTGGACAGGGATACCGTTAAGAAATCGCTTCGACCAATTGTAAAGTAAAGTTTTTCTTTTTAATCTATTTTACTACTTTAAATATTTTTTTAGATGTTTTCGAACCAGATTTGCAAATTCGTCAGAATATCAATATGAACAAATTTCGATGAGACATAGTCAAACAGCATCCGATAGGATAAAGAAAATGAACATCTATCAATATGATAAAGAGAATGGGAAAGACCAAACTGCATTTGGAGATGAAGATGTCTATAATAGGAAACGGAATGCTGAGGAAAAAATTTTTATAAACATTAAAAAATAGAAGAAGATAAACTATAAATTCTATTGTTTTAATTTGTTGTTTAAAAACAAACTTGTTTAATAACTTTCAATATTTATGCTTCATTCGTTACAATAAAAAAATCATTCCTATTAAATGTTTAATGTATATAACTGTATATAACTGAGTATAACTGACATTTTGGGAATGAGTATACAATCGAAATATACTTGCATAGCTTTTATGGTAGATATCGCTATGAAGATTTGTCGATATCGTTTATTTTATACGTCTAAGTTAATACCACATTTCGATTAAATTTAACGTCGACTTCAAGAATCGGTATAAAATCTAAATACACTTCGCTTTAAACTTAGATATAGAAATGGAGGATTGTCGACATCGTTGCTATTTCGCGTCCTAATTGATACCACCTGTCGATTAAATTTCACGTCGGTAAATCGTCCATATTTCTACTGTATATCATCTTGCATAACTTATACGAAAACACTACTTTTTTCGACATGATATCGAATTCTATATCGGTTTAGCATTTAGAAATATCGATGTAAAGGGTTTTTCAACAGAGACGCTACAAAAGTAAATCGATGGAGAAAGCAAACGACGCCATATTTTTCACGCTCTTTTGGCATTTCTCTTCAGTAAGGTTAGCCAGTTCATCATGGAAAGATATACGAGCCAACAACGAGTCGAAATTATTAAAATTTGATACCGAAATTTGGAGTCAGTGGCCTCAACTTTAAGAGCGCTACGTCCAGTTAAATCATCTTCAGCGATGAGGCTCATTTCTGGTTGAATGCCTTCGTCAATAAGCAAAATATGCGTTATTGGTTAGACAGCAATCCACACGTAATCCATGAGTCATCATTGCATCCCGAAAAAATTACGGTTTGGTGCGGTTTATGGGCCGGCGGCGTCATTGGGCCGTACTTCTTCCGTGATGGTCAAGACCACCGGCACATTACTATGAATGCGAATCGCTACCGTTCAATGATAACCGAATATTTTTGTCCCCAATTGGATAATATGGACTTGGAGGACATGTGGTTCCAACAGGACGCCGCCACAAGCCACACAACGAATGCCACAATCAATTTATTGGAAACCAAGTTTGGTGAACGTGTTATCTCACGAAATGGCCCAGTCGATTGGCCGCCTCGGTCGTGCGATTTGACGCCGTTAGATTATTTCCTGTGGGGCTACGTCAAGTCTATGGTCTATGCCAACAAGCCAGCGACGATTGATGAACTTCGTACGAATATCGAACGTGAAATTGCAGCAGTATCGGCCGATTTTTGCTTGAAAACCGTCGAAAATTGGGTTCAGCGTCTGGACGTCTGCAAGTGTGCCCGTGGTGGCCATGCAAAATAAATCGAGTTCCATACATAATGGCATCGAACGTACTTTGACAGGAATAAAGAATTTCATTGGTATCTAAAACCGGTTTTGTTTTATTTAAAAAAACTTTTGTAGCGATCTTATTGAAAAACCCGTTATTTGCGATACTATTTCGATTCATTTTATATACTGGGTCAGGTGTCAAGTGGTGGAGCCATGTCTCATCCACTGTTATAATTCACGCAAAAATACGGCTTTATTGCGGTGAGACATCGCCAAGCACTCCACTAAAACATCTTCACGACGCTGTTTTTCCTCTATTGAAAGCAAGCGCAACACCCACCTTGCGCACAGCTTTCTCATCTTCAGATCTTCGGTCAATATACGAAGTGCATCACTTTTTGAAATGTCTATCATTTAAGCTAGCTTACGCACCTGCAGCCGACCATCATGGAATACCATTTTGCGGATTTTCTTAGCCGTATCTGACTTGGACAACTCAATTCGTCGACAACTACGGTGATCGTATTGGCTGCTCGAACGGCCTCGGTTAAACTCTGCTACCCAATATTTTACAGTCGTAAAAGAAGGAGCAGACTTCCCCAGTGTAGAATCTAGCTGGGCTTTAATATTGTTTGGACAGAGACCTTTCAAATGGAAATATTGAATTACATAACGGTGACCAAATTTTTCCATGTCACAAATTCACTGAGATCGTTTACTTTTGAGGGGTCAAATACACATACTAAACAACGTGGCGCCTTCAAACTAAAATCATATGTTTTATAAGGCTTCCACTTTTCATCAGTATATTTTTTCAAACTACTGGCACTATCTACATGCCAGGCCGGCTAGTTTTGGGACCGCCCTCGTATGGTCTGTCATTGCAATTATTCGTCAGTTACGAAACGCTACGGAACTTTGATCGGTATGACTTTACGGATGCATGACGCATGCAACCAAGCTGGGAAGGTCTCAAGAAGTCAACATGTTGTCATGTTTTCTCTTACTATTGTATTCTTATTTTTGGCCACTTAAAACTTGTGTTGGTTGGCAATGTTTTGCACAACAGACATACGAAATTTTGCTTCGAATGCTTTGGATTGTTACAAAGTAGCAACCACTGTCAAACTGAATGTTTAACAAGTTATTCACAAAAAGAAAATTCAATAATTTTAAATGTATTGTTTTAAACACAGTGCTGCGGTAGGTTTTGACAGAATATTTATATTTTTAAATATATTACTCATCCTGCAATCATGACGTCCTCCTCATATTTAGATAATAACTATACTTGGTGTCAACTTCGAGTAAATTTGTCTCATATCGTAATGATGAAAAATATTACAATGGGTGTTCGATTCCTGCTCTGACCACCTTACATTTCCCTCGACGATGGTCATCACGCTTAGTGACGACAACACTGTATGTAGAGTAACTAACCACGAAAAAAACTTGTCCGAAAACTTCCCTAATCCTGCTTAAGGCTGAAGGTCCCAATCAGTGAGTTTTAAACTAAAATTGTGAGATTGTGAGAAGCTCTCCCCTGCTCTTTCATGGCATGTAATGGGAAAATATCTAATTTGTATGTTTTAAAAACCAATTTTGAGCCACTGTACAATAGCATACACTTGTGCATGATTGTATATGCAATTCATGCCGTTGTTTGATTTGTATTGAATGATTCTAAATACTCGATTGAATCTACATAATATGCATGTATTGAGACCAACATGTTTGTAGTACATTTGAAAATGCCCATATTTTATTTTTGCTATCCCCTTTTGTACAAAAGATTTTCTGTATCATGGACTCAATACAAAGCCAACATACAAAAGTCTATTAAAATTTGTACAATATGCGACAGTTTTTACTAAGTGCTGTTATCTGTTTATAGATGGGTTCGGGGGGTTATTACTTTTTAATTTAACCATAGGCCAAACAACAATTGTTACTAAGTTATATTCACATAAAACACATAAGGATAATTGCAGAAATTAAATCAAAATGTTTACACATTTCTTTGTTTGATTAAATTCAACATATCAAATTTTATTGTAGCAACTAATTGAAAGTCTTTGAGCTGGAAATTTCTCCTATTTATGGCAACTAGACAAATAACTATGTAAGCATTTTCAAACATACTTTGCCCTAAATTTGCTAAAATGCAATTATTCTGAATTCTGTGTTACACAAACTAGATGTTAAACGTTTTTACAATACTTTAGTGATGAAAGATATGTAACAGGATAATTTTCGAAACGGGTTAAAATAATGTGAACATACGTAAGGGTATATTAAGCTCCAATAAAACTTAATAAATACAGGATATCCCAGCAAAATATTTGGTTGCAAAGGACCAATTGTCACACACGTCACAATTGGCTGTGTGAGAAATAGCAGACTTTGTTTACTAACCTCACTTTTAAAGTATTTTTGCAACGTTGGTTTTGCAGGTTGTATTTAGATGAAATTTGAGACGAAGACGAAGTACAGAATAATAAAATGTAATATTTTTGAACTTCTTTATTTTGTAATTGTTTATTAAATAACAATGTATTTTAATTTGTGAGAGCACTGGCAAACGATGCTACACCCAGAACGACAAAATCAAATGGAAAGCGAAATTGCAATACTTGTCCATTAGGGTGGTTTTTAAAAAAAAATTTTGATTTTTATAGGTGCTCACGTTTTGAATTATTCCATTACGTGTAAGAATACAAATGCAAAAGTCTTAGCTCAATCGGACTATGTCTTCCCGGCCCGAAAGAGCCCTGATGTTTTAAAAATTGTCTTTTTTTCACGAAATATCGTAAATTTTCTAATAAAAAAAACTTACATAATTAATAAATTTTGTTAATTTCATGTCTTCCTATGTAGTTGTATTATAATTAGTTCACCGCGCAGGTAAAATTATTACTTTTATCAAATATGGTGGAATTTCCAGCATTGCTTCGATGTGCATACCAGAGGCGTCTGAACCGAACTTGACCCGTTAAATGTTGAATATCGTCTAAACCGTATATTTTTGTGGAAAATGTGTGTTGGATGGAATTTAAAGTCAATAAAGTAACCTTTCATTTAATACATAAATTATTGTAATATGTTTAATCAACCATCAGCTAAAGCAGAAAATTTACGATATTTCGTGAAAAAAAATTCAATTTTTAAAACTTTAGGGCTCTTTCGGGCCGGGAAGACATAGTCCGATTGAGCTGAGACTTTTGCATTTGTATTCTTACACGTAATGGAATAATTCAAAACGTGAGCACATAAAAATTTCACAAAAAAAAATGTTGCCCTATTCACTAAAACCACCCTAATGTCCATACACGTTACAAGCAAGTAGGTCCAAATTTACGACCTGTTGCATCCTCTTGTACTAAGACCACTTTTTGACCCACCTACAGAAAGATTTGCCTGAACAACTAAAATATCCAAAAACTCTTAGGCATGCACACTTGCCTGTGATCATCAACGTGTTAAGCAGTAAGTCAACAAACTGTCTGAAGAGGTATATTATGCGAATTCCTCGGCGTGTACGCTGCTGGGCTCGTATATGTGTACCCCTTTTCCCTTTCACCAAATATCTTACAGGCGGTTACAAATTAAGTCTTTCAGGTACACAAGGTAAGATGTTGTGAACATTTGAATTTGGCTGGGTTGACAATATTTTACCTCAGTCGGAATGTAAATATAATGGAATTATGGAGACCATTTTCCTTTTTACGAATTCAGTAATTGTGGTTACAAGTTATATTGTTCTGCAACATACTCGTACACTCCGGTTCACTTATTTAAAGGCACTAAAAATTCCATATTCAGCAGCCTGTATCTTTTGCAATTTGTAACCGATTGCAGAATTTTAAAATGGAAATGGAAGCTAGACATCTTGAGATATAAAAAATCATGAAAATAGTGGTTTCTTAACTAAAGAACAATTTATAAAAGAAAAGTCCAAAAATGTGTTATTTTTTTTTTGGTTCACTTGAATAAAGGCAATTTATTATTTTTAAAGTAAACGATGATTTTTTGTACGGAGCGTTTGTTTATTAAAATTTATTACATCTTAATCATTTTACGAGTCAGTCAAAATGGCAAAACAAAAAATTTTAAATCTATCGGAAAAAACTAAAATCGATGTTTACCCTTCTGAAGGATATTCTAACCGCGGAATAGCTAAAAAAAATAGGACAGTGCCCAACAGTTGTCGACAGTTACATCAAGGGCCCCGAGGGGTATGGAAAAAATTTTAACGGAAGGGTTTCATTGTCTTTATCTACGTATGAGAAAAGAAATATCATCAGAATTGCTTCTAATTCTGCCTTATCCTTGTCAAAAATTAGAGCAGAAGCTGGAGTGGAAGCGAGCAAGTCATCAGTACGCTGAGTAATTAAGAGCTGTGAGTATCTTAAATACCTGAAATTACAAAAAAATACCGTCACTTAATGCTCCTCGTAAGGAAAAGCGGCTTCAATTTGCAAGAGACTACATGGTATGGGATGTGCAGCCAAGAGGTCATGTAAATGACTGGAGAACCGTTGTATTTACGGATGAAAAGAAGTTTAATTTGAATGGCCCTGATGGCTACAACTATTATTTCTACGATCTGCGCAAAGAAAAGCGTTTTTTTGAACCGACAACACAGCCGAGAGGGCGGTGTTGTCGACAGCTATTACATAGTATGGCACCATTGATCTTGAATTTCAAAGTGCAAAAATGACTGGCTTTTCCGTATTTCAGTGAACTATTTGGTCCCATATCTTGGATATTGCAACAGGATAATGCCCTTATACACAACGCCGGAGTAGTAAGGGCGTTCATTGCAAGCCAAAGTGTTAATATTCTTGACTGGCCACCCTATTCGCCAGATCTAAACATTATCGAAAATGTGTGGGGATGATTATCTCGCAAAACCTATGAAGAAGGTAGACAATTTGATGACAAGCAGTCACTAATTCAGGCCATTAAGGATGCTTGGAATCAAATTTCGTTGGATTACATAAATTCTCTTTATCTCTCAATGAAAACCCGTATATTTGAAGTTATTTAAAATAAAGGGGGTTGTACCTATTACTAAAAAATAAATAGTTCCCATTACATCCCATGAAGGAATCGGGGAGAGCTTCTCACAACCAGTAAGCGGTGCGCTTTCTAGATTTATACTCACTGATTGGGACCTACAGTTTTACACCGGTTCCGAAAGGTATTTTGAGAAGCCTTTTCATGGCTAAATACTCTATAGTGACGCCGCTACTATGCGAGGTGACCGCCGTCGAAAGAAATTTAAGGTGGTCAGAGCAGGGATCGAACCCAGGATCTCGTGTACAAGAGGCGCGCACACTAACCATTGCACTACCGACGGCCACAACTACACATTACTATTAGTTCTTAAATAAAGTAAAAAAAATTAAAAAAAAACAAGAAAAACTGTTTTTCATAAAAATTAGTTAAAGTGCCTTTATTCAAGGGAACCAAAAAAATAGCACATTTTTGGACTTTTTATATAAATTGCTCAAAAATGTTCTTTAGTTAAAAACTCACTATTGTCATGATTTTTTTTATATCTCAAGATGTCTAACTTCCATTTCCATTTTAAAAGTCTGTAATCGGTAACAAATTGCAAAAGATACAGGCTGCTGAATATGCAATTTTTAGTGCCTTTAAATAAGTGAACCGGAGTGTATGATGTTAGGAGTAGGGTTGTGAAACATTTAGCTTAGTCCGATGTCTTCAGGGTCCTTGAATTCCTTAAATCTGATTACTTCTTTCCTTGGAAAATTAATTTGTTAAATTGATCACTTGTAATGTGACATAATAATCTGCCGGTACACAATTTAACTAAACATTATATTTTGTAAACACTCACCATCACTCACACACTTATACTCCTCTGATCCGGCTTTCATAACATCCATCATTCACACCGAACACTTCAACCAGCCAACCTCACAAGCGAACAACCAACACTCACGTATAGAATCATAAACTCTGTCGACGGTATAATAAATACACACAGGAGCGACAGAGTGGTCAGTGGACGACTGCGGCCACACAAGAATAAGTGCTTCGGTGTAATTCCCATTCGCGGCAATATAGCCGGATTACTTAATATTGCGGTTGACCAGCATCTGAAAGGAATAAAAAGTAAAATTTTCTCTCAAATACATTTAACATAGCGGCTTAGGTAGACTATCCCACCACACCCAGAGAACAAATTGTTTAAAAAGTATTTGTAGCAACCGTAAATTCGGCTGTTGCCTCCACTGAATTAAGGTGTTCTCCACCGTTCCCTAAAGAGAGTTCTACACCGTTCCCAGGAAAGTGTCCTTAAACCGTCCCCTGAAGAGTGCCCTCAAACCGTTCCTAGAAGAGTGTTCTCAAACTGTTACTAGACGAATATTCTCAACGAGTGGATTAATTGATGTTGCCCATAAATTAAAATATTTGGTAATAAAATCAATAGAGATTCTGTATAAAAACCCTAGAGACCGGTAAACCATTCTGTTCTTATTTCGAAAGGTTTAGTGGCCGTAGACATGACCGAGCCTACGTCATCCTGCGAAAAAGCCACGTTACACACACAGAGAAGAGATACGTTGTCACAACTATATTTACAGCCAACTAAAATTTGGCGGTTCCTTGGCGGATCGAATTGGAACGATCTGTCAAACACAAACTATTGCTGTGATGATAATTTTAATAATATATACAATAAATTTAATGAAATATATAGCAAGTCAAAACATCCCGTCCGAGAAACTAAAAAGAGAAACGACTATCCTTGGTTGAACGAAACTATATTACAGTATTGTGATGTAAGAGATAGATTGTATCAAAGATTTAGAAAAATTAGAAAAAATGCGTGCAAAGAAAGAGAGTACAAACTTTTTAATAACAAATTAAATGAAATAATAACACATGCAAAAAACGAATATCGTCGTAGAGAATTTATAAAAAATCGGTACAACATTCGAGGAACTTGGCTTTTAATAAATGAGATTATTGGCAAAAAGGTGAACAATGTAGACGATGTGATCAAAAAAAACTTTAAAAATGAGTGTATGAAAACGGTAACGGAAAACTTCGCGATTAAGTTTAAGGAAAATGTTTTAAATCTGATTCACGACTGCAATATAAGAACGTTGGTAACGCCTGAGAAAAGAATTCAAAACTCAATATTTATTGAACATACTAATGAACTGGAAATCTTTAATATATTGAAGTCTCTAAATTTAAAAAAAGGGCCAGGTGTGGATGGCATTCGACCTAAATATATCCGAAACAACGCTAAGTAACTTTCTATAGCCATTACATCTTTAATAAATTCAAGTCTAGATGAATGTACATTGCCTAATCTTCTCAAGACCGCGTTAGTGAGACCGATATTTAAAAGCGGAGTCAAAAATTACTATAACAACTATAGGCCCATATCGATTTTACCGGTAATGGAAAAGATGTTAGAAGAGATTATGGCGAGAAGGTTAAACAATTTTCTCGAAAAGTTTTCCATAATAACTAAAAACCAGTATGGTTTTCAAAAAGGTAGAAATATCAACAAACTCCTTGGACATTTTTCAACTCACATCAATCAATGTTTGGACCGTAATGTGCAATGTTTGGCACTGATACGCTGTCTCACAAAAATTTAATATCGATGATGGAAAGATGTGGAATCCGGACGCTTCACATTATTCTGTAGTGATTACCAATAATTGTGTTCAGTATCACCAAATGTTGTGCATATCAATTCAGTTTTGGTTGCAAGAACTGAAATATTTACTTGAAGGTACAGCAACAATAAATAAATGTGATCTGTGAATCGAGTTTTAGTTGTAGCAATCAAATTATCCTGTAGTGGTGAATATTCTATTTGTTGGATCAACGAAAAATGTAAAAACTTATACGGTTGTACCAAATAATATATTGGTATGCTCAACTAATTATGTACTTGCATTTTGTGTCTGTCATAACCATTTGGTTATGCTTTAACCCATTATGAATTTTATAGATAAAAAAATAATAGAATTTTTTTTTATTAAAATTGTGTATTTTATATTTAAATATAAACAAAATTATTATTATTTATAACCAGGATTAGTATTACCTGTCTATTTTTTATCGAAAATATGAAAAAGTTTCTATATCTCGAAAACGGAGCATCTAATCGAAAATCAAATATAGACAGTCTTTCTAAATTTTCCATATCTGCGATCAAAGATGGGGATGGGTTACCCTGGGTTTAAGTTAATTTGTGTCATCCACAATAATAGTGTCTACAATTGTTTGCATCTGTTTGTGCATTCGTCAATAGTGGCGTCAGATTCAACGATTGTGTTTAAAAGTCTCACTTCACCTCAATTTATGATAATATGTATTCTTCGCTGGCTGATATCTATACACTTTATTGTTTTTTCATAACTTTGTCCTCGTGTCACATTCAACTATATGTAGTTTCTCTTTAACAGCAAAGCCTCTTGTGAAAAATCGAATACATAACTTGGTAACAAGTGTTTTCGTGACAGAAACTAAATTATGATTACAGTGACTAATATTTGTACACAAATTCTAATATTGTTCTTTTTATAAGTTGTATCTTCCCCTTCAGGTGAATGAGGTTTTAGAAATACTCAAATTGGTTAATACAACTAAAATTGGGTAGTAGCAACTTGAATTTAGTAAGACCGATTTTTAATCTATCAATAACATCGACAAATATTTCAAAATATAAACTCAAATATAAACTTTATCATGGCACTTCCAATGCCTGAATTGATTTCCAACTAATCTTTTCCCTGTGTGCACACTTAATTTGTACTTGAGTTTGAAGGGTATGGAAAATTATGTGACGCTCCTAGACCACAGATATGTTACAACTCATATTTGTTTTTAAAAAATGAGGAGAATTACAGTTCCTCAAGGGTAATTATCAACAAAAATTTGTTTCGCGCGGTTTACTACACTGATAGAAAAACTGTTCATCGAACGAATGAAATATATCCTTTAGCGGGATTACAATGATGATCCACGCAACGATTAAGTTGTTGCCCCAGTTAAACATGTGATACAAAATTGTTTTTACCTTTCGCAAAAATTTATTGTGCATTATGATATTTTGGAATTTTATTGATTTATTTAAAAGGTCTCTAAATGTTTTCAATATAAACTAACTTTAGGTTAATAACATTATATACATTTGGTGATCTTAAAATAGGCCCAAATTCACAATGATTTTTTTAAATTTTACTTTTTATGACCGATTTTTTTTAAATTTTTAGTTAATACTGCAAGCTTACAATGGCAGGAAAATTTTTCTACTCTGAAAAATGCTTGGATTTTGTTTGCAATAATAGACATTTCAGTTAAGCATGCTCACTGGCATGACTAGTTTCGAAGCCCTAACAAGTTCATCATCAGATGCCTAACTACTGTGCCTGAATTGATACCATCGCATTGGGCATCTTTGTGACGTCGTTGTGGCGAATTTAGCGAAAAGATCTTGGCCTACATCCTTAAAAGATCAAATTGACGCAAGAACTGAAGCCGCTTGACCACCATAAGCGTCGTATGTTCGCGAACTGGGCTGAGCAACAACTTGAAAATGATTCGGATTTTCATCGGAAAATCATCTTCAGCGATGAGGGTCATTTTTGGCTGAATGGCTTCATCAATAAGCAAAATATGCGTTATTGGTCAGACAGCAATCCACACGTAATCCATGAGTCATCATTGCATCCCGAAAAAATTACGGTTTGGTGCGGTTTATGGGCCGGCGGCGTCATTGGGCCGTACTTCTTCCGTGATGATCAAGACCGGCACATTACTGTGAATGCGAATCGCTACCGTTTAATGATAACCGAATATTTTTGGCCCCAATTGGATAATATGGACTTGGAGGACATGTGGTTCCAACAGGACGGCGCCACAATCCACACAACGAATGCCACAATCAATTTATTGGAAACCAAGTTTGATGAACGTGTTATGTCACGAAATGGCCCAGTCGATTGGCCGCCTCGGTCGTGCGATTTGACGCCGTTAGATTATTTCCTGTGGGGCTACAACAAGCCAGCGACGATTGATGAACTTCGTACGAATATCGAACGTGGAATTGCAGCAGTATTGGCCGATTTATGCTTGAAAACCGTCGAAAATTGGGTTCAGCGTCTGAACTTCTGCAAGCGTGCCCGTGGTGGACATGCAAAAGAAATCGAGTTCCATACATAATGGCATCGAACGTACTTTCACAGGAATAAAGAATTTCATTGGTATCTAAAACCGGTTTTGTTTTATTTAAAAAAACTTTTGTAGCGCTCTTATTGAAAAACCCTTTATAAACACTTTTCTAAAACGAAAATATATCGATTCAACTTCGTATTATAAATCAAATGATTTAGTGTTAGTTGTTTTATTTTTAAAGCTTACGAAAAGAATCTATAAAGTTGTTGTCTGCATCACTAGAATCCCATCGTGGTTCATGTAAAATTTGGAATGCAAATTCACTTCAATAAACACTAACAGATATTTTTTCGAAATTGTGATATTTTTGGTAACGCCCATCATTCACATCTATGAATAAAACACAGCATCGTTCAATTGGCTTCCATAACCTGCTTTACAGTACCTCTACCCATCTACCTTATTTATCAGAACATTTTCGATATCTTATGAAAGACAGTATCGATTTCGTGGTTAAATTCCCCAATGGACTCTGAATTACTGCGTAACACTTATATTTTACGGCGCCCGAGAGATAATAGTTTAACGGGGCAACATTTCGGCTGTGAGGCGGCCAATGGACTCCCGAGTTATAGCTGATTATGCGGTTTTCGAACACAGTTCGCAAAAGGTTGATTGTAACGTTAGCTGTGTGGCACGTGGCGCCGTATTGTTGAAACCATCCGACGTCCTTGTCGTCTTCTTCAACTTTTGGGAACAACAAATCGCTGATAATGGCACAGAAACGCTCGCCGTTGATTGTAATGGCGGTTTCTTGCTGGAAGAAAAATGATGCCACCACGCCAAAATTCGCACAAAACAGTCACTCGTTTTGAATTTTAGGAGTCCTAAATTATTAAATTATATAAAATAACCCCCAAGGTGAAAATGATTTTCAGTTGGAAATATCGTATTTTGGTAAAAATGCTAATCTTCACCCAAGCGATCTTCAGCGCATTCAGCGAAACGCATCGAGACTTCAATTCTCGAACTAATTCGAGTTTATTGAGGTTTTATGCAAAAATTCTGCGCAGAGAAGTGCGAGAAATATTCAATTGTTGCGAAAGGTGGCGAGTTGATACTGTTGGCTGTTCCAGCACACTTTCAGCTACTGCGGCAATATTTTCCACTGTAATGACCCGAATTGACGAATTCGCTTCGCAGATTGATCGACAAATTGCTTTGATGCCACCCTATTTTATCGAGTTTGTTTGGTAGATTTCTTATAGTTTGAGTTGAATTCTCAGGACTTTGGAAGGAAGTTTTTAATATTTCTCAATTTTCTTCAAGCGTAAAGCGAGCACCCATTTCGAAAATATATAACCTTTAACTAATAACCTGTCACTTCATAAATGTCAAATTGACCATCTCCATCGAAATATCGGGGGGGTCAAATTCGAAATTGTTTACTTTTTTGCAACTACATGTATAACTATTTATATTATAAGCCAACACTTATATGCTTGAAATTCCACAAAAAATTAAACAAAACTTCTAAATAAAAAGACGTCAAATGCAACACTATGCTTTCAAAGTCGAGAGACCTTCACAAATTGATATAACACTAACGCCGTACACGATACGCCAACTTTCGATTATGTATGTCGATCTTGGGTTATCAGTTTTTGAATATCATCAATGCTTTCTCGCACAACAAATGATTTTGGATGCCCTTTACAAAATTCGTCCTTGCGGGATATACAAGCATTTCAGAGTGGCTAAAGAAGGAGTTTCACTGCCAAAATTGAATAATAAGTTTATGTATGGAATCTTGTCTTAATAATCTCGTGGAAAACCGTAAAAAATCATTGGTTGAACATTTTCAGAGCTAATTCTACTCACTGAGACACAACTCTCAAAGACTAATGATTAAAAACTGGTTTAGCGCATTCCGTTCAAGTCGTATCAGCACAAGGGACGATGAACGTTCATGTCGTCCAACATAAGACGTCACAAAATCCTTGGAATAGTGTTGGACGAACGCAAAACGAAAGTTTATGTTGTGGCTGAGGCTATAGCCATCTCAGCTGAGCATGAATATTTGGCCATGAAAAATATGAAAGTCCGGTTCTTGCCGCGCAACCGTGTGACCACTTCGTTTGGCGATGTGCAACGCAATCCGAGGGAGTTTTTGGGCCGCTTCGTAAACGTGAACGAAACAGGGAAAAGGGGAAACGATCACCGGCGAAAATTTTTCACAGCTGTTGAACAGATTCGATAGTCAATTGAAGCAAAACAGTCGAATTTGACGGAGAAAAAAAGCTTCACCATCATGGCAAAGCACAGGCGCTCAGGTGTGTAGTCGCGATAGAAATAATGGGGTACGAGGGTGTTCCTCATCAGCCATATTATCCGAATTTAACCACCAGTGACTACTACTGGCCGTAGGTGGTACAATGGTTAGTGTGCGAAGCTCTTGTACATGAGAACGTGAGTTCGATCCCTTGTCAGACCACGTTACACTTATTTCGACGATGGTCACCTCGCTTAGTGATGGCGACACTATCGAGTACTTAGCCATGAAAAAGCTTCTCAAAAATACCGTTCGAATCCGGTGTAAGACTGTAGGTCACAATCAGTGAGTATGCAACTAGAAATCGGACATCTCACTGATTGTGAGAAGATCTCCCCGTTCCCTTTATGAAATGTTATGGGAGACCACTGTTGTTGTTGACTACTCCCTATGTTTGGGTGGAAGGGAAAGGCCATTACAGAATCAAACGCCTATTTTGAGAGCCTTAAGAAAACCTATTATTTGGTAGGAAGAAAACAATTTGAAAAACGATCGATTTGAAACATATGGTAGGGCCAAACCAAAAACAGAACGAGACAACTACAATTAGAATAGTTCGTTCTATAAATAGAACTTTCAAAACTTCTGCATCAGTGCGTGTAAGTAGGAAACCAATGTGTAGGTAGTGACAAACAGTCACTCTGCACACAATCGATAAATGTCTTCGGTTAGTGAATTGTGTAAATACACACCGCAGTGGCTTAACGGGCTAGACGCTGCTGAAGATGATGCTTCAAAAACATCGAAACGATCGTCCAGCGAATGTGAGTTCGAATCCCACCAGCGGCATTTACATTTGTTTCACTAACCGGAGAAAACATGATCTCTTACAGCCTTAAAGGAAATTACAACTTTAAACATAACGAGGATCTAAAACAACTACATAAGAATAAGAATAGTTGAGTTCTATAAATAGAACTTTCAAAACTTCGGCATCAGTGCGTGTAAGTAGGGAAGCAATGTGTAAGTAGTGACAAACAATCACTCTGCACAATAAAAGTGTTCGGTTAGTAGCAAGTGTGGTACACACTGCGGTGGCTTAACAAGCTAGACGCTGCCGAAGATGATGCTTCAGAAACATCGAAATGATCGTCCACCGAATGAGAGTTAGAATCCCAACCGAGGCATTTACACTTTTTTCACTAACCGAAAAAAAATATGATCAGTTAGGAATTTGAACTTAAAGAAATGACTCGAATCACAGACAACGTAAATTAAAATGTTTTTTTTTTTTTGCAGAAAAAGAATATATTTTATTCAGCACTCACGGACTTGTTAAACTGCCCTCAGAATTTGAAAAGTTGGAATTACCATTACTACTATGCGATATTTCTCTGGGCTTGTACAAATATCATATTATTCTGGCTTTAGCCTTTTTTTTGTCAATAATTTGGAGATTAAGAAAACTTGGATAATGAGACTGTGATAGTTTATGGATAGTCGAAGCCAAGGCCGGGGAAGACGGCTTTACCCTAATTCGGCTATGACTGCATCATTAGTTTTTTGAGTTACAATTACAGTTTCATACAATTTTGTTTTTTATTTTGACTATAGAGTGGATTTTTTCGATTTTTCGATTTTGACAGTCACTAACTTCTATTTGGTTGGTTGTACCGGTAAACTTTCTACAAAAAAGTTGATCCAAACTTTTTGGGCTTCAACCTTTGGTGCCAATGCTTAACTCTAAAACCAGGTTTCTGGGAATCTTTAATTCAGAGCATCGGCAGACAGCAATTTTCCGACTTTCTTTGAATTTTGCGTTCACGAAGATTTTTTTGTCATTTAAGAGAATGGTTTTTCTATATAACAACATTTATTTACTCATCTTCATTTTCGATATTATATTATTAGTATTAATTATAAATCAAAAATTAATTAATAATTGTAACTTCACAAACTAATGATGCAGTTTGATTCCTCGTACCCGCCTTGTCTCATTATCTGACTTCCACAGTGTAATTTGGGTGACAGAAATAAATTGTTCCTGTTAACTTATGTGGTTTTTCCGAGTTCAATTAGTTGCACGCACTGAATTATTAAATCAGGTTCCAACAATATTTTCGGCGTCTCTTTATGCCGCCACTGAGTAAAGTAAAGGGGGTAGGTATCTAAGTCGATGTGCCCAATACTAAATTCCTTGATACTGAACAGTGCAATATATCTGTTCCGTGTTTTCGAATTATTTAATCGTTTCACATCATTATAGGCAGATTTTGAATAATCTCTCCCCAGTTGACATATTTGTTCAATACGCCATGATATTATCCCTAGAAAGTTACAAGAGTACCTACGAGAATGGTAGCATTTCTTTTTATATTTTCATATTATTACCGTAGTTTGAAAAGTTAACTAAGAAATCGAGAATTTTCCCAAAAATCCTTCAGTACTCTGGAGTCTGGGAAATAGCGAGAAGTCAAGTCGGGGAAATCCCGACGAATTCTGAGTATCTGGTAACCCTACTCGTAGCTGTAAGTGAATCACAATAATCCAAAAAAGACGCCATTTCATAAGATAATATCTCCAAGTACCTCTTCTTAGTTTGTTTAAAAAACTTTATCTACATATTCATATAAAAAGGAAATCGGAGGTGATGGGGGTATCTTTGATCATAGGATCATAGGTCGATTCTGATGATGTTAGTTCGATGTTGCTCTACGTCATCTTCGTGAGGTAGCCAATACTGGATAATCCACTTACCTGAGTCGAAGAACCTGAGTACGGCAGTGGCGTAGATAATGGATGCCAAAGACACACGACATATCTTTCCACCTGATTTCACTAGAATGAAGGGGCTGCTTCAACATTCCACCTAAAACATTCATCGCGATGGATCGAGTACATGGGTAGCCGCTTTACAAGGAATGATAGAGCTTATGAGCTGGTGAAACTAGGAAATAAAATAAATATTTTCCCATTAAATGCCAAGAATTAACAGGGGAGACCATCTAATAGTCAGTGAACTGTACGTATTTCGATTTTTTTACTCACTGATTGGGCCAAACAGTTTTACACCGGTTCCAAGCGGTTTTTTGAAAAGCTTTTCAGTAGCTAATTTTTGGATAGTGTCGCCGTCACTAAGTGAGGTGGCCATCGCCGAAAGAAATGAAAGGCGTTCAAAGCAGGAATCGAACAAGAGTTACGCACATCAACCATTGCACCTCCATCAACCATTACACTTTTCCCTATTCTTTATTCAACCTAATGCATACAAAATATGCTTTTAGACAGCCAAACAATATATCAATCACCAGGAAGGTTTTGTTATGTTTAGAGTCTTCATCCTTTTAAATCTAAAAAGACATTCACAAACTGAAAAAAGGTCTCTGACATATTCTCTCAAGCATGTTCTGCAAGAACCATGTATGTATATGTTTTGAACACACTCCAAATATTCCTATATTTGCACAGTCCTAAACCCATTCATATCTAAATGCAATTATTAGCATGTTTACTTGCAAAAATTCCTACTTTCGTAAGGAGTCATATGCGTGTTTCATCACAAACATCCATATACTTACGTCGAAGCATTCGTGTGTTTGCTTCCACACGAAATATTGATGACTGAATGTACGAAACTAAAACGCAACAGATCAGTCATCATAGGACACACTCAATTCATTTACGCATGCTTTGAGGAATATTTATGAATCACTAACTAAAAGAAAAATGCAAAAATACAGTTATGCAAAAATACATGTATTAACTTAGGCTTAAACATTCTCTCTTTGTCCCTCTTTTATTATTTTGCTCTCAACAGAGCACAGCGTCAAAAAAAATAAGTAAACAGTGCACCAAACACACATGTAATTGTATCACACACACAGCGGTATTTGGTTCACAAACACATATATATTAAAACATATTAATCTCAAATATGTAATATTGACAAGCAACCACAATGTGTTTGGACACAAGTATACTATTTTTGCGACAAGCTCCAAATACACCTTACATGTGTATCCAAACGAGAAAAAATACACATCTGGCAGCGAGCAGGATGTAAACTTGAATGATCTTAGAATTAGAAGCATCTTGCTTAGTATAATTTTGAGTTTAAAACGAAATTTGAAGTTCGTTGTTATCACAACGGCCGTAAATGAACTTTGTGTGTCAATAGTGGCATAAATTGGTACATTTCCTAGTTTCATTATAAAATCACTAGAAAATAAAAATCACAGGAACGAAGTTTCTTTCGCTATATATTATGTACTAGTTAGTTCCAGCACGTATAAAGCGCCCGTTGAAAAGTACGATAAGTTAAATGGATCTTTAAGAAAAGGTACTTTTTGCAAAATAAAAAAAAAATTTAACAAAATTTGTAAGAAAATTTATATTTCCTGCAATGTATTTTTAAAAAAAATTATATTTTTAGGTCCTTTTTGTAACAATATATATTATATTTTCCGGAATATGAAGTATATAGGTCCTTTTTTTAAAGGGAGGTACTTCTTTTATTAAAAGATAATGTTTTTTTTTAAGAAAAGGTACTATTTTTAAGAAGAAGTAATTTCTGTAAGAACAACCCATAAGGGTATGACTTTTTGTTACAAAGAAGTACTTTTGTAAGAACAGGCACTTTTTAAAGAAGTGGTCCTCTTTTTAGGAAAAGGTTATTTTTTAACAAAATTTACTTATTTTCAGAAATCCTACTTATCTCAAGAAAAAAGCTAATATTTTATTTTTAAGAAAAAGTAAAGGGGTTCTCAATAAGAGCGCTACAAAAGTTTTTTTTTAAATAAAACAAAACCGGTGTTAGATACAAATGAAATTCTTTATTCCTGTGAAAGTACGTTCGATGCCATTATGTATGGAACTCGATTTCTTTTGCATGGCCATAACAGGCACGCTTGCAGAAGTCCAGACGCTGAACCCAATTTTCGACGGTTTTCAAGCATAAATCGGCCGATACTGCTGCAATTTCACGTTCGATATTCGTACGAAGTTCATCAATCGTCTCGGGCTTGTTGGCATAGACCATAGACTTGACGTAGCCCCACAGGAAATAATATAACGGCGTCAAATCTCACGACCGAGGCGGCCAATCGACTGGGCCATTTCGTGAGATAACACGTTCACCAAACTTGGTTTCCAGTAAATCGATTGTGGCATTCGCTGTGTGGCTTGTGGCGCCGTCCTGTTGGAACCACATGACCTCCAAGTCCATATTATCCAATTGGGGCCAAAAATATTCGGTTATCATTGAATGGTAGCGATTCGCATTTACAGTAATGTGCCGGTCTTGATCATCACGGAAGAAGTACGGCCCGATGACGCCGCCGGCGCATAAACTGCACCAAACCGTAATTTTTTCGGGATGCAATGATGACTCAAGGATTACGTGTGGAGCCATTCAGCCAGAAATGAGCCTCATCGCTGAAGATGACTTTCCGATGAAAATCCGAATCATTTTCAAGTTGTTGCTCAGCCCAATTCACGAACATACGACGCTTATGGTGGTCAAGCGGCTTCAGTTCTTGCGTCAATTTGATCTTGTAAGGATGTAGGCCAAGATCTTTTCGCAAAGAACGACGTGTGAGAGACACATTTGGGCTTTCTTGAACTGAAGCCTCAGCGGCAGCAATATTCTCGACACTACGGGCACTTCTTTGTCTCACTGGCACGGGAACATTTTGTACTGTGCCTGTGGATTCAAATTTTTCCACTAGACGCTCAATTGTTGATCTGGTAGGACGATTATGACGACCATAAATTGGACGTAGCGCTCTTAAAGTTGAGGCCACTGACTCCAAATTTCGGTAGTAAATTTTAATAATTTCGACTCGTTGTTGGCTCGCATATCTTTCCATGATGAAATGGCAAACCTTACTGAAGAGAAACGTCAAAAGAGCGGGAAAGAATATGGCGTCGTTGGCTGTCCCTATCGATTTACGTTTGCAGCGTCTCTGTTTAAAAACCTGTTACTTTTAAGAAAAGGAATTTTTATAAGAAAACGTATTTTTTATAACAAGATATTTTTTTGAAGAAAATTTAATTTTGTTTTAGAATTGGTCCTTTTTTCAAGAATAGGTAAATTTTTAAGAGTAGGTAGATAGTAGATATGGGCCCTATTAAATGAGACAAAATTAAATCATAGACACAACAATATTTAAAAATTATAAAATCATAAGCAAATATCGAATTGATGCAACAAGGGGTGGGAGAACTGCTATATTAATCAAGAATAAGATACAATACTACAGTCACTATAACAAAAGTAGATATTCGGCAGATACTTTAGAGACATGTGCCATACAGATACCAGTTGACTGCGACAACGTTTTAGTTATTACATGTGCATACTAACCGGCCGGCAATATAAAATCAATACGAGCAAACTAGCAAAAACTATTTGATTTTATTCAAATAATTACTATTTGCTAGCGGTAGACTTGAACTGCAAGCACACAGAAAAGGCAATAACCTAAAAAAAAGTCAACACCCGAATTCCTTTCACTTCCAGCATGTTCAGCGAAGCCCGCTTTCCTTAGCCGTAATCATGTCACAATGGCTTCCATTGAAGCCAGCACACTTCACATGGACATGACTATCACAAAAGCCAACATGAAACAACACAACCTTCATATACGTCCGTGACTGTACAAATCTAAAAATAATTACCAAAGCCAAAAAGTATGCAGAATAATACTGGGTTGTATACTGGGTTACGCAACGTGCGATAAGGAACTTCTTTCCAAAACTTCGTTCCAATTAGGATTAAGAAAAACCATTAATTAAATAATCGACATAATAAATACATATATTGAATAACATCTATGTGCACTAGACTGCAGTACAAAAGTTATGGTAATATAAATCAAAAGTAACCATAGAGCGTCCTCTACGTCTTTAAAGCTACAACCAACAAAAGTTACCGATTTTACTGCACAATTTCCAAACAACTATATATCACAAGAGCGTAATAAATTGTCATTCAAAAGCATTTACCTAATATATATTAATATAATTGTGATTCAAAAGTATTTACCTGCTCTCAGATTTAACACTGCAAAAAATCGCATTGCCTCTAAACTATATTATTCGTAATAGAATAGAATGCATATACACCAGAAACTAACGAATTTTTACTGAATGATTGTCTTTACAAACGCAGGGGGCCTTTGAGAATTAAATTTAAAGTAACGTTTAAAATCTAAAATGGTTCTGTCATAGCAGAAAAGTCATAAAAAATATAATTTACTTTTGTTACTAATACGCGTCAGGTCTTGTCAGAGCCATTGTTTTTTTTCCTGCAACATAATAAAGTCGATTTTGTACTTTTGCCACACTAGATTGTTATTTCCTAATATGTGTTGTTTATAATTTTCAGCTACCACGTAATGCTAATATGCATTAGCAACACACATCAAACATTTGTCCAAAAGCAAATTGTTGCAGTATAAAAGTATTTCCACAAGTTCAAACTAATGGCACAACAGTACCAGTGGAATGCATTTCTGGCTGGTCAAGAGGAGTTTGTAACCCGTGAACTTAAAATTTTCAAATGAAACTACTACTATATACATGTTGACTTTGTCATTGTGGTAATTACCACTTTGTAGTCTGTGGACTGTCATTTTATTATTTATTTTCATAAAATCAATGTGTGTACATACGTACAATTCATGCACAGCCATACATGATTTGTTCTACCCTAGATCCACACACATAAACACACACGTAGTCAAACTGATAACTATATTGTGTACATGTATTTACCACAACATTGTATTTAACAAATATTTTAGTATTATCAAGTTGTCGCCACTGCTGGTGTAGAACTGTTGCGGTATTTATACTCTATGTTCACATCCAGGACATGCCAGGGCCAGTAGTCCTTGTGCTTGTTACTACTACCAAATAGGAGACAGCCACATAATTCAATACGAAAAAGCAAATTTGAGAGGGCGCAATGCACTAGAATGCACTTCAGCAGTACTGGCTACTTTTTCTTTACAAAAAAAAATAAATGTTACTAGAATCAAATGTGCTACCAATTTTCATGCTATTTAAATCTTCAATTAAAAATATTCAACACTTTGACCGGAATCCGCATGACCACCAACTGGTAGTCAATGGACGTACATACACTGATGACTAAATGCGAACATACGAATTACTTCGGATTGAAGTTTTACGATTATGCAAATTGGGCAAGATAAACCAGACCAATTTTCGCAGGATTTTCGAATATAAGCACTTTAAGATACAGCAGCTTATAATAAAAAACAGCAGTCTGATAACAACCATTGCATTTTAAACATCCAAAAAAATTTCTTTTACAATCTTTTACTTTACATTGCCACGAACATACTGATGCGAATTGACTTTTGAACGCTGATTTATTTTCCCGTTAGCAATACGACAATCTTTGTAAATTACCATAATCTCATTATAAGTTTCGATATGTCACGATATATCTCGTAATAAACACAATGATTCTATATTCTATATTCAATAACAACGTTAAACAGTTACAAAAATTACCCGACTATATACACTTTTTGAGGCCTCAAAACAAGCTGACTTGAAAAACGCAATTACTGGCCTATTCCTAGCATCATGAAGAAAGTGAGTAAATACATAGAGTAATACAAAAAGGGTCTGCAACAGCTGTTCTTCTTGGACCGAAAACCAAGAAAAGTCCTGGAAAAGTTGGAGCTCAGAGTAATACAAACTTGGCAACCCATGCAGAATGAGCAAAATCTTTATTTTAATAAATTTGTGTTCTAACTGAAACAATTTGAAATAATTTTACTCTACATTTCTCTATGCGAATACTGTGAAATTAAACGTCAGATGGGAAATATACCCCTATACCAAATTTACTCTTTGCGCTAAATTGTCAGCTGTCAAATATATTTCTTTTTTGGATGACAACGCTTTACCGAACAATTTCAAATATTGCCTAACTTTGGACACAGCTTTTGTATGCACCGCTAATAAGTAGCAGAACCTTAGCATATTTTTTGGCTGAAATAATTTTACTTAAATAAAAATAAATGGTTTCCCATTACATCCCATGAAGGGACTGGGGAGAACTTCTCACAATCACTGAGCTGTGCGCTTTCCAGTTTTCACTCACTGATGGGGACCTACAGTTTTACACCGATTCCGAACGGTAATTTGAGAAGATTTTTCATGGCTAGATACTCGATAGTGTCGCCGTCACTATGCGAGGTGACCGCCGCCGAAAGAATTTTTTTTTGAAGGTGGTCAGAGCCGGGTTCGAACCCAGGATCTCATGTACAAGAGCCGCGCACACTAACCATTGCACCACCGACGGCCACAATTTTACTTAACACTTCATAACATTTTGCCTTATTTGTCTTGTTATCACTTTTTCTCGATTTAATTATCACGAAAACACTCTCAGTTGTTGAGTTTTGTAATGCAGGTTCAATACACAAAGGCAAATGTTTGAAAATTTCATTGAGTAACCCAAACTACTTCCAGTCATCTATCACTATTTCTCTTTCTTACATTATTCTGCATGTTTTCCCAACTCTAAAGGCCGTGTTAGACTATTAGAGAAATCGTTGGATGTGTCACAATTTCCATTTGGTGAGAGCGGATGGAATAGTGCAAACTTGAGGAGGACGATTTGCAGACAAAATTTCTTTTAGATTTTTCACAGTTTTTGAATTTGCTCAAAAAATTGTGCGATCAAGTTTGCATTTTGAATGAAACGAACAAAAACAAACTAAACGGAAATAAAAGCTTTGATTTCGATCACTTTTTACAAATGTTTAGCCTTTGTTCACAATTTTCTGTTTTCTGTATTATAGTTCTATTTTATAACTGTTGTAGTTTGTTTCTCACTTTGCAGACAGATGTTTTTGCATTCTTCGAAACTGACAGTGTCAATCGCAAGCAGAATGATGGAACGATTTCTGTCAAATGGCAGAGGAATTTATTCCATTTCTCTCTCTCCAAATCGTTCCATTTGCAATATAGTCCAACACGGCCTTAAGGTTGATCAGCTTTGGCATAGAAACCCTCTGAGTAAATTAGTTTAAACGCTTCATCCAGTTTATCAGGAATTAACAAAAATCATCTATAATTAGCATTATCGAATTCATCAACCTGTTTGTGGTTGCAGCCATCTAGATTCTTCCCCAACTATATCCAATCATTCGTGTTGGAATGACTAAGCTTGCTCACGAAAATTCCTTTTATATGTTGAGTTCATTGTTCTAGTTGTATTCAGTACATCCAAAAAGTATGCAAAGGTTATGCTAGTTATTAACGGTACATGCAGAAGCCGTGCCAAAATTGAGGCAATACATTTTGAAATAGAGCGGTAAAGCGTTGCCAACCAATATATAAATATATTTGACAACTGACAATTTAGCACATAGAGCATATTTGGTATAGGAACCATAGACTAATAGTTATAGTAGACCTAATAGTTCTCTCACCAAATTTATGACATTTGGCTTGGTGTGATATTTATGTTCGATGTTGAAAACAATTGCTTTACTAATACCAGATAGAGGCAATGGTTCAAAACAACGAACAAAATAACAACAACGGCATTTCGTTTTATGTGTTAAAATTATTGTGTTAAATACAACACAAATTTGTGCTAACAAATAACAGTCGATAAAAAGTTTAAAACTCATTTAAATTTCACAGTTTTTCACCAAAACGACATGAAAAATTAAAGCAAGAAGTTATTATAATTCCACCTGTTGTATGTCACTTTTCGTCAAACATCTCTCATCAAGAAGAGTGTGAAATGAAACGTCAGATGAGCCAAATATTTTCTTTACTAAGATTTACTCTATGATAGGAACCATCATTCTTATCCGACGTTCAATTTCACACTATTCGGCGTTAGTAAGGTGCCATAGAGTTATGTTCGACGCAAAATGACTTACACCAGGTGGAGTGACAAGAACTGTTAACTTAACTTTTTCATGACGGTTTAGTGGGGAACTGTGCAATTTAAATGTATAAATATTTTGCATCTTTTTCATATATTTTATTGTTAGTACACATTTGTATTGTATTTATCATTTTTTTTTTTTTTTGTACTAATCCACTATCTGCTATTATTAAAGCAATACTTTTCAATATGCAACATGCATATGCAACCGTACCGAATGTAGTAAATTTAATGAGAGAAGTGGTCTCTCTATTCCATATTTATACTATGGTTTAGGGTTAGAAACATGGAGGACTTCACAAAAATAATGAAAATTTTTCAAATTGTCGGAATATTGAACATTAACTTCGTCAACTTTGAAGGGGGTAATTGAAACATTCAGATCAACTGGTTCAATTGTGGATTATAAATACAACGGCCGTCCAATGATAAGCCGTTCAAATTTTAATATTGACGCATTACGAATAGGCTGAAGGCATCGTTGGACGATACGATGCGTCTTTGAAAATTAAGGTGGTCAAGTCTAGTAATAGTTACTGGTGCTCGATATCGTGATATAATAACCGAGTTGTTTCTACCTAAATTGCATAGTATCGATTTGGACGACATGTGGTTTCAACAAGACGGTGCGACATGCCATACAGCTCGTGAAACAATTCAATTACTGTATGAAACATTTACTGGTCGTGTGCTCTTTCGATTCGGTAATTAGAATCACGGTTGCCACAGCGATCATTTTTTAATTACCAGAATTTTCCAAAAAAGTTACCAAATTTTTAAATTTTTTTATTTAGAACATTAAATGTTTATTTAAAATAATTCGTTACAGAACATCATATTACATACATACATCAATAAAAAAATAAATAAATGGGTTTCCATTACATCGCATGAAGGGATAGGGGACAGCTTTGCACAACCAGTGAGCAGTGCTCTTTCGAGTTTTATACTCACTGATTGGGACCTACAGTTTTACACCGGTTCCGAACGGTATTTTGAGAGCTTTCAATATAAAGATTTAAAAAAAAACAAAAGAAACTCATAACAACTGTGGCAACCGTGATTAGAATTGGTCCCCTAGATCATGTAATTTAACACCATTGGATTTCTTGCATTAGGGTTATTTGAAGTCAAGTTCTAGATCAACAAGTTCACAGATTCATCGCTGCGTCACAAAAATTCAGCCACACTTAAGCAAAGAGGTCATGGGCAATTTATGAAAAAACGAGTGCGTGTATGCCACCAAAGCCGTGCAGTTTATTTGCTCCATGTTGTATTCCATACATAACGCTAGCCTAAGTACATTATATTTCAATAGACACTGACTTGCAAATAAAAACAACTGTATTCGTTTTTAATTCAAAATGTGCGTAAATTTTGGAACACCCTTTACATTAAAATTATATTCTACTAACATGATAAACCTACTAAACTTTGGTACTATTTTGTTATTTTGGTACGTTGGTACTAAATTTATAATTCAAGCTAAGAGAAATGCACTTTTCGTACAAATATTGTGAAAAATAAATTTAAAACGTTGTTCAGCTCTTCTTTATTGTATGAACTATTTAATTATCATACTCTGTATAATTTTAAATACAATTTGTGTACCCTTAAGTACAGTTTGCTTACACATTGTGCATATTTTATAAATTATATTTAGTTCCATGAACAAAGAGAGTACTTTTTGTACACACCCAATAGTACACTTTGCCTACTATTTTGTACTTTTGTACACTTTGTTTAATATTTATGTATGTGGCCGTCTGTGGTGCAATGGCTAGTATGAGCGTCTTTTGTGCAGAAGAATGGTGGTTCGAACCCTGCTCTGTACACCTTACATTTCTTTCGACGACAGTCACCTCGCTTAGTGACGGCGACATTATCGAGCCATGAAAAAGCTTCTCAAAATACCGTTCGGAACCGGTGTAAAATTGTAGGTCCCAATCAGTGACTGAAAAATAAGAAAGTGCACAGCTCACTGGTTGTGCGAAGCTCTCCCCATTCCCTTCATGGGCTGTAATGGGAACAGGGGTATTTTTACTATTTAGTACATCTTTTATACCTTTTACAACGCAATCAATTTTGTATGTATAGGTACTTTATGTATTTTTTTGTACACTTTGTACTCTTTTTGTAGCACAATGGCAAGCATGAGCGACTCTTGTATATACGAATAAGACTTCAAGCTCCGCACTGGCCAGCTTGTATTGCATGCGGTTCGAAATCTATGCAAAAGTGTATGTTCCGCTCAGTAAGACTTAATGTGAAAGCCCACAGGATATTTTTAGGGGTAGGTGTACTTTTTTAAACTTTCTGTACTTCTACTACATTGTGTGTACTTTCCCCTAACCCCTGTTCCATCTATAGAACATTTTGCGTACCTTTAAAAATATTTTAAGTAATTTCTCATGCACTCCGCCTACCTTTAGGCAAACGCTGTGAACTTTTGAATACAGTTTGTGTATTATTTTTTTGTGTACTTTGTGTACTTTTTTGTGGTACTTTGTGGACTTTGACACTATGTGGACTTTTCAGACACGTTGAGGGTAGCAATTGAAGACATTTTCTGTACACTTCACAAAAATTACTTTAGAGAATTGCACATTTACTTGTGTAAATTTGTATGATGCACAAAGATTTGAAAATAGAGTAAAAAGGGTGAAGTTTTCTAGTCCTTTTGTCCAGAACTATCACCTTAACAGCCGTCCCAGTGTACCATTTGAATCCATTTCAAATTCGCGACGGACTCGCTTTTTCGTACAATCATCAGTTACGGACACATAACAAATCCGTTTACGGATGAAATTCCCATCGGAAAAGTGGATCGTTTCTGTACTTTTTCAGATCCGTCTCGAATTCGCAACGGCCTTCATATTCAAATTCGGTACGGGTTCGTTTTTTCGTAAATAAAATGGATTAGAGACGGATCTACTTACACTTATATAAAGGCACCAAAAATTCCATATTCAGCAGCCTGTATCTTTTGCAATTTGTAACCGATTGCAGAATTTTAAAATGGAAATGGAAGCTAGACATCTTGAGATATAAAAAAAAATCATGACAATAGTGGTTTCTTAAATAAAAAACTTTTTTTGAGCAATTTATAAAAAAAGTCCAAAAATGTGCTATTTTGTTGGTTCACTTGAATAGTGGCACTTTATTATTTTTGTATTATATAAAATTATAAAAAATTTATAAAAAAAAGTCCAAAAATGTGATATTTTTTGGTTGACTTCAATAAAGGCACTTTATTATTTTTTTATTATTTTTAAAGTAAGCGATAATTTTTTGTAGGGAGCGTTTGTTTATTACAATCTATTACCTCTTAATCATTTTACTAGTCAAAATGGCAAAACAAAAAATTTTAAATCTATCGGAAAAAACTAAAATCCATGTTTACCGTTCTGAGGGATATTCTAACCTCGCAATAGCTAAAAAAATTGGACGGAGCACAACAGTTATCGACAATTACATCATTACATCAAGAACCCCGAGGGGTATGGACAAAATTTTAAAGGAAGGGGTTGATTGTGGTTGTCTAAGTATGAGGAAAGAAAAATCATCAGAATTGCTTCTTATTCTGCCTTATCGTTATCAAAAATAAGAGCTCAAGCTGGAATGGTATCGAGCAAGTCATCAGTACGCAGAGTAATTAAGAGCTGTGGTTATCTTAAATACCTAAAATTACAACAAAAAAAACGTCACTTAATGCTCCTCGTAAGGAAAAGCGGCTTCAATTCGCAAGGGACTACATGGTATGGGATGTGCAGCCAAGAGGTCACGTAAATGACTGGAGAACGGTTGTATTTACGGATGATTACGGACAAGAAGTTTAATTTGGACGGGCCAGATGGCTACAACTATTATTTCCATGATCTACGCAAAGAAAAGCACTTTTGGAACCGACAACACAGCCGAGAGGCCGGCGTTATGGTGTTGGGTGCTATTACGTACTAAGGCACCATCGATCTTGAATTTCAAAGTGCAAAAATTACTGGTGCAAGCTATAAAACGCTACTGGAATCGGCTTTTCCGAAGTTGAGTGAAATATTTGATCCCATATCTTGGATATTTCAACAGGATAATGCCCCTATACACAACGCCAGAGTAGTAAAGGAGTTCATTGCAAGCCAAAATGTTAATATTATTGACTGGCCACCCTATTCGCCAGATCTAAACATTATCGAAAATGTCTGGGGTTGGTTATCTCGTAAGGTCTATGAAGGGTGTAGACAATTTGATGACAAGCAGTCACTAATTCAGGCCATTAGGAATGCTTGGAAGCAAATTTCGTTGAATTACATAAATTATCTTTATCTCTGAATGAAAACCCGTATATTTGAAGTTATTAAAAACAAAGGGGGTTGTATCCATTACTAATAGTTCTTAAATAAAGTAAAATAAATTAAAAAAACAAGAAAAACTGGTTTTCATTAAAATTAGTTAAAGTGCATTTATTCAAGTGAACCAAAAACATAGCACATTTTTAGAAATTGCTCAAAAAAAAGTTCTTTAGCTAAGAAACCACTATTGTCATGATATTTTTAATATCTCAAGATGACTAGCTTCCATTTCCATTCTAAAATTCTGCAATCGGTTACAAATTGCAAAAGATACAGGCTGCTGAATATGGAATTTTTAGTGCCTACATAAATACGTTTTTCGGATTCGAAATCGATTAGTTCTGATATTTAAAAGATATTTAAAATTATATTATTCTATATATTATACCTCTAATCTACTGCTGTTTTTCACTTGCACTACTACGAATTTGTACTAATAAAAAAATTCGTTGTCAGCTAATTTTTTTATTTTTTTTTTTTAAGATTTTGTCTTTTATCAAATTTGATGTGAATCTGCGACATTAAATATTTTACTGATTTGCTTTTTATGTGTTTACGAACTCGCATCGGGTTCAAAACGCATTCAAAATGGGCTCGAGAACTCACAATTCGCTTTTTTATGATTTTACGCAGCCGTAACCATCCGCTTCCCTTTTTGTGCACAATCAGGTGCTTAAAAGTTTACAAAGACAACTCCAGACATTGGTTGGCAAGTACAACATTTATATCCTGCAATGCTTTTTAAAGTTTAACAACTGATTCAACCAAATTGTATCATCGACAGTTAGTACAATTTTGTACATTTGTGTATGTCCGATTGGTTGTGTGCATATGTATGATGTCGTAGTAAAACATGTTACGTTTCAATACCGAAAAAGGATACTAATAGTTATGCCTGTATGTATGTATGTGTGGTGGTGCAATATTTAACATACATAAATACGTGCATACATACTCATATACAATTTCAGCAAACATCAGTAGTAGTGGTAGTGCTGGTGGGGGTTGTAGAATCTCGTGTAGTACAAGGACCACTGGCGTTGGTAACTCTAGTTTGTATGTCATTTGCGATTATAAACATTTGTACGTGAACAGCATTGGATGGCACTCGTCGCCTCGTTCTCATCGCCTTTAACGGCAGGCATCCTGGCATGCAGAAGAAATTGACAAATAAATTTTATACCACATATGTTTAAACATTTTTGTAGGCATAATTTTCATTGTCAATATTGGCTTAGTTTTATGTTGTCGAATGTACTGTCATTATGTATGTAGTGGTATGTAAAATTGGACGCATATCAGTGAAGTTATAGGCACATGCTTGCACGCTGGGATGTCTCGTATTTGAAGAAATTTATACAATTGAAATGGAAGTTTTGTTAAATAACGACCGAGAACTTAGAGCAGCAGATTCCAACTGTGTACTTTAAATGTCGTTGTCGTTGTTAGATTGTTGCTTGTAACCAAAACACGACGACTATCTGCTTTTTACGGGTGAGATTATATTTTAATGACAGGTTTATGTTCCTATCAGACATAAACCTAAAACCTGAAAAAAGAAACTTATTGGGATACGGTTCAACAATCCTATATTTTCTTCTTAAACTTCTTACAACTTTGAATTAATAAACACCCTAGTACATGTAAGCATAGAACATTTACAACCAATTGTCTACCGTCTACTACTAATGTAATCATTACAACGTACTCTTGGAGGGTTTAGTTTTATCTGGAGGTCATCGAATCTGTGTGGTGTTATTTAAATATTGTAGACAAGGTTGTCACATTTTACCTTTTTACCATAGTGACTGACCTCATGATTTTATCGAGAAGTGTTGTTGTGATATATATGGGGTTTTTCAACAGAGACGCTACACAAGTAAATCGATAGGGACAGCAATTGACGCCATATTTTTTCCTGCTCTTTTGACATTTCTCTTCAGTAAGGTTTACCATTTCATCACGGAAAGATATACGAGCCAACAACGAGTCGAAATTATTAAAATTTACTTCCGAAATTTGGAGTCAGTGGCCTCAACTTTAAGAGCGCTACGTCCAATTTGACAGCAATCCACAAGTAATCCATGAGTCATCATTGCATCCCGAAAAAATTACGGTTTGGTGCGGTTCATGGGCCGGCGGCGTCATTGGCCCGTAGTTCTTCCATGATGATCAAGACCGGCACATTACTATGAATGCGAATCGCTACCGTTCAATGATAACCGAATATTTTTCGCCCCAATTGGATAATATGGACTTGGAGGACATGTGGTTCCAACAGGACGGCGCCACAAGCCACACAGCGAATGCCATAATCAATTTATTGGAAACCAAGTTTGGTGAACGTGTTATCTCACGAAATGGCCCAGTCAATTGGCCGCCTCGGTCGTGCGATTTGACGCCTTTAGATTATTTCCTGTGGGGCTACGTCAAGTCTATGGTCTATGCCAACAAGCCAGCGACGATTGATGAACTTCGTACGAATATCGAACGTGAAATTGCAGCGTCTGGACTTCTGCAAGCGTGCCCGTGGTGGCCATGCAAAAGAAATCGAGTTCCATACATAATGGCATCGAACGTACTTTCACAGGAATAAAAAATTTCATTGGTATCTAAAACCGATTTTGTTTTATTTAAAAAAAACTTTTGTAGCGCTCTTATTGAAAAACCCATGTATGTTGAAGTTTACATATTGCATATCATAATTTACCCAAGATTTTTGATCCACAACTTTCTTATACAGTCAACTATGCCTCAATGGCTGTGAACTTTTACCAAGATCAACAAATTTCGACCATGGTAAATATTAAAATGTGATTTTTTGCGATTTGACTTAGTACGAGGGCGGCGCGAAAACTAGCCGACATGACGTATAGATGGTGCCAGTAGTTTGAAAAAAAGACATATTTAGGTGAAAAGTGGCAACCTTATAAACAGGGCTGACAAAAATATGCATTTGCTTGAAAGTGCTTATTTTACATATTTAGGTCAATGTAGCATATATATGGCAACCTTGCTTATTTTGCATATTTCAATAAAATTTCACCTGGTAACTCTAACTTATTTGACAAATGAGTTAAATTAACTTGGTAGCACTGACAATTTTCGCCGCGCGTTTCTGATGTTTTGTTTATTTTCTAAACCAGTTTCGCGTTTGTTTAACAATGCCGAAAGAAAAAGAATCGAGGGTTGAATTTCTAACGCGAATGACGCGAACATTTCCAGACAAGCTTCGAACAGATAAGCAAGTACTATTTTGCAAGATCTGCAATATTCTTATATCTGGAACCAAATTATTCAATGTAAAGCAGCACTTTGAGACGGCAAAGCACAAGGAACAAGAAAAAAGGAATGAGAATAAGTCGCAGAAATTATTGTCTGAATACTCCAATAATCAAGTCAATCCTTTCAATATGGATCTTTGTAAAATGCTGGTAGGAGCAAACATTCCGTTAAACAAAATCAGTAATCCAGTTGTGATTGAGTTTCTCCAGAAGCACACAAACTGCACTGTTCCTAGTCTAACATCGCTGCGTACTAAATATATTCCAATTTTATACAAAAATTGTTTGGAGAAACTACGTTTGAAAGCCCATGGAAAACATATTTGGATTTCAGTGGATGAGACTACCGACGTAGAACAGAGATTAATTGTCAATTTTATATTTGGTATTATGTCAGACAATGAAGAAGAAAGAGGTAAATCATACATACTAAACGTTGGTGTTGTTGAAGCGGCAAACGCTGCAAATATGACAGCATTTGTGATTGATTCTTTACATCTCTTATGGCCCGAAGGTAAAATTGTTCAATAAATTTTCTATATAATACATAGTTTTATGTTTTTAAGGAATTCAATATGAAAAAGTACTTCTGGTTGTTACGGATGCCGCAGCCTACATGTTAGCAGCCATGAAGTCAATGCAAACAATATTTCCCAAATTACTACATGTAACATGTTTTGCCCATGGGCTCCATAGAATCGCTGAATTTATACGCTTCCAATTCAAAAATGTAAACAGCCTTATATCAGCAACTAAGGCAGTCTATGCAAAAGTTAGTGTTTAGTCTATTTGGAAAGGACGTGCATGTATCATATAAAGTTTCTTTCTTTATTTAGGCACCATCGCGTCGCCACGCTTTTAAAAAAGCTTTGCCAAATTTGAAACTGCCTCCGCAGCCTTGCGTTACTAGATGGGGAACCTGGCTTGATGCTGCAGAGTATTACTGCGATAATTTCAAAGAGGTACGCTCTGTTATAGACAACCTAACAGATGAAGAGTCGGAGGCTGTAAATCAGGCCAAGCTGTTTTTTGCAGATCCTGCTCAAGTATCTAACTTAAGTTTTATAACAACTAACTTCAAATGCATCAAACTAAGTATTGAAAAGCTGCAGGCGAAAGGATTATCCTTGAATGACAGCATATCAATTGTGGAGCATGTGAAGAAGCAGTTAAATTCCTTGCAAAAAAAGGAGTATTTCGAAAAGTACAATTCAGTCTTCAAAAGGAATGTTGGCTACAACAGTTTAGTGGAAATAAAGAACGCAATATTTCACAATGCGCCAATAAACGACGATTATGTAAAGAAACTGTCCCCGAGTGAAATTTGTTGCTTTAAATTTGTTCCTTGCACATCTTCAGACGTAGAAAGATCTTTTTCTACTTATGGAAATTTACTGACCGATTTACGCAGATCATTTTCAGTTGAAAATTTAAAACATTATATTATTGTTCACTGTAATATTGATATACTTCAATAAAAATGTTTTTCTGGGCATATTTAAGAGCATATTCTTGGGGTTTTTTCAGCATATTTAAGCGCTTAAAGTTCAATTTTTCGTGCATATTTTTGTTTATAAGTTATAAAACATGCTTTCAAAGTAAACCATCTCAGTGAATTTGTAAACACGAAAAAAATTGGCCATTTGAAAGGCCTCAGTCCAGGAAATATTAAAGCCGAGCTAGATTCTACTCTGAGGGAGTCTGCTCTTTCATTTGCGACTTTAAAGTATTGGATAGCAGAGCTTAAACGAGGCCGTACGAGCTGCCAAGACGAACATCGTAGTGGTCGACCAATTGGGGTATCCACGTCGGACACGGTTAGGAAAAACCCATAAAATAGTATTGGCTGATAGTCGGTTGAAGGTGCGCGAACTAGCTGAAATGATAGGCATTTCAAAAAGTGTTATACATCGATTATTGATGGAACATTTGAAGATGAGAAAGCTGAGCGCAAGATGGGTGCCGCGTTTGCTTTCAATAGAGCAAAAACATTGTCGTGAAGATGTTTCAGTAGAATGTTTTTGGCAATGTTTCACCGCAACATAGCCGAATTTTTGCATCGATTTATAACCATGGATGAGACTTGGGTCCACCACTTCATACGTGACGCAAAGGAACACTCAAAATAGTGGATTGGAATAAGATAATCGTGTCCAAAGAATGCGAATAAGGTTACATCTGCAGGCAAGGTGATGGCGTCTGTTTTTTGGGATGCACATGGGGTAATTTTTATTGAATATCTTCAGAAAAGAAAAACCATCAACGGCGAATATTATGCTAATTTATTGCAGCATTTAAGTGACGAAATTTTGGAAAAAGACCGCATTTGGCGAAAAAGAAAGCGTTGTTTCATCAAGACATTGCTCCAGTTCACACATCCACTATTGCGATGGCGAAAATTAAAGAACTAAAGTTCGAATTGCTTCATCACGTACCTTGTACGCCTGATTTATGTCCCTCGAACTATTTTCTATTGCCAAACTCGAGACAATGGCTCGGTGATAAAAGATTGGCCAACTATGAAGAGGTGGAGTCTACAGTTGATGGCTATTTTAAGGACTTTGACAGTTCTTACTATAAAAAGGTTATCGAAACTATTGAATATAGCTGGAAAAAGTGTATCGAGCTTAAACGAGATTCAGATGAAAAATAAAGAGAATTTTTCCCAACTTTTTTGTGTCTTCTTTTTTGCGTGTCGCTGTTCTATCTATATTTCCACGGTATGCGTTCCTCGGACATCCGTCAACTTATGCCGGACGTGAGGATATTTAGCCGAAGTACGAGGCTTTCCAGGAACTCTCATCCGTTTTTTATCGAGTGGCCGATTGACCGCACTACACACTATAGAGAAAATTCGTTCTTCAGCCGTACAGTCCGTATGTGGAATAAACTTCCGGCTAGTGTATTTCCCACCAATTATGACATACAAACATTCAAGGCAAATATCAACAGACACTACTCCCTCTTTCCACCCTCTACTACCTCAATTTTCCTTCGCCAACACAATGCACTGCATTTATAGGGGGCATCCCCTGAGTGTTGGTTTGATAAAAAAAAAATAAATAAAAATATTTTGATGACTTTTTTTTCATACGATGGATATCTTTACGAAAATCCTTAGAGACTCGTAAAAAATAGTTTTGTTTTCGACGCTCCCTTTCCGAGATATTGACATGGGGCGTTTTAGCGATTTTTGATGCCAGAAATTTTAGTTTTAGCGATTTTTTTCAAAAAAGTGATGCCGTATTGAAGACATCAATAGGTGAAATCCTCCTTAGGAGATATGAAAATTTTTTATTTTTGCGATTGTACCCATCGTTTCCGAGATATAGCCATTAATTTATTTTAGCGATTTTCTTATTTTGGCGATTTATTGAAAAATAATTATTTTATGCGAATTGGAACACTTTTTGCGATTGGACGCTTTGTTTTCCAGATACAGCCAGTTGTTCTAAATTTTTGATATTTTCGACCAAAAATGGGTATGGGTTACCCTGGGTACCGTATGTAAGTTTAAGTTAATTTGTGTCATCCACAATAAAAGTTCCTCCAGCCAAGTGTCCATAATTGTTTGCATGTGTTGGTTTAAAAGTCTCACTTCACCACAATTTATGATAATATGATTATCTATAAGTATACACTTTATTGTTTTTTCACAACTTTGTTTGTCACTTTCTGTTTAAAGTGATAGTTTTTCTGTAAAGTCCTCGTGTAACGTTCCAATGTTCGTAGTTTCTCTTTAACAACCAAGCTTCGGGTGAAAAATCGAATACATAACTTTGAATCAAGTGGTTTTGTAACAGAAACTAAATTATGGTTACAATAACTAATATTTGAACACGAATTCTAATATTATACTTTTTATTAGTTGTATCTTCCATTTCAGACGAATGAGGTTTTAGAAAGATGTACTCAAATTGGTTAATACAACTAAAATTCGGTAGTAGAAACTTGTATTTAGTAAGACCTATTTTTAATCTATCACTAATATCGACAAATAATTCTGTTGTTTGACAATTACGAATTCTGATCAAAATGTAGACTTTATCCAATGCCTGAATTAATTTCCAACCAATCTTTTCCCTGTGTGTAGAAGCAAGCGGTGTAACCAAAACATGTCTATTGTTTCTGACTTTGGTAGCTTATAGAATATTTTTTTGTTTACACTACAACTCCTTCAGCGCCTGTCCCTTCAATGTATGATAATAAATGAGTATGATAAATGCATGATGGGGTACCTAATTTGAAACGGATGTTTTTTTAGATGTACAGATCTTTAAGTTGGCAACACGGCTTTCGGTGACATCCATTGTGATAGTTGCACACCATTTCACCATGAATAGGCTTACGACTTAACAACGCTTACAAATTGTGTAGATTTATTTTGAAAAACATGGTCCTATTTGTGAAACGCATCATGCACTCCGGCCATTTTATGGTCGACATAATCGTCCACCAGAGCAATTAATTGATTTACCGATGAACCCTTTACTTTCAGCATTTACTATAAATGATACTTCCCATCCTTTGGGGTTTTCAGTGCGTACTAAAGGAACTATTGCTGCCGTATAAACATCTAGATCCGAAGTAGTGCAAGCGTCATCGTGCACATGAATTGGAGCTGTACCAACTTCTTCCACTTTGTGAAAGATTTTGCGAAACGGTCTTGGTTTTCAGTCTTACAAAATGCAGCTTGTGCAACAATAGAAGCCGCAAGACCACCGGGCATGGCGTACATTCGGTGAATGGACCGGAAACATGTTCGCTCTAGACCCCGAATTAGAATACTTCATACGCAGCGCTATCACTGATATACGGCCACAAATTCTGAAAACGGCGTTGAAAATTGGACCTTACGATTAGACTACCACCAACCCAGCACATTTGGAGCAAATCGTATTCAAATAAGAAGCACAACAAATTGTCTTCGAAATGAAGCCAATTTCATTGCAAATAATACAGTTCATCTGTGACCTATTGAATCATTCCTCGTAAAGCACAAATAAATTTAATTTAATTTAAGTTTTAAGTCATAGAATCCTAATGGAAATTGCATTACATTTTATTACTTACTCAAATGGAAAAATATGGAAAAAGTACATCTGTTGAAGTATTTTTAAACGAAATATGTTTACTGAGAATACAATTGTGGATCATGGTCCTCAACGATATGGATATCAACAAAGGAATGACTTAAATTGTAAAAAACATATAGAACATGCAACAACAATGTTTCTTGGAAGAAATTTATCATATCCTATATGCACCAGATAGTCATAAACTTTACCCCCTCTAACATACACACACACACACAAACACACACACACGCGTACAACTACAGACCGGCGAAAGACCTTCCAAGACATTAAGTTCACAATCAAACATTTCTCAAATAACTGTATGTAAGTACAAACAGTTCATGTAATCAAAACGTAATCATACAGAAATATTGCATTCAAACAATGCACAGGATAATCATCATCATCAGCAGCATCAGCATCGTCCGCAACAATGGTCCAGCACCAGATGAAAAGGAACTCCTTCCAGTGATAAGTACTCAGCTAGAAGGACATTAACATCAAAAGTTTCACATTACTAGAGTTTTAGTTCTATTTTTACTTTTACGATATTCCTTTTAAAAAGTGAATGTGTGCAAGATGAAACATCTTCCCCCCTAGGTGCACTGCAGATGAAGGAAAATATTATGGAAACCATACATATTCAACTGAAATTATTTCTTGGAGTTTGTGTGAAACCATTCAAACTCATTTATGGACTGGACTCACTCAAATGAACACATATGTATGATCAAGAGAAAATGTAAAAGTAAATGTTGGAAATAAATTTGCAATGCATGGAAGAAGACCCTTCTTATATTTGAAGATCACGGATGTTTGGATTTGCAGTTTTTCCTGTATGATTAATGAGGCCTCTTGCATATGTATGAGAAGAACAAGCAATTCATACAGGATAGTCCCATGAGCTTACAAATGTTAAGACACTTTTAGATGCAATTCAGTTGTGATTTGGATTCAAGTATATTTCGTTTTTTTCTTCATTATTAATAGAAGCAGCAATTGCTCAGTGATACTTTGAATGATTAAGAAATTAAATATTTTACATGGAGATTTTGCAACATGGTATTGACAGGATTTCCACTGATTCATGTTTTAAAAGAATTCAAATTTTATAAATTATTAATAAAAACGATGTTATACTATAAATCGACGGCTTAATATAGAAAAGACGTATCTCAATTTGTTGTTACTTTACCGGGGAAGAAAAAAACTGAATAAATTTGCAACGATTTGGCAGATTATTTGTTTTTAAACGCAGGTTTTTAGTAAAACAGCTCCTATATTTGTTAACATTAAAGAAATATTTGTTGTACAAAATGTGTATTTGAGAGTCTCCTACCAGAATATGGACAAATCGCAATTTCGTAAAGAAACAATATACGACCTTTTCATTTTTAGCCATCGATATGTAAATGTCATTGCGAACAGGGAGGATTAGGAGTGTCATATTTTTGGAAAATAAATAAAAATCATCGTTTTTGATTAACAGGCATTGAAAACAAAGTGACATTACAATGGTGCACGAAATTCCAGGCAAATAACACTGTGATAGTTTTTGACCCGAAAAACAATGAACTTTGATGAATCCTTTTCGAACTATTAGGGGGGAGTACCCTGAGTACAAAAGTACATTTGGAAGTGTCAGATTGGCTCCAGTTTTTGAGAAATCGGTATATATGGATATAGCTAAGTCTGCGCTATTTAAACAAATTTTACCGGCCATAGGCCAATTTTTTTTTTGACCTAAAAGGGCTTAAAAAGCTTATTAAAATAGAAAAAACAAATGTTTGCGCTCGGTCCAACTTCTTGAGATATGGGCCTTTAAAGCTTGAGTATACAATTGGCCATATCTCACATATTTATGGTCCGATCTGGTTCCGGTGAATATCATTACAAAGACCATTAAAAACTCTTTAAATCTGCATATAAATATATTACATTTTATTAACCCATTGGGGACAAATTTAAAAAATACGATTTTTTAACCTCACTTTTTTGCTAAAAATCTGATTTGCTCAAAAAACAGCCCTAGTAAACCTATTTTCTACCTAGACTCAGGTTGTAGGCAACACTTCAGGCTTTGTTTTAGGGTATAATACTTCGCATTAACCCTTCTAAGACCGGAGTGGGATGATGAAGATTAGCATTATATTTATGTAATGTAATTAACTTAAAAAAAACCAAAAAAATATATAAAAGTCCAACATTTTGATTTTGAAGCTTAACTTGAGGCCTATGCTAGGAAAATAAATAAAATTTTGGAAAAAAGTAAAAAAAACAAATTTTTTCTTGTATTTCAAACTTTGAACATAAATATCTCCGGTCTTAGAAGGGTTAATGCGAAATATTATACCTTAAAACAAGGCCTGCAACCTGAGTCTAGGTAGAAAATAGGTTTACTAGGGCTTTTTTTTGGAGAAAATCAGATTTTTAGCAAAAAAGTGAGGTTAAAAAATCGTATTTTTTAAATTTGTCCCCAATGGGTTAATAAACTTTAATATATTTATATGCAGATTTAAAGAGTTTTTAATGGTCTTTGTAATGATATTCACCGGAACCAGATCGGACCATAAATATGTGAGATATGGAAAATTATATACTCAAGCCTTAAAGGCCCATATCTTAAGAAGTTGGACCGAGCGCAAACATTTGTTTTTTCTATTTTTTTTTTAAGCCCTTTTAGGCCAAAAAAAAATTGGCCTATGGCCGGTAAAATTTGTTTAAATAGCGCAGACCTAGCTATATCCATATATATACCGATTTCTCAAAAACTGGAGCCAATCTGACACTTCCAAATGTACTTTCGCACTCAGGGGACTCCCCCCTAATAGTTCGAAAAGGATTCATCGAAGTTCATTTTTTCGACTATCTCAGTGTAACCCAATACTTATTGCCGTCGATGGTGCAGTGGGTAACGCGCGGTCCTCTTTTAAGTGACGTCGAACCCTGCTCTGAACACCATGCGTTTCTTCCTACGACGGTAACTTCGCATAGTGGAGGCGACGCAATCAAGTAATTAGTCGTGTAAAATCTTTCCTTCAGATATAATCCATTCAGAACCGGTGTAAAGGTTCAGGTTCCAATCAGTGAGCTTAAAAATGGAAAGCATACAGCCCTGTCGCTTCATGGAATGTAAGGGAAAAATATTTATTTATTTATAAACCAAAAGACATTTTCCGATTTTATCAATAGACGAATGTGTTTTATAACACAGTGAAACAAATTGCGGATAAAACTCTGCAAATCATGAACCATTATGGCGGTTCGGTAGTGTATCCAAAATGATGACAATTGCCTAAAGGATTTTTTCCCTGAAGTACCCGTTTTCGAAATATAGCTCTTCTCATTTTCATATTTTCAGGTGTTGAGTGGATATTTGTGAGAGCCAATATTTCAGAAACGGTTTCAAACTTCATAATACTGTTTTTGGGTGAAATGTAACTTATGAATCGTACAAAAATCGTGCTACTATTATGAAGCGAAAAAATTATATTTGGATGACTTTTTTGGTAAAATGTTAAAAAAATATTTTTCAATCATAATCCGGTTCAAGATCATTTTCTCCATTAAAAATAATTTTTAACCCCCCGTCAAAAACATATTCTGAAATCTTCGAACAAACACATATGCCTGGCCAGACCCCTACCCAGCTAGCATTTGAATGTTTGTTTCACGATCACGATTGTTTCGCGACTGGATTTCCAATCGTCACCACGATTGTCGGAGCAGAATTATATTTTTCTCTGCTTTTAAGACTTTGTGCTCACGATTTGTTTTTGTGTTTACTTTGTGTCACAGTCTTACATGTAGTTTTCTTATTGTTGTCTTACTTCTTCCCGCATACTCCACCGAACTCGTGTTTTGCAAGGAGAATTTAATTATGTCTCTCTGAAATTCTAACGGGTTTTCCAATATCTGCTCAGCAAAAAAAGAAAAAGAAAAACTTTTTTGCTTCTTTTCATTTGAGTATTTAAGAAGCAAAGAAGCGTCAGAAGTGTAGTGCAGCACAAGTGTTTTGTTCTATGAAAGAAACAAATAATAATAAGCATTTTTGTATAAATTTACCATCGTCTTGGCAATCGCCTGCGATCGGATTTTGCTCATCGTCGACGATTGGATTTTGCTCATCGTCGACGATTGGAAAATGCTAGCTGGGTATACGTTTTTATGCATTTGTATGGCAAAAAGGGTAACGTAACTTTGAATTTCTAAGTATGCCCGTTTATTATTTTTGTCTTTAGACTTTTTTTTTTGGTTTGTTGATATATGTAGCTACCTAAATTTAAAAAATTGTTTATTCATTTTGTGGAATGCATGAAAATCAAGTATAATCAACTTTATAATGTTGTTGGCACACAGGATTAGTGCATTTGGTGCAGTAAAAACGTGTCTTCCTACGCAGCTTTTCGTCTTGCGTGGCACTAATTCTGCAATCTTTTCTGGAATTCAGTGTACTAGGGCCGCTTTGTTGGTTAGGCAGCATGTTGCTGGGAATATTCAACGGCCTTCCAAAGAAAGATTCAATGGCCAAACGAGTTGAATGTTGTCCCAAAATATGGTTGTTGCTAATGCGATTTTCAGTATTAGCAAGCACCAATTGTTTACTCAGCGTGTTCAAGAACATTCGTCGCTTCTCTTTTCTGGTTCCTTCTGTATTTTCATTACATATGATGTAAGCGGCTAATGCCATGACGTCTATCATGTTACAAAAAAATGCTAATGGTCAACGTCTGGTTGACCGTTTTGTGGAGTAATGCGTTACCATTTGGTTCATTGTATCAACGCCGGCCTTTGCTGAATTGTAAAATAATATAGTTTACCGTTTTTTTGCTACGCCTTCAACTTTCTCGGTGTAGTGCACAGTGGATAGAAAATTTACTGCTTTGTTCCTCTTTGGAACATAGCTGCACAGTGATACAATGTTATCATAGAAACCGAATACACATGAAAGCACTGGCCGTTTGCTGTATTTTTTCACTTCTTTGGGAAGACACCTTTTGTTGGATCTAATGGTGCCAGCGTATGCTAGTCCAAACGACGAAAGACGTTTATCTTGGTCTAATGTTGTAAAGAAGTTATCAGCAATAATAGTTCTGCCGCTGTTGGTGTATCGATTAGCCAAACTCATGAGCACATTTTCGCCTTGATTTGTCTCTCGTTTTTCTCCCTCTTTACCAGTGTACAGTTTTCCTTGCAACGGATATTTCGTTTTCGCATCGCATGCCCACCATACTTTTATGCCATACTTTGCGGGCTTTAATGGGATGTATTGCTGGCGGAATCTCACTGTAGCGGGTTCAGCTGTACTCCACTTGGTACCATCTTTTCCAAGCAAAAACCCGTCTGCAACTTGAGTTGGTGCATTTTCACGTTCGTCTTCGGATTCTTCATCGCTGTCGAATATGTCATTTGCTTCAATATCCAATTCATATTCAATGTCCGAGGCGTCATCTTCGGGCACAAAATCTGTGTTTCACCGCTTTGGACTTCAAATAAATCTAGTTCTTCGTCTGCTTTTGTGTGCAGTGCGAAATCACGCTGTAACGCTGATGATAGTTGTTGTTGGAAATTATCAGTAGGGCTGGCTGTACGCAAGCGCGTATTATACACAAATTCTAAGTCCTCTGCCATAATAATAGTAATAATTTCACTTTAGTTTCCGCACAAAAAATTTATATTTCGGACTGTCGATGTCGAATATTAAACTAACTGAACTCAAAACCAAAATCACAAACGAAAGAAAGAAATAAGAGAAAAATGAACACAAAAACTACCTGGAAGCAAATATCTGCATTGAATTCACATAAAAACAACAACAAAATACCTGGAAACAATAATCTGCATTGTATTTGCAGAAAAATAACCCAAAATGTGTATAATAATAATTTATTTCATACAAATTGTACTGGGGTCTGGCCAGGCATATGTGTTTGTTCGAGGGGGGACTTTTTTGCAGTTTTCGTCGTGTTGGAACGATATTTTTGAATTTTTTTTAAATAGAAAGCCAACAATATTTTAGGCGGCTACCGGGAAATCTCAGGTATCTACCTAAACTCAATAATGAAATATGCCTGGCCAGAACCATGTGATTGAAAAACTTAAACTTTCACAGATCGATAAAATAAAAAGAATATCGGAAGGAATACGGAGACGGTACACTGTAACGCCAATCTCATGGCGATCGTTGTATCTATATTGAAACAGCATTCTATGCATTGGCTTTCAATGAATGCCTATTGAAACAACATCCTATGCATTGGCTTTCAATGAAAGCCTACATAGACAAGAAGTTGTGAATATTGATAATTTCGGTAGGGTATTGTTTTTCGCTTTGTAATAGTTGCACGATTTTTTTACGTTTACATATCAGCGAAAAACAGTATTATGAAATTTGAAACCGTTTCTGAAATATTCGCTCTCACAAATGTCCACTCAACACCTGAAAATTTGAAAATTACAAGAGCGATATTTCGAAAACGGGTATATAAGGGAAAAATCCTTTAGGCAATCGTCATCATTTTAGATACACTAACGAACCGCCATAGTGGTGCATGATTTGCAGAGATTAACCCGCAATTTGTTTCAAGACATTCGTATATTGATCAAATCGGCAAATGTCTTTTGGTTTATAAATAAACGTATCGTCATAGTGGTTCATGATTTTCAGAACCACTCTCGCACTATGTAATGAAAGTTTTTGTTTTCCGTTTTCTATAATGAATCTATTGCCTGATATAGATCAGAACTAGTACATACATGTAGTTTCAACAGGTTGACGCTACGTGCCACATAGCTGATGCCACAATGGTCATCCTGCACAAGCGATTTGAGGGTATGGTTATCACATGCAGATGCGACTTTTTCATGTTTTTATGTCAGGTCTATGTCATAAAGCTAAAAACGACCGCTGCCCTCAAAATCAACGTAATCTGGGCCACCGCTCAAACTCAGCCTGATCTATGCACCAGAGCCATCGAAAATTGTACCTGTTGGATACGCGTCATTCCCCGAAGCCATGGCTGCCATTTTAACGATGTCAGATTCCGCACAAAATTTCATTGATATCCCTCTCGAATAAAACAAATAATTCGTTTATATTATACATTCATCTTGCCTCTGCACGAGTGATTTGAGGGCACGGTTAACTCATGCAGAGGCGATTATATTGGCCATAGAGATCTTGTGATTTGACCTTGTTGCACTTTTTCTTGGGTCTATGTCAGAGCTATGCCAATAAGCCGCAACCAACACCTGTCCTCAAAATCAAAATAAACCCGTGTCACCGGTCAAACTCAGCTTGTCTATGCACCAAAGTCATTGGCCCTCTCGGCTGCGCGCCACCCAGCGACGACGCGTCTGCCATTTTAACGATGCCATATTACATACGTCATTGATAAACCTTTTAAATAAAACATCTAATTCGTTGATATCCCACACACAATTCGTTTCATTAAATTTTAACATCAACCGGTCCTTATTGAAAATCCCTTTATTAGTTTTGACAGGCTTCAAATTTTACAACCTTCATATGTTCAAAATGTTTGCGAGGCACAAAATGCTTATTGAAAATAGGCAGATGAGGCCCACTTTTTTAATGATCTTTGATCAACAATCAAATCCCGAATTAACTTTTTACGTTAATTCTGGTGGTTTGGAAGATTACTTCACCAAATGATAGCTCTACATGAGTATATGCAACCGTAAATTCGACTGCTATCACTCAATTGCGGTTGCTACAAACGAATTTAGGGTACCACGATTGAATTTACTCTGCACATTTGAAATGCGATTGACTCAAATTCGTTGCATAATTCATTCGGTTGCAACAATCGACAATCGAATTTGGAATGACCTCGGTTGCAACAATCCAGTTGGTATCAATTCGTTTGCAACTACCGAATTTGGTATCAATTCGGTTGTAGAAACCGAATATGGCACGAATTCAGTTGTAGCAACCGAATATTTTACCAGTTCGGTTGCAATAGTAATCTTAATACGATTGGAACAACCGTATTTATGAATAACGAGGTTGCCGGACTTCGCATAAATTCAAACCTGAATTAAGCCATTACTTAACGCCGGTTAGTATTTTATTGGAAAGATACATTCAAACAGCTGGCAACTCTTGACAACAGCTCATTTGTTTTCATGCTGTTGTGATGTAAGTATTTCGATTTTCTGCGTATTCCACAAGATCAACAATTAAATGTTCCTCGGCAACTGAGAAATTATTCCCCGGTGTCTTCTTGATTATTTACAGCTATAATTTAAATAAATTACACTTTGCACAAGACCAATAATAATGTATAGTCAACAACTATGGTCGTACATTTCATCAGAGTTGCCAGCGTCAAATATGTAACATCCTGTTAAATTAACCGGTGTATGAGGAAATTAAAACCTTAGCAGGCGGTATATCGTTCCGATAATTTAAAGTACCGCTTAGTAACCGGATATTGAGAAAGTGCCCCTAAAAATAATTAATATATTATAAAATAACAAGAACTTGGAATTGATGCTGTTAAGGATTTAACAAGATTTCGTTTTGTGTTTATTAAGAAAGGTAAGTAAGTGAAAAAATTGTAATTTTGGATTTTGTGTTGAAAAGTCTTATTTTACATGTAACACATACACTCCGGTTCACTTATTTAACAGCCTGTATCTTTTGCAATTTGTAACCGATCGCAGAATTTTAAAATGGAAATGGAAGTGAACCAAAAAAAATAGCACATTTTTGGACTTTTTTTTATAAATTGCTCAAAAAGAGTTGTTTAGTTAAGAAACCACTACTGTCATGATTTTTTTTACATCTCAAGATGTCTAGCTTCCCTTTCCATTTGAAAAATCTGCAATCGGTTCAAAATGGCAAAAGATTCAGGCTGCTGAATATGGAATTTTTAGTGTCTTTAAATAAGTGAACCGCAGTGTATATTTAATAGTTCACAGTTTTAGAGATTTTCAATGAAGGTCGTCTAATATGTGCTGATATACATTGATATACTGAATGGTTGAGTTGAAGATCTAATTCGATAAACACAACACCCCATAAATGGGGCAGTGACCATGGTAGCTGGGACCTCAAAACAGCAGGAGGTGACATGTACTTATAGAATAATAAACGGCTAAACAACCTCTAGTGCATTTCGGTGCTGACAACCGTTTATTCGGCTACAACAGACTCTAATGCAGTTGAAACAACCGCTAATGTATTTGTGGCAACCTCTAATACAATTGTGACAACCTCTATTGTGGTTGTGATAACCCGTAATGCGATCGTAACAACCTCTAATTCGCTTCTCATTACTTCAAGTATGATTGTATCAACCTCTTAATTCGGTTACGGTCAATTCGCAACTGCATTTTTCTATGGATTTCTGTCGAAAACTTAATTAACCATCAACAGAATGAGACACCTTTTTGAGCCAACATTTAAATAGTAGTTGAGAATATAGCACCTTAGTTTTAATGTCGAAATAGTGACATGATGTCTACTATACAATTAGCTACTTTTTTAGCATCGCTAAGGAATATCCATCCACTAATGCGACTTTAAAAATTAATTCGTAATGTGTATTTGAAATTATTTCTTAAATATTGCTTTAAAACGTATCACAAACTTTTGGCGATAAAATAAAATTTCGACCTAAAAATTAAAAATATTTTAGCCCTTGGACAAACACATGGTTCTGGCCAGGCATATTTCATTTTTGAGCGTTAATTAAACATACTTCTAGTTTAGATAGATACCTGTATTTCCCGGTAGCCGCCTAAAATATTGTTGGCTTTCTATTTGTAAAAAAAATTCAAAAATATATGCAAAAAAAAATATGCAAAAAAATAAGTCCCCCCTCGAACAAACACATATGCCTGGCCGGACCCCTATACAATTTGTATGAAATAAATTATTATTATACACATCTTGGGTTATTTTTCTGCAAATACGCTGCAGATTGTTGTTTCCAGGTATTTTTTTATATTTTGTTGTTGTTTTTATGTGAATTCAGGCAGTTTTTGTGTTAATTTTTCTCTTATTTCTTTCTTTCGTTTGTGATTTTGGTTTTGAGTTCAGTTACTTTATTATTGAATGCTGAACATACAACATCGACAGTCCTATTATTGCTGATAACTTCATTACAACATTAGACGCAGCTAAACGTCTTTCGTCGATTGGACTAGCATACGTTCCAACAAAAGGTGTCTTCCCAAAGAAGTCAAAAAAGACAGCAAACGGCCAGTGCTTCCATCTGCGTCTATGATAACCTTGTATCACTGTGCAGCTACGTCCAAAGAAGAACAAAGCAGTAAATCTACTATCCACTGTGCACTACACCGAGAAAGTTGAAGGCGTAGCCAAAAAACCGTAAGCTATTTTATTTTACAACTCAACAAAGACCGGCGCTGATACAATGGACCAAGTGGTAACGCATTACACCACAAAACGGTTAACCAGACGCTTATAGCGTAGACAGACGACAGCGTTAATTTGCATTAAAAGCTCACTAATATGAATTAATATTTTGCCCTGACAGACGACAGTTTTTGCATTTAGTAAACAGCTGTTTGTTTCTAAACAACTGTTTGTTTGCAAGTAATTTTTTGGACTTTTACATCAGATGTAGTACCTCCGCAGCTCCATCACACCACACGCTTCGCTTCTTTCCCTTGGAAATCTTGAAATGGAAAAAATGCGCTTCGATTTTAAATATTTCTCATTTTTTTGCAAAAATCAATTAAAATGACACTCCTTTGCTGACTTTGAATCCATTTTCAATTGACGATAGCAAACAATTTGACAACAGCTGATTCATGATGTATCAAATACATGGTGACAGCAGGTGGTGTTGTTGCAATAACATCCCCTTCAGCGGTGTCAAGCATCAGTACATAAAATCAACAAGGCAAACAACAAACACAAGAAAGTTCCACTTCCACTGTGTTCCGGCTATCACCTCTATGTATAGATACATCTTGAGCTGATTGATTGTCGACGGTGTTGCCATATTGAAATACCTAAATGCAGTATAAATGCACTCTGATGTCATGCATTTACGCCAAAGCTAATACACATTGGGACGGGGAAATTCACAAGTTAATTTGAATTAAGACTGCTAATGCTAATTAACGCTGTCGTCTGTCTACGCTATTACATCATATGCAATGAAAATACAGAAGGAACCAGAAAAGAGAAGCGACGAATGTTCTTGAACACGCTGAGTAAACAATTGGTGCTTGCTAATACTGAAAATCTTTTGGGACAACATTCAACCCGTTTGGCCATTGAATCTTTCTTTGGAAGGCCTTTGAATATACCCAGCAACATGCTGCCTAACCAACAAAGCGGCCCTAGTACACTGAATTCCAGAAAAGATTGCAGAATTAGTGCCGCGCCAGACGAAAAGCTGCGTAGGAAGACACGTTTTTACTGCACCAAATGCACTAATCCTGTGTGCTAACAACATTCTAAAGTTGATTATACTTGATTTTCATGCATTCCACAAAATGAATAAAATTTTTTTTAAATTTAGGTAGCTACATATATCAACAAACCAAAAAAAAAAGCCTAAAGACAAAAATAATAAACGAGCATACTTAGAAATTCAAAGTTACGGTACCCTTTTTGCCATACAAATGCATAAAAACGTATAGGGGTCTGGCCAGGCATATGTGTTTGTTCGAAGATTTCAGACTATGTGTTTGACGGGGGGGGGGTTAGAGGAGTTCTCATTTGGGTGAAGAAATTTCCTTCAATTTGTGTTCCAATGTGTTTCATAGTGTTACCTACTGCTACTTAAACAACGAAATTTGTATATTTAAACAATATCCAAATGATTATACAATTTTGACAGAGATTGGAAAGAAACACCAAAACATATCTACTTTAAATGAACTACTCACTCAGATGCCAATTGATATAACTCCACAAAGCAAAATGTGCAGAAAATTGCAAAGTAAATGTTTGCGACTTCTCTGTATTCTCATATAAATCTGATGCGAGCCCCAAATATGGGTCATGCTATTTCTTCATTTTGATGGATTTAAATGTGGCAATCTTAAAATTGTAAAAAATGTGGAGTTAAGATCAATTGGCAACTGTGAGAAACATTCAAATTAATCTCTTATTGGTATTTTAGAGCAGTAATTATGGTAGTTATGCGTATATCCAATACAAACTTTAATTGAGCTGGAAATCACCAATCACACCCATTTTTGCGAAAATGTACAAAATTACAAAATATAAACTATAAATTTTTCGCGTTTCCAATAGTGTTGGATGAAGTGGTATAAATTGTTTGGTAGGAAACATTTAAAAAAATCGTTACATTTTAGATATGTTGATAAAGCGGAAACTCAGAACCCCATTGAGAAATTAAAGCAATTTTGAATTTATTTATTAATTTAATTTATTTCCGTTTTTCTTTCTTCATTTCACATCAAATGCTATCCTGACCGCACCATTTTTTGGGTAAATTCAAAAAATTCAATTGTTTTCCTCAAGTTTACACTCTTCCATTCGCTCTCGATGCTCTAATAGATTTCACTAGTAGCCTACAAAACTCAGACTTAGTTTTGTAAAGATTTATCGTATTGCGAATGTTCCGACTTCAGCTCAAATTGAATTTTGGAAACAAAAAATTTCAGTTACACGGAAATTTGTGTTACAAATGCAGAGAGCTCTCTGTTTTAAGCCAGGTTTTCGGATATTCCGAAATTTTCGTTGTCGTAAAGAGTACGTGTATAAAAAATAACGAAAATTACTTGAACCCATCTACTCAGTTCTTTCGTAAGCAAATCAATAACAGGGTTGTTACGCTAAAGTTATTTCCGTAGACGAAATTAGAACGGAGAATCCATTTCTCTGAACTGACGTATCATTTCACACACTTCGTCGTAGGTTTGAGAAATTCGACGAAAATTAACTTACAACAGGTGGAGTTACAATAACTGCTGGCTTAATTTTTCATTTCGATTTCGTATAGAACTGTGAAATTTAAATGTGTTTTTGACTTTTTTATTGACTTTTATCGTTGGTATACATTTGAATTGTATTTAACACAAATATTTGGCCACACATATACGAAATGCGCTTGTTGTTGCTTTGTTAGAGGTTATGCACTAGTGCCTCTATCTGGTACTATTGAAGCCATGCATTGAAATACACTGTGTGCAAGTTTTTAAGCCATGGAAATATAACCATATACGGACACCACTACGTGATAAAAGACAAAAAAAAAAGACCCGGGTCCCCCAGTTTTGCCTAAAGTCATGGACTTTTTTTTATGGGTACCCAAAGATTTGGGGCCTCGGTGTCATTCTTGCAAAAGAGTGGTCATTTTGTCAGGCTCATATTTTGCAAATAGTTCGGAATTTTGATTTACTCTCTTGCCATAAAGAAGAACAATTTTGAACATAAATAAATAAATGGTTTCCCATTACATCCCATGAAGGAATTGAGGAGAGCTTCTCACAACCAGTGAGCTGTGCGCTTTATAGTTTTATACTCACTGATTGGGACGTACAGTGCTCGATAGTGTCGCCGTCACTAAGCGAGGTGACCGTCATCGAAAGAAATTTTAAGGTGGTCGGAGAAAGGTTCGAACCCAGGATCTCCTGCACAAGAGGCGCGCACACTAACCATTGCACCACCGACGGTGCTTCATTTTCAAGGTCAAAATCGCAAAAAACTTTAAAAATTCTATTTTTTTACCGTTTTTCCCCTGTTTAGGTCCATAGGTAGCAAACCGTTCAAAATTCAAGGAAGCAGTACAGGCAAAGCAGTATGCTCAGCACACGCTACAAGGGACGCAGCACACAACATAAGAATCATTCCTAGCAAGTTCATATGTTCTAGAAAGTTGTTTACGGAGATGTTAGGTACATTTTTGTAGTTAAATGTTTCCTTGAATCTTGAACGGCTTGCTAACTATTCACCTGAACAGGGGAAAAAAGGTAAAAAAACGAATTTTTTAAAGTTTTTTGCGATTTTGACCTTGAAGATGAAGTTTTTTTGATTTTATATGTTTATAATTTTTGCAAAATACCCGCAAATATATACCTGCAAAATATTTCACGAATAATTGATACACTCCAGATTTGTCTTTATGCATGTAATGCTACTTTGGAATGTCAAAATAATCGGAATGTAAAAATGTCGGTCCAGAAAAACATTGGCAAAACAACCCTGCAATTGATGTTGTTCACGAGCAAGCAAACGAAAACTGACCGAAATTTGAGCTTGACGAACTTTTCATTATTTTTTATCCACGTGTAGAAATGTGACATGTTACTAAACATGGGTACAATAATACCAGGTAGAATCAGTAGAACAAAACATACAGCAAGGCAACATCAACGACATTTTGATTTTCTTTGTTATAATAGTTGTGTCATATTCAATGCAAATGTTTATCAAAAATAAAAGCACAAAATATATCAACAATAAAAGCTTAAATGAATTTCAGAGGTTTGTAGCACAACGACATGAACTAATTCTCTCAGCTGTACTACAAATACCACCTGCTTTAAACACCTTTGCAGCGAATATGAGACAATGGAAACAGAACGTCTGTATTCTAGAATCAGTCTATGGTCAAAAGTATTTTTTTGTAAAGCTTTTAAAAGATTTTTTTGATAATTACAATACTGTGTTTTACCATGGTTGTGCATTCCTACAGCGATGTCTGTTTCTGAGGCTCTCATATAAACAAAACTTTTAAATTTTTGTGCAGGTTATAATAGTAAGACTTCTGACGAACAAACGTGGCAAAATGCATCACCTGCAATCTTTTCTAGTATCGCTTTTATACAAACACGTTTCGATTTGTCTCATGCAATATAGCTTACACAGCTATTTTTATAGTTTCTCTTAAGCACATTATGATTCCCTTAGAAACAAATATTGGTTTGCACTTTCAGTTGATACTTTATTCATTTGTGTTTTAAACGAAAAAAAAAAAACAAAAAACCAAGCCAATCGTACCCTCAAATAGATTGCTCTTCTTATAATCATAGCGACTGAAGAAACAGCAACAAAAGTTGTCTGCAATGAAAAGTTCAATAATAAAAAAAATTAATATTTTCCGCTTCGAATGAAAAGCACTTCTAAGCAATAATGGAAAATGTTAATGCTATAAAACAGAACAACTTCGATAGTTGTGGTGTCCACAATCACAAGCGAATCGTATGAAAATCTAAACTTAAAAAAGGATGGCGTAGCCATTGAGAAACAGGTGGGCAACACAACTAAAAGGACAGTTCTGAAAGGGGAAATAATAACACTAAAGGTATCGCAACGACAATATTGCCAATGACTCTATCTACGGCTGCTAAAGGAGTTGGTGTTGATGGTACACAATTTCTACAAAGTTCTTAGGTTGATTACATTGGGTATCTTCTAATTAACATTTCATTTGCAACAGGTACAATTGGACTAAAATATTTTACTTTCTAACATATAAATTCAAATTGCGTTTACAAGTCAACAGATCGAGGTCTAAAGCTCTGCACCGGATCCGAATGCTAATGACTTGTCATGTCACTCGCAAGTTGGTCACTGTGAAGGGGAAACACGTTGTGAAAAATGTACACGCTGAAAAATCTATATTTTTGTTGTTGTTGGGATACAAATATAAAGTGTTTATAGCATGTCGTTAATATATTATACACGTGTCCAAACACATTGTGTTTGCTATTTAATATTACATGTTTGAGACGCAATAATTAATAGGTTGCAATATATGTTTCTGTGACCCAAATTTTGCTTTGTTTGTTCAAAACTGTTTAAAACAAAAACATGATGAACGACAGAGCAACAAAAAACAGCAGATCTTGAATTCATGAAAACAATGCTTGAAATATATAAGTGGTTCTTCCAATATGTTCGTAGGGCCGTTTTTTTCAACGTATATGAATATTATTTTATATATATAGCTTTATCTGATACTGGAAGAACTGTGGAAGGAGATCCAATTCTAGCGCGTCGGAAATATGTTTGCATGGGCCACATTTGACTATAGTCGGTCGAAGACAACCATATGGCCACCAGTACCAGGAAATACCTTATGCCCTCCAGTTACAATACAATTGATGATGCAAAGACACCAATTCCGGAGCAGACAGTTGGCATCTAATGACGGACTTGCCAAGGAGTACTAAATTTGTCATGCCAGTGAGTATGCTTTCCTGTATTATCTATTAAAAACACAAATGGTTTCCCGTTACATCCCATGAAGGGATTAGGGAGAGCTTCTCACAAACCAGTGAGCTGTACGCGTCCTAGTTTTACACTCTCTGATTGTGACCTACAATTTTGCACCGGTACACCGAACGGTATTTTTGACAAGAGTTTTCATGGCTAAGCAGTCGATAGTGTCGCCGTCACTAAGCGAGGTGACCGCCGTCGAAATAAATTTAAGGTGATCACAACACGATCTCATGCACAAGAGCCGCGCACACTACCATCGACGGCCACGTAAACGGCTACAAAAGTAAATCGATAAGGACAGCAAACGACGCCATATTTTCTCCCGCTCTTGTGACATTTCTCCTCAGTAAGGTTTGCCATTTCATCATGGAAAGATATACGAGCCAACAACGAGTCGAAATTATTAAAATTTACTACCGAAATTTGGAGTCAGTGGCCTCAACTTTAAGAGCGCTACGTCCAATTTATGGTCGTCAAAATCGTCTTACCAGATCAACAATTGAGCGTCTAGTGGAAAATTTTGAATCCACAGACACAGTACAAAATGTTCCCGTGCCAGTGAGACAAAGAAGTGCCCGTAGCGTCGAGAATATTGCTGCCTCTGAGGCTTCACTTCAAGAAAGCCCAAATGTGTCTCCCACACGTTGGGCATCTCTTTGACGTCGTTGTGGCAAATTTTGCGAAAAGATCTTGGCCTACATCCTTAAAAGATCAAATTGACGCAAGAACTGAAGCCGCTTGACCACCATAAGCGACGTATGTTCGCGAATTGGGCTGAGCAACAACTTGAAAATGATTCGGATTTTCATCGGAAAATCATCTTCAGCGACGAGGCTCATTTCTGGCTGAATGGCTTCGTCAATAAGCAAAATATGCGTTATTGGTCAGACAGCAATCCAGACGTAATCCATGAGTCATCATTGCATCCCGAAAAAATTACGGTTTGGTGCGGTTTATGGGCCGGCGGCGTCATTGAGTCGTACTTCTTTCATGATGATCAAGACCGGCACATTACTGTGAATGCGAATCGCTACCGTTCAATGATAACCGAATATTTTTGGCCCCAATTGGATAATATGGACTTGGAGGACAGGACCGCGCCACAAGCCACACAGCGAATGCCACAATCAATTTATTGGAAACCAAGTTTGGTGAACGTGTTATCTCACGAAACGACCCAGTCGATTGGCCGCATCGGTCGTGCGATTTGACGCCGTTAGATTATTTCCTGTGGGGCTCAAGTCTATGGTGGTATGCCAACAAGCCAGCGACGATTGATGAACTTCGTAAAAAATATCGAACGTGAAATTGCAGCAGTATCGGCCGATTTATGCTTGAAAACCGTCGAAAATTGGGTTCAGCGTCTGGACTTCTGCAAGCGTGCCCGTGGTGGCCATGCAAAAGAAATCGAGTTCCATACATAATGGCATCGAACGTACTTTCACAGGAATAAAGAACTTTTGTAGCGCTCTTATTGAAAAACCCGTTAATATCTATTATTCCAACTAAAATTAGCCAATTTTCTCTCATTCATTAACATTCGAAACGGTTTTTGATTCTCGTAAAGGTTCGAAGGCTTTTCTCCTCCATGTTCTTTTTCCCTCTTACATTCTCGCAGCATTGCATACTGCCCTTTCGTTTACGGCAAACGAGTTACAGTAACTCCAAACATAAAAAATATTTTACGAGAAATTAATAGAATAGGATACAATTTTAAATACAAATTTATTTGTGTACTGACGCTTTGACTGAAATGAAATTGATCCCAGTCACCATCACAGACATTGCGCAAAGACGAACCAAATCTCTGTTGGAAAAAGACACCCAGTGTGCACAAAACCACATAAAGAAGTGAAATGTGAGTTCCCGAACCCGTTTCGAACCCTTTACGAGTCCGTAAAAACACAAAGAGAAAATCAGTGAAATTGTAATTTGGCGTATCCATTTCGAACCCGGAACAAGTCCGTAAAAATATAGGAAAGTGAATCATTGAAATTGCAATTTGGCGGACCCGTTTCGAAACCTTTATGTGTCCGACGCCGAGACCGTATAAACATAAATTTGAAATCTAGTGAGGAAATCAAACTCGTAATTGGGTCAAGAGGTGCCCGGGCCACTGCGACCATCCACGAAGAGTGAATCAATACATTAGATTTAACATCTTTCAGTGTTTATACACTGCATTTATACACTTTCTTCTTTATGACAAAAGGTTGTTAAAAGTAGTTTATGACACGGTTGTGGCAAATGAAACTTCGTTCGCTATTATAAAGCAACTTTTACTGAAACATTTTTAATTAGCGAGAACAATACGGTGCGACTAAGTAGCAAAGGAAGTGTTTGTGGCGCAAAAGATAGAGAGTGATTCAATTATAATGCACATTTTTAACAGAAATTATTTGTGAAAGGTTACAATTGATGATGCAATGGTACCAATTCCGGAACAGTCAGTTGGCATCTAATGATGAACTTGCCACGGAGTTCGAAACTTGTCATGTCATATTCAAAAAAAACAAGGGAGAGCTTCTCACAAACCACTGATTTTTTTGTATTTTTTGTATTATTTGTATTTTTTTCAGACAATTCGTAATGGCTTTGTCAAAGCGATACTCAATTTAAAATCGAGTAAAAATTATCCAAACGTTTTACAAAAATAGGCATTCCGAAAGTGAATTTAGCTCATTGCGTAATTTTGCCAACATAACCGGTCAGCTATCAGTTTGGTGCAGAAATTCGAAGAAACTGTGTGGGTGTAAATCGTGACAAAATCCTTGCGTCTTTGTACAGGTCGTTCGGCCGAAAATATTGCTGCTGTAGAACAAAGTGTGGATCGGACCGCGACAGCCTCAATTCGTTGTCGTGCACAGTTATTTAACCTTGCCTACAGCACCGTTCCGTGGATTTTAACAAAAGACCAATTCCTACACGAATGGGAAAATATATTGAAAAGGGGAACTGAAGCTTAGATGCCACCACTTGCTACGCCATGTATTTACCAATAGGATGCTGGGACCACAAGCAGTTAATTCCGATTTTTCAAAAAAAAAACATCATGAGTGATGAGGCACATTTTCACCCAAACGGATACGTTAACAAACAAAACTTCCTTCTTGGGGTACTGAAAATCCACACGTCATTCAAGATAAAATTATACAGCCACAAAGAGTTACTTTTTGGTGTAGATTGTGTGCTGGCGGAGTCATCGGAGCGTACTTCTTCGAGAATGATGCCTGTAAGGCTGATATGGTGAACGGTGAATGTTATGGCGACATGGAAACAGACTTTTTAAGTCCTGAATTAGATGGCATGGACTTGGTCAATAAGTGGTTTCGACAGGACGAAGCCACTTGCAACACATCGCATGAAATATTGATCCTATTGTGGACGAGTTTCCCAGGACGCATTGTCACAGGAAACAACGAATTCAAATGGCCGCCAAGATCTTGCTATTTGACACTTTCTCTAGAGCTACGTGAAAAATATGCGCTCTGCCAGTAAGTCCGAGACGTTTCTATGCCAAAACCCGAACTATGCCAAAAAGTTATGGAAAATTTTGATACGCGCATCCTGTGTTGCCAGAGGAGTCGTGCACTGAACCGAAAAGCATCGCCACAGGGATGAAAATGTTCATCACCCCAACAACTTTCGTCATCGAAAGTGAGCTAACGTACAGTTTCATTCCCGCTACGAAAATGTGTTCAACAACAGCAAATTGTTCATCAATGCGAAGAACGTATGGTTGTTGCTGCAATGAATTTCATTCACTACTGCAGTGAATAAGTATCGTTCTTGCAATGAAATTATTTCGTTGCTGCAATGAATTTGTTTCATTGTTGCAGTGCATAAGTATCGTTCTTGCAATGAAATTATTTCATTGCTGCAATGAATTGGTTTCATTACAGCAATGAAGTTGTTTCATTGCAGCTATGAATTTGTTTCACTGCAGCATGAATTTGTTTCATTGATGCTATGAACTTATTTCATTGCTGCAATGATTTTGTTTCATTGCTGTACTGTATTGTGTTAAAGTATGCTTGAAATTTTTTATTGTTTATTGTACATAAATACACTGTTAGTATTATATTGCAGGTGTTTTGATAAAAAAAAATTTTGAATTTTTGTTTCGAAAATGGTCTGAATTTGCTAAATATATTATATCCATTCCAATCGTCTGGAGAAAGATTATGGTAGTCCAGGCGTTGAGTGTTATTGTGGCCACTGTACTCAGGTCCTGCAATTAAAAACAAATATGAGGAATTTATTATTAAGATTTCTAGTTAAGATACGTACAAATCTACGTATGTTTGTTCTTACCATGAACATAAGCTCTACTCCCGTATGGATTTCACCACAGAAATTGATCTATATGTTCAAAATTTTCTTTAACATAGTACCACATCATTGTTTCTTAAATTATGCAATTGTTGTTGTGTTGAGGGTCCTGTCATTCAACTATACCCAGTGTGCCAAACGGATCCGTTTCGGATCCGTAACGGATCCACTTTTTCGTACTTTATATCCGTAACGGAATCAGTTACGGATCCGTTTCGGATCCGCAAGCGGGAAAAATTCCTCTCAAAAAAACGGATTCAAAAACGGATTTTATGTCCGTTTTTCCGATCCGTTACGGACATCAGATTAGGATCCGTTGCGGGCCCGTGTATTTTAATAAAACGTATCCGTAGCGGAATCCGTTACAGATCAGTTTCGGATCCGCAAGCGGGAGAAATTCCTCCCAAAAAAAACGATCCAAAAACGGATTTTTTTGCCCATTTTTGGAATCCGTTTCGGACTTCATATTCGGATCCGTTGCGGACCCGTGTTTTTTAATAAAACGGATTGATAGTGTAAATTTTTTTTTAATTTAAATTTTTGTACTTTTATTATATAAATTCAGTCATTTCGTATTAAATTAAAGTAAAAAGAAAATAAATTCAGTTCATTTAAAATTTAAATATAAAAGTAAATATCGAATGAAATAAAATTTTGATTACAAAAAAAAACAAATTAACAGCCTAACCCACGATGTCGAAAGAAAACATAAGCGAACGAGCCTGTCACTCACTTTGCATTTGTTTTTGTATTTTTGGATTTGCAAAATCAATTACAAAGTGAGTTACTGGCTTTCATTCGCTTAGGTTTTCTTTCGAGATCGTGGGTTAGAATGTTAATATATTTTTTTTGTTTTTGAATTCTATCATGATCGTAGTGGAAAAATTTGTTTGCAACTTCCTTCGCTACCGAAATTGGTTCGTTGCCAAACTTCCTGTGGAATGCACCTAAATGAAATAAAAATATTTTTGTATTTTAAACTATTTACAAAAACTTATTACCTACCAGAACTGTAAACGAATCATTAATTTTGGGATTAATTCGCATGAATGATTATGCATTGAATTGGATAAATTTTGATGTAATTCTTTTCACCAAAATAAAGAATCAAATTAAATTTATGCTGCGTAGTATGCTGCATGTTTAATTTGATTGATTGCAATAAATGTTTCATTTCATTAATATAAATTGCAATTCATTGCAATTAATTAAAAATCAATTCAATTCAAATAAATAATTAGAAAATAATTGCAATTCATTTTCTCCAATTCGTTTGAATTACAATTTGTTTTGACAAACTTATTTGAATTGGAAATGAATTGCAATTCAATTTTCCCAAATTGATTTGAATCGATTCAAGTTTCATTCAATTTTTTGTTTTGGTGAATTTTTTACGGATCGGAAACGGGTCCGTAACGGATCCGTAACGGTTCCGTAAATTCGCGATTACACTGATTCCTTTTTTAAATTTTTTACGGATCCGAAACGGGTCCGTAATGTATCCGTAAATTCGTGATCGCACTGATTACTTTTTTAAGTCTATTATAAGTCTATAAAGCATCCGTTTTTGTGCACATTGGGTAGCGCCACATCTCCACGCAATTAAGTCACTGATCACTCTGTAAGCATTTTCTTCAACTGCTCTTTTATTTATTTTAACCAAATTTTTTTAAAGATCGATTGGATTTATATCATTGTACGTTAAATTGTTTCTTTTTATGATCATCTTATTTGAAACACTTTGTTCATTTTACTTCTTCGTTTTCATTGACTTCGAACCCAAATACCCATACAACGACACAGGCGCGACCGAATTATGGTTAAAACACGAAAACACGAACATTTTGTTAAGATTTGTACCGTCACGCAAATGTTCAGTTACATATTTCGGGGTAGTTTTTCTTCTATCGATGCGTCACATTATTTGCTGTCGTGTTGCTCCTTGCATTCTGTTTGTTTATCTATTTCATTCATAGATACACAATATACATAAACGATCACAGCAAACACACAATATATTTTTCTGAATAAAATATTATTACTTTACTAAGTTGAACAACTAATTAATCTGTTTTAAAAAATATATTTAAATTATTCCGGCGGAGAAATATGTCTACCACTTTTGGTTGTTGCAAATGAACTGATTTACGATGTGTACGTGACCCAGCACTCACGCTCGCAATTTCCTCTTGCTGGCCTCTTTTTGACGCTCGCATTGTTTTGACTGCGTTTCTCTCTTTATCTTCATAAAACTTAGTTTCATTGCAATAACGAAATTGTTTCGTCAACTAAAAATAAATAAATAATATAAATAATCAATAAAAAGTAAGAGATACGCCAAATATCAATAGTTTAAATCTCACGCACTTCCTTTATTTAATTTTTAACCCATTTTTCAGCACAATTCAAATTATATAAAATTGTTGCAGCAACGAAAAGTAAGTTCTTGCAGCAACGAAATGAAAAATTGGCAATGAAATCATGTATGAAATTTTTCCTTGCAGCGACTACCAAATTGTCTGATATACGAAACTTTTCATTGTAGCTAGGGAAAAACATTAACGAAAATGTTTCATCCATACGACGAAGCATTATTCTTTCAGTGTGACATTTAACGAATCTCATACATAACTGCCACGTACTAAAAACATGACGAAATTTAATAAAAACCATTTCAACAAATATTGATGTGTTTTATTTATAAAAGAAAGTCTACGGTCTTATTGAATCGCCCTATATGTATAGACTGTCACCTCTCATAATTACGCCCACAGTATGGAGAACAATTGAATTTCATTTAAATTTGAGTAGAACTGTATATGATAAATAAAATATTAAAGAGACATCAGAAAGATTAAATTTAAAAAATAAAGAAAATATCGGGTTTTTCAATAAGAGCGCTAGATACCAATGAAATTCTTTATTCCTGTGAAAGTACGTTCGATGCCATTATGTATGGAACTCGATTTCTTTTGCATGGCCACCACGGGCACGCTTGCAGAAGTCCGCACGCTGTACCCAATTTTCGACAGTTTTCAAGCATAAATCGGCCGATACTGCTGCAATTTCACGTTCGATATTCGTACGAAGTTCATCAATCGTCTCTGTCTTCTTGGCATTCACCATAGACTTGACGTAGGCCCACAGGAAATAATCTAACGGCGTCAAATCGCACGACCGAGGCGGCCAATCGACTGGGCCATTTCGTGAGATAACACGTTCACCAAACAATTGATTCGCCACAAATATAATATTCGGTTATCATTGAACGCCAGCGATTCGCATTCACAGTAATGGGCCGGTCTTGATCATCACGGAAGAATTTCGGCGCCGTCGGCCCATAAACCGCACCAAACCGTAATTTTTTCGGGATGCAATGATGCCTCATGGATTACGTGTGGATTGCTGTCTGACCAATAACGCATATTTTGCTTATTGATGAAGCCATTCAGCCAGAAATGAGCCTCATCGCTGAAGATGATTTTCCGATGTAAATCCGAATCATTTTCAAGTTGTTGCTCAGCCCAATTCACGAATATACGACGCTTATGGTGGTCAAGCGGCTTCAGTTCTTGCGTCAATTTGATCTTGTAAGGACGTAGGCCAAGAACTTTCCGCGAAATTCGCCACAACGACGTCACAGAGATGCCCGACGCTTGAGAACGACGTGCGAGAGACACATTTGAGCTTTCTTGAACTCAGGCCTCAGCGGAAGCAATATTCTCGACACTACCGGCACTTCTTTGTCTCACTGGCACGGGAACATTTTGGACTATGCCTGTGGATTCAAATTTTGCCAGTAGACGCTGAATTGTTGATCTGGTAGGACGATTATGACGACCATAAATTGGACGTAGCGCTCTTAAAGTTGAGGCCACTGACTCCAAATTTCGGTAGAAATTTTTAATAATTTCGACTCGTTGTTGGCTCGTATATCTTTCCACGATGAAATGGCAAACCTTACTGAAGAGAAATGTCACAAGAGCGGGAAAAAATATGGCGTAGTTTGCTGTCCCTATCGATTTACATTTGTAGCGTCTCTGTTGAAAACCCCTTTATCTATAATTCACCTTTCCGGATTGGTGTGTATATTTTGCTCAGAAAACTACAAAAATTAATTTGAATTGGAATAAGATTATTTGGCTCAGCCCAATTGGCTCTTCATTAATACTTTGGAACCTGTGTGGAAGCATATCTCCTATCTCGGGACAAGTACTCTTAAGCAATTGACATCACGTTTCCCGTTGATTACAGTTTACGAAATATTTGAAACAAGGGGTCTAATTCGTATCATAATCGGTATTTTGGAAGTCTAATAAAACGGAAAGTTGAATTAAAATTTAAGAAATATGTAGTTGTATGAATCAGGTTAATATAGGAATAGGATTTCAACAATATCAGTTTCTTTACAAGTTACCATCATATGACCTTTTATCAGCACTTTCGTAAGTGATGTGGTAAATGTGCCACTGAGTTTCGAAAAACGTCGAATTTTCAACCACCCTAATTATGAGGCGGTCATGAGTGGTATAAACTACACGAATTTAAGGTGTGCGAAGTTAGCCCCCCATTTTTGGAAATAAATATTTTTGAAGATTGTTCTGAATTGTTCTAGGATTTTTCTACATTGTTCCAAAACAATGATTTTCTAAAATATAATTTGTACCGGTAAATCGAAAAAAACCAATATTAAACTTTGCACCCCATTTTTGGAAAAACGAAATTTTTGCGGTTGTTCTGGGATGTTCTAGTTGTTCTAAACATTGTTCCAAAACGATGATTTTCTAAAATATAATTTGTACCGGTAAATCGAAAAAAACCAATTTTAAAGTTGCACCCCATTTTTGAAAAAAAATTTTTTTTGCGGTTGTTCTAGTTGTTCTAAACATTGTTCCAAAACAATGATTTTCTAAAATATAATTTGTACCGGTAAATCGAAAAAAACCAATTTTAAAGTTGCACCCCACTTTTGTAAAAAAAAAATTTTTTGCAGTTGTTCTAGGTTGTTCTAGTTGTTCTAAACATTGTTCCAAAACAATGATTTTCTAAAATATAATTTGTACCGGTAAATCGAAAAAAACCAATTTTAAAGTTGCACCCCACTTTTGTAAAAAAAAATTTTTTTCCAGTTGTTCTAGGTTGTTCTAGTTGTTCTAAACATTGTTCCAAAACAATGATTTTCTAAAATATAATTTGTACCGGTAAATCGAAAAAACCCAATTTGAAAGTTGCACCCCACTTTTGTAAAAAAAATTTTTTTGCAGTTGTTCTAAGTTGTTCTAGGTTGTTCTAGTTGTTCTAAACATTGTTCCAAAACAATGATTTTCTAAAAAAAAAATTTTTTTTTACAAAAGTGGGGTGCAACTTTAAAATTGGTTTTTTTCGATTTACCGGTACAAATTATATTTTAGCAAATCATTGTTTTGGAACAATGTTTAGAACAACTAGAACAACTTAGAACAACTGCAAAAAAATTTTTTTTTTACAAAAGTGGGGTGCAACTTTAAAATTGGTTTTTTTCGATTTACCGGTACAAATTATATTTTAGAAAATCATTGTTTTGGAACAATGTTTAGAACAACTAGAACAACTGCAAAAAAATTTTTTTTTACAAAAGTGGGGTGCAACTTTAAAATTGGTTTTTTTCGATTTACTGGTACAAATTATATTTTAGCAAATCATTGTTTTGGAACAATGTTTAGAACAACTAGAACAACTTAGAACAACTGCAAAAAAATTTTTTTTTACAAAAGTGGGGTGCAACTTTAAAATTGGTTTTTTTCGATTTACCGGTACAAATTATATTTTAGAAAATCATCGTTTTGGAATAATGTTTAGAACAACTAGAACAACCCAGAACAACCGCAAAAATTTGGTTTTTCCAAAAATGGGGTGCAAAGTTTAATATTGGTTTTTTTCGATTTACCGGTACAAATTATATTTTAGAAAATCATTGTTTTGGAACAATGTAGAACAATCCTAGAACAATTCAGAACAATCTTCAAAAATATTTATTTCCAAAAATGGGGGGCTAACTTCGCACACCTACGAATTTAGCATTAAAATTGCAGTTTCGTAAAATTGAATCATTTAGCGTGTGAACAAAATTTTAATTTCAATTTTCAAATCCAACTATCATTCGCTGTTTGTCTGAGGGCACAAATACGTCGACTCAACTGAGTGAAAAATCTTGTTGTAATTGCTGTCTGTATGCCACACAGTGTGTCCTTTTATTATTCACACTTTAACTACTGCGTTTGTCCATTTGCGTTTGTATTTAATAATGTTTCATTGTAACACATTGAGAACGTTTACACGAACGACACGACAAACCAACACATAAAGTGATACAAACATATACGTCAATGCGAATGTATGTTGTGTTGCATGTACGTTCATACATAACATTCCAGTTGGAGGTCCCTCTGAACTTTTGCGGTTAACCGCATTTGCTGCAAAATCTGTTGCCAACGCATTACTTGACCGAGTGCAGCAATAAATATCTGTGATAGTAAAATGCAATTACGTAGCATAACAATGAATTGTGAACACTTCGATTGGTTACGATTTCTTATTGCTGCTTGCCAGCAGCAGCTACTTGCCAGCCAGCGACCAAAGGAGTCATCAGAAATGGTTTCCGTTATGGCACTTCAAACTTGTCTTTGTATACGATTTATGAAATGCCAGTGAAAGAATGTCGAAAAGAATAAGTAAAAAAAAAATGAAAGGTATACAACAGCTTATAAATTACCACAAGGGAATATATGCGAATTGTCATGTGTCAGGGTCATGGTAGCCATTGGTTTCTTTGGCCTACATCCAAGATTTGAGAGAGATGGAGGCATTTTATAATATAAAATTAATAACTACACGGAATCCAGTTCATGAATCGACCATGACAGATAAACTATTTTAAACTACAAATGTATATATAAAAAAATCATTAAGGTAAATGAGTTTAGTTTAAATGTGATACTAAAGACTTTGTTTTGTCCTGCACTCATTTTAATTAGATACTCACTGGATTAGTACTGTATCTATAAGGAACTACAGTTTACAAGTTAAAGTGTATTTAGCTGTAAGTTTGTAAAGGGTTTTTCAGCAGAGGCGCTACAAAAGTATATCGATAGGGACAGCAAACGACGCCATATTTTTTCCCGCTCTTTTGACATTTCGCCATTTCATCGAGCCAATACGAGCCTACAACGAGTCGAAATTATTAAAATTTACTACCGAAATTTGGAGTCAGTGGCCTCAACTTTGATTCGGATTTTCATCGGAAAATCATCTTCAGCGATGAGGCTCATTTCTGGCTGAATGGCTTCGTCAATAAGCAAAATATGCGTTAGTGGTCAGACAGCAATCCACACGTAATCCATGAGTCATCATTGTATCCCGAAAAAATTACGGTTTGGTGCGGTTTATGGGCCGGCGGCGTCATTGGGCCGTACTTCTTCCGTGATGATCAAGACCGGCACATTACTGTGAATGCGAATCGCTACCGTTCAATGATAACCGAATATTTTTGGCCCCAATTGGATATTATGGACTTGGAGGACATGTAGTTCCAACAGGACGGCGCCACAAGCCAACAGCGAATGCCACAATCAATTTATTGGAAACCAAGTTTGGTCAACGTGTTATCTCACGAAATGGCCCAGTCGATTGGCCGCCTCGGTCGTGCGATTTGACGCCGACGATTGATGAACTTCGTACGAATATCGAACGTGAAATTGTTGCAGTATCGGCCGATTTATGCTTGAAAACCGTCGAAAATTGGGTTCAGCGTCTGGACTTCTGCAAGCGTGCCGGTGGTGGCCATGCAAAAGAAATCGAGTTCCATACATAATGGCATCGAACGTACTTCCACAGGAATAAAGAATTTCATTGGTATCTAAAACCGGTTATGTTTTATTTAGTATGAATTTCTCTTACATTAGTATGAATTTCTCCGTTAGTATGAATTTCTCTTACATTAATTAAAACTAACAAAATTGGTCATTAAATTCAAATTCAAAAACAATTATCAAAGTGTTTAACCATTTTTAGATAAGTACAACAGTTCTCTACTTATTTATATTTACGCAAACTTACCATTCACAATTACTCTGTCTTTAACACTTTACAATCACTTTATATTACATACTTTTCAGCGTTTCAACATAAACTGACTTAATCTCTTGCCAGCCGATTTCAGAACCATCGCGTTGTAACATATTCAGTAGTGATGAGAATGGATAGTAGCTGCAGCATGATTCGCACAAAAAGCGCTTAGCGAATTTAACAACCGATCGTGGTGAGATCAGTACCTCGTTTCTGTAGTTCTCGAATCGAAAAATTTTCACATGAAACATGTGAATTGAAACAAAAAATACTCACAAACTAAGACGGTGCGAGATTTTGATATTGTTTCTACTAAAAAGTTTTTTAAGAAATTAAAACTTATTTTTTAAGTGGAGAAGATAAGAACTATATCTTTTCTGTTATGTATTTCAATTAATTTTTCCAAAATATTACAGAAAAATCAAGAAAGCAAAAATAAAATGCAGTTGAATACATGTCTATACTTCTTTTTGTTGTTCTTTTTCTCACTAGTTTATTTTCTTTGTTTATATTTTTTTCTTACTTGACAGCTTTCTTGGAATATTCCAATCAAAACGTCATCAGTGTTGCCTCTTTTCGCATTGTCATGCAGAAACACTTTTTACTCACAAATCGAGAAACGATGGAATTTTTTGTTTCATGTTTAATGTGACAACTTTTTCGATTCGAGAACTACAGAAACGAGGCACAGATTATCATAGCTTTTAACTAACGTACTTAGCGACATTAAGCCTCACTAATCTGCTAGACGGCTGAAACAACTTACTTTACTTTTATTGATTATTTTACAACCTCATGAGGTCAGACGTCTTACACATATTAATTTAACAAACAAGTTAAACAAATATAAACATATTCTTCCAACTGGCGCTATCCTTCGTCTTTTCTCCCCAGTTGGTAACACCAAGGATACGGAGGAATTCTACTGCCGGGTCTTTCCAGCGGAGTCTTGGTCGTCCTCTTTTCCTGCTTCCATCGGGTACACTATCAAACCAATCAAGCTGTAATACACACCACAAACTATTTGTTTAAATTCTAATGTTAATGTGGTAATAATGATTGACTGTTACGAAAAACGCTTTACATTGCTAGCCGAACTAACATTTGGATTTCACCGAACATCTGCCTTGTATGTTAAACTAATATCTAAATGTTAACTGAAAGTGCGATATGTCTTGAAATGTCAACCAGGAGTCTATGATATTTATTGCAACTGGATTATGCCAACAATTTGCCAGAGTAGCAAAGCTTCATGTTTTAACAAATTTCCACCACAGTTTATCGCGGCCAGGATAGCGATAACCTTGTTCTCTAATCTTTGCCGTTTACGCCACCCAATTTGAGATTAAATTGACATTTCAGTTGGCAACTCCGTGCTTAGACAAACTCCAAGCCGAGACAAAATTATCGAAGATGGCGGCACAACAGAAAAATTACGTTTGCGGCTATTGGTTTTGCCTGTTTGGTAAAAATTTGGAATGTGTTTAAATTAACTGAACCTTTATAATTGGATCAATGAGTAAAATCAATCCAGTCGTTAAAATTGGCTCAAATTTTAAACGAATAACAGCCAATTACATCGGCGGCGGCGTGTGCTTCAAAAATTGTTTAATGGCGGCGACGCGTCGTAAAATTTTTGATCGGCTTCTGTCTGTCAAACACGTATGGTTTTATTATGGTTGCATTTTTTTTAGTAACTAACAGTGTTGCATCACAATGTATACCAGTTTATAATTAGGGTAAAAATTAAACTTCAGTTTCTACAGATTAAAATTGTATAAGTAATCTTCCGGGTTAGCGTTGGCTAACAGAGTTAACCTTCTAAATGCGTTAAGCCGGAATCACAATGCAAGCAACATTTTCAGCAGGCGTTCGCAATATAAGCAACAGTTTACTTCGAATCGATATATTTGTTCTAACAGGCGATACATACCAGTATTACGGCAAATATATCAAGGCAACAATAAAATATATTTTGTTTTCTTGTCAAAGTTATATATTCTGGTTTCGTTTCAAAGTCAAGAATAAAAGTAAGCCAGAAATTACAAAAACCAAATACATTTGAATTTGATTCAGCATGTAATGAACAGAAGGAAAAGCAACTCATTTAAGTTGTTCTAATAACACAACCTCTTTTAGTTGCATCAGGTTTCAAATGTCACATTCAGGTTTGTATTTTGAATATTAAAAAATGTTAATATATTTAAACATATTTGAGTTCAATTTTCATTGTGTTTTCAAGTTTGAAAATAAAATTCGAAGACAGCGTCATCTACCATCTAGAAATAGACCAACTTCGTCGAGAAATTTGAGTTACATTTTTGTAAAAAAAAAAAGAAAGGACATTACGTGAAATTCTGTGTGTTAGAACGAGTTGGCATAACAACCGAAACTGTCGCTTGCATTGTGAATGCGGCTTTAATCTTGTTTGGTATAAATGCCGTAATAATGACCTGTAGATCAACGCATCGTAGCTGTAAGTCGTAAGATACGATATATATACTGGCCAACTAGTTGAGATCGAAAGGCGGGACACAATGAGCAAGTAAAAAATTAAATAATAATATAAAGAATTCGTTAAAATACGACTGAATATAAAGGGTGATTCAGGAAGTTCCGGACAAATTTCTCCAGCGTATTTATTGGCTCATTTCAAGGACCATGTCCGAAAATGCAAGGGTGCGAAATGTCAGCGGGTTCAAAATTTTCGGATTGGTGGTCGGAGAGTAGTAGGGTAAAGTTGCTAACTTCTGAGCCAGTAGTCGCACTTTTTTGTTTTTGGGTTTGTTGGAAAGGTTTTTAAGAGGCCTTTCAGAATTTTTGCATTTCAGTAAAATGGTCATAACTTTGGAACGGTAAGACCTCTGGGCTTCGGTTAGGTTATTTTGGAAAGGCAAGAGGTATGGCTCTCTTTCAACAGAAAAAAAAACATAAGTTACCTGCCATCTGGCTGTGCAAAGTGAGGTTATGTGATTTTTTTTTCCATTTTTTGTCCAAAAGCTCTGTATCTCGGCGATTTGACTTTTTTCTACTCTTTTTATACTGATTCGGAAAGGCCTCTTAAAGATCTTTCCAACAAGCTCAAAAATCCGACCAATGGCTCAGAAGTTAGCAACTTTACCCTACTACCCTCCGACCACGAATCCGAAAATTTTGAACCCGCTGCCATTTCGCACCCTTGCATTTTCGGACATGGTCCTAGTGGACATTTCTTCATGAAATGAGCCAAGGAATACCCTGGAGAAATTTGTCCGGAACTTCCTGAATCACCCTGTATATAACAAAGCGATATATTTTGTACATAATCTTGTTGTTATGTTAGATTTACATCGGGATGACATACAAAAAAAAACGGAACAATCAGATTAACCGTATACTATTTCATCATGATAGGTAGATAAATTAGATAAATAACTTTCTGGAAGAATCGGGAAATGTTATGGTTCGGAAAAAGTCAGTATGTAGAGAGTTATGACTGGTATAAATAGTTATTAGCGACTCAGTTCGAACCAGCCTGTATAGATATTTTCTACAGGCCAAGCAAAAATCACTATTGTCACTATCGTAATTTAGATGTTAAATTTGTTTTATTAACGATAAATAGAAAAATTCTGAAAAAAGAAACAATTTTAATTTTGTTTTATATAAAGGGTGTCTCAATAACATTGCACTTTAAATTTAGAGCCATTTTTTATGTGCAAGTGGAAACTCTGCAATTTGGCAGCTGTCACATTTGTTTATTCCGATTATTAAAAATAGAGCGCTTTACGAAAGACCAAGTCGCAATCTTCGAAGAATTTTCAGTCAAGAAAGTGCACCTAATGTGTCAACCATTCTAAGAGTGGTCACCAAATTTTGAACAAACGTCAACGTACTGGTCGGTCTCTTGAAAACACTGCTGCTGTAGACGAGAGTGTCGCCGAAACCCCGAAAATATCAATTAGGCATCGTTCTCAACAACCTAAAATTTCACGAAGCACTACGCAGCGAATTTTGACAAAAGACCTCCTCCTTCATGCGCACAAGATTCAGCTTACTTAAAGTGCCGGCAATGGGTAATAGAGCAAAGTGAATTCAATGCAAATTTTTCAAAAAAAAAAATCATCCCCTGCGATGAAGCGCATTTCCATCAGAGTGGTTTCGTAGTCGAATTTGGGGCTCAGAAAATCCTCATGCAATCAATGAGAAATAAGTGCACCCACAACGAGCAGCTGTGTGGTGCGGATTTTGGGCAGGCGGCGTTATTGGGCCTCACCATTTTGAAGATGAGGCCGAAATTGCAGTGACTGTGAACGGCATTCGTTAAAGGAACATGATAACGGAGTTCTTGCGGCCTCAACCGGACGGCATGGATCTGGATGAGATGTGGTTTCAGCAAGACGGTGCCATCTACCACACCGTGCCTGAACAATCGCGTTGTTACTGCAACGATTTCCAGAACAAATTATCCGAAGAAATTCTGATGTCAACTGGCCACCAAGATTATGCGATTAAGCGAAGTGCGATTTCTTTCTTTGGGGTTTTGTAAAATCTCGGCTTTATAGGAATAAACCAAAAACAATTCCTGAGCCAAAATCCGAGATCCAACGCGTCATCGGTGAGATGCAGCCCCATCTCTGTGAAAAAGTTGTGTGAAAAACTTGTGTTATTGCTCCAAATACTTCAATATTGTTGCTCTTTAGCATCTACATTATTTTGTGTCGTACACACGCTACTTTATCGGCCAGACTTCCCTTTATCTCCCAGTTTATGCAAATTTTAAAAATTATGTACAATACGCTGAATGGTTGACTTGCTGGGCACATTCTTTAAACCAAAAAAAATTCCGCAATATTCTTCGAGTTTTTACAATTGAACGATTATTTAGATAAAATGGTTTAATAACTTCCAAAATAAACTATTATCGACTGCTCTGCACAACTGTTAAAATAAAAACTGACAAATGTCAACCACATAGAAATGGCGGTCAAAAACATCGGCCTGGAACATAAAAAGCTCCCTGTATAGTCACCGAAATTTCAATATAAAATTTACAACATATCATCCCTCCCTAGACTATACATTAGGGTGTTCCATCAATAAAATTTTGTTTTGCTCAACCTTTATTTGAAAGCTTTGTAGTGTAAAATATTTATCAGATTTTTTTTGAAGAGATTTAGAGGTCGCGCAAGTCGAATATCCCCCAAAAATCGGGAATTCCGGACGTTTTGTTGAATATTATTTAAAACTCGGTTAGTAACCACGATTTTCTTAGTTTGTAAGTCAAAATTTTTAAAGAAAAACATCCAAAATTTTATTTTATATGCATAAACCACCAGTTTTGGCAATGATTTTGCTCAATAAGGTACATTTTACATTTTTTCGTAAATTGTTGATAAATTTTGTTAATAACGCCTTATAAGTTTTAAAACTTTTATAAAAATTTAAAAAACTAATGAAGTACTTTACCCAATATTCGTGGGAAATCATACTTTCGCGACTTCTAACCCTCTTCCGAAAATTTTGAAAAAATCTCAAATATATTTTACCCTATAAGCTTTGGAATTAATCGAAAAAGAAAAGTTTTTAGGACAGCATACTATACATCCCTCCCTAGACTATACTTTCCTCCCCGACCAATATAATTTCCCATAACTTATGGGAATATTTGCCATCGCATTCTTTCCTCATGTGATACAAACTGTATCCAAGTTTTATATTGAAGCCACTTCTGTACTATTTTACAATTTGAAGAATGTTTACTTGAAAATGTAGAAACTGTTTTCTTATTTCATTATTTGTTCCACTTTTCCCCTCTTTTAAAGAAGATTTTTTTTCCAAAACTATTTATTGGCAAATACTACGAGCTGATTACAATGAGTGAATGAATGAAGAATGTGTATGTGTATGTACAATATGCGCATATGTAGTTATTTGAGTTTATGCGAATAAAAATAAAAAATAGTACAATTTATATAGACTAAAGTACAATTTATGTTCATGACTTTCAAAGTTCAATGGCGAATATCATAAAGTAACACCAAAATGACACACATGCGTTCTTCTTCTTTCATGAATGCAACGCAACTTATTAAAAAAAAATTTCAAAAAACTACACACTCGGGACACAGGAGCAATGATGACAAGTTTGTCCTTAGATTGTTCGAGAGGGCCCTTGAGAGTTTAGGGTTAATTATTATTAGATGAAGTCAAAAACAAGTAACAGGTTTTGAGATAAATAAAAAAGTTTACCTTTATCCATGAATATTTCTGTGTTGATCTACACCGCAATATGGAATTTAGACAAAATAATGAAACAAACTTATGTAGTGACATTATCGTATTTTTGGAACGAAGTTCCTTATCGCACGTTGCGGGATGGTGGCTAAATGAACAAATTTTAAACAACTTTTGACGTAGAATACGTCTTACCTTACGGTATGAGGAGTCATGTCAGGTTTTTATTGTTGTAATCTTTATTTCATTGAATTTGAGGAAACGGCTAGATGAATTTTTTTAAAATTTTTTTTGTAGGTAAATGAAGATGTTATCTTTCGTTTGATATACATTTCATATTGGTTGATATATTTCTAGTATTTTAATTTCTCAAATGAAAATTGTTTAAACACATACACTCAAACATATGTGTGGTGTTTGGTTGAGTGTTTTTGGTTGCTCAACATTGCTTAGGAACATGTATCTAGTAAAAACTGAAACGAACAGCAAGCTAATGTTGCTTGGCAACATGTATCTAGTAAAAAGTGAAACAAACAGTAAGCTAACGTAATAAAGCTTTTTTGCGAAAGCTTCAATAAAGCTGTTGTAACATTAATTTTGAATTGTAAAGCGTAAAGCTTTCACACAACGCTGGAATGCTAATGCGAAGACTCGATAAGGTAAACCTTTTTTAATATTAGGGCGGCCCTCTCAACATTCGCAGAACTTATTTCAATAAAAATATTAATTAAAATACATAAATTAAATTAAGTTTAAAAAAATTGAACATAATATTTTTTTTTAAACGGACTTGAATCAAATGCCGTTGGTAAATATAAAAATTACAGCAGACAGTTGTCCGAGGCCTTCGGCCACGGACTCTCCCTGCTGGGTGTGTCAGAGAAACGGCCATTAAGTTTAACGTAGAATACGCCATCCGATAAGACAGAAAACATATATAACAATAAATGATAAATAATATAAGCAAATGAATTTATTGTTATATATGTTTTCTGTCTTATCGGATGCCGTATTCTACGTTAAACTTAATGGCCGTGTCTCTGACACAGCCTGCAGGGACAGTCCGTGGCCGAAGGCCTCGGACAACTGTCTGCTGTAATTTTTTTTTTAACCGTATTATGCTATAACGCAGTATATAGCCCAGTATTATTCTGCATACTTTTAGGATTTGGTAATTATTACTAGATTTGTACAGTAAGAGGATTTTGACTTGTACAGTCATATGAGGGTTGATTTATACAGTCATATGTGGGTTGTGTTCTTTGATGTGGGCTTTGTGATATTGATGCCATTGTGAAGTGTGCTGGCTTCAAGGAAAGGCATTATGACATAATTACGGCTAAGGAAAGCGGGCTTCGCTGAACATGACCCCTTTCACACTCGGTAAGTTACTTGCGCAAGTCAGTTTTTCAACTTTCCGAGTACAAGCAAGTCTGTACACAAAATTTATTCCCCTATCCCGACCTTACCTCTGTCATCAACAAACCAAGCCTTGGGCAAGAGACTTGCGCAAGTAACTTGCCGAGAGTGAAAGGGGTCCATGTTGGAAGAGTAAGGACTTCGATGTTGACTTTTTTAGGTTATTGCCTTTTGCGTTATTAACAGTATTACTCCATTCTGTGTGCTCGCAGTTGAAGTCTCCCGCTAGTACATAGTAGATATTTGAATTTTGAAGATTCATTGAATCAAATAGTTTTTGCAAGTCTGCTCGTATCGAATTTATCTTGCAGGCCGGATAGTACGCACATGTAATAAGTAAAAATTTATCGCAGTCAACGGGTACCTTTATTGTGCATGTCTCTACAGCATCTAGCGAATAACTACTTTTGTTATCGTGACTGTAGTATTGTATGTTAATCTTGATTAATATAACAAGGGGTGGGGCCCTTGTTGCATCAATTCGATATTTGCTTATGATTTTCAAATATTACATTGTGCCTATGGTTTAATTTTGTCTCATTTAATAGGACAATATCTACTATCTACCTACTCTTAAAAATTTACCTATTCTTGAAAAAAGGACCCATTCTAAAAAAAGTTACAATTTCTTCAAAAAAAACCTTTTCTTCAAAAAAAAATATCATGTTACAAAAAATACCGTTTCTTACAAAAACTCCTTTTCTTAAAAGTACCTTTTCTTAAAAATTAAATATTACCTTTTTTTCTTGAGATAAGTAGGCTTTCTGAAAATAAGTAAATTTTGTTAAAAAATAACCTTTTCCTAAAAAGAACTTCTTTGTAAAAAAAAGTCATACTCTTATGGCTTTTTCTTACAGAAAGTACTTCTTCTTAAAAATAGTACCTTTTCTTAAAAAAAACATTATCTTTAAATAAAAGAAGTACCTCCCTTTAAAAGAAGGACCTATATACTTCATATTCCGGAAAATATAATGCATATTCTTACAAAACGGACCTAAAAATATAAATAAAAAGTACCTTTTCTTAGAAATCCATATAAGTTACCGTACTTTTCAACGGGCGCTTTATACGTGCTGGAACTAACTTGTACATAATAGTTATATAGCGAAAGAAACTTCGTTCCAACATGGGTGTCCCATGACACCTCATGTGATTTTTTTTTTGTGATATTCGACAACTAACGTTGAAGAGAAAGATCTACATGGAATGAAAAACGCTTCGCCAAATGAACGATACTCTTCACTGGTATATTGACATTACTGCAGTGAAGAGTTTCGTACAACCAACTGTTTTGTTGTTGCTACAACGTAACATGTCATACAATATTAGTTGCTGCGTTAATGTTCGTTGGTGGAACGAATAAATGTATATTGCAGTTTCGAAATAAAAATTTTAAATAATAAACAAAAGTAAGTTTTTGAGATTCAAACTGCATTTTGCTACTTGTCTTGTTTAACTTTTCCCCCGAACATTTTAATTATTTTTTAGATGATTTTGAAGAACATTAGAGTATAACAAGCTGTGTTAGAGCTTGGTATTCCTACTAAGGTGACACGCCTTTGTAGACTGACCCTGACAGACAGGAAATCTTCATTAACGATTGGTAAAAATCTCACTCAACAATTTAGTACGAGGCGAGGCCTCAGGCAGGGCGACACCTTATCATGCGATCTCTTCAATATATTAATTGAGATCATTGCGCGAAATGCTGCAGTCAACACGAGTAAACGATCAGCAGAAAAAGACACATGCTGCTCGCGTATGCTTATGATTTCGTCAGCATTGCGCGAAACCTGCGTGAAAATTACTGCAATATTTTCGAGAATTGAGAAGAAAGCAGAATGAGTGAGTTTGGCAGTAAACGAGGATAAGACAAACCTAATAGTTTCGACAAGCCGAACATCCACATCCATCCAAAGTTGATAACCGTTGTAATTTAGAAGTAGTGGACGAATTTATTCACGTGTTTGTGGTTGGAGCTTGTAGCAAACATAATACACTTGAGTGCAAACATATTGTGTTGGCTATTCAATATTACATGTTTGGGACACAATGATTAATATGTTATAATATATGTGTGTGCGACCCAAATAAAAATGGGTTAGTGATACAAATACAGTTGTGTTTGCTGCACTGTTTATACTCTCTCGAGAGCAAGAGAATAAGAGAGGGACAACTTCCCTTAGTCAGTAATTTATAAATATTCCCGAATGTGCGTGTCAATTGCAGATGAAGTCAGCGTTTCTTATTTTGGCTGATGTACTGCGTTCTAGTTTCATTTATTCAGTCATCAACACTCTTTGATTACACGAACTGGATGTGTATATAAGTGTATTGTTTGTGTACAAACGCATAGTGATAACCAACGCATAGTTGAAACCTTCTGAAAACAAAGACGTGAGACAAAACAAAGAAATGAGAAGAAAAAGAGCAGCAGATTCTTCTTTCATTAATAATAATGCAAGTAAATGTAAAAATTATCGTTTTAAAGCTTTTAATTATTGGTATTAGTAATAATTAATTAGTATTAATTTTGGTATTAATTTTTAAACTTAATTATAATAAATAAATATATAATTCAAACAATACTTCGTTTCTAAATGTTATTATTTTTGGGAGGAAATACGCATACGTTTCCACGTGAAAGCATACATGTTTGCCAGTAAACATGCTACCGTTTGCGTTTAAATATAAGCGAGTATGGGGCTTGGAAACATATGAAAGTTTGAAGTGTGTTCCAAACATGTACATGGTTCCTGCAGATTATATTTGGGAGAATATGTTACAAATGCCATGTTTTTCAGCGTGTGCCTCTCTCATCTTCAGCGAAAATTCTACAACAAGCTGATTTCAAGACACACGCCCCATTGAGACCAAGTTCTCCTGGGCTATTGGAAAATTTATAAAACAAAACCAACAAATTTGGATGATGTAAAGCACTGATGAATAGACACAAATGACGCCGCAACTGTCCAGGCAGTAATTAATAAGTTTTTGATGAGATGTAGCACATGCGCTACAGAGAGAAGGACGTTTGAATTGAATTATTTTTAAAAGGTACACGCTGAAAAATATTGGCCCCAGCAACATATTGCAAGAGCAATGTAAATGCTTGAAAGGATGGTTTTGTTGTTTCAGATCTGCTGCCATTTGTTTCTTTGTTGTGTATCACAAATCTTTTTTCAGAAGTTTTCAACAAACAGAGGCACATTTGGGTCAGGAATACATACATAATAACCTCTTAATCATTGTGTCTGTAACATGTAATATTGAATAGCAAACACAATGTGTTTGGACAGAAGTATACTATATTTGCGGCAAGCTACAAACACATTATTACATTTGCATTCAAACAACAACAAACATACTGATGTTCAGCGTGTACTAAGAAAACCTTAATAGAAATGTTTTGTTTTTCAAACCAGTGGAAAAAAGTTTTATATGAATTTGAAAAAAGTTTTTTAAGTTGTTCTTAACCCTTTGACGACCATAGGAAAGTATGTTTACTCTAGGGTATTTGGCATCTATAACTGTACACGTATTAGATAGAGCAAATGTATTCACGGGTAATTTATAGAAGACATTAGGTGCAACAATAGTGTTGTAGGCGTCAAGTCTATAACTGGTTCAATTTTCCTCCTATGAGCCCTCAAAATGGGTCAAAAAGAGGTCTTACTATAAAGGGATGCAACGGGTCGAAATAAGAGGTGCACGAGAGGGAAACGTTAAGTACGTTTTGGGTCCATACTTTAGCACTAAGAAAAATTTATGGTCGAATTTCAACGTGCTTAAATGGACCGAACATATGTTTGGAAAATATTTGTGGCTTTGGAAAATGTGTCAAAAAAAATTGTTGGTCCCATTTTTTGCACCATAGCTATTATTAGGCCATAGATTACGAAAACACACAAAAAAATTAAAACCCTTCAGCAGCCACTGTAAAATAACCTAATTAATTAATTTTTTATCACGAAAACTTCAAACGGTCTTAAAAATCGATTTGAAGTTTTGAATTAAGTGTCTGTAAATACGTTAAAAGGTTGTTCTCATCTAGTCGGGGTAAAAAGTTGACTGGAAGTTGCAACAGTAAGAGACAGCAGAAGTTACTGACAAGGTTTTTATTTGCCATATTTCATAGACTATCAGAAGTATAAAATCACTGAAAGCGGCTTAAGGGTTGAGAGGTTACATTCCTTGAAACATTTAACATCACTTTGACACCCAGTATCACATTTTGCGTTACATTAGGATGCCTGCAATTGCATCATTCTGAAAGCCTCAACTTCTCTCCAAAGAATGTCTACTGCAGCCTAAAACGGTCCGATTAATTGTTGAGAAGGTCTGACCATATACCACAATGTTTGGAATCGTTGACACTGTACGTTGCCGAAGAATCGAATGTGTAAGTGTGAGACAATTAAGCACGAGCCTCGCCCGCTTATTAATGTACACCCATAAGTGTGTACCAAAGGCTCCATTATATTCTGATTGTGCACCAAAAAACAAAGAAAAAACTAACTCAGCATTTTTGTTGCAAGTAACTAATGAAAGGATATAATCAATAATATCAATTAATTCCGATTTTTTGTGTGACACTATTTATCAGGAAAACGATGCATATACATAAATACATATAGTTTAGAGCCTGTACCCCCACAATCTCGTCCGAGCAAACTCTGTCTAATTGTACACAACCCATGAGTCATCATGAACTGTATTTTTTTTTAAATCAGTTTAAGTTGGCTGCTGGAATTTATAGGTAATTACGAACACATGACTGAGACATTTCAATGCTTTAATCCGGAATGTATTTCCTTGAAATCTGTAACAATGGCGCCCCGTCAGCATTCCACCACCCCCGTGAAACTGCCCACCAAATCATTCATAAACATCACATGTACCCATAAGTTACTATAACAATGGTAACCATTATCAGTCACCCTACTATCCCCACCATATGACAGACAAACATATATAGATGTCGTCAGGAATGTATGTATGTAGGTATGGAGGTAGTACACATTCGGTTCAATCTCAAGTAGAATCATAGAAAATAATCATAAAAAATTGCAACCATATAAAATACAAAAAATGATGCAAACTAACAAAAGAACATATATCTATGTATGTTAAATGACACAAAAAAAAATTGAAAAAAAAAATTAAATATAAAAGTCCTTTCTACAAGAATAATAGTCATACTTTCAGAGCTCTACGTTCATGTTTTTTTCTTTTCTTTTTGTGCGGATTTCTAAGTTGACTTACAATGGACCGCATTCTTTCACAAATGAACTAAAATCAACAATGGAACGTACGACCGACCAGAGCGAATACGATTTCTAGCTGTATGAACTAGATTCCTTTCAGTGTGTCTTCTTAAATTGCTTTCTTTTCAGGATTTTGAGTTTCATGTTTTTCCATTCTTCATTTTTTTCTTCTGTTTTTTTTGCTTTTTCATTTCTGTTAATTTGTTGGCCTTTGTCTATGGTTGACCACCACTGTACAAGTGCTTGTGGTCCTGTGAGATAGATTGTATTCATTAAACAATACAACAACAAGTACGATGACAACAACAGCAATAGCAATAAAAACACTTACGAGGTCCAGTTGATTGGCAACAGAGAAGTAACAGTAGCACCAGGAAAAGTAATACAATTTTATTCAATCTAATGCAATTTGAAGCGAATACGATGGGACTTAAAGTGGAGGAAGTAGGTACGAGACAATAAATAAATAACATATAAGTTTGGCACTAAGGGTAAAAATCGACAATCGTTATTCAAAATTGAGAAGAAGAAGATAAAAGGAAGAATATGGGGTTTAATTGAAATGGTCAAAATGCTTTTTATGTTGTTTCGGACTTTCCTGAAATTGGAAATTCAATTGTGAATTCTCTGGAAAATTTATTTAATACTCGTATCATTGTAAATCATTCAGTTCTTAGCTTCAAATCTAAAGAAGATATGGTTAGCTGCATACACGATTAAATCTTTTTCAACTACAGGCAAATATACTTGCCCAAGAGGGGTTGGCACCTATTTTCTTTCAGGTTGGCGAGGGAGCAAATTTGTGGAAAGGTGATTTGTAGAATTGGTTGGGTTGGAACAACAACACAGTTGTTGTTATAAAACGCCTTTGAACAAATGTACTCTATCTACAAACTGGAAATTTATATGTGACAAAATCCTATGGACAGACATATAGGCCTATGGTCGTCCCAGGGTTAAGAGGATGGGGTTATATCCAACGGGGGTGCATAAAAAAATAGTATTTTAATATTAAATATTTAACTGAACTATTAAAAATTTATAATTTAACGCCCCTAGGCATAAAAAATTGTGAAAGATTTGAGAGACAATTTTTTATGATAAATCGTAAAACACAAAATTATTATTATTTATTACCAGGGTTCGTATTTCGTGCCCATTTTTGATCGATAATAAGAAAAAAAGAAAATAAGAATAACAAATTTTTACGGATTTCTAACGGTTTCTCACAAACTGTTCCCATTCGCATGAAATAATTTTTTTTTTTTCAAAAAATCGCCACAATAAGAAAATCGCTAAAATAAAAAAATAGCTATAACTCGGGAACGGTACATTATGTTTAAAAAAATTGTCAAGGTATGAAAATAGCTGAAATAAAAAATGGCTATAACTCGGACAAAAATAATAACTTTGTAACCTCTATAAGAGATTTTAAACAATGGATGTATTTAATACGACATCATTTATTTTTAAAAAAATTACTTTAGCGATTTTTTATTTTAGTTTAACGAATATTAAGTAATGGCGTATGAGAGCCATGCATTGGTTAGAGCCTCCTGTGGAGGTAAAAAATGTATTACTTTTGCGGTTGGACACACCGTTTCCGAGTTATCCCTATTTTTGTTGTGTTAACATCTATAGCGGTGTATAATCTATCAAAGTCAACACATGCAAACAACACACAGACAGGTTTCTGCTGCTGCTAAAACCAGATTTTATGCTGCTGCTAAAACCACATTTTATGCTGCTGCTAAAACCAAATTTTCTGCGACTGCGAAAGAGAATAATGACGTGTTAAACAAAAATGAGCGAGCAAGAGAGCACTGAAAGAGTGGTGTGGCAGGGGTGAGGCAAACGAAATTGTGTCTATAGCGTATGTATTAACATAATAATGTATGTATGTACATGTGTTTGTTGCTGTGTTGAACGGAGATATAAAGCATAGCCACGCAAAATTTCTTTTGCAAGCCTTGCGCAGTCGACGTTAATATTTATATTTATTTATGATACAGTAATATTGATTATAAATTATAAATGAAATGTAGGTGCGGAGCAATCTCAGAGCAAAGAGAATAATGACGTGGTTATACGTATATAAAAATGAGATAGCAAGAGAGCAACGAAAATTTTGTAAACTTGTGTAGCGTATGTACGTATGTTCATGTGTCTGTTGCTTTCCATTCTCTTTGTTTTTTGTTTTATTTAAGCGATTTACTTATTTTGGCTATTTTTAGAAAAAAAATGTCCATACGAATTGAACCACTTTATGCAAAATCCTTAGAAAGACGAAAAAATTAATTATATTTCGATTGAACGCTCTTCTTCGTTTGCGAAATATACTATATATATAATGGCGGTTTAGCGATTTTTTATTCGAAAAAAATTAGTTTTAGCGATTTGTTATACCGTGGTAAAGATATTCATTGGTTAAAGCATCGTTTGGAGGTTAACAATTTATTATTTTTGCAAACATTATGCTCTTTTTACTGTAGTTTGTTTGAAACCACAGTAAAAATGAGAGAGAGCACAGTGTTGTACTCCAATAGTAGTTAAAAAAAGGAGTAAAATGAAAATATTTCCATTGCTGGTTCAAAGCAAATGTCAGAAAAATGAGGGAAAACAAATCTGTTTGTTTACATTTTTGGTTTGCTTTGTGGTGGTAAGTACTTATTGCAATGTGATTTATGAATATAATCATTTATATCTTTGAATGCATTCATTGATTTATCATACAATGATATAAATTCTAATATTATAAAAATTACATTAATTTTTTGATATTATTTTATATTTCTTTATTCACAAATGTGCGTTTGTGTTGTTTACAGTCAATACAGAAAACACAAAACAGAAATGAGAAATGTAACATGAAACCACAGTAGTTAACAAAAGCACAATGTGAACACCATGGTTTCGAAATGATCTCAAGAGAGCGAAACGCCGGCGTCCCAGCTGAAACGCGGTAAATGTGAATAAGCTATTAGACCGGAATCTTAATTGTCTCCGTTAATTTATGAGTTCTCTGCTCTGCCGCTCGTGTTCTTCATCAGGAGATGAAAAACGAGCCACACTCAGCATTTTTTTTATTATTTGTTTTAAAATTTACTAAAGAAACAAGAAACACAAGACCGCAATTACAAAAACTTTTTAACTTTGATTTTTTTTCTATCAGTTGATCTGTTTTATTGGCAGGGTGACACATAAATTCCACACCCACAATCTATTACAAAAACATCACGTCGAAAGTGTTAAACAATACCAAGAAAATGTAAATTCGGGTTCGACTACGCCATTTGTCACAATTCGACTACGACATACATAATAAGGGTGATTATTTCATGCTTGTGGGAACACTTCTGTTCTATAAAAAAAATCTTAAAAAAAGTTCATCATTTTACAAAAAGTATATTTTCTTAAAGATCCTTTTAAATTATCGTATTTTTCAACGGCCACTTTAGGTGTGTTGGAACTAACTAGTACGAAAGGAACATCTTAAAGACAATCCATTTTGTAGCTTAGCCCAAATTGCTGTCGAAATTTTGAAATCCAGTGAATTCTAATCAACACGCAATAAAACCCAATAACTATTATTTGTACGTTTATAATGTCCAGACACTAAACTTGAGCTAGGCTCTAATCTTAACCATACGTCTGAAGTTTTTAATATTTTATTTCATATTTTGTTTCTCTGACATCCTATTGTTGTAAAATGTAGCTATCAAATCGAAAACATTAAAACAACTTAACATGGTATGGAGCCTTTCAATTATAAAACAGTCATATTTATTTGCCTTTTATGCAAATATGTTGCTCAACTATAAATACGAATTGTTTACTAATACAATGTACATATATGTGAATATGCCTAACAGTATGCAAAGGAAGCTCTTTCATATTTTTACTAAACATTATTTAGTACAAGGGATAAAATGTTACGGAAACTAAATGAAAGGGAACTGCCGGTAGGTGCCCATGATATTTAAAATTATTAAGATTAGGAATAAGGTCTTCGCTCTGGGGACCTTCCTGGACATCGAGGGAGCCTTCAATAACATTCAACCTTCGACGATTCTTAGGTCGTTACGGAATCTAGGAGTCGACAGCTTAGAGACACGCCTAATTGGGAAGCTTCTGGTGGATAGATCCGTCAAAGCTGAATGGGGTGGTGTTACAATTGCTGGTAACGTTAACAGGGGAACACCGCAGGGGGGAGTTCTATCACCACATGGTTAACTTCTGTCAATGAACTACTTCTTGAATTGGACAGGGCCGAATGCCAGGTCTTTGCCTATGCCGATGATATTGCTATCATCTGTGCGGGTAGAAACCTCAATTTACTTAGCATTCGTACAACCAGCCTACTTGGTCTGATTTTGAACTGGACCGCTAACAACGGACTATCGCTTAACCCACTTAAACCCGAACTTATCTTGTTCTCTCGGAAATATAAAATACCCGCATTTTAACTGCCGTCAGTTAATGGGGTGCAATTACAGATGACGGAAAAGGTCAAGTATCTGGGAATAATTCTCGACAGAAAACTGTCTTGGAAACCGAATATGGAGGAGAGGGTGAAAAAGGCGCCTGTTGCTCTTTAACTGCTGGGAACTGTCTCCTAAGATCACCATGTGGATTTCTACGGCAATAGTCAGACCAATACTTCCCTATGGAAATTCAAAGATCAGCACTGATTAGCGTTAGTGGGGCAATGGGCACGACGTCAGGCACTGAACTTAGTGATATCCTGAACATCTGCACTCCTGATGTCATGACCGAATCGGCAGCCGTTACATCCCTGGTGAGAATCAGGGATTGTGACGTTTTGATATCGAGGCCTTCCGGACACGCTGAATTACTACACCGGATCAACTCTATTCCCGTAAAAACGGACTACTGTATCCCCTACCTTCTACCAGCGACAAATCTAAGTACTTCTATTCCGAACAGGAATACCTAGGAAAAGTCACTGGAAGGGGATACCAGTAGTATCACATATTTCACGAATGGATCAAAGTTGGACGAGCAAGTAGGCTATAGGGTCCATTCACCGGACCTAAATGTAAATATCTCCTTCAAGCTGCCGGATCACTGTAGTGTATTTCAGGCGGAAATTACCGCCATACCGGAAGTTCCTGAATTACTGAAAAGTAGTGTCACAACCCTCCGGAGAATATGTATCTACACAGACAGCCAGGCTGCCATAAAATCCCTGGAAGCCATGTTTGCTACGTCCCTGAATGCCATTCATCACTTGGGGTGATGGCAGAGTATTTTGACATCAGGCTCATCTGGGTAGCGGGACACCGCGACAGTCCAGGCAATTGCGTAGCGGATGCGTTAGCTAGACAGGGTACTACGGCACAGGTTCTTTCTGCAAAAGAAGGTGTTAGTATTCCAATCTCTACCTGCCGTTTGCAGACCAGGCAGTGGGTCGATAATATGTTCAAGGACAAGTGGAGACTTACTTCAACTTGCAGACAGGCCAGGGTCCTCTGGTCACAGGTGGACACGAAGAGGACTAGGCAACTACTTAATTTGCCGAGAAGAAGGTTATCCACAATGATAGGAACACTTACGGGACATTGTCTCGTAGGAAAATACGCCCTAAGATTGGGACATAGAAACTCCACTCTCTGTAAATGCTGCATGGAAGAGGACGAGGAAACGACGAAACACCTTCTCTTGGATTGCCCTGCTCTTGCAGGACTGAGAAGTAGGATATTCGGAACACAATTAGTTAGCACCGTAGCCCTACAAGATATTCATGTAGGTCTTATAGACAAATTCATTCAAAGGGAAAATTGGCTAGACGACTAGTCAATAGTTGCTACAGAGGAAACTGCAGGTATCACAATGGGCTTCTTTAGCCTAAGTGTGCTAGAAGCGTGCTGTCTTGCAGCCTTTTCAACCAACCAACCAACCAAGATTCATCAATATAGTTCAGTATACGAGGGTGGTGCAATTGCAAGTTCGTGCAATTTAGGCAAATGCAGGTTCACTCCTGGATATATTTTTCCACCATTTAACCTAGTAAAGGCGACAGAATTGGAAAGTCGTAGTCATTATTTTACTTAACGTTTATGGGAAACCTAATAACATAGCCTTTACATTTAGGGATATCGCACCCTAACTACAAAAGGTTCATAACTCAACATTTTCAAGTTTTACATTTTTTGTCTTAGCAACAATAACCAAGGACTATTTGTATCCGCTGTAGAAATCGGTAATTTTCTCTTCCCTTAAGTCAAAAAAATATGTTTCATAGGAATATCTATTATTAAGGATATTCATAAACTTTTTAGCTTAAGAAAGCCAGTTTTTTTTACTGAAAATTTAAAAATTCTGAGTTATTGCTCTTTGGTAGTTAGGGTGCGATATGTGCTATTCATTTGCAATTGTATATTTTTCAAATGACGAATGTACAAATATAGAATTGTATACTTTTTTTTGTATTATGATTTCAATAAAAACATACATTTCGATTTATGTCGGCTGAATATGTATGTATATATATTCGTATACAGATGCATAAGATGCGACTGTAAAAAATACATCAATGCGGGTTCATAACAAAAGTTAACATTTCAAGCGATGTCCCAGTGCACATTTATTGGAACCATACATATCTACTGGATGGATTTAAAGGCAAATACCCAGTGACGGAAGCTATGAACAGACCTCTTTCACATAATACATGCAGAAGTCCTAAAATACAAGGCCTCCTTGGAATAGGGCCTGCGAAATGCATGGCTTTGGTTAAATGCAGGCATTTCATAGTAACAGATTTTAAAAGTTTTCACTTTTATACAAATTCTCGCTGTCTCATTGGAGATAGTTTTTTATACAGATTTATGGAAGTAATAGTAGACATTTTGTAACAATATTAGGCCCTCGGTTATGTAATTGAAGGACATACAAAAATTAAATACAAAACGAAGAGAATGCAAAGTCGTTCCCATTCCTTTCTTTTAAGAAGACCTTCCGAATAGAGGCAGCTGTTTTCCGTTTCTAATCATACATTCTTCATTTGTTCTATTAAAAGATATGCAAGGGCCTTCCGAAATGTACAAAGAAAAATACAAATGAATTGGAATATAAACACTTGCCTCTTACCTTACTTCAGAAAGGTCGATCGAAGGCCTTCCAAATGGAAGGTGAGGCAAATGTTATTTTCTTTCACAATCACATATGTTCCAGTTATTGTTTTAGGAAACCTGGCAGAATCCTTACTAATAAAATGCAGACACAATTCAAACACATTCAATTTGCCTCCTTTAAAAAGGTCCCTTGAGAACTTTCCAATGGAATAACTAAAACTTATCGCACGGGTTTTGTACTTGCCCTTAAGAAATAGACTGAGAGCCGCTCGTCTCTGGCGTTCGCGACCCCAAGTTTGTTGCTACAATAGGAAAATAATACACTGAGAATATTATTTAACAACAATGTGGGCTGTCGGTGGTGCAATGGTTTTTGTGTACATATGCCACTACTGTACATGAGAACGTGGGGTCCCAAGAGAGAGTGTAAAGCTAGAAAGAGCACATTTATTTATGGCAATAATCGTGATCGGGCCGTCCGGTGGCTAAGCGCCGCTAACCATGATTCTTCAGAAACATCAAAACGATATTGAAGTGAATGTGGGTACGAATCCTACACACAATTTTTGGAACGAAGTTCCTTATCGCACGTTGCGGGATGGGGGCTAAATGAAAAAATTTTAAACTACTTTATTACAACCCACTATTATCAACTATATTGGGTACTTTTGGTTTGGTTTGGTTTAAAGGGAAGTTTTCTAGATGGAGCCTGTGTATTACATATTGTAGTTTTGAACCCAATAAAAAGTAAATTTAGAGAAGTCAAAGTGCAAGACTGGCAAATCCATGAAATAAAACCCTGAGAATGAAATTACATTTGGCAGCACACTTACTCTTGTACTTTTGGTTTGTGTCTAGACTAACATATTTCTTGTTTAATGGGATATTTTCTAGGTGGAGCCTGTTTATTACATTTTGTAATTTTGAACCGAATAAAAAAAGTAAATTTAGTAAAGCCAAAGTGACAGAAGTTTAAAAAATAAAATTTTCTTAAATAAATGCGTTTTCTTAAAAAATGTAAATTTTCTCAAAAAAATACCTATTGATATTCTTAAACAATGTTCCTTTTCTTAAAAATATACCTTACCTTAAAGAAGTACCTTTTTATTAAAAAAGTAAATTTTCTTACAAAAAGTACGTGTCTTAAAATACTACTGTTTTGAAATAAGTACCTTTTCTTAAAAAAGTTGCCTTTTGCCTTTTCTTAAAAAACTACCTTTTCTTTAAAGAGTACCTTTTTGTGTAAACTAAAATAACTTTTCTTGAGATAAGTACCTACTCTTAAAACTATACATGTTCTGTCGTAAAAAAAGTTTTTCTTCAAAAAAAATACCTTCTCTTAAAAAGAAAACATTTTCTTACAAAAATTCCTTTTCTTAAAAATAAAATAATACCTTTTCTTTTCTCTTCTTGAGATAAGTCGCATTTTTGAAAATAAGAAAATTTTCCTTAAAAAATAACTTTTTACCACTTCTTTAAAAAGTACATGTTCTTAAGAAAAGTGCCTCTTTGTAAAAAAATTCATACTCTTAGGCTTTTTCTTACAGAAACCACTTCCTATTAAAATTTTTAGCTTTTCTTAAAAAAAATTAACTTTTAATAAAAAAAGTACCTCTCATTAAATAAAGGACCATTTAGGGTAAATATAGTACATAAACATATTTTTAAATTCATTAGTACCAATTAAATTGTCATTAGTATTAACCAAACATAATTTAAAAATATTTGTCAATCGCTCATTCCTCCACGTACTCTGTGCGCTATGAGATTCCTACTTCATAGTCGACCAGATGCAACATATAAGAAAAGTATTATTTCCAAAAAAAAATTGTGGAATTTCAAAGAGAATTTGAATTTATTGTAATAAGTCCTCAGTGATTAGGATTTTAAAATTTAAAATCAGTAGGAAATACGTAGCGTCTGAAAAAGTAAGTTTAACAGCCTGATTTTGCATTCAAAACAGGCGAACGGAAGGCAAACGAATGAACGAGTTTAAAATTTGGATTCTAGAGTGACTTTTCTTTCTCAGTGACTTTTTGTTTTGCAACAAGAATTATTTTTCAACATAATCTACTTTTAGCTCAGTACACTTATTCCAACGTTTTTCCAAATTCTGTATCCCTTCCAAAAAATAGGATTTTTCGAGGTCCATAAAATAGGCATATGTTTGATCAATAATTTCCTCGTTGTAGCTAAATCTCTTTCCACCGAGCCATTTCTTTAGGCTTGGCAATAGGAAATAGTCACTGGGGGCTAAATCCGTTGAATATGGCGGGTGAGGTACCAATTCGTAGCCCAATTAAACAATTCCAAACAATCCCTTGAAGTTGTCACGCGATTACGTTTATAGTCAATTGAGAGCAAACGCGGCACCCATCTTGCAGATAGCTTTCTTAAACCCAACTGATCATTTAAAATCGAAACTACACTGCCATATGAAATGCCTATGGCATCAACAATCTCACGCACTTTTACTCTTCAATCGGCCAACACCATATCGTGGATTTTTTCGACATTTTCGGGTGTATTGACCGCAATTGGCCGTCCAGAACATTCAGCGTAATTTGTACTTGTGCGACCAAAACGAAAGTCAGTAAACCACTTTTTTACCATTGAAATCGATGATGCAGAGTCCCCATAGTATTTATCAAGCTTTTCCTTCGTTTGGTTGACGGGTTTTTTTTCGCAAAAAATAATGTTTAATGAGCACTCGAAATTCACTTTTTTCCATTTTAAAAAAAGTTTATGCATGAATGCATGGTTTTGAACAGCTGTTAAACGCAAAGTAAATGACGGAACTTGCTCAAAATTGTACAGTAGTCTATTAACAGGTGGTACTCGATGGGAGCAGTGTTGCATTTCACATAACTACGAGGGAGGTTCGAAAAGTCACGAACTTATTGATCCGCCTCTTATAAACCATATGAAAACTTTCGTGTGTATACTGAAATCTCAACTATCTGTCGTTGTGTTGCCAGAAAACTATATTGACATTATGTTTATTTTAAATATTTGTTCACTTTTGTCGTATACAATTTTTGTCTTCTGCCCAAAAAATGGCAACCCTATTTAGAAGCCGAACCAAATATAACAAATGATAACTGTTAATTGAAATTTCAACTTCAAATTTATTTTACTGAAAATTGGAAATATTGAATTTTTTGGCACTTGTAGATGTAGATGTAGATGCATCTTGTACATGAGATCCTGGGTTAGAACCCGGCTCTGACCACCTTAAAAAAAAAATTTCTTTCGGCGGCGGTCACCTTGCATAGTGATGGCGAAACTATCGAGTATCTAGCCATGAAAAAGCTTCTCAAATTACCGTTCGGAATCGGTGGAAAACTGTAGGTCCCAATCAGTGAGTGAAAACTGGAAAGCGCACAGCTCAGTGATTGTGAGAAGTTCTCCCCAGTCCCTTCATGGGATGTAATGGGAAACCATTTATTTTATTTATATTTAGATGCATATAAAGATATTCTACGTATGTGTGTATGTGTAGAAACCAAAATTACCTATAAAAAATAAAAAGCTTTTATTTGACATAGTCACGCTGAAAAATCTATCTTTTTTTGTTGTTGGGATGCAAATATAAAGTGTGTTTGAAGCTTGTCGCAAATATAATATACTTGTGTCCAAACATATTGTGGTTGCTATTCAATTTTACATATTTGGCACACAATGATTAGTATGTTAGAACATACATATGTGTTTGCGACCCACTTATATTTATGTTTGTGATAGAAATACAGCTGTGTGTGGTAAATAAAAGAGGGACAACGAGAGAATTTATCGTGTAAGTATGCATCTATATGATTGCATTACTCTCTCAGTCAGTGAGTTATAAATATTCCTGAACGTACGTGCAAATTGCAGATGAAGTGTTTCTCATTTTGCGCTGATGTATAGCGTTTTAGTTTCATGTATTCAGACGTCAATGCTTCATCGGACTGAGGATATCAAAAGTGAAAAAAGAATAAATGAAGGCTAAGCGTCCGAGCCGAGGTTTGTGAAGTTACTTTGTTTTTGTGTATGTGTTTCGTATATTTGCATGTGTTCCACCAAAGTGCAGAACGAGTTTGAGGAAAGAAACTGGAAATGGCAACAACGTGAAGCCCTTTGTCTGTCCGTGCCTTTACTGAGAAAAGCGGTACCGTGGACCATTTGTGAAATAAGTGTATGTGTGAATAAGTAATGTGTGATGATATACCTAAATACTTGTGGAGAAGGGAGCTGATGATATGCCTGGGAGGGCATTGAAATAGCTATATTCCCAACCATCCACCATAATGATAAATTTCACAATTTTTCTTTTTTAATATTTCTATTAAAATGTACTTTTTCATAGAAAAAGTACTTTTTAATAGTTATTGATCTTGAACCGAACAATTATGAAGAACATACCAAATGAAAGATCGAATAATATAAACTCGGAAAAAAATACAGGTAATTAATACACGCTTGGATATACAAATATATTCTTTGCGTACCAAGGCATACCGATAACCAACGCATAGCTGAAACCTTCCGAAAACAAAATCGTGAGAGACAACAAAGAAATAAGAAGAAAAAGAACAGCAGATTCTCATTTCATGAAAAAAACAAATAATGCATTCAATGCACCTAAATGTAAATAAGGCCGCTTTAAATCTTTTAATATTTTGTATTAATTACTTATAAATGTGGATTTATATTGATAAATTTAATTATAATAAATAATATATACATATATGTGACTTGCTCCACGAAAAGGGACCTCTGCGCCGAAAAGAAGTTATTGAGAAAAACGCGTTTAAAAAAAGCGCTTCGTTCTAAAAGACATAGAAACTTGCGGTTTGCGGCATTTAAAAGAGCCTATAAGAATCACTCAAACAGTAAAAAAAAAATTTTTCGGCGCAGAGGTCCCTTTTCGTGGAGCAGGTCGCATATATTGAAATCAAAGAATAATTCTCTTATAAATATTATTATATTTGGGGGAAAATACGCATATGTTTCCACGTAAAAGCATATATGTTTGCCAGTAAACATGATGCTGTTTACATTTAAACACAATTGCGTGTGGGACTTGCAAACACATTAATGTTTGAAGTGTGTTCCAAACATATACATATTTTCTGTAGAATATGTTTGGGAGAAAATGTTAGAGATGCCGTTATTTTTCAGCGTGCAGACACGCAAAACAAATATCGCACGATGTGTTGACGAACGTATTGAGTGATTCGTCATATGGAACCAGGCTGTAATATTTCCATAATCAGCTGCATTTAGGCGAGAATCCTTCGACTTGGGGAACGCTCGATTAAAAATTTCCAAAATAATAATTTTTTACCACACCCTAATTTACAGAAATGTTGTATGAACAGATCTGTGTATTTGTTAACATATGTAAGTAAGTATATTGTGTGGATTTATCTGACTACCTCCTACCAACATTCGTGAGGTTTAGTCAAATGCGTTTGTTTGCGCATTTTCACGCATGATTTTACCTTTTGTCAAACAACAATCAAATTGTTTACGTTCCTATCAGTTTAGAATTTATGCTTGTTTGCGGGAACACGGCATAATCCGAGCGACAGCAGCTATGTGTTATACTATAGCAAATACAATCATAGGATATTTGTCATCTTAAAATGAAAATAATATCATGCATGTTAAAATGTATAGTAGTTTAAAGGGAGTTGACTGAGTGCCTAACATCGTTGGGATTACGTTTGGCAATTTTGGGAATGCTGATACACGAAAAATTATTGGGAATTGCCCATAAATAACAATTTCTGTAACATACTAATTACTACTCGTACTACTTGGCAGTCGGTGATGTAGTGGGTAGTGTGCACGGTTTTTGTACATGACAACCTGGGTTCCATCCCTGCTCCGACCTCCATACATTTCTTTCATCGACGGTCACCTGCCTTAGTGACGGCGACGCAATCGAGTAATTTTCCATGATAAGGCAGTCGGTGGTGCAATGGTAGTGTGCGCGGCTCTTGTGCATGAGAACGTGGGTTCGATCCCTGCTCTGACCACCTAAAATTTCTTTCGACGGCGGTCACCTCGCTTAGTGACGGCGACACTATCGAGTATTTAGCCATGAAAATATGAGGAATAGTTATAGTTAAAAAATTTTACTAGGGTTGAAATTTGTGCACGGTTATTATTTCGGCGAATTTTATTAGTATTCAGGTACAACATAACCAATATTTGCCATTTGATGAATTGCAGTACCACCTGTATGCAATTCGACGGCAGTAATTCGATTTATATGCTAAATGTTGAGTTGTAAGGAATGTTTGGCACATAACTCAGTCAAATGAACTCCGATTAGTATAAAAAATACCAAAATGCGAAAGATAATTTTATCACCTTGTTACCTGCGTACCTACTTTTTTAAAGTTGTTGAGGAAAAAATAGTTATTCACGTTTATAAAGTAAAAAATCAGAATTATTTGATTTATTTAGCACTACCTTGTTTGTGTTCAATCGGGCGGCAGTAAACGTTACCCTGCGAAATTGGGCAACAGATCAGCCTTTCCAACTGTGTATCACATTAAGTGGGCGCTTTTGAAGCAAAGATGTATTGGTCCAAATGAAATTTTTTTTCAAAAACGATATTTTTTAAATAATTTGTACTACCGAACAGTAATTGGTATAAACTATACTCAGTCACTATATCAGAGAAAAGTTCTCACTCTTTATAACAAAGAAAAATCGAGTGCAAAATCTCTAAAACTGAATGAGATACAGGTCACGAAATTCGAAAAAATAAATCAAAATTTATCGATTTTCAAAATTCGAAAATAGCGAATATCTGTATTGCGAAAAAATTTAAATTTTATGTACGCATTATCAACAATAACGTGAAAACATGTCAAAAAAAACATAAAAAGAAAAAATCAATATTTCTGTGGTCACAAACAATAACAGCCTAACTGGAGTCAGGACAAAATTGAAAAAAAAAATTTTGAGACGCCACCGTGCTCAAATAAGCAACTCTTTTTTGTTAAGAAGTATGTAAATGAATTCGTTTCCTTGTTATCTGTAACAAAGTTATCACAAAAACTCCGACTCCTGATTTAAACTGCTCTCCTGAAAAATTTTAGAATCGACTTAGCCTGTTATTGTTTGTGACCACAGATTTATGTTTTCTTCCAAATCGAAAAAAGCAAAAAGTAGGTAACTTTGGAAATTTTTGTGAAATATACCCCACTGTGCGATTTCCAATGTTGGTGTATCGCAACAGTCCTTGACTACTTGTCTACAATTGCTTTTTACAGAACTTGAAAAGGTCAACTAGATCAAGATATATTGAATTTTTGCGCATGTAAATCAATTCTGAACCACTGTGCACGCCACGACGAAAATGCACTAGCTGGAAAATGCAGCTACCCCAAAGTGACGAATGTGTTTCATTGCTGCGATAAAAATGTTTAATTTTTATGATGAATATGTTGCAATGATACTTTCAAAATATAGTTTCAACCTTAAGCATTCATGTATGAATGATGTGTAATATAAGTATATTCATTAATATCAAGTCATTAGTTTGCCAATTTTATAATTTCTTCTCACTTTTCCATTTCAATGTAAAATCGAAATTTCTTATTTTTATTTTAATAGATTTCTGTAAATTTTACATCTGGGAGTTTGGGCATAGTTGGAACAAAATGTACTAAGTGCATTAACTAGGGTAGAACGGTGTTGTATCCGAGAATGCACAAGAATTTGAGTGGGGATAACCCCACTTTTTTGCATTCTCGCGAGTTTGGTTTTGTAAATAAAGAGAGTAAACTGACGACGAACAAAAACAAGCTCCATAATATCCACCAGTGCTTTACTTTTGTTCAGTAATGTGGCTAATCGTTGTCTACAAGTAATGCAAGGTTGAACCAATTGTCGAATCCGTGCATTACTCAGCACCACTCATGTAACATCTGACTAGTATTTAGCCATGTCTTTGGTTCTAATGTGCGTCGCTGGGTGGACTAAATGGCAATTCTCGTACACCCAGAAGTATACGGTGAAAAATCTGTATTTTGCTGTTGTTTGGATGCAAATATAAAGTGTTTGGAGCTTGTCGCAAATATAATATATTTGTGTCCAAACACATTGCGTTTGCTATATTTGCTAGACACAATGATTAATAAGTTACAACATATGTGTTTGCGACCCAAATATATCTGTGTTTGTGATACAAATACAGTTGTGTTTGTTACGCTGTTTATGCTCTCTATAGAGCAAGAGAATGAAAGAGGAACAACGAGAGAGTCTCTATTGTAAGTGTGTATCTGTATTTTTGCATTATTCTCCCAACAAACCATTCCCTAAGTGTTATGTAACTAAATTGGAGAATAAGCTTACTATGAACAAATTTCTACAACTTTTCACAAACATTTTGTTTTTGTGTTTTTGTATATGATGCGCCGTCATATAAACGCGTGGGTTTTGTTTTGTTTGTTAAAGCAAAACGCATTTCATATCAACCACTTGTGCGCGCAATAGTTTTTTTTTGTGTTTTTGTATATGATGCCCCGTTATTCGATCGCGAGCATTTTGCTTTATTTGTTAAAGTTCTCAGTCTTGTGGTAGATGTTGATAAGAAAAGTGGTGAAAGTGTTAAAGTGAAAAAAAGTTAAAGTTAAAGTAAAAAAAAGTAAGTAATTGAAAAAAATAATATAAAAAAGGATAAAGTGAAATTGAAAATATAAAATTAAAATATAATATAAAATGCCGAACAAATCAAAACACAGTGTTCGTAAAGAATCAAAAGAAACTGTTGATTTGCTTTTAAATGTTAAAAAACATAAGAAATGCGGTTCTAGTGACGTTAAAGACAGCTCTATTCAAACACTGCATTGCGGCAAGAGATGAAAGACCTGCGAAATGACGTGAAAGATCTGAAGAAGGAGAAATCAGTCAAGTTCGTGATGCCTGCAAATGCCTTTACAGAAATGGACAAGTTTTTAAATTTTGAAAAGCAGTTACAAGATGACAAGAAATTTTTGAATTCGTTTGTAAGTTGAATAGAAAAACCATAACATCATAAGTTAAAGTGATTAAAAATAAGCGTAGCAAATAACCTTATATTTTTTCATTTTTTTATTTAATTCCCAAGGGAAAAGAACTGCTATCGGTAGCAAAGACTCCGAACTTCATCAAAAACTGCTGGCGAAAATTATTAGTTGATGATGTTGCGAAAAATCTATGCTGGAAAGGGACGGAGGATAAAAAGAGCGTGCGCAGTCTGAGTACAGCAAAAGCCATAAGAAGTAAGTACATAAGTCATTTCAAAAATTGTTTGCATTTAAAGTTTAATTTCTTTTTAAATTTTATAGATGCTGCTATTTCTATTGGATTGGGCGAGGATGATTTTGTCAAAAGCACCAAATCATTTTTTCACTTTGCCAAAAATAGGCAAGAGAGCAAGCAAAAATATAAAATTACTAAACTAATAAATAAAACTTGAATATTTAAATAAATATAAAATTAATAAAATAAAAAGAACTTGAATGTGTAAAAAATATTTGAAAAAAGAACAGCCGAAGTCATAACAGCTGGCGTATGCTAACCGTTATGAACACGGCTATTATTATTTTATTGTATTCGAAAGCTAATAAAATACTTACGAAAATAAGCTTACAACAAGCATGATTAGGAAAGCTTGTTGTAGACTTAGATCTCTAAGCATGTTGTATACTTAGATTTCTAAGCTTGTTGTATACTTAGATTTCTAAGCTTGTTGCATACTTAGATTTCTAAGCTTATCGCAAGAGATCAATTTTGTTATTCTATAATTGTTAACAAGACTTTTACAACAGTTTTCACAACAGTTTCCTAAGCTTAAGGCTTATGATAGTGAGTTTGTTACAAATTATACCTAAAGTGTTTTGGTTTGTTGGGCTCTCAGTCAGTGATTCGTAAATGTTCTTGAATGTGCGTGCAAATTGCAGATGAAGTCAGTGTTACTTATTTTTGCTGATGTATTGCGTTTTAGTTTCATGTATTCAGTCATCAATGGTTCATCGGACAGAGGACATCAAAAGCGCTTGAGCAGTGAAAAACGAATAAACCATCGCTGGGACAGTTAAATGGTTTGTGATGACGCTTTCGTTTTTGTATGTGTGTTTCGTAGATATGTATTTGTGCTACCAAAGAATGAAACGATTTTGAGGATAGAAACTGGAAAGGACAACAATGTGAAGCCCTTTGTCTGTCCGAGCCTATATTGAGAAAGTCGAAACGGCGGACCATTTGCAAATCACGCATAAAGTAGATTTGTATATTGTTTGTATACCAACGCATAGCGATAACCAACGCATAACTGAAACCTTCTGAAAACAAAACCGTGAGAGATAGCATAGTAAGGTTAAGCAAAAGAACAGCTATTCCCATTTCACGAAAAAATGCATTCAATACAAATAAACGTAAAAAACGGCGTTTTTGATCTTATAATTTTTGATGTGTTAATATCTATAGACGCGGGTAGGGATTAAATTCACAAAGTGAATACATCCAAACACAGTTTGTCTTACTGCGATCACACAGATTGTTTGGTGTTAAACTCCTCCGAAACGGCTAGACCGATTTGCATGAACTTTTGTGTGCATATCGGGTAGGTCTCAGAATCGCCCAACATCCCCTAAATGATAAGGGTGACCTACCCCACAGATTTGTCCGACTGCGAAACACAGATTGTCAGAATGCGAAAAAAACACACTGATGTAGCGGCAGCGAATAGTTCTCTTGTGTGGGTGCAGAGCACTCTCAGAGCAAAGAGAATAATGACGTGGCAATACGTATATAAAAATGAGATAGCAAGAGAGCAACGAAAATTGTGTCAACTTGTGTAGCATATATACGAACATAACAATGTATGTATGTACATCTGTCTGTTGCTTTGCATTCTCTTTGTTTTTTGTGGGAATAAAACAAAAAGTATTAAGCAAGAAAATAATGACACATGTGCTTGCACTGGGTCTTTAAATAATTTTAAGTATTAATATTATTTAAATGTAACGTCATCATATGATTGAACGCTGTTTTTTATTTTCTAATATAACATTTACTTAAGTGTTCATAGAAATCGAAAAGGTACCGTGTAACAAAAAGGTGTTAACACATCGCCCGTGAGTTCGAACACTCATTGGATTTTTTAATATTAAGTATTTATAAATTAATTGCAAATTATAAAATTAATTATAATAAATAATACTATATTAAGAAGAAGACTATATAAGAAGACTATCGTTTCCAAATATTATTATGTGCGGTAGGAAATACGCATATACAGGGTTGAGGGAAACAGGCGAATGCTTCCACGTAAGTATATAGATGTTTAGGATGAAAACCGCATGCTTCCATGTTAAAGTATACATGTGTACCAGTAAACATGATACTATTTACATTTAAATTCAAGTGAGTTTGGGACTTTCAAACATATGAATGTTTGAAGTGTGTTCCAAACATATACATGGTTCCTGCAGAATATGTTAGAGAGGCCGTTATTATTCAGCGTTTATCTAACGTAGGTACTCTTGCTTTTCGTATACTAAATATCTACGTACTTGGAGTCCCTGGTTACCACAGCCGCTAGCGGGTAATAAAAAACTTCATGAAAAAATCAATGGCCTGTCATCAGAGCCGTGGGGGCCATTTGACGGATATTTTATTGCAGACGTAATCGGAATATGTCTTCTTTACAATCCAATAGAAAATTCCCAACTATCTCAAACAATAGGTGCTTTTATTTTAAAACGAAAAATAGCATTCTTACTGAGACACCCTACATTAACTTGAAATTTGTAGTATATCCATTTTTTTTTTGTCTTTTGTGCAATTTATGTTATTATTTTGAGGAGAAAATACACAATCTAAAGTCTCTACAGCTGCATACAACCAGAATACCAGACTACTGATTACAGAAAATTCATCATGCCATAATGTAGATCATTCCCCTCTAACTATTTATTAATTAAAAGAAATATGTTAAAATATGAAAGCAATTTTGCAGAGATAAATTAGCTTAGTTTGGGATATCAAAGTAAAATATGATTGCACGGACGTAACACACCTATTGTTTGAGTTTTAGTAAAAATACGACTTAACCTTTATAACATCAAAAATATACCCATATTTGTAATACAAATTAAGACATTCTGATGGGAAAAGATATAGGAAATACATTAAGATTGTTGTTCTAATTGTAACATGTTACCGAATTATTTAGGGCGAATTTCACACTCGTAATTGAAAACCTCAGTCTGAATGTTCACAGAAAATTGTCATATTAAATGACAAACATCCGGCTCTTAAATACCGTTTAAATGGAGAATGGCTAACTGTGAAACTGAGCAGTAGTCACTTAGGACTAAAAAAAAAATATGCTTCTAGTACAATTCTAAGCCCATCCTCCATTTTATTTTTTGAAACAAACATAGAACTAAAATCGCAATGACATAAAATTAAGTTTATAGTTATATTTGTGCTAATATTACAAACATTTCTGCTTTCCAATGGGACCAGTTTGTTAACAAGTTAATGCTTGTTGCGAAAATGCCATCTACAGATTTCTTTCGTTACATTTTTTATCAGATTTTCTATATTTTAGTCTTTCAACAACAAAAGCTACAACAAAAATAAGGAGTTCTATGAATGCGTTAGGGGTACGTTGGGGAATGCATGTGTGGGTACGAATTCATATCCATATGTAAAAACTATATATACGTATAAGTACGTATCCTTTGTTGGCCTAATCTGTATTTAATATGAAATTATTGTTGGTAACAAACTCACAATCGCATAAATGTATGTGGGTACGTCTAACTAAAATAAAACTACTATTGTATGTAGATTATTGCCCTGGAGAGTTATGCCATAAATCCCAATTTTATGTTTCGTTTTGGAACGGTTTTGGATTTTTTTTTTATTTCAAAATTTAATATTATTTGCTACATATTTCTACCACATTGAGCATATGCATCTGTGTGCAGAATTATGGCTGTGAATGAGTGTGTTTTTATGTTTGTATTTATAGTTCTTGGAAATCATATTTAAATTGAATAATTTTCTACTCGGATTAAGATTAATAACGTAAATACTAAGTCAATCAAATAATTCCAAAGGCAAAACAAAAAAAAGTAAAATTGTAGAATTCTGATTTCCATAAATCTGTCGTTCAGAGTTACACCAACGCACAAAATATTGGAGTGTTAAAAAAAGTACCAACCAGTCAATAGTAATGTCGAAAAAATTTAAAGATACTTGGGCAATTTGTAAGCGAAAAACATATGTTGCTCAATCTCTTCCATTCAAGCAAGCTCATTTCCAGTCTTAAGGAGATAGCAAAAACAGTTTCGTAAAAGAGTAACAATTAAAAAGTTCATGGAGAGTGAAATAAAATATTTAAACTGCGGCAAAACGTAATAAATATTAATACAAAAACTCTATGAAAAATTTTGGTTTTGAAATTTCTCCAAATTACACAAAAATATGTATATTTCCTTTATTTATTTAAAGAAGATATAACAATGTAAAACAATAGTACAATACAAAGTTTAAATAAAAGGTTCACGAAGAACATAGGGCGTCAACGAATTCTTTACCTTGATTCCTGTCTCTGGAAAGTAAAGTAATTTGGTTCCATGAACGTCGAGTTTGAATATATCCCTTTTCCAGACACCGATTTCCAGGTTTTCGATACCCCTGAGAGTTTAACTGAAGTACCGCTCTAGCAACAACCGATGTTAGTGTCTAAGTACGAGGGCTGTCCCAATACTAGCCCGTCTGACGTATAGTTGGTGCCAGTAGTTTGAAAACAAAATATATTGGTGAAAAGTGGCAACCTAATAAAACATACGTTTTAAGTCTCAAGTCGCCATGTAGTTTAGTTAGTTTAATTCAGACATCAAAAGTGAACGATCTCAGTGAATTTGTAAATATGGAAAAAATTGGTCACCGTTATGTAATTCCAACACCTAAGTCCAACACGCTGAAAAATATAGAACTCTCTAACATATTCCCCCAATCTTATTCTGCAGGAACCATGTATATGTTTGGAACACACTTCAAACATTAATATATTTGCAAGTCCCAAACTCACTTGTGTTTAAATGCAAACACCATCATGTTTACTGGCAAACATGTAAGGTTTTACGTGGAAACATATGCGTATTTCCCCCAAACATACTAATATTTAAAAACGAATTATTCTTTGATTTCAATATATTTATTATAATGAATATATTTTGTATTATTTATTATAATTAATTTTATCAATATAAATCCACATTTATTAGTAATTAATAAATCAAATTAAAAGTTTTAAAACAGCCTTTTATAGTAAATGCATTATTTGTTTTTTTTTTCGTGAAATGAGAAACTGCTGCTCATTTGCTTCTCCTTTCTTTGTTTTCTCTCACGATTTTTTTTTGGAAGGTTTCAGCTATGCGTTGGTACACAAAAATTATATTTATATACAAATCTAGTTCATGCAATCCTAGCGTTTATTTCAAAAATGGTCCGCCGTTCTGATTTTCTCAGTAAAGGCTCGGACAGACAAAGGGCTTCACTTTGTCGCCCATTCCAGTTTCTTTCCTCAAAATCGTTTCTCACTTTGGTAGCACACATACATACATATTGTTACGAATAAGTAAAAGCTTTTGTTGGCTGTTAATGACTCTACTAACAGTATGTAAATAACAGGCGGTTAGTGCTGCGCCTGAAAGTATGCATTGTAACAACGTACCAGATCGCTAAACCAGTACATGAATTCACCTCAGTAAAGATAATTCTCCACCATTCGAGATTGTTCTACAAAGCTAAGCAACAACAACAACGTCTAGAAGGTTCTTGAATTCGCTAGATATACCTTCATTTGAGTATGGTGAGTTGGTATAAATAGCGGAGGTCGTTGGAATGGAGAGTTCAGTTTGTGATTAATCGCAGTAAAGTAAGCAACGCGATTTAATAGTAAACTATAAGACTTATTAAAGTGGTGTTAATAAAGTAAACTGTTGTACTATATAAGTAAAATAAAAGGAAGTTATGCCGTTGTAATTATCGTAACTGAAAACGAACCTTGTTTTATTATTGGGAATAAAACAAAGCAAAACGGACGAATAGGGAAATTCGTAACAATATATACGAAACACATACACAAAAAACAAAGTAGCATACAAACCATTTAAACGGTCCGAGCCTTCGATTATTCTTTTTTCACTGATCAAGCGCTTTTGATATCCTCTGTTCGATGAAGCATTGACGAGAGAATACATGAAACTAAAACGAAATACATCAGTCCATGAATGAAAGAAATAATAAGATTACGCCAATGGTGCTTAAAATCTGTTCTCTTTCTCTCACTGCGCATCTACGTCACATTAGCGAGTATGCATAGTAAATTGTAAAATATGTATGAAGATTCAGGAAAAACTATAAACTTAATAGAAATTGCTGTAAATAGCAGCGAAACGTTTGCGAAAAATAAAAAAATAGTTTAGAAAAATATAAAAATTTCGAAAGCTAAATTTTGAAAAGCTAAAATTTAAGGATATATGAATTTATTAGAGTAAAGTTCGTCCTTGAAGAAAATGAAAGGTATGAAAGGTATAAAATAAACTAAAGACACGAATTGCAGGACACAAATCAGATCAGAAATATAGGCACATTTCTACACAGAAAACAGCATTAACATCCCATTGTGCTAGATTGAATCATTACCCAAACTTTCAGGATACAGCGGTTTTAAATAAAGAAAACAATTATAAACGTCGTTATATGTTAGAAATGCTACAGATAATTAATACACCAACATTGAAAAGAATTAACTATAAATCAGATACAGATAATGTAGCCCAAATTTACAGACATTTAATTAGTAAAAAGTAGAACCATTTAAGCAAGAATTATTTATCATATCAATCTAATATTTTTCTTTGGGTTAATTTATATGAACTTTTTACGAACATTATTTTTGTTTGTGTAACTTCAGAAAATTTTGAAAAAAGGCGGGAAAATTTGTTTGAATATTTTTGAATTGACATAATTTTTTCGCAATTGTTATTTTTGTTTTGTTTTAATTGTTAAATATTGTTTAAATCTCCTGATGATGCTACACAAAGGAGTAGCGAAATATCGAGGAAAATAAATATAACAACAGCAAATCTGACCTCAAGCTCGAAGAATATTAATTATTTATTGATAAGGAAAAGGTCGAACAACAGAATAAAAATTTTTAAATAAAAGTTAAAAATAAGAATTAAAAATGATTTATAATATAAAAAATAGCAAATAGTAGTTTTTGGCTAATACAGCTTATTACGACTAAAATAGAAGTTTTAGTGTATTCCATGTTGCCTTAACATACTTCCTTCACCTTGATTTATTTAGTTAAAATTTCACTCATAACTCTTATTTGCGGTCCCTGGGGTAAACTGTTTGGGAATTTAATGATTTTTGCAGGCAATTTTATTCAGGAGATAATTTATAGACAGAACTGCCATTTTTTTATTATATTTTCAATAAAATGTTTAAAAAGGCTGACGTGCCATCAAATTATGATAGTATGCATAGTATGCAAAACAAATTTTAGCTAACCTGACGTCACGGAGAGAGTGAGAGAATTCATTCAAACATAGCTGACCTACGCACGGCGCCATCTTATTATCTTTCATTCATTCATCAGCCATCTTATTATCTTTCATTCATTCATCAGCAAAAATATAAAGCACTGACTTCATCGGCAATTTGCACGCACATTCAGGAATATTCATGACTGAGAGAATAATGCAAAAATACAGATCGCTCTCGAGAGAGCATAGACAGTGCAACAAACACAGCTGCATTTGTATAACAAGCATAAATATATGTGGGTCGCAAATACATCTTCTGTATATATGTATATAAAATTATCGTGTCACAATGTTACCTTACTCTTCCGAAACGGCTGGACCGATATATATGAAATTTTGTGTGCATATCGGGTAGGTCTGAGAATCGGCCAACGTCTATTTTTCATAACCCTTAATGATAAGGGTGACCCAGGCCGTGCCACGCCCCCTTTTCAAAAATCGCTCTAATAGTCTTTATAATATTCCGATTGTTATGAAATGAATGAAATGAGTGGCCCTACGATTAAACAACATTGGGAAATATTGGAAACTTATTTTCAAAATGAGTGCTGTTTTGTTGGGTTTATTGGAGTTAAGTTTTGGCCCAAAATGAAGCACCCACCGCGCGTTCTGTGCGGACAGACTACAATAACAGTTTGGTGTGGATTTTATATTTTAATTCTGCTAAGAACCCTCTTTTGGTAAATGGGGAGCTCTAGAGGGCCTTTTTGTGGACTAAAATAGATGAGACTCATAACTCAATTTTCAATAACAGACGTATTAAGAAGGGATTTCTTTTACGAAAGGGACAACAAAATTATGCCGCCAGATCATTACAGCGTATAAAGTAGATATGGTCCTTAACTCCTAGTTTTAAGCAAAAACTTAAAATATAAAATATAAAATGACGCTTTTGAAGCCAGTGTGCAATATGAACTTTGACGATGTTTGATTTCAGTTTTCACAATCGATATTTTGTCCTCCAAGTTTATCGTATTATCACTTGTCTTATACGCTGAAAAATTTGTCGTTTTTTGTTGTTTGGGTGGAAATATATTGTAGGTTGTCGCAAATATATAATACTTATGCCCAAACACATTGAGTTTGCTATTCGATATAACATGTTTGGGACACAATGAGTAGTAGATTATATTATTTGTATTTGTGACCCAAATTTGGTTTTTTTTGTTGAAAACTCTTGAAAACAAACACGTGACAGACACTACAGAAAAATATGCAGCAGGTCTTCAGTTCACGAAAACAATGCTTGCAAACATGTACATGGTTCCTGCAATATGTTACAGGCGCCATTATTTTTCAGCGTGTAGGGATATTTCAGAACCGATCCGTTCGACGACCATACGTTTTCGGCAGAAACGATTTAATTTTTTTTGATTATTTTCGCGACCTATGACCTAATAATAGCCACGCCGCAAAAATTGGGACAACAATTTTTTTTGATTCATAATTTTCCGTTTTAGCTAAAATGTGAACAAAATTTTGTTCGGTCCATGTAAGCACGTTGATATTCGGATCTTATAGTTTTTTAAAGGGCAAGATATAGACTCAAAACATACCTGACGTTTCCTCCACGTACGCCTATTTTTCGACCCATTGCATCCCTTCGGACTTAGTCCAGTTTTTGATCCAATTTGATGACTCATAGGGACCAAATGGGATTAGTTAGATAAATAACGCCTCATACACTATTATTGCCCCTAACCTCTTCTATACCTCACCCATGGACACATTTGCTTTATCTCCTTCCTCAAACATTATAGGTGTCATAAACCTTAGGGCAAACATACTTGCTTGTGGTCGTCAAAGGGTTAAGTCGAATACCGATCGAGTGAAGACAACCAATAAATGAAATATATAATGGAATTTGACATTTCCATTAAACTCATAGCTTACCAAAAGAGATTGAGTTCTGTTCATTTTATTTTATATTTAACAAAAAAATGGCTGTATTAGCACCACCCTGTATGTATTTGTATTCATCACTGGTATATGACGTCGGTTCTCCCTGCAAAACAACACTAATTTTCTAAATTAAATTTCATTTCAAATCATTTATTACGTGGACATAATGGACATAAATCCTTACAGACTAGCATATAAAATTACATTGGTTTATGTACATATGTATACTATTATCTACATAAATTCATTAGGTTTCTTATACAAAACTTAATATCCTACATTATAAATTAATTCATTAGCTGAAATATTAATTAATTACAGAATATAACAAATTTCTAAAATTTGATTTAGGATGGCTAAAATCAAGTAAATTACAATATTTATAATAAAGTCTCATGGCTTTTGGTAGTGGTTCATTAAGTGCATAATATGTAGAACGTAGACAAACGTAGAATCGGAGCATTAATAGAGACAAACGATTATATTTCCGGGCAACCAATACACCCATTGATAATACCATGTGGAATTAACAAAATTCCAATATCTCTTCTTAATCTCAGAGAATTTAATGAAATAAGTAAGCATTTGCTTTTTATACGATGGAATTGTGTTAGAAAAATTCAAAGAATTCAAAGCAAACTTTAAGAATGATTCCTGACCATTTCTGACAGAAAGATGAAAAATTATAGTTCTTGTATATGGATTTGAAAATGCAGTATTTCTACGTATAATGTACAAAGTAGAATAAGTTTTTGGAATAACATAATCCAGGTGAGAGTGGACTTCATATTCGAAGCCATTTCGGGTCCGTTTTTTTTAAATGAAACGGATACGAGACAAATCCACATTTATAAATTTTTGAGGATTCGAAACGAATTCGTTCTGAAGGAATCGGGGAGAGCTTCTCACAACCAGTGAGCTGTACGCTTTCTACTTTTATACACACTGATTGGGACCTACAGTTTTAAACCGGTTCCGAACGGTATTTTGAGAAGCTTTTTCATGGCTAAATACTCGATAGTGTCGCCATCCCTAGAAGAGGTGACTGCCGTCGAAAGAAATTTAAGGTGGTCAGAGCAGGGATCGAACCCAAGATCTCATGTACAAGAGGAGAGCTAAGTGACCATTGCACCACGGACGGTCAAATTTAATTTTTACAAATAAAAAATTCGTTGTGAGTTAAATTTAAATAGTTTTAGTACTTTTTTTAAGTTTTTTATCAACTCAGATATTAAATTATTATTATTATATTAAATATTTCATTGATATGCATTTTCTGTGTTTACTGACTCGAAGGGGATTCGAAGAGGATACGTTAAAGCGCAATTTCACTGATTGAATTTTCTATGTTTTTGCGGACTCGTAAAGGGTTCGAGACGGATCCACCAAATCGCAATTTCACTGATTCCCATATTATGTTTTTATGATTTGACGGACCCGTAACATGTTCGTAACGGATCCGAGCACATTGGGCAACCACATAAAAATAAATTTTATGTTTCGGGATTAGAGAACAAAAACAAATATTAATCATCGAAAATCACTTTATTGTTTTTCAAAATATTCCCTATGAAGATTTATACACTTTTGCATGCGTTTGAACCAATTGTCGAAATACTTTTGCCACCCTGATTGAGGTATCTCCAAAACATGCATTCTGAATGCAGAAACCGCTTCTTCAGGTGTCGAAAAACGTTGACCTCTCAGTTTGGTTTTTACGTACGGGAATAAAAAGAAATCATTCGGTGCCAAGTCAGGACTATACGGCGGATGACCCATCAAAATCGACACGAGCCGGTTTTGAGCGATTCATCGCGAACAAATTTTTTTGACAGTCAAATGTTTATGCAATATTGAATGTATGCTGGTCCCACTAATGCCTAAGGTTGTCTCAATCTCAGGATAGGTCACACGACGGTCTTGCAAAATCAGTTCGCGCACAGAATCAATGGTTTTCGGAACAACAGCTGATTTTGGACGACCTTCACGAAATTCGTCTTGGAGTGAACTACGATCACGATTGAATTCACCATACCATCGTCAAACACGGGTCTTTGATGGAGCTTCATAGCGAAAAATTTAATTAAGTTCAGCCATTCACTGTTGCTGAGTTAATCCACGTCGAAAGTTCGAAAATGTTCACAATTTAATTCCATTTTTGGGCCGGGATGAATCTTTTAAGTTACTGTACGTTACTGTATGTCACAACGTGCTGAGTACGCATAACCTCAAAGATGTCCAACTTTACGATAGAGCTGTCAGTTGCCAGATTGCAACACTAGGGTTGCCAAATCCCGAAACAAAAAATTCGTATTAACAACTTAAAAATCGCCATTGACGACCTCATACACATTATGCGGTATGACGCTGATTACGAAAAATCTAAAAATTCATCATGCAAAATATCATTGGAGACGTGGGATGCATACAATCAAATAATCACTAGCCAGTGGAAATGAGTGATAGGATAATTGTGTCAGTATATTTTTCATTCGAGAAAAAAGCTGCTGAGCTGAAGACTCAAAATTGTGAAGCCTTTACAAGCAGTTTAATTTTATAATATGAAGAATTTTGCTTGCAAACCTCATTTGTTTTGTCTGACACTGAATGAAAATTGGACAAAGTTGTACATTTGTAAGAATACGGATGGGATTCACATAAATTCTTTCCAAGTTTTAAAATAAATATTAATATAAAATATTTCACTGATTCGCTTTTTATGTTTTTATGAACTCGAAACGAGTTCGCAATGTCACTGATTCGCGTTTATATGTTTTTACGGACTATATCGTACGGAATCGTAAAGAAATCGAGACGGATCCACCAAATAGTAATTTCATTGATTCGCTTATTATCTTTGTACGGATGCTTATCGGGTTCGAGAACTCGCATTTCGCTTTTTTATGACTTCGCGGGCCCGTAACGAGTTCGAAACGGATTCGCATCTGGTTTTGTGCATATTGGATAACAACAGAAAAATAAATGTAAAGGTTATCTCAGTAAGAAAGCACTTTTTAATTTAAAAACAATAGCCGATCTCAAAAATGGCCAAATTGCTCCACGGCTCTGATGACGGGCCATTACTCTTTTCAAAAAAATTTCCACGACTTTTCACAGAGATGTGGCTGTATCTCACCGATGACGAGTTTGATTTCAGGAATCTCATTTGAGCTCAGCAATTATTTCTGGTTTATTCGCATAAACCCGAGATTTCACAAAACCCCAAAGATAGAAATCGGAACTCGTTGCTGCGATAAATTGATTATTTCATGTGCAGTGTGGCAGGTGGCGCCGTGTTGCTGAAACCACATGACGTCCAGATCCATGCCGTCCAGTTGGAGCCAGAAGAACTCCGTTATCATGTTCCTGTGACGAATGCCGTTCAGTCACTGAAATTTCGGCCTTATCTTCAAAACCGTAAGGCCCAGTCCCGCCGCCTGACCAAAATCCGCACCAGACAGTTGCTCATTGTGGGTTAAGGGCTAGCACAAGTGCTTGTTTAAGTTCATTTAATTCATCGCGCAAAAAGTAATGCTGTGTGTGTAAGGCCGACGCCAGCAGCGGTTCGGGCCATGCCATGTCTACACGTAAACCCACTAGAGTTGGGTATGAACTACCTAGTTCATTTAGGGTGACCAGATATCACCCTCATGAACATAATGCACATGTTCGATACGGCGAGTATGTTCGTTATTGTTACGACCGGGCACCTTAAATGAACGAGTTCGAGAACTAGTGAACGAGTTCGACACAAGTCTAAAACCTAGAGTTGGGTAGTTCATGAACTACCTAGATCATTTAGGGTGACCAGACATCACCCTCATGAACATAATGCACATGTTCGATACGGCGAGTATGTTCGTTATTGTTACGACCGGGCACCTTAAATGAACGAGTTCGAGAACTGGTGACCGAGTTCAGCACAAGTCTACTAAAACCCACTCATAGTAGTCATTGCAACGCAACCGTCGCGTCATACGATACTATGACTACCCAATGATTAGGTTGAACTGTGTTGTGATACGTGTTGTACCAGCAAATCTATGTATGTATGTGACTGTTTTGCTTTTATTTAATTGATTTACTTTAGTCACAACAAATGAATTCATTACAAAAATAACAAAAAGAAAAACATTAAGTAAGAATAAAAATGTATGCAAATGTATTTTCTCTAAGAAAAGGTAATTTTTTAAGAAAATTTACTTTTTTAAGAAAAAGCTGATTATTTACGAAAAGGAATGTTTTTTTAAGAAAAGATCATTTTTAAGAAAAAGTACTTCTTTTTAAGAAAAGGTACTTTTGTTAAGTAAAAATACTTTTTATTTTAAGAAAACAAGTAAAAAATAATTAATTGCCGTAATTTAAACATCAATATTCTCCATTTTCCCTTTTTGATGTGTAAACATCTATACGCTGGGGGTAAAAATCTTTTTCACAATACAATCACAAATTTAGAGTAAGATGTGCGAAATAATCGTTAACCAATCGTAAAGCGTTATCAAAACGGTGTGAGCTATGTATGAGTGTATTAGTGTACTCATACGCTGCATACAATATACTCAACACCATCTAGTGTGCAATAGTAGCGACTAATTTTCACTAATTGTCGTACATTATGTTATCGTAGGCAAATGAAAACAAATAAATAAAATGAATACAAAAACATTTAATTTTAATAACTTTTAAAAAGATTTTTTGCACTTTTAATAAAAAATTTACTAAAACAAAGCAAAATAAGGAAAACTAACAACTAAACTTGTCAAATATAAGGAAAACTAAAAACTAAAAGTTTTCTTCATCTTTGAGATTGTCATTCATACTTAACAGCTGCATATAAGCACCATCTAGTGTGCAATATTAGCTACTAATTTTCGAAAACCATTGCTGTAAAATAACATTACATTTCAGTAAACAGCTGATTAATAACTTGTCAACCGCAACAAATACAAAATAATAAAATATTTTACAAAACACCAAAAAAATTATAACTCAGAACATAAAACAACACAAAGTGTATGAAAGCTGAATGGAGGTAATGTTAATTCTAATAAAATTTCTATTAGATTCCAATATAAATTAAGATTATAACATATCTTCATTACGTACTGTTGCCTTACACTGAAACTGGTGCACGACAATTGGGTAACAATCTCCATCTCATGCCAATTATTATGGGTGGAAATTTTAATACAAATTGTGCAAACCCACAGTCGCAAGCTTTATCAAAATTTTTATTTGACGTTTTCCACTTGCATGTGAGCAATTCTCCACAAACCCCCACAACTAACAATTCCACTACTATAGATGCAGTTTTCCATAGATTTTTAAATACAATCGAGTCAAAAATTTATATATGTATCTTATTTTAGTTACCATAAGCCAATATTAACTATTTGTACTTAAGGCATTTACCATAGATGGACACTTAGCACTACTACTACATGATTACGATGAGGTGCATTGATTTTTCAGTAATCAGTAATGCCCGATTACTGATTATTATGAATACGGCCCTATGATTTGACTGGTAATGCAAATTAAATTTCATTATCAGTAAAAATTTACTGAATTTTTTCAGAAATCAGTAAATTTACTGCTTACTGTAATTTTTAATGCAGTACATATATACTGCAGTGTGCCCATTTACTAACCAAATAAGTTAAATAAAACAAACAAAAACCAGCAAATTCCTATGTATTTACAATATTGAAAGTTTTGATACTTTTAATTGATTAATTAAAAAAATATACTAAAAGCATAAGTACCATCAACTTCATTACTAGATGTTTACACATCTTCCCTGTGATCGGACTCACATTAATTTTTTTTAATTACAACCGTGCGCACACAAATCAAACGTTAGAATAACATAAAGCTTGTTTTTTTATTCCCTGCTAAACTAATTTTTCGACGAATTTGTATGGAGTGCCGCTTAAAATCGCTTAATATCGCTTAGTTCTCCATACAAAGTCGTCGAAAAATTAGTTTAGCAGAGAATAAACAAAAAACAGCAGACAGTTGTCCGAGGCCTTTGGCCAAGGACTGTCCCTGCAGGCTGTGTCAGAGACACGGCCATTAAGTTTAACGTAGAATACGCCATCCGATAAGACAGAAAACATATATAACAATAAATGATAAATAACATAAGCAAATGAATTTATTTATTATTTTATTTTACTAAACGTCAACTGTCAGCTGCTGTCAAACAGCATCAAGCAGCATTGTTATTTTGCTTACTTGACAGCACTTTCATTTAACATAAAAATGTATGAATTAATATTTTCATATATTTTTTATAATTATATATCCATGTTAAATTCAAATTCACATTTAACATTTTGTTTCACTTAAATACATAAGTAAATATACGAAATTTCAATATTTCATCAATCAAAACAACAGCCGAAGGTTTGTGTCCACACTGAAAGAGCATCATAGTTTGTGTCCACGCTACAAACTCAAACACTCAACCAAACACCACACACATGTTTGGGTGTATGTGTTTAAACAATTTTCATTTGAGAAATTAAAATATTAGGAGGATATCAACCAATATGAAATGTATATCAAACGAAAGATATCATCTTCATTTACCTAAAAAAAAAATTTAAAAAAATTCATCTCGCCGTTTCCTCATAATCAATGAAATAAAGATTAAGGTAAGACGTATTCTACGCCAAAAAACAGGGTTATACATTCAGTGTGGGCGACAAAACGTCATCCATACAGTCTTGGATGAGTGGTCGTATGTACCATGCAAAACTCAAGCAAAACGATTCATGTTCGAACACGTTGGATTGGTTTACTTGAGTCGTCCGTAACATTGCCGTCGAATTCCTATGTATACCAAGTAGTAACAACATGCATGACATGATAATGCATTAGTGTCACACAAATCACAACTCAATCAATTCATCTCGCGCTAGTCTTTATTGTGGGTGCATGTGTTTCTCATGGATTGCATGAAGATTTTCCGAGCCCAAAATTCGACAATTTAGTGTATTCACGAAGCCATTCAGAATGCGCTTCATGGGAGATGACTTTATTGAAAAATTGGCATTGACTTCACTTTGCTCCACTACTCGTTAAACGAATTACCGGCGCTTTCCATGATCTTCCGGTTTGAGCTCCTGAGTAGCTGAATTTTGTACGCATGAAGGTGGAGATCTTTTGTCAAAATTCTCTGCGTAGTACTTTGTAAAATTGAAATTAGTTGGGAACGATGCCGAATTCATGTTCTTGGGGTTGGCGGTGACACTCTCGTTTACAGCAGCAATGTTTTCAAGAGGCCGACCGGTACATTGACGAACAGGCGTCTTACTGTCCATAGCCTACCCAGTTTCTTAAAATTTGACCACTCTTCGAATGGTTGACACATAAAGTGTACTTTCTCGACTGAAAATTCTTCGAAGTTTGCGAGCGGTCTCAGCATAACTTTCCAAATTTTTGAAATAAGTTTTCACAATTTGTAAGCCTTTTACTTTCGTAAAGCGCTCCGTTTTTAATAATCGGAAAAAAACTGTGTGACAGTTATTTTGGTTTTCATTATGCAAACTATCATCGTATGAATGTGTTGCATTCAGTCAAACATTCACTAACACGTGCAAATGACTGATAGTTTGTGCATGATCGTCTAAGGAGCCTGCTAAGTATTCCAGAGTTATATTATTATATTACTTAGTGTACTTTTTCTGATTAAGTACAATTTTTATGCAAATGGACCAGTGTTAATGCACATGTCTTTATGTAGTGCAAATGCAATGATGACGCCCACGGCGACACTATCGAGTAATACGCCATGAAATAGCTTTGCAAAAAACCGTTCGGAACCGGTGTAAAACTGTAGGTCCCAATCATTGAGTGAAAACTAGAAAGCGCACAGCTCAGTAACTGTAAGAAGCTCTCCCCTATCCCTTCATGGGATGAAATGGCTAAATATTAATTTTTTTATAAGAACTATTTTGACCTGACTAATCCAGACTTATATTGGAGGAAGTTTTATAACTAAATGACCAGTTAGTAGTTCGAGGCACGGGGTTTGTGTTAATTCTCGCCATAAGTGGCAGTAAATGACTGCACGAAAATGTTCACGCCTTACATGAGATTACAAAACTTATCTGCATGACATGAGTACGTATACAGACAAAACTATCAAGCCGTACATTGAAGGCATCACTACAATCGCCAAAACATAAATAGCAACAGTCGCACAATTAAAACCAATGAATCACGTATAACAAGTGGGCTGTGTGGGCATTGTGACTAGTGCTGAATGCCTTATATTTACTTGGTCTATCGTATAGTAATTTTAATGCTACGATATCTTCGAAGAAGAGCTGTTATTATCTATATAGATGCAATTTTGTTCATACACAAATAGCGAGTGATTTATTCTAGTAACCCGTGGCAGCCATAAGACATCTGACATACATAAATGTAAACATTCGAAAATAACCTCTACTAATGCTCTTATAATTCCCAGCAGCAACAAATTTCCCTTTATTTTCTTAGGGTTATTTTGAATATCCTTAAGAGAGAATATCCTTAGTTTGCTGAATACCAACAACTCCTATAAAATCTCTTATATTCTCTTATAATTTAAGAGAAACTTCCAGTGGCAGTGGTTACCCTTAAAAACACATCTAAAAACAACTGAATCTCTTCGAAGCGAAATAAGAGAGTTTCGATTTAAAACATAAATAATTTCTCTGAACAGGACGAAGTATAAATAAAAATACTTGTACTACTCGTGCATGGACTAAATCCTACAAATGTAATGTAAATACCAAGTTAAAAGTAGTAATAGCAACACAGTTACCGGATTAATGGGGATATCCTTGAAAGTATTAAGAATGGAGAATTGCATTAGAAAATATTTAAATTCCTGCTACAAAGTAAGCGCTCTTGTATATCATGACGAGTTAATCTTAATTTTTTTTTCGTATAAACAAAGTGCCCCTAGTCGGTTGTTAACGGTTGATTGGGGATAAAAGTCATACTCGAGATACTACTCTGTTCGCCGCAAGTATTCACATTCCACGTATCTGTTATGAAACCCTATATACTATGTAGCAGCATCAACCTGGGAACCCAAATTCCTCATTCTCACCCCCACCAACCACCCTTCACGGCAAAGCCTCAACATATCTTCAATACTCGCACTCGTATCATCATAACCATCATCACCAAGCACAATATAAATATACTTGTGTGCTCGTGTATGCGATGGGTAAATGAGCGAACTACTATTGGGTTTCAGTCTTCTACCGAACAGGTGTGGAATCACAACTATACGTGGGTATATTTACTCTACTATTACCGCGGAATTCTTATGCACCAGGGCACAGTGGCAGGCATACTTGTACTACGTGTGTATGCCAATATGTGTGTGTGAAAATTTCGTGGGAATTGTGTGTTGGGGTGGGTTTGGAGGAGAGTATATTGGTAAAAGGCATGGAATGGAATGATTTCCGTTTGATGTTTGTGAGAAAAAGCCGGGAAATTTTCACACGGAAATTTGTTATTGACGATGCCAATTGCAATTCTTTAATGAAATTGATGATGTCAACCCTATTTCCGTTATTATTGTACCCATCCACTCAATTCGTTTGTGGTGTTTTTTTTTTTTTTGGTTTTTGTTTTTTGTTGTTACTATTTTCTTTTCATAACTGTTCAATTGTTATCACTGCGTTATGCACACACAGTGTGTAAATTTCCTATGGAAATATTTGCCGTATCATCATCATCATCATATAATCAAACGGCGAGGAGGTTTTTCTGTGGTAACACTGTAGTGTGTTTTAAGCTCAATATTTGGAAAGGAAATTCCGGCACTGGGTAGGATTTGCTCAAGAATTATTTTATTATTATTTTTATTATTATTTTTATTATTATTTTTTAAACGTAAAGTTTATGATATTAACCAACACTTGAATTTCGAGTGAATGATTGTGTTTGCTTTACATTCATTTGATAAACATGTGATGCAATATTGTTTACACTATTTAGGACGTAATCTAATTCGCAGCTTATGTAGATAATAAGGCCACAATGATAAAATTTTGTGTATATGTATATATATACACGCTGACAAATCTGTAGTTTTTTGTTGTTTGGATGCAAATATAAAGTGTGTTTGGAGCTTGTCGCAAATATAATATATTTGTGTCCAAACACATTGTGTTTGCTATTCAATATTAGATGTTTGAGACACAATAAGCGTGTTTTGGTTACACCGCTTGCTGATATATTCGCTAGTTTTGTATGAAGCACTTAGCGAAGACTTAGCGAGAACTTAGCGACGCTAATCACTTTCGCTAAGTTTAAAGAAATTTTTTTCCCATCTTTTCCCGTTTTCAACCCTTATTCATATTTTTGAATATAATTACTTATCGCTAAATAACCGTTTTCTTTGCAACTTAGCAAGCGGGAATCGCTTGCTTGTAACCAAAACACGACTAATGATTAATATGTTATAATATATGTGTTTGCGACTCAAGTATGGCTGTGTTTCTGATGCAAATACAGTTGTGTTTGTTGTACTGTTTATGCTCTCTTGAGAGCAAGAGAATAAAAGAGGAATATCGAGAGAGTTTACGTTGTAAGTGTGAATCTGTATTTTTGCATTACAAGAGGAATATCGAGAGAGTTTACGTTGTAAGTGTGAATCTGTATTTTTGCATTATTCTCTCAGTTAGTGATTGGTAAATATTCCGGAATGTGCGTGCAAATTGCAGATGAAGTCAATGTTTCTTATTTTGGCTGATGTATTGCGGTTTAGTTTCATGTATTCACTCATCAAGAGTTGTTAATTTTAGTTCTATTCCAGTGAGAGCTCGTTTATAGTTCAGCTCTACAGAATGAACTAGTTCATTGTAGCATTTCAGCTTAACAATTTATATGAGCGGTTAACTAAAGAGCTCATTCATTTGCACTTTCAGCTCAATCGGAGCGAATAATCGCGAAAATTATTCGATTTTTGCAGATTTCTAATGTGTTTTGGATACTGTGATTTTTATTTATACTAAATCGCCCTATTGAAAATCGACACAACGATTGGGTTATTCCGTTTCTGAAATATTGTTGTTTCCGTAACATTTTTTATATTTTGGAATAAAAGTGAAGATCATAGACGAATACATACGTACATACTTTTAATCTCTCAATAAATTAAACGTCATAGGTACCGTGGAAAGTAAACATTGGATAGTGGAAAACATGGGTTCAATAATACCAGATAGAGGCAATAGTAAACAACGTTCAACAAAGGAACAACAACCGAATTTCGTGTTTTTGTGGCAAACTAGTTGGGTTAAGTACAATACCAATGTATACCAACGGTAAAAGTTAACAAAAAAGTACAAAATACATTTAAATTTTTCAGTTCTACACCAAAACGACAAGAACAAGTTAAGCGGGCATATTTTCTAACTCCACCTGGTGTAAGTTAATTTCAAATTTAATTGCACTCATTTCCACAAACCTACGACGAAGAGTGTGAAATGAAACGTCAGATGAGAGAATAAAAGTATCTGTGTATGTATTAGTCTATGGTAATGCGTAGCGCTGTAGTAATTGTGTAGAAGCCGGTTACATATCCATTCCGCAAAGATTGCAACATTAGGCACCTTTGTGCAAATTCAGTGAGACAAAGAGAGCATGAACTAGAAAATGGCGGAGAGAACTGCATAACTGAAATATGAAAAACTGTTGAAACAAGTGAACTACTGAAACGAAAGAGCGGAACAGTTTGAACTAGTTCACCTAGTTCACATAAGTGAATCGTTCAATTGTACTAGTTCGTTCGTGAACTACACAACTCTAGTCATCAATGGTTCATCGGACAGAGGACATCAAAAGCGCTTGATCAGTGTAAAACGAATAAACGAAGGCTTGGACGGTTAAATGGTTTGTGATGTTGATTTGGTTTAAGTGTATGTGTTTCGTATATATGTATGTGTGCTACCAAAATGAGAAACGATTTTTAGGAAACAAACTGGAGCTGAGAAAATCGGATCGGCGGACCATTTGTGAAATAAATACAACAAAAAACACAAGTACTTGTGAACATGACTTGTAAATTGCTTGTGTACCAATGCATAGTGATAATCAACGCATAACTGAAACCTTCTGAAAACAATAACGTGAGAGACAACAAAGAAAGGAGAATCAAAAGAACTGCAGATTCCCATTTCATGAAAAAATGATAATGCATTCAGTGCAAGTAAACGTAAAATGGGTCCTTTAAAATCTTTTAATTGTTTGTATTAATTATTTATAAATTAGGATTTATATTGATAAAATTAATTATAATACATAATACATATATAATGAAATCAAAGAATAATTCATTTATAAATATTATTATGTTTGGGAGAAAATACCCATATGTTTCCACTTAAATATATGTAGGTTTGGGGGAAACAGTCGAATGCTTCCACGTAAGTATATGGATGTTTGGGATGAAAAACGCAGGTTTTAACGTAAAAGTATAAATGTTTGCCAGTAGACATGACACTTTTTACATTTAAATGCAAGTGAGTTTGGGGCTTGCAAAGATATTAATGTTTGAAGTGTGTTCCAAACATATACATGGTTCCTTGCGAAATATGTTTGGGAGAATATGTTAGATAGGCCGTTATTTTTCATCGTGTATTCGTCGTAATATTAACGAAACATACTGTATAAAAATTTTTCACTATTCATATGAAGGTTTTCACCAATTTGAAAGATATTGTGAAAAACTTTCATAATGAAAAGTATCTATGAGAAGTTTAAGAAAAAAAATATTTTTCTTCAGTAACTGAGTAGAAAATTAGCATTTTCAGTACCTTGTATTTTGGGTGCCAGCATTATATGTCGGGAAATTGTACATAAAAAAATTCTCACTGAATTTATAGATTTCTTTGGATATATAGCAAGATGCATTCTGTATTAGTATCACTCTAAACCGGTGGTCGGCGTCCATAACCCCCGGGGCCGAACACGTTCAACACGAGGATCACAACAATTTGTCAGAAAGACAAATTTCGGTTAGACGCTCATCAGCTTCCAACGAAGTGGGGTCATGACTAGGATTGTGCGATTAATCGATTAATTATAATTTGGACTAATCGAAATCGCGATTAATCAGTTATTCGTACAATCAAAAATTGTTATTACTCAAAACTATGATTAAGCAATTAACATGAATATTTATTTATAATACATATTTGAATAATTCTATTCATGATTCAGCTAATTTCTGGAAAACATTCATACCTTCATATTCATACCTAGAGCAGAGACTTCTCTCAGTAAACTACCGAAGATTGGTGTTGTTGCATATGGACGTTGCGTGTTAAAAAAGTATTGCTTTAATAATACCAGATAGAGGTAAAAGCTCATACCAACCAACAATAAATTATTTCATTTTGTGTGTTAAATGTTTGTGTCTCAGCATGATTGAACTTTTTAAATTTGGCGTCATCTGTTTTGTGACAGTGACAATTCTGATAGCAAGTCAACAGCTGTAACAAATGTATATTCTGATTATTAAAAATGGGGCGATTTACGAAGGAACGACGTAATTATAATTGTGAAAACTTATTAAAAATTTTTGAAAGTTATGCTGAGACCGCTCGCAAACTTCAAAGAATTTACAGTCGAGAAAGTTCACCTAATGTATCAGCCAATCGAAGAGTGGTCGGCCTCTTGTAAACATTGCTGCTGTAAACGAGAGTGTGCCCGAAACCCGCAACCATCAATTCGTCATCGTTCTCAACAATTTCAAATTTCGAATTTTAACAAAAGATTTTACAAAATTCAAAAGCATACCATTCCGCTTTAAAGCTCAAACCAGCAGGCCATGAAAAGCGCTGGCAATTCGATCAATGGGTAATGGAGAAAAGTCAACTCCAATTTTAAAAAAAAAGTAATCTTCTGATGAAGCGCATTTCCATCTGAATGGCTTCGCGATCACACAAAATTGTCGAAATTGGGGTTCAGAAAATCCTCACGTAATCCATGAGACATAAATGCACCCACAACGAGCAACTGTATGGTGTGGATTTTAGTCAGGCGCCGTGATTGGGTCCTACTGTTTTGAATAAGAGACCGAAATTGCAGTGACTACATTTAATAGATTCTAGGTGTCGCCGTCGATGGTGCAACGGTTAGTGTGAGCGCCTTTTGTACATGAGATCCTGGGTTCAATTCCTGCTCTGACAACCTTAAATTTCCTTCGGCGGCGGTCAAATAGTGACGACGACACTATTGAGTACTTAGCCATGAAGAAGCTTCTCAAAATACCGTTCGGAACCGGTGTAAAACTGTAGGTCCCAATCAGTGAGTATAAAACTACAAAACGTGAGAACCTCTGCCCAATTCCTTCATGGGACGTAATGAGAAACCATTTTTTTTTAGATTCTAGGTAATGTTTCGTTAGCTCAAATTCGATCAAGAAATTCATAGAACTTTCATAATATATGCGAACCAAAAAGATCGAAGGCTTCGTACAATCATGTTCCAAATAGTGCACGTGACTTAATTTCTACTCATGACAATGCACGCTGTCGAGGTCAACAAAATAATCACACACGACAACTTTTCATAGATTTTTCATAGATTAAAAAAAAAATAACAAAAACTAAAAATAAAAATATATCGCTTCAGCCGTTAAATGTCTGGACGTCAAAAGGTTAAGAGCAGACTACAATAAAAGCGTTTGAAGTTGTATTCGATTCAAAAATGGGTAGAATTGATTCGGACAAAAATATCCCGTGTCTTGGTTTTATAGCTGTCAGTGGCACACTAGTTAGTACGCGTGACTTTTGTGCATGAGAAAGTGGAGTAATCTTTAAGTTCTTTAGCCTTTAGGTTCATTTCTTCATGGGATATAATGTGAAACTAAGTACCTTTGTGAGGCCTCTAAACAAAACGACTTGTTAATACCAACTAAATAAGAATAACCTCGTAAACTATATATATAGTTCTGTCGCTTTGCTATATGAATTTTAACCTAATGTCAACGAAAAGTTCACACTGTGCCACACTGCTTTTAAATTGTTAAAGTTTCTTTGAGAGTCTTTTACATATCACTTACTTATTTGCAATATATTTTATGTTTGTGTCAAATCGTTAGAGGTTTGAGGGTATTTGCTAAATGACAAATAGGCTGGAAGGGGAATGGCAGGACGCAGGAAGGAAGGAAACTCACTTCACTGGCATACTATCATACACAGACGATGACTACAAGGGTATATGTGAAGTGCAGGAGTTAGGTATGCCTTTAATTGAGACATGTTATATTACGACTTTTTTTCTACAGCAATTTCGCGGATGTTAAATGTATAGATGGGATTTACGTGTGGGTCTTTCATGACAGTCAGTCGTCGTCTGCTTAGTAAGCTGAGGTCCTTTTTGTGTGTTTGTACCAGAACGGAAGTGCTTTGATGCGTACATAGAATGTGTTGATATATTTTGGTTAAAATGGCAACAATGACAACGTGTGTTTGTTGGTTTTGTGTTTTGCTATGTTTTCACTTACCCTTTTGTTGGGGAGTGTGTGTGCGGGAGGGGAGGGCTATAATACGAGGGAAAATGCGTGAATTACAATTTCACTCGGATTGTGTTTTGCCTATCCGTCCGCCTATTTGGCTTGTTTATGCTACCGGTGTTGTGTGATGTTGTTGTTTTCATTTTGGCCATTTTCAATTGGCCTGTTAACGGGGATTTGCATTTGTTAATTTGTCCTACTTAGTCGTAATCGTACTAGTGTTTCTTTTAGCTGTTTTTGACGCTTTTAATTGGATTCTACTTAACGATTCAATTAAGCTAATTTAGTTTAACCAAGTAAACACAGAAACAGTAAAACTCGTCTTCCGACCGTTGAGAGTATCCAGTATGTTTTTATATAATTTAGTAGCGAACTTTAAGTCTAATTAACCATAATAATTATTTGTATGTACTGCTGGGATAGATTACACTTCCTAGTAGTTCAGAACAAAATATTGGTTTTGTTAAATTCCATTTTCATTTATAGTATTTACGCGAAATCCATAGGGTCTTATTTCGAGCACCAAATTTCGAAAAGCGACGATAATTGGGTTGGTTTCCGAAAACCTCAATCAGATGCTGTTGCTGTACAATATATTAAAATCACCAAAAAAAAATATAAATTACATTCTCCCATTACATCCCATGAAGGGACAGGGGAGAACTTCTCACAATCACTGAGCTGTGCGCTTTCCAGTTTTCACTCACTGATTGGGACCTACAGTTTTACACCGATTCCGAACGGTATTTTGAGAACCTTTTTCATGGCTATATACTCGATAGTGTCGCCGTCACTATGCGAGGTGACCGCCGCCGAAAGAAATTTTAAGGTGGTCAGAGCAGGGTTCGAACTTCGCGCACACTAACCATTGCACCACCGACGGCCACACCAAACACCAAGCCGACTCAACATTCACACGAAATAGAAATTTCAATGAATTGGCATCAGAGAGTTCTTGGAGGGTTGAGAGCTATAAATTTCTCATTTATTTATTCAATATTGCAACAGCCGTAAGATGTTAGTGATTCAAATGCATTACATGAACTCTTTATTCGCAAACTTATAATTTCTTGAATTTATACAGATAATTTAATGCTGGACGAAGCTGAAACTTTAAACAATTAGATCTAAGTTTGCCACATCAACATTTTAAAATTATTTTAAATAATTTATTAAAGTAATTATTATATAATTTTTAGATTTTAAGATGCTTTTAAGATGTAAGGATAAAATTGTATCCATAGACGGAAATAAATAAATAAATAATACAATAATATAAGAATATCTGTTTTGTATTCCCTGCTAAACTGAGTTTAAGCGGAATGGAATGTTTCCAACAGGCAGCTTTTCTCGTGTGCTGTTCTACTACACCATTTCCAATTGGAATTTGAAAAATATCGATTTAATTTTGAAAAATATCAATTCAAATTTGAAAATAATATTTGAAGTTTAAAATACATCAATTTAAATTTAAAAACATCAATTGAAGTTTCAGCGACGTCTATTGAAATTTAAAATACATAAATTGAAATTTAAGAAACATCATTTGAAATTTAAAACACAGAAATTGATATTTGAAACACATCAATAGAAATTTAAAAGACATCGAGTGAAATTAAAAGACATAATTTGAAATTAAAAATTCGTCACTTGATATTTAAAAATTGTTGACGGGTTTATGTATTTGATATTTATGCATGCATGCCGAAAGTGTTTTAACCCTTTTCCCGTGATCCAATCGCTGGCAAATAATGGCGACGACAAAAATTAACTATCAAAATATAGATGGGATTGGCCAAAAGGGGCGTGGTACCTCCCATACAAATCACAAATTAAAAATCCATTACTTCTGCTCCTGTTAACGGCATTTGAACAAAATTGGGTATGTGGTTAGGCGTACATAGTCTAATATCTGTTGCAAATATGGGCAGGATTGGACAAAGGGGCGTGGTAGTGTTGTCATTTAAATTTTGTGTCTAGAGTATTGTGTAAAATAAAAAACCATGTATGGGCAATAGAATTTATAGTCAAAAACTATGTTTTTTACGGGTTGGTTTTTTCAATTTCAATTGGTATCTTTTAAATCTCAGTTGATGTGTTTCAAAACTCAATTGATGTGTATCAGTCTTTTATCCATCCCGTATAAGATCTTGTCGAGCATGTTATGTGAAAGACTAAAGCCAATTGCTGAAAATCTGATTGGACCTTATCAGTGTGGTTTTAGACCAGACATGTCCATGACTGACCAAATATTCACGCTACGCGAAATCCAGGGAAAGACACACTAAAAGCTAATCAATAAATACCACCTTTTTGTCGATTGCAAAGCTGTTTTCGTTAGCTCCATACAGGGAAAATTGTCTGAAATTGAGATTCCGGCAAAACTGAACCGCCTCTGTAGAATGACGCTGGCCATCACCAAAACAGCAGTGAAGGTGCGGAAAGATCTCACCGAACCAATCTGTACCAAGCGAGGGTTGAGGCAAGGCGACACACTTTCTCTTCAACATCCTAATGGAGATAATAATGAGAAAAGCTGCAGTACATATGAACAAGACCATTAACACGAAAAGTCATATGTAGCTGGCGAATACTGACGACATAGACATCATCGGGCGAAATTTGCGAGAGGTTACTACAGTATTTTCAAGAATCGTTAATGAGGGTAAGATAAAATTGATGATGTCAACGACTAGACAAACCTCGCGACTTGGTCCGCACTTGAACGTTGACAACCGATTTAATTTTGAAGTGATAGATGAATTTATCTACCTTGGATCCGCCGTGTGACAAGGTCAACAACGTCTGCCTGGAGATTAATAGGAGAATTGTGCTTGTAAATAGATGCTGTTTTGCGCTCAGCAAGCAGTTTAAAAACAAATCCCTCTCTCGACGGACAAAGGTCCAGCTATACCAGACTCTCATTTTACCAGTTCTGACATATGGCTCCGAAACTTGGGTCATATGGAAAGCAGATTAAAAACACCTGGGAGTATTCGAGAGAATATTCTTCGTAAAATATATAGTCCTGTCACGGAAAACGGCGAGTTCCAACGCCGTTGGAACCAAGGGCTATATGATTTATATTCTGACGTGAACATAGCTAGGCGAATCAAATTAGGCCAGTTGCGGTGGCTAGGCCATGTTATCAGAATGGATGAAGATGAGCCAGCGAGAAAGGTTCTCGGTAACGTACCCAATGGAAGCAGGAAAAGAGGATGACAAAGACTCCGATGGAAAGACCAGGCCGAAGAATCCTTGGTGTTACCAACTGGCGTGAAAAGGCGAAGGATAGAACCAGTTGGAGAAATATGTTAAAATTAGTTAAATTTGTTTGTTTAATTAATATGTGTAAGACATCTGACCTCAATAAAAGTAAAGTATGTATTCTAAAATTAAAATAGAACAGCGGGAATGAAACCGTACGTGAGTTAACTTTCGATGACAAAAGCTATTGGGGTTACGAATTTTGTCATTCCGATGACAAAGATTTCCCGTTCAGTGCAAAAATATATATGTTAACCCTCTCAAAAAGATATTTTGAAATTATTTTGCTTCTCACATTCCCCATATTTTGTCACAATTCCTTTCCTGTAATTCACGAAATGCAGCTTATTATTTTTTTCCAATTTTTTCGTGATCAAACTTTTTTTGTACTTTTCATTCGATGTTAGCTACAAGGCCGCAAGGGATATGATAAAAGGCCCACATAATAGCCAAACATATGATCGGTCTATGTAATCACGCTGAATTGCGACCTCAAATTTTTGAAAAGTTAAGCTATGGAATCAAAACATACCTGAAGTTACTCCGCATGCACCCCATTTTTCGACCCGTTGCCTTCCTTTGTAGTAAGACCAATTTTTGTCCCACTTTAATGGTTCATAGGGGTCACATCGAGCCAGTTAGAGACTAGACTCCTAGTATACTATTGTTGCCCATATTGTCCACCATAAGTACATTCGCCCTATCTTGTAAAATGGCAGGAGCCATTTACATGGTTGCAAGCACTGTTTTCGCGAATTGAAGATCTGCTGCTTTTATTTTGTATTGCAACAGTTTTCAACAAACAAAGTCACACTTGGTTCACAATTATCATACAAATAACCTATTGATCATTGTGTCCCAAACGTGTTATATTGAATAGCAAAAATAATGTGTTTGGACACAAATATACTAAATTTGCGACAAGCTACAAACACGTTTTATTTGCATCCAAACAACAAAAACACAAAATTTTCAGTATGTGGCTACCAAAATCCTAGGCAAAACATACTTGCTTGTGCTCGTAAAAGGCTTAAAAACACCCTTCATATCGATAAATGCCACAAGATTATAATCCTTCAGATGTATACCTAGTACTGTGAAGCTCATAGAGTATTTAGTGCTGTATGCGTGCTGCCACGTGGAAAGTTCATACAGTTGTACGCTAAAATGTGCACGCTGAAAGAACTATATTTTGATGTTGTTGTTGCTAACGCGTCTGTACACGCCGAAAAATAACGGCCTCTCTAACATATTTTCCCCAAAATTTATTCTGCAGGCACCATGTATATGTTTGGAACATACTTCAAACATTCATATGTTCTTGCATTTAAATGCAAACAGTATCATGTTTACTAACAAACATGTATGCTTTTACGTGGATACATATGCGTTCTTTATCCCAAATATCCATATACTTACGTGGAAGCATTCGCATGTTTCCCCCAAACCTACATATAGTTAAGTGGAAACATATGCGAATTTCCTCCCAAATATAATAATATGTAGAAACGAATTATTCTTGGATTACAATACACTTGTATTATTTACTATAATTAGTTTTAACAATATAAATTCTTATTTATAAATAATTAATACAAAAAATTAATAGATTTTAAACGGCTTTATTTGTTTTATTTTTCATGAAATGAGAATCTGTTGCTCTTTTGCTTCTGCTTTCTTTGTTGCCTCGCACGTTTCTGTTCTGTGCTTCACGTCGTTGCCCTTTCCAGTTTCTTTCCTGAAAATCGATTCTCCTTTTAGTAGCACACATACATATATACTAAACACGTACACAAAAATTAAAGCAACACTACAATCCATTTAACCGTCCGAGCCTTCGTTTATTCCTTTTTCCTTTGTCTGAATAACGGGTTTTTCAACAGAGACGCTACAAAAGTAGATCGATAGGGACAGCAAACGACGCCATATTTTTTCCCTCTCTTTTGACATTTCTCTTCACTAAGGTTTGCCATTTCATCATGGAAAGATATACGACCCAACAACGAGTCGAAATTATTAAAATTTACTACCGAAATTTGGAGTCAGTGGCCTCAACTTCAAGAGCGCTACGTCCAATTTATGGTCGTCATAATCGTCCTACCAGATCAACAATTGAGCGTCTAGTAGAACAATTTGAATCCACAGGCACAGTACAAACTGTTCCCGTGCCAGTGAGACAACGAAGTGCCAAGGGTGTCGAGAATATTGCTGCCGCTGAGGCTTCAGTTCAAGAAAGCCCAAATGTGTCTCTCACACGTCGTTCTCAAACGTTGGGCATCTCTGTGACGTGATTGTGGCGAATTTTGCGAAAAGATCATGGCCTACATCCTTACAAGATCAAATTGACGCAAGAACTGAAGTCGCTTGACCACCATAAGCGTCGTATGTTCGTGAATTGGGCTGAGCAACAACTTGAAAATGATTCGGATTTTCATCGGAAAATCATCTCTTGGAGGACATGTGGTTCCAACAGAATGGCGCCACAAGCCACACAGCGAATGCCACAATCAATTTATTGGAAACCAAGTTTGATGAACGTGTTATCTCACGAAATGGCCCAGTCGATTGGCAGCCTCGGTCGTGCGATTTGACGCCGTTAGATTATTTCCTGTGGGGCTACGTTAGTGTGCGCCGTCGGTGGTGCAATGGTTAGTGTGCGCGGCTCTTGTACATGAGATCCTGGGTTCGAACCCTGCTCTGAACACCTTAAAAATTTCTTACGGCGGCGGTCACCTCGCATAGTGACGGCGACACTATCGAGTATATATCCATGAAAAAGCTTCTCAAAATTCCGTTCGGAATCGGTGTAAAACTGTAGGTCCCAATCAGTGAGTGAAAACTGGAAAGCGCACAGCTCAGTGATTGTGAGAAGTTCTCCCCTGCCCTTCATGGGATGTAATGCGAAACCATTTTTTTTTACTTTAAGTCTATGGTCTATGCCTACAAGCCAGCCGATTTATGCTTGAAAACCGTCGAAAATTGGGTACAGCGTGTGGACTTCTGCAAGCGTGCCCGTGGTGGCCATGCAAAAGAAATCGAGTTCCATACATAATGGCATCGAACTTACTTTCACAGAAAAAAAGAATTTCATTGGTATCTAAAACCGGTTTTGTTTTATTTAAAAAATCTTTTGTAGCGCTCTTATTGAAAAACCCGATATATTGTGGGTTGTAGGCAATTTGCGAGCAATAACAAGTACAACTAAAAAACGTCGCTTAAAAATTTGAATATAAACCCATCTCTGAAGAAGACTAATATCTAATGTTCTCACACACTGAAAAATTTGTCGTTTTTGTTGTTTGAATGCAAATATTACGCGTGTTTGGGGCTCGTCGCAAATATAATATATTTGTGCACAAACACTTTGTGTTTGCTATTCAATATTACATGTTTGAGACACAATGATTAGGATGTTATAATATATATATTTACGGCCCAATATATTGTGCGTTTGTGATACAAATGCAGCTGTGTTTGTTGCACTGTTTATGTTCTCTCGAGAGCAAGAGTATAAAAGGGGGACAACGAGAGAGGATATATTGTAAGTATGGATTCTGTCACTCAGTGATTCATAAATATTCCTGAATGTGCGTGCAAATTGCAGATGAAGTCAGTGTTTCTTGTTTTGCCTAATGTATTGCGTTTTAATTTCATGTATTCAGTTGTCAATGGTTCATCGGACAGAGTATATCCAAATCGCTTGAAAATATATTAAACAAAGACTTGGACGGTTTAATGGCTTGTGATGCGAATGTGTGCAACCAAATTGAGACACGGTTTTGAGGAAAGAACCCGAAAGGGCAACAACGGGATGTCCTTTGTCCGAGCCTTTACTGTGAAAATCGTAACGGCGGAGCATTTGTAAATACAATAAAAAAACACAAGTAATTAATACACGTTTGGGTTGCATGAACTAGATTTGTATATAAGTATATTGTTTGTGTATGAACGTATTGTGGTAACCAAGGCATAGTTGAAACCTTCCGAAAACAAAAACGTGAGAGACAACAAAGAAAGGATAAGCAAAACAGCAGCAGATTCTCATTTCATAAAAAAGTAATGCATTCAGCAAGTAAATGTAAAAAGGGTCATTTTAAATTTTTTAATTCTTTGTGTTAATTATTTATTTTAATTATAATAAATAAAGAAAGAAAGACCAATTCGTTTCTAAATATTATTATGTTTGGAAGAAACTACGCTCATGTTTCCATGTAAGCATATGGAGGTTTGGGGGAACACAAGAATGCTTCCACGTAAGTATATGGAATTTGGGATGAATAACGCATAACACGAAAAAACATAAATAAACAGTAAACATGCTATTGTTTGAATTTAAATACAAGTGTCTTTGGAACTTGCAAACACATGAATGTTTGAAGTGTGTTCCAAACATATAATGGATTCCTGAATATGCTACACAGGCCGTTTTTTCAGCGAGCACCATTTTGCTTTCACTTCAAATGATGTGATTGGTGTTGTTCTGGCTTCTTATATGTACTTAACGGAAAATGATATTTTTCGGTTTTGTGTTTTGAAGCAAAAGTCTTAGAAACAACCTCTCTAGAACCTTCTACCGCCGAAAAAATTTCAATTTTTTATGCATTATGATCAACACCGCCAAAATATGTTTAAAACCATGGAACGAAACTAAAACAGATTATTTGTTTGTTTTAAAGAAGAACAAAATGAAAAATAGTCCACTTTGGAATATTTTCTAGAATATCAGATTTTTAATAATCCTTGACTCTTAGCCTTCATTCGGCTCCTCACAAAAATTAAAAATGGTATAATTGGAACACGTTTTGTTTTCGACTTTTTTGAAAATTATACAAAGCTTATAAATAAGCTTAATATTAAAAAGGTCTTTAGCATGAATAAATTTAAACAATAAAAATTTGGAAATTAAAAATGTTTTCTCGATCAAGACAAATTCAATTTTAGTTGATGGAAATCGATTCTAAACCACTGGGCGTCGATGGTACAGTGCACGCTGAAAAATCAGTCTTGTTGGTAATGTTTGGATGAAAATATAGTATACTTGTGTCCAAACACATTGTATTTCGTATTCAATATTACATGTTGGAGACATAATGATTAATATGTTATAATATAAGTTTTGTGAGCCAAATATGGATTTTTTAGTGAAAATTGCTTTAAAAAAACGTGACGGACAACAAAGAAACGAAAAAGCCGCAGATCTTCAGTCAACGATGCTTGCACGTAAGTATATGGATGTTCCAAACATATGTATGCTTCCTGCAAAATGTTACAGGGGCCGTTTTTACCCGCGTGTGGATATTATGTGCGTGTCTTGTACATGAATACATAGGCTCGAACCCTAATCAGGACACCTACAAATCTTTCACTGATGGTCAACTCACTATCGAAGAAATAACTGGTAAAAAAACTTCTCAAAGTAGCACATTGGAACCGGAGTAAAACTCTAGGTTCCACTTCGTGAGCACAAAACTAGCAAGCGCATAACTCACTGATTGTGAGAAATATTTATTTCGTATTTCGATCGAAAAAGAAAAGGTAATAAAAAGTGTAAAATTAAAACTATCTTTCAATTAACCAACGGAAGTGACTATAACTCAACACCTATGATGATTGACGATGTAAGAAGACTCTTCCAAATGGCAGCAGTGGTTGTACCCAATATACATATATGTATAAGTATATACGAATATAAACATATGCATGTAGTATTTATATAATTGTGGGAGGATCTGGTGGTGGTGGTGCCGGCGGATGACGATTCTCAGGATGAAAGATGATATATGTCTGTGCGTGTGCATGGTATACAATGCGAATACATATACAAGTTTGTATATATGCATAAAAACGAGAATACAAAATCGAGGTGAAGAATAAAAATTAGGTTAATTGCTTTTACCGGGTACTTATGCACTTAGTTAATCTACCTACCTACTTAGGCATGTATTTATGTATGTGCGAATGTGTTAGTCTATATTACTTGAATGCATACTTGGTAACTCAAAAAAAAAACAACACAAAACCACCCCATCTCTCACACATGCACAATTCATATTTCCAAGCTTTTGTTAACTCGTGAAACCACAGAATTTTCTAATTGGTTTTATGAATTCAAACAGTGTTGTAGATACAGTGAAGCGCAAAAGTAAAAATTGTCTATTTAGGTCAGGACTAGTTAAAAGTGTACGCAATAGTACGTAATAAAGTATTCAGTTTAAGTTACCGCCTACAGAAACTGTATCTGTAGGTCACTCCTACTGCGCAAAAACGAAAAACCTGATAGGCTGTATATGCAAACATAATTGATATAAGCCCGAGCAAAGTTTTGAATTTGCTGATGCTTAACGAGTCCACTGTGGACCTAAAAATATACTTAAAAAAATACATTCTATAAAAAAAATATTTCCTAAAAAAAGTTTATCATTTCACAAAAATTATCTTTTCATAAAGATCCATTTGAATTGTTGTATTTTGCAACGGACAAAATAAATTCCCTAATAGTTCGATGCGATTCAGCAACGGCTGCCACTGGAGAACCTGAGACGCATCGACTTTAGAATGTCATCCAAGTTACTTATGCTTTGGTTGACATTGAAATGTGTATATTCTGAACTATGCACCAAAATTACCAAGTTCACAGTATAACTTTTTTAAATATTTTCTATCAAAAGGTACTTTTTATAGAAAAATTATATATTAATAATTAGAGATGTTGAGGTGAATTATTATTAAAGAATATAAAAACTTAAAGATCGAATAATACAAACTTAAAAGGATTTAAGGCATAGTTTTTGTTGCCCTATAAATTTTATTTTTGCGGCCTCCAACCCAGTAATTTAAAAAAAAATATTTTAAGAAAACTTTACACCTAAATACAATTCTATTTTTTTTCTTCAATTACAGATGACTTCCGCTGGAGATGACGCTGATTTATTTTCCGTTACAGTTTTACAGTACAACAGTTTTCGTTACTTTACTTATACAGTATTCAAAATAAAAGTCACTACATTTTGCCCTTTACTGTACGAATAAGCTTAATGGTAATTAGAATTAACTCGGATGTATGAGGATTACTAGACTGTCACAATCGTGAGTGTAAAAGTCTTTGTGTAGGTCAAACTTAGTGAAATATTTACACCGGTTTCCAAAATATCGGCTTTATAATCGTGGGATACATCAAAAAACTAAAATTCGGTTCTAGAAATAACTATGCAAACCATTTATTTTTATTATTTTTCTTCGATAAAGGTTTGTATCAGGTACCGAAATAAATGCTATTGATTGAATTTTTAACTAAAAAAATTCGTTAAAAATATTAGAAGTAGACCGAGTTTTATGATAAAATTTAAAAATAAGAACTATTTTTGATTTTGATAATATTTAATATATATTTTGTTTTCAATGACAGTTATTTAGGACTTTTTCAAATAACAATTACTCAATGGCTTTTATTCCATCGCACAGAAAGAATAATTCAATCAATGATAATTTCTTACAAAATTTAAAAATCACCTAAAGGGTATTATTTCTTGTCGGCTATATGAAAAGCTGTTTGTATTTATCGGCTTTAACCTTATTGGAAATCATAGCCGAAGTGTATATAAAGGGTGTCCCAAAAATCACGCAACATTTGAATTGAATAGAAAACAAAGTTTTTATTCTTCTTATGGTAATATTTTTATTGAATCGTAAAGTACATACGATAGGGTTATCTATGGGATAAAACATCTGGCAAATGGCCTCCACGCCTTTCCATACACATACGTATTCCTTTGTCGAAATTTTCCATGACTATTCTGCATAAATCTGGTCGAATTTCGTTGATGCAACGACGAATCTCCTCTTTTAAAGCACGAGTGGTTGTGGGCTTGTTAACATAGGCCTGTGATTTTAAAAAAACCCATAAAAATAATCTAATGGTGTTAGATCACACGATCTTGGGGGCCAGTTCTGGTCACCAAATCGAGAAATTACGCGACCTGGAAATGTCTCTTGCAGTAATTGAAGAGTTCCACGAGCTGTATGACATGTGGCACCGTCTTGTTGAATCCAAATATTGGCCATATCAATTTCATTCAATTTCGGCAAAAAAAAACTGTGTTATCATGTCGCGATATCGAACACCAGTAACACCGAATTGCGACCGCAAAACTTTCATTACTTTTGAAATATTGTTCAATAATGAAGACACGCTGTTCTATCGTGTAATGTGCCATTTTTGTTAACCCTGAACTGTCAGCTGCCAGCTGTTTTTTTTTAGGGTTGCCAACTCTTTTCTACGTTGATAGCAGCAAATTTAAATGTTGCGTAAATTTAGGGACACTCTTTATTTGCGTATATATTTGATCTAACTATAAACCGTTCCTCTGTCCGCTTCTGAGTGAATTAAGAAGTTGGACATGGTTGGACCTGTTTTGACATGGTACCCCAACACTGATTCTCTTAAGACTGCTTTGATTCGGGATGTGACCACTTCTCCAATGAACGAGGTGCATGCGGCTGTTGATGATTGGCATGAGCGACTCTAGACGTACGTGTAGGCCAAATACGGACACTTCGAATGAGTCTGAGTATTTCAACAAGTACATATATAAAAAAAATTACATAAGGTGTCAGGGGACACCTGGTTGGCATGAATTTCTTTTCGCTATATATTATGTACTAGTTAGTTGCAACACGTCTAAGGCGCCCGTTGAAAAATACAATAATTTAAATGGATCTTTAAGAAAAGATACTTTTTGTAAAATGGTAAACTTTTTTTCAGAAAAAAATTGTTTTTGTTATAGAATGAAATTTTTTTTTAAACTATATTTTTGGATCCTTTTTGTAAGAATATGTATTATAATTTCCCGAAAATGTAATTTTTTAAAGAGACGTACTTCTTTTATTAAAAGCTACTGTTTTTTTAAGACAAGGTATTATTTTCAAGAAGAATTACTCTTTGTAAGAAAAAGCCTACGAGTATGCATTTATTTTACAAAGAAATACATTTTTAAGAGCAGGTACTTTTTAAACCTCGGAGGTATATGGGTTTTTTGTCGCTAAACGGTATAACCAGGTCTGTGCAGATCTACATGGGATTTGTATGGAAATGCATAATAGCCAGGTGTCCTAAAAGTGTGTATAAATGCATTTTATGCGAGGAAAACCACGAAATGAACATAAAAGCGCATTTTTATACATCTTAGGTAGCTATTTACGCTATTTTATTAATACTATGAAAAAAAAAATTTATGATTTAGACTTAAAATTTTGCTGATATTGTTTGCGCTCTATTCAATATATACATTTTATATACACTTTCTCCACAAAATCCCACTCAAAAACGGTTTGTATCACCTGCCCCCCATTCATTCCATACAAATTACACGTACAGTATAAATTCGATAATCCGGACAATTGCAAACCAGGCACTCACCGAAATATCGAATTGTCCGGATTACTGAGATCAAATTAAAAAAATACATAAATATTATTTTATAGACATTAAATATATTTTTATTGAAAAGCAATAGTTTTTATTAAACAGTTTTTATTTTTAGGAAGTGAAAGCCATCTTTAAGAGTTTTGAACAAAATTTGTAATTTTTATTTGGCGAAGTTTTGTTTTGTTTTTCTTTTTATATACAATGTCTCTTAGGCTTATGAGTTTTAAAATATCTCCGGCGGCAAAGTCCTGCTCTTCAGCATATTTAATGCACGTGTCAAACGCAACTATAGCCTGAGAGTGCAGTGTTTCGGGAACATCATTTTCATTTTCATCGCGACTGCAGTCGTCGATATCGTCTTGCTCAGCCTCATCATCACTTATTTCAATGTCGTCAATCAACCATTCATTAATTGGATTAGTATGATTCATATCTGGAGCTATATCGACAAGTAGATCAATAATTTCATTTGCATCCTTAGAGAGTAGTGACGCTAGAGGCAGATCATCATCTGAGCTCCATTCTTCGTCATATAGAGTTTGATTAAAGTATTTTTTTTAGCACATTTTCTTCAACAATATTCCAAGCATTAGACGCCAAAAAAGCAACATCTTCCAAAGAAAATTTTTTTAAGGCATCCATTAAATAAGTTCCACCGATTAAAAGCATGGATAAAAAACTTTTACGGTAGTTAAGCTTTTAAATTCGAATGGCATTTTGGGCCATTGGTTGGAGAAGAGCTGTGAAGTTTGGTGGCAAAAACATTACGCATATGTCCTTATCAATATCTCCTAGTGATTTTGGGTGACACGTCGAATTGTCTAATATTAAAAGTGCTTTGTTGGATAAATTATTCTATTTTTGGTATCGTCTTACTTGCTTTATAAATGATGTTTCAAACCATTTCCTAAACATACGCTCAGTCGTTCAAGCATTATTGTTGTGATCATATTCTAAGGGTAAATTCACTTTTTTAAACGTTCTTGGGTTTTTGGCTTTGCCTATCATTCCCCCGTAGCATTGCAGCAAACCAGAAGAGTAACTCTTTCTTTACCAATCTTATGGCCTGGTGCAGATTTCTCAGTACGCAATGCAAGTGTTTTTTCTGGCAGCTTCCTCCAAAATAATGCCGTCTAATTCGCATTGTATACTTGAGAATATGTTATGCCCATTTCACCAACTTTTGGATGTAACTTCTCAATGAAAGGTTGAACAAAAGTAGGGTCATTTGATAGTTTCTCGCCAGAAATTTTTAAATATTTTATTCCATATCTTGATCTGAAGTTATTTAACCAACCGTTGCTAGCCTTAAAATCATCGCTTGGGCCAGAAATGTCAGCACAAAGAAGCTTTGCTTTTTCTTGAATGATCTCTGACGATATTGGAGCATTATGTTGTCTCATATTTATAAACCAATTATATAATCGCTCTTCCAGTAGGTGGTATTCAGCAGGTCTCATTGTTTTCCGTTTACCAAGCCCATTTTCAGATTTTCCAATGTAGCTGCATAAAAACCAATTTTGTGAATTAAAATAATCAATATGTATACCCTAGAGAACTTACTTCTCAATCTTTACTCCATTTAATTTTATGCCTGAAATTGTTGATTTTCCAACATTGTACTCCACTGCAAGTTGTCGTAAAGACTTTCCCTGCGACAGTTTAGTTAAAATTTCTTTTTTGATGTGTTAACATCTATAGTGGCGTACAGGGTCTAAATCTACCAAAGTCAACACATGCAAACACAAAACAGGTTTTCTGTTGCTGCTAAAACCAGATTTTATGCTGCTGCTGAAACCAGATTTTATGCTGCTGCTAAAACTAGATTTTCTGCGACTGCGAAAGAGAATAATGACGTGTTAAACAAAAATGAGCGTGCAAGAGAGCAATGAAAGAGTGGTGTGGCAGGGGTGGGGCAAACGAAATTGTGTCTATAGCGTATGTATTAACATAATAATGTATGTATGTACATGTGTCTGTTGCTGTTGTTGAACGAAGATATAAAGCATAGCCACGCAAAATTTCATTTGCAAGCTCCATGGGCTTGCGCATTCGACGTTATGGTGACACACTAATACGTCAGCTACTTCATACAAAGTATGTGTGATATTGTGTGTTTGGCTGTTTCGTTGCTGTCGATATGGCAAACATGTGGTTATGTGACACACGTCTACGTCAGCTACTTCGGACAAAGTATGTGTGATGTTGTGTGTTTAGGTGTTTCGTTGTTGTTGCTATGGCCAAACAAAGCGAGTCATTTGATGTTCAGCATTGCCCGGTGTATACAAAAAAACTATTACTTTTTATTTTCCAATGTAACATTTACTAATGTGTTCATAGAAATCGAACGGGTACCGTGTAGCAAAAAGGTGTTAACACATCATCCGTGAGTTCGAACACTCATTGATTTTTTTTTATCAATCGTTAAAAAAGTATGCATTTTCTTAACTCTTGGTACGATTATTAATTTGCAATATGGTTTCCTTAAACAAGCAATTATTAAACGATTAGCAATCCACTATATCCACTAAATTTTTACGACTTTGCACAACTAAAAAAGTAACTGAGCTTTCTAATTCATAAGAAAAATATGACCCAAATTTGAGATTTGTTGTCACTTGCTCTCTTAAATCAGTTATTTTGAAAGCAGCGCTTTTAGGCTCTCGTATATGGAAAAAAGTATGTAATTCTCTGTAAAAGAGAATATATACATATTTTTTTTGTGTGAATGCCTACAAATCAACTAGAGAGCAAAATAAACAAACTATAAAAAGGTGTCCGAATTTTAGAGGTAAAAAATATGAGTGGTGTCCGGATTACAGGGTCTACTATGAAAACAATTCTCTGTCCGGATTACCGCGATGCCCGAATTAGAAGGTGCCCGAATTATCGAGATTAGAATAAAATAAAGAGATTGAATAAAAGATTTATTTTTTAAGAAATTTTAATTTTTTAGAATTGGTCCTTTTTCAAGAATAAGTACATTTTTAAGAGTAGGTACTTATCTCAAGAAAGGTAATTTTGTTTCAGAAAAAATTTACTCTTTAAGAGAGGTTAGTTTTTTAAGGAAAGGCAATTTGTTTCAAGAAAATTAAAATTTTTAGAGAAAGGTAGGTACTTACTTTTAAAAAAAAATAATTTTTTTTAGGAAAACGTAATTTTTGTAAGAAAATTTAATTTTTTTAAGCAAAAGTACTTCTTTAAGATACGGTATTGTTTTTAAGAAATTGTGTTTTGTTTAAGAGTATGAATAGTATTTTTATTTTGAGAAAATTTACTTTTTTTGAGAAAAGGCACTTATTTAACAAAATGTTCTTATTTTAATCTTCTTTCACTTTGGCTTTTTATTGGGTTCAAAACTGCAATATTTACTAAATACAGGCTCCACCTATAAAACTTCCCATTAAACAAGAAATATCCCTACATATGTTAGTCTAGACACACACCAAAGCAAAAGTACCTAATATAGTTGATAATTCTGGGTTGTAGCATAATAGTGCTAAACAAAAGTTGTTCAATTTATTCGCACTTAGCCCCCATCTCGCAACGTACGATAAGCAACTTCGTTCCACAAATTTGGTCTAAAAGCCTTCAATATTTTAAATGTTATACCATAAATTATGTGTTACAGTATTTACGCCCCTACTAAGTAAAAATTCCTTTCTTAAAGGATAACGGCAGACTTTTAGGGTAAGATAAGTTTGAAATGGAACAGTTTTTGAACAATATTGCATCTAACATGTAAATATGTAAGTATATGGAAAAATTTTCAAAAACAGTTTGATTACTGAAGAATGTCTGCAGGAATTTGGAAACACTACTCCTCTTTCTTAAAAAAATATACAAAAACTTTTTATACAGGAAGGGATTTCAGAAGTACTATCTACATATAGACATATATGTATGTGATTGTATGGATGGGAGCGCAATCTGAGGATGAAACAATACTTCTCAAGAGCCTGAGCGACACAAAATCTCAATTATTGATGATAACTATAGACTTTGTGACTCCACCAGAATCACCGATTTTTGCAATCCAAGTAAACCCAGAGTAGGAACGAAAATAAAATAAAACAAATGTTTTAGGATTTTGTGGATTCAGAGCGATTATATTTAATTTGGAATCGATCTTACCAGTAAGAAAGCTGCTATTCAACAAGAAGGAATGTATGTAAAAATTTGACGGAAGTTGCACTTTAGATATGGCTCTAAGATCACGGCGAATAATCTCGATAACAATAAAGTACGTTACATGTTCTTGAGCTTCGGAATATATGTCGGTATTTGCGGGATTTTGTTAAAGTGATTAGGAATTTATGAGAGATTCAGATAAAAGCAAATTGATTCTAGTTTACATTTAGCGTAAACATTGCCGCCCGCCTTGCAGTACTGCTGCAATTAGGTTTATTGAACCATATATCGTGCATCTTCCGTTTACAAAATTATTATTAACAACCAGTTTTTAATAACAATATTTAATTCAGTTACATTTGTAGAGTATTATGATCCAATTCATTATAAGGAACTATGCATAACGATGTAAAATGATTGTAATTCACAAAATTACGTATAGATTTATGCAAATGTACTTATAGATATGTAGGTATAGATAATAGTTTATAAATGGTTACATGAAACTTTGTTTTCCAATGATTAAGTTAAGCTCAATATAATTTGTGTCTGATATTAATAAACTAATTTATAGTCATTGCTCGAGAAATATATAACAAGTTGAAATAGAAGAACAACGTATTAGTATGTAGAGATGCCATAGAGTATCCATCCAAAGATAGTATTTTGAGCGACTGGCATTCCCGCTCGAGTCATAATTCCTTCTTTCATAACTTTGGAATATATATCCACTCCCATGATTATATCCACGGGGCCAGATTGATAAAATTTGGCGTCTGCCAACATTATGTTTTGATATTCTGATTTAATTGACTCAGGCAATGATTTACTCGGGGTAGTAATGACGATTCTATTCTTCATTGTGAGTGTCGCTTTAATTTCAACACCGCTGTCAAAAACAGAGTATAGTGTTAACGGACAAATGGTTTCATTTTCCAAAGTTAAGGTAGTAAGTTTAAGATCATCCACGGTCTTCGAAGAAATGTAGCTCGTTTTTGAGCCGGAGTCTAGAAGGCATCTTACGAATAAGTTTCCTTTTTTGGTGCTAAGTTTTACCAAAGCTGTAGGTAATAACGTTGCTGAGTTTTCTTTCAGCAGAGCGGAAAGGGATGTTGTTTTGGAGCTGCTAGGTAGTTGATGGTTTGATGAAGTTCTTCTAGGATTAGCTGATGACGTATTCAATGCTGGCAATGATCTGCGATGAGGTGATGTATTAGACCGGTTTTGTAATCGGTGGTGGGAATGAAGAAGAGAATGATGATTTTGGTGGCAATACTTGCAACCAGTTTTGGTAAAGCATGACCCCTGTGAGTGATCATGGGCCAAACAGTTCGTGCAATAACCGTATGTCTTCACAACTTTTTGGCGGTTTGTAACGTTCATGTTAAGGAATCGATGACATTTTCTTAAAGCATGTGGATACCGGCAAATCCTGCAAACGTATATTTTTCCAGTTTGAAAATCATGGACACGCATTCTGAACTATAATATGATAACAAAAGGGTTACTTTAGATGGAGATCATAAAAAATAGAATGTAACAAAAGCAGAAACATTTACTACGACGATTCGCACTCATAAGGAAGAACAACCAGTTTCGTTATTGGTCGCATTATAGTGCCCCTTTCTGTAATAACTTCTGCAACTCGAACACGGTTATCGGTACCAGTGTATACTTTAGATATTCTGCCTAGCCGCCACGAATTCGGTGGTAAATTTTCTTCCTTGACGACGACCAACATGTTTTCGCGCATGTTTTCTGTTGGGTTTTTCCACTTATGGCGTTTATGGAGTTCGGTTAGGTATTCATTCTTCCATCTGGAGCAAAAATTTTGATGGAGTACTTTGAGTCGTTGCCAACGGTTTACTATGCATGTTGGAGCTTCTCGAATGGTCGGATCAATAGGGACTAAAATAGGAGCGCCAATTAAGAAATGCCCCGGGGTTAGGGCCGCCAAATCACACGGATCTTGCGAAATGGGCGATAAAGGACGAGAATTCAAGCAAGCTTCGATTTTAGAGAGTAAAGTCTGAAATTCTTCAAACGTATATTTGAAACAACCAGCAACTTTCCTAAAGTGTTGTTTAAAGCTTTTCACACCTGCCTCCCAGAGGCCGCCCATATGAGGTGAACCGGGCGGAATAAAGTGCCATGATAGGTTCTGATGAGCATAGCTGGACGTAATAGCTTGTTGCGATGTTTGTATAAATTCCTTAGCAAGGACTTTTGATGCCCCAACAAACGCCAATCCGTTATCAGAGTGAAGATGAAGAGGACATCCTCGACGGGAAACAAATCTACTGAATGCGGCTAAGAATGCAGGGGTGGATATTTCGGACGTAGCTTCAAGGTGGACAGCTTTTGTAGCAAAACAAACGAAGATACAAGTATATCCTTTCGTTATACGACATGCACGTCCTGTATAAGTTTTTATTTCAAAAGGTCCTGCGAAATCTAGACCTGTGTGAGTGAACGGTCGAGAAATTTCAGCTCTCTCGGGAGGTAGTGCTGCCATAATTTGATTTTGGCATCTTTTCTTATACAGTATGCATATTTTGCAGTTGTTTATTGTGGCTTTGATCATATTTTTTACCTTAGGAATCCAGAATTGAGTCCTTATTAGTCTAAGGATCAGCTGGTTACCGCCATGCAGTGTAATCTCGTGAGCAAATTTGACTAACAGTCGAGAATATTGACAACTATACGGTAGGATTATGGGATGTTTTTCATTATAACTTAAAGCTGGAGAGGACACAAGTCTACCACATATGCGGAGTAAACCCTCTGGACACAAGAATGGATTCAAATTCAATAATGGACTAGAAGAAGAAATTGATTGTTTGGCGGACAATGCCAAGAACTCATTTGGATAATACGCCTTTTGGCTCATGGACAGTAGTCGGTTCTGAACTTGGAGAACTTCCGATGTGGATATATTTTTGCTATCTCTCTGATAACTGGATCGGTATTGCGGATGGGTGGCATGGTAGAACCGATAAACATATGATATAACGCGGATGGCCCTGGAATAGGACGAGAATCTATCGAGAATGTCTTCAAAATTGCTGAAATAGGAGAAGTGTACCTTTACCGGTTTTCTTTCTACATCAATGTCTTCCTCAAATGTTTTTTCCGATTGAGGCCAATTATCTGATGAATCTTTGAGCCACGGTGGACCATGCCACCACATATCATTGTCTGCTAGATCCTTTGGATAAATTCCACGTGTGGCTAAATCGGCAGGATTCATTTCCGATGTTACGTGATGCCAGTACGATGGAGTAATCACTTGTGTGATCTTTGCTACTCTATTAGCTACAAACGTAGTCCAAACACACGGGGGCTTTGCCAACCAAGAAAGTACAATAGTGGAATCAGACCAACATACAATGGAATATTTATCAATTGGCAACTTTGGAAGAATGTTTTCGATCATTTCAGCTAGCAGTAGGGCGCCACATAATTCTAATTTAGGAATGGACAATGTTTTAATTGGGGCGACTCTAGTTTTGGAGGATACTAAGTGCGTTGTTACGGAATTATTTCCTTTAATGCGGATATAGAGAACTGCCGCGTATGCTTTTTCAGAAGCGTCACTAAATCCATGGAATTGTACTTCGCTGTCAGGTGTATAATCGAACCACCTCGGTATTTTGATCGAATTTATTTCCTTATAATTTGAAAGAAATAACATCCATTGTGATAGGGATTCTTGAGATATAACATTATCCCACTCCGTCTGATCAATCCATATTCTCTGCATGATAATTTTGGCTATAATTATACATGGAGCAAGCCATCCTGCTGGATCAAAAAGCATTGAAATCATGGAGAGTACATTTCTCTTTGTGAATTCACGTGATTTCGAAAACGGAGTTATTGAAAAGTAGAATGAATCAGAGAGTGCATTCCAACGAATACCTAGAGTTTTTGCATTGCTACAGTCGTCAAATTTTAGGAATCTGTCGCAAAGCAACTGGTCGGCAGGAAGATCAGAAATAATGCTCTCAGAATTCGAAGTCCACTTCCTCATAGCAAAACCAGCGGACTCTAAAGCAAGGATCAATTGTCTTCTGTTTTCTACGGCATCCTGAATAGTGTGTGTACCAACCAGAGCATCATCAACATACATCGAATTTCGGAGAATATCGCTAGCTAATGGATAGATAGATTGGACGTCATCTGCTAGTTGCTTAATTGTGCGTATTGCCAAGTAAGGCGCACAATTAAGTCCAAAAGTAACAGTATTTAATTCATAATCTTGAATTTGATCGTCTGCACTTTTTCTATATAGGATACGTTGATAAGAAGCATCAGCGGAATTGATCAAAATCTGGCGATACATTTTGGTAATATCACCATTAAAAACATATTTAAAAAGTCTCCATCTCAAAATAAGTACGGTCAGATCATTCTGCAATACCGGACCAGTGTGCAATACATCGTTAAGACTAACGCCATTAGATGTAGCTGATGAAGCATTAAAAACCACCCGAACTTTTGTCGTGGTACTTTCAGGCTTTATGACGGCGTGGTGTGGAAGATAGTAATGTTTAGGACAACTAAAAGATGAAGGAGGGGAAACTTGAGACATGTGGTTGAGTGAAATGTACTCTTCAAGAACATTGTCATATTCAGCTTTAAATTGGGGATTTCGAATAAGACGTGCTTCGTTTTTGTAGAACTTTGCCATTGAAATATTTCTGGACTGTCCAAGTTGGATTTTTTCTGGATATCCTTCTCTAAAGGGAAGTGAAACTATGTACCGTCCATTTCTGTCGCGCTTTGTTGTACGGCTATACAGATCTTCACAAAAATGTTCAGAGGGTGACATAAATTTCTTCCGTGGAAGGTCTTCCACCTCCCAAAAGCGTGAAATCTGCTTGTTCAGTGAGATTTCACAACAATAAGAAACCAATGTAGTAAATGATGATAAGGACTTTGCAGGAATTGGACCCGTAAGAATCCACCCAAAAATAGTTTGTTGAGCTATTAAAGAACCACAAACTTGACGGTGAATGCCAGACAACATGATCGAAGGAAGAAGATCTCCTCCAATAAGGATGTCAACTTTGGAACTCTCATAGAATCTTGGATCGGCCAGTTGAATATTGGGGATCTCCGAAAGTGAAACAGGATCAACTGTTTTAGAGGGAAGATTTCCAGCAAGATGGGGAACGACGAGAGCGGAGACCTGAATTTCAATATTGTCGTCAATATCAGAGCCAAGGAAAAAAGAACATTCCTTTTGAACGGCTGCAGATATTGTATTGTTCAACCCAGAAATCCTCGCAGAAGTGCGTATGTAAGGCAGCTTCAGCAAATTAAAAAGTTTCTCTGACACGAAAGTGCCCTCAGATCCTGAATCGATTAGAGCTCTGGCACGGTATATCACTCCATTGTGACATACTTTGACAACTGCAGTACCTAACAAGACACCTAATGAATTAGAGGAAAAACATGTTTGAATAATACCACTTCCAGATGGATTAGTGGACTGTATGGAAGATGTACTAGATTTTGGAGGAAATGGTACAGAATTCGGATAAAGACTGCTAGTAGGTGGTTGTTGAGGATGGGAGTTTGAGTTTTCCTGATCCTTATGGAGCAAGGTATTATGTCTTTTTCCGCACTTGAAGCATGAATGTTTACTGTTACAGTTTTTAACAGTATGCAGTTTGGAAAAACAGTTTAAACATAAATTGCTGTTTTTTATTTCGTAAAACCTTTGATTGTGGGACATTTTCAAAAAGTTTGGACATTTTCGGATCACATGACATTCTTTCGGACAGAATTTGCATATAGTTTCAGATACTTTCGTTTGAAACGTGCGAACATTGTTTCCATTAGATTTATTATTGCATCGTGGTTGATTTGATGCCTTTGACTTATGATTCGAGGACGAATCGCTTTGTTTTCTGATCTCGGAAACCGATTCGAGAGTTCTATGCCTATTAGTAAGAAAATTGTCCAACTCTGACCATTTAGGAATGAGAGCCTTATTACCTATGGTCTGTTCCCATAAGGTAAGAGTTATATCCGGAAGACGATTACAACAAATGAAAATGAAGATTGGGTCCCAACTCTCTACGTTTATATCGTAGAGTTTGAGCAATGTAATGCAGGAGTTGATGTCTCTCTGTAATGTTTTCAGGGAAGTCGCTGACTCGATCGAGATCGTTTGGAGACTAAACAAAGTGTTAAGTTGAACATTCACCAAAAATCGTTTATTCTCATATCGAGAGCATAGATTTTTCCAGGCAATACTAAAGTTTTCATTCGTCAATGGAACTTTCTTGACGATGTCGTTAGCCTCACCATTCGTTTTCTGGTTAAGATGGAACAATTTTTCCACTGCACTCAATCTGGGATTGCGAATACAAATGGCTGTAAACATGTCTTTAAATGTTGGCCAGGAGGAATAATCTCCGCAGAAAACAGGAATTTCACATGGTGGCAGTTTAAACCCATAATTCGGACTAGTGGGAGATTCCTCCTGTGATCCAGAAGTTTGGGGGGGAGACAATTCTGAGACTATTTCACGCAACCGCGCAATACAACGACAATACGTCACATACGCGCTTTTATACTTGAATTTAATAGTCTCAATTTCACCACCACCGTCATTGTCGTCCCGTTCTTCATCCTGATTTTCGTTGGCAATATCCGCGAGACACTTGTCGTAAGAAATCTTCAGATTCTCCCATTTATTTTTCAGTTCGTCCTTATGCGTTTCTATATTGTGAATTGAAGATATGGGAAACTGCTTATCGTTCAAGTCAGCTTCGAATTCGACGAGGCTGTCGGTCATCCGAATGAAAATATCAAGGGACATGGTGTACTAGACGATAGTCTAACGAATATCGTAGTCAACTAAATTCCGAAACAGAGATAAAAGACTGAATAGACAATATCGAAGTGTACTGACAGTCTTACGATTTGTCTGCCAAGCGTTGTCGAATTCCTTAGAATTGGAATTGGAAAAGAATATGCAGAACCACTAAAGAGAGCAGAAAATTATGAAGATAGTTTGGGGGAAGAAATTCAAAATCAATTGAAGTCAGTACCAACACAAAAAGGCAATGGTGTGGAGAAAAAAGCGGCAATATATTTATAGTTTCAAAGTATCATAAAAAACTGTCACCTATACATATGTATCCTATACCACAGAACTTGCAATCGATTAATTTTTGATGTCCAAATTGTCTGTTGGGTTTCCAAAACAATCTTTCAGAAAATACCATATGCAGAATAAATAACCTTGAAATTCAATTACCAGCTGATCGTATAGAAGAGAAATGAAATGTAGGTCAGACCTTGACCCAGTTTTCGTGGAACAATTTGGTAATGAGTTATGTCTTGGGAGAATTAATGGAACACTATGGCATCAACTCACTGGAGCATAAATGGAATGTAATTGAATTTCATACTATTTGGAGATAAAAGTGGTAGTGTAGGGGAACATTGTATTTGCTCGCTTGAGAATTTAGGAATAAAAGAATATAAAGTGAAACAAACTAAAATTGAATATTCTCAATATTTCATTTGTGTTGTGAGAATATTATCTAGAGTGATAATGATCTATCTCTCACTTGAGTGGAATATATATCAAATGTAAATCGCAAGAGATATTAACGATATAAGCAACAACAAATTATGTTAACATTTAATGCTCCCTGGTTAACATTTTATCCACTGTAAACAAAATAAACGTTTTGTCTAACCTCGCTTATTACAGTGATGAATGAAAACCACACAAACACTTTAATTATTAAATTCTTAACTGGATTTTAAGTATAAACCCCTTTTTCGGAGACACGACGAAATTTGTGATGATCGTAGAACCTGGTCACTTCCTGCATTTAATTTATTGAAATTCCAAAAAAACTCACCAATCGGACCCGCTTACAGAACTCCAATTATGTACATAAAGACTTTATCCGTTTTTTTTATTGTAGATTGTACATTGTCTGAATATGTATGTTCTCGTTCAGATTTCCTTTCGTCGACCTTTTATGTCATGAGCAACGATTTTTTGATTTGGCAGGCTTCTTTTTCTTAATAAATTTAATTTTCATAAACACGTGTATTGTTGATTCTATCGCACTATCACAACTATTCGGACAACAAAGATAAAATGTAAACCAACCTTTAATGGATGATTGAGGAGAGTAGGAGTTAGAATTCTCTGAGAACGTATTCCGAAGTCAGCAATGAGTCCTCAAATAGGCAAATCCGGTTCGTACGGACCAATGATTGTATGGATGGGAGCGCAATCTGAGGATGAAACAATACTTCTCAAGAGCCTGAGCGACACAAAATCTCAATTATTGATGATAACTATAGACTTTGTGACTCCACCAGAATCACCGATTTTTGCAATCCAAGTAAACCCAGAGTAGGAACGAAAATAAAATAAAACAAATGTTTTAGGATTTTGTGGATTCAGAGCGATTATATTTAATTTGGAATCGATCTTACCAGTAAGAAAGCTGCTATTCAACAAGAAGGAATGTATGTAAAAATTTGACGGAAGTTGCACTTTAGATATGGCTCTAAGATCACGGCGAATAATCTCGATAACAATAAAGTACGTTACATGTTCTTGAGCTTCGGAATATATGTCGGTATTTGCGGGATTTTGTTAAAGTGATTAGGAATTTATGAGAGATTCAGATAAAAGCAAATTGATTCTAGTTTACATTTAGCGTAAACAGTATGTATATTTAGAAATGCATGTCGAGAGATGATTTAAATTCAGTTTCTTATATGCAATTTTCATTAATTATAATTTTATGATAGAGCCACCGTGAAACGTACCTGTTAAGGGAGTCATATCCTGCTATACTTAAGTAGCAATTATTAACCGTCTTCGTTAGAAATCGGTTCACCGGTTTCATGTTTGAATTCTCTACTAAAACTCCTACATTCATACATATGTACTTATACATTCTTTCAGACACATGAGCCCTTCATGTGAATGATGAATATAAAGGAAAATTATGATGTTGAAATGTTTTCAAAGGCCTGTACGCAAAGTACCCATTCAAATTGACAATCATGTGATGCATTTGGTGCTGCAATTCTGTAGTCGTATTGATTATGGGCTAGTTTAGTATTCACTTTAGCTAACTGTTGGCAGACAGACATCCGGAAATATGAAAGTTGTTTATGTGCTACCATGTCGATGGTGTTCAATTTAGTTGACACCCTACAGTCTGAAACAAACTTTTATCCTTCCGTCTGACAAGAAACAATTTGGCAGCGTAAGCATGAACTCAATAGTTGAATTTAAATTTTTAGCAATTACAAAATTTAAATCAAATCCCAATTAGAAAAGTTAAAAAATAGGGTTTCTCATGTCACAAATGTAAAAGAGAAAAAAATCAAACCCTGCAAGGGCATTGAACTTGAGCGACTTGACTCAAACTAAACTGGTTGGATAAGTTTCAATAACTTGTGATGAAACAAAATCGCATTTTAAATATTTCCATTTTAAGGGAATTGTGTATAAAAGAAATGTTGTAATAAAAGCAGCATTACAGAGCTATTTCTGATTTCTTTTATTAGAATCTATTAAAAATTTTATTGAATTCGGAACATTTTGAAATAATGGAAACCCCTGGTGGAAGAAGGAGCTACATCACTTTTTTCCAAAAACAATATTTTCCATCTTTTAACGTTTTCATGGTATCTGATTTTGTGTTAGTTAAGAAAATAGCTGATATTTAAATCAAATTAACTGAGTAACTGATACTAGCACGGTCTTCAAAAATGATATACCACGGAAAAATACAACTCTGTGATATAGATTAAAACTCACCTCACAGCACTGCAACACTGCGAGAATGCATGAGGAAAAAGAAGAACATGGTGCAAAAATTATGTCTGTTCTTGTTGTTGGAATTATAGGCCTTTCAGTGATGTTGATACTTAGGGCTCTTCGGTCGATACTACTTCGCACATGTGAATTGCAGAATTGATGATCAACCGATGGTGTCAATTCAGGCACAGTAGTTAGGCATCTGTTGATGAACTTGTCACGGAGTTCGAAACTAGTCATGCCAGCGAATGTGTGCTTAACGGAACTGTCTATTATTTCCAACAAAAAAACCAACCAGTTTTCAATTAGAAAAATGTGCATGACTTGTAAGCTTTTAGTATGAATTTCTCATAGATTAACCAAAAACTAACAAAAATGTGCCAATAAAATTCAAATTCAAATAAATTAAAATTAAATTCTATATCTCCATTAACAGACATATAGTTTTTTTTAAAAAGGAGTTTTGCAGATGTATTCCTATGATTCCTGGCAAATCGTATAGCTATTTCAGATCTATCCACAGATCTTCATCAGCGGTTGTTTGGAATGATGCTATTGAAAAATTTATCAAACTAAATGCAAACGAAATCTCATTTGAATTGAGAATTCACTTAATGCAAGTGTTCGAAAAATATCGCAAGCAAAACACATAAGAAAACATTGGCAGAAACTTCTTTCCATCTCCAGAGAACCATGGGCCCTCGTTAGACATGTTTTTTGTTGTTGCCTAAAAGACAACACAATTTTTTTTACATACAATAACAATTGCATGCAGTTTCGACGTGCTTCATAGTATTCAAAAAATCAAAATCAAATCAATTCAAAAATCATCCCTGATGACGAAGTAGAAACAAAGAATGGCCTCGAGCTTGAACAATAATATTAAAAAGTACCAATAAAAAGGCCGAATAGACAAAAATTATCCCTGATGAAATTAAATTTAAATAATTTTTTTTTAAATTATTTTTAAACCAGATACCATCAAAGCATTTAAAGAAGGAAAATATTGTTTTTGAAAAAAAGTGAATTAAAATCTTCTTCCACAAAGGGCTTAAATTGTCATCACTTTTGAAAATTTTTAAAAATAAATCTGAAGACAATATTCCAGTAATTGGAAAGTAACTCTAAATATGTTAAAATACAATTGTTATTAATTTTAATATTATTTTCCACTTTTTCTATTACCATTTTGCAATTTTGAATTGAGCACTTCAAATGTTCCACAAAAGTATTTCTCCCAAAAGTATTTTTTACTTTATTTTATAACCGATTTGTTTTGACTGTAGGGTGGTACAGTGCGGATAGTACGATTGAATTTAATGTTCTCACATAGTTCGCAATGAACCGTGCCGGCCAATGACAATTGTCTACCACACTTTCCGGTGAAAAACCACAATCGTAATGACAATTATTGGAAAACTGGTAATGTTCCGACTCTGTGAGTATGTGTGGTCGCTTTTTAAGTCCACACTCAACTCAACTCACACTCACACACCATGTACTCATCCAGCTTATTAGAAAATTGTTCGCAGTTCAATCGAGTGCATTTGAGGGATTCAGGCTTTAATTTCGTTCTTGCGGTCACAGCATTCCCCTTTATATTAGTCAGCGATTGAAGTCAACCTTTGTGTGTCGTGTTTATCAAATTGTGCAATTCTCAATAGGAGATGTATTGTGACATCCTTACATCAACACAAAAATATATTTGTCAAAGGATTAAATATTTGCGTTGCATTCAATTTACGAAACTTACGTACTTACTTACGTACTTATCCGGTCTCGGACAACCCCGGGGGTCAGGGACCTTCCAAAAATATCGTATTTGCCAACCAGTTCGATGTTTTGCCTTATATCTCCGTGTTGGTAATATCAAGTGTACGCAGGGATTCGTCAACGTGATCTCTCCAGCGGAGTTTTGGGCTTCCTATTTTTCGTCTTCCTTCGAGTGCGGTTTCGAAACCCCTTCGTGCTGGTTTGCCTTCACCCATTGTACTGAGATGGCATAGCCAGCCAAATCGCTATATTTTGGTCCGCTTAGCTATGTCAATATCGGGAAATAGCTCATACAGCTCATCGATTATGCGTCGCCCATACTCGCCGTTGTGCACCGTAGTACTAAACATTTTTCAGAGAATCTTTCTCTCGAAGACTCCTAGAAATGTTTCGTCTGCTTGCGATAAGACCCAGGATTCTGCGGCATAAAGCAAGACAGGTTGTATGAAAGTCTGGTACAGCTGGAGTTTTGTTACCCGAGAGAGGGTTTTACCTCTAAAGTGTTTGCTTAGCCCAAAATAACATCTATTCCCAAGCACAATTCTCCGCTTGATCTCAAGCCTGACGTTGTTGTTGTTGTCCGAGGTATATTAATACGTCCACCACCTCGAAATTATAAAGGTTTTCAACGTTCCGGTTTAGGTATAATCGTGTGGAGGCCTTTCTCGTTGAAACCAATAATATCGTCTTGTCCTCATTTACTGTCAGACCCACTTTTGCTGATTCCTTCTCAATTCTCGAAAAACACCGCAGTAACTTCTGTCATTTTGGGCCAAATTATGTCTTCCTATATATCATCAGCATGCGCAAGCAGCATGTTACTTTTGCTGCCGGTGGTTTTATTCATGTTGACTGCAGCTTTTCTCATAACGATCTCCATTAAGATGTTAAAGAGATCGCACGATAGGGTGTCACCTTATCTGAATCCTCGCTCAGTTTCGAAAGGTTCAGTAAGATCCATACCAACTTTCACTGCGGATTTGGTGTTCGTCGGGGTCATCCTGCATAGGTGTATATGTTTTTCTGGAATACCAAGCTCAGACATTGCTTCGTAGAGTTTCCCCTGTATCGGGCTATCGAAGGCCGCCTTGTAATCGACAAATAGATGATAGGTGTCGATTTGTTTTTTGTGGGTCTTCTCCACGATTTGGCGTAGCGTGAAAATCTGGTCGGTTGTCGGTTTACTAGGCCTAAAGCCCCACTGGTATGGTCCACTCAGGCCAGCGATAATTGGTTTTAGTCTTTCGCACATTATACTTGATAGAACCTTATATGCTATGGATAAAATACTTATTCTACGGTAGGTGATACAGTGACTTGGGTCACCTTTTTTAAATATGAGGCATAGTACACTGAGACTCCAATCGCCGGGCATGCATTCATCTAATCAAATTTTGCCAATGTGGTGATTCATGCACCTTATCAGCTCATCGCCGCTAGCCTTAAACAGCTCCGCCGTTAATACATCGGCTCCAGCGGCTCTGTTGTTCTTAAGCCGGACAATAGGTGCTCGGATCGCATCTTCGTTAGGAGGGGGCAAGCGGCCTTGTCCACAAAATTGTGGTCGATTGTCTCATCGTCATTGGATATCTCATGTACCAGTGGCGAGGAGAAATTATCTCTCCCTGTTCCCAACATGCTCTGCGCAACTTCGATGGGTTCAAGGGGAGCCCTGAAGCATGTTCATTACATGCGGTTTTGACTTTTTCTCAATTTTTTGACAATATTCACACACTCGCGCTTTCTCCACTGCCGTTTCATGTGCCTAAAGAGACGGTTTACGGTTTACCTCTACACCGCTCAGTCGCAGCTCGCGTTACAATTGACTGAGGCATTGTCATACGTGTAGCGTTCTTTTCATAATCTGCTTGCGAGACTCTTCATTGTGCCAAGGTTTGCTGCGAAGCGGTTTTTCAAACCCAAGTATGGTTGTAGCGGCAGCTTTTATGGAGTCGGAAATGGATTTCCACTGCGCTTCAGCATCGTCATCGGTAGGCTAGGGTTCTGTGCCATAAGTTGCGAGAGCTTCATTGAGTGGGCGGTGATTACAGATTGCAGATTTCCGATGTCTAGCTTTCTGATTTTCCGATGTCTAGCTTTCTGATTTCCGATGTCTAGCTAGCAGATTTCCGATGTCTAGTTTTCTTACGATCTTGTGTGGACCTTTGCTGCTACCAGGTAGTGATCAGAATCGATGTTAGCTGCTCTGATTACTCGCACGTCCATTACACTCGATGAGAGCCTTTCATCAATTACCACGTGATCAATTTGGTTTTTCGTTCTTTGATCAGGGGATACCCAAGTAGCATTGTGGATGTCTTTATGCTGGAATGCTGTACCACTAACGACCATGTTTTTGACGCGTCAATCAGCATCGTACCGTTGTCGGAATATCAGCATGTCGACTGAAATTGACAATAGTTGGAAGAAACACCTACTTTAGGATTAAAATCTCCTAGTACAATCTTAAAATGTCATGGCCAGGGCAGCGGTCATATGCTTCCTCTAGGTGCTCATAGAATATGTCATTGGTATTATCATCATCCTTAGCTGGTCGTAGTTTTTCTAATTCTAAAGATCACAAAAACTATCGTTTTGGGCATCCGAACTGGTCGTACCAGAATTTAGAGTTTGTCACAAACTAAAGAATTCGGTAGAAATTACCGTAAATTTGGTTGCCCGAATCTAATCAAAAATCGTTTTCTACCACTGAATGTTTTTTGGACGTTGTGGACGGCCACTTGCGGTCAATACATCCGAAAATGTCGGAGAAATCCACGATATGGTTTTGGGCGATCGAAGAGTAAAAGTGCGCGAGATTGTTGATGCCATCGACATTTCATATGGCAGTGTGGTTTCGATTTTAAATGATCAGTTGGGTTTAAGAAATCTGTCTGCAAGATGGATGCCGCGTTTGCTCTCAATTGACCATAAATGCAGGCGTGCACACCTGTGAGGGCTCAATAGCAAAATTCCTATTTCCAAACCTATATAAATGGCTCGGTGGAAAGAGAGTTAGCTCCAACGATGAAACTATTGTTCAAACAAATGCCTATTTTATGGACCTCGAAAAATCATTTTTTTTGGAAGGGATACAAAAATTGAGCTACAAGGAGCTAAAAGGAGATTGAGCTAAAAGGACATTATCTTGAAAAATAATATTTTTTTACAAAAAAAACTGTGTTTCATACAAAAAGTCACGGAGTTATTAATCCGCCCTCTAACTACCTATGCTAGTGTTTTTAAATTAACTTTTTCCTAATGTTATTTTCTGTCGTGAAAATTTTGAGCTTTCCAGATTTCAACTAAAAACTAAAAATAACTGCGCGACGCCTTTAATCACAGCATAACCCGCCGTTGGGAACCATGCAGGTGGTTTGTAATAATTGATAATCTCAATTAGAACAATCATGCATGTGTGGGTATTTAAATGAAAGGATTTGTGTTTTCCATTTAATTTGTCATTAGTATTCATGTATTAATCCCCGTACAAAGATAAACATCTCCCTGGAAATTTTACAAATCTACATACAATAAAATAATGATTACGGAATATCGACGATGTATTTCCGCACGTGCAGTACTAAATTATTTTCGCGCAATATCAACAACATGTATCGAGCAATATATTAATGCGAAAAATGGAACGTCCAACCAAGTTGTAAGAAGAAATGTTCAATGTTGTCAACTTCAAATAAGTTTGTCAAAATAAAAAATTTGAAATGTAAAAAAAAAAGTTTAAAAGAGAACAATATACACTCGTCAATAGTGATATATATCAAAAAGTTTAAAAAAGAACAATATACTCTCGTCAATACTGATATATTGCAGACCCATTTCGCAGCGAAACATACTGTTTCACAATGTTTTCCACGCGAACGACCTTAGTAATCATCTTTACGCATTAGACCCAGTTTTACTCGATTTTAGGACACAGAGACCTAAAATAAGACCGTCTAAAGACTCCAATTCCGAAAGCTTCGATAAACAGAATATATATTCCAAACCCGCAATTGGGTATAGCCCAAAAGAGATAATCCATAAGGTACTTTGAAACACAGGAATCTATAAGTATAGTCGTCAACACAAATGTGTTGCTGACTCGTTTCACAATGACACAAATTGGTATTGCTCCATAACAACACGCCAATGATCTTACTACTTAACTCTACGCATTACAGCCAGATTTACTCGGTTTTAGAACACAGATAATGAAATCAGAGGACTACTCTAAGACTTGCAATTCTGAGAGCTTCGTTAAATAAAATATCTATTCTAAAGGCTTATGGCGTTCTGAACTTTATTAAACGTTGGGCAAAGGAAATTTTAGATCCCTACGGTACGAAAAATCTATTTAATTCCCTAGTCCGCCCAAATGGATCTGTTATGTTGGACCCTCAGTACAATTTGTATGTTAATATGATTGAATCGGTCCAGAAACAGTTTCTAATATTTTGTCCGAGAAACCTTCAATGGAACCCGAACCATAATCTTCCTTCGTCTAGCAGTAGACTAGCATTGATCAGATTGCCGACTCTTAGTAGTAGACGTACCATGATAAACTCTATTACAGTTTTGAAGATAATTGATGGATGAACATATACATAATTTCTGTTATCTAAGATTTTCATAAATGTCCCATTGAGACCCACAAGGTACTATAAACTCATTCACATCGAGTTTCAGCGTTCGAATTATGCGTCCTTTGTTCCAGCTAGGAGAATGTGTCGGGACTTTAATGAGATATATCAGATATATATAATTAATATCTCGTGATGTACTCTTATACTTGTTTACGTTTTTTTCAACTGGTGACGAATTTCTGTAGTTGGTTGCAACGTGTGAACTAATAATCCTTGCTCCCCCCCGTTATAGACCGGTCTATAATGTGTACGCTGTCCTCACATTATGGGGACGTGGCCCTCTCGGTCGGGAGGGGCGGGTAAGAGTGGCGGCGAGGGGTTCGCTCGATTGAAACAAAACCCGCAATTGGGTATAACTCAAAAGAAAGAATAAAAAATACAATAAATAAAGAAATAAAAATTAGTCAAACTAGCGTCATTAGAATCACACAGTGCAACACGAAAAAAAATAACCATATACGGACACCACTACGTGATAAAAGACTAAAAAAAAGGACCCGTGTCTCCCAATTTTTCCCAAAGTCATGCACTTTTTTTTTTATGGGCCGCCAAAGATTTGGGGCCTCGGTATCATTTTTGTAAAAATGTGATCATATTCTCAGGCTCATATCTTGCAAACCGTTCAGAATTTCGATTTACTCTCTGAGGCAAAGTTGTAGCTCTTGTCATAAACATATAAAATCAAAAAAACTTCACCTTCCAGATCAAAATCGCAAAAAACTTAAAAAAATTCGATTTTTTTTACCTTTTTTCCCGTGTTCAGGTCCATAGGTAGCAAACCGTTAAAAATTCAAGAAAACAATCAACAACAAAAATTTACCTAAGATGTCAATAAACAAATTTCTAGAACATATAAACTTCCTAGAGATGATGGACCTGAACAGGAGAAAAAGGTAAAAAAAATAAAATTAAAAAATTTTCGGCAAATTTTTCACTTTTGCGTGCTACCTAAACAGTGTTAAGAATCATCTCTAGGAAGTTTATATGTTCTAGAAATTTGTTTATTGAGATCTTAGGTATATTTTTGTAGTTGATTGTTTCCTTGAATTTTGAACGGTTTGCTACCTATGGAACTGAACACGGGGAAAAAGGTAAAAAAAAATCGAATTTTTTTAAGTTTTTTGCGATTTTGATCTGGAAGGTGAAGTTTTTTTGATTTTATATGTTCGTTGTTTTACGACTTTGCCTCAGAGTAAATCGAAATTCTGAACGGTTTGCAAGATATGAGCCTGAGAAAATGATCACATTTTTACGAAAATGATACCGAGGCCCCAAATCTTTGGCGGCCCATAAAAAAAAAGTGCATGACTTTGGGAAAAATTGGGAAACACGGGTCTTTTTTTTTTAGTCTTTTATCACGTAGTGGTGTCCGTATATGGTTATTTTGCCATGACTTAAAAAATTACACACAGTGTCATAAAAGAAAACAGTCATTAGAATCATAAAAGAACATCATTGCAACCATCAGGCAATTTTCTGTACTTTGAGTACCCAAATTTTCGAATATTTCCTTAGAAATATTTCCATAAAAAGGGGTGCAGCTAAGGCCGTAGATGCCGTTGAGATAGTGCTAAACCTTTGTTTCATTTCAGCAAGGCTGTGGAGTCTGCCCAAAATTGAAAAACTCCGACTACAACAATGTGAAAATCCATGACTTCACTCTCACTCAGACTCCACCATTTTGAAAATACGCGACTAAATTTCGATAATAATTTCCTTAGGAATCATTTTCATTATCAGGGAAAGAAATTTAATAAAAACTAATATGCCATTTGTCAACGGGTAGGAAACCCTGCCCTCTCATCTTACATTCTCTTATTACACTTATATTTATGTTTATCTATTCTCACCCACTATGTTACATGAATATCATCTACTTCAATAAAGTTCAGTTCATACTCAACAATTGTCGAGTTCACTACATGGTGTCAGAAGTGGTGCTTAAGAAAGATTAAGATTAATAAAGAATGCCAAACGAAGGTGAAGAAAGGTCATCAAATTCGGCGTCATCATTTGTAAGACCTCCCAAACCATTACAAGTCACCGGCAACAATGCATCAACGGCCTGGAAAAGCTGGATACAGCAATATAATTGGTTTTCCACAGCTGCACAGCTTGACAAAAAACCGGCAGAAATTCAAGTGGCGACGTTGATGTCGTGCATCGGTGCGGAAGCTATCAACATATACAACTCGTTCTCGCTAACTAGGGCAGAACAACTTGATGTGAAAAAAATAATACAAAAGTTCGACGAACACTTCGCTCCAAAAATAAGTGTTACTTTTGAGCGATATACATTCAACACAATGCTTCAATCTGAGGGTGAAGCGTTTGATGAATATTTTACAAAAATAAAGAACCAAGCAAAAAAATGTGATTTCGGTGTTATTGAGGATTCTCTATTACGGGATAAAATTGTGGTTGGCATAGGTAGTGATTCAGTGAGAGAAAAATTGCTAGCTGAAGACGATATCGGGTTGGAAAAAGCCATTAAAATTTGTAGAGCGAGTGAGATGGCTACACAGCAGCTTAAAGAACTCCATAAAAAAGACGAATTAAAAGTAGAGGCAATTCGCAAATATGCAAAACCCAAGTGGACGGCAAACAAAGCGAACGAAAATAATAAAGCAGTCTACGATTGCAAACGTTGCGGTCAACAGCATGAGAGTCGTAATTGCCCAGCATTTAACAGAACATGCAAAATCTGTCACCGTAAAGGGCACTTCTCTCAATGCTGCTTTCGATCTAAGCGCCGCGAACATAAACACGTTAACGCTCTGCAGCAGAATGCAAATACTGACTCTGACGCCGACAGCGATCTCTTTGTTTTGACTGTTAACATAGCAGAAACAAACAAAGACGAAAAAGAAAATTGGTATGAAGAAATAATGGTCGACAACAACAAAATAAAATTCAAGCTGGACACAGCTGCTCAATGCAATGTGATTCCTCTAAGTCTGATAGACAATAATAAAACAAATAAAATGCAAGCCGTGAATAACAAATTAATTGCGTTCGGAGGTGGAAAAATCGATGTTTGTGGTGAAATTCTCCTAAATTGCGTTGTGCGGAATAGAAAATTAAGAGCAAAATTTTTGGTGGTAGAAGATTTTCCCAACTTTGAACCGCTTTTAGGGAAACAAGATTGCGAACGTTTTTCACTGATACTTAGAGTAAATGAGATCAAGTTTGACACAAAAATATTTGACGGATTAGGCAAGGTAAAAAACTTTGTATATGACATCGATTTGGTCGACAACCCGTCATTCGAACATTACGCTCCAAGAAAAATACCACATGCACTAAAAGAAACGGTCAAAAAGGAAATAGACAACATGGTAAAGCTAGGAGTATTAACAAAGACAGACGAGATTACCCCTGCAGCGTCACCGATGGTTGTAGTTAAGCAAAAAGGTAAGATCCGTGTTTGCATTGACCCAACAGACATAAACAAGAACATACACAGACGATATCATCCACTAAAAACGATCGACGAGATAACAGCAAATATTGAAAAATCTAAATGGTTTACTCTATTAGACTGTAAAAAAGGATTTTGGCAGATTGAGGTCACGGATCGTACACGAAAATACTTAACGATGGCAACACCATGGGGGCGTTATTCTTATCAAAGGCTACCATTTGGACTAGCATCAGCGCCCGAGGTATATCAGCAGCTAATGTCCCAACTATTAGAAAATGCGAAAAACACAGAAGTGTCAATGGACGATATTCTGATACACGCTGAAACAAAAATACAGCTTGAAAAGCAAACCGAGGCTGTAATTAAAATATTAAAAGACGCAGGTTTGAAACTAAACAAAGATAAATGTGTGTTTAATGTAAACAAAGTTAAATTTTTAGGTCACATTTTAACCTCTCATGGCATTGAAGCAGACCCGGATAAGATAACGGCCATAAATCAACTTAAAAAACCAGAAAACAAAACGCAGCTTCAACGAATATTAGGTATGGCAACGTATTTATGTAAATTTATACAAAATTTTTCGGAATTAACAACCCCACTTCGATCACTTTTAAAGAAAGATGTTCTTTGGACCTGGTCGCCTGAGCATGAATCATCATTTAAAAACCTCAAAACCGCATTCTCCTCAACACCCGTGCTCCGCTATTTCGACCCGAATCTCGATGTAAAACTCCAAGTAGACGCTAGTAAATCCAGCGTAGGCGCCGCACTACTCCAAAATGACCAACCGGTAGCTTATGCGTCAAAATCACTCTCGAAATCAGAGCAAAATTATGCCCAAATCGAGAAAGAGGCGACGGCGATTAGATTCGCTTGTGAGAAGTTTCACGAGTACATATACGGCAAGAAACTGATTATCGAAACTGACCACAAGCCTCTAGAATCCATCTTTAAAAAACCACTTCATTCAGCCTCTCAGAGATTGCAAACCATTTTACTACGCGTTATACCATATTCTCCACAAGTAATATATAGGAAAGTGACAGAAATTAAATTAGCCGATACTCTAAGCAGAGACTGCGAAAATAAACAAAATACAGATACCGAGGAAGTAATAGAAGTCCACACAGTCGCTAAATTCACCACAACTACAATACATAAAATATTTGCCGAAACAGCTAAGGATAGCAAATCACAAAAGCTTATTCAATTCATACTCGATGGGTGGCCATCAACTATATCTGAGTTACCAACAGAAATTCGCGAATTTTGGAATTTTCGTGACGAACTAACATATTCGAACGGAATAATCTACAAAGCCACCAAAATACTAATACCAAAATCACTACAGACTGATATTTTAGCAAAAATTCATTCAGGACATCAGGGAATTCAAAGATGCATAAGCAGAGCACGATCAGTCGTATTTTGGATCGGCATGCACAAGGATATTAAAAACTTCGTTGAAAAATGTGCCATCTGTGAGTCTTACCAACCATCAAAACAAAAAGAACCATTAATCATAAAACCTATACCTTCATTACCATTTGAAACCGTGGCAACAGACATATTTCATTACCAAGAAAAAGATTATTTGTTAATTGCTGATAGCTATTCTGGTTTCATGGACTTTGCAGTGCTTGAACAGTCAACGTCATTTGAAGTCATAAAACTTTTAAAAAACTGGTTTTCCACACACGGAATTCCAGTAATATTGGAGTCTGACAACGGACCACAATTTAGTTCCAAAGAATTTTCAAACTTTACAAAATCTTGGGACATACAACATCAAACATCAAGTCCTTATTACCCGAGATCAAACGGCCTTGCCGAAAGATACGTGCAGACAGCAAAGTCTATTTTGAAAAAATGCTCAAAGGACAATAGCGATATTTTTCTTGCCTTACTAAATTATAGAAACACACCAAGAAATGATGAATTAGAATCTCCGAATCAACGTTTAATGAGCCGAATCACAAGAAGTACAATACCGACATCAAACGAAGTATTAAAACCCCGAGTAGTAGCAAATGTACAAGCCAATATGAATAAACTAAGGAACACGTACAAAGAAAATTATGATGAAAGTACAAAACGCTCTCAGCCGATTCAACATGGTGATCGTATCAGAGTACAACGCGGGCATCGTAATTGGGTATCCGGAACAATTGAAAATGAAAACAAAAATACACCACGCTCCTTCTACATTAGAACTGACGACGGCAAACTCATAAGACGTAATTCAATTCACATACAACCAACAAAAGCATACATACCAGCACCACAAACAATTGTACCAGACATACCTGAAACCACAGGAACAACGGACACATCTCTTACGACAACGGCGGAATGTGAGATGACCAAACCATCATTACCAGCAATCAAGATGTCACGCTATGGCCGTACTATTAAAGAACCAGATCGCTATAAACCTCAAAATGGAAACTAGTCTACTCGCATATACTATACTTATTTATATTTAACAATGAATTAAAGTCATTATTTTATTGAAGTCATTTTCTTTCATATCTAACTTAAAAAGGGGGATGTCAACGGGTAGGAAACCCTGCCCTGTCATCTTACATTCTCTTATTACACTTATATTTATGTTTATCTATTCTCACCCACTATGTTACATGAATATCATCTACTTCAATAAAGTTCAGTTCATACTCAACAATTGTCGAGTTCACTACACCATTGACGTTGTAGAAGAAATATATTTTTAAATTAATATGCAGCAAAATATCGAAAACAAATTCACTTTTCAAAATAAAGTCTTCTATTTTCGAATTGGAAAAAAAAGGTTGAAGTTCCAATTTTAATTTTAATTTATTACAAATGTCTAGCACTTCCGTTGTCTATTTACAAGCATAATTTACATGTGATTTGGAACAATTTTAACGAAACCAAGGCGATTTCGTTTCTAAAAAAATTCAAAATTTTTCTGAATTTTTCCCTAAAAGTTCCTTTTTGTGTTAGCTTGATAAAAAAAAAAGTTAACTCTTCTGCGCGCTGATACGGGGGAGAATGTTGTTGGATAAAATGGGTAATTTTCAGTCATTTGGTGTGTTTTCTTTGTCCTCGCTGAGGTAATTTTGCTACCTTTTCAGAAGCGCTAATCGTTTTTAAGTGGCTTCAGTTAAAATCGCTTAACATCTCAACCAAAGTGATCGACATATTAGTTTAGTGGGAATAATTATTAGTACAGGGTGGCGCAAAATTACCCAAGGGGTTTGAATTCATTATAACTTTTTATTTAAGACATAACTATTATATTTTTCTTTATTATTCTATTAATAGAGAACATTTTTAATTTAATTATGAAAAATTATATCTCGCAACGGTGGCCAGTTTCTGGTTCGCATATTCATGGTCTTTCCAAATCATTTTCCATAACCTTTCGCAAAACTTCAGGAGTTATGTTGTTTATTTCGTCGCGTATATTGGTTATTAATTGCTGGATGGTTCTAGGCTTATTAATATAGACTTTTCCTTTCAGGTAGCCGAAAAGAAAACAATCTGGAGCGGCTAAATCCGGTGCATGGGCAAATAATTCGTTCACCAAAGCTGTCGCGTAAACGAGCCACTATGTCCCTCGAAGTGTGCCTATTTCTACGTCCTGTTGGAGCCAAAAAAAAAAAAAAGTCCAACATTGTCCGATATCGAACACCAGTGATGGAAACGGCGACCCGTGTTCATTTTCAAACAAATATGGGACAATTATCCTTTCCGACGAAACACCACACCAAACAGTAAATTTAAGTGGGTGCAATTGTCGCTGTTGAACTTCCCTTCCAGCCGTTTTCCTCTTAAAGAACCCATTTTTAAAAAATTACATGAGGTGTCAGGGGACACCCGGTTGGAACGAAGTTCCTTTCGCCATATTGTATGTACTATGTAGTTCCAAATACTATAATTTAAATGGATCTTTAAGAAAATATACTTTTTATAAAATGATAAACTTTTTTCAAGATTTTTTTTATTAAATGTATTTTTTAAAAATAGTATATTTTTAAGTCCTTTTTGTATGAATATGTCTTATATTTTCCCCAAACAGGTCCTTTCTTTAATGAGAGGTACTTCTTTTATTAAAAGCTAAAGTTTTTTTTAAGAAAAGGTACAATTTTCAATAAAAAGTTTTTTCTGTAAGAAAAATCCTATGAGTATGCATTTTTTTAAAAAGAAGTACTTTTTGAAAAAAAGGTACTTTTTAAAGATATGGTACTCTTTTTAGGAAAAGGTTATTGCTATAAGAAAATTTATTTACTTTCAGAAAGGCTACTTATCTCAAGAGAAGAATAGAAAAGATATTATTTTATTTTTAAGAATAGGTATTTTTAAGAAAAGGAATTTTTGTAAGAAAATGTATTTTTTGTAAGAGAAGGGATTTTTTTGAAGAAAAGGTTTTTCTTTCAGAAATTGCTTCTTATTTCAAGAACAGGTACAACGTCAAGAAGAAAAAATTATCGCAAAAAAATTTTTTGTTTTACATAAAAGCTAATCTGTAAAGAAAATATAGTTTTTTAAGAAAAGGAAATTTGTTGTAAGATACTGTACTTTTTTAAGAAAAGGTACTTATTTAAAAAAATTGCTTTTTTTAAGAAAATTTACTTTTTGTACGAATATTAACTTTTTTAAGCAAATACACTTCTTTAAGAAAGGTAATCTTTTTTAGAAAACGTACTCTGTTTAAGAATATGAATAGGTATTTGTTTTTTGAGAAAATTTCCTTTTTTTAAGAAAACGCACTTATTTAAGAAAATGTTATTGTTTTAAACTACTTTCCCTTTGGCTTTTCTAAATTTACTTTATATTCGGTTCAAAGCTACAATATGTAATAAACACGCTTCACATAGAGAACTTCCCATTAATTAATTTATGAATTAATTTTTCCCCATATGTTAGTCTAGACACAAACCAAACCAAAAGTAAGAGTGCTGCCAAATGTAATTCTATGCTATTACAATATGTAATAAACAGGCTCCATCTAGAAAACTTCCCTTTAAAGCAAACCAAACTAAAAGTATCAAATACAGTTGATAATAATGGGTTGTAATAAAGTAGTTAAAAAAAAGTTGTTTAACATTTTTTCATTTAGCCCTCATCCCGCAACGTGCGATAAGGAACTTCGTTAGAAAAATAAAATTATGATACCACATTCGGTTGTGAAAACCTAATTGATGCCATATTTGTACCAAATTTGGCTGTTGCACATGAACTGATGAAACATTCAGTTACTCCAACCGTATTTGGTACCAATTTCGGTTGTTGTGTCCGAATTATTTCCAAATTCAGTTGTTCCAACCGAAAATTTGGTTGACAGAAGGAATATAATTTACGATTCAGTTGTCACAACCGAATCAATTATGAAACGAGTTTGGTTGAATTGAATTTTAGTTGTGAGGATTAAATTCGGTCGTGACAACATCAATTCGGTTGTGGCAACCCCAATTCGGTGGTAACAGTCGAATTTACGGTTGATACAACCTCTTTTCGACCAATTAGTTCTCTGGGTGTAGGAAGCGAAAACCAGTATATGCAATGAAATTTGGAAATGATTTGGAATTGTCGACGAAATTGCATATCAAACTCTAACTGAAAACACAATCCGATCTCTTTAATGACGACTTCGTTAAAAGTCAAAATTTTCGCATTTTGGGGTTCAGAAAATACATGAGGATTGCTGAGAAACATTGACATACACACTATTTGGTGTAGATTTTGGGCTGGGTCATCATAGTCCAACCATTTATCTTTGAAAATGTGTCTGATTGGGCAATAAGAGGTAACGATCGCGACATTGCAATCTAGTATTTTTGTTCCGAAATTGCTTTATATTAATGTGGACTACATGTGGTTTCAACAAGATGATGGCACATGCCATATATCCTGAAAACAATGCAATTACAATACAATCTTGTATGAATTTTGGGAAACCCATTATATTGTAAATCTTTGCAAAACAATTAGTTTTTACTGGAATAATATAAAATTCAGGAAACTACACTTAATGGCATGACTAGTTTGGTACTCCTTGACAAAATCATCACTAGATGCCCAACTACTGTGCCTGAATTGGTTCCTTCGATCGTTTATACCCAAACTTCTAATGAAATTTATATGTTTGCCCATGTTCTCTTTTCATTTTGTGTGATACGTATGTATATTAAATCTGAATTCTTTGAATAACCAACGTTTTTGATTCTCAGAATATAAAGGAGATACTTCATCGACGTTTTAATTTAAATTAGTTAATTGACATGAATTCTTTAAAAACTCTCAACCAACCAACCTCCTCTTGTCGTCCTTTAAAGCTTATGCTTCAACTCATGGGAGAATTATCTATTTATAAACCAAAATATTATATTCCTAGTCATTTACTTATTAGAAATGTCTGATCAGACTCTGTCACAAATTCATATTGATAAAAAATAATCTTTTCAAATATCAATCAATATCAAATATAAACAAGACTACTGCTACCCATCCTCCGTCATTGCCAAAATTGAGGCAAACACCTAATAAAGCCCTTATAAATGAATACAAGGAAAAATAATAAAACTAATGACCATTATTGATACCCATATAAAATTGATTGATTATTGAATGCTCACCCAGACAATTCTTCGCAGGCTCTGTTCAGTTTGTTCCCTGCTATCAAATACCATCATAAACAACTCGCATAGGCAGATGCTTCCTCGGTACTGCCACGTACTTCTTTCTTTCATTCTACATCTCCATTACACCTCCTAGAGCAGATCATCAGCTTAATGATGACAATGAAATGAAAAGCAGAGGCACGCACACACTCCCATCCAAGCTCCGTTGGCTGTATGTTCGTTCCTCTACACTTTTCCAGTGACTGACAACAAAAGGCGAATGTTTGGACACAAATGATGACGAATTTGATTTTAGTTTTTTTTCCCTCCTTTTTTTCCTTGGCTCTGGAGCTATTTTGTCGTGAGTACGAAGTATCTGGTACATCTTGTGACTGAGATGTGTTCGTTCCATCTTGTGTGATGTATGTCACCCAATAGAATGTTAACTGTCATTGGATATGCGGAGTTCACAGCTTTTGTTAATACAATTGAGTGTGCAAAATATATGGGGTTCATTTACTCTGCTTTGCTTCTTTTTGGACGGTCTAATCTGAAATTCGACCGCCTGCAAGTCGAAATCATTCAGTGCAAATGATCAAAATGATGGCTCTATAAGAGTAAATGAAAACAATGACGAAGTGAAAAGAATCAAGGGCACAGTGGTGTGCGAGGTTTACATTTTCTTATTTTGAAAATAAATTTCGTGGAGAGAAGCATAAAGCCGGAATCACATTGCAAGCAACATTTTCAATTGGCGTTCGCAATATTAGCAACAGTTTACTTCGAATCGAGACGTTTGTTCTAACAGGTGATACCAGTATTACGGTCAATATATTCAGGCAACTATAAAATATATTTTGTGTTCGTGTCAAAGTTAACACAAATGTATTCCAAGAATAAAAGTAAGCCAGAAATTACAAAAACCAAATACATTTGAATTTGATTGTAATGTAATGAGCAGAACGAAAAGCAAATCATTTAAGTTGTTCTTAGAACACAACCTCTATTAGTTGCATCATGATTCAAATGTCACATCCAGGTTTGTATTTTGAATATTAAAAAATGTTAATGTATTTAAACATATATGCTATTAATAGATTACTAGATATATGCTATTAATAAAGTTACGTTTTATAATGCATCTTTTAACACAAATGGGTTAAATTTTCATTGATGTTTTAAGTTTGTAAATGAAATTCGAAGTACAGCGCCATCTGCCGCTTAATAGTATATTATTTATTCGAACAAATATGTTGCTGGAGTAGAAATAGACCAACTTCGGCGACAAATTTGAGTTTCATTTTTATAAAAGAAAACGAAAAGATATTATGTGAAATTCTGTGTGTGGGAACGAGTTGGCATGAGAAATGAAACTATCGCTTGCATTGTGAATGCAGCTTAAAAGATCCACTCAAAAAATAAAGTTTGATATTAAGAGCAAATAATATAGGCAACTACCAGCGGCAATTTGTTTTTATTTCAGCAAATGCACTGCTATAAAAACAAACTTTTTGCAAACCTATGCTTGCTGAAATAGTAAGATATTTTTGCTTTTCCCTTTTTAGCGGACTTTTCTGCTGTAAACATATTTTTATGAGTGTCTCAATGTTTGGGAATGATTACGCAGACCTGTTTTAAAACTAGGTTAGATCTATTTGAAGCATAACTGAAACTATTCAATCTGCATTTTCCAGTAAAATTTGATATTTTTGGCAGGGGGTAGGATCGTTTCAAAATAATTTCAAATAAAACACGTTGAAAAATTTCGGTCCCAGCAACATATTGCAGAAACCATGTACATGTTTGCAAGCATTGTTTTCGTGAATTGAAGACTTGCTGTTTTTTTTTTTTAATGTCTGTCACGTTTTTGATTTCAGGAGTTTTCAACCAAAATAAAACCCATTTGGGTCATAAAGACATTTATTATAACCTAAAAATGATTGTGTCCCAAATATGTCATATTGAATAGCAAACACAATGTGTTTGGGCACAAGTGTAATATATTAGCGACAAGCTACAAACACGTTATATTTGCACCCCAAACAACAAAAATAAGACAAATTATTCAGCGTGCAGAAAAGAAAACGTGAGAATCCCTACAAACAGAGAGCAGGGTGCGTCATAATTACAAACTTATTGGAGACTTACAATCTAACAACGGTTTGGAAAGATATCATTTGCCCATGATTTGTTAGTAAAGCCATTACGTCCACATCTGTTCCACATCCCCAGGCTCAGGAAGCATTATCGAGAAGTTGTTGGTAATAGCGAATTTGAATTCAGGAGCCAACTATACTCCTTGATATACATATACAATACAAACGTCACTTTGAACCACTGTACCCCTCAGCTAAGTTAGAGGCAAAGAGGGCGTCGAGGCCAAAAGTGACAAGCCTACCACGTTACCAGCATTAGGCACAGATTCCTTTTTTGCCAAGTCACACATTCCCATGCACTCACTCTACACCCAGGCACTTAGTCGTCGCCAGTGCTACAGACATTTGGATTGGATTCATTTGGTTTGCCAGTTTGTTTGCTTGACTGATTGCCGGGCGGACGGATGGATAGACGTCAGGAAGAGTGTACTGTCAAAGTGCATGCTGAGTGTGATTATTAATTTGAAAGCATCAACTTTATGCCATTTTCAAGAAATCTTTTGTTGTCAAAGATTTGAGCATTTCATTTTGGGGTGTGTGAGGTGGATTTGTCCGCATGAGTGTAAAAACGCACGTTTTCTGTTTCCATGTTCAGGACACCTAACAGTCAAAATACATACTATACACTCCATGATTGATGATTATCACTGAGGATGATTTTTCCATAGATGGTTTCAAATTCATTTGTATTGTAGTTCATGCTAGTGGTTTGTATTTTTGTATTTTTGTTATTTTGTTTTTCATTATCATTTCTATTTTATACGAGTAATGCAGTGGGTGTGTTAGACTAAGTTTCAATACAATCATTGTTTTATTTGTGGAATACAACAAATTTAAGGAAAATGAGCATCAACAAATGACCTTTTCAGATAATTCCGGTTTGACTTGATAAATTTTCATAAATTAGTAGGCGTTTTCATTCAATGGCAAATGGGAATTGTATTCCAGGAAAACAATACATTAGAAATGTAACAAGATTTTGTATTGTGATTGCGTGTTGATTAATATTCATAATGTCAATGATAGATATGAGGATATATTGCGTATTGTAGCCGTTAGATGTTAGCAAACAATAAAGTTGCATACGAATGTGGACATACTGGTTCTAAAGGAAACATTTTTGTCATAATTCACCTTCTGAAAGTTTGTACATATTCTGAACGTCCACATTTCAAGAGATCAAGAAAACATACATAAGTAAACGCTTTAGATGGAAACACTGAATTTAGTGCGTTCAATCATACGTTTTCAATATATTTTACGTGCGAAATGTATGGGTTTGGGGAAAAATGTTATTTATTCCATATGCTTGCATAGTTACCAGCTTTTAGCTCTTCTTTTTTGGTTGCTGCTCCTTTGTTTAGAAAAAAGAGCTTGGAGCTTTTTAGCGCTTTTTGTAAATTATTGCCCTTTTGTCCGCCCTTTTTTTAAAATATATTCGATGTTTATGATATTAGTATTATTTGCATCGTTATAAAATGAAGAGTCGTAGAACAAGACGTTTTTAAAAAATGAATTTGGTTAAGTTCTATTGGAAAAAAATCTTATTTGGAAAATTTTACTTCTCTTTTCATAGACTAGAGATTATAACTAGAGATGGCAAAATGTCGTAATTTTATCGTATAATCGGATGAAAAAAAAATCTTGGATTTCGCAACATTTTGAAAAATACAAAAAGTCACATTTTGTTCTGCGACTACTCAAATAATACATTACGCGTTTTCATTTAACTCTTCTGAACTCATTGGGTCAAAATGACCCAATTTCAAATGCAAAACTTTTTTCTCTGCATTACAAGTTATAAAGCTGCACTTTATGATATACTCAACGGCGTGGAAAACTATGGTTTGGCATGAAAACGATGTGTTTAGTTATTTTCGGGATTTCTCAAATATGGAAAATAGTTATATACATATATCTATTGTCCTTTGCGTCAATTTGATAATTCGGGAACACTCCGCCAAATGTCATACCAGCCATTGCTAAAGTTTCTCATTCAACCCCCTTCCTTCCTTAGGTGGCCACAAACAACCCAGAGGGGTTGAGGAATTTAGAAACTGAGGATAATATGTTTGTGCAACTGGCTCGATCTTCAACCACCTGCTTAATTTGAATGTCTGTATAGTCAGTATAAAAATACTGTATAAAAACTGTAGGTCTTAACCAAACGTTGTAAAACTATAAAGCGCACGCTCACTGGTTGTCAGAAGCTCTCCCTTATCCCTTCATGCGATGTAATAGGAATATATATATACATTAGGGTGGCATGCAGCAATTATTTTTCTCGGATTTTAACAAATGCCAAGCGGTTTCTTAAGCCTTTTATTATAAAACTAACGTGTTGAAAATTTGAGTCCAATCGTATAACTCTAAGCAGGTCCGACTTGTGGTCAAAGTTTTCGGGTTTTGGCATTTTGGGTGTAAATTTGTATAAACTAGAAATTTTTCATTTCTCAGTTCATTTGAAAAAACACATCCACATTGATTTAGTTTGACCGGAATATGAAGTGGTAAAAATTTGAGTAAAATCAAACCACCTTAGGGGTACAAACTCTTAATTTGAAAAAAATTCAAATTTCTATAAAAAAATTGATATATGGGTTTTTCGGGTTTTTCCCAAAAGTTGTATCTAACGGGTGTTTTTTTAAGCTAGATAGAACTTTAAATTGTAAAAAGTAACACAAAAAATTAAATTTTGATAAAACATTTTTTTTTATTTCTTTAAGTATACTCTGACAAATCATCATGAATAGACTCACGCGTGAACAACGCTGCCAAATTATCCAAATTTACTTTGAAAGTCAGTCGTCGATTCGCCCGTTGTTTTATCGCCAAATTGTGTTCAGCGATGAGGCTCATTTTTGGCTTAACGGGTTTGTTAATAAGCAAAATTGCCGTAAATGGAGTGAGACCAATCCACAAGAGACCCTCCAGACTCCATTACATCCAGAAAAATGCACCGTTTGGTGCGGCTTACACGCTGGTGGCATCATCGGCCTTATTTCTTTAAAAATGAGGCCGGAGCTCGGGTTACGGTCAATGGAGATCGTTACCCCACCATGATCAATGATTTTCTGTTCGAAAATATGGATGACATTAATCCAGACGAGATGTGGTTTCAACAGGATGGCGCTACGTGCCATACGGCGATCGCAACCATCGACTTATTGAAATCAAAATTTGGCGATAAGTTGATTTCGAGAAATGGATCTGTCAATTGGCCTCCACGGTCGTGCGATTTGACACCTCTCGATTATTTCCTGTGGGGCTACGTGAAGGCACTGATTTATGCTGATAAACCAGCAACAATTGACGCCTTGGAGGCCAGCATTGTTCGTGTTATTCGTGACATACGGTCAGCAGTGCTCGAAAAAGTGGCCCAAAATTGGACGTCCAGAATGCGCTTCGTCAAGAACAGCCGCGGTGCCCATATGCCCGAAATCATTTTCAAATGTTAATGTCACGTATTGATCTTTCGAATAAAAAAAAAATTTTGATTACAATTTAATTTTTTGTGTTATTTTTTACAATTTCAAGTTCTATCGCGCTTAAAAAAACACCCTTTATATAAAAAAAAAAAATCAATCCGGATACCAACGCCTTCTAGGAGAAGTCTATACGCTTACAATAAGGTATAACACGATATAGTCACTCAACTGTTTCAGGATGATATGGTGCGGCAAAATAGGCGATCCCGAGGAAAATTCGTCAAGATGGCCAAATATAAAAATTGAAAAAATGAACTACAAATATTAGTTGTGTGCTGCAGCTGATTCTATAAAATCGGATAGTACAATTGGTTACAAACACCGGTTTTAGAATCCTGTTTAACCGGCAATCAAACATCTGTTTCCATAAAACTGTTAATAAATCCAGATTTGGTTATTGGAACCGGTCTTTTATTTTAGTATTTGGAACCGGGTTTTTACAAATCGACCACAGTACTTGGAAAAATATATAGAAGAATATTATTTTTAATTTTCGTAAAATGTGAATATGTATGCTTTCCATATATTCGTGTGAATGATATTTATATACTTTATACTGTTTCACAAATTTGTATCTCACTTTCTGTTTAAAATAACAGTTGTTCTGAAATGTCCTTGTGTAACATTTAAATATAGTTTCTCTTTTACACCAAATGCTCTTGCGAAATATCGAATACATGACGTTGTAACAGGTGTTTTTGTAACAGAAACTAAATTATGATTACAGTGACTAATATTTCGCCACGAATTCGTACTTTTTATGAGTTGTATTTTCAATTTGAGATGAATCAAATTTCAGAAATACTCAAATTGGTTAGTACAATTAAATATCTGAAGTCACAACTTCAGTTTAGTAAGACAAATTTTTAATTTATCAATAACATCGACAAATAATTCTGATGAATCATAATTATGAGTACTAATCAAAATATAGAATTTTCCATAGAATTTCGAATGCTTGAAATGATTTCCAACTAATATTTCCCTGTGTGTACGATTTGGTAGATATCACCTGTACAATTGGTGCCAACGCGGATTGTCACGAATGTTATGTGCCGTGTTGAAGAGATGTGGAAAGTCTGAGGATAATCGGTCAATATCCTACCCAAAAAACCTCCTGTGGAATTTAAGACGGAAGTTGAATACAGAAGTACATCGCAGCCGCTATTCATCACTTTATTCATTTATCTACGGTATGTGTTGTTGTTGATGTCTGAAGGGGCCAGATATTCGTACCGCTTTATCATCAAGGCATCCAGCGGATCTTAACCATCCTCCTTGGGTGTCCTAAAATGTAGTAGGAATGGAAAATTGGACGCTGTGTTTGTTTCATACAATTGATGATAAAATTACATAACAAGAATAAATTAAAATGCGAAATCCATCCATGAAATGTATTCGTTTGCTATTTATTTATGAATAAATATGAAATTATATATATCCTTCTTGGTTATAGGAACGAAAAAAGGACTCTCCCAGACTTCTTTCTCTCGTATGCCCTTCACTTTAAAGCCAGTATATTCATATGTCTAAACACACAGCTTATAATCTTGGAAATTGAATATTATTATGCTTTAAAATATTCTAGTATGTTGACATATACAAATCGTTCATTATTGGGTGGTGCCAAATTAATTCTTCCTAACGGCTATACGATTCTTTCGTAGCGTGTTACCTTAACTTAAATACAAAAAAAAATGGTGCCCCATAATATCCAATGAAGGGATTGGGAAGAGCTTGTCACAATCAGTGAAATGTGCGCTTTCCAGGTTTTCCACTCACTGATTGGGACCCACAGTTTTCCACCGGTTCCGAACGGTATTTTGAGAAGATTTTTCATGGCTAAGTACTCGATAGTGTCGCCATCACTAAGCGAGGAGACCGTCGTCGAAAGAAATGTAAGGTGGTCTGAGCAGGGATCGAACCCACGTTCGCATGTACAAGAGCCGCGCATGCTAACCATTGCACCACCGACGGCTACTACCGTATATAAGTTACGAAAAAATGCCCCTCCCTAGTAGACATTTAAATTTTTTATAAAAAATTTTTAATTATTGATTTATGTCTTGATTTAAGTGTTGATTTATGTATTTTTTGTTAAAATCTAAGACTGTTCCGAGAATTAATCAAGAACTTTTCTCTCCGTAAATATTAACGAAATATTTAACAAAATATTTTAAATTTCCCATTTTTCTTTATCTTAATATTTAACATTTTACGTTTTAAAGAACACATTTGAGAAAACTGAAACCATAAAATAAATATGTCTTTTCGAAAATCTATGTGAAGAGAAATTGTTGCTGCTAAATCGAATCTGCTGATAGCAACATGTGAACCCAATGTCTGAAGTGCTCTTTCGACAGTCGGCACAGAAGATTCCATACGCCTGCGGCATCATACACCGCATACTAGGCCACGGCCATGACTACTAAAAAGCAATAGCAATGGACAAACACGACTAAATATATAAATCAAAATACGGCAAAGCATCTGCACGAATGACCTTCAATAACAGGCCACACAACAAGCCGTCTCGCCTGATTTTAATATTCTGACATTATACACATTAGTTTCACCTTTACGCAGAGGAGCTACATAAATAAATGTCTTCAATCATGATGCAAACATCAACACCATCATCCGCATCTTCTCTCTTCGGGCACTTATCTGTAAAGCCCATAAACAATTTAAATATGTATTTTGGGAAGGCGTTGCAAAGCAGAAACGCACATGTACCTGCATATATTACCTTACTCCACCGCAGATACAATGAAAATCATATTTTCTTTGTTGCCGCCAAGTGGCACTAGAGTGAATAGCATAAAGCCTAAGTGAACTTAATATTTGCTATCACCGAGCACATCGCATCAAGTCTAAAGCTTCTTAAGAAATTTCATTTGCTTATGTACATCCTATGATATTCAGCCACACAAACAGAGGCTGAATAAACATCATTCAAAATAAATGCGTATATACTACGTAGCTATACGAGTCTATACATACATACAGATACACTTCATATATATACTCGTATAAACCTCTAGGAGAAGCGGATGAAGTCGGTGGCTTAGCTGTGTAAAAGCTGAGAAAAACTGTTCAGGAAACGTAAACAAACTTAAGGAAGATGAAAAATACACACAATTGTCAACACCAAAACTAACAAGAGCACAAAAAAGAGAAGGAAATAAGTAGAAAAGACACTTTTCAATAAAACTTATGTACGCATTCTGCATTTTTTGTTAAAGGATGGCTGTGTTTAAAGATGCAATGCAAACCTTGCGATCACACGCAGTGGGGACGAATTTTAAGACGACTTTTGTATACAGTACTGGTATTGAGCAGTGTTTCATTTCGTTTACAAATAAGAAACCTATAATGTTTCAAATTTTTACAGTGGGCAAGTCTGCAATTAATATGGATCAGGAGCACAGAAGCCAAGATGGGATCGATAGACAGAATGTGTAATAAATTATGATATTTATATCTTCTACAGACCACGATAGTGTATTCAAATCCGAAACCGGTTAAACGGTTAACCGAATTCCAGCCGGTTAATCGTACTTTGATTTCGTGCAAACTGCAATTTTCGGAGAACCGGTATCATGTGTTATTTCAAATCGATTAACCGGGTTTCGATTTTTAAAGAACACAGAATATCAAACCTCACGTCCGTTCAATTGCTCTCTATAGTTACTGAACCCATCAGAAAGACAGATAAGACTTTGACAACGACTTATTTCGCCGCCTGTTTCCCGTGCTGCGAGTGAGCGGTACAAGAGGCTAAGAAGGTAGGAAAACCAACTATTTAGGCGGAAAAAATTGCAGTGGGAACAGAGGGAGAGCGCGAACCCCGAATTATGCAGGATAGATGGTGAATTCCGAATATTTTTCCAGAGCGTAAGAAAATCGAATAACGGGCCTAATGGGCTGCCCTCCTGAAAGGACGAGAATGGAAATCTGAAGACTGATAAGCAGTGTGTGCTCAAAATGTGGAGAGACCACTTTTCAGCACTATCCCACTCAGATTCTACCACTGAAGATTAGGAGGTAATGATAGTCGAAGATAGTGTAGATTAAACCCCCTTGCCCAATTCAACCTAGGCGAGATTAGAACGGCGATCTCCCGGCCTAAGAATACTAAAGCCGATGGGCTACCCGCTGAACTTTTTAAGGCAGGTGGCGAAGGACTGCTACCCCACATACATTGACTTATATGCGGTATATGGCTAGGGGAATCTATGCCTGACTATTGGAGTCTCAGTGCAGTATGTCCTGTATTCACAAAGGGTGATCCGTGTGTCTGTTGCAACTATAGCGATATCAGTCTTTTATCCATCAAGTATAAGGTCTTGTCGAGCGTATTATATGAAAGATTAAAGCCAATTATTGAAAACCTGATTGGACCTTATCAGTGTGGTTTTAGATCAGGCAAATCCACAACTGACCAAATATTCACGCTACGCCAAATCCTGGAAAAGACCCACGAAAAGCAAATCGATAAATACCATATTGTTGTCGATTACAAAGCTAGTTTCCATAGCTCCATGCGAAGAAGATTGTACAAAGCTATGTCTGAACTTGAGATTCCGGCAAAAAAGATCCGCCTCTGTAGAATGAATCAGCAGCGAAAGTGGGGAAAGATCTAACCTAACCATTCTCTACCAAGCGAGGATTCAGACTAGGCGACACATTTTCGTGCAATCTCTTCAACATCTTAATGGAGATAATAATGAGAAAGGCCATTAACATGAAAAGCCATATGTTGCTGGCGTATGTTGACGACATAGACATGATCGGGTGAAATTTGCGAGAGGTTACTGCAGCATTTTCAAGAATCGAGAAGGAATCAGCGAAGGTGGGTTTTTCTGTTAATGGGGGCGAGACAAAATTGATGGTGTCAATGACTGGAGAAACCTCTCGACTTGGTCCGCACTTGAACGTTGACAACCGATATAATTTTGAAGAGGTAGATGAATTTGTCTACTTTGGATCCGGCGTTGACAAGGACAACAACCTCTGCCTGGAGATAAATAGGGGAATTGTGCAGTTTAAAAACAAAGCCCTTTCTCGACGGATAAAGGTCCAGCTATACCACGCTCTGATTTTACCAGTTCTGGCATAGGGCTCCGAAACTTGCGTCATATGGCAAACGGATGAAAAACACCGAGTAAAAACGGCGAGTGCCGACGTCGCTGGAACCAAGAGCTATATAATTTATGTTCTGACGTGGACATAGCTAGACGAATCAAATTAGGACAGGTGCGGTGGCTAGGCCATGTTATGAGAATGGGTGAAGATGAACAAGCTCGTAAAGTTTTCGATAACGTCCCCGATCGATGTAGGAAAAGAGGACGACCAAGACTCCGCTGGAAAGACCAGGCAAAAGAATCCCTCCGTATCCTTGGTATTACAAACTGTTGAGAAACGGCGAAGGATAGTGCCAGTTGGAGGAATTTGTTGAAATTTGTTTAATTTGTTTGTTTAATTAATATGTATGTGTAAGACGTCTGACCTCATGAGGTTGTAAAATAGTCAATAAAAGTAAAGTAAAACAATTTCCGCAAATAAGTTGTCCAATGGAAATTGAAGATATATCTGCCAAATCCAATGTAGATGTAAGTTCCGCAGCAAATGACAACACAAGAAGTATTTTAGCAGAAATGCATAAAACAATCAACAGTATTCACAATCCTAATAAAATTACAAAACGTTTAAAGGAAAATTTAATCAATGAAGATTTTGCCTATTTTAATATTTCAAATAAAAGAACAGGTAGGTTGAATAATGGCCACAACTGGTTAGCGTCGTTCTAGTTGCCCTACGAAGAAGGCGTCAATGTGCATCACAGAATTTGATGACGTACAAATAAAAATTAAAGTGAAGATACACTTTTAGAGTATGTTTTAACTTCTAACCTCAGGGCAGCCCTTCTTTATTATAATAGATAAACAAGATGTCAACTTTGAATCACAGGACTCCCCTCAGTTGATGAAACTGTGGGAGGTGTCGAGTGAGCACTTATTTCCAAACATCAGACAACAAACTGGACCAAGTACAAATAAAGTTTGGCCGGTAAAAAAATACTCCTCTCTCCGAACCAGCTAATATCGCTGATGATGACGATCTAACCGATGCTCTCACTTTAACAGAACAGCTGAATCCGCATGCCCCACATAGTCTTACCAGGGTAAGAAGAAACCTCCGCGGTAGAACAAAGATCTGCGCATCCGGAGATAGTCCACACCCAGCGAACTAATTGTTTTAAAAGCGGTTGTAGCAACCGTAAATTTGGTTGTTACAATCGTATTTAGGTTGTCACAACCGAATTGAGGTTGTTACGACCGAATTTAGTCCCCACAACCGTAATTTGGTTGTAGCAAGCTCGCTTCACAACTGATTCGGTTGTGACAACTGAATTTTCAATTATATTCGTTTAGTCAACTACATTTCTAATATTTCGGTTCTAACAACCGAATTTGAAATTAATTCGGATATAACAAACGAAATTGGTACCAAGTTTGGTTGCAGTAACCGAATCTGGCATCAATTCGGTTGTATTAACTAAATTTGGCATCAATTTGGTTGTAACTATCGAATTTGGTATCAATTCGGTCACAATAACCGAATCTAGCCTTAATTCGGCTGCAACGACCGAATTTGAGGCCAATTCGGTTGCTGTAACCGAATTTCTCATGAATTATTTAGGTGCAACCGAATGAAAAGGAATGCACATAATTCTATGTATTTCAATTCCTTTAATGAGGTTGCGTCAACCTCCAATGAGGTTGTGTCAATCTCCAATGAGGTTGCGTCGAACTCCAATTAGGTTGTGCCATCCTCTAATGAGGTTGTGTCAACCTCTAATGAGGTTATGTCAACCTCTAATGAGGTTGTGTCAACCTCCAATGAGGTTGTGTCAACCTCTAATGAGGTTGTGTCAACCTCCAATGAGGTTGTGCCGGGGTTGAGACAACCTCTTAATTCGGTTACGGCTAATTCGGTTGTCTCAGCCGAATTTTTCTGTGAGTGTAGCAGAAAGCTTTTTAATAATGCAAAGTAGCAGGACAAAATGAGACTGGAATGTCTTTAAAGTGGAATGTGAAAAATAATATAACAGCGATTTAAGATCTTCAAAGAGGAGATCTTGGACTTATTTTTTGAAGCCACTAAAAGTGCGTCTGGGAATACCAGATTGCGCAAAGTATATCCTGCTTAACATACACTAACCAGGAATCTGCGCCGAAGACCAAAAATGACTTCAGTCCTAACCAACTTTGGGAGGGCTTATTTTTATCTGGTGCGCACAATGGCAGAACAATTCTGTTGAACCGCAACCGAATTAGAGTTAGTCACAACTGAATTAGAGGTTGAAAAATTTTAACAGTATCTGCAAATTTAGACATTTCTTAATAAACGCAACAATAATTGTTGGTTAAACTGCGACAAATTTTTAATAATCTAGAATTTACACGGCTGGTTTGAAATATATACAATTATGTTGTGGTAAACAAATTGAACATGAATTGGGTTGTACCATCAGAATTCATGAGAAGTTCGATTTCAGTAACCAAATTTTTTATAAGTATTGTTGCTGCAACCGAATTGCTACCAATTTCGGTTGTGGCAGATGAATTGATACCAAATTTAATGAATGCAAACGACTTGATGCCCAATCCGTTTATTGCAACATAATTGATGACAAATTCGGTTCTTGTAAACGAAACAGTTGTTATAACCAAAACTAAAATAAAGGTTACTAGCGTATGTTATCCGAATTTTTGTCATGGGGACCAAATTCACCAGCGATAGCATCAATTCCTTTATGGTAACCGCAATTCGATGGCAACAACCGAATTTATGGTTGCTACAATTTCTTTTTAAACAATTTATTATGTGCGTTCAGCACGCTTAGTGTAAGGGAAGATCTTCGGAGATAGCTATTGAGATACATAGCTAAACTGTTTGCTGCTAAGGACTAAACGCTGGAACCCGTCCTTGACATTGCGGGCTAGTGCAATAGAATTAGGTTTATGGAACCTTTGGGTGAACGTGGATCTTAAAGAGGTTGAAATGGTCACACTGCCCTCAATCAGGTAATTCAACAGAGCAAAACCTCAAGAAGCGGTCTGGTCCCCACTTCTGTGCAACATTGCGCGAAATGGAATACTAGTCACTCCCGAAAATTCAAGTGAAGCAGTTTTTGCATCCCCAGATGATGCGCCATGAGTATACCAGACAGCCTCCAGAGCAATTAACAAACTTTGTGCATAATCTCAGTCAATACAGAGACGGTCCATTTCATCCAAAGATATACGTATCCTACAATGGGAGGTAATTACCTGGTTTCTACTTTGAACAACAAACTTTTGGGTTTAATGATGCCCCATAACCGCGTTCATAAAAAGAATATGCTTGGAAAGCTTCATTCGTTTTCTTTGTAAAACTGTTTAAAAAATTTAAAATTTACTACAAAATTAATTGTAGAGAACACGATGAAAAAATTGTCTTTTTTTGTTGTTTCGGATGCAAACATAACGTGTTTGTAGCTTGTTGCAAATTTGGTATACTCGTTCCCAAACACATTGCGTTTGCTACTCAATATAACATTTTTGGGCGCAATGATTATTAGGTTTTAACATATGTATGTGTGACCCAAATGTGGAATTGTTTGTTAAAAACTGCTGAAAACAAAAAAGTGAAAGATAATAAAGAAAAGCAGCAGATATTCAATTCACGAAAACTGTACTTGCAAACATGTACATGGTTCCTGCAATATGTTGCTGGGGCGCTTATTCTTCAGCGTGTATAAGCTCTTAAGTACTCCAACTTACCTCAAAAGTGGGTTTTCAAATTAAGTCAAGATTTTGAGGTCATTAGGAAAATTCACATTATAATTTGTTTTTTAATTTGAGTTACCACTAAAAATTTAAATTCAAATAATTTAAATATCATTGGAAATTATACGTATTTTCAAAACATTTCCTTCTTGTCAGCCAGTTTTGGCTTTTAAATATTTTGTATGCACAGGTTTATGAATTTGAAAGTACTACGAAGCAACACCAAGCGAAGCCCCAAACCTTCACATATAAAATGCCAGGGGGTTTCCTTGTAACAGCTGTTGCTCTTGGTACTTGGTGTACTAGCAGAAAACAGATTACAATGAAGGAATAAGCGATAACTGGCTAGAAGTAGACCATGTTTTAAGTACATTTAAACGATATTTATGGCTGTTTGATTGATGACAATGTTTTTTATATTACGTTTGATGCTTGTTTTTACCGTCTAAAAGTCGAAATCTATGATAACTCCTACTAGTCCAGTGCCGTTGAAACGTTTGCAGTTCAAGAAAAATAGCTACTGAATACTCCTGCTATATTTCTCTTTGCAAAATGGTTGTAAAACAGAATATTCTGGCTATTCTGTTTATTATTCTGTTCCAGTTTATTCTGTTCTGAAACAAATTCCAAATAATTAAAAACATTTCAATATTTAATTACAATTGATATCCAATTTTACAGCCTGCATTTTCATTGCCAGAGCCAAGGGGTTCCATGAAACAGCAGCTGGAAATTTGATACAGGATATAATTTCGCAGAGAATGAGCGATAGGTGAATTGAAAAAACGGATTTTAAATTTGATGTTATTGGCACTTGTGACTTTTTAAACATCTTTATATGCAATAAATTAATTTTGATTTGAAGAACACAACAATTTTCTTTAATATTTATTTGTATTACATCCAAATTCTGGCAGAAACAACTGGCATAAAAACCCGAATCAAAACTGTCGTTAGCCCAATTACTTTCGACGAGAATTCGTGGAAACTGAAACTCACATACATAATCTATATCTTACTCTATGGCCAGAGCAAATGGAAAATTAAAAAGAGACCTGTTTTTGTATTCCCTGCTAAACTCATTTTTCGATCACTTTCTATGGGAGCTAAGTGATATTAAGCGATTTTTTTAGAAACTCACGCTTAACATTTAGTTTTAATTGCGAAAAATTTTAATTATTTTGCATTTCCATTAGATAAAGTACTGCAAATTAAAATCCAATGCAAATTACAAAGTCCCAACACTGCGTCTTTCATGACCAATACAAATGTGATATTTCGATGCAGCATATTGTAGGAAATTTACGGGCATTGGAATCGCACTAAATTTAGGAGTCCAATCGTCCATAGATTCAAATTCTTTAACGGTTTGCTGGAGTAATCATATTTTATAGTTAAGCAATTGTAGCCAATTTACGAAATTTATCAATTTTTCATTTGATTAATTAAATTCGATTTTATCGGCCTTTTTTATTTAGCTCTATTTCTTAGAAATTTAGAAGTTTCACAGGCAGGGTGGATCACGAAGATGATTTTCGATTTGACTGAAATTCTAAAATTGAGAATTTTGAAAGCAGCTCGACTCTAAAGCGAACCACAGACTACTCATCCATGAGCATCGTTGATGTTTATTGTTGGTTTACCGACCTTTATCACTGTCATGTTCACAAAATTTTTTTGTATTTTTTTTTTTTATTCGGCCTTTTTATTGGTACTTTTTATTTTATTATTCAAGCTCAAGCCCATCTATATCTCTATAAATAGAGACATAGTTTTTTAAAAAAGAAGATGCTTTGCAAATGCATCCTCATGATTCCTGGCAAACCGTATAGCTATTTCAGATCTAGCCACAGATTTTCATCAGCGATTGTTTGGAATGCTGCTTTTAAAAAATTCTCATCAAACTAAATGCAAACAAAGACTCATCTGAATTGAAAATTTTCCAAATGCGAAATTTTCAAAATGAAAGTGTGCGAAAAATATCGCACTTAAAACACACAAGGAAACATTTGCAAACAAGTTTTTTCCATCTCCAGTGAACCATCGGTCCCCATTCGAAATGATTTTTGATGTTGACTAAGAGACAACACAATATTTACAGGCAACTGTTTTTGCTCTACGTTCATCAGGGATAATTTTTTTTATATTTATTCGGGCTTTTTGTTGGTACTTTTTATTTTAGTATTCACGCTCAATGCCATCTATATCTCTATAAATATATATAGTTTTTTTTAAAAAGATGATGCTTTTCAAATGCATCCTCGTGATTCGTTTCAGACCTAGCCATAGATCTTCATCCAGAAAGACTCCATGGGACGACAAGGTGCATTGGTGGGACCAAACTTCTTTGAAGAAAAAGGTGTAACAGTAACTATCACTGGGGACCGTTATGTTGAAGGGGTTTTTTACTCAGAACTGAGCGGAAGACGTATCCGCTTTAATAGCATTTGGTTCAGGCAAAATGGAGCAACTGCACATATAGCCAGACCGGTTATGGTGGACCTCCAATGAAAATTCCCAAACAAATTAATATCCAGAAACTCCACTTTCCGTTGGCCCCCAAGATCACCGAACGTGACTGCACTAGACATTTTTTAATGGCGTTATTTCAAGCAAGTGTGGCCGTCGGTGGTGCAATGGTAAGTGTGCGCGCCTTTTGTACATGAAATGCTGGGTTCGATCCCTGCTCTGACCACCTTAAAATTCTTTTCGACGGCGGTCACCTCGCATAGTGACGGCGACACTATCGGGTAGTTAGCCATGAAAAAGCTTCTCAAAATGCTGTCCGGAATCAGTGTAAAACCTGTACGTCCTTATCAGTGAGTATAAAACTAGGAAGCGCACATCTCACGCGTTGTAAGAAGCTCTCCCCAATTCCTTCATGGAATGTAAGGGGAAACCATTTCATTTGTTTTATGTCAAGCAAGACGTGTATAAAACAGAACCAAAGAATTTGACTGAATTGAAACAATCTATTAAATTAATAATTGAGACGATCCCGACTTCAGCCCTTCAGACCGTAATGAATAATTTTCTGATCAAGTGTCGCATATGCGTGGATGAGCGTGCAGGTCATTTACGGTCTATAATGTTCAAAAGCAATTATTTATGTAAAATAAAATTTAATTTTCTATATGAAATACATTTATTCAAAAAATTACATGAGGTGTCAGGTGACACCCGGTTGGAACGAAGTTGCTTTCGCTATATATTATGTACTAGTTAGTTCCAACACGCCTAGGAGCCCGCTTAAAATACGTTAAGAAAAGATACTTTTTGTAAAATGGTAAACTTTGTTTAAAGGAATTTGAAATTTATGTAAGAATATGCATCATAATTTCCCCAAAAGGTCCTTTTTAATGAAAAGGTTCTTTTTTTTATTAAAACCCAAATTTTTTTTAGAAAAGGCACTATTTTTAAGAAGAAGAACGTTCTGTACGAAAAAGCCATAAGAGTATGGATTTTTTTTTACAAAGAATTACTTTTTAAAGAAGTGGTACTCTTTTTAGGAAAAGGTTATTTTTTTAAGAAACTGTACTTACTTGTACTGATGTACTTACATATGAATTAAATGTACTTCTGTACTTATCTCAAGAAGAGAACATGCATTATTTTATTTTTAAGAAAAGGTACTTTTAAGAAAATGCATTTTTTTAAGAAAAGGTATTTTTTAAGAGAACGTAAGAGAAGAAAATGTTTTTTAAAAATTGGATTTTTTTGGTCAAGAATAGATTTATTTTTAAGAGTAAGTACTTGTCTCCAGAAAAGTTATGTTGTTTCACAAAAAGTGGCTTCAAAACTTTAATTTAAAAAGGCAATTTTTTGTAAGAAAATTTACTTTTTTTAGAAAAGGTACTTATTTAGAAAAATTTATTTCTTTAAGAAAATGTACTTTTTGTATGAAAATTTACTGTTTTCAGCCAATGTACTTCTTTAAGATAAGGAAATTTATTTAAGAAAAGGTATTTTGATTAACAATACGAACAGGTACTTTTTGATGTGTTAACATCTATAGGCGCGGGTAAAGCAATCTATCAAAGTGAATACATGCAAACAACACACAGCGTTAGCAGCATCACATACGTGGTTGTTGTACAACAATAGTCTCTGCCTGAAAATAAGTATGATGGTATTGATGTAGGGGCAGCGAATAAACAAGCAGGTCGTCGTCGCCAAAGAGTATTGAATAGTATAGAGAACAAAACGATCGAATTGTATGACTCAAAAGCCCTGGCGAAATCTGGCGAATGATGCAAAACGAATTACTCTCATTCAATTAGAAAAATGTTCATGACTTGTAAGCTTGTAGTATGAATTTCTCATACATTAACCAAAAACTAACAAAAAATCGGTCATAAAAATTCAAATTCAAATAAACCCTCTTTTTGTTATAGCTTGGTCCATTCATAATTTTGATGCCTTTTGAAACATGTATGCTTTTTGTATAGTTTTATGTAATAACATTGGCGAAATGGTGCATTTATATTGAAATATTCTATAAAGATAATAAGACTCGTTTATGCTCGTTTACTCAGACTCTCTACATAAGAGCGGAAAAAGAGCACAGCAAATACTTTTTGTCGTCGCTCTGTTTATGCCAAAACAAAAACAATTATTTCAGTGAGCTAAATATTGCTTTATTTATGTTAACAATATTACATATAATGTTAAAGCATATGAAGGAAAAAGAAAGTGCAATAGCAAAAGAGCCTCCGGCACAAAAACTATTTTTTTTTTAATTTCTAATGTAACATTTACTAATGTGTTCGTAGAAATCGAACAGGTATCGTGTAACAAAAAGGTGTTAACACATCGCCCGTGGGTTCGAACATTCATTGACTTTTTTTTTTGATAAAATTTACTTTTTTTAAGAAAATGCACTTATTTAAGAAAATTTTCTATTTTAATTAAACATCTTTCACTTTGGCTTTTCTACATTTACTTTTTATTGAGTTCAAAACTACAATAGTATATACTAAATATTGGTTACAGGATCCATCTAGGAAACTTCCCATTAAACAAGAGATTCCCCAACATATGTTAGTCTAGACACAAACCAAAGCAAAAGTTCGCAATATAATTGATAATACTCGGTTGTAGCATAATAGTGTTAAAAAAGTGGTTTAAGTTTTTTTCAGTTAGCCCCCATCCCCCAACGCGCGATAAAGAACTTCGTTCCAAAAGTTATTTGAATTTCTTATAGTAGCACACTTGGTGTACCACCAATCACTTTTAAAGTGGTTTCCAAATATTTAATATTTTCCCAGAATCGAACCCTTGAAGAGTTTTTGAACAAATCCAACACTTTATAAGTTATTACTGTTTACAGCTTTACAAGGCGCATACCTTGTCGCTCTATTTGACAGAATGAGTGGCTGTGTTGCTAAAAGTTATTTTCCATTTCACAGAATTATGCGTTCGGTTTGTGTGAATGAGATTTGAATCGGAACTTGTTACTTGGAATCGTGTTTGGAAATATTGTATTTTGAGGATTAGTTTCCTTCTCTACTTTATAATGGGACGAAGTAAGCTTTAAACCAATTTCCAAACGTGATTCCGGGAAAATAAAATTTATGCGCAATGAGTTGATATATTTCAAGCAGGCGATTATTTTAAACACACTTAAAGCATTTGCCAAAACTGAAAATGTTTGTAAAACTTTGTATTGAATTGTGTTTTAAAATAAATTCTTGTAAAATTTAGTTAAACCAAAAATCAAGATATCGGTTCATCGAATTCGGTTCATCGAATGAACAAAGCTTCAAAAGCCCCGTTTTACGACTAACCGCGAGAGATTCGGTTAACCGGGTTCGTTATTATAGCCACAACACCTGGTCTGTTCAATATTTATATATTTCTGTAGTTCTTTGATTAAGGTTTATTTTACTTATATGTATATGAAAAACTCTTCACCAAAAAACTGTTTTTTTTTAATATCGCTTTTTCCCGAGTGTCTGTACGCACTTTGTTAAATCATTTACAAACATGCTATATGAAGACACATTTCTTAAGAAATCCTTTTCTTTTCGTTGCTGCCCTAGTAGTTTTATTACTTTACTCATATCCTCATCGTTTTTCATTGGGAAGGAGTTCATTTTAAATAAAGCACAAACATCCGCACCCTCTATCTGCGTGTCACTTACCGTGTGTGTATATTATATGCATTGCAAAATTCCTTCAGGGCTATAGCTGGGGATATCAAAAGATGTAGCAAAAGCATTACTGATATTGCAGTGGAGAAAGCTGCATCCATTTTTACCCAGTTTCTCATTTGACATTAAAGGAATTGAACTTTGACTTGGTCGCAGCATACAAAAGAATCAAATTATGTTGGCACAATGCGGCGATGAACTTTATGGATAGGATGATATACAAATGATTATGATGATGGTGATGTCTTGGCTTGAAACTATTGAATAATATAATATACAATAGAGGAAGATATATGTCTGTAGTAGACTTGCGTTAATATTGACATGAGTTAAGACTTAGGAGAAATTTGCTTGAGGGATAATGATTATACACATACAAATAATAGTCGGATTGATATCGAAATTAAATCAGACTGATGGGTTTCGTTGGTGGCCGTCGGTGGTGCAATGGTTAGTGTGCGCGGCTCTTGTACATGAGATCCTGGGTTCGAACCCGGCACTGACCACCTTCAAATTTTCTTTCGGCGGCGGTCACCTCGCATAGTGACGGCGACACTATCGAGTATCTAGCCATGAAAAAGCTTCTCAAATTACCGTTCGGAATCGGTGTAAAACTGTAGGTCCCAATCAGTGAGTGAAAACTGGAAAGCTCACAGCTCAGTGATTGTGAGAAGCTCTCCCCAGTCCCTTCATGGGATGTAATGGGAAACCATTTATTTATTTTTTATGGGTTTCGTTAAATAAACTTTTCCAATTTGAGTGATATGATTTCTAAGCGATGTTTCGGCCATTTGTACCTCTGTCAAATATTTATATGTGCAAAATAATTTTTTTCTTTCCTTGTGAAAACTAATGTCGGCCATTTAAATTTTTTTTTCGAAAATATCCCTCTCTCTTTATCATATTCTTTTTTCTCTTTTCGACTTTATTTGTACTCCCGTTATCTATGATTATCGATGTAAGTTTTCAATTCAATACAAAATAATTATATCGCACCCTAAATACAAAATTGTCACAACTCAAAATTTCGAGATTTTATTTTTTGCTTAAAAACAATCACCGAGGACAAGTTATATCTGCTGTGAAAATCTGGGGTCAGTTTCTCTTCCCTTTCGCCAAACATAGACATATTAATACTGGATTTCATATATTTTTTAACTTTCCACCTCAGTTTTTTTCCTCTACTGAAAATTTCTCAATTTTGAGTTGTGACACTTTTGTATTTAGGGTTAAAGTGTCAGGAATGCGACTGGACATATTCCTGACACTTTAAAGTGAACAACTCTATATTTATCGGGTATTTAGTATAAAATATCTTTCTGTACGTCAGTAAAGTGATCGTTATGAATATATTCTGAGAAAGGTTTTATTCACAGGTTTGTTTCTAGTTCAACATGCCACGTGAAAGTGAACTTACGGATGAGGAGCGCGGAAAAATTGTTGGAATGAGACTTTCAGGTAAAGGAATTGGCGAGATTGCAGCTGCGGTAAATCGGCATCGCAATACAGTTTCGAATTTCCTCAAAGACCCCGACAACTATGGATGTATTAAGCGCAGTGGACGCATCCCAACTGTAAACCAGTGGACTAAGTGGCGCATTCGGCATTTAGCAGCTAATGAGAATATGAGTTGTAGGGAAATAAAGGTGGAATTGGGCCTAAATGTAACGAGACAGCGTGTCCAGCACATGCTAAAGGACAATATAGGTCTTCGGTATCAAAGCAAAATGGCCACACCACGCATAACACAGCGCCATCAAAATTCGCGTATTGCTATTGCAGAAAAGTATAAGTTTTGGGAGGACGAATTTGAAACCATTACATTTAGTGATGAGAAAAAGTTTAATTTGGTCGGACCTGATGGTCACCCTACATATTGGAGAGATTTAAGACATCCTCGGCAAACGTGCTACAAGCGAAACCACGGTGGTGGATCTCTTATCATATGGGCTGCATTTGGAGCACGTGGGAAGTCAGAAATATGCTTTGTCCCAAGTAAAATGAATGCGGAAGCATACGCTGATCTGTTGAATGACAATTTAATTGACTTTGCTGGCGAATTATGTGGATATAACTGCACTTTTCAACAAGACAACGCCCCGATCCACATTACTCGGCTCATAAGGGATTTTTTTAAGTCCCGAAATATTTCATTACTAGAGTGGCCCGCCATTCGTCCCGACCTTAACCCAATTGAAGACCTCTGGGAGATACTTTCCGCCAAGGTGTTTTCAAAGTCGAAAAAGTATACGACGCTTAAAGAAAAAAAACTAGCAATATTGGCGGAATGGGAGAAAATTGACATGTCCACTTTAAGCATCTTAGTGAGTTCTATGCCACACAGGCTACAACAAGTTCTTTTACACAAGGGCAACTCAATATCATATTAATTACATATTTTAATTGGATAAGAATAAGAATTAAATTTAAGTTTCATTTTTGCATATATAAATATTTTCTATGAAGAATATATTCAAACACTTTTTTGTTCTAAAAAAGAAATTTTAAAGAACACATTAAAATAAACTAATATATAAAATAAAAATCAAAACAACATAATACATTGTACATATAAATGTTTGACAGGGGTAGTATGCCATGATCTGTAAATTTTTCTTTCATTCAAGCAATAACATCAGCGTGGAAATCAAACGGGGAATTATGCTTGCTTACTTCGGGCTATGAAAGCACTTCCGAAATAAGGTCATCTCCCGCGAAACAAACGTCCGACTGCTTTATGACGTAGAATCTTGGCTTACATCGTGCGCCCAAAATAGCCCTCGCAGTTTTCGAAAGAAATGCTCTGAAGGCTATATTTAACCCTATCACAAAAAATGACGAGTAACGACGGCTTATGAATCACGAACTGTATGAACCATTTCCCGACATCGACGTTGTTAAGCAAATCAAAGTGTCAGTCGAACGGTACAAGATGAACGTGCATGGAAAGTATTCGAACATTAAACAATAGGGCAACCAAGACTTCGTTGGATAGGATAGGAAGGCTAGGTAACCTAGTGGCGGTTCTCTCAGAACAGTGGAGTCGGCACGTACATAGACAGGGTGAGAGTAAGGCAGTATCTCGGGACATTTCCAAGGCATTTGAAAGAGTCGGGCACGACAGACTCATGTCGAAAATTTCAGCTTTTGGCTTGGGTAATAACTTCTTTCGATTTATCGCGATCTTTCTCAGGGACCATCCGATTTGTGGATAGATGAAATTTCATCCAATGTACCAGAAGGCTTCTCCCTATCCCTACCTTCTCCCTATATAATTTCCATCAACGACTTACTGTTGTTAACCCTATCTACTCGTTTGCAGATAATAACAATATATGTATGGCATTCATATTCTTTTGATTGTCGGCATAGCCTTTTCAAGATACACTGAAAGATACAGATGATGTGCAATTCACTTAGTCACAATATGCGGTTGGTTTCTGAGTGGGCGCTGGTGAATTTAGTCTAGTTTAAAGCACGCAACATCCGGTGTTGAATACTTTCACACAAATGCACATTGCCGTTTTCTATGCCTGGTGTAGATATTGAAGAAACGGAAACTATTAATGTTTTGGACATGAAAATACAGTGCCATATCCACTGGAACAAACATGTACTGAATGTGTCGCTAGTAGCCTTAAAATGTTCAGTCTTTTTAATGCGGAGCAGGAGATTCTTCACTCCATCTGACCTTCTCAATATATACATCACATACATTCGGCCGAGGATGGAATATAACTGTCACATTTTGACTGAAGCTCCTAGGTCCACATTGCAGCTTCTGGATCGTGTACAAAGGAGGACAGTTATGCTACAAAAGGGTCCGCCAAACAACTTTTTTTTTTGAAAATGCTATAAAAAAAAAACTACCGAATTTCTTTTTTTATTTGAAAGTACAATCCTTCCGGTTAATAATGGAAAATAACTTCATTTAAATGGCTGCCTCGGCTAGCCATGCAGTAGCCTACACGATCGGTCCAATTTTTAAGCACATTATCGATTGTGTGCAGCTGTATTTCACCAATGGCTTCACGAATATTGTCCTTTAAAGCGTCAATTGTCTCTGGCTTGTCGGCGTAACACTTATCTTTGAGGGCACCCCACAAATAAGAGTCCAACGGTGTCAAATCGCAGCTCCGAGGTGGCCAAACGACATCAGCTCTGCGGCTGATAATGCGATCTTCAAAAACAGGGCGCGAAACATCGAGTGTAGCTTCGGCTGTGTGGCACGTAGCGCCGTCCTGTCGAAACCAAATGTTGCCAATATCCTCCTCTTCAATTTTTGTGAACAAAAATTCGTTCAACAAGGCCCGATAGCGATCGCCATTGACTGTAACGGCCACTCCTTGCTTATTTTCGAAGAAAAATGGCCCAATTATGCCTCTGGACCAAAATCCGCACCAAACAGTGACTCGTTTTGGGTGCATCGGCTTTTCAGGCTGTTCAATGTATGCGTGCGGGTTTTCTGTGCCCCAAATGCGACAATTTTGCTTGATTACATACCCGCCACGATCAAAATGAGCTTCATCTAAAAATATGGTGTTTTTGGCAAAATCTGCATCATCGCCCGTTAGGTTACAGAAGGGTAGCCAACTCTGTTATCCCCTTGAAACATAGTCGAAATGTGAGTTGTTTGTCGTTGTTTTATTGTTATTTTCATGGGAACTGTTTCTCCGAGATATATAACCTCATACTGGCGGTGAGGATATTTAACCGTACGACAAGGTTGGCCAGGGATACATATCCATTTATTGTTACTGGACAAAAGATCGAACTTGCAAATATATAATGTATTGGTAGCTTGCTGCAAATATAGTATACTTGTGTCCACGCACATTCTGTTTGCTATTCAATATAACATGTTTGGGAGACAATAATTAATAGGTTATAACATATGTATTTTTCACCCAAATGTGGAGTTTTGTTTTTTGAAAACTGCTGAAAACACTGGTGTCTGTGACAATAACGAAACCAAAAGCAGCAGATCTTCAATTCACGAAAACATTGCTGGCAAGCATGTACATGATTCCTACAATATGTTTTTCAGTGTGTACGCACTGCAGGGAATATTCGTTTTCCAGCAGAACAGTACGTATATGGAGTAAGCATCTGGTGAGTGCACTCCCTATTACTTATTATGTCAACAAGTTTAAGTCAAACATCAACAAACACTATTCGCTCTTTCCTCGTACTCGAATCCCTAGATCCTAAATGCAATACAATGCACTACATTTATAGGGGTCATCCCCTGAATGTTGGACAAAATTATAAAAAAATATTCGTACGAATGTTATATACAAATATGGAAAAATTCTTATACGTATAAATGTACTTACCTGTGCCATTCATTCGCCTCTCTGCATAACTAATTGTGTATAATATCGGTGTTGCGCATTAGGGCCCGGAATCTGTAAAGAATTCAAAGAACAAAAACGTAAAAATAAGATGTCACAAAATATTATTTCTTTGGCTACCCAAAGGCTACTATTGTTGTCTATTCAGAGTAAACAATGGCTAACATAAAATGTCATGTTTCGTCGTCGTCGTCGTCGTCCTCATCATAAAAAGCATCGTACCAACAACATGAGAAATGCCATTGCAAAGAGACAAGATTTTTACAACTGAAACTTCTAAAGAAGCGCATAAGAGCCATGTTAAATATTAGTATGGTGGCATCATAGTCTGAACCCCACTTTACTTTCCACTGTGTCCACAGGAGCAGTAGAACTGCAGCAATAGAAATTCATCTTTGTTATAACGACGATAAAGACCGGGCAAATTTATTATAGTTTGACTGCAAAGCTTTTATGGTGATATGGCCAAGCTTTGGCACCGACTATTGGACATGAGGGAGACATGAGCCATAACATTTAAAAATGATACGTCCATTTTATTACAAAAACAATGGCATATCTTCCGGCAAAGCTATCCCCGTTCGTTTAAGAGAGGTAATGACAGCTTCACCCAAGAAAATAAGTTGGCAAAACATACTGCTGAGAAAGAGGAGGCAACCAAGTTTAATAAACTAGTATTCATAATAGTTATCACTCACTCAGTAGAGGCAAACTATGGTTTTGCTAATTGAAAAAATTTGTGAAAATTCTCAATAATAGACCTAATCATACGTATTCTTTTTAAAGAAAGGGAAGAGAAAATTGTGCCAGATTTTTATAGTGGACCGAAATGGTCCTCGGTTATTTTTTAAACGAAAAATCTAAATCGGAATATTTTGAGTTATAACTCTTTTGTGGTTATGGCGTGATATATTTGTCCATTAGCTGGTAAAGTTACAATTATGCTGAACCATAACTGAAAAAATGTACATGAGGTGTTAGGGGACACCCGGTTGGAACGATGTTTCTTTCGCTATATATTATGTACTAGTTAGTTCCAACACGCCTAAGGCACCTGTTGAAAAATACTGTAATTTAAATGGATCTTTAAGAAAAGATACTTTTGTAAAATGATAAACTTTTTTTAAGAATTTTTTATTTATTGAATGTATGTTTTAAAAAAAAAAAAAGTATATTTTTAGGTCGTTTTTGTAAGAATATGTATTATATTTTCCCGAAAATGCCCTTTCTTTATTGAGAGGTACTACTTTTATTAACAGCTAATACTTTTTTTAAGAAAGGGTACAATTTTTAATAAAACGTACTTTCTGTAATAACAACCATAAGTGTATGAATTTTTTACAAAGAAATACTTTTTTCAAGAACTGGTAGTTTTTAAAGAAGTGGTACTCTTTTTAGGATAAGGTTATTTTTTAAGAAAATGTACTTATTTTCAGGAAGCCTACTTATCGCGAGAAAAGAAAAGAAAAGGTATTATTTTATTTTTAAGAAAAGGTACTTTTATGAAAAGTAATTTGTGTAAGAAAATTTATTTTTTGTAAGAGAACGTATTTTTTGTTGAAGAAAATCTTCTTTTACGAAAGAAAAGGTACAATTTTAAGAGTAGGTACTTATCTCAAGAAAAGTTATTTTGGTTTACAAAAGGGTACTCTTTAAAGAGAATTTAGTTTTTTAAGAAAAGGCAATTTGTTGTAAGGTAATGTACTTTTTTAAGAAAAGGTACTTATTTAAAAAATTAATTTTTTTAAGCAAATGTACTTTTTATAAGAAAATTTACTTTTTTAAGCAAAGGGACTTCTTTAAGATAAGCAATTTTTTTTAAGAAAAGGTACGCTTCGCTTCTTCTTCGGCCACGGGCTGTCCCTGCAGGCTGTGTCAGAGACACGGCCATTAAGTTTAACGTAGAATACGCCATCCGATAAGACAGAAAACATATATAACAATAAATGATAAATAATATAAGCAAATGAATTTATTGTTGTATATGTTTTCTGTTTTATCGGATGGCGTATTCTACGTTAAACTTAATGGCCGTGTCTCTGACACAGCCTGCAGGGACAGTCCGTGGCCGAAGGCCGCGGACAACTGTCTGCTGTATTTTTTTATGTTCATTTGTTTATATTATTTATCATTTATTGTTATATATGTTTTCTGTCTTATCGGATGGCGTATTCTACGTTAAACTTAATGGCCGTGTCTCTGACACAGCCTGCAGGGACAGTCCGTGACCGAAGGCCTCGGACAACTGTCTGCTGTAATTTTTATATTTACCAACGGCATTTGATTCAAGTCCGTTTACAAAAAAAAAAAAATGTTGTTTAATTTTTTTAAACTTAATTTAATTTATGTATTTTAATTAATATTTTTATTGAAATAAGTTCTGCGAATGTTGAGAGGGCCGCCCTAATATTAAAAAAGGTTTACCTTATCGAGACTTCGCATTAGCGTTGTGTGAAAGCTTTACGCTTTACAATTCAAAATTAATGTTACAACAGCTTTATTGAAGCTTTCGCAAAAAAACGTTATTACGTTAGCTTACTGTTTGTTTCACTTTTTACTAGATACATGTTGCCAAGCAACATTAGCTTGCTGTTCGTTTCACTTTTTACTAGATACATGTTCCTAAGCAATGTTGAGCAACCAAAAATTACAGCAGACAGTTGTCCGAGGACTTCGGCCACGGACTGTCCCTGCAGGCTGTGTCTGAGACACGGCCATTAAGTTTAACGTAGAATACGCCATCCGATAAGACAGAAAACATACATATATAACAATAAATTCATTTGCTTATATTATTTATCATTTATTGCTAATATTAAAAAGGGTTTACCTTATCGAGTCTTCGCATTAGCATTCGAGCGTTGTGTGAAAGCTTTACGCTTTACAATTCAAAATTAATGTTACAACAGCTTTATTGAAGCTTTCGCCAAAAAGCTTTATTACGTTAGCTTACTGTTTGTTTCACTTTTTACTAGATGCATGTTGCCAAGCAACATTAGCTTGCTGTTCGTTTCACTTTTTACTAGATACATGTTCCTAAGCAATGTTGAGCAACCAAAAACACTCAACCAAACACCACACATATGTTTGAGTGTATGTGTTTAAACAATTTTCATTTGAGAAATTAAAATACTAGAAATATATCAACCAATATGAAATGTATATCAAACGAAAGATAACATCTTCATTTACCTACAAAAAAAATTTTAAAAAAATTCATCTAGCCGTTTCCTCAAATTCAATGAAATAAAGATTACAACAATAAAAACCTGACATGACTCCTCATACCGTAAGGTAAGACGCATTCTACGTCAAAAAAAATTTTACAAAAATTCATCTAGCCGTTTCCTCAAATTCAATGAAATAAAGATTACAACAATAAAAACCTGACATGACTCCTCATACCATAAGGTAAGACGTATTCTACGTCAAAAGTGTCGGTTAAAGGGTTAGTATTTCGTGGGAAATATGTTACGTGGGTTACATTAACCATCGTCATGGGGAATGGGTAACAATCGTTTACACATTACCACCAGAGTATGAAGACAATAATGGATTGTTACCCACAGCGGTTGGGGAAATACCAATCACGATTACCCATTACCCACAGGATATGGGGGAAAATAATGGGTATTACCCACTAAAATAAATAAATGGATTCCCATTACATCCCATGAAAGGACCGGGGAGAACTACTCACAATCACAGAGCTGTGCGCTTTCCAGTTTTCACTCAATGATTGGCTAAGTACTCGATAGTGTCGCCGTCACTTTTGAAGGTGGTCAGAGCCGGATTCGAACCCCGGGTCTCATGTACAAGAGCCGCGCACACTAACCATTGCACCACCGACGGCCACAATACAATGGGGAAATACCCACGATGATTACCCACTGCCAACAGGAGTTACTCATCACGATTACCCATAACACATTTACACTAAAATGAGCAGCATGGGATTCAGAATGTTTTACGAATTTATTCCTCATTAAGTTCGACTATGGGTCGTCAAAGACAAAAGTTCTCTATCTTTATTTTCAGACGGACTGTTTGTCCATTTTTGAAACAATGTCAAGACAACTGTATGAATATGGCCGGCAAAATATCCAAATGTTCTACCAGTTTATAGTGGAATAGATTTCACTAGATAATTTCGCAGACGAGAATCCTTCATCTTGAATTTGCAAATGTCCTTTTAGTCCTTTTTTAAAAATCGAAATCTTGAATTTTTAAAAAAAAATCCTTAAAAGCACTTAGGATCGTAACTAATTTGGGCATTCAATAATATTTAGAGCAATATGAATATGGTCACTTTTGAGTATAGGCGTTTTTTAACAGAACTACCATGCAATGGATGACTTAGTGTGAGGGTATGATTAAGATGATTAAGATTAAGTCGGAACTTATCTACTGGTTAAATCTTTAGTGGTTTCAAAAAAATTATATTTTTATGTTAGCGATTTTGTTCTTTCGGAGTTTTTAAAAATCCCCTTAAAATCCACCAAAAATTGCTTATTTTTTCGTTTGGACGCTCCGTTTCCGGGATAAAGACCTATGGACGTTTCAGCGATTTTTTATTTGAGGAAATTTAAGTGTTAGCTGTTAAGTCCTCCTATGGAGGTCACCAATTTATTAGTTTTGCGATTGGGGGTACCGTTTCTGAGTTACATCCATATTTTTTTTTTTTTCATTTTACCGATTTTGTTATTTTGGCGATTTTTTTTGAAAAAATTTTCAATACGAATTGGACTACTTTATCAAAATCCCTTAGAAATCCGCAAAAATTAGCTATTTTTACTATTATACTATGATCAGTTTTCAAGATATAGTAGTTTTTTCTAAATTGTTCATAGTTTCGGTCAAAAATAGAGATGGGTTACACTGGATAACCCATTACTTATAGCCGTGGGTAATGTGAAGAGGCCGCTTATCCACACCCGTGATGGGTAATTCCCCATAATCGTGGGTAGCTTCCCATTATTTTCCCCATACCCTGTGGGTAAGGAGTAATCGTGATGGGTCATAGGTAACTACACATAATTTCACCAATAACCTATGGGTAATGGGTATACGATCATGTCCCATTCCCCACAGTGATGTGTATGGGTTACACATGAGCGGGTACATACGAACCCTGCCGATTGCAGTTCAAACATAGTGAGGAGAAGTGCGTCATCAAAACGTATTCAGTATTGAATTTTTGGCGTAGTCCTTTTGATTCCACTTAACAACATTTTGAATTGGGCCATGTAAAAAATATCATCCTTTCAAATCGAAACTAATACTCAATTAAAAACAAACACCACAATTTACATTGGACACAACTGCTTGGGAGTTTTTAGGGTGGGTACATAAAAATGATGTCCCCTTTAAATTTATGATATAAGTAGTTGTAGATGATTTCATACAACTACAAGTCATTGAATGGTAGTGTGAGTGTTGTGATTGTGTTTGTGTGCGAGTGGGGGTGTGCGTTTATGTGTTTGTGCTAAGAAGCAGTAGTAAATGCCTTTACATGCAACATTTCCCAACTTAGTCGAGCGTGCTTTATTATAAATATTTTTGCCTGGTATTCAACTCAGGTACGATATATTCTTTCGAAATTTACGAAAGTGTGTCTGTGTGGGAGTTTAAGTATATGTGCATATACTTTTGTATTTGGCATGTACTGGCATCAGCTTTGTTTCACTTATGGCTTTATTGTTGTAGTAGCTGTTATTGCTATTGTCCTGTGAATAGAGGCAGTTGTAGTTGTAGTTGATATTTGTGTTTGCATTGTTATAGCCTTTGTTGTTGATGTGCTAGCCTTCGTCAGCACCATCGCCATCTCCGTCGTCATCTCCATTAACATCAACTCCTTCATCATCACCTTCATCATCATCAACATTTACCTTCATCATCATCAACATTACCAACCACATTCTTGTAGTGTTGTTCCCTACGTTCATGGCCGGTGAGCAGTGCCTTTTACATCCTTTCAGAATTCCTTTCGCCTTTTGTTCATTGTAGTCGGTCGTCAGTCGTCAGATCTTGTTCGCTTTGTTAATATATCTTAACAATAATGTAGCGTTATTAAGTTTCTCCCTCTGTGTCGTGTTGTTTTTTGTGTTGCTGACAATTTTATTCTTTATTTTATTAATTTTAGTAAATAACACGCCGCGGCTTATCCTGCATTCATACTCTATATGTACAATGTGTTTAACATCGATATGCCACCATCGTTGCAGAGGTATTCGTAATTAGTATGTAACCCACACACCAACATAGACCCCTAGCCTTGAAGGAAACCTTTTATATTTATATGTATATATTAAGGTCCTTTGTGAGATTTCTTTACGAGTGTGCGAATATTTTGTTTGTTTTCCCGTAAACCATTTGCCAGGATTATCGATAAAGCTTAAACAAAGTGTTTAATATGTTTAATGGCAACTAATTCATGCTTCTTTTCTTTCCTTTTACTTCTCCCCACTGCAGCCATTGCGGACTTAATGGAATGTACCAATTTCTGGTGTTTGTATTATATATTTATTATGGATCCGTAAAGTTATGCGCAAGGAATTTTTTAATAAACATTAAAAAGGCAAGTGTTGTGTTGTGACACATAATGTGTTTTTTAAAGTTATGCTATGGAACATTAAGTAACGTAAACGCAAAGGAAAACGAAAACGAATTATGACAGCAAATTGTTTACTTTTGGGGAGAGACTTTACATTTCTACCAGTTTGAAGTTTAGCAATACTTCTTAACCAGGAAGTTTTTAATGTCCTTGCAATAGGAAAATATGAGGTATTTATAAATTTGATTCACATTTGAATTATTTCTGTGACTCGTGTATGATTTGAAAACTTATAATCCAAAAATAAGATTTAAAATACAAAATAATATATACATACGTCGTCCCAGTCACACAATAAGATCCAGAAAGAGAGAGACAATTGTGCTACTCAGATGATAATTGAACGAACTCCACATAATAAAAATTTTGAGATTTCAATGCTATGAATGGACAAGGGCACAACAAAAATTTAATTGACCCCTTTTTAACTTCGCACCCTAAAAAATACTAAGTTAACACATTTGCACCTTTTGGTAATTCGGATCGCTGTATCATTTCAGCGTCCTTTTTGTATTCAGCTCTTCGTCTCGCTTCAAACACAGCCCCGAAGCGAACAATTTGTATCTACTAAGAGGCACCTTGGGCTGAGCTCAACTACATTTTAACCCAATCGCTGTCGAAGCATTTTTTTTCGATTTTTTCCTTGAAAATTCCCACATAAGCTAATTTTGACCCCCTGAATCAAAAAATGTTTTGTTAGGTGGTACCATATGGTACAATCGCAGTGACACCTTATAAAATGATCGAAATCAAATTTAACTTTATTTTGTATGGAAATTTTATACATTCAGGTATTTGAATTCAAGAATATACGAAGTGAATAAAATCAGTGGAAAAAATACAAAAAATTAAAATAAAATAAAAAATTGTCAATTTTAGGTTTTTCGATCAGTTTTCTTGACTGGAAATTTGATATGTTTTTAAACATGGATAAACGCATAAAGAGACGTCGCATTTTTCACACTCGATACGGGGTTTAATTCCTTCGCATCGCCTTTTGGTGCTTTCACACGGATAGTGGTCTTCTCCATCACTTGTATTTGACATACGAATCGAAACAGAATTGCTGTAATGGTTGACAATATTTCGTCGAAACTGCAGGTGTGTTATATTATAACCAGCTTTTCTTTGTAGCAACCAAGCATTTTGTACTGATACATCCAACATCCATGTAAATATAGACCACCACCATTTATGTTTCCGTATGCCTAGAAAAATCGATAAAGTTTTTGTTATTTGTTTTGTTTATTATTACCAGATCTGTAATTTGCAATGTTTTGATCTGTACCACCCATATGTTTATTGTACTTTTCAACTGAATATGGTCGATCAAGTTGAAACCGTTGCCTTACCTCTCGGTTGAATCGTGTAGCCTTACTTACAGGATCTTTACCACATAATGTCGAGGCAACTCAAACACATTTATTATAATGCCACTTCGTGATAGAATTGTTGTAATCTTTCACAACAATGCTTTCAATTTTTCCTCTTTCGCCTTTATTCATACTTTCATTGCTCGATAACGGACAGTTGTGGGGAATTCACATTTCTCTAATAGTTCCTGTGGCAGATTGACCGATTTTCTTCAAATAATCAAGCACATGAATACCAGTTAAGAGGTTATCCAAGTAAAATGAATAGCTCAATTTGTTCGTGTGGTCAGGGAACTCCTGAATCATTTGAAGTAATGGTGCTACACATTTTCCATAGTTTTTCTCGAGACCTGGATTGATACGAGGATTTTTACGTTGCTTGATTTCAAAAAATCAGCTGTATTCAAACACCGCACTTTGTAACCGAAACGCAACGGTTTTCTTTTGATGAAAGATCCAAGTTTCGTCAATATATGTCTTACAAGCCTGTACGATATGGAATTAAATTTTGGCTGTTAGTTTGCGCTGAAATTTGTTACGTATGGAAAATTCAACCATATTTAGGTAAAATCAAGGGAAAAATCAAATCAAGGGAAAAATCAAGGTGAACGTGTAGTTTTAGATTAGGTTCGTGGACTGAAAGGTCACTATATAACAATGGAAAATTTTTTCTCTTCCTACGAATTTGGTCAAAAGCTTTTGTCCATAGGGCGGACTACTAACAATGGTTGGTACAATGCGCAAAAACAAAAGAAGCATCCCACCAAAACTTTTAGAATGCAAAAAAGTTACGATGTTCCAATGAAAATTTGCATTCACCGAAAATATAACACTCGTATCATATATTAGAAGAAACGATAATTGCGTAGTACTGCAAAGCACTATGCATGATTCGAATGATTTAGAATGTGATGGAAAAATTGCGAAAAATCATTCAATTTTATAATAAAACCAAAGGTTCGTTTGAATACTTTTTAATTTGATGGCGTGGTGTGGATATAGTTGACACAATAGCGGCATTCATGCAAACGTGAAAGCCGAGAACTTTTGCTCAGCGCAAGTTTCCCTCGCACCGTTGCATGAGGCACAAGGTAAAGTTGCTCAGCTTAGTTGTGCTCAAAACCATATCAGCTCAAAACCATATCAGCTGACCAAGATGGATACATAAGGTGGTAGCAGTAACAATTGCATGTATTATGTATGTGTACTTTTTCTACTGTTCTAGTGCTATCACCTTATTTATCCATCCTAGTCAGATGACAACGAAATGTCAAAAGTTTACACGTTTCTCCATCCCACGTTTGCGCAGCAAATTTGCCTCGAAAACTTTCCACTTTTGAGCAAGTCGCTTTGTATGGGAAATTTGTTTGTTTTGACGGTTGCTGTGCAAGTTTACGATGTTTTCCAGTTTACGAGGTTCTTTCGAGCTTTCATGAAGACCACTAATGTTGTCTTGTTACAATTGCATTAAAAAGGCGAACCTATGGCAGTTGGCGGGTTTTGCCAATATGATCGACATATCAGCTCTAAACGGGTTCAAAGATGTGAAATTAAATTGGAAAACAAACAAAGCAATATTCCGACGAGATTCTTGCGTGAGGCTTGATATCACTTTCACAATCACACATGTCAATGAGAAATGGTGTACCATGAACCGAATCAGCTGCATCTTTGCTTTCTGCGATTAGCAACATTTCAATAATTGAATCAGTGGGGGAGCCCAGTAGCTCGATAACCCAGTCCCCATCTTCACTGGTCCACGACCCTTCAGAAACATCATCCCGATCATTGAACATACATCCAAAAAGATCCAAAAAGTGTACCTCCGAGTGACGAATGTTTGTATAAAATGTGTCGAAGAAAAACTAATTTAATCAGACAATAAAATGTAAATATAAATGTGATGGTAAATCATGATTTTGACTACAAACAAATTATGTTGCTAGTGCGATGTGGGTAGACATACCGTACGTGTGAAAAACTACACACAAGGGAAGACAAACGGTTTTTTGAGGGTGAGATGAAGGTTAATATAAAAATTTTAAATTTGTAGATTTTTGTCTGTTTTATGGAACCGTTGCAGCGAATGGAAGCTTTGTTTTCAGAACAATGACATAGACGCTGCTGCTGAATTTATCGAGAAGGTAATTTTGATTGTATGAATTCATTCATCCCGACGAAAATTATTTCGGTTAAACCATCGCAAAAAAATTTGTGTAACCAGACATGCAAGAATGCTGTCAGATCCAAAGAGGACGCGTTCAGAGACTGGCGTTCTAATAAAAACGTTAATACTGAACTGCTACACAAACATGCAAGATCCAAGTCTGCCAAAGTACTTCGACGCGAAAAGTTTCTCAACGAACAGCGTATTCGTGCTAAAGTCCTTTCTTTCCCTAGTAGAAGTAAGACCTTCTGGTCATTTACAAGAAGAATAAAGGATAGTTCTTCTTCTATCTCAACTTTTCTTAAAGAGTACATAACATTCACTGAACCGGTTGATAAAGCTAACCTCCTGGCTGAAATGTTTGCAAGGAACTCTTCCTTGCCGGATAGCAATCAACCACTCCCCGTGATCAATTACGTATCTTGATCCATGCCCAAGATATGTTTTCGAACGCGAGGAGTTAAAAAGTTTCTTGCGAATCTCGTAGTAAATAAATCCCCGCGCCCGGGTGGCATATCTGCACTGGTCTTGAGTAGGTGCTCTTCGACGCTGGCACGTCCACTGCGCAACCTTTTCAACCTTGCATACCGTGCGGGAGTCATCCCGGCGGGTTGGAAGGTTGGTAATGTCCAGTCAATCCCTGAAAAAGGTGATGCAAGTGACCCTGCAAATTACCGCCCAATTGCAATTTGTTTTGCGCTCTCGAAGGTTATGGAGAACATGGTTAACCACCATCTTGTGAAATATCCAATGACCTTCTTAATGATCGGCAATACGGTTTCAGTGGAATGAGATCTACTGGATACCTGATGGTGTTTCTTTCGGAACAGTGGAGTCGATCCGTCCACCGGCTTGGTGAGAGTAAGGTAGTGGCTCTTGATATATCCAAGGCCTTTGAGAGAGTATGCCACGATGCACTCTTGTCACAGCTCGCTGCCTTTTGGGGTTTCTCAGAGATCGCACTATACGAGTTGTTGTAGATGGGATTTCATCCGACGAGCATAAATTGACTGCAGGTGTACCACAGGGCTCTGTTCTTTCCGCTTATCTTTTTCTTATTTTCATTGATGATCTCCTTGGTCAGACTGTGAATCCAATCTACTCTTTTGTGGATGACAGTAATCTCTGTTATTCTTATTCATTCGGCCGTAGGCCAAGTCTTCAAGAGATTGAAATCAAACGCCGGACGGTGAATGAAACACTCGGCCGGAATCTCGTGTCCATTGTTGAATGGGGTCGAATGAATAGAGCAGATTTTATTGCGGCTAAGACCCAGTGTTCTTTGTTGTCGCATAAGCGGATTGTTGATTAAGGTGTGTCGTCATTGTCTATGGACGGTGTGGGATATTGATGAATCAGACGCTCTTGATGTTCTGGGCATGCAAATACAATGTGATGTCCATTGGGCAAAACATGTATTTGAAGTGTCGGAAGATGCATTCAAGTGTCTAGGCTTTTTAAAGCGGTGCAAAAAATACTTCACTCCATCTGATATTCTCAATATCTACACCACCTACATCAGGCCAAGGATGGAATATAACTCCCATATATGGGCAGGTGCTCCTAGAATATCTTTGGAGCTTCTCGGCCGTGTCTAGAAGAGAGCGACGGTGTTGATAGGGGACGGTAGGGTATCCAACTCTCCCTTGAGCATCGTCGAAATGTGGGTTGTTCTATCGATATTATCACTGTATGTATTCCTCGGATATCCGTCAACTTATGCCAGACGTGAGGATATCTAGCCGAAGTACGGGGCTTTCCAGAAACTCTCAGCCGTTTTTGTTGTGTTAACATCTATAGGTGCGGGTAGAGACTAAATTCACAAAGTGAATACATCCAAACACATTTTTTCCGACTGCGATCACAGATTGTTTAGTGTTAAACTCCTTCGAAACGGCTGGACCGATTTGTATGAAATTTTGTGTGCATATCGCGTAGGTCTCAGATATAGAACACAGATTTGTCCGACTGCGAAACACAGATTTTTTTTGTTTGTTGCGAAAACCAGCACTCAGGGGATGTCCCCAATAAATGCAGTGCATTGCATTGGACTTAGGAAAATGGGATAGGAGTAGGGGGAAAGAGAGAGAAGTACTTGTTAATATTTGACTCAAACTTGCTGATGTTGTAAGAAGTGGGGAATACACTTGGCGGAAGCTTATTCCACATACGGACCGTTCGGCTGAAGAGCGAATTGTTTCTGTAATGCGCAGTTCGATCCAACGGCCAGGAAATAGAAAAGTGATGAGCTCCACTTGAAAACCGCGTCGTAAGGTTAAATACCCTAACTTCTGGAATAAGGCCATGAAACCTACAAAATACCTACATAATAGCGAGATACAGTTAACATTTCGTCGATGCTCCAAGGAGGCAACAGTGCTGGATACACTGCCGTCGGCTATCAGCTTCAACGCTCTCCATTGTACGCGGTCTAGAAGCTCCAAGGTAGACGCTGGAGCCCCAGCCCAAATATAAGAGTTGAATTCCATGTTCGGTCGAATATTCGTGACGTAGATATTGAGGAGATCGGGTGGGGTGAAAAATCTTTTACACCACTTTAAAAAGCCCAGGCACTTGAATGCTTCTTTCGACACGTTGAAAATGTGCTTATTCCAACGAATGTCACATTGTATCTTCATGCCCAGAACATCAAGAGTTTCCGATTCACCAACATCTAAACCACCCATTGAAATCATTGGCAGGGTCGAGTCACCAGTGTGCTTGTGCGATATTCTGTATTTTGCGTGCATTAAATTCGACTCGGTTTTCCCTGCCCCACTCGCTAATCAGATGCAAGTCATAATTAAGCGTGTCATTCATTGTTCGTCTCTTTCCTGCACTACGGAAAGATTGGGTCGACGATCGAACGAATATGAGTGACATAAATTACTATTATCAGCGAAGGAATAGATGGGATTGGTAGTCCGATCCAGAAGGTCGTTGATGGAAATAAGAAAAAGAGAGGGAGAAAGCACAGAGCCTTGATGTACTCCCGCATTAATTGTATACTCATCGGAAGAGATAACATCTATTACAACTCGTATGGAACGGTCTCTGAGAAAACTCGAAATAAATCGAGAGAAGTTTCTACCTAAACCAAAAGCATTAACCTTTGATATGAGTGCCTGGTGCCAAACTCTATCAATGGCTTTAGAAATATCTAAGGCCACTATTTTGCTCTCACCCAGTCTATGCACGGACCGATTCCACTTTTCCATGAGGAACGCCATCAGGTCGCCAGTTGAACGGTTTCTGCGAAACCCATACTGACGATCACTGAGTAGACTGTTAACTTCCACGTAACTCACCAGATGGTAATTTACCATGGCCTCCATAACCTTTGAGAGCGTAGAACATATTGCAATTGGCCGGTAGTTATCGGGATTAGTAGCCTCTCCTTTGTTGGGGATCGGCTGGACATTTGCAACCTTTCAGCGAGTAGAGAAAATACCTGTACGGTATGACAGGCTGAAAAGGTTGCGCAGTGAACGGGCAAGCGTCGAAGAACATTTGCTCAAAACTAGTGCCGGAATTCCATCCGGACCCGGAGACTTTCCTACGTTGAGCTCCTTAAGGACCTTTTTAACTCCTCGCGTACGAAAAAATACCTCAGGCATGAAGATAGATATATTTGCGATGACGGGGTGTGGTTGAGAGCTAATCGGCAGGGAGGAGTTTTCTGTAAATATTTCGGCAAAAAAGTTAGCTTTATCAACCGGGTTAGTATAAATTATGTCATTTTTAATTAAGGTTGGGATAGATTAAGAACTTTTATGGTTTTTAATTCTCTTGACAAATGACCGAAAGCTCTTACTTCCCCTGGGAGAAGAAAGAATTTTGGCGCGAAGACGCTGTTCATGCAGGAATCCTGCGCGTCGTAGTACCTTTGCACAATTTGATCTAGCTAACTTGCACAGCATATCAGTAGTTGGATTTTCATTCAATTTCCAATTACTGAAAGCTTCCTCTTTGGATCTGACAGTTTCTTTGCATACTTGGTTAAACCAACATTTATCAGAAGGTTTACTATACTTTACTTTATTAAGAGCTGTGTTATGTGAGTGCAAACCTGGAATATTTATTTGGTGATTTGTGGCCGTCGGTGGTGAAATGGTTAGTGTGCGCACCTCTTGTACATGAGATTCTGGGTTCGATCCCCGCTCTGACCACCTTAAAGTTCTTTCGGCGGCTGTCACCTCGCATAGTGATGGCAATACTATCGAGTATTTAGCCATAAAAAAGCTTCTCAAACTACCGTTCGAAATCGGTGTAAAAACTGTAGGTCTCAATCAGTGAGTATTAAACTAGAAAGCGAACAGCTAGCTGGTTGTGAGAAACTCAACCCAATTCTTTCACGGAATATAATGAAAAAACATTTTTTTTATTTGTTGCAAAACAAGTGCTGAAAAATTTGATTTTATCTCCAATTTCCCGGTTATTTGAATTTATAAAAAATAAAAATGGTGTCCCATAGCATCCCATGAAAAGAGATATGGGAGAGATGTGGGCTTTCTAGTTTTACTGAGAAAAGAATAGATAATACACCTTGGATCAATAAAGAATCCTTGACCGAAATTCGGGATCGTGTACTCCTACACAATATGCGTCTACGATCTAGGATACCAATAATGAAGGTGCAATTAGCAATCGGCAATCGACACACAGATTGAGGTACATGATCCGTCCGGATTACGGCTACTATATGAACGATAGAGCAGAGTAACATCCATTTTTTATACTCTTCAATATCAAAAATGAGCGCTAACAACATCAAAATTCCTCTATCTGTAAACGCTAAAAAAGATACATCATCAGATCAGCGAATATAGAAAAGGTGTGCATACTTTACAACACATTAGCCGTGTTTTGGTTACAAGAAACCGATTATCGCTTGCTAAGTAGCAAAGAAATCGAATATTTAAAATACACCGTGGTAAGCACAGATCAAGGCGGCACTGGGAAAGTGAAGGATCACAAATCTTCTGGTGCTAATAATATTCCTGCGGAAATGTTGAAATATGGTGCATCAACGTTAGCAAATGTCATTATGCAGGTCATAAGAAGTGCAACGATAAAGTACTAAATCCATACGGAACGGAAGTCGAAGTGGTTATCACTGCACCGAAAAGGGCGAACTTACGCTGTGCAAGATCTTGAGGGATATTACATTGTTCAATGCAATAGACAAAGTAATAATAATACTGCAGTGGATTTCACCGGTGGTGGAGTAAATTTTGAGGACGGAGCTAGCTGGTTTCAGGCGTGTATGTTAACTCACTTTGGAGAACCATAGAGCTTTCGATTAAATTACACACGCCCCTGTACCTAATTTTCGTAGATTTAGACCAAACTTTTCGATAGGATACACCGAATCACAATGTGGTCCACCTTAACCAAAAAGGGGATACCGGACAAGATACTAGCCATTATTCTAAAACCCCCTCTACAGTTTGCTACATATAAAGATAGTTTTAATGGAAAATAAATCCAATATTTCACCAAATCTGGGAAAGTCAGACAAGGTAGCGTCTTGTCAAATTAAGAGTTTTTTTACTATTTTTACTACTTTATACTCAGGTCAAACTTAATCAATGTGCTATTTTTTATTCAAATGAACTGAGAAATGAAAATTTTTTAGTCTATGTAAACTTACATCCAGAGTTGCTAAACCTGAAAACTTTGCCCACAAGTCGGACCGGCTTAGAGTTATCCGATTCGGCTCAAATTTTCACCACGTTAGTTCTAGACCAAAAAAAGTTCAGACACAAAATTTGAAAAAATTAATTGCTCCATACAATTCATTGCCACCCTAATATAATTACATACAATCCGGTTCACTTATTTAAAGGCACAAAAAATTCCATATTCAGCAGCATGTATCATTTGCACTTTGTAACCGATTGCAGAATTTTAAAATGGAAATGGAAGCTAAACATCTTGAGATATAAACAAATCATGACAATAGTGGTTTCTTAACTAAATAAAAACTTATAAAAAAGGCCAAAAATTTGCTATTTTTTTGGTTCACTTGAATAAAGGCACTTTATTATTTTTAAAGTAAGCGATTATTTTTTGTAGGGAGCGTTTGTTTATTACAATTTATTACATCTTAATTATTTTACGAGTCAAAATGGCAAAACAAAAAATTGTAAATTTATCGGAAAAACGGAGCCCAACAGTTGTCGACAGTTACATCAAGGATGCCGAGGGGTATAGATAAAATTTTAAAGAAAGGGGTTCATTGTCTTTAACTACTATATAACGAAAAGTCTCTTTGTTGGTCTAGTTAGGCCCTCACTTGAGTATTCATGCGTAGTTTGGAGCCCATACTATAACGTGTATATAGATAGAATTGAGTCAATCCAGAAAAAATTTCTCTTATTTGCTTTACGTGGTTTAGGCTGGAATCAATCGGAAAATTTACCACCTTATGAAAACCGTTTAAAACTTATTGACCTTCCTACACTTGAACGAAGGAGATATATGTTAAGATCTATGTTTATTATAAAATTGATAAACGGTCAAGTTGATTCAAAATTTTTGCTCAGTAACATTCGTTTTAATATACCATCTCGTGTTACAAGAAATTGTCATCCTTTAAAATTGTCTGTCTCAAGATCTAATTACGATTATTATAACCCGGTCCGCACTCTATTTCTTCTTTATAATGATCTTTATATTTATCTACCGTTTTTTGAACCATTAGCCAGGGTGAAAAAGTATATTATTTACGAATTTACACATGCTATGGTTGCCAGTTCATATCATTCGAATCGTTAAATCAATGTAACGCTTGTAATGCCGTTAGGATTGAATAAAGTCGTTGCATTTTATTACCTCAATTCTTTTGCCTGCAAGAATCATTTCTCCGACGATTCCTGAGTTCTATATGCTGATATATATATGTTCCTGGTTGCTGAGAATTTATTCTACTGATGATGTCGTGTCCAATTATTGCTGCTCCTTATTCCTGTTTTCCTGTTGAGTTGATAGCACAGCGTCTCCTAATTACATTTATTTGGTGTTGTTCCTGGTTTCTTGATATTTTCCCTGCTTCGTAACTCTGTATGTTCCTGGTTCCTGGACTGATGATGTCGCGTCTAATTATTGCTGTTGCTTATTCCTGTTTCCCGTATTTCTACCGATCCTGTCCCGTTAAATTATTCGTTGTTTGCTGGTTTCCTGTATAATGTCAATTCGATATCATGGTGTCTTTTTATTTCGTCTATTTGGTATTGTTCCTGGTTGTATTGGTGTTATTTATCCTGCTCCGTAACTCTGATGTCTTAACTTATGCTCCTGGTTCCTGATTTCCTGCTGCCTGTCTTCACATTTATTCCTGATTTTATTGGTGTTGCTTTTCCTGCTTTGTAACTCGGGTGTTTTAACTAGTATTTATACTGCCAACTCAACATCATATCCTATATGACGTATTTGCTGTTAATCAATGTATCTCGAATGCTGGTTCCTGTTTTTTCCCGCTTGTCTTTGTGTTTTTGTTCCTGATTTCAAATTCTTCTCCTTCATCTTGTTCCCGGTTCCTGCTTCCTGATTTTGCTGTTTCCTTATTTTAAGTTTTTATTATATTAATTTTGTTTTGTTTTTAATTTCATATGTATTTGCTGTTTCTTGTTTCCTTATTTTAAATTTTTATTATATAAATTTTGTTATTTTTAAATTTTATTTATTTTTTATGTTAAACAATACAATTTTTTCCTGCTCAATGTTTAAAATTTTATTTAAATTTTTTATTTTTTTTCTTCTTTGTAATTGTATTTATATATTGTATTTATAAGATATTTTTATTTGTAAATTTTAGTTTAAGATGAATTTTGAAAAAATTATTCCATCTCCAGCTGGACTTATTTGTAGCGGAGTAAATAAATAAATAAACAAAATAAACAAAAATAAACAAATAAACGTTTGAGAAAAGAAAAATCATCAGAATTGCTTCTAATTCTGTCTTTTCCTTGTCAAAAATAAGAGCTCAAGCTGAAGTAGAAGCAAGCAAGTCATCAGTACGCAGAGTAGTTAAGAGCTGTGAGTATCTCAAATACCTGAAATTACAAAAAAAAACCCGACACTTAATGCTCCTCGTAAGGAAAGGCGGCTTGAATTCGCAAGAGACTACATGGTATGGGATGTGCAGCCAAGAGGTCATGTTAATGACTGTAGAACCGTTGTCTTTACGGATGAGAACAAGTTTAATTTGGATGGGCCTGATGGCTACAACTATTATTCTTTGATCTGCGCAAAGAAAAGGCTTTTTTGAACCGACATCAGAGCCGAGAGGGCAGGGTTATGGTGTGGGGTGCTATTACATATTCGATCTAGAGGTAGAAAATTTGATGAGAAGCACTCACTAATTCAGGCCATTAATGACGCTTGGAATTACATTTCGTTGGATGACATAAATTCTCTTTATCTCTCAATGAAAACCCTTATATTTGAAGATATTAAAAACAAAGGGGGTTGTACCCATTACTTGTAGTTCTAATATAAAGTAAAATAAATTAAAAAACCAAGAAACACTGTTTTTCATTAAAATTAGTTAAAATGCCTTTATTCAAGTGAAAAAAAAAAATAGCACATTTTTGGACTTCTTATAAAAATAAATCTTATAAATAACGGGTCCGCCATCTAATGTTTTTTTTCATGTCTGATTTGACAGATAATTAATTTTATCCCTCCGCTGAACGAATATGGTTGTGCATACGCTTGAACAAAGCTGCGAAATATGGAAAAAATGGGCCTGCGATCGACTTACAGAAGATACCAATTTTGCCAAAAAAAATCAACTTTTCAGATGAAGCTCATTTTGATCTTGGCGGGTATGTAAACAAGCAAAATTGTCGCATTTGGGGCGCAGAAAAGCCGATGCACCCAAAACAAGTCACTGATTGGTGCGGATTTTGGTCCAGGGGCATAATTGGGCTATTTTTCTTCGAAAATGAGCAAGGAGTGGCCGTTACAGTCAATGGCGATCGTTATCGGCCATGTTGAACGAATTTTTGTTCACAAAAATTGAAGAGGAGGATATTGGCAACATTTGGTTTCAACAGGACGGCGCTACGTGCCACACAGCCGAAGCTACACTCGATGTTTTGCGCCCTGTTTTTGAAGATCGCATTATCAGCCGCAGAGCTGATGTCGTTTGGCCACCTCGGACCTCCGATTTGACACCGTTGGACTATTATTTGTGGGGTGTCCTTAAAGATAAGTGTTACGCCGACAAGCCAGAGACAATTGACGCTTTAAAGGACAATATTCGTGAAGCCATTGGTGAAATACAGCTGCACACAATCGATAATGTGCTTTGGACCGATTGGACCGATCGTGTAGGCTACTGCATGGCCAGCCGAGGCAGCCATTTGAATGAAATTATTTTCCATTATTAACCGGTAGGATTATACTTTCAAATAAAAAAAGAAATTTGAGAAAATATTCAGTAGTTTTTTTTTATAGCATTTTCAAAAAAAAAAAGTTATTTGGCGGACTCGTTATAAATTCTTATAAATTGCTCAAAAAAAAATCCAATGAGTGTTCGAACTCACGGGCGATGTGTTAACACCTTTTTGCTACACGGTACCTGTTCGATTTCTATGAACACATTCGTAAATGTTACATTGGAAAATAAAAAACAGCGTTCAATCATACATATGATGACTTTACAGTTAAATAATATTAATACTTAAAATTATTTAAAGACCCAGTGCAAGCACATGTGTCATTATTTTCTTGCTCAATACTTTTTGTTTTATTCCCACAAAAGTCAAAGAATGCAAAGCAACAGACACTTGTACATACATACATACATTGTTATATTCGTACGATATAACCGAAGATCAACATAAAATACTTTTTTAATATTACTCCAAATTAATACTCCAAATTAAAACACTTAAATTTTGGCTCGCCGATATCGGATCGCCTTAATTTTTGGCCTAAACTCTTCGTCGAAACCCGCACTAGCTTTTTAATCCAAAAATTAATAAAATCGCCTATGAATTTCCGGAGAAAATCGCGAATATGGAATTTGTTGTGCCTTTAAAAAAGTGAACCGGAGGGTATATGGGTACATCTGTTTTGAAATTTAGAAAATATATATTTTCACTGAATAGAGTAAAACGTTTGTAAAACTCATAAAAAAATTTATATCGTTTGATATTCTGTTTATAACTATTAAGTTGACAAAAAAACTTTAAAAATATTTATAAAATATTCAAAATGTAATTTGGTTTGCTTGACATGTGTCCATGTATTAAATTAAATATAATTGTTTTTGGACCGCCTTTCTCCACGACTACAATGCCCATTAATATTAAGGTGAAATTATTATTATTATTTTATTTTCCATACAGACTCATTTAACATTAATAAATGGGCCATGCAAGAGTCCATGAATGTTGTTACTATAACTAACTGATAATGATGATGATGCTACTACTACTACGACTACACACGTTACGAGCATTCCAACATACCGAACATCCAGCAGACGCAGTTAATGTGGCTAATAATTCACAAAGTTCCATAAAAGAAATACTTTTTAAAAGCCATAGTAAACGCCAAACATATGGATGTATATGAGTGAGTGAATGACAAGTTCAAACAGATGGCCCACTAAAAAAACAATAAAATTTCAGATCAAAGTTGCTCCTGGATATGATGTGAAACTGTCAGCAGGCGTAGTATTAGATTCCTCAGGTAGTCAAGATATTATTAAGAAATTAGTATACACCCTTTCACTCTTCCTCTCAGTCGCTTGGTTTATGTCGTCAGAGGTTTGACTGTTTAATATTATGTTCGATTCCCTATAAACACCAGTCATAATATGTAGGTATATCCCCTTTTCGCACTGGCTTTTGTGGCTTTTTCCTGAGTCCATTTAAACAAAGCCAACACTGCCTATTAATAAAGTCATAATGAATAGCAAGTAAATGACAGACACACCATCCAACCAAGTTAAAAATGGGCAACTCTCGTCTGGCTGGGGTCTATCAAGAGGAAAAGAACAGTTTGGTAGGCCTTCTTTATTCCACCTTTACAGCCTAATTAGTCTAAAGCCTAATAATTGATTTAGTGGAATTGATTGCAACATGCAACATGCAACATTTTTTCTGCTTATTAAAGTGTGAACATTTTCCAAACTTTTTTTAAATTTCTGAGAAGTTTTCATATATATGGCGGATATTGGTTTTCTTCGATTTTAAGGACCTAGTTCTGTTTCAATGTCCTTGACATTTTTTACGAAATTTCTGCTTAGTATTTCCAACAACATAAGTGAATATTAAGTGTGAAAATTTTCCAAACTTTTTTTAATTTTGTGAAAAGTTTTCCGTATCACATATCATATTCATTGAGTTTTTATTTCTAAATTTTCTAGTAATAGTAAAACCATACAAAGAAATTAGAAATTTTTTATCTTTTTTAACCTTTGTGAACTTTTTCTGAAACGTACATTAAAAATGTTAAATTTCATCCGTTTTAAGGATCTCTTCACACATCAATGTCCTGAATTTTAGATTACACATAACATGATATGGGACAGTCCGTGGAGGTGGAACGTTTCTGATTGAAATTCACTTGGGAGTGGCCAGAAATGATTCCTTCATTGGGCAGTCCAAGCAGGAAAAAGCTCGAGAGTGAGAAAACAGAAGGAAGAACGAAGACCGAAAATTCTACCAAAAAGTCAAAAACGGAACTAATAGACATGGTTCAGGGCCCCCCTTCTGTAAAGATAAGGACGGAAATCTCATCGCAGATATGCAGAATATGTTGGGAATATGGAGAGATAATTTTTCCGCGCTACTGGTACCTGAGATATCCAATGACAGACAATCGATCTAAATTTGGACGACGACGTCGATTGCCCCCCTCCTAGCCAAAACGAGGTCAGAACAGCTATTGCCCGGCTTAAGAACAATAAAGCCGCAGGAACCGATGGATTACCGCCGGAGCTGTTTAAGGTTGGCGGCGATGAGCTGATAAGGTGCATGCATCAGCTCATTAGCAAAATTTGGTTAGATGACTGCATGCCCGGCGATTGGAGTCTCAGTGTACCATGTCCCATTTAAAAAAGGTGAACCGAGTATCTGTGCCAACTACCGTGGACTAAGCCTTTTATCCATAGCATATACGGTTCTATCAAGTATAATGTGCGAAAGACTAAAACCATTTATCGCTGACCTGATTGGACCATACCAGTGTGGCTGAAAAATCGACAACCGACCAGATTTTCACGCTACGCCAAATCCTGGAGAAGACGCACGAAAAACAAATCGACACCTAACATCTCTTTGTCGATTATAAGGCGGCCATCGATAGCCCGATACGGGGTGAACTCTACGAAGCAATGTCTGAGCTTTGCAGGATGACCCTGACGAACACCAAATCCGCAGTGAAAGTTGGTAATGATCTCACCGAACCTTTTGAAACTAAGCGAGGCCTCAGACAAGGTGACACCCTATCGTGCGATCTCTTTAACATTTTAATAGAGATTATTCTGAGAAAAGCTGCTGTCAACATGAATAAACCCATCAGCAGCAAAAGTCATATGCTGCTCGCGTAGGCTGATGATATAGACATCATTGGGCGCACAATTAGAGAAGTTACTGCGGTGTTTTCGAGAATTGAGAAGGAGTCAGGTCAGGAAAAGTGGGTCTGACGGTAAATGAGGACAAGACAAAATTAATGATTTCAACGGGCAGGGCCTCCACGCGATTAGACCAAAGCGTGAACGTTGATAACCGTTATAACTTCAAGGTAGTGGACGGATTTATATACCTCGGATCTGCCGTAAACAAAAGCAACAACGTCAGCCTTGAGATCAAGCGGAGAATTGTGCTTGCGAATAGATGTTATTTTGGGCTAAGCAAGCACTTTAGAGATAAAGCCCTCTCTCGAGTAACAAAAGTCCAATTATATCAGACTCTCATACAACCTGTCTTGCTTTATGGCGCAGAATCCTGGGTATTATCGCAAGCAGACGAAACATCTGTAGGAGTTTTCCAGAGAAAAATACTCCGAAAAATGTATGGCCCTATAGTGCACAACGGCGAGTATCGGCGACGCATGAACCATGAGTTGAATGAGCTTTATCCTGACATTGACATAGTTAAGCGGATTAAAATAACACGATTCCGCTGGCTAGGCCATGTCAGTAGAATGGATGAAGACGAACCAGCATGAAGGGTTTTCGAAACCGAACTCGAGGGAAGACGAAAAATAGGAAGACCAAGACTCCGCTGGAAGGATCAGGTTGACGAATCCCTGCGTACACTTGGTATTGCCAACTGGAGAGATAAGGCAAAAGATCGAACTGGTTGGCGAAATATGTTATCTTCGTTTTCTAAGGTCCCTGACGCCTCGGGGTTGTTCGTGACCGGAATAGTAAGTAAGTAGGTATAACATCCTGGATAAAGTAACTAGAATTGACGTTAGAACGATTCCAATCGATTTGGTCTATTTTAACATTGTACAGAAAAGTGGGCCAGCCATGGTGGGCCAACTTCACTTCGGTCTCAAAGAAAGTGGTGGTTTAGCGTGAATAACAATACTTTGTAGACCAGTTTGTATGAAGAGTGGCTTAAAATGGCTTATCATCGCTTAGGTCTCCATGTATACTGGTCGAACATTTGATAAGCGAAGTAACTAAAACATGGTAAGAAAGCAAATGGAAGAATCCAGTTGTGAGAAAATGCAACTTTACCATGTTCTTTTCTCACCCCCAAAAAAAGCACCTCTTTGAAGGGCCGATGGCAGCATTTATTAAATGTTGCCTCATACAAAGGGCAAACCTATTTTTTAAAAATGGATTCACCATTAGTGTCTGTATGGCACAGTACAACACATGATTTCGGGACTCAATTCTGATAATTGTTTGTGAAAGTAGCCCCAAAAAGAAGAACTTCTGCGTCATTCATGGTTGGCCACATTTCCATTAATTGTGGCAAAATATACTTTGAAATAATATAATATAAGCCAAGCCCAAGCCACTATATATATCTACAAAAAGAGTATTTCTTCCACACAAAGAAATTCGTTTGGTCAAGTTACCTCAAATAATAATTTAATAATTAATTTGAAATTAGTAAGTATCGTATAGGGGAATTTGTCACGTTTTAGGTTCTTTTGTTTGTTATAACTCGAGAACCACTAGTCCGAAAAAGCTGAAACAAATTTAAGAAAATTAAGAATTACAATTCCTCTTATTCTTGTACCGTTTTCCTATGTGTGCAACACGTTTGCCTAAAAATTAAATTTTTTTTTTTAAAAATTCATAAAAAATCCAAAATGGAAAAAAGTGTCTAATCTAATTACTTTCACCTAAAGTCACATAACCTATGAGTAAAATAAGGCATAGATCATGAAAATCGATGCACGCGTTTCTCATTTATTCACAATTAAGTAAATGTATGAATTTCAAAAATTTGCTGGAGATATGCACAACATTATTTGGAGAAAACGTTGACACCTTTTTTATGATTCTGAGAATTTAAAAAAAGGAATAAACAAAAGGTTATTTGATTTTTATGATTGCGTAAGCAAAGCAGTAAACGCTAATAAATGTGCGTCAACAATTAAAAGGCAAAAAGGAAAGTGGACTTTTTTAATTATTTTTTACAGAAATTGCACCCTCATTTAGGGGTGATCATTATATGGAAAGTTTTGCACAATTTGAAACGTACAAGTGCTGAATCAGGTATTTAGCCAGCCGCCCTTAATATATGCGCCCATTTATAAGTACCTGGCAGTAAAATATTGAAAAATACTTAGTATTTACAGGTGTGCATTGATCGATTTTTGGCATTTAAATTTATTTTTATTTTAAAATTCATAAAAAATCCAAAATGGAAAAAAGTGTCAAATCTAATTACTTTCGCATAAAGCCACGTAACCTGTGAGCAGAGTGAGACATTTTTTGAGAAAATCGATGAATAAATTTATTCCAATTCCAATAATGTTATGAATGAATATACACAAAACTTAAAATAAAAATTCCGATTTGTATTGCAGCAGGGCGGTTAACTGGAAGTGTGGCAGTAAATGCAGCAGTGTATACTTTTGTTTTCAATTGTTGTCTGTTTAATCCATTACGAGAATTTATGCATGCGTAGCACCTGGATTCATCATGTCCAGTTAGGTCTTCCACCCAAATTACTGGCTTCATAAAAGAAAGCTGTCCACCTTTTCCATGTATCCACATTATAAGGGTATTATAACAAATTTTTGCACACTGTGTTCGGCGTAAAATTTGCACCACTTAAATCTGCTTCATCAAAATACTGACAATACGCTATTTTGAATTCCTCAGTAATCAATTTTTTTCCATCCAATTGGCCTCTTTTTGGAACGATATGACCACAAACGTATCAAATTGTCCACGCACATTTATTAGAGCTTATTACTTTGCTATCGCAATCATAAAAATCAAATAACCTTTTGTTTATTACTTTTTTTTTTAAATGTGAGAACCATAAAAACTCATCAACCTTTTTTCCAAAGAATTTTGTACATAGCTAGCAAATTTTTGAAATTCATACCTTCACTTAATGGTGCATAAAAGCGAAACGCGTAAATCGATTTTCATGACCTATGTCTCATTTTGTTTATAGGTTATGTGACTTTACGTGAAAGTAATAGGACTTGACACTTTTAACCGTTTTGTATTTTTTATGAATTAAAAAAAAAAATTTAATTTTTTACGCAAAAAATATTTTTTGTTCTTCATACATTTATTTATAACTTCGAAACGTTGTATGAACAGATTAAAGGAATTGTAATTCTTAATTTTCTTAAATTTGTTTCAGCTTATTCGGACTAGTGGTTCTCGAGTTATAACAAACAAATGAACCTAAAACGTGACAAATTCCCCTATACGATACTTACTAATTTCAAATTAATTATTAAATTATTATTTGAGGTAACTTGACCAAACGAATGACGCAGAAGTTCTTCGTTTTGGGGCTACTTTCACAAACAATTATCAGAATTGAGTCCCGAATCAATCACCTGAAAAATGTTGTACTGTGTGGGTGCTAGTTATATGTATCCTATCTTAGAGAAGCGTCATTCGAGTATTCCCATTACATTAACTAATATTAGCTGACCGATTCCGAGCTGTTTTTGAGGAGCTTTTTCGTGGTAATTTACTGAGCCATCAAAATGTGAAATGACCATCGCCGAATAAATTTGAAAGTGCTCTGTGTGGGTTAGGGTGGACCTTGTGTCGATATTTTGGTAGATGAGGGCTCTATTCCGTGCCTTTTTGAAAAAAAATGACAATGCCGAAAAAAAAAATTTAAAAAAAAAAACATTAGGGGTTGCGCACGAGCCGAGAAAAAGGTCCACTTTGCCAAAATTAGGGGGGAAATTGCCATAGGTCATCAGGGGTCACCCGTAGGGGGGCAAAATATATGACCGACCCCCATTAACTTTTCATCCCCAACATCTTTTCCGAACAAACTTACCCTCTATCTCCACTCCTTGAGGGACTCCCCATACAAAAATACTGAAAATCTATGTATTTACAGTTGCACAATATCGAGATTTTTTTGATTTTTTTTGATTTTTTTACAGAAATTCCACCAATATTCAAGACTGGTCATTGTTTGGAAAGTCTTGAAAAATTTGAAATGCACACGTGCTGAATCAGGTACATAGGCACCCTTAGCAGATGCCCCCATTCATCAGTACCTGGCAGTAAAATATTGCAAAATACGTAATAGTTATAAATAGCAGTTCATTCATCGATTGTTGTCATTCAACAAGTGCCGACGACCGCGAAAAGTAAATTGATTTTTCTCCCGTTTTTAAAAGTTAAGATGACAACACGACTTAGATCGCGCGACGATATTTTTTTGATTGGTTATCCAAGCATGAATATTACGGGGAACAAATTACCGTCGAAGAAGCAAGTGCTAAGAATGCATTTCTTCAACATTTGCAAACGAAACATGTCGAAGAAAAATAGTGCGGTTATAGTCGCGGACGAAGTGATGATTTTTTGGCGCCAAGCAGCTATTCCGACGAAAGCCAGAGGAGATGTTACAAGAAAAATAGCTGCGCTGCACGATGAGTGGGATGCTTTAAGAAAGTCATCTCACAGAAAGACTGAGTCCACTAGAGAAAAAGAGAATACGTTTTCTGATAGCTTGGATAATCTTTTCGACATCGCACACGCCAACGCCCTTGAGAAAATGACAAATACCGAAGACATTGAGTTTCTGCTAAAGCAAAGAGAAGATGGCCGGCCAGGAACTATGGGAGGTGTGGACGCTACTGATACTCGAACGAGGAAAAGAAAATCTGAGCGCGAAGAACAAGAAGAGTTGCGACGCAAACGTGCAACGGAATCTAGTAGAGATCGGTTCGCTAAAGGCGGTAAGCTATTTCGCGCTTTGTGTGTTCGTCCAATGTTTATATTCAAATGAAATTCGTTCAATTGCAGTGGTTAAATTTTCAAGCAGTGATTCAAGCGATGATAATGGGAGACAGGACGAAAACTTCCCGGCAGAAGCTGGCCCGTCAAATGTTGGTGACAGAAGAGGTTACAAACAATGTTTTACTGAACTAGTCCTATCAGCTTTGGACAAGTGCAAAGTGACTGACCGAGACGCGGTCGGCATTATGATAGCGGCGGCAGAAGCATTTGGACGCGATCCTCAACAATACACAATAAACCGTACGTCGCTTCGGAGATGTCGGCGTTCAAATCGAGAGAACATGCTGAGTTATGTGAAAGACAATCCAGAAGTAAGATCGCATAGATTTATTTGCTCTCATTCAGAATTCTTATTCTTCAACGCTTTTCATTCATCTCCAGCTTGTCGCAGCTAAATCCTTCGTAGTCCATTGGGATGGCAAAATGCTTTTGGATTTTGTGGGTACAAAGAAGGTGGACCGTCTACCGGTAATTGTCTCGTACGGAGAAAAAGAACAACTTCTTGGAGTTCCCAAAGTAGAAGATGGGAAAGGAAAAGGCCGGAGAATAGCACATGCCGTTTATCAACTGTTGGCATCTTGGCATATGACACATCGAATACAAGGACTTTCTTTCGACACGACATCAACGAACAGTGGCCCATTCTCCGGAGCCGCAGTTGCTCTTGAGCGCCTGTTGGAGAGAGAAATCTTATATTTACCTTGCAGACACCACGTATACGAACTGGTGCTAAGGGAAGTTTTTGAGACAAAAATGGGAAAGACCAGTGCACCAGGCGTTCCTTGCTTTGACCGTTTCAAACAGGAATGGGATGCTGTAAAGGTTAAACCATTCCATTCTGGCTTGATAGACGATCAAGTCGTCAGAAAAATTCCTGTGGCAATGCAAGTCGGCATAAAGAAGTTTTGCTTAGATCAATTGAAGGAGAAACACCCTCGCGATGACTACAAAGAAATGCTACAATTAATTCTTTTGTTTCTGGGTGAAAAACTTGAGAATTACCATTTCCGACCTCCAGGACCCGTTTCCCATGCTCGATGGATGGCAAAAGCCATTTACAGCCTCAAGATGTTTTTGTTTCGGAGAACTTTTCACTTATCTGTATGTGAATTCAATGGTATTCGACACGTTTGTATTTTTGTGGTGCGACTTTACGTCAAGGCATGGTTTGGTTCTTCTCGAGCAGCTGAGGCGCCGAATCAAGATTGGAAGTTTTTGAAGGACATCGTCGAGTACAAGTCCGTTGACCAGGATTTATCTCGGGTAATGATAAAGAAATTTATCGGTCACCTATGGTATCTCGCCGATGAGCACATAGCCCTTGCCTTTTTCGATGACAAGGTTTCAAATGAGTTGAAGGCCAAAATGGCCCAAGCATTGCTAGAAGGTGAAGAAGATGAAGAAGACGAAAAAGGTGAAGAAGATGAAGAAGACGAAGAAGGTGAAGAAGATGAAGAAGACGAAGAAGGTGAAGAAGATGAAGAAGACGACCCGGTTCCCCCAGCTCCTCGCGTCGTAATCAAAAGCATCAGCGTTAAAAAAATCGAGGTGAAATTCAAAGATGTGAATGAGGAATTCTTGGCTAAAGACTTGAGCAACTTCGTCTCTCATAATGCCAAAAATTTATTTGTACGATTTGGAATATCGCAAGATTTCATTCTTGCAAATCCAGCAACCTGGAAATCTCGCGCAGACTATCAAGAAGGTCGTAGAATTGTAAATAACTTGCGCGTTGTGAACGACACTGCCGAAAGAGGAGTAAAAATGATACAAGATTATAATAGAATACTGTGTCAAGGCGAAGAAGAGAAACAGTATTTACTACATGTTATCGATTCTTACCGCAAGAAATACCCATCAGCGAACAAAAATATGTTAATTTGACTATATTATATTAAGAGTGCTTAGTAGTACTACTCAATTACAGCTTCTTTTATTTTTGTATGGGGAGTCCCTCAAGGAGTGGAGATAGAGGGTAAGTTTGTTCGGAAAAGATGTTGGGGATGAAAAGTTAATGGGGGTCGGTCATATATTTTGCCCCCCTAGGGGTGACCCCTGATGACCTATGGTGTTTTTCGAAAATACTGAGCAACCTCCATTTTTGTATGGTGACCCCCCTAAGGGGAGGAGATAGGGGGTGGGTGTCGTGGGGGAAAATGTTGGCGGTAAAAAGTTAAAGGGGGTCGGCCATACATTCTTCCCCCCTACGGGTGACCCCTGATGACCTATGGCAATTTCCCCCCTAATTTTGGCAAAGTGGACCTTTTTCTCGGCTCGTGCGCAACCCCAAATGTTTTTTTTTTAATTTTTTTTTTCGGCATTGTCATTTTTTTTCAAAAAGGCACGGAATAGAGCCCTCATCTACCAAAATATCGCAAAAATGTCATTTCAAGGTCCACCTTAGTGTGGGTATTGCTCTGGCGTTCTTGTGTACAAAAGCCGTGCACATTAACCGTTGCACCACCAAAGGCCTGCGAGAAGGCCAATTTCACGATGAACTTTCCGTCTGTTTATACTTATATAGTGTGTTAATGATATGATTGCTGGTGTGAGTGACCGTAAATGCTTTTATTTTAATTGTATTTAATGTTGAATTTATTGTTTTATGCCAAATGTTAATGCATATGTTTACACATACTCTCAATTGTTTGCTATTTGTTCCGATATACATATGTATGTGAAGTCCACTCCTGAAATCGTGTACACTTCATAATAATACAGTGATAAAATTGGGCATCGTAATTATTAACAATTACATTTATGTCCATATGTGTTCGACGGAATGTTACACGCAAAGAAAAATTTCTTTGAATTCAAATGCAATGTAAACAAGTTTCATTTAAGGGATTTATTTGCTGCAAATGAACATAAATATTTATAAGAAATGAAAACCCGTAGTTCAACCGAGTGGCCTGGGGCAAATCCCATGTATTATTCTAATTGTCTTGTCGGGGTTACGACCATGATTAAAGTTTTGATATAAAAAATAAATGTTTTTATGTGTTTTTTGTATTAACTATTAAAAATTTGGTAAATAATGTTAAAATTTGAGGCGAAGGAAATTCTAATAATAAAATATATTTTATCAAACTCCCTGATGAAGGCGAAAACAAATTACCGAAACGCATAGGAGGAAAGCGAAATGAGAATTTGAATTTTATTTGCGCAAATACTGACGACCATAAAACACATTTAAATATATAAAATTAACCGATAGCAAACTGGTCCAACAAATATACAAAAAATAAATGGTTCCCATGACATCCCATGAAGGGATTGCGGAGAGCTTCACACAAACAGTGAGCTGTGCACTTTCCACTTTTGAACTCAGTAATTGGGACCTAAAGTTTTTACACCGGTTTCGAATGGTAGTTTGAGAAGCTTTTTCACGGCTAAGTACTCGATAGTGTCGCCATCACTAAGCGAGGCCGTCGGACCAGGGATCGAACCCACGTACTTATGTACCAGAGCCGCGCACACTAACCATTGCACCACCGACGGCCACAAGCACACACAATTTTAATACAGTTATATATAATATAAATAACAAATCACATGAGATGTCAGGGGACACCCGATTGGAACGAAGTTCCTTTCGCTATACATTATGTACAAGTTAGTTCCAAAACGTCTAAGGCGTCCGTTGAAGAATACGATAATTTAAATGGATCTTTAAGAAAAGATACTTTTTGTAAAAAGATAAACTTTTTTTGAGAAAAAATTATTTTTTCTAGAATCAATTTTTTTACAGAAAAAGTATATTTTTAGGTCCTTTTTGTAACAATATGTATTATAGTTTCCCGAAAAGATCCTTTTTTAAAGAGAGGTACGTACTTCTTTTATTGAAAGCAAATTTTGTTTTTAAAAAGTACTATTAAGAAGTACTTCTGTAGGACAAAACCATAAGAGTATGAATTTTTTTTACAAAGAAGTACTTGTTTTAATAACAGGATATTTTTTAAAGAAGTTGTACTCTTTTTAGGAAAGGTTAATTTTTTAAGAAAATTTACTTATTTTCACAAACGCTATTTATCTCAGGAAAAGAAAAGAAAATGTAATATTTTCTTTTTAAGAAAATGTACTTTTCAGAAAAGGAATGTTTGTAAGAAAAGGTTTTTTTAAGAGAAGATATTTTCTGAAGAAATTTTTTTTTAAGAAATGTAATTTTTTTACAATTGGGCCTTTTTTCAAGAATAGGTACACTTTTAAGAGTAGGTACTTATCTCAAGAAGAGTTTTTTTTTGTTTTTTGGTAAACGAAAATTTACTTTTTTAAGAAAAGGTACGTATTTTGAAACAAATACTTTTTTTAAGAAAAAGTACTTTTTGTAAGAAAATTACTTTTTTCAACCAAACGTACTTCTTTAACATAAGGTATTTTTTTTTTAAGAAAATGTACTTTGTTTAAGAATATGCATAGGTACTTTTTTTTGAGAAAATTAAGACAATGTTCTTTATTTTAAACTACCCATTTGGAAATTTTGTCTTGAAGATATTTTCAGTAGTATTTCCTTAGGGCCATGTTAGTAGGTGATGACAATATAGAACATCTTCTTGACATGTCACTTGCTTTGACTTAGGTGACATATGTACATTGTGAAGGGGCTGACAATCTGTGTAAGACTGTCCTATTGATTTGTCAGCAATATGTCACGACAGACTCTTACTAAGACTAATGCTGAATGTCGATAGAGGTCGTCTTCATCATTTGTCGACTGCGAGTCATGTGTGAGGATTAAATATATGCCATACATTTTCAGAATTTATTTCAAAATATCTGAAATTTGTTAACACAATATACAAATTTTCCTAACATTTTAATTAGCTATGTATGCATGTAGATAGATACTCATTCTCACTTTTTGTCACCTTATCTTTCAAATTTTATTTAATATCGTACAAGAGATGAGATACATTCACAAACATATGTATTTAGGTTCAAGTAAATAAGTATCTACATATATACATGTAAGATGACCACGTACATCATATTTAAAAACGTCCTGAGCAACTGACCCACGGATGAATGGTTACTCAAGACGTCTTGTGCACATGTCATAAGTTGAACACCACTATTGACAAACTACGGAAGATTACTGCTGACTTTTGACCAAATGTATGAAAATGTCAGCGGTGTCATGAGGTTTTCTGTATGGGAGCGGTTCGGAAAGTCAGCAGGGACTCTGACATGTCAGTTCGTTTGTCACTGGTGATGTCTGTTGGAAATTTCCATGTGGATTCTTTCACTTTGGTTTTCTAAATTTACTTTTTATTGGGTTCAAAACTACTATATATACTAAATATTGGCTAGATGCTCCACCTAAAATCTTCCCATTAAACACTAAATTTCCCAACAAATGTTAGTCTAGACACAAACCAAAGCAAAACTACCCAATATAGTTGGTAATACTGGGTTGTAGCATAAAAGTGTTACAAAAAAGTTGTTTAATTTTTTTTCATTTAATTTTTTTTCATCCTGCCACGTGCGATAAGGAACTTCGTTCCAAAAATATTATGAGAATTACGCTGCATGTTTTTCATGGATTACCCTTATAATAGATGTAGGTTTTCTGAATTATATTAAACTTTAAACATAAACTAATTGTATTAGATATAAATATACATCAATCCAGGCACCATAATATCAAGTCCGCGCATCTATCCACCGAGGTATCACAGACATTGCGCGAAGACGAACAATACGAGTACCATAGCATCAGTATCTGCTTGCTCGTTATTGTTAAAAAAAACAGAGAAGTGTGGGTGTATACCCCTGATTTACTAATATTTGTTCCAAACCTGCTTTCTGTTTTGGATATATGAATATTATCAGAATGTTGGGCTAACTTAATGTTTCTTTAAAACAATAGAGGAAACCTTCTAACCGTTGTGATCAACAAAGTTGGGTAAACACAGCACCGAAAATATATGTGCAGCAAACAACTTTTTGTCTTTTTTTCTTCGGGTTTCCAGTTATTTATAACTTGAGAATTCTGGTGTTAATTTAATTCCCTTACAACTTACATTTCGCATTAATTTAGTGGATGTTTTAGTGCTTGAATAGTTAGGATGCTCGACACTTATAGGTAGTTTCTTCAGGAAGAAATTTTGGAGTTGAGAAAAATTAGTTTTTTTAAAGTTATTACTTTCAAGTGTTGGCCATAACTGTCCATTCCGAAGTTCAAATTTTCGATGATGCGGTCGAGAATTGTATGCGGTATTTGAGATGGGCTCGAGAAATAATGACTTCCAATTAATCAGCCGTAGACGTCTTAACCATGTAGACATTGGACTTAATGTTGCCCCAAAGGAAAAAGTATAGAGGTGTAATATCACATTTGATGGGCATAAAGCAACAATTAACTACTCACCGAATCAGTGTCGCAATAGCGCAATAGTTTCACGGGCGGTGTGCTAATCAGTGCCGTCTTGTTTGAACAAAATCTAGTTATGATCATTGCCCTTTACATTCCGGCCAGCCTCATATTTCAAGAAATTTTAAGCAATGATTCCTTTAACCCAGAATCTATAGCAAACCATTGTTTTGTCCGGATGTAACTGAGGCTATTAAATCGCTTCGTATTTGTGTTCAACCCTAAGATGTCTATTATGGTTATTAGCGTAGCCATTAAGACAGAAATGATCCCCATCTCTGAACATTACTTTGATCGTACCTAGTGGATCTTCTACAAGCTTTCTAAGAGTGGAAACGACTAAAATGGTAAAGATTCGGAAGATTTCATGATGAAATATTTTATATGTAATAAAGTTTCTACTGGAAAAAGTAGCTCAAAGTGAATTGCGCATGAAACGCGACCATCTTAGTTTCGGTCACGTAGCTTACACGCTGAAAAAACCTGTATTTTTTGTTGTTTGGATGCAAATATAACGTATTTGTAGCTTGTCGCAAATATAGTATACTTGTCTCCAAACAAATTGTGTTCGCTACTAAATATTACATGTTTGAGACACAATGATTAATAAGTTATAATATATGTTCTGTTTGTTGAAAACCGCTGAAAACAAAAACTTGACATATAACAAAGAAACAGAAAAGCAGCAGATCTTCCATTCATGAAAATAATGCCCGCAACCATGTGCATGTTTCCTGCAATATATTGCTGGGGCGTGTAGTTCCTGCGATGACATTGACACGCTGAAAAATATGGATGCAAATATAACGTGTTTATAGCTTGTCGCTTTGCTTTAAGACATTTTTTTGAGAAATTTGGCTTTTTTTGTTGGAAACCGCTAAAAACAAATACGAGAATGACAACAAAGAAACAAAAAACAGCATATCTTCAATTCGTGAAAACAATGCTTGCAAACGTGTATATGTTTCCTGCAACATATTGCTGGGGTGTGTAGTTATGGCGATGGCACCGAGTTATTACCTAATAAGAAGCTTCTAATTAACTGGCGTTAATTGTTAACTGAAATTCTCTCAAATCGTTTATAAAATGTAATGGACAACGAAGAACACAAGCACATATTAACTTCATTGCCAGATAATTGAGATTTCATCTATAAATTTATTGAAAATTCATATCTGAGTTTCACCATGCAAGTATGTATCGATACCTTATCCTTAATAAGGGATGCTGGTCTATGACACTCGACGTATTGCGAGAATCTCATTATAGGGCAGGGGAGAGCTTTTTAAAGCTGAAAATTTCGAAGTTGATTAGCGAAGATTTTTATGAATGTTAATATACGAGAAGTTCATAGTTTATGGTTTGGTACATTTTTCTAAGTGGCAAAAAAATGGTTCGTTTTTGTTGGAATAGTAGATAATTCAGTTAAGCACACACTCACTGACATGGCTAGTTTCGAACTCCGTTACAAGTTTATTATCAAATTCCAACTCACAGTGCCCTTTTTATAGCTAGTGGTCAATATTATATTTCGAAGAGAAGACGATCAAACTCCGCCGGGAGAAGTACTATGAAGACCCCCTATCAATGTTTAAATGGAGCAAAGACTAGGCGGTTTGAAAGAGTGTTATGTTGAGCCTGAAACTTTCGCCGGTTGTACGTGCCGATCTCTGACTATAACCTGGTATTCAGTTTTTATGAAACTTTCGTTGCTAAGTAAAAAAGTATAAAAACACAAGTACAAAAAATAACGAAAATTTCATAAACCGAAAATTTGCTTGGTACCCAGATATTTGCGAAAATTTCGTAGGTAACTCAATTACAGGGTTGTTGCGCCGAAGATATTTCGTACGAAAACAAGAAGTGAATGAAGGTGCGAACTCACTTTTTCTCACATACAATATTTTCCTTCTTTTAATGTTTCCATGGTTGTAATAATTTAAATATCAGGCATTGATATTTTTCTTCTATCAAACAAAATCAGATACCACGGACACATTAAAAGAAGGAAAATATTGTTTTTGAAAAAAAAGGGTGAACACCATCTTCCGCCATAGGCTTCAATTGTTTGGGACCGGAATTTTGACATTTCGATAATTTTATCAACCACAAGTAATACCACATGCGTTAAAATTAAAATGGAGTGCGTAGAGGTATATAAAAAAAATATATGCAAGGTAAATCAAAGATAGGTGGTAACTCTCCTCAAGAAATTTTCAGTTTAGAGATAACTGATAAAATTTCTTACGGAAATTTCGCAAGAACTGAATACGGGGCATAAGTCGTTTTTATTGGCTGACAATGACTGCCACAGAAAAAATAACCGAACTAGCCGTAACCGTATTAAGAAATTGTCACACCCACACCAGAAGTCATCACAACAGAGTCATGTTTTCAAAATAAATCTCCAAAATTTGCAAACATTTTTCAGATGTCAGTCCATACATGATGAAATGCAAAGCACTTAACAGAAAGCACTTGAGAGCTATTAAAGTGAGCGACACCAAAAACAGTGTTGCCAACTAAAATCTCTACACCTCCGAAAACAAAACAGCCGTTGTTACATCAATTTCAAGCTTAAATTTATGTTGCAATTAAAATTAAGTATAAGTCCAAGCCTTTTGAAAGCACTAAGCCTGCGGAAAATACCAAACTTCCAAAAAATCAAATTGATTTATTGGAAATCTGGCAGGTTGTTAAAAATAACCGTGTACCAGATGCCACATTATTAGGGAATTTCATAGCGATAGAAGATTTGTACAAAACATTAAATTCTTAAACGTTAACACTTCCCCATTTAGTGAAAGTGGCTGGGAACCTAACTGATAACATAAATTTCATTAAGAGTTGGCACAGAAGACAAAGTCAATTGTTACCCCTCGACACACACATCCAGTTTTGCTCACCAGAACTCAGCAGGAGCCAAAAGCATTAGTGTCGTCTATGTAATGGAGTACAAAGAGGAAAGTTGCAAATGATAGGAAAGCTGTGATACCGTAAAGGAAGAAGAACAAAAAATAAAATAAAAAGATAAGTTTGCCATAAAAATGATTTCCTTTCTAATTCAAATTCAAATATTTTGCCGCTTCAGCAAAAATCCAATTTTTAGAATCAGAATCGAATAATAGAGAATAAAAACGCACAGCAGCACCAGCAACAAAAGACCCAATAAATGAAGTAAAGTGAACTCAAAAGAAATACATTTGCTTTTGTTAGTTTATTTTTTATAAATTTCCGTTTCTTGCTCTATTTTAGTTAAAATTTATTTTATTTAAAAACATCCACCATTGCCCAAGGGGTGGCATGTTAAGTTTGTTAAAGGATTTGTAACATCTTTTTGTTTTTCATTAAAGTAGGTGGAAAGCTTAACATTGTCAAGCGAATGTTAAATTTGCAAAACGAATAACTTCATTTTCAGGGGTCGTATTAGCGTTTCGTATCGGAAGCAGTTTTTGGAAATTCGAAATAATTGAAATATAAATGCGTACTGTATATATTTTTGTATATCAAGTATTTTGCATCGAGTTAATTGAAGAACACGATTTCTCCATTAGCATCGTCGTTCCGTTAAATTTATCACAGTTCAAATAAGTTTTTGATTCATTTGTTTGTCGCTGTGTTAGAATATTTCGTAAATCACAAGATTTCGTAGAATATTTGAAGATTTATTCATATTTTTTCACAAAGATATTTGTTGTTTCACTAAATTTTTATAGCTTTGTACAAGCTATTGACAATATAATATTCGGAAATCCTCATGCGATTCAAAATTCCAATGTATTCCACTAAAGGTGAGTGAATTTTTTTTTTGTCCATACATACATATATATGATTAACCTTAAATTGTATATGCAGTTTTACTTAATTATAGAAAATGGGCGACTTTGCCATGCCTTTCTGGTACCTCCCATACAAAAAGTAACTCCCGTAAAATACAACCAAATCTTAATGGAAATTGGTATTAGTCTATAGTTCGTCGGATACCATTATGTTAATTAAAAGACGTAATTTGTCACGCCCATTCATACAAAACTTGTCCTGCCCACTTTCTCGTTGACACGAAAAATCCAATTTGGTATTAGGAATTATCACGTCTATGTATGTATGTACTAGACATCGGCACAAGACGTTTTGAATGGCCATGCAAGGCATCTGCTTTTTTCAAGACATATACTGTAGCGAAGTTTCGGCAACCAAGTAATTCGGGGTACTGTGGACAAAGCGTTCGTTTATGTGTACGAGGGTTGCTATTTATATTTCGGGAACTGGCAATACTAGTGTTCCCAGATGAAAACTGGAACTTCCATTGGAAAGTTTGAAATTTTTTACCATAAATATACGTAGACAGTTTTCACTTACGAACATTATTTGTTTTAGTTACAAGTATGTTGAAAAATTCATCTCGGTCAAAATATGGAATTAACCAGTGAAAATTTTCGCGCGATGATTTTTTACGATCTTCGGCCTGGACTATCGAGACAAGAGCGTCTCAATCAACTTGTTTCGACTTTTGGTGATGAAACGCCACCAAAAACCACTGTAAATCGCAGATACCAAGAGTTCAGTCTCGGACGCCGTCCGCGCCAGGATTAATATCATGAAGGCCGTCCAAAATCGGTTGTTCTGCCACAAAACATCGATGCAGTGCATGCACTGATATTGCAAGATTGTCATGTGACATATCGTGAGATAGAGCCATCCTTGCACGTCAATACATTCGATTTTGCATGAACGTTTGGCAGTAAAAAGACTTGTTCGCGTTGGATCCCACATAATTTGACAATCGCTCAAAAAAAGGCTCGTATCAATTGGTGTAAGGATATGATTAAAAAGTTCATCCGTGGTACTTCAAGAGACGTGTATAAAATCAGGACAGGTGACGAATCATGGATTTATGCGTATGAGCCGGAAACAAAACAGCAATAGACCGTGTGGGTCGTTCAGCACGAACTAAGTCCAACAAAAGTTCTTCGTGAAAGAAGCACAGCGAAGCAAATGGTCGCCATCTTCTTCGGTCGCGGAAATCTTCGGAGAAATTCGTAAAACCAACTGCCAAAGACGATACATTCTCCATCATGACAAATTCAGTCTGAAATTTGACTAAGAAAATTGTACTTATTTTCCTAAGGGATTAAGAATAAATATCGGTGGTGCAATGGTTAGTGTGCGCAGCTCTTGTACATGTGATCCTGGGTTCGAACCCTGCTCTGATCACCTTAAAATTTCTTTCGGCGGCGGTCACCTCGAATAGTGACGGCGACACTATTGAGTATATAGCCATGGGAAAGCTTCTCAAAATACCGTTCGGAATCGGTGTAAAACTGTAGGTCCCAGTCAGTGAGTGGAAACTGGAAAGCGCATAGTTCAGTGATTGTGAGAAGTTCTCCCCTGTGCCTTCATGGGATGTAATGGGAAACCATTTATTTATTTTTATTGGTTTTAATAACGGGTGTTTTTAAGCTGCGTGAGAACTTAGAATAATAATACAAGACAGAAATGTTGTTCGAATGAAATTTTTTATTTATTATTTATATTATATATTATTATTTCCGGCATATGTCCGCCACGGCGTCGAGTTACATAGTCCATTCCATTAGTCCAATTTTTGACTACACGCTGAAAAATAACGGCCTCTCTAACATATTCTCCCAAACATATTCTGCAGGAACCATGTATATGCTTGGAACACACTTCAAACATTCATATGTTTGCAATGTAAACAGTATCATGTTTACTGGCAAACATGTATACTTTCACGTGGAAACATGCGTTTTTCATTCAACACAGCCATATACTTCCGTGGAAGCATTCGCCTGTCTCCCCCATACCTACTTACGTGGAAACATATTCATGTTTCCTCCCAAACATAATACTATTTAGAACGAATTATTCTTTGATTTCAATATATATGTATTACTTATTATAATTAATTTTATCAATATAAACCCACATTTATAAATAACTAATACATACTTGGACTGAATGCATTATTTGTTTTTTTTTCATGAAATTGGAATTTACTGTTTTTGCTTCTCCTTTCTTTGTTGTCTCTCAGGTTTTTGTTTTCTGAAGGTTTCAGTTATGCGTTGGTTTTCACTATGCGTTTGTATACAAACAATATACAAATCTAGTTCGTGCAACCCAAGCGTGGATTAATTGTGTTTTTTTTTATTATATTTCACAAATGGTCCACCGTTCCGGTTCTCTCAGTAAAGGCTCGGACAGACAAATGGCTTCACGTTGTTGCCCCTTCCAGTTTCTTTCCCCAAAATCGTTTCTCACTTTGGTAGCACAGAAACATATATACGAAACACATACACAAACATATCATCGCAAACCATTTAAGCGTCCGAGCCGTCGTTTATTCTTTTTCACTGATCAAGCGCTTTTGTAATCCCCTGTCCGATGCAGCATTGACGACTGATTACATGAAACTAAAATGCAATACATCAGCCAAAATAAGAAACACTGACTTCATCTGCAATTTGCACGTATATTCTGGAATATTAGTGACTCTCTCGCTGTTCCTCTTTTATTCGCTTGCTCTCGAGAGAGCATAATCAGTGCAACAACCACAACTATATTTGCATCACAAACCAGACATATTTGAGTCGCAAACACATATATTATAACATATTAATAATTGTGCCTCAAACATGTAATATGGAATAGCAAACATAATGTGTTTGGACACAAATATATTATATTTGCTACAAGCTCCAAACACACGTTATATTTGCATCCAGACAACAAAAAAATACAGATTTTTCAGCGTGTTCTTTTCCAATAAGCCTGGCCGTATGGCGTCACTGATGACTTGAATATTGCTTCAAAAGTTGCTGGAAGGTCGGCATAAACCAATGCCTTAACATAGCCACATCAAAAGTAATGCATAGGCGTTAAGTCGCACGAACGACGGGGCCAGTGAACTGCACTACTTCTGAAAATAAAGTTCGATATCGCTCGCCATTCACCGCAACGGCAGCTCCTTACTTATGTCGAAAGAAATAAGGACCAATGATGGCGCCCAAACCAAACAGTAAATTTCAATGGATGTAAATGCTGGGAATTTTTTAGTGAAATGGGTAATTTTCTAGGTGTCGTGTCGTTCATAAAACAAAAATATAACATTTATTAAAATGTTCAAATTTTAATTTCATATCAAAAGAGTAATGGTTGAATTTTCTCAGTTGAAAATTCTTCATTTAAATGTAAATGGCCGATGGTTGTCATTTAATATGAAAATTTTCTGTAAGCTTTTAAATTGAGGTTTTACTTGACGAGAGTGAAACCCGCCCTAAGAAGTCTCCAACGAAAATATAATTTCAAAACTAGAGCACAACACGTAACATAAAACCGTAAGTTACATGGTCATCAAACAGTAAAGGCAAATCGCTATAAAGCGGGTGCTTCTTCCGGTTCAGCAATTATTCCTAATTGGAAGCCCTCAGACACTCAAACGGCTTTGGAATCTGCGGTCACAGAAGTTGCTGTAGTTTCTAAGCGGTGGAACTTTTTTGATTAAAAGGGCGTTCCTGCATGTTATGACTTTGGCGGGTTTTCTCCTCCTGATAATTTCAACAGCGACTTCGAAACCTTGAAAAAAATTTTATAAAGAATAAATTGTCATATAAAATTGCATAAAGCTTGCGACATTTTCCCTACCATTCAATTTCTTGACAAAAATTTCCCAAAGTACTGAAAAAATGTCAATTGGAATTATGTGAAACTTCAATGAAAGTGATAGTAGTACAGAACAGCACCTAGTGAAAAATTTTGGTAATGGTCGCGCTTTATCTATTTATTAGTTGCGTTATCTATGATCCACAGTTCGCATGCAGCTAAAAAAAACCACCAGTTACAACCAGGTTATATTTTAAGGGGGGGGGGGGGGGGGGGGGGGGATTGTGACTTTAATCTATATTGCAATTTTGGGAGCGGTAGAATTCATCTAAAGTTATTGGTCTCTTTGGCGAAAATTCTCGGGATGATCCAAGCTGTTTTGTTTTTTACTGATCCAGACTGCAAATTTTTTACACCATATAAAAAGCTCCACCTTAGTATCAGTTTTTTGTGGTATCGATACTTTTTAATCGACAACGAGACGCTGCTTATAAGTAGATTTTCACACATTCGCCAACCGTTTCTATGTTTGCCCTAAAAGTGAATTGTAAAAATGTTGTGCCAAATGAAAGTTCGTTTCAATACACTGCGCAGAAAGTTAAAATTGCTATCGAGATTGAAAAATTTGTGGCTCTGGGTGTCGGTGTCGATTAAAAAGTCCGATTTATAAACCGGTCTCGTAAATATTACAATATTCTAACTCTGGGGAAAGGTTAGATAAAATCATTATCTAAATCAAGATCAATTAAGTTCATTTACGAAAACGTTGTTATCTATAGGGTGCACTAAAAATTCGACCTAGCTGGAATTAATACGCGTCCACTTGTTCCCATACATTCATTGTATGTCATCCCCACCCTATTTTATTTCAACTTAACATTTTATTGTAAAACTGTTTTTTTTTTCCACTATTTTCTTACACATCTCTTACATTCATTTATCCGTTCCATTCCGCTCATCTATTTCTTTACCCACCGATAAAAAAAGGTCATAGTTTGGATAAGGAGGACGACAACCCAAACGCAGAAGACCAACCGACCCATCTTTGCAGTATTTTCTTTCCATTGCGAAAAGTGCGTTTCTCCAAGAGGACGAATGAATATAAGAACAAAGTATACAATACAAAGATATGTGGGTGGTAGTGTTTGTAAGTTTATGTTGATGAGCGGCAGTGTAAAGGATGTTGGTACGAGGAGGTGTGTGTTAGTGTATGTGAGTGTGTGTATGCGTGTGTTTGTATGCGCGTGTTTTATATGTGCGGTAATATTTTATGTAAATTTCAACTTAAGTGTGAAAATAGTAGTGATTGTTTAAATTCAACAATGTCGCATCGAACAATGAAGCAGAGGCAGCAAATCCCCAAGGAAGTGGTTCTATGGATGAATTGTTGCAAAGTACTCGTATCCAGATATCTTGATAATTGTGTTGTATTCGGAGGGACGGCGCGCATTGAAAGGAATATTCGGCCCTAGAGTTATTTAATTATTAGAAAAAACTTTTCAAATCTCCAACTTATGGTTGAAATATAACAATTGAACATATTAAAACAGTTTAAAATGCAATGTAAGAACTATGAACACTAATAGGGTTGTCACGAATACTGTTGAGTCGGAGTATTGGAGTAGGAGTCTGGGGTATTAGCCTGAAACCGTAGTCGGAGTTAGGCTCGTAAAAATTCGGACGACTATGGCTCCAAGTTTAGCATTTCTATCAAAAGTTAAAATTTACGAAAGAACAATTTGTTGGCCATTTTTTTTGGTTAATAAATATTTTTACACCTTATTAGATCAAATCCATTTGCCTTACATATAGGTCGATTTGCCGTGGGTTTCTGGGTTAATCATGTTTACGGCGGCGGTCATATCTCGCAAGAAAGCCGATGAATTGTTAAAATATTATATTTATTTAAAAATGCTTCCACTCACATCTAAGTTATACTTACAAATATACCCAAAGGTAGTGCACAATCAAAGAAAAGTGTCTTATGGTATTGACGATACACTTGCATGATCCTGTTGGCATCAATACTTTGACAAATCACATAAATGGAGTAAAGTCTGACATTTATCATATGACAATTGTCATAACCGAGTTTTTTCATGTCTTCTGTGTCATTAATGCTTTGACTGGGTTGACGTCAATGCAATGACATATTTTATATTGTATTTAATCATATTGGCCGTCGGTGGTGCAGTGGCAGTGTGCGCGCCTCTTGTACATGAGATCCTGGGTTCGATCCCTGTTCAGACCACCTAAAAATTTTTTTCGGCGGCGGTCACCTCGCAAAGTGACGGCGACACTATCGAGTATTTAGCCATGTAAATGCTTCTCAAAAATACCGTTCGGAACCGGTGTAAAACTGTAGGTCCCAATCAGTGAGTGGAAACTGGAAAGCGCATAGTTCAGTGATTGTGAGAAGTTCTCCCCTGTGCCTTCATGGGATGTAATGGGAAACCATTTATTTATTTTTATTGGTTTTAATAACGGGTGTTTTTTAAGCAGCATGAGAACTTAGAATAATAATAAAAGACAGAAATGTTGGTGGAATGAAATTTTTTACTTATTATTTATATTATATATTATTATTTCCGGCATATGTCCGCCACGGCTTCGACTTACGTAGTCCATTCCATCAGTCCAATTTTTGACTACACGCTAAAAAATAACGGCCTCTCTAAAATATTCTCCCAAACATATTCTGCAGGAACCATGTATATGTTTGGAACACACTTCAAACATTCATATGTTTGCAAGTCCCAAACTCACTTGTATTTAAATGTAAATAGTATTATGTTTACTGGCAAACATGTATGTATACTTTTACGTGGAAACATCCACACACACAAAATATGAACAAGATAATATATAAATCTGTTTCTGATACTCTGGACAATGTTTTAAAGTGTACATATGTTGTTGAGACTTTTAACTATATAATTACTAATTTGTTGTAATGTTACACTTACATTGATTTTATGACATTACTGTTTCATCAAATATCCAAAGGAAATCAAACATGCACGCACTTGCAGAGCATTCACGCTGAAAAAATCTGTCGTTTTGCAAATAATGTGTGGATGCAAATAAAGTGTGTTTGGAGCTTGTCGTAAATATAATATACTTGTGTCCAAACATATTGTGTTTGCTATTCGATATTTCATGTTTGAGACACAATGATTAATATGTTATAATATATGTGTTTGCAATCCAAATATATCGGTGTTTGTAATACAAATGTTTGATGCAGTGTTTCTGCTCTCTCGAGAGCAAGAGAATAAAAGAGGGACAACGAGAACGTGTATCTTGTAAGTGCGTATCTGTCTCTTTTTCCATTACTCTTTCAGTCAGTGATTCAGAAATATTCCTGAATTCCCATGTCATGTCAGATGAAGTCAGTGTTTCTTATTTTGACCGATCGTTTTGCGTTTTAGTTTCATGTATTCAGTCGTCAATGGTTCATCGGACAGAGTATATCAAAAGCGCTTGATCAGTTAAAAAGAATAAACAAATGCTGGGACGGATTGCGACGCTTTGATTTTTGTGTATGTGTTTCGTATATACTTATGGATATGTGCTACCAAAGTGTGAAACGATTTGGGGGAAAGGAACTGGAAACGGCAAAAACGTGAAGCCCTTTGTATGTCCGGAGAAAATCGGTACGGTGGACCATTTCTAAAATATAATACAAAAACACAAGAAATTAATCCAGGCTTGGCTTTCAAGACCTAGATTTGTATATTACTATATTGTTTGTGTCCTAAATTTTCATAGGACTAATGGTAGGTGTCATTGCATAGAAGATAGAAGTGACATTAATAGTATGACCGGGTAATGTAGCGGTTGACATGGAACCAATGGCATGTATCATGCGGTCAAAATCAATGCCACTTCTCATGAAATTCATGTCAGATTGCATTCAGAATACGTCGCATTTTCTTTGAGTCCAGACAATTACAATACTAAAAATAAAAATCGGACTTCAAACTTTATTTTTGTCAATTCGAGGAGATAGACACTTTATTGATGTGTTAACATCTATAGCGGCGTATAGGGACTAAATCTATCAAAGTCAGATTTTATGCTGCTGCTAAAACCAGATTTTATGCTGCTGCTAAAACCAGATTTTATGCTGCTGCTAAAACCAGATTTTTTGCGACTGCGAAAGAGAATAATGACGTGTTAAACAAAAATGAGCGAGCAAAAGAGCAATGAAAGAGTGGTGTGGCAGGGGTGAGGCAAACGAATTTGTGTCTATAGCGTATGTATTAACATAATAATGTATGTATGTACATCTGTCTGTTGCTGTTGTTGAACGGAGATATAAAGGATAGCCACGCAAAATTTCATTTGCAGTCGACGTTATGTTGACACACTAATACGTCAGCTACTTCGTATAAAGTTTGTGTGATGTTGTGTGTTTGGCTGTTTCGTTGCTGTTGATATGGCAAACATGTGGTTATGTGACACACCATACGTCAGCTACTTCGGACAAAGTATGTGTGATGTTGTGTTTGGTTGTTTCGTTGTTGTTGCTATGGCCACACAAAGCGAGTCATTTGATGTTCAGCATTGCCCGGTGTATACAAAAAAACTAATATTTTTTATTTTCCAATGTAACATTTACTAATGTGTTCATAGAAATCGAACAGGTACCGTGTAGCAAAAAGGTATTAACACATCATCCGTGAGTTCGAACACTCATTGATTTTTTTTTAAAAAGTGAATTTATTTTATATTATATTAATTTGAACAATAAAATAGTTAATATAAATTCAGAAACAATTAAAAAAAATTCGTAAACAAAATAAATATTTGTGCCAACAATGACATACGAGTATTATATCCAGCTCAAATTATTTCGTTGTTAACGAAAATTATAACTTAGAAAATGCTTTTATATAAAATTGGAGTCATAGTGAAGTCATGTATTTTCAAAATGATAGAGTCGGGGAGAAGTTGTTTGTTTTCAAAATGCTGCAGTCAGTGTCGAAGCGGAGTCGTGTATTTTCAAATTGCTGGAGTCGGAGTCGTCCAATTTTGGCCAGACTCCACAGCACTGCTGGTCACAATAACTTTTAGGATTTTAATGCGCCCATAGACAAATATTGTTCTGCACAAACGAGATGCCCAAATTTATTAACGATAAATGAACATTAATGTGATGGCAGTACGAAAGTTTCCAAGTAGCCGAAATTCGTATCCCGGTAGAGTCTAACACTTTTGTATATGCTAATACATAAGAAGTTCGTACAAACAGCTTACCATATCGGAAACATTTTTTAAAGTGAAAAATAGTTGGTTTTGTGTGAGTAATAGACAATTCAGGAAAGCACACCCACTGGTATGACCGGTTTCTACTCGGTGATACGTTCATTATCATATCTTAGCCATAGTTCCTGAATTGGGCAAAATTCCCATCATGCTTGAAATGCCGAGTTGTGTAGATCGATAGTGAGTCGATGTTCTTGGACTGAGTTGCACACTTTCGACCACAGCAGCCACATTAGCGTGGTACACAACGTATGACGACGGAAATAACAAATATTGTCCACTATCACGCCAGTCTCAAGTACATTTTGCGCAATTTTGTGTACAGCACGCGCGGTGGGTGCTACATTAATCGTATATATTCAAATTCAATTCTGCAATTCACATGTGCGAATTAGTATCGATCGAAGATCCCTATATGTCAACATCACTGAAAGACCTATAATTCCAACAACAAGAACAGGCAGAATTTTTCCACCATGTTCTTCTTTTCCTCATGCGTTCTCGGATTGTTGCAGTGCTTTGAGGTGAGTTTTTAATCTATATCACTCTACCAGGGCGTAAAAGCCGTAGGTGCGTCAATTGAAGATTTTCAGTTCCCCAGCAGCGGCAATTCTGTTTATTGACATAGACAGCCAAGCCAAAATGTGCCCCGTCGCTCACAATGATTTTTCGCCAAATCTGGGGGTTATCTTCATTGACCTGCAAAACAATTACACTCCACTCCCGTCTTCGCCTATGGTAATTTTCCGTTGTTGATTGAATTGAATTTTATACGGGTATAAATGCAAATGTTTTTTAAGTATTTTGAATAAACTTGACGATGACACTTGAAATTCTTGTGAACGGTGTGTAACTGACGTGTCTGAAAACCCTGAAACATTGTCTCTCACTGCAGCAATATTTCCCGCCGTACGTTCGCTACGAGTTCGTCCAGACTTCCCTCTATCTCCCAGTGTATACAAAGTTTCAAAATTCTTTACGTAACGCTGAAAATGGTTGATTTGCTCCCCACTTTATTTAAATAAACAAAAAATCCGTACAATTCTTGGCATTTTTACAAATGAACAATTATTTAACTAAAATGTTTTTATAACTGCCACACGTTGTTGCTGCGTTCGATGCTCCATAATAAATTGTTATCGACTGCTCTGCACAATTCTCAAATACAAACTGGCAAGTCTCAACCAAACATAAATGGCAGTCAAAAAACATCAGACTGGAACTCATAAAACATCCTGTCTATGTAGCAACTGAAATATTTTACCGCAAACGATTTTTTCTTTGAGCATAGACTTTATGAAAATATGTTAACCAACACCGAGTCTAACATCAAATTTATAATTCTATTTCCAGTAAACAATCCGAATACGAATTCGGCTGTATTTAGAAAGCCACTGCACAAATCTACGATCGGTATTTTTTTTAGAAATTTCCAGCAATACTATAAGTAGTACGAGGTAGGTGTGATAATTACAACTATTGCAGAAAATTATAATTGTGATATCTGAAACATTTAACAGTAATAATGTAAATACTACACCGAGTTTATATTAAATTTAGAAAACCCAAAGTGCGAGACTAGCAAATCCATGAAATACAACCCTGAGCATGGAATTACATTTGGCATTTGGTTTGTGTCTAGACTAACATATTCGGGGATATTTATTGTTTAATGGGAAATTTTCTAGGTGGAGCCTGTTTATTACAGATTGTAGTTTTGAACAGAATAAAAAGTAAGTTTAGAAAGGTGAAAGAAGTTTAATAAAATAACATTTTCTTAAATAAGTGCCTTTTCTTAAAAAAAGCAAATTTTCTCCAAAAAAAATCCAATGAGTGAAACAAAATAACTTTTCTTTAGATAAATACCTACTTTTAAAAATGTACCTGTTCTTGAGAAAAGAACGAATTCTAAAAAAATTCACATTTCTTAAAAAACCCTATTCTTCAATAAATACCTTCCTTACAAAAATTCCTTTTGTTAAAGTACCTTTTCTTAAAAATAAAATAATACCTTTTCTTTTCTCTTACGGAGATAAGTAGCCTTTCTGAAAATAAGTACATTTTCTTAAAAAAAAATAACCTTCTCCTAAAACGAGTACCACTTTTTTAAAAAGTACCTTTTCTTAAAAAAGTACTTCTTTGTTAAAATAAATCATACTCTTATGGGATTTTTCTTACAGAAAGTACTAGTTCTTAAAAATAGTACCTTTTCTTAAAAACATTAGCTTTTAATAAAAGAATTACCTCTCTTTAAAAAAGGACCTGTTCGTGGAAATATAATAGAAATTCTAACAAAATGGACGTAAAATATATTTTTTATTAAACATACCATTCTATAAAAAAAAATAATTTTCAAAAAAGTTTATCATTTTACAAAAAGTACCTTTTCTTAAAGATCCATTTAAATTATCGTATTTTTCAACGGGCGCCTTAGGCGTGTTGGAACTAAATAGTACACAATATATAGCGAAAGGAACTTCGTTCCAACCGGATGTCACATGGCACCTCATAGAAATGGGAATTCGTTTTAGAATTGGTCCTTTTTTCAAGAATAGGTACATTTTTAAGAGTAGGTACTTATCTCAAGAAAAGTTATTTTATTTCACAAAAAGTTACTCTTTAAAGAAATGTTAGGTTTTTAAGAAAAGGCAATTTGTTGTAGGAAAATTTTCTTTTTTCCGAAAAAACTACTTTTTTAACAAAAGGTACTTTTTGTACGAAAATATACTTTTTTTAAGAAAAGGCACTTATTTAAGAAACTCTTCTTTTTTTAAATAAAAGTGGTTTTTTAAGAAAAGGATTTTTTTCAAATAAAAGGTAATAAAAGGAATTGTAATAAAAGGCAACATTTTTTGCCGGTCTCGCACTTTGGATTTTCTAAATTTACTTTTATTGGGTTCAAAACTACAATACATGTATACTAAATATTGGTTACAGGCTCCACCTAGAAAGCTTCCCATTAAACATGAAATTTCCGAACATATGTTAGTCGAGACACAAACCAAAGCAAAAATACCCAATATAGCTGATAAGACTGGGTTGTAGCATAATAGTGTTAAAAAGAAGTTGTTTAAATTTTTTCATTTAGCCGCTATTTCGCAACGTGCTATAAGGAACTTCGTTCCAAAATATCAGTATCAGTAATTTAAAAAGGATATTATCATCCAATTTCTTTTGGATATTAAACGCTATTTTCCATACAAATTGGGAAAGCTAAAAAATGAAATTTTCTAGATAATTTAATGTTTTAATTAATATAATTTTCTGTTTAATGTTAATAAAAGCGGAAATTATGTCAAAATCTTAAAAGCACAAAGTCAGACTAAGTGCCCACTAATTTAATTAGTTTTTTTTGTCCCTGGTCAGCAATTTACATTTTGTCACTTACAACGTTAATCGCGAGAAGGCTTCAAGTGTTGTTACTTAGACTACTATAACATTTTGTAGAAAAATATTCTTCCCAAAAACGTTACTGAATGTAATAATTGTGTTTTCCGACCATTTCAACTAAACAAAGGAACAACCCATTCGGTCGCTGGAAGTTGAAAACGAAAAGAGTCAGAATATTCTTATGCAGTTATGTAAAGTGTGAAAATGTAAAATATTTTACAGTAGAAATAAAAATTGTTCATTGGTCTCTGCCTATAATATGACCCTCGTACAACTGGCAAAAATAATCGTTTCCTTGTGAAATACATAGAAAGCAGCCAGCACTACAATGTAAGATTTTTATTGGATAATCGTTGAATGAATAAGAAAAATACTTTCAGCAAAAATAACATTTTGGAATAATTTTGAAAAAAGAAAAATACAAAAAAAGAAGAGACTAACAATTCAAAAAGAGGAAACTACGTTTTATTTGGAAATGATGTAGCCACATTGAAGTTAAGTTTCGAAGTAGCCACTTAACATATAGTTAAAAGCAACATTCATGTAGCTCTACAAAATAATGGAAATATTCCAGCCACCCAGCTACTATGAAATAAAATGTCTTTAATATTTATTCAAAAAGATTTGAAATTACATGGGAAAATAAAATAACTCAGAGGGAGCAAAACAGTACAATAAAATGTAGAAAATTGTCTGAGGAGTGAATGATTCTGATTCTGAGGGAATGAAAGCCTTAGGCGAGCATACTAAAATCCCGGAAGACATACCCCTCTTTTGAGCCGAAATAGTATTTGAAAAATGTTCAAAAAAGTATGTTGGCTAATAACGCATCGAATTTTCGAGATACGATGTTTTCAGTGAAATTGAAGGAGACTCTTTTTCGAAGAACGCTAAAACTCTCTATCTCGATTGCGTACGTGTCCTTTTTGGCCTCATTTCGAGAAAAGTCAAAAAAGTCCCTTGCACTTCTGGGCATTCAAATGTTCCACGAAAATGTTGCCCATAAGCTTTAAGTAAAGGTTGTCAAAGACAAGAAAGCGATATCGTAAAACTTTTGCCGGTCCTTTTGGCCATTCTTGAAAGCAGTGTTTCGCTACGTATGTCGCTCCTAAAAGTGCCAGTTTGAGGGTAAAATATTCTATAACGTTTTGATTTTAGAATAAGCCGTGGAAAATAAAAGTGGGATATTTATATACCTTAAGATTCTTGTTCGTTCTGCAGAAGTATCAAAAAAGTTGTTGCACTATTGTTGCACAGCTGGAGAGCAAAAGCAGCAAAATCAGGCCACTAATTAGAGTAGACATTCGAATGGGTTTTACCGACTTTTCGCTAAGAGTTTTGAGTACTGATTTATTTGAGACGGAAATACTAATCCCTAATTTTTGAGTGGAAATTCATCTTTGATCAACGATCAAACAAAATTTAAACTCTGAATTCACTTTTTAGGTTAATAGTTAATTGCTGTTCAAACAGCCAAAGTTGGACATTTAAACTATCATCAAGTGACCATATGATTTTGACAGAAAACAACAAGAAGAACAAACACAAAGCTTCTTTAATTGTTAATGTGAACAATTATAATCACCCGCCTAGTTGAAAAAAAATAGAAACATATCATTTAACTCATAGTGCAGCAGTTAGAACTTTATTTCTGCTCAAATATTCTCCAATTTCATTAAATATTTTCTATTTTATCACTTCACTTTTCTTTTGCAAATGGCGTTAGTTTGATGCACTGTAACGATTAAGCGATAAATGTGTGAATGCCGGTTATTTTTCGTGGCATTTTCCACCGTTGCCACATGGTAGTAAGATTATTTGACAAAGCACTGAAAAACTCTTTTCGTATTTAAAGTCACAATCAGAAAATTTAAAGTCATAAATCGAAATCAACTGATTACCAATTTAAATAACCAGTCAAAAATTGGGCCTAAAGTATTCAATCGATTAACCGGAAAATCTTGCACCATCATTCGATTCGAAATTTCGAATAACGAATAAACCGATTAATTTTATACGATTAATCGGTTAATAGAAATTGAGAAAAAATTACTGCCTAAAACCACTTTTTATGGGAGCGAAAAGTTCATAAAAAAAACTGGTTATATCTAATTAATGAATTCTTTTCGAACTCATTCATTGTATCAGCTGCGTTTGTTTGTCTACATTTGAATAAAACGGTTACTTCTTTCGTAGAAGTAGAAATGCGAGCATATCGGCCGCCGCCAACTATTTTGCATAATATTTATTACGCTCAGGCGCAATTGCACAGATCTACAGAAAAATCGCTGTACACCTATCACACGATTTACACGATAGATACGTTCCAGAAGAAATCGTGTAAATGGAATTCGAAACATTTTGTATGAAAAATCGTCTAAATCGAAAAAAAAGACAAATTCAGGTATAAAGATTTTTTTTTTAAATAAAAATCTGTTTATTTTAATGAAAATAAACGTAAACAAAACCAAAAATTAACAACATTTATTCATTTATCATAGATTTATTTGTTTCTATACAAATAACGTAATAAAAACTAAAATTAACAAAATTAGTACATTTAGCAACAAAAACTTAATTATTAAATCCATAAAACTAAAAAAAAACATGAAAGGCTGTTTTTTTTTTTAATAACATAAATTATACACAAAAACCATTTATTCAAATATTTAAAGAAAATAGTTAATAAAGTCAGTCTATTTATTAGGAAAAAATATTAGGTTAGGTTAACAAGGATCAGTTCATTTCAGATAATGTAATAAAAGATACATTATTTCCCTTCTGCTGATGAAGACCTTGGCAAGATCCGAAATTGCTATACAGACAGCCTTGATGTCATTGGAACCTTTTTATGCTCGACTTTTTTGAAAGTAATATAAAGCTAATAAATAAGCTTCATATATTATTTAAAAAGGTTTTGAGCTTGAATGAATTTAGAAAATTGTAAGTAATAAAATATAAATATAACTTGAAATAAAAGCTATTCCCAATCAATTTCGCTGTCTATTAATTCGTCATTACTCTCTTCGACAACTAATCGAATTTTTCTGGTTGGTGAGAAATCACTTTCATTACTCGATAGTATTTCAAAAGTTTCTGTTTCGTCGTTAGAGACAACTGCAGCCCGCGGAGATTTGGAAATATATTTCTTAATAAGGAATTGTGACGAATTGTTGTTTAATTCTCTATATGCCTCCCGATATTGTACAAGGCCTTGAGAAATATTTATATCACTGGAACTTGAGAGCTCTTTCAACATTATGGTCATGTTGGACAAAGTGATTTCCTAATTTCCGTCCTAATTCAAGGCCTTCACAAATACTTTTAGGTGTTAATTCTATCCTTTCTGACTCATCTTCCCCTGAGTGGTCATCATCATCATCATCGTTTTCGTTAACCATATTAAGTAAATCATCGTCATCTTATTATTTGTCTGCTACTAGTTCCAAAATATCTACCTGAGAAAAGTCATCAAAACCTTCACCCCCAAGTGAACGGGCTAATTCATTTATTTGAGAATATTCCTGTTCCAAAGGTTGAGAAGAAATATTATCTATGCATACAGCTGAACATAATTTTTTCCAGCAACATGCTTTATACAGTCCAAGATTGTAAATTTTTTCCATGCGGTCATTACATCCAAAGGTTCATCATTGTCAATTTGATCTAAAATATAACCGAAAGCACGCTTAATATACAATGCCTTGAACGTTGAAATAATTCCCTGATCTAAGGACTGTATTAAAGAAGTGGTATTTTTTGGTAGGAATATAACTTGGACATTTTCGCGTTGTAGATCTTGAGGATGACCAGGCGCATTATCAGTTGATAAAATTACTTTGAGAGGCAATCCCTTTTCATTTAAATATCGTTTTACATCAGGGACAAAAATATTGTAAAACCATTCACGAAAAATAGCAGCAGTAACCCAAGCTTTATTATTGGCCATCCAATATACGGGCAAGTTGTCTTTATTGATTCCTTTAAAAGCACGGGGCGTTTTTGATTTATTAATTACTAATGGTTTCATTATCTAATTACCCGAAGAATTACTGCAGAAAAGAACTGTTGTTCTATCTTTGACAGCTTTATGATCACTTGCTGCTTTGTGGGCTTTTGATGAAAAGGTTCTTTCAGGCATTTTTTTTCCAAAATACCCCAGACTCGTCTGCAAGGAAGACTTAATCATGAGTGTATGGACAATAATATTTAACAAACTTTTCTGGATATTCTTCTGCTGCATCTATATCAGCAGATGCTTGCTCATCTTTTAGTTCTCAATTATGTAACGAATGTCTTTTTTTGAAATTTTCGAACCAACCATGACTCGCTTTAGAAGAGTTTTTTGCCGCTGTGGATGCTAACGGTAGCTCACTATTAAGCTTTTCAAAAATCCGTAATGCCTTATTTGTAACAGCGTTTGGTATCAAATGGAATTCGTTTTTGCGTTTGATCTTCAATCCAAATCATAATGCCTTCTTCATTTTTTCACTTACAGTGTCGCGAACGTACGAAGAAGTATCAGACCCAGCTGCTACACTTTTTCTGATAGCGTATTCATTATTTTTTTATAGATCTTATTGTTTTTTAAAAACCCTTGATATCTTTTCTCCTTTGCGAAGACTATCCAAAATTTTAATTTAAGTTTCTAAAGATAGCTAATAATTCCACTCTGCCAAAATTTAAAAAATTATGTTCATGGGTTACATGTTGTCAGTTAGAGGGTTAATCATTATTTTTTCCGGGAAAAAACCGTCAATCAAACCAACGAAAAGCTTGATAAATACTATGGGGACTCTGCACCATCGATTTCAATGGTAAAAAAGTGGTTTACTGACTTTCGTTGTTGTCGCACAAGTACAAATGACGCTGAACGTTCTGGATGGCCAATTGAGGTCAATACACCGGAAAATGCCGAAGAAATCCACAATATGGTGTTTGGCCCATCGAAGAGTAATAGTGCGTGAAATTGTTGATGCCATAGACATTTCATATGTCAATGTGGTTTCGGTTTTAAATGATCAGTTGGGTTTAAGAAAGCTGTCAGCCAGATGGGTGCCGCGTTTGCTCTCAATTGACCATAAACGCAATCGTGTGACAACTTCAAAAGATTGTTTGGAGTTAATGGAATTAGGCTACGAATTGGTATCTCGTCCGCCATATTCTCCGGATTTAGTCCCCGATGACTATTTCCTATTTCCAAACCTAAAGAAATGGCTCGGTGGAAAGAGATTTGGTCCCAACGATGAAATTACTGATCAGAAAAATCCCTATTTTATGGACTTCGAAAATTGGAAGCGATACACTAATTGGAGAAACGTTAGACTAAGTATATTGAGCCAAAAGGAGATTATTTTGAAAAAAATTTTTTTTTTTGCAAAAAAAAAACAATGTTTGATTCAAAAAGTCACAGACTTATTGATCCTCCCCCTAGTTACCACAACCAGTTCTTGTTTTACACAAGCAAAGGTTAGATATGGTAGCAAATTTTAAACAATTTTATAACACTGGTTTACAGCCAAAAAATACCAAGAACGCCACATGCCTGGATAAGTTAATTGGAACGTCCTGAACACTAAAAACGCTGTAATTTTTTTTTCTAAGTACCGTTTTTTAGATGACGGTACTTTTGTGTTTTTCGGTGTATGGTCCCACTCAAACCCTTGTGGAGCCCAACCGAAAAGGCCGATCGAGATAAATGGTATATCGTTGGAAAGGTAAAATTTCTATCTGATAAGAAATGGCTGAGTTCTGGCACCTCAAAGTTCAAATTTTGCCTTTTTTACGCTCAAGTCGCTCGTCATTTTAATTGAAATTTTGGTTTTAATTAACGCCGAATATAGGGTGTGAGCAATGAAAATGAAAATATTGTCGTTTCACAAAATCCTTAATAAAAACTTTATTTTTCATCCGATTTTGTTCAAGTTACGCTTAAAAAGTTGGTAATTAAATAAACTATAAGCTAAAAAAATAAAAAATTCCAGATCTTCACTATAACGTAGACAAAAACGAAATAAAAATTAAAAATTTTGAAAAAAACGTAAAAAAGGTAAATTTTGCCCTAACTTAGCCATTTCTGATCAGATAGAAATTTACAGTATATCGACGGAAAGGGCATTCAATTGCCTTTCCAAGGATATGTCACTTCCATCGATGACACTTTTCGGTTGGGCTTTGAGTGGGACCTACACCAAACAACACAAAAGTACCGTTATCTAAAAAAACGGAATTTAGAAACAAAATTACAGCGTTTTTCGTGTTCAGGAGGTCCCAATTAACTTTTCTAGGCATGTGTCGTTCTTGGTATTTTTCCAAAGTTAAAATTTGTAAAGCAGTGCAATAAAAGTAATGTGATTGTAATAGATCCAAAACTGTATGAGATATAGTTCAAGAAATTCGAAAAAATATATAAAAAAATTGCATCTTTTAAACCTTAAAACATGTGGAAAATTGGAATGGGGGGAAAATTTGAATTTCGTTTCAATTTATCAATTCAATACTTTAATTTATGTTGCATGGAGTTAGATCTATTGAACTCTGACTAGCTCATTTAAATATGAGAAATATGAATCGAAATAGGGACTGTACCGAATATTTAACTAAAATAGCATTTGGCAAGAACTTTGAGCAAAATTTGTCAAAAACGCTTATAAAATTTCGGTTTTTAGGAAAGTTTGAATCAAAAGCAGTACAGTTTTTATCAAGTTTTTCGATGTCTCTACGATTAATTAAATTGTTTTTTTTTTAAACCTAATATATCACGTACTTCTTAATTGAAAAATTCGTTATCATATGTATTACTAAAACTGATTCTTATTTTTTTTACCTTTTTATTTCGTTATACATAATTGTATTAATAAATATTACATTAATAATCTAGTTATAATTTAAAGAGATGGTCATCATCATGGTGATAAAAACAAAGTTAATAAATTTAAGAAAAATAAAATTTTTGCTTCTTCATTATGCATTAAAACAATTTTAATAAATTATATATATAACGCTTTTTGCGGGCCCAGCGATGAATAGCTTTCAGCTTGTATTAACAATTTCTCAGAAACTAAATATCTTATAATTTGTAAGAACCGTTTTATACAGAAATACGTCTACACACTTTTCACAGTCCTTATCCACTTCCTTCGAAGCAGATCTCACTTTTCTCCTTTCCCCGCGATTACCCAAAACGACCAATCAGTTCATTCATATCGCAATAACACAATTATCGCCATACAATCGCACTTCGTCATGTTACCGCCATCATTCCACAACAATAATAAAAGTTCCTTCCTATCGGTATTGATTTTAAATCAGAGCGCAAGGAACAATAACAAATTGCATCCTTTTTATATTTCTTTTTAATTGACATCATTATCGCAAACACGAAATTGTCCAAAAAATGAGCAAAGTTAATAAAGTTTTTAATTGCTATGACAACAGCTGCAAACGTTTTTAAAAACTTGAACAAAAGCAAACTGTCAAACAACAAATATTGCCCCAAGGTAACAGCAAATGAATGTACCACCACCAAAGGGCCATTGCAAAATTGTTCTCAAAACGTTGACATTAAATACAACTGCTGACCTTTTGCGTCTCCGGCTCTTGTGCACAACATTGAGAAATAAAAATTACAATAAAAAAGCTTATGAACTAAATGAAAAATGGAAAATAATAAAAATCCATGTTAAACAAATAATAAACTAAAGCAGAAAGGCTTTAAATCTCAATAATTTGTAACAAAATATTTCGGCAACAAGATTAGCAGTAGCGACGGAAATTCAGTGTTAATGGTATTAGAGGCGCAATACCATTATTGTGCCAAGCAATTCTTGAGCCCCTGTAATTCCTTATGGACCATATACTTGATATTATAAACCCCCTAAAGTGTCACGAATAGATAACGATGAAATTTAATACTTTCATTGTTATGATTATGGTCACAAACACTTAAGGGCGGAGTACGAAGAATAAACAGAAAAACAAAGCCCCAAATCCTCCACATCCCCTTCCAGGGGTTGGAGTGCGCGAAAAAGCGTCACAAAATGTTGACGTTATCCAGCAGCATTCTTTTGAAAAGTATCAAAAAGTATTGTTAGCGAAAAATGTTTCCCTAATAACCATAACAGGGGATATAATAAAGTTATGGGAAACAAATTTGAAATGACATTTGTTAGTTAAATTCTATTGAGTTGCTGTTTTTGTATTGCTATTAGACTTAAATAAATTTTGAAACAAGTGTACAGGACCAAAGGTGGAGGGCTGCTAATGTGGAAGTTCCAATGTAGTGATCGCTAAAATCCGACTATATTGTACCCTACATCACCACGTGGCCAGTTTATAAAATGTAGATAGCATAGGAACTATCAAAATGTGCACGACAAGAAAAAACGTTTAGAGCTCGTCTAGCGTAAAGTTATCCTTTTGCTCAAATATATTTCGTTTGCTACTTGGTTCATGGGTGATGGCAAAAGTTAATACATTTCCCGCAAAAGTTAATATTTTCCCCACAAAAGTCAATACTTTTCCAGCAAATAAAAAACGTTTAGCGTAAAAGTAATTTTTTTGTTGGAAACAAACTTTCATTTACCACAAAAATTTAAAAATTTATTTATGTGGCAAATAAAGCAACCCGTTTCTTACATAGCAAAAACTGTTTACACGATCTCATGAATTGCTTTTCCCGTCTTTGAGAGAAAATAAGTCTATTTAAACAGAAACATCCACTACACAGCCTTTTGAATTGATTCTGTGTATTCCGTCAACTAAAATAAGCCAGGAAATGTTTATGTTGAAATAACGTGTATTATACGTCAGTGTATAGAGATGCGGATCTGGATTCAACACCATTTCAGGGAAAGTGAAAGCACTAAAGTAAATTTGTATATAAATTTTAATAATATTATTTTACACTTGATTCGTATTAGAGTGTCCAAAACCGAAACCGAAAAACCAAGGAAACCGGTTAACCGGTCTTTCTGTTATTAACCGTGTGCCGGTGTTTTGAAAAACGTAATTTTCGAACCCGGGGTTTTAATGTCGGTTAACCGGTTAATCGGATTTTACTTAATTTGTGTTAATATCCTTCAAAAAAATTACTAATAAATCATATAATTTTCGAATTTTAGTGAAATTTTGAAATTAAGAAACATGATTTCCATTCTGAAATAGGATCTAAATGCCGTATCCAAACAATTTTTTTTCAAAATGATTTTACGATTAGAATTAGAATTAATTAAGAATTAATTAAGCTTTTCAAACATTTTTTTCATCAAATTTCAAAATTAATATTATTTGATAACTACCTGGTTTAAACTCTTTAAAATTTGAATATGATTTTCGATTTTAAATCAGGTTAAAGCGAATTTAAACAAAACTTTTAAATTTTATATTAACGCGCATTCCAAATTGGAATATGACATATATTTTTTAAAATGTGGTGACTTATTCGACCTTTCGTATTACATAAGTAGGTATTTAAAATTAAAATGTACGAGCGTTAGGTCTATTTTAAATTATTTTATTCTTCAATATTTCGCTACCCATTGGGTAGCATCGTCAGGAAAATAAGTACAATTTTATTTATAAATATATAGTTTTTATTTAAAATTAAAACGTAATTAATTTATTACATTTGTTAATTTTTGGGATCACAACATGAATAAGAATAGAAATGGTCGTTAAACAAATGTATTATAAGTTCTACATGTGTAATTTCTTTAAAGCAAAAACCCGAAAAAAATCGGTTCCACCGGATTTTGCCAAAATATAAAACCGAAAACCGGTTTCTTGAAAAATTGATTTTCCGTACAAACCGAAAACCCGTTTACAAAAAAAATTTCGGTTTTTTGGACACTGTAATTTCTATTTAGTGCAATATAACTTGTTTGATTTGTTTCCATGCAAAATTCAGCTTGCCCAAGAATTGATACCGTATTTAATTATGAGCGAAATGGGCTTTCCAATTAATTGGCTTCGTTAATATGCCAAATTGCAGGATATAGGCTACGGAAAATCCAAGAATAGTTCAACAGCGACAATTGCATCCACTTAAGTCTACTGTTTGATGCGGTGTTTTATCGGAAAGAGAATACGGTGACGCCGTTTCGATCACTGGTGTTCGATATCGGGCAATGTTGGAAAAATTTGTAAGGACAACTATGGAAAACCATCCGCATGTATGCTTCCAACTTAATGGAGCCACTGCGCATACTGCGAGGGATACAATGGCTCTTTTATGCGACATCTTTGGTTAACGATTTTTTTCCGCTTTCACCGGATTTAACTGCTACAGACTGTTTCCTTTGGGGTTATTTGAAAGGAAAAGTCTGATCAATTAAAAAACAATACACGCGACGAAATCCACAACCTATTCCCTGAAGGCTCTGGAAAATGTTTTAGAAAGATCACGAATATGCGAAGCAGAAAATGGTCACCACCTTCGCACGCTGAAAATCTGTAGTTTTTTGTTGTTTGGATGCAAATATAAAATGTGTTTGGAGCTTGTCGCAAATATAACATACTTGGGCCCTAGCCCATTGTGTTTGCTATTCAATATTACATGTTTGAGACACAATGATTAAATTGTTATAATATATGTGTTTGCAATGCAAATACATCGGTGTTTGTAATACAAATACATCGGTGTTTGTTGCACTATTTATGCTCTCTCTCGAGAGAAAGATAATAAAAGAGGGGCAACGAGTGTGTATATGTTGTATGTGTGTTTCTGTATTTTTGCATTATTCTCTCAGTGAGTGATTCATAAATATTCCTGAATATGCGTGCAAATTGCAGATGAAATCAGTGTTTCTTATTTTTGGCTGATGTATTGAGTTTTAATTTTATGTATTCAGTCGTCAATGGTTCATCTGACAGAGCATATCAAAAGCGCTTGGTCAGTGAAAAGAGAATAAACAAACGCTCGGAAGGTTAAATGGTTTTTATGTTGCTTTGGTTTTTGTGTATGTGTACCGCATATAACGGGTTTTTGAATAAGAGCGCTACAAAAGTTTTTTTAAATAAAACAAAACCGGTTTTAGATAAAAATTAAATTCGTTATTCCTGTGAAAGTACGTTCGATGCCATTATGTATGGAACTCGATTTCTTTTGCATGGCCACCACGAACACGCTTGCAGAAGTCCAGATGCTGAACCCAATTTTCTACGGTTTTCAAGCATAAATCGGCCGATACTGCAGCAATTTCACGTTCGATATTCGTACAAAGTTCATCAATCGTCGCTGGCTTGTTGGCATAGACCATAGACTTTACGTAGCCCAACAGGAAATAATCTAACGGCGGCAAATCGCACGACCGAGGCGGCCAGTCGACTGGGCCATTTCGTGAGATAACACGTTCACCAAACTTAGTTTCCAATAAATTGATTGTGGCATTCGCTGTGTGGCTTGTGGCGCCGTCCTGTTGGAACCACATGTCCTCCAAGTCCATATTATCCAATTGGGGCCAAAAATATTCGGTTATCATTCACCGGTAGCGTTTCGCATTCACAGTAATGTGCCGGTCTTGGTCATCACGGAAGAAGTACGGCCCAATGACGCCGCCGGCCCATAAACCGCACCAAACCGTAATAATTCCGGGATACAATGATGACTCATGGATTACGTGTGGATTGCTGTCTGACCAATAACGCATATTTTGCTTATTGATGAAGCCATTCAGCCAGAAATGAAATTCAGAATTCAGAAATTGGACGTAGCGCTCTTAAAGTTGAGGCCACTGACTCCAAATTTCGGTAGTAAATTTTAATAATTTCGACTCGTTGTTGGCTCGTATATCTATCCATGATGAAATGGCAAAACTTACCGAAGAGAAATGTCAAAAGAGCGGGAAAAAATATGGGGTCGTTTGCTGTCGCTATCGATTTACTTTTGTAGCGTCTCTGTTGAAAAACTCTTTACAAGAACAGCAAATCTGACCCCAAGCTCGAAGAATATGGATTATTTATTATAATTCTTTGTATTAATTATTTATTTTAATTATAACAAATACAGAAAGAAAGAATAATTCGTTTCTAAATATTATTATGTTTGGGAGAAAATACGCATATGCTTCCACGTAAGTATATGGAGGTTTGGGGGAAACAAACCAATTCTTCCACGGAAGTATGTGGATGCTTGGGATGAAGCACGCATATGTGTCCACGTAAAAGCATATATATTTGCCAGTAAATATGCTAATGTTTGCGTTTAAATAAACCTGAGTTTGGGACTTGCAAACATATAAATGTTTGAAGTGTGTTCCAAACATATACACGGTTCCTGCAGAATATGTTTGAGAGAATGTGTTACAGAGGCCCTTTTTTCAGCGTGTACAAGAAAAATACTATCACTTCCCAGGTATTTTGGACTGTCGCACCGTATTTTTATTATTTAACTATTCTATTATTTTTGTGACTTACCTGTGTCGCTGCTAATTTATCACTGTAAAGAGAAAATGTATAAATTATATATGAGTTAAATCAAAATACATGAAAGAATTAACAAACATAGTTATTAACCGGTTTTGTACACATCTCTTAATATTCGTATGAGAAGCATTATCCAAACCAATAAGGTAATTGCCGGCGAAAGGAGAGAGATTCATTGATTTTATGCAGTGTGAAATAGATTATGGCCGTTGGTGGTGTGGCTCTTGTACAGGAGTATGTGGGTTCGATCACCGGTCAGACCACCTAACATTTCTTCGCGACGGCGGACAGTGGCGCCATTTGAGTTTTTTCGTTGCAAAAATCATATCATATCGAATAAGATAATTGAACAGTTTAAACAGCATATGATAGATAACTGTTCAGCCTATGAAATGAGCGTTTGGAAAGGGTGCTACGCTTTGTAGGGGCCTACTTATGGGTTATCAAAGTTAAAATTTGTAGAAAAATCAATTTTATGGTAACTAAAAAAAATTATTTTTACATTTTTAGATTGTTTTTTTTTTTTTCTTTAGGGTTTTATGTTCTAAATTATTACCCAACAAATTAAAAAAATTACTTCTTTTTTAAATTTAGTTTTTCAATTTTCTGAAAAATATTCATCAAAATTCGTAGGAGAAGGTATATCTAAAAGACTAATCATTTCTAAACTATAATTATTTTCTAACTCTATTCGTGACTTCACATGCCGCAGGGAAGAAATAAGTGGATCGGAAGATGCTGCCAACATGTTGAAGATGTCCTCATTTTGTCTTACCCTTGATGCTTTGAATGTGTTCTGCAATCTATATTTTTTATAAAATTTGTTAAGAGACTCCTGTGCTTCTTCACAAAGCTCTCCAATTGGCAAACACTGGTACTCAATTATGTCTTTGCCATGCGCCAATATTTTATGGACGGTCGGGGTCAACTTCTTCTGTGGATACATTTCTGCTAAAAGAGATGCAGTGTCGATGCATATTCTCCACATTTTGTAGAATTGACGTTTTCTTTGCAGTTTAAAACATTCAAGATCGTTCCCAATCTTTTCACAATTTGATTGTCAATTCCAGTGATTGTAGTTACTGCCTCATCATTTTCAAAAAATCTCCTAGAAGTGTTTCCATCGTTTGAGTTACCGTATCCGTGCTTGGGACAGTCTACTTTTAGTCCAACTTCTTTAAAAAAAGCATCCTGTATTTGCTTCTTTCTGATCTTTTCCTTATCCTTTATTGACGTATTTTCATCGAAGTTTTCCTCCTCTTGTGGTAGGGTATACGCCAGTTTTAGCAAGAACTCCATACACCTTATCCTTGCGTGCAATGGTGACATTCCATATTCGTAATTCTCCTCGTTTGTAGAATCGTTTAAATTACCAAAGTTCTTCTGACTCTTTTTGCAAATCGGGCATGACAATGTTGAGGTTGTTTCTGTCAGTTCGTTTACGACTTTTCCGTCAACCATGGTCAGGTGGAACTCGTAATTGCATTCAATATATTTTGCTTCTCCAATTTGCAGCTTTGTAGGCTTAATCTTGCTTATTTGTTCTTCAATGTCCTTCACCGTGGTCCTTATGAGTTCTGCCGATTCCCTTGCAAACTGAAACATTATTGGTCGGCAATAATGCACTGATGACGGACGTGGATTTTTCCAGTGTAGGGAAACATCAGATTTTAGCCGCAAAGGAACAACAGATGCAATAAACATATTTCCGTCCGATATTGTAGCGTCATCGGAAGATATCCTTTGCTTATAAACGCTTTGTCCTGATGATCCATCGCAGCCCCATTTGCTGATCAATGTCAGTTTCTCAGGAAGAATTTTCACCTCATTTTCAGGAAGACTCTCCAACAACCGTTTTGCTGTATGGCCCATGAGATCCTACAGATTGGCTTTCACAGAGACTTCCGTAAACTCCGTATGCAGTGGTCGTGAATTTATTTTGGCTTGCGTAATATGCTTGTATCCTGGTAAAACGTCAGCCCCGTGTCGCATCAAGGATGCCCGTAGTATCTCATATTTTTCTTTGGAAAGTTCTAAGTCCATAAACAAGGCCAAGGCTTCTTCGGAACCATACTTTTTAATGTGTGCGTTTGTGGGCGTGGGAATGCTTTCCTTAATCCTTTTTAGTCGCAGTGGGCTTGCATCAGCAACAGATTTTGTAATCTGCGACCTCACTCTTTCACTATCCTTTGTATATTTAATAGACAGCGAGTCCGATAAATGCTTCGTGGTCAAGTCATTGGTGGCCTCGGCAAGTTTCCTCTTTCTTGTGAAAATTGAACACTCCTCAATACTTTTTTTTGGCCTTCCTTTTGCTCCTCTGGTTGATGTGGTGGGTTTTTCTACTGGCAATATATCCAGGATGGTGTCTTCATTAAGCCAGTCCTCGTATTTGGAGTTGAATTTCTGAATGGTACGATTAGTTTTCACCCATTTTGCCTTAATATTTGCATATATCAGATAAAAATTATTTTTTGTAATTTCGCTTCTCTCAATATTTCCGTATAAGCTATCAAGTTCTTCTAAAGCAGCTTCCGTGAAAAACTTTAGTGTGGTTGACTTTCTGAACAGTTCAAATAATTTTAAAGTGTTCAACGCCATGTTTTCAATAACTCGCGGTTAGATGGTTGATCAATAATAGCACAATCAGGTTTGTTGAAACCACGCTAAGTGTTTACACTTATATAGTAGCTGTGCATGACGCAGGTTTGTACCACCATGTTTTGGTCATTGGTAAATTAGGTAGAATTTTCCAGTGTGCGCTTCGGTTCTTGTGGGCGGAGTCTTAACGGTGTTGGACTGTGCGTGGTGTGGTGGAGTGCTGGCCTACCTGCCTACCTACAGGGCGGGTGACCAATCACATGGTGTACAGGTTCTAAAAATACGAATGCGTGTGGACTGGATGACAATTGTTGCGTCCATTGTATCACGTAATTTTGTTTTTCCAAGAATTATTAGTTCTTTCCACGAATTCAGACAAAAAAGGGTTTCATGTTGGAAATGATGGCATCCCATGCTGTCCGTACAGCTAATTTTCCCAATAATTCTATCATGAGTGCCAGTTACAGAAGTTTACGCGAGTTGTTTTTATTGTTTTACAAAATGAATATCTACACAGTTGGTCTGGCCTGACCCATGTGTTACGAATGTGACTATAGAAAAATGTGTATGACGGAGGGTTAATGATTTGATTTTTCCCACTCAAGAACCATGTCTTTTTTAACTCTTTGACCTCTAGAAGCCAAAGGGGCACTTAGAGGCAGATAAAACCTTTGGAATTATGTAAAGGAATACTCAAAGAACATATTTTGAAAATGTGGCGAATATAGAAAAATATAGATTTTTTTTTTTTCCGTCAAAGTTGAAAAATAGTGAAAAAACGGATAGTTTTTAAATAGTGTTTTACCAGGAGAAACACAAAGCAAACAGTTAATTTTTTTATGATTATACATTTAATAAATACATCAATAAATACAAACAAAAAATAAGGCGATTCGTTACCTATTTTTCGTGATATTACACCTGAAATCGCAACAAATTGACTAAAAATTGTGTGTTTTTTTGAAAACCGAAAGTCGGTCAACTTTGAACGGTTATATCTTCTAAACTAAAAATGTGATATTATTAAGAGTAGCATATTTGAAATCGTTGAAAAGTTTCCTATAACACGGGTTTATTCAAAACATTGTCGGCGCACATGAAAATTTTGATTTTTGCAACCTCGTTTGCTCTACGGGCGCCACTGTGCGGCGGTCATCTCGCTTAGTGACGGCGACACTATCCCAGTCCCAATGAAATAATTCATAATAAAATAAGTCCCGAGATAAACTAATCCCACAACAGTTCAAGAGCTTAAAAACAACATTGAGCCTGTTTTGTTATTCCCTGCTAAACAAATTTTCCACCACTTTATATGGGGAGCTAAGCGATTTTAAGCGGCTCCCCATACAAAGTCGTCGAAAACTTAGTTTAGCAGGAATTAAAAAAACAAGCTTATTATCGAGCAAATATCCACCATTCACAACAGTTTATTGTAAATCGTGATTGAGAAATTTTGGTAAAAGATTGCGAGCCAGTAGGGCGGGTCACTTGACCGTCATAATTTGTCATTATTAACCGGAATCTTTTTGTAATAAACTGAAATATAAATATTTTTCTTCGTCTTTTTTTATTAAAATTAAAATGATTCCTGAATTTTGGACACACTTTGTTAATCGTTGTGTCACAAACATGTATTATTGAGTAGCAAATACTATGTGCTCGAACACAAGTATAACATATTTGCGACGAGCTCCAAACACATGCTATCTTTGCATCCTAACAATAGAATAAGTCAAAAGATGTGTGCCTAGTCGATATCATATAAATGTTCATACATACTCCACTAAAATTGAGATACAAATATGTATTTAATGGAAACCTATTTGAGGGGGGGGGGGAGTAATGAGGTTATTATGTGAACATCTACATTAGGGTGATGACTTTTTGATTTTTTTTCTCAAAAATTATTTCTTGTTGCACGAATGAATGAACTTCTGCCTATTAATGACTAAAATAACGTTTATTTCATTTAATTATTGAAAATGGTCACGCACAAACCAATTTGAAATGATATTTTTGTGAAAAAATTTAAAATTTTTCTTTCTCTTAAATCATATAAATCCAAAACGGAAAAAAGTGTCAAGTCTTATAACTTTCACGAAAAGCCACATAACCTATGAAGAAAATGAGACATTGATCATAGAAATCGATGAACATCTTTCGTTTTTATTTACAATTAAGTGAAAGTATCTCATTTTGAATCGAAAGTATCACTTTGGAGAACACGTTGACGACTTTTGTATGATTCTCAGAATTAAATAAAATTAGTCAGACACAAAAGGATATGCCATTTTTATGATTGTGGTAGGAAACCAATAAACTCTCATAAATTTATGCTAAATTGCTCATCGGGTTCTTTTATGGTAGCTACTCCGTTTACATTCAATTTAAGGGGGGAAAAAGAAAGTGCGTTTTTTATTGATGTGTGTTTTTCCATTCGTTACCTGTTAGGGGTGATTTTTTTTACAGAAACCACATTTATGAGCGGTCATTATTTTGAAAGTTTTGAAAAATATACAACGCACACGTGCTGAATCAGGTATATATTCACCGTAAAAAAAGATGCGCCCATTCAGAAGTACCTGTCAGTAAAATATTGAAAAATACGTAGTATAAATAGGTGTTCATTGATCGATTTGTGTCATTTAACAAGTGCCGACGAACACGAAGAGTACCAGTAGTTTAGTTTTTTAAAAGTGAATAGTGAATTATAATTAGGGCCTTTAATAACGCCAAGGCCTTTTCCATTTAAGTTGTTGAGTAGAATACAACATATCATTCAAGAAGAGCTCTTCTAACACGGAGAAGAACAAGGAAACCTGGACAAAGAACCTAGTCCAGTTTCAAGCGCCATCAAGAAGAGCCAACGTGGCAATTGTTGAAGAACCATTGAGTGAACGGAGTCGCATGCCCCTGAAAAACCACGTCATTGGACGCTTCAAATTTCTTGGGTCCACTGCCAAAGGTCGGAGAGAGGATCGGCCTAATTGGTATAGAGCTTAAAGCTCTATGGAGCAAAACATTGAACTTCCCGCATATATCTGATCAAGCCATTTGTGCAAGACTAACAAAACTTCTGGAAGAGTACGAACGCGGCAGAAAAAAAAAACTTTTGATTCATTGAAGGAACTGTTTGACATGCCAAAGGTAAAAGGCGAATCGATGTGCAAAGAGGATGAGGACCACTACAAACTGCAAATTGAGAGCAAAGGCCGCGTTGGTTATTCCAGCGCAAACCTGGTGGTGCCACTACCATCCACCCATCCAAGCGAAAGAGGGCAATGGAAGCGACTGTGTCCACACTTACCAGCTCAGCGATACCTGATTGTTCCGAAAGTAGCACGGTCTAATTCAACAACAGTACAGATAGTCCTTGGGAGGATGAAAATACAGCATCAACGAGCAACAGGAAGCATAACCCACAGACATTGCAAGACGCCTTGTTGCAAGCTCAAAACCTGTCGTCCCACGGAGCAGCAACGGCGTGCCACCACCTTTCCGCTGAGGGCATTGAAATCCCAACCCCATGTCAGTCAGGAATCCACAAGGAAGCTGCTCGGGTGAAGAAGTACTTGGTAAGCACGCTTTATCGGGAGAAGTGGAGCATGCACTCTGACGGCAAACACATTGAGAGCTTTGAATATCAGGCCGTGGTCCTCAAGAATGAATCTAAAGAAATTACGTTGACTGCGCTTAAATTGAAAGATGGGAAAGCTCAAACAATCGCAGAAGGACTCCAGAATGTGTTAGATGAGTTCAACCTGCGGGGATTAATTGTGATGATTGTTACCGATACAACAAGCGTGAATACCGGCAAAAAGACAGGCGTTGTAGTTCGACACCAGCAAATGTTCGAAGAGAATGTGTGGGATCGCGTTCTTCGCGTTGTCATGGACGATGAGCTCCATGGGTCGACTAAATCACCAAACATCGAGTACTTCTTTGGGCAGGATTTGATGAGCAATTATGATCAATTGAAAGCAGCCTTCAGCAGTGGTAAAACTGAGATTAAGGAAACAGGCGGCTGGAGAGTTCTCTTCCACCTCACTCGTGTCTTCCGTCATTTCACTGAGAGGAGTGAGATCCCTTTTGTAAAGTTTAAGCAGATCCCAAACATCTGCAATGCACGCTGGAACTCTCGTGCCATTCTAGCTCTTCTTGCGTTTATTCTGATGCCTGAAACAGGGAAAGGTTACGTAAAATCTGTTCATTCATTTCTTACTCATGGGCTGATCATTGGTTCAGTAGTCAATTGTTCTGCGCTGAAGATTTTTAAGAACTATCTGTAGCTCTGAATGACTACCCAACAGCTCTCAAATGCTTGAAGACCCACTGGAAAACAGATGAATCTCCAATCAACATTGCCCGAAGCAACCAGTGCTGTGAGCGTGCGATCAAAGTTCTGCAAGACTTGTACAACTCCTGCCGCAACAAGGACAACGTCCCACTGAGATTTATCCTCTCCCATGACAACGTGAATATTTAACTTCCTTGTGTGTTTGATGAGCCTATTTAATGTTACATATATGTGGCTCTAAAGCTTGTGTTCAATTATATATCTGCTTACAGTGACTTCAAAAAATTGTCCAAAATGCTGATAAATAAAAATTTTAAAATCATTTTGTGCGTGAGGTTTTTTTATCGAATCATCTTATATGTAAGATTTTATCTAATCTTAAATAAAAACTCATCTAAATATGATACAGGGAAACGAGGTTGTATAAAAGTCGTCACCCTAATCTACATATATATGAAGACTATTTCAAAGCAATTGTATAGAAGATTCGTCATAAACAAATTTCATAGAATCTAGGAAAATATTTCCTAATTCCTATGAAATACGTCTTTGGATGAAAATGAATTCATGAGGAATTTCATAATATTTATGAAAAATATTTCTTCAGTGTAAGCTCACTCCGGTTAATAGGCTTTTTAGAAAGGATTCATCTCATTGCACGCATGTCTGGTGAATGAAGGCAGCTCAGAAGCAGTTTGATTCAATGATAAATCAAAATATGAAAATATTTCTTAATTCCTATGAATTACGTCTTTGGATGAAAATGAATTCATGAGGAATTTCATAATATTTATGAAAAATATTTCTTCAGTGTAAGCTCACTCCGGTTAATAGGCTTTTGATAAAGGATTCATACTCATTGCAAGCATGTCTGGTGTGTGAAGGCAGCACGGAAGCAGTTTGATTCAATGATGGCTCGTAGGCTTCTATCGTCTTTTTGACACTATGACGACCAATCGAAAGATCGTGGGTTTAAGATCCAGAGGAGGAGGTGTGTCTAATACTACTATGTATCCATTCCATATAAAAGTTGTACGACATTCTTCCTATTTACTTTATCGACTATTTGTTCATTCCAAATTCATATTCCCGTCCATTTGTAGCGGAAATACAAAACTAAGTTGGTCTATTACAAACTGTGATTTACGTTAGATAAAATTTTCTCTTAATTTGTTCTTCAGTGCAATTAAATGTAATTAAAGTGTTTATTCGTCTTTCCTTTCAACTGGTTTCTCTATTCCATCCTTACAAAAACTCCACTATCCTTTGGGAATTTATATACGTAAGTTACTGGTGTCTGTATAGATATCTTTACGGTTAAATGAAATACTCAAACAACAAGCAAACAAAAAATCCGCCTCTATGTAGTCAATCAAATTGATTTATACCCACAATATTATAGTCTCTAACAACCCTTTTGGGTCTAATAACATCAACAAATAGTGCCATAATCTCTAACACAATCATTTTCCCCCAATCTAAATCAAATCTAGTTGCTTCAATATTGGCATTTCTTTGGAATCCTTTACAGTTAATAAAATTACATTTACAATAGCAGTCTAATCCATCATCATATCCTATCTGTTCCAATAGGAGAGCGTGTGCGAAACATGTGTCTAAATCTCTATGCCAAGACCACTTCTGGATGGATGGGCAATTCGATTTAGGGTTTGAAATAATATTACAAATAACACTTCGGTATGTACAAATAATACAATGTGTCATATACATATTTGTACACATATGTATCCATTTAGGAGTAGTGATTTTCCAAAATACTGTGTCTGTTTTAGCAGTTGGCACTGCTCTGATTCAATAGAGATAGACAGATGTGTTTGTTTGTCTTTGAGGCTGTTGTGATTGATATTATCTAGCATTTATGTGATGGCTGCCGCTACGATTTAGCTAAGAGTGATAGAAAGCTCGTAATTGTGAAATGCGTGGGACGCTATAGGCTGACACCAAGGTGAACTACATTAGATTGAGACTGACGAAAATGTATATGAATAGAACTCTTGAAAATATAACGTCTAGTGGACAGTTTGAAAGCAAATTTAAGTGTAACTCAAATTAAATATTACAACCGTTTACTCCCGTGTACTTAACCAGTTCTATACACTGAATGAATAATGCTAAGTCGCATTGATGAATCGTGCAGTATAAAAAAATTGCTGCAATGTATATCTTGGGGTCATTTTGTTGCTCCAACACCTCAATTTCGTTGCCGCACAACTAATTCATGCAAGTGGTCAACAAAAAGGGTCCCCGTGCCCATGTACTGCACCACAGACTAGAATATTTCAGCCGCATCAGTAGCCCACTATTCTTCGAAAATGATGCAGAAAAATAGAATAACAAAATATCATTGTGATCGGCACAGATTTACGGGAGTTATCTAGCCGAACAGCCAGCCGGCTGAACAACTTCTGTATGGGAGGTACCAAAATGGGCGTGGAAAACCCACCTTTGTCTGAATCTGTGACTGGCGTTCATTGACATGAAGACCCAATCCAATTTCATTAAGATCGGAAGTGTTTCACGCGACTTATCGCATTGACAATACTTACGACCACCAAGGTTTTGCATGGACGGGGTGACTTCGCCCATTTCCTTCGATTAACTAAGGGTCCCCCAAATAACTTTTTTTTTTTGAAAATGCTATAAAAAAAAACTACTGAATATTTTCTCAAATTCCTTTTTTTATTTGAAAGTACAATCCTTCCGGTTAATAATGGAAAATAATTTCATTCAAATGGCTGCCTGGGCTGGCCATGCAGTAGCCTACACGATCGGTCCAATTTTTAAGCACATTATCGATTGTTTGCAGCTGTATTTCACCAATGGCTTCACGAATATTGTCCTTTAAAGCGTCAATTGTCTCTGGCTTGCCGGCGTAACACTTATCTTTGAGGACACCCCACAAATAATAGCCCAACGGTGTCAAATCGCAGCTCCGAGGTGGCCAAACGACATTAGCTCTGCGGCTGATAATGCGATCTTCAAAAACAGGGCGCAAAACATCGAGTGTAGCTTCGTCTGTGTGGCAAGTAGAAAAATGGCACAATTATGCCTCTGGATCAAAATCCGCACCAAACAGTGACTCGTTTCGGGTGCATCGGCTTTTCAATGTATGCGTGCGGGTTTTCTGTGCCCCAAATGCGACAATTTTGCTTGCTTACATACCCGTCAAAATCAAAATGAGCTTCATTTGAAAAGATGATTTTTTGGGCAAAATCGGCACCTTCTGCAAGTCGATTGCAGGACCATTTTTCCCATATTGCCCAGCGTTGTTCAAGCGTATACACAACCATATTCGTTCAGAGCGGAAGGATAAAACTAATTATCTGTCAAATCAGACATGAGCTAAGTGTTACCATTCACGAAATAAGCACTAGTTGAAAAAAAAACGTTAGATGGCGGACCCGTTATTAATTTAAACTAACTGTTTACTACTAAATTAACTATTTTAAAACATTCCAAATGATTTTTATTGTTTTTTTATATTATTATTTTTATTTTATAACCATGTACACTATAATTAATATATCTCCAGTCGTTGTCCAAAACAAATTCTCGTCTGTCATTAGTAGCTTTATTTAAAAATATATTCAAATTATTAGTCGTCCTCTAGACCCAATCATTCCTTATTAATGATTTCGTTAGTTGTAGTTTTTCACCACCTATACTATTTACGTGATATATATGTTCCCCATTATTCCATCCGATTTTCTAGTCTTTCTATAATTCTTCTCTTTCTGATAGACGTGTATTATTTTCTGCACCTTCCACAGCATTCCAATCGACTTTTGTCGCAGTTGCCTCTAATGTACATATATCCAAATTCAAAAATATTCCCATCGCGGGTCGAAAAATTTGGCTACTATTCACTATACATCTATCTATCACTACCAAAATTAAATTCCGAGTCAACTTTTTATTTTTTATATTTAATTCACTCGGGAGCGATTCAAATAAATAAAAAAAAAATTAAATTAAATTCGCTCGAGATTTTAATATTTTTAAACTCAGAGTGGGAGCTTTATATTGAGGAGGAGCTGCATTTTTCGACCCGCGGGCGGAATTTTTACTTACTCTGGTAGTAGGTAATTAGTCAACATTTGCACCCAATATAATTGCTGAAACTCTAATTGTATGCCTGCCTGGAAGATGTAGGAACCCCTACCACTAGGATTGGATGCTGTGGTCTAATGAACCATCCGTCTGAAATTTCAATAATTTCAAAAACTTCAAGACATATCTTCTTCTTGAACCTTTTATTTACTTTGTATTGTAATATTGTTTTAAACTCTTATATTTTATTATAATACATAAAGGTTATACAAATATTTGTTGAACCAAACATATAAGTGATAAATTGTGAAAAATACAAATCTTTTACGATAACTAAAAATCGTTTATAACAAACACCATATGGTAACTCTGAACAAAAAAATGTTTACGAGAAACGAACCTCGTTTCCAATAAATGTTTTCTCGTTCTTTGCAAGTGTGTTATAGTAGATTTATCCACAATAATAGAAGTATTTTATTAAATCTTATATACAAATTTCATTCAATACTCTCCTGAAATTGAGATAACTATTAATCTCGTCTTAGTTTTGCAATTTTTAGTCAACAAACGGTTTCCCCATAACAATTTTGAAATTTGTTTTAAATATTCCTTGATACGATAAACTGGCATTGAGTACAACAAATAATCATTACTCGACTCATTAATGGTGGACGCAGCTTAACATTCCTGATTTGGACAAATAAACTCAATTTTTATAATAAAATGTCTACCCCATTAAATTAGAAATCCAAATATAACTGAAATACTCAAATCAAAAAATGGTATAATGAATTCACCAGGTATTTCGTTAGTTATATGCCAATCACTTCAATCTACATCAAAGCGTTATTTAAAGTTATTCATTTTCTTAAAGATCATGACACCAAGAAACAAAAAAAAGGCAACATAATAATAATGCACAAGGTATCAGACCAACAGCAACTGCAGTTCACTGCACTATCGCCATCTTCCTTGCCAGCAATCATCAGCATTACGTTATAAATGTGTACCAGGTGGCACCACAAGATATTTTTTTCCATTTGTATCCAGCAAAACAATGCACAGATGGAGCATCGCAGCAGAAATTCCATTTCATATGAGACAATGCCTTTGGATTAAGCAGTCTGAGTAGTTTTGATGCATAAAGGTAAGTTTGATTTAGGGACAATTATCCGTAATTCAAATAAAAGCGTTTAACTGAATTTGAGGAAATATCAATTGGAGAAATATCAAGGCGGCTTTGTTCATTTTTACAGGAACTAAACTCACGATTCTTCTCCTGACAATGTAGTAAAAAAATATGTAGATATATTAATCGTGGCCGTCGGTGGTGCAATGGTTAGTGTGCGCGGCTCTTGTACATGAGATCCTGGGTTCGAACCCGGCTCTGACCACCTTCAAATTTTCTTTCGGCGCGGCCACCTCGCATAGTGACGGCGACACTATCGAGTATCTAGCCATGAAAAAGCTTCTCAAATTACCGTTCGGAATCGGTGTAAAACTGTAGGTCCCAATCAGTGAGTGAAATCTGCAAAGCGCACAGGTCAGTGATTGTGAGAAGTTCTCCCCAGTCCTTTCATGGGATGTAATGGGAAACCATTTATTTTTGACGTGACAACGTCTTAAATTAGGTTGCGGCTGGGAGTCACTTATGAAAAAGTGTAACGCCCGGTAACGTTACGATGAGTCACCGAACGAGAGAGAGGCCCGCCGAATGCCTTGCGTCTCTCTCCCACTCAATAAATAATTCTGTGTGTGCGGATGTGTGTGTTTACTTGTGTGCCAGAAACGATTTGCTTTGCTGGCTTCTAGTGGCTGTTGGTCGGTGGTGTGAGTGTTTTTGTTTTTTGGCACATCATATATATGACGACTGAGCAAGTATGTATGTGCGTATATATGTGCGTGTGTATGAATATTGATTTAGATCAGTCTGCATTGGATAAGGTATTATTTTTTGTTTTTTTTTGTTTTTTGTTTTTTGGCTTTATGATATGTGTAGTGTATGTTTGTGTGTAGAAATTTTCATATGAATTAGGTAGCCAAAACGAAACAGAGAGCTGCGGTCGGCTTTAAAAACGATATGCGAATATGATGAATTGAAATACTTTTTGGTTAGTAAATTATTTTCTTTTGTTTTTAATAAAAGAAATGTTTATTTTTTATAATAAAAGAAATGTTTATATTTTATAATAAAGGATATGTTTATTGTTTATAATGTCACATTTGATAATGTGTTCATAGAAATCGCACAGGTACCTAGATGGTGTTGAAATTACTTCTATTTTCCTAAACCATAAGTTTCAATAAATGTTAAAACATCGCCCGTGAGTTCTAACACTCATTGTTTTTTTTTTTATTTTACAAATTTTAATTAATTTCAAATTTATTTAGCAAAAATTTGAACCTTCGATCTGAATAAATGTTTTGATTTTCGAATTGATTCTTTAAAATTACAAATATTAAGAAAAAGTGGCAGATATAAGAAAACTTGATTTAAACTGTGTTGAGCAAGAATTTTAACATCTAATCAATATGAAAATCAAATCAATCTAAACAAAATATATTTCTATAGTTAAAATTTGTGCAATTCTTATTTTCATTCAATTCCTTGTTCCTATTGTGCAATTTAATTATATTCATATCAATAAATATTCTACCGAGAAAAAGACGTTGTCACGTAAAATCTTCGCCCGTAAAACCGACTTTACAGGCAACAATTTTTTTTTTAGATATATTTATCTGTTCAACGATAGAAACACCTTTAATTCGGGGGTCGCATCCGTTTCGTTTAGTAATGTGGATTACCAATGTGCTTTTAAAGGGTTAAAATGATAACTTGTAAAAATCCAGTGTTGCTGAAATCATATTCGTCTATTGAATTGGTAAACACAACTATTTATTAAGTTTTGATTGAAGTATCCAATTTATCGCACTTACTAAATACAAATTATGATACGAAACGTATGCGATCATTCGACTCCTGATCTACTATATACAGGGCACAGTGGGGGGTATCTCAAACAAATTGGAAAGAATTCAACCGGTTTGAAAAGGCTGAGCTGAGGTGTTTTTGAAATTCCAAAACAGGGACTACAAAGGTTATTTTTTTCGGAACATAATATTTTTCTAGGAGCAGGGCAATAATCAGTCTTAGACCGCATCTGTCTATACGCACGTTGAATTGCCAAAAATTTTGAATGGTAAAATTTTTGGAATTATGTTCCTTATCGCACGTCGCAGCCAAAGTGAAAGAATTTAAAAAACAATTTTTCCTTAAATAAGTTCCTTTTCTTAAAAAAGTAAATGTTCTTTTAAAAAAATACCTATTTATATTCTTAAACAAAGTACCTTTCCCTAAAAAAATACCTTACCTTAACGAAGTACCTTTGCTTAAAAAAAGTAAACTTTCTCACAAAAAGTACCTTTTCTTAAAAAATTTAATTTTTTTTTTAACAGTACATTTTGTTACAACAAATTGCTTTTTCTTAAAAAAAAAAGAACCTATTTGTGAAACAAAATAACTTTTTTTGAAATAAGTACCTACTCTTAAAAATTTACCCATCCTTGAAAAAAGGACCAATTCTAAAAACAATACCATTTGTTAGAAAAAACCTTTTCTTCATAAATGGCCGTCGGTGGTGCAATGGTAGTGTGCGCGGCTCTTGTGCATGAGGACGTGGGTTCAATCCCTACTCTGACCACCTTAAATTTCTTTCGACGGCGGTCACCTCGCTTAGTGACGGCGACACTATCGAGTATTTAGCCATGAAAAAGCTTCTCAAAATACCGTTCGGAACCGGAGTAAAACTGTAGGTCCCAATCAGTAAGTGTAAAACTAGAACGCGCACAGCTCGCTGGTTGTGAGAAGCTCTCCCTAATCCCCTCGTGGGATGTAACGGGGAACCATTTATTTATTTATTTTTTCATAAAAATACCATTTCTTAAAAAAATACCTTTGACTACAAAAATCCATCTTCTTAAAAGTAATTCCTTTTCTGTTCTTTTCCTGAGATAAGTAGCCTTTCTGAAAATGAATACATTTTCTTAAAAAAATAAACTTTTCCCAAAAAGTACCTGTTCTTAAAAAAAAAATTTTTTAAAAAACTCATACTCGTAGAAAGAAAGTACTTATTTTTAAAAATAGTACCTTTTCTTAAAAACATTAGCTTTTAATAAAAGAAGTAACTCTCTTTAAAAAGGGACCCTTCGGGAAAATATAATACATATTCTTAAAAAGAACCTAAAAGTATACTTTTATACTAAATACCTTCTATAAAAAAAACTGTTCTTAAAAAATCTTTATCATTTTACGGGTGTTGGAACTAACTAGTACATAATATATAGCAAAAGGAACTTTGTTCCAACCAGGTGTCACCTGAAACCTCAAATCATTTCTTTTTTTAAATAGTTTTTTTAATTTTTTCTCAATTTTTTAAATGACTAATTTAGCTTTTTGTTATAATTCTCGAGATTAAAATAATAGTTTTCTGTCAAACAAATCTTTGAAGAATCTAAATAAAACAATCCAAAACAGCCATAATTCCTTTCGTCAATCGACTGACGGGATCGATTGATGGGTAGTGGGCCGCATGTGAAAAATACAAATCTTTTACGATAACTAAAAATCGTTTATAACAAACACCATATGGTAACTCTGAACAAAAAAATGTTTACGAGAAACGAACCTCGTTTCCAATAAATGTTTTCTCGTTCTTTGCAAGTGTGTTATAGTAGATTTATCCACAATAATAGAAGTATTTTATTAAATCTTATATACAAATTTCATTCAATACTCTCCTGAAATTGAGATAACTATTAATCTCGTCTTAGTTTTGCAATTTTTAGTCAACAAACGGTTTCCCCATAACAATTTTGAAATTTGTTTTAAATATTCCTTGATACGATAAACTGGCATTGAGTACAACAAATAATCATTACTCGACTCATTAATGGTGGACGCAGCTTAACATTCCTGATTTGGACAAATAAACTCAATTTTTATAATAAAATGTCTACCCCATTAAATTAGAAATCCAAATATAACTGAAATACTCAAATCAAAAAATGGTATAATGAATTCACCAGGTATTTCGTTAGTTATATGCCAATCACTTCAATCTACATTCCCAAAAAGTACCTGTTCTTAAAAAAAAAATTTTTTAAAAAACTCATACTCGTAGAAAGAAAGTACTTATTTTTAAAAATAGTACCTTTTCTTAAAAACATTAGCTTTTAATAAAAGAAGTAACTCTCTTTAAAAAGGGACCCTTCGGGAAAATATAATACATATTCTTAAAAAGAACCTAAAAGTATACTTTTATACTAAATACCTTCTATAAAAAAAACTGTTCTTAAAAAATCTTTATCATTTTACGGGTGTTGGAACTAACTAGTACATAATATATAGCAAAAGGAACTTTGTTCCAACCAGGTGTCACCTGAAACCTCAAATCATTTCTTTTTTTAAATAGTTTTTTTAATTTTTTCTCAATTTTTTAAATGACTAATTTAGCTTTTTGTTATAATTCTCGAGATTAAAATAATAGTTTTCTGTCAAACAAATCTTTGAAGAATCTAAATAAAACAATCCAAAACAGCCATAATTCCTTTCGTCAATCGACTGACGGGATCGATTGATGGGTAGTGGGCCGCATTTTTTTTTAATTTGTGCACCTCCACTAATACTATCGGTGCACACGGCTACAATATTAAGGCCGTATATCTTTGCACATCTTTCTTACCAGTTTACTTGACCAAATATTTTCTTGTATCGTAGTCTCGCCTAGACAGCCACAAATATAAAAATTTTGAGCCAATTTCAAACGGCACGTTGCCACCGCTGATCATTAATTGATTCAGCAGTAGCCGCCGTCAATAATATCAGGTCGGTTGCTGCCGTCGCCCCCAATGTTGATGTGGACCGATCGCCGTTCGCAGTAATTGGAATTGTTTTACTAGAATACGCGGACGATTTCTCATATCGGGTTGCATGGTAATGTAAACAATCAAAACTGTTCCATTTAATGAGATGAGCCACCAAATGTAACACAAGAGCTGTCAATACATCCAGTAAAACGCATTGTCTGGTGCGGAGTATAGACTCGCAAATTAGCAGTCCCCATTAGACTGTTCAAAATCGAAATCGAGAAACCGGTTAACCGGTTTTCGTGCAATTAACCGAGTGCCGGTTTTTTAAAAAAACCTAATTTTTGACTAAACCGTAAACCGGTTCTTATATGTCGGTTAACCAGTTTCTACTCAATTTGTGTTAAAAGTCTTTACAAACTTTTAATAATTAAATAACAAAATATATATGCTCCACATATTAATTATTTTGTTGAAATAAGAATTGAATTGATTTGAATTGAATTGAATTGAATTGAATTGAATTGAATTGAATTGAATTGAATTGAATTGAATTGAATTGAATTGAATTGAATTGAATTGAATTGAATTGAAGTGAATTGAATTGAATTGAATTGTATTGAATTGAATTGAATTGAAATGAATTGAATTGAATTGAATTGAATTGAATTTAATTGAATTGAATTGAATTGAATTGAATTGAATTGAATTGAATTGAATTGAATTGAATTGAATTGAATTGAATTGAATTGAATTGAATTGAATTGAATTGAATTGAATTGAATTGAATTGAATTGAATTGAATTGAATTGAATTGAATTGAATTGAATTGAATTGAATTGAATTGAATTGAATTGAATTGAATTGAATTGAATTGAATTGAATTGAATTGAATTGAATTGAATTAAATTAAATTAAATTGAATTGAATTGAATTGAATTGAATTGAATTGAATTGAATTGAATTGAATTGAATTGAATTGAATTGAATTGAATTGAATTGAATTGAATTAAATTGAATTGAATTGAATTGAATTGAATTGAATTGAATTGAATTGAATTGAATTGAATTGAATTGAATTGAATTGAATTGAATTGAATTGAATTGAATTGAATTGAATAAAATTGAATTGAATTGAATTGAATGGAATTGAATTGAATTGAATTGAATTGAATTGAATTGAATTGAATTGAATTGAATTGATTTGAATTGAATTGAATTGAATTGAATGGAATTGAATTGAATTGAATTGAATTGAATTGAATTGAATTGAATTGAATTGAATTGAATTGAATTGAATTGAATTGAATTGAATTGAATTGAATTGAATTGAATTGAATTGAATTGAATTGAATTGAATTGAATTGAATTGAATTGAATTGAATTGAATTGAATTGAATTGAATTGAATTGAATTGAATTGAATTGAATTGAATTGAATTGAATTGAATTGAATTGAATTGAATTGAATTAAATTAAATTACATTAAATTGAATTGAATTGAATTGAATTGAATTGAATTGAATTGAATTGAATTGAATTGAATTGAATTGAATTGAATTGAATTGAATTGAATTGAATTGAATTGAATTGAATTGAATTGAATTGAATTGAATTGAATTGAATTGAATTGAATTGAATTGAATTGAATTGAATTGAATTGAATTAAATTGAATTGAATTGAATTGAATTGAATTGAATTGAATTGCATTGAATTGAATTGAGTTAAACTGAATTGAATTGAATTGAAATAATTTGAATTGAATTGAATTGAAATGAATGGAATTGTGTTGAATTGAATTGAATTGAATTGATTTGAATTGATTTGAATTGATTTGAATTGAATTGAATTGAATTGATTGATTGAGTTTGGTGGAAAAATTATATCACATTTAAGACCGGAGAGTAATGCCGATGAACCAGCGGTAATTGCAGCCTTGGAGAAAATATTACTCGCTAAATATCAGCTAAATATCAGTGAAAAAGTGGTCCAAAATTGGAAATATCTCGCGGATAACTTAGTTATGTTTAACACTTACATGAAATAATATTTAAAAAACAATTGCCAACCATTGATTTTTCGACCCAAATAAAAACTTAATTCACTTTTGAAATTTTTCTGTTTTTTTCGAAAAAATATTTTCATTTTAGTGGAAGAGTACTAATGGATGGCGTAGCGAAATAACTACCATGAAATAACTCCCAACGAAATAATTCCCACCAAAAATGAACTGGGAGTTATTTCATTGTCATAACATTGGGAGTTATTTCATTATGAAATAATTTCATTATGAAATAACTCCCACCAGGAAAAATGAAATAACTCCCAAAAAAAACGAAATAAGTCCTACTAAAGTGGGAGTTATTTCATATGAAATAACTCCCACTTTTGTATGGAAATTTTTTGGGACTTATTTCATTTTTCTCGTGGGAGTTATTTCATGTGGGAGTTATTTCACTACGCCCTAACAGATCCACCTACCAAGCTATTTAATATTTTAGTTATCAGTTTGAAAGTGGACAAATTCATTTACATAGATATTTGTCAAAAAAAAATATTCTTCTTTTGAAAGACAAGTGAAAACTTTTGAATTCACCAACTAACTGACAAGAGCGAACAAAATAAATGTTTGAAAATTTTGTTTAATTAATCAGGGCTGTCATAGAAACCAATGCTGTCACTATTGGTTTTGAAAACGACAAGAGCAAATGCTTTGGTGTCATGATAACCAATGTTATCGGTTTTATATTCGAACTAGCATTTATGTCGGTTTTAGGTGTCACAGAAATCAATGTTATCGGTTTTGATATTGGAAATAAACCAAGCAGCTAACAGCTGTCAGTTTTCATTTGTGAGCTTTTGGTCTGTTACTTGTTTGCACTGGAATGTTTTCAAAAATGTAAGTAAATTGATTTATTTTAATAATTGCTTCATAAAATTATATATTTTTGCACTTTTGTTTTTATTTTTTTATGAGAAAGCCTAAAAATAGGGCGTGTCTACTATACGGCTTAGTCTCCAAAAATTAAAAAAAATTACTGCGACGGATAGAACATGTTATTTTGTGCAAAAAAAGTAAAATAACAAAATCGCGGCAAATGTATAGTTTCGGAGTTATGGACCCCCGTATGTTGAAATTTTGAAAAAATTTTCGATTATTTTCTTTACCTTTTCTCAAAAAAATAAAGCTTTATACCACAAAAATACTATGCCGAAGCCGATGTTGGACCAGAGGAGAAAGTCCCTTACTTAAAACAAAATTTGATATTTTTTCAAAATGTCAACATCCCATAATTCGATAACTAAGCGAGTTATCGAGAAATGCTTGCTAATTGTTTGAGTTAATTTTGACTTCTTTTATACCTCATTACCCTCTTACACTTCCGAAATTTCGGAGACCATAACTCCGAAACAATGCATTTGCCCGGATTTTGTTATTTTACTTTTTTTGCTTAAATAACGTGCTCAAAAAATGGTTGTGTCAAAAAATGGTTGGGTCTGTTCCCAAATATTGTTGATACAGTGCGTCTTTCGAGACTTATTCTAGAATGGTTACCGTCTGATCTCTGAAAAGATCTTTCCGTTAAAAACCACAACGAAATAGCTAGTTGCAAAATCAGAAGTATTTTAGAACGCGACAAATCCCATTCAATAGTGTCAACCCAAGGGGGTAGCTGCAATCTCTCAGAATCTTTCTGGTCAACTTGGTGAGCGTTCTTCATCTTCAAATGTTACACCTGCTGATGCAATTGTAATTTATTTATAACGACTTCTTAATTTTTTATAATTTTCTAGTGTAATTCATTTACATTTACTGATATTTCCATGAAAACTATTGTTTTTCCCATTTTTTGCACACAAGTAAAATAAAATTGCAAACAAATAAACACATGTAAGCAACAGCTGATTCGGACATTTGACATTACATTCGAAATTGTCAAAACCAACATGGTTTCATGACACTAACACCTCTATTCTGTGTATGTGGTAACAATCAAATTGTAACCACAAAATTGTTACATAGTTGTCACCATTGATTGTATCTGGTATTCTGGCAACACAGTGACAACGAAAAATTCACCTCGCAACAAATAATTCACCTCACAATAACAGGTTGTCAAAAGCAGGGACAAAAAAACATAAACATATGGTTTTCCGCACAAAATGAACGCGGTAAAAAAGGAAAAGTAAGTATTTAATATATTCATGTTTTATTGAATTAAAATTAATACATTATTATTTAGGGAATTTGAGCGCACCGCAAAGGCACAGCTGGAATGCTATATTGCCTTCCTCAAGGAACATCCAGAGATGCTAAGCGGATGCTATGGCACATCCGCGCCATATAGAGGAAGAAATTTACTTTAGCGCTAACTCTCTGATCTACAGCAAAATTGCACCACCGACAAAAGCTTCTGCGCTGAGTTCAATAAGTTGTTTTCCCCCCCGTGGTCGGTCCAACTTCTTGAGATATAGGCCTTTAAATCTTGAGTATATAATCGTTCGTATCTCCGGGATTTATAATCCGATCTGGTTGAAATGGGAATCATTACAAAGGTCTTTCTAAGCTCTATAAATCAGCGCATAAACATATTTATTTTTATTAGGCCATAGGGGAGCTAATTAAAAAAATTTTAACCCCACTTTTCTGATAAAAATTTATATATTTTTTCAAAAAAAATGCCCTATTATACTTATTTTTTGGCCGGTTTCGATAATATACAAGACCTTAGCCTTATTTTTAAGGTATATTACTTCATATTCCTTGAAAGACCGGAGATATTTACGTTAAAAGTTTTGTAATACTTTCACGCTTTTTCAATCTTTCTAACACAAAATCAAGTTATTTCTTCTTTCTGCTCCATTTCCATAGGACAAAGTAACAAAAGTCCTTCCTTCATTTAATTATTTCCTCTTGTCGTTTTGGTACAAAATATATTATTATTTTTTCTCATATACAGTTTTATTGTTTACTTGCAGAATTTATAAAATGATTTTGTATCAACTTTCCGGAAAATAATACAGCTGTCACGCGCTGTTACCTCCTCTTTGGCACTTTTGTCACCAAAGAAATGTGTCAGAATACCGATTTGTGACAATTGTCACATTGCTGTCAAATAGTAACCGTGGTGACTTTTGTAACCCTGTCAGAATAGGGCTGTAAATGAAACCAATATTGGTTTGCAAAAATTAGTAAAACCGACATGGTTTCTATGACAACCCTGAATATTTTTGTTGTTGAATTTTCAGAAATGAGACATATTTTTCAAAAAGTAAAACAAAACTTTTTTTAATTTGATTTACCAATTTAGGAGTTCGAACCACACCAAAAACCTGTAATATATAACGACACAAACCCGTTTCCCATTACATCACATGAAGGGATTGGGGAGAGCTTCTCACAAACAGTGAGCTGTGCGCTTTCTAATTTTTCACTCACTGATTGGGACCTACAGTTTTTACACCGATTCCGAACGGTATTTTGAGAAGCTTTTTCATGGCTAAATACTCGATAGTGTCGCCGTCACTATGCGAGGTGACCGCCGCTGAAAGAAATTGTTAAGGTGGTCAGAGCAGGGATCGAACCTAGGATCTCATGTACAAGAGGCGCGCACGCTACCCATTGCACCACCGACGGACACCCTTCTGATAAATGATGAATGATTTATGTCTAGAAATCGTCCATATACCAACAATGCAATTGAAATTTGTCCGTCTGCTATATATTCAGAATTGTTTAGCACAGAATGTTTCATACAGGTATATATTTGCCCATATGAGAACGTATTTAGTATATAAGTCTACATACATTCATATTTATGCATGTCTGGCTCTGTGTTAAAAGCAACAATTTGAAATTTGCAAGAATAAAGTTTACAACAGCAACATAGGAGATCCTAACATAAATAAGACAGAAAACACAAATGACAAAAGAAGGTTTTCGTTCAACCCAAAAAAGACAATTTAAAGTATAAAACACTGCGAATAGTACGAAACATTTTCAAATACAAATATATTAATATGCTTGGCAAAACATACAGTTATGAACAAAATAACAGAAGGGTTAATTACACTGTGGAACTAAATGAAACTTTTTCGAAAATAGCAAGGTTCTGACAACGGTAACAAAAATATACGTTTATCGGCGTTTTGAAAGTTCACATCTGAGTATTTTACGTTGGTGAAATTTTCCACCTTTTGCACATTTTAGGTATGTGATTTTATGTAAAAATTTACGAGAAACATTTTTGTGGAATACTTTAACCCTCTACCGCCTTCTTTTGTGGAAAAGGGTAAAAACACCCTTTAAACAGGGGTATGACGGGTTAAAATGCACTAGAAAAATTTTCCACATAAAATTCTACTATCTTAATACAACAAAGCTCAAACCTCAACATGAATGCCACCACGTCTTCTTTTGCAGGAACAAATTCGATGAACCCAATTTTCTAGCACTTTTCCACTAAATCAAGTCGTATTTCATGAATACCACAGTCAATAGTGACTTGTAAAGACTTCAAATAACCCCACAAGAAATAGTCTACTGGTGTTAAATCACAATTTCTTGAAGGTCATTCAATGCCAAAATTTCTTGAAATAATCGAATCTCCAAACCTTTCTCGCAATAATTCGGTTGTTACACATTCTATGTGACACGTAATTCCGACTTGTTAGAACCATATGTTATCAAGATCAACTTCTACCAATTTCGGCCATAAAAAGTAGGCTATCATCGATCTATACCACTCTCCATTGATAGTAACGGTGTTACCAGCTTCAGTTCGAAAGAAGTACGGACCGATGATTCCACTAGACCAAAAACCAGACCTAACTGCCAATTTAGGTGAATGAAATGGTTGTTCATGAATAATTTATGGATTTTCTTTGCACCAGAATCGACAGTTTTGTATATTTACCGCACCACTCAGATGAAAGTGAGCCTTCTCGGAGAAAATGATTTTCTTAAAAAAATCGTTATCGTTTCAAGTTGTTTCAAGACAAAATCAGCAAATTCATGACGTTTACGGTAGCCCAATGGCATCAGGTCTTGGGTGGTTACAATTTTATGCGGACGCAAGACCAAATCGTTTCTCAAAATCTGACAGGTTGTGGTTTGAGACAGTCCCAATTGTTGACAACGTCTTGGAATCGATAAATTGCCATCTTCACCAACACTTGCCTGAACGGCAGCAATATTTTCTTTACTTCGAGCGGTTCTTTCTCTTATTGACACTTCACCATTATGTAAAGAAAACGTACGCTCGTAATTCGCAACAATTCGACGAATACCGAGCACAGGTGGACGATTATAACGACCATAAAATGGCAAAAGCGCATCAAAAGCTGCAATTGGAGAACGAAAGTTTTGATAAAAAAAATTTGATAATTTGTAAACGTTGTTCCTTCGTATATCTCTCCATGATAAAATTGTAAACATTACTGAATAAAATAAAATAAATTGACAGATCATGACATACTACAAATGATCGAAACTTCACTTAGAACTCATATCACTCAAATTGGAAAACCCTATAATATAACATATTAATTATCGTATTTCAAACACGTAATATTGAATAGCAAACACAATGTGTTTGCACACAAATATATAATATTTGCGAAGAGCTCCAAACACAAGATATGTTTGCATCCAAACAACAAAAAACGACAGATTTTTCAGCGTGTAGATTTTTCAGTGTAATTACAAAAATAGAGTTCCATTCAAAACTTAAAGTTCTCCAGTTCCAAAAAACACCTTTTACTAATTAAAAAACTACCCATTAGCAACAATTGTGAACAGATAAAAGATACAGTATAACGACATAGTAGAACAACACAGTGGAAATTTCCAAACTATTTCAATACAGTCCAGGACCCAACCTGTATTGAATTGCATGATATTTGGACAGAAGTTTCTCCTCGTCCATATGAATGCTATGATACCACAATTGAGTCAAAATTCAAAGTAGTCTTTGTTTTATGGTTCGTTGAAGTAGGTATTGTATGGCACTTTCTGAAAAAAGGACCTGGCTGAAAAATGGTATATCTTTGGAATGCGTTAATGGATTTCAATACGTTGGATATCATTTTAAAATTTGCAAAAACTGCTTTAAAACTAACCCATAAAACGGTCATGTCGTTGTGGTTGAATGATATTGAAAACTCCAAAGTATCCTTTATCCTTGAATATCCTGGCATAACGTATCTTTAATTTTTGATTTGCCCCACCAAAAAGAAAGTTCATCTTTTGCTCTACATCATATCCAAATGTCCAAATGGGATCTCCATGGGATCAATAGATACATACGGTTTGGTAAAGACTGCTCGAGTTTTGCGGTTTTAGTTTCGATTTTTCAAGTAGTGACACATTTACAAAAAACACTAAAGTAGAAATACCTGGGAAGTGATAGTAGTTTTCTTGTAGGTATTGTCGAGTGAAACAAGAATCAGCTTGTAAAATTTGAAAACCAAAATCTTTGAAAACCGGTTAAAAACCCGGTTTTGCGTATGTTTGCACACTTATAAGCCTGTAAGTTAGTTGATTATCCACCGATTTTAACTTATTCACCGGATTGAAAAAAAAGAAACTTAGGCCTTTCAAACAGTATATATGTTATTTAAGAAAATATGAGAAGTCTGTGTGTTTTTTGTCCACAAACAAATATTTTTTAATTGTTTTCGTCATTTTTCAACTTCGGCGACAATTTCACACATTATTTTATAAAGAAACCATAATACTCTTGAATTTCTTCAAAAGGGACGTTTCCTAGTGAGTAAAACGCAATTTTGTGTTTAAATATCTGGTTTTAATTGACTAAGTTATTGAATCTTTTAATAAAACCAAATTTTGCAAAAATACCTGCACAACGTTTTACATGTTCTTTTTATGCTCTTTATCTTTACAAAATCTTCATGATGCTGGTAAAATTTTATAAAAACAAAGCATAATTCATTTTTGATTTAACAAAAACTTCAAAAACTAATGTCCAAATTTTATACCAATCAAAAGTGGTCGGGTTCGAAAATTCTGATTTATGTGTCGATTTTTTTTTTGGAATTACCCAATACCAGCCGTAATTAACATTAACTTGTCCGAACCGTGACGACAAGAAAACTGATTTATTAATCTTATTTCTCAAAAATAGTGTTAAATGGAGTCGGGCATTCCACGTAATGACAGAGCTGTCACTAAAACTGGTAATCAATTAACGTCATCGAGGCAATTTTGTATTCTTCAATCTGCTTCCATTTAAAAATTTGTGAAATTTTTAGTAACTCCATAAAAATGAAGTTGGAGTTTGGCGAAAAAATCGACTCCAATTCATACTACGACACCAAGCAAATTTTCAGAGCTCCAATTGCGACTCCACACGTGTGGTGTAAACTGCTATTATTTTGATCCCAACTGTATGTATATGGAAGTTAGAGTAGAGTGACTTATTTTTAAACTTTCGTCAGATCAAACTGAATTGTTGTTAGTAACCCATATTTAAAAACATACAATCGATGTAAAATTGTTTAACACCGCATTTAATATTTAGTTTGAAAGTTCTTAAATATCTATATTTGTGTTAGAACGTAAGAAGAAGTTTAAAACGAGTCACTTTAGTACAAAAGAAGGAATGTATGTTGCCGCAAACATTGGTGTAAACATGTTTATGTACGTATGTCCTTACTGAAATGGTGTCTGTGTTGTTTAAGATTATGTTGGGTGGCCTCTGTGGCAACATATATTTTGTTCCGGCTACAACTGTGAAATGTTAGCGACAACAGTTAATTTTTTTGTTTTGCTGACAGTTGTACTGCTGCTACTGCTTGTTTTGTTGTATGATATTTTTGTTGATGACACATGACAAAAGGCAAAAATAGACACAGTTATTTAAGGTTATTCATTGGTTTGATGAAGATTTTTAAATGAAATTTCAGCTGAAACCAAGAAAATAACCGTTTATACTAACACAAAGAGGCGAAGAACGTATAGAACTGTACATGAGAAACCAGGGGTGTCAAGCGGTATACTAAACACGTATACGTTAATTACGGTCGATAGAACTCAGTGATGAGCCCTGCAAATACTTCCCCGAGCATAACCATTCGGATTCGGATTGCAACTACAGCTTACAATAAGAGAGTAAAGAGGTATTGTAACGTGACGTCCGTACATAATAGCAAACACTCACCGCCATTCCCATCCGCATACGTCCCTGGTCTAACCGTCACCTAAGCATACACGACATCCATCAGTCGCACCAACCACTGCGAACAATCACACTCACTAACAACACACAAGCTCTGTCTACGTTGTGTACATATTAGCAGGGAACTAGTTTTAATGGCCACACGAGAATGACTGATTGGATGCAATTCTCATTTGCGTCACTACAGCAATGCTATTTAATGTTAAGGTTGACTAGACTCAGGTCGTCGCCTCCGAGCGAACAACCAGACAAGATTATAGCATTTTGCCTGGGGCACTAGTCCTGCAAAGGACAGGAGCACATTTTGGGATCCGTTCTTTAGTAAAGACGGTGAAAATACATTTGCTACACAGGAGTTTCGGCTCACTGTTCCTACACAGGAGTTTCGGCTCACTGTTCCTACACAGGAGTTTCGGCTCCCTGTTCCTACACAGGGGCTTCGGCTCACTGTTCCTACACAGGGGCTTCGGCTCACTGTTCCTACACAGGGGCTTCGGCACACAGTTCCTACACAGGAGTTTCGGCTCACTGTTCCTACACAGGAGTTTCGGCTCAATGTTCCTACACAGGAGTTTCGGCTCACTGTTCCTACACAGGGGCTTCGGCTCACTGTTCCTACACAAGAGTTTCGGCTCACTATTCCTACACAGGAGTTTCGGCTCACTGTTCCTACACAGGAGTTTCGGCTCACTGTTCCTACACAGGCGCTTCGGCTCACTGTTCCTACACAGGGGCTTCAGCTCACTGTTCCTACACAGGGGCTGCGGTTCACTGTTCGTACACAGGGGCTTCGGCTCACTGTTCCTATGTAACTCACCCGACGATAACCGATACCGAACTGTTCTAACCGGACATGTAAAGCACATACCGAGCCAGCATCCCGCATATCCGATACCGATCTACGCAGCGAGTCCGAAAAATCGTAGGTGCGACGCACTAAGTGCCCGATCATCCCGAATCAACCAGCCTGCCCCAGAAGAGTGCTAAGCCAAGATAAGTGCCCCCAGAAGAGTGTTAAGCCAACATAAGTGCCCCCGGAAGACTGTTGTCAATCAAGACGAGTGATTTCAAGCTAAGAGAAGTGTTCCCACCGAGTGAAGCAGTTGATGTTATTCCTGTAGATCAAATTACTTTGTAAATTATATATCAATAAAGAATCTGAATTCGAAACTATTCTGTTCTTATTTCGAAAGGTTTGGTGGATCCTAACGAAAGACTCGGGACATGGCTGAGCTTACCTCAGCCCTAGACAAAACCACGTTACAGTATAGTACCCATATTTTTGGCCTCTTTTTTTAATATTTGGATTGAAATTTAATTCTTCTCCACCATAGAATAAGAAATTCCTTTAAGTCCATATTACATTATCCAAACTAGCCCTCCTATTTCACAGATATATACATTTTAGTTGTTACTGTTTACAGTTGATGTCTTTCGGGCCACTTTATTTAAGCCGCAACGTTCTAAGATAATTTTCCCTCAAGCACTTTACCTTGTTGCGAGGTTGTATTTATTTAGCTGCTGACATAAATTAGCTACCAGAGGGAGAAAAGTACAACATTAAAAAATAGCTTCGGTGTCGGCCAAGGTACCAATGGCACCTATTGTCTGTCTATTGCAGTGGGGTATATGATGGGGTAAAATTACTAAAGTCGCCTATAATAGTGGGCATACTTAACTATTTTGCAGTGGTGAAAAAGAATGTAATCTTTATGTAGGTACAAAAATACGAAGATAATAACAGTGATTGGTTTCAACGGCTAGGAAAAGAATATCCATTAAATGGCTAGGAATAACTTCCAATATTTAATCTAACTGTAACTGTAACTAACAGTAACTGTATAAAAGCAAGGCAACATTTCCCAAGAAAAAAAAAACATGCGGTGTCAGGGTACACCCGGTTGGAACGAAGTTCCTTTCGCTACATATTACGTACTAGTTAGCTCCAACACGCCTAAGGGTCCCGTTGAAAAATACGATAATTTAAATGGATCTTTAAGAAATGATAAACTTTTTTTAAAATTTCTTTTTTTATAGAATGTTTTTTCTAAATTATATAGTTTTAGGTTCTTTTTGTAGGAATATGTATTATATTTTCCCGAAAAGGTCCTTTTTTAAAGAGAGGTACATATTTTATTAAAAGCTTAAATCTTTTTTAAGAAAATGTAATATTCTTAAGAAGAAGTACTTTGTGTGAGAAGAGTATGGAGTTTTTCGTACAAAGAAGTACTTTTGAAAGTAGTGGAAAAGGTTATTTTTTAAGAAAATGTATTTATTTTCAGAAACGCTACTTATCTCAAGAAAAGAAAAGAACAGTAATATTTTATTTTTAAGAAAAGTTAATTTTAAGAAATGAACATTTTATAAGAAAAGGTATTTTCTTTAGGAGAAAGTATTTTTTTAAAAAAAGTTTTTTTTAAGAATTGGTCATTTTTCAAGAAGAGTTAAATTGTTAAGAGTAGAAAAGTTATTTTGTTTCACAAAAAGGTACTTTTTGAATAAAATTTAGTTTTATAAGAAATGGCAATTTGTTACTTATTTTAAAAAAATCCAATGAGTATTTGAAATCACAGGCGATGTGTTAACATCTCTTTGTTACACGGTACCTGTTCGATTTCTAAGAATACATTAGTAAATGTTATATTGAAAATAAAAAACAGCGTTCAATCATATGATGACGTTACATTTAAATAATATACATTACTTAACATTTTTTAAAAGCCAGTGCAAGCACATGTGGCATTAGTCGTGTTTTGGTGACAAGCAAGCGATTATCGCTTGCTAAGTTGCAAAGAAAACGGCTTTTTCGCGATAAGTGATTTTATTCAAAAATATGAACTAGGGTTGACAACCGTAAACGATGTCAAAAATAAAATTTGTTTTTGTGTGTTTATTTTCTAGCTTAATACTTTTTGTTCTATTCCCACAAAAAACAAAGAGAATACAGACAGATGAACATACATACATACATTGTTATGTTCGTACATACCCTACACAAGTTTACACAATTTTCGTTGCTCTCTTGCTATCTCATTTTTACTGTACATATAATACGTCATTATTCTCTTTGCTCTGAGAGTGCTACGCACCCACAAACTATTCGCTGCCGCTACATCAGTGTGTGTTGTTTTCGCAGTTTGACAATATGTGTTTTGTAGTCGGACAAATCTGTGTTCAATATAGGGCTGGGTCACCCTTATCATTTAGGGGTATGAAAAATAGATGTTGGCCGCTTCTGAGACCAACCAGATATGCACACAAAATTTCAAACCGGTCCAGCCGTTTCGGAGGAGTTTAACACCAAACAATCTGTGATCGCAGTCGGACAATCTGTGTGATCGAAGTCTGACAATCTGTGTGATCGCAGTCGAATAAAATGTGTTTGGATGTATTTACTTTGTGAATTTGTGGTCAGATTGAGAAATCTGGATGAGAAAATTGAGCGATTTAATGATTTTAATGATTCTGAAAGGTCTCTTAATGGGCTTTCCAACAAGCCCAAAAACAAAAAAAATCCGATCACTGATTCAGAACTACCTTAGTACCCTCCGACCACCAATCCGAATATTTGTAAACCGCTGCCATTTTGCTCGCTCCTTGCACTTTCGGGGATGGACATAGATGGATATATTTTCATGAAAGGAGCCAAGGTATACGCTGGTGAAATTTGGCCAGTCGTGATTGAACCACCCCGAATATAAATTAACAAGAATTATTTTCGATTGGTGGTGCAGTGGTTAGTGTGCGCGGCTCTTATACATGAGATCCTGGGTTCGAACCCGGCTCTGACCACCTTCAAATTTCTTTCGGCGGCGGTCACCTCGCATAGTGACGGCGACACTATCGAGTATCTAGCCATGAAAAAGCTTCTCAAATTACCGTTTGGAATCGGTGTAAAACTGTAGGTCCCAATCAGTGAGTGAAAACTGGAAAGCGCACAGCTCAGTGATTGTGAGAAGTTCTCCCCAGTCCCTTCATGGGACGTAATGGGAAACCATTTATTTATATTTATTTTCGATCGTAGACTTCTAAATTAAAAAATTTAATTAATTAATTTAAATTAAATTTCAGCAGATTACATTTCAGAATAAATATATTTATCACTCAAGTTAAATAAAATTTAATAGAAGTATACAAAACTTTGCAGGGTTTCAGGGCTGGCATTTCGTAGAAACATTATATTTGGATAGTGCTGACCATGTACGTCTCAAAAAGTGAAAGCCAAAAGTTTGAAAAGGGATTTAGCTAGGTGGCGTAAAAGTAATCCCATAATGTGAAAATGCTTTAACTTTTGCAAATGGCGTCAAATGTTATTGTGCTTGGACATATGGGCTATTCTCTAATGTCGAACAGTGTTGCCATTCGAAAAAAATATTTCCGACCAAAAATACAAGTAGCCGACCAAAATTGTGAAATAAGTCCTAAATTGTTTTATTATTCTTGTAACATACATTTTTTATTTGAATAGACATTGCTTATAAAAAAATAAAATTAAATTAGTAATTCAGTCTTTTTAACATTTTAATTACAATAACAAAAATGTTGGTAAAATATAAAATATATGATAAAAATAAGAAATAACATTTTTCTACACAAGTCATATCGTCGGAAATTCGTACAGGTTGAAGTCCGTGTATTTCATAAAAACAAGAAATAAAATATAATTTGAGCCTAACCCATTGCTCAACTATTGTATTTATTACACTTTCAAGTGATATCAATCTAGTCCCGCAAATGCCTAATATTTTGTGGGGTTTTACTGCACCATATTCTTGAAATTCTTTAAATTCGTTTGGGACTGTGCGAAAAAAAGACATAAATTGTACGGCAAAGAGACTCAATACTTGTTATTAACGGAATACTACGTGAAGCCAATAAGTCCTTTATTAATTTGCAAATAGTTTCCGCATTAGCCTCAGCAACCTTCAGCATGGCTAGAAACTTTTCTTGAATCCCGAAATTGAGGAACATTTTATTGTTTCGTCCACAATGAAGGAAAACCTCCTTTTTCTTTAAAATAGAAACTATACAATCACTTGCCTGGTTTCCAATATAGGTCGCTGTTTGAGTTGATTTTGTCCTCCCGCAATGCAGTAATTTTGCCATTGAAAAATCTGGACAACACTCAATAAGTAAAGCAGGCAGATAGTATATTAATAAAAACGGTAGAATATGTGTAATGCAAAACATTACTAACGCATTTTCTGCATATGTGACTTGTTTTGTCGCTTTTGTTTCTCCGCATTACACAATTTGTTGATCTTCAGATTTCTTTTTTGCAGATCATAGTTTTGAATGTGGTATGTTGATTTCTCATGTGCTTTTAGGTGGGTCAAATGTCATATCAATGACTTGGAGAGCAACGCAATATGCTGACCCATTTTTTTCTTGCAACCAAGTAAATGAGTTCAGCCATTCCAACCGAAACTTTCTTTTTAAGTTAACTTGTGTTTCACTACCACCACTGGAAAATAAAAGTTTAAAAGATTTATAAATAAAAACATTTAAAATTTTACATCAATATTGTTATCTTCAGACCTGTTAGAGACATCATTATTGTTATCTTCAGACCTGTTAGAGACATCACTGTTGTTTACTTCAGCCTTCTTTGCCCTTTTTGTTATATACCTAAAAAATTAACAGGCACAATATTAGTATTTCCAAATGTAAATAAATTAAAAATGAAGCCTCGTTGTCATATCACATAGCACTTTGCATGAAACACTTTCCTGGGCCTGCCGGACCACGTTCTTAATGTTGCAGGACAGTTAGAGCTACATATTTCCCATCAAGTTTACTCACTTGTTCATGTTTTTAATTTTGACAAAATTAAAATTATTTCTCTTCACAGCAATAGATTAGACAGATAGATCATTTTATTTAAATATTAAGGAACACTTAGTAGGAAGACGTGCACAATTTCAGTTTTTACGATGAATAGTCCAAATAACGAAACGAAGAAGCATTGCAAAGTACAAAGCTAAGCTTTTTGCGCCGTCAAATACAATGACTTCTTTGGCGGCAAGTGACAAATCACAATTCAGTGCGCGTTAGCGCACACGTATGTACCAACCTATGGAAAAATTAATTTTTTTTAATGATGGCTAACTAAAATTAATGATGGATACGTCTAAAACGGACCAAAATCGAATTGGTCGGGCCATCCGACCAAATCATAAAATTTAAAATCCATCCGACCAAATTTGGTAGGATTCTACCAAAACGGCAACGCTGATGTCGAATGCTACATTCGTACGCATTCAAAGTGGAAAAAACACATGACAAAAAAATTATTTAATATTTTTCAAAGTCGAATCTTAAAGCTCGTGATTAGCATTGTGAGTGGTAATAAGGTTGATTTTGACAAATTTTTAGTATTCAAGATAATTACAAAAAACCACGCCAGTCGAACGCTACAAAAACAGAAGTCGTTTTCAGGATAGACAAATCAAGTACTAATTTCAGCGAAACGTAAAGGGATATTTTAGTGAAACTAATTTTAGAATGTTATTCACTTATATATATATTAGTAATGCTTTTTATTTTATACAAAAATATTAAGTATTTTTTTTTATCTAAGCTCAATCCCAGTCGAAGGCTACATGTCGAATGCTACATTTTGGGACAGAAAATAGTTTTTACCGTAACTCCCCCTAGAAATGTTTGCCTTAGTTGTTAAAATGCATAGTTAATGGCACTGCAGAACATGTATACATATGTATATACTAGATTTATTTATTTACACAACAAAACTTATTATCTGCACAAAATATATTTAATAACGAAAAACAAAATTATATTCATCTTATGTGTACAGAACAAAGAACAAAAACTATTTTAACTCTAAATGGTATTACCACTATTAAAAAAAAAATTTTTTATTGGCATATGCAGTGCTACCTGCTTGTACCGTACTTTTGTATTTGTGATTCATCCTTCTTTAAACTTTCTCTCCATCGTTTGCAGCTGGCTTTATTTTTCTCGCCGCAGTTTTTACTCATCTACATTCAAAAATTATATGTTTTGTATTTACAAATAGAAATACAAATATTATAGAAAAAAATAATTATTTAGAATTTATACATTTTACCTTCAGGATGTCGAATGCTACAAACTTTGAATGACTCTAGAAAGCAAATCACTAACTATGTTCTAATAATTTTTTCAGTATTTAATTGCTAATAAAAAAACTGTTTGCAACTAGTTTCTGATGTTCACTAAACAAAAACCTTCGACTCACTGATAACAAATGTTCTTTTTCAATGTCGAATGCTACATTGAAATGAAGGGTAAAGCAAAGCAAAAATTTACAGTAATTGACAATCGCATCGTCCCTTTTACACTTCTCTCCAATTCTTGGAATATCAACAGAGATTTTTAAAAGCAAATGTCATTGCATAATGTCTCTCATTGAGATCATTAACCAAAACAAAATATGCAATAAAAATGTTTAAAACAGATCTTTTGTACTTATTACACTTTGGAGTCGAATATTTCATACCGCTTTTTACAAAATTGAAAAATTTTTTTAAATTAGTTAAATTTGATAGATTGACAATAAAAATATATTAAAACAACATACTTCTATAGACTTTCAATTTTTTCGCCACGGTTGACATTTCTGGAGAAATGCCCATATATATTGTAGATAGATAGAGAATTATTTAACAACAAGCATTGGAGCAATACACCTGTTTTAACGCATCGTGAATTTCATCGTCGTTTTCTTCGTCGGGATGTCCCATATGCGCGAACAATTAAGCTTTTGGCTGAGCGCCTAGTGCAAACTGGATCCACTAGAGATGTCGTAAGTAGTGGACGACGTCGTATTGAATGTGTGACCGAAAACATCGCTGCTGAGGTCGAGGAGGTCATAGAGAAAAAGTTATTGGCTCTTGGTTTTTTTGAGGACGCCGATGAATCGTAACCGTAACTGGCAAGGTTTATGGTCAGATGTTAAACGGTTTTTTTTTTTGCGCAAGTTGTTAAATTTAGCAACCGCCCACACAGCTCGAGCAACGATGGAGATTTTGAGACACCAATTTCCGGGCCGAAAGATCTCCCGTTTTGGATATTTGAAATCGCCGTCCAGATTGGGAGACTTATTCCTTTGGGGCTTTTTAAAATCTCGGGTTCACCACAACAAACCACAAAACTTGCAAGAGTTGGAAGCTAACATTGAAGAAGATATCACCAACTTGGAGCCAGATGTTTTACGAGCAACAATGTGAAATGTCATAAAACGAGCACAAATGTGCATCAATCAACTCGGGAGGTGGTCATTGACCGATATTATTTGTTCAACTTAAGGTAATAAAATTTACATCTTCATATAAACTTTCGTGAAAACAGAACTCTCTTTTTTCATTTCTTTCTTTCCATTTGTTTGCAATCTATTTTACAATAATAAGCAAATTTGATAAACTCTAAATATTTACATGACCTGCCGGGCCGATTCTCATCAGAAACAACAATATAAGATATACACGATGATGATATGGATGATTACTAAATTATTAATAAATAAAATTAGTTAGAGTTAAATAGAAATATGTATATAGTTTATATGTTATATGAATGGGAGATCTAGAATATGCTTTCTCTTAAGTCTTGTAACTGTTAGATGAAGTGTGATTGCCAATGTATTTGTGTGATTACTTAGCCTTTCTAAGTGCCTGCTGCTAAATTTTTTTATTTCAGACTTCACAAAAGGTATTTTAAGGTCATTATGCAATGCATTATTTCTTACATAAAAAGGAGCGTCAGTAATTCAACGTAAAGCTTTAGACTGAAATCTTTGCAAAATTTTCATATTACATTTGCTTGCAGTCCCCAAAAGATTGATACCATAGGTCCAAATAGACTTCAGTATTGTTTTCAGAAGCAAACCATTGTTTGCCAGAGAGAGTTTCGATCTGGACCCGAATAGCCAAAACATTTGTTTGAATTTGTTGTCAAGTTGTTTCCTCTTTGCATTTTTATGAACTTTCCACGTATGTCGTCGGTCCAAGTGAAGTCCTAGATATTTGACATCATCTTTGCTAGGAATAATCGTACCATTAAGGAGCACAGGCGGGCAGTTATCTCTCCATAAAGTGAATGTGATGTGGTTTGATTTTTGTGTGTTCACTATAATATTCCACTTTGAGAGCCAGTGGTGGTATAGACTGTAGAGTTGCAGTTGTAATATTCTTGAAGCTTCTGATGGCGATGGGAGAGAGCATAAAAATGCCGTGTCATCAGCAGACGATGCTACAGTAGTGACCTCATCTCTAATTGGCATATCATAGGTAAATATTGTATACAAGACTGGGCCAAGTACGCTGCCCTGTGGAATACCGGCTTCTATTTTAAAAATGTTGAAAACGTCATTATTGACTTTAACATCAAAGAACCTGTTACTTAAATATGGTAGGAAAAACATGGAAAACGGAGCTGGAAGAATATTGTGTTAATTTGAAAAGGAGTCCATTGTGCCAAACTTTGTCAAATGCTTGTTGTATATCCAAAAACACAGCAGAGCAGTACGTTTTATTTTCAAACGAATCAGTTAATGTTTTAATTATTCGGTGACATTGTTCTGGCGTTCCATGTTTATGACGAAGGCCGAATTGGTGGTCAGGGATGATACTGTTTATTTCAAGAAGAGGCAGTATGCGCTTAAGGAGTAGTCTTTCAAACATCTTCGAAAAAATAGGAAATAAATTAATTGGTCTGTAGGAAAAAACTACAGTTTCCGGCTTGGTAGGTTTTAGAACCATAATTATTTCCGCACACTTCCATTGTGAAGGAAAATGTTGTAGTCGTAGAATAGAGTTGAAGATTAACGTTAAAAACATAATTCCTTTAAGCGGCAAGGATTTTATAGCTTTGGCATCAATTTTATCAAATCCTGTGGACTTTTTATTGTTTAATGTTTTTATTTCCGATTTAGTTTCGTTTGGGGTAATATGTCTGATCGGCAACACCTAGAAAATTCAGAAAATCATTGTCATTTGAATTGGTGCAATGAGGTTTGAAAGTGTTCTCTAAGTGCTCTGCAAAGGCCGTGGATTTTTGTTCATCGGTTCTACACCATAAACCATTAGCATTTCTAATAGCAACGTTTCTTTTTACAGGACGTTTAAGGTATTCTCTGGCATTGTATAGCTCATGTTCTTTGTTTTTATTATGAGGCTTTAGTTTGCAGAGATACTGAACAGTATTTTTGTTTCTCTCTTTAGCCAAGGCCTCAGAGCATAGTTTAATGGCAAGGTTCCAGTTTGTTTTATCCACAGGATTTCTCGTACGTTGGCAAACTCTTCTTAACCATCGTGATTGTCTAGTCATTGCTCTTGCTACTGCAGATGTTCGTACTTTTAGACCAAAATTCTGAGATGGCTTAACTAGGGAATGCATTACCGGTAAGCCGGTTAACCGGTTTACCGGTTAATCGTAGAAATTCCCTTACCGAATTATCGGTAATTGTGGTTACTTTTTACCGGTAAAATTTCTATTTTATTTTTGTAAAATTTTGCTTTAAAATGCATTCACTAAAATTTTAATTAGCATCACTGTCAAATACAATCAACTTACTTTATTCTATGCGTCAATAGTATTTTTTTCTTCTTGTGTTGGTGAAGAAGCAATAATCAGTGTTACCGCTGGGAATTTTCAAAAAGTATCACAAAAAGGGGATTTCTTCAAAAAAAAAAGTGGCATAAAAATGCAGAAAAAAAGTGGCAAAATTGCCACTTTAGTGGCATAACGGTAATACTGGCAATAATAGTAAAAAAGTAACGACAAAAATCTTTTCGTTTTTCGTGGAATCAAGAGACGGCGTTTTGCTACATGTGCCTTCGTTTTGTTTATTCTTTTTGGTTCAGTTGAACAAGCGACGCTGTTGTGAGTGTTTGTTTTGCCAGAAAAGGTATTTATTATATTTGTAGTATTTGTATTGAATCAAATCGTTTTATCATATAATTACGTTACGATTGCACTAAACTATTATTTATTCCTTTTTTGTTTTTGTTTAAACATAGCGCAACCATGGAAAAAAATAACTTTTCAGATAAGAAATCAGTGTGGGAATATTTTATTAGAAACAAAGACAACACCACAGGAACATGTAATGTAGAAGGATGTAAAAAAACATTAAAGCAGCAGGCGGCAGTACAAGTGGACTCCATGCACACTTAAGAAGTCAGCATAATATTAATCTCCTTAAAAGAACTGAAAGTAGTTGTACTACCTCAGCATCAAGTTCAGCTTCAGCACTAATGATTCCTAATATTTCGACACGAAAAATCACCTCGTACTTTGCTAATACAGTTGATGAAACATTTGCTGCAACTGTTTCGCGCATGACCGCAAAAGATGGATTTTCTTTTGCCAAGTTTATTGATTCATATGATCTTCGAAAACTATTAGCTTCAAAGGGCTTTCGTGACATTCCAAAATCCGCTCATACCATAAAAAGGCACGTAATGGAGTATAAGAAAAAAATTCATGATTCTGTAGTTATCAACATAATAGATCGAAAAAATGTAGGTGAAAAATTTAGTCTATCCCTTGATGAATGGACCTCCATTAGGAACCGCAGGTATGTGAATATAAATTTGCATGGAATGGACACGATGTGGAATTTAGGTTTGGTGCGAATGCATGGGTCACTTCCGGCTGTAAAGTGTGTAGACATTATTAACAATAAACTCATGGACTTCAAAGTAGAGTTAAAAGATATTGTAAGTTTGACAACAGATGGCGCATCGGTTATGGTTAAATTGGGGAAAATAATCAGCGCTAGCCACCAACTATGCTTGGCCCACGGCATTCAACTTGCTGTAATAGAAGTTTTATACAAACCAAATGACACCCATTTATCATATGCAGATGCATTATCTGAATTGGATACTACTGATAGCAGTGATAATGACGATTATTGTGATACAGATGATGAGGATGAAAATGAGTGCATGATAATTGATTGCCATGATAAATATCACTTAAAAAATAAAAGACCTTCAATATTAAATCACATACAAATTCATCCGATCGTGTCCAAAATAAGAAAAGTTGTTCAACAATTTCGGCGATCACCAACAAAAAATGAAATACTTCAGAAATATGTAACATTAGAGCATAAGAAGGAATTGTCTCTCATTGCAGACTCCCCAACACGATGGAACAGCTTATTATCAATGCTCGAAAGATTTTTCAAATTAAGAAATTGCATTCAGAAAGCTTTAATTGATACAAATTCCGATATTACATTTTCTGCAACAGAGTTAGCAACAGTTTCTATTGCAATTTCCCCATTACTACCAATAAAATTGGCTGTGGAAGCTTTGTGTTGTGAAGGAACTACTTTACTTCAGGCAGATATTACACTTAAATTTATGCTAGACGAGCTTTCAAAGCAAAAAAATAGCTTGTGTGATGAATTTAAGGTAGCCCTAATAAAGCGTATCATCGAAAGAAGAACTATATACGCCGACGTATTTCATTTTTTGTCAGACCCCAACTGCATTTTAAGAGATGATGAAAATTACGGAGTATTTAATACAACAAATAAATCGTCAATTATAAAATTAATACAGACTTTGATTGAACAATTTTTTTCTGCTGCGAATGATGATATTGAAGTTGGTAATGATTGCAGAGAAACAACTAATGAATCAGAGGCTGAATTATTTATACAAGAAAAAGAAAACAGCGGTTCAATTTCAATATCAGTAGAAGCAGATATGAAAGAACAGCTATACTTAGCGCTACAAAAAAGTATGTCAACCACAGAAAATTTGGAAAAATCTGGAACCGAATCTGCTGGAAACAAAAATCTTTCGAAAACATTACGGCGAGAAATAACATATTTTGTCAACGAAGGAATTCGATGTAAATACATACAACTCGCTTATAATTATTTAAAAACAATTAGACCTACGAGTGTTGATTCTGAAAGAGCGTTTTCGGCTGCTGGACAGTTATGCACAAAAATACGCTCCCGACTCAACGATCAAACACTTGATAGTCTTTGCTTTTTACGAGCACATTTTAACAAGCAAAAAGACTTATATAAAATATAAATTTGCAAGCAACAGCTGAGGATGAACTCAATGAAATATTTTTTTTTTTAACTTTGATCTCTTTGTATGATCTCAATGTATAAACATTGGTAATCTACTACTTTTTATTATTTGTTCCTTAAAAGATATTGAATTAAATACTTTTTTATTTACATGATTCATAAGTAAAATAAAAAATTTTATTTGAAAAATTATTAAAAAAATTTAACTCTAAATGTTTATTTTCTTGTTACCGGTAAATTACCGGGAAACCGGTAAATCAGAAAAAAATTTACCGTTTACCGGTAAATCACTTTTGGCTAAATTTTGCATTCCCTAGGCTTAACGTGTGGGGTAGATAAAAGTGTAGCAGTACAAAAACTAGACCAAAAACATATTTTCATACATGCTGAAAAATCTTGTATTGTTTGGATGCAAATATAACGTGTGAATATACTATAAATATTAATATTTTAACTTGAGTGAAACAAATACTTTTTCTTAAATGTAATCTTCTGAAATTTAGCCGATCGTCAAGAAACTCCCTTTAAATAAAGGGTTTTTCAACAGAGACGCTACAAAAGTAAATCGATAGGGACAGCAAACGACGCCGTTTTTTCCCGTTCTTTTGACATTTCTCTTTAGTAAGGTTTGCCATTTCAACATGGAACGATATACGAGCCAACAACGAGTCGAAATTATTAAAATTTACTACCGAAATTTGGAGTCAGTCGCCTCAACTGTAAGAGCGCTACGTCCAATTTATGGTCTTCAACGATGAGGCTCATTTCTGGCTGAATGGCTTCGTCAATAACCAAACTATGCGTTATTGGTCAGACAGCAATCCACACGTAATCCATGAGTCATCATTGCATCCCGAAAAAATTACGGTTTGGTGCGGTTTCTGGGCCGGCGTCGTCATTGGGCCGTACTTCTTCCGTGATGATCAAGACCGGCACATTAGTGTGAATGCAAATCGCTACCGTTCAATGATAACCGAATATTTTTGGCCCCAATTGGATAATATGGACTTGGAGGACTGGACGGCGCCACAATGCCACAATCAATTTATTGGAAACCAAGTTTGGTGAACGTGTTATCTCACGAAATGGCCCAGTCGATTGGCCGCCTCGGTCGTGCGATTTGACGCCGTTAGATTATTTCCTGTGGGGCTACGTCAAGTATATGGTCTATGCCAATAAGCCAGCGACGATTGATGAACTTCGTACGAATATCGAAGGTGAAATTGCTGCAGTATCTGCCGATTTATGCTGGAAACCGTCGACAATTGGGTTCAGCGTCTGGACTTCTGCAATCGTGCTCGTGGTGGCCATGCAAAAGAAATCGAGTTCCATACATAATGGCATCGAAAGTACTTTCACAGGAATAACGAATTTCATTGGTATCTAAAACCGGGTTTGTTTTATTTAAAAAAAACTTTTGTAGCGCTCTTAATGAAAAACCCGATATGTTAACACAGCTCTGCTAACTTTATAACACAGATCCGTAATGCAAAGTGGTTCATGTCTTTGATTTAGTTGAGGTATAGTGTGCCAGATATTGGGTTTCACATATAATACTTTGTACATAGTTGGAACGGTATAACTTTATCAGTTTACTAGTTCTTGGTTAATGTATGAGAAATTCATACTGCAAACTTACAAGTCATGAACATTTTTTGAAATAAATGTAACTGACACTAGCACGGTCTTCAAAAATGCTATACCACGGTAAAATACAACTCCGTGATGTAGATTAAAAACTCACCTCAAAGCACTGCAACAATACGAGAACTCATGAGGAAAAGAAGAACATGGTGGAAAAATTCTGTCTGTTCTTGTTGTTGGAATTCTAGGCCTTTCAGTGATGTTGATACTTAGGGATCTTCGATCGGTACTAATTCGCACATGTGAATTGCAGAATTGAGTTTGTATATATACGATTGATGATCAACTGATGGTATCAATTCAGGCACAGTAGTTAGGCATCTGATGATGAACTTGTCACGGAGTTCGAAACTGGGCATGCCAGTAAGTGTGTGTTGAACTGAATTGTCTATTATTTCCAACAAAAATTAACCATTTTTCAATTAGAAAAATGTTCATGACTTTGTAAGCTTGTAGTCTGACTTTCTCCTACATTAACCAAAAACTAACAAAAATCGGTCAATATAATTCAAATTCAAATAACTTTATAATTTTACGTTTTTATTTCCTTAACATACCAGGGTCCAAAACTACTACCCAAACGTTTGAGATTTAAGAATAAATACTTTTACTTCTTCTGCAATAAACTGAGTGGTGAAAACTGATACCAATGAGCTGAAATTGTTGGCGATGTTTGTGCCGCCGATGATGGCGCCCTCATAAGGTGCATAACACTAATAAATCAGTTTCAAAACTCCGACAGTAACCATAAATGAGGGAAACCCCCAGAATAAAAACACAACGAAAATAAAGCATAAATAACATGGTGATGGTGGTGCGGCGCGCGGCATTAAGGGATTTTGCAATCTTTTTTATATCTTGTCTTGAACTAACAACAAACAAAATGATAAACAATTTATTTGAAGGTGGTATATTCGCTCTTGTTTTTTGTTTTGTTGCTTCTTCGTTCAATCCAAAAAGAGTTTACATTTAAAGCTGATACTTTTTGATATGGATTTCCCCAAAATGCGGGCATATTTATCCTTTTTGTTTTGTGCATTTAATTAAAACAACGAAATACATCCTTCGTATCACTCAGGTTCTTTGAGATACGGTTCGTTATGGTTTGACTCGGGGTTTTAATAGACAACATAATGAAAAGCTTTAATAAATGTTTAGCCATAATTAAACGCTACTACAACAACACAAATATTTACAATCCAACATAGGGAGGAAACATTTCAGTCTCTCTCTCTCTCTGTTTCTAATGTATAATATGGCGATGTCTTAGTTTACAACCTCCAACGATTTTTGGGCCCTTTTATACCGTTGGTTATTTTGTTTTGCCTTTTGCTTTAAAACAGATATTAAATGACTGCGGTTTCCAGCCATATTGGCCTCTAAACTCATGGAGGCGTCAGGAAAAGGACAGATAACGGCGAAAAAAGAAATAGGCCATTAATTCCTGTATGCGAAATTTTCGGGGAAAAGAGTCACTTTTTTAATTGTGGCAACATTAGGACTCGTTTTTCTTAAATGCACATTAACTCTGTAACACCACCACACCAATACTTCATCACACTAACAAGGACGAGACGGAGGATATCAACAAAAAAGGATGTATTATAATGGTCGCTATGTGCGCTATATAAGTAGGTATGAAATGGTAGAACTTTAGTTAGGATCCTTCAAAAGGGAAAATACTCTACTTTCTGATGTATACTCAAATACATACATATGTGTAGTCGGTAATCAGATGTGTCAAGAATCATATATTCATTGTTCCTTTGTAGCGGGTAGTGCACATTTATTTCCTTTGAAGAAGTGCTTACGAACAACTTCATCAATGTTGTCCCAAGTGTCCCGAATTGTCCCAATTGGAAGGAAACTCTAAAAGAAACCGAAACAAAAGTGATATATAAGAACACAAAAAATGGAGAGACAGTTTGTCGCACGAACACATAGGACCCACTGGATCCAAAAAACGGTCCCAAGGAGGAACTCGTAGTTTTATGAACAAGTTATTATAGAATAATATCGGGGTTTTCAATAAGAGCGTTACAAAAGTTTTTTTTAAATAAAACAAAACCGGTTTTAGATACCAATGAAATTCTTTATTCCTGTGAAAGTACGTTCGATGCCATTATGTATGGAACTCGATTTCTTTTGCATGGCCACCACGGGCACGCTTGCAGAAGTCCAGACGCTGAACCCAATTTTCGACGGTTTTCCAGCATAAATCGGCCGATACTGCTGCAATTTCACGTTCGATATTCGTACGAGGTTCATCAATCGTCGCTGGCTTGTTGGCATAGACCATAGACTTGACGTAGCCCCACAGGTAATAATCTAACGGCGTCAAATCGCACGACCGAGGCGGCCAATCGACTGGGCCATTTCGTGAGATAACACGTTCACCAAACTTGGTTTCCAATAAATTGATTGTGGCATTAGCTGTGTGGCTTGTGGCGCCGTCCTGTTGGAACCACATGTCCTCCAAGTCCATATTATCCAATTGGAGCCAAAAATATTCGGTTATCATTGAACGGTAGCGATTCGCATTCACAGTAATGTGCCGCTCTTGATCATCACGGAAGAAAAATCGTAATTTTTTCGGGATGCAATGATGACTCATGGATTACGTGTGAATTGCTGTCTGACCAATAACGCATATTTTGCTTATTGACGAAGCCATTCAGCCAGAAATGAGCCTCATCGCTGAAGACCATAAATTGGACGTAGCCGCTCTTAAATTGAGGCCACTGACTCCAAATTTCGGTAGTAAATTTTAATAATTTCGACTCGTTGTTGGCTCGTATATCTTTCGATGATGAAATGGCAAACCTTACTGAAGAGAAATGTCAAAAGAGCGGGAAAAATATGGCGTCGTTTGGTGTCCCTATCGATTTACTTTTGTAGCGCCTCTGTTGAAAACCCGTTAAGTTTAAAAATTAAAATTCTTCGGTAATTCTGTTAGTTATCAGAAGATTAGAGTTGAAAAAATCGATAAATTTGATAACAACAACTTTTAGTATTATTCCCGATGTTCATAGCAAATTAAAAAATAATCGAAGAAATTAATAATTTGATAACAAATACTTTTAATATACATATATTGTTCAAATTCATAGCAAATTAAAAAATAATCGAAGAAAAGTAGTAACATTTTTCGATAGCTCGCAGACTTGTCGAAATTTATAGTTCAGAACTCTTTACTCAATTTTGAACTTAAAGCGAACCACAGACTTGTCATTCATAGGCATGAACATCAGCTATCGTTGATGTTTATTGCCGGTTTACCGCTTTTGTTGATACCAAATGAGAACATAATTGAAGTTGTTCACATCACGATCATGTTCACAAAATTTGTTGGTTATATGTTTTTCCAATTCATCAGGCATATAAAAAGTTATCGACCAAGATCAAGTTCATGTATGAGAACTATGTGGTTCGCTGAAAACTTAAAAAGTAAATTCTTGGGATTGTTTTTTGAGGAGTCAAGGATGACAACTCGGTGGTATGCAGTCCAGAAAATAGGCATTTGTTTCATCGTTGGAGCTAAATCTCTTTCCACCGACCCATTTCTTTAGATTTGGATATAGGAAATAGTCACTGGGGGCTAAAACCGGAGAATATGGCGGATGAGGAACCAATTCGTATCCCAATTCATGGAGTTTTGCCATTAGGACTACACACGTGTGCACCCGTACGTTTATGGCCAATTGAGAGCAACCGCGGCACCCATCTTGCAGACAGCTTCCTTAAACCCAACTGATCATTTAAAATCGAAACCACACCACCATATGAAATGCCTGTGGCATCAACAATCTCACGCACTTTTACTCTTCGATCGGCCAAAACCATATCGTGGATTTTTTCGACATTTTCGGGTGTACTGACCTCAATTGGCCGTCCAGAAAGTTCATCGTCATCTGTGATTGTGCGACCACAACAAAAGTCAGTAAAGCACTTTTTACCATCGAAATCGATGGTGCAGAGTCCCCACAGTATTTATCACGCTTTTCCTTGGTTTGATTGATGGTTTTTTTTTCGCTAAAAATAATGTTTAATTAATAATTACCCGAAATTCACTTTTTTCCATTTAAAAAAAAATGCACGAGGTTGTACTTTTTGAACAGCTGTTAAACGCAAACTAAATGACAGAACTTGCTCAAAATTTGACAGTTGTATATTAACAGTTGGTACTTGATGGGAACAGTGTTGGCATTTCATATAACTACGAGGGATGTTCGAAAAGTCATGGACTTATTGATCCGCCCTCGCATGTACCACGATTTTCGGAAGAGGATTCAACACTCAAAACTTTATGGCAAGGACAAATATTAACTGGCCAAAACAACACACAACTCTGTAATCCAATTATTCAGCAAGGTCAAATCTAAAGTAAAGAAACAGGACAAAAAATATTCAATATTAAATTGTTTAATTGTTGAATATTGTTTATATCTCCTGATGATGCTACACAAAGGAGTAGCGAAATATCGCGGAAAATAAATATAACTACAGCAAATCTGACCTCAAGCTCGAAGAATATTGATTATTTATTGATAAGGAAAAGGTCGAACAACAGAATAAAAATAAAAAAAGAAACAGGACAAATCTAACTTCCTTTTTACTTTTTTTGACTATTTTACAACCTCGTGACGTCAGATGTCTTACACATATTAATTAAACAAACAAATAAACAAATTTTAACATAGTTCTCCAACTGGTTCTATCCTTCAACTTTTCTCGCCAGTTGGTAAAACCAAGGATATGAAGGGATTCTTCGGCCTTGTCTTTTCATCCTAGTCTTGGTCAAGCTCTTTTCCTGTTTCCATAGGGTACATTATTGAAAACTTTTCGCGCTGGCTCACTTTCGTCCATTCTGATAACATGGCATAGCCAATGCATCTGGCCTAATTTGATTCACCTAGCTATGTCCACATCAGGATATATATGATATAGCTTTTGATTCCAAAGACGTTGGTACTCGCCGTTTACTTTAACAGGACCATATATTTTACGGAGAATTTTTCTCTCGAATACTACCAGGTGTTTTTATCCGTTTGCGATATGACCCAAGTTTCGGATCCATATGTCAGGTCAGGGAAAAGGCGAGTCTGGTATAGCTGGACTTTTGTCCGTCGAGAGAGGGCTTTGTTCCGAAACTGCTTGCTGAGCCCAAAATAGCATATATTTGCATGCACAATTCTCCTATTTATCTCCAGGCTGATGTTGCTCTCAGCGTTCAAGTGCGGACCAAGTCGAGAGGTTTCCCTAGTCGTTGAAACCATCAACTTTGTCTTTCCCTCACTAACAGCAAGACCCACCATCGCTGATCCTTTTTCGATTCTTGAAAATACTGCAGTAACCTCTCGTAAATTACGCGCAATGATGTCTATGTCGTCAGCATACGCTGGTTTTTCTTGTCGGTTGTCTTGTTCGCCTTTACTGCAGCTTTTCCCAATATTATCTTCATTAAGATGTTGAAGAGATTGCTGGAAAGTGTGTCACCTTGTCTCAGTCCTCGTTTGGTACAGAATGGTTCGGTGAGGACTGTCCCCACCTTTATTGCTGATTTGGTGTTGGTCAGCGTCATTCAAAAGAGGCGGATCAGTTTTGCCGGAATCTCAAGTTCAGACATAGTTTCGTACAGTTTTCCATGTATAAGGCTACAGAAATCAGCTTTGTAATCGACAAAAAGGTGGTATGTATCGATTTGCATTTCATGGGTCTTCTCCCGGATTTGGCGTAGCCTGAATATTCGGTCAGTCGTGGACTCGCCCGGTTCAAAACCACGCTGATAAGGTCCAAACAGGGTTTCAACAATTGGCTTTAGTCTTCCACATAATACGATCGACAAGACCTTATACGCGATGTAGAAAGGACGAATCTAAATATATATTGGCAATATATTGAACAACATGCAACGGTAGCAAGGCAATCGTTGTAAACGTATTATGTTGCCACTAGAAACCCCAAACTGAAGGCAAGACTTTCCACGCAAAAATCTGACCTTAAAGCTCTTAATAGATCACTTGAGTAAAAGATACCACAATAGGTCATAGGCCGAACATTGAGGATGTTGATATACTGACAGAAGAAACAACTACAACAGACGATATTTTCTGCAGATGCTACATACTCGTATAATGAACGTTCCACCTGAGTAAAGGCTGAATTACAAAAATTACATTGACGTACATAAGCACACAGTAAACATGCACCGAAATGTAAAATAAAATCAGTTCACATTGACTCATTAAAAGCGTAGGATACATTTTTACTCTAATTGTAATTGTAAAGGTTGCGCCAAGTAAAAGTTGGAGTCTAATTTTGCTTTAAAACAAATACTAATTGGCATTTTTTTCAAAATTATGCTTTTATTTCTAAGGCCCATTATTGACAATTATGAATGTAATACAACACGGCTTACTTTACAGTCCTCATTCAATCTACCCAATGTTTCAGTAAATTTTCGGTTGAATGGGTCCCTATCTCTTGATTGGCAGCATCGATTTCGTGTTTTAAAGACTCAAGTTACGACGTGTGGATTTTCCCGGCCTCAAATACGACAGTTTCGTTTCTTAACGTAGCCCCCGAGGTCAAAATGAGCCTAATCGGAAAAGATGATTTTTCGGTAATACTGCGTTTACGCCGATTACACGATTAGCGTATTTCGAAGGTCAACTCCCTTAACCCCCGCTAACCTAGAAGATTGATGATATAATTTTAATCTCTAAAAACTGAAGTTTACTTTTAAACTGGTGTACAATTTAATGCAACTCTGTTACTTTCTTACTTATCCGGTCTCGGACAACACCGGGGGTCAGGGACCTAACAAAACAAAGATAACATATTTCGCCAACCAGTTCGATCTTCTGCTTTATTTCTCCAGTTGGCTATACCAAGTGTAAATAAATAAATGGTTTCCCATTACATCCCATGAAGGGACCGGGGAGAACTTCTCACAATCACTGAGCTGTGCGCTTTCCAGTTTTCACTCACTGATTGGGACCTACAGTTTTACCGATTCCGAACGGTATTTTGAGAAGCTTTTTCATGGCTATATACTCGATAGTGTCGCCGTCACTATGCGAGGTGACCGCCGCCGAAAGAAATTTATTATTTTTTTTTTTTTTTTTGAAGGTGGTCAGAGCAGGGTTCGAACCCAGGATCTCATGTACAAGAGCCGCGCACACTAACCATTGCACCACCGACGGCCACACGACATACCAAGTGTACGCAGGGATTCGTCAGCCTGATCCCTCCAGCGTAGTCTTGGTCTCCGTATTTCTCGTCTTCCTTCGAGATCGGTTTCGAAAACCCTTCGTGCTGGTTCGTCTTCATCCATTCTACTGACATGACCCAGCCTGCGCAATCGTGTTATTTTGATCCGCTTAACTATGTCAATGTCGGGATAAAGCTGATACAGCTCATGATTCATGCGTCGCCGATACTCGCCGTTGTGCAGTATAGGGCCATACATTTTCCGGAACATTTTTCTCTCGAAGACTCCTACAGATGTTTCGTCGGCTTGCGATAGGACCCAGGATTCTGCGTCCTAAAGCAAGACAGGTTGAATGAGAGTCTGAAAAAAAATTCAACTATAATAAAATTATACAGAAATTCAACTGTTTAACAGACAATTTTCGAAAATTTCCCGGCGTGTCGTCGCCACCAAACAGTTTTGTTTTATCCGACATAATTGGCTCTCATCGGATAAAAATGTGTGCCAATTTGACCGACTGGCCCTGTTTGATCGACTGATCCAATTTGAAAGGTTCAGTTATTTCAAAAACATCCCAAACTTCTATGAAACTGGTCAAACCAAGAACTGCCAATTTAATTTTTCTGTTGCGCCGCCGTCTTCGATAATTTGATCTGGGCACGGAGTTGCTTTAAATTGGTCAAAACACAAAGTTGCCACATAAAATGTCGATTTAATCTCAAATTGGGCGGTGTAAACGGCAAAGATTATAGAATATGGTTATCACTAACGTAGCTGCGGTGAAGGGCGGTTTAAATTCGACATAAAATCTTCAGCTAAGCGATCTTCAGCCCATTCAGCGAAATGAAAATGCATCGGATGGTCACGAAGCTTAATCTCAGTTGGACTGAATAAGTCTTCATACACAGAAAAAAATATGGGCCTGTAAATTTCAATTAAAAATATAATTGAATTTTTTTCAAAAAATTCAATTAAAAATTAATTGAATCAATTAAATTTTTAATCATATTTACATTTTATTTTTTGAGTTTCCAACAGAACGTGGAGTTGACAAGGCGCACATCTACGGCGCTAAAAATGTTTAATTTTTGAGTGGATTATCGAATTTTTGCTGTGAATCTTTCTAAATTAATGTAAATATGCATGATATGTTCTTAACAAACCTTAATATAAACAATTTTTGTAAACAAACAAAAATTGTTGTGATAAAGTATTTCACAGAAAGTTGAATTTTACAGCGCCGTTGGGAGGCAATATGTGTGGCGGCTGAGTCACCAGTCGTCGACGTCACTTTCGTACAACACTGTTGTTATTTGTAATTCGTTTATTGTAGATTGAAAGTCTTTATTTTCTGATCTTAAAGAATGATAAAGTATTTCAGAGAAAGTTGAATTTTACAGCGCCGTTGGGAGGCAATATGTGTGGCGGCTGAGTCACCAGTCGTCGACGTCACTTTTCGTACAACACTGTTGTTATTTGTAATTCGTTTATTGTAGATTGAAAGTCTTTATTTTCTGATCTTAAAGAATAATAGTGTTAAATTGTCCTGTTTTGTGACTAAAACTGCGTTTTTTGTAATTGTGTTTCATTGGCAAGTGTTTTTGAATAAATTTTATTGGAAATAAGTGCTTGCATCGAGTGTTTTGTTTGCCATGAAAAATTTTGTTTGCAATGAAAAACATTTTTTATGCACTTGAAAAGACACAATTTGCCGCCTTTTGCCACATACAATTGTTTACACGAAAATTATGTTCAAAAATTTCACGTAAAAATAAACTTTAAGACTCACCTTCTTAGACATTTTGAACGTGTAAAACAAGAGTGCCCTAAATGGGATAAAAGCAATACATTTCTCCAACAAAGCTGTGAATATGCAGAAGAGATGGAATGCGACAATGGAGTGATGTTGCTGCGGATGGAGCTGATAAATTGAATGTTTCTCCAGAACCACCAGATTTGTTTCTCCAGAACCACCACCAAACATAATAAATTATTCATAAAAAGTTACGAGACGTTTGAATGATGATTTACCATACAACAATCAAACCTCTCTTAACTTTTTATGAATAAGGCCGTAAATGTTTAATATATAATATTAGTTGAAGAAAACCGGACATTAGTTCCGATTATAAATCCAAATTCTACAAAATTTAATTTTTATAGATATAAGTACATGTGTATCTGCGAAACCTTGAATAAAATCGCTTTAAAAGTAGAATATTTTAGTTTTTTTGTAGCGTCGTCGCATGGGGTGGGTGTTTTATGCTGAAAAAAGCAATAACGGTTTTAATTGATTCAATTCAAAATTTCATCAAAAATCGCAAAGAAAATCAATAATTTGTTTAATTAACTTGATTACATACTTAATCAATGTTTTTGAAAAAATCAATAAATGTTTTAATCAAATTTACAAATTTTTTAATTGAAGTTTTTTTTGACAAATTTACAAATGCCTTTAATTAATATTATCATTTTCATGATTACACCAAGATCAATTAAAAAATTAAACAAATAACAAGTTTTTTAATTGTAATTGATTTTTATTTGTTTCTGTGTACCGAGGTCTATATGCAAAATTCTGCGCAAAGATGTGCGAGAAAATTTCAGTTGCTGCGAATGATGGCAACGAGTTGTTGTTGCTGGCTGTTCGAGCTATAGCGACAATATTTTCTGTTGTACGAGCACGTAAACGAGTGCCATTGTCCAATAAGGACTCGGTTTGACGAATTCGCTTCACAAATTGATCCACAAGTTACAATTTATTTTTATCGAATTTATTTCGATGATTTCTTATGTACTGAGATGAAGACTCAGAACTTTGGAAGAAAGTTTTTAATATTCTCCAATTCCCTTCAAGCGTATCGCCATTTTGAAAATTTCTATTCTCCAACTAATAACTTGTTACTTCATAAATGTCGAATTGGCCATTGGCTTCGAAATAAAGTGGGGGTCAAATTCCAAATTATGCATGGCCCACCCTTTAATTATTACTCAACTTTACTTTGAACATCATTTTAATTTTTCTGAATTTTTTGTTAGTGAAAACCCCCCTCAAAGTTGTTCAACGAAGCTTGCCGATACACTAAACATCAAGTTGACCACAAGCCCAACTACATTTGAAGCCCTTGGTGAAAGAAGGTGGTTAACTCACTTTTTTTCAAAAACAATATTGTCCTTCTATTAATGTTTCCATGGTATCTGATTTTGTTTTAGATAAGAAAAAAGTAAACATCTGCTATTTAAATTATTAAAATTAAATTTTACAATTTTTTTTTAAATTTTTTTTTTTTTAAATCAGACACACCATGAAAACATTAAAAGAAGGAAAATATTGTTTTGGAAAAATAAGTGAGTTAACACCTTCTTCCACCAAGGGCTTCATTTGGTAAGTAACCAAAAGACAAGCTATTTTAGCAGTTGTATTGTTGTATAAGGGATTTTCTTCCCTGGGCAGGATTCAAGCCCAGCTTCGCGTCATTGATTTCTGTCAGTGTTACAAAGCTTTACGCACATAGTGGGGCAAACAGCATTCATTTTTAAATATAGTGCGATTTTTACACCTGTTCTTAATTTTACTTTAAAGTCTACAACATTGCTACCAACGAAGTAAGTTCCGCATGCCCCTTAGTTTGAGTAAGACTTAGTGTTTGGAGTTTTCCAACTCTCCAGGGCCGCTATAATAGTATGGTGGATTGGAGATATTTGGGCCCATAGATAACAAGAAAATGGTGTCCTATAACATCCCATGAAGGGATTGAGAAGAGCTTCTCACAGTCAGTGAGATGTGCGCTTTCTAGCTTTACACTCATTGATTAGGACCTAAAGTTTTCCACCGGTTCCGAACAGTATTTTAAGAACCTATTTTTCATGGCTAAGTACTCGATAGTGTCGTCATCACTAAGCGAGGTGAACGTCGTCAAGTGGTCTCAGGTGGTGGTCTTAGCAGGGATCGGACCCACGTTCTCATGTACAAGGGCCGCGCTCCACTGATGGTCCACAGATACCGTACCGCAAAACTGTTAAATTCCACCATTAAATTCGTGAGAAGAATATCTTTAATTTAAGTACACACACTTGTATATAAGCTGGAAATCAATTCAGGCATTGGAAATTCCATATAAAGTCTATATTTTCATAATTATCATACATCAGAATTATTTGTCGATGCTATTTATAAATTAAGTAGTATTAACCAATTTGAGTATTTCTAAAATATCATTCATCAGAAATGGAAACTACAACTCATAGAAGTTCGAATAAAATTAGAATTCGTGTTTAAATATTAGTCACAGTAATCAAAACTATGTTTCTGTTACAAAAACACTTGTTACAAACCTACACCCAGCGAAATAATTATAAAGGCAATATATTTTTTCTCGATACTCTCAATGCACTGGGTTTTTGGTGTAGACTTTTAATGCATATATGTGGCATTAGGTATATTATGTCAGAGAATATAACCATTCGATTTCTTGTATAAGTTAAATGAAACGTGACGTTGTTTTTTCTGATTCTGGTGCGAAATATATATAAAGGCAACATGGAAAAGAACCCGAATTCGAACAGTAGTAGTAGGAATTCAAACAGAACTGAGTTTTCTTTGGCTGTTATTTTATTATTTTAAAATTAACGTAGATCAAATTAAAAAAAAATAATTTTTAAAGAATTCCTGGAGGAAAGCACCTAAGTACCTAAGTATAGAAGAAAAGGGACAAATTTAAGATTATCATGATCAAGGGCTATCCGGTCGGGAAATTTCGAAGCGATTGAAAGGATCCAGCTGTGTCGTTGACAATTTTATAAAATAGGGTGATCAATATGGCAACACAAAACGACTAGGAAGGACACCGCTGATCAGTGGCAGCGCCAAAAGAGAGATCAAAAGGGTTGCTGTTAAAGAAAACTTCGGCGATAGGGAAATTATTGCTGAATTGAGCTTGGGAGCAGGGTTGCGTCGTTTTCAACAAATAATGAAATGCAACTTGATACTGTCATATGGGAAAAAGTATGCAAAACTTGGTCTTATGCCAAGACACGAATTAGCCAGATTTACATTCGCTGAAATTTACATATTTTTGGATGAGGGGCGATATTTTCCGATGGTAAAAAATTTAATTTGGATGGACATGATGGCTCGGCCAAATATTGACGTTCCAGAGATTTTTACAAAATTATGCATCAGCGGCGAAATTTTGGCGGTGGGTCCCGGCTATGCGAATAATCGCCCGAGTGAAAATCGCCCAAAACGAAAAATGAACAATGACCCAAAATTTTTGGGTGTTTTTTCATTAAGAAAAAAGACCCAAAAAAAAGGTAAAATCGCCCAAAAATTTAAGAACATTCGCCCAAAAATATAAATAGAATTTATGAACAAACGCCCACTATTTTGTGGTGAAATCGCCCAAGACTGTAGCGAACAACCGACCAATTAAGTAAAAGGGAGATCATTCATCATGAACAAACACCCAAAAAATTAAAAATACCAAAACGCCCAAACATGATGAACAATCACCCAATTTTTTTCCCATATTTTTTGGGCGATTGTTCATTTTTGGGTTTTGGGCGATTTTCACTTGGGCGATTATTCGCATAGCCGTGGCTCCCTTGTGGTTTGGGCAGGTATGAGTTATACAGGAACCACTCCAATATGTTTCGTTTCCCCAAAAATGGACTCCGAATTTTATATTCGACTATTGGATGTCGGTCTTAGTTAATTCTGGAGAGGAAAGTTGTGTCCCAGAATTTATCATCCAGTGGGACAACGCAACAGTACATCGGTCTAAGAAAACTCCAAAGTTTCTGGAGTCAAATATTACAAACTCTCGGTTTGCATGCACTTAGTTCTGATCTCTATCCGCCCGAGAACCTCTGGTCTATTTTACCTACCCAAGTTTACCACCCAGGACGCCAGTTGAAGTATGCAAGGGTCGAAGAGTAGCAATACCAGAAAATGGAAGTTAACTGATCCTGAGAATATTCATTCGCTGATAAACTCAATGCCAAGATGCTTAGTAGAAGTTATTAGCGATAATGGAGATCAAATGTCTTACAAAACTTTTTAGAATATTTAAATAAACCTTTTGCCTTCATAAATATTTCGCACTAGTAATTAGTTTATTTTTGTTGATTGACCTTGAGGAAGTCATAGTCAAAGTATTTTTGCTGAATAGTATTTAATTTTGAAAGGACTAATACAATATAAAATTAAAACCTGAAAATACCTTATAACATTTGGAAAAAACAAAAAATGTTGTTGACTTTATATTTATTTCGCGGGGTGTACGTATTAAATTTTTCGTAAGAGCCTTTGCTGTCAAAGAGAAACTATATTTGAATTTTACACGAGGACTTTTCACAAAGACTATGAAAACTAAACAATTTTAGTTTAAAATAGTTCGTGTTATGAACTTCATATTCATTTACAAGTCAACTAACAAAATCAGTCATATCAGAACAAAACTCAAACAAAAAAGATCAAGTTGCGTGTGTTAGCCAAAAAGATCTTGGCGACAGTTTTATAGATGTATGCGATGTCATTCGCATCGATTACCTTCAAAACAGTTGAACAGATTCGACAATGATTTGAAGCAAAAACGACCTCATTTGACGAAGATAAAATGATCTGCCACTTTGACAACGCACAGGTTGTAGTCGCCATTGCAAAAATCCTTAAAATGGGCAATGATTTCAACCCTCATCCGCCATATACTTCCGATTTGCTGTCAGTGACTACTGACCATTTCCAACCTTAAGAGATTAGGGTTGAATGATATTAGGGTTGGATAAAAAAAATGGTGGAGCTTCTCACATCTAATGAGCTGTGCGCCTTCTAGTTTTATAGGCACTGATTGGGATCTACAGTTTTACCCCGGTTCCAAACGGTATTATTATTAATATTTGATGGCTAAATACTCGATAGTGTCGCCGTCAGTAAGAGAGTTGACCCGCCGTCGAAAGAAATATAAGGTGTTCAGAGTAGGGATCGAACCTATGTTCTCTTGTACAAGAGCCGCGTACACTACCATTGCACCACCGACGGTAACAACGGCTTAGAAAATAAGTGGACCAAAAAAAACCCCATGCATTCAAGCCAATAATTCTGCAGAAAATGTTCTCACTTTCCTTCCTAGGGATAATTTCAAAACAAAGTAGATGAAATAAAAGTCTATGGATTAAAATTCGATCAAGTACACTGACATTCCATCAACTGTCAAGCCAAATGACAGATGGACAAGTGAAACGGTGTATCCGCAATTAAATGAAAATATGATAAATGTATTCCTGTAGGATGATTGTTCGTCTGAATAACATGTTCTTTCATTTGTGTCCAAATGCTTTGTCTAGTCCTGTAAACACAAACTGAAGTAGTAGGGTAACAACGCAAACGAACAAAGTACGTACGAGTACAATATTCCTCCTTACTTTCACAACAGGAGTAGGAACGGGCATTGTTGTGAGCTGGTTAGTGATACCACTTAATGGGGTAGCATAATTTAAATTTAATTGATTTGCCTGGCGAATGTTTGTAATTGTAGGCATTCACCTCCGTAGCACGACCAACCAATCTATCCACCAGTTCAGACACGCCGAGAGAGAAAACTCGTATTAAAACATTTAAATATATGACTTGTATATTGTTTGTATCCCCCATGCAAGGGGTAAAATGCAAACAAAACGAGATGAAAAATCCTTTTTTTTCTTCCAAAAAAAACCCTTAAATTTAAACAAATTTGCGGTTTAGCCAGCAAAATGGCTTAAAAAGGTTATACTTGATACACGAGGATAGAACGAGAATTTTATGATTGTAAATTAAATATTTTCATTTACGAATTCGTTTTGAAGCAAACAACGAAAAAAAGGTCCGTTGGCCTTTTGTTTTCAGTATTTCGGTATAATTTTTGTTCTCCCCTCCCTGCAAATATTCAAAGAATTTTTAATTGTTGGTCTATTAAACAGAAAGCACTTATGGCAATGGCGAAAGAATGTGGTAATATTTTTAAATCATTATTTATTTCAATTTCAGTGCAAAGAGCAAAACGCACAAGTTCAGATGAATTACTATGCGCTGACGTCACTTGGGGGCCAGGTGTAGCGTGGGTGATGCAATTAAGTTCTTAAGTCAATATAATTGTGGTTGATTACTAATTGTTACGACATAAGTGGTTATCGAAAGGATTTTAATACTCTGCCTTTGTCTTGTTGTTAAAAGGAGCACGCACAGCTTTCGTTTGTCTAGACCGGCAATCATGGTTTGTTCTAAAATTCCTTGGGGTTCAGTTGATTGGATCTTGGAAACATTAATCTTATTCCGCCGAAAAGTGAAACTTCTAGCAACTACCATTTCATGTATAGGGGTGAATTCAAATAATTTTATTTTAAGGATTCATACCACATAAGTTCAACTTTGCCTCACCATTTTAGATTCACAGCTTGACCTCTAAATTTGTTCTCTAAAAATTATGTTGCGAGTATTTATTGCCTGAAATGATTCCGTTTGAGCTGTAGACTATTTTACGTTACATATCCCAAGCGTCCACAGACACTCACAGAACACATCTGATGAGATAGTTCAATTTTCCCTAACCGAATTTAGACGTTGTCACAAACAAATTAGGCGTAGACGCAGCGAAATCAGAGGTTGTCACAATCGAATTAGTGGTTGTCACAGCCGAATCAGAGGTTGTGTCCAACCGAGTTATTGGTTGTCACAACCCAATTAGAGGTTGTCACCAGCGAATGATAGGTTGTCAGAATCGCATTAGAGGTTGTCAAACAAACACGATGTACAAGTAGACAGTCAAAATTTTTCTTCACTCAAATGCCAACAAACAAAACGAGTGAAACCCTAGTACTTCTCTACTCTCTCTCTTACTCTCTTCATTGAATATTTCAATACACGAGCAGCGTTTTGATAGTGATATTGTATATAACTATAAAAATTCCAACCATGTTGAAGTAAAATTACATAAACTATGCAAAAAGTATGCAATAAGCCAGATATGACGCGAGAGAGAAATGCGTAGCACTTTCTGGTTCTCTTTTACCAGGGTTGCCAAGTTGCTCACATCTTCTGGTCGTCTAATTCTAAATCGTCTTTGTGTCAAACTCGAATAAGACGTTGTCACAACTGAATTGGAGGCTGTCACAACAGAATTAGCGATTTGTACAACAGAATGTCTGACAACTCTCGAAGTGCAAACAAGAAGTTTTCAAGTGCTCTAGCAAAAAATATCTTAAAACAACGAAATTATAATCAAAACAAACTTTTGAATAGTGTGAAACAAATTCTTATACAATAGTTAAGTAAAACCCGTATATGAGAAATATCAAAAATGCCAGTGGCAAAGCGTAAAAGTTTTAAAAACCCTAAAATTACTTGCGCTCAATGCAAATTGCAAGTAATGGAAGAAGAGGAAGACAATATACAGTGCGACAAATGCTCGAAAACATTCCATTCCATATGTATCGCACTTGATAAACGTCAACCTGATCGGCTAATGTGCGACGACAAAGAAGACTATGTTTGTCATATGTGTAGCGACCATGGTTGAAATGTGAGAGGCGAACCGACAATAATCAAAACAAAGGTAAATAAATTGGATCAGCTGGATGCTTTACAAACATCTATGACATTTATGTCTCAGTAGTTTGATGAGATAATAAAAGGAATAGATGAAAATAAAAAAAAAAACTAGATGCAGTACAAAAAGAAAACAAAGTACTTAAAACTGAAATAAACGATCTAAAAAATACGGTCAAATTTTTAAATGATCACCGAGTTAGAAATGATTGTCTAATTAGGGGTGTGGTGGTTAATGAGAGTGATACAACCGTGGCCTCTGTAATAAATACATTTAATGAAGTTGGTGTGAACGTAAAACCAGAAGAATTAGAAGATACGTACTTTATTAGAAAGAATAAAAATGGAAATAAAAAAATAGTTGTAGCAAAGTTTAATTCTAAGTTAGCAAAACAAAAAGTAATGCACGGGAAATCAAAATTAAATGAAAAAAAGGACACAAAATCAATTTATGTCAACGACTTTCTCAGTAAAGAAACGCTAAGCATGTTAAATTATTCAAAAACATTAAAGTCAGTTGGTTATCGCAGAGTTTATTCTACAGGAGGAAAAGTTTTTGTAAAGAAAAGTGCTAATCAGCTGCACAAGCGAAGTAGACGAACTTTTGTTGGAATCTACAATTAGCAGAGGCCATGGCCGAAGGTCTCAGTATTGAGCCAGAAATGATGAGAAGAGTTCTGATGAAGGCGATGTCGATGGAAATGCCTTCAAGTCACCTATATAAACTAACAGTAATTTTTGTATATTTTCAAATCTACTTCTTTTTTACTACTTTTTATGAACAAATATTTTAAATCATTACATTCTTTCCAAGCGTATTATAATGAATTATCACATTTGAAGAGTCTTGATATTATTTCTATAAACATACGAAGCATTTCATCCGTTTCTAAGTTTAATAAATTTAAAAATTTAATTTCAAATTTTAAGAAACTGCTTGCCATTATATTTGTTCTGGAAACATGGTTTCAATATGAACTTGTGGACTTGTACAAAATACCTGGGTATAACAATATATGTGACCTGCTCCACGAAAAGGGACCTCTGCGCCGAACAATTTTTTTTTACTATTTGAGTGATTCTTACAGTGTGATGAGTGACTCTTTCAAATGCCGCAAACCGCAAGTTTCTATGTCTTTTAGTTTTTTTACAAACCACCTGTAAAGATGAACATAATTAATGAAAAAATTGAAAAATGGGATATAAACAGATAATTATTAATTAATTAGAAACAAATTAGAAACAAATTATAAACAGATTATATATATATAATGTTTAAAATTTAAAAAAAATACAAAAATATCAAAAAAAAAAGTATCAGAGAGTCGAAATACATCGCCAGATGATCAGGTTGAAGGAAGAGCTGCATAACCATGCGCAAAACTCGGAAAAACGAAGCGCTTTTTTTAAACGCGTTTTTCTCAATAACTTCTTTTCGGCGCAGAGGTCCCTTTTCGTGGAGCAAGTCACATATACTGCTGTCGAAGTGATGGTTATGGTGAAACATCAATCAATATTCGAGAAGAATTGCGTTACACGGTTGAGTTTTGTGAAAGTAAAGATTTTATTGAAGCAATTGTAATTTGACTGTATAATCAAAAGATTTCAGGCAAAACACTTAAATTAATGTCGTTTTATAGATCACAAAAATGCCCTGTTTCTGAATTTATGGATGAATTATTACATGATTTCGGTCGTTTCCCACGCATATTCATTGGTGATTCGAACATAGATTTTTTGCAATCATCTGCTAGCCGGGAACTAAATCCTGTTATAGAATCTTCTGATTTCAGAAATTGCCACACAGTTGTAACCCGTCCAGTATCTGGAACATCAATTGATAATGTTTTTCGTAACCTTAGGTTGGTCTTAAAATTGATATTATTGAATGTGGGTTAACAGACCATAACATAATATTTGCTAGCCTAGTTTCTGATGTTAGACTTAATGATACAAATGAATATGTGCAGAAGCATTGTAATTTCGAAAAAGTAAGGGAAAATATTCGTGATAATCATCAGTTACCACCGTTATTGGATATATCGAATCTTATATCATGCAAAAATAATGCCGCTTCCCTATCAACAACTGAAAGTAATAGGAAGACGCATTTAAAGTATGAAATAGCGCCATGGATTAACGCAAATTTACAGCATTTATAAATTTGAACAATATAAGAACAAACTTTTGAAAAAAAGAAGAAAAAAACCGAGTAAAGATGTGGATACTGTCTTAAAAAGAATAAGTAAAGTTATTAGGATTGCTTCTAAAGAATGTATGGATAATTGCTATCACAAACAAATTTTGGAAGCCCATAATAGACCTAGGAAATTTTGGGAGTTTTTAAATCAAACGCTGGGTAGATGTTAAAAGTCTGAGATAATTTTAAAAGAGGACAGAGGATAATATATTGACCGCGATGATGTTAAGGCTGATTGTTTCAATAAATACATTATTAGCTGTGTAATTGATCTGAGACAAAATATCGATTTAGAAGTTGCAAATAACTGGAATTCTGTTAGATCCTTACAGCGCCATCGAATCTATTTTAGACTTCAAAATACTAATACTAAAATAGTACATGAAATTATATCATGTAAGGAAATAAACAAATCTCCTGGTTTTGATACAATTACTCCAAAAGTAGTGGTAGAGTGAGCTAGTGAAATAGCATTTAATTTAGTTAGCATCTTTAATAATTCGATTTCTTCCTCCACGTATCCCGAGATGCTAAAAATATGAAAGATTATACAAATTACAAAGGAAAAAAATTCATTTACCCTAGACAATTTACGATCTATCTCGCTTTTGTTTATTTTTGATAAAATATTTGAGAAAATAATAAACAAGCAACTTCAGACATTTTTGGGCAATGAAAACTTGTTATCAAGCAACCAATATGGTTTCAAGAAAGGATGTGGCACAGATGAAGCTGTAGTGATTGTAGTCAATTACATTTGTGAATGTTTGGACAAAGGTTTTACTGGAGTTGGGGGAATTTTCTATGATTTTACTAAGGCATTTGACCTTGTGGATCATATCATATTGATAGAAATTATGTCTTTTGTAATTTCCTTTAAGGCTGTAAGAGATCATGTTTTCTCCGGTTAGTGAAAAAATGCTTTTGAAACAGCTTTTGAAAAAGCCAAGTTTTCGTCCTGACAAACCATAAAAAGACCATAAAAAAGAGTTCGAATCCCACCCGCGGCATTTACATTTTTTTCACTAACCGGAGAAAACATGATCTCTTACAGCCTTAAAGGAAATTACAACTTTAAACATAACGAGGATCGAAAACAACTAAATCTAAATTAGTTAAAAATACAATTTAATTTTTGAATATAATACGAAAGGTCGGATAAATCATCACTTATTTGTGCCTTCCTTACTTAAAACCACAAAAAATCTTGATATCACCGCGACACCAACAATTGTACATTATTTCACTTTTTTAATATATTTGTGTTTAGAATTTTAAACGCCAGATTTTAAATAAATAGAATTATGTTGTAGTAACCGAATGGATAATGAATTCGGTTCTACCAAGAGAATTCATGAAAAAATCGATTGTTGCGACTGACTTAAGGTCAATTTCGATTATTGCGATCGAAGTGAAACCAAATTCGGTTATTGCACCTGAATTAATGTCATATTCGGTTCGTGCAACCGAATTTAGTATCAACTTCGGTTGTTGCATTCTAATTAATTCCAAGTTCGGTTGTTATAACCGAAATTATAGCAAATGTAATTACAGATCGAACATAAGTGCAGATTTAGTTGAAACAACCGTATCAGTTATGAAATCAGTTTGTTACAACTGAATCTCACGCGTGGAGACTAAAATTATGACAACCACAATTCGGTTGTGACAAACTCAATTCGGTGACAACAGCCGAAATTACGATTGATAGTACCTCTTTCTCTGAGTTGAATCTGATGAATTCAGATTAATTTTTTAAATATTTTTTGAGCATAATTCTGCAAAAGAACATTGAATGCCTATGCAAATCAATTCATGTGTATACGTTCTTTATTTATTTAACAAAATGTAGGAAGATAAAACAATATTCGAAGACTAAGTTTAAACAACAGGTTCCCGCGGAACATAAGGTGTGAAAAAATCGCTCCATCGATTTCTCAGTGTGTAATTTTTTAAGTCATGGAAATATAACCATAGACGGACACCACTATGTGATAATAAGGCCAAAAAGACCTCCCAGTTTTGCCCAAGGTCATGGAATTTTTTTTATGGACCCCCAAAAATTTGAGGCCTCTGTGTCATTCTTGCAAAAAAGTGATAATTTTGTCGGGCTCATATCTTGCAAATCGTTCGGAATTTTGATTTACACACTAAGGGAAGGTTGTAGGTCTTGTCCTGCAGAACAAAAATTGTTAACATATAAAACCACAAAAACTTCATCTTCAAGGTCAAAATCGCAAAAAACAGTAAAAAATTGGATTTTTGCCCTGTTCAGGTCCATAGGTAGCAAACCGTTCCAAATTCAAGAAAACAATCAACTACAAGAAGGACCCAAAATCTCAGTAAACAAGTTTCTAGAACATATGAACTTCCAGCACAGGCATCTTAGGTACATTTTTGTAGTTGATTGTTTCCTGGAATTTTGAACGGTTTGCTACCTATGGACCTGAACAGGGGAAAAAGGTTAAAAAATCCAATTTTTTAAAGTTTTTTGAGATTTTGACTTTGAAGATGGAGTTTTTTAATTTTATATGTTCACAATTTTTATTCTTTATGGTAAGACCTACAACTTTCCCTTAGAGAGTAAATCAAAATTCCGAACAGTTTGATCACTTTTATGCAAAATTTGCACCGAGGCCCCAAATCTTTGGGGGCCCATAAAAAAAGTGCATGTCTTTGGGCAAAACTGGGAGACCAGGGTCTTTTTTATTTGGTCTTCTATCGTAGTGGTTTCCGTATATGGTTATATTTTTTCGTATTGCACTGTGTTTCTGTCTCTGGCAAGTCATTTAATTTGGTTCCATGACAGTCTAGTTTGCTTATATTCCCTTTCCAGGGACCGCGTCTATGTATTTTGTGGTCTTCCTGGCATTCAATATCCCTGCGGGTGCCATTCAATTGCAGCTCAATCAATATCTGATGGTGGTCGTCTAAGTACATGGCCGCTCGAAGTCCATTTCTTTTTACGTATATCCAATTCAATTGTAGTATTACTTATGCGTTTCCAGAGTTCTTTATTAGAAGTTGTCTTAGTACAGTAAGTAGGGAAAAATTGCCTTGGACAACGCTTGATAAACGTTTGGACCTTCTTCGTTGTCATCTCTGTTAAGGTACAAGCAGCAAAACCGCACAACAGTATTAACTTCACACTGCAATTGAATATTCGGAATTTCGTCTATTCCGATATCCTCTTATTGCACCTCATTTCGTGCAGGTTTATGTGCACGACGGGCCTTGTTTTATGCGTTTACTTATATTCGTCGCAAAGCCACAATCCTTGGTAATCGTGCATCCTAAATAGTTGCTAGAATCCACATCTTCAAATAACACACCATCAACTGTTTGTGAAGTATTCCTTTCTGTTTGAATACGCATTAGCTTTATCTATTTTATATTTTTCCTGAATCCTACCCTCAGGTCAGATACTTTTATAAAAATTAAAAAATTCTAAATTCCAGTTAAGCGATTAATCTTTATTTCATGCAAAGGAACCATTGATTGGATTAATATTTTAAAGAGTATTTCTTTCGAATGTTAGCCTTTACAGCGGCTAACATCGTACATTTTGAGGTCCTAATTTTCGATGACGCATCTTCGAGTATTTCGAGAGGTATTTGACGCGAGTAATGTGGACTTCCAGTTCCTCCAATCCATGTATTTATTGGACTATCTTGCAAGTAGCACCGTCTTTTTGGGACCAAATCGTGATCACGGGCTTCAAATTTAGGCAGCAAACACACTCACGGTCCCACTGAATTGCGAAAGCCACAACCGAACTGAAGTTGTCACGGCTGGATTTCGTCCCCACAGTTGGCATTCAGTTATAAACCCTCGATTCACTATTGATTCTGTTGTAACACCAGATTTTCTAATTATATTCGTTCTATCGGCAAAATTCTCTATAATTTCAGTTGCAACATCCGAAGTTTCTTTTATTTAATTTGTTATCTATTCTCTTGCAGCAACCGAATTCGGCTTCGAGTCAGTTGCAACCATCGAATTTGGCGTTAATTCGGTTGCAACAATTACGATGGTGGAACCGAATTTTTCACAAATTCTGTTGGTACAAGCAAACTAATTTCCAGTTCGGTTACCACAACATACTATTATAACGGGTTTTTCAATAAGAACGCTACAAAAGTTTTTTAAATTAAAACAAAACCGGTTTTAGATACCAATGAAATTCTTTATTCCTGTGAAAGTACGTTCGATGCCATTATGTATGGAACTCGATTTCTTTTGCATGGCCACCACGGGCACGCTTGCAGAAGTCCAGACGCTGAACCCAATTTTCGACGGTTTTCAAGCATAAATCGGCCGATACTGCTGCAATTTCACGTTCGATATTCGTACGAAGTTCATCAATCGTCGCTGGCTTGTTGGCATGGACCATAGACTTGACGTAGCCCCACAGGAAATAATCTAACGGCGTCAAATCGCACGACCGAGGCGGCCAATCGACTGGGCCATTTCGTGAGATAACACGTTCACCAAACTTAGTTTCCAATAAATTGATTGTGGCATTCGCTGTGTGGCTTGTGGCGCCGTCCTGTTGGAACCACATGTCCTCCAAGTCCATATTATCCAATTGGGGCCAAAAATATTCGGTTATCATTGAACGGTAGCGATTCGCATTCACAGTAATGTGCCGGTCTTCATCGTCACGGAAGAAGTACGGCGCCGTCGGCCCATAAACCGCACCAAACCGTAATTTTTTAGGGATGCAATGATGACTCATGGATTAGGTGTGGATTGCTGTCTGACCAATAACGCATATTAAGATGATTTTCCGATGAAAATCCGAATCATTTTCAAGTTGTTGCTCAGTCCAATTCACGAACATACGACGCTTATGGTGGTCAAGCGGCTTCAGTTCTTGCGTCAATTTGATCTTGTAAAGATGTAGGCCAAGATCTTTTCGCAAAATTCGCCACAACGACGTCACAGAGATGCCCAACGCTTGAGAACGACGTGTGAGAGACACATTTGGGCTTTCTTGAACTGAAGCCTCAGCGGCAGCAATATTCTCAACACTACGGGCACTTCTCTGTCTTACTGGCACGGGAACATTTTGTTCAAATTTTTCCACTAGACGCTCAATTGTTGATCTGGTAGGATGATTACGACGACCATAAATTGGACGCAGCACTCTTAAAATTTAGGCCACTGACTCCAAATTTCTGTAGTAAATTTTAATAATTTCGACTCGTTGTTGGCTCGTATATCTTTCCATGATCAAATGGCAAACCTTACTGAAGAGAAATGTCAAAAGAGCTGGAAAAAATATGGCGTCCCTATCGATTTACTTTTGTAGCGTCTCTGTTGAAACACCCTTTATATACCGGTTCAGTTATTTAATGGCACTAAAAATTCCACATTCAGCAGCCTGTATCTTTTGCAATTTGTAACCGATTACAGATTTTTAAAATGGAGATGGAAGCTAGACGACTTGAGAAACAAAAGAAAATCATGATAATAGTGGTTTCTTAACTAAAGAACTTTTTTTGAGCGATGTATAAAAAAAGTCCAAAAATTTGCTATTTTGTTTGGTTCACTTGGATAAAGGTACTTTAACTAATTTTAATGAAAACCAGTTTCTCTGGTTTTTTTTAATTTATTTTACCTTATTTAAGAACTAATAGTAATCGGAACTACACCCATTGTTTTTAATAACTTCAAATATACGGGGTTTCATTGAGAGATATAGAGAATTTAGGTAATCCAACGAAATTTGATTCCAAGCATCCTTAATGGCCTGAATTAGTGACTGCTTGTGATCAAATTGTCTACCTCCTTCATAGACCTTACGAGATAACCAACCCCAGTTATTTACGATAATGTTTAGATCTGGCGAATAGGGTGGCTAGACAAGAATATTAATATTTTTGCTTGCAATGAACTCCTTTACTACCCTGGCGTTGTGTATAGGGGCAATAGCCTGTTGCAATATTCAAGATATGGGACCAAATAGTTCACTGAAGTACGTAAAAGACGATTCCAGTAACGTTGTATAGCCTGCACCAGTCATTTTTGCACTTTGAAGTTCAAGATCGATGGTGCCATAGTACGTGCTACCCCACACCATAACGCCGCCCTCTCGGCTGTGATGTCGGTTCAAAAAACGCTTTTCTTTGCGCAGATTATGGAAATAATAGTTGTAGCCATCAGGCCCATCCAAATTAAACTATACAACGGTTCTCCAGTCATTTACATGACCTCTTGGCGCACATCCCATACCATATAGTCTCTTGCGAATTGAAGCCGCTTTTCCTTACGAGGAGCATTAAGTGGCGGCTTTTTTGTAATTTCAGGTATTTAAGATACTCACAGCTGTTAATTACTCTGCGTACTGATGACTGACTCGCTTCCACTCCAGCTTGAGCTCTTATTTTTGCCAAGGATAAGGCAGAATTAGAAGCAATTCTAATGATTTTTCTTTTCTCATACGTAGATAAAGGCAATGAAAAGCTTCCTTTAACATTTTTTCCATACCACTCGGGGTCCTTGATGTAATTGTCGACAAATGTTGGGCACCGTCCAAATTTTTTAGCTCTTGCGCGTTTAGAATACCTTTCAGAACGATAAACATCGATTTTAGTTTTTTCCGACAGATTTCAAATTTTTTGTTTTGCCATTTTGACTCGTAAAATGATTAGGATGTAATGAATTGTAATAAACAAACGCTCCCTACAAAAAATCATCGCTTACTTTAAAAATAACAAATAAATAATAAAGTGCCTTTATTCAAGTGAACCAAACAAAAATCACACATTTTTGGACTTTTTTTATAAATTTAAAATTTTTTTATAAATTTAAAATTTTTTATAAATATAAAAAAAAAAGTTCTTTAGTTAAAAAACCACTATCGTCATGATTTTTTTATATCTCAAGATGTCTAGCTTCCATTTCTCTTTTAAAATTCTGCAATCGGTTACAAATTGCAAAAGATACAGGCTGCTGAATATGGAATTTTAAGTGCCTTTAAATAAGTGAACCGGAGTGTTTAACGAAAGAAACTTCGTTCCAACCCGGTGTCCCCTTACAGTTTGTGTATTTCGTTGATGTATTTCGCCAACAAGTCGTTGATTGCAGTCGAGAGCCGCCAGATTCCACTTTGACTCCCAACGCACCATCCACTAGCCAGATTTTGGATCAGCATGTACCAGAGGCGCGCACTCTAACCATTTCACAACCGAATGATAGAGTGTAAAATAAGGAAACACACATGAAAAATTGCTATTTAAAATTTTGTGTTAATTGTATATTCAGTTTAATTAAATAAAAATTTATATTTTTAAATTTGCATTAAATAACCTCATAAAAAAAACTATTACCAATGTCAGAAGAAGGTTTTAGAAAATGAGTTTAATAAATTTTTGCTACTTGGATACATTGGTCACTTGTGTTAAAAACCTGATCGTTCATTTAAGGGTCATCCAGTGTATCCACTTTACCATCAACTCATTGGAACAAATATTTGGCAAAAACCATGTTCGGGACATATCATCTCAGCTGTATATAAAGCATGAATACATATTTCACTCTACTAACTCCCATCGAACAAAATTCAATAATTCTTTGGCAACAAATTGACATATATTGGCGATAATACAACATACAAACGCCCAGATAAGTGATTAAGACATCAACTGGGGGCTTTAGCCTGGTAAACATTTTCTATTTTTGTGTTGTCATTAGTCTACGAAAGTATCAAACTAAAAGCTAAAAATGTAGTAGAGAGAGAGAGAGAGAGAGAAACCCCCCGGTTTCATGTATTAGTGAGTGGCTAATGGCTGTTGGTTCAGAAGGTGGGTTCTGGGAAAACTTGATAATTACTATGAATGTTTGACATGACATTATTCAGAACATTTAGTGTTAAAGCGACACAAATGACCAAGTTGCAAACGCCAGCAAAAGCTTTAAGCAGGAATGTATGAGTGTGACTGCGATTGCGAGTGGTCGGACAAATCAAGCATTACAAAGCCAAAAGAAACAGAAGAAAAAACTTGTAAATGCATATGGAAACAAAAATCGAAATAAAAACTGTAAATGTACATATAGCAAAAGTACTTATTCAACACAAATCCCAAGTGACAAGGGGTTGGATGATGTTTGCAAAAGTAATGTCGATTGGCAGTGAACAAAAAGGATCAACTATCCAAGCGTTTAAAGCAGCACCCGCCCGACCGACCATCACATTAAACTCACACTGTATCTTGCAGTGTGCAGTAGCACAAGGGATGCTGGATGGATGCTAAAGATGGAGGATGTGAAAAGCAAAAATCACTATCTAACTTGGCTAATTTATTTATTACCGCCAAACAGAAGTTACATGCACAAAAAAACACAAATTAACTAGAAAAACAAATAAACCAAACAGCCAACGAAAGAACGAACAAACAAACAAACAAATAAATATTCAATACTGGAAATACTGCAAAGATTGAGAGTTTCGGAAGTAAAAAAAAACAGTAGCCTGCCCTCATATTATGAAGAAATTAAATAAGTTGCTGACACGAGGTTTAGACAGCACAACAAAATGTTTTGACCTGCTTAATCGATACCCTGACTAATCAAATAACTGATTAATTAAACAACTAATAGATTAATTCAGAAAATTTTTCAACAACCCAATGCCAATGTGTATCCATTTTGGAACCAGTTACGAGTTCGTAAAATCATAAAAAAGTAAAATGTTAGTTCTTGAATCCATTTCGAACCCGTTACGAGTCCGTAAAAACATAAAAAAGCGAATTAGTGAAATTGCGATTTGGTGGATCCGTCGCGAACCCGTTACGAGTCCGTAAAAACATAAAAAAGTGAATCAGTGAAATTCTGATTTGGAGGATCCGTCTCGAACCTGTTACGAGTGCCTAAACACGTCAAAAAGCGAATCATTGAAATTGTCATTTCCTAAGGAAATATAAGGACCAGCTAGTTTCAGCAGTTGAGGACGTCCACTACGCTCATGATCGTATTTCATACATCAAAACAAGTTCAAGTCCGTGATATAGAAAAAACTCACCTCAAAGCACTGCAACAATTTGAGTATAAAAGAGGAAAAGAATTACATGGTGGAAAAAAGCCGTATGTTCTTGTGTTCGAATTATGGGCCTTTCAGTGTGTGTTGATACTTAGGGATCTGCGATCGATACTAATTCGCATATGTAAACTGCATAATTCAGTTTGTATATATGTATCATGTTGAAATGTATCAATATGAATCCACATTTATAAATAATTAATACAAAAAATTAAAATATTTAAAAGGCCCCATTTTACGTCTACTTACTATTTGTTCTGCTGTACTTCTGCTTCTCTTTTCTTTGTTGTCTCTCATGGTTTTGTTTTCAGAAGGTTTCAGTTATGTGTTGGTTATCACTATGTGTTGGTACAGAAACAATATAGAAGACTTGTTCATGCAAGCCAAGCGTGGATTAATTATTTGTGTTTTTTTATTGTACTATTTTCACCAATGCTCCGCCAATCCGATTTTCTCAGTAAAGGCTCGGGCACACAAAGGGCTTTACATTGTTGCCCTTTCCAGTTTGTTTCCTCAAAATCGTAGCACACAAACATATATGCTAAACACATACACGAAACTCAAAGCAACATCACAAACCATTTAACCGTCCAAGCCTTCGTTTACTCGTTTTTCACTGATCAAGCTCATTTGATGTTCTCTGTCCGATGAACTATTGATGACTGAATACATGAATACATCAGCCACTATAAGAAACACTGAGTTCATCTGCAATTTGCACGAACATTCAGGAATATTTTCGAATCACTGACTGAGAGCATAATGAAAAAATACAGATACACCCACTTACAAGATAGACTCTCTCGTTGTTCCTCCTTTATTCTTTTGCTCTCGAGAGAGCATAAACAGTGCAATAAATACAACTATATTTGCGCCACAAACACAGCCACATTTGAGTCGCAAACAAATATATTATAACAGATTAATCATTATGTCTTAAAAACGTAATGTTACATTTGCGACCAGCTCCAAACACACTTTATATTTGCATTCCAACAACAACATCGTGTAGGATAAATTTCGTGAAGGTCGACTAACTTCGGTCGTTTTTCCGGAAACTATCGATTCTGTGCGTGATCTGATAAAGAAAGACTGACATGTGACATACCGTGAGATTTGGGCATCCTTGGATATTATAAGTAGTATGTGGCCGTGGTGCAATGGTTAGTGTGCGCGCCTCTTGTACATGAGATGCTGGGTTCGAGCACTGATTTGACCAACAATTTAGCCATGAAAAACCTTCTCAAAATACCGTTCGGAATCGGTTTAAAACTGTAGGTCACAATCGGTTAAAAAACCGGAAAGCGCACAGCTTAGTGATTGTGAGAAGTTTTCCCCTGTCCCTTCATGGGATGTAATGGGAAACCATTTATTTTTATTTTTTATGACAAGCATCAGTAAGATATTGCATGTTCATTTGGCCGTGAAAAAAATTTTCCTCGTTGGATCCCACATAATTTGACGAATGTTTAAAAAAAGGCTCGTGTCGATTAAAGCAAAGAAGTGTTGAAAAAATACCACCGCGGTAACTACAATGCAGTGTATAACATCGTCACAGGTGACGAATCGTGGACTTATATGAGCCCGAAACAAAACAGGAATCGACCGTATGGGTCTTTGAAGACGAGCCAAATCCAACAAAAGTTGTTGCACATGGAAGCAAATGGTCGCGTTTTTTTCGGTATAACCAGTCATATGGCCACAGTGCCTTTAGTGGAAGGTAGGACAGTAAATTCTGAGTGGTATGCCACCAACTGTTTGCCAACAGTGTTTGAAGAAAGAAGGAACTCCAACAAGTGAAGACGAATCATTTTGCATCAGGACAATGCGAGCTCTCACACTTTAACTGAAACAATGGACCAAATGTTGACCACTCAACACGTCGACTTGGTGGGTCATCCACCGTACAGCCATGATTTGGCACCCAATAACTTCTTATTACTGCGTGGTCGACGTTTTTCCACGCCCGAAGCAGCTGTTGAAACGCTCAAAGGGGTGTCTTGGAGGTGTCTCAACCGGAATGGAAAAAGTGTTTCGAAAATTGATTTGAGCGCATTCAAAAGTGAAATGATCTTCACGGAGAATAGTTTGTAAACAAGAAAACCATTACCATCGATAAATGATTGTTTTTTTATTGCTGGGCCCGAAATATAAATAGCAACCTCGTACACTCTAGAAAATGTTTACCATTTGATTTTAGAATAGGCGGTGGAAAATACAAACCGGATATCTATATAGATTTATAGAGTCCTTTTCGCCCTTTCTTTAAATTGTTGTGAATTTTGACTTTAAACGCAAAATGTAGAACACATATATTTTCAAATGAAACCTGGATATTTTTGTTCGTCCTCTACCCGAAATTTTAGATTAACGAAAATTACTATGCATTTAATTACGTTCCAAATAATACACCAAAATGAAATTATATTTTAATAATTTATTTGGTAATATTCGTTAAAAACTTAATCCCCTTCATCATTTTCTTTAGCCTGGAATATATATGTATTTTAAAAAAAGGGACGAAAAGGAATTGCAATCAATATCCCACTTTTATTTTCTACGGCCTATTCCAAAATCAAAAGTTAACTCTTTACTAGAATATGCCAAGCCTCAAACTAGCTATTCTAGGTAGCCATCTAAACACTGCTTTGAAAAAGACCCAAGAGAACCGGTAAAAGTTGAAGGTATAAATTCCTTGTCTTTCACAATCCCCACTCACATTTTGTGAGCAACATTCTCGTGCAACATTTGAAGGCCCAATTGTCCCGTTTTAATGCACTTTTTACGCATCTCTCGAAATAAAGACTAAAAGACCACGTAAGGAATCGGGCTAGAGGATTGAAATGGTCTACGAAACTTCTACCCACATATTTAAAATCAGTAATTATAGTATCCCGATTTAAAACTGATCTCAATATATATAAATGAAAGTTTAGAAACGCTTGCAATGTAAATTATCTTTCCTTCAGAAAAACTAATTTAAAATTGGTAAATTTTTTGTTTTATTTTGCGTATCTCCTTATTATTTAAATTATTTAATTCTAATATGAAGTCTTTTGGGCATTATTTAAAAGTAAATGTAAATAAAACTAACAATAACAAAAAGAAAGTCCCATTCAATTTCAATGAAGACGTCATATGTCAAAAATTTACGAAGCTATTGACAAATATAGGTTTTTGACTATTTTGCAAATATTATTTCGGCTCAAAATAAAAATGGCATCAGGTCATAAAATATAGTGAGACCTAAGGGGAGTCTTTCCTTCCGGAGTTTTAATATAATCACCTCAGTTATTCTACAGAGGAATCATTCACCCCCCAAAAAGTTGTTGCATAAATTATAAAATTATTTAAATATGCGTAATCAACATTCAAACTATAAGTAATTGAATTATCATTGTTTAAATTAATCACAATTCTTTATTATTCGATTAACCGACTAATCACGATATCGATTAATCGAAATTGCAATACTCGATTAATAGCACAGCCCTCGGATTATTCGAATCAAATAACGTCTTGTGCTTCAGCAATGCACTAGAAAATAAATTGAGATTAAACTCTTTGTTGAAATTTTTAAATCGTATTTATGCTGATCATATAGTTCCCGAAAGCATTTATGCCTGCATAGACAATATATTTTGTATATTGTCGAGACGGAGTCTGCGTCATTTGCCTGGAGTCGGAATTGGAGTCGTAAACATTTGGATGACTCCGACTCCAAGTGTAGCAGTTTCACCAAAAATCAAAATTTTCTAAAAGAATAATTTGTTGAACGGTTTTTTCGGTTAATGCCTTCATAGGATGTAATGGGAAACTATATATTTATTTATACAATTTTACACAATATTAGACAAAATCAGTTTACCTTAGGTCCACAGAATTGTTTCTCATGGGCAAAGGGAGGATTGAGAACGAATATGAGGTGAACAAGACTAATGTGTATTCGCGCAAATCGGAATACTCCGCTAACAGTTGGTAGTTGGTTAGTTGAGGGCATGGAATTGCGCAATAATGCAAGATTACCAAGGATGGTGGCTCTGCGACGGATAAAACTTATCGGGTGGATAAGGCCCGTATTGCATTGGTTTACGTGCACAAAATCTGAGGATATCGAAAAAGACGAAATTGCGAGTATGTTGTACGGTTGTACAGGGTGTAACGTCACCGTAGGGGTTTGAATTCATTATATCTTCTTATTCATTACATCTTCTTCTTACTTAAGACATAATTATTACATATTCGTTTTTAAATACAGTATATTAATGGAGAATATTTTTAATTTAATTATGGAAAATTATGGAAGTGGTGACAATTTTCTGATTCGCATATTCGTACTCTTTACAAAATATTTTCCATAAACTTTCACAAAACATCAGGTGTTATGTTGTTTCGTTTCGTCGTATGTATTGTTTTTTAATTACCAGATGGTTCGGGGTTTATTAATATAGATTTTTCCTTTCAAATAACCCTAAAGGAAAGAGCGGTTAAATCCGGTATAAAAGAGTCATTGTGTCCCTCGCAGTGTGCGCTGTGGCGGCATTCTGTTGGAACCATACTTGCGGATGGTTTTCCAAAGCTGGCATTAAAAATTTTCAAACATTGTCCAATATCGAACGCCAGTGATGGAACCGACGACAAGTTGTTCATTTCCAAAGCAATATAATCCAATTATCATTTACGACTAAACGCCACACCAAGCAGTGCACTAAGGTGGGTGTAATTGTCGCTGTTGAACTACTCTTGGATTTTCCGTAGCCCGGAAAACCATCAGGTACACGGAAGCGGTGTCTGGAAAAGAAATATGAGCGAACTCGACTATCATGGGTCCTAATTGAGTCACTTGCCAGAGACAAAAATCGATGGAGAGCATTCGTTCACACCCTATGCAATATTGTTTTATATTGATATATTATCCAATTTTTTTTATTTTCTATTAATAGAAATATAGTTTTTAAAAGAAGTGTTGCAAAAAGCAGCCTCATGATTCCTGTCAAACCGTATAGCTATTTCAGATTTAGCCGCAGATCTTCATCAGCCTGTCAGCCAGCTAATCAACCTGATATATTATGTTTTGATAAATAAATGGCATATACGTATATGAATTAGATAAAGTTAGTTTGTCTTAGGTCCATATGAATTTGTCGTGGGTTTCTTGGTTTCTCGTGCTAATTTTGCTGTTTAACGCCGATGTATCGCTAAATTCTTGGTATCGTCAAAAATCTTCCAAATCACATCTAAATTATCCATGTAAATGACACCGGAAGTGCTACAATAATAGAAATACATTTCTAATAATAAAACTAAATACTGGACATGAAATCTTTTGTTTCAATTCTCTATTTGAAAAGTGCATTCAGTTTTTATTATTTTGAATGGAAGATCAACTGGTTTTTAATTTGAAAAAAAAAATCATCTAAAACAAAACAAATATGTGTTGAACTTATTTTTAATATTGGAATCGAAGTCGAGAATTTTAAAAAAGGTGTCCGTGCGAAACATCCCACTATAGCAGGAGATGGCCTATGGCACGTTAAAACCTAACTTACCAATAAGAGATATAAACCGAACCAATTTTCTGATATTACTTGATTTGCACAATGGCAAGTAAAGACTTCATATTGACATAGTGGGTATCAGCGAAATGCAGTGAAACACCTGTGGTGAGAAGCTGACCTCTAAAGGTGATCCTATTCTATAAACGATCCCCATGTTAAAGGCCTGTATCTCAGTAGGAGGATCAAAAGTGCACTACTCAGATGAAAAGCGATCTCCGCAAGAACCATACATACGCGTTTGAATTCAAAATATACAAAAATTACCATCGTGCAATGTTATGCACCCACTGAAGACGCTGAAACAGAGAAAACATAGAAGTTTAACATTATGATGGACCATGTCCTCTCGCTAATAAATCATAATGATTTTGTTATTCTATTGGCTGATTTTAATGCCTGGATAGGCAAATCAAATGAAAGCATCGAGCGTGTTATAGGGTGACAAGAAATGGAGAGAAGAACTAAAATTCTGTTCGAATCATAACCTTATGATTGGTGGATCGATGTTTAGCCATAAGGAACAACATAAAACAACAACGATGGCACCGAACCCCGTCCTGCGCATACGACATTTTCAGATCGACCATATAGGAGTTAGTAAACGCTGGATTCATACCCTTCTTGACGTAAGAAGCAAGCGAAGCGCAGAAATCGGAAGTAATCATTCCCTGATAGTTGCAGAATTCAGACTTAAAAAGGCACCTACCATGCGCAACCGGACAACAAGTTTCAAACATGGGGACTTCAAGACGATAACGTCAAATCCAATTTCATAGAAACTGCACTGAATGAAAAAGCTTCATAAAATTTATGAATTCCTTCATCAATTTGATGCAACATTTCCCCATTTTCCAACAGACGACACATTTCATTGAATTAATGAAGACCTTTTCAGCAATGTTTCATCAATAGTTTATGTTGATTTAACGACAACTTTACATCAAGTTGATGTACATTTTTCATCAATTACTGTACGATTGTCATCAAGTGGAATTACATTTTTAACAAGTTTGATGTAAATTGTTTATCAATTTACGGTAGATTTTCAATAATTCGATGTAGGGTTGTCACCAATTTGATGTAAGTTTGTCATCAATTTGATGCAAATTGATCATCACTTTGATGTAAATTATTTCTTAATGTGTAACCAAACTTTTTGGACTATTTTTCATTGCAAAACAATTCAAAACAACAGGGTAGAAGACCTCATAGTGTGGACATTGCACTATTTTCTATTATGCATTCATTTTAAATGTTCTTCAATAAGTAGTTTTTTCCTATTTCTCTTTATTTGCTCAATACTACGTTCATATTTTGCTTCGATTGTTCAAAACTTAATTATTTATAAAGTTCAATGATGAAGATTGATTTAAAAAAGATCACCAATTCAATAAAACTGAAAATGCGAAGAAACGCACAATCCTCAAACTGAACTTCATTAAGTACATGAAATTTGTTAGAAATTCAACGAAGAATAATTGATGAACATTCATCACCGATTTGATGTAAAGATTTTCCCTCAGAGTGCCAGCAGAAAATATGAAGAACGGATAAGCAATACCGAAAGAAAAACGCTAAGGTTTAAATTTTAGAGTTCGCCAGTGAGTTGCTTGGAACGGCCATAAAATATACTCCATCTCCATCGTTTTGGAAGCTTGTCCATCGTTTGGGAAGCTTGTCTCTGGCCAAGTCAGGCAAGGAAAGGCAAGCGATATTTTTTCGACAATCTAGCACAGAAGGCCGAAACTGCAGCTGCCAAGGTCGAAATGAAAGAAGTAATTGCAATATCCAGAATAATCTCCAATGATAAACCCAAAAAGAACGTTCTTATTGGGCATAACTGTGGCAACATGATATCAATGGAATAATAACGCTAAATGTTCTTTCTAACAGCGATAATGTGTGTCTCCCTCCAGAGATAAGAAGAGTGCCTCCCCGAGAAATAATTACTGATTCTATTCTATTCTATGTAGATATAGGTGAATTGGTTTAAGCTGACAGCGCCAGAATGAACGAAATGCTACATTCCTTCATTAACAACATATGGAATACAGAAATCATCCTCTCAGAATGGAAGGAATCCATTATAATAAAAATTCCCCAGAAGGGAGATGTCTCTAATTGCAGCAGTTGGAGGGGGATAGCACTTGCGTCTGTTGCAAGCAAGGTGTTCAGTAAAATCATTTTGTTGTTTGCCCAATCAACAAACTTTTGAGAAAATAACAGGCCGGCTTTAGAGCAGATCTGCCGTGCATTAATAACATTAATACTATGAGGATTATATTAGGGCAAGACATCGAGTACAACAATACGATGTATGCAGGCAGTTTTTATTGATTACGAAAAGGTGTTGGACTCCATAAAAAGAGAATACATCTGGCGCGTATTGGAACACATGGGAATACCACGGGAAATTATAAATATAATTCACCACAGCTATGACGGTGCTAAATGCAGACTTCTGCACAACGGCAATTTTAGTGAACCATTTAACTCCACCTCCGGTGTAAGACTGGGATACCTTCTCTCATCGCTTTTGTTCATTTCTGTACTGGATCGCGTACTGGAAATTCTCGACGGCACTACCAATAAACGGATAATCACTTGGCGTCTAAATGAATGCTCGGTAGATCTTGAGTACGCCGATGATATAGTTTTGATCTGGCACTAGCACTAGGTTGGCCTCAAAATCTATATTAACAAAATACAATCTCTGCGAAATAAATCATCCAACGATATAGTATACGAGCATAACACAACAGCTGTCATGGGATGTGTTCTTTCAGCCGACGGAGGTGCTAAACAGGTCATCTTAAGTCGCTTACAGAAGGCGCGTACTGTATTTGCCAAGCTGCGGAATGTATGGCGAGCAAATAACAAAAGCACTGCAATTAAATGCCGTATTTTTTATGTCTGCATGAAGTTTGCGCTTCTCTACAGCTCAGAGACATGGCTGGTTACCGCAAAAATGAGAGCTAAACTTCAAAGCATTATAAATCGTTGGCTCCGAAATAGGCTTCAAAGTTGGTGACCCTATGGAGAATTACCAACCAGCAGGACATCAATGATTAAATAAGAAGGAGAAAATATGGCTGGATTGGGAACACTCGGCGAAAACCATACGATGAGCCTTCCTACGTTGTGCTGGCCTGGTATACGCAGGGTGTGAGGCGTCGTGAAAGACTGCAAACAATGTGGTTTTTCAACATAATCTCCTTTTACCTCAATACACTTAGTCCAACGTTCCTCCAATTTTTGTATCTCTTCCAAAAAATAGGATTTTTCGACGTCCATAAAATTTGGAATTTGTTTGATCAATAATTTCATCGTTGGAGCTAAATCTCTTTCCGCCGAGACATTTCTTTACGTTTGGAAATAAGAAATATTCACTGAGGTCTAAATCCGGAGACTATGGCAGATGAGGTACCAATTCGTAGCCCAATTCAAGTAATTTTGCCATTGAGACCACACGCGTGTGCACCCGTGCGTTTATGGTCAATTGAGAGCACACGCGGCACCCATCTTGCAGACAGCTTTCTTAAACCCAAATGATCATTTAAAATCGAAACCACACTGCCATATGAAATGCCTATGGCATCAATAATCTCGTCCACTTTTACTCTTCGATCGGCCAACACCATATTGTGGATTTTTTCGACATTTTCGAGTGTATTGACCTCAATTGGCCGTCCAGAATGTTCAGCGTCATTTGTACTTGTGCAACCACAACGAAAGTCAGTAAACCACTTTTTTACCATTGAAATTGATAGTGCAGAGTCACCATAGTATTTATCATGCTTTTCCTTGGTTTGGTTGACGGTTTTTTTTTCGCAAAAACTAATGTTTAATGAACACTCGAAATTCATTCTTTTCCATTTTTAAAACAATGCACGAGGTTTTATGTTTTGAAAAGCTGTTAAACGCAAAGTAAATGACGGACCTTGCTCAAAATTTGACAGTAGTCTACTAACAGATGGTACTTGATGGCAGCAGTGTTGGATTTCATATAACTATGAGGGAGTTCGAAAAGTCACGGACTTATTGATCCGCCCTCGTCTAAATAAAAACATTTGAATGGCTTTGTCTAAATGTTTGTTAATGTATAGAGTTTAACATTGACAGTGTTCACCACTTTTTGTATTTAATTAATTTGTTTTTTATATTAGGCTTAAATTCGTGTGCGTTAAGATAAATTCGAATTTAACTAGCAAAGACACAAACCACTTTGGTTAGCAGAGCGCTGTTATTACGTTAACAGGTATCTGTTAAAGAAATAAAAAGGGAGGTATAATGAAATAAACAAGATTTTTGCCGAATTAAATCAATAATGGAATACAAATTTGAAAAGTAATAATGAAGAACTTTAATCTGGTGTCATTTGGTCCACGAAGGAACTTTGGTTTGGGCACAGTGGGTCAAAATGTTAAAACATGGTAAAATACTAAATTCCATATATCGCTGTTCTGAAATTCTCTTGAAATATGAGGATGCTAAATTTGAAAAGTTCTAGTGAAGGACTTTAATCTGGTATAGGTTTGGCCCGCACAGAGTCCTTGGTTTGGGCACAGTGGGTCAAAATGTTAAGACATTGTAAAATACCAAATTCCATATATCGCTGTTCTGAAATTACCCTGAAATATGCGGATGGTAAATTTGAAATGAGCTAGTGAAGAACTTTAATCCGGTATACGTTTGGTCGGCGAAGGATCCTTGTTTGGACCCAATGGGTCAAAATGTTAAGACATGGTAAAATACTAAATTCCATATATCGCTGTACTGAAATTCCCCTGAAATATGTAGATGGTAAATTTGAAAAGCGCTAGTGAAGAACTTTAATCCGGTATACGTTTGGTCCGCGAAGAATCCTTAGTTTGGGCACAGTGGGTCAAAATGTTAAGACATTGTAAAATACTAAATTCCACATATCCCTGTTCTGAAATTCCTCTGGAATATAAAAAAAAAACAAATGGTATCCTGTTATATCCCATGAAGGGATTAGGGAGAGCTTCTCACAACCAGTGAGCTGTGCGGACTCTAGTTTTGCACCCACTGATGGGGATCTACAGTTTTACCCGGTTCCGAACGGCATTTTTGAGAAGATTTTTCATGGCTGAATACTCAATAGTGTCGCCTCGCCGTCGCTATGCGAGGTGACCGCCGTCGAAAGAAATTTAAGGTGTTCAGAGCAGGGATTGAACCCACGTTCTCAAGAGCCGCGCACACTACCATTGCACCACCGACAGCCGCTCTGAAATATTCGGATGGTAAATTTGAAAAGTACTAGTGAAGGACTTTAATATGTTATACGGTTGGTCGGCGAAGAATCCTTAATTTGGGCACAGTGGGTGAAAATGTTAAGACATGGAAAAATACGAAATTCCATATATCGTTGTTTTCAAATTAGTCTGAAATATAAAGGTGATAAATTTGGAAAGCACTAAAATGGAGCTTTAAACTGGCGTAAGTCTTGTCCACCAAGAGTCCTTGATTTGTTCAAAAGTAGAGTAAAGTGCTTAAAGAAAAACGCATTAAATTATTTTATTCTGAAATTCGTCTGAAAGCTCGGAGTAATACAACCCAAAAGAACATACTGCTATAGCTAGGTACTCATTTAGTTGGCGAAGAATCCTTGAATTGGCCGCAATGTCCTTTCGAATATTATAAGCTGTTCAACATTCGTGCCACTACTACTGAAAGCTCGTAATGATTTTTATACGATTTGTCAGTTTTGTATATTTTAATTAATTTAGATCTTCAAAAAACTTTGCTTATTTCAATATAATTCCCCTTCTAGTACTTTAACATATACCTGTTAATAACAGCGCTCTGCTAATCAAAGTCGTATGTGGCTATGCTAGTTTAATTCGAAGTTGTCTTCAAGCACATTCAATTGGTTAGAGTTAGAATTTTTCTCGATGACTTCTGTATGTAAATTATTATATATGTTCAATTCCAATTGATGAACTTTATTTTTTCGATTAATTCCCACTCAAATTCATAACATCTAATTTGAATTCCAAAAGTAATTCCACCTGATGAATTAAAACTCAAAGCATAATTGTTGTGCTCAAAAAAAATAAATCCAAAATATTGCAATTATTGAAGATTCAATTTTTTAGGCCTCAAACAACCTAAATCCGCCTCTGCTACCAAGTTTGCTCAAATGTCATTTGACCTTGGACATCCTGAAAATGATAAATAACCCCTGCTTTCCCTTGTAAAATATTATCAAATATTCCGTAATTAAAATTTGTTCAAATGATATGCAAGAAGGTTAATCTGTCCCGAAAGGACATTATTATTCTGTTGTCGCAAAGCTTAATTGAAAACACGTTAAAGGACGACAAAAATATTAAAATTCAATGTCAAATTAAAAGAATATTAAACACAACCAAGATATTTGAAGATTAGGTTGGAGAAACTCTGACCAATGTCAGCAAAATACCCTTGATATACCTTTGGAATTGTGTCGTAGTTGAGAAAAACGGATTGGTCATTTAAGGGAATAAGATTTTGAGTTTCACAATTTTCCGGCAGATACTGTACATAAGTACATGTTGGCAAAGTGCGAGAAATATGTATGAATGGTTTAGTTCGTTGGTTGCTTGGTGATTTTGTTTGTTGGTGTGGCAACAGTCACAGCAGCAATATCTTGTAAAGCTTAAGCTTATTGCTGACAACGTAAAGATACGACTCAAACGTATATTTATCTATACGTGCATATATATATATATATGTGCGTGTGTGTGTTGGTTGTTACATATACATAGATTTACATTAGTTGATATTTAGTAATCGTTGCCTTTTGCCTGGTACTTTTCTCGTTTGCTGCACTGATGCGATAATCGTTTGTTTGTCATTTGACTTTCTGATATAAATTCTTGTTTGTCATCTTTGATTATTATTGATCATATATGTTTGTACGCAATTACATATACAAATTTACAAGTAGTATATAAACATAAATGTATATATGTATTGTACATATAACATGTACTACAACACTCAAATATTATTTTAGTAACAACAGCAAAAGAGGCTGCCGAAAAAGGCAATTAACCACGTTCAGGGTAATTCCAAAATTTTTCGATACAGACCTTGACCCGACCCCCTTTGATTTCGATGAAATTTTAAACATATATTCTACTCGTTTCTGTCGTTACAATGACGTTTGGTTTAGGTCGAAACTCCTCAGGGTTCCTGTTTTATAGCTGCCTAAAGTTGGCTATCTACAGTGTTTTTGTGAAGAAATAGCTGTGTTCATGTTGGAATAACTTTCGTATGCGACATCAGATTGTAACGATCTTGGTATCACCCGATAGATTTCGACCTCCTTTTTAGGAATCAAAATAGAAATTGTGCGTTCTTGTGGGACAAGGACATCAAAATTTAGAAAATGTCCTTTGTCCTCAAGACCTATTTTATTTTTTTATTTATGTAATCATTTCATATGTATTAAAAGTATCCGATTGTGAAAAATATGGTATAGGTTTCAGCTTTGGTATATGTTACTGCTTGCCCATTTGGAGTTTCGACCTAAACCAAATGTCATTGTAACGACAGAAACGAGTAGAATATATGCCGAGTATGGGGCAGTCAACAGAACACCTTACCATCGAAACCATTCAGTTCGGACGGAGGAACCAATCACTGCTGTAGCTGCTGCCATACAAAAAAATCCAAGAGTTTCGACAAGAAGCTTATCTGCTCTAATGGGTATAAGCAGACAGTCATTGCAGTCAATTATGCAGAAAGATTTGGACTAATTCCCATATAAAAGTCAAATGGCCAACAAACTGAATGCAGCAGTTTTCCCGATTCGCTTGGAATTTTGTCAGAAGATGCTTCAAATGGTGGAAGAGGACCGAAACATGTTGAACTGTCGTTTCATGTCTGACTAGGCCCATTTCGATTTAAACGGCAACATAAACAAACAAAATTGTCGAATATGGAGTGCCTGCAACCCACAGATACTCTTTGAGACGGAATTGCATCCACTTTGTGTCACAGTGTGGTGTGCAGTTTCATCACGTTGCATTATCGGGCACTACTTCTTCGAAGAAAACGGTCACACCGTTACGGTTACTCTTGCCTGTTACCTGGGCATGTTGAGAGAGTTTTTCTATCCAGAATTACGCCGAATGGGAATTTCTTTCAACTCTGTGTGGTTACAGCAAGGTGGTGCAACTCCTCACATAGCCCGGCCTGTTACGACAGAATTGCGACGAAAATTTCCCAATAAGTTGATATCCAGAAACTCCACATTCCGTTGGCCCCCTGGGTCGTCTGGCTTTACTGCACCTTACTTTTTCTTCTGGGGTTATTGCAAACAGGAAGTGTACAAAGCAAAACCAACAAATTTGAATGAAATAAAGCAATCCATTCGAGAAACAATTGCGGCTATTCTTGTCTCAACTGTCCAAGCAGTAATGAACAAATTTTTGGTAACAAAGCTGTTGGTAATAAAAATGAATGAGCTTTAACATGAATAAAAGAAAAGTGAATTCCACACACTGAAAAAAAATCCAATGAGTGTTCGAACTCACGGGCGATGTGTTAGTACCTTTTTGTTACACGGTACCTGTTCGATTTCTATGAACACATTAGTAAATGTTACAGTGGAAAATAAAAAACAGCGTTCAATCATACGATGACGTTACATTTAAATAATATTAATACTTACAATTATTTAAAGACCAGTGCAAGCACATGTGTCATTATTTTCTTGCTTAATACTTTTTGTTTTATCCCACAAAAAACAAAGAGAATGCAAAGCAACTGACACATGTACATACATACATTGTTATTTTCGTACATACGCTATACGCAAGTTCACACAATTTTCGTTGCTCTCTTGATATCTCATTTTTATGTATGTACGTATAACCACGTCATTATTCTCTTTGCTCTGAGAGTGCTCCGCACCCACACAAGACAACTATTCGCTGCCGCTACATCAGTGTTTGTGTTTTTTCGCAGTTTGATAATCTGTGTATTCGCAGTCGGACAAATATGTGTTCTATATAGAGGTGGGTCACCCTTATCATTTAGGGGTATGAAAAATAGATGTTGGCCGATTCTGAGACCTACCCGATATGCACACAAAATTTCATACAAATCAGTCCAGCCGTTTCGGAGAAGTTTAACACCAAACAATCTGTGATCGCAGTCGGACAATCTGTGAGATCGCAGTCTGACAATCTTTGTGATGGCAGTCGGACAAACTGTGTTTGGATGGATTCACTTTGTGAATTTAGTGCCTACCCCCACCTATAGATGTCAACACATCAAAAAAAGTTATTTGAGTTTCTTAATGTAGCAATATTCATCAGCCAACCTGTAGTATACTGGTGTCGAAATATATTATGCTTGATTTAAAATGTTAAAATATATGTTTTTGTTACCCAAATATGTCGCTGTTTGTACAAAACTGTTGAACACTAAAATGTGATAGACCGAAAAGGAACAAAAAAGCAGCAGATCTTCAATTCATGAACACAATCTTTCAAATATACACGCTGAAAGAAAATGTCCACAGCAACATATTGCGGGAAACGTGTATATGTTTGCAAGCATTGGTTTCGTGAATTGAAAATCTGTTGCTTTTTGTTTCTATGTTGTCTGTTAAGTTTTTGTTTTCATCAGTTTTCAACAAACAAAGCTACATTTGTGTAACAAAAAAAATATATTATCACCTTTTAAATATTGTGTTTATGACAGTTAATATTGGGTAGCAAACACAATGTGTTTGGGCACAAGTATGCTATATTTGCACCAAGCTACAAAAACGTTACATTTGCAACGAAACAACAAAAAAATACAGATTTTTAGCGTTTATACTAGGGTGTCCCATCAATAAAAATTTTTTTTGCTCAAGCTTTATTTGAAAGCTTATATGGTAAAGTATTTTTGAGATTTTTTTTCAGATTTTTCGGAAGAGGTTTAGAGGTCGCACAAGTCGACTTTCTCCCAAAAATCGGGTATACCGGACGTTTTTTATGAATTTTACTTCAAACTCGGTCAATAACTTACCTTGTAGGTCAACAGTTTTACAGCAAACAGTCCAAACTTTTATTGTATATGCACAAACCAGCATATAAATGGGTGTAACTCTTTGTCGTTACTTAGCGCATGTAGATTTTTTCATGAATATGGTGTTTAGAGCAAATCCGATGAAAAATTGGCAAAGAGTTTATATTGTTATTAGCTTCATACAATGGGTAAAGAGTTTTAAAATGGCATAACTCTGGAACAGAAACTGCAAATTCTAAATTTTTTCTACAAATTTGCTTGGAATTTATCCGTCTTTTAAAGTGCATCATTAGTGTTTTAAATTTTCATAGCAATTTAGAGCAAATCCGATGCAAAAATAGCAAACAGTTTATAATGATTTAGGTTCATACAATGGGTAAAAGGCTTTGAAATGGTATAACTCTGGAACAGTAACAGCAAATTAAAAATTGTTTTCCACAAAATTGCTTGGAATTTATACGTCTTTTAAAGTGCATCATTAGTTTTTTAAATTTGCCTACGAATTTTAAAAGTTATAGAGCGTTACTAACAAAATTTATCCAAAATTTACGAAAAAAATTTAATACGTGGTACCTTATTGGGCAAAATCATTGCCAAAACTGGTGGCTTATGCATATACAATAAAAGTTTGAACGTATTGCTTTAAACATGTCGTCTTACAATCTAAGAAATACGTGGTTATTGACTGAGTTTTAAGTAAAATTCAAAAAACGACCGGAATACCCGATTTTTAGGGGAAATTCGAACCTCTTCCGAAAAATCCGAAAAAAATCTCAAAAATACTTTACTCTAAAAGTTTTCCAATCAAGCTTGAGGAACCATGAAAATCGAAAAAGATACATTTTTTGGAACACCCTAGTGTAGCTGTTACGTGACCGATCAAAATGACCGGTAGGACAATTTCTGTTAATATAAAAAGATTCAAAATTGTAAAGAATTTCATTTTATCTTGCTTCAATAGAATATTTATAAAATTTGTCTAAATTTCAATATCATAGTAGAGCAAACAGGTTAGAGTAAACTAAATTCCAGGAACAACCGCTAATTACACCGTGTTACACACATTCTGTCCTACGAACCAAATTTACTTTTTCGGAAAGAGGGGAAAAATAAAAATACACGTGTATCGTCGATTTTCATGTACACGTCAGAATTTTTTTTTTTAAGTTTGAAGTATAAAGCTCGTAGTGGCCTGTGTGAAAGCCTTTGGACCGATTTTTAACCCTTTTTCAGTGATCCAATCGAGCTGATTTTTTGCAGGCAGACTCGTGGAAATGTCTGTATCACGTCAAATTTTTTAAAAAATAGATTTTTATCAATTCTCAGATTTTCCTAAATTTTTTTATTTTTCTTTAAATGGTTATCGTTTTTTTTAAGGTTTCAGTTCGTTAAAAAAACAATTTTTTTATTACTTTTGTTTTATAAAAGTAAAGAATTGTTACATTAAAAATTTCAATGTTTGTAAAGAAATTTAGGCCTTTTATTTTTGCGGTTGTAAGCATTTGCTTCAGTATCGCGACAAATGGACCAACAGTATTCGCCAAGCATATGCGTAATGTCTTTTCCTTTAAAGCGCTTTTCAATAGCCGCAATGTCCTGATGGAACCTTTCGCCATGCTCATCGCTACAAGCTCCTAAATCATCAGGGAAAAAATCTAAATGATTGTGAAGAAAATGGATCTTTAGCGACATTAATATGCCCATTTCGCCATATGCCGAAACCATTTCTGCTACAATATTTCTATAATTGGCAGCTCGTTTGTTGCCAAGAAACTGCTCAATAACGGCAACTGTACCTTTCCATGCACGTTGTTCGATAGCATTTAATTTTGATGAAAATTCAGAACTTGCAATTATTTTTATTATCTACGGACCATTAAAAACACCTTAAATCAAAAAAATCATTAAAAAACATAAAGTTACTGAATGACTTCTTAAAAAAAATACCTGCATGAATCTTTGCGCCGCTCAATTTCGGAAAAATTTTGCGCAAAGTTTAACAAAATTTGATACGAGACCGAGCTTAATGTGTAGTGGAGGCAAAATGATTTGAGACAGCTGCACCAATGGTAGATTCTCTATACTTTCTACGCCTACTTTGTAGCATGTTCGCGGCTTCCACTTAAATTCAGTGTAATGCTCATCTCTTTTTCTACCTTCCCATGTACACAAAAAGCACTGGTGGGTTGAAAATCCACGCTTAACACCCATGAGTAAACCGACCACTTTCAGATCGCAGCATATTTTCCAATTATGCTCTTTGTACTTTATCAGCTGTAATATTAATTCCATGCCTTCCTATGTTTGCTTGAGGTTTGTGGCATATGCGATCGGGACAGATGGATGTATGTTACCGATATGAAGCAGCACGACTTTAAGGCTGTTGACCGATGCATCGATGAAAAGTCGCCACTCCTCTGAAATATGAGGGTAACCACTTTTTGGAAACATCCAATCAATATCATAACAATCAGCTAGGTTTTTTTCCCGATCTTCGTGCAATTTAAAAAATTCGTCATATGGAATAGTAGTACCTCGACCACGAGCGGCTGTTATTTTAAATTCAGCCGCGACTATATTCCACTGCTTAAAGCGTGATGCAACGAGTTCTGCTGTTCTCCTCGACAAATTTCCGTCTCGTACGAGGTCATTGAAGTCGGTTTGCGTTATTAAATGCGGCATTGCAGTCCCAATTTCACTGGGTGTTGCCACAAATTCCGATACTTGTGGACTCTCGCATTCGATGCAAGAAAAGTTGATAGCAGTGTTGGTACAACTGTTGATTCTGCATCGCTTATTTCGGGAACATTATCAAAAATCTCCACTGAAGCCGCTACACGCTCTTCTGGTGAGTATAGAACTGCTGGAATTACCGATTCTACATTAGCGAAGCGAATTTTGTTGCGGTGAATATATTATTACCCTTTTGTTTGAGCAAAAATTACACAAAAGTAGCACAATTCCTTGCAGTGCTCCGTGCGTGGTAGCCAAATTGTTGGTACAGCGTACTTTATTGTTGACCTTCCATCAGTAAACTTGCACAAATTTCTATAGCAATAGTCGCACACGACTTCCGGAGTATACCACAAGTAAGGAACATGAGCAGTCTTAAATATTTTCTGAAACGAATTCACCACTGTTTTAGTAATATTTTTCAAATTTTTACTTGGTGCGAATAAGCCACAAACGTAACAAAAGTTATTTCGCGTCGGACACTGCATTTTTTTCAGATGAAATATATACAAATAAGTTTTCGCACAACAGAACTTAAAACAATTTTGCAATTCCTTATTTCATCTGTCAGACCAGTTGTAAGTGTTGTAAAAGTCAAAAACTGTTTAGTGTTAGAAGGTTACTATTGATTAACTACAACTATATCGAGTAGGATGGTCAAAAAACATTTTTTTTCGTAACGCTTAAGTAGTTTAAAAATTTGGAGTCCCTTCAAGTTATGCTAAGAAAAGTGAAAAAAATATTTTTTTCTCAAAAATAATAAAAATTTGGGAAAATCTGAGAATTGATAAAAATTGTTTTTAAAAAATTTGACGTGATACAGTCATTTCCACGAGTCTGCCTGCAAAAAATGTGCTAGATTGGATCACTGAAAAAGGGTTAAAAATCGGTCCAAAGGCTTTCACACAGGCCACTACGAGCTTTATACTTCAAACTTAAAAAAAAAAAAATTCTGACGTGTACATGAAAATCGACGATACACGTGTATTTTTATTTTTTCCCCTCTTTCCGAATATGTGCATTTGGTTCATAGGACAGAAAAAAAATCTATTTTTTGTAACACCGTGTTATTTTTCGTATCTGTCTATTCATATTTTATTATCTGCAACCAATTTTGTGTAAACTGCAAACCTTTTTGCAGAATATATATAAAATATATAACTGCAGATAGTTTGTTGTTGTACCAGTGCATAAGATTTCCTTTTAATAAGAAGGAAACAGTGTTTGCTGTGAATAGCAAACATTTTTGTTTGAGTGTACATACTTCCTTCATTTCATGCTGTATCAGGGATTTGTGTTAAATCATTTAATTCCAAACTCGACTGTAGAGACAATTCTACTGTCTGTTTTGTTTACTTTGCAGTCTGCATTCAAGTATTGTACTACTTTGGATTCCTATTCAACGATAGAATGGGTTGATGAACCGATAACACTTGTAACGTATTTTTGTCTTTTGCCTATACAGCAGGAAATTCATTGCAAAACATTGGATTTTGTTATATCTAGTGTCTACAGTTTATTGTTTTATATTAAAATTGTTTATTGACGCACATAGTTTTTTATTGCATTAAATATATAACGTGGACTTGTAAATTTTATACAAATATAATTTCAGGTAATTAGACTTTGTTTCAAATATTATCGGTGCAGCCTTTCACATAACATAACCTAAACATAAGGTACAATAATTACTTCTGACATTGCTGATCAGGGATTGAAAAGGACATAGTCATTTCAGTACTAACCAAAATTATTTGGGATACTTTACTAAACGCCGTGGAAGTCGGCGGTGCAATGGGTAGTGTGCGCGCATCTTGTACAAGAGATCCTGGGTTCAATCCATGCTCTGACCACCTTAAATTTCTTTCGGCAGCAGTTACCTCGCATAGTGACGACGACACTTACGAGTATCTAGCCATGAAAATGTTTCTCAAAATACCGTTCGCAATCGGTGCAAAAATTTTAGGTCCCAATCACCCTAGCTGGGTAAGTGCTTTTGGGCAGAGCATATATTTTAGCCTACAAATCGATACAATATGAGTTTAAAGGAGCTCCTCTCTAGAGAGGAACAAATCAAAAAAAAATTTTTGTCATAAATCGCATTTAGGATAATTATTTTCCCAAATAACTCATTTAACAACAAATTAAAAATAAAATCATTCAAAATATTGTTAAAAACTAAATACTAAATTAAAAAAATATATACCATCTTTTTGTCGATTACGACGTTGCTTTCGATAGCCCCATACGCTGATAACACTGTGATAGTCGAAAAAATGAACTTCGATGAATCCTTTTCGAACTATTAGGGGGGAGTCCCCTGAGTGCGAAAGTACATTTGGAAGTGTCAGATTGGCTCCAGTTTTTGAGAAATCGGTATATATAGATATAGCTAAGTCTGCGCTATTTAAACAAATTTTACCGGCCGTAGGCCAATTTTTTTTTTTGGCCTAAAAGGGATTAAAAAGCTTATTAAAATAGAAAAACAAATGTTTGCGCTCGGTCCAACTTCTTGAGATATGGGCCTTTAAAGCTTGAGTATATAATTGGCCATATCTCACACATTTATGGTCCGATCTGGTTCCGGTGAATATCATTACAAAGACCATTAAAAACTATTTAAATCTGCATATAAATATATTACATTTTATTAACCCATTGGGGACAAATTTAAAAAATACGATTTTTTAACCTCACTTTTTTGCTAAAAATCTGATTTTCTCAAAAAACAGCCCTAGTAAACCTATTTTCTACCTAGACTCAGATTGTAGGCAACACTTCAGGCTTTGTTTTAAGGTATAATGCTTCGCATTAACCCTTCTAAGACCGACGATATTTATGTTCAAAGTTTGAAATACAAGAAAAAATTAAATTTTTCCAAATTCTTCCAAAATTTTTCCAAAAAATATATAAAAGTCCAATATTTTGATTTTGAAGCTTAACTTGAGGCCTATGCTAGGAAAATAAATAAAATTTTGGAAAAAATTAAAAAAACTTTAATTTCTTCTTGTATTTCAAATTTTGAACATAAATATCTCCGGTCTTAGAAGGGTTAATACGAAGTATTATACCTTAAAACAAAGCCTGAAGTGTTGCCTACAACCTGAGTGTAGGTAGAAAATAGGTTTACTAGGGCTGTTTTTTGAGAAAATCAGATTTTTAGCAAAAAAGTGAGGTTAAAAAATCGTATTTTTTAAATTTGTCCCCAATGGGTTAATAAAATGTAATATATTTATATGCAGATTTAAAGAGTTTTTAATGGTCTTTGTAATGATACTCACCGGAACCAGATGGGTATATAAATATGTGAGATATGGCCAATTATATACTCAAGCTTTAAAGGCGCATATCTCAAGAAGTTGGACCGAGCGCAAACATTTGTTTTTTCTATTTTAATAAGCTTTTTAAGCCCTTTTAGGCCAAAGAAAAAATTGGCCTATTGCCGGTAAAATTTGTTTAAATAGCGCAGACTTAGCTATATCCATATATACCGATTTCTCAAAAACTGGAGCCAATCTGACACTTCCAAATGTACTTTCGCACTCAGGGGACTCCCCACTAATAGTTCGAAAAGGATTCATCAAAGTTCATTTTTTTTCGGGTCAAAAACTATCACAGTGTAATTGTACGAAGATATGTCTATCGTGGCCACCGGTGGTGCAATGGCTTATGTTCAAGGCTCTTTTACATGAGAACGTGGGTTCGATCCCAGCCCAGACCACCTTAAATTTCTTTCGACGACGGTTACCTTGCTTAGTGATGGTGATACTATCGAGTACTTAGCCATGAAAAAGCCGCTCAAATACCGTTCGGAACCGGTGTAAAACTGAAGGTCCCAGTTAGTGGGTGTAAAACTAGAAAGCGCACATCTCACTGATAGTGAGAAGCTCTCCCCAATACCTTCATGGTATGTTATGGGACACCCTTTTTTGTTTTTACGTCTGAACTTGGGATTCCGGCGAAACTGCTCGGCCTCTGTAGAATGACGCTGAGCAACATTAAATCAGCAGTGAAGGTGGGGAAATACCGCATCGAACCATTCTGTACCACGCGAGGACTGACACACTTTGGTGCAATCTTTTCAACATCTTAATGGAAATAATATTGGGAAAAGTTGCAGTAAAGGCAAACACGACCACCAACACGAAAAGCCCTATGTTGCTGGCGTGTGCTGACGACATAGACATTATTGGGCGAAATTTGTGGGAGGTTTCTGCAGTATTTTCAGGAATCGTAAAAGTCTCAGCGAAGGTGGATCTTGCTGTTAATGAGGGCAAGACAAAATGTATGGTGTCAACGACTAGAGCAACCTCTCGACTTGGTCTCCAGTTGAACGTTGGTAAACGATTTAATTTTGAAGTGGTAGATGAATTTGTCTACCTTGGATCCGACGTGAACAAGGGCAACAACATCTGCCTGGAGATAAATAGGAGATTTCTGTTTGCAAATAATAGCATCTATCGAGCTAAGCAAGAGGTTTAGGAACAAAGCCCTCTCTTCACAAACAAAAGTCCAGCTATACCAGTCTCTCATGTTACATGTCCTGACATATAACTCCGAAACTTGGGTCATATCGCAACAGGATGAAAAACACTTGGGAGTATTCGAGAGTGAAATTCTCCGTAAACTTTATGGTACTGTTAAAAAAAACGGCGAGTACCGACGTCACCTGTATTCTGACGTGGACATTGCTACGCGAATCAAATTAGGTCAATTGCGTTGGCTAGACCATGGTATCAGAATGGATGAAGACGAGCCAGCGCGAAAGGTTTTTGATAACGTACGCGATGGTAGCAGGAAAATAGGTCGACCAAGACTCTGCTGAAAATACCAGGCAGAAGAATCCCTCCTTATCCTTGGTGTAACCAACTGGCGAGAAAAGGCGCAGGATAGATCCAGTTGGAGGAATATGCTGAAATTTGTTTAATTTGTTTGTTTAATTAATATGGGTACGACAACTGACCTCATGAGGTTGTAAAATAGTCAATAAAATTAAAAAGTAAAAGTACTCGCAGTCCACTTGGCCCAGATAGAGACTACTACTGGCAAAGTCCTGAAACGTATCTCTATATGTAAACAGGTATTTTCCCTGTGTAGCTGGTCCCTTGTAGCTCAACTAAACCCTGATTTAGTGCTAAATTCTAAAGTAGTGGTGATAGGAGTCCCCACTCCCCTGAAGTGTTCCATTAGTCTCATGTCTGGTTAAAGGTTATGCGCTTCCGCGTAATAAACCGAATCGCCATCAACGGTTGCCGATAGATAAGTGAAAGCAATATATACTTTCGTCTTAAAAAACCATCATCAAAACTTAAAATACAATAATAAATTTCATAAAAAATACATTTCTTCCTTAAAGTTGTAACAATATAAACTCCTAAAACTCTTCGTTGAAATATTCATTCACTTGGTATTTGAAATACCTTTTACGATTTTCACAATAATTTCATAAACTCTAAATTTATTGGTTACCTTCGAACGTCCCGTCAAGCGTAAATACAACATTAATAAAAATCCTTTATCTCTTCCCATATAACCATTTTATGTCTCATCTTGTGTTGTGCAAGAGTAACTCTTTTCCATGCTAAAGATTTCATCTTCTGCTCCCTGGTAACGTGTATTTGCTGAACATCACACTCATTATTTATGTTCTCTATGTGAGTGTATACTATTTTAGTCCTTTTCTGGAGCAGGGGAGTACATAAAACATATTTTAGCTGTTAAATTTGTAGCTATTTTTCGTAACATGTCAAGCGGAATAATCATTCATAGTAGGTGTGTAGTTGAGAGTTTATGAGCACGGACGCGTGGGATAAAGATCAGATGTGGTGGGCATTAAAAATGTCCCGTAATAAAATATTTTTGCCAAAGTTTTGTCACAAGCAATTTTGTGATACAAATTAGTAGAGATATAAATTGGAGAAATGTTGTTGTAATTTATGTTTATCAAGCGAATGCGTCATCAGTTTATTGTTCTTTGAATTTCTTGACTCTGATGTGTTTCAAAACTAAATCGATATTACGTACATAAGTCAATATTTTATTTCAGAAAACCAAAACCAGCCAATCCTAATGTTAAGGTTTTGTTCGTAACATCCCATCAAAGGATTGGGGAGAGCTGCTCCCAATCAGTGAGATGTGCGCTCTTTAGTTTTTACACTCACTGATTGGGACCTTCAATTGCACACCGGCTGCGAACGGTATTTCATGAATAAGTACTCGATAGTGTAGCCATCTCTAAGCTAGGTGACCGTCGTCGAAAGAAATGTAAGATGGTCTGAGCAGGGATCGAACCCACATTCTCATGTGCAAGAGCCACGCACACTAACCATTGTACTACAGACGGTGATACACACAGAAAGTATTAGATAGCTCAATTGGATTTCAGGGAAAGCGCACACACAGAGAAGAGATTCGCTGTCACAACTAAATTTACAGCCAACTAAAATTTGGTCACCAATATTTATGTTCCGTATTACCAAATATTGTGCGTATCAATTGATTTGTAATTCAGCTTTGGCTGCAAGAATTGAAATATTTAGTTGAAGCCACATAAACAATAAATAAATGTGATCTGTCAATCGAGTTTTTCTTCTAGCAATTAAATTATCCTGTAGTGGTGAAAATTCTATTAGTTGATTCAACGAAAAATGTACAAACGAATTCAGTTGTACCAAATAATACATATACTGGTATGCTCAACTAATAGTTCAGATAGTTTGTATCAGGCTCACTCAAAAAATATCTTGCATATATCCGATAATTTGAATTATAATGATAAAGTGTGTATCTTAGGTGATTTTAATCTTGATAATATTTGTTGGTCTGAGGTTCAAAATACTAATAAATTTCTTCCTTGTAATGTTAATAAATCATTTGTAATTGAATTTATTGATGCATTGCTTAGTATTGGTCTGCAACAAATTAATAAAGTTTTTAATAACTTAAGGCGATTATTAGACTTAGTCTTTGTTAGTAATGATTTGTGGTTTTCTGCAGTTAAGAACAACTTTCCTGTTTCTCCTGAAACTGTTCATCATTCTGCAATTTGTATTAACTTACAATTTTATAATTTTTGATGTGTTAACATCTATAGCGGCGTATAGGGACTAAATCTATCAAAGTCAGATTTTATGCTGCTGCTAAAACCAGATTTTATGCTGCTGCTAAAACCAGATTTTCTGCGACTGCGAAAGAGAATAATGACGTGTTAAACAAAAATGAGCGAGCAAGAGAGCAATGAAAGAGTGGTGTGGCAGGGGTGAGGCAAACGAAATTGTGTATATAGCGTATGTATTAACTTAATAATGGATGTATGTACATGTGTCTGTTGCTGTTGTTGAACGGAGATATAAAGCATAGCCACGCAAAATTTCGTTTGCATGGGCTTGCGCAGTCGACGTTATGGTGACACACTAGTACATCAGCTACTTCGTACAAAGTATGTGTGATGTTGTGTGTTTGGCTGATTCGTTGCCGTTGATATGGCAAACATGTGGTTATGTGACCCACGTATACGTCAGCTACTTCGGACAAAGTATGTGTGATGTTGTGTGTTTGGTTGTTTCGTTGTTGTTGCTATGGCCAAACAAAGCGAGTCATTTGATGTTCAGCATTGCCCGGTGTATACAAAAAAACTATTATTTTTTATTTTCCAATGTAACATTTACCAATGTGTTCATAGAAATCGAACAGGTACCGTGTAGCAAAAAGGTGTTAACACATCATCCGTGAGTTCGAACACTCATTGATTTTTTTTAAATCTCACTCTCCAGCGTTAGCTATTGATTTTGACTATAATTCATGTAACTTCAATTCATTAAATGTATTGTCTTCAGACATTGACTGGTTTTCTGTTTTAGATAGTAATATTGTTGCTATTTGTTATGAAGAGTTTTTAAAAAAAAAGTAAATTTCTTTACTTTTTAAATGTATAAGGAGTTGTTTCGAGCTTGGCACAAGAAGCGGTTGATTTTTTTAAGACTTTGTTTGAATTGAACTTCACGAAACATATTAGTTTAAATAATTTTGATAATTTGGGTCTTTTAATATTTGTGATTGGGTCTTTTAATATTTGTGATGAGGATATTTCATTTGCCACCTCTAAGCTTAAAAATTCTTTCAAACCTTTTTTGGTTGCTCAACTTTTTTGGTTGCTCTAACAATTTTGTTTCAAAAATCACTTTCTTCTGGATATTTTCTTCAGAAGTGGAAATCTTCGACAGTTTTTCTAGTTCTTAAATATGGAGATAAAACCTTAGTTACTAACTATATGCCTATTTCAAAATTGCCTAATATTGCTAAAGTTTTTGAACATATTGTGCATGAAGAATCATGTTTTTTTAATTTAGAGACATATTAACTCAAGTCAGCATGGCTTCGTGTCTGGACGTTCTACAACCACTAATTTAGCGATTTTTTCCAGTTTTTGTATAAATGAATTAGAAAGTGGTGTTCAAGTTGACACGATATACACGGATTTTGATAGAATTCGCCATGATAATCTTTTATTTAAGCTTTATATGTTTGGTTTCATTCTAAGGTTTTAAATTGGTTGAGTTCGTATTAATCTAATCGGGTATGTACCGGATCTGTTGATGGTTATTATTCAAGTTCTTATTTCCCTACCTCTGGTGTTCCGCAAGGAAGTATTCTAGGCCCATTACTGTTTAATATTTTTGTAAATGATATTGGCATGTGTTTAAAAAATTCGCAACATCTTATGTATGCGGATGATTTAAAAATTTTTAATTCATTCCGTACCTTAAATGACGTCGCTTTGTTACAGGAAGATTTGGATAGAATTGCTACTTGGGCAAAAGTTATTGATTTGCCATTCAATACTAAAAAATGTTTTAAGTTTAGAGCTTCTATTAATTTTTCATATCACATTTATTGTCAAAACTTGGATGAAATTTTTGAGTATTCTGATTTGGGTGTAGTTTTAGATTTCAAATTTTCATTCAGAAGTCACCTAGATTTCATCATCTCTAAAGCATACTCGATGTTTTACTTTATTCGCAGGGAATATTTCTAAATTTTCTGATCCTTACACAAAAAGGCGTTGTTTTCTGATTTTTTCCAATCCAAGCTCGAGTATGCATCGATTATTTGGAATCCAGTTGCAGCAATTCACTCCTTGCGGATTGAAAAAGTACAGATAGTTTTCTTAAAGTTTACCTTATTTTCACTAAATTTTACTTTACCTTTACCAACATATGAAAGTCGCTGTGCACTTATTTCGTTAAAAACTTTAGATGCCAGATGGAAAATAGCGTCTATTATGTTTCTCCATGGCATTGTTTCAGGATCTATTGATAGTCCAATGTTACTTTCACTTAAACCCTTTAATGCTCCATCTCGCTCTTTCTGTCATATGTATACATTTAATATAGAATTTCATTCGACAAATTATGTTTCCAATGAGCCTATTAACAGATCCATGAAATTTTTAATTCATTGACTTTTGTCTGCCTCAAGTAATTGTAGACAACTACCATATAATTTAATTAATTAGTTAAGTTTATTTTGTTATTCTTTTTAAATAGTTATGTAATATATTTGCTGGTCTGTAAGGATATAATTCCATAGACTTAAATAAACGAAATGAAATGAAACGAAATTTAATGGCTGTCACAACCATTTGGTGGTGTTTCAACCCATTATGCATTTTATACCAAAAAAGTAAAAAAAAATATTATTTTATTAAAATTGTGTATTTTATATTTAAATATAAACAAAATTATTATTACGTATAACCAGAGTTCGTACTTCGTGCCCATTTTTCATCGAAAATATGGAAAAATTAAAAAAAATGTCTATATCTCGAAAGCGAACGTCCAATCGCAAAAATAACATATTTTTACGAGTTTTTAGGAGTTTCTCACAAAGTGTTCCAATTCGCACGAAATAATTCTTTCTTTCAAAAAACCGCCAAAATAAGAAAATCGGTAAAATAATCTACTGGTAATATCTCGGAAACGGTACGTGCAATCGCAAAAATAATAAACGTTTTACCTCCATAGGAGGCTGTAACCAATGCATGTCTTTAAGACGGCATAACTATTTTTTAAAACAAATCGCTAAAACTAAATTTTTTCGACTAAAAAATCGATAAACCGCCATTATGTCTATGTTTCGCAAACTGAGCGTTCAATCGAAATAGGGTTTTTCATAAATTGGTCCAATTCGTATGGCCTTTTTGTTCCAAAAATCGACAAAATAATTAAATCGCTAAAATCAAAAATAGCTATAACTCAGAAACGGTGCTTCCAACCGCAAAAAAAAAATAAATTGTTTACCTCAATAGGATGCTTTAACCAATGGATGCATCTCATACGGCATCACTTAAAATCCGTTAAATTAAAATTTTTAATATAAAAAATCGCTCAAAAACGCATGTGTCAGCGATTTTTACAGTGCTTTATTTAACTTGCTTTGTTGTCTGTCAGTCTGTATTGTTCAAATCTAGTAACTCATTTTTTTTAAATAAGTGAAGTCGTATTAAAGACATCCATTGGTTAAAGTCTCTTATAGATGTAACCAAGATATCATTTTTGCGATTGGACACACCGTTTCCGAATTATAGGCATATTTTATTTCAGTGGTTTTTACTATTTTGACACTTTTTTTTAACAAAATATCTCCATACGATTGGATCATTTTTGAAAAATCCCTAGAAACTCGTAAAATATTGTTTTGTTTTCGATTGGACGCTCCGTTTCCGAGATATTTGCATAGGGGCGTTTAGCGATTTTTGATTCTCGAAATTTTAGTTTGTGATTTTTTTAAAATAAAAGTGTTGCAGTATTTAGGGCATCCATAGGTGAAAGCCTCTAATGGAGGTAAAAAATGTATTGTTTTGGCGATTGGACGCACTCTTTCCGAGATACAGCCATTTTTTTTATTTTAGCGATTTCCTTGTTTTGTCGATTTTTTGAAAAAAAAATTATTACACGCGAATTGGAACCTTTAGAAACTCGTAAAAATTTGATATTTTTTCTATTGGACGCTTCGTTTTCCAGACTTAGAAAGTTTTTCTAAATCTTTCATATTTTCGATCAAAAATGGGGATGGGTTACCCTGGGTATCATATGTATGTTTAAGTTAACTTGTGTCATCCACAATAATAGTTCCTCCAGCCAAGTGTCTACTATTGTTTGCATGTGTTTGTGAAGGCGTCAATAGTGGCGTCATATTCAACGATTATGTTTAACAGTCTCACTTTACCTCAATTTAAGTGAATATGTATTCTTCGCCACCTGATATCTATACACTTTATTATTTTTTCACAACTTTGTTCATCATTTTCTGTTTAAAATAATAGTTTTACTGTAAAGTCCTCGTGTAACATTCAAACATATCGTCACCTAAACTTCAAAATGACGTAACAACAAAGTTCCAAAATTTTCTTTCTGATTGATTACGATACGTTGGTCTAAAATACACGATTTGACAAAGTTTTAAATAGCTAAGTTCAAAATCAACGATTTTATTAAAAAGGTTAACTAACTGAAGTTTTTGATAAATCTACGTTTTTCCTTTGAACTGTAATTTTATATAAATTTTTGATGCTCCTATATTTACAATTGACTAAAGTACATATCCCCACAAACATTTAGACATCCAAAATGGCAATTTGATTCACAAAATTCCGATTCTATATCTATCTATTTTTTGCCTCTCGTGTAAAGTGACGCAAATGTTGTTACGTCTTTTTGGATTTTAGGTGACGATATGTAGTTTCTCTTTAAAAGCAAAGCCTCTGCTGAAAAATCGAATACACAACTTTGTAGCAAGTGTTTTTGTGACAGAAACTAAATTATGATTACAGTGACTAATATTTGAACACGAATTCTAATATTGTAATTTTTATTAGTTGCATCTTCCATTTCAGATGAATGAGGTTTTAGAAATACGCAAACTGGTTAATGCAACTTAAGTTCGATAGTAGCAACTTGTATTTAATAAGACCTAGTTTTAATCTATCAATAACCTCGACAAATACTTCTGATGTATGACTATTACGAATTCTAATCAAAATATAGACTTTAGATAGAATTTCCAATGTCTGAATTGATGTCCAACTAATATTTTCCCTGTGTGTAAGTACTGAACTAAATTTGTATTTAAAATTCAATAAAATACTCAACTAATGATGGTACATATCCATCCATAATTACACCAGTTCAGCGAAACTTACCTCGTTTAAGTTAACAGAAGATCAGTTTGCGGCACGCACCTTTCGTTTCTCGTGAAAAATGTTTGGAGTTAGGAATCACTGCAGCTCGATTGTGGTAAACAAGAGAACAGTAAGTGGAGACGCTTTCGGAAATGTTGATTGAGTTGCCATATGAAGTTTGGTGTAAACGTTTTTCGGTTCCTGTAACTGCTATTATTTATTTATCTCAAAGGAAACAATTTGTTTGCTTCAACAAATATCCGTTTGCCGCAAATAGTACGTTCCCCAAACGACGTTTATTTAACTTAGATTTCGTTTCTGAATATAATTTAAATAACATCATGCTTTTTTCTGTACATAATATTAAAACTGAAACAACTTCAAAAACGTTTGTGATAAACTGCCTTAACTACGCCTCTGACGATTATCTTGTAATATAACTACTCAAACATGAATTAGAGCGTTCCTTGTTTTATTGATTTCAAAATGTATGAGGTTGAACTCAATACGAGTGACCTCAATCCGACGGATAATTATAGAAACTATGATTGCTTATTTTTGTCCTTCTCGCTATGAGTCCTCTCAATTAAATACAGCGATACCAGTCAAATTATCTTCCATCTGAAACGTCCATCTAAGTAACCTAAAGCCATACTAACACTGAAGTGCACTTTCTGTACTTAATTAGGTTATTTCTAGCCTTGTGGCAACCTCTAATTCGGCTGCAACAACTTCCAAGTCGTGACAACTTCTAAGTTGGTTGTTCCAACCTCTAACTCGGCTGTAACATCTTCCAAATTTGGTTGTGACTACCTCAAATTCGGTTGAAGTAACCACTGACTCGGCTGTGATGGCGTTTAGTGTGTTTATGACAGGTAATTGTGCAGCATCTACACCCAACATAGCACCTATAAGTCAACGTGTATGCCTGGCTAGAGGTGTTAACCTGCCCGGCATTGGGTTCGGATACGATGGTCTAATGAATCACCCATTACAGAAACGTCAAAAATTTTTAATAAGAAATATTTCCCCGAGCTAAAGACAGTTGGCTTTAAACAATGGTTTATTATTGGTACCTAAAATGGTAAAAACCGTCTCCAAAAGTCGAGTCTTGAGTCGGGTTATGGAATCCTAGATTGTGGTTACATTGGACTGGCCGAAACGCATTAGTTTGATAGTACAAACCCCATCTCTAATCTGTCCACTGTTTCATATACTCCGTCAATGACAAGAGACGAAGCCGGCCTACTACATTCCCCTAAGGCTAGAAATTGTCGAATTGAGTCCAAAGGTATTTCTGATCGCGTCGTCGTTGCAATGTTCAATTCGATATTCGTCAGAATATCTGGGGTACAAGCCCAAACTAAACCTGATGGGGACAGTGCTATGAACAATTTCTATACACACAAAGAACTAAATATCTAAAAAGAGGTTATAAATAAAAAATAAATGGTTTCCCGTTACATCCCACGAGGGGATTAGGGAGAGCTTCTCACAACCAGCGAGCTGTGCGCTTCTAGTTTTACACTCACTGGTTGGGACCTACAGTTTTACACCGGTTCCGAACGGTATTTTGAGAAGCTTTTTCATGGCTAAATACTCGATAGTGTCGCCGTCACTAAGCGAGGCGACCGCCGTCGAAAGAAATTTAAGGTGGTCAGAGTAGGGATTGAACCCCCGTCCTCATGCACAAGAGCCGCGCACACTACCATTGCACCACCGACGGCCACAAAAAAGGTTATAGCAACCGCAAGTTCGGCTGTGGCTACCAAATTGTGGTTCAGACAATCGAATTAAGATTGTCACATTTGACTTTAGTACCTACAACTGAAATTCGGTTGAAGCAAGCACGTTTCATAAATGGTTCGGTTGTGACAAACGAATCTTCAATTATATTCGTTGTGTGAACTAAATTTTCTATAATTTCGGTTGCAGCAACCGAATTTGGAATTAATTTAAATGAAACTACCGAACTTGGTACCAACTTCCGCTACAGCAACCGAATGCTGCATCAATTCAGTTGCAACAACCAACCTAGCCATCAATTCGGTTGAAACTATCGTATTTGATACCAATTCGAACGCAATACCTGAATTTAGCTTTAAGTCGGTTGCACCGGCTGAAATTTGTGTTAATTCGGTTGCTGTAACCGAATTTCTCCTTTATTCTGTTGGTATTCTATATATGGCAAACCTTACAAAAACCAAAACAAATTCTAAAAATAAGATATTATATTAAAAAAGTCAAAATATTTACAAATGTTGCTGTCGAGATGATATCAAGGTTTTTTTGTGGTTATTAAGACAGGTAAGTAAAAGTATCGGAATTATGATTTTTGCGCCAAAATATCCTATCTTGCATATAATGTACACATTTGTCAGGGTCCACTCAAGCAGATGTCAACAGTTCCGAAGTTTTTTAAGGTCGGTCATTTGAGGCATCTGTCATCGTCCGTATATTGAACTTTTTAAAATCTGAAACGACATACACAACCCGTCAGAATTTTTGAGGTAACACGTGATGACCGGGTCTTCAACAACGGTCGGAAGTGGCCTGTAAAATGAATTTATTTTCCAAAAGATTATCCTATGAAAATTTCATTATTTTCTGGCCTTTTATTTATGACAATAAATAAATCACTCAATTAGTACAACATTAGTTTCAAAATGCAGTTGTGAAGCCATCTAAATACAGATGTGGCAAGTGATATTTCGACAGTTACAACCTCTAAATCGGTAGTGACAGCTTCAAATTATGCTGCAGCAACCCCTAATGCAGTTGCGATAGCCTCTAATTTGGTTGTGACAACCTCTAGTTCGGCTGTGACAACTTAAAATTTGGTAAGACAAACTCTGATTCGGTAGTGATGACCTATAGTGTGACCGAATTTGACTACCTCACCGAATTTTTCCATAAGTGTATTCAACTTGAATTAGTTATAAGGAAATTATTCAAAATTATTTTATTATGAAAATATTTCTGGGTGAATTCAATGCCAAATATCAACTGGGGACTTGAAAATATTTCTGGCTGGCTTCAATGCTAAATTGGGTACCGACAACAATAACTTACAGGAAGTTCTGGGATCACATGGGATCGAAAGTAACAACAAGAACAAGAACCACATTGGTGGCTGGCTCATAGAATTCTTAACCCACCAGCACTTGTTTATTGATGGAATGTTGTTCCCGCATAAAAATATATTCAAGTATACATGGAAATCACCCAATCACCAAACCTGGAATCAAATTGCCCATTTTCTGGTGAGCACAACGATTTTGTGTTCTCTTCTGGGATTCAAAACTAGGATAATATATATAGCGATAACCAACTCTTAGTAAGCACATTTCGCATCCTCCCAACGGTTGCCAACCATATTATAAATTATAAAATACTTACAGACCATCTGCAGAACCGATTCATATAAATGTTGCACTATCATCATTTTACGAGCCAATGTGACATAGATGTGTCTAAATACCTGGGCAAGTGTTGTTCGAACGTTGAATAAAATTGCAAAGGAGGCCCTTGAAGAGAAATGGGTTATAATAAACCTTAAATTAATGCAGAACCCTGGATCGAAAATAAACATTTTCCATCGAAGGATCACAGGAGTGCTGTCACAATCAGTACGCTGATTGGGAAAGACAGTTTATCACCGGTTCCGCACGGTGTTTTGAAAAGGCAATTTCTAGATAGTGTCGCTATCACAAATTGTGACAGACTTCTCAGTGACCAAGGCGAGGAGTGGTCACGAACAGTGACCGAATCCGCATTCTCAAGTAAAAGATTTGAACAAACTAACCATTGCTACACCGACGACCACTGGTGGAATAAGAGCGGATCAATAATTCGTTGACTTTTTGAATGAAACACAGTTTTTTTTGAAAAAAAAAATTACCTTTCAACATAAGCTCCTTTTAGCTCAATACACTTAGTTCAACGTTCCTCCAATTTTTGTATCCGTTCCAAAAAATAGGATTTTTCGAGGTTCATAAAATAGGAATTTTTTTGATTAATAATTTCATCGTTGGAGCTAAACTCTTCCACCGAGCCATTTCTTTAGGTGTGGTAATAGGAAACAGGAAATATGGTGGATGATGTACCAATTCGTAACCCAATTCCAACAACTCCAAACAATCCTTTGACGTTGTCACACGATTACGTTTATGGTGAATTGAGAGCAAACGCGGCACCCATCTTGCAGACAGCTTTCTTAAACCCAACTGATCATTTAAAATCGAAACCACACAATCTCAAGCACTTTTACTCTTCGATCGGGCAACACCATATCGTGGATTTTTTCGACATTTTCGGGTGTATTGACATCAATTGGCCGTCCAGAACATTCAGCGTCATTTGTACTTGTGCGACCACAACGAAAGTACGTAAACCACTTTTTACCATTAAAATCGATGGTGCAGAGTCCCCATAGTATTTATCAAGCTTTTCCTTGGTTTAATTGACGGTATTTTTTCGCGGTATTTTTTCACACAGAAAAAAAGTTATTACGTTTTGTTTTTGTAGCACGATTCGCGAGCAACTCTGTACTTGGAAGGTCCAAATGTTTATGAATCGGTGTCTGAGGTAAATGATTGCTATCTACGTGTCTAACAGCATTTATATTGAAGAACTTTGATAACACACAAGTAACAGCCCCATTCAATGGTTATAAGTAGCTGGAAATGGGATTTTGTCGGGCGTTCCTCAGCAGAGCAGAACTTTAATGGAACCCGCAAGTTTACAGCAAATCAAGAAGACCTCCAACTATGTACAAGGAAGCGGTGGCTGTAAAAGGAAGGCAACCCAAATCGACCACTATGAAATCCACCTAAATCAGTTCCCTGAGACAGAACCTGTTATTTAAATTTTGTATGGTTAAATTTAATTTGAAGAAATAAAGGATATGTACGATATAAATAATTATATAGGGTGTTTTTTTTAGCTGCATGAGAAATATCGATAACTACCCTAAAATAAAATCTTTATATCAAATCGATGATAAATGTTCTTCAATTGTTCTTCAATGAATTGATGCCAAATTTCATCAATTCAATGAAAAAGTCATGTAATTTGAAGATATTGTATATCTTTGTATAATGTATATCTTTTTACGTTAATATGGAACTAATTAGTGGGATCGATTCAAAGTATGGACATAGTATAAAAAATAAAGAGGAAGAGAAAAAAAGTAGCAGAAAATTTAAAATAAATACATAATAGAAAACAGTGCAATAGTCAGAAAATATTATCCACCCTATGAGCACTTTTTATGTGGTCTTGTATTCTGTTATTGTGGAGTTTTTGGGGTGAAAAATAGTCAAAAGGTGTTGGCTACCTATTGGCAAACAAGTTACACAAAAATTATAACCAATTTACACCAAATTGATGACAAACTTTCATCAAATTGATGACAACCTTATATATAATTGATGAAAAATGTACAGGAAATTGGTGAACAACTCACATCAAAATAGTGAAAAATTTACCCCAACTTGATGACAAACTTACATCAAACTGATGAAAAATGTACATAAACTTGAAACTAACATTGTCGTTGGATCAACGTAAACTATTGACGAACGATTAATGAAATGTTCTTCATCGATTCAATGAAATGTGTCGTAGGTTGGAAAATTACGAATTGTGTCATCAAATTGAGGAACGAATTCATATTTTTGATGAAGCTTTTTCTTTCAGTGTATGGTTTCACAGCTGATAATGCCAAACTGTGTTGACATTTCTGTTCAGTAAGGTTTGGCAAGTCAGCATGAATCGTTTAACGCTGCAAAAAACTTCCAAATTGTGAATATTTACTTTGAACTGAACTGTACTCGAAGTTCATAGACCACTTCGTCCATTTTCCAGTCAACATAATCCGCCTAGAGAGCAAGCAATTCGTGCAGTTATTGATCGCTTTCGTTTCATTTGAATCGTAGACAATCCTCAAGCCGTTAACGAATCACCATTACATAAATTAAAATTGACTGTTTGGTGCGGATTACACGCTGGCGGCAACATCGGCCCTTATTTCTTTCAAAATGAGCCAGAAACTGTCGGTACTGTGAATGGCGAGCGCTATCGAGCCTTAACTGAATTTTTGTTTCCAAAAATTAATCAGCTAAACATCAACGACGTTTGGTTCCAACAAGAAGGGGCACTTAACAATCAACTCATTGCAAAATCAAGTTGGTGACAACTTTATTTCCAGAAGTGTTGCTGTTTACTGGCCCCCTCGTTCGTGCGATTTAACGCCTCTGGATTACTCTCTATGGGGCTATATTAAGGCATTGGTTTATTCCGACAAACCAGCAACTCTTGAAGCATTGGAAGCCAATAGTCAAGCCACCATTGACGCCATACGGCCAGATCTATTGGAAAAAGTAGTCAAAAATTGGACTGATCGAATGGACCATGTAACTCGTAGCCCCGGCGGACATATACCGGAAATAATATTTAAAAATAAATGTCATGAATTTATGTACCAGATTATAAATAATCTATATTCTACGAGCTTGGGGTTAGATCTGCTTTTCCTGTATTTATTTTCTCAATATTTCGCTACTCCATTGTGTAGCATCATCAGGAGATATAAACCATATTAAAGATTGTTTAAATATATAAATAAATATTAGATATTAAATAAATAATAGTTCATAGAGCACTTCTGATGAAAGCCGCTACCAAAAAAAATTTAATAACTTTTTTTCTATTTAATAAATCTGGTTAATTTTTTTGTTATTTTGCAGATTGATTTTCAGATTTAACAAAAACGGATAACTGGGACACTGAAACAAGGATTTGGATTGTCCGCCGCTATCACGCACTGGAGTCCGTAGTTTCGGTCCAAAGAGAGTATAGGCGCACGTTTAGCGGCAATCCTCTGAGCAGATGGACCATAATGAGACTTGTTACCAATTTTTCCGAACATGGGACAGTCAACAGAAGACCTTACCATCGAAACCCTTCAGTTCGGATGGAGGAAACAATCGCTGCTGTAGCTGCTGCCATACAATACAACCCAAGAGTTTCGACAAGAAGCTTATCTGCTCAAATGGGTATAAGCAGACAGTCATTGCAGTCAATTATGCACAAAGGTTTGGTCGTATTCCCGTATAAAATTCAAATGGCCAACAAACTGAACGCAGCAGACTTCCCGATTCGCTTGGAATTTTGCCAGAAGATGCTTCAAATGGTGGAAGAGGACGGAAACATGTTGAACTGTTTTTTCATGTCCGACTAGGCCAATTTCAATTTAAACGGCAACATAAATAAACAAAATTGTCGAATATGGAGTGCTTCCACTCCACGACACGGAATTGCATCCACTTCGTGTCACAGTGTGGTATGCAGTTTCATCACGCTGCATTGTAGGGCCGTACTTCACTTCTTCGTAGAAAACGGTCACACCGTTACGGTTACTGTTGACTGTTACTTGAGCATGTTGAGAGAGTTTTCCTATCCACAATTACGCTGAATGAGAATTTGTTTCAACTCAGTATGATTTCCTGTTATGACAGAATTGCGACGAAAATCTCCCAATAAGTTGATATATGACCTTACTGCACCTGACTTTTTCTTGTGGGGTTATTGCAAACAGGAAGTCTACAAAGCAAAACCAACAAGTTTGAATGAACTAAAGCAATCCATTCGAGAAACAATTGCGGCTATTCCTGTCTCAACTCTCCAAGCAGTAATGAACAACTTTTAGGTAAGATGCCGCACATGCATCAACGACCATTCATTTCATTTAAATTCTATTATTTTTAAAACTAATTAAGCTATATTGAGATTTAACATGAATAAATAAAAGTGAATTCCATACACTGAAACAAAGTTATTTGAGTTTCTTAATGCAGCAATATTCATCAGCCACCCTGTATTAATAATATTAAATATCATTTATATCTCCTGATGATGCTACACAATGCAGTAGCGAAATATCGAGGAAAATAAATACAAGAAAAGCAAATCGGATCTCAAGCTCGGAGAATATAGATTATTAATTGATAAAGAAAAGTTCGAAAAAGAGAATACAAGTACCAGATTATAGTAAAAAAAAAATATCATTCCAACAATACTTCTGTATTGTATTATCATTTTAAGTTCTCATGCAATTAAAAAACAACCTATATTTATATAAAGTAGTACAAAATTAAAGTCAGCAAAGATTTAAAATCACCAATGCTAGCAACACCCTTACACTTGATGTTATGAATAAGGTGTTCCTGGGGCTTGCACACACACACACACACACACTTACAAAATGGCAATTCATTAAACCATTGACTATAATGCATGGTCATATATACAATATAATGCTTCGCGTAAAATATTTTTACACCCTCATGATCCCAATTTTATATTACACTATTGTTTCTGTTTAAAACTCTCTCACACTCGCTGTCGCTGTGTTAGAGAATATAAATGTGCATGTGTGCGTCTGTATGTGTGTGTGCGTGTGTTGAAGTATGTGAATGTATGCACACATACACATTTATATATAATAATACATAGGTTCCACTTTGTTGATTTCTAACCATGCATTGAAATGGCCAATTGTTCATATTTTTATGTTAGCCATGATGAGCGCTTCGCAATATAATTGTATGTGTGTTTCTATACACCTTAATATACACACATCCATATACACATACACATTTATACATATCAACAATTCTTTTCATGAAAAACAACAGAAAATGAAAAACTTTTATTGATGCCAGTCATTAGTGTAATAAATTTTAAAATACGTATGTAGAGGGAGGCATGTCAAGCATATACGTATTTCTTCAACACGTGATAAACTTACAACGGGTCAAAAGCCGGGGTCGTAAATGTTAGATGATGCATGACATAGCAGTACGGGGGAGGGTAAGGAAGGGAATATGCTGTTGATTCTTGGCAAATGTAGAATAATCAACATTTCATGTTGCATTCGATAACTTAATTTAAAAATTAGGAAATATAAATTGAGTCAAAATCAAATACCATTAAACACACTTAAACGGAGGCACTACTTCTCAATACTTGAAAGGTCCCTGGAATAGAGAAGGTATATATTTTTAGGATACAAGGTTATGTATCGTGTTGGCAAGAAAGTAATTTCCTTTTTTGTCTCACAGTCATTCGCAATTATTTTATTCAAATAATTAATTTTTATGTATAATGTAGTTGGCATTTGGTCCTATGTCATTCTGCTATCGTTCAGGCAATTTTTTGATACCAGATTCATAAAATGACTGGTCCGCCCCACAAATATAGTCGAACAACTCGGTTTATAGACCCATTTCAAAATTGTTGGATTTTCCATTCAAAAAATTTTGCCGACTCCGGAATAAATTAAAATCCGAAGGTGCTGGATCAGGACTAGAAGGTCACTAAACATCCAAAAGATCACTTAACATCCAAACTCCAACATTTGTTGCCGTGCCTGCAAAGATGGGTGAAGCCTAGCGTTGTCCTTATAGAAAACCACGCCCTTGCGATTTTCCAATTTATATCCTGTTTCTTTCAGTGCCCCAAACAAGGTTCATCAATTGCTAGGAATACACTGAAAGAAAAAAGCTTCGTCGCATGGAAGAAACATTTTCGTTGGTGTTTTTACGTTGCTATAGTGAAAAATGTGGTAGATCCGACAATTTGGTAGTCGCTGCAACGAAAAATTTCATACATGATTTTTTTGAGAATTTTTCATTTCGTTGCTGCAACAACTAATTTTTCGTTTCTGCAACGATTTTGTTTAATTTGAATTTTGTAGAAAAATTGGTTAAAAATTAAAAGAAGTAAAGGCATGATATTTAAACCCCTGATATTTTGTTAATGTCTTACTTTTTATAGTTTATATTTATAATTTATTTATTTTGGGGGTTTGCCAACATTTTTAGTTGACGAAACAATTTCGTTATTGCAACGAAACAAATTTTTGTGAAGATAAAGAGAGAAGAGCAGTCGACAAAATGAGCGAGCGTAATAAAGAGGCCAGCAAGAGAAAATGGGGAGCGTGAGTGGTGGGTAACGTACACATCTTAAATCAGTTCCTTTTCAACAACTGAAAGTGGTAGACATATTTCTCCGACGGAATAATTTAAATAAATTTGTTTAAACAAACTAATTAGTTATACTTCTTAACAATCTTTTATTGTGAAAAATAAATTATGTAAATTTACGAGTATGTGTTTGCTGTGATTTTTGTTTAAATCGCGTATTTTTAAATCTAATAGATAAATAAACAGAATGCAAGGGCCAGCTCGACAGCAAAGAAAGTGACGCATCGATAGCACAAAAACTACCACGAAATATGTAACTGATCATTTGTGTGTGTGCATGCGCATGACGGTTCAAATCGCAACAAAATGTTGGTGTTTTACCCATAATTCGGTCGCGCCTTGTTTAGGTGTAAAAAATCGAAAGCCATACAGACATTTTGCAAGCAGCCGTAGTCAAAGAAACAAACTGTTTCAAGACGAACATAAAAACTAGCAATCTAACGAACAAATCGAATTTTAACAAATTTGGTTAAAATAAATAAGAGAGCAGTTGAAGAAAATGCTTACAGAGCGACTGGCGGAACCCTGAACACAACAATAATTGCGTGATATAAGAAAACAATGATGCGGTTCTATGTTAAAGGAGTAGAACTTATGTTGATGGTAAGTACAGACACAGATATCTACATATAAATCTTGATAATAAATTCTTCATATTTGCTTTTAATTGCAGGACCTATATACGACGGCCACAATAACACTCAACCCCCCGACTACCATAATCTTCTCCAGACGAGTGTGTCAACAACAGATGGATTTAATATATTTATATAATTGAGAACAATTTTAGAAACAAAAGTTCAAAAAATGTTTATCAAACCAACCACAATGTAAAACTACCAGTGTATTTATGTACAATTGTCAATAAATAATTTCAAATACACTTCAAAACATTCATTGCATCAATGAAACAAAATCATTGTAGTAATGAAACAAATTCATTGCAACAATGAAACAAATTCATTGCAGCAATTAAATAAATTCATTGCAGCAACGAATCAAATTCGTTGCAATAATGAAGCAACTTCATTGCAGCAATGAAACAAATGCATTGCAGCAACGAATCAAATTGGTTGCAATAATGAAGCAAATTCATTGCAGCAACAACCATACTTTCACCACCTTAACGAACAATTTGCAGTTGATGAACACATTTTCATGGCGGGAACTCACCTTCGATGACAAAAGTTGTTGGGGTGATGAACATTTTCATCCCTGTGACGATGCTTTTCCGTTCAGTGTAGGCGTCAGAATTTATGGTTTGGATTTTAGGAAGCTGTTCAAAAAAAATTCCTCCTTTAAAGTCCCACCAAATGGACAACATAACTACCTTTTGGTGCAGTTCAGCCTTTGATGAAGTTCGAGCGCGTTCATCATTCGTGGACCAAGATCTCTTTCGGTTGACGTTGTTGTAAAGAGTCAATTTTTCATATCCAGTGACAATAGGTTTCAAAAATTCTAAATTTTTGTTGCGGTTGAGCCATAAATCGCAAGTGCATATCCGCTTGGTTAATTGGATTTCCCTAAGCTCTTGCGGAACCGAAATATCAAGTAATTTCCAAGTCCAAGTCGTTTCAATTGGTTTTCAATTGTCGTGTGGGATACCTTCAGCTTGTCTGCAAATTCTTGAATAGAAACGTGTCGGTCAGATAAGAACGGTTTTGATTTCATCCTCATCAACCTCATTTGGCCTATTTATAACTTTATACTCGCTTAACGGGATGTATCATTTTTCAGTAATGAAAACAACTTCAAAAACATTCGATTGGACTTTAGCCTAAACATTCGAAGGCAATTAAATGATCACTACTTATATATACCAAACCGAGAAAACCTGTCATTCGAGAGAAACGAAGCAACCACCACGGGTGATGCAGGAAAGTTTGTGTAAACAATTCTAGATACAGGATTGCCAGTGGACAGTACTCACGGTCCCATTCATTGAAGGGTGCATATCGACAAGAATGTTGTTGCTGTGACCTGTATTGTGCGACTTAATTCAGGATCATTTCTGTCAACGGTATCCGCTACGAAAACATAATTTCCAAACCTCTGTGTTCTGGAATTAAAGATATGAACTTTTGGACGCTCTATGAATTCTACTTAGTGGCGCACCAAGTCACACAATCATGTCAAACTATCGATCTTTTGCGCACTAAGCTGGATATTAGTGTTATTAATCGCCATGGAGATTCGAATTGACTATCTCGGAGCTGCGATTGAACACTGTTAGATATTTTGATATGGGATGCCGTTATAGGTCGGTGCTGTACGGTGCTACTTGCTTTTGTCGAAGGCTGTGGTAAGCTCAGTTATGTCCAGGAACTTTCGTTAGGATCCAGTAAGCCTTTCGAAATTAGAAGAGAATGTTTTACCTTTATTCATATCGTTGATTGGTTTCCATAAGATGCAAAATAATTTAATTTTCTGAACCAACATCAACAGATTCATTCGCTGAGAACACATTTGTTGGCTGAAGAACACTCACCGGTGCTGGACAACACCCTTCTGGAAACACTTGCCTTTCAGTTGTAACGACGGGTTTTCTCTTTGAAGCTGGGGTATACTCAGTGGTCGCCAGGGGTTCGTTACATACCATTTATTTCTTTGAGAGAAAGATTGGAACTCTAGTAATATTCTGTACATAGATAAATTTTATTTCAACGTATTAATCTTCACTGATATTAATAATATTACAGCCAATTTCCTGGCTTGGAGCGGTAAAATGGCGGTGGGACTCTGTAGACGTTGGCGGCTGGCAGATTATGACGAATCGGGCAGAATGTTACCGGTGGCGGAGAAACGGTGCTAACTAGTGACGGTGGCGCGAAATCGCTGGGTTGCTGGGTCGTCGGAGTTGTCACGGCCGATGGCGGGAGTGCTCCCATAAATCGGAAAGCTTTAGAGGCCGTTAGGGAAACTTTTTTGCGCTGGAGTTTGGCAACCAGGTAGTGAGCCTCTGTCTGTACTACAGCAGCGAACATGTGGTCGAAAGCGGGGACTACTGTAGGGACTAAGGTCAATACCCCACTGGTAGGGAACCTGTGGCTTGGACCAGGGGACGAGGTAGGCACTAAGGTCGAGACCCCACAGGCAGGAAAACTCTGGTTTGCACCAGGCGAACAAAGATAATACGGTAACAGGCAGGAACCAAGTTCGAGGCACCACAGTCAGGGAATCTCTGGCTTGAACCAGTGGAACAAAGGCCAACACGGGAACAGGCAAGAACCAAGTTCATGACCCCACATGCAGGGAATATCTGGCTTGAAAAAGTGGGAGAGGTAAGCAACAAAGTCGGGACCCCACAGTCAGGGAATCTCCGGCTTGCAAAAGCGGGAGGCAACAAGGTAGAGACCCCACAGGCAGTGAATCTGTGGTTTGCACCAGGGGAAGAAAAACAATACGGGAATAGGCGGGTAATAAGTTCAAGATCCCACAGCCAGGGAATCTATGTCTTGAATCAGCGGAACAAAGAACAACACGGGAACAGGCGGGTACCAAGTTCAAGACCGCACAGGCAGGGAATCTCTGGTTTGAACCAGGGGAGGACGACTAGCTAAGTATTTATGCACTACCTACGTTTGAACTAGGGTGTCTAACACACTACAACAGCTATGTTGGCTCTTCAACGTCTGTAGACCGAATCGCCCCTAGTACTAAGTTGATCCTCCTTTTGTACACTTAGCGCTGGTAGCAGATGTTAGGCATGATAGCTGTGATCGTAAGTTTTAATATGAGCTGGCGGTCAGCTGCCGATAACTGACTGAAGCTAAGGTCAGACGGTCAAATATTTTGCGTAAAATGGCTGACAACTATGACAAATTGTTTTGCCATGCGTCTGACCGGCAAAATACTTGCTAACAAACGTTCGTACAAATGAGTTTGTAGGTGTTTGTAAACAAAAGTTTTAGGCAAATATTTGGACAGTGTGAAGATTATGTGACAGCACAAGTGCAAACGCTTGTCAAATTTGTTCCGTATGAAATTCGTCGTCGATTCTAGTACATACTTCCTCTCACTCTCAGAGCGCAAGTAGTGAAGCGAAGAGAACAGTTGTTTGTCAAATACCAACAAGTAATTAGCCGCAGCAAAATGTGTTCCGAAAAAAGAGAACATATAAAAATGTAAATACTAGAGCACCAGTACTGTATGAATTTTGTTCACTTCACGTGGTACCTCGAGTATTTCTCTGTTACATACATACATACATCTGTGTGTGCGAAGCAAAGCTGAATGTATTATAATGAGTCATCATTAAAGACTTTTTTAGTCGAGTTAGAATTTTACTGGTATTAAAATGTGTATTTGTATGTACATATACATATGTACATATGTTATTTATGGATTAAGATTTTCAGCTCTTTCGATTTTCAATAAGCAATATTGGAATTTGCTGTTATATTCATAAAAAAAATATATGTATGTACGTATATATATTTTTTTAAATATGTAGGTACATACTTTGTATGGTAATGTAAAGTTATTTCACATGTTCATTTTTTACCAAAAAAAAACCTTTTTAAAAATGAAACGATAACGATTTTTTTAATACTTTTTCTTTTTGATTTCAAACACAAGTATTTTATTTTTTCAAAAAAAAAAGAAATAGAATGCAGAGCAACTGTTGTTACTATTTTTAAAACTGAACGTTGTACATGTAGTACATAGTGCAGTTTCGCTATCGCAACATACTCGACATGATCGCTCTGAGTAAGCTTGAATGAGAGCCAGAGAGGAATGTGTACTCGCTGGCAGCAGCCACAGCAGAGTAACAACAAGAAGTTATTCGCAGAATTTGTTGTTCCTAAAAATGTGTAACTTTTTTGTGGCGACACTACGAATAAATGTTCTTACGTCGTCAGTGCACGTGTACTCTGCATATACAAATGGAATTGTGCAGACATTTAGTAAGAACAAACATAGGCAAATATTGTTTACCTTTTTGATGAAGTTATCAAAGCGTTGTATGAAAATTCGTTTGAAAACAATCAACTTTGTGTAATTAAACGAATGTATAATTATAAGTTGAATATTTAAACAATTTATTTATTAATTTATTTATTGTGTAATTGCCAATTAATGGTAGAAAGAAGAAGAAACTCAAAGTTATTAATTGTTAAATCCGGTACTCGCTTGTAACTGAAATTCAGTTTAATCTACGACGCACAAGTATAGTTCGGGTTCAATGCTCCAAATAAAAATTTATAGTTTTGGTTTAAAGGGAGTTTTTACTTTCAGTAAAAATATCCAATAAAATAATTTTGGGCAGCCCATATTTATGGAGCTGTGGATCTGTAAAATTTGTATATGCGAGAGAGTATGACATAGTGAAGCGTTCCATAGGCAACTTCTTATGTAAAATATGTCCATTACAATTTTGCACAACTCGGTTAGTTATCAAGATATCGAAAGTTGAACTTAAAAAAAGACGATTTTTATTTATGCCAGACGATTTTATTTATGTTTCCTATAACAAAAATCAAGGAATAACTGAAAAAATTAAATGAGAATTTTCGGTAACTCACTTAGTTGTCGAGATATAACAAGTTAATATATAAAATAGGTAAAAATCTTTTAGACATATTTCCATAAAAATTGGTTTTACTGATAGGAAACCAAATATTAGTGGAAAATGTTAAGAAATCACTGATAATTCGATATTGAATTTAAAAAAAAAAATTTTTAGAAATTAGGTCAAAATCTATTAAAAAATTATGAAAATCCATTTGCAATATATATATACATATATATCAATCGCCGTCAAAAAATACATATATGCTCCCGATACTAATATCCTCTTGGTTCGAAAAAGTCCACACTTGAAATTCATGTTGAAGTGAATACTATAACTTATCAATTTAATTTGGTCGATTATATTTACTAACTCACAAATGCAACCTTTACATTTTGAGTTTTGCGCAAACCCATTTGTCTGCTTCGACATATCGGTTGTGTGACCACAAAACCAAATCATTTGCAGACACAACAATATAGAGTGATGTTTTGTGCAAACTCGGATGACAAAATTTTGGTTGTAGTCTGACCGCCAAATAAAAATTTGACAAAAGTTATACGAATTTGTCAAACTTTTCCAATGACACTTTGTGCAAATTTATTTGCGTGTCTGACCTTAGCTTGAGCTTTGCTATTGTCCTTCAGACGGCGTTGTTGCTTTAACGTTGCCCTTGTATCCAACAGATGGCGTCTTCTTGAAGTCAACAGATGGCGCTACACACCGTATTGGTGTTGTAGAAACGAGTGGGCGAATTCCACATTCACACAGTGAGAACACTCGTGTTGACTTAAGCCACCCAATTGATATTTATGATAATCGGGAGCTTAGTATTGCACATGCGAATATTCGGAGTTGGTGGTACAGGTTAGGATCGGATATCTGGGATACTGAATCGGTAAGTAATCTACGTATACGGTGACAACGATTGCGGTTCGGTGTGCAGTATTCTAACTTGGTTTGTACAGTTCAGGTTCAGTGTGAACAGTTCAAGATCGATTGCCGAAGAATGCTTTAACAAAAGATAAAAGTCGGCCAATCCCACTGTGGTTGAATATTCAGCCGGAGCCGCTATGATGGAAGAGTCAACCCAAACCACTATGGTGGAATAGTTAGAATGTCTTCAAGACCAATTTTAGTGCTGGAAAGTAGAGGACATTTACATTAATAAACACAAAAATCTAACTTCCAACTATTTTTCTAATTCGAGTATTTTGACACTTTATTTTAAAAAGTGAATTCCTTTCATATTATTTTCAATAGAGGATCAAATTTTAATTTTAAAAAATTTTTCTTCAAAATAAATATTTGGGTGTTGTGCTGGAATAATGACATTACATACATTTGAAATTATTTCGCTGTTAATAAAAATTATATTTTAGAAAATTGATTTAGTTAATATTGGAGTAGGTGTGGAGTCGTGTATATTCAAAACACTGGAGTCGTGGATTTTCAAATTGCTAGAGTCGGAGTTGGACTTGTCCAATTTGGGCCAGACACCCCAGCCCTGCTTATAACCTAACTGAATCCTCATGGCGCAACATCTGGAAATATTTTACCATCAGCTGATGTAGCTCTCGGTGTTTATGAATGCCAACAAGTAGTAACGGCGTTATCTTTCTAGCTCAGTTGTACAATACATACTTAATCTCTACATATATAAAAATGACGTGTATGTTCGTGATCGCTAAACTCAAAAACTACTGGACCGATTTTGACCAAATTTAATATGCATGCTCTATGGGCCGTGAGTAGTGTTTCTGTGTAGTTTGAAGTTCGTCCGACAGATGGCGCAATATTTAGTTTTTTTGTGTTTTAGCACCGTGATAAAATAGATGGCGCCCACGTCGAGATATTAATCATTGTTTACCATCTGATGTTATAAATACTTTTGAAGGCAGGACGAAGTCTGCCGGGTCAGCTAGTGTAATATATAAAAATGTAGACATCTCTATATCAAACTAGTTTAACATATTCCCAACATTTCGAAAACTCGACAAGTTATTCTTTAAAAATTGATATGTTATACAAAACACCGGTATACGCTGACGTCCTCCTACACCATCGTGGTTATATTAACGTATTTGGTAACAAATCGTTTGTATGTGTATGCAGACACTTCACTCTAACTCTTTTTTCAGTTTAACTTAAAGTCAACGCTGAAGAAGTAAAAACCTCAACTTGAGTTGTTATGACACTTTTAATAACTTTATTATTACAAAGTTATACACAGACACACACACTAGTTAACATTCACAACACCACGACATCATAAAATGAATTTCATGTTCATAAGTGTTGGTAGTACAACAACTTAATACAACTGCAGGAAAAAAATGCACCCCTGAGAGAGAGAGTGAACGGGGGAAAATGCTGTTGAGGAAGGGCCATCATGGTGTACCATATTAACACCTGCGTGAGGAATATCCTAAAAGCTAGACTTACTCGTACTACGACATGTCCTACGTATATTCTTGTCATCTATGTAAAGTATTTCGTCTTATCAACAACAAAACATAAGTTTTATGAGTGAATTACCAGCAACGGGCCAAATGCTAGATGAGTTTTATATTTTTGGGGTTTCAATGGACGAGTATACAGCGTGTATGTGTGCGTTGGGACTGCATTTGACATTTACGTATTTTATAATTATACACAATCTTGGTGCAAAATGCTCATGAATTTGTGTAGGTACTATATACACTGGCAACAAAAAGTCTGCTTGCAATGTATCAGATTTGAATACAAAAATTTTTTTAGGCAAAATCGTTTATAGAAAATGTTGACTTCCATTGACGATTGATTGTAGACATCAGTAATAGAATTTTTTAAGAGGGATTCCAAGTAAGTTATGTCTGCAACATGTGTATTTCTACACGCAAAGAAGAATCTCGTTCCTCCCAAACAAAATCTCAGATAACTGAAGTTCGTTTGGGGTCTGCAGTTGGGAGAAACGAATTTCTTTTAAGCCATACATGTCATTTCGTTTGGGTGAACCGAAAAATGTTTGCAGCAAACGAGTTATGAAAAATTAAAGCTGAAAACCCGTTTGCGATAAACGAAAAACGGTTCCACCAACTGTTCTTTCGGTTACAGCAACCGAGTTGTAATTAAAACTTTTATTTATGGCTTCCATAAGCTCTTTTTTGTTTAAATTTCCAACTTTTATGATTTTGGTTTTACAAATAAAGTTTATTTTAAAAAAAGTTGGAAATGTTGTCTATTTGTCCACTGTCTACTTACACGTCTGTCTCGCTTTGCCGGCATAACTTACTTGGAATCCCTCTTGAAAATTCTATTGCTGATGTCTACAATGAAACCTCAATAAAAGTCAGCCGTTTTTATAAAAGATATTGCCATAAAATTTTCTACACGCAAAGAAAAAAATCGATCCTCCCAAACGAAATCTCAGATAACTGAAGTTCGTTTGGGGTCTGTAGTTAGGAGAAACGAATTTCTGTTAAGCCATGCATGTCATTTCGTTTGGGTGAACCGAAAAATGTTTGCAGCAAACGAGTTATGAAAAATTAAAGTTGAAAAAACGTTTGCGAGAAACGAAAAACGGTTCCACCAACTGTTCTTTCGGTTACAGCAACCGAGTTGTAATTAAAACTTTTATTTATGGATTCCATAAGCTCTTTTTTGTTTAAATTTCCAACTTTTATGATTTTGGTTTTACAAAGAAAGTTTATTTTAAAAAAAAGTTGGAAATTTTGTCTATTTTTTTACTGTCTACTTACATGTCTGTCTCGCGTTGCATTCAAATAACAACTAAAAGCGCAGCAACCTACAACGCCTCAATTGCCTCGAGAACTCGTTTGCAACAACATGATACACATTTATTTTCATTTTTTATTTTTTTTTAACAAACCAACACGCAGGGGATGCCCGCTATAAATAGAAAGAGGGAGTAGTGTCTGTTGGCATTTGCCTTGAATCTCTGTATGTCACAATTGGTGGGAAATACACTAGCCGGAAGTATATTCCAAATACGGACTGTACGGCTGAAGGACTAATTTTCTCTATCGATAGAACAGCGACACGCAACCCACATTTCGACGATGCTCAAGGGAGACAATAGAGTTGGATACCCTACTGTCCCCTATCAACACCATTGCTCACCTCTGGACACTAGAGAAACTCTAAAGATGTCGTAGGAGCACCTGTCCATATATGGGAGTTATATTCCATCTTTGGCCTGATGTAGGTGGTGTAGATATTGAGAAGATCAGATGGAGTGAAGTATTTCTTGCACCGCTTTAAAAAGCCCAGACACTTGAATGCATCTTCCGACACTTCAAATACATGTTTTGCCCAATGGACATCACATTGTATTTGCATGCCCAGAACATCAAGAGCGTCTGATTCATCAAAAAAATCCACACCGTCCATAGACAATGACAACACACCTGGGTCAGCAATCCACTTATGCGACAACAAACAACACTGGGTCTTACCCGCATTAAATTCTACTGTATTCATTCGACCCTATTCAACAATGGACACCAGATCCCGGCCGAGTGTTTCATTCATCGTCCGGCGTTTGACTTCAATCTCTTGAAGACTTGGCCTACGGTCGAATGAATAAGAATGACAGAGATTACTGTCATCCGCAAAAGAGTAGATTGGATTCATAGTCTGACCAAGGAAATCGTCAATGAAAATAAGTAAAAGAGAAGGAGAAAGAAAATTTTCAACACATTTTGCGATATATGAGTTATATGAGTTTATTTGGGAGAACTACATGAATGGTTACGATTAATAAATTAATGCAAATCAATCAAAGTATTGTTGTGGCAACCGAGCAATAAAGGTTTTTTTTTTCCTTTGCGTGTATGTGAACATCCAGATAAAGCTGCACAAGGTTTGAGATCTGGAAAAAATTCTGGAATATTTTTTATTTTTTTTTAACTTTTTCATGCTCATTTCGTTATGTTTTACACTTTTATAGATGGATGTAAAATTTGCGATTTAATATTCTCTAGCACTCCACCCGAAATTGCGAATTTTGGAGGGCTTCTATTAATATTTCGTGTCCAGTAATCAAAAAACAATCATTCACCAATGGAAATGGTTTTATTGTTTTTCAAAATATTCTCATATTTTCAATATGTTTTGCATGAGCTCAAACCAATATTCGAAGGACATTTTCCACTCCGTTTGAGACACCTCCAAGACGTGGTTTTTGAACGCTTCAATAGCTGCTTCCGACGACGAAAAACGTTGAACGCGCATTAAAATGAAAGGTCATTGGGTGCCACATCAGGGCTGTGCGGCAAATGACCCATCAATTCGACACGTATAGTGCTCAAATAGCCCATTGTTTCTGCTGATGTGTGAGAGCTCGCTTTGTACTGATGCAAAACGATCCGTCTTCTCTTGATATTTTTCATTATTTCTTCGAACACTGTTTGCAAACGGTTGGTGATATACAACTCAGACTTGACCGTCCTACGTTCCACTGAAAGCACTGTGGCCTCATGACCGGTTAAACACAAAAAAACGCGATCATTTGCTTCGATGTACTTCTTCCACGGACAAGGTTTGTTGGAATTAGCTCGCTTTGAAAGACCCATACGGTCGTTTGCTGTTTTGTTTAGGGAGATTCTTGATTCGTCATCTGTGAATAGACTGTATTTGAGTTACCGCGGTTGTATTTTTTTAACATTTCTTTGCTCCAATCGACACGATCCTTTGTTTGAGCATTCGTCAAATTATGAGGGATTCAAGGAGAACAAATCTTGTTCACGTCGAAATGAAAATGCAATATCTTATTGATGCTCGTCATACTTATGACCAAGAACGCCTTAATCTCACGGTATATCACATGTCGGTCTTTCTGAAACAGTTCACCCACAGCATCGATAGGTTCCGGCAAAACGACCGAAGTTGGACGAGACCTTCACGAAATGCATCCTGGAGGGAACGGCGTCCGCGTCTAAACTCTTGATACCAGCGATTTATAATGGCTTGTGATGGTACTTCATCACCACAAGTCGAAACAAGCTGACTGAGACACTCTTGTCTCGATAAGCCACGCCGAAAATTGTAAAAAATGTTCAAGCGTTAATTCCATTTTTTAAACCGAGATGGATTTTTCAACACACTGTAAATACAAAAAATAGTGCTCGTAAGTTAAAACGTTCTATGTATGTTTATGCTAAAAATGTCAAACTTTCCAATGGAAGCTCCAGTTTGCATCTAGCAGCACTAGTATTACCGCGCACTAAAATATAAATACCAACCCTATGTTCCCAATCTATACACTAATTTATTGCATTCACTGTATTAGACGATACTTTATAACTCAGTCAAAGAAAAGTTTCTTTCATATTTCTTGCTTGTTGTTTTACAGTCATTGTCGTTTAGCTCGTTGAAGCATATGCGTGAGCAATTAAAAGTTTAATGCATTTTAATGGTTTTTATAGAAAACTTTAAAAACGTCAAGGTACCCGCACACAAACCCATATACACACACTCACTCAAGCACAGACCCTCACACACACACCCAGATGATAGACAGACAGACAGACAGCTATACACGCATCCGCACAAGCATTTAAAACTTATTAAGATTCTTTTCCAAGTAACTGAAGGTAAGAAATGCGAAACGCAAACATTTGATTTGATTTCTCTTCCTGGGTCTGGTAGGTATTGTGGAACATCTAGAATCTAAATGCCTGTATATGTAGTAGGCACACTCAAGCATACAACTTCGAATTTCTGTAATGTTGTTGTTGTTTTTTTTGTGCTTAAATTTAACACATTTGACTTTTCTAATTAGAATAATTGTCGTCGTAGAGAAGCACTTGTACTCGTATTGCTAATTGTTTGATTTCTTTAATATGATCATCGTTAACATCGCAATTCAATCTAAATTTGAACGGGAATTTGAATCTCGGTTCACTACTGGTATTATAATTGCAATACAAGTTAGTTTATTATTTAAATTGAAAGCGGAGAGAAAAAATTGCATGAGGAGTCAGGGGACACCCGGATGGAACGAAGTTCCATTCGCTTTATACACTCCGGTTCACTCCGGTTCAAAGGCATAAAAAATTCCATATTCAGCAAATGGAAATAGATGCAAGACATCTTGAGATATAAAAAATATCATGACAATAGTGGTTTCTTAACTAAAGAACTTTTTTGAGCAATTTATAAAAAAAGTCCAAAAATGTGCTATTTTTTTTGGTTCAGTTGAATAAAGGCACTTTAGCTAATTTTAATGAAAAACAGTTTTTCTTGTTGGGTTTTATTTTAGACCAGAGATTATAAATAATTCTCGATATTTTTAACTTGGCTGTACTGGTCAACAATTTTCAATGTGTGTGTGTGTTTTTTTTTTTTTTTAAATTTACTGTGTTTAAAAAAGGCAATTATTTAAGAAATTTTTCTTTTTTTACCTTCGTTAATTTTGGCTTTTCTAAATTTACTTTTTTTTCGGTTCAAAACTACAATATATACTAAATATTGGTTACAGGCTCCACCTAAAAAATTCCCATTAAACAAGAAGTTGTCCAACATATGTGAGACATCTATTTAATTTCATTCTCGATGATCTAAGCCGTTAGCCTAGACACAAACCAAAGCAAAAGTTGATAATCGTGGGTTTTATCATAATAGTGTTAAAACAAAAGTTGTTTAATTTTGTCATTTAGCCCCCAACCCGCAACGTGCGATAAGGAACTTTGTTCCAAAAGCTGCTCGTAAATGAAACCATTCCTTTGCAATTTCCTTGATGTAACTGTCGACAACTGTTGGGCTCCGTTCAATGTTTTTAGCTATTGCGCGGTTAGATTATCCTTCAGAATGGTAAACATCGATTTTAGTTTTTCCCAATAGATGTAAAATTTTTTGTTTTGCCATTTTGACTCGTAAAATAATTAAGATGTAATAAATTGTAATAATGTGAGTGAAAACTGTAATCAGTGAGTGAAAACTGGAAAGCGCACAGCTCAGTGATTGTGAGAAGTTCTCCCCAGTCCCTTCATGGGATGTAATGGGAAACCATTTATTTATTTATTTAAATTGTAATAAACAAACGCTCCCTACAAAAAATCATCGCTCACTTTAAAAATAATAAAGTGCCTTTATTCAAGTGAACCAAAAAAAATAGCACATTTTTGGACTTTTTTTATAAATTGCTCAAAAAAAGTTCTATAGTTAAGAAACAATATGTCTAGCTTCCATTTCCATTTTAAAATTCTGCAATCGGTTACAAATTCCAAAAGATACAGGCTGCTGAATATGGAATTTTTAGTGCCTTTAAATAAGTGAACCGGAGTGTAGAATTGGTTTTAAAAATCAGATAGAAAATTGAGCAGTTACGGTCATTTAAGTATTGACCTATTCTTCACTGAGGATACTGCCCTTTTCGCTTCTTGGCAGTTCGAGAAAATGTTCACACATCCCCACTACAGCGTGATTTCGCAACTGACGACACGGCCTCGATTTTGCCACTACTTTGACGTGGTATATACTGTCAAAAACTGGGAAACTGATTGATACCAAGTGACGTTGGGTAAACCCCAGCTCCCACACCACTATTCGTCTTAGATCAAACCGTAAAAATTTCTCTATCAGCATCCTGCAACAGTGTATAATTTCTCCAATCTTCTCTATGTTTTTTCGGTTTCTGAAGTTTTTCCGGAAGTTTATCTTTAAACTAGCGTAGTCAGTTTTTCAGGTATGACCTCACTAGGCAAAATGCACAGAATCCTACTATGCCCATAGATTCGTTACGTCCAACATTCCCACTCTCTACTCCACCGAAAATTTTTGGCCGCTACATCATAGTGGGAACTGCAGAGGGGTATGTCCGTTATGTCCCTGTGAGGTAAACGGCTGCACTTCTCTGTACTGTTGGTAGTTTTCTATCTTTCTCCAAAGCCGGCCACCATTCCGATACTCCATAGGCCAGAACGAATATAACCACCGCCGTGAACATCCATAATACTATCCTCGGGTTTAGAATCCATGTTCTCCCAAATGTTTTCTTGCAAGCGTAGAAGTCACTTTGCGGCTTCTTAACTCTGTGTTCAATGTTAAGTTTCCAACTGAGTTTCGGATCCTAAATTACTTCGCCCTATCGGACAATTTTAGTTGTTTACCATTGAGTGAGGCTCACCGGGATTAGTTCGCCTATTTGTCAATAGTAGCAGATACGTTAAATCCGGGTTAACGCCTAGACCACAACCTGTGGCCCAAGTTCCGTCTCTCCGAAGATATTCTCCATGACTTTAGTTATGACGGAGAGAAAGGGGTCTGCTACCATCATCACGACATTATCCGCATATGCGACTACCCTTACTCTACTGTTATCCAAGTTCACCAGTAGAGTGTTCGTAACCACTAGCCATTGTAGTGGTGAACAAGGGGCGTTCTCCTACAGGTTGACTAGTGGCCGATCCCTCACTCCACTGAGCGCTTATCTATCCGTTCCCTAGAATTGCGTCTATCCAACTCACAATAGACCTGTTGATATTCATATATTTTAGGGCTTGGATAATACTTTCAGTTTTGATATTGTTAAATGCGTCCTCCATATCCAGGTCCTTTTGACCTTTCCAAAGTTTTTCGTGTACCGCTGTTTCCGTCTACTTTCTCTTCATATATGCATGCTGGCTGTTCGGTAGACCACTATTCATCAAATATTCATATTCTAGAGTCTTGTCTTGAGTATAAATGCTGAGAGGCTTTATTGTTCTGAAATACTTCACAGATTCATGGACGCTCTTCCCAGCCTTAGGGATGAATATCACTTTCACCCTTCTCCAATTTTCTGGGATGTAATTTAATCGTGGACTGGCTGTGTATAATACCCTGACCCAGCGGGGAATCTAACTTTATTGCCTTCTATAACATAATTGGAATTATTCCATCAGGACCTAGCTGTTTGTACGGCGAATAACTATTCATGGTCCACACAATTTTGTCGATATTGATCATCTGCAGTATCATCGTCTTATACAGGGTGGGTGGCTGATGAAAGCCGCTACCAAAAAAAAAAGTTAATAACTTTTTTCTATTTAATGAAACTGGTTAATTTGTTTTATTTTGCAGATTGACTTTTAGATTTAACAACAATGGATAACTGGGACACTGAAACAAGAATTTGGATTGTCCGCCGCTATCACGCACTGGAGTCCGTAGTTTCGGCCCAAAGAGAGTATAGGCGCACGTTTGGCGGCAATCCTCCGCGCAGATGGACCATAATGAGACTTGTTAACAATTTTTCCGAGCACTGAACAGTCAACAGAAGACCTTACCATCGAAACCCTTCAGTTCAGACGGAGGAAACAATCGCTGCTGTAGCTGCTGCTATACAAAACAATCCAGGAGTTTCGAAAAGAAGCTTATCTGCTCAAATGGGTATAAGCAGACAGTCATTGCAGTCAATTATGCACAAAGATTTGGACTAATTCCCATACAAAACTCAAATGGCCAACAAACTGAACGCAGCAGACTTCCCGATTCGCTTGGAATTTTGCCAGAAGATGATTCAAATGGTGGAAGAGGACGGAAATATGTTAAACTGTATTTTCATGTCTGACGAGGCCCATTTCGATCTAAACGGCAACGTAAACTAACACAATTGTTGAATATGGAGTGCTTCCAACCCACAGATACTCCATGAGACGGAATTGCATCCACTTCGTGTCACAGTGTGGTGTGCAGTTTCATCACGCTGCACACTGTTACGGTCACACCGTTACAGAGACCGTTACTTGAGCATGTTGAGAGAGTTTTTCTATCCAGAATTACGCCGAATGAGAATTTCTTTCAACTCTGTGTGGTTTCAGCATGATGGTGCAACTCCTCACATAGCCCGGCCTGTTATGACAGAATTGCGACGAAAATTTCCCAATAAGCTGATATCCAGAAACTCCACATTCCGTTGGCCCCCTAGGTCGTCTGACCTTACTGCACCCTACTTGTTCTTGTGGGATTATTGCAAACAGGAAGTCTACAAAGCAAAACCAACAAATTTGAATAAACTAAAGCAATCTATTCGAGAAACAATTGCGGCTATTCCTGTCTCAACTGTCCAAGCAGTAATGAACAAATTGTTGGTAAGATGCCGCACTTGGATCAACGAGCACGAGGGGGGCTTTTAAAAACTAATTAAACTATTTAAACTAAACTAATTAAGCTATATTTAATAAAATTGAATGAGCTTTAAGACGAATAAAAGAAAAATGAATTCCATACACTGACAAAAAAGTTTTTTGAGATTCTTAATGTAGCAATATTCATCGGCCACCCTGTAAGTCTGTAATTCTGACGTTTATTTACATTTGTTTGACCAACATTTCTTCCCTATTCGCTTTTAAATTTATTGACGCGCAATTTGGCGCTATTTTATTCAATGACATCCGTTTTACAGTAAAACAAATTGTAAAGGTGGAACTGGAATTTTCTTATAAGACGCTGACAATAATTTTGTCTAAGGCAATTTTCTGAAAGTTGTTGAGTTTGCTTTGGGAAAAAAGATATATAAAAAAATAAGGCAAATTTTTAGAAAATGTTGGTGGTACAACGGGTTAGTGTGCGCGGTTGTTGTTCGAGACAACGTGGATCCCTGCTCTGACCACCTTAAACTTCTTTCGATGACGGCCACCTCGCTTAGTGACGGCGACACTATCGAGTAATAAGCCATTATTAAATAGCTTATCAAAAAACCGTTCGGAACCGGTGTAAAACTATTGGTCCCAATTAGTGAGTAACAACTGGAAAGCGCACAGCTCCGTGAATGTGAGAAGCTCTCCCCTGGCCCTTCATGGGATATAATGGGAAAATATTTATTTATTTACGAAATTTTGTTGGGAATGTAAATTTTTGCCCCGAAATTTGTTAAAAATTCCCGAGTTTGATCGTAGCGAAACTTAAAGATAGTAGAAATACTGGCATGGAAATGTTAGTATTCGCAAGGTGAGGAAAATACCCTGTTAATGAAGACATGAAATTAAGAGAAATGGTTACTTGAAACGGGGCAATTTCGGCATAAACCCGGTTAATTTATTTCAGCTTGAAGTCCCTAACAACCACACACTCCACATAACAGCTTCCGTCTCAAGCAACGAGTAATAATTTCAAATTAAAATAATAAGTTCAAGTTTAATGACCCCTATCCAAATGCACTAACCCAAACCAAACTGATTTTGTCTAATTTAAATTTCTAAAACACTTTAATTTAGGCGGTATCCGACATAATGGCCAAACTAGTGTTGGCCATAGAAACAAGTGTATAGCCCAGCATGACACCTTTTAATGCAAACATAAGTTTGGCCCGTTTTACACTAGTAGACTTGTACAAGTGTTTGTGCGTCCGTATAAATCTTTATGTGAATATAATACACTTTCATATGTAAATTGAACGAGTGCATGTGTGTGGAGTGTACATATAAGTACTTGTCATATGTGTGTGCACACACAGAACAGACATGAATGCACGTATGAGCTTATTGTTTTCTAACAATGCATGCAACTACGTACGTACCCAGATACATGTTAGGGTGGCTCTGCTTAAAACTATTGTGGTTGAAATGATACTAAATGGAAGTGTAGTAATGATTAAAGAGAAAACTTAAGAATTGTTGAAGAACAAACGTTTCGTAATTCGGGACATGAGTTCACACTGAAAGAAGGAACAGCACCGTTTTGAATTTTGCAGACTGTTCGATGGTTTTATGATTCCAGTCTAGCTCTACTGCTTCAGACTAAAATATATTAAGCACTTCGCGATCCCGTTGTAAAATATCCAATTTCCTTGATACCAGAGCAGTGACTGGATATCTATCGATTTATAACTATAAGATAAGCACGGCTTTATGACAAAAGTCCAGACACTAAGTAACAGGAAAATAGGGCCAACGTGCCGAGTGTCAAATAAACCTTCTGTGTCTAGCAATATTGTTGTTTGGCACAATGGGCCAGGATATAGGGCTGGATGGCCACAATAGTCATATTTATTAAAATTAACTATAAATGTTGTAATCTCATTCTTACGTCGAACTCTGCAGTTTTGTCAAACTCAGTCTGTTTTTTTAATTATTGTTAAATATAGGTTAGGCCCCCTATAAATGCATTTCTCGGACTTTTGAAGTGGGAATATGAGTTGAAGGATAGAGGGAACTTCAAACTTCAACTTTTAGGAACTTCAAAACTACCGAAAATGTGGTCATTATGAAAATCTCAAAGTAAAAGAAGTCTCACTAAGATTACACTTTTTAAATTTAGTGTATTTTTTTGAGTCAGTGCCAGTGACAAATTTGCCAGCTGTCACATATGTTTGTTCCGATTATTAATATGGAGTGCTTTGCGTAAGAACAACACGATATAATTGTCAAAACTTGTGACAAAATTTGGAAAGTTATGCTGAGACCGCTCGCAAACGTCGAAGAACTTTCTGTCGCGAGAAGGACTTTGAGTTGGCTTCCTGATTACACAAATGGCTTCCTGATTACACAAAATTCAGAAAATCCTCATGGGCTCAGAAAATCCTCATGAAATCCATGAGAAACAAATGCACCCACAACGAGCAAGTGTCTGGTGCGGATTTTGGTCAATCTGCGTGATTGAAAATGAGGCCGAAAATGCAGTGACTGTGAACGGCATTCGTTACAGGAACATGATAACGGAGTCCTCCTGCAACACTGCGCATGAAACAATCGATTTATTGCAGCAACGATTTCCACAGCAAATTATCTCAAGAAATTCTGATGTCAACTGGCCACCAAGATCATTGCGATTTAATGCCGTGTGATTTCTTTCATTGGGGTTTTGTGAAATCTTGGGTTTATTCGACTTCATTACATTAGTAAATATTTCTTCTTTCTAAAACGTAGAAAATATAAATACGTTGCGCAGTAAAGTTTAAAAGAATATCAGCACTAATTTTTTCCAGTACATTCACAACTGTGGCATGTACTCTTTGTGCTGACCACTGGTTTAAATAGTGCTTGACTGATATTAATAAAAACAAACTTATGTTTGATGCAGGTTGCATCGAACCAAACTACACATTACCTTTCGATTCTATCCGTTTTGCGACCAACCCAAGATCAACATACAACAGCAATTAGAACACAATAAAATTTCCCACTACCTCGCTGGTAGCAATAGAACGGAAAACAGTTGATGGAAACTCTTATTCAAGATGGTTCAGTCACGACTGGACAAATTTCACCAGCGTATTCCTTGGGTCGTTTCATGAAAATATGTCCATCTACGACCATCCACGAAAATGCAAGGAAGCGAAATGGCAGCGGTTTGAAAATTTTCGGATTGGTGTTCTGAGGGTACTAGGGTAAAATTGTTAAGTTCTGAACCAGTGGTCGGATTTGTTTGTTTTTGGGCTTGTTGGAAAGGCCTTTAAGAGAATCATTAAAAAAGTTTTAAAAAAGTGAAATCGCTGAGATACAGAGCTTTCAAAAAAATAATTGAGAAAAAAGACATAAGAACGTGCACATAACCTCGATATTCTCATCCAGATGTCAAATAAGAACTCTTAAAAGATACCCTACCTCTTACCTTTCCAAAATTACCTAAACGAAGCCCAGAGGTCTTACCGTTCCAAAGTTATAACTATTTGACTGAAATGAAAATCATGTTTTCTACCAACAATATGGTGCTCCACCACATTACGGGCTTATTGTGTGGGATTGGCTCAACACCAATTTCCGTCCACGTTGGATTGGACGAGTTGGACCAATCGCCTGGGCGCCACGATCTCCAGATCTCACACCACTTGATTTCATTTTGTGGGGTTACATGAAAGATTGTGTGTATTCTGTGCAGATCCACAGTCGAGAGCAGTTACTTGCTCGCATTGAGGAAGCTGCGCTGAAAGTTCGTGAAAAGATGAGTGAACTAAACGTGGAGGATATGGATCGCAAACGGCTGCAATTGTGTTTAGTAGTTAATGCGAACCACACTGAAAACTTCCTTTAACATCAAATGTTTTTTCCCTTATGCGTTTGATTCTTCAGCCAAAAATTTCAATAAAATAAAATCTTAAACGTGTTAATTTACAAAAACAACATAACTTTGGAACGGTAAGACGTCTGGGCTTCGTTTAGGTAATTTTGGGTAGGTACGAGGTAGGGTTATTTTAAGAGAGAAAAAACTAAGTTATCTGCCATCTGGGTACGAAAATTGAGGTTATGTGCACTTTCTTATGTCTTTTTACGAAAATTTTTTTAAAGCTCCGTATCTTGGCGATTTCACTTTTTTAATTCGTTTTAATTATTCTCAAAGTTCTCTTAATGGCCTTTCCAACAAAGCCCAAAAACAAAAAAATCCGACCACTGGTTCAGAACTTAGCAATTTCACCCTAGTACCCTCCGACCACCAATCCGAAAATTTTCAAACCGCCGCCATTTCGCCCCCTTGCATTTTCGGGGATGATCGTAGATGGACATATTTTCATGAAACGAGTCAAGGAATACGCTGGTGAAATTTGTCCAGTCATGACTGAACCACTCTGTATAAAAAATTATATCTCTTTACATTCCATAAGGGAATTGGGGAGAGCTTCACTACTAGTGAGCTGGGCGCTGTCTAGTTTTATACTCACTGATTGGGATCTACACCGAGTCCGGACTGTATTTTGGAAAGCTTTTTCATGGCTAAATATTCGATAGTGTCGCCGTCACTATACCATTGCACCACCGACGGAAACTCTTACATATTGGTCTATAATTTCGTTTGATACTCGCTGCTTAGTGAACAACAACCTGAACTCCATCAAAACTCCAACTACCTCTGTGACCGTAACAAGGCAAATAACTGCTGATGAAACCCGTATGACTGTTTCATCAGACGTGTAAGTCCTTCAAGCTGAGAAAGAATATGCAGAGAATCTAACCAAGAGTTTTGATGCCTCACTTTACGTTCTCTCGATGACGGCGAGGTAGTATGCCATTTCACCGAGTTTGAGTTGCTGTTGAATTTTAATCTCCGGTTGGACATAAAACGGGCAGAAATATAAGGGAATGCGTGTTTGTATTCGTTGCAACCAACATAATATATAATTTAGCTGTCATTAGTATGAATCAAACACTATTTAGTTTGCCGCAATGGATTGCTTCTGGTTGTTTATCGCTCTCTCGCCTCTCCACTCTGTTCTATATCATTTTCCTAGTACATAGTCGATCAGCTGTGTCATGGATACCCCCTGATCAAACGAATATGTGTGACATATCTGTGTCAAAAAGGAAAAACTTCTTAAGCGCTTTTAGGAATCACTTGTTTAAGTGTACTGTGACCACTGGAGTCGCAATTACCGCCAGATCCAGTTTTTGTTTAATTCGATTTATATATCAGGAAACTATTCACCAGATATTGTTTATATATTTAATTAGATATCAGAACTTCACACGAAAAATACCTCCTAACGATGCTCACCTAAAAAATTTCGAAATGTTCATAAGTCGTTGTTCGGCAGAGATGTCATTTTCGAAGGAATAGACTGGGTTGGTCCGACCAAGTAGAGCCTTAATGAAGAATGAGAAAGAGAGATGTTGTACCTTCGAATTAATTTTATAAAAAAACGGATAATATGACATCTAAAACAACATGTAGCCAACGATCCCTGCGAAAGTTCGCAATAGTTAATAGGCAAATCAAAATCATTAATTTTAGATATGAGTGCATAGTGCCAGGCATTATCAAAAAAACCTTGTGTCCTATAGCATCCCATGAAGGGATTGGGGAGAGCTTCTCGCAATCAGTGAGATGTCTGATTTCTAGTTTTTACGCTCCCTAATTGGGACCCACAGTTTTACACCGGTTCCGAACGGTATTTCCAGAAGTTTTTTCAGCTTTCTATCAATCGCTTTGAAGATATTCAGAGCGCCTTCGCCTTCACGGCTTCACTGTTGCGAGAGGAGCACCATCAGAACAGTTTCTATGGAAGACATACTTTTGCATTACTAAGATGAATGCTGAATTCGAGATAATTTATTTATTCTCTTCATCACATTCTAAAGCATGAGGCATAATGCAATTGAATGGTAGATTTCAGGGATAGGAGCTGCATCTTCTTAGGGATCGGTCGGACACTGGCAACCTTACAACGCGAAAGGATGATACCCGCACCTGATGAGAGGCTGAAAAGGCTCAACAAGTGACGAGCAAGCGACGATAATTAGTTTTTTAGAAAAAGTGTATTTAACTAGTGTCCGTGTTTGCCAAAATATATCAGGAATTGAACTTAATCTGCGTGTCCGATCAAGGGGAGTGGTGCATTACTTTGAAACACAAAAGAGTGATTTTGAAAGGCTTCAGCCATTTCGCAATGATACAATTTTTGACTAACTATTTAGGGTGGTATTCTATAAGTCGTGAATCAGTCACTTCGTGTTACTTTTGTCGTTCTGTTAGTTTATAAAACTTTACAGCTGTTCGGTGACTACCTGCGTTGAGTTACGTTATTTAATGGGTAGTTTATAAAACGAAGCGCAACGTTTTGGATCACTTCAGCTGTCAAATTGAACACGCCACAGTTCTTCACGTTAGTTGCAGAAATTACAATTATAAAGAAAAATTTCGATCGAGGATAGACAGATGGAAGTATTTTGCATTTCATTGCTTATAACGGATATTATTCGACGGGTAGAGCTCAAATGTTTTTTTAAATAATTCAGAATTATACTGTTTACGCACTGAAATTCTTATTTACACTAATAAAATTAGAAATGGAACGTTAAAATAAATAATGCGTTGCCAAACTATTATAATTATATTTAAAAATTATAGACATCTGTTGATGTTGACAATAATAAACAAAAGAACCAATACATTACAATCAATACAAACCGCCAAATGGCACGTGTTTTTGAAAAGACAACTAATTTAATATAGATGGGGAAATTTAGTGGACATTGAATCCCAAAATAACATCGGTTTTTTGCACATTTTATGTGAATATTGTTGGTATTTGCAGTATTATAAATAATAGCAATCTTAAAATCTGTTGATCTACTGAAATAGACCTAAATTTTTAAATCTTTTTCATTCTGAGCATTTCACTCAAGATAACTTTTTCTGATCTATAATTGTTTATTTTAGTTTGGCAACTCTATACAACGCATATGTCAGTGACAGCATTCGTAAACAAAAGCAAGCGCGAAGTGATATATAAACTACAATTTTTTGACTTTGGCGTTCGCGTTGGCTTTTGCGTTTACGTTCACTTTCGGGACTTTTAGAATACTACCCTTAATTTTGAATCAAAATTAAATACCTCTCCAATTCCACGAGTTATGATTTATAACCACCCAATCCTATCACTTGGCCCTTGATCACCAGTTCTGGCATATTTGTTCTCCTCCCAAGGTGGATAATTCTAGCTGTTTATTTCAACAATTTTATTATTTAGAAAAAGTCAAAAACGAGTCACTCCTATACAAATGAATGAATAACCGCAACATGCAGATACAAAAAAAAAATTATATGAACATACGCATACTCTCATGCAGTTACTTGAGCATTGACATAAAGCATTAAATTCAATGATTTTTAATGAGATTTTTGTAAAATGAGCACATGTACATATGTTGACACATACACACAGTCATGTGTGTGTGTGAGTGGGAGTGTTTGTATGAGTTATCTGTGTAAGTATGTGTTTATTTGTGGGTTTTTCACGCGAATTTTCATTATTATGCCTGGTGTCAAATGAACAACTCAAGTGCACTAAGGTTACTACTAGGTACTCGTACCCGAACTACGATTATATTCACATTCAATTGCAATGTTTTAAACAATAGCAGCAGCTGGTACTCACACAAGTATGTCAGAGACAAACACAAATACAAACAGACAATTCGCAATTTCTGACAACTACGAAAAGCTTAATAAAATGTCATCTCATACAAGTTAAAAAGCAAATAATTCAAAAGAAACTACATACAAATATTGATTAAAAACAAAAGAAATTCTTCTCTGTGTTGGAAACTCGGTGCTTTATATGAATTATTTAACGGCACAATGGTGGTGACATCCTTGAAGAGGATATTTAACTGTATGAAATAAAGAAGATACCTTTTGTTAGATTTTAAAACAATTAAGCACAAATTTCACTTCGACTTGATCATAGTCTGACGCAATTGATAAATTCTATATCATGTGCAAAAACCAGGAATAGGAATTTTTTTCAGCTTATCCAAAAACTGTTGGTGAATGCACATGTATTCCACTAAACTAAGAGGTTTCAAACTTCGGTATCATTATAAAGAACTGTCAAATACATAGTGAAGCTTTATACGTATGGGGCCATGGGACTGTTCGTGGAGGTGGAAAGATTCTGATAGCCATTCACTTGGGAGTGGCCAGAAATGATTCCTTCATTGGGCAGTCCAAGCAGCTCACTACTTCCACGCAGTATCTCCTGGGCAATGGCCTTATCGGAAACCTAGAGTGAGAAGGCGAAAATAAATGAGCAGACTGATTTGGTTGTGCGATCAGTGATGTGTCTCAGGCTTAGTAGGTTACTGTTGTCACAGAATCTCACCAAGCTATCGGGTATATTCGTTTGTCCTTTAGGAGGCGGATGAGCCAAACATATGAGCCACCGGTAGATAAAAACTACAAGAAGAAAATCCAGTAGGTAAAATCCAAAAATCCGGTGGACTGGGTTTGCCTCCCGCCACCGTTTATAATGGCAGTGAAAATACAAAAACGAAAGTGGAAAAAAATACACAAACAACCCCAATTTGTTGACGACCCCCGCAAACGTTATAAGGACCACGATTTACGGATATACACCTGGAATGTGAGAACTCTATATACATAAATCCGGTGCCAGCATCCAATTGGCAGATGTCCTCGAAAGTTATAAGGCTAACATTACCGCAATCCAGGAAATGCATGGCTGCAAAAGAAAAAGAAAATCCGACATCTACTACAGTTGTCATGAGGAAAACCATGAATTCTCTAGGTTCAATCCTGTGAGTGAACGTATAGCCACAATCCGCATAAAAGCGAAATATTTTTATATTTCCCTAATTTGTGTGCAATTAGAAGAGAAAGAGATAATGTCAAAGACATATTCTATGGACTCAGCTCATTAGCAAAATTTGGTTAGATGAATGCATGCCCGGCGATTGGAGTCTCAGTGTACTATATCCCATATTTAAAAAAGATGACCCGAGTCACTGTTCCAACTACCGTGGAATAAGCCGTGCGATCTCTTTAACATCTTAATAGAGATTTTTCTGAGAAAAGCTGCTGTCAACATGAATAAAACCATCAGCAGCAAAAGTCACATGCTGCTCGGGTATGCTGATGATTTGGATATCATTGGACGCACAGTTAGAGAAGGTACTGCGATGTTTTCGAGAATTGAGAAGGAGTCAGGAAAAGTGGGTCTGCCGGTAAATGAGGACAAGACAAAATTAATGGTTTCAACGAGCAGGGTCTCTATGGGATTAGACCAAAGCGTGAACGTTGATAACCGCTATAATTTCGAGGTGATGGACGAATTTATATACCTCAGTTCTGCCGTAAACAAAAACAACAAAGTCAGCCTCGAGATCCAGCGAAGAATTGTGCTTGCGAATAGATGTTATTTTGGGCTAAGCAAGCACTGTAGAACTAAAGCCCTCTCTCGAGCAACAAAAGTCCAACTGTACCAGACTCTCATACAACCTGTCTTGCTTTATGGCGCAGAATACTGGGTCTTATCGCAAGCAGACGAAACATCTGTAGCAGTCTTCGAGAGAAAAATACTCCGAAAAATTTATGGCCGTATAGTGCACAACGGTGAGTACCATGAGCTGTATGAGCTTTATCCTGACATTGGCATAGTTAAGCGGATTAAAATAACGCTATTGCCCTGGCTAGGCCATGTTAGTAGAATGGGCGAGGACGAACCAGCACGAAGGGTTATCGAAACTGAACTCGAAAGAAGACGAAAAATAGGTCCAAGCCCTGGTTTAAGGAATCCCATATTCGGTGCTTACTGACTCAGTATATCTTAAGCTCGACCACTTTCTTTACAGCTCGACAACGGTGGGTCCAATCGCGAAAATTACATAATCTTCAATCTCTTATGACTTTAATATACCAAGCGAAGTCTTCTATATGGTACAAAAATTTTAATAAAAAATGGCTAAATCTAAACAAGGCTCAAGTAGAAAAACTCTCATATGTTGCAATTGGCGCTAAAAATTTGTGAGGATTTTGAATAAGTTCAGTTGAGAGTGTTTTTTTTCCAAAAATCGAGGAATATGAAAATCGCTAATTTAAATATATGTCTGTCCATAATTCAGCATTCTCATTTCTGACTTTAGAAATCTGTATTTTTTTAATGTTTAGATGCAAATATAACGTGTTTGTAGCTTTTCGCAAATTTACTTTACTTGTACCCCAACACAGTGTGTTTGCTATTCAATATAACGTGTTTAAGGCACAATGATAAATAGGCTATAATATATGTTTATGAGACCAAAATCTGGCATTGCTTGTTGAAAACCGCTAAAACCAAAACCGAGGCAGACAACAAAGAAACAAAAAAAGCACCAGATTTTAAATTCATGAAAAGAATGCTTGCAAACATGTGCAAGTTTCCTGCAATATAATTCTTGGGCCGATATTTTTCAGCGTGTGAATAAGGATGGATTGATGTCGAATATAGTGGCACTGGGGCGAAACTTGGTCGCAATTGCTTGAATAGCCTGCTCGGTGGATCGATTATTACGACCACCAAATGGACGTAACTTGCGAAACACATTTTTTCACAGAACACGAATTTTGATTATAAAACTCAATGATTTGCAAGCCTTGTTCGTTTGTAAGTCTATTCACGATGAAATGGCAAAGCAAACTGACCATTTTTGGCTGTTAATGAATGAGAAGTTTATACTATAAGCTTTCAAGGTCTAATACATTTTTCAAAGTGAGAAATTATTCAGTGACGTTTTCCCCAACTTCACTGCTGATTTGGTGTTGGTCAGCGTCATCCTAAAGAGAACGATAAGTTTTACCTGAATCCCAAGTGCAGACGTAAAAAAGAATGGTTACCCGTTACATCCCATGAAGGGATTACGTAGAGCTTTTCACAACCAATACGCGCATACTATTTTTGCACTCATTGATTGGGACCTGCAGTTTTACACCGGTTCCGAACGGTACTCGATAGTGTCGCCGCCGTCACTATGCGAGGTGACCGCCGTCGAAAGGAATGCAAGGTGGTTTGAGCAGGGATCGAACCCACGTACTCACAAACAAGAGCCGCGCATACTATCATTGCACCACCGACTGCCATAAAAAGTTCAGATATAGCTTCGAACTTGCCTGGTCCAAAGCCACACTGATAACGTCCGATAAGGTTTTCAACAATTGGTTTTAGTCTTTCACATAATACGCTTGACAGAAACTTATACGCAATGGATAAAAGACTGATACCGCGATAGATGAAAGAAACACATGGATCACCCTTTTTGAATACAGGACATAATACACTGAGACTCCAGTCGTCAGGCATAGATAGAATGGACACTTACAGACTGTGCATATGTTCCATTATAATGTGTTAATGATGCTTTAAATCAGAGGGTGTCCATGCTGCAAACTAAGTTCAAATATTGTTTGATTGATACCAATGAATTCCATTACGCATTCCATTTGATTTATTTTCGTTTTGTTTTGTAACATGACAACTCAAGTTCGATGAAATTTCCAACTACCTCAGCGAACACTAGAGCACCCTAAGAGAGGTACGTATACTCTTATATTTTACTCTATGTACAATTGCAACTTAACATTCCTGTGTAGTTATAAACGACAAGTTAATGGCTTACCAAAATTCGTTGTAACCCAGCAAAAAATTTGGGAAGAATTATCATTTTTTTGCATACTAAAGCGCTTACTTGGAAGCCCTTATAGGTATAACATACCAAAATGCAATAAAGTATAGCGTAATATGGTATGTAATGCTTCAGTCTATAGCAAAATTGAAACGAAATTAAAGTAATGTTTATTGCTTACTATGTCTCTTCCTTGTAGACGATATCGTAAGGCAATGAATATGTTTTTCGTCGGGCGCCTACTAATGTGCAGTAAAGTATGGTAATGGATATGATGTCACGATCTCACACGAATAAAATCCAACCTCCCACGACAGCTTGGATGATGCTATCAGAATGAAAACTTAAATCATACAGAAAGTATGACTTTTAAATGTCCTTAAATAGGAATGATTTCGCGACACCCAAGCTGCTACTAAACAAGTGCTTTTGGTGCCAAGTGGGACAGTTCATACAAAAATTATGCCTTATTTCAGAGATTGGTAAACGATTCTCACCTCAAATCTCCCTTATAACCCTGTTTCTGAGTAAGGACTATTATTTGCTGGAACATTTTGTATGGGGGCTATATCTATATTTAGGCCGATATGATTAATTTTCATACAATACTAATAAAGACTACTTACCAAATGTTGGTGAAATTAGTTACATTTGCAAAATCTGCCGCCAATAGCATCTGCCTTGGTTGGATACACTGAAAGAAAATTGTAAATGAAAATTAAAAATTTGTGCATTCTCCAGATGTAAAAGTTCAACTATTTCCAACCTACTATATAAAGTGTGTCTCGGTAACATTGCACTTTTTAAATTTAGTATTTTTTATTTAGGCAAGTGACAACTCTTAAATTTGGCAACTATGAAATTTGGAACCTATCACATATGTTTATTCCGATTATTAAAAATAGAGCGCATTACGAAAGATTTTACCTACTACATTTTATAATTCATTCTTATTCAGTTTTCATTTATATACTAATTTTCATTTACGAGATTTTATCAATAGATATTACAGCGTATTATTCTGAAAACTTATTGGAAAAATTTGGAAGGTATGCTGCGACTGCCCGCAAACATCGAAGAATTTTCAGTCGAGAAAGTGCATCTACTGTGTCAAGCATTCCAAGAGCGGGTTATGGGTCGGTTATGGACAACACGACTCCTGTGGTCGGTTATGGACAGCAGGACTCCTGTGCGTCGACGTACCGGTCGGTCTCTTGAAAACACTGCTACTGTAAACGAGAGTGTCGGTGAAAACCCGAAAACATCAATTCGACATCGTTCTCAACAAGTTCAAATTTGAAAAAGCAGTACGCAGCGAATTTTGACAAAAATTCATGCGTACAAAATTCAGTTTCTCAGAGGTTCAAACTAATTTTTCAAAAAAAAATCATCTCCGAAAAAGCGCATTTCCATCTGAATGGCTTCGTGAATACACACTATTGGGCGCAGAAAATCCTCATGCAATCCATTAGAAACAAATAAGTGCACAGCGAGCAACTGTCTGGTGCGAATTTTGGTTAGGCGGCGTGAATGTGCCTTACTTCTTTGAAGATGACGCGGAAATTACAGGAATATGATAACGGTGTTCTTGTGGCCTCATCTGGACGGCATGGATCTGGACGATATGTGGTTTCAGCAAGACGGCACCACCTGCCACACCGCGCCTGAAACAATGGATTTATTGCAGCAACGATTTCCAGGACAAATTATCTAAAGAAATTCTGATGTCAACTGGCCACCAAGATCATGCGATTTAACGCCGTGCGATTTCTTTCTTTGGGGTTTGGTGAAATCTCGGGTGTATCCGAATAAACCAGAAACAATTCCTGAGCTCAAATCCGAGATCCAACGCATCATAGGTGAAACACAGCCACATCTCTGTGAAAAAGTCATGGAAAATTTCACGAAAAGAGTAATGGACTGTCATCAGAGCCGTGAGTCATTTGACGGATATTTTAATCCACACTGAATCGAAATTTGTCTTCTTTACAACAAATCACAACTATCTCAAAAAATACGTATCTTTATTTTGAGATTAAAAAGTGCATTCTTATTGAGCCACCCTTTATATAACCTATATCCTATATTGGATATATTTAAAATTTTACATCACTTGTTCTTCATATTTAACAATTAACAATTAATTAACTATTTAATGTAAATGAGATATCAGTTTGATGCACACTTGTAGCAAATTTAATGCATGTTATTCATTGAGTTGATGTAAGCAGAACATTGGTAAAATGTACTTGTTATATTTATGATACTATTTTATACATTTTTCGAAAACTTTGGATTAATTTTCTGAAAACTTGTCATCAGTTTTATGATTTTTTACATTCCATTGATATAATGCATTTCAAGGAACCAAAACATTTGTGCATTAATTATATTCGAACTTTTGTTCAAAAATCCAACGTATTATTTACTTTAACTCAATGTTCAGGTGTCACTGCTTTTCTCCCTTTTTATATCAATGGTGGACAGCATTGAGAATACTTTGTTTTATACATTTGAGACCTGTTTATTGTTCAGTCAGTGGCACTTGTTTATGTCATTCATAAAAGTTAAAAAATTTGGTTTAATAGTCACAATAAAACTGACCAAAAAACTACAAAAACGAAATATACATATGTATATTAATTTGACAAGTTCGCACCACATTGGCAGGTTAACAAATTATTTCAGCTCTTCTAATGCTACCACTTGGAAATGCACAAAAAGCCGACCGTCTACCTCAGCCGCCGCTAGCAATTCAAACAATTATATAATATAATTTATACGAGATGTTGCAAAGAAGTAAGGGGCTAAAGGCCTAAATATATCGAAAATTCTAAGAAAAATAATCATAGCGGTTTAAAATATAACGGGTTTTTCAATAAGAGCGCTACAAAAGTAAGTAAATAAAACAAAACCGGTTTTAGATACCAATGAAATTCTGTATTCCTGTGAAAGTACGTCCGATGCCATTATGTATGAACTCGATTTCTTTTGTCTGGCCACCACGGGCCCGCTTGCAGAAGTCCAGACGCTGAACCCAATTTTCGACGGTTCTCAAGCACAAATTGGCAGATACTGCTGCAATTTCACGTTCGATATTCGTACGAAGTTCATCAATCGTCGCTGGCTTGTTGGCATAGACCATAGACCTGACGTAGCCCCACAGGAAATAGTCTAACGGCGTCAAATCGCACGACCGAGGCGGCCAATCGACTGGACCATTTCGTGAGATAACACGTTCTCCAAACTTGGTTTCCAATAAATTAATTGTGGCATTCGCTGTGTGGCTTGTGGCGCCATCCGGTTGGAACCACATATCCTCCAAGTCCTTATTATCCAATTGGGGCCAAAAATATTCGGTTATCATTGAACGGTAGCGATTCACATACACAGTAATGTGCCGGTCTTGATCATCACGGAAGAAGTATGGCCCAATGACGCCGCCTGCCCATAAAACGCACCAAACCGTAATTTTTTCGGGATGCAATGATGACTCATGGATTACGTGTGGATTGCTGTCTGACCAATAATGCATATTATGCTTATTGACGAAGCCATTCAGCCAGAAATGAGCCGACTATAAATTGCACGTAGCGCTCTTAAAGTTGAGGCCACTGACTCCAAATTTCGGTAGTAAATTTTAATAATTTCGACTCGTTGTTGGCTCGTATATCTTTCCATAATGAAATGACAAACCTTACTGAAGAGAAATGTCAAAAGAGCGGGAAAAAATATGTCGTCGTTTGCTGTCCCAATCGATTTACTTTTGCAGCGTCTCTGTTGAAAAACCCTTTATAAAATGTATACACAATATGCAGACTGAAAAGAAAATTCATAATGGCATTATTAATTGAAATCTGTCGTTATTAACTCAATTTAGCGTCGGTTAATTATGAACACGATGAAACGCCCTCGAAGGAAATTTCAATTGGTTCCTTAGAATTTAAAAAATTGTCTATATTTGAGCGGTCCTGAAATTGTGAATAAAAACCAAGCGTTTTATGATTTTTTTACTGCAATATTTAATTTTATTATTTCAATGATTTTTTTTAGTTGTAATGAACTCTCTGTATTATTAACTTGAATCGGTAGCATTCCTTTCTAAATGTTTTAATACATAAAACGCAATTTCCACTCTTTTTTTAAATGCCCGTTTTTGTACCACCATTGTATTTTAAAGATAATTTGTATGCCATTCTGTGAATTTGCTCAGTGGTTACCCTTCATGCACCTACACATACCTTTGCTTGTTCCTGTATTCTTTTGTACTAATGTATGTAACTGGAAATACATTTAGTATACGCAGACATGTGTATGATAACTACTATTTAACTAAAATAAAGAGCGTGTAAAACATTTTATTACATAAAACAGTACAAAAAAATTTTAACCAAAACAGTACGAGATCTAGGAGGCAAAACAGGAGAGTAGAATAAAATGAAAAACACACAGCATTCACTATTTACATTTGTGAGTCGAAACCACTTGAATTTTAAAATATTTCACTTTCGTTTCCATTAGCAGGAGTTGTTTGTCTGCGTATCCGTGTACATTTATATGTATGTGTATATATGAGAATGTGTAAGTGCGCAATAATGCACTGAGCAGTTCATGGAATCTATCTTTAGTTGTGATGCGCTTTTTGTGATAATCATATGTAAGTCTACATCCACGTAAATGTGTGTAAAACACAATATTGTTTATGGAACCATACAGGTGTGTGCAAAATTATAGTAAACTTATGGTGGTTTAATAAACCATTGTGTGTTGCGCTGTTGTGCGAGGACTTTGATGCAAATCGAGTATAAGAAGCTTATAAGCAAATGTCTTTTGAAAACATTTTGAGTCGAAATTTTGACACGATTATTGGAACGAAGTTCCTTAATGATAAAAATTAAACAACTTTTGTTTTAACACTATTACGCCACAATCCAGTATAATTTTACTAGAATTTGAAAATAATATAAAGCTAATAAATAACCTTTATATTATTAAAAAGGTCTTGAGCTTCAATACATTCAGAAAATTGTATGTAGGTTTAAAAAACAGACCGCAAGAGAAATGATGAAATATGCACCATTTCTTAAAAAAGTAAAATTTTCTTACAATAAATTGCCTTTTCTTAAAGAACTACCTTTTCGTTAGAGTACATTTTTGTGAAACAAACTAACCTTTCCTGAGATACGTACCTACTCTTAAAAATGTAAATGTGTAAAAAAATCCCATTTCTTAAAAAAAAATTTCTTCAAAAAAATACCGTCTCTTAAAAAAAATTCTTTTCTTACAAAAATTCCTTTCCTTAAAAGTAACTTTTCTTAAAAATAAAATAGTACCTTTTCTTCTGTTTTCTTGAGATAAGTAGCCTTTCTGAAAATAAGTACATTTTCTTAAAAAATAAACTGTTCTTAAAAAAAGTACTTCTCTGTAAAAATAATGCATACCCTTATGACTTTTTCTTACAGAAAGTACTTCCTAAAAATAGTACCTTTTCTTAAAAAAAATACCTTCTCTTAAAAAAATCCAATGAGTGTTCGAACCCAGGGGTGATGTGTTAACACCTTTTTGTTACACGGCACCTGTTCGATTTTTATGAACACATTAGTAAATGTTACATTGGAATATAAAAAACAGCGTTCAATCATATGATTACATTACTTTTACATAATATTAATACTTAAAATTATTTAAAACCAGTGCAAGCACATGTGTCATTATTTTCTTGCTTAATACTTTTTGTTTTATTCGCACAAAAACAAAAAGAATGCAAAGTAGCAGGCACGTGTGTATATATACATTGTTATGTTTGTACATACGCTACACAAGTTCACAAAATTTTTTTTCTCAGTCGGACAAATCTGTGTTCTATATAGGGGTGGGTCACCCTTATCATTTAGGGTATGCAAAATAGATGTTGGCCGATTTTGAGACCTACCCGATATGCACACAAAATTTCATACAAATCGGTCCAGCCGTTTCGTAGGAGTTTAGCGCCAAACAATTGTGATCGCAGTCGGACAAACTATGTTTGGATGTGTTCACTTTGTGAGTTTAGTCCCTAATCGCGCCTATAGATGTGAAAATACCAAAAAGCCAATGAGAGAAGTGTAAAAAAGTGTGAATGGTTGCTATTGTCTCAACAAAACTGTCTGGTGTAAACGCCAGGTTACCATATTTTAAATACATTTAAATGATATTCATGGACATGTAATTGTTGATTATAATGTATGCTGCTTTTTTGTTATGTCATCTTAAATTCGAACTGTATGCAATCTCCAACTATTTCAATTATTTCTTTCAAAGGTGTCCGATCCAAGAAAAACAGTTATCGCACAATCTTGGTATATTACAATATGCTACGAACTACCAGAGAGTAGTGTGTGTTCTGGAAAACCTCTAAGACACATTAAGCGGAGCTCAACACCAGAGAGTGGAGCCACAGCCGACAATATCAACACACATGGCTAGAAATATGTCGCTCATATTTGTTATGTCATTGTATTAGATCATCTGAAATTCATACCTCGATGGCTTTTTGATCGACAAAGAAATCTTTTTACTTCCAAATCTCATTTACACTTATGTTACTTTCCAATTGAGCGGCTACCGTAGTGAATTTGAAAAGACGAAGAAAAGAAGGTGCCAACGTCAAAATTTGGTGTCGAATTTAGACAGCGCGCTGCCGCGACCGTTCTTTATTTACACAGAATACAGCGGCAAGAGTACGATACACGCGACCACGCAATTCGATATCTTATATTTGAAGAACACCGTAAGATTAGCATAGAAGTTATCAATATATCTAGGGTGAAAGTTGTATAAACCCGATAACTTCTGGCCAGTTTGCTTTAACAAATATTTTTTTGATGTGTTAACATCTATAGTCACGGGTAGGAAAATCTATCACCATTGCTGCGCCGCACCATTAATTAGTTAAACTCCTGTGTTGATAATATTGATTCGGCTCCACCCTTTGGTTACCACCTCAGTGATATAAATCAGCCCTCGATTGCCCTGTATTAATGCCAAGCAGATTTAAATATTTCGACTACAGCGCTCTCTGATCGTCCACAGCTGTCTGCAGATATGTTTGCCACGTTTAGTCATGAATGTGTATGACAATTTTTTTTTCTGTTTGTCTCTGACTAAACTAGAGTAAGAATCAAAGCTTCGTTTACACACATTCTTTTCGTATTCTTTTTTTTTTAAACAATGAAAAACTGCGCAGTTATGTGTAGTTTTCCATGATGTTTTTTTCTTCTTTACTAGTTTACGAAAATTGTTAAACACACAAAGGAACCCACTCATACAGAATACGAGTATACATATACAGACATGCAGCCATAGAGATACATAAAGTAGAACAAATATTAAGATTTGTCTATTTCTGCTGCAACTAACACATTTAACTTTTGCTGCAAACACAAATGTACTCAACATATGAATGTGAAATACTAGCAGCTTAAGCAAGTGTCACTTCTCAACTCAACTTTCCATCAAAGCGTACGTAATATGGAACAGTGGTCGGGGGAACATAATATGACTAGACACACGCACATGACAAAAATCTCATGAGCAATTTTTCTGTTTATTTTCTGTTTGCAACGTTATTTGTCCAATTCGATGGCCAAACAAGAATGTATAATATCAAGATTTTTTTTGTGGTCATTAGCAAAGGTTAGTGCAAATATTAGCGGCATTCATGCAAACGTGAAAGACGAGAACTTTTGCTCAGCGCAAGTTTCCCTCGCACCGTTACATGAGGCACCAGGTAAAATTGCTCAGCGTAGTTGTGCTCAAAACCATATCAGCTGACCAAGATGGATACATAAGGTGGTAGCAGTAGCAATTGCATGTATTATGTATGTGTACTTTTTCTACTGTTCTAGTGCTACCACCTTATTTATCCATCCTAGTCAGATGACAACGAAATGTCAAAAGTTTACACGTTTCTCCATCCCACGTGTGCGCAGCAAATTTGCCTCGAAAACTTTCCACTTTTGAGCAAGTCGCTTTGTATGGGAAATTTGTTTGTTTTGACGTTTGCTGTGCAAGTTTACGATGTTTTCGAGTTTACGAGGTTCTTTCGAGCTTTCATGAAGACCACTATTGTAATTATAGTTTATTAGCCTGTTTTTGTGATGTATTTTTTCACTAATCGTACGTCAAATGACGAACGAATTTAAGTTTTGGTTTTGGTTCTTTACTTTGAGTGGAAACAAAATGAGCTTCTGTTTTGCTGAAAAGTTTTGGTTTAACAAACTCAAACACGGGCGAAACAAAATGTCAAATTAGACAATCAGAAAATAACAATCGTTGAGTTGTAATATTTCACAGAAAATACAATATTCTGCGGTTAAGGTGACTATTTCTGTATTCTTCATTATTAGTTAGGCATAAATTTACGTTAGCACCGACTGTCCGATTTACACCAAAATTTCACCACAGACATAAGCTTTTTTCCAGCGATCATTCGGGACGTCTTTTATTTATTTTTATTTATTATTTTTATTATTAATTAAAAAAACGATTTCTTTAACCTCACTTGTTTGAGAAAATTGCATTTACAAAAGCCCCATTAAACTTATTTTTTGGTACTCTTCAATAATAGACATGACTTTACCTTTCATTCAAGGTATAATACACATAATAACCCTTCAAAGACCAGAGATATTTAAGTTCAAAGTTTTGAAATAAATTTGGAGCTTTTTTCACCAAAATTAAAAAAACTATTTCCGAAATAGCGCACGATTTAGCAGAAAAGTACTATGCGGAAGCCGCGAAGCCGGTGTTGAAGAAAATCTCTAAGCCCGATCGAAGGCCGGTAGCTATACTATATTTATTATACTATACAGGGTGTTCCAAAAACTTACCGAAAAAATTAAATGCGCGACAGCTTGGATCAGTATGAATATTTTTTGTTCTAACCCCTACCGTCTTCGCGTTATTGAATCACAAAGATAAATGCAATTGTGAATGCATTTCTTAAATTTCAAAAACAACTTTCAATTTTTAAATAAATTTTCTTTGAATTAATTGTTAAAAAAAAATTTTTCTTTATTTTTTTGACACATAACCCAGATAAAAATGTTTAAAGAAAACTAAGTTGTTTTAAAGTGAATTAAATGCATTTAGAAATGCATTATTTTTTAAGACGCTATAGCTCGAAAACGGTAGCCGGTAGCCGAACAAAAAATATTCATATTGATCCAAGCTATCGCGCGTTTAATTTTTTCCGAAAGTTTTTTGAAACACATAACACAAAGATACTGTGAACAAAAATACTATGAGTATTCTACCTTAAAAAAAGGTTAAGGTCTTGTCTATTACACTAGGTCACAAATAACAAAATTTTCTCTGTGATTTGTTTCTAGCATACTTTTTCTCATTGATTTTGACCTACTAAACACGAAAATGAGTTTTAAAAATTTTTCTGTTGATTGGTTTTCGAGATACAAATTTTTGAACTTTTTTTTTTAAATTTTTGGAGGTACACTTACAATTTTGAGCATATCTTTCGTCTTCTTTGACGTATTTGATCCTACTACTACTCAAATTAAAGCAAATTGAGCCGTCTACAACTCATTCTCAGAAAATTTTCAAATCGGGTGAGTAGTTTTGATGTTGGCGGCTCAAAAAAGGTTAAAAAACTGAGTTTTTTTAGTAAAAATGTGGCAGAAAAATTCATATAAAAATTCATATAAAATATAAAACGCGATGCTAACAGCGATTTTGGTTTTTTTACGTATAGCTCCAAAGAAAATAAGCACTTACTTAACAAAATCTGACAACAAATGGCGGACTTATAATTTTTTTGGTAAAACACCGAAATTCCGCTATTTCACGATATTTTGATTTTCATTATTTGCACAGCTTACCTACCCAACGCAAACGAATAAATACATTTGAACTTAATTTAAAATAAACAAATTAGTTTTAGTATATTATTTTTTAATTTATTTAGAGCACTACATACTCAATGTATGGCACAATTAGAAATGGATGTGCCAGGTTAGCTAAACTAACGAAATTAACCAAATCAACGCCCATAAAAAATGAGTAGAAACAAAGATATAACTGTACATTTTATGCCATGTGGAAAAACAGCTGACTTCTTCTTTGTTTTTTGTATTCGCTGCAATTGGTCTCACGTATTAGGGTCCAAATGTAGTCACCCATCATAGCCGTGTCATAGATGCCCTGATAGCGTCGTTCCATAGCCTTCAATTCCTGATGAAAGCGTTCGCCGTGTTCGTCGCTCACGTCTCCTAAATTCTCAGGGAAAAAATCCAAATGAGAATGCAGAAAGTGTATTTTAAGTGACATGTGCACTCCTACCCAAAAATGAAAAAAAACGAGAATTAAAACGCTATTTAAATTAACATTTGTTTCAAAAAAAACCTACCCATTGCTTCATAGTTCTTTACCAGATCCTCAACTATGTCCTTATAATTATGGCTTTTGTTGTTTCCTAAAAAGTTTTCCACAACAAGCCTGAAGGAATTCCATGCTGCGGCTTCGATGGGTGGTAACCACTTCGGGAATGTTTCATCTTTCAACATTTTTTTTATATCGGGTCCTGCGAAGACTCCTTCTTTAATTTTTGCCAGCGAAAGGTAAGGGAAAATTGACCGTAAATAGGCAAAAGCTTCACCTTCTTTGTCCAATTTTTTGGCAAAATTTTTTATCAAACCCAATTTTATGTGCAGCGGCGGAAGTATTATATTTTCACGGTTCTCTATTAGTGGTTTGCGCTGAACATTCGCTTCTCCAACTACAGGTTTCGTTCGTTCCGGCCATTTTTTTTGAATATAATGCTGATCATCAGCGCGGCTATTCCAAAGGCACAGAAAACAGCAATGTCGCGTATAGCCTCCTTGATGTCCACACAGAATGGCCACAACTTTGAGGTCGGCGCATATTTTCCAATTATATTTGCTATACTCTATGCATTTCAGCAAAATGTTCATAGTTTCATAGTTCTCCTTTGAATGAACCGCATGAGCAATAGGAAGAGATGGCTTTTCATTCCCATTATGTAAGAGAACTGCCTTCAGAGAAAATTTTGTTATTTGTGACCTAGTGTAATTGAAGATAGTTGGAAAATGGGACCAAATTTTGTTGACAAGTATCACTGAATTCACTGAATATAATGAATTTAGCCCGAATGTCTTTAGAACAGATGAGCAGGCAATACTCAGAAATACCTTACATATTGCACAGAAGTTCGAATATGGCAGGGTACAGAGAACTTTTGGAGATATGCAGAGATGATGAGCTGGTGGTATAACACTCACAGAACAAATTATTTGAAACGAGGTTGTAGCAACCTTAAATTTGGGTGTTACCACCGAATTGTAGTAGCCACAACCGAGTTAAGATTAAATTTAGTCTCCACAACTGAAATTTGGTTGAAGCAACTTCTAATGAGGTTGTAACAACCTCTAGTTCGGATGTGATGTCATCTAATGTGGTTGTGACAAACTCTAAATTGTATATAAAACGAACAGATCTAAAAGTTCGATGCAACTGGCATCACACATAATTTAGCTGTCCCTAGTACCAAACTAATACTATTTAAACTTAGTTAGCTGCTGGGTTTGAATTAGACTTGTATCGAATTCGTTCTTCTCACTAGTTCTCGAACTCGTTGACTTACGGTGCCCGGACATAACAATCATGATAATACTCACCATATCAAGCATAGTGTAACGTGACGTCATGATGGGTCTGTACATAATAACAAACACTCACCGCCATTCCCACCCGCATACGTCCCTGGCCTAACGTCGCGAAGCATACACAACATCCATCAGTCGCACCAACCACCGCGAACAATCACACTCACTGACAACACACAAGCTCAGTCGACGTTGTGTACATATTAGCAGCCAACTAGTTTAATGGCCACACGAGAATGAGTGATTGGATGCACTTCTCATTTGCGTCACTACAGCAATGGTACTTAGTGTTAAGGTTGACTAGACTCAAGTCGTCGCCTCCGAGCGGACAACCAGACAAGATTATAGCATTTTGCCTGGGGTTCTAGTTCTGCAAAGGACAGGAGGAAATTTTGGGATCCGTTCTTTAGTAAAGACGTTGTAAATACATAACTACACAGGGGCTTCGGCTCACTGTTCCTACACAGGAGTTTCGGCTCACTGTTCCTACACAGGAGTTTCGACTCACTGTTCCTTCACAGGAGTTTCGACTCACTGTTCCTACGCAGGAGTTTCGGCTCACTGTTCCTACACAGGAGTTTCGGCTCACTGTTCCCACACAGGGGCTTCAGCTGATGATAACCGATACCGAACCGTTCTAACCGGACATGTAAAGCACATACCGAACCAGCATATCCAATGCCGATCACCTTAGAATCTACCAGTCCGCAACCTGTCCCAGACGATTCCTCAAGCCAATGCTAGTATTCCCGGAAGGGTGTTGTCAAGCCGAGATACGTGCCCCAGAAGATTGTTGTCAACCAAGACTAGTGTTCTCAAGCTAAGAGGAGTGTTCTCACCGAGTGAAGCATTTGATGTTAATCCTGTAAATGAAATTACTTTGTACTATTAAATATCAATAAAGAATCTGAATTCGAGCCCCCCAAAAAGGGTGAACTATTCTGTTCTTATTTCGAAAGGTTTGGCGGATCCTAACGAAAGACTCTGGACATGCCTGAGATTATCTCAGCCCTGGACAAAACCACGTTACAATAGCTCGTAAGGGTGATATCTGGTCGCACTATATGAACTATGTACTTCCTGAACTACCCAACTCTAGTTTGCTTCCAGTTTCTTATCGCTCATTCTCCCCTCCACCCTGTTCTCTTACAAATTGCAGCCACCACTTCGAACAGCTATGGCATGGTTACTCCTTGACACTACTGGAGATGTCTTTCTGATTTCTCTTCGGGAAGTATTCCTGTGTTTGTCGAGATCCCGTTTTAGCATGACGATCTCGCAGAAAGTCTTAACTCCGCAGAGAAATCAGAAATAAAAATGTTCGAAGTTAAACTTTAAATGTGCAAATGGTTCTTAAAATATGAAACCTATTGTTTTGTACCAACTTAATGTTTCTTTCCACTGTGCAAGGGTTTCACACACCCGCTTTAAGAATTGTTTTCCCAAAATATGTATGTCTTTTTTTGATTGCACATTTCTGTTGGGAATTTCCATCACATTATGAGGGATTTTCCAAAATGTATCTCAGTGCATAATTTCACATGTCACAATTGTGTTAAATAGTAGAACATTTAACAACTTTTAACCTAAAAATTCCATGCCTTTGTAGTCGTGCGAGGTGAATTAAGTCAGCGTGATGTACTACTCGTTTTGTATTGTTGTTGGTAATGCATTCGCAGTTGTTGTTTGTACTTGGGGGCTGTAGTTGTGTGTTTAAAAGCTCTTTAAAACATTCGAATCGTATTGTATGCACTGCGCACAGCACCATATGCGAATGAAGGATATTTTGCCAGTGCCAGGATATTTGGCGAGCGAAGGCGCCGCGCCGCTCCATTCATGCAAATGATTTTATTGCCGGTAATAAAAATCAACAAAGTAAAAATGCCATTACAAATTGTTTGAGTTATGGCTTGCATTTAACGGTAAAAGCCAATTATTTTAAAATGCCACGCGCTCGAAAGCGATATTAACATTATGAAAGGAATTCATCCCGGATATACTTTAGTTTTAATGGAGTAATGATTACGTAAAGGAATACATAATACATTTAGATAGTGAGCCCGTGTTCTTCAATGCAAATTTATATTATTGTTGGCGTAGCATTATTTAATTTGTGGAAATTGTATTACCTATTCGGGATGTAAACCTCAAATTCCGGGAACATGCAACAAAATTGCATCTCATTTCCCAGAGTTACCCCCAGAGAACACTGCCTGTATTGTCTTGGAAATTTGATGTCTGTCACTAAGAACTACTTTACTGTAAGTGCCTAGGATGGCTTCGTTTGGTAGTTGCCTACTTTAGTTACCTAGAGTAGGTAACTACTGCTAATCTCAGGCTATCATGGGGGTCAGCAGGTGTCGGATAAAAGGACGACAGAAATGTATGTTAGTTGCGAAGAATAACCAGTCCCCGACCAAAGGCGGCAGATTCCAAGGACAATACAATATAAAACACAATCTGCGACCGACGACTTTATGCCTTCATTTATTAAGTATCTTCCCATTCGTAAAACTCCCAGGAGGGGTGAAATCAGGAGAGTGGTGCCTCCGTAGCTCATCGATCAAATTGAATCAAAAAGCGTCTGCCTATTGTGGGCGGCAATCTGGTCGACGTCTGTCCAATGCTAAGGGCAGATGTTTATTCGAGTAGTGGTTCCTCTCAAAATGTACTTCCCCATTTCAGGGAGTCATGCGTGGCGCTAATCTATGAGATCTGGGTAGCTAACAGCCGGGTTTGTGGGTCGATGACAAGACAATAGTGTCACCCGATGTAAGCAATACCCGACCTTATATTGTAGCCAGAAACGATCTTAATATGTTACTGTTAACCGCAAATAGCGATAGATATAACGTTGTGGTCAACCTGTATCTGAAATATTTGGTTGGTCGCATGGAAAATGCCCATGAAGAAAAGAGATCAATAACATTCCGGGGGCAAGAGACCACTTGCTCTCAGTCCCCTTCAGATGACTCAGAGAGGCGGCGTAAAGGTTAGGTGATTGTGATCGTGGATATAAATGCACACATCTATTATGGGGTAACATTAACACCAACGAGAGGGGTGTGCATACCCTCATGGAGTACGTACTGGGTACTTGACTGGCTGTATGTAATAGAGGCAATTAGCCGACTTTTGCCACCAGCTCCAGACAACGGGTACAAGATGTATGTATGAGATTATGAGGGAACAGAATGTTAAAGGGAAGAAATGTGGCCGTCGGTGGTGCATTGCTTAGTGTGCCCGCCTCTTGTACATGAGATCCTAGGTTCGATCCCTGCCCTGACCACCGTAAATTTCTTTCGGCGTCGGTCACCCCGCATAGTGACGGCTACACTATCGAGTATAGCCATGAAAAAGCTTCTCAAAAACCTTTCGGAATCGGTGTAAAAACTATAGGCACCAATCAGTGAGTACAAAACTAGAAAGCACACAGCTCACAGGTTGCGAGAAGCTCTTCCCAATTCATGCATGGGATGTAATGGGAAACCATTTACTTTTGTATAGAATGTCTTTGATGACAATTCAATCTTTATTCGATGTTTTTGTGATAAATCGGATTTCAGTTCAACGGGAACATGACCCTGCCTGAAGTAGTTCGTCGCAATATGAGGAGAACTGACGGGTTCCCCTGTGAAATGAGACCTGTCAGAGTTGTTTGAGATCTAAAACATCTATGGAGTTAAGGTGCGTAGATGACATAGATAATGTCGCTACAAGGTCGCTAGGGTCATGAGTGGTCAGGGACAGGGTCGCTACAAGAACGAAGCAAAGGGGGTGAAAGGAGCCTTCCTGGTGGAATGGAGGACCTGCGGCTATATGAAAGTAATGGCTACAACTGTCTAACAAAGCAAAAAGCAGTACTAGCATAATTAAAAAGTTGAACTACAGTCACTGATTGGGACCTACAGTTTTACACCAGATCCGAAAAGTATTTAGAGAACCTTCTTGATGGCTAAGTAATCGATAGTGTCGCCATCACTCAGCGCGGTGACGTCGTCGAAGGTTATGAAAAACCGCTTAAAGACAAACCATGGTACGATAAGGACTGTCGCATGGCGGGAATCTTATCGCAGATGTGCAGAGTATGTTAGGAATATGAAGAGATCACTTCTCTGCTATAATTGTCCCAGCAGACTTCAATATACATGAGGGTGTTGGGCAAATACAGGACGATGGTGTCGACTGCCAACCTCCTGGACAAGGCGCAGTTAGAACTGCAACTGATGGCAATGATGGGCTGTTTAATGTTGGCGACTATAAGTTGGAAAGGCGCACGCATTAGGTCATATGCAAAATCCGACTGGACGAGTGCATTCCCGATGATTGGAGCCCTGGCATAGTGTATCCTGTTTTCGATAAAGGCGATACGAGTATATATACCAAATCTCGTGGAACAAGCCCTCGCATACAAGTTCCTCTAGGGCGTAAAAGTTCCAGACCTGGTCGGACTTTATCTATGAGGCTTTGGGCCTGGGGAATCAACTATCGACAGGATATTCTCATTACGACGAATACTGGAGAAAAGTTACGAAACCAAAGCGACACCTTTCTTTGCAGACTATCAGACTGCCTTCGATAGCCTGGACAGGGAAAACTGTACCCAGCTATGTCGGAGCTTGGTATACCTAAGTTGACACGCCTTAGTAGAATGACACTGACCGACACTATATCCTCAGATCTACCCGAACCATCTAGAATGAGACGAGGCCTCAGGCAGGTCGACATCCTATCATGCGATCTCGTCAACATATTAATTGAGATCATCGTGAGAAAAACTACAGTGAACACGAATAAAACTATCAGCGGCTAATCCACAATCCACTAACATGATTCTAGACCCTAAACTATTGTGGAAGTGTGACGTACTACGCTTGTCGGAAAATGTTCGGAAGCCGATGGGGTCTCCGACCGAAAATGGTGCTATGGATTAAAGGTGTCCTTATATGTAGGGAGAAATTGAAACACGTTTCGATTCCAAAAACTAGGACGGATTTTTTTTCCGTTTGGTCTAAGAGTAAAAGAAACACCAGTTTGGAGTTGATCGAAAATCGTTTGACCGCCGCCCAAGGCCATTCAAAGTGAAAATAGTAGTTTCAAGGCGGATTTTTTTTGTTTTTTTAATTAATTTAAATTAAGACCACTGAAACGATTATTTACAATTATTTCCTACTGTTTTTCCGTTTCTACGTCAAATTACCTTTCCAACGAGCTATTGACGAAGAAAATCGGATAAAATTTGTGAAACTTACAGCGTAAAACGTAAAAGAAAATTTTTATTATTTCAATTAGCCAAAGTTAAATTATCCAAATAATTAGTTTTCAAACCAATATTACTAAAATTATAAATTTAAATAAATTTTGAAGCATTATTATATTAGTAATCAAAATAATTTTTAAACTAAACAAGATTTATGATAATTCGGATGCTTTTTTCGGTAGTTTTCGATAGCTTGGAACAAAAACTGCTTCCCCTCTTCATCGTTTGTGAGTACTCGATTGAAGTCTTTCATGAATTTAACGCCTCGTTCGGCAACATCATTATCGACAAATAAATTTCGGCAAAATTCAAGCCCTTTTTGAAATTCTGCATTGCTAGCCCATGTCGACGGGTCAGAATCCAAAAATCCTGACGATATATCGAATCGAACGAAAAACATTTCAGTTTTGATTGACACAAAATCACTGAGATTATACTGGGATATATTTTCTGGGTGCAATAACTTTCGGCCATCAATCAACATAACAGCAGGAGTCTCCGATGTCAAACGACCAATCATTGCTCTCTTTTCTTCCAATGGAACACTTGAGTCGAAAAACGCCAAGGCCACAGCCTCGTGTGACAGATACCACAGATGCGTTCCCATTTTTTCCACTATCTTGGCAGATAATGGTGCGTCGATCTGTGCATATCTGATGCAGTCCTTCATAAAATGTATGTCTTGATTCGGACTTGCGATAGCGTTTGTGCATCCAAACCAAGCCCTGACGTACAATCGTATTATGAAAATACACACATCGCGAATACCATTCCATTGGACTTTTGATACTTGAAACTGTTCGCGGAACAGAAAGATTTTCAGATCGTATATTGCCTTTCCCATAAAACGTGCATGGATTGTTGGTCCAGGAGATCGAAAAGTGATTGTAGTATCGCCAAGAAATGCCAAACCAAGTTCCAACATCTCTTTATAATCAGCTCGGCAGTGGTTTTTGGTCAATTGGGCGCGACAAAATATTTTAATGTCATCACATTCGGAATCAGATATTGCCGAACGAACGGTAACATCTTCGAGGCCATTTTTGAATATTTTTTTGTTGATATGTTTCCAAGCCGTTGCAAAACGTTCGAACACAGGGACTTCCGGCGCGCTGCTTTTACCCAGCTTCAATTCAAAGACGTCTCGTAACAAAATTTCGTAAATGTGATGGCGGCATGGTAAAGGCATGAGTTCGAGGCCAGAAAATGACTGCAATAGATTACAAGCGCCGTTGTGAATGCCAGTGTTGCTTGAAGTGGTATCAAATGCCATTGCCTTTACTCGATCTATCAAATTCCACTCCATTAGCAACCCGTGAACTGCTATGGCAATGTTCTCGCCAGTGGAAGACTCGAGTTTCGGAGCGCCAAGAAATTTCGAAGTGCCATTGAAACTCACGAGGACGGCTATTCGCTCGACTTTCTCTCTACCTGTGATGTCGGGCAGCATTTTACCATCCCAATGAACTACTACCGACTGGTTACCGCTTAACTAAGTTATTTAAAAATAATAAAGTAAAATTACCCATTAACCAAGTACATACTACTATAACGAACTAAATTTAATTTACGTTTTCGATGAATTCAGCTTGAATTTTACGGCTCTCATCTTCACGGTATGCTATTCGTTGACGGCGGACACTCGAACGATTTATGACAAGCTCTTCCACGCTGCAGTTCAATAATCCAACGGAAAATAATGCTTTAGCCATAGCGATCAAAACGTGAATTGACATCCCATCAGTTATCTTCGCTTGATCAAGAGCGCCTGCAAGTCGCGCATCAATGAAATGCTTCCGTCCTCTTTTTACGACTGGAAGATCCTCCATGTGAGTACTTTCTCTCAGTGCAACGTCACTTGGAACGTGAAAATCAGCTTCGGGCTCGTCAACTTCGTCAGCAGGGAGAGTCGCGTCGATTGCCTGCATCATTTCATCATATTTTCTTTTTCTATTTTCTTCTGCTTCCTTGCGAATCTCTGTTCTTTGTTCACGATGTGTCAATACCACATCAACGCCAATCATTGATCCCGGCCGACCCTTCTGTCTTCGCAGTAACAAGAAAGCACGATCTTCTTCGTTTCTCATTTTGTTGAGGGCATCTGCGTGAGCGAAGTCAAATAAATCGTCCAAACCATCCACGAACGAATCTTCTGCTCGTTTTTGTGTCGGCATGCTTCCTAATTCCGTCCCAAGTGTTGTACATTATTTCAATTTTTTCAATGCACCACGACTCTTGACTCATGTTAATACGTGCTTTTTGCCAAAACAACTGAACTTCTCGCAACACCATTCTGGCACTTTCTCTTTTGTTCAATCCACGAAAACGCATATGAAAAAAAAAAAACTTGAAGCACTTGTCTTTTGGATGGAAGTTTGGCGCCGACGATTTGGTGTTCAACTCTCCCAACCAAGAAAATATTTCGCTTTGATTCATCAGCACTTCGAGTTGTTAGGGCGCCAGACATTATAAATGAATTGAAATCAAATGCAAATGCACAACAAACGCTCGGATTCACACTGAATGTATTGTACGATTCAAAGAGACAAATAAATTATTCACGTTCTACACTCTACTGTTATGAATTCGACTGTCACGCGATGGGTGCGGCTTAAAGGTGTTCACGATAAAGTACTATTAGGTAGTATTCACCACTCTCCTAAATAACAAACGCTGTAAGTTTCACAAATTTTGTCCGATTTTCTTCGTCAATAGCTCGTTGGAAAGGTAATTTGATGTAGAAACGGAAAAACAGTAGGAAATAATTGTAAATAATCGTTTCAGTGGTCTTAATTTAAATTAATTAAAAAAACAAAAAAAATCCCCCTTGAACTACTATTTTCACTTTGAATGGCCTTGGGCGGCGGTCAAACGATTTTTGATCAGCTCCAAACTGGTGTTCCTTTTACTCTTAGACCAAATGAAAAAAAAAACCGCCCTAGTTTTTGGAATCGATCAAACTTGAAATATAAGGACACCTTTACTATGGATGTATACTAGTATAATAAAACCTATACTCTCCTACGGAGTAATGATATGACGGACTGTCGCGAGGAAGGCGTCCAACATGAAACTGTTGTACAGAGTACAGAGATCAGCTTGCATCGGCATATCAGGTGCAATGAGGACGTATCCGGCTAACGCTCTTAGTGCAATGTTTCATATTATACCAATTGACAGCTAGTGCGGCCTAGAGCGCTACACGACTAAATACTCTTGGAATCTGGAAGAGCAACGCATATGGACATGCGAGAATACTACAATCCCAAGAGAACTCAATATAGCTACCTATTACTGCACCCTCTCATTGACGTTCGATAACCTATTTGATGTCAGGTTTCCCACAAGAATAGAGTGGGATAAAGAGGAACCACTGACAGGTTTTGACACCAAAGTATTTACGGACGGTTCCGATATGGAATGTGGAACCGGCTCGGGTGCTTCTCCGAAGAGGCAAACCTCAATTTATTATTCAAACTCCCAGGCAAGTGCAGCGCTTTCCCAGCGGAGATACACCGCCGAACTTTTACTACAATAGAGAACAGAGCGCTCTGAAATATTTGTAGATAGCCAGGCGGCTCCTTAATTCCAACAACACTGCATCTAAACTTGTTAATGAATATAGGGAAAAACTTGCCGAACTAGGTCGACTGGTAAATGTGGTTCATACTTGGATAACGTTGATAACCGTTATTTTTTCGAGGTAGTGTGCCAATTCATTTACCTCGCATCTGCGTACACAGAGACTATAACGTCAGCCTGAACATGAAACCGAGAATTTTGCTTGCAAACGAGGGCAAATTCCCTAATCTCGTTTGCAAGCAAAATTCTCGGTTTGATTTTCAGGCTGACGTTAATGACGCTGAAGTTCTCCTACAACTTGTATTATTTTATGGAGCAGAATCTTCGAGAGAAAAATGAAATATATGGTCCTATGAAACAGAACGGCGAGTATCGACGACGGATGTATTCCGACACCGACGTAGTAATGCGAATCAAAATAATGTGTTTACGCTGGCAAGGCCATGCCAGTAGAATGGCTCCGAAATGACGTATTCAAAGCACATCGAAAAATAGGACGACCGAGACTTCGCTGGAAAGATCAAGTGAAAGATTGCCTGCGAAAGCTTGGTGTTAGCAACCGGAGGAGAAAAGCTGTTGATCGAGTCGGTTGGAGAACCATGTTATCCTCATTTTTGTAAGACCCTGTAAGGATGTACTTTCAAACAACAATTTTAAAATTTCCTTTGTGATAAATAAACAAATCAACTTTTGTGAAACATACAGTATATGTACGTAATCTGAATCCAATATTTTTGAAAAACAAAAATCATTTTCAAATTTTAGGTGATGACCCAATTTATATGTGAAAAACGAAAAATTGATAATTCCGGAAAGAGCACTCACTGGCATGAGTAGTTTCGAACTCCGAGAAATGTTTTTTATCAGATGCCCACTCACTGTGCATGAATTGGTACCATTTTTTTTTTTTTTTTGTTTAAAATTCATTTACTTTCATAAAAAATTGATTGATTTGGTTTTGTTATCATAAATTCAATTACAGGTTTAAGGGTTCTTAAATATATTCTTACACAAAACTAAATATCCATTTATAATTGGTATTTTTTAAGGATTCTCAAATATGAATTTTCAAATATGTGATCATGTCACAGCAATTGTGTGTTTAAAACAGCAATTTTCTTTCCATAAAAAAGGACAAAAAGTGAAATTTTAATTCTTTTACTTTTATTTTACAACCTGATGAGGTCAGACGTCTTACACATATTAATTAAACAAACAAATTAAAGACATTTCAACATATTCTTCCAACTGGCTCTGTCCTTCGCTTTTTCTCGCCAGTTGGTAGCACCAAGGATACGGTCGGATTCTTCTGCCTGGTATTTTCAGCGGAGTCTTGGTCGTCCTCACATCCCACTTCCATCGGCTACGTTGTCGAAAACCTTTCGCACTGGCTCATCTTCATCTATTCTGATAACATGGACTAGCCAACGCAATTGGCCTCATTTGATTCGCCTAGCTATGTCCACGGCAGAATATAGATTATATAGCTCTGGGTTCCAGCGACGTCGGTACTCGCCGTTATCTATAACAGGGCCATATATTTAAAGGAGAGTATTTGTCTCGAATACTCCCAGGTGTTTTTCATCCGCTTGCGATATGACCCAAGATTCGGAGCCATATGTCAAGACAGATAAAATGAGAGTCTGATATAGCCGGACTTTTGTCCGTTGAGAGAGGGCTTTGTTCCTAAACTGCTTGCTGAGACCAAAATATCACCTATTTGCTACCACTATTCTCCTATCGATCTCCAGGCTGATGTTGTTGGCCTTGTTCACGGCGGATCCAAGGTAGACCAATACATCTACCACTTCAAAATTAAATCGGTTGTCAACGTTCAAGTGCGGACCAAGTCGAGAGGTTTCTCTAGTCGTTGACACCATCAATTTTGTCTTGCCCTCATTAACAGCAAGACCCTTCGCTGCTTCCTTCCCTATTCTTGAAAATACTGCAGTAACATCTCGCAAATTTCGCCCAATGATGTCTATGTCGTCAGCATACGCCAGCAACATATGGCTTTTCGTGTTAATGGTCTTGTTCGTATTTACTGCACCCTTTCTCATTATTATCTCCATTAAGATGTTGAAGAGATTGCACGAAAGTGTGTCGTCTTGTATAAGACCTCGCTTGGTACGGAATGGTTCAGTGAGGTCTTTCCCAACTTTCACTGCTGATTTGGTGTTGGTCATCGTCATTCTACAGAGGCGGATCAGTTTTGCCGGAATCCCAAGTTCAAACATAGCCTCGTACAGTTTTCCCCGTATGGGGGTATTTGGATTTGGGTATTAGGATTTGGCGTAGCGTGAATATTTTGTCAGTTGTGGACTTGCCTGGTCTAAAACCACACTGATAAGGTCCAATCAAGTTTTCAATAATTGGCTTTAGTCTTTCACATAATACGCTCGACAAGACCTTATACGCGATGGCTAAAAGACGGGTACCGCGATATTTGAAACAGACACACGGATCACACTTTTTGAATACAGGACATAATACACTGAGACTCCAATCGTCGGGTATAGATTCCCTCAGCCATATACCGCATATAAGTTGATGCATGTGAGCTAGCAGTCCTTCGCCACCTGCCTTAAAAAGTTCAGCGGGTAGGCCATCCGCACTAGCGTCTTTATTATTCTTAAGGCAGGAGATCGCCGTTCCAATCTCGTCTTGGATGGGGGTACAATCTACATTATCTTCCACTATCATTACCTCCGGATCTTCAGTGGAAAAATCTGAGTGGAGTAGTGCTGAAAAGTGGACTCTCCACATTTTGAGCACACATTTATTATAAGTCGCCAGATTACCATTCTCGTCTTTGCAGGAGGGCAGCCCATTATTAGGCCCGTCATTCGATCTTCTTACCCTCTGGAAAAACTTTCGGTATTCACCATTCATCCTGCACGTTTCGAGTTGTTAACTCTCTGTCTCTGCTCCCACTGTCATTTTTTCCGCCTAAATAGATGGTTTTCCTCCCTTCTTAGTCTCTTGTACCGCTCATTTTTATTCACTTTAAATTAAAAAACAACAAACACTTACATACTAATAAACTAAAACTTACAAACTATAAAACGTATGTACGTATGTGCATTCCGCAGCTCATGGCTGTCAATGTGTCTATGACAGAAGAGATATAGAGCCCATGTTGACGCAGTGGTAAAGCAACGTTGCCAAAAAGATCCACGCCGAAGCATTCAACCTACGCAGGCCAATGTTGGGAATGCCATCAAGGCCACAGGACCTTTTGTTTGACCTTCGCCTATGGGCGTTACCTACATTCGCGGACCGTATCAGCCACTCAGGGCCTGCGTAAAAGTTTTCAGAAATGCTCATACCATCCGCTGTGGCGGATCGACCAAACTCGACAAGCGGCGAATCATCGATCAAAGGCAACGTCGCCTCAGCACCGCGAGTACTGGGTCAATTAACTCAGTATTATTGTTGTGGACGTCAGCGAAGCAACTCGCGAGCAAATTCGCCTTCCCGGTATCATCGGCGACCTTGAGTCCATTCGAATCAACAATATCGCCAACATTATTGGCCTTGAGCAGACCAGCAGCACCTTTGACCTTCCTGAAAGTATTTTCATCCTCACGAATATTGCGCAAGTAGTCGAGCCGGTTTCATTAAATATTGTCCTCAAACTCCACTATGAATTCATTTATATCCCTACTGAGACTATTTATTTTAATCTTAAGCGCCCGTTTCCGTAGCAGGTCAGATGGTCTGTGCATAATTTTTTTCTCCTTTATTAGCTCAATGGTAAAGGACGGAAGGCTTTAAGGGACCATGCACAGCACGGTTTTCAGGGTATAGACTCCTCCATAGTAAATCGAACCGCAGCAGCCAGCTTGACCACACAATCGTCAATTTCGGGGATTGACGAATTCCTGCTAACAGAAAGCACAATGTTTGCCAGCTGTCGAGATAAAGTGGAATTGAACTTCCACCTGTCCATTTCTCCAAAACGGAATATAGTCGGCACCCCTCGCGACGCAACTTCGCCCCCGGCCACAATCAAATTAATAGCCATGTGATCCGATTCAAAATCTAATAACCGTACGAAATCAACACGGGCTCTACCCAACAACACTCAAAAAAACACATGCATAAAAAAGGTCGATGTATGATTCCGCAGTGCGCGAGACCCTAGTGGGTCCTTCCAACCGACAAACATCCAAATCCGGATAACCGATTACAAAATCCCGACGGACACGTCCGCTCGTGTTTATCGCCGACTCACCCCAATACGAAAGCTTCGCGTTTAGGTCACAGCTAATCAGTACCATCAGTGGCCGTCGGTCGGGCAATGGTAGTGTGCGCGTCTCTTGTACATGAGATCCTGGGTTCGATCCCTGCTCAGACCACCCTAAAATTTCTTTCGGCGGCGGTCACCTCGCATAGGGACGGCGACACTATCGAGTATTTAGCCATGAAAAAGCTTCCCAAAATACCGTTCGGAATCGGCGTAAAACTGTAGGTCCCAATCAGTGAGTGAAAATTGGAAAGCGCACAGCTCAGTGATTGTGAGAAGCTCTTCCCTGTCCCTTCATGGGATGTAATGGGAAACCATTTATTTATAATCAGTTCCTCGCCGCAGGCCAAAAGGTCTGAGATCGGGGATAAATCCTCGTCGCGCAAAGTTACGCCAGGGGGACAGTACATAGACATAACGGCAACAGAATTGCCGTTCTGCCTAGGTAGAACTTGTAAGATCATCAGTCGTATTTACAGCAACTTTTATATGGAATTTGCATATGGGAATTGGTATCGATCGAAAATGCCTCAGTACCAACTCATCCCTCTATTGCAACAGCACGAGCAGAAGCCTTTTTTCTGCATGTTCTCATTTCCTCCTACAATATTGCAGGGTAACAAGTTGGTTTAATGTTAGATTATCTATAAAACACGTTGCCTGTTTTTGTGACATAGCTTTTCCAATCACCGGGCTAATGTCAATTGTGTTTGAATTTTTCGTAATGACCTTATTTTTTGTTAGTTTTGAATGTTAATGTACTTTCATTAACTGTTTTTTTATTTACCGCAAACGAGCTATAGTAACTTTAAACTCAACAAAAAATACGACTGAAGAAAAATATATGTGTTGGACTGTGTTTTCGCTTAACAAAAGAGAGATATATTTGACTAAATATGATTTATTTTAGATAAAATATGTACAAGTATTTTATTCAATTTAAAATACAGATTTATTTTAGTTCCAAACGACCTTTAAATCGCTTGTTTTAGTTGGCGTGAATTAAGTCTTGCAATCGCCACGATTTTCAGAATTTTCTATTAATCCAGCAAATTATGCCATTCAACACCACCTCAAAGTTCGTCAATGATTAACAAAATCCAGACACGTTCTACATAAAGCAAAGCTTAAAATGCACAACAAGAGAAAATTCGATTATAAAGTACACACGTAATGAAATGTTTACGCGAATAACCAAAAGGAAGATTGAATAAGCATTACCCTAAAGTGATTATTCAATCGATATTATGATGATTTTCCATAAATATGATATCATAGACATCGTAGCGATACTGACGTTCCACTGAATAAATTTCACTCCTCCAATTGTATTTCAATCCGACCTCCGCCTCTTTGGGTATACTCATTCATCGTTTCGTCGTATTGCCCCTTTTGATCCACTAGTGATTGTGAATATTTTCTGTTTTTTTTTTACTTTTTATTTCTTTCTTTCTTTCTTTATTTTTTACATTTATAATTAAAACCATCACAAGTTGAAACCTACAATGTCGCCACACTACCACAGTCCGCCCATCGTTGATCCTTGATGGGCGAAACTGTAAGTTGTAAGTAACACTGAGTTCCACGTAAACTATTTGGACATCATGAGTACATGGCATACTCACAGGGGGTTCGGTTCCACACGGCTAGCTGCGGTCGTTACGTGGCAGGAGCTATGGCAGCAGTCAGCGGCCAGGAGCAGCAATAGTTGCAACTTGCAAATAACAAGGAAAACTGTGAAAAGGACATCCACCATTCACTGTTAACTGCTGATTCATTCATTTATTTATTCATTTCATTGTAGTCGTCGTATCGCATTGCATCGCATCGTATGGTATATGTATGTATATGAATGATGAATGGCTGTGTATGTGGCAGTGTGTGTGAGTGTGTGTGTTTGTGTTGGAAGTTGCAACAACTGCTGAGCGAATATTAAGCATCAGTGGTTCAACATGTCTTTGTTGTGTTTCCTTTTACTTTGTATTCTTTTTCGTTTGCATTAAGCATTTCTTGCTTCAAGTTGGATTGGTTGCTTGGTCTGGGTCGAGCAGGGAAGGGTGGGTTATAAAATCGTAATGCCACTTTGCGTGTTTTGTGCTTTATGAGCATGTGATGCCATGCTGCCAGTAAAGGTGCAATGAGGAGCACAGTTACTGGTGTTACTGCCACAACTGTTGTTGCTCTTTTGGGTATTTTACTGTAACAATTTTTGTCTTTAACTTGCATTCCGGTATTTGCACTTTTAACATGTAAATGTTGATGTTATACTTTTTTAATTATACATGTAAACGACAGAGGAACCTCGAGAATAAGTAATGAGCTGTGTCGAGGTCAAATTAACATTTTATTCTGGTTATTTATAAATTGGTATGCAATTGATTGGTAACTCATACAGGCAAGATTGATTTTGAAACTTGTACAACTTATAAAGGATTACTACTTTAGTATAACTTAGGTGGTGTGTCGTGAAATACTTATAGCCGGGATAGTGTCAAAATCCCGAATTTCAAAATCCCGAATTACCAAAATCCCGAATTTTTGAAAAGGCCGAAATGTCAAAATCCCGAGTATTAAAATCCTAAATTACAAAATCCCGAATTAAAATCCCGATTTTTGAAAAATCCCGAATTTTGAAAAATCCCGAATTATTGAAAATCATAACAACACAATTTTTTATATTAATAATCAATTATAAAAGGCAAAATTAATTGCTATGGCTTTTAAATAGTCTGATTTATCCATACATTCTATGCCTTTAAATTTTGGTTTTTTGAACAATTTTTTTTTTGCTGCGGGGTTCAACCTTCCCCGATTTAAGTTTTTCGATTGCCGATTTAGGAACAATCAGCTCTTTAGCCAGATTTTCAATCGGACTGTAAAAACCAGCATTCTTTTTGCCGACAACAACTTTAAGGCGTCTATGTCAAGCTTCGACAGAGTCTTTGGTGCGTGGGAAGTTTTCTTCCAGTATGTCACAGACCGACCAAAACTCGGTATAATAACGTCCTTCAATGTAATTGGAATTTATCCAACGAGCTATTTTTTTTGGCATCTTTATCTGCAAAGTTGCGGTATAAGACTTCATAATATTCAGGTATTTTAACATCCGGCACAAAAGCAAGGGCCCTTAACATCCGAACTTGCAAGTTAAATTCTTCTGAGTTGCCATACTTAGTTCTTAAGCCCTCCTTCTGAATCTTGGGCCAAATTATTTGGCGGAAGTGGAATTGACATCCTTTGCACTCAGCATACGGGAAAAATTCTTTTGCAGCTTTTTCAAAATCAATCTTTAGAGGCTTTAAATGGCTTCAAGTGTATGTTCAATTCGCAAGCTAGTTTGGTAAGACTGAAGGAAAGTTCCGAATAGGCCTCTGCGGTCTTGCGGCTCATTAAGCAGAAGACTAAGGGACACTATCTGGCCCTGAATGTAGCCATGAATACTAAAAAGTTGAGTCATAATCAAAGTCACAACATGGAACGTATTTTTGTTTGCCTTTATTTGATATCAAAATTTCCAGACTCATTTTGTATTTTTTGTTTGTGAAAAATTAGCGACGTTTTTTATTTTGAAGTAAATATTTCCATATTTGAACTAAGTCTGAATAATTTATTTATACTAGATTTTAAAATATCCCGAATAATTGTACAGTTTTGGTTTTAAAAATTGCGCGATTTTGAAACTGTACAATTATTCGGGATTTTGAAATTCGGGATTTTGAAATTCGGGATTTTGTAATTCGAGATTTTGTAATTCGGGATTTTGTAATTCGGGATTTTGTTTTCGGGATTTTGTAATTCGGGCATATGACCCCAACCCCATATAGCCCTAAGAACTTTGTTTCATCACGATTTCAAAAGACGAAGAACTTCATTTTACTTCCATACTAATTTGGATGTAGTACTCTATCAAATATAAATTCGTATAATACCGTGCGACAGTATTTTTTCCAAAAGTAGCGTCTCTTTCACGTGCCTAGACAAATTTTCCAGCGACGAAAAAAATAATTGCTTTTTGTCCATGGTATGCAAAGTAACCAAGAGATTCTTCAAAATTGAATAAAGCAAATTCTATCGAAACCGTCTGTGTAGCAATCTTTAGTGTGTGCTGCTCTTCTACCTGAGAACGTTGGTTCGATCACTGCTCTGCTCTGACCAACTTGCATTTCTCGAAACAAAAAAATCATTCGGAATCGTATTAAAATTGTAGAACCCAATCAGTGTGTGTAAAACTAGAAATATCACAGCTCATTGATTGCGAGAAGCTCTCCCGTATCCTTTCGTGGGATATAATGGGAAATTATTTAGATTTTTAACAAACCCTAATGTATAAAATTTCAAAATATGCTACGGCATAATTAAATCATTGACACACAAATTTTTGCAAATAAAAATCATTCCACAACCTCAAGGATAAAAAAGGATATTAGGGATAAAATATGCAGTTTCTGACATTTTCACTAAACTTTAGAGATTCCTCCCTTTAGTTGGATATGCTCATAAGGCCGTCATAAAAGGGGTCTCATTAAGAATGCACCTTTTCATTTTAAAATAAAAACACGTATTTTTTGAGACAGTTTCGATTTTTTGTATAGGCTTTCAAAGAAGACATGTTCCGATTAAGTATTGAATAAAATATCCGTCAAATGGCCCCCACGGCTCTGATTCCCCTTTTCATGCAATTTTCCATGACTTTTCCACAGAGACGTTGTTTTATCTCACCGAAGCCGCGTCGGATCTCGGATTTAAGCTCAGGAGTTGTGTCTGGGTTATTATCATAAACCCGAGATGTCACATAAACCCCAAAGAAACAAATCGCACGGCGTCAAATCCCATTATCTTGGTGGCCAATTGACATCAGAATTTCTTCAGATAATTCGTTTTGGAAACGGTTGATGCAATAAATCGATTACTTCAAGTGATTACTTGCATGTCGTCCAGTTGAGGCCACAAGAACTCCATTATCATGTTCCTTTAACGAATGCCGTTCAAAGTCACTGAAATCACGGCCTCATCTACAAAAAACTAACGCCCTATCATGCCGCCTGTCCAAAATCCGCAAGAGACAGTTGCTCGATGTGGGTGCATTGGTTTCTCATGTATCACATGAGCATTTTCTGAGCCCCAAATTCGACAATTTTGCGGAAATGCACTTCATCGGAGAAGATTACTTTTTTTGAATAATTGGCATTGACTATCCACTATCCATTGAATACCCCCTGAGTTAGCTGCATTTTGTACGCTGCGTAGTTATCGGGTATTCGTCGACTCTCTCGCATACAGCAGCAATGTTTTCAAGAGAACGGTCGGTACTTTGAGGAACAGGAGTCTTACTGTCCATAACAGACCTAGTTTCTTACAATTTTTTGACCACCCCTCGAATGGCTGACACATTGGGTGCACTTTCTCGACTGAAAATTCTTCGAAGTTTGCGAGCGGTCTCAGCATAATAAGGTTTCACAATTATAAAGAGTTGCTCTTTCGCAAAGCGCTCCAATTTTAATATCCGGAATAAATATTTATGTGTATGTGACAGCTGCCAAATATCACAGTTGCCGCTTGCGCAAAAAGGATTACCCTAAATTTAAAAATTATAACACACAAAGAAAAAACGTTAGAGCTCGTTCGGTGTAAAGTATGCCAGTAGCCCCAAAATTGTTTCCTGTGCTACTTCGTCTCATACGATACCATCATGAGATCATTGTGCGAAAAGCGGCAGTCAACACGAATAAAACTAACAGCAGCAAATTGGGAGAAATCTGAAGAAGTTACTGCAGTATTTTCGACAATTGAGAAGGAATCAGCAAAAGACGTTTTAGCAGTAAACGAGGACAAGTCAAAACTTTAATTTGGTGACAGCAAATGGAATAGTGTAAACTTGAGGGGAACGATTTGTAAACAAAATGTTAGATTTCTCCAATTTTTTGATTCATCTTTAAAAATATGTTGAGATCATTTTGAATCATTTCCGATCATTTTGAAGGAAACGCACAAAATCAAAGAAAACGGCAATAAAAACTTTTATTTCGTCCCTTTTTACAAATGTGTAGTCTTTGTTCAAATTTGTATCTTTTTCTTTTCATTTTCATTTTGTACTTATGTAACTGTTTTGTTTGTCACTTTACAGAGAAATGTATCCACATTCTCCAAAGATAATAGTGTAAATCGGAAACACAATGATCGTATGGTTTCTTTCAAATGGTAGGTAGTTTCGTTCCATTTCTCTTTCCGCGAATCTTTTAATTTCCGCTACTAGTCTAGCACGGGCTTAGAGTTCAAAGAAGATAACTGTGATGAAATTCCGAGGATTACACTGGTCTCGGATTTGGAACTTTTTTGCAACAAGCGGACTTGTCAGTGGGTAAACCTACTTCGAGTACGCTGAGACTAGTGGTGATAACAGTTTTTCCAGGTTGACTCTTGTTTTCGAGTTATTTAACATGGAAAATTTTGGTTCCAACTACCAAAAAATTTCAATATTTCACAATTTTATACCATTTATTGAATATAAACCGCTGTCTATCGGTGGAAAAAACCATCATATCGATACACTGAAAGAGTAACGCTTCGTCACATGGATGACACATTTCGTTAATGTTTTGACGTTGCTACAATTAAAAATGTCCCGTATATCCGACATTTTGGAAGTCGCTGCAACGAAAAACTTCATACACGATTTTATTGCCAATTTTTTATTTCATTGCTGCAACAATTTTATTTAATTAAATTTTTTAGAAAAACGGGTTTGATATTTTGTTTATCTCTCTTATCTCTTACTTTTTATAATTTATTTTTATTATTTATTTATTTGGAGTTTTGCCAACATACAATTTTTCCCGTATAGGGCTATTGAAATCAGCTTTGTAATCGACAAACAGAGGGTATGTATCGATTTGCTTTTCGTGTATCTGTTCCAGGATTTGGCGTAGCGTGGTCAGTCGTGGACTTGCCTGGTCTAAAACCACACCGATAAGGTCCAATCAGGTTTTCAAAAATTGGCTTTAGTCTTTCACATAATACGCTCGACGAGACCTTATACGCGATGGATAAAAGACTGATACAGAGATAGTTGAAACAGACACACGGATCGCCTTTTTTGAATACAGGACATAATACACTGACACTGAAATCGTCAGGCATAGATTCCGCCAACTATATACCGCATTTAAGTTGACGCATGTGGGCTAAAAGCATTTCGCCACCTGCCTTAAAAAGATCAGCGGGTGGCCCATCCGCATCAGGGGCTTTATTACTCTTAAGTCGGGAGATAGCCGTTCTAATCACGCCTTGGCTGGGGGGGGGGCAATCTGCACTGTCTTCCACAATCATTACTTCCTGTTCTTTCAGTAGAAGAATCTATGTGGAGTAGTGCTGAAAAGTGGTCTCCACATTTTAAGCACACACTGCTTATCAGGGACCAGATTCCCATTCTCGTCCTCGCAGGATATTCGATCTTCTTACCCACTGGAAAAATTTTCGGGATTCGTTATGCATCCTGCACAATTCGGTCTTTTCACTCTCACTCTCCCTCTACCCCCACTGCCATATTTTCCGCCTAAATAGTTGGGTTTCCTCGCTTCTCAGGCTCTTGTACCGCTCACTCGCTCCACGCATTGTAACTGACTTTTTCGTTGCCATATGTGCAGCGTCTTTTCATCAGTTGCAATGCGACATTGTTCATCGTACCAAATGCTTTTCCGTCTGTCATTATACTAGAAGAGTGTCTGCCCTCTATTACCATGTGATATATCTGGTTCTTCGTTCTCTGATCAGGAGATAACCAAATCGCCTTATGTATGTCCTTAAGCTGGAATCGCATGCTACTAACTACCATGTTCTTTGCTGCGACGAAGTCTATCAGTCTTATTCCATTATCGGGGGTGGTATCATGTAGACTATGATTACCGATGGTTGGTCGAAAGACACTTTCCTTTCCGAATTTAGCATTGAAATCGCCTAGCATAATCTCAATTTCGTGGTCAGGGCAGCGTTCATATATTTCCTCCAGACGCTCATAAAATGTTTCTTTGACCTCATCATCTTTATCCTCTGTCGGTGCGTGCACACAAATTAACGAGATGTTGAAATATTTCCCCCCCTTTTCAAAAATCGCTCTGATGGCTTTTCTAATATACCGATTGTTATGAAAATTTCACAATGCGGTACTGATGACCTGCTGAAAAGCCTTGGCTATATTTGGAGATGTTTGGACAAAGGGGGGTGGCACCGCCCATACAACATGAAATTTAAAATGGTTGTATCTCATGAACTATCAGAGGTAAGAAGATGAGATTTTGTATATATATATGCTGTTGGTACAGTATGAATTACAGCCAGGCTGTAAGTTAGCGGTGCTACGCCTCCTTTTCAAAAATCGCACTGACGACTTTTTTAATGTACCGATTGTTATGAAAATTTCACAATGTGGTACTGATGATCTACTGATAGTCCTTGGTTATACTTGGTAGTGATTGGATAAAGCAGTGTGGCACCGCCCAACCATTTGAAATTTAAAACGGCTATATCTCATGAACTATCAGAGGTACGAAGATGAGATTTGGTATATATGTTGTTGATACATTATGAATTACAGCCAGAGTGGTAGTGGGATGTTCCAGGCCCCTTTTAAAATAAACTGTTATAGCAGTCATAATAATAGTTTGATCGTCCTGAAAATTTCACAGTATGTTACATTTGGACTACATATACGAACAGGCTATTTGGAAGCAAGTTGCCAAAAAGGGCCGAGGTGCTGCCCACACGCGTCAATATTTGACTATTACATATACTATATCAAACAATTGTCCGTAAACCAGGCACTTGACAACATATTTCAATGTATCTCCAAAAATATATGGCCGATTCGATTTAAATAATTTTTTTAAAAGTTCAATGCTTCTACCTTTAAAAAAATATTTGAAACATATCGGCCATATAACTTATGAGAAACATCGAAATATGTTCACAACTGCCAGGTGTACGGACAATTGTTTGATACAGTGTACGAATGTGAGGTTCGGTACATATACTACTGATATGATGCAAATTACTATTTGGGGAAAACCAATAAAAATACGGCTATTAAAAAGGTCAGACTATGACGCTAAGAAAGTGACCACAGGTACGAATGAAAATGAATATCATTGAGGTCAGTTTCGAGAGCTTCCTAAATATCGTAATCCCAATAATGCATTTTTTAAAAAAAAAGCAGAATAATTTTATAGAGGCTACTAACTATAATCACTGGAAATTATAAACGAACTGATTCCACGCATTCCCATGATACCTACAGACATGCCCATCGATTTCAAAAGATTCCAGTTTCCGATTCTGTTGCTATTTGCGATGGCCATTAATAAAGCGCAAGGGCAGTCGCTTAAATTTGACAAATCCGTGTTTTCCCACGGACAATATATGTTGCATGTTCACGTGTATGTAAACCTTCCGACTAATATACATTTCCACCAGCTGGCAAAACTAGACATATTGTATATCCTAGAGCACTTGAATAAATAGAAAGAAAAAAAATAACAAAATTGTGTTTCATTAAAATTACAATTCAGGGGTAGCGAAGCCCAACGGGTGCAGCTATTATAGTATAATGAGAAGCTTTTTAGACACCTCAGCACACGATCGAAATCTAACCAAATACTTCTAACAAATAGTTATTTTACGTTCTACAAGTTTATTTGCCCATTGTCAACTAAACGTGGGTGGCCGTCGGTGGTGCTATGGTTAGTGTGCGCGGCTCTTGTACATGAGATCCTGGGTTCGAACCCTGTTCTTTCGGGGCGGTCACCTCACATAGTGACGGCGATTATTTAGTATCGATTATTTAGCAATGAAAATGCTTCTCAAAAATACCGTTCGGAATAGGTGTAAAACTGTAGATCCCAATCAATGGGTGAAAACTGGAAAGCGCACAGCTCAGTGATTGTGAGAAGTTCTCCCCTGTCCCTTCATGGGATGTAATGGAAAAGCATTTATTTATTTATTTATTTAACTAAACGTGACATTATCCCATGTCGGAACGCCAGCAGATATATTCATTTACTGAAAATTTTTTTTCACTCTTGGGCATTTCAAAAACTTTGAAGGTAAAACGAAGTTTGCCGGATCCAGCTATACTTATATATATCGAGATATATAGATAGATGTTGATTACAGGCGCTCCTCCTAGAAACTTCCCATTAAACAAGAATTTTCCCTCCATATGTTAGTCTAGACTCAAACCAAAGCAAAAGTACTCAATATAGTTGATAATACTGGGATGTAATAAAGTTGATAAAAAAAAGTTGTTTAATTTTTTTCACTTAGCCCATAACTTCGTTCCAAACAAACATCGAAAAAATCTACGCATTTCCGATTTACGCACACTTTTGTGATGATGTGTTTTCCTATATAAAATGTGTGAATTCATTTGTGGCCATGACATCATTGAATACTTTTTGTCGGCAGGGCGAAGTCTGACGGGTCAGCTAGTACTATATCAAATTGTAAGATCATTTAATAAAATACATAACAAAATTATTAAACATAATAATTTTAAGTGTCTAATAACCACAGCCTACTGTTATTTGTTAAATACTCCTGTCCGGTCATTACAGAATAATGCAAACGTTTGCTAATTTTAATTGAATTTTTATTAATAATGACAAAAACACGCACAACAAGTATGTAAAAAACGACACGTCAGACAGTTTAAGATCAAACATATGTAAAAATATTTTCAAAGCAGCTGTTGGAAAGATGCGACCTCTGTCATTGCCTTAAAACAACGCCCAACTATTTGCTAGTAGAACACTTGCAGGCGAAATATTAGAGTCAATCAAAAACGGAGATGATTTTAAGTTATTCGGCCTTTTAATTGGTACTTTCTTATATTATTATTCAAGATCAAGATTCAAGCTTTATTAATAGAGATATAGTTTTTTAATAAAGAAGTTTTTTTTTAATAGATTGTTATTGCCTGTAAGAATAGTGTCGTCTTCTAGGCAACAAGAAAAGTCACTTCTAATGCACCCAGGGAAAAGATTATTTGGAAATCAATTCAAGCAATTCCAGGATAAAATCTATATTTTGATAAGAATTCATAACTATCGTACATCAGAAATAGTTGTCGCTGCTAGTGATAAATTAAAAAAAATTCTGACTAAATAGAGGTTTTTACTACAGAAATTAAGTAGTATTAACCAATTTGGGGATTTCTAAAATCTCATTCATCGGAAATAGAAGATGCAACTCATAAAAAGTACAATATTAGAATTCGTGTACAAATGCTAGTCACTGTTACCATAATTTTTTTTTTCTGTTACAAAAACACTTGATACAAAGTTATGTAGTCGATTTTTCATAAGAGGCTTTGCTGTAAAGGAGACACTATAAGTATATTTGAGTGTTACACAAGGACTTTCAGAAAAACTATTATTTAACACAGAAAGTGAGCAACAAATTTGTAAAACAACAACAATGGTTAAACATATCATCCACTGAAAAATATGCATATTGACATTTTACGCCGTCTAGACACAGAATTTGTTATGTTTTGGAGAAAAAAAGGGGTGACATATTTTTCTATACGAAATTAAAAGAAGACAAGACGAATATGCCCAGTTGATATATACACACTGAAAAAAAAAGTAACATATTCTCCCAAACATATTCTGCAGGAACCATGAATATGTTTGGAACGCATTTCTGACATTCATATGTTTGAAAGTCCCAAACACACTTGCATTTAAATGCAAACAGTAGCATAATTACTGGCAGACATGTATGCTTTTACGTGGACACATATGCGTTCTTCATCCCAACTATCCATATACTTATATAGCAGAATTCGAGTATTCCCTTCAAACCTACATATACTTACGTGGAAACGTGCACATATTTCCTCCCAAACATAATAATATTGAGAAACGAATTCTTCTTTGAATTCAATATATTCGCGTTATTTATTATAATTAATTTTTTGAATATGAATCCACATTTATAATTAATAGAAACAATTAATAGATTTTAAACGGACCTTTTTACAGTTACTTGCATTGAATGCATTGTTTGAATCTGCTGCTCTTTTGCTTGTCCTTTCTTTGTTGTCTCTCACGTTTTTGTTTTCGAAATCTTCAATTATGTTTTAGTTATCATATGCGTTAGTACACAAAAAATATACTACATATATACAAATCTAGTTCTAGTATAATCTAGTTCACATTGTTGCCCTTTCCAGTTTCGCTTTTTAAAATCGATTCTCAATTTGTTAGCACATATATAAAAAAACACATACCTAAAAACGAAAGCAACATCACAAATTATTTAATCGTCCGAGCCTTTGTTTATTCTTTTCTCACTGGTCAAGCGCTTTTGATATCCTCTGTCCGATGAACCATTGACGACTGAATACATGAAATCAAAACGCAATACATCAGTAAGAAACAATGACTTTTTCTACAATGTATACGTTCATTCAGGAATGTTTACGAATCACTATCAACGGTTTATGCATACAATTCTTTGCTTTTGAATGAATGCTGCTCAGAGCTCCTGGCTGATGATGTGCGTCATTTCATTTTTGACATGATGTCTAAAATATGCGTTACTGTAGCGTTTCTTAAAATTTAACATTCTTGTTCTTCCTCCTCCTCTACTCCGGCGGCGGAGACAATTTAATCCTTGGATTGCATGTATTTGATCAAGACAAGATAGACTCCCTCGTTGTCCCACTTTTATTATCTTACTCTCGAGAGAGCATAAACAGTGCAACAAACACAACTGTATTTGTATCGCAACCATATATATATTTGGACCGCAAACACATATATTATAACATACTAATCATTGTGTCTGAAATGTGTAATATTGAATAGCAAACACAATGTGTTTCCACAGAAGTATATTATAGCACACGTTATATTTGCATCCAAACAACAAAAAACGACAGATTTTTCAGCGTGTATCTCACCATACTAGTTTCTGAATCGCATGTACTTTTCTATTTTCCTAGTATTACCATAAACTGAGGTGAAGTGAGTGGCCGTCGGTGGTGCAATGGTAGTATGCGCGGCTCTTGTACATTAGAACGTAGATTCGATACCTACTCAGACCACCTACCAAGTCTTTCGACAACGGTCACCTCACGTAGTGATGGGAACATTATTGAGTACTTAGCCATGAAAAAACTTCTCCAAATACCGTTCGGAATCGTTGTAAAACTGTAGATCCCAATCAATGAGCGTACAACTAGAAAGCGCACAGCTCACTGATTGTGAGACGCTCTCTCCAATCCTTTCATGGGATGTAATGGGACACAATTTTTTTGTTTTTTTTTTCTTTTGAGGTGAAGTGAGACTTTTAAACAAGTTGAATCTGGCGCCTCTATTGACGCCTTCACAAACATTCAAAAAATTTAGGACACTTGTCTGGAGGAACTATTATTGTGGATGACACAAATCAACTTAAACATACATATATATGAAATTTTTAAATTATAACTGTTTGAATTCAAATAAAAATATTAATTACTCCTTATTATGCAACCCAAACAAAAATCGTAGTTCTTGTCGATAATGAAAACATAGCCAAAATTTAAATCTTGGACATTTGCTATTTTGAGGCACTAGATGCAGTTTTCTTTGGACTATCTTATTTTACACTTTTTTCTCCTAGTCTATAGCAACAATTGTGCCGAAGACAGGAAAACAAAATTTTGATAGGTTTCCAAGATATAGCCATGAGAAAAATTACATGTTCTAGGGAAAAATTAAGGCTCAGGTAAAATATGATTGAGGGCATAAAATCCGAACAGCAGCTACACTAGCAAAACTCAAATAAGTAAGAATGAACACATGTAACAAATAGAGAACGAAAAGCGAAACACATGCAGCGGACTATTTAACTATCGTAAATAAAAAAAAAATGATTTTCCCATTACATTCCATCAAGGGATTGGGGAGAGAAAGCTTCCCACAACCAGTGAGCTAGCTGTGCGTGTTCTATTTCTACACCCACTGATTGGGTCCTACAGTTTTACCTCGGTTCCGAAGGGTATTTTGGAGAAGCGTTTTCATGGCTAAATACTCTATAGTGTCGCCATAATTAAGCGAGGTGACCGCCGTCGAAAAAAATTATAGGTAGTCTGAGCTGTGATCGAACCCACGTACTCGTGTACAATAGCCACGCATACTACCATTGCACAACCGACGGCCACTTGTAACTCTCGTAAGGATACCAATTGGCGCAAAAATGTAGGTGGTTTGAGCTGTGATCGAACCCACGTACTCGTGTACAATAGCCACGCATACTACGATTGCACCACCGACGGCCACATGTAACTCTCGTAAGGATACCAATTGTCGCAAAATGTATCAGGGTCCTTAATTAACATTGCATATAAATATTTATGAAATATATTTGCATACGGCGAAGGAATGGTATAGTTTTAGTTTTCAGTAACTATCTCACATAAATTCTATGCGCGAAGCAAAACAAAAAATGTGTCAACTTGTTAAATATCTTTTCATTCTGAGCTGTGTGCTTTAAATTTTTAAACTCAAATCTAGAACGTCTAATTACATGCAACGATAACGCATGCAGTTTCTCGGCATTACACATTTTTCTGCCAAAGGCGAAACAAAAAACTAAGAATCTACCGTTTTGCCATAAAAAAAAACAGTAATAAAAAAAATTTTAAATATAAAGTGGCGCAACGATTTTGTTTCACTACACAGGTCGACCACACATGTGTCATGTAACATTTGACAGCATGTGTCAATCTTAACAGTCCGCTGAATGATATTTGGAAATTAGTAGTAGATAAATAATTGAGAATAATATTTCTTTTTAAATTTTCCTTCCAACGTACTCATTATTACCTTCTCTGAATGTGTCCTTCAAGTTGTGCATATAACGTGACATCAATTTTGAATATTTAAGAAGACAATATCTGCAGGAGTTTTGCCAACACTTTTGATCGTTTTTGCTTCTCCTGTTGATTTATATTTCTACAATTGGTAGGTGTAGAATAAAATAGTAACATGTACACTCCGGTTCATTTATTTAAAGGCACTAAAAATTCCATATTCAGCAGCCTGTATCTTTTGCAATTTGTAACCGATTGCAGAATTTTAAAATGGAAATGGAAGCCAAACAACTTGAGATATAAAACAAATCATTATAATAGTGGTTTCTTAACTAAAGAAAAGTTGCTTTTTAAAAAATTTTCAAAAATGTGTTATTTTTTTGGTTTATTTGAATAAAAGCACTTTAACTAATTGTAATGAAAAAAAGCTTTTCTTGTTTTTTAATTTATTTTACTTTATTTGAGAACTATTAGTAATGGGAACAACCCTCTTTGTTTTTAATAACTTCAAATATACGGGTTTTCATTGAGAGATAAAGAGAATTTATGTAATGCAACGAAATTTGATTCCAAGCTTCCTTAGTGGCCCGAACTAGTGACTGCTTGTCATCAAATTTTCTACCTCCTTCATAGACCTTACGAGATAATCAACCCCAGACATTTTCGATAATGTTTAGATCTGGCGAATAGGGTGGCCATTCAAGAATACTAACATTTTGGCTGGCAATAACTCCTTTACTACTCTGGTGTTGTGTATAGGGGCATTAATTAGCCTGTTACAAAATCCAAAATATAGGACCAAATAGTTCACTGAACTTCTAAAAAGCCGATTCCAATAACGTTTTATAGCTTGCACCAGTCATTTTTGCACTTTGAAATTAAAGACGATGGTGCCATAGTACGTAATAGCACCCCAACACCATAACGCCGCCCTCTCGACTGTGATGTCGATTCAAAAAACGTGCTCCTTTGCGCAGATCTTGGAAATAATAGTTGCAGCCATCAGGCCCATCCAAATTAAACTTCTTCTCATCCGTAAATACAACGGTTCTCCAGTCATTTACATGACCTCTTGGCTGCACATCCCATACCATGAAATCTCTTGCGAATTGAAGCCGCTTTTCCTTACGAGAAGCACTAAGTGGCGGCTTTTTTTGTAATTTCAGGTATTTAAGATACTCACAGCTCTTAATTACTCTGCGTTCTGATAACTTGCGCGCTTCCATTCCAGCTTTAGCTCTTATTTTTGACAAGGATAAGGCAGAATTAGAAGCAATTCTGATGATTTTTCTTTTCTCATACGAAGATAAAGACAATGAAACGCTTCCTTTAAATTTTTTTTGGTTCTTGATGTAATTGTCGACATCTGTTCTCCGTCCAATTTTTTTTGCCATTGCGTGGTTAGAATATCCTTCAGAACGGTAAACATCGATTTTAGTTTTATTCCGATAGCTTTAAAAATTTTGTTTTTGCCATTTTGACTCGTAAAATGACTAAGATGTAATAAATTGTAATAAACAAACGCTCCTTACAAAAAATCATCGCTTTACTTTAAAAATAGCGCATTTTTTTATTTTTTTTTATAAATTGCTCAAAAAAGTTTTCAGTTAAGAAACCGCTATTGTCATGATTTTTTTTATATCTCAAGATGTCTAGCTTCCATTTGCATTTTAAAACTCTGCAATCGGTTACAAATTGCAAAAGATACAGGCTGCTGAATATGGATAATTGGGAAACAAACAAATAACATTGATCAAACAATTAAAAAACACTTTAAAAACGAAAATTGGAATGATGTGTCCAAAAAATTTGCAATCAACTTTAAAGAAAATGTTGAAAACATAATACAGGACTGTGGGATAAAAACAATAGCTAACTCGATTTTTTCACAATAAAATACAATATTTATTGCAAACACAAATAATGATGAAATATACAACATATTAAAAAATCTTAATATTAAAAAGGGTCCAGGACCGGATGGGATTAGACCTATGGATCTCTAAAACAATGCTCAATACTTATCGCCAATTATTACAGAGCTGGTCAATTCTAGCTTAAATGAGTCTATTGTTCCAAAGCTACTAAAAACTAAAAACTTCTCATATAATAACTACAGACCAATTTCAAATTGTTGTAAGAAGACTAAATGACTTTTCGGTACGATACAAAATAATAAATTGTAATCACTATGGCTTTCAGAAGACAAAGAACATAAACCAACTATCAGGGAAATTCTTTAACCACGTTAACAACTGCGTTAGCTCCAATACACATTGTTTAGCCTTGTTCATTGACTTCAGCAAAGCCTTCGAACGCTATCGAACTCAAAATTTACAGAAATATTAGAAAAAAATGGTATAAGAGGTCAATGCTTAGCATGGTTTACGAACTACCTGCGGTGTAGACATTATCGAGTTAAAATCGAAAACAATATTAGTGATGATATGCCAGCAGACCGAGGAGTACCTCAAGGTTCGAAGCTAGGGCCGATTCTGTAATTTATATACGCGAATGAAATGTTAAAAATACTTAAAAATAGTAAAGCATTTGCATACGCTGATGACACAGCCATTGTCGTACAACACAAATGCATAAATACAGCTACTCAGCTAATGCAAAACGAATTTAACATTGTTTCAAGATGGTGCCATGATAATGGACTAATTATAAACGCTGCCAAAACTAAGTTGATGCATATTAAACCTCGACACATAATAAATTCCAATATAAGAATTATTTTCCATGAAACAGAATGTCATCATAACTCAATCGCAAGATATAACACGGTAGTAGAGAACCCCAGTGATACATGTTCGACAGTCATAGATCAGGTCGACACATATATGTAAATACCTGGCTGTACATTTAGACCACAATTTTAAATGGAAAACTCACATAGAGAATCTACAGAGAAAGTTAAGGAAAGCTTCGTATGCACTCTACCACTTGAGTAACTGCTCCAAATACACAGTTTTAAGACAAGCCCAAGCCACGGTATAACAGCATGGGTTAACACAACCTATTGTCGACTACTGCAACAACATCCAAACAGAAAATAAACCTCATGCCCGAAACAACACAAATCGAAACGATATACCTCAAATACAGAACAACAATGATAACCAGAATCCTGTTAACAGAATAAACAATAACTTGCAAACCAATACACGTAACTACCACTCAACACACATTTTTAATAACATATGCAAAGAACTTAAAATATTAAACACCCGAAACTTATATAACTCAACTGTTATTAAAGAATTCCATGAGAATACTTCATTTCTTAAAAATATTGATCATCAACAAAAAACACGAGAAGTCGTGCCCAAGGAAGATATCCATTTATAACGGGTTTTTCAACAGAGACGCTTCAAAAGTAAATCGATAGGGACAGCAAACGACGCCATATTTTTTCCCGCTCATTTGGCATTTCTCTTCAGTAAGGTTTGCCATTTCATCGTGGAAAGATATACGAGCCAACAACGAGTCGAAATTATTAAAATTTACTACCGAAATTTGAAGTCAGTGGCCTCAACTTTAAGAGGCCTCAACAATCAGCGATGAGGCTCATTTCTGGCTGAATGGCTTCGTCAATAAGCAAAATATGCGTTATTGGTCAGACAGTAATCCATGAGTCATCATTGCATCCCGAAAAATTTACGGTTTGTTGCGGTTTATGGGCCGGCGGCGTCATTGGGCCGTACTTCTTCCGTGATGATCAAGACCGGCACATTACTGTGAATGCGAATCGCTACCGTTCAATGATAACCGAATATTTTTCGCCCCAATTGGATAATATGGACTTGGAGGATATGTGGTTCCAACAGGACGGCGCCATAAGCTACACAGCGAATGCCACAATCAATTTATTGGTAACCAAGTTTGGTGAACGTGTTATCTCACGAAATGGCCCAGTCGATTGGCCGGCTCGGTCGTACGATTTGACGAAGTTAGATTATTTCCTGTGGGGCTACGTCAAGTCTATGGTCTATGGCAACAAGCCAGCGACGATTGATGAACTTCGTACGAATATCGAACGTGAAATTGCAGCAGTATCGGCCGATTTATGCTTGAAATCCGTCGAAAATTGGGTTCAGCGTCTGGACTTCTGCAAGCGTGCCCGTGGTGGCCATGCAAAAGAAACCGAGTTCCATACATAATGGCATCGAACGTACTTTCACAGGAATAAAGAATTTCATTGGTATCTAAAACCGGTTTTGTTTTATTTAAAAAAACTTTTGTACCGCTCTTATTGAAAACCCCGTTATAAATAAATAAATGGTTTCCCATTACATCCCATGAAGGGATTAGGGAGAGCTTCTCACAAACCAGTAAGCTGTGCGCGTTCTAGTTTTACACTCACTGATTGGGACCTACATTTTTGCACCGGTTCCGAACGGTATTTTTGAGAAGCTTTTTCATGGCTAAGTACTCGATAGTGTGGACGTCACTAAGCGAACTGACCGCCGTCGAAAGAAATTTAAGGTGGTCAGAGCAGGGATCGAACCCACGTTCTCATGCACAAGAGCCGGGCACGCTACCATGGCACCACCGACGGCCTGAGGCATCTCCTGGTATCAAATGATTAGGTAAGAACTTGAACAATCACCACTACACGCTAAAACTGTTGTCTTTTGTTGTTGTTTGGATGCAAATATTACGTCGTAAATATAGTATACTTGTATCCAAACACATTGTGTTTGCTATTCAATATAACATGTTTGGAACACAATGATTAATATGTTATAATATACTTTATGTATTTGTGACCCACATGCGACTTTGTTCATTGAAAACTGCTGACAACACTGCTGTCTGTCCAATAAAGAAACACAAAGCAGCAGATCTTCAATTCACGAAAAGACTGCTTGCAAACATGTACATGGTTCCTGCAGTATACTGCTGGGGCCGATATTTTTCAGCACGTAATGACTTTCCATCGGCCAGTGTCATCAGACAAAAGCGTATCACCTTGGGAGCGACATTACAGGATAAAGTGTTATCCGTATTTGGTTGCCTTATTATCAATGAAGAGGTGGTGTCGATTTGTTTCTCAGGAACTTTCAAGATTACTTATCCACCTTTTAGTTAAGTTATTTTATTTTATTTCATGCTCGAAATGTAGACCATACGAAAATAATCTGTAAACCTGTAAACATTTACCGTCCTTCAAACTGTTTTCAAATCGGCAGCGTAGAATAGGAAATATATCAATTCGCGCAAGTCGAATATTTCGGGACGGGAAATAGAGCGCGCAGCACTGGAAAAGGGTAAATTTCTCAATGTTGCCAGAGATCTGGTTCCTTCACCATAGTATGCAGAAACATCTTGTCTATCGAATGCAAACGAAAAATTCGAAAAAAAAACAAAATTCGTTTTCTGATTTTTGCCCATTTTTTTAATCCTGTCCACTGTGCACCCGAGTGCATATCCGTGAAGCGTGCCCCTTATGACGATTGCGGTTCACTTCGAATTCAAATTTGTAATGTCATTAATAAACGGTGGCGAAAGGCAGGCCCGGACCATCGAGAGTTTGTATTTTACCTATTGACTAATCAGGGTGAAGCTATTAATGAGTCTGTCAGAACTGGATTTTTTCTTTGGGTTTATCTGCCGTTGACTAGTAATCTTGGATTGCCCGCTTTCTAACGAGTTTCCTAATAGTTCGATCAGATCCAGTCGCTGCTGATTACTTGAGACGCTCTAGTGTTGCCACATCATTCAAGTTGCTCATCCTATCGGCTTCTCACTTTAGCTACGATCAAACGGGAGTCTGAAACTAGCATTTGCTGGGAGCACTTGACATAATGTCGGAAGTAGTGAACAACTTGGCAATTGAAATTGCGGGTTATAACATCTGAAAAATTGGAATACAAAGGGAAACCCCTCTTCTCCCACATTATGTGGCAATCGCTAAAATTTTAACTAGGGACATATTTGAGTATCAGAGAAAAACCAAACTCATGCCAATGAAAGAAGGTTGAGTCTTAGAAATCGAAGGACCATTTGTACATGACAGTGTATTTTTGCAAAAAGTAACAAAAAGGCAAGCTACTTCCCAAACACACAATACAAAATGCTAATATGTAGGGTAGCTACTAAATATTTCCACTACATTTACTAACTAGGTTACATGCGTAGTTCTCTTTAAAAGCCAACCCCTTTCTTTTTTTGTCGTTTTTTTCTACTTTTCTTTTGTTGTAATTCTGCAGTTGTAAAATGAAAAAACGTGTGATAAATAGCCTAAAGTAAAAGTGATTTCAGCCCAAAAAAAAGAGTCTAGTTAACTTAACTTAAGCGTTGTTAACTTTCATGTAAATTAAAACAACTCATAAACATGTTGTAAAAATACCGTATTATAATTTGAAGTAAAAACGAGGTATTCTGCTGTTTGAATTTTCTTTTAAAAGATTAAAAATTAATTACAACATAATTGTTTAAATGACGGGTGAATTTACAGACCATAGACTTCACTCGCATACGCATCATGCGAAAGTTCATATAAAAACGCACAAGGACCGACACTTACACACACATAGAGATACATACATACATGCGTAAAAGCATGCATGCATACAATGGAATATTCATACACACATATACGTATATACATATAAACATGCTCATTTCCTCGTTTATGGCTGTATTGTACATTTAAGATACTCTGTTGTTGTTGTTTTTTTTTTTTTTGCCATATGTCACTTAATTCCGGGTTGTCCTTAAGCAAATGTAGCAAATACTTATACTTAGTGTTGCCATAGATATTCGTTTGAGAGTAGAACATGGAAAGGGTCGAATGTCCTCCAAACGCAAATATTAAATGTGACTTTAAAATATTATTAGGCACCAAGGGAAGTATAAAAGGGGATATTGTCACTTAGGTTCTTTCATAAAAGATAACAAATAACAAATACAAATAATTTCGTCGTATAGTCATGACGAAAGCGTCTCATCATAAACCCGGTCTAAAAGTCAAATTGTTCAAAACAATTTGTGGTCAATTATTGCCCACAGTGTGCGATGTTGGATTCCAAGGTTGGTCTAGACCAAAAGCTTTAAATAATAATATAATATTCCTACCTACGATCTTTGAGGTAGAAATCATTTCAATCAAATCCTTCAAGTCTTCAAATTCAAATAATTCGTATGGCCATGAGGAAACGTCTCAGGAACCCGGTCTAAAAGTCAAATTGTTCAAAACCATTTGTGGTCAATTATCGCCCACAGTGTGGAATGTTGGATTCCAAGGTTGGTCTAGAGCAAATGCTTTAAATAATAATACAAAATATTATTTCATGGGATTTATGACGTACGACCTTTGAGGTAGAAATCCTTTCAGTCAAATCCTTCAAGGCTTCAAATTCAAATAAGTTTTATGTTGAGTTTCCTGTTTAAGAAACGAAACCATATCAAAGAAGTTGAGCACTAGTTCAGCATGAAATATCAATTGTCTAGTGAAATATTCTATAATATAGCGAGTAAACACATCTGTCTAGTTTTTGAAAATAAACGAACGAAGCCTAGTTAACATATTTAAAAAAAAAAACAATAGAATTTTTCTTAAAAGAATATTTTACTGTTTCTTATGAGCTACGCAGATCAGGTTTTTCTCTGCACGCTGAAAAATATCGCCCCCAGCAACATACTGCAGAACCATGTACATGTTTGCAAGCATTGTTTTCGTGAATTGAAGATCTGCTGCTTTTTCTTTCGTTATTGTGACAGACAGCAGTGTTTTCAGCAGTTTTCAACGAACAAAGCAGCATGTGGGTCAGAAATACATATGTTATAACATATTAATCATTGTGCCCCAAACATGTTATATTGAATAGCAAACATAATGTCTTTGGACACAAGTATACTATATTTACCACAAGCTACAAACACTCAAGTTGTCGGACGGTCGTTTCGACGTTGGTGACTCTTCTCATCAGCGCAAGTGGCCATCTTGTTTGCATTGTAACTAATTGCAGATGTCGTCGCCTGGGTTCCTATACTTTTTCTATCTCTCATGTGAACGGTTTTAACCCATTACAAACACCCTTTTCTTTCTTAATTACAGGCATCTGTGTTAAAATTTTTGAAAGTAGTATAAATCCATGGGTACTTCTTCTTAAAAATAGTACCTGTTCTTAAAAATAAAGGAACTCCCTCTCTTTAAAAAATTACCTTTTCGGGAAAATATAACACATATATCAATATTCTCCGAGCTTAAGGTCAGATTTGCTGTTCTTGTATTTATTTTCCTCGATATTTCGCTACTCCATTGTGTAGCATCATCAGGAGATATAAACAATATTTAACAACTAAAACCAAATAACAATTGTGAAAAAATTATGTCTATATAAATATGTTTGAAAAAATTTTCCCGTCTTTTTCAAAATATTCTGAAGTTACACAAACAAAAATAATGTACGTAAAAAGTTCATATCAATTAACCCAAAGAAAAATATTAGATCGATAAACAATTTGTGTCTAAAAAGTTATACTTCTTACTAATTAAGTGTCTACTACTGATATGTTTGCTAATGTTTGTCTACTAACAAATAGTGGTAACCAACGCATAGTTGAAAACTTCTGAAAACAAAAACGTGAGAGACAACAAAGAAACGAGAGAAGCGAAAGAGCAGCAGATTCTCATTTCATGAAAAAAAAACAAATAATGCATTCAAAAAAGTAAATTTAAAGCGGACCAATTTAAATTTTTTAATTTTGGAACGAAGTTATTTATCGCACGTTGCGGGATGGGGCTAAATGAAAAAATGTTAAACAACTTTTTTTTAACTACTTTATTACAACCCATTATTGTCTACTATATTGGGTACTTTTGGTTTGGTTTAAAGGGAAGTTTTCTAGGTGGAGCCTGTTTATTACATATTGTACTTTTGAACCCAATATAAAGTAAGTTTAGGAAAGCCAAAGTGCAATACTGGCAAATCCATGAAATACAACCCCGAGCATGGAATTATATTTGGCAGCACACTTACATTCTTATTTTTGGTTTGGTTTGTGTCTAGATTAACATATGGGCGGAAATTTGTTTGTTAATGGGAAATATTCTAGGTGGAGCCTGTTTATTACATATTGTAGTTTTGAACCGAATAAAAAGTGAATTTAGAAGAGCCAAAGTGAAAGTAGTTTAAAAACATAAAATATTCTTAAATAAGTGCGTCTTCTTCAAAAACAGGAAATTTTCTTCAAAAAAGTATCTACTCATATTCTTAAACAGAGTACATTTTCTTAAAAAAACCCTATCTTAAAGAAGTACCTTTGCTTAAAAAAGTAAATCTTCTTACAAAAAGTAAATTTTCTTAAAAAAGTTACTTTTTAAAAAAGTACATTATCTTACAACAAATTGCCTTTTCATAAAAAACTAAATTTTCTTTAAAAACAAAACAAATATGTATGTAAAACAAAATAAACTTTCTTGAGATAAGTGCCTAGTCTTAAAATTGTACCTGTTCTTGAAAAAATTACCAATTCTCAAAAGCTCCCCTTTCTTAAAAACTAACTTTTTCTTAAAATAATACCTTCTCTTAAAAAAATGCCTATTCTTACAAACATTCATTTTTTCAAAGTACTTTTTCTTAAAAATAAAATAAATACCTTTTCTTTTGTTTTCTTGAGATAAGTATCCTTTCTGAAAATAAGTAAATTTTCTTAAAAAAAAACCCTTTTTCTAAAAAGAGTACCACTTCTTTAAAAAGTACCAGTTCTTAAAAAAAGTACTTCTGTGTAAAAAAAATGCATACTCTTATGGCTTTTTCTTACAAAAAGTACTTCTTCTCAAAAATAGTACCTTCTCTTAAAAAAACCATTAGCTTTTAATAAAGGAAGTACCTCTCTTTAAAAAATTACCTTTTCGGGAAATATAACACATATTCTTACAAAAAAGTCCAAAAAATATACCTTTTTTTAAAAAAAAAATTCTATGAAAAAAATATTCTTAAAAAAAGTTTATCATTTTACAAAAAGTATCTTCTCTTAAAGATCCATTTAAATTATGGTATTTTTCAACGGGCGCCTTGGATAATAAATAAAAATTAATGGTTCGAACAAACTAGTAATATATAGCGAATGGAACTTCGTTCCAACCCGGTGTCCTCTGATGCCTCGTGTAATTTTTTGTTGATCTTTAAACTTGTTAGTCGATCCCTATACTGAAAGAAACACGTACAGGAAAATTATTAATATGTGCATTGTTCTGAGGTAAAAGTTAATTAGGGATGATTTTTTTATTATTTATTCGGTCTTTTTTTGGCACTTTTTATGTCATTATTCAAGCTGAAGACCATCTATATCTCTATAAATAGAGATATAGTTTTTTTTTTACGAAAGAAGATGTTTTGCAAATGCATCCTTATAATTCCTGGCAAACCGTATAGCTATTTCATATCTAGCCACAGATCTTCATCAGCGGTTGTTTGGAATGCTGCTTTTGAAAAATTCATCAAACTAAATGCAATCATAAACTCATCTCAATTGAGAATTTTTACTATGCAAGTATGCGAAACATTTGCAAACATTTGCAAACAACTTCTTTCCATATCCAGAGAACCATCGGTACCCATTAGATATGTTTTTTGTTGTTGTCTAAAAGACAACACAATGTTTACAGGCAATTGTTATTACCTGTTGTTTCGTCGAGCTCTACGTTCATCAGAGATGCTTTTTTTTATTTGTTCTGCCTTTTATTGGTGTCATCTTCTTTTTAAAAAAGAACTATACCTCTATTTATAGACATATAGATGGACTTGAGCTTGAATAATGAAATAAAAAGTCCAATTTAATTAATTTCCAACCTAAGACAGATTTCATTGGATAAATGTCAAACTTTACATTACTTGTTCAATTGAATGTAACTGAGACATCAGTTTGATGCAAACTTTGCGAAAATTTAATGAATGTTATTCATTGAGTTGATATACATTGTACATTAGTAAAACGTGCTTGTTTGCTCATATTTACGAAATAATTTTATCAGGTTTATGGAAATTATGGGTTAGTTGCAAAAAAACTTTCCATCAATTTCATGATTTTATACATTTAATTTTCGTTGAATTAAAACAATAGTGCATTAATTATATTCACAATTTTGTTCAAATCAATGAACAGTGGGGCCGATTGGAAAATACATGGTAATAATATTACAACTTTTAAAGTATTGTTCTCATCATTTTGGAATCTATCAGACATTTGTAGTGGAGGAGTCAGGCTTTTAGAATACTGCATTCAGAGGTACTCTGTGTCAACAAAGTTGACCACTTTGGTGCAGTTGGAACTTTCACGTCCTGCTAATTCTACACTTATAGACAAAGATTTGTTACTTTTGAAAATCCACTATGCAAGGCCTAGTGTACCGCAATATCTTTTCCGGTTATAACGATATTCTCTAAAAAAAATTCTACATTTCTTTTTTACTTTTTTCAGTTTTTGTTAATGTCTCATTTGACGGAAATTTGACGGAAAAGAATACTTCTGAATACACCACTAATTTGGGAGCACTTCAGTAAGGACCACAATGTTAAAGTTTCTAAGTTATCTCAAGGCGCTTAGAAATGTCGACTTCTCAAGGTTGGATTTTTTTCAACCCGTAAAAACCACAATATTTTCCCGAAAAGGTACCATGATTCATTCAGTATTTTCTTTAGATTTTTCCAAGAAACCTATACAAATTTTAAAATTTTCTAAACGACAAGGCTTTGGCAAGTATATTCAAAGTAAAATTCTGATCAGTTGAAAATTCACCCTAAGTCAGCATTCTCTGAAAATAGGAAATTTTTCAATTTCGATGTTACGCAAAAATTTCGCTCGTGGTTTTTTATAGAATTTTTTTTATTTTTATTGAAGACAAAAATGTTCTTAAATACACGCGAAAAAATAAATAGATCCTAGATACCCATAAATGAGAGAGTAGAGCTTAATATGTAAAAGAGTCGAATTTTCATAGAAGATTTGTTTGGTATAAAAGTCTCTTTTTTTATTCTGGGTTTTCAGAATATAACCAACAAAGTGGATCTGATGCAGATTTTTAGTGTCACTTGTATCATTAAGAATGGGCTTTTATAAGGATTTACCAATATCTTCAACTGAATCATCGTTTCAAGACATATTGATTACTCCAACACCTGCATCCAAGTTTGTTTGCTGTCCAATCCGCTTTGAACATGTAAGGCAAGATCGAAATACAAACCACAGACAAATTGCAGCTCTGAGTGTCATTTATGTGGACATATGGGGGAAGTGTAATAAAAGTATACTTGCAATTACATTCGGAGGTGTAATATATGTTTGAAACAAATTCTGAATTTGATTTTCCCACAACATTCCATGAAGGAACTGGGGAGACCTTCGCATAACCAGTCAGCTGTGCGTTTTCTACTTTTACACTCACTGCTTCGGATCAGTATCAGTACAGTATTTTGAGAAGCTTTTTCATGGTTAAGTACTCGATAGTGTCGGAAACACCAAGAGAGGTGACAGTCGTCGAAAGAAATGTGAGGTGGCCAGAGCAGAGATCAAACCCACGTTCTCATTCACAAGAGCACTAATGATTGCACAACGACGACCAATGGTTATAAGTTGTTCGATTTTTTGTCTATTCAATCCTGATGGTCACTCCAAGTTTGCGCATTGATTAATCCATCTACTCATTCCAAAGGATCATGATGCAGTGGTGCGTCCTAGAGGTTCCTTGCATCCCTAACGATAAACATAAAAACTTAAATTTAGGAAAAATGCAAGTATGTTATTAGTTTGTCGTAGCCATATTCAATTTACATGATAGTATAATAAAAAGACTTTGACAAGGGAAGCCAAGACATTCATATAAGCCACCTGGCAATCCTGCGCTGAATTCATAACGTAAGTGAAAAATCACATGCATGCAATATTGTATGAACCATTTACGTTTATGATCAGACGAGAAGAAATTTTTTCTTCAACGTTTATATAAAAGTATTGTTTATAGCACGCATTTCCGTTTCCGTTCGCAAACTTGTGCACACTCTCATTCACTCTTACGCAGACTGATGCTTATAATACACACGTATACACATTCAAATACACATACATGATACACTACACAGGTCAGTCTTTGCAATATGTCATTGAGACGGGTTGTCATAAACAGACACATTAATGGACACACATGCACTTGCATTCACACTTAGTGCAAACCATATGCACACGAAAGCTCCTCTCATCGTGGCCATAAGGAAGATAAAAGAGGTGGAGTGCTTCTGTACCATCTTTTGGATGGATGGCTTCATTATATCGATAATACATACAATTTTCTCCTTCCGTTTATATCGAATGACAATTGTCGTCTTAAGAAGCAGTTATTCGTGCAAAAGATGTAACAAACAAAATCAATATTATTAAGATTAAATATGACGAAGCATATGGCGGTTATGTAGTTTTAAGTGGTAAGATGTAAAGGCATAAGAAGGATACATGTGTATTTTTCTTCAAAACTATTAAGATATTTAAAAGACTTTTTTGAATATATTTGCAATCGAATTAAGAGTAATAAGGCGTCGTTTCAATGTTGACTACGGTCCAATTTTTGACGGTTTACTTAAATAATATCATTTTTAATACTATAAAAAGATGAAATTTTTCCTTGCCCTTAGAACCCTACAATAACATTTTATAGAAGAGAACCTTTTAGAACGTAATGAAAATAGGATTTACTCATATACTACAATAACAGAATTTGTATCCCGAATTTGGATCCCCAAAGCGAGAAAAAGTAACTACAGCAAATCAAGTGACAGTTTTATTTAAAACGGCAAGAAAATGATAACCACACACCTAATTTAGAAACAGCACACACTTAAAGGGAAAACTTCATCACACTAGTGCAATTTGTCATAGCCTATTTACGTTTCTTGTGGCCTCAACTGGACGATGTGGATTAGCACGACATGTAGTTTCAGTATGTACTTTCAGCAACATAACAAATTATCTCAAGAAATTCTGATGCAACTCGCCACCAACATCATGCGATTTAACGCCGTGCGATGGTTTTCTTTGGGGTTTTGTCAAATCTCGGGTCAAATCTCTTAAGCTCAAATCCAAGATCCAACGCGTCATCGGTAAGATACAGCCACATCTCTATGAAAAAATCATGGAAAAATTAATGAAAAGAGTAATGGCCTGTCATCAGAGCCGTGGGGGTCATTTGACGGATAGTTTATTTCATACTTAATCGGAACATGTCTTCTTTACAATAACAAAATCATAAATGTCTCAAAAAAGAACTACAACTTATCGCACATTGCGCACGTTTTTTAACACTATTATGCTACAACCCAGTATTATCAACTATATTGGGTACTTTTGCTTTGGTTTGTGTCTAGACCAACACACGTTGCAAAATTTCTTGTTTAATGGGAAGTTTTCTAGGTGGAGCCTGTAACCAATATTTAGTATATATTGTAGTTTTAAACCCAATAAAAAGTAAATTTAGAAAAGCTAAAGTGAAAGAAGTTTAAAAAATAAAATTTTCTTTAATAAGTGCATATTATACATATGCATATACAAAATCATATTCTTAAACTTTTCTTAAAAAAATACCTTATCTTAAAGAAGTACCTTTGCTTAAAAAAATGAAATTTATTTTTATTTTTTTTAATAAGTACCTTTTCTTAAAAAAGTACATTTTCTAACAACAAATTAACTTTTCTTAAAAAACTACCTTTTCGTTAAAGAGTTCGTTTTTTGTGAAACAAAATAACTTTTCTTTAGATAAATACCTACTTTTAAAAATGTACCTGTTCTTGAGAAAAGAACGAATTCTAAAAAAATTCACATTTCTTAAAAAACCCTATTCTTCAATAAATACCTTCCTTACAAAATTTCCTTTTGTTAAAGTACCTTTTCTTAAAACTAAAATAATACCTTTTCTTTTCTCTTACGGAGATAAGTAGCCTTTCTGAAAATAAGTACATTTTCTTAAAAAATAATAACCTTCTCCTAAAACGAGTACCACTTCTTTAAAAAGTACCTTTTCTTAAAAAAGTACTTCTTTGTTAAAAAAAATCATACTCTTATGGGATTTTTCTTACAGAAAGTACTAGTTCTTAAAAATAGTACCTTTTCTTAAAAAACATTAGCTTTTAATAAAAGAATTACCTCTCTTTAAAAAAGGACCTTTTCGTGGAAATATAATAGAAATTCTTACAAAAAGGACGTAAAATATATTTTTTATTAAAAGTAACATTCTATAAAAAAAAAAATTATTTTCAAAAAAGTTTATCATTTTACAAAAAGTACCTTTTCTTAAAGATCCATTTAAATTATCGTATTTTTTAACGGGCGCCTTAGGCGTGTTGGAACTAAATAATACACAATATAAAGCGAAAGGAACTTCATTCCAACCGGGTGTCTCCTGACACTTCATGTAATTTTTATTTTCCGTATTAACTGATATATGTTGCCTGGTCTACGGAAAGCATCCTATGGTCGGAAAAATTGTTTTTTGGTTTTTTAACTAATTTTATAGAAAATGAAGCCAATCGCAGACTTATTTTCACTTATTTTGACCAAAGCACACTTGAAGTATAAAAACGCATTCTAACTTTGTTGGCGCTCAAAAATTACATTTGTAGGGGAATTTACCTTGAATAAACTACGCAAATATTTCTTGTAAAAGCAAATCTGTACATAGGGCAAGATTGGTGAGTGGTTGAGACCCAAGGGCAGCTAGAAAAAGCCAGAGGAGGAAATGGAAACAGGAACCCAAGGGGCGACAGCGACTGGAATTCTATAAAAGCTGTTTTCTCGAAAGATTGTTTTCTGTCTATAAGTAGGTACCTTTCCGTAGACCAGGTTAGATATGGTCACCTGAAATGGCCAAAGGCGTAACCCTCAACAAATAAAAACTGTTTTTTTGATTTAATATAATACTCCACGCTAAAATTTATATGTGCACAATAGTAAACTTCCAAGTTCCTAACGTAAGCTGTGGAATGAACGCGTTTAAAACTGAAATTCTTTGGATTTTATAAGGTTTTTTGTCTCTCCTGTAAAATTTTGAAAATGAGGGTTACGTTTTTGGGCATTTTAGGTGACGAAATATATATCCCTATCCTTAGGGGTGTGGGTATAATTACTCGCTGAAAAAAACTGGCCTTCTCCCAAACATATTCTGCAGGAACCAGATATATGTTTGGAATACACTTCAACATTTATATGTTTGCAAGTTCGAAACTCACGTGTATTTAAATGCTAACATTAGCATGTTTACTGACAAATATGTATTCTTTACGTGGAAACATACGCGTGCTTCATCCCAAACATCCATATACTTACGTGTAAACATTCGCGTGTTCCCACCAAACCTCAGTGTACTTAATAATATTTAGAAACGAATTATTCTTTCTTTATTTATTTATTATAATTAATTTTATCAATATAAATCCACAGTTATAAATAATTAATACAAAAAATTAAAAGATTTAAAATGAATTGCGAATATGCTGCTCTTTTGCTTATCCTTTCTTTGTTGTCTCTCACGTCTTTGTTTTCAGAAGGTTTGAACTATGCGCTGTTTATCACAAACAATATAACTACTTACTTATATAGACAAATCTAGTTCATGCAAGATAAGAGTGGATTAATTACTTGTGTGTTTTTATTATATTTTACAAATGGTCCGCCGCACACTGCTCCGTTTCATGGACAAAAATCAGAAATCTGACTTGGTTGGAATTGAGTTTTTTGGTATCGTTTTATAGGTAATAGCGTAGCTAAAAAATCAGCAAAGATTTTTCATAGAAATAAATTTTTTGTCCTCCAGAGCAATTCAAAGTGAGCGATTTGCATGCTAAATAATTTGATTTTTTAGTTTCGTTTGTTAGTAGTTGAAGGAAAATATTGTTCAAAAATACATTTGTGAACAAAATTAAATTATGTTAAATTTTTGGAGAAGGTAAGAATTGGTACAAATGTTGTTTTTTTTTCTATTTCGTATAAATCTTAAAAACAATTTTTAACTGATTTTTAAAAAATTACTTTTTTAAGATGAATATTTGATAAATTCTAAACAAAAAACATCATAAAATTCGGTGAACTATTTTTTCATGATAAATTAGTTTAAACTTTATTCTATTAGAAAAATGCAAAATCTTCTCCGCTTTGTTTCGCTTATTTTATATTTCAGCTTTTTAAAATTTGAATTATTTTGTAGAAGAATATTTTTACTTTAATTAGTTAATAATTAGTTAATAAATATTTGCAAATATCAATCGATTTTGATAGTCTCTGTCCAATGAACCATTGACGACTGACACTGAAACGTAGCACATCAGTCAAAATAAGAGTCATTGACTTCTTCAATTTACACGCACGTTCAGGAATATTTATGAATCACTGACGGAGAGAATAATGCAAAAATACTGATGCACACTTACGAGATAGACTCTCTCGTTGTCCCTCTTTATTTCTCTTGCTCTCAAGAGAGCATAAAGAGTGCAACAAACTCGGCAAACAAACATAGATATATTTAACATATTAATCATTGTAACATATTAATCATTGTGTCTCAAACATGTAATATTGAATAGCAAACAAAATGTGTTTGGACAGAACTATATTATATCTGCGGCAAGCTCCAAACACACGTCATATTTGCATTTCGAGATTTTTAGAATTTGTATGGGAGGTACCAGCATTCGTTATCCGATTTCCTTCAAATTAGGCATACAATTTTCTGCATTGAAAATCTTATAAAGGGTTTTCCAACATAGACGCTACAAAAGTAAATCGATGGGGACAGCAAACAACGCCATATTTTTTCCCGCTCTTTTGACATTTCTCTTCAGTAAGGTTTGCCATTGCATCACGGAAAGATATTCGAGCCAACAACGAGTCGAAATTATTACAATTTACTACCGAAATTAGGAGTCAGTGGCCTCAACTTTAAGAGCGCTTTTCATCGGAAAATCATCTTCAGCGATGAGGCTCATTTCTAGCTGAATGGCATCGCCAATAAGCAAAATATGCGTTATTGGTCAGACAGCAATCCACACGTAATCCATGAGTCATCATTGCATCCCCAAAAAATTACGGTTTGGTGCGGTTTCTGGGCCGGCGGCGTCATTGGGCCGTACTTCTTCCGTGATGATCAAGACCGGCACATTACTGTGAATGCGAATCGCTACTGTTCAATGATAACCGAATATTTTTGGCCCCTATTGGATAATAAGGACTTGGAGGACATGTGGTTCTAACAGGACGACGCCACAAGCCACACAGCGAATGCCACAATCAATTAATTGGAAACCAAGTTTGATGAACGTGTTATCTCACGAAATGGCCCAGTCGATTGGCCGCCTCGGTCGTGCGATTTGACGCCGTTAGATTATTTCCTGTGGGGCTACGTCAAGTCTATGGTCTATGCCAATAAGCCAGCGACGATTGATGAACTTCGTACGAATATCGAACGTGAAATTGCAGCAGTATCGGCCGATTTATGCTTGAGAACCGTCGAAAATTGGGTTCAGCGTCTGGACTTCTGCAAGCGTGCCCGTGGTGGCCATGCAAAAGAAATCGAGTTCCATACATAATGGCATCGGACGTACTTTCACAGGAATAAAGAATTTCATTGGTATCCAAAACCGGTTTTGTTTTATTTAAAAAAACGTTTGTAGCGCTCTTATTGAAAAACCCGTTACATGCCAAATTTTAGTTAAAATCTGTTTATCCAATAGGGTGTTAAGGCAGTCTATACATCTGTCTTACAGATGAAAAAAATGGATTTTAGATAAGATGGCATATAAATATATTCTTCACGCAATTTTCATGAAATTTATCGCAATAGCTAAAGTTTTACAGCCAATAATAATATCGGTTTGTATGGGCGGTGGGCGATGGGCGTGGTCAATGTTGTCAATACTTTAAATTTTCTTAGTTCTATTATATTACCGACTCGTGCCAAATTTTATTACACTAGGACGACTCCTTCTATTTTTGTCCCATCGATGTACTGTGCGCCGCGCCGATTTTCTCAGTAAAGGCTCGGTCAGAAAAAGGGCTTCATGTTGTTGCCCATTCCAGTTTCTTTCCTCAAAATCCTTTCTCAGTTTGGTAGCACACATAGATATATACGAAACACATAAAAACCAAAGTAACATCACAAACCATTTAACCGTCCGAGAGTTTGTTTTTTCATTTTTCACTGATCAAGCGCTTTTGATATCCTCAGTCCGATGAATGACTGACGACTGAATAGATGAAATCAAAACACAATGCATCAGCCAAAATAAGAAACACAGATACTGATATGTACCCAGGGATGCCAACTTGGTGGTTTTCCCGCTACTTGTGGTGATTTTTGACACATAAAAACCACTGTTTTAGAATTGTAGCGATTTTTTTTTAAATCGCTACAGTGGCGATTTTCGCTGTTTAAGGTAGCGGCTGTAGCGATTTTTACGCAACATTGTTTATTGCCATTACTCTTGAAGTTTTTTGTCCTAAAAAAAGTTATGAAATAAGATTTAAATTTCAATGTTTTTTAAAATATCGCCAAATAATTATTTATAAGAAAATTTATTGAAAAGAAACTTAAAATCAATTTTTATTTTAAATTTTTTTATTAGCAGTTGACAAATAATAATTGTTGTAAATTTTTATTTAAAAAATTCATTTCATTTTCACAATCATCTACAATTATTTTTCGCTTTGATTTGTTCTATCTCATTACTCTTATTTGCGATCCCTAGTTTTAAGTCATTCCTAAATTGGTTATACTATATGCATGTAGTATGTTTATTTACGAAAAATTCCAAGTTTTTGTTGTTTATGTGAAGTATTTTTGTTTAAGTTTTAGTTTGTTTTATGTTTTAGCTAAAATTATTTATGTTTAGAAAACATATGTTTCTAAATAAATAAATTGAATTTTAAAATACGTATGCATGTATGTGCTTTTTTTTAATTTTCTCATATTCTGTGTAGTTATTACTAATTTTTGCCATTTTTACACTTTTTCGTAGTGTTTTTTAATATCCGTCAGTAGAGATTTGTGGTGATTTTTAGCAACTTGTCTGTAGCGATTTTTGTCTCAGAAGAGTTGGCATCCCTGTATGTACCCGCTTACAAGATAGACACTCTTGTTGTCTCTCTTTAATTCTCTTGCTCTCGCGAGAGCATAAACAGTATAACAAACACAGCTGTATTTATATCACAGCCACATATATATTTGGATCGCAAACACATATATTATAACATATTAATCATTGTGTCTCAAACATGTAACATTGATTAGCAAACACAATGTGCACAAGTATATTATATTTGCGACAGGCTTCAAACACATGTTATATTTGTACAATTTTGGAAAAGAATAAATTGATGAAAAAGATATAATCGAAGCAGAAGTATGTAAAATATTTAATATAACCATGTGGCAATTGCCACGCACAGTACAAAACCATACTAACCATTTGTATGTTCGTGGTACTGCAGCGTACCTACAGATCTGTCTCTGGCAAATGTCGTTATTTGAATTCGGAATTTGTTAATGTTGCCAATTATAAGTGAAAACGCTATTCAGATTTAAAGTATCATTAAAATGTAACTTTAATTAACTAATGCGTATTTAAACAGCAAGTCAAAATCTGAACCTTATCCCTGAAAGCAACGTAAGTCAAATAATACAAAGTCACAATAATACAATGATAAGTGTTTGAATGACTGATGGGCAGTTAAAAAATAGATGGTTTCCCATTACATCCCATGAAGGAATCGGGGAGAGCTTCCCACAACCAGTGAGCTGTGCGCTTTCTAGTTTTATACTCACTGATTGGGACCTACAGTTTTACACCGGTTCCGAACAGTATTTTTGAGAAGCATTTCCATGGCTAAATACTCGATAGTGTCGCCGTCACTAAGCGAGGTGACCGCCGTCGAAAAAAAATTTTAAGGTGGTCAGAGCAGGGATCGAACCCAGGACCTCAAGTACAAGAGGCACGCACACTACCCATTGCACCCCAACGGGCTACCCATTGCACCACCCATTGCAGCACCGACGGCCACCTGATGGGAAGTTAAAGATTCTATAAAATATGCAACAAATATACAACACATATACAACACCTTCCACAATATCATATATGTTTATATCGTTTATAGCATAAAAATGTCATAAACCGACAGAATGATGAAGGAAGTTCCGACATTCAGCATCGCTAAACTAAAGTTTGGGAAACAAAAATGTAATTAGACTGCAAACATTAATAAAACACAGGACTTTCACTCACACAGCACGAGAGGGGAACAATACATTTGAAAATAAACGGAAGTAATTGCTAACATATGTTAACGAAATGTGTTTTGAATTTGTAATTAATAAATGACCGAATAGGAGGCGGTTGGACCCCAACGCAGTATGAACGCGTTCAAATCATATTAAAAGGATATACAAAATAATCCTTCTTTTTCTGTTCTGTTTTTCTTTTTCGGTATGATTTGGTATTAAGAACATGTAGGTATAATGCCTGCTGAGTACAAATAGCAAAGAAGCAAATCATTAGCTATGGCTACGGAGCTACAGAATTGTAAGTATTAAAATAAATTAAATACAAAAAGTTTAATGGATTATTACAAACGTTGGCATGAACCATTAACCATTTACAGCAGACGGGATTCACAGACGATGCGTATGATTGTTATGGCAAGGAGTGTATTGCTGTATGCGCAGTGAACATTTATGTGCCTTATTAAATCATGAACTTTGAGTCCATTTAAAGTACTCTAAATGTCAAATAATTAATTGCTGAAATTTCGCCAATTCAGTATTGTATTTCTAAGGAATATTTCGAATATTTCGTGTATATGTAATATTTCGAATATACCCCAATCGAAAGGTTTCAGTAATTTTAAGTTCAATGTTATTCTATTTACAATTATATTTAATTTATTTGTTAAAAACAAGTAAACAATTTAAATTATAGGATAAATGTGAAAGAAAAGAAATATAAACTAAAAACTAACAGCCAAAGTCACGATCTCGAAAGAAAACTTAAGCGATCGAAAGCCAGTAACTCACTTTCGTTCTTATCCCAGGCTTTAAATGTTATTGTGTGTAGTGTGTTTGTCACTTGTCTTTTGGTTGTCGCATAGCTGGAAATCAAATAATAGCTTGAAACAAAAACAATTTACATAGAATGCAATGGAAGAAACACAATGGACAGAAAATAATGGCATTATAATAAATTTGTTATTAAAATATATTTCCATTTCAGCACAAAAACGCCAATTTTGCGGCACCTGCAGATACTGGTTCTTCGTACTCTTCTCTCTCGCTCCGAAATTAAATGGCGAACGTCAAGTTTATGTTATTGCTTTGAACAACAACCACACAAACACACGTAAAACCATGCGAACGACAAGTCGAAAGATAGTGACTCGCTTTTTGAAACAAAAGTGAGTGACTGACTTCGTTCGCTTGGATTTTGTAGGAAAGAGCTTTCGTTCGCTTGTTAGTTGCTCCCAAATTATCTGTTTGTCGCATAGAAAGAAATCGAACGTTAACGTTCGACATCGTGACTGACTATTACAGCCTAGCTCCGTATGTCGAAAGGGAAGCGAAGCGAAGCGAATCAAAGCACTCACTTTTTCGTTTATTTTGCGCTCCATATCTACGATTTGTTCTTTCTCTTCGCTTATGTATCGAAGCGAAAGTCATTCAACAATTGTCAAACAAAAATGGTGCCAGATCTACAATTCTAAAAAAAGTGCAAAATTTACAAGAAAAAATCGGTATATTCGAATAAAAATCGCTTGAATGCACCAAAAAAATACAGCTCTATGCGACTTCAAATTGTCAGCTGGAAATAATTGACAACATATGTAAATGTAAATAAACAAACACGAATAAAATTAGTAAATACATTTACGGGTTGTTTTGTGTGTGTTTTTTTTTTATATGTGAAAATGATGTTTCCATACACAATTGCTGTGCATTTTTTGGAGGAGAGCAGTGTGGAATCACAGCAAGTACCCCGGAGACTTTTTGTTGCTGAAATACATATGTATATGTTAATAAAATATAGATAATTTTTTATAAAATACTTACCATTTATCCATTTTATGTCTTCGTTCTCTTTACAAAAATAAACAATGCGAAAGCTAAAACACAAGTGACTGTTTTTGACATTTTTGACATTTAGACATTTGTCATTCTCATACTTTTACAGAACGCAACAGAAAATATTTTCGCTTATACGACGAAAGACCGTAAGTATTCGACATACGTAGCTAGGCTGTAAATCTTTAAAATATGTGACAGTACATACATCTACAAAAACGTAAAAGACGCGAAGATTAATGTATTTAGTATTTTTTAAATTATAAATGTCTATAAAGATTTTAATCAATTAAGTATTTTGGATCAGCAAGTATCTCTGGAAGATTCTTGTTATCAAAACAGTGGGACCTTTCAAGTGTTAACAGGGGGACAACGCAGGGGTGAGTTCTGTCTCCACTATTATGGTTAACTTCTGTCAATGAACTGCTTCTGAAATTGGACAGGGCTGAATGCCAGGTCTTTGCCTATGCCGATGATATTGCTATCATCTGTACGGGTGGAAACCTCAATTTACTTAGCATTCGTACAACCAGCCTACTTAGTGTGATTTCGAACTGGACCGCTAACAACGAACTTTCGCTTAACCCACTTAATACCCAGCTTATCTTGCTCTCTCGGAAATATAAAATACCCGCATTTGAACTGACGTCAGTTAATGGGGTGCAATTACAGTTGACGGAAAAGGTCAAGTATCTGGGGATAATTCTCGACAGAAAACTGTCTTGGAAACCGAATGCTGAGGAGAGGGTGAAAAAGGCGTCTGTTTCTCTTTACTGCTGTAAAGAGGCAATAGGAAAGCGCTGGGGAATGTCTCCTAAGATCACCATGTGCATTTATACGGCAATAGTCAGACCAATACTTCTGGTGGAGGTCCCTGAAAAGAAATAAATTCTGAATTCCATGATGAAAAATCAAAGATCAGCACTGATTAGCGTTAGTGGGGCAATGGGCACGACGTCAGGTGCTATCCTGAACCTCTGTACTCCTGATATCATGGCCGAATTGGCAGCCGCTATATCCCTGGTGAGAATCAGAGATTGTGGCATTTTGATATCGGGCCATTCCGTACACGCTGAATTACTACTCCGGATCAACTCTATTCCCGTAAAAACGGACTACTGTATCCCCTACCTTCTACCAGCGACAAACCTAAGGACTTCTATTCCGAACAGGAATACCTGGGAAAAGTCACTGGAAGGGGATACCAGTAGTATTCAGAATTTTCACGGATGGATCAAAGTTGAACGAACAGTAGGCTATGGGGTCCATTCACCGGACCTAAATGTAAATATCTCCTTCAAAATGCCTGATCACTGTAGTGTATTTCAGGCGGAAATTACCGCCATTCTGGAGGTTGCTGAACTACTGAAAAGTGGTGTGACAACCCTCCTGAGAATATATATCTTACAGGCAGCCAGGCTGCCATAAAATCCCTGGAAGCCATGTTTGCTACGTCCCTGACGAGTGAAAGAATGTCACTCATCACTTAGGGTGATGGCAGAGTATTTTTACATCAAGCTCATCTGGGTACCGGGACACATCGACATTCCCGGCAATTGCGTAGCTGATGCGTTAGCTAGACAGAGTACTACGGCACAGGTTCTTCCGGCAAAAGAAGGTGTTAGTATGCCAATCTCTACCTGCCGTTTGCAGATCAAGCAGTGGGGCGATAATATGTTAAAGGACAAAGGGAGACTTACTTCAACTTGCAAACAAGCCAGGGTCCTCTGGCCACAGGTGGACAGGAAGAGGTCTAGGCAACTACTTAACTTGCCGAGAGGCAGGTTATCCACAATGATAGGAACACTTATGGGACATTGTCCTGATGGAAAACACGCCCTAAGATTGGGGCATAGAAACTCCACTCTCTGTAGATGCTGCATGGAAGAGGACGAGGAAACGACGAAACACCTTCTCTTGGATTGCCCTGCTCTGGCAGGACTGAGAAGTAGGATATTCGGTACACATCTAGTTAGCACCGTAGCCCTACAGGCTATTCCTGTAAGTCTTATAGACAAATTTGTTGAAGGGGCAAATTGGCTAGACGACTAGTCAATAGTTGCTATGGAGGAAACTGCAGGTATCACAGTGGGCTTCTTTAGCCTAAGTGTGCTAGACAGCGTGCTGTCTTGCAACCTTTTCAACCAACCAAGTGCGGGTTTCTCAAAAATCAAAATTTTTGAAAAACCGGTATTTTCGAACCGGTATTTTCGGATTTATGCAGGAGTCTTTGTATAGATACAAATCGCTACCTTAGAACAACAAGTTTCTAAGTGCACCAGCTAATTTTGAGAAAAATCAGTTTAACTCCACTTTATTAACCAAATTACTACAGGAAAATATATAATTAGAAGTTTGTTCTAGTAGATATCTCGTAAACGATAATAGATATAATTATGGCGATAGCAGTAATTGAAAGGACATGCCTATTTTAGTACAATGACATATGCAGATGAATTTATCAACAATTTTCAGTTAGAACCTTGTAGTTCTAAGGTCATGAAATATCGCTGAATACATTGATTCCAAAAGCAACAATTTAGACTATCATATAAGATAATGCCTAAATAAATCGACCCAGCTAATAGTTTTCTGAACGAAAAAAATAGCTTGCCGCAAATATACTGTACTTGTGTCCAAACACATTCTGTTTGGTATTCAATATTACACGTTTGAGACACAATGATTCATATGTTATAATATATGAGTTTGTGACCGTCGGTGGTGCAATGGTTAGTGTGCGCTGCTCTTGTACATGAGATCCTGGGTTCGAACCCTGCTCTGACCACCTTCAAACAAAATTTCTTTCGGCGGCGGTCACTATCGAGTATATAGCCATGATAAAGCTTCTCAAAATACCGTTCGGAATCGGTGTAAAACTGTAGGTCCCAATCAGTGAGTGAAAACTGGAAAGCGCACAGCTCAGTGATTGTGAGAAGTTCTCCCCGGTCCCTTCATGGGATGTAATGGGAAACCATTTATTTTATTTATTTAATATATAAGTTTGTCATCCAAATACAGCTGTGTTTGGTGCACTGTTTACTTATCTTTATTTGTCGCTATACTCTGTCGAGAAAGAAATAATACAAAAGGGACAAAGAGAGATTGTTGTTAGCCGTAAATGAATGGAGTGTTTCTTATTTTGACTGATCGGTTGCGTTTAAGTTGCATGCATGCAGTCGTCAATATTTCGTTTGGAAGGAAACACACGAATGCTTCGACGTAAGTATATCGATGTTTGGAATGAAACATGCATATGGCTCCACGTAAAAGTGTGCATCTTTGCAAGTTAACATGCCAATGTTTGAATTTAAATATAAGTGAGCGTGTTCCAAACATATACATACATAGTTCCTGCAGAACGTGTTTGAAAGAATATGTTACAGAGGCCAATTGTCATACATTTTTTTTAACTTGGCCATGTTTCTGGCTGTACTGTAAGTTTTTAAATTTTGAGTTATGACTCTTTTGTAGTTAGGGACCAATGTCAATACCATAAAATGAATTGTTTGTAATTTGTATATTAAGAATTTTTTTTTTTGACGATTTAGACATCATTGGGCGAAATCTGCGAGAAGTTCCTGCAGTATTTTCGTGAATCGAGAAGGAATCAGTAAAAGTGGGTTTGGCAGTAAAGGAGGATAAGAAAAAATGAATGGTTCCGGCAAGTAGAACTTCCACCAGTTTGGAGGAAATGGTGAACGTTGGAAAGCATAATAATTTCGAGGTAGAAGACGAATTTATTTACATCAGATCTGTCGTTAACAAAAGCAAGAACGTTAGCCTAGAAATCAAGTGGAGAATTGTGTTGGCAACCATGGGTTATTTCGGGCTAAGCAAGTAGTTCAGATATAAGACAATATTTCCAGAAACAAGATTAAATTCAACAAGTCTCTCATACAGCCTGTCTTGCTATATGACACAGAATCCTGTGTCTTATCGCACGCTGACGAAACGTCACTGGAAGTTTTCGAGTGAAAAATGCAATGAAAAATTTATGGTCAAATAATAGAGAACGGCGAGAATTGGCGGCGTATGAGCCACGATATACACTCACAGTGCTAGTAGTTTGAAAAGCCGTCGTAGCAACAGCAAATTCGAGAATTGCCACCGAATTGAGGTTGTCAGGTTGTTATTCCCCTTAACTGAGATTCGATTAAAACAACCTTGCTGCATAATTGCTTCGGCTGTGACAAATAAATCGTCATTTATATTGGTTCTGCCAACCAAATTATCTATAATTTCGGTTGCAACAATAGAATTTTATATAAATTTGTATGCACGTTTAAAACTATTAAGAAAGAGTGTTAAAAAATATTGTAACTATGGTTGTTGAGTTAAAACGTAGTATTTTGCAGTTCTGAAGTTTTTCAAGGTAGGTTGCCATCTAAATTCGGTTGTGACAACATCTAATTCTAAAATTTGGTTGTGTCAACCTCTAATTCGTTTGCGACAACCTTTTTTTTGGTAGTGATATGTTATAATTCAACTAGAACAACTTCTAATTTGATTGTGACAACCTCTACTTCGGGTGTAACAACTTCCAATTCGGTTGTGAGAACCTCTAATTCAGTTGCGGCAACTCTGATTCGGCGTCGATGACCGCCAGTGTCGTATTGAAAACCTCTACGTTCGGATACGGCTGCGTCGGCTGTCTCAACCAAATTTGTGAGTATATATAAACCGACTATATAAAATGAATATATAAACTGTATCAATACATCTACGTCGTAATAAAATTACAGTGATTACGCTTGCTAGGCTATGTCGGTACAATGATGGATGATATCTCGAAGGATATCGAAAAACGCGTCGAACAAGGCTTCGCCGGAATGACCGACTGCAAGAGTTTGGTGTTACCGATTGGAAGACAAAATATAAATGTCGAGCTGTTTGGAGACACATGTCGTCTGCATTTTGTAGACCCTTAACCCCTTAGAGTTGTAGGCTCCTAACCACTCAGAGTTAAGTAAGGACTTCGTAGTTTTGGATTATAGACTCAATTCAAAATATGACATACGGTACGAAACCATGACCTGTATAAAGTTACATAATCAGTATCGATTAGACCTTTACGTCGCCGAGACACGCCACCATATTTTGAGAATCTTGCCGCACAAAATGCAACGGCGGCGGCGTATAACTTTTTGTTCAATCTATCATACAATCCACCTATCTATGGCATTGTCCTGATTTACTACACACGTTGCAATAAACCATGGTACGATGAAGAGTGTCGCATTGCATCGCAAAGAACGCTGCACGTATGACAATGCTTCAGTTAATTGCAACGCGAGCTGCAACTGAGCGGTATAGGGAGAAAAGAAAGTAAGTTTACCTCTTTAGACGTAAGAAACGGCAGTGGAGAAAGCGCGAGAGTGGGAAAATTAAAACACGCAGAAGGAAGAAAGAAGCCCGAAAATTCTATCAAAAAGTCAAAAATGGACCTAATGGACATGGTCCAGGGCCCCCCTTCTGCTTCGACAAGGACTGAAATCTCATCGCAGATGTGCAGGGCATGTCGGGAATGTAGAGAGATCATTTCTCCGCGATACTGGTACCTGAGATATCCAATGACGATGGGACAATAGAACACAATATGGAAGACGACGTCGATTGCCCCCCTCCTAACCAAGATGTGGTCAGAACAGCTGTTGCCCGGTTTAAGAACAACAAAGCCGCAGGAGCCGATGGATTACCGGCGGAGCTGTTTAAGGCTGGCGGAGATGAGCTGTTACGGTGCATGCATCAGCTTATTACCAAACTGCATGCCCAGCGATTGGAGTCTCGTGTACTATGCCCTATATTTAAAAAAGATGACCCGACTCTCTATACCGCCTACCGTGGAATAATCCTTTTATCCATAGCATATAATGTTCTATCAAGCATAATGTGTGAAAGACTAAAACCAATTATCGCTCACCTGATTGCACCATACAAGTGCGGCTTTAGGACTGGAAAATCGACAACAGGCCAGATTTTCACGCTACGCCAAATCCTGGAAAAAACCCACGAAAAACAAATCTACACCTATCGTATATTTGTCGGTTATTAGGCGGCCTTCGATAGTCTGATACGGGAGAAACTCTATGAAGCAATATCTGATCTTGGTATTCCTGCAAAAATCATACGCCTTTGCAGGATGACCTTGACGAACACCAATCTTATCGAACCTTTCGAAACTATGCGAGGCCTCAGGCAAGGCGACACCCTATCGTGCGATCTCGTTAACATCTTAATGGAGATCATTATGAGAAAAGCTGCAGTCAACATGAATAAAACCATCAGCAGTAAGAGTCACATGCTGCTCGCGTATGCTGATGATATAGATATCAAAGTGGGTCTGATGGTAAATGAGGACAAGACAAAATTAAGGGTTTCAGCGAAGAGGGCCTCCACGCGATAAGACCAAAGCGTAAACGTAGATAACCGTTATAACTTCGAGGTAGTGGACGAATTTATATACCTCGGATCTGCCGTAAATAAAAACAACAACGTCAGCCTTGAGATCAAGCGGAGAATTATGCTTGCGAATAGATGTTATTTTGGGCTAAGCAAGCACTTTAGAGATAAAGCCCTCTCTCTAGTAAGAAAAGTCCAACTATACCAGACTCTCATACAACCTGTTTTGCTTTATGACGCATAATCCTGGCCCTTATCGCAAGCGAAACATCTGTAGGAGTCTTCGAGAGGAAAACAATTTATGGCCCTACAGTGCACAACGGCGAGTATCGGCGACGCATGAACCATGAGCTGTATGAGCTTTATCCTAAAATTTACATAGTTAAGCGGATCAAAATACCGCGAATGCGCTGGCTAGACAATGTCTTTAGAATGGTTGAAGACGAAGGGTTTTCGAAACCGAACTCGAAGGAAGACGAAAAATAGGACGATAAAGACTCCGCTGGAGGGATCAGGTTGACGAATCCCTGCGTACACTTGGTATTGCCAACTGGAGAGATAAGGCAAAAGGTCTAACTGGTTGGCGAAATATGTTATCTTCGTTTTGTAAGGTACCTGACCTCTCGGGGTTGTTCGTAACCGGATAAGTAAGTAAATAACCTATAATTCTAAAATTTGGTTGTGGCAACCTCTGGTGTGGCAGTGATATGTTCTAATTCGGCTGTTACAACTTCTAATTTGATTGTGGCAACCTCTACTTCAGATGTAATAACTTCCGATTCGGCTGTGACAATCTTTAATTCGTTTGAGGCAACACTGATACGGCGGTGATGACCGCCGGTGTCGTTGTGACAACCTCCAAATTCGGTTACCGATAAGTCGCTGGTCTCAACCAAATTTTTCTGTGAGTATATATAAACATCGACGTCGTTATGCGAATTAAAATACCACGATTACGCTGGCTAGGCTATGTCGTGCGAATGATATTCGAAGACGTACTCGAAGGATATCGAAAAACGAGTCTACCAACACTTCGCCGGAAAGACCAGGTGGCAGAACAACTACGAGAGCTTGGTGTTACCGATTGGAAGACAAAATATAAAGATCGAGCCGTTTGGTGAAACATGTCATCTGCATTTTGTAGACCCTTAACCCCTCAGAGTTGTAGGCACTTAACCACTCAGAGTTAAGTAACGATTTCATAGTTTCTGATTATAGATTCAATTTTGTTACTCTCGCATAATATAAATTACGGTATGAAACCATGACCTTGGCAAAGCTACCAAATCAGCACCCATTAGACCTTTGAGTCGCCGAGCCACGCCGTCGTATTTTGAGTTTCTTGCCGTGCCGCCGCCTGATTACATACAAATTGGCGCGGCAGTGGCGGCGTATTGTTTTTTGTTTAAACTTTCATACAATTCGCCAATCAATGACATTGTCCTGATTTACAACATACATTGCAACCAACCACAACAATGTACAAACTATAAACTACACACAACTAAAAACAAAATAGTTCCTAATAACAGCCAGCTTAATTTCCCAAAAATTAACTTTGAAGTTAAAAGGCAATTTGAATTATGCACAACACCAGGAAAATTTCCACACGCTACAGTCAGTCCCATTCCCTAACAAGTTACCAGCCAAAGTCACGATGTCGAACCATAACGGTCGCCTTCTTTCTATGCGACAAACAGCTGATTTGGGAGTCACTAACAAGCGAACGAAAACATATACAAATCAGTACAAAATCGGACTCCACTTACACCCTCTTCTACAAAATCCAAGCGAACGAAGTCTGTCACTCACTTTCGTTTCAAAATGCGAGTAACTATCTTTCGACTTATCGTTCGCATGGTTTTACGTGTGTTTGTGTGGTTGTTGTTCAAAGCAATAACATAAAGTTGTGGTTCGCCATTTAATTTCGGAGCGAGAGAGAAGAGCACGAAGAACCAGTATCTGGAGGTGCCGCAAAGTTGGCGTTTTTGTGCTGAAATGGAAATATATTTTAATAATAAATTTATTATAGTGACATTATTTTCTGTCCATTGTGATTCTTCCATTGAATTCTATTTAAATTGTTTTTGTTTCAACCTTTTATTTGATTTTCAGCTATGCGACAACCAAAAGACAAGTGACTGGTTTTGACATTTTCGTTCGCATAGATGACAGCGAAAATAGTTAGCGGCTTCCGATTTTGCAACACACAATCACACAATAACATTTAAAGCCTGTGATAAGAACAAAAGTGAGTGTCCGGCTTTCGTTCGCTTAGGTTTTCTTTCGAGATCGTGACTTTGGCTGTACAACACACATTACAACTATAACAACAGCTGGTAAAATTTCGTATTGTTCGGCACGGAATGCTACAGCAATGATTTTTTTGTTATAGGAAAGTTACGTTTACGTATGCTATAGCCATACTTAACCTATTGCATAGTGCTGGCCTTTACTGGAAACACAGGTCTTTCCGACGCCGCCACCGGTTTTCGCAAACCGCTACGCCGCCGCCGAATCAAACACAACCGATGTAAACGTCTAATATTGATCACCAACATACTAAACATTTACTTCATACAAGTACAAACATTTTCACGTACATGTACATTGTCAAGGCTGGCACAAAGCATTCATTGTACATAAGAATGCTTTTGTAAACATACAGGTAACAACACAAGAAACGATATCCAATGTTGCTCAATGGGTTGTTGATAAATCAAAACCTTTTAATGTACTCTTGATGTCAGCCTATTACAAGAGTTTAAAGGAGTCACTCGATTCTTCTATGCTATCGCATGTGTCTCAACTGTAATGATCAAATCTATTATCAAAGTCAAGTAAAGTTGTCGAGATTCATACCTTGAAATTCAATCTCATTTTGATGGTAAAATGTTATGGCATAATATTAAATAGCAAACGTTCCGAACAACTTTAATGCATTCATCGTTGCTGGGCGAAGCGTCGTCGATATCGAAAAAGCTCTAGCCCAGAGAATTCTCATGTTTCCCTCAATTTCAGCAATATTTGCATATTATTGGAATGATTTTATATTTGTGCGAGGATAAAGTATATGCAGCAACAGTAGAAGCGGCAACCAACCGCAATACTCCAAAGACCATTTACCAAAAAAAAAAAGAAGAAAAACTTCAAGAAATCCCATTGACCCTAAACGATCGTTATAATATTGTAATATGTTAACATTAATACGCAATGAAGTTTAACAGCTAACGAATACACACATACGTACAACTTTGTGTGTGTGTGTGTTGCATTTATATACATATATGTGAAATGCTGTAAGCCAAATACATGTAAATACATATGTTAGTACGGTGACAGTGACAGACATACAGACAGTTTGCTAAGAAAATATTCTTACGTACGTACCGTATTGGACCCAATAGCCTCAAGAGTGAACTTGTCTTTTCCCGCCAGTGATGGTTGAAAGAATTTAACTTACTCTTCAAATTGGCGCAGCTTATCGACACTATGCGCATACAAACGTACAATTATACGAACATAGCAAAGATAGCAATTTGCGATTTGGCTAACAAGTTTATATGGAAATGTTATAGGTGCCGTGAAAGAAATACTAGGGTGGTATCGAATTTAAATGGGTTCGAGTAGACATTTGTTCTGCTCTACAAAGTAATGCTAAGTGCGATTACATTTGGACTTAGATACAATTATTGAGAGACTAGAGATAATTGTTCTTAGTGTGGACTTCAATGCGAAAGGTACCAATATAAATGATGGAGGAAAGATACTTTTAGAGTATGTATTGTCCACTAATCTTTATGTCTGTAACAAGGGTAATGAGCCTACCCTTATTTCGAAAATAGGCAAGAGGTACTTGACGTCACCTTTACATCACTGGAAACCTATGCGTTGATGAAAGAATGGAGCACATCGATTGAGCATTCACCGTCCTACATACAGTTTTCACTCTCGCAGAACATCGCCACTTTGACGGTTCCAAGAATCGTTCATAAAACAAACTGAACCAAGTACAAACAAAGTTTGAACAGTATTATGAAAACCACTCCTCTCTCCGAACCAGTTAATACAGCTGTAGTTGATTACGCAGTGCAACAAGAAAAATATGACCATATACGGACAGCACTACGTGATAAAAGACCAAAAAAAGACCCGTGTCTCGCAGTTTTTCCCAAAGTCCATGCACTGTTTTTTTTATGGGCCTCCAAAGATTTGGAGCCTCGGTGTCATTTTTGCAAAACAGTGATAATTTTTTCAGGCTCATATCTTGCAAACCGTTCGGAATTTTCATTTATTTTCTGAGGGAAAGTTGTAGCTCTTGTCATAGAGAACAAAAAGGGCGAACATATAATATCAAAAAAAACTTCATCTTCATCAAGGTCAAAATCGCAAAAAGCTTTAAAAAATTTGATTTTTTACCTTTTTGCCCCTGTTCAGGTCCATAGGTAGCAAACCGTTCAAAATGCAAGGAAACACTCAACTACAAAAATTTACCTAAGATCTCAATAAACAACTTTCTGGAACATATGAACTTCCTAGGAATGATTCTTAACACCGTTTACTTCAACATTGAGATACTATGCTGTCTCACCGACCGCAGAAGCACAGGCAAAGCACTAAGCTCAGCACACGCTTCAAGGGACACAGCACACAATATAAGAATCATTCCTAGAAAGTTCATATGTTCTAGAAAGTTGTTTACTGAGATCGTAGGTACGTGCTTTCAGTTGATTGTTGCCTTGAATTTTGAACGTTTTGATATCTGTGGACCTGAACAGGGGAAAAAAGGTTAAAAACTCGAATTTTTTAAAGTTTTTTGCGATTTTGACCTTGAAGATGGAGTTTTTTTGATTTTATATGTTCACAATTTTTGTTCTTTATGAGCTACAACATTCCTTCAGAGAGTAAATCAAAATTCCGAACGAATTACAAGATATGAGCCTGACAAAATGATCACTTTTTTGCAAAAATTACACTGAGGCCCCAAAGGACCGAGGACTTTGGGCAAAATTATGAGACACGGGTCTTTTTGTTTAGTCGTGTATATCACATAGTGGTGTCCGTTTATGGTTATATTTCCATGACTTAAGAAATTACACACAGTGTTATCTTACCGAAGCTGTCAACGCAGGTCTTAACATATGACTTGATTTCGCATGCATCACCGTTTCCAACAGAAGTATGAAGGTCCCTCCGAGGTGAAACAAGGATCTGCAAATCATGAGAAAGCCTCTCTACGAACCAGCTTCTACCGCTGAAATGGATTATCTTACCGATGCTCGTAGCACAAGCCTTCGCAGATCAATTGATGCCACACGTCCCACCTGATCCTATAGCGGAAAGAAGTAACGTCCTTAGTTAAACAAGGATCTGGAAATCCTGAGAAAGTCTTGCACAAAGCTTTTTAATAGAATAAAGTCCTCAACGACGAGCGAGACTAAAATATGAAACGTAACGATTATCAGACCGAGATCAGATCTTCTAGGAGGAAGTCTTATTCGTGGTATTTAATCCTCGTCTGAGACATCCAGACACCGCCAAAGCTCTCTCGAGAATCCCACCTCGCCACAATGGGGGATTTCTGGAATTCTCAAATTAACGAGAATTGTTTCAACAACACTTACTAGTACGAAAACATCCAAAACAATACTCTACCAAAATCATCAATATCCACAACTTCACAAAGCCTACATAGAGAAAAAGTTATCTTTTTAGGATAAGGTTATGTTTTTTAAGAAATTTACTTATTTTCAGGAATTCTACTTATCTCAAGAAAAGAAACGAAAAGAAAATATATTATTTTATTTTTAAGTAAGGGTTCTTTTAAGAAAAGGAAGTTTTGTAAGAAAATGTATTTTTTGTAAGAGAAGATATATATTTTTGAAGAGAAGCTTTTTTTATGAAAGAACAGATACAATTTTAAGAGTAGGTACTTATCTCAAGAAAAATTATTTTGCTTTACATAAATGGTACTCTTTAATTAAAAGGTAGTTTTTTTAAGAGAAGTCAATTTGTTGTAAGATAATGAACTTTTTTAAGTAAAGGTACGTATTTAAAAAATTACTCTTTTTAAGACAAGGTACTTTTTGTAAGAAAATTTTCTGTTTAAGAATATAAATAGGTATTTTTTTTGAGAAAATTTATTTTTTTTAAGAAAACGCACTTATTTATTTTATTTTTTTAAACTTCTTTCACTTTGGCTCTTCTAAATTTACTTTTTATTCGGTTCAAACTACAATATGTAATAAACAGGCTCCACCTAGAAAATTTCCCATCAAATAAGAAATATCCCCCATGTGTTAGTCTAGACACAAACCAAACAAAAAGTACGAGTGTAAGCGTAAGTGTGCTGCCAATTGTAATTCCATGCTCAGGGTTGTACTTCATGGATTTGCCAGCCTTGCACTTTGGCTTTTCTAAATTTACTTTATATTGGGTTCAAAACTACAATATGTAATAAACAGGCTCCACCTAGAAAACTTCCCTTTAAACCAAACCAAAAGTACCCAATATAGTTGATAATAATGGGTTGTAATAAAGTAGTTAAAGAAAGTTGTTTAACATTTTTCATTTAGCCCTCATCCCGATAAGGAACTTCGTTCCAAAAACATATTTTGAATTAAAATAAGGCATTTTCTCGTACGGTTTGTAGCTTCGACTAGCGCTACTAACATATACAAAATTATTTCCAGTAGAATCCAAAGATAAAGTTTGGCAAAAGATAAAATTGTCCCACTTTCCAGCGCCCACTGTAAAGCTCCATTAAGGGATTTACAAAATACGAATTTCTTTGACACTTCATCACAGCTATGTCTTTGTAAAATTTTATTCTGATCGGTTAAGATGTTTAAAAACGACTGAGTTCTTTCCAATTTTTCGGAGAAATCCCCCACTGTGCTCAATGGGTTATCTGAATGAACAAAATGGACGGTGAAAAACACCGAGTGATAAATCCTCTTTTAGCCTACTTTCCAGGAAAGTTATGTCCAAAGACATAAGGTCGGACTCACCGAAAAGACACGACATCTCGCACGTTGCGGGGAATATCGTGACAGAAGAAGAACTACAGTGAGCAGAGGAAGTTATAACGCGTATAAATCATATAGTCCTGACGGTATACCACCAGTGCACTATAGTGCATCAAGCTATCCTATACTGCAGTTAGATGGAGAGACTCTAAGGTTGTGTTCATTCCGAAAGCGGCAAAGTCTCTCATCTTTCCTTCTGAAGGTAAGTGCAAATCTACGGAAGCCGCTCCGCATGCTCTAGTGAACTTCATAGGGCAATCTATTATCTAATGAAATACAGTCCTACCGCATTGGTCGATATAGATAGTACCTTTAACAACGTCTTACCAGTATCAATAAAATATCCCTATCGGCAGGTTGTGTTGATCAGGAGATCATTAATTCGATTTTACTTACGCCTAGGCGCATTCCCTTGTCTCTGGGTTCCACTACTTTAACGCAAAATGAAATCCGAGGAACGCCGAAGGGGGTCTTATCACCACTTTAGGACTACATAGGTGGAAGTGGATGTCACAATTGACACACTTAGTCCAATAAGGACCATTGTGATAACACCGGACGTCATATTCAGTCCCTATCGTTGAACCTGTAAATTGACTCGGTATGGCTAAGGGGCGTTCAAGCCATATGATACCTCATCCCGATATTCCAGGATGTGGCTGAAGAAAATATGTATGTTGGTCCCTGGCGACGCAATCAGTACTCTGCACAAAGGTCCTAACATCATTCAGCTTAAATTCCTTAATGTCTGTTAGATCCAACATGAAGTAAAATCCTAGATATGTTCTCCGTCGCATACAAAAGTGCAGACAGTCGCAAACGAGATGTTTGGCGTACGATTTAGGTAATTTTGAGTCACAGGACCATCTATCATTCGCATGTCTGAGAGCTTCGGTTTTAAGTATGAGCTAGCATGCAGAGAGGTTCAGGTATTTCCTAATCTTGCCAGCTCATCTGTTCTATGGTTCCCTTGAATGTGTCCGTGCCTCGCCATCCGTATAATTTGAACTGCTTGGCCATTTCATGTAGATATGCGCGGCAACTGTGGACAGTTCTCGAAGTCGGGACTGCCGATTGCAGAGATTTGGTAGCAGTCTGACTGTCAGAGTGGATATTGATACCACAGATGGTAAGGTTGTATTTTCCTAACCAAAGGGATTTCTCCGATTGCCATAACTTATGAATGAAAGTCACTACTTATACTATGGTTTAGCAACTTTTGTTGAAGGATTTGACCCAGCTTTTTAGAAAAGACTCCAAACCCTACATTGCCGTGTAGTTTGAAGCCATGTAGTTTGAAGCCATCGATGCCTAAATTACCTTCTAGAACCTGGTATGCGAACCTTCCCGTAAATGTTGTCGTGGTATGGGTGAAGAAGTTTCTCTCAAAGGTTGCAGTGGTTGTCATGTAGCCGATTTTTACTGTGTATAGCTGCAGATCACCATTCTGTGTATGTGCAGAACCCATTCAAGGCTTCGGGAGTTATTGTTTGCCTATAACGCTGTACGCTGCTACACTGACGGCTCAAAACTAAATGGAAATTTATATTTTGAAGTCTATTTTAAACGAGTGGACCTAAACCTTGCAAAAAGGCTACGAGAACGTGGTAGTGTCTTTCAGGCAGGAGTTATGGTAATTGGAGAAGTTTCGAAGTGATGAAACGTCATCACCGCTAGACGTATCTATATCTACACTGACAGTCTGTATTCGTGATTTCAAAAATTGCCCATAATTACCGTGCATCTCTAAACGAGATGACCAAGTAATTTCATATCTGCCTTTTATGGGTGCCGGTTACATGAACATTCCGGAACACGATAAAGCGAATAAGCTGTTCGAGAGAAGGAACTACGTTACTAGTTCCACTGGATTCGAAGCAAGTTCGTATGCCTACGTCCAAGCTTTTCAGACAGGCGAATACCAGATGGTCTGGAAGCACATAGTGCAGGATCACCAAGCAGGTATGGCCAAATTATGACCTGAAAGACTTGATATCGACTCGCGGGATATATCTACGTAGGAACCTGTGTCTATTTGATAAGCAGACAGACACACTTCTAAACTTCGAATCTCAGTTCATGATTACTGCAGAACCTGCAGGAATGAAGAGAAGGATAAGAGCGAGTGTCAGTAGAAGAAAATATTTACGGTTTATCTTCTTTTTGGAATATTCTGGGAGTTATGCTGAATGACCTTACAATACTTTTGCGGATCACAAAATAGTTCATCAGGGATTAGTATATTTCTATTTCCAGCCCCATCAATGCGATATCGACACTTAGACTTTGAATATGATTTCTCTTTCTTTGGCCAATGATTGAATGAGTGAATCACCCCTTCAGAATGCAAGCATTATCCTTAAGAATTTAATATATAAAAACTGTATCTAACTGACATAGAAGTTGTTGCTGTATTTTTCTCTGATCACTTATCAGAAACCAACTTGAATATATAGCTCACTTACACCACCGAACTAGAGAAAGTCTTAGCCTTTTCATTTCATTTCCGCATTGCGATCAGAGTATTGATGCCAGTAAGTTCGTTTATATTACAATCCAATTTTTGTTCGAGCAACCAACATAAACCATAAATTAGCTGTCATTAGTATCAACCAAATACTATTGAAACTTACTTTGCCGCATGGTTTGCTTCTAGTTTGTTATCGCTCATTCTCCCACCTAGTCTGTTTGCTGTCAAATTCCAACCACCATGTCGATCAGCTGTGACATGGGTACACCCTGGCTGAATAGTTAGAAATATTAGATACCCATAATGATAATAATGAAAAACAAAGATAGATTATCGAAATTGGTTATGTTGTCTTTCGAAATATCCACCAAGACTACATATACACTTTTGCATGCGTTTGAACCAATTTTCGAAGCACTATTGCACTCCGAATGACGTAGCTCCAAAACCTGAGTTTTGAAATCATCAACCGATTCTTCGGGCGTCAAAAAATGTTGAATACGCAATTTGTTTTTAATGTGCGGGAATGAGAAATTATTTGGTGAAAAATCGGTGCTGAAAGGACGAAGACCCATCAAATCAATGTTATTGCTGTTCAAATAAGCGCCGACGTGAGAGAGCTAGCATCGCCGTGAAGGAGAATAGCATTTCTTTGGTGGTTCGTTTTCCTTAGTTCACCAAAAACTTCTGGCGAACAAATGGGGTAATAACATTCAGAATTTATGGTGTTCTAACAGAACTGCTGCCATGAACTGCTTCGTTCGCGAATAACTTTTGTTGGAATAGCTCGTCTTGCAAGACCCATACAGGCGGTTGCTGTTTAGTCTCAGGTTCATACATCGTACATATATCCATCATTCGTCGTCAGTCGTGATCTTATACACGTCTGTTGAAGCACCGCCATTGAATTTTTCAGCATTTCCTTGCAGCAATCGGCACGATCTTTTTTTTGAGAGCGATTGACAAAGAGATGAGAAATTTTTTTTATGACCAAATGTTCGTGCAGTATTGAGGGTATGGGAATGGTAGTAATGCTTATTGGAACATGCCTCAATCTCACGCTATGTCACATAACGATTTTGCAATACCAGTTCAAGATGTTTTCTGGCACAACAACCGATCTGAAACGACCTGCACGAAATGCGTCCTGAAGCGAATGTCGGCCCAATCAAAGTCACTATACCAGTTTTTCACAATACTGAAGGAAAGTTCATCACCGGGTTGTCAGGATTAAAGTTCCTCAATGTACTCTTCTCCTGATAGTCCATATCGAAAGTTGTGAATGTCGCATGAAACTGTTCTCTGATTAATGTAATTTTTGGGCTGAGATGAATTTTTCGAGTCACTGAAAACACCACAAATAGTGCTCGCACGTCAACACGTGCTGAGGTACCGTTAAGCTAAAAACTGTAACACTTCACAATGATGTTGCCAGATTGCACCTGATAACACAGAAATTGTCTGGGCTAAAAATATAAATGGCAAGCCTCGTAGAAGAACGCTGAAATGCACGCACTATATTTTGGTTCTGACAGTTATTAAGGGAGTTAGGTTGTTTGATCAAAGAAATTTATTTTCGGAGTACAAATGATTCGACAGGGACTAATGTAAGTAATTTTCATGTTTGCCATAAAAATCCTTAAGAAACATTTGACAGAATTTGAAATTTGTATTTGTTGTAGTTGTAGTTGTAATACGGAATGAATTTGTCCAAAAAATCAGCTTTGAAAACTAGAAATCAACAAGTTCCAATATGAGTGTATAACAAATTAATGTTTGATTTGTAATTACATTTACTATAATTGGAAACTGCTGCATTAGAAAATGGTTTTATTTAAAATTGAAGTCAGAGAGTCACACTTTTCGAAATGCTGGAGTCGGAGTCGGGATTTTGCATTTCTCAAATACTGTAGTTGTGCAATTTCCAAGATGCTACACACAGAGAAGAGATTCGTTGTCACAACTATATTTACAGCCAACTAAAATTTGGCGGTTCCTTGGACTATCACATTATTCAGTTGTGATTACCAATAATTGTGTTCTTTATCACCAAATGTTGTACATATCAATTGAGTTGTAACTCAGTTTTGGTGGCAAGAACTGAAATATTTAGTTGAAGCCACAGCAACAATAAATAAATATGATCTGTCAATCGAGATGTAGTTGTAGCAATCAAATTGTCCTGTAGTTAGTTGGATGAACTAATTCGGTTGTACCAAATAATATATTGGTATGCTCGACTAATTATGTACTTGAATTTAATGGCTGTCACAACCATTTGGTGATGCTTTAACCCATTATGAACTTTATAGAAAAAAGGTGAAAAAATAGTTTTTATTAAAATTGTGTATTTTATATTTAAATATAAATAAAATTATTATTATTTATAACCAGGGTTCGTATTTCGTACCCATTTGGCTCGAAAATGGAGCGTCCAATCGAAGAAATAACAAATTGTTATGGATTGCTAAGGGTTTCGCAGAAACTGTTCCCATTCACATGAAATAATTCATAAATCGCCAAAATAAGAAAATCGCTAAAATAAAAAACTGGATATAACTCGGAAACGATTCGTCCAAACGCAAAATAATAAATTGTTTACCTCCGACGGAGGCTGTAACTAATGGATGTCTTTACCACGGCATTACTTTTTTTAAACAATTCGCTAAAACTAAATTTTTTCGAATATAAAATCGCTAAACCGCCATTATGTATATATTTCGCAAACGGAGCTTTCAATTGAAATATAACTAATTGTTTCGGCTTTCTAAGGCTAAAAATCGCCAAAAAGGTAAATCGATAAAATAAAAAAATTGCTATAACTCGGAAACGGTAGGAGGCTTTAAGCAGTGGATGCCTCTCACACGGCATCACTTAAAATCCGTTCAACTAAAATTTTTCAAATAAAAAATCGCTAAAACTCACATATGTATGTATGTCCGAGTTATAGCGATTTTTAATTTCAGCGTTTTTCATATATTGATGGATTTTTTAACAAAATATCTTCCATACGATGGACCACTTCATGAAAAATCCTTAGAAACTCGTAAAAAATCGCTAAAACTCACATATGTATGTATGTCCGAGTTATAGCGATTTTTCATTTCAGCGTTTTTCATATATTGATGGATTTTTTAACAAAATATCTTCCATACGATGGACCACTTCATGAAAAATCCTTAGAAAATCGTAAAACATCGCTAAAACTCACATATGTATGTATGTCCGAGTTATAGCGATTTTTAATTTCAGCGTTTCTCATATATTGATGGATTTTTTAACAAAATATCTTCCATACGATGGACCACTTCATGAAAAATCCTTAGAAACTCGTAAAAAATCGCTAAAACTCACATATGTATGTATGTCCGAATTATAGCGATTTTTAATTTCAGCGTTTTTCATATATTGATGGATTTTTTAACAAAATATCTTCCATACGATGGACCACTTCATGAAAAATCCTTAGAAACTCGTAAAAAATCGCTAAAACTCACATATGTATGTATGTCCGAGTTATAGCGATTTTTCATTTCAGCGTTTTTCATATATTGATGGATTTTTTAACAAAATATCTTCCATACGATGGACCACTTCATGAAAAATCCTTAGAAAATCGTAAAAAATCGCTAAAACTCACATATGTATGTATGTCCGAGTTATAGCGATTTTTAATTTCAGCGTTTCTCATATATTGATGGATTTTTTAACAAAATATCTTCCATACGATGGACCACTTCATGAAAAATCCTTAGAAAATCGTAAAAAATCGCTAAAACTCACATATGTATGTATGTCCGAGTTATAGCGATTTTTAATTTCAGCGTTTCTCATATATTGATGGATTTTTTAACAAAATATCTTCCATACGATGGACCACTTCATGCAAAATCCTTAGAAACTCGTAAAAAATAGTTTTGTTTTCGATTGGAAGCTCCGTTTCCGAAATATTGTCATAGGGGAGTTTTAGCGATTTTTGATTCCAGAAATTTTAGATTTAGCAATTTTTTAAAACTAAAAGTGAAGTCATATTGAAGACATCCAAGCCTCCGTTGAAGGTGAAAAATTTATTATTTTTGCGATTGGACGCACCGTTTCCGTGATATAGCCATTTTTCTATTTTATCGATTTTCTTATTTTGGGGAAAAAAAATTATTTCATGCGAATTGGAACACTTTGTGAGAAACCGTTAGGAACCCCGAAAAATTTTTATTTTTTCAATTGGACGCTTCGATTTCCAGATACGGACAGTTTTTCTAAATTTTTCATATTTTCGACCAAAAATGGGGATGGGTTACCCTGGGTATCATATGTATGTTTAAGTTAATTAAAAATATAGACTTTATCATGGAATTTCAATACCTGAATTGATTTCCAACTAATTTTTTCCCTGTGTGTAGCTTCGGTGTAACCCAAGTTTTACTAGATACCCTATCCCTTCGAAAGGCGGACCGCCAAGAAGCTAAATATCCTGAATGCCACAAACGAATCGTGCAACTCAACATGCCTAACTCTCCCATCTCTTTCGATGTTAAAAATAAAAACTTTTTGCAAATCGAAGTTATAACATTTCATCACTTGTTTCCTTTTGCGATTTTTTTTCTATCTTTAGCCTCTAATACCCGTAACAAGAAGTGTTTTTTTTTTCTTTCTCTTTTGCAAATAAGTATACATAGATATATGTATTTTTTAAATTCTTTTATTTTATTTCTCAACTTATTTTGCGAGCATTTTATCTGAGAAGACATTAGATTGGGGAACAATACTCGTATAAATCGACAGAATCGTGGAAAGGGAGTACGACGTTACGAGTACATTCTGGGCCAAACCAGTGAGTATCGTAAAATTTTACAACATCATGTTATTTTGTAGTAGTCGCATAGTGTAAATGTGTGTCCTTGCATCCCGTTAAACTTTCGTGAATTGGAAAGTGAGGGTGTCAAGCTTTATCCTTTTAGTTTGGTTTTGTCTAAAGCCACATACTTAGGTCTTAATGTTTTATTTTTTTTTGTTTTGTCCTGCTTCATAGGGCATATCTTTTTGCGCAGAAAAACTGCTACACTTTTTTTTCTTACTCCGCTTTAGAATACATTTGCTAAAAGGAAACGGAATGTTGAGAAAACTTTTCTAATATTATTGCAAATTAGGCAATAAAAGTATTGTCATTTTTTTATTGGTCTAAACCATTAGGTACTGTGCTGTGAAGTGCCTTAGGGATATTGAGATGAAATTAGAAGAGATTTTTTGCCGGTTTAGTAAATTGCCTACAGCCACCATTTGCGAAAAAATCAATAATTATGAGCACTTGAACCGAGTAACCAATACTACTGGTATGGAAGATTTACGTAAAATGCTACTGCAATCAATCGAAATCAACAAAATTGATAAGAATTAAATAGATTTTACGTTTTCAATAAAATAAATCACATTTTTTGCTCAGCGGCAATGCACTGGTTGACATGCGGGAGTCTTGTAGATAATACTGAGGCTAGAGCTGTCCGCGACCCATATTGTTGCACATTTGTATGGTAATATTTCGATATGATTTAAAAAGTTACTTGCATTTGGACCAACCGTTGCACTAAGATTTTGGCAGATAGTTTACGTTGCTCGTCTGATGTTTTACCATGCATTTCTTTCAAGCAGAATCGGATATCTGTCAGCTGTTTTGATATTTAAATTCAACAGAATGTGCGAACATCAAACACAATTCTCAATTTTTAAGTTTGCACATTCGCGATGTTCACACATTTACATATTGTCGATTTATTATAGTTTTGTCGTAACCGTCAATTGTGTGATAGCCAAAGCCTACTCAAGAAAGCTCTCGCAATTTTTGACACAGAACCCACCCCCTCCCGATGACGATCCTGAAGCGCAGTGGAAACCCATTTCCGACTCTATAAAAACTGCCGCAACAACCGTACTTGGGTTTGAAAAACCGCTTCAGAGCACACCATGGTACGATGAAGAGTGTCGCCTTTGCAAATGATGAAAAGAACGCTCCACGCATGGCAATGCTTCAGTCAATTGCAAAGCGAGCTGCGGCTGAGCGTTATAGGGAGAAAAGAAAGTAGGTAAACTGTCTCTTTAGGCGAAAGAAACGGCAGTGAAGAAAGCGCGAGAGTGAGCAAATTGAGAAATACAGAAGGAAGAGCGTTAAGACAAGAACGTGCAGAGCATGATCATTTCTCCATGCTACTGGTACCTGAGATATCGAATGACGAGACAAGCGATAACAAAGAGTTTTAAAAGCGTAAGGGACTTGATCCAGAAATTTTGGGAGACACTGGTATTTTCATTCCTGCTTTATTTTCGGAATCTGTTAGGTTTATTCATGTATCCACATCTTTGCGTCAATCAATTTTGTTGACTCTTTTCAAACATTTATAAACTATTTTATATGAGTCAAATTAATGAAATATTTTCTTTAATATTATGAAGATTAGAGTTTTGAATGCTCAAATAGGTAAACATAACACTTGTTTTGGTTTTAATTTCATCGAATTTGTGGAATCACTATAGTAGATGACAATGTCTCATAGAATTTATACAGTACTGAGTGCACACAGAGAAGAGATTCGCTATAACAACTAAATTTACAGCCTACTAAAATTTGGCGGTTCCTTGGAATATCAAACTATTCAGTTCCGATTACCAATAATTGTGTTCCGAATCACTCCATGTTGCACATATCAATTGATTTGTAATTCAGTTTTGATTGCTAAAACTAAAATATTTAGTTGAAGCCACAGCAACCAGAAATAAATCTGCCAATCGAGTTGTAGTTCCAGCAATTAAATTGTCTTGTAGTGGTGATTATTCTATTCGTTAGATAAATGAAAAATGCTAAAACTAATTCGGTTGTACCAAATAATATATGGGCATGCTCAACTAATTACACGCTGACAAATCTATAGTTTTTTGTTGTTTGGATGCAAATATAACATGTGTTTGAAGCTTGTCGCAAATTTAAAATACTTGTGCCCAAACGCATTGTGTTTGCTATTCAATATTACATGTTTGAGACACAATGATTAATATGTTATTACATATTTGTTTGCGACCCAAATATATCTGTGTTTGTGATATAAATACAGCCGTGTTTGTTGAACTGTTTATGCTCTCTCGAGAGCAAGAGTACAAAATAGGGGCAACGAGTGTATATGTCTTGTATGTGTGTAGCTGTATTTTTGATGTGTTAACATCTATAGCGACGTATAGGGACTAAATCTATCAAAGTCATTATTTTATGCTGCTGCTAAAACCAGATTTTATGCTGCTGCTAAAACCAGATTTTCTGCGACTGCGAAAGAGAATAATGACGTGTTAAACAAAAATGAGCGAGTAAGAGAGCAATGAAATAGTGGTTTGGCAGGGGTGAGGCAAACGAAATTGTGTCTATAGCGTATGTATTAACATAATAATATATGTATGTACATGTGTCTGTTGCTGTTGTTGAACGGAGATATAAAGCATAGCCGCGCAAAATTTCATTTGCAAGCCCAGTCGACGTTATGGTGACACACTAATACGTCAGCTACTTCGTACAAAGTATGTGTAAAGTTGTGTGTTTGGCTGTTTCGTTGCTGTTGATCCCTGCAGTTTCAAAAGTAGCTAGTGGATCTATGTAGTCAGTTATTTCGTTAGCGGAAAGCCTGACTAGCTACTTGAGTGGATACAGGTAATGCTAGAGTTCGCCTTTTGATCATTATAAATATGAAAACAAGGCAAAAAACAATGCACTGAACCGTTATCCCGTTATGATTTGTTGGTTGTTTTAAACGTCCGTATAAGTAGCATCGTGACAGTGTACGTGGGTCAGAAGTATAAAAAAGTGCATTTTAATATTTAGAATGGTAAAATGACAAGCAAAAGACAAATGAAACGCTTAATAAAGAAAGAAATGGAACAAATTGTGCAAAACATTGAAAATGAAGAAAAATAATGTGGTGATATTCATAACATTAATTCATTATGGTCCGGCGAATTCATCAAGCAGATTGTACTAGTCAAGTAGTTAGTACAAGGTTGTTAGATATTTCGTTAATTCCAGGTAACTAGCGATCTGCATGGTACATGGTAGTGCAGAGGGTAGCCACTGACTACCGTCAATGACATCCCCATGTTAAATTCGTCAGTATAAAGCATTGCTGGTAGTCTGGCGGGTAGTTAATGGTAATTATTGGTAGTTAGGGAAATAACTAAAAATTCGTTAGCTACGCCGACTGCAGGGATATGGCAAACATGTGGTTGTGTAACACACGTATACGTCAGCTACTTCGGACAAAGTATGTGTGATTTTGTGTGTTTGGTTGTTTCGTTGTTCTTGCTATGGCCAAACAAAGCGAGCCATTTGATGTTCAGCATTGCCCGGTGTATACAAAAACAAGTAGAAACTGTGTTAAATTCGGACGGGCCGAAGCTTATGTATCCTCCCCCATGACAATTTACACTCACACTCTCCACTCTTTGCATTCCCCTAACCGTTTTTCTTTTAGGTACAACAAAAAAAACATATATTATATATTTTTTTTTTCGCATATATTTTTGTGTACTACCATTTCTGCCCGAGCCTCTACAGAAAAAATCGGAATTGCGGACCATTTGTGAAATTTAATAAAAAAAACACTAGTAATTTATACACGCTTGTCTTGCGTGAACTAGATTTGGATATAAGTATATTCTACGTGTACCAACGCATAGTGATAACCAAGGCATAGTTGAAACCTTCCGAAAACAACAACGTGAGAGACAACAACGAAAAGAGAAGCAAAAGAGCACCTGATTCTTTTTTCATAAAAAAAGTAATGCATTCAGCAAGTACAAGTAAAAGGGGTAATTCTAAATATTTTAATTTTTTGTATTAATTATTTATTTTAAGTAAAATAAATAAAGAAAGCAAGAATACTTCGTTTCTAAATATTATTATGTTTGGCAGAAAATACGCATATACGCATCGGATGAAGCACGCATATGTTGCCATGTAAAAGCAAAAATATTTGTTTGAGTTTGGGGCTTGCAAACATATAAATGTTTGAAGTGTGTTCCAAACATATGCATGGTTCCTGCAGAATATGTTTGGGAGAATTCTATCCCATTAAGAATTTTACAGAAAAAAATAAAAATAAATAATGATTTATTAACATTTTTTATTTTATATTTAAATACAAATGCAATTATTTTTATTTGTAACCAGGGTTCGCAGTTCGTGGGTAATGGTTTCCCCTGGAGATGGGAAATGGGCTACATAGGGCAACCCCTACCCATTTTTGATCGAAAATATGAAAAAATTACAAAAAATGTCTAGATCTCGGAAACGGAGCGTCGAAACGAAATAATTACTAATTTTTGAGGGTAACTAAGGCAAGTAAAAATGGCTATAATTCGGAAACGGTACGACCAAACGCAAAAATAATACATCGTTTGCCTCTACAAGAGGCTGTAACCAGTGGATGTCTTTAATACGGCAACCCTTTTTTTGAATCGCTAAAACAAAAATTTGTCGAACAAAAAATCGCTAAATCGCCATTATGTCTATATTTCGGAAATGGAGCATTCAGTGGAAAACTAACCAATTTTTCCGGGTTTTTTAGAAAGTGGCCCAATTCGAATAGACGTATTTTTAAAAAAAAAATCCAAAATAAGAAAATCCCTAAAATAAAAAAATATCTATAACTCAGAACCGGTGCGTCGAATAGCAAAAATAATATTTTTTTTATTTTTTGTAACCAAAAAAAATCGCTAAAATTAAAATTTTTAGAACAAAAAATCGCTACAACTTCATTATGTCTATTTTTCGGAAAGAGAGCTTTCAATCGGAAAATAACCAATTTTTGGCGGGTTTCTAAGGGGTTTATCTTTGGTATAACTGTTTTTATAACATAAACTAAAATGTGATTACAGTGACTAATATTTCTGTATATATTTGAATATAATATAATATAATATAGAATAAGTGATGATTTATTCGACATTTCGTATTATATTCAAAAAATATATTGTCCGAGCGTTTGGTCGTATTTTTAATTAATTTTATTCTTCGATATTTCGCTACCTGACGATGCTACCTAAAGGGTAGCGAAATATCGAAGAATAAAATTAATTAAAAATACGACCAAACGTTCGAACAATTTCATTTTTGAACAATATAATATAATATTTGAACACGCATTCTTATTTTGCACTTTTACGAGTTGTAACGGGTCCGCCAAATAACTTTTTTTTTTGAAAATGCTATCAAAAAAACTACTGAATATTTTCTCAAATTTCTTTTTTTATTTGAAAGTACAATCCTTCCGGTTAATAATGGAAAATAATTTCATTCAAATGGCTGCCTCGGCTGGCCATGCAGTAGCCTACACGATCGGTCCAATTTTTAAGCACATTATCGATTGTGTGCAGCTGTATTTCACCAATGGCTTCACGAATATTGTCCTTTAAAGCGTCAATTGTCTCTGGCTTGTCGGCGTAACACTTTTCTTTGAGGGTACCCCACAAATAATAGTGCAACGGTGTCAAATCGCAGCTCCGAGGTGGCCAAATGACATCAGCTCTGCGGCTGATAATGCAATCTTCAAAAACAGGGCGCAAAACATCGAGTGTAGCTTCCGCTGTATGGCACGCAGCGCCGTCCTGTTGAAACAAAATGTTGCTAATATCCTGCTCTTCAATTTTTGTGAACAAAAATTCGTTCAGCATGGCCCGATAACGATCGCCATTGACTGTAACGGCCACTCCTTGCTCATTTTTGAAGAAAAATGGCCCAATTATGCCTCTGGACCACAATCCGCACCAAACAGTGACTCGTTTTGGGTGCATCGGCTTTTCAATGTATGCGTGCGGGTTTTCTGTGCCCCAAATGCGACAATTTTGCTTGTTTACATACCCGCTAAGATCAAAATGAGCTTCATCTGAAAAGATGATTTTTTTGGCAAAATCGGCATCTTCTGTAAGTCGATCGCAGGCCCACTTTTCAAAGTAATGTCGCAATATTTCCCAGCGTTGTTCAAGCGTATACACAGCCATCTTCGTTCAGCGGAAGGATAAAACTAATTATCTGTCAAACCAGACATGAGCTAAGTGTTACCATTCACGAAATAAGCACTAGTTGAAAAAAAAGACGTTAGATGGCGGACCCTATATCTTCCATTTTGTGGTCGTCGGTGGTGCAATGGTGTAATGGCGCACACCTCATGCACATGAGATCCTGGGTTCGTTCCCTGCTCTGATCACCTTAAAGTTCTTTCGGCGGCGGTCACCTCGCTTAGTGACGGCGACACTATCGAGTATTTAGCCAATAATAAAAAAAAATATTCCTCAGACTTGTCTGCCATGTCTATTACCTTAACATTCCCCACAATTCAAGCCGCCATTGAAATGATAACTAAATTTTGAATATTTAACAAACAGGCAAAGTGTTGTTGGCCAACAACTCTTGAATATAGAGTCGTTATCCTTAAACGGTCACATGTAGACGCTGCTATCAACAAATTGATTTTTTGTTATTGTTCCGTTCGGCTTTCTATGGATAAAGTTGTCTTTATCCATGAAACGTGCGCTCAATTGAACTTTTCCTTCTTATTTTTGGTCATAGAAACATCAAACTCGAGTCGAGTAAATCACGGCATTTGTTTGGGATCATGGCGTAGAGTTTGGAATAATAGTGTGGAGGTGAGTGGGATGAAAAACGCTCTATGGTCTATTAACGTATGATATGTGTGTGTGTGTGTGCATATAAGTATGCACTTGCGCGAGTATGTGGTGTGTGTGAGTTTGAGTGTAGGTTGAATGAAAAAGTGGATGAAGGCAAAGTTTAAAGTTGCAAACTTTGATTTAATAACCATAACTCATATACAAAAAATTGTACGGTTTTATAATCGACTGCCATTCGAACTCTACTCCTTTTTCACATGTATAAATACAAACATATCTACTTATACTTGTATATATGTATCTCCACATATTATACTGTACGTATGTGTGTGTGTTCATGGTCCGTAAGTGCTGCTCTAGAAGCCCTGTTCCACCTCTCACTCTTCATCTTTGTGGCAGTGGGATGCAAAAAGTAAAAAAAAAGCGAAACTTAACGTTTGTTGTGGTTATTATGCATGAATAAAGTGTAAAGCTACAAAAAGTCAGTTTTGGTTCAGTTCAAAAGTTTTTGAATGATGTCTACACACTTGTGTGTTAAGGGAAGACTTACGAGTGGTTCCATGTGCTCGAGATTGTGTGCGCGCCTGAGCGCGATAGACATTTACCACAATAGTGGTAAGGTTACATACAGTCATAAGTCTAGCAATTACGTTGATCTTTTCAACAAGTAAAATCACAGCGGGCGACATTCTGTGGTGTGCACAAATACCCCTTCCAAAAGGCCTTCACTTTCGATTCTGAATGATCCCACAGCGCTTCCAAAAATGGTCTGCCAGCAGTGCTATCCTTCTGTTTCAAAATTATCTTATAGATATGTATTATGTCCTGTATTCGAAAAGTACCAGTCTTTTGTCCATCGCGTAGAAGGTCTTGTCGAGCGTATTATGTGAGAGACTAAAGCCAATTATTGAAAACCTGATTGGACCTTATCAGTGTGGTTTTAGACCAGCTAAGTCCACAACTGACCAAATATTCACGCTATGGCAAATCCTGGAAAAGGCCCACGAAACGCAAATCCATACATACTATCTTTTTGTCGATTACAAAGCCGCTTCGATGGCCCCATACGGGGAAAACTGTACGAAGCTATGTCTGAACTTGGTATTCCGGCAAAACTGATCCGCCTCTGTAGAATGACGCTGACGAACACCAAATCAGCAGTGAAAGTGGTGAAGACCTCACTGAACCATTCTGTACCAATCGAGGACTTAGAAAAGGCGACACACGTGCGTGCAGTCTCTTCAACATCTTAATGGAGCTAATAATGAGAAAGGCTGCAGTAAATACGAACAAGACCATTAACACGAAAAGCCATATGCTGGTGGAGTATGCTGACGACATAGACATCATTGGGCGAAATTTGCGAGAGATTACGACAGTATTTTCAAGAATCGAACAGGAATCAGCAAAGGTGGGTCTTGCTGTTAATGAGGGCAAGACAAAATTGAAGGTGTCAACACCTAGAGAAACCTCTCGACCTGCTCCGCACTTGAACGTTGACAACCGCTTTAATTTTGAAGTGGTAGATGAATTTGTCTACCTTGGACCCGCCGTGAACAAGGGCAACAACGTCAGCCTGGAGATAGATAGGAGAATTGTGCTTGCAAATAGTTGCAAGCAGTTTAGGAACAAAGTCCTCGCTCGACCGACAAAAGTCCAGCTATATCAGACTCTCATTTTACCTGTCTTGACATATGGCTCCGAAACTTGGGCCATATCGCAAGCGGATGAAAAACACCTGGGAGTATTGGAGAGAGAAATTCTCCGTAAAATATATGGTCCTGTTAAAGAAAACGGCGAGTACCGACGTCGCTGGAATCCAGAGCTATATAATCTGTATTCTAACGTGGACATAGCTAGGCGAAACAAATTGGGTCAATTGCGTTGGCTAGGCCATGTTAGCAGAATGGATGAAGATGAGCCAGTGCGAAAGGTTTTCGATAACGTACGCGATGGAAGCAGGAAAAGAGGAAGACCAAGACTCCGCTGGAAAGACCAGGCAGAAGAATCCCTCCGTACCCTTGGTGTTACCAACTGGCGAGTAAAGGCGAAGGATATATAGCCAGTTGGAAGTATATGCTGAAATTTGTAATACGTCTGACCTCATCAGATTGTAAAATAGTCAATAAAAGTAAATGTAACATCACTTCTTTCTGTAGATCTGCCCCAGGTATCCAAATAGAAGTGAAGTAGAATATGGTGATAACTCTAAATGAGAGCAGAAAACCCCACTTTCCAAGAATCGTTATAAGAAAATCACAATGAAAGACTTCAGACGGAGATGAAGTGCAAAAAAATGAAAAAAAAGAATCAAAGACTTTCCAAAGACAAAAATGTCTCAATAAACTTGTTTCGACTTTAGGTGATGAAGCGTCACCAAAAACCACTGTAAATCGCCGCTACCATGGTCGTCCAACTTCGGTGGTTTTGCCGGAAACCATCGATGCTGTGCGTGAAGTGATAAAACCAGACCGACATGTGACGTACCGTGAGATTGAGGCATCTTTGGCCATTAGTATGACAAGCATCAATAAGATATTGCATGATCATTTGACCGTGAAAAAGATTTGTTCTCCTTGGATCCCATATAATTTGATTCTCAATAATTCTCAAAAAGAAGGCTCGTGTCGATTGGAGCAAAGAAATGTTTAAAAAATGCAACCGCGGTAGCTCAAATGCAGAATACAACACCGTCGCCGGTGACGAATATATATATGAGCCCGAAACAAAAAAGCAAATGGGTCTTTCAAGACGCGCTAAATCCAACAAAAGTTGATCGTGGAAGAAGCAAATGATCGCGCTTTTTCGGTATAACCGGTCATGTGGTCACAGTAGCGTGTCGCATCAATAAAACATATTTTTTTCTCAAGCTTTATTTGAAAGCTTATAGGGTAAAGTATTTTCGAGTATTTTTTCAGATTTTTCGGAAGTGGTTTAGAGGTCGTGCAAGTCAAATTTCTCCCAAAAATCGAGTATTCTGGACGTTTTTGAATTTTACTTAAAACTCAGTCAATAACCACGATTTTCTTAGCTTGTAACTCAACATTTTTGAAGCTAAACGTCCAAACTTTTACTATATATTTACAAACCACCAGTGTTCGCAATGATTTTCCTCAATAAGGTACCACGTATTAAATTTTTTCGTAAATTTTGGGTAAGATTTGTAAATGACGCTTTATATCTTTTAAAATTCTCTAAGAAAATTTAAAAAACTAATGATGCACTTGAAAAGACGTATAAATTGTAAGCAATTTTGTAAAAAAAATAATTTTAATTTGCGATTACTGTTCCATTTTAAAGCCTTTCACCCATTGTATGAAACTAATAATATTATAATCTGTTTTCTATTTTTGCATCGGATTTGCTTTAAATTTCTTTGAAACTTTGAAATACTAATGATGCACTTTAAAAGATGGGTAAATTCCAAGCAATTTTGTAAAAAAAAATTTTAATTTGCCGTTACTGTTCGAGATTTATGCCACTTTAAATCTCTTTACACATTGTATGAACCTAATAATATTATGAACTGCTTCTCTTTCTTCATCGGATTTCCTTTAAACATTGTATTCATGAAAAAGTCTACATGCGCTAAGTAAATACAAAGAATTACACACAGCAAAAACTGGCCCCGGCAACATATTGCAGGAACCATATATATGATTGCTTGCAAACACATATATGTTTCCTGCAATATGTTGCTGGGGTCGTTTTTTCAGCGTGCAACTCTTTATCATTATTTAGCGCATGTAGATTTTTTCAGAAAACAAGTTTAAAGCTAATCCGATGAAAAATGACAAACAGTTTACAGTATTATTAGTTTCATACAATGGGTAAAGAGTTTTAAAATGGCATAACTCTGGAACCGTAACTGCAACTCCAAAATTTGTTCTACAAAATTGCTTGGCATTTATCCGTCTTTGAAAGTGCATCATTAGTATTTTAAATTTTCATAGAAATTTAAAGCAAATCCGATGCAAAAATGGCAAACAGTTTATAATGTTTTTAGGTTCATTTAGGTCCTAGGCCACAGTGCCTTCAGTGGAACGTAGGACTATCAATTTTGAGTGGTATACCACCATCTGTTTGCCAACAGTGTTCAAAGAAATAAGGAAAAACAACAAGAGAAGTCGGATCATTTTGCGTCAGGACAATGCGAGCTCTCATACATCAGTTGAAACAATGGGATATTGGAGCACTCAACATGTTGAATTGATGGGTTATCCGCCGTACAGCCCTGATATGGCACCCAATGACTTGGTTTTATTCCCCCACATCAAGAACAAAATCCGTGGTCAACGTTTTGGACGCCCGAAGCAGCTGTTGAAGCGTTCAAAAACCATGTTGTGGACGTGTCTCAATCGGATTGGAAAAAATGCTTCGAAATTTGGCTTGAGCGAATGCAAAAAATATATTGATCTTCACGGAGGATATCTTGAAAAACAATACAACCATTTCCAATTATAAATTATTGTTTTTAATTGCTGGACACGAAATTAAATAAATAAAGCAAAAAAAACAATTAAAGGACAAATTGTATTGTCTTCCAGGCATGGTCTTCATTGGCAGACGTGGAAGCAGGTCTTCTTTGGTATCTCAGGAAAAAGACCTTCTATGGAAGGCCTCGTACCAGGCATGCTCTTGTAGGCCTTCTACAGACATCCAACTAGAAACGGGCATGGAAGGCCTTGCACGACAATGAAACTCAGTGTTAATGGGAAAGGAGTAAATAATGGAACTGACAATACTACAGTCTCTAAAATAAGGCCTGGTGAAAGGTTTTCTTACCCATTAATTTTCCTGCTAGGATCCCAATGTGCTCAAAAATGGATGCGGACCCGTTTTGAACCCGTTACGTGTCCGTAAAAGTACAAAAAAGACGAAAGCGAGTTGTCGTACCCGTTTCGAAATCCATGTGAGTTTGTAAGAGAAGAAAGCTGAATCTATTCAATTGCGCCACCTGTACTAAGAGTTTATTCAAAGATTAACAAATGTCGACGCTGCTTTCAAGCACAGTCGCCATTATGTTGCTACTAAAATTTAATACTTCTTAATTGTCATACATCCCCGCCCGATTACTGTACAATTTCGTTAAATTTTGAAAGGTGCGCAGCCCTTCAACCTAGAGTAGAAGAATTTTTGTGAATGTATGTGAACATAGGAGCAGTGGAGAAGAGTGTGTGCGTCTGTGTACGACGTGATGGTTTACACGTAGCTGAACTATTAATGAGGTTATAAATTTTAAGTTTATTGATTTTGAATTTATTACAAAAGTTTTTCATTATTCAAACAAACCATTAAACGAGAAAAACCTGTGGGATTTATATTTAAAATATGTAGCAGCAAAAAAAAATCATATGTTTCTTTAGAATCGACTGAGCTAAAATGAACTTTCTTCGCCACCACATAAATATGTATGTATTCACCTATACAACGATACATGTGTGTTTGTGGCTAATACTTACATACATATAATATATGGAGGAGATAGATCCTTTGTACCATGAAGAATCATGTAATTTATGTATAATGAAAATGCGATTCATTGATTGGATTTTCGCATGTGTGTGTGTATTCTTATGTATGTTTGTTGTGCATGAACATAAAATTTCAATATTGTACCAAAAATTAATACTGATTTAAAGATATGATGGAAATTAAAATTAGGAATATTTTAAATTAATTTCGGAAAGGAAATAATCAAGATTTTCCGAAAGATACAACTGTTGGTTTCATTATGTTTATCTGCGAATGGTTTCTTGTAGTTTTAATTGGTGCCCGTTCATAACTCCCATGGGCATAATCCCCACATTAAAAATAGAGTATATTCCCACTTTTAAAACATACACTAGTCCTCATTTCTATGTCCGCTTTCAAAATGGGTGGAGGGTCTCTGTGTTTTGACCAAAAGTAAAAAGGAAACGAATCTCTTTACTAATTGAATATTTTAAAAGTAAAATTTAGTTTACTGCTAGCCCCAGTTTCTTTTATTGCCCCCACCAAAGTCACTTAAATAACCTTTTTCCAAATTTTTAATATGAGCAAAACAACAATAATACAATATAATCAGATATGTTGCACGCTGAAACATTGATGTTTTTTGTTGGTTAGATGCAAGTATATCGTGTTTGCAGCTTGTCGCAAATATACTATACTTGTGTCCAAACACATAGCCTTTGCTGTTCAGTATTACATGTAGGAGACACAATGCTTAATATGTTGTAATTTATATATTTGAAACCCACAATGGCTTTGTTTGTTGAAAACTGCTGAAAACAAAAAGCTGACAGAAAAAAAACATCAAAAAAGCAGGAGATGTTCACTGCATGACAACAATGCTTGCACATAAGTGTGTGGATGTTCCAAAAATGTACATGGTTCCTGCATAATGTTACAAGTGCCGTTTGTTTTAAGCGTATGGTTTACGGTATAATATAAAATAAAAAAATAATGTAACTTTAAATTTAAAGAATTAAAATTGTGCTACATACCTGGCTCGTGATCTCTAGCGGAGGTCCCTCAATATAATCACTCTACTGTCACTTTATGCCAACAATAAGACCCAAAGCCTTTTCCGTCCATGTTATTTTTGCGATTGCAAAAAAGTGTTAATAATGTCAGAACTTCTAAACTACACTGTGGACCAAAATTAAACTTTTTCGAAAATACCAAGGCTCTGACAACGGATTCTGGTAGAGGGGGTAATAAAAAAATAGTTGAAAGTTTACGTCTGAATGTGTTTTTAAGGAGGGTGAAATATTCCCCCTTTTGCACATTCTTATGATGAATCGGCATAGGAAACATTGTAGGTATAGTAGAGGGCGCATCAATAAGTCCACGACTTTTCGATTTTCCCTCGTAGTTATATGCAATGCAACACTGCTCCCATCAAGTACCGCCTGTTAAAAGACTACTGTCAAATTTTGAGTACGTTTCGTCATTTACTTTGCGTTTAACAGACGTTCAAAACATATAACCTCGTGCATTTTTTTAAAAATGGAATAAAGTGAATTTCAAGTTCTCATTGAACATAATTTTTTGCGAAAAAAAAACCGTCAATCAAACCAAGGAAAAGCTTCATCATTACTATGTGGACTCGACTTTAAACGATCAGTTGGGTTTAAGAAAGCTGTCTGCAAGATGGGTGCCGCGTTTGCTCTCAATTGACCATAAACGTAATCGAGTGACAACGTCAAAGGACTATTTCGAGTTGTTTGATTGGGCTACGAATTGGTACCTCATCCGCCATATTCTCCGGATTTAGCCACCAGAGACTATTTCCTATTTCCAAACCTAAAGAAATGGCTCGGTGGAAAGAGATTTAGCTCCAACGATAAAATTATTGATCAAACAAATGCCTATTTTATGGATATTGAAAAATCCTATTTTTTGGAAGGGATACAAACATTGGAGAAACGTTGGACTAAGTGTATTAAGTATTAAAAGGACATTATGTTGAAAAATAATTTGTTGTTTTGCAAAAAATACTGTGTTTCATTCAAAAAGTCAGGGACTTATTGAGCCGCAATCGTATGTGTTCAGCAATTTGATGTAAAAATTTAGGAGAAATATAAATATATGTATCTTTTTTGTTCTTTTTGTGGAAAAGGGTAAAAACCACCCCTAAACAAAAATGTACTACAAAAAATTTCTCATAAAATTCTACTATAAGTTTCTTAACACACCATAGATCAAAACTCAACTTGAATGCCAACAATTAGTCAAAACTGAAAATCCATCTAAGGGTTAATTTCGTACTTATTCCGAGTTGGCGATAAATTGTCCCGCAAACATGCATTTTAGGTGGGTAGGTTTTTTGTGTTACACAGTGCTATTGGTTTGCTTGTTTCAGACTGGACTACGTGTTTGTAGAGGAGGACTTAGGCTAGCAGATTATGGTATGTAGAGTAGAGTGTCCAAAACCGAAACCGGGAAACCGGTTAACTGAATTTGTTGCTATTAACCGTGTGCCGGTTATTTAAAAAAACATAATCTTCGAACCATCCGGAAATAGGTTATTTGACGTCGGGTAACCGGTTAATAGGATTTTACCTAATTTGTGTTAATGTCCTTAAAAAAAATAATAACAAAGGATATGATTTTCGAATTTTAGTGATATTTTGGAATTAAGAAACCCGATTTAAATTTTCAAATATGATCTAACTGACATATCCAAACATTTTTTCTTTCAAAATAAAATTATGATTTGAATTAGTATTAATTAAAAATTATTCAAGAATTACTTGAATAATAATACATTTGTTTTTTTGTCAAATTTCAAAATTAAAATTATTTGATAACTAAATGTTTTAAACTTAATAAGATTTTCACACATGAAAAACTTTTTCAAATTTGAATATGATTTTCGACTTTAAACTAGTTTAATGCACATTTGAATAAAACTTTTAAATTTTATATTAAACACGCATTTCAAATTGGAATATGGTATATATTTTTTAAAATGTGATGATTTATTCGACCTTTCGTATTATATTTAAAATTATAATGTTCGAGCGTTAGGTCTATTTTAAATTATCGTATTCTTCAATATTTCGCTACCGATTGGGCAGCATCGTCAGGAAAATAAGCACAATTATTAATTTAAAATTGCATTATTTTTTGATTTAATTTTTAATTAATAATTGTGTTTGTCTTTCTGAAAATGATACCCAATGGTAAGCGAAATATTGAAGGATAAAATAATTTTAAATATTATTTAAAATTGAAACGTTATTAATTCAATACAGTTGTGAAATTTTAAGTTTTCAACACGAATATGTATATGAAATGGACGTTAAACAAATGTATTGTAAGTTCTACAAGTGTAATTTAATTTAAAGCAAAAAAAAACGATAAAAATCAGTTCCACCGGTTTTTGCCAAAATTAAAAACCGAAAACCGGTTTCTTGAAAAATTAATTATTCCAACAAACCGAAAACTGGTGTCTAAAAAATGCCGTTTTTTTTGACACTCTAATGTAGAGGCATCCTGTGTCAACGTAATTTGTGCTACAGAGCGACAAAGTAGAACACCTTGATGATTTCCAAACTTTCATGGCCTGTTACTTCTAAACATGTACATCGATTTTAAATAATTGTTGTTTCTGTGATTCTAATAAATAGACACAAAACAACAAGGATTCTAAACTGTGTGTGGTATATCGAACCGCTACAAAGATATTAGGAATCAAAAATTTTAAATGCAAATTTTTACAATGACTTGTATAGTTTTTTACCTCGGTCATTTAACGTGGGAACTTTGGGTGAAAATGTAGCTTCAAAAACACACCTACATATAGTGGCAGGAATTTAACAAAATATATGTTGACAACATTTTTAAAATATTGCAAGCCATCTGGTAACGACAACTTCTCAAAATTTACTTTTTCCCCCACCGGAAGAAAAACGGTCATTCATTTTTTGTGAAAAAGATATAAAAATTTGTAGTTTTTTTTAAAGCAAATGCCCTGACAAAGGTAATAAATGTGGTTAACTAACTTGTTCCGAAAATGGGTGAGTTTTGAAAAAAAATTTAAATTCTCGAATTTGGGAGAAGTTTCGCTTGTTTACTTTTATGTATATATTTTTTAAAATCCTAAATGTAGGGTGAGATGTAGCTAACTATCTAACAAAAACAATCCTGATTCTACTAGGCATATACTTGGTCAATTTGAAAAAAGTAGAATTTTCAAAAATATTTATTTCCGAGTAAAAATCGGTCATTACATTAACTGCATTAAATCAAACATATATTGAGTTATAATGTGTGAAAAAATAGGCAAGATAGTTGTAATTTGAGATGGGCACGATTCACAAGATTGGCGCGGTTGACGTGAATCAGGAATAATTCATGCGTCAGCGTGAGTTGGATCAAATTGTGCTCACGTGAGCGTGCCGAAAAAATCATCGTGCGTGGTAGTGAATGATTAATCGTGAGAGTGGGTCAAAACTGACTCATGTGCCCATCTCTAGCTGTAATATGTAGCTATATACTTTAAATCGAATTTGGAATATTTTTTCTCTTCTTTCAAGAATGTGCAAGAACTGTTCAAACATAAGCTAAATATGCTTTTAGTAGCAGAAGAATAATTTAGTAGAAGAAGAAATAACCTTTCCACCCATGTCCCAGCAAAAAGTAATGCATCCAAGGATCCACAAAATCGCTAAGATATCATAGGTGGTAGTCCCTCTTGGATTGTGATCTCAAACGAAACGCTAACTGTGGACAAACCGCCGAAATTATTGTGATCCAAAAGTATTGTATCATTAAGTGGCGACAAGTTTGTTAAATATGGTAGCTGCAAATGTAAATTGCATCGTTATTGCTCGAATATTAATAATGATCTTGGATATGTTGAAGGTGTACAAGTTACAATTGTGACCCCTGTGTTAATATTGCTAAATATGGATGATTTTTATTTATTCGCCCTTTTAAATTGGTACTTTTTAATTTTATTATTCAAGCTCAATACCAATCAATATCTCTATTAATAGGGATTTAGTTTTTTTCAGAAGTTTTGCAAAATGCATCCTCATGATTGCTGGCAAACCGAATAGCCATTTCAGATCTAGCCACAGATCTTCTTTAGCGGTTGTTTAGAATGTCGCTTTTGAAAAACTCATCAACCAAAATGCAAACGGGAACTCATCTTAATTGAAAAGTATCCACTATACAAGTGTTTGAAAACTATCGCAAGCAAAACACGCAAGAAATCATTTGCAAAAAACCTATTTCCAACTCCAGAGAACCATCGGTCACCATTAGAATTGATTTTACTTGTTGCCTAAAAGACAACACAATTCTTACAGGCAATAGTTATAGTTAAAGTTAATAGATAAAGCAATGGCCTTGCCAAATTTATTATATCATTCATTCCATGAGAAAACGCCACAAATCTGACCGAAGGTTTTCCGATTTTCTTCAAATTTTGCACGGAGAGACTCTATGGAGCCAAATATACATTTGCGTTTTTAGATTTTTAAAATTGTTAAAGATCGCGATTTTATTAGCGTTTTTCATTTTTCAAAAAGTTAAAAAAATGGAAAAAGTAGTCAACTTTGAAGAGCCACATTTCCATAAGTGGACCGAATTTTTCAAAGATTTAAAAAGTTTCTGAAAGCTGTTTTTGTCTATTTTATGATTTCCAGTTTAAAAGTTACCACTATAAAAAAAAAAAAATTGTATGCAAATGCAATTTTAAAGTGCATTTTGCAGTGCGTTTTCCCCCTTCGATTTTCAAAAAAAAACATTTTTGTAAAATTTAGAATAGTATTTATTAAATAAATGTTCTCTTTTTCTGGGACAAAGAATGTTTCTATTTTTAATGATTTTTCATCTCGCTCCAACTACTAGTTTGATTCGATCTTTGCTACTTTTGCTTGTCACAGAATTGTACACACATATGTACAAATGTGTAAATAGGTGTGTATACACGCTGAACACAATACATGATGAAATAGGGAAGAAGTATTTCATCATCCAATTCTAGTAGCGTGTAGTTTCCTAGGAATAAGTATTTGGCATCAAAAAGTAAGCCTACCCTGCAGTTTCACAAGTAGTGGCGGGCAACATTTCATCGACTACATCGCCATTGATTTTTCATTGACTACATCGCCGATTACATTGGTACTCAGTGGTAATCTGTAAGGTAGTGTCACCAGAGATTTTCTATTGTTTTTCTTAACCTTAAGAATTTAATATTGTTAGTTTCATCTTATGCCTTAAGTTGTTAACCTTATAGTTGAATTCAAATAAAAAATTTGAGTTCAAAATAAAGCGAATAATTTGTTGTACCGATGAAGTAATCGACGAACAGTAAGGCATTACCAAAGCGGACATCGCCTTGTTAAATTCGCCGCTCAAAAGCATTGCTGGTAGTTTAGCGAGTAGTCGACGAAATGTTACCGATAAATCCGTCGACGAAATGTTACCGATAAATGCGTCGACGAAATGTTACCGATGAAGTAATCGACGAACAGTAAGGCATTACCAAAGCGGACATCGCCTTGTTAAATTCGCCGCTCAAAAGCATTGCTGGTAGTTCAGCGAGTAGTCGACGAAAGGTTTGTGGTAGTCGATGAACTCATCAGCGTAGAGTCGATTACCAATACTGCAGGGTACTTACAAAAAAATCAATAGAAAAACAATTTTTTTTCTGTACATTAGAATTTTTTGCAAAATCCAAAAATAGCATTTATATTACAAATAATTGCATTCGCATTATTCTCAATCAGCATTATTTTAGAAAAACACACTTTAAATGACAACAATACCTTACAGTAACTTTTCAAATAATAGTAATGCGACAAAAACTGTTTAAAATATAGCAATTCAAAGTTACATACCAAATAAATTTCTTTCATATCTTGTACAAACATTTTCAAAATCCTAAAAAAGATTAAATTTTATTTTTTTTTATTTGAAAAATCAAGTAAGTCTTTTTTTAAAAAATCATTACAAATAGTAAGCTGCCTTGTCCCAAAAAAGATTACTTGTCTTTTTTATAAAAAATTCTGAATTTTGCAATGATGTTAAATTTTTTAAAATCATAGGGGGAAAAAGAAGTGGAAAATGCATTCAAAAAGTGCAGTTGCTATAAAAATGCATTTCTGAAATCAAGCCCTCATTTTTAGAGTACGGATTCTACAAATAGTCAACCGTATTATTCAGAAACTTTTTAAATTTTTGAAATAGTCCATCCACTTAAAAAAATATAGCTCTCCAAACTTCACAACTTTTTTCATTTTTTTAGGTTTTTCAAAAATGAAAAAGGCGAATAAAATCGCGAGTTTTTTAAATTTCAAATATCTGATAATGGGATTCTCTTAATGGCTCCATAGAGTCTCTCTGTTGTCAATATAAACAAAATCGGAGGATGTGAATTCAGAAAATCACTTATTTTCAACTTTCTTTCCTGGAACGAATGATATATAATTTAAAAATGTTGGTTCAAAAGTTTCGCTTGTTGATTTTTATATTGATTTTCATACTTTTTTAAACCGTAAAAATTTGCATGACTCCGACTCCAACTTTAGCATTTCCACCCATAAAAATTTGTTCGTGCAAAAACAATTTATTTTATTTACTTTCGGTTTTCAAATAAAACATATCTGGTAACAAATTCGGTTTTTTTTGAAAAACTTGAACTTTGAAGGTTATAAGAAGAATATAAAAATTTGTTCACCCTACAATTGGTTGAAGTTTTGCATTTCAATGCATTTTTACTCAAAATGAACAAGTTGTGTCCAAAAAACTGAACAACGTCAATGCAAAAATGTACATGTTAAACTATCTCCGGTCTTAGAAGGGTTAATGCGAAGTATTATACCTTAAAACAAAGTCTGAAGTGTTGCCTACAACCTGAGTCTAGATAGAAAATAGGTTTACTAGGGCTGTTTTTTGAGAAAATCAGATTGTTAGCAAAAAAGTGAGGTTAAAAAATCGTATTTTTTAAATTTGTCCCCAATGGGTTAATAAAATGTCATATATTTGTATGCAGATTTAAAGAGTTTTTAATGGTCTATGTAATGATATTCACGGGAACCAGATCGGACATTAAATATGTGAGATATGGCCAATTATATACTCAAGGTTTAAAGGCCCATACCTCAAGAAGTTGGACCGAGCGCAAACATTTGTTTTTTCTATTTTAATAAACTTTTTAAGGGCTTAAAAAAAATTGGCCTATGGCCGCTAAAATTTGTTTAAATAGCGCAGACTTAGCTATATCCATATATACCGATTTCTCAAAAACTGGAGCCAATCTGACACTTCCAAATGTACTTTCGCACTCAGGGGACTCCACCCTAATAGTTCGAAAAGGATTCATCGAAGTTCATTTTTTCGACTATCACAGTGTTATCTGTCATCGAAAGTGAACTCACCACTACGAAAATGTGTCCATTAGCTGAAAATCGCAACTGTGGCAAAAGTTGAAATAAGAGCGTTTCGTTGATGCAACGACATTAATTGTTGCCGTGATAAACATATTTTATTGCTGCAATAAATATGTTTTATTCCTAAAATAAATATGTCTCATTGCTGTAATGAGTATAAGTATGTCTCATTGCTGTTGTGAATATGTATCACTGGTAGCCGACCTGACGTACAGATGATGCCAGTAGTTTGTAAGAAATATTTTGGTGAAAAGTGACAACCTTATAAAACATATGTTTTAAGTTTCAAGGCGCCACATTGTTTAGTATTTTTATTTGAGCAATCAAAAGTAAACGATCCCAGTCATTTTGCAAACATGGAAAAAATGGGTCACCGTTATGTAATTCAATATTTCCATTTCAAACGTCTCAGTTCAAGCATATTTAAAGCCGAGCTAGATTCTACTTGGGTAGCAGAGCTTAAGCGAGGCCGTACAAGCTGCCACGACCAACACGGTAGTGTTTGACCAATTGAGGTGTCCACGCCAGACAAGGTTAAGAAATTCCAAAAAATGGTATTGAATGATCGTCACCTGAAGCTACGTGTGCTAGCTGGACTAATAGGCAATTCCAAAAATTATATACATCGTATATTGACCGAAGATTTGTAGATGAGAAAGCTGTGAGCAAGATGGGTGCCTCGCCTCGCTGGCTTTCAATAAAGCAAATACTCCTACAGCGTCGTGAAGATTTTTCAGTAAAGTGTTCGGCGATGTTTCACCGCAATAAAGCCGAATTTTTGTGTCGATTTATAATCATGGATGAGACATGGGTCCACCACTTCACACGTGAGACAAAGGAATAGTCAAAACAGTGGACTGGAATGGGAGAATAGTGTCCACCGAAGGCGAAGACGGTTCCATTTGCAGCCAAAGACATGGAGTCAGTTTTTTTGCGATGCACATAGGAGACTTTTTATCGATTATCTTCAGAAATGAAAAAACCATCAACGGCGAATAATATGCCAATTTATTGCAGCATTTATGTGACAAAATTGTGGAAAAATTGTGTTTCATCCAGATAATGCTTCAAGTTCACATATCCACTACTGGGATGGCCAAAAATAATGAATTAAAGTTCGAATTGCTTCATCACGCACCTTATTCGCCAGATTTAGCTCCATCGGACTAATTTCTATTTCCAAACTTGACACACGCTGAATTACTACACCAGATCAACTCTCTTCCCGTAAAAACGGACTACTGTATCCCCTACCTTCTGCCAGCGACATATCTAAGGACTTCTATTCCGAACAGGAATACCTGGGAAAAGTCACTGCAAGGGGATACCAGTAATATCAGATTTTTCACGGATGGATCAAAGTTGGACGAGCAAGTAGGCTATGGGGTCCATTCACCGGACCTAAATGTAAATATGTATCTCCTTCACGCTGCCTGATCACTGTAGTGTATTTCAGGCGGAAATTACCGCCCTACTGGAGGTTGCTGAACTGCTGAAAAGTAGTGTCACAACCCTCCGGAGAATATGTATCTACACAGACAGCCAGGCTGCCATTAAATCCCTGGAAGCCATGTTTGCTACGTCCCTGAATGCCATTCATCACTTGGGGTGATGGCAGAGTATTTTGACATCAGGCTCATCTGCGTATCGGGACACAGCGACATTCCAGGCAATTGCGTAGCGAACGCGTTAGCTAGACAGGGTACTACGGCACAGGTTCTTCCGACAAAAGAAGGTGTCAGTATGCCAATCTCTACCTGCCGTTTGCAGATCAGGCAGTGGCCCGATAATATGTTCAATGACAAGTGGAGACTTACTTCAACGTACAAACAAGCCAGGGTCCTCTGGCCACAGGTGGACAGAAAGAGGACTAGGCAACTACTTAACTTGCCGACAGGCAGGTTATCCACAAAGATAGGAACACTTACGGGACATTGTCTTGTAGGAAAACACGCCCTAAGATTGGGACATAGGAATCGACGAAACACCTTCTCTTGGATTGCCCTGCTCTGGCAGGACGGAGAAGTAGGACATTCGGAACACATTTACATTTACATTTAGAACACATTTAGCTCTACAGGATATTCCTTTAGGTCTTATAGACAAATTTATTGAAAGGGCAAATTGGCTAGACGACTAGTCAATAGTTGCTATGGAGGAAACTGCAGGTATCACAATGGGCTTCTTTAGCCTAAGTGTGCTAGACAGCGTGCTGTCTTGCAGCCTTTTCAACCAACCAACCAACCACAGTTGACAAAATGGCTCAGAGTTGGCAACAATGAAGAGGTGGAGTCTGCGGTTGATAGTTATTTTAAGGATTACTATTAAGGATTATTATTTTAAGGATTATTATTTTAAGATTACAGAAGTAATCATGACGTGTAGGTATATTTCAGATGAAGGATATCGTTCACTAAGTTACTGATTTTTTTATATATTTTCGACAAAACAGTACGTGTTGGTAAAAACTTTGAATTACCAACCAATTTATTATAAATTCCGAGAAATCATCAGGGATGATTTTTGTTCCTTCGGCTTTTTTACGGGTACTTTTTCGTTTATTATTAACTTTACTCTAATTTGAGGACATTAATCTAATAATGAACAACCAACTATTAAATCAAAATGTTAGTGCTGCAACCTAAGCAAAAGAAGGCCATCGGAATTCCCCTAAATTATTTTATATTAATAACTGAAAAAATGTCTTTCGTAGGCAGATAATTTAGCTACATTTTTATGGCGTTACATTAGAACTCGGACGTAATTATTGACGACGTGTCGGCATATTCGGCATTTCGTCGTTTCAATTCATCTTCGAATTTTATTGCAAAATTTACTCGAACTTTCTTTCCAGTTAATAGTTTAAAAATCAGTACGAAATACCGCAAAAATTTAAGAATTTTCTCCCACGTATCGTTCAGAGTTCATGTCAACACATTGATTATTTTGTTAGGTTCAAACTCTGCCACGATTCCGATCAAAATTGAATACATTTTGCTGACTTTCGCATAGTATTCGGACAGATTTCCGACCGAATTCTAAATATGTTCGCTGTTAATTTCAGATTATTGCAGATTATTTGAAATTCAATAAAGTTATATGAAATACGCCTATCACTTTCGGCTGATACACAAGAACTGGAAATTTCAGATTATTTCAGATTATTTGAAATTCAATAAACTTATGTACATGAAATACGTCTATCACTGTCGGCTGACGCACAGGAACTTAGTGTTTGGTTGTCACCATTCACTCCCGCCGACTCTTCTCTCTTGCTGACCGTTTTCTCTTGCGTTAGCTCATCTTTCATCTTTCACGACGTATCACTTTTCTTTCAGTGTAAAATAGAAATAAAATCAATGTTAGTTACATTAAAGAATTCCATAAGATTGTCAAGTGTATTTTCTTATAAGAAACATTAAATCGTTTGTCATATTTATGAAGGCGATAATACTTAAAACACGAAATAAAGCAGATGATGTATTAGATATCGAATCTATGGTAAGAAATGTGAAACTTTTAACAGCAGGACACTCATCCGTTCTACATGTCTTGGCAATACATTGTTTGGTATTGAAGAGTCCTGAGAGATTCAAATTTTTTTGTAAGATTGTTTAACCCTTACACTGACACTCTACATACACCCAATAACAACAACAACAAAAAACAATACACAATGACAGTAACAAAAACAGTGTCTATCCACTGATGTAACATACTGTCATACTTATGTTATCATTCATTCATTTATTCGCATTTTGAAGGATCATAAGCGATACGTTCTGCTGTACTACTAACTGCTGCTGCTGTGTTTGTGTGTGGAAACCCCTTTTCAACAGTCATATATTTAATATAATTTATCATCGAAAAGATGACGATGACGATGAGTAAAGACGCCATCACATGGAACATTTAACGGTGCACAAACAAAAATATATTACTACATATGGGCAACTTCAATAGGGTGTTTGTTGTTATGCCGATTGTAAAGTTTTGAATTTAAGACAAAAATTAAAATACTTTAAAGGAAACCACAGCGACGATGACAACTTTTATTTTTCCATGACTCTCCCATGTGGGATTGTCACACTGTATCTATATAACATTTATGACATTTACGAGATTTGACTGCAATCAAAAAATCAACATCACATACACCCTAATGTGAACCCATACACTATGTTAAAGGACACGCATGTGGAAAAAGTTTCTGCAGCTGAGAAAAATAAACGTATGTTTGTTGGCATTTTTCCACTGTTGTTTGGTGAATACTGTTGGTGTTCAGCTACAAGATTCAGAGGCAGGCACATGTGTACGTATAACGTGGTGTTTGCTTCATGTTTCTACAAAACAACTTTTCACTAACACCACAGCAACGGAGTTGTCAAGGCCTTTCTTAAAATTCTCCTTCTGAAAGATTTCTGTAGGAGTCTGTAGACCTGGCGAAATTTCTGCTACACTTATTACACAAAAATTATACACAAAAATTAAATAATTTCCCATTACATCCGACGAAGGGACGGGGGAAAACTTCTCACGTGTGCGCTGTCTAGTTATACACTCACTGATTGGGACCCATAGTATTATACCGATACCGAATGGCTGTTTGAGGAGCTTTTTCATGACTAACTACTCGATACCGTCGTTGAAAGACATGCAAGACAGACAGGTATCGAATCCAGGATCCATGTACAATAGCCGCACACAATACCATTGCGAGTATAACCAAGCTTAAGCTGCAATTGAAATGACAAACATCGGGCATTTAAATTTAATTCAAGTTGAGAATGAGCAACTGTGAAACTGATCCTTATAGAATCGTTTGTCTGTTCAAAATGAATTGAGGTTGCCGCAACTGAATTTAGGCGCAGAGACTGAAATTCGGCTAAGAGAACTTCGTTCGCAATTGATTCTCTTGTCGAAATCGAATATCCAACTATTTCGATTGTTTGTAGCATTAGAAAATCGCTTGTAGCAACCGAATCAAGTATGAAAACAAGTTATCTAGCAGAATTTCAGTTGCAACGAATAAATTCAGTTGCGGCGACGATTTTACAATTAATTCCGTGACACGACAGAAATTCGTTTCGATTTGGTTTCTACAACCAAGCTCATTTGCAATTCAGTCGCCATAACTGATCTTAACTGATTTTAATCGAAATTTGAATGTAAATTTAATGTAAAAATCTTGATTCGCTTAATTACGTTAATGTCGGGATACAATTCCCACAGTTCGCGGTTCGTATGTCGTATACACTCATCATTGTGCATTATATGTCCATATAATTCCGGAGCATTTTCCTCTCGAACACTGCTCGGCGGCCGTGCGTTCTTACACAGGAATCTGCGCACGCTGAAATATGTGTCGGTTTATGTTGTTTGGATGCAAATATAACATGTATTTGGAACTTGTCGCAAATATAATATACTAGTGCCCAAACGCATTGTGTTTGCTACTCAATATTACATGTTTGAGACACAATGATTAATATGTTATAACATATGTGTTTGCGACCCAAATATATCGGTGTTTCTTATATAAAAACAGCCATGTTTGTTGCACTGTTTATGCTCTCGCAAGAGCAAGAGAATAAAAGAGGGGCAACTAGTGTGTATATCTTGTAAGTGTATATCTGTATTTTTGCATTATTCTCTCAGTGAGTGATTCATAAATATTCCCGAATGTGCGTGTAAATTGCAGATGAAGTCAGTGTTTCTTATTTTTGCTGATGTATTGCGTTTTAATTTCTTGTATTCAGTCGTCAATGATTCATCGGACAGAGGATAAAGCGCTTGATCAGAGAAAAATTAATAAACAAACGCTCTCACGGTTAAATGGTTTGTGATGTTGCTTTGGATTTTGTGTATGTGTTTCGCTTATATTTATGTGTGCTACCAAAGTGAGCAACGATTTTGAGGAAAGAAACTGGAAAGGGCAACAACGTGAAGCGCTTTGTCTGTCCGAGCCTTTACTGGGAAAATCGGAACGGCGGACCATTTGTGAAATATAATAAACAAAAACACAAGTAATTAATACACGCGTGTCTTGCATGTACTACATTTTCATATAAGTATATTGTTTGAGTACCAACGAATAGTGATAACCAAGGCATAGTTCTGAAAACAAAATCGTGAGAGACAACAAAGAAAGGAGAAACAAAAGAGCAGCAGATTCTCATTTCAGTAAAAAGGTAATGCATTCAATGCAAGTAAATGTAAAAAGGGTCACTTTAAATATTTAAATTTTTTGTATTAATTATTTATAAATATAATATAAAATTAATTATAATAAATAAATAAAGACAATTAATTCGTTTATAAATATTATTACGTTTGGGAGAAAATGCGCGTATGTTTCAACGTAAGTATATGGAGGTTTGGAGGAAACATGTGAATGCTTCCACGTAAGTATAGGGATGTTTGTCATATGTTTCCATGTAAAAGCATACATATTTGTCAGTAAATATGGTAATGGCTGCATTTAAATACACCTGAGTTTGGGACATGCAAAGATATAACTGTTTGAAATGTGTTTCAAACACATACATGGTTCGTGCAGAATATGTGTGGAAGGACAGCTTGTTTGATAGTGTGGTCTTCGTTTACAGAGAAATCGAGTCGTCCCTGACCGCAGATACGAGATAAATAAATTCGTCCATAACCTCGAATGTACAATGGTTATCCAAACACAATTTTGAATAATTTCTCGCAAGTTTAGGCCAATGATCCCTATACCATCAGTATACGCAAGCAGCAATTGATTTTGGCTGCTGATGGTCTTAGTCATATTAAATACAGCTTTCCTCATCATGATCTCACTTAAAATATTGCAGAGATCACACAATAGGATGTGATCTGGCTCAATGGCTCAATGCTCAATGGCTCGCCTCGCATTAAATGGTTTTGGCGTCCTTCGACAAAGAGATGGTAGGTGTCGATTTGTTGGTTTCTCCAGGATTTGTCGTAATGTGAACGATTTCCCACGTATAAAGCCACACTGATAGAGTCTATTTGGTTTGCATTAAATGGCCTTAGTCGTTCGCACTTTACGCTTGAAAGGACTTTGTATGCAATGAATAATACTCATTCCATGATAGTTGACTCATACACCCCTGTCACTCTTTTCAAATACTGGACACAGTACGCTAAGACTCCAATCTCGGGCCATACACTCGTCTATCCAATCTTGCACATAAGACGGTGCATGCATGCACCATGCCAGCTCTTCGCCCCTAGCCTTGAACAGCCCAGCCGCGTCTTGAAGATGGGAAATTGCCGTCCCGACCTAGTCTTGGCTTTTTTTTCTCGTTTGCATCAAACGCGTACACAATTACATTTGCCGTAAATTTAAAAAACATTTGCGATAACCGAAATTAGCCATTTTTCTAATTCCACTCTAATCCACTCGCTTGTCATACACACTCACGCATACACATAAGAGTGATCACACACTCCAATGCTTCTTTCTACCTTGCCAATATTTCTTGGATGGACAACTGACGCGTTGTAGTTTGGCTGCGCTTATAGCTGTTATTTGAATGCAAGGCGAGACAGACGTGTAAGTAGACAGGGACAAAAATGCCAACTTTTTTTAAAACGAACTTTATGGGTAAAACCAAAATCATAAAAGTTGGAAATTTAAACAAAAGAGAGCTTATGAAAGCCATAAATAAAAGTTGTACTGTACACGATAATGTACAAGTAATGGTTCTCGCAAACGTTTTTTCTGCTCTAATTTTCATAAGTCATTTACTGCAAATGTTTTTCAGTTCTCGCAACCTTTTTTTATTTTGGACCAACCAAAACTCGGTTGCTGTAATCAAAGGAACAGTAGGCGGAACCGTTTTTCGCTTATCGTAAATGTTTTTTCAGCTCTCATTTCTCATAACTCGTTTACTGCAAAAGTTTTGCAGTACTCGCAAACGTTTTTTTTATTTTGGAGTAACTAGAACTCGGTTGCTGTAACGAAAACAACAGTTAGCAGAACCGTTTTTTTCAGGTTACATTTTTCATAACTCGTTTTCTGCAAACATTTATCGGTTCCCCCAACGAAATGACATGTATGGCTTAACAGAATTTCGTTTCTCCCAACTACAGTCCGCAAACGAACTACACTTATCTGAGATTTCTTTTGGGAGGAACGAGTTATTTCTTTGTGCGTGTAAATACTGTACAGCCTCTTCTTCATGTCTTCGTTCACTTTGTATCAAATCGCTGGAGACACTTTAGTTGAAGTGCTGTGAGCTTAAAGATTGATGACTAACTTTTGGTTATGCATATGGGGGTAAGTTTACGGATTGATCCAAAAAAATTAATTTAAAAGGCTCAATTTATGTTTCCTTCTGTAAGGCCTTCTAAAAGTAATGACAATAAAGGTTTAACTCGAAAAACTCACGCGGTAGTTTTTGAGAAATAAAGATAATATGTGAATTCCATGGCAAAAGCCTCTGTATGCAGGCCTGCTAAATGGCTTCCCCCGTCATGCTTTCCAGTGCTGGAATAACTTGTGCAACATATCTACACGCACATGTACATACATATGAATATGTTTATAAGTATGGCATAAACATAAAGAGATCCTTAGAGATTTTTTTTTGAATTCGGTTGCTTAGTATGATGTCCTTTCATCATCTCAATGCTGCACGTAAAATATCATCGTACAGTGAACTAAAACAGAACAAAAAACAAAATTTCATATTATACTTGTACAAATTTATAAGACACGGTGTTCGAAAGAAGATCAAGCGGAAAAATGTAATAAATATATTTTTTTATAAATAAATGAGAAATTTATTACAATAGAAAACGTTTCCAAAGGCCTTGGCCACATGTGCCCTTTTGGGGGCACTTTCATAGTATATTATTTTTGTAAAAACAAAATTTGTCACATTGACTTAACGTGATCAGTTCAACGAAAATTTAATGCAAGTTAGTGTAATTTCTCTTCGCAATGGCCAAAATAAGGTCAATACGTTAAATACTTCCATTCAAACCTGAAATACTTCCATTCAAACCTGAATACTAGGATGTCAGTCAAACAAAACTTTACACGGCTTAAACAATTTCCGTTGGTAGCTCCAATTTCCGTTGGTAGCTCAATTTCGACGGAAATCCTATAGTTTTAAAAACTTCCTACTATAGATTGTGATCTTTGCGACACTGTGGATGATATAAATCTATGAAAATGCTAATGTTTTGGGGCGCAACTCCTCTTTATACATCCTTTTGTTTTTCATACTGTCCATAATACAGAAATATACAAATATTTTAATACTGTTGTAGTATAATGAAGTATGTAGATCTATCTCGAGGAAAATTCTTAGCATATATTCATATGTACGTTGTAGTATAACATATATATATATATGTGTGTGTGTGGCGGTGTGTTATACTGTATATGCGCTAACACACCCACATCCACCCAAAGTCATTAGTGTTGAAACGGTGGGTTAAACAATTTCTGTTATGAATGGCATTTGACGTTGTTGAAAACAATAACTGATGGAACTGAACACCACACATAGGGGACGCAGGCAAAACTCCTCCATTGCATGGAAATTATGTCATTGTTCTACAAGAGTCCCCCACTCTGTTCAACGCAATGTCTTACTTGAGTCAAGATCCTTAATCTTGAAATGCCTTTTATGATTTTCAGAAAGTGCGAAGACATAATAAGACAACGCAAATATGGATAAATGTAATTATGTACAAGTGACGGAACAAAATAAAATGCATTTATTACAACAAAGACATTTGTCATAATCGGAGGTGAGTGGTTGAGCTGAAATGATGGAATTAAAGTCGTCAGAATGTCACACTTGTTACGTCGTCACGAAGACGCGTTTTAATATGTGATTATACAGTAATTTTGACAATTAAAGTCATTTGTAGGAAATGCAATTAACTAATGTGAATACAATAGTGTAGAATATTGAAATTATTCTCTGCCAATGTCAAATATGAAAATTAAAGGTGAATTTTGAAACTTTGAAATTTGTTAATTGTATTTATTAACTGTGATCGAAGATAACACAGGACTAAAGGCTCCAACTGTTTGACTTCGAATAAAAGAAGCATAACAGAAGGACAGTAAGATTAGTTGGCTTTACAACCCCATTATGAATCGGCGATATATGGTACAGTACCCTAAAAGAGGGAGGAGAGAGGAAACCCGTTTGTTTAAGAAGAAACACCGGTTGTGGAGAAAGTGCAAGAGTGCGAAAATTAAATCTTACAGACGGAAAAATGAGGCCTGGAAATTGTACCAAAAACTACAAAGCCAAACCAACGAAAATGGATCAGGGGCCGCCTTTTGTAGAGATACGGCTGGGCGGGAATCTTGTCACAGACGTGCAGAGTATGTTGGGAATACAAAAAAAAATTATTATCCCATTACATCCCATGAAGGGATACGGGGGTGCTTCTCACAATCACCGAGGTGTGTGCTTTCTAGTTTTCACTCACTAATTGCACGCCCCTGTAACATATGCTCCCAAACATATTCTGCACGAACTATGCATATGTTTGAAACACACTTCAAACATTTATATGCTTGCAAGTCCCAAACTCAGGTGTATCTAAATGCAAACATTAGCATGTTTACCGACCATATCTATGCTTTTACGTGGAAACACATCCGTGCTTTATCCCAAACATACATATACTTATGTGGAAGTATTCGCGTGTTTCCCCCAAACCTTCATATACTTACGCGGAAACATATGCGTATTTTCCCCCAAACATAATAATATTTTGAAACGAATTATTATTTCTTTCTTTATTTATTATAATAAATTTTATTAATATATATCCACATTTACTTATATTATTTACAATAATACAACAAATAAAAGATTTATAAGATTGTTACACTTAAAGGGGTTTTCAACAGAGACGCTACAAAAGTAAATCGATAGGGACAGCAAACGACGCCATAATTTTCCCGCTCATTTGACATTTCTCTTCAGTAAGGTTTGCCATTTCATCATGGAAAGATATACGAGCCAACAACAAGTCGAAATTATTAAAATTTACTACCGAAATTTGGAGTCAGTGGCCCCAATTTAAGAGCGCTACGTCCAATTTATGGTCGGCTCATTTCTGGCTGAATAGATTCGTCAATAAGCAAAATATGCGTTATTGGTCAGACAGCAATCCACGAGTCATCATTGCATCCCGAAAAAATTACGGTTTGCTGCGGTTTATGGACCGGCGGCGTCATTGGGCCGTACTTCTTCCGTGATGATCAAGACCGGCACAGTACTGTGAATGCGAAGCGCTACCGTTCAATGATAAAGAATATTTTTGGCCCCAATTGGATAATATGGACATGTGGTTCCAACAGGACGGCGCCACAAGCCACACAGCGAATGCCACAATCAATTTATTGGAAACCAAGTTTGGTGAACGTGTTATCTCACGAAATGGCCCAGTCGATTGGCCGCCTCGGTCGTGCGATTTGACGCCGTTACATTATTTCCTGTGGGGCTACGTCAAGTCTATGGTCTATGCCCTCAAGCCAGCGACGAAATTGCAGCAGTATCGGCCGATTCATGCTTGAAAACCGTCGAAAATTGGGTTCAGGGTCTGGACTTTTGCAAGCGTGCCCGTGGTGGCAATGCAAAAGAAATCGAGTGCCATACATAATGGCATCGAACGTACTTTCACAGGAATAAAGAATTTCATTGGTATCTAAAACCGGTTTTGTTTTATTTAAAAAAACTTTTGTAGCGCTCTTATTGAAAAACCCGATACTTACTTGCATTGAGTGCATTCTTTGTTTTGTTTTGAATCTGCTTCTCTGTTGTTTCTCCTTTCTTTGTTGTTTTTGTTTTCAGAAGGTTTCAACTATGCGTTGGTTGTCGCTATGCGTGGGTACACGAACAATATACTTAGATACAAATCTAGTTCGTGCAAGACAAGCGTGTATTAATTACTTCCAATTTTTTCAGTAGAGGCTCGGGCAGAAAATGGGATTCACGTTGTTGCCCTCTCCAGTTTCTTTTCTAAAAATCGTTTCTCACTTTGGTAGCACACATAAATATATGCGAAACACGTACACAAAAGCAAAGCAGCATCACAAATCATTTTACCGCCCGAGCGTTTGTTTATTCTTCTTTCACTGATCAAGCGCTTTTGATATCCTCTGTCCGATGAACCATATCCGACGAAATATGTGGAATGAAAACGCAATACATCACGCACATTCAGGAATATTTATGAATCACTGACTGAGAGAATAATGCAAGAATACAAATACACACACTTACAAGATACACACAATTACAAGATACACACACTCTTTGCCCCTCTTTTATTCTCTTGCACTCGAGACAGCATAAAGAGTGCAACAAATACGGCTGTATTTGTATCACAAACAAAGATATATTTGGGTCACAAACACATATGTTATAACATATTAATCATTGTGTCTCAAACATCTAATATTGAATAACAAACACAATGCGTTTGTGCACAAGTATATTATATTTGCGACAAGTTCCAAACACATGATATATTTGCACCCAAATAACCAAAAACGACATATTTTTCAGGGTATGGGACTTACAGATTTACACAGGTCGTCGTCACAAAGCGCAGTAGCCCTCGTCGAAGCAAGTGTAAGTCAAAGCCACGTTCTCTAGCACAAAAGACGCACACACTAACCGTTGCACCTCTGACGGCCACATGTTGGGAATATAGGGAGATGATTAACCTGCTTTACTTGCCCCAGGAGACTTCAATTTAGATGTGGATGTTGATCACATAGACGGTGGAGTAAGAACCTCAAAGCTTAGCCATTTAATGCTGGCGGCTATGAGCTGGAAAGGTGCATGCATCAGCTCATGTGCAAAATATGGGTAGACGAATGCATGCCCGACAATTGGAGTCTTAGCACAGCGTGTCCTGTTTTCCAAAAAGGTGACCCGAGTATATGTACGAACTATCGTGGAATAATGCTTTTATCCACCGCAAACGAGGTCCTCTCAAGCGTAATTTTCGAAAGACTAAAGCCGTGTGTTGCAGTCCTGATCGGACCTTCGTAGTGTGGCTTTAGGTCTGGAAAGTCAACTATCGACCGGATACTCGTATTGCGACAAATCTTGGAGACATCCCAAGGAAAAACAAATCGACACTTATACGCTTTAAAATGTATCTTTTTAAATTCTTTGTATGTATTAAGTTCACCTGTCTATATGCATGCTTGCCGAAAAAAAATATAAATTGATTTTTAACCCTTTTCCCATGATCTAATCGAGCTGAAACTTCGCAGGCAAACTAATGGCGTCGACAAAAATGAACTATCAAAATATGGGCGGGATTGGAAAAAGGCGCGAGTTCATATATATAAAGAATTTATAGTCAAAAACTGTTTTTTACGGGTTGGTTTTTTTATTGTTTGGATGTAAATATATCGTGTTTGTAGCTTGCCGCAAATATAGTATACTTGTGTGCAAACACATTGTGTTTGCTAGTCAACATAACATGTTTGAAGCACAATAATTAATAGGTTATAATATATTTATTTGTGACCCAAATGCGGACTTGTTTGTTGAAACTACTGAAAACACTAATGTCTGTGACAATAAAGAAATAAAAAGCAGCAGATCTTCAATTCACGAAAACAATGCTTGCAAATATGTATTGGGGTCGTTATTTTTCAGCGAGTACCATTTATTTGTAGATTACATGGCCGCTCTCGACAGCCGGACACGGGGAAAACTGTACCCAGCTATGTCGGAGCTTGTTATTTCTGCTAAGCTGGCACGTCTCTGTGGAATGACACTGACCGACACGAAATACTCAGTACAGATTGGTAAAAATCTCACCCAACCATTTAATACGACGCGAGGTCTCACTCAGGCAGGGCGACACCGTATTATGCGATCTCTTCAACATATCAATTGAGAATATCATGAGAAAAGCTGCAGCCAACACGAATAAAACTGTCAGCAGCAAGAGTCACATGCTGCTCGCGTATGCTTATGATGTATACATCATTGGGCGAAATCTGCATGAAGTTACAGCAGTGTTTTCAATAATTGAGAAGGAATCAGCAAAAGTGGCATTGGGAGTAAACGAGGACAAGACAAACTTAATGGTTTCGACAAACAGAACATCCACCCGATTGGATGAAAGGGTGAACGTTGACAACGTTATACTTTCGAGTTATTGAATGAATTTATTTACCTCGGCTGATCTTCTGTCAGCTTCTTTAAGGCCCATTAACCGAAAAGACGACATTCTGGTAGGTCGCTCGGCTTCAGCTCCTGAACCAGCGATATTTTTTATGGCTTTAGATAAGTGTCGGGCAGTTTCGAAAATCCAACCATTGATTGAAATATTCTGCAGACGCACTGCTTGCACACGTAGAGTATAAGCTAAGCAGTTCTCGGTTTAGCAATTTTTAAATTTAGCAATAAAAAACATTGTGCCAATTGCATTCAATTCTGTCTGCGTTTGGCTTCGATGGAAGTAAGATTGCATATTGGCATTTGTTTTCTACACTGTACAACAAAAAAATGCTTCCGGAAGAGTGGGTAAATGATTTTATGTTTATTGCAAATTTATTGCAAAAAAAATTTTTGTTTGTTATGAAAAGACATTACTTCTCCCTTGTTTAAACTGTATTCAAGACATGTATATGTTTGTTGAATTTAGTCGTTTATACTGTGCTCTCTTTATGACATAACTAAAACAAGAATGCAGTTAAGTAACATATTTTTTGTGCATGAATATATATAAGCACTAATATTTTCTGTTTTTTTAAGGGAATAAAAGTTCAAAGTTCAAGTTTTTGTTTCGCAGTGTAATGTGCGGCGCAGTCGCTCTCTGTGGCACTCACACAAATATGACGTATAACATAAACCCAACTGGACATGACGGGTGGACATATCGCGATCTTCTTAAACACTGGCGGATACAACAGCAATATTATCCTCGGTATCCAATCTACTGATACAAGTTGGTGGACTGATGTCCAATAGATTGAAAGTGGTGAAAAATTTGGTCACAATGGTATCAATGCTCGGTGGGTCGATTATAACGAACATAAAATGGAATATTGGACGAATATTGAAAATAAACCTCAATGGTTTGCAAGCGTTGCTCGTTTCTAACTTTATTCATGATGAAATGGCAAACAAATATCGAAATTTTTTTGACTTTGTCACATGTCACGAATCACGCGTGAACTGACACAAACTTATCACTGAAAATCGAAATAGCAAAAATATCACCCGTTATGACAGTTTGAATCACGTTTGTTTGCAACTGCATTTACCGAGGTAGTACTGTACCTTTGTATTTCAATCACTGGCTTTTGACAATGACCACATCAAAATAACAAATTGATGCTCATTCACAGACAACTAAACTACAACTCTCCAGTAACAACTTTTTGTGTTTGTTATCCCTGCTCTCAATTATTTTCATTTCATTAACACAAATTACGTTTAAACTATGGAAAATATATCGTAAATATTTTCGGTAACTTTACAAACGTAACAGAAAACAACACACATTTTTATTATTTTTAATTTAAAGTTTAAACATAAAAGTTTTAGATTAAACTGACAATGACTCTTTGTTGTTGAATAAAGTTTTGTTTTCAAATAAAATTCTAATGGGATCTAAGTTTAGACTTTAATTTTTCTGCACTTTGATATATTCAGTAGGCAAAGACACTATCATATTAAATTCTTACCATAATTAGGCTGGTGTGAACTTGAATTAAGCAGGCTGAATGAGTACTGCTGTCAAGTGGAAATATGTAATCAGTGTACAATTCAGTACTCGTATTTTAATTCGTGAAAATTAGAACATTACACATAGTATTCGGTCTTTTTTTTAAAGCATTCGCATTTGACATGCATAAGTTCCCCTTCAATTTGTACTCTGCTTAGTGATAGCAGCTCTATACAGTAAAAAAATCCTATGAGTGTTCGAACTCACGGGCGATGTGTTAACACCTTTTTGCTACACGGTACCTGTTCGATTTCTGTGAACACATTAGTAAATGTTACATTGGAAAATAAAAAACAACGTTCAATCATATGATGCCGTTACATTTAAATAATATTAATACTTAAAAGTATTTAAAGACCAGTGCAAGCACATGAGTCATTATTTTCTTTCTTAATACTTTCTATTTTATACCCAAAAAAAACAAAGAGAATGCAAAGCAACAGACACATGTTCATACATACATTGTTATGTTCGTACATACGCTACACAAGTTCACACAAATTTCGTTGCTCTCTTGCTATCTCATTTTTATATACGTATAACCACGTTATTATTCTTTTTGCTCTGAGAGTGCTCCGCACCCACATTTTATTCGACTTACCTTTCACAATAAAAAAGACCAACCCGTAAAAAACATAGTTTTTTGATTATAAATTCTTTATATATGACCGCGCCCCTTTGTCCAATCCCGCCCATATTTGCAGCAGATCTTAGAATATATACACCTAACCAACATACCCAATTTTGTTCAAATACCGTTAACAGGAACATAAATAATGGATTTTTAATTTGTGATTTTTATATTTGACCGCTTATTTTTGTCGTCCCCATTAGTTTGCTTGCGAAGTTTCAGCTCGATTGGATCACGGGAAAAGGGTTAAAAATCAATCCAAAATTTTTTCGGCATACATGCATACTTGCATACAGACAGGTGAAGTTAATATAAAGAATTTAAAAAGGCGTTCAATCATATTATAATGACGATTCATCTAAATAATATTAATACTTAACCCGGCGTCGGGGGGGATGGGTCAAAATTACCCGTCACTTTTCGAATGGATTGTGGTTTTAAAACTGTACTTCTCTTCTCTACGCTCTTCTCAGTAGCTGGTGATATTGAATCTCTCTGAATGTTATAAATTTCAAATCAGTTGCATGACGATTGTACTTCGAGTAACACGTGCTCAAAGTTAAAAAAGGTAAATATGACCCATAAGACTAATAACAAAATAAGTGTTTATTATATTTAAGCTAGAAGAAGCCTCCTTTGTTAACTTTTTTTATATGAAATGTTTTTTGTTTAAAAATAAAAGTAAATATGTTATTTTTTAACAAAGTCATGTTTTATTTCCTTAATAAGGTTAGATTCAATCTAAATTGTATATATTTTTTCGTAAATATAGCAAAAAACCTCGAGTTTAATAAGTGGGTCATTATGACCCAACCCCCATGTCCTTGTAGCTAAAATCCACCCCCCCGGCGCCGGGTTAATAACACTTAAAAATATTTAAATACTTATGATTGATACTTTTTGTTTTATTCCCATAAAAAACAAAGAGAATGCTAAGCAACAGACACATGTCCATACAAACATTGTTATGTTCGTACATACGCTACACAAGTTCACAATTTTCGTTGCTCTCTTTCTATCTCATTTTTATATACGGATAAGTTAACCACGTCATTATTCTCTTTGCTCTGAGAGTGCTGAGCACCCACACAACACAACTATTCGCTGCCGCTACATCAGTGTATGTGTTTTTTCGCAGTTTGACAAGATGTGTTTCGCAGTCGGACAAATCGTGTTCTATATAGGGGTGGGTCACCCTTATCATTTAGGGGTATGAAAAATAGATTTTGGCCGATTCTGAGACCTACCCGATATGCACACAAAATTGCATACAAATCGGTCCAGCAGTTTCGGAGGAGTTTAACGGCAAACAATGTGTGATCGCTGTCGGACAATCTGTGTGAGCGCAGTCGGACAAAGTGTGTTTGGATGTATTCACTTTGTGAATTTAGGCCGTACCCGCGGCTATAGATGTTAACACATCAACACCTGTGAACATCATTTTCATTTTTTAAGTGTTTACATACGAAACTGGCCGTAAATCTATTAGGCAACTACACGGTGAAACAAAATACCCCTGTAACATTATGCAGGAACTCTATGTATGTTTGGCACATCCATACTCTTACATGCAAGCATTGTTGCCGTGAATTAAAAATCTGCTATGTTTTTCTATAGTTGGTGTCTGTCACATTTTTGTTTTCAGCAGTTTTCAACAAACAAAGCCATATTTGACACACAAATTCTTATGTTATAAATACTAAGTATTGTGTCCCAAACAAACACTATGCAAGAAAACACAATGTGTTTGGACGCACGTATACTATATTTGCGACAAGCTAATAACACGTTATATTTACATCCAAACAACAACAACAAATACCGATTGTAGACACGTCGCCTAAATCGGATCTAATTACAACTAGAAAATTTCGAACAGAATTCGTCGTGTTTAATACAGCGCTCTCGACATAACATAATTATTAAGCAATAGGAAATAAATAAAAGTAGTGTCCCAAAATTCACGCAAGATAGAATTGAAATTTCATTGTTTCTCGGGATGTATGTCATGTGGCACCGTCTTGTTTAGACCACCTGTCCTCCACAACTATACCATGCAACTTACAAACAACAAAACTGGATTCTCATTTGGCGATATATCCCCTTTAAATGGTGGTTCCCTACCAACCGCGTTTTTGACGATAATTGTTTCGATAATCACTCGTTTATTCTCTGAACACAAAAATTTGATAATGTTGACGATTAACGAAGTCATCAAACCTACACGCTGAAAAATCTGTCGTTTTTTGTTGTTTGGATGAATAATATAACGTGTGTTTGGAGATCGCCGCAAAAATATAATGTACTTACTTATCCGGTCTCGGACAACCCCGGGGGGTCAGGGACCTCACAAATGATTCTCCAGTTGGCCATACCAAGTGTACGCAGAGATTCGTCAACCTGATCCCTCCAGCGGAGTCTTGGTCTTTCTATTTTTCGTCTTCCTTCGAGTTCGGTTTCGAAAACCCATCGTGCTGGTTCGTCTTCATCCATTCTACTAACATGGCCTATCCAGAGCAATCGCGTTATTTTGATCCGCTTAACTATGCCAATGTCAGGATAAAGCTCATACAGCTCATGATTCATGCGTCGCCGACACTCGCTGTGCACTGTAGGGCCATTAATTTTTCGGAGTATTTTTCTCTCGAAGACTCCTACAGATGTTTCGTCTGCTTGCGATGGGACCCAGGATTCTGCGCCATAAAGAAAGACAGGTTGAATGAGAGTCTGGTACTGCTGGACTTTTGTTACTCGAGAGAGGGCTTTATCTCTGAAGTATATAATATACTAGTGTGCAGACAGAATGTGTTTGCTACTCAATATTACATGTTTGAGACACAATGATTAATATGTTATAATATATGTGTTTGCGACGCAAATATATATATGCTTGTGATATTAATACAGTTGTGTTTGATGCACTGAATATGCTCCCTCGTGAGCAAGAGAATAAAGGGGGGAGAATGAGGGAGTCTATCATGTAGGCGTGTATCGGTATTTTTGCATTATTCTCTCTGTCAGTGATTTCCTGAATTTGCGTGTAAATTGAAGATAAATTTGCATGCACTCAGTCGTCAGTGGATCATCGGACAGAGGATATTAAAATCGGTTGATCAGTGAAAAAATAATAAATAAAGGCTCGGGCGGTTATATGGTTTGTGATGTGCTACCAAAGTGAGAAACGATTTTGTGAAGAGAAACTGGAAAGGGCAATAACGTGAAGCCCTTTGTCTATCCAAGAAAATCGGAACGGCGGACCGTTTGTGAAATATAATAACAAAAATCACAAGTAAGTAATACACGCTTGGCTTGCATGAACTAGATTTAAATATAAGTATACAGTTTGTGTACCAACGTACAGTGATAACCAAGGCATAGTTGAAACCTTCTGAAAACAAAAACGTGACGGACAACAAAGAAAGGTGAAGCAAAAGAGCAGCAGACTCTCATTTGATGAAAAAAACACAAATAATGCATTGAATTCAAGTAAATGTAAAAAATTTCGATTTAAATCTTTTAGTTTTTTGTATTAATTATTTATAAACGTGGATTTATATTGGTAAGATTAATTATATTAAATAATATAAATATATTGAATCCAAAGAATATTTCGTTTCTAAATATTATTATGTTTGGGAGGAAATACGCATATGTTTCCACGTAAGTAAAGGGTTTTTCAAAAGAGACGCTACAAAAGTAAATTGATAGGGACAGCAAACGACGCCATATTTTTACCGCTCTTTCGACATTTCTCTTCAGTACTTTCATCATGGAAAGATATACGAGCCAACAACGAGTCGAAATTATTAAAATTTACTACTGAAATTTGGAGGCAGTGGCCTCAACTTTAGGAGGCCAACTTTAAGAGGCTTCAACAATCAGGGATGAGGCTCATTTCTAGCAGAATTTCCTCGTCAATAAGCAAAATATGCGTTATTGGTCAGACAGTAATCCACACGTAATCCATGAGTCATCATTGCATCCCGAAAAAATTACGGTTTGGTGTGGTTTATGGGCCGGCGGCGTCATTGGGCCATACTTCTTCCGTGATGATCAAGACCGGCACATTACTCTGAATGCGAATCGCTACCGTTCAATGATAACCGAATATTTTTGGCCCCAATTGGATAATTTGGACTTGGAGGACATGTGGTTCCAATAGGACGGCGCCACAAGCCACACAGCGAATGCCACAATCAATTTCTTGGAAACCAAGTTTGGTGAACGTGCTATCTCACGAAATGGTCCAGTCGATTGGCAGCCTCGGTCGTGCGATTTGACGCCGTTAGATTATTTCCTGTGGGGCTACGTCAAGTCTATGGTATATGCCAACCAGCCAGCGACGATTGATGAACTTCGTACGAATATCGAACGTGAAATTGCAGCAGTATCGGCCGATTTATGCTTGAAAACCGTCGAAAATTGGGTTCAGCGTCTGGACTTCTGCAAGCGTGCCCGTGGTGGCCAGGCAAAAGAAATCGAGTTCCATACATAATGGCATCGAACGTACTTTCACAGGAATAAAGAATTTCATTGGTATCTAAAACCGGTTCTGTTTTATTTAAAAAAACTTTTGTAGCGCTCTTATTGAAAACCCCGAAATATTGAGGTTTGGGGAAAACACGCAAATGCTTTCGTATAAGTATATGGATGTTTGGGATGAAGAACGCATATGTGTCCCCGTAAAAGCATACATGTTTGCAAGCAAACGTGCTACTTTCTGCATTTACATAAATACAAGTGTGATTGGGACTTGCAAACATATGAAAGTATGTAGTGAGTTCCAGACATAAACATGATTCCTGCAGAATATGTTTCAGGGAATATGTTACAGAGGCCGCTTTGTTTTCAGCGTGTATCAATATATTCAAAATATTTCTCAACAATGGAAACGGGTTGTTTTTTAAGTTAAATTTTTTAATAACCCTTTTTAAAACACTTTACCGCACAAATGACGAGGAATTCAAATCTTGCGTGCATTGCCAACAAAACGCAAGCTTTAACCGCCTTGAAAAATTTAAATAGCAAATTGGCACCTATCACTATAATGACTGACTGACGTTCAACGAAGTATTTTCCAAAGCAATTCTAACAAGTTATTTTTTCCACATGAGTCAGTGTATATGGCGTAAAATGCAAAGTATTGGTATGCAATCCCGATACACCAATGATGTAGAATTTGCGCTGCAGGTGCGGCAGTTAGCAGCTCTTGCCTTTGTTCCGGAAGCAGATGTTTTAAAGAGTTTCCAGGAACTTCTACAATCAGAATACTTTCTTAAGAATTATGATGTGTTACAGCAATTAATAGATTATTTTGAAGATACATGGGTTGGACGTCTTCAAAATAATCTTAATCGTCGCCAAGCATTGTTTCCCATAAAAATATGGAATTCCCACAATGCTTCAAAACTCGGTTTACCAAAGACCAACAATTCCGTGGAAGGATGGCATAGAGGATTTAGCTCCCTTTTAGGATTTAGTCATCCAACTATATGGAAGTTCATCGATGTTCTGAAGAATGAGCAGAAACTTAACGAAGTAAAAATTGAACAATATATTGCACCCACCAAAAAGCCGAAAGATTTATCGTGCTACAGCTAAAAAAAATAAAAGACTTGGTTAATGATTACGAGAACCGGGACTTAATTGATTTTTTACGGGGTATTGCACACAACTTTAATCTCCAAATTTAAAGTGCGGAACACAATTGCGACGTTTCGACGTACGGCGTCAAAAATGATACGCTGTCAAAAATAAAACACACATGTTGCTATGATCTCGCCCACAATTGACGACGACAACGTATTGGCGTTTTTGCGTCGTACGTTCAATTAGATCTATTTCTATTTTTTACACCGCGTACGGCATATATGTTCGTATCTGACGTTTCAGACGGTTTGTTTATGTTTGAAAATAAAATGCAAAATTGGTGAAATTATTTATAAAATAAAACAATTGCTGATAAAAAATGAGCGGAAATAATTTAAATGAAAAGATTATCGAGGAGGTAAGGAAATACCCCTTCCTTTTCTACCTTTCCACCCTGCTTCATCTCTGATACGGTTCACTGGACGAACCCACCATCGTCTTCTCAACCGGTTTGTCACATGCACATACCCTTGATGCAGCGAGTGCATAACATCAATTAGTTTCATAACCCGCGATATTTTATTAATTTGGTAATTCATTTCCATGAAGTTGAACTATAGGAAAATTTATAAATGTATGTTGACGTATAATACGTTGCTACGTTGTACGCCGCTATTGTGTGCATGGTGGACGTATGGACGTATTCTCACGACGTTTTACGCCCGCACGCCGTACGTTGTACGTCAATACGTCGCAATTGTGTTCCGCACTTAATTCGAGTATTATAGTTTTATTCAAGTAGTTAATATTGTGGTTTATTTAAAATGCGAAAATTAAATTTATCGTTTGTTAATTAGAAAATTATTATACTTTTGATAATTTGTTTAATTTTTTGTGTATTTAATATATTATCAAATTTATGGAACTTTCGCTCTTTTTTATCTTTCGCTCTTTTTATTATCTCCTTTTTTTCTTTCGTTGTTATTTTGTCGCTCTTATTAATTCGCTCTTTTTGGGTGATACTGGTTTAACTCACATTTAAGCCAAAATCACATTAGACTACCAACAAACAGTTTGTGGTGGATGTGGCAGCTGGATAGCCTGATGTTAATTACACCTAAAAGTATGCCATCATTGCAAGGTATAAAGATGCACCATACCACTTCACCACGAATGTTTAATGAAATCACAAGAACAGTCTGAAATAATCGATAAGGGATGTCATTGTACCACTAATCATTCGTGAGCCGATTTCACGACTAATGCAATTTTAAAGGTACAACTATTTCAAACTCCTCCCAAATATGCTCAAACCCAAGAGTCGCCAATTAGTTTTTCTGTTGTGCGGCCTTCTTCGATAATTTGGTATCGGCACGGAGTTACTCTCAATGTAAACTCAAATTGCGTGGTGTAAAGGGTAAAGATTTATTTAACCAAATGCCAAAGATGAGAGAACAAGGTAGATAACGTAGCCGCTATAAACTGCAGCCTTAGTGCGACATTAGACCGACTATTATTTTATCCTACGAAAAAAGCTGGATATTGATTTCTGTCTGCAGATTTCACATATGCCAATGCTTCACTTTAAAAAGCAAGCCCCCCCTGAATTACATTTGATTTTTGTTTCAATTTATCTCAAATTTAATGAAAATTCTCATTTTTAATTCGTTAATTACATCAAATAAAATTAAATAACTCAGCTAATTTACTCTTAAATAGTCTAATGTCATTTCTGTAACAACTTGCAAAACTTTTTACAAAATTTCCTTTGCTCCCAATAGATTAAGCATAACAGCAAAACAGAAGAAGACAAAGTGGGGGGAGGAAACAATGAAAATTTTCGTACAAAAAAAAAGTAAAATAAAATTCCTATTTATTTTTTTTTTTTGTTTATTTATTTACTTCTTGATGTTAACTACTCCAGTGTAAAATAAAATTAGTTAAATACGCTCAAGAGTAACATTCATAATAAATATTAACTAATCTGGGCAAAATAAAATGAAACGAATGAAAAGAGATACAGAAAAGGAAACAGCAAACAAACCAAGTTAAGGGATGGATGCAGGGGAAAACAAAAAACACTACAACTGTCTAAGGATACAATGATATCTGGCCAGCAAGGCCAGTAGTAACCTAACATTGGAGGCATATCTATAGTATCATCGTCATAGCCATCGTCATCGTCATCGCCATCGCCATCGCCAACACCATCTCCATCATCATCACCATCAACCATGGCCACACAGTTAGAAAGTTCCAAAAAACTAAATGAAATTATGGCGTAAGTTACTTAAGAACTTCAAGTAGATTTTGCGTTTCGAAATAAATATAAAACATTGAGTCAGTCCATTAGTGTATAAATATTTTGTTTTTTTTTATATCGCAATTCCTGGTAGGGCTACAAAAGATACAAAGTTGGTGACAATCGCTGGGGACCAAAGGAATACTAAAAATTGCACGAAGCAGGTCACAAAAGTTTATCGGAGTAAAACAATGATGCTTAAGTCAACTGTAACAGGATGTCTGGTCTAAATATATCATGGAGCTGAACTAATGTTGTTTATGTGTACATACACCGCAGGATATAAACTGTTGTAATGGCCTTAGTCTTAACAGAAACCATTTGACAATTAACGATTCTCTTAGTGTTATTATACAGCAGACGCACTGAGTATTCCATGTTTCTTCGCTCTAACTCAGACACATTTCCTACTGGTACACATTCTATTCCTAAAATAAATAAGTGAAAAAACCAATGCCAAATAGCATCCTGTAAGGGGCGATAAAAACCATAAAGTTATCATTACGGCTGCAATATTTGCCAGATAACAACATAACACTATCGCTGGCGCGCACCAAAAAAAAAACAACAGCATAACGAAATTATTTCGCCGTCTATAAAATACAACAACCATATTTTTATCTAACACAATCACATACACAGTGACAGACACATACATATATTACCACACCACTCACCCATTCTCCATCCTTAAAACCAGCCACTGTACAGCATAAGATTTTGAGAAAAAAATGGCGTTTAAGACGAAACACACACACGCACCCACCCCAACATGAAAACGATGCATCTTCAGGGAGGCTATGTGCTATACAGGAATTACCAGCACTAAAATACACTACTTCAGTTTGGGAAAATCTGTGGGGCAATTTATAATATGCAATGTTTGCAAATTAAAGCATATTGGTGATAATTCCAATAGTATATGTCAAACTAGTTAATGTTTTTTGTTTATTTTTCAAAACTTTGAGCGATTAAATACAGAAAAATGTTACAGTTTGACGCACACGTTGATTACTTTATCGCGTTGTCCTCCAAGTAAAAGATTTATATAGCTGAACCCATTGTCATCGTACAACGGTTTACTGTAATTATTTGAAATTATGATTTTTAAATTCGAAACACCGCAATTTTCAAACAATTGCTCTAGTTAAACACCGATACCAGCTGTGTACATTTTTAGAAAATGGAATTCCTGTATTTTGCTACGATAAATGCCTTACATGTTTCGATTAACTAACATTTATGCCACAATAACATTAGCATGCCAACAAACAATTTGTGGTGGATATGGCAGCTGGATGTCCTAATGTTAATTACGCCTAAAAGTATGTCATCATTGCAAGTTGTAAACATACACTATATCACTTCACCACGAATGTTTAATGAAATCACAAAAACAGTCTGAAACAATCGAGAACAGATGTCATTGCACCAGTCGTCATTCAGTCGATATCGGACTTTCGACAACAATCGATAACGGACAGGCTTTACAAGTATGTGGTTCTAAAAACGACTGAAATGCCATAAATAACCGGTTGGTAGCGAAACTAAAGTCGACCTCATTTCAAAAGAGTAAATGTACACATGGTCGGCATTAGTGTTATTGAGTGAAGGCTTATTGAAACAAAAAGAAATGGTGTCCCATTACATCCCATGAAGGGATTGCGGAGGAGAGCTTCTCGCAATCTAGTTTTTACACTTACTGATTGGGACCTACAATTTTACACCGGTTCCGAACGGCATTTTGAGTAGCTATTTCATGGTTAAGTGCTCGATAGTGTCGCCATCACTCAGCGAGGTAACATCACAAATGTAAAGTGGTCTGAGCAGGGACCGAAACCACGATCTCATGTACAAGGGTCGCGCACCCTAACCATTGCACCAACGACGGCCTTGAAGGCTTACTGTGGAGTACAAAGTTTGTACTGTATAAGTAAAATAAAGAAACCCATTGTCTTTATCGCAATTTGAACAACAATACAGAAACTTCAGTCGAGTGAACCGACTTACATGCCACATTTACACAGCCCACGATTCTCGCATTTAGAAGGTTATCTCCATTAACACACGCTAACCAGAAGATTACTCAAAACATTTTATTTTGTAAAAACTGAAGTTTAATTTGTAACCTCATTTTAAACTGTTGTACAATGTAATGCAACTTTGGAAATTACCAAAAAAAATTCAACCAAAATAATAACATACACGAAATACCATCTATTTGGCAGACGAAAGCCGATCGAAAATTTTCCGTCGTGTCGCCGCCATTAAAGGTAACTGATGGAAGGCACTAATCCAGTGTAATGGACGTACGAGTGATCAGAGGAGCTAACATTAATTCTGATCACTACCTGGTAGCAGCAAAGGTTCGCACAAGCTAGACATCGGAAAGCTGCAATTACCAGAGGTAGCCACAGCCTACTCAAGGAAACTCTCGCAACTTTTGGCACAGAACCCACCTCCTCCCGATGACGATCCTGAAGCGCAGTGGAAACCCATTTCCGACTCTATAAAAACTGCCACAACAACCGTACTTGGTTTTGAAAAATCGCTTCGCAACAAACCATGGTACGATGAAGAGTGTCGCATTGCAAATGATGAAAAGAACGCTGCTCACATGGCAAAGCTTCAGTCAATTGCAACGCGAGGTGCGACTGAGCGGTATAGGGAAAAAAGAAAGGAGGCAAACCGTCTCTTTAGGCGTAAGAAACGGCAGTGCAGAAAGCGCGAGAGTGAGAAAATTGAGTCATACAGAAGGAAGAACGAAGCCCGAAAATTCTACCAAAAAGTCAAAAACGGAACTAATAGATATGGTTCAGGGACCCCCTTCTATAAAGACAAGGACGGAAATCTCATCGCAGATGTGAAGAGTATGTTGGGAATATGGAGAGATCATTTCTCTGCGCTATTGGTACCTGAGATATCCAATGACGACACAATCGATCTAAATTTGGATGACGCCGTCGATTGGCCCCCTGACCCGAGTCTCTGTGCCAACTACCGTGGAATAAGCCTTTTATCCACAGCATATACGGTTCTATCAAGTATAATGTGCGAAAGACTAAAACCAATTATCGCTGACCTGATTGGACCATACCAGTGTGGCTTTAGGCCTGGAAAATCTACAACCGACCAGATTTTCACGCTACACCAAATCCTCGAGAAGACCCACGAAAAACAAATGGACACCTATCATCGATTTGTCGATTATAAGGCAGCCTTCGATAGCCCGATAAGGGAGAAACTCTACGAAGCAATGTCTGAGCTTGGTGTTCCTGCAAAACTCATACGCCTTTGCAGGATAACCCTGACGAACACCAAATCCGCAGTGAAAGTTGCTAAGGATCTTACCAATTAAGCGAAATTAAGCGAGGCCTCAGGCAAGGCGACACCCCATGGTGCGATGTCGTTAACATATTAATAGAGATTATTCTGAGAAAAGCTGCTGTCAACATGAATAAAACCATCAGCAGCAAAAGTTACATGCTGCTCGCGTATGCTGATGATATAGATATCATTGGACGTACAGTTAGAGAAGTTACTGCGGTGTTTTCGAGAATTGAGAAGTAGTCAGGAAAAGTGGGTCTGACGGTAAATGAGAACAAGACAAAATTAATGGTTTCAACGAGCAGGGCCTCCACGCGATTAGTCCAAAGCGTGAACGTTGATAACCGTTATAATTTCGAGGTGGTAGACGAATTTATATATCTCGGATCTGCCGTAAACAAAAACAACAACGTCAGCCTTGAGATCAAGCAGAGAATTGTCCTTGCGAATAGATGTTATTTTGGGCTAAGCAAGCACATTAGAGATAAAGCCCTCTCGAGTAACAAAAGTCCAATTATACCAGACTCTCATACAACCTGTTTTGCTTTATGGCGCAGAAGCCTGGGTATTATTGCAAGCAGACGAAACATTTATAGGAGTCTTCGAGAGAAAAGTACTCCGAAAAATTTAGGGCCCTATAGGCGAGTATCGGCGACGCATGAACCGCGAGCTGTATGAGTTATATCCCGACATTGACATAGTTAAGAGGATCAAAATAACGCGATTGCCCTGGCTAGGCCACGTCAGTAGAATGGAAGAAGACGAGCCAGCACGAAGGGTTTTCTCGAAGGAACACGAAAAATAGGAAGACCAAGACTCCGCTGGAAGAATAAGGTTGACGAAACCGTGCGTACACTTGGTATTGTCAACTGGAGAAATAAAGCAAAAGATCGAACTGGTTGGCGAAATATGTTATCTTCGGTTTGTAAGGTCCCTGACCCCTCTGGGGTGTTCGAGACCGCATAAGTAAGTAAGTAAGTAAGTCGCCGTTTAAAATGTGTGCCGATTTGACCGATTGACCCGATTTGACAGACTGATCCAATTTTAAAGATTCAGTTATTTCAAAAACATCCCAAATTTGTTAAAAACTGGTAAAAAGCAAGAGCAGCCAATTTAATTGTTCAGTTGTACCGCCATGTTCGATAATTCTGTCTCGGCACGGAGTAACTCTAAGTGGGTCTAATTACTAAGTTGCCACCTGAAATGACAATTTAATCTCAAATTGGTTGGTGTAAAAGGAAAAGTTTAGAGGACAAGGTTATCGCTAACCTGGTCGCGATAAACTGAGGTGTAATGCGACATAAGTCGCCCACTGCGTCCGAGTTCTATTAAAAAATAAACGTTTATATTTACCCTCATGTTGATCGAATAGGCGTGACAGACATGCCCATATTCATTATCAGAGTGGCATTGGGCTAAATATTATTTAATACCCAACATAATTAGGATTCTAAGTGGTTATTGTGGATTTTTCGTGACTACCAACCATTTGTCCGCCCAATATTTATACGGGAGGTATTGAAATGGGCATGACGAAGTTGGTCATTTGTATCCCAATACCAATACCAAATATTATTAAGATCGGATGTGGTTTACGGGAGACATTGGGTCGGCCAATCGAAAAATCGACGAAGAAAATGGGCATGCCACAGTAGTCAATTTTAAATTATACAGAAGCTTTTAGAAAACCATTGCCTAGTACTGAATTTCATTAATATCGGTTATGATTTACGAGAGTTATCGTGTCGATCAACTGGACATCCGTCCAACTTTTGCATGGGAGGTACCACAATGGGTGTGGCAAAACCACTCGTTTCCACAGAAGAGGGGCATTTAGATAAAAACGATGTAGTACCAAATTTCATACAGATTGGTTCGGGTTGGCGCGAGTCATCTGCCAAATAACTTTTGTATGGGAGGTACAAAAATGGGTGTGACAAAATCACCATTGTCTTACTCGGTGACTGGCATTTGACGACATTAAGCCTAATTACCTATTTTTAATAAGATCGGATATCTTTCAAAAGATTTATCGTCTTGGCAACTTGGAAGACCACCTTACTGGTGTATAGGATTTACAAGAACGGGAGACGCAACCTCATCAAGTTTCTCCAATTAAGTAGGCATTTTCAGATTTTTAGCCAATATCAGAGTCAAAACAAAAATTTAGAAGAAACATTATTTCGTTATACACATTATAACGTTATTTTAGTAAATTTCAGGTATCAGAATGGGCGTGGCCAAAACACAAATTTTCAATCCCAAACTAAGTTTCGACAAATAAGGGTCACTGAAAAAATTTCATTATGATCGGTAAAGAGTTACGGCAGTTATCGCGGTAGCCAGTTAGGCATCCAGCCAGACAGACAGATATACAGACGAACATGCCCAATCGTCTTAAAAGTCCTAAACCAAATTTGGTCCAAAGATAAAGGCTATATACCCATTCCCATGGGCGAGGGTATAATAACATTGTTTTATTGCCAAAAAAAAATATAACAGCGCAAAAAATGGCAATTACAAAATTTGGAAGAATATCCCAGTTGGAAAATTTGTCTTGAAGACATTATCAATAGAATGTCCATAGGTCAATGTCAGTAGGTGATGACAATTTTTGTAAGACATCTTCTTGACATGTCACTAGTTTTGAGTTAGGTGCCAAAATTTGTGAAGATTCCTGGTGACTCTTTACCAAATGTTTGAAAATGTCATGAGGTGTCATGAAGTGTTATGATGAGCGTATTGAAAAAGTCAGCAGGGACTCTTACATGTCACTTCTTAGTCACTGATGACGTCTTTTAGAAATTTCCAACCGGGATGCTAAACAGACTAATAGCATTTAAGGTCCACGCGAGATGCAGCAATTCAGGAAATGGCTATAGTGTCATCTCTGCAACATCTCAATGACTATATTACCGAGAATGTTGGGACTTGAACAGTACTTGAAAACTTCCGATAGAGGGCGAATTTGTTTACCTCGAATCTCTCGGGGGAAAAAATGTCAAAACGTTTCGATTTGCCAAACTTTTTTTTTATATATAGTGAGAAAAACTCTTTAGATAAATAGAATCATAATTATGGCGTGTTTAATAGTGTCCCTCCACTTGTTGTCAATGCTCCCAAACCGAGTTTTATTTGTTCCAATCTTGTCTTATAAAAAATAAATAAATTTTTTCCCATAACATCCCATGAAGGGACTTGGCAGAGCCACTCACAATCAGTTATATGTGCGCTTTCCAGTTTTTCGCATACTGATTGGGACCTACTGTTTTACAACGATTACGAACGGTATTTTGTGAAGCGTTTTCAAGGCAAGTACTCGATAGTGACGCCGTCACTAAGCGAGGTGGCCGTCGTCGAATGGAATGTAAGAAGGGCAGAGTAGGGATCGAACCCATGTATTCATGCACAAGAGCTACACACACTAACCATTGCACCACCAACGGCCACAATATAGTCTTACATCATACATAAACCATACATATTGATTTGGTCAAAACGCTGAGTATGTTCCCAGAATATAACAAACAAACCACAAAGCTTACTATCACCCACTTGTTGCAGTGTAGGGTGTACAGCAACAAAAATACTTGAGGGTATTATGCAACTACAGCTGCAACTTGTTTCCTATCCTCAAGTAGGATCACAAACAAAAAGTAAAACTCAAGTAAATTAGGAAAGTGTATTTGTTTTATGGTGTTGACTTTTTCATAGTTTTGTTAACATTCTGCGAAATTTTACACGTTTTTGTTTCTTAGGCTCTAGAAATAATATAATTTTCTTTAGATTTTCATGATCATGAAGTTGATGTGTAAGTGAAATATATAATATTTTTTGTTCTTCAATTGAAGAACGTGAACTCAAGAACGTGAACTGGACGACAAAAGCGAAATTTCTTCTGTTGCAACTCTAAACCTGAAGTTTAAGTGCTTTAGACCTTATCACAATTTTGTATTAATCGTGCGCTGTATTGACTTCAAATCGATTATAATTTTTGAAGTCAAACTTTTAAATGTACACAACGAGTATGCAATAATAAGCGTGTTTTGGTTACACCGCTTACTTTATATATTCGCTTGTTTTGTATGAAGCACTTAGAGAAGACATAGCGGGAACTTAGCGACAAGAATTATTTTCGCTAAGTATAAACAAATTTGTTTTGACATCTTTTAGAGTTTTCAACCCTTGTTCTTATTTTTGAATAAAATGACTTATCGCTAAATTGCGTTTTCTTTGCACCTTAGCAAGCGACAATCGCATGCTTGTAACCAAAACACGACTAATGAAAAAAGTGTACACAAAAGTGCAAAGAGTGCCCACAAAAGAATAAACAATAGAATAGAAAGTGCACGCAAGAGTAGAATAAATTTACATCGAGTACAAAAGTGATGGGCCGAACAATATTTTATGGGAAACCTATGGGGGAATCCAGCTAATAAAAGTCACTTTTGGAAGTGACATGTCTCTGATTTCGATGAAATTTGGTTATCATAAGAGAAAATTTCCCCCAAGATGTGATTTTTTTTTGGAATTTTTTGTGGCGTTTATTGACCAACCATCTCGTTTTTCACATATTTTTCTTTTGATAATAACTCGAAAACGGCTTAACTTAAAATTTTGATATTTCTCAGCCATATTCAGAACAGAATTGGTATTAGAAGAAAACTGAAAAACAAAAATATATTTTAAAAATTCTTTGAAAAATTACGTTTTTTTTTCAAAAAACTTTGTGTAGCAAAAAAGACCCATCCTTCGAAAAATCCGAAAAAATATATGTGAAGGCTACGTCTTTTATGAACATTTTACCGTTTTCCGCATGTTTATAGAGCACAAAATAAGAAAGTTATAGACATTTCTGTAGGACAACCTCAGTAATATCTATGTGAAAAACTTCTAAAAATTTTAAACAAGGCACTATTTCTGACTCAAATTAATGAATATTTTTGTTTCCATCTTTGTCTGTATTTTTAGAAATATTTTCACATAAATATTACTGAGGTTGTACTACAGAAAGGTCTATAACTTTCGTACTTTTTGCTCTATAGACATGCGGTAAAATGTTCATAAAAGACCTAGCCTTCACATATATTTTTCTCGGATTTTTCGAAGGATGGGTCTTTTTTGTTACAAAAAGTTTTTTGAGAAAAACCGTAATTTTTCAAAGAATTTTTAAAATCTATTTTTGTTTTTTTTTTCTAATACCAATTCTGTTGTGAATATGCCTGAGAAATTTCAAAATTTTAAGTTCTACCGTTTACGAGTTATTATCAAAAGAAAAATATGTAAAAAAATGTGGTGTTTGGTCAATAAACGACACAAAAAAATTCCAAAAAACATCAAATTTGGGGGAAATTTTCTCTTATGATACTCTCCCTTTCCATAAAATTTCATCGAAATCAGAGACATGTAACTTCCAAAAGTGACTTTTTTTAGCTGGATTCCCCCATATACTAAACTCATTAAACACATCGGTAAACATACTTTCCGATAAATTAACTGTAACTACAAATACGCAAACACTCACTGTACAAGACAACATCTTAAAGACATTATTCCGCGGAAAGTGTTTCCCCAGATAAATGGATGCTGCAGCGGGTGTTACTTGTTTCAAGGGAAAACAAACTACCTGACGAGCCTTCTTCGTGCTGGCCCATTTGCCTGCCTGACACTGTGGGCAAGATCTTGGAAAGAATCATTTATGATCGTTAGTTGGAAATCACGGAGGACTCTGATTTTTTAAGAGAAATCAAACATTGAGAGCAATCTAACGTTTAGGGTTCACGTTCTACGATGGATGCAATACATTATGAGACATCAGAGGCCATACCGTAGACACGTTGGATGAGTGGTTACAGGGAATACTACACAGCGATCACAGTCGACCTGAAGAATGCCTTCAAGTTGACAGATTGAAGACAAGCGAAAAGCGCCCTGCACCGGAATTCTGTAACTTTTTAACGATAAAAATCGGTAGTACAAATGTCACAATTGATAGAATTTCAATACAAAATTTTCGAATTTTGTCAATTTAACAACCGATTTGTATCGTTAAAAAAGTTACAGAATTCCGGTTCTGGCATCAAAGCAGACACCTATTTATATTCTGGATCTTATTTCGAGCTACTTCTCTAACCATAAGCTGAATACTAAGAGCGATATCGGCGCAGTGTTTTATGATGGTACGATGGCATCCTAAGGCTGCGAATTCCAAGTGGAACGTCAATTAGAGGTTTAATCGACGATATAGCCATTGTAGTGGTGGCGTAAAACATCGCTCAAGGGGATAGGATCGCGAATGATGTAGTCGTGCCAGTGAAGATGTGCCGAAATAAAGCTGGGGTGGAGGAGGTGATAGGACATAAAATGGGACCGGCTGTGGTAAGCAGTGGCAACAAAGTGGATCGGATGAGCATATGGGTTGGTGAAAGCGAAGCAGATGGGTATACGGGTATTGGTGCCATGGTAGAGACAAAAATCCCGTTTCCTGTTACACATCATGAAGGGATTGGGGAGAGCTTCTAACAATCAGCGAGTAGTGAGCTTTCTTTCACTCCCTGATTAGGACTTACAGTTTTATACCAGTTCTGAACGGTATTTTGAGAAGCTTTTTCATGGCTAAGTACTCGATAGTGTCGTCATCACTAAGCGAGGTGACCGTCGACGAAAGTCTGAGCAGGGATCGAACCCACATTCTCATGTACAAAAACCGCGTACACTAACCATTGCACCACCGACGGCCATGGTAGACGACCGTCTAAACTGGATATACCACATACGTTGTGCAGCAGAGACAGCTGCTGGCAGTCAAGCTTTTCTTGCAAGGATTGTGCCAAATATTAGTGGACCCATGAGTGTATTGAAGGCACTGATTTCAACAGTGATTACTTCAGTTATGCTGTAGACTTGCCCTATGTACACTCCGGTTCAGCTATTTTAAGGCACAAAAAATTCCATATTCAGTATCCTGAATCTTTTACAATTTGTAACCGATTGCAGAATTTTAAAATGGAAATGGAAGCTAGAAATCTTGCGATATAAAAAAAAATCATGACAATAGTGGTTTCTTAACTAAAGAATTATTTTTGAGCAATTTATAAAAAAAAAAGTCCAAGAATGTGCTATTTTTTTTGGTTTACTTGAATAAAGGCACTTTAACTAATTTTAATGAAAAAAAGTTTTTCTTGTTTTTTTAATTTATTTTACTTTATTTAATAACTATTAGTAATAACTTCAAATATACGGGTTTTCATTGAGAGATAAAGAGAATTTATGTAATCCAACGAAATTTGATTCCAAGCATTCTTAGTGGCCTGAATTAGTAACTGCTTGTCATTAAATTGTCTACCTCCTTCATAGACCTTACGAGATAACTAACCCCAGACATTTTCGATAATGTTTAGATCTGGCGAATAGGGTGGCCACACAAGAATATTAACATTTGGGCTTGCAATGAACTCATTTACTACTCTGGCGTTGTGTATAGGAGCATTATCCTGTTGCAATATTCAAGATATGGGACCAAAGAGTTCACTGAACTTCGGAAAAGTCGATTCCAATAACGTTTTATAGCTCGCACCAGTCATTTTTGCACTTTGAAATGCAAGATCGTTGGTGCGATAGTACGTAATAGCACCCCACACCATAACGCCGTCCTCCCGGCTGTGATGTCGGTTCAAAAAACGCTTTTCTTTGCGCAGATCATGGAAATAATAGTTGTAGCCATCAGGCCCATCCAAATTAAACTTCTTCTCATTCGTAAATACAACGGTTCTCCAGTCATTTACATGACGACTTTTTTCCGATAGATTTAAATTTTTTTTTGACTCGAAAAATGATTAAGATGTTATAGATTGTAATAAACAAACGCTCCCTACAAAAAATTATCGCTTACTTTAAAAGTAATAAAGAAATAATAAAGTGCCTTTATTCAAGTGAACCAAAAAAATAGCTTCCACTTTTCCGTCTTCTTTTACTAAAAGAAAGCTTTGGCATATCCAGCGATTTCTCTAACAGTCTAACACCACGACTTTTAAAGGAAAAACACAAAAAAACTGTACAAGACGAACTGCAAAAATTGTATTGCGATATGAACGAAATAAACGAAAGACAGAGACAACCAAAAAATTCCCAATTATGGGGGAAAAAAGAGAAATGAAAAAGAATTTTTCGCATGTCTTCGTGACTATGCTTTTGTTGTCTCTACTCTGGGGAGGATTAAAAAAATTATTAATTTTTGCGCTTTATGTCAATCTGCTGGAACAAAAGCATTATTGTCTTTGCAAAACTACAATTACTCTATTTAAAACCAGCTACACGCTGAAAAATCTGTCGTGTTTGTTGTTTGGATGCAAATATAACATGTGTGTTTGGAGCTTGTCGGAAATATAATACACTTGTGCCCAAACACATTGTGTTTGCTATTCAACATTACATGTTTGAGACACAATGATTCATATGTTATAACATGTGTTTGCGACCCAAATACATATCTGTCTGTGATACAAATGTAGCTGTGTTTGTTGCACAGTTTATGCTCTCTCGAGAGCAAGAGAAAAAAAGAGGGCAACGAGTGTGAATGTGTAAGTGTGTATCTGTATTTTTGCATTATTCTCTAAGTGAGTGATTCATAAATAATCCTGAATGGTCGTGTAAATTGCAGATGACGACAGTGTTTATTATCTTGGCTGATGTATTGCGTTTTAATTGCATGTATTCAGTCGTCAATAGTTCATCGGACAGAGGATATCAAAAGCGCTTGATCATTGAAAAAAGAATAAACAAACGTTCGAATGGATAAATGGTTTGTAAAATAGCTTTGGGTTTTGTGTATGTGTATGTGTTTTGTAAAGTGAGAAAGGATTTTGAGGAAAGAAACTGGCAAGGGCAACAACGCGAAGCCCCTTATCTGTCCGATCCTTTACTGGGAAAATCGGAACGGCGGACCATTCTTGAAATATAATAAACAAAAACATATGTTACTAATACACGCTTGTTTTCCATGAACTAGATTTGCATATAACTATATTGTTTGTGTACCAACGCATAGTGATAACCAAAGCATAGTTGAAACCTTCTGAAAACAAACGTGTGAGAGACAACAAAAAAAGGAGAAGCAAAAAAGCAGCAGATTCTCATTTTATAAAAAAGTAATACATTCAATGCAAGTAAATGTAAAAAGCGCCATTTTAAATATTTTAATTTTTTGTATTAATTATTTATAAATGTATTATAAAATTAATTATAATAAATAAAGAACGAAAGAATAATAGGTTTCTACATATTATTATGTTTGGGAGAAAATACGCATATGTGTCCACGTACGTTTATGGAGGTTTGGCGGAAACACGCGAATGCTTCCACGTAAGTATATGGATGTTTGGGATGAAGCACTCATATGTTTCCACGTAAAAGCTTACATATTTGTCAGTAAACATGCTAAAGCTTGCACTTAAATACACCTGAGTTTGGGACTTGCAAACATATAAATGTTTGAAGTGTGTTCCAAACATATACATGGTTCCTGCAGAATATGTTCGGGAGAATATATTACAGAGACCGTTTTTTTTTTCAGCGTGTAGACTTAGAATCCGTCTGGGTGCCTCGTACAAAATTGCATGTGATCAAAGTAATGCGTTTTGACTTCGAACCAATCAAAGATTTATAATTTGTTTCTTAAGGCCTTACAAATTTTCGGTAGAAATCTCAATATTTGTTTAAATAATCTATTGTATTTGTGACTTACCTGTGTCGCCGGTAATTTATCTCTGTAAAGAAAAAATATATAAAATATATAAATATATATGAATTGATTCAAAATAGATGAAAGAATTAACAAATATACTTGGTCAAAATTAAATATGCTTTAGATTTGGAGTAAATTGAGATTACATCCTAACTTCGTTTATTTAAAAAATATGATACATGATATATATGTATATATGATTGAAACATGCATATACTTACGTGCAAGAATTGTTTTCATGAATTGAAGATCTGTTGCTTTTTTGTTTCAAAGTTGTTTGTCATGTTTTTGCTTTCACCAGTTTTCAACAAACAAAAACCATATTATAACATATTAATCATTGCGCTCCAAACATGTTATATTGAATAACAAACACAATGTGTTTGGGTACAAGTATACTATATTTGCGACAAGCTACAATATCGTTATATTTGCATACAAACAACAAAAAAGCATTTTACGAATTTGCCTATGTGCCTAATAAGTCTACGCTACTCATGGTTACTCCAGGTTTTTCTTACGTACGGCAACGTTAATCACTTTATAATAAACGGAACATATACAAATTTGAATACGATACCGTGGGTAGGGTACACCGAGGGAAACGCGCCAAGATGGTCTAGTATGTGTGCTAGATCATTAATACGTCAAGATCATTAATAAGTCGAAATATGAGTGAGAAACAATAGTCATGCACTCCACCCGGTTCAGATTAATCGGGTTTGACTAATAGGCACTTGTACAATACACGGCTTGTGGAACCATGCTATACCTTATTGGAAGTGTCCATACTTCCAGTGTAGTTAAAATGGTCTTGTGGTTCATATAAGTGATTTTTGCCAAAAAAAAAAAACTGAAAACCATAAAATTTAAATTTTTTCTAAAATTTACTTTTCAAACTCAGATTTAACCTCCTTAGGAGTTGATGAAATTGTTAAATCTTTCCGAAAAATTGTTCAATATACATGAACTGAGTTTATTTCTTATTTGTCGGACGGGGCGTTGAACAAACATTTTAGAGAAATATTGAAAATTTCTGAATTTTTTCAATATTTCTCCATTTGCTGTACATTTTCTGGCATTTTGCCCTTAAATACTTCCCAACTCAGAGTACGGGGTTAGAAACTCTCTATTCTAAGTAATATAACCCTTTGCTTTTTTAAATCTGTCTGAAAAAATGTCAAGGAAGTTTAGTATTTCCCTAATACGATATATTAATTTTTACACGAGAATTGACTTGGGGATTTTTCAATCGAGTTGGGGATTTATGCTGTCGAAATGAAATTAAGTTGTGGAAAAGACAAAACATTTTACATTAAAATTCCGGTTTCAGATTTCTAGATCGTCTGAAAACTAACCACTCTGCAACTAGTTAAGTGAACAAATTAATAAAACCAGGGTTTTTAAGCACTACTAGATTTTTGAGTGGCTTGTAACCTCCTTAACTAGGCCCACAATGTTGCGGCACCGATTTCTTGCCCAGCTTCAAAAGCCAGACAATAAATTATTACCCAACCAAATTTCAGGTTACATCCGTTCAAGGATTATTGTTCAAGGTTATTTAACTTAGTTTAAATTTATTGTGTATTTGGTCTGATCTAGCAATATACTTTCAATACAATTGATAGACTACGTAAGAGTATAACAATATACATACATACGTTACGTATAAACATGTGTATATTGTTATTTTCTATTAACTTTTCTTACTATTTCCTGTAATAAATAACGACTTCCGTTTTTTATATACAGGAAATCAAATTTATTTATTCATGGCAAAAGGAATTTTCGCAATATCTAATAGAAATTGTATCTTTAAGGCTGTATGCATGCATGCGTGTGTGTGATTACGCTTATTTTGCAAAATTACACTGCCCGACAAAGTTAAACTGCCTTGTGCAATTATAAGAAAACTTTAGAGCTTCTATCAAAAAGAGGTATAGATAACCCAGGTAATTTAAAGCTAAGGAAATTTTCCACCCTTTCGAGATGGAGTTATGTTTTGAAAACCCGGTATTTTTCACACACTGATTGCCAGAAATATAATAACAATAGGCATTTTCGACCGGCTATCAAAATGCTAATGGAACATGTTTCCTTACTCATCCCCAAAGGTTAAACATTTAATATTGTAAGTTGTCATATTTGTAAGTACTGAAAATATGTTATACTCAAACATTACGAAATTCTTCGTAGATTCTATGAATTTCATTATTAATTTTCAGTCAAAAAACATTTAATAGAATCTATGAAACTAACTAATAGATTATGTGAAATAAAATCAATGGAGTTTGGTCAGAACATCTATGAAACATATTCACAGATTCTATGACAAGAAACCTTTGAAATTCTATGAAACAATTTCATAGATGAAATGAAATTTGTCCATAAAATTTATAAAACATTTTCAGAGATTTTATGAAACATGCCATATAATTAAAATGCATCTTTATGTTTAATGGCTCATCGTAAATCTTTATCAGATCTAATCATAGATCCTCAATAGCGATTGTTCCGAATTATGCTATGCAACCATGTATCTTGCTTTATGTAACTAGATCTCAAAATACAATGAGAATTATTTAGTATACAAATGCTCGAAAAACTCATACACAAGAATATTCGCAAACATTTTTGAATTTTCATTCAGTGCATAATATGTTATGAAACTTTTTTAGGACCTCGTTTCTCACATTCTTAACATTTTTAGGAAATAATAAGTGTTAATTATTCCCTAATTTGTACGGGCAGCTAAGCGATATTAAGCGTCATTTCAATTCCCTACTTAAATTCCGACTTGAGCAATGAGAATGTTGCCACATGTTGAATTTAAAGAAATGGCAACAAAAAGTTATCTTAGATAAAGTTTGTTATCACTTCTTGTCAATGAAAATGTTATCAAGAAGGAGAGAAGAAACAGAAATTTCCAAAATGGCTTAGTTCAAGTTCATTCAAATTACTTTATTTAATATTTCCCATTGAAAACAAAATTGGAATTAAATTGTTCACAACAACGAGCAGTAAATGTTATACATAGCGAAAAGTGTCGCATATCCGACAATTTGGTAGTCGCTGCAACGAAGAATGTTATACCTGACATCTTTGACAATTTTTCATTTCGTTGATGCAACAACTTACTTGTTGTTCCTGCAACAATTTTATTTAATTTGAATTTTGTAGAAAAATGCGGTGAAAATTAAAAAAAAAGTAAAGGCATGAGTTTTAAACTACTCATATTTGGTTAACCTCTTACTGTTTATAGTTTATATTTGTTATTTATTTATATTGGAGGTTTGTCAACATTTTTAGTCGACGAAACAATTTCGTTATTGTAACGAACCTAATTTTTATGATGGTATAGAGAGAGAGAAGCAGTCGAAAAAATGAGCGAGCGTAAAAAAGAGGCCAGCAAGAGAAAATGGTGAGCGTGAGTGGTGGGTCACGTAAACATCTTAAATCAGTTCAATTGCAACAATCGAAAGTGGTACGCATATTTCTCAGCCGGAATAATTTAAATAAATTTGTTAGAACAGACTTATTAGTAATAATCTTTTATTGGGAAAACTAAATTGTATGAATTTATGTGTTTTCTGTGATCGTTTGTGTAACTTGCGAATCTATAAATCAAATAGATAAATAACCAGAATGCAAGGAGCAACATGACAGCATACAAAGTGACGCATCGATACCAGAAAAAGTACCACAAAATAGACAAAAGTACTCATTGGACATGTCTTTTGTTGTTGCATCGCGCCTCGAGCTTGATAACCAAATAACCGCTGCTGAAGATCTGTGGCTAGATCTGAAATAGCTATACGGTTTGCCAGGAATCATAGGAATACATTTGCAAAACTCCTTTTCAAAAAACTATATCTCTATTAATAAAGATATAAAGTGGCCCGAGCTTGAACAATAAAATTAAAAAGTACCAATAAAAAGGCCGAATAAATAAAAATCATCCTTTATAATATATTTAGCAAATAGATTTTCGAAAACAAAAATGAAAAAAATTGTTATCAAACCACCTACAATGTTATACTAACAGTGTATTTATGTACAATTGTCAATAAATAATTTCAAACACACTTCAAAACATTCATTGCAGCAATCAAACAAAATCATTGTAGTAATGAAATATATTCATTACATCAATGACTCAAATTCGTTGCACCAATCAAACAAATTCATAGCAGCAATGAACAAATTCATTGCAGCAATGAAGCAAATTCCATGCAAGAACGATACCTATTCATTGCAACAATGAAACAAAATCATTGCAGCAATGAAAGAAATTTATTGCAGCAACGAAACAAATTCGTTGCAATAATGAAGCAAATTCATTGCAGCAACAACCATACTTTCACCACAGTCACGAACAATTTGCAGTTAATGAGAACATAGTTTTTTTATCTAGTTATTTATTTATTTGTCTATCCTGTGTAACAAGAGTCAATCTTATAATTATAGCACAGGAATTACGAATTTTACAGAATAACGTTTGACAATCAAATAGAAACGAAATGCATGATACATAAAACATAAAATTCCACTGGACCTAAGTACATAAAACATAAATAATATAAAATTGTCTAAGACAATAATAAATTACATTAAATATGAAATTGGAACAAGTACAATATTAATTCAAATTAAGAGAGAGATAAAAAAATTGTTGCCTGTAAAGTCGGTTTTACGGGCGAAGATTTTACGTGACAACGTCTTTTTCTCGGTAGAATATTTATTGATATGAATATAATTAAATTGCACAATAGGAGTGCAATGAACTCACTTGCCCAATGAGTGTTAGAACTCACGGGCGATGTTTTAACATTTATTGAAACTTATGGTTTAGGAAAATAGAAGTAATTTCAACACCATCTAGGTACCTGTGCGATTTCTATGAACACATTATCAAATGTGACATTATAAACAATAAACATATCCTTTATTATAAAATATAAACATTTCTTTTATTATAAAAAATAAACATTTCTTTTATTAAAAACAAAAGAAAATAATTTACTAACCAAAAAGTATTTCAATTCATCATATTCGCATATCGTTTTTAAAGCCGACCGCAGCTCTCTGTTTCGTTTTGGCTACCTAATTCATATGAAAATTTCTACACACAAACATACACTACACATATCATAAAGCCAAAAAACAAAAAACAAAAAAAAACAAAAAATAATACCTTATCCAATGCAGACTGATCTAAATCAATATTCATACACACGCACATATATACGCACATACATACTTGCTCAGTCGTCATATATATGATGTGCCAAAAAACAAAAACACTCACACCACCGACCAACAGCCACTAGAAGCCAGCAAAGCAAATCGTTTCTGGCACACAAGTAAACACATTGCGTTTACTTGTGTTCGGTGACTCATCGTAACGTTACCGGGCGTTACACTTTTTCATAAGTGACTCCCAGCCGCAACCTAATTTAAGACGTTGTCACGTCAAAAAATTAAAGAATATTAAAGAAAAAATTAATAGAATATAAATAAAAATTAATAATACTTAAATTATTTCCAGGAGACTTTGGCGTTACTGATGATTTGAATGTTGTTTGGGAGTGAATTCCAAAGACGAACGGCATAAATGAAGAATTGCCAATCGGATACAAGGCTCTGTCTTGTAAATGGTATAATTTTATTCACTCTATTCGGGAATATAATTCATAGCCGGAATGAAACGTTACGTTAGCTCACTTTCGATGACAAAAGTTGTTGGGGTGATGAACATTTTCATCCGTGTGACGATGCTTTTCCGTTCAGTGTATGACATTTAAGAAAAAGTGCATAGGATTGATGGGCAATTTTTAATGAAGAATGTTTCACATATTACGATGAAAATTTTAGCAGCGTGTATAACTTCCAGCTGAAATCAAGCCTCTACGACAAAGATCGGTAAACTTTTTCGAGAATTTGGCAGATAATAAACAACAGTTGACCTGCGGCCAAACCACCAACAATAAAACTCCAAAAAAAAGTAATTGTAGTCCCATATGCGGAACATGGGTTAAGTTATGCTAGTCACGCCTTTCAATACAGATGTGCACAAGCCACATTTGGTGGGAAACAAGTCCCATTATGGCAGGATTACAAAAGTCACAACGGTTACTATTTGACAGAACTGTGACAATTGTCACAAATCGGTATTCTGAAATTTTTTTGTTTTTGGTTGAGGTAACAGCGCGTGACAGCTGTTTTGTTTGCCGGAAAGTTGATACAAAAACATTTTATAAATTCTACAAGTAAATAATAACAGTGAACACGGGGAAAAATAAATATTATATTTTGTACCAAAAGAACAAGAAGGCTCAATTAAATGGAGGAAGGACTTACGTTACTTTGTGCTATGGAAGTGGATCAGCGAGAATAAAAGACTTGCTTTTGTGTTAGAAAGATTGAAAAGAATGGAAAAGCACCAAAAGTATTATACAATTTTGAACGTAAGTATCTCCGGTCTTTGAAGGAATATTGCAGAGTATTGTACCTTAAATAAAAGGCTGAGGTCTTGTGTACTATTGGACCCTACCAAAAAATAAGTATAGTAAGGGATTTTTTGAATAAAAAATTTATTTATGTCAGAAAAGTGAGGTGAAAAAAATCGTTATTTTTAATTAACTTCCCAATTGGTTTATAAAAATAATTGTCTTTATGCACTGATTTAAAGAATTTAAAAATACCTTCATAATGCTACCCATTTCAACCAGATCCGACTATAAATGCCTGAGATATGAGCGGTTATAAACTCAAGGCCTATATCTTAAGAAGTTTGACCGATCGCAGTGAAAAATAACCTTTTTGAACTTAACGAAGAAGCTTTTGTCGGTGATGAAATTTTGGTGTAAATCAGAGACTTGGCGCTAAGTAAATATCTTCTTCTATTTGCCGCGGATGCACAGGTGTATTCTTTCCCCTTAGCATCTCTGGATGTTGCTTGAGGAAGGCAATACAGCATTCCAGCTGAGCCTTTGCATCGCCCAAATTTCCTACGTAATAATTAATTAATTTTAATTCAATAAATAAAAAAATTACAGCAGACAGTTGTCCGAGGCCTTCGGCCACGGACTGTCCCTGCAGGCTGTGTCAGAGACACTGCCATTAAGTTTAACGTAGAATACGCCATCCGATAAGACAGAAAACATATATAACAATAAATTCATTTGCTTATATTATTTATCATTTATTGTTATATATGTTTTCTGTCTTATCGGATGGCGTATTCTACGTTAAACTTAATGGCCGTGTCTCTGACACAGCCTGCAGGGACAGTCCGTGGCCGAAGGCCTCGGACAACTGTCTGCTGTAATTTTTATATTTACCAACGGCATTTGAATTTGAATCCGTTTAAAAAAAAAATATTATGTTCAATTTTTTTAAACTTAATTTAATTTATGTATTTTAATTAATATTTTTATTGAAATAAGTTCTGCGAATGTTGAGAGGGCCGCCCTAATATTAAAAAAGGTTTACCTTATCGAGTCTTCGCATTAGCATTCGAGCGTTGTGTGAAAGCTTTACGCTTTACAATTCAAAATTAATGTTACAACAGCTTTATTGAAGCTTTCGCAAAAAAGCTTTATTACGTTAGCTTACTGTTTGTTTCACTTTTTACTAGATACATGTTCCTAAGCAATGTTGAGCAACCAAAAACACTCAACCAAACACCACACATATGTTTGAGTGTATGTGTTTAAACAATTTTCATTTGAGAAATTAAAATACTAGAAATATATCAACCAATATGAAATGTATATCAAACGAAAGATATCATCTTCATTTACCTACAAAAAAAAATTTTAAAAAAATTCATCTAGCCGTTTCCTCAAATTCAATGAAATAAAGATTACAACAATAAAAACCTGACATGACTCCTCATACCGTAAGGTAAGACGTATTCTACGTCAAAATATATTAAATACGTACTTTTTCTTTTTTCCACTTTAATTTTGTGCAGAAGACCATATGGTTTTGTTTTGTTTTCTCTGTTTTTTGACAACCAGTTATTGTGAGGTGAATTATTTGTAACGAGGAGAATTTGTCGTTGCCACCGTGTTGCCAGAATACCAGATACAAGGAATGGTGACAACTTTGTTACAATTTTGTAGTTACAATTTGCTTGTTACCTCATACACCGAATAGGGGTGTAAATCTCCGGTTTGGATGGATCTTGTTATGCTTAACCTGACCAACTGGTTCTGACTAAAAAGCGGGTCACAATGGGTAAAAATGTAATTTTTTTGGTTTATAATGTAAAATTAAATATAACTACATGAGTTAATTTAAAATACGACTAAATGTACAAAACAAAGTCTGTATTTTGTATATAATCACTTTTTTAATATAGATTAAAATCGGGATGAGACGCCAAAATCCCCGAAAATCCCCAAAACTTGGTGCAATCCCGCCAAAAGCGGGATGGTTGTTTTTCCACTAAAATTAAAACCCAATGTTTTAGCAAAAACTGACTATATTACAAAAATATAAGATTTGTAAAAAAAGTGTACGTAAATGCACAAAAAGTGTGCAGAAAAAATTTAAACAAAAGTTCAGTGTATACACAAAAGAACAAACAGTATACCGCACAAAGTTTGCATAAAAGTACATAAAGTGTACGTATAACCAGTGTGCACAAAAGTATACATAAAAGTGCTGAAAGTGTAAACCACAAATGTTAACAAAAGTACAAATTGAGTTCACAATAGTGCAAAAGTATAAAAATAACAGACCGATTAAAGAGTTAATGGCTGAGTTAATCTAAGCGCGCACAAAAATCTAAGCGCGCACAAGAAAGTACAAAAATTGTAGACAAAAGTACAAGAATTGGATTAGATCCTTGCAAAAATATGCTAATCTCTTAAACACATTGATTCAAAAAAACACTTATATTCTACAACACTGCCTACAGCAATATGCAATCACTCACTGTACAAGACGAACGACAACAAATTAGAAAATGCGAACGTTTACAATATTTTGTCGGATGATTGAAAATGTTACAAAGTGATTAGGTCCCTACCAAAACAGAGTTACTCTAAACGTAAACACTATTTTCAAATTTAGGACTCAGTGGTTATACGGGGTTAGTTTCACAACTCCGTAACCTTTTGCATAAAGCATATTTTTTCAGAAAAAAAAATTTATTTCTGAACGTTGTCTCCTTTTAACTCCATTCATTAGTTCAACGGTTTCCCGAGTTTTTAGTTCCTTCCAAATAATAGGTTTACTCAAGACCCTAAAATTTGGGGTTTTGTTTTCACTGATAACCTCTTTATACGACCCAAATCTCGTACCACCGAAACATTTTTTCAGATTTTTAGATAGAAAGTAGGCACAGGGGTTTATATGCCTATTTAGAGATGTTTGCTATGGCAACTATAAACCACACAGTGTTGCAGACTACGAAAAACGCCCGTTGGACACTTTTTTGTGTCGAAAATTTTTGAAAATAACATTGTTTAGACTGTAGACAACCTTCAGCGTCCTAAATATGTCGGAATATTTTTAAAATTTTTTAAAAAAAAAAAGGATACTCCTTATGCGTATGAATGGTGGAAAAGCCGTCTGTTCTTGTGTTGGAATTATAGACCTTTCCGGGACGAATTAGGGATCTTCGATCGATACTAATTCGCATATGGAAATTTCATAAGTCAGTTTGTATGAATGCGCAGGCCCGTGCGGTTTCGTATAGGGATATATCCCTTGAAACCATACGAAAAATCACCATTTCGGCATTCTTATCTGCATCATTGCTGGCAAAAATGACCGCGAAAATCCACGCTCTTAAACCCCCGGAGCTTTCGCCACTATCACCTTAAGCCCTCCCTGATTATTTTTTCCCTGATTTTTTTGATTAAATGCACATACTTTCATTTAAAGGTAAACCTTTTTCCGTGTCATTTTCCAGAAAACCGCAAATGAAAAAAATTTTTTTAAAGTACATAAAAAAATATTGAAAAATGCATCTTTACTTTTTCAATAAATCTTCTAGAAATGCAAAACGGTGCTAGTTATAAGTATACAAATATTGCCTTCAAGTCGTTTTGTTGAGTGTAGAAAACTTAGGCTTAATTATGCTGCCCAATCGAGGCCCATTTCTCTGGAAGTAAGAGGAGCTTTTTTCACATTCTGAAACACTGTGCTCCGGGGCGTTGTCATAGCGGAAGAACACTTTTTTCTTCGCCAAATGTGGTCGGTTTTGCATCAAATCAATGTCGAATATGTCCAACAGCTGTGAATAGTATTCACCGGTGACGGCTTTACCCTTAGCAAGATAATCGATGTGAATGACACCGCATTCATGCCGCCATAACCATGGTGGCCGACACACCCACTTAGCCTTCTTTGGTTTACATTCATCCTAGGTCTCTGACGTGCTGCGATGGATCCATGTTTTCACGACGGCTACGAAACGGTACAAAAACTCTTTCCGATTAAGGTTAAACATCGCCAAACAACCCTTTGGGGAGGTCGTATGACTGCACTTAAAGTTGAGTGTGAGTAATCGCGGCACCCATCGCGCATGTAGCTTTATACGTTCAAATGTGCATGCAAAATCTGATGTAACCGCTCAGTTGAGATGCCTACAGTCTCAAAACCCTCATAAACGTTCAATCCCCGATCGTACGATATCCCTCCATGGATTTTATCGATGAGTTCTGGCGTGACGATCTCTTTTGGGCGACGTGAACGTTCGGCGCCACTTGTGCTGGTATGGTCACAACGGATTTCAGTAAACCACTGTTTAGCCATTGAAGTGGAAGGTGCGGACTTACCGTAGTAATTATCAAGCCTTCCTTGTTTTCGGTGATCATTTTTGCTTGATGAGCACAAAAAAATCATATTTTTCCATCTTTGTCGAATTACTCGAGTTTTTCTTCTTCAATGGCTGTCTATATATATATAAAAATGGATGTATGTATGTATGTGTGTATGTTACGAATGGACTCGAAAAAGGCTAGACCGATTTTGATGAAATTTTCAGACAATATTCAGAATCATCTAGCGGATGATATAGGCTATATAGCCAGTGTGAAAGTGGGCGGTGCCACGCCCCTTTTCAAAAATCGCTCTGACGATTTTTCTAATACACCAATAGCCCGATTGTTATGAAAATTTCACAATGTGGTACTGACGACCTGCTGATACTCCGTGATTATACTTGGTTGTGATTGGATAATGGGGCGGGAAGCTTTTAAAATTTAAACTGTAACAGTGTAAAAGGTTGCGTGAGATGAATATGTATACAAATACATACCTACTTATATATGCATTTGTCTCTATCTTGTATGCAATTATATGTCGGACTGTGTCGTCGATGCAATCATACTTTAGATATTTGTTAGAAAAAAAGGAACGTACGAACATACGAGTTCGTTTTTTTCGTTTCCTACATATTTTTTTTTTTTCTTCTTTCAATCATTCAGGGTAGCAGTCGAAGGTACGATATGTAATCGTATTGTATTCAGTTCATAGATGCGACTTAAAACAAAAGCATTAAACACCTGCGGCAACAATATGTTGCCATTCAAACAATAGAATTTCGAAACGTTGAAATGATGATGAGGAGATGAATGTTTCCGATTTGCCTCAGTATTAAGTCAATATGTATGCGAATTTATATAAGCGTGGAAGACAATCTCAATAAAATGTGATGAGATGAGATGAGAAGAGATTGAGATGTATACAATATGGATATATTCGCATATGCTAGTTCGTTTGAAAACATTGTTGAATAACAGCATTCAATTTATATTCACAGCATGCAAGGCTCATATTCGAACTATTAAACTTTTGTATTATTGTCGACCCTGCAGTTTGCATTTGAAAAAAGTTATGAATAATTAAACTTCCGACAGCCATATTCATAAAATATTATGAATAAGGCGCTGAGCTGCGTTTGCAAGTGTAAATTAAATTGTTTCCAAAAATGATTATCCAGTTCAATTATAAATAAAACATAAAATATTTATTTGCAGATTTAAATTTTCAGGTTTAGTCCTTCAATTAGTGAAAATTGTAAACAGTCGTACACGCTGAAAAAAACATCCCCAGCAACATATTGCAGGAACCATGTACATTAGGGTGTCCCCATCAATAAAATTTTTTTTTCTCAAGCTTTATTTTAAAGCTTACAGGGTAAAATATTTTTGAGAATTTTTTCCAGATTTTTCGGAAGTGGTTTAGAGGCCGTGCAAGTCGAATTTCCCCCAAAAATCGGGTATTCCGGGCGTTTTTTGAATTTTACTTAAAAGTCGATCAATAACCGCGATTTTCTTAGTTTGTAAGCCAACATTTGTGAAGCTAAACGTCTAAACTTTAATTATATATGCATAAACCACCAGTTTTGACAATGATTTTCCTCAATAAGGTACCACGTATTAAAGTTTTTCGTAAATTTTGGATAAATTTTGTTGGTAACGCTTTATAACTTTTAAAATTTCTATGCAAATTTAAAAAACTTATGATGCACTTGAAAAGATGGACGAATTACAAGCAATTTTGTAGAAAAAAATTTTAATTAGCAGTTACTGTTCCAGAGTTGTACCATTTTGAAAACTTTTACTTATTGTATGAAACTAATAATATTATAATCTGTTTGATATTTTTGCATCGGATTTGCTTTAAATTTCTATAAAACTGTAAAATACTAATGATGCACTTTAAAAGATGGATAAATTCCAAGCAATCTTGTAGAAAATTTGAATTTGCATTTTGCAGTTTTCTGAAAAATCTGGAAAAAATCTCAAAAATACTTTACATTATAAGCTTCCAATCAAGCTTGAGCAGCCATGAAAATCGAAAAACAAAATTTTTTTAGGACACCCTAATGTACATGTCTGTAAGGATTTTTTTCCATGAACTAAATTCTACGGCTTTTTTGTTTCACTGTCGTTCGTTTGTCGTTTGGATCACAAAAACATATATTAGACCCTATTAATTGTTGTGTCTCCAACCTGTTATATTTAAAACAAACACAATGTGTTTGGACACAAGTATGCTATATTTGGGACAAGCAACAAACACGTTATATTTGCACCCAAAGAACAAAAATAGGAAAATTTTCCAACGTGTATGCAAGTGTTGAACTCACATGATCGGACAATAGTTTCGAAGCTTGTAACTCGTCACTTAAACTCATCATGGCATTCAAGTCCACAGACAGTCTGGTCAAATGCATCAATAATAGAGTTGTGTAGTTCACGAACGTTTAGGTTAACGATTCACTCTTGCGAGTTCACAATGTTCGGGTATTTTGTTTCAGTCCTCCACTTGCTTCAACAGTTCTTTTATTACAGTTGTGCTGTTCTCGCTGCCATTTTCCAGTTCATGCCCGCTTTGTCTCACCCAATTTGCACAGCTGGGGCATAATAAATATACAAATAATAAAACTAAAATTTTGTAAATACAAACCCTTCTCAATTATGAACTCCGCGTAGGATTATATGAAATAATGCTTTAAATGTCCCGATTTATTATAAAAAGTTATCACAATATCTGAAGCATTTCCGGAATATGCAGTTTCTGCTCACATATATTAAAGTAAAACGACGAATTGAACTTAAATCGGATCTTTAGTTCACAGCTCATATGAACTGTTGAACTGAAATGATACAATTAACTAAATTGAACTAGTGAACCAATTGAACGAAGTACAGTAGAAACTCGATTCTTGCACGTAATGAAAACCCGGCTCGGTGCCAGTTTCGAGGTTGTCACAAGTACCGAGTATTAATTTCCCATACAAAATAAAAGGCACATACATCTGTTTATGACACCGCACCTCTCAATAGTCAGCTTAAAACTGATTCAAATTACAACATTTCATCATCAGCATAAAACGACGGGGATTTCCCGAAATGTATTCAGTCTAAGAAAACGTAAACAAAGCAGCACATAAGAGTAATACAAACATGTTGCAAGTATCGAGTTAAAAATTTTCGGATGTCGCAAGTACTGAGTGCGTAATGAAAAATATTTCTATGTTGCAAGAATCGAGGTGTGCAAGTATCAAGTATGTGCAAGAATCGAGTTACTACTGTAATTCCCAACTCTAATCAATAATTTGAGTTTTGTTTTTCTCGTCTTTCTCTCGTTTGAAAGCCTCACTGGCTTAGAACGTTAATGTCGCTCTCTCCATTTCCTGCCAGTAAACTAATTTTATACCGAGTAGTTGTCTAAAATAGTACAACTTGATAATCAACTAGCGGCTTGTTAACTGAGCTAGAGTCCAAGTCAGACGAATTAAAATTTTGCGATGGCATCTGCCTGCATTGATAACATATTCTTCGTAATATTTATGAAAATGTCTCGCTGAGAATTTTACATTCATCCATTTAAAAAAAAACTTCATATATATTATAAAAAACGTATATAAAAAGTTAACGATTTTACGACACATATTCATAAAAAGTTTTTATAATATTCCTCATAGATTTCATTCAAAATTTTAATTTTGAGAATCTTGTGTCAGCATCAGCATTATTATTCTACCAATTGCATACTAAAGATTTCTCATTGCATTTAGAAATTTCGTTTCATATTGCATGGATAATTTTTAGCAGTATCATTCAGATCAATCGCTTATGGCGATCTGTGGCTAGATCCAAAATAGCTGTACAGTTTGCCAAGGATCAGAAAGTAGCATTTTAATTCAATTGCAAATTGTACAAAAGATGTTATCAACAAATTTCAATTTGTATAAACTATGAGAAAAATTTCAAATAAGTTATGAACATAGTTCACAGATTTCATGGCATAGAATTTATCAAAAAGCTTCATATATTTCATTTTCCATTATTCTCTCAAGCTCATCCAGGGTGGTCACGAGGCTATTCTCATTGTCCTCATATTTTGAAATGAAATCGATGACCAATCCAACCATCCAGACATGGATCCTTGTCATTTCTCTCTTTTTTTTCTTTTTAGAAATTTATTGTCTATGGAATTTATCCTTACAGACTATTTACAAATTTACGGTAGTCTAGAATTACACAGCAGATTCCAAACAAATCATGAAGAATTTAAAAAAATTATTATATTGTTTTTAATTACATTAATACTCGTACCAAAATCAATAAGGCAATACAATTTATTAAATTCCTTACACATTCTTGTTAGAGGATCAGCATTCGCGTATTTTGCTCTACAAAATTGAACAGATAGCGGTGAGAAGTAACGTGTTGGTCGTTGAGGAATGTTGAATGAAATGTTGTGGATCAAGAAACCAGAGCGTACATCGCCATTTATTATGTTCAAACGAGACGATATGTTTAGCATGGATCTACGGCTTTTTAAAGTTGGCAGCTTAATAAGAGCAAGTCTACTAGTATAAGACGGGAGATTAAATCGGTTGAAGTTTAGACTACGAAGACAAAATAACAGGAACTGCTTCTGTACTGACTCAATACTATCAATGTGAATTTGGTAAATTGGGTCCCAAATTATCGATGCATATTTCAGGATAGGCCTTACAAGTCATGTGTATAAATGTTTCGTTACGTATGGATCATCAAACTCTTTAGCCCAACGTTTTATAAAACCAAGTATACCTTTGGCTTTGTTAATCGTGAGATTTATGTGAGGAATGAAGTTCAACTTGGAGTTCAATAAAACACCAAGATCAAGGAATGTATCAACCTTTTCCAACTGATGACCTCCCAGCACATAATTTGCAGACATTGGTTTCCTTCTGAAGAAACTCATATATTTACACTTTCCAATATTCAGCTCCATCAGATTTAATTTGCACCATGTGTAGAACGAGTCCAAGTCACTTTGCAGATACTTTTGTTCCCATAATTGACTGTAGCTCAGAAAAATCTTCATATCATCAGCATATATTAAGATATTCGAGAAGTTAATAATTTGAGGTATATCATTAATAAATAGTGAAAACAGAAGCGGACCAAGATCGCTACCTTGTGGTACACCCGATAAAACGTCAATAGTTTTTGATGACACATTATTATAACGTACATTTTGTTTACGGTTGACCAGATATGAGTGTATCCATTTTAAGCTAAGGCCAGTAAAACCCATCTAATGTAATTTCGTTAAAAGCAGCTCATGGTTAACATTGTCAAACGCCTTGCTGAAGTCTGTATAAACCGCAAGAAAGTAACTATTAATTAAAGTTGTAAGTTGCAGAAGATGTGTAGAAGTCGAGCATCTTTTTTGGAAGCCGTGTTGGAAAGGAGATATTAAAGTGTTTACGTGGTAGTATAGCTGATCCGTTACAAGTTTTTCAAAAAATTTAGGTATAGCACTTAATTTTGCAATACCACGATAATTGGTAATGTCCGATTTGTTTCCAGATTTAAAAAGCGGAATAATGTAAGAATCCTTCCATATTTTCTGAAACTGCCCATATTTCATTAAAGCATTAAAAATGAGAGTCAGTGGAATAGCTAGAGCATCAGCACTGAAAAGTTTGTATTTTCTAACTTGATTTCTCAATAAAAAGTACATTTATTTTGTGGGATTTATGATTTATTCAACAGGAGGATCCTCTTACTTAAACGTTCCACAGCTTAGTCGCCCTTCACTTAACATGCTTTCATTTATAAATCTAATTGCGTAGGTGTACAAACTGTGATAACAAACTGTGATACAAAAGAGAGTAGAGTTGAGAGATAATAATTAGTGAGTGAAAGAAGTTCATTACAGTGGAAGAATCTATTGCAAAGTATAACAATATTTAGAGCAAGTGATATCTATGATTAGAAAAGATGCATTGTAAAGAGAATATTTTAAGAGTAAAATTAGAGGCTGCACTATGGGCTGATATGCTCCAACATCCCGGGCGCATTGACACAATGTCGTCAATCAATGGGTAGAATTGCCAATTTTGTGACGGGTCGTCTAAATACACCTGTCGACGTTTTGACATCTGCCACGCGCATCTTGCTGTCTCCTCCCCATACTACGTTGACTACTCGACCCATTAGCCAATGTTGAGGTCGCATGTTGTCGTCTTGAACTAAAACCAGCTTGCCAATGTCCAGGTTCGGCTGGTCTTTGCACCATTTGTTGCGTTGTTGAAGCGTGTGAAGATAGTCCCGCGACCAAGTTTGCCCGAAGGCTGTTTTGACTGTGGATAATTGCTGCCACCGTTTCAAAAGCGGTATTTTGGCCTCTACGACGGTTGGAACGAACTCGGGCGGCAGCGAACGATTGGTTTCGCCGTGCAACAAATGATTGGGCGTCAGGGCTTCCCCATCGTTCGGATCGTTGCTGTGTGGTGAGATGGGACGAAAGTTGAGAATTGATTCGATCTCGGCGAGAATGGTCTGCAGTTCCTCGACCGTTGGTAACATTTTTCCGATAGCCTTTACGAGAAGTGTCTTGGCCGACTTCACTCCCGCTTCCCACAGACCGCCGAAGTGTGGTGCTCTGCTCACGGCGGTATGAAGGCAAACTCCATCCCTTCGTTTGCAGCGTATAATTCGAGGCGATCCTTCTGAGAATAGAATGCTTTCCTTAGGTCGTCTAACTTTCGCTGAGCCCCTACAAAGTTCGTCGCCTTGTCCCAAAACAGCTTTTTTGGTACTCCGCGCCGGCTGGTGAACCTTTTTAAACAAAGAATAAAAGAGTCAGAACTTAAATCAGAAACAGTTTCCAAATGAATGGCCTTTGAGGCAAAACAAACAAAGACCGCAATGTAAAATTTTACTGGTGATTTGCCACGAATTTTCAACGTAACGTTGACCGGACCACAAAAGTCCACTCCACTGACTAGAAATGGGCGGCATGACGTTACTCGGTCGGTGGGTAGATTACCCATTATTTGATTACGCAGTCTCGGTTTGTATTTATAGCAGTGCACGCAACGTCTAACGATTTTGCTGCACTGCTCTCGAGCGTTTATGACCCAAATTTCCTGTCGAAGAAGACCTATAAGTATTTTTGCTCCTGCATGAAAGTTTTTTAAGTGTAAACGCCTCAAATAAATTTCTACGAAATGACATTGTGGTAGCAACAATGGAAATATAGCATCGTACGGTATGGGAACGTTTAAGTAAGAGGATCATCCTGTTGAATAAATCATAAATCCCACAAAATAAATTTACTTTTTTTGGAGATATCAAGTTAGAAAATACTAACTTTTCATTTTGACTAATATACAGCTGGGGATTGTATCACGTCCACTGTTATATGAAAATTTAAGCCTTTTTAAACCATTGGAAGCCATTGAAGTATCCAGAAGTTGAATAGATATTGCTTGATTAGATGTCAGTGGGAATGAGTAAACGGTAGAATCATCAAAAACTGCATCCGAATAAGTTGTAGAAAAAAATCAGCAAATAAGTTACTAATGGCACCATCATCCCCAGATTCATTATCCTGGAATTTTAGAACCGCAGGAGAGCTAGTTGATTTTTTTTAGAGTTGACGAATTTGTGAAACGACTTTGGATTACGTTTAAAATTGTTTTTCATTTTTTCCAGATAATTTGAGTAACATAATTTATTCAACGAGTTGTATTTTGCCCGACTTATCAAGTGTCTCCCATCTTCGATAATAGAACCAGTTTGTTTGTATTCTCGGTAATGTTGATTATTTTTATTTTTAGCTCTAGCCAGTTGATTAGTATTCCATGGAGGTCCAGAGAGTTCTTTAGTAATCAGTTTAGGGATACAAATGTCCATGAAAGAATACATCGAGTTGTAGAAAATCACAGTTTTATGCTCAATATTATCTATTGTACCAGTAGGGAACGATAGCAGATTATTCCAGTTTGTATAGTTTAAATGTTCATTTAACAAAATGTAATTAGACTGTTTGAAACAAAAAGCTTTATCCTTTTTCAAAGGGAGAGCAGTTATAAGTCCTGGCGGAACATATACATAAATTTATTTCAATGGTAGGGTGATATCGATCTTCAGGTGTTGTTATTGGGTTAGAACGTTTGATGTAGCATTCTGCAGTTTCATTGGCGAATATTAAGTCCAGTATTTTAAAATGATCATTAAGTACACCATTCAATTGGAAAAGGCTTAAGTCGTATATTGTGTTGAAAAACTCTACGGAGTTATTTTTTGAATTTAACGGAACAAAATAATTATCATCCGGTAACAACTTCCAGGATATTTGATTAAAACTGCGATAAATTCAATGCCGGGGAATCAACTATTATTTCCTCAGATACTAAAGAGCAACACGCTGCAATAAGAACACCACCGCCATTCTTCATGGTGACACGGTCGTTCCTAAAAATAATATATATTTATTCGACAGTATTTCCGAATTCAAGATTGTGTTATTGTGTCATACACCAGCTCATTTTAGGGACATGTTTACGTACCATCTCCATTTCTCCTAGTCCGTAGGCCCAGACAGTGCCTAATAAAATTTCTCTCCATTACTCTCAATCTTTCCATCTGACTAGACGCTATCAGAATTGATCAAATTGGAAAGGCATATGTCATAGCCGGCCTCACCACTGCATGTAGAGCATCAGCCTGATCTTAGAACTGAGCCAACGTTTTCCACCAAGTAGCATCATAGCAAAAGTGCACTTCGCCTTCGCAAGTATCCCGTCCACATGACGTACGAACTGCAGGTTTTCTGTGAACTTGACCTCCATTTATGTCAGTGGACGAATTTACCACAGTGGACTTGAATCCAATCGCATTTTTGAAAAGATTCCTCTTCCTGCCCTTTATGGTATGGCATGTGCACTTTGGTAGATTCAGCTTCATGTACCAATTCAATTTCAATTTCATTTTATTCATCCAAAATTAATTTTTTAACAATATTCACATGTGTACATTACTTTTATGAGTTTTATATACATACTAACGGGTCCGCCTTCTAACGTTTTTTTTTTCAACTAGTGCTTATTTCGTGAATGGTAACACTTAGCTCATGTCTGATTTGCCAAAAATAATTTGTTTTATCCTTCCGCTGAACGAATATGGTTGTGTATACGCTTGAACAACGCTGGGAAATATGGGAAAAATGGGCCTGCGATCGACTTACAGAAGATGCCGATTTTGCCAAAAAAAATCCACTTTTCAGATGAAGCTCATTTTGATCTTGACGGGTATGTAAACAAGCAAAATTGTCGCATTTGGGGCACAGAAAACCCGCACGCACGAATTGAAAAGCCGATGCACCCAAAACGAGTCACTGTTTGATGCCGGATTTTGGTCCAGAGGCATAATTGGGTAATTTTTCTTCGAAAATGAGCAAGGAGTGGCCGTTACAGTCAATGGCGATCGTTATTGGGCCATGTTGAACGAATTTTTGTTCACAAAAATTGAAGAGGAGAATATTGGCAACATTTGGTTTCAACAGGACGTCGCTACGTGCCACACAGCCGAAGCTACACTCGACGTTTGCGCCCTGTTTTTGAAGATCGCACTATCAGCCTCAGAACTGATGTCGTTTGGCCACCTCGGAGCTGCGATTTGACACCGTTGAACTATTATTTGTGGGGTGTCCTTAAAGATAAGTGTTACGCCGACAAGACAGAGACAATTGCCGCTTTAAAGGACAATATTCATGAAGCCATTGGTGAAATACAGCTGCACACAATCGATAATGTACTTAAAAATTGGACCATGGCATGGCCAGCCGAGGCAGCCATTTGAATGAAATTATTTTCCACTATTAACCGGAAGGATTGTACTTTCAAATAAAAAAAGAAATTTGAGAAAATATTCAGTAGTTTTTTTTATAGCATTTTCAACAAAAAAAAGTTATTTGGCGGGCCCGTTATATATTTCAGCAAATTTTACATGTATCAGATTAGATTTTTGGCTTAGTTTTATTACAATAGTTACATTGGTAAAGGAAAAATAGGGGAAAAACCTTTATTTAAATAACAAAAAGAGAAAGAGGTCAAACATTAATAGGAAAAGATTTATATTGTATGTAAGTTGTTTATTTTGTACAATAATCAATAACATATCAACAATTTTCGGTTTGGTAAATTTCTGATATGGTTATGTCGGTTTGCAGAAGTACTGTCTCAATTTTCCCAGGTATTGATTTATGATTCTATTCGCCACTTTAGCATTTGCATGTGCCGTGGCAAATATATTATTATCTTTTCACCATTTTTGGGCCGAGGCAAATTTTCCAGGTACAAATAATATAACATCGGACCCATTACCTCAGCCATGTGGCACTCCAGCTGTTGTGGATATTACAGTTAATATTGCTCCCTCGATATCAACTGCAAAAGTCCTGTTATTCAAATAATCATAGAATTTTACCCTGTCAAAGAGGATCCGCTCAGTGAAATTAGTCTATAATTTTCCGGCCTGGTCGGATCTTATCCTGGTTTTAGGACTGCAATTACCCTGACATGTTTTCAGTTCGTGCGGAAATAGCCCAGGTTCATGCAATTGTTGAATAGGGATGTTATATACCTTGGCAACTCCACCGCTCTTCTTTCCATTGAGCTTAGCTAGGGCACTTCCAATCTCTTCCGTTTTTTTTGCCAGTCTAAGTGGCGTGCTAAGGTTATTCGTCCCTTCGGATCTATTATGCCCGACAAAGTTCACCTTCGGGGTATGATTTTTTAGGTGTGCCACCGCTGCAACTCTTGCAGAGTCGGGAGATCCTGTTATCCTGGCTGTTTGGATGGAAGAGAACTTTTCGGCAAGGATATTTGCCTTTCCAGTATCACCTTCCATCCAAAGCCCATCCTGGGAAGTTAGTGCTAGTAACCTTTTGCGCCTCGCCAACGCACCACAATTCCTTACCTTTGCAAACATCGCCAAATCTGCCCTAATGGCCTCAAGCTTCCTTAGTCTGTTCTCTTCTTTAAAAATTTTGATGCGCTCCGCAATAATTTTCCGCAAGTTTTTATTGGTCGCCTTCAGTATTCTTCCCTGTTTGGGTCAGGGGTTTTGTGCGCTTGCCTCTTAATATGTTTTTTTTTCTCTTATCAGCTGTAGTATATTCTCAGGGAGTTTCAAAATAGTCCCCCTCACTGGTATAATCTTACGGACACTGCACCCTCAAGAAGTTCTGCAGGTCATCTATCTCACTCGCCGTAAATTTCCTGTCAGCAGATAATCCATCCTGTCAGCAGAAAATCCATTAAATAGCCTTCGATCTATTCTCTTGAAGGCATAAACTTTCACCTGGTGCATAGTGTCCAGTGTCTCGGTGTTCAGTATCAGCTCTATGGGCCTATGATCTGATTCATAGTCCAGAGTTCTAGTTGTGGGTCGTCCTTCGTTATGGCCTATTGGAACAAGTCCAATGGTCGTCATGAATACATCAATGTACGAATTAGAAGCGATGGAATTCACTTTAATAAAAATATATGATAGGCGTCTAGTCATGGAGCTGAATGCTTAAAAGAAGGCCAAATAATGCCCTTTGTTTGTCCCCGTCATTAAACCAGTCCATTTCCTGGCGATTTTATAAAGATGTTAAAATTTAACAAAATAAGGGTCTGTCAATGGTATTATGTGCGGAATACGACATCGGTCAACTGGCTACGACGGCTTTGCTAGGTGGCTCGCATCCGTTGGGTCGAAATGTCAATGACTCTGGCACTTAGATCAGGCAAAATTTGAGCGATTAAGAGCACCGGTTGATTTGGGCGAAGTCAAATCACACGACCTCTGTGGTCAGTCCACGTCGCCTCTGAGTGAGATAACCATGCCTTGAAATCGCTAGTGCAGAATGTCCGTTGTGGCATCAGCTGTATGACACGTAACGTCGTCCTGTTGGAACCAGGTGTCGTTCACATCCATATTATTCAATATTAGCCAAAATGAATTGGTTATCATCGATCCGTAGCGCTATATATTGACGTTTATACCAATGCCATTGTCGATTTCAAACTACAGACCGAAGATGCCGCCAGCCCACAATCCGTACGAAATAGTTCACATACTCGGCCTATCGAAAGAAGAATTCGCTGTACCACGGAAAAATTTTAAACGCCATTTTTATTAGTGGATAATACGTGGCCCAATATACCACATCCAGCATGTGGTGAAGAAAATATAGTAATCATCGATTCGGCACAGTTCTCAACAGCTTGGCTTATCGTATACAACAACTAGGCGCATTTAGTTTTAAAAAAAATCAATGAGTGTTCGAACTCACGGGCGATGTATTAACACCTTTTTGTTACAAGATACCTCCTATGAACACATTAGTAAATGTTACATTGGAAAATAAAAAAAGAATAGATTTTATGCTGAAGCCTCTTTTGCTATTGCACTTTCTTTTTTCTAACATCTGCTTCAACATTAGATGTAATATTGTTAAAATAAATAAAACAATATTTAGCTCACTGAAATAATTGTTTTTGGTTTGTCATAAACAGAGCGACGACAAAAAGTATTGAATAGTATAGAGAACTTATTGCACTTTTTTCCGCTCTCATGTAAGACAGCCTGAGTAACAGAGCATGAACGAGTCTTGTTCTCTTTATAGAATATTTCAATATGAATGCACCATTTCGACAATGTTATTACATAAAACAATACAAAAAGCATAAATGTTTCAAAAGACATCAAGGTTTCACATCAAAATTATGAATGGACCAAGTTGTGACAAAAATAGAGTAATACGTTTTGAATCATTCGCTAGATGTCGCCAGTGTTTTTGAGTCATGCAATTCGTTCCAAGAGTTCTCGGTGCTATTCAATACCCCATCATACTTATTTTCAGGCAGAGACTATTGTTGTACATCAACCACGTATGTGATGCATACGCTGTGTGTTGTTTGCATGTGTTTACTTTGATAGATTGCCCTACCCGTGCCTATAGATGTTAACACATCAATATCGTCACCTAAAATGCCCAAAGACGTAACCTTCATTTTCTAAAACCTTATAAAATCCAAAGTATTTCAGATCAACAGCTTACCTTAGGAACTTGGAGGTCTACTATTTTGTACATATATATTTTACCTTGGAGTATTATAGTCAATCAAAAAACAGTTTTTATTTTTTGAGGGTTACACCTTTGGGCATTTCAGTTGACTATTTATGAATTTCAACTAGTACAAGAATTGAAACCACACCACCACCGCATCGTCACCGCTTCAGTTAATCCTTTACGAATTCGAGGCGGATCCGTTTCTTGGACCATTTTGGTCGAAACGGACTTCCGTTACGGACACATAACTGATCCGTTTGCGTATGAAATTTCTCTCGAAAAAGCACACGGTCTGTGCTTTTCCAGATCCGTCTCGAAGTCGCAACGGACTTCTCATATCCGAATCCGTTTCGAGTTCGCTTTTTGTAAATAAAATGGATTCGAGACGGATCCACTTTCATCAATTTTTACGGATTCGACACGGCATCAGTCTGATATTTTAAAAGATATTCAAGATTAAATTAGGCAACACTTACATTATATATAATTTCTTTTTTGTACCGGATTTTCCAATAGGTACTTGACAACTTTGAATTTAATTTGTTACTTTTTTTTTTAAAACTGTTACTTTCCTTTCTTTTTCAGTAAACTCAACATTTTCATCATGGTAAAGTACGCGAACGAACACCGTATGCAAATTATAAAAATGTACTACCGAAATTCGGTGTCGGTGACCGCAACTTTAAGAGCGTTATCTCCAATTTTAGTGCAAAAATTTGAGTCTACATATTCATTGTGTGGTGCTGCCGTGCCAGTGAGACAACAGGATGGTCGAAGTGACGAAAATATCGCTGCCGTTCAGGCGTCGCCAGCAAACGATCCAAATCAGTCGATTCCTCGCGGTTCTCAAGATCTTTGCCTCTTTATAGCGAATTTTGCGTTGGTTTACACCTATACAAGATCAAACTGACTCAAGAATTGAAGCCAATGCACCATTTGACGCTACGTACGTTCTCCGATTGAACTCTGGAGAAGATGCGCCAAGATGATGCATTTAATTTTTGGCTCAATGGGTTCGTCAATAAGCAAAATATGCGTTATTGGTTTGGCGAAAATCCACATGAATCACCCCTTCATCCACAAAAAAATAACTGTTTGGTGCGGTTTGCATGCCGGCGGCCTCATTGGGCCATATTGTTTCGTCGACAATAACGATCGTCACGTTACTCTAAATGGTGATCGTTATCGCGCCATGATTACCGATTATTTTTGGCCCGAATTAGAAAACATGGACTTGGACGACATGTGGTTTCAACACGACGGTGCCACAAGCCACACAGCACACGTTACAATCGATTTATGGAAGAGTAAATTTGGTAAGCGCGTTATCTCAAGAAATGGACCAGTCAATTGGCCGCCTCGTTCGTGCGATTTAACGCCTCTAGACTTTTTTTTTGGGGGGTATGTCAAATCATTGGTCTATGCCAACAAGCCGAAGACGTTGGAAGAACTCAGAGCCAACATTGAACGCGAAATAGCCGCCGTTACTGCAGAAACCTGTGACCGAGTCATCGAAAATTGGGTCCAACGAATCGGCCGCTGCCGACGTGCGCGCGGTGGCCATATGAACCAAGTCGAGTTCCATTCATAAATGTTTTGATTGTATTTGAAGTCGATCATAAATTTTTGGAAATATCTCAAATGGTTTGCGTTTTATTTTAAAAAAAAGTCAAGTACTTATTGGGAAACCCTTTACTTAAGGATCTTCGATCGTAATAGAGTCACAATCATCGAAACTATTGTCGGCCAATGTGAGTTAAAATGCCAGTTCCGGCTGTTTAATTTTTTCACCAATTGCAGAAAACCCTGATCTGTTAACTCAAAGAAAAACAAAAAATCTTCTAATGAAAACCAATTGAGATCGAATCATTTAAAAACATATATAATTTAATTCATTTTAGGCAATTTTACGTCTAAATATTGATAATCCTAACAATTTGTATATCCCTTTTTTCTCCAAACTGCACAATTAATGTATTCGCTGTCGTATCGAACATTTAGTCGTTGCAGAAATACTTTTTTTGTACGACACGTTTCGTTGCAGCAATAACAAAATCGTGGGATGTACGAAACTTTTTGTAGCAGCATTGTAAACACCCTAAGACCCCTTTCACACTCGGCAAGTTACTTGCGCAAGTCTCTTGCCCACTCGGAAAGTTGTACTCGGAAAGTTGAACAACTGACATGCGCAAGTAACTTGCCGAGTGTGAAAGGGGTCTAAGGGACAAGGCGAAAAGTTTTTCGCATCAGTGTCAGAATAATATGTAATTTAAAATAGTTTTACAGCTGAAAACAATATAAAGTATTTGCAGGAATATGAACATATCACACTGTCCTCTATTTTCATTGTTTACAATGAAAATAAAATACACTTTTAATATATTTTACATTTTACAAATCATTGTCGTCTTTCCTTAAAGGAAGCATCACCCCCGTACACTTTTTAAATGTATTTAATGTGTAAATATTTAAAAAAAAAAAAAAAGAGTGAAATATGTATTAACAAACTCTTCAACATATTGTCTGGTTGATTGCCCAACAATATTATCAACAAATCGTTTATTCGAGAGTAAAAAACCCTTTTTACTAGAAAATGGACTTGACGCCCTGATTCACCTCCTTTCTTATACTTGATGTCAGGCGTTTAGGGCATCTCTGGTATTTCATATGTCTCCCAACCATAAGGATACATACTCGTACACTTTTCCATATAGTTGTATATGTGTAGACAATAGTAGTATTTATGTTTGTATACATTTCATTTAGGTTGAATACCCAAAAGTCCCATTTTATTATTGCCAAGCAATTTCCTGCGAACAATAAACTTTCCTTTTTCCTTTGTTTGATTTAATTTTTTCTTTTCATTTCTTTTGCATGAAATGTCAAAAAATTAAAAGCATCAAACAAACTACATTAAACGACCCGGGTCGTGTCGACCCGTAAGAGTAGACAGAACAAAAGCGACGAAACTTCATCTTAAATGTTCCATACACTAAATAGTCGCCGGTCACAGTCCTGTGGGTGGGGGGTATAAGTGGGTAAGATTTAAAGGCTGCCACTCCATGACAAGAACTGCCAAGGAAAGAAATTGTATTTGCATAACCCATTGACGATTGTGAAAAGTTAAGTGTTGAAGATTTTTTCGCAGAAGGAATGTTAACTAGTAGGACTGCCAGTTAGCTACTTGACATAAGATGGTACATTTTGGTATAACTCAATAGAAAATCAGAAAATTTTGTCGAAATACATGTTTAGACTTTCCTATTAGTACAATATTTACTGCACAACCTTAATATTTAAAGGTGTTTAGGATTTCTTACCCATTCATCTTGGAATAGTATTTTGGGTTACTCTTCTTAAACAAAATTAAACAGATTCCAAAGGGGATTGCGGAAAACGTAACACCATTTCCATTGTTGGTTCGTTCACATATCCTACGAGTATATTGAAATTTAAAATATTGGACTATGTCAGAATGGCAGGGACAAGTGATATCCAAATTCCGTCGAACAAAACCCAAGAAATTACATTCAGAAGACGTGTAAAAATCAAGTGGTTAAAGGAAAAATAACAAACGAACATTGAAGAAAACGCAGCATATTTTTGAAAAAAGTTTTGCTATTTGTACCAATATGGGTTTCAAATGTTACGAAATATGATGCTTGTTACAGTAAAAAAAATTATAAAAAAAATCGTGAACCGAACGAACATAATGCTATCGGCTACGACTTGTATTTTTGCCGCAGTCATAATATCTTGTGTGTACACTCGCAGAACTAATTGTTTGAAAACGCTTGCAGCAAGCGTCATTTGGGTTGTAACCACCAACTTGCGATTGTCACAACCGAATTGGGCTTGTCCAAAATCGATGTACTAAACTAGACAGTCAAAATTTCTCTCGAGTGGAAAGCCAACAAAGAAAACGAGTAAGGCTGGTGGCAGAGTGCGCGCTCAAAGCCGAACCAAGCCGAACCGAACTTATTTGATGCGCGAAAGAAAATAGGGGATGTCACAGTGAATGCGAGAATCAGCGCTGAAATCGGCGCTGTTTTTCCTTTGTGTTTTGTATTTATGAATGTTTATATTGTAATTATTCATTTATGTCTATAAAATTGAAGTGAACAGTAAAGGATTCATCTGATGAAGAGTAGCTAATTTTTAACAAAAAATAACTTGGAAAGCATCCAATTAATGCAAAAAGAACTGAATTTGGTGAAGTTCATAATTTATATGATGATTGAAGAAAATATCCTGCCATATTTCAAGAATATTCCCGAATGAACATCGCAACTTTTGATTACATTTTCGAGAAGATAGCAGTAAAGTTAAATAAATATTGGAACAATTTTATAACAGTACCAATAGTACTGGTCCCACAAAGGAGGTCGAGAAAATACTTCGCATAATATATGTTCATTGTCCATATTTAATTAAAACTGATTGTAAAAAATACAACTTTAAAGTAAAGAATTCATATCACCAATGCGAACCAGCTCGAAAATAAGCTTTGAATCAGTTTTATCGCTTCAGCTTTGCTCTCGGCTCGGCTTTCACTATGCCAGACCGACGCCGATTTATACTAATTTGTATGGGCACAGTTTTAAGAATTTCAATCAGCTTTCAGCTCGGTTCGGCTCGGCTCGGTTTTCAGCGCGAACGCTGCCATGCGCCTAAATCGTCAATCTTTCTCTACGCTCTCTCTCTCTTACTCTCTTCATTGAATATTTCAATACACGAGCAGCTTTTTGATAGTGTTATTGTATATAACTATACAAAGTCCAACCGTGAAATAACATAAAGAATGTATGCAGTAATCAAGATATGACGCGAGAGAGAAATGCGTTTGAGTGAATTGTATCGAGTTTTTGGGTCTCTTGTACGAAGATTGCCAAATTGCACACTTTTATTGGTTGTCTACTTCTTGAGTGTCTTTGGGGTGTCACGACTAAATTTAGTCCCCTCAACTGAAATTCAGTTGATGCAACCATTAATTGGTTGTGGCAACCCCAATGTGCTCGTAATAACCAAAAACAATCAATAAGTAGACAACCAATCTTAGTGCTTAATTTGGCAACCCTTGTCAAAGAGAAGCAAAAAGTCGACACAATTAACTCAAGGAATTTTCTCTCTCGCGTCATATTTTGATTACACTCACAGAAAAATACGGTTGAGACAGCCGAATTCGCCGTAACCGAATTAAGAGGTTGTCTCAACCGAATTAGAGGTTGTCACAACCTCATTAGAGTTTAACACAACCTCATTAGAGGTTGCCACAACCTCATTGGAAGTTGACGCAACCTCATTAGATGTTGACACAACCTCATTGGAGGTTGACACAACCACATTGGAGGTTGACATAACCTCATTAGTGGTTCACACAACCACATTAGTGGTTGACACAAACTCATTAGTGGTTGACACATCCTTATTAGTGGTTGACACAACCTCATTAGTGGTTGGCACAACCTCATTAGAGGTTGTTACAACCGAATTTAGGTTCAGTCACAAATGAATTATTAAAGTCTTTTTTGTGTTAAATTATGATTTATTTTCCTGTATTCTTATAAAAAAATTAAAAAGAGAGAAAATAAAGTCATATATATCGGGTAATCTATAGGGTAATAAATTTGTTATACATGCCTCTTCCGACCTTTTTTTCAAGTCCCGGCCATTATGGGAAACCGCACTAATTCTGACATGTTGTATCGGTTGATTTAGGTCCTAAACCGTTTTGTATACAGACGATTGCAGCATATCTTACTTGACCGACCTTGAAAAACTTGAAAACTGTTGATATCTGCTTGAATAATTTCTGCAAATTAAGACGTTTCAGTACAAAACATATTTTACTTATCTTTCTTAATAACCACAAAAAATCTTGACATTATAATTTTGAATGTCAGATTTTACATACATAGAATTACGTTGTGGTAACCTAATTGAAAATGAATTCGGTTATATCTACAGAATTCATGAGAAATTCGGTTTCAGTAACCCGACTGACGCCATATTCGGTCGTTGTAATTGAATTAAGGCTAGATTCGGTTATTGCGACCGAATTGATACCACATTCGATAGTTACAACCGAATTGATGCCAAATTCGGTTACCACATCCGAATTTATGTCAGATTCGGTTACTCCTATATAACTATTGCGGTTCTTGCGTCCGACTTAATTTCATATTCGGTTGCTCCAACCGAAATTTTAGAAAATTTAGTCGACTGAACGAATATAATTGAAGATTCAGTTGTCACAACCGAATCAATTATGAAACGACGTTGCTTCAACCGAATTTCGGTTGCGGGGACTAAATTCGGTCGTAACAACCTCAATTCGGTTGTGGCAACCTGAATTCGATTGTGGCAACCTCAATTCGGGGGTAACATTAGAATTTACGGTTGCTACAACTTCTTTTCAAACAATTATTTCTCTGGGTGTGATTCATACCATAGTATAATAACACTGTGTGTAATTTTTTAAGTCATGGCAAAATAACCATATACGGACACCACTACGTGATAAAAGACTAAAAAAAAAGACCCGTGTTTCCCAATTTTTCCCAAAGTCATGCACTTTTTTTTATGGGCCGCCAAAGATTTGGGGCCTCGGTATCATTTTCGTAAAAATGTGATCATTTTCTCAGGCTCATATCTTGCAAACCGTTCAGAATTTCGATTTACTCTCTGAGGCAAAGTTGTAGCTCTTGTCATAAAGAACATATAAAATCAAAAAAACTTCACCTTCCAGATCAAAATCGCAAAAAAACTTAAAAAAATCGATTTTTTTTACCTTTTTTCCCGTGTTCAGGTTCATAGGTAGCAAACCGTTCAAAATTCAAGGAAACAACTACAAAAATTTACCTAAGATCTCAATAAACAAATTTCTAGAACAAATAAACTTCCTGGGAATTATTCTTAACACCGTTTTTTAATTTCATTTGTTTTTTATGTACTTCAACATTGAGATACTATGCTATCTATTACAAAAATATTAAAAAAAGTATTGGTTTTATGTTTATAATGTTGATGGCCCTGGACTTGCAAATCGCGCTCTCTTAAGTTGTGGATCCAAATCGTCGTCCGAATCTGACTCTGATTCAGCAATTATGGTGTCCACAGGCACGTTACTTCCAGACTGCCCTCCATCATCAGCTCTTTCTTCTTCAAATACTTCATTAACATCATACAGGGTGATCTTGTGACTCCACCAACATACCTCTGCAAGCAATGCGTCGAGGTTTTTGCCTTTGTACCGTTTTTCCATGGGCATTGTGGTTTGGTGAAACCGTTCTCCTTGCTCATCGGATTCGGTAGGGAGTTGTTTGATAAAATCGTCAAAATGAAAATGAAGAAAATGCAGCTTTAATGTCATCGATGCGCCGATTATCTCAAAATAATGCAGCATATGTTTCACCCATTCTACACGCTGAAGGTAAATCCATGCCATTGAATGATTTTCATCAAGCGATGAATCAAAGTTGCTCTTGAATAGCTTTCTAATGTCAGGGCCATTAAGGACGCCTGTTAAATGAAAACAAAAAATAAAGACAGAAAAGAAAACATTAACATAGTGTAAATAGTACAATTAAAGGTGCATTCTTCAGTCTATGTTGTTGTATTTGTTCATCCACACTTCCTCTTGGCCTCCACGAGTTACATTGGAATTGATTCAGAGGTGAGCGTGAATCCCAATTACAAAGAAAACAAAAGAATTTTGGGAAGCCGCCCTCATCGATGATCCCTTGCAAAATGTTGATGACCTTCAAATCACAGCAAATCTTCCATTTATTTTCGTAATATTTGATTTTTTCCATTATATCTTTCAATGTTTCATAGCTTTCTTTCATGTTGATACCCATTGCTAGCGGAATGGAAGGTTTTCGGTTCGACACATGCAACAACACTGCTTTCAAGCTTGAAACAGAACCATCAATAAATAATCTCCACTCACTAGCGATGTAGTTCATTCCCATTTTTACCACCAAAGCTTTTATATCGTTGCAGTAAGCGAACGAATTGTCATGATTTAGAGTGTAGAGCATCTGAAATTCAGCATGTCGTTTGCGGTACGCCGTAGAGTTAACATTAGCATGTGTGAGTTTTCTTTGCTTTAAAAAAGCTGTCAAAAATATTGCAAGTCGCTGCGATAATCCCAATATGGCCACAATGAAATCCATTTCCATTTGTGTTATTAGTTGTGGTCCATCTCTTCCCTGTTGGGGCTCATAATCGGTATCAAATGGATCTTCATAAGTAACACCACTTGCTGTACTCATTGCTGTAAATTCTGTAGTACGATCTGGAGTTGGCGGCCTTGGTGATACAAAATTTTCAGGTGCAAGCACTGGTAGTGTGGCTGTTGCAGTTGCTTTATAAATTTTGTTCTTCTCAGAATGTCGATTTAGACGACATGTGTAATTTACGCATGCATAGCAACTGGTTGCATCATGATCACCTGGGCGATTAATCCAGTTTACCGGCTTACAATACTTCACAGTACCTCTGCCTCCACTCAACCATGCCATGAGATTGTTATAACATTGGCGACACACTGTATTAGGTGTGTAATTTGGCGGCCCATAAAAAATAAATCAATATTTTCACACTGCATATTGAAATTGTCAGTTGCCAATGTTGTGTGCGAATTATACTGTAGCACTTTCACTTTTTTTACTTTCACTTTCACTTTATAACTTTCACCGCTGAGCTTTCGTTGACGTCGCGCTGTGTAATGCCTCGATGTGAGTGTCTTGTCGCTTTTATATTGTGTGCTGCGTCCCTTGTTGCGTGTACTGAGCTTACTGCATTGCCTGTGCTGCTGCTGTCGGTGCATGATCGCGTGATACCTAAGCGCTACCTAAACGGTGTTAACCCTTGGACAAACACATGGTTCTGGCCAGGCATATTTCATTTTTTGCTACCTATGGACCTGAACAGGAGAAAAAGGTAAAAAAAATTAAATTAAAAAATTTTCGGCAAATTTTTCACTTTTGCGTGCTACCTAAACAGTGTTAAGAATCATCTGTAGGAAGTTTATATGTTCTAGAAATTTGTTTATTGAATAAATTTTTGTAGTTGATAGTTTCCTTGAATTTTGAACAGTTTGCTACCTATGGACCTGAACACGGGAAAAAAGGTAAAAAAAAATCGAATTTTTTTAAGTTTTTTGCGATTTTGATCTGGAAGGTGAAGTGTTTTTGATTTTATATGTTCGCAATTTTTGTTCTTTATGACAACTTTGCCCCAGAGAGTAAATCGAAATTCTGAACGGTTTGCAAGATATGAGCCTGAGAAAATGATCACATTTTTACGAAAATGATACCGAGGCCCACTTTGGGAAAAATTGGGAGACACGGGTCTTTTTTTTTTAGTCTTTTATCACGTAGTGGTGTCCGTATATGGTTATTTTTTTGTGTTGCACTGTGTAACCAAGATATGACGCGAGAGAGAAATTCGCTTAAGTGGATTGTATCGTCCTTTTGCTTCTCTTTGAGGAGGGTTGCCAAATTAAGCACCATACTAACCAGAGCCAATCAATAAGTAGACCAATCTTATTGCCAACCTTGTCAAAGAGAAGCAAAATGTCGACACAATTCACTCAAGGACTTTTCTCTCTCGCGTCATATTCTGATTAGTTAATAGCAAAGTCAAATAACCGAGATATGACGCTAGAGAGAAATGCGCTTCGTCTTTTTGTTTCTCTTTGACGAGGGTTGCCAAATTAAGCACCCTAATGACCGAAATACATCAATAAGTAGGCAACCAATCTGAGTGTTTATTAACAACATACAATAACGTTATCACAAACCGCTCTTGTATTGAAATATTTAATGAAGAGAGTAAGAGATAGAGCAGAGAAACTTAACTTTGCACTCGCTTTCCTTGTTGGAATTCCACTCGAGACAAACTTTGACTCTCTACTTTAGTACATAGCTTTTGGCAACATCCTCTTTTGCGGTTGTGATAACATTTCATGTGGTTGTGACAACTTCTAAATTCGGTTACGACTAATTCGGTTATTTTTCCTTTGGGTGTAAGATATTTGAATTTATTTTGTTCCAATCATTTTAATAGCCATTGTCGTTTGGCAACAAATTAGTTTTGCGTTCGTTAAGCAGTAGTAAATTTTTGTCTCCTGTTGCTGTTCGGTTCCAATTTAAATACGGAACCACACAATTTTTAATATTTCAATATATAATACAACAACATAAACTGTTCGTTTCTTTAAAATCTTATGATTTGTGGAAATGGTGTAGTTTCTTGTATTTGTATAAGTTGACTTTGCTTTTCCCAAGACAAATAAAAACGTAGAAAACTTTTGAAAAATAAGTTTATGTTGTTGTTTTTGTTTCATCCCCTCTTTATGCCATCTTTATCGTCTGTTGTTGTGTTGGAGAACTTGAATAAATATTTAACAAATTGAGGAAGTCACCCATGTAAAATATATGTAAATTCTTATAATGTGTTCCCTTTAATGATTTAGCATCCGTGTTAAAGGGTGTCACACGCATTCGCTCATTCAATCATCCACTCACACAAACACACACACACACATTGACATTGACATCCACGCATGCACGGACACTAACATCTTGTTACAAATTGGATTTAATTTATTTCAGGATCTTAATGGACTTTACTCAAATTTGGATTGAATAGTTGTTTGTTGATTTTATTAAATAAATAAAGAAAAACATTTATCAACTAAATTCAAACTATTAAATATTTATTTTATTTCTATATATTAAGAAAATGGGATTGTTTTTTGTTTTTTTTGAAGAGACCGAACATATTGTGTCCTATTAATTCCCTACCATCTGTTTAGATGTGAATAGAGGAATATTTAGATTTAAGTTATAGCTAATTCAGGTGGTGACATCATTTTCAATATTTGACATTTGAATTGCTGAATTTTATATCCAACACTTCTAGAATTCATCCATTATTTGTACCCACCTCAACAATTCCCAGACTTTTTGCATTACAAAGCCCGGTATCCAGTTTTTATGAAAGTTTCGATGCCATAAGAAGTAACGGGTTTTTCAACAGACATTTGACATTTCTCTTCAGTAATGTTTGCCATTTTATCATGGAAAGATATACGAGCCAACAACGAGTCGAAATTATTAAAATTTTCTACGGAAAATTGGAGTCAGTGGCCTCAACTTTAAGAGCGCTACGTCCAATTTATGGTCGTCATTATCGTCCTACCAGATCAACAATGGAGCGTCTAGTGGAAAAATTTGAATCCACAGGCACAGTACAAAATGTTCCCGTGCCAGTGAGACAAATAAGTGCCCGTAGTGTCGAGAATATTGCTGCCGCTGAGGCTTCAGTTCAAGAAAGCCCAAATGTGTCTCTCTCACGTCGTTCTCAAGCGTTGGGCAACTTTAAGAGCGCTACGTCCAATTTATGGTCGTCATTATCGTCCTACCAGATCAACAATGGAGCGTCTAGTGGAAAAATTTGAATCCACAGGCACAGTACAAAATGTTCCCGTGCCAGTGAGACAAATAAGTGCCCGTAGTGTCGAGAATATTGCTGCCGCTGAGGCTTCAGTTCAAGAAAGCCCAAATGTGTCTCTCTCACGTCGTTCTCAAGCGTTGGGCATCTCTGTGACGTCGTTGTGACGATCCTTACAAGATCAAATTGACGCAAGAACTGAAGCCGCTTGATCACCATAAGCGTCGTATGTTCGTGAATTGGGCTGAGCAACTACTTGAAAATGATTCGGATTTTCATCGGAAAATCATCTTCAGCGATGAGGCTCATTTCTGGCTGAATGGCTTCGTCAATAAGCAAAATATGCGTTATTGGTCAGACAGCAATCCATGAGTCATCATTGCATCCCGAAAAAATTACGGTTTGGTGCGGTTTATGGGCCGGTGGCGTCATTGGGCCGTACTTCTTCCGTGATGATCAAGATCGGCACATTACTGTGAATGCGAATCGCTACCGCTCAATGATAACCGAATATTTTTGGCCCCAATTGGATAATATGGACTTGGAGGACATGTGGTTCCAACAGGACGGCGCCACAAGCCACACAGCGAATGCCACAATCAATTTATTGGAAACCAAGGTTGGTGAACGTGTTATCTCACGAAATGGCCCAGTCGATTGGCCGCCTCGGTCGTGCGATTTGACGCCGTTAGATTATTTCCTGTGGGGATACGTCAAGTCTATGGTCTATGCCAACAAGCCAGCGACGATTGATGAACTTATCGGCCGATTTATGCTTGAAAACCGTCGAAAATTGGGTTCAGCGTCTGGACTTCTGCAAGCGTGCCCGTGGTGGCCATGCAAAAGAAATCGAGTTCCATACATAATGGCATCGAACGTACTTTCACAGGAATAAAGAATTTCATTGGTATCTAAAACCGGTTTTGTTCTATTTAAAAAAAAAACTTTTGTAGCGCTCTTATTGAAAACCCCGTTACATGTGTCTGTTGCTTCGCATCCTCTTTGTTTTTTTTTGGGAATAAAGCAAAAAGTATTACGAAAGAAAATAATGACACATGTGCTTGCACTGGTCTTTGAATATTTTTAAGTATTAATATTGTTTAAATGTAGCGTCATCATATGATTGAACGCTGTTTTTTATTTTCCAATGTAAAATTTACTAATGTGTTCATAGAAAGCGAACAGGTACCGTGTAACAAAAAGGTGTTAATATATCGCCCATGTGTTCTAACACTCATTGGATTTTTTGTTGTTTGGTTTTTGTGTTTTAGTGTTTGCTAATCAACACTACATGTGTTTCTGATGCAAATACAGTTTCTTTGGTGCACTGGTGCAAGATAATAAAAGAAGGACAAAGAGAGATTACTCACAGGCTTACTTGTAAGTGTGTAACTGAATTTTTCCATTATTCTGTCAGACAATGATTCATAAATATTCTGGATGTGTGTGTAAATTGCAGATGAAGTGAGTGTTTCTTACTTTGGCTGATGTATGTATTGAGTTTTAGTATTGCATTCAGTTGTCAATGGTTGATCGGATAGAGAATATCAGTACCGCTTGGTCAGCGCGTAGTGCAAACTATTTGTTATCAGTAAAAAATACTAAATAAGGGATCGGAGAGTTAAATCGTTTGTGATGTTGCTTTTAGGTTTATATGTGTGCTACCAAAGTTATAAACAATTTTGAGGAAAGATCTATCCCACTCTTCACTAATTTTCGCGAGCTATTTGTGAAATTTAATATAACAACACACAGTATTTAAACCGCGCTTGGCTAGCATGAACGAGCTTTGTCTACACATTAGTATATTGTTTGTGTACCAACGCACTTGATTTTAAATGATTTAAAATGTTGTTTGGTGAAGTCGAAACTTTCTGAAAATAACCTGAGAGACAAGAAAGAAGTGAATAATAATGTATTCAATGCAAGTAAATGTAAAAAGGGACATTATAAATCTATTAATTTTTTTATTAATCGGTTATAAATGTAGATTTATATTGATAAAATTATGTATAATTAATAATAGTCGTGTTTTAGTTAGTTAGTTAAAGAAAACGGCAATTTAGCGATAAGTCATTTTATTAAAAAAATATGAATAAGGGTTGAAAATGGTAAAAGGTGTGAAATTTTTTTTTTAAATTTAGCGAAAATGATTCTCGTCGCTAAGTTCTCGCTAAGTCTACGCTAAGTGCTTCATACAAAACAAGCGAATATATAAGCAAGCGGTGTAACCAAAACACACTTAATGTATATTAATTGAAATCAAAAAATTATTTTTTTCCACTATGTTTGCGAGGAAATACGCACACGTTCCCACGTAACGATCTGGAGGTTTGGGAGGAAACACGTGAATGCTTTCACGCCAGTGGATATGTATGTTTGAGATGAAGCACGCATTCGTTTCCACGTAAAAGCAAACATGTTTGCCAGTAAACATTCTAATCTTTCCATTTATATGCATGTGAGTTTGGGGCTTTCAAACATATGAACGTTTGGTGTGTGTTCCAAACATATTCATGCGCTTTTTTCAGCGTGTAGTATCATCCAGCAGATGAAGCGAATTAAGGACAAAATAACAAAAGAGCCTCGGGCAGAATCTTTATGATAGCAAAAGAGCTTTCAATTCAGTTTGGTATTACACTCAAAAAACTGCTTGTTTGAAAGGAAGTTGTAGCAATAGAAAGTTTGGTTGTTCCAAACGAATTACATTTACCTCTACCGAATTAGATTTGCCATAACTGAATTCAGCACCGTAATTCTGTAACTTTTTAACGATAAATTTCGGTAGCTGAATTAAAAAAATTCGGAAATTTTGTAAGGACATTTAATGAATTTTGACAATTTAACTACCAACTTTATCGTCAAAAAGTTTCGCAATTCCGGTGCAGAAGTTATAGACAAACTGCGAACGAACAGCCTCATTTCGCAATTAATTCGGTTACGATAACCGAGCCCAAGGCTCTGAAAATCCACATGTTGTTAAGGATAAGCCATTGCATCTACAACGAGTGGCAGTTTGTTGCGGTTTTTGGCATGGCGCCATCATAGGCCCAATTTTCTTCGGAAATGCGCATCAAATGGCGAGTGTTACCGTCTCATGCTCAAAAATTCGTAGCAAATGTAGTGTTCTCGGCTTGATAATAAATTTGTTTTATTTTTGGGGAATTACATACTTGATTTTTTTCGAAAGTTTTAGTGGTAACACATCCCAGTGGCCAGATTACTTTGAAATGGCATCCACGTTCACCATATGAAAAAAAAAGTGTAGACTAAAAAATAGACCATCCAGAAAGATCATTTTGACGTGGTCCGAGCAAAAAGAAACATGCTTAATTTTGACGGTTCAGATGCAAAGCCAGCTGTGGGATTGTTCTGTTCCCGAATATAAATTGACGCATGCCAAACTCGACTGTTTGCAAGTTGTCGCGCAAAAACTGAACATAGCAGAACATTTGTCCGAAGCGAAGAAAAAGCGGAACCCATTGGTATATTCAATAACTACTTCACTGTCATTAATAAGCTTAATGAAGCCAAGAACTACACTAGAAACCTGAAGTCTAGAATATAGACTAGAACCTTGTAAATAGTATCGAGAGATTGGGGAATTATTAAAGAAATTGATTGCAGCGAAATGCGTAAAAGGTATCGCAACGAATTAAAGTTTTCGCCAGTCTTGTTTCTACTGGAATGCACGCTCGCATCTTTGCATAATTGTTTTCGATATGCAGATTGACCAAAGCCAGCAGGTGATCGAACTGAGCGGTTGACATACGAAGGACATTTCGATATAGTTCTGGTTCTTTTTCACGCATCTTCAAAACAGCAATCGAGAACAATATCCGTGATTCTCGCGACGTCCCAACCATTTCTTGTGCAAACACTGCGCTTTCGTCGTTTCATTTTCTAAATCATCGTTTTCGCTGCTCTCCAATACACAGAATGCCAAAATCGCCATCTCCGCATCATATTTTCTCGATACTTTTCAATGGCACCACGGTAAAAAAAAAAATATAATTCTCTGAGTCTGTCCTTTAATTTTGTGACAAAAATAACATAATGCAATTGCCATCTGATTGCCATTTTTTCGTAAACGCTTTAGGGCAGACTATGAAGGCAACGGACATTTATGTGCCATTTGTGCTGACATTTAAATGGCAGAAAATAATGGCCGTCTAGTAGAGCTTAACACAAATATATAGGTAAATTTCGAAAATTAAATTAAATTTTGAACTTAAATATCTCTGGTCTTTGAATGGTGCATGTTATATTTAAATTAAATGTGGAAGCCCTTCTGGCTATAAGACGATATACATTTAGACAAGTGATGCCCAAAATTTTGAATTTTCATAACACGCGTAATTGGCAACAAAATGCTGTTTCTGCACTGCCGACACACGTATAGTATAAACTTCGTCGTGTGATTTCGATCTTGGGCGGTCGGCTAGCTCTTGCTTTGTTTACAGTTTTTCAATGCAAATCAAATCAGTTGCTGGTCAGCATTTGTTAGAGAAGGGTCACGCTGCGTCATTGTTTAAAAATACATCAAGTTGAACCAGTGTTGCCAGTTTAGGAGATTTATCCCCAAATTGGGGATTTTTTTTCAAAACAGGGGATTGTTTTTTTGGTTTGGGGATCTGGGGATGAAAATGTAAGCTGCATTAAAAGCGCATCTTTTGTATCATTCCTTGAAAGTTTTGATCCGGTACTACCTAAATCAAAGCAAGCATAAACACACAAATAATATTTGGCATAGAGTAAATCGTAGTAGAGAGAATATTTAACTCATTTGACGTTTCATTTCACACTCTTCGTGATGCGGTCTTTGTGATAGAGAGCTGTTTGACGAAAAGTTACACACACCAGGTGGAATTACAATAACCTCTGACTTTAATTTTTCATGTCGTTTTGGAGAAAACTGTGAAATTTAAATGTGTTTTACACCTCCTTATTGACTGTTATTGTTAGCATACATTTGTGTTGTATTTAACACAATAATTTTGACACAAACAACGAAATACCGTTGTTGTTATTTCGTTGGTTGTTTTGAACCATTGCCTCTATCTGGTATTATTGAAGTAATTCTTTCCAACATCCACCGTTCACATCACACCAGGCCAAATGTCATAAATTTGCTGAGTTATTGCTAAATGTTGTCAGCAAAAAGAACTGCATACACTTGTCAGTTCCTGAAAATATCAAATTGTTTTACAGGCAAGGCTGTACGTGATGACAACAATAAAACAAGTAAAAAAACATTTTTGATATTTGGTGTTACGGAAAAGAATAGAAGCAGTGGATAAGAAATAACGAGAAATACTAAAACTATGTATAAAACAAATAATTAAGTAGATGAATCTGAAGATTAAGAGCCTGAAGTATTTGATATATATGTATACTAAGCCTTAATGAATTTTAACCAATTTTTAAAGCCAGATCTCATTTGTCATAATCTTTTTGTTATAACTAACTATTTTTAAAATAATAATTTAATAATAATATAATATTAATAATAATATAATAATTTATTTACGTTTAAAATTTTCAATATTTAAGCTTTCGTTTTGTTAAAATGAATTCTAAATAAATTTTAATTTTATAACTTAAAACTTTCTCGAACTACCTTTAAAACAATAGGGATTTTTCCGGGGATTGTAGCTTTTATTTTGGGGATTTTCGGGCATTAAAAATAACAATTCGGGGTTTCGCCTTTAAAAGAAACTGGTGACCCTGAGTTGAACTTCGGTTTATTCTACTTCACACACAAGCGCAACATGTTATAATATGTGTGTGAGCATCACTGATTTAGACATATGGTCATATTTTGACATAATGACATTTTCGCCAAAAAAGTGAATTTTAATGTTTGAAGCCGTTACTAAAGGAAGAAAATTGCTCGCCTCTATGTTGCAGCTTTGGAGGCCCCTATCTCCTGAACCCCCGATTATTTCCTTTTCTTATTTTCCCCAAAATTAAATTTCTAGAGGGGTAAAATCGCATTTTTGTGAGTTGTCGGTAAAGTAGACTTGCTCCAAACTGAGTCCAGTGGTCACAGTTTCTAGCATAGAGATATCTGAATGGATATTAAGTTTAGCGTACGATTCAGGGCATTACTTGGTCATACTTGTCTGGTAATCTTGCATTTTGTGCCTCGAGACCACATTTCACTTCCGTTAATGAAAAATAAATTGTTGCAGCTACGAAACAGAACTTATTTGTAGCAATAACCAAACCATCAGATGTATGAAACATCGCATTGGAGCATCGAAACGGAAATACTTGGTACCTGCGACGAAACGTTTTGCCTTCAGTGTAAATATGGTGACACTCTCAAGTAATTAAACGCATAAAACGACCTCTGTAATATATTCTGCAGGAACCATGTAAATGTTTGGAATACACTCCAAACATTCATACGTTTGAAAATCCCAAACTCACTTGTATTTAAATGGGAACATTAGAATCTTTACTGACAAACATGTATGCTATTACGTGGAAACATATGCGTACTTCCATAACATCCATGTACTTAGGTGGAATCGTTCGCATGTTTCCTCCCAAACCACCAGATACTTACGTTGAAACATGTGCGTATTTCCTCCCAAATATAATAGAAACAAATTATTTTTGGATTTCAATATACATATATGTACAGGGTGTCCCCTAAACTTTTGTCTAAACTTAAACACGTGATAGCTGAGAACAAAAGCTACAATGTTTGTTCTTACGCCAATTGCCTAGGTGGCTTCGTTTTCGAGATATTCGTGTTTAAAATAATTGCATTTTTGAATGCATTTCCAATAAATGCATAATCTACTTTTTAAATGAAAAAGAAATATCATTGAAAATTGCTTCAAAATTGATTTTAAGTAATTTATTTTTTCGTTTGAAATGAAAACGAATTTTTTTTAAAATGTTTTCAATTAACGAAAATTTTCAAAATGCTTCGTAAGTGTTTTCATCAGCTTTGCCATAATGGTACACGATATCACCGTATTCTTGGAAGGAGAATTTCATGACGACAAAAATTTAGAAACGAGAAAAATGACAGAAAGGGAAAAAACTCTAAGCAATCAACTTTTTCAAAAGAATTTTTTTTAATTTCTTGCAAATTAAACAAGTAGTTTTTCTAGTTTAAAAAGTGCATTTAAAAATGCAATTATTTTAAACACGAATACCTCGAAAACGAAGCCACCTAGGCAATTGGCGTAAGAACAAACATTGTAGCTTTTGTTCTCAGCTATCACGTGTTTAAGTTTAGACAAAAGTTTATTATATATATATTATAATATTATATATAATAAATAATTTTACTAATATAAATCCACATTAATAATAAATTAATAAAAAAGGTAAAGATTTAAAATGATGCTTTCGACATTTTCCTGAATTGATAGCATTATTTGGTTTTTTTATGCAATGAGAATCTGCTTTGACTTCTCATTTCCTTCTTGTCTCAAGGTTTTCCAGAAGGTTTCAACTTCGAAAAAACGCTACAACATTTTAAATCACGCTAATCATTATGCGTTGGTACACAAACAATATACTAATGTGTAGACAAATCTCGTTCAAGCTAACCAAGCGCGGTTTAAATACTGTGTGTTGTTTGTTAAATTACACAAATAGCACACTCCAATTTTCGCAGTGAATGCTCGGGAAGACAAAAAAAGGCTGCACGTTGTTGCTCTTTTCAGTTTATTTCCTCAAGATTGTTTATAAGCACCCATAAATTCGAAAACCATACACAAAAACTAAAGCAACATCACAAACCATTAAACTTATTTATTATTGTTTACTGATCACAAATAGTCTGTACTACGCGCCGACCAAGCGGTCTTGAAATCCTCTATCCGATTAACTATTGACCAAAGAAGGCAATAAACTAAAACCCAATACATCAGCCACAGTAAGAAACACTCAGGTCATCTGCAATTTACACACACATGTAGGAATATTTATGAATCATTGTCTGAGAGAATAATTGAAAAATGGAGCTACACACTTACAAATAAGACTGTGAATAATCTCTCTTTGTCCTTATTTTATTCTCTTGCACCAGTTCACCAAAGACAGCTGTGTTTGCATCATAAACACAGATATACTTGGATCACAAACACATATATTATAACATTTTCATCAACATGTCTCCAACATGTAATATTGATTAACAAACACCAAACACACAAAAACCAAATAACAACATTGACCGATTTGTTATCATATAATATACACTTTTTCCACAGCATGCATATTTAATCAACCACGCGTATTTGATATCCTCTGTTCGATTGACGATTGAATACATGAAACTCAAACGCAACAGTTGTAAGAAACACTCACTTCATCTGCAATTTACACACATATTCACGAATATTTACGAATAACTGACTGAAAGAATAATGCAAAACCACTGTTACAGAAAAACTGCGTAATTTCTGGTTGTGCTTCTTTTATTCTCTTTCTCTCGATGTAGCATAAACAGTGCAGCAAACACAGCTGTATTTGTATCACAAACATGGATATATTTGGATCACAAACACATATATTATAACATTTTAATCATTGTGTCTCTAATATGTAATATTGAATAGCAAACAGCAAAACACAAAAACCAAACAAAAAAAAATTGATTTTTTAGCGAGTGATATGTAAATTTCTTCCACGGCATGCAAACTTAATTGACCAAGCGCATTTGCTATACTGTGTCCGATTGACGACTGAATACATGAAACTCAAACGCAACAGTTGCACACTGGGACAGATTTATAAAATGACCGGACAAAATTCCAAAAATCGAAGCAGTAATCCACATAAAATAAGTGACTTAAACAGTGGCCAATTAACCACTGAGGTCGAAAATTAACTGTTTTGAAGTTTCCATGCACGTTGCTAATCAGGCAAGGGGCCCAAAGTTGTACATTGTTTCAATACATGCATGCAGGCTAATTTTGGGCTATTTTTAGTAGATGTGTGTTATATCAAGGTTATGTTTCTGGATGTTTTAAACTTCTTTTATTTATTTTGTTTTATAAGAGCTACAAAAATTAACACTAAGGGTGGTATTCTATAAGTCGTGAATCCGTCACTTCGCGTGACTTTTGTCGTTTTGGTAGTTTATAAAGCGCTACAGCTGTTGGGTGACTACCTGCGTTCAAATTGAACACGCCACAGTTATACGCGTTAGTTGAAGAAATTACAAATTTAAAGAAAAATGTCGATCGTGGATAGGCAGACGGAATTGCATTTCATTGCTTATAAGTAGTTACCAATTTTGGCTGGAACGCATTCGACGGATAGAGCTCAAACTTTATTTTTTTAAATAATTCAAAATTATACTGTTTACGCACTGCAGTTCTTATTTACAATAATAAAATTAGAAATGGAACTATTATAATTATATTTAAGAATTATAGACATCAGTTGATGTTGACAATAATAAACAAAAGAACCAGTACATTACAATCAATACATACCGCCAAATGGCACGTGCTTTTGAAAATACAACTAATTTAATATAGATGGGGAAATTTAGTGGAGATTGAACCCCAAGATAACATAGGTTTTTTACACATTTTATGTGAATATTGTTGGTATTTGCAGTATTAAAAATAATAGCAATCTTAAAATCTGTTGATCTACTGAAATAGAGCTACATTTTTAATCTTTTTCATTCCGAGCATTTCACTCAAGATAACTTTTTCTGATACATAATTGTTTATTTTAGTTTGGCAACTCTATAAACCGCATATGTCAGTGACAGCTTTCGTAAACAAACGCAAGCGCGAAGTGATATATAAACTACCATTTTTTGACTTTGGCGTTCGCGTTGGCTTCTGCGTTTACGTTCACTTTCGGGACTTTTAGAATACTACCCTAAGTTAATTTAATTTATGTAAGGTTTCTTGTTCAATTGTAATGAAAGTAATTGACTGAAGATATTAAATTTTTTAATCTTTTGTGGACCAAAAAAAAATAGGACCAACTAGGACCGGCGCGCGATTTTCACTTCCGAACACTTTAGACCCTAACCGAAGTCACTGATATTATTTCGTTACTCTTTACTACCATTTGCTGAAGAAAATTTTTTTTAAACTTTGGTCCAGTTTTTGATTTCGTATTTAAATATATAATACTTGTGTAAAATTGATTTTTTTCAGTGTAACGTTAAATACATTACACACTCTGTCGGAATTTGGGTCTGGCAATACCATAAAATGTCGAACTAAAATTTCGAAATTTCAAACTAAAATTTTGAAAGTTCCGAGTCCCAAGTAAATCTTGTATGGTTACGAAACAAACTTCTCAAACTTTTAATTTATTTTATAATTTCCAATAAAGTTGGTAGAAAAGTTTAAAACGTTGAACCTTGTTAAGAAACGAAATTTTATGTGAAAAGGTAAAATTATACATGGTCTTCCCCCCGTTAGGTTAGTTATCGAAATCCTGATTGAAAAATGTTTGCCTAAAATGAAATCGGAGCATCCAAACACCTATGAAACGATACCCTTAACGTTTCTAAGTACCTCCCCTTGTATAACTCGAACCCCCCACCACACGATGCAAATAGCAATGCCAGAAATGAGCTCAGCACCCTCAAAAACCTAACGACGAATGAGTTTGAAACGTCAAAAGTCAAAAACGACGACGGTATTAATTTTGTCCGGTCATTTTTTAAATCTGTCACAGTGTGAGTTGTAAGAAATACACACTTCATTTGCCATTTGCACACGTGTTCAGGAATTTTTATGAATAACTGACTGCAAAATAATGGAAAAATACAGCAACACACATGCAACTTTAACTGTGAATAATCCTAACAAACATTGAAAACATATTAATCATTGTTTCTCGAATATGTAATATTGAATAGCAAACACGTTGTATTTGGACACAAGTATACTATACTTGCTACACGCTCTAAACACACGTTATATTTGCATACAAACAACAAAAAATACAGATTTTTCAGAGTGCAACTATGAAATAGCTTCTCCAAAACGGTAACGTACCGATGTAAAGGCCTAGTTCCCAATCAGTGGGTAAAAAAAGCGCACAGCTCAATGAATGGCACAAGTTCTACCCTACATCTCTCAATGGGATGCAATGGGGAAATAAATTAAGCAAGTTTATTAAACAAACTTTGATTGTTTTATTATCAAAGTTAATAAAATAATGCCAATGTTTCCAAACCCAGTTGTTTTTAAGTTACAAAGAAAGCAAGAAAGGAACTAAATAAAAATGGGAATACCAAACATTGATATGACATTCTTCGCTAAATAAAATATGGACGCAAGTCACACAAAAGGCGGCCGTCTTTATTTTACCAAAAAGTTTGACGCAACTATTGCAGCTGCTTAAAAATAACGTCTAGTTTACTTTTGAACGTATGTACGTTCGTTCTTCAATTTCGAATGTCGACATTCTCTACATTATTAAAATGCGATAGAGAATTCTTTATTAACTTCTGCCCCCGGCATGAATGCAAAATGCGTTCAAACGTTTGTCGCGCCACCAAGAAGTGTCGTGACACTTTCATTCGTTGAACTGAAATGAGTAGACCAATTCTATACATTAACTACATCTTTCACGAAATGTGAGAAAGTGCTGGGGACGAAGGGACCAAGTCGAAAGATCGCATATATTTTGTGCAAATAATTAAAAATTCCTACAAATTTACAACTTGAATAACTTTTACTTGCATATAAATTACATTACTAAACTAAACGAAAGAAATATGGCCAAAATGTAAATGCCACCGACGCCAACAACAAGGCTAACTGCTTACAAAATGGCCAAATTTTGCATAAAATTACAACAACAACACTTGGAAGGAATCGACACAAAACGACACAAATGAAAACAGAAACTGAACAGAAAAAGTAACAGAAAAGCAAACGAAAAACGGAACAAACATTTCGTACAAATTAAAGAATTATCGCAAAAAATTTCTTCGAAAATTGCGAATAATTACAAAGAACCATATGCTGCTTATGAACTTTCACATATTCTCGAATTCACTTCATTCGTCCATAATTATGTTCCTGCAATGGCATCATACTGTCGTTTCTATCGTATACAGGCAATTGCTCCAGACTTGAGCTCAGATTTGCATGGAATTCCAAAAACTCTGGGGTAAAGTATGATTTGGCCAAAAACTGAGGTCTTTTGGGTGCTCATAACTCATAATTGTGATTGTATTTTGCCAAAGAAATTGGTTTCAAACTGAACTGAAGAAATAGGATAACAAGAGGAAGACGTACAAGGCGCTGTATGAAAATGAGCAGGAAACGGAAATGAAGTCATAATGAGACATAACATAAAGTATTTCGGAAAAGTAAAAGAAGAAAATAATTTCAGACATAAAATATGTTTGCAATTGTTACCAACGACCAACTAGTAGAAAAAAGGGAGGGAGAAAAATGAGTGGAAATGAAATGAATTGTTGCAAATGGAAGAAATACCAAATCTCATACACATAGCAAAGACCTCACTACATCCGACCGATTTTTTTATACTCAGGCTTTGTGGTAATCGAAACGTAACGACAAACGCATTCTGACGCCTACGGAAAAATCTCCAAGTTTGGTAACATGTGCTAAATGGGATATGGGTTACCGGTACTTATATTTACGAAAAATACAAATATTATTTGCCATAACTAATTCCATCAGAGTTTCAATTTCTCAATTCCATCAGAGTTTCAATTTCTAGACTCGTAGATAAAACAGAATGGTCAATGAGTCCACATCCAACTCTTTACCTAGGTCTGAATTATGGTTAATTTTGTGGTTTATTTTTAAAATGCACGTTACTTTGAGACCACCAACTTTTTCGAGTTCGAGCTCAAAGTATTGAAAACTTATTTCCAAGTGGATCAAGTTTTCAGAAAACAAAAAGAAGTCGAAACAGTACTAAAAAAATTACTTGAGGTGTCTGGGGACACCCGGTTTAAACGAAGTTCCTTTCGCTATATAATATTATGTACTAGTTAGTTCCAACACGCCTAAGGCGCCCGTTGAAAAATACGATAATTTAAATGGATCTTTAAGAAAATATACTTTTTGTAAAATGATAAATTTTTTTTTTTATAGATTGTAGAATGTATTGCTTTTAAATTGTGTTGTTTTATATGTATTGTTTTTAAAAAAAAAGGTAAGGCCGTAAAGGTAATTTTTTAAAGAGAGGTACTTCTTTTATTAAAAGCTAATGTTTGTTTTTAAGAAAATGTACTATTTTTAAGAAGAAGTACTTTCTGTAAAAAAAAGCCATAAGTATGATTTTTTATAAAGAAGTACTTTTTTTAAGAACAGGTACTTTTTAAAGAAGTGGTAACTCTTTTTAGGAAAAGGTGTTTTTTTTTAAGAAAATTTACTTATTTATTTACTTATTTCTTTATTCAGTCTTTAGAATACAATTCTTTACAGGCCAAAAAATATCTTATCAAATAATTCTTATATCTAGTTGTAAATTAAATCTAACATATTACTAAATTTACCAATAGGCATTGCAAAATCCAAATCATATTTCATATTGATTAAATTAAATTCCTTTAAAGCTCTTGTGATGGGTTCAAACATAGCATAATTTGTTCTATGAACTGATACATTAAAAAATTCTTTAAATCTAAGACGTCTAATAGGAACATTGAAGCCAATTATACTAAGAAGAGATGGACAATCAATTTGACCAGCTATCAATTTATATACAAGCAGAATTAATCTCTTAGATCTACGGTTAATAAGCGTATCTAAATGTATCAACTTACATCTAGATTCATACGATGGCATAGTATCTGTAAAATTTAATGAAAATAAGGCAAATTTTATACACTTTTTTTGAATCCTTTCAATTCTATTGCAATATTTATCCTGATATGGATTCCATACGTCAGAAGCATAGTCCAATTTCGACCTCACAAATGACGTGTATAACAGTTTACGTATATATGGGTCTGTAAATGACTTACAATTTCTTCTTATATAATCAAGAACAGAATAAGCTTTTGGGATTATATAATCAATATAAAAAAAAAAAAACCGTTTCCCATTACATCCCATGAAGGGATTGGGGAGAGCTTCTCACAACCAGTGAGCTGTGCGCTTTCTAATTTTTCACTCACTGATTGGGACCTACAGTTTTTACGCCGATTCCGAACGGTATTTCGAGAAGCTTTTTCATGGCTAAATACTCGATAGTGTCGCCGTCACTATGCGAGGTGACCGCCGCCGAAAGAATTTTTTTTTTTTTTTTTTTAAGGTGGTCAGAGCAGGGATCGAACCCAGGATCTCATGTACAAGAGGCGCGCACACTACCCATTGCACCAACGACGGCTACAAATAATCAATATGCAAATCAAAATAAAGCTTTGTGTCAAAAACTACACCCAAGTCCAATATTTATCAGCAGGCTTTTGTCAATGTAATACCTGAAATTTATAATATTAAGACATCTAGCATAGGTTAAATGATTGCACTTTTTAATATTTAATGGAAGATCATTAAGGAAACACCATGAAACAACATGACACAGATCAATCTGCACCGCCACTGCATCATGAAAATTGGCAATACTGCTATAAATTTTAATGTCATCAGCATAAAGCAGATAATTCACAAACTTCAAACATTTACAAATATCCTTAACGAATATATTAAACAAAATCGGACCCAATACGCTTCCTTGTGGAATACCTGACGTCGCAACATAAACAGATGACTTACAGTTGTCTACACTTACATAACAGCATCTATTAGAAATATATGAAAGAATCCAATTCAGAAAAGAAGAATGGAAACCCCACTTACGTAGCTTCATGATTAGTATACCATGAGGCACTTTATCAAATGCCTTACAAAAATGCAAATAAATTGCATCTACTTGACGGCATTGTTCAAAACTCTCAATACAGTAATTAGTAAATAACAAAAGATTAGTGCTCGTAGAACGATTTCTTAAAAGCCCATGTTGACGGTCTGTTATAAAAGGGTTGACAGAAGCGTATATATATTTATATACCAAATGCTCAAAAAGTTTTGACACATTAGATAATTTAGAGATCGGTCTATAATTCTCTATTTTACTCTTTTGACCAGCTTTAAAAACTGGTGTTATTGAAGACATTTTCCAAGCATTCAAAAATTTACCAATTCTTAAAGAATAATCAAAAATGAATTCTAAAGGAGTACATAAAGAACTACTGCACCTTTTAAGAAAATGTGCAGAGATGCCATCTTCGTCAACTTTAGTTGATTCCTTCAAATTAATTAACGCTGAAATAACATCAAGTTCAGAAACCTGTAAAGACCCAAAGCCAACAACAGATTCCACGTTGTCTAAAAGCCTACTATCAACTACATGAGTAGAATTAAATGATTGGAAATTTGACTTAAAAAACTCTGCGAACAAATTCGCTTGTTCAGATTTTGAATTAGCTATTTTCTCTCCATAAACCATTACGGAAGGAATTTACTTATTTTCGGAAACGCTACTTATCTCAAGGAAAGAAAAGGTATTATTTTATTTTTAAGAAAATGAATTTTTGCAAGGAAATTAGACAACAGCAAAAATCATTTCATTAGAGATGGAAAGAAGTTGTTTGCAAAAGTTTTCTTGTGTGTTTTGCTTGCGATATTTTTCGAACACTTTCATATTTGAAAATTCTCAATTCAGATGAGTTTCGTCTGCAAAATTCATCAAAAGCAGCATTCCAACAAAAACCGCTGATGAAGATCTGTGGCGAAATCTGAAACAGCTATACGGTTTGCCACAAATCATGAGGATGCATTTGCAACACATATTCTTTTTTGAACAACTCTATATATCTATTTATAGAAATATAGAATGGTCTTGAATAAACAATAAAAAAGTAGGAAAACTTACTTTTTTTAAGAGAATGTATTTTTTTTGAAGAAATGTTTCTTTTAAAAAATGGGAATTCTGTTTCTAAATTGGTGCTTTTTCAAGAATAAGTAAATTTTTAAGAGTAGGTACTTAGCTCAAGAAAAGTTATTTTGTTCACAAAAAATTTACTCTTTAAAGAAAGGGTAGTTGTTTAAGAAAATGTAATTCGTTGTAGGAAAATGTACTTTTTTAAGAAAAAGTACTTATTTTAAAAAAAAAAGTACTTATTTTAAGAAAAGGTACTTTTTATATGAAAATTTACTTTTTTAAGCAAAGGTACTTCTTTAAGATTAGTTATTTTTTTAAGAAAAGGTACTATGTTTAAGAACATGAATAGGTATATTTTTATTGAGAAAATGTACTTTTTAATGGAAAGGCACATATTTAAGAAAATTTTCTTTCTTTAAATTTCTTTCACTTTGGCTTTTCTAAATTCACTTTTTATTGGGTTCAAAACTACAATATATACTAAATATTGGTTACATGCTCCACCTAGAAAACTTCCCATTAAACAAGAAAATTCCCAACATATGTTATTATAGACACAAACCAAAGCAGTACCCAATATAGTCGATAATACTGGGTTGTAGCATAGCGTTTAAAAAAAGTTGTCTAACGTGCGCAACGTGCGATAAGGAACTTCGTTCCAAAAATTCGCGAGTAATGTCCGCGTCTTCAAACGGTCGAATTAGTCGTCAATACACTGGCAGAACTATTTGTTGGAAAATAAGTTTCATCAACCTTTAATTTAGCTGTTATGTCGTGCCAGTAGCAACAACAGCAACAAAACGATATGTATTTTATCATCAGGAACATAACAAACCATGAACATGTACTGCTTGCCCGTAAGCGAACGAATACAAGTGCATTCATTGCTCGGTACATTCATGTCAAATTACATTCGTTTTGCACTTTGTTACTGGTGCAACGTTCCCGATAAATGTAACAACAGCACCAACGAAGAATTGTTTTAACTGTGTGAGTTTCTCTCCGGAATACACAAAAATTCAAATTTATTTTAATGCAAATACACCACTACATTCACTTCATTCACTACATTCAAAACAGAAACCGGTTAACCGAACACCGACCGGTTAACCGTACTTCGGATTTTTGAAAATTTATATTTTCAGAAAACCCGCTTCACCGCTTATTACAAGTCGATTTACCGGTTATTGGGGTTTAAAGAACTTTGACACAAATATTATAATACAATACAGAGTAACAAACCGAAAGCCTGTTAACTATGGTTACTGAACCCATCCGACAGACAGAAATCACTTTGGCAACGAATTATTTCGCCGTCTTTATCCCGAACTAAGCTGTGTAATGGAACTAATGAGAACAAAAGAAGTATGTTAGCAGAAATGCATAAAACAATCTACACTATTCACAATTCTAAAAAAATTACAAAATATTCAAAAATTTTGCTTATTTGGATAATTAAAATAATAACGCATTACACCACAGATTATCGCGGCCAGGATAGCGACAACCTTGTTCTCCAATCTTTGCCGTTTACATCACCCACTTTGATATTTAATTGACATTTCAGTTGGCAACTCCGTGCTTAGACAAACACCGCGCCGAGACAAAATTATCAAAGACGGCGGCACAACAGAAATATTAAGTTGGCGGCTATTGGTTTTGCCAATTTGGGATTGGATCAATGAGTCAAATCGGGCCAGTCGATAAAATCGATTTACATTTAATACCAATAACAGCCAATTATATAACGCGTCGAAAAAATTTTGATCGACTTCCGTCTGTCAAAGAGTTGATTTTTGGAACGAACTTCCTTATAGCACGGATGAGTTTTGAACTCAATAAAAAGTAAATTTAGAAAAGCCAAAGTGCAAGACTGGCAAATCCATGAAATACAACCCTGAGCATGGAATTACATTTGGCAGCACACTTCCTCTTACAGTCGTACTTTTGATTTGGTTCGTGTCTAGACTAAAATTTGTGGGGATATTTCTTGTTTAATGGGAAATTTTCAATGTGGAGCCTGTTTATTACGTATTGTAGTTTTGAACCGAATAAAAAGTAAATTTAGAAAAGCCAAAGTAAAAGCAGTTTGAAAAAATAACATTTTCTTACATAAGTGTTTTTTCTTAAAAAAAAGTAAATTTTCTCGAAAAAAAATACCTATTCATATTCTTAAACCTTATCTTAAAAAATACCTTATCTTAAAGAAGTACCTTTGCTTAAAAAATTAAATTTTCTTACACAAAGTACCTTTTCTTAAAAAAAGTAATTTTTGAATAAGCACATTTTCTTACAACAAATTCCCTTTCCTTAAAAAACAACCTTTTCTTTCAAGAGTACCTTTTTTGTGAAAAAATAAATTTTCTTGAGATAAGTACCTACTCTAAAGAATTTACATATTTTTTTTGCAAAAGGGACCAATTCTAAAAAAGTCTCATTTCTTAGAAAAAACCTGTCTTCAAAAAAATACCTTCTCTTAAAACAAACCTTTTACAAAAAATTCCTTTTCTTAAAAGTACCCTTTCTTAAAAGAATAAAGTAATACCTTTTCTTTTCTTCTCTTGAGATAAGTAGCCTTTCTGAAAACAAGTGCATTTTCTTAAAAGACTAACCTTTTCCTAAAAAGAGTACCACTTCTTTAAAACGTACCAGTTCTTAAAGAAAGTACTTTTTTATAAAAAAAATGTTTTTTTTCTTACAGAAAGTACTTTTTCTTACAGAAAGTACTTTTCTTTTTCTTACAGAAAGTACTTCCTGTTACAAATATTACCTTTTCTTAAAAAAACATTAGCTTTTATTAAAAGTACCTCTCATTAAAGAAAGGACCTTTCCGGGAAAATATAATACATATTCTTACAAAAAGGACCTAAAAATACACTTTTAAAAAAAAAATACAGCCTATAAAAAAAGTTTATCATTTTACAGAGTATTTTCCCTTAAAGATCCATTTAAATTAACGTATTTTTCAACGGGCGCCTTAGGCGTTTTGGAACTAACTAGTACGTAATATATAGCGAAATGAACTTCGCTCGAACCGGGTGTCCCCTGACACCTCATGTAATTTGTTTATATTTCCTTAAGGATTTTGGAACGTCCACCGTCGCTGTTTCGTCAAATTTTCCTTGGTCACATTTTTGTAAAATACATGTGGACCTTGACACTTAAAAGTACGTATCTATAAAACCTGCTGACTAAAAATATATATTAATCTAAATACGCAATTTTTATCATAAAGTATGCATATTATAAATTGTACTTTCGAGCTATTTTTCTTTAAAATTTATTGCAGAGTTCCCCCTATTCTATAAAAGAAAAAATCCATTTTGGTTACAAAAAAAAATATGTCACAGTCTCTCAGATTTCCATTACAACTCGGCCCAAGTGACTTTGTAGTTTCTAAAACTTTCATATCATTTAAAGGACGTTAGTGCTGTGCTCATCCCACCCTTAAACATAAATTGATAACAACTGTTACCGCCCCCCGCCCCTAAAAAGTTTATGAAAAATATCTTATCTTAAAATATTAAGTGAATAATAATGACATCGTAGCAGTCACATGTAATACGACTCGGTAATGGCTAAATGTCTTAGGCAAAAACATGAAAAACTTATTAAAATTTAACAATTTTTCTCCCTCGATTTGAATTATTTAGGCTTCGACAAATTTCGCAATGCTCTCGTACATGTTCTTTGGAATTTGCACGCGGCAGCATCAGAAGCAGAAGCAGCAGCAGTTTGCAAATGAAATATGTAATTTTACGTGAAATGTTTGGAATGTAATTTTCCTTTTTTTCTGGTTATCCAACTGTGAGGAAGGAACAAAACACACAAAAGAAGAAACAAAGCAAAACAGCGTCATCAGACACTGTAGAATTACAACAGCAGCTCATTAAATTCGCATAAATTTCGGGAACTTTTCATTTGTGAACTCAGCACAAATGAATTTATGTCGACGTCGTGTGCATGGCCGTCCTATGGCATGAGAACGTAACTTTTTAGTGTTAGAAATCAAAAAGACCACACATATTCAGCACAAAACCCCAGCCAGCTTATCTCATTAAAAAGTTATTTGCCGCACTTACCAAAAAAAAATCACAGAATTCCGAGGTGGGGTTTACGCATTTCGCCTTTTAAACGTTAAAAGCTAAAGTGATGTCAATAAATCTAAGGGAAAAATAACTATGTATCTAGTTAGTTTGTAGACGTATTCAGAAAATATAGACACACTTGTTAAACACTACGGAGAGGGGGGTTATATTCTCGCAAAGGCAAGGATACAAATTTAATTTCATACATACATATTTCATACATGCTAAAGTTTCAATAGAAAATTGCTGTCGGGAGAAGTTTTCACTGCTATCCCGAATCAAACATGCGGAAAACGATGATTTTGCAATCTATCCTAGTATATTAAACAACAAATAAGCAACTAAGTTCTGCCCTAACAACCATTTATGTATGCGACTTAGGTCGCCCTAGTATCAATGAATTTCGCTATTTACGAGCTCGTCATAATTTCCAAATGGTTTCAAAATTTATGTAAATAAAACAATTTAATCGGATTGCATTTTTTAAATATAGTGTAATTTTTTTTTTGTGCAAATGGCAACTCTGAAATTTGGCAGCTGTCACATATGTTTATTCCGATTATTAAAATGGAGCGCTTTTCGAAAGAACAACGCGTTATAATTGTGGAAACGTATTACAACAATTTGGACGCTTATGCTGAGACGGCTAATAAACTTCGAAGAATTTTCAGTCGAAAAAATGCACCTAATGCATCAAACATTCGAAGAGTGGTCAAAAAATTTCACGAAACTGGGTCGCTTATGGACGGTAAGACTCGTGTAACTCAACGTACCGGTAGGTCTGTTGAAAACATTGCAGCTGTAAACGAGAGTTTCGCCGAAAACCCAATAACATCAATTCGGCATCGTTTTTAATAAATTCAAATTTCTAGAAGCAGTACGCATCCGCTTTTGACAAAGACCTCCACTTTCATCCGTACAAAGTTCAGCTTTCTCAGGAGCTCAAAACAGCGGAACACGTGAAACGCCGGCAATTCGTTTAATGGGAAATGGAGCAAAGTGAAGTCAATGCCAATTTTACAAAAAAAAAAAGACATCTTCTCCGATGAAGCGCATTTCCATCTGAATGGTTTCGAGAATACAAACAGTTGTCGAATTTGGGGCTCAGAAAATCATCATGCAATCCATGAGAAACACATGCACCCACAACAAGCATCTTTCTGGTGCGGGTTTTGGTCAGAGGGTGTGATTGGGCCTAACTTTTTATGAAGATGAGGCCGAAATTGCAGTGACTGTGAACGGCATTCATTACAGGAGCATGATAACGTAGTTATTGTGCCCACAACTGAACGGCATTAATATGGACGACATGTGGTTTCAGCAAAAGAACGCGACCTGCCACACCGTGCAGGAAACAATCGATTTATTGCAGCAACGATTTCGAGAACAAATTATCTCAAGAAATTCTGATGTCAACTGGCCCCCAAGATCATGCGATTTCACTCCGTGCGATTTCTTTCTTTTGGGTTCTGTGAAATGTCGGGTTTATAAACCAGAAACAATTCCTGAGCTCAAATTCGAGATCGGTGAGATACAGCCACATCTCTGTGAAAAATTTCATAAAAAGAGTAATGGCGTGTCATCAGAGCCATGGGGGCCATTTGACGAAACATTTGAAACATTTAGCTGATTAAGCAAAAATATTTTGTTGTAAAATCAAATAATTTCAAGTTGAAAATCTAGAATACAAAGTATTTTGATTTCAAGAATTTTTTCCTAAATTTAAAGAAATTAATATTTGAATTCCTGAAATTTTATTCATAGAATTGTAAATATTTCATTTTACCAATTCTGTTTTTTCAGAATTCGATTTGACATAATAATGATGTTATTATTCGTGCCAAAGAAATATCAGTTTGATCTTAGAAGCCTGAGAAACTAGCATGTGAAAATTATGCCCAAACATTCAGAGCTGTAAAAGAAGTTTGTTTCCGGGCTAGAAAAATTTACATGAGGATTTCCAACACGTGTAAGGCGCCTGTTGAAAAATACTATAATTTAAATGGATCTTTAAGAAAATATACTTTTTGTAACACGATGAACTTTTTTAGAGAAATTCTTTTAAAAAGTATATTTTTAGGTTCTTTTTTTCTTTTTACTACCTTTTTTTTAAAGAGAGGCACTTCTTTTATAAAAAGCTAATGATGTTTTTCAAAATGAAGTACTTTTTATAAGAAAAAGCCACAAGAGTATGAATTTTTTACAAAATACCTACTTTTTTTAAGAACAGGTACTTTTTAAAGAAGTGGTACTATATTTAGGAAAAGGCTATTTCTTTTAAGAAAATTACTTATTTTCAGAAAGACTACTTGTCTCAAAGAGAAAAGAGAAGGTATTATTTTATTTTTCAAAAAAGGTACTGTTAAGAAAAGGAATTTTTGTAAGAAAATTTACTTTTTGTAAGCAAAGGTACTTCTTTAAGATAAGGTATTTTTTTAAGAAAGGCTACTTGGTATTTTTTTTTTTTTTTTTGAGAAAATTAACTTTTTTTAAGAAAAGTCACTTATTTAAGAAAATTTTCTTTTTTTAAACGTCTTTCATTTTGGCTTTTCTACATTTACTGTGTATTGAGTTCAAAACTACAATATATACTAAACTACATATTCCACCATGCATAATCGAAATTTAACGACATGGAGCTGATGAAGACGGCAGCTTTAAACACAACTCGACTCGAACTCGGATTATCCACGTTCCATGCCTGGATACAATTTTTTGAGTGCTTCTTGCACATAGGCTACAAAATTGGCACTTATAAGTGGCAAACCCGCAAAGAAGAGAAAAAAAGTTATTGCTGAGAGAAAACGAACAACAATTTAAGACAGATTCAAAAACCATCTAATTCTCGATCAACCGAAACAGGTATTTGGTAGCAGCACCGATGGCAACACTGCGAGACTTTTCTTCGAAAACACGATATTATCAGCACACATTTTGGGTGTAGACGAGAATATACTGAAACGATGCCGAATCTAATAATTCTTCAGACGACGACGATTAATTAATTTTGATGGGTTAACATCTATAGGCACGGGTAAGGAAATCTATCAAAGTGAACACATGCAAACAACACACAGCGTTAGCATCACATACGTGTTTGTTATACAACAATAGTCTCTGCCTGAAAATAAGTATAATGGTATTGATGTAGCGGCAGCGAACAAACAAGTAGCTCATCGTCGCCAAAGAGTATTGAATTGTATAGAGAACTCATGGAACGAATTGTATGACTCAAAGGCATTGGCAACATCTGGCGAATGATTCGAAACGTATTACTCTATTTTTGTCATAACTTGGTCCATTCATAATTTTGATTTGAAACATTGATGCCTTTTGACACATTTATGCTTTTTATATTGTTTTATGTAATAACAGTGTCGAAATGGTGCAGTCATATTGAAATATTCTATAAAGAGAATAAGACTCGTTTATGTTCTTTTACTCAGACTCTCTACATGAGAGAGGAAAAAGAGTGCAATAAGTTCTCTATACTACTTGTTCATGGTAGAAATATAATGGTAGATGCAGTGCGACAACAAAATTAAAAAGCTAAAAACAAAAGGCATTTTGTTTCTGCTCCGTACCTGTATTGTGTCAACTCAGGTGATTGAAAAATAATGAAAATGTAAACAAAATTGGAAAAAGTGTCATTTACAAAATGCGTGTGTTTAATTGGATATTTTGAAAGTGTTTAAGTATGAAAATTAAAACGTTTCTATGTGATGTTTACGAAGAAAACATTCCAAAAACAGCAATTGTAGGCGAAGGGTGGTTGTAAACAAGAAAAAGTAAACAAACTTTGACATAAGAGAAAACTCACTCCAGAAAAAAGTTAAAATCAGGTGGGCTAGTGCTTCTACCATTTGTTTATACCATGATACTATTCAATACTCTTTGTCGTCGCTCTGATTATGACAAAACAAGAACAATTATTTCAGTGAGCTAAAGATTGCTTTATTTACAATATTGCGTATAATATTAAAGCAGACGTAAGAAAAAAGAAAGTGCAATAGCAAAAGAGCATTCAGCACAAAAACTATTCTTTTTTATTTTTCAATGTAACCTTTACTAATGTGTTCATAGAAATCGAACAGGTACCGTGTAGCAAAAAGGTGTTAACACATCGCCCGTGAGTTCAAACACTCGTTGATTTTTTACACCTAAAATGTATCAATCATCTAACAATGTTTTCACTGTATAAAATAAAAAAAAAAGATTCTGTATGCATTGTAATAATATTTCTTCCTCCTACCGGTTAATTTTATGAATATTTACTCAAAATTTCGAATACAGAATTATCAAAATAGAAAAGTGTCAGATTATCATAATGAACACTTTCTGAGTTGTGTTGCTCAATACATTAGGTTGGCCATTTTGTTTTTTAAAAATTTTTAGTTCAGATTTAAAATCAGCGAGCTGTTTTTTAGTCACAAAAATAGTTACTTTCGGGTTTGGATTTTGTTTATCCAAAATTGTCCATAATTTAAGTACCTGCATTTCTCTATTTTTACCCACTGTTCCAAAATCCAGCCCACTATGCCGCCGTTGAAGTTTCGATTCCTAGTGTAGATGGGTAAAAAAAACAAATATTTTTGATAGTGCATATTTTTAATGCAGCATTTTGAATTTTCGATAATTCGCCCTTATTTTTCCCACCTTTTTAAACAAATTTTTTATTAAATTTTATTTTGAATTTTATATGAAAATACTAGCAAATATATGCAATAAATATAATTAAAAGCTAATTCGCGAACTATAATGAGCAATGCGCCAAAAATTAGAAGTAATACGCTCGATCAAGACTTCAAAATGCTGCCGTGAAAAGAAAATGTTCTGTCATAATTTAAAAAATATATTCTTCTAATTATGATTATCAGACAAGTTGTCATATTGATCAAAGAATCAACTCTTTTTTTTTACCCAAATAGATAAGGGATCAAAACCGCCGGATGGGACTATAAGTACACTCGTATTAAGAAAAGGTTTGAGGTTCATCAATACACATATGGGCATTTCCAGAGAAAGTGCCACCCTATGTCACATCACGTCACCCTCGTTAATTGATTATATTTTATGACCATGTGGTTCGATTGTTTTCTAGTCTTTTCGTAAATACAAAATGTAAGTAACTACATAGTTATTAAAAGAAAATAAGACAATCAAACAAACTGGTCCTAAAATATAAGTAATTATCGAGAGTCACGTGATGTGACAACAGGTTGACCTTTCTGTGGAAATGCCCACATTCCATCTCCTAAAACATTGCATAAATCGTTGATGTATAACGCAAATAATAGAGGTGACAACAAACCTTTTTTGTTTTTAGCCATGATAAGGATTCTCAAAAACAAAGCTCACAGCTCACTAATTGTGACGCCCCACCTCTATAGTGGGAAATAAAAAAAAAATAAATGGTTTCCCATTACATCCCATGAAGGGACCAGGGAGAACTTCTCACAATCACTGAGCTGTGCGCTTTCCAGTTTTCACTCACTGATTGTGGGAAATACCTATTTATTATTTCAAAGGTTTGAACATTTCATTTTTGCTACAGCCCCAAATGTATTCCACTCCTGCATCACAATTGCGGTTTATTTTTACGATTCTTGTGTTTTTTTTCGTAACATATACGACACGAAAATGACTTGGCAGCACTTTAACGTAATCTATGTTTATGTCATTCTTTATTTGTAAACAATAGCGGTTTATTTATTAATTAATAATACAACATTTGTAAATATAGTTTTGTAATTGTGGAAGATCTTAGCAAATATAAAAATATGAGCAGTCGCAAAAGATTTCAGCCGCTTCAGCAAATTAACATATTCAGTGATGTCGTCTGACAACGCTTGTTTTGCTGGAGTTAGGCTACAGTAGCGGCTGTTTAGTACAACGGGATTGATATTTCTTCTGTCCTCAAACACAGTTTTCTTATACAAAAGGCATTCTTATGAACGCGTGTCATATAGAAATCAAGGAAAACGATCACAGTTTTCTAGAAATTTCTTCCTATACCTTCAAAAATTTTGGTGACCTTTCTGACACATAATTTTTTTTTTTTTTTTTTTTTCATAATGTTTATTGGTTTCAAATTAATATTCAATATATAACTACAATAAACAATAGTAATAGTATCAATTTAAAATTATACACTGTCCCTATGAGGGATCTCTAGTACAATGAATGTTAATATTATAAATATGTTTAGAATTTTGGTTCTCATTAGGGTTGTTCAAATGTACAATATAGTAACAGCAAAATATGTGATGAAAAGTATACAAAAACATCACGTGATTATATAAGATGTATAAAATAAATAGTCTTAAAGTAAAAGGAAACATAGCAATTCTACTAATAATAAATGTTTCTGTGTACCATATTTACTACACTATATGTTACTATATGTTTCTATAGATAATATTTAAGAAGTTTATTCCGGGACATTACACTATACTTCAAATGGTAGGGTTTTGTTTAGGTCCTTAACCAAATCAAACAATTATAAAACTCCATAGACGTGGTATTACAAAACCCTGCCAATCCTGCCGCCTGTTGAGGATCGAGGATTTAATTCCGATATCATTTCCATAAACCCTATGTAGTTCGAAATTTTGAACTATCCTTGCACGTCACAAACCGTCTTAAACTGACGTGACTGCAAAACTAGAAAGCGCACAGCTGACTGATTGTGAGAAGCCCACCCCAATGCCTTCATGGGATATAAACCATTTTTTGTATGCCCCTTTGTACATGTAACCTCATGTTTGATGCCGATCCTCTCAGATATGCAAATGGTAGATGGTGTTGAGTAGAGATGGGCGCGTGCCTAATTTTGTAGGCACGAACCTTGATATTAAGTTGATACGAAGTTGATATTAATTCGACTTTTATACGATGACTTATGACTCTGGGACACGAGTCGCGACTTACGATGCTTCATGGTGAGGGAGGAAGAGAAGAAAGAAGGGTAGCATAAGAGTCACGAATTGGAAATTCAGAGGGCATTTTGATAATTCTCTTTCACCTCTTTCGAATTTTGACATGACGGTAAAGCAACAGTATATAAAAAATGGTGAAAAATTGTTTTGAAGCAATTTCATAATAATTTAAAACAATACAAGTGCAATTTGATAAGGCATTGTTCATTAATTTTTTAAAATGTTGAATTTGAGATTATTATGAATAGAATAATAAAGAAGATTAACCGACACTACGTCACAAAGAGTCACGCATAGTTGTATACAGAGAGTCATCGTCTGAAAGCACATGAATTTAAGAAGCGTTACCAAAAGGGTATAAACACAATGTCCCAGGGTCGTAAGTCATCGTAAATTTTGGCAAAGGCACGACCCGCACGAGCATGATCTTAGTAGTTGCCAACACACACGCGCACGCACGAAATAACAGGGTCTAACACGAAAATACAAAATGAGTGTATACACTGAACATCACTGAAAACATTAACAGGGACAAAACCCTTTTGCATTTTTCGCAGCATCATAACCCACTATTCTCTCACCGCACTCGTTTCTCTGCCCACTCTCTCTTGCTATCTTCGTTGAATATTTCTATACACGAGTAATTTTTTGACGATGTAATTGTATATAACTATACAAATTCGATGTTTAAATACATAAGCGTGTAAAAATTATGAAATAATCAAGTTATGACGCGAGAGAGAAATGCGTTTGAATGAATCGCGGCGACTTTTTGGTTCTCTTTTACGATAGTTGCTAAATTGAGCACTTTTTTCCTTCTCTACCCGCGCGTGTAAACGTTTTTGGTAAAGTTAACAATCATTTACACTGACAGAATTTTTTGATCTAGTCGTGTGTGATAAAGCGATAACAAATAAATTCCCAATATTTAAATGTGTTTTGTTTTGAATATATACTTTCGTGCTTTTTCGTGTCACAATACTTTCGACTTGCACGCACTATACACGCACGATACTTTTTTACTCTGCACAAACACAAACGGTGCACGCACGAAAGCCAAATTCCCTTCATGAACACATCGTGCACACGCGTGGCACATCAAAAAGCACGACCCGTGCCCACCTCTAGTGTGGAGTCATAATTCCACGATCATCAGGCACGTGTAGTTAAGTTAGATCTAAATCGTTTGCAAATCTTGATATCCACTCCTAAGTAAGAGTGGCTGTAATTATAGGGCACTGTGTGATAGACAAGCAGACTTGGAGTCTCAGCTCATGATTACTGCAGAAATTGGGAGGCGGACGAAAGTATCGAAAATCTGCTGTGTGTCTGGGTTGCAAAACCAAAGCAAGCGATTTCACAGAGTAGCGGCTCCACTCAATTGGAACGGCACATCATACGTTGATAACTATTATAACGACGAGTTATGTAATTCTGAGCCACTACACTGAAACGAATTCCTTCATCAATTTAATGAAACATTTCCTCATTTTCGAACCTACCACACATTTCATTGAATTTATGAAAAACATTTCATCAATCTTTCATCCACATTTCATTAATAGTTTATGTTTATTCAACGACAACATTATATCCAGTTAATGTAGATTTTTCATCAATTCCAATTCGCATCAAGTTGAAGTAAGTTTTCACCATTTTGATGTAAATTATTCATAAATTTTCTGTACAGTTGTCGTTAGTTAGATGTAAGGTTGTCCTAAATTTGATGTAAATTTGTAATCAATTTGATGTAAATTGACCAGCATTTTAATATGAATTGTTTGTTAATATTCAGCCAAACCCTTTGGTTTATTTTTCATTGTAAAAAATTTACAAGGGCAGGGTATAAGACCTAGGTCGACTGACCAATGTTGTTTGCCAATGTGGTTCTTACTTGGATACCAGGCCACAAGGGTATCCTAGGGAACGAAAGGGCAGACGAACTAGCTAGTGCAGGATCCAGTTCCACTGAACTCCATATGGTGCCAGTAGCAACGTCAAAAGAGGTATTTCCCTGCATTACCTTGAACAAGCAAAGGCCAGGTGGGATATGACCGAAACGTGCCACATATCCAGAAACACATGGCCAGAATATAACATTCACCGGTCTAACTCTCTGATTAGCCAAAATCGGGGGAACATATAAGGGCTAATCGGTAGTCACGCAAGATGACTGAATCTTCCATATAATGACCACTGTCGTGCCTGTTAAGACGCAGAAGAGGAGGAGACGGTGGAACATCTCCTCTGCAGTTGTCCAGCTCTAACGAATAAACGCTTAAAGACTATAGGTCGTCCCTTCCTACATAACCTCACTGAAATACACGAGATAGATCTAGAGGATCTAATGAGGTATCTGCGATTAACAGGTTGGATATATACACTGTACATTAGGCTGTCCGGAGTGATGTGGCATGCAAGACGGTGTCTCAAGACACTAGTTGATACTAAGTAGTAATTTTAGCAACCACGTGAACCAACCAGCGAAGGGTAGAAGAGAACATAGAAAATGGTCATAGAGTGTATATTGTTTTCTGTGCAATGCACTGATTTCTAATACGTATTTTTTTCAATTTTCTATTAGCTTTACTCTTTTTCTCTTTATTTTTTCAATACTACGTCCATACTTTGAATTGATCCCACTAATTTCTGCTAAATTCCAATGATGAAGATTGATGTATAAAATATCATCAATTCCATGAAGAAACGCACAATCTTCAAACTGAAAAACCTTTTCATTAATTTGATGAAATTTGTCACCAATTCAATGAAGAGCAATTTAATTGAAGAACATTTATCATCGATTTGATGTAAAGATTTTCTCCCAGTGTAGATGAAACAATTGTTTTGCCTGTGTGACTCAATTGCGCAAAGACTTGGGGAGGAAAAAAAATGTTGCAGCTCTGAGAGTCTTGCGAAGAAAAATCTTACGAAAAGTATGCGATCCAATTTCCGTAAACACCGTACTAAAAACGAGTAACACATTCTACATCCAGAATTTTTACCTTGATATTCATAACCAAAAGACAGCCGCTGCCTATTTTTATTTTTAATTCACAACACATCAATTAAACTGTGCCCAACGAATGGCTACGAAGCGAACGAGTACATGGTAACTTTTGTCGAACATATGCACTTTTAATTACAACAATCATGACCACCAGGGTTGCATTTGCCCAACACAGTCATGTTCATATTAGAGATAGACAGAGTATGATGGCAAAGCCTTTGCTGGAGTTATTAGTATCCTAAAGAGTGGACCATATAAAATTTGGAATTTGATTACCCCTTTATGTCGAAGCAGATGTCCAACTTGACATTTATGAGGTGACAGGTTATTAGTTAAAGGTCAGGAATTTACGAAATAGGTCGCTTTAGGCTTAGAAACATTGAAAAAATCAAAGACTTTCTTCCAAAGTTATGAGGCATCAACTCAAACTGTAAGAAATCTACGAAACAAATTCGAAAGAAATACAGTAAAATCACCGCAGTTTGTGGATCAGTTTGTGAAGCTAATTCGTGTATATGAGTCCTTATTGGATACAAGAACTCGTGTACGTGCTCGTCCAGTGAGTTCCGTGGTAAATATTGCCGCTGTAAATATTGCACACGTCGTCAAGCACAAGCCAGTGTATCCACAACCAGTGACTGTCTGGTGCGGTTTTTGGCAAGGCGGCATTAAAGGCCCATTTTTCGTCGAAACTGAGAAGCGAACCGACATTACCGTCAATGGCTAGCGTTACTTTTGCGACTTTTTGTACCTAAAAGTTGAAGAGGGTGACATGGACGACTACACGCTGAAAAATAACCGCCTCTCTAACATATTCTCCAAAACATATTCTGCAGTAGCCATGTACATGTTTGGAACACACTTCAAACATTCACATGTACGCAAGTGCCAAACTCACTTGTATTTAAATGTAAACAGTATCATGTTTACTGGCAAACATGTATACATTTACGTGGAAACATGCGTTTTTTATCCCAAACATCCATATACTTATGTGGAAGCATTCGCCTGATTCCCCCAAACCTACATATACTTACGTGGAAACATATGAGTATTTCCTCCCAAACATAATAATAATTAGAAACTAATTATTCTTTGATTTCAATATATTTGCATTATTTATTATAATTAATTTTATCCACATTTATAAATAATTAATACAAACAATTAAAAGATGTAAATGGCCACATTTTACGTTTACTTGCACTTAATGCATTATTTGCTTGCATTGTTTTTCGTGAAATGGGAATCTGTAGTTCTTTTGCTTCTCCTTTGTTTGTTGTCTCTCACATTTCGTTTTTTCGAATTGGTACACAAACAATATACAAGTCTTGTTCATGCAAACCAAGCGTGGATTAATTACTTGTGCTTTTTAGGCATAGAACAATTTTAGCAGCAAAATCAGACCTCAACCAAAATTTCACCAACGGTAAAGGCTTTTGGGCTGAGTTGAAAAAACAGTTTCGTTTTTTGCGCTAGGTCCAACTTTTTGAGATATAGGCCTTTAAAGCTTGAGTATATAATCGGTCATATCTTAGGTATTTATCATCGGTTCATCGGAAATATGTATCATTGCAAAGCCCTTGTGAAACTCTATAACTCTGTATATAAATATATTTCCTTTTATTAACTAATTGAGTGCTCATTTAAAAAATGTTTTTTAACCTCACTTTTTTGGTTTAATCAACTTGTTTTTCTTGTCTTTTGGTGTTGTTGTCTTCTGTCGTTGTCTTTTATTTCTGTTGTCATTTGTTGTAGTTTTTACAAATAAAAAAATTATTTCTAAAAACTCGCGCGATTTTTCTGATTTTGTCACACATCGACTTTTCTCATTCTCCTGCCTGAGCCTAGTTACAATATGAATTTAACGATTTATGAAATCTATTTCATCAGAATCGGATTATACATTCAAGCTTTGGAGACCTATATTTCGGAAAATATCCACTTCCGCAAACTTTTTTATTTTTTTTTTAATCCGCATTTAATGCTCTATCAGGCAAAAAACTAACAAATCCAATTTTGTTGCCAAAAGACATTTACTCCTTTTTTATTGTACGTATTTCACAAATGGTCCACCGATCTTATTTTCTCAGTAATTGTTCGGACAGACAAAGGGCTTCACGTTGTTGCCGTTTCCAGTTTGATTCCTCAAAATCGTTTCTAACTTTGGTAGCAGTCATATATATTATACGAAACACATACACAAAATCCAAAGCAACATCACAAACCATTTAACCGTCCAAGCCTTCGTTTATTCGTTTTTCACTGATCAAGCGCTTTTGATGTCCTCTGTCCGATGAACCATTTATGACTGAATACATGAAACTAAAACGCAATACATCAGCCAAATTAAGAAACACTGACTTCATCTGACAATTTGCACGCACATTCAGGAATATTTACGAATCACTGACTGAGAGAAATAGAGATACACACTTACAAGGTAGATACACACTTACAAGATAGTCTCTCTCGTTATTCCTATTTTATTCTCTTGCTCTCACGAGAGCTTAAACAGTGCAACAAACACAACTGTATTTACATCACAAACACAGAAATACTTGAGTGTCAAACACATATATTATAACATATTAATTATTGTATCTCATACATGTAATATTGAATGGTAAACACAATGTGTTTGGACACAAATATATTATTTTTGCGACAAGCTACAAACACACTTTATATATGCATCCAAACGACAAACAAATACAGATTCTTCAGCGTGTAATGATTTCAACAGGACGGCGCTACGTGCCACACAACCTACGTTACAATCGATCTTTTGCGCACTGTTTTCGAATACCGCATTATTTGTCGAAACTTGGAAGTCCTATTGTCGCCTCGCAGCTGGGATTTGACACCGTTAGACTATTATCTCTGGTAAGAGAAGTGTTCACTGAGGACTTAAAACAGGGAATCGAGGCTAAACAAACGAAAATGTACTGAAAAATCGGGCAGATCAAAAGAGGTACTGTAAAACAAGTCGTGGAAGTCATTTGAACGTTGTTGTGTTTCATTCATAAATGTGAATGATGGACGTTACTAATAAAATCATCATTTTGAAAAAACTTCGATTAGTATTTTTTTAATGCGAAATTAATTTCCAAATTGTGCATGGCCCACCCTTTATAAAACTATGTGGCTATCGGTAGGAAAAAGTCACTGCGTTCGAGATACTTGGAAGCATCCTCGGTAGGAAAAAGTCACAGCGTTCGAAATACTTGTTAGCATCCTCTATCTTTGTAATAAAATCAACTCACCAAAACATTTTGCAAGTGGTCTGTGTACCAACTAAATTTTATACTAAAAATCAGCTTAGAACTTGGCTTTTTCTTGATAGTTTTTCCCGACTCACGGCCATTTCGTGTTACTACCAAAAAAATCGCTACATTAGCAATAATGCCATAGCCTGTCATGCTGCATAAAAAGTAAATAAAAGTAAAATGTGTGTGTATGTTTGCATGGGAGTGCTCAAATGAATGAACGTAAAACTAAACTGGGATTACTGGCACCAAAAGGGGCCCCAACACACAGGCACATGCATCAAACTACTCCGGAACAGTAACTTGATTTGGTTCATTAAATTTTACATTCAACTAAAACTGCCAACAGCAAATGACAAATACCAGACAAACTCTCCTCTATTTAGGTTTGATGCAAAATAAAACAACTCCAACGATAGATAGATAGTATCTCAAATAGTGTATTATACTACCAACAACATCGAAAGCATTACAACACTTTGGGGGTTTGTTGTTGGTGTCTTAACAAGATTTCGAAAAATATTTTCACATCATTTTAACTTTATCAGACTTTAAGTATATTTTGTATCGTTTCGTCTAACTAACTTAACTGGTGGTTTCGCTGACATCAAACTGTGAATATTCGAAAAATTCACTTTAACTATTTCACCACCACCACAACCCCGACGACAGCATAGACATCGCTTCCATCTCACCAGTTTCAATTGCCACAACAACTTGAAACCGTTTCCATACACACCCAGGCGACGAAGTAAGAATCTAAAAAGTTGAAGAAGAAAAAGTTTCCCGTAACCACCAAAAACAGACAAAAATATATTTCCGTTTGTGTTCCCCCTTTTGAAAAGATCCGGTTTTGTTTCTGCGATATCTCCCATAGCAGAGTTACTACACTCATTCGTACCCTTCGTTGGGTCCATCATTAAAACTGACAATATCGAATAGAACAATTCTGTCGAAACATCAAAACCAAAGAAGACGAAGAAGTCTAATGACAACGACGACAAACTCTCAAAAGCCACAATAATACCAGTACTTCACACTACGCCTTTGCCGTCAGCTCCCTCACTCAGTAAGTAGTACTACTCAGTACTATTTACTTCAGTGGGGGCTAGAAACCAAAGCCATCGTAGTACGAGTGGGATAGGAAAACAATGCAAATGAATAACAACAAGTGACAAGAGTGTGCGGAAACTATTGGTAGTTGTTGTACACTACATTGCGATTATGATTTTTATTATAATGGATTTCAACTGAGACATTGTCAATTGGATTTTATGCCGAATTTAGACCGCAATCTATCGCGGCCGATTTAAGCGATAACCTTGTTCTCTAATCTTTGGCGATAATACCGCATTTACACCCCCTTTTATCGCGGCCAGGTTAGCGATAACCTTGTTCTATAACCTTTGCCATTTACACCACCCAATATAAGATTAAATTGACATTTCAGTTGGCAACTCCGTGCTTAGCTAAACTCCGCGCCGAGGCAAAATTATCGAAGACGGCGGCACAACATAAAAATTAAGTTGGCGGCTATTAGTTTTGCCAGTTTTGTACATATTTGGGACGTTTTCGAACTAACTGAACCTTTAAAATGGATCAGTGAGTCAAATCGGGCCAGTCGATAACATCGGTTAACAGTTTAAACCAATAAAAGCTATTTATATCGGCGACGGCGTGAGCTTCAAAAAAAGTTTAGGTGGCGGCGACGCGTCAGAAAATTTTCGATCGGCTTCCATCTGACAAACAGTTGATTTTTTGTGTATGATTTTATTATGGTTGCATTTTGTAGTAACAAACAGTGTTGCATCAAAATGTACACCAGTTTAAAATTCAGTTAAAACTTAAACTTCAGTTTCTACAGATTAAAATTGTATGATTAATCTTCTAGGTTAGCGTGGGTTAACGGCGTTAACCTTCGAAATATTGGTTGGTGTAAATACGGTATACCACCACCCAGTTTCAGATTACTGTGACATTTCAGGTGGCAACTTTGTGTTCAGTTCAATTTAGAGCAAGATCCGTGCCGAGACCAAATTATCGAAGACAGCGGCACAAAAGAAAAATTAAACTGGCGGATCTTGATTTTGCAAGTTTTGAAAAAATTTAGGATGTTTTGGAAATAACTAACATTTACAATTGTATCAGTTGGTCAAATCAGACCAGTCGATAAAATCGGCTCAAATTTTAAACCGATGAGTGCCAATTATATCGCCGGCGCCGTGAGCTTGAAAAATGTTTGGAGGTGGCGACGGGTCGGAGAATTTTCGATCGCCTTCCGTGATCTATCAATGTATGTAAGTCCCTGGAGTCAAAGTGAGAAACGATTGTTAGGAAAGTAACTGTAAAAGGCACCAAGGTGAAACCCTTTGTCTGGCAGAGCATTTAGTGAGAAAATCGGAACGGCGGGCCATTTGTGAAATAAGTACAATAAAAAAAACACAAGTAATTAATCCACGCTTGGCTTACGTGAACTTGATTTGAATATACAAGTAAGTATATTGTTTGTCTACTAACACATAGTGATAACCAACGCATAGCTGAAACCTTCTGAAAACAAAAACGTGAGAGACAACAAAGAAAGGAGAAGCCAAAGAGCAGCAGATTCACATTTCATACAAAGAAACAAATAAAAATTACAGCAGACAGTTGTCCGAGGCCTTCGGCCACGGACCGTCCCTGCAGGCTGTGTCAGAGACACGGCCATTAAGTTTAACGTAGAATACGCCATCCGATAAGACAGAAAACATATATAACAATTAATTCATTTGCTTATATTATTTGTCATTTATTGTTATATATGTTTTCTGTCTTATCGGATGGCGTATTCTACGTTAAACTTAATGGCCGTGTCTCTGACACAGCCTGCAAGGACAGTCCGTGGCCGAAGGCCTCGGACAACTATCTGCTGTAATTTTTATATTTACCAACGGCATTTGATTCAAGTCCGTTTAAAAAAAAAATATTATGTTCAATTTTTTTAAACTTAATTAAATTTATGTATTTTAATTAATATTTTTATTGAAATAAGTTCTGCGAATGTTGAGAGGGCCGCCCTAATATTAAAAAAGGTTTACCTTATCGAGTCTTCGCATTAGCATTCGAGCGTTGTGTGAAAGCTTTACGCTTTACAATTCAAAATTAATGTTACAACAGCTTTATTGAAGCTTTCGCAAAAAAGCTTTATTACGTTAGCTTACTGTTTGTTTCACTTTTTAATAGATACATGTTCCTAAGCAATGTTGAGCAACCAAAAACACTCAACCAAACACCACACATATGTTTGAGTGTATGTGTTTAAACAATTTTCATTTGAGAAATTTAAATATTAGGAAGATATCAACCAATATGAAATGTATATCAAACGAAAGATAACATCTTCATTTACCTACAAAAAAAATTTAAAAAAAATTCATCTAGCCGTTTCCTCAAATTCAATGAAATAAAGATTACAACAATAAAAACTTGACATGACTCCTCATACCGTAAGGTAAGACGTATTCTACGTCAATAATGCATTCGATGCAATTAAATGTAACAAAGACCGTTATAAATCTTTTAATTTTGGAACGAAGTTCCTTATCGCACGTTGCGAGATGGGGGCTAAATGAAAAAATTTTAAACAACTTTTTTTTAACTACTTTATTACAACCCATTATTGTCGACTATATTGGGTACTTTTGGTTTGGTTTGGGTTAAAGGGAAGTTTTCTAGGTGGAGCGTGTTTACTACATATTGTAGTTTTGAACCCAATAAAAAGTAAATTTAGAAAAGTGAAAGACTGGCAAATCCATGAAATACAACCCTAAGCATGGAATTACATTTGGCAGCACACTTACTCTTACACTCGTACTTTTGGTTTGGTTTGTATCTAGACTAACATTTGGAGACAAAACTTCTTGTCTACTGGGAAATTTTCTAGGTGGAGCCTGTTTAATACATATCGTAGTTTTGAACCGAATACAAGGTAAATTTAGAAAAGACAAAGTGAAAGAAGTTTAAAACAAATTACAGCAGACAGTTGTCCGAGGCCTTCGGCCACGGACTGTCCCTACAGGCTGTGTCAGAGACACGCCCATTAAGTTTAACGTAGAATGCGCCATCCGATAAGACAGAAAACATATATAACAATAAATTCATTTGCTTATATTATTTATCATTTATTGTTATATATGTTTTCTGTCTTATCGGATAGCGTATTCTACGTTAAACTTAATGGCCGTGTCTCTGACACAGCCTGCAGGGACTGTCCGTGGCCGAAGGCCTCGGACAACTGTCTGCTGTAATTTTTATATTTACCAACGGCATTTGATTCAAGTCCGTTTAAAAAAAAATATTATGTTCAATTTTTTTAAACTTAATTTAATTTATGTATTTTAATTAATATTTTTATTGAAATAAGTTCTGCGAATGTTGAGAGGGCCGCCCTAATATTAAAAAAGGTTTACCTTATCGAGTCTTCGCATTAGCATTCGAGCGTTGTGTGAAAGCTTTACGCTTTACAATTCAAAATTAATGTTACAACAGCTTTATTGAAGCTTTCGCAAAAAAGCTTTATTACGTTAGCTTACTGTTTGTTTCACTTTTTACTAGATACATGTTCCTAAGCAATGATGAGCAACCAAAAACACTCAACCAAACACCACACATATGTCTGAGTGTATGTGTTTAAACAATTTTCATTTGAGAAATTTAAATATTAGGAAGATATCAACCAATATGAAATGTATATCAAACGAAAGATAACATCTTCGTTTACCTACAAAAAAAATTTTAAAAAAATTCATCTAGCCGTTTCCTCAAATTCAATGAAATAAAGATTACAACAATAAAAACCTGACATGACTCCTCATACCGTAAGGTAAGACGTATTCTACGTCAAAATAACATTTTCTTAAATAAGTGCGTTTTCTTAAGAAACGGAAATTTTCTCAAAACCAATACCTATTCATATTCTTAAACAGAGCACCTTTTCTTAAAAAAATTCCTTATCTTAAAAAAGTACCTTTGCTTAAAAAAGTAAATTTTCTTACAAATAGTACCTTTTCTTAAAAAAAGTATTTTTTTTTAATAAATACCTTTTCTTACATTATCGAACAACAAATTGTCTTTTCTTAAAAAAATACCTTTTCTTTAAAGAGTAAGTACCATTTATGTAAAACAAAATAACTTTTCTTGAGACAAGTACTTGTGAGAAGTTGTTGTGGCAATTGAAAGATAAGTTGCTGTGGCAATTGAAAGAATTGTACCTGTTCTTGAAAAAAGGACCAATCCTAAAACAAATTCCCATTTCTTAAAAAAAAATGTTCTTAAAAAAAATTACAGCAGACAGTTGTCCGAGGCCTTTGGCCACGGACTGTCCCTGCAGGCTGTGTCAGAGACACGGCCATTAAGTTTAACGTAGAATACGCCATCCGATAAGACAGAAAACATATATAACAACAAATTCATTTGCTTATATTATTTATCATTTATTGTTATATATGTTTCCTGTCTTATTGGATGGCGTATTCTACGTTAAACTTAATGGCCGTGTCTCTGAAACAGCCTGCAGGGACAGTCCGTGGCCGAAGGCCTCGGACAACTGTCTGCTGTAATTTTTATATTTACCAACGGCATTTGATTCAAGTACGTTTAAAAAAAAATATTATGTTCAATTTTTTTAAACTTAATTTAATTTATGTATTTTAATTAATATTTTTATTGAAATAAGTTCTGCGAATGTTGAGAGGGCCGCCCTAATATTAAAAAAGGTTTACCTTATCGAGTCTTCGCATTAGCATTCGAGCGTTGTGTGAAAGCTTTACGCTTTACAATTCAAAATTAATGTTACAACAGCTTTATTGAAGCTTTCGCAAAAAAGCTTTATTACGTTAGCTTACTGTTTGTTTCACTTTTTACTAGATACATGTTGCCAAGCAACATTAGCTTGCTGTTCGTTTCACTTTTTACTAGATACATGTTCCTAAGCAATGTTGAGCAACCAAAAACACTCAACCAAACACCACACATATGTTTGAGTGTATGTGTTTAAACAATTTTCATTTGAGAAATTAAAATACTAGAAATATATCAACCAATATGAAATGTATATCAAACGAAAGATAACATCTTCATTTACGTACAAAAAAAATTTAAAAAAAATTCATCTAGCCGTTTCCTCAAATTCAATGAAATAAAGATTACAACAATAAAAACCTGACATGACTCCTCATACCGTAAGGTAAGACGTATTCTACGTCAAAAAATACCTTCTCCTAAAAAATATCTTTTCTTACAAAAATTCCTTTCTTAAAAGGACGTTTTCTTAAAAATAAAATATTACTTTTCTTTTCTTCCTAAAAAGAATACCACTTCTTTAAAAAGTAGCTGTTCTTAAAAAAGTACTTATTTGTAAAACAAATTCATACTCTTAGGCTTTTTCTTACAGAAATTACTTCTTATTAAAAATGGTACCCTTCCAAAAAAACATTAGTTTTTAATAAAAGAAGTACCTCTCATTAAAGAAAGGACCTTTTCGGGAAAATATAATACATATTCTTACCAAAGGGACCTAAAAATATAAAAAATACATTCAATAAATAAAAAATTTCTTAAAAAAAAAGTTTATCATTTTACAACAAGTATCTTTTCTAAAAGATCCATTTAAATTATAGCATTTTTCTACAGACGCCTTGGTTTTTTTGGAATTAACTAGTACATAATATATAGCGAAAGGAATTCCGTTCCAACCGGGTGTCAACTGACACCTCAAGTAATTTTGTGTATTAATTATTTATAAATGTTTACTAATATTGATAAAATTAATTATAATAAATAGTACACATATACAGAAATAAAAGAATAATTCGTTTATAAATATTATTATGTTTGGAAGGAAATACGCATATGTTTCCACGTAAATATATGGAGGTTTGGGGAAACTCGCGAATGCTTCCACGTTAGTATGTATATGGATGTTTGGAATGAAGAACGCATATGTGCCCACGTAAAAGCCAGTAAACATGCTATTGTTTGCATTTAAATACAAGTGAGTTTGGGACTTGCCAACATATGATTGTTTGAAGTGTGTTCCAAACATATACATGGTTCCTTCAGAATATGTTTGGGAGAATATGTTAAGAGGCCGGTTTTTTCTGCATGCGACTACGCCCCCAAATTTGTTTCCAAAGAATAAAAATTAAAGAATTACAAAAAAAACAGGAAAAAAGATAAAAAATGCATAGGTCAGAACCATGGGCCAAACAGGGTCAAAAAACTGCTCCGCCTAAGGACAAGTATGGCTACTTAAAAAATTATAGGTCAGAACCATGGGCCAAACAGGGTCAAAAACGGCTCTCCCTAAGGACAAGTATGGCTACTCAAATTAAAGACATTATTCTCACGGGTTTGACGGTGCCGTTACTTTTGTGGTGCTACATCTGTGGGTCAAGATATTCAAATCTATACCATATTATTGGTGTCTTGAATAATGGGTCCGACCAATCTATCCCCCCAACGTTTTCCGTGTTCTCATAATTTGCATTACTTTCGCATTTATTTTCAACAAATTTGGATGTGGATTTCTATGTGATAACACATTATGAAAAATATTAGTCTGACTTCACCATGTTTAGCTGTTGGTTCTGAAACCAGTTGCTTGTAAGACGAAACCTTTAACGGAATCAGAGATACATAATTGCTCCTTACAACTCCCATTCAAAGCCGAAATTAACAAACCCAAATACTGTGTAGGGAACAAAAGCGAAGCATAAACTTTTCTAAATATGAATTTTCTCCAATAAGTTGGCATTTTTCTGCTTTTGTTTTGTGTGGTTTTGTGAAAAGGAAGTTGTTAAGGATTTATCACTTCTTTAAAGTTTTGGAGCTCATCGCTTTCTTCTCCTCTTCATACTTGTAATTTTTTGCCGCTAAGTTCGGTTTGTAGTTGCACTAATCCGCTTCGTAGTAGTTTTTCCACGAACGTTGGTCTTCTATACCTACGACTACTTGCAGTAACAAGTAACAATTTTTCATCAGAATTTTAGATATGCTCGTTGTCTACTTCTTCCAATTTTCAAATAATTGGTAATTGATTATTCAGCCCTGAATTATAACGTTTACATTTGACGCCACAATATAGAAAATGATTTAAGGAAACTCAGTCAATTATTTCTATCGGCAAGAGATTGAATAAAAACTGTTGGATAATTTGCAAACCCATGAAAAACTACGACGTTGAATTATAGTTTTTTATCAGATTATGAATTGTTTGTTATGTTATACAATACCTTGTTAATTAGAAGATACTGAAAAAGAATGAAGAAATTCGTAAAATTAGTTATTGTTTGCTAACAGTCAAGATTTTATAATTATATGCAGTGACTAGGTACGAGGTACTTGACAAGGTAGAAGGCGAATTTGAAAACTATTTAATTTTGTCTTTAAATTATCGACAGGAAGGAAATCCACAGAGGTTAAAAATTACCATTACCAAAATTTTACAAGAGAACCAAAAAACCTTTTAAAATCAAAATTATTTAATTTTAACGCGTTTTTTATTACAACTTATCTTTGGAACGTGAAATTCTTGAATTTTGTAGATAAAGGTTGTTTTTACTTTTTGCTTAGATTGAACTTTGGGAAAAGGTAAGCTGTAGAGTGGTTTAAAACCAAAACAGAAAACCCGGGGAAACCGGTTGATCGGTTGATCGGTTTTCTTGCAATTAATCGTGTGCCGGTTTGTTATAAAACTTAATTTTGGAATAAACCGAACCCCGGTTATTTGACGTCGGTTAACCGGTTAACCAGGGTTTACTCAATTTGTCTTAAATATAAATATCTTTACAAAACTGTAATTCTTAAACTAGGAACGATATAAATATCAATATTACTGCATTTTCTGAATTATGTAGCAGGCGTATCCTTTTTAAAATATAATTTTATACCGGGAATAAGATCTACATAAGACATAATTTTTTTTTTATTACAAACCAATTTTATAATTTGAATAACAATTAAATAATTTGTATTAGAATATAAATTAAGATTTTACACCTTATAGGATTTTCATACATGGAAATAAGTTTAACGTGAACAAGAATTAAACTTCAAAATTATATAGTAAACACGCATTGCAAATTGGAATATTGTTTACATTTTAATTTAAAAATTAAACGGTATTGACGAAATTAAGTACAGCTGTGAAATTTTAATTCAAAACAACAAATCCAATATTCAATTTAATTAAATGCAATTAAATTCCGTTCAATTCAGTTCAATTCAATTCAATTCATTCAAAACAATTCAGTTCAGATCAAATCAAATCAATTCAATTCAATACAATTCCATTCAGTTTAATTTTATTCAATTCCACTTAATTTAATTCATTCAAAACAAATCAATTCAAATCAATTTAATTCAATACAGTCCTATTCAATTCAGTTCAATTCTATCCAATTCCACTTAACTCAATTCAAATCAGTTCAATTCAATTCAATTCAATTCAATACAATTGCATTCAATTCCATTTAATTCAGTTCAATTCAATTAAATTCAATTCTACTGAATTCAATTCATTTTAATTAAATTCAATTCAATTCAGATATATTCCGTTATATTCCACTTAATTGAATTCCATTCATTCAAAACAATTCAATTCAGTTCAATTCAATTCTATTCAATTCCACTGAATTCCATTCCATTCACTTCAATACAATTTAATTCAATTCTATTCAATTCCACTTAGTTCATTTCAATTCAATTCAGTTCTATTCTGTTCTATTCCACTTAATTCAATTCATTTCAATTCAGTTCAGTTCAGTTCAATTCAATTCAATTCAATTCAATTCAATTCAATTCAATTCAATTCAATTCAATTCAATTCGAATCAAATCAATTGAATTCAGTTCTATTCAATTCCACTTAATTCCATTCAATTGACTTCAATACAATTTAATTCAATTCTATTCAAGTCCACTAAGTTAATTTCAATTCAATTCAATCCAATTCAGTTCAATTCAATTCTATCTAATCCAACATATTCTACGACTATACGAAAGCTTATATTGTGACATCATATCTCGATATGTCAAACAAGTACGTTTTACTTGCATGACACATCGCGATATTATATCATAATATATGCTCTCGTATAAACGTTGTAGTAGCCCAATCATGTATAACTCTCTTCAGTTCTTCTTATTTTCATAAGAGAAACATTAACCAATGTGTTTTTTTAAAGACAATTTAATTGTATTAAAATATGAAGAATAGTGTTATATGTTCTGAATAATAATGATCTTTTTCGGGCACATGGAACAAGACAAGAAAATGTTATTTTGTGTTGACTTTGTCTTAATTTTTCTACAAACATTTTAAAATATTGTTTTCCATGAAAAACGAAAATAATCGAGAAATAAATAAAACCGTAAATTAACCGGTTGCACCGGTTTTTTCCAATCTATAAAACCCAAAACCGGTTTCCCGAAAAACTGATATTTCGAATAAACTAAAAACCAGTTATTCGAAAATGTAATTTTTTGAATACTCTAGTTAGTTGTCAAAAGAACCGTCATACTGCGCTCACTTTTTGGTATTTATGATCAGTATACTCATGGCAAATCGTCGTGAGTAGATTCACACGTGAAGAACGCTACCATATTATCCAAATTTACTTCGAAAATCATTCATCAACTCGCGCAACTTATGGACGACTTCGTGATTTTTTTTGGCGCACATAATCGTCCATCTGAACAAGTCGTCGCTCGAACTGTGGATAGATTTCATACCAAATGAATGATGAAAAATTATGAAATGAATGATGAAATAGCGCCAACACTGCGAAGGAATGTGCGTACTAAATATAATATCGCCGCTATAAACGTAAAGCGAACTACAGACTTGTCATTCATTAGCATGAGATTGGTCGATAACTTTTTATCTGACTCATGAATTTTAAAAAATATAACCAACAAATTTTGCTAACATGGTAGTGATGCGAACAACTTCGATTACATTCTTGTTTGGTATCACGAAAGGTTGTAAACCGATAATAAACATCAACGATAGCTGATGTTCATGCTCATGAATAACAAGTCTGTGGTTCGCTTAAGTGTGGAAGAAGATGCAAATTTATCGATTTGTCGTCGTCGGTAGCGTCGGTTGAATTGAATTGAATTGAATAGGAACAAGATATTAACTTGTTTCTTTGTGTTAAAAGACGACATCTTCTGCCGCGATAATAGTCACTTAATTTAATTATAAGTTTCTGTAAGAAAAGACAGTAGTCGTCTTTAAAGCGAACAACAGACTTGTCATTCATGAGCATCGATAACTTATTGTCCGACTGGTGAATTTGAAAAAATATAACCAAAATATTTTTTGAACATGGCAGCGATACGAACAACTTCGATTATTTGGTATCAAGAAAGGCGGTATACCAAAACTAAACATCAACGGTATCTGTGTTCACGCTCATGAATGATAAGTCTGTGGTTCGCTTAACGTTATATATAAAAAAAATTTGGATTTTTTGAATTTTTTAAAACTTGTTATTGTCGGGGGCACCTCCTAACTTCCAGTGAGATAGTATGTAAAAAATATTTTGCACCTTTGTTTTTGAGCTAATAAAGGGTTTTACAACAGAAACGCTACAAAAGTAAATCGATAGGGACAGCAAACGACGCCATATTTTTTCCCGCTCTTTTGACATTTCTCTTCAGTAAGGTTTTCCATTTCATCATGCAAAGATATACGAGCCAACAGCGAGTCGAAATTATTAAAATTTACTACCGAAATTTGGAGTCAGTGGCCTCAACTTTAAGAGCGCTACGTTCAATTTATGGTCGTCATAATCGTCCTACCAGATCAACAATTGAGCATCTAGTGGACAAATTTGGATCCACAGGCACAGTACAAAATGTTCCCGTGCCAGTGAGACAAAGAAGTGCCCGTAGTGTCGAGAATATTGCTGCCGCTGAGGATTCAGTTCAAGAAAGCCCAAATGTGTCTCTCACACGTCGTTCTCAAGCGTTGGGCATCTCTGGGACGTCGTTGTGGCGAATTTTGCGAAAAGATCTTGGCCTACATCCTTACAAGATGAAATTGACGCAAGAACTGAAGCCGCTTGCCTACCATAAGCGTCGTATGTTCGGGAATTGGGCTGAGCAACAACTTGAAAATGATTCGGATTTTCATCGGAAAACCATCTTCAGCGATGAGGCTCTTTTCTGGCTGAATGGCTTCCTCAATAAGCAAAATATGCGTTATTGGTCAGACAGCAATCGGCACGTAATCCATGAGTCATCAAAATTACGGTTTGGTGCGGTTTATGGGCCGGCGGCGTCATTGGGCCGTACTTCTTCCGTGATGATCAAGACCGGCACATTACTGTGAATGCGAATCGCTACCGTTCAATGATAACCGAATATGTTTGGCCCCAATTGGATAATATGGACGTGGAGGACAGGACGGCGCCACAAGCCACACAGCGAATGCCACAATCAATTTATTGGAAAGCAAGTTTGGTGAACGTGTTATCTCACGAAATGGCCCAGTCGATTGGCCGCCTCGGTCGTGCGATTTGACGCCGTTAGATTATTTCGTGTGGGGCTACGTCAAGTCTATGGTCTATGCCAACAAGCCAGCGACGATTGATGAACTTCGTACGAATATCGAACGTGAAATTGCAGCAGTATCGGCCGATTTATGCTTGAAAACTGTCGAAAATTGGGTTCACGGTCTGGACTTCTGCAAGCGTGCCCGTGGTGGCCATGTAAAAGAAATCGAGTTCCATACATAATGGCATCGAACGTACTTTCACAGGAATACAGAATTTCATTGGTATCTAAAACCGGTTTTGTTTCATTTAAAAAAAATTTTGTAGCTCTCTTATTGAAAAACCCGTTATAACATCCTTTTAAAACTATACACAAGCCTTTTATAGGACTGAATTGAATCATCGCCAATTCAAAGAATTTCTCAAAAATTATGATGCTGATTACGACGCTATCGTATACATTACAGGATTAAGGTGGTTCAGTCGGCGGCAAATACTAAAAAGATTTTATGACGAACTTAACGAAAAAAATCATTTATGCCATTCATTTTAAAATATACGTGTATCGGCGTTTTGAAAGTTTACGTCTGAGTTTTTGTTGACATATGATCAACTGGAAATTTTCTATAATTTCGTTCGTAACAACTGAATTTGGTATCAGTTGGATTCCAACAACTGAATTTGGTATCACTTCGGTTGCAACAATCTAATGTGGCATCAAGTCGGTCGCAACAATCGAATTTGGTATCATTGCCATGATGGCATAACTGAATTGGTATCGATTGCAAATCCCTCAGTACCAACTTAATCCGACAGTTAGTTATAAGTATCCCAAAAATAGGAACATAATGTTTTTCCTCCATTGTCCCTTTTACTCTTACATAATCGCTGGGTTGCAGTTATTTTAAGGTTAATTTAAACATCTGCCCGTCCGCATTGAAAACCCCTTTAGTTATATAGGGTTTAATATTTTTTAAAGCTTCTATAATTTTTTTTTCTCAATTTTACTATTTTGGACGGTTTTGTTTAATTATATTGTAACTATCCAGAAAACTGAATATTCCGACAATCTCTGATGCCAGAAAATGCTAAACAATTTCTAAGTTCTCACAAAAATTCATACCTTTTTCATACTGAATTCTGTTCGGAATTTCCAGGGAATTTTTATAAATCTTTTCTCCGAATTTCTGATGCAATTCTGACCATTTTGTGGAGTGGGAACTTGTATTTTGTTTTGAAGTTCATGATATGTATTTACATTATTCCGATCTTTCTGACCGAATTCTATACGACTTCTGAGCGCTGTGTGTGGACGTAGAGCAAGCTATTTATTTCCTTCTCAGTTTGTCAGTTATCGAAGTTCTTTACTTTCTTTATTGACTGTGTAAAATTAATTATTATTTAAGACCTTTCAAATAGTATTTAAATAAAACTATTAAAATCTGTTTGTTGTTTCGAAATCTGTCTGAAATTATTTCAAATTCGTTCAGAAATTTTTCCAAATTCTTTTATAAAATTATTCTGAATTTTTTCAGAATTCGGTACGAATTTTAAAATTTTCCTTAAGAATTCTTTCCAACTTTGCCTCAGACTTCGAAAGGAAATCGTTAAGAAAAATCGGAAAAACAATCTGAATGAAATTTGTTTGGAGTTTGTGTCAACCACTCCATACATTTAGAGGTAAGAATTACTACGAAATTCGGATCCGAATTTGGAAGATTAGTCAGAATTTCGCTCCGAATTCTTAACGAGTTCTGGAAATATGGTTTTCTGAGGTTCTTCAAAAAAATGCCACCTCCATTCTCTCAATTTCGAGGGATAGTGAGAGCATCGCCAAGGAATTATAAATCAGAAATTTTTTTTGTCCCTGGTCCGCATTGAAAAGAGGCATGGTTATTGCCACTGTATTATCTTCAAGTAATTTAATATTTATTAGTTTATGAACTTTTTCATTATGAAAACACAACTTGAAATTCATTAAGCATTGATTTGTACATTTTATGTATAAGTCTATATCATAAAACTAATGTGATACTTGGCATTTCAGTTGAGAAATTCTTGTGTCCAAACACATTGTGTTTGCTATTCAATATTACATGTTGAAGACACAATAATTAGTAGGTTACAATCATGTATTTTTATGACCCAAATCAGGCTATGTTTGTTGAAAACAGCTGATAGCAAAAACGTGACAGACAACAAAGAAAAAAACATTTGCAGATTCCAGGATATTGCCGTTGATTGCCCTTTCAAATAAATAAAAAAAATTCGATGGTATCTTCAACTTCTTTTATTCTGTTTGGAATGTTAATGTTTGCCGTCGCTGGTGCAATGGTTAGTGTACGTGCCTCTTGTACATGAGTTCCTGGGTTCGATCGCTGATCTGACCACCTTCAACTTCTTTTGGCGGCGGTCACCTCGCAGAGAGACGGCGATACTATCGAGTATGTAGCCATGAAAAAGCTTCTCAAAATACCGTTCGGAACCGGCGTTAAACTGTAGATCCCAACTGGTGAATAAAAAAAACTAGAAAGCGCGCAGGTCAAGGGTTGTGAGATATGTAGCTCTCCCTAGTTCGTTCATGGAACGTTTATATTAATATTTTTCATGTTATATGAGGTTGCTATTCATATTTCGGTTCCAGCAATATAATAACAATCATTTATCATTGGAATTGTTTTTTTTATTGTTTTTCAAAATATTCTCCGTGAAAATCAATACACTTTTATATGCGCTGGCACCAATTTTCGAAGCACTTTTTCCACTCGGATTGAGACACCTCCAAATCATGGTTTTTGAACGTTTCAACAGTAAACAGAAGTCATTGGGTGATTTTGGTTAATGTATGAGAAATTCACACTACAAGCTTACAGCCAGGAACATTTTTCTAACTGAAAAATGATTGGTTTTTTGTTGGAAATAATAGACAGTTCAGTTCAACACACACTCACTGACTATAACTAGTTTCGAACTCCGTGACAAGTTCATCATCAGATGCCTAACTACTGTGCCTGAATTGTTACCATCGGTTGATCATCAATTCTGCAATTCACATGTGCGAATTAGTATCGATTGAAGAGCCCTAAGTATCAACATACACTGAAAGGGCTATAATTCCAACAACAAGAACAGATAACTTTTTCCACCATATTCTTCTTCTCCTCATGTGTTCCCGCATTGTTGCAATGCTTTGTGATGAGTTTTTTTAAATCTATATCACAGAGTTGTAGTTTGTCCGTTGTATATCTTTTTTGATGGCCGGGTTAGTGTCAGTTACGATTACTTGAATTTTGCATTTTTATGGCCGATGTTTTCATTGGGTGCCAAATCAGGGCTGTACGGTGGATGACCCATCGATCCGACATGCTCAGTGCTCAAATATCCCATTGTTTCAGCTAACACTCACAGAAAAATTCAGTTGAGACAGCCGAATTAGCCGTAACCGAATTAAGAGGTAGTCACAACCGAATTAGAGGTTGGCACAACCTTATCAGAGGTTGACACAACCTCATCAGAGGTTGACACAACATCATTAGATGTTGACACAACCTAATTGGAGGTTGACACAGCCTCATTAGAGGTTGACACAACCACATTAGAGGTTGTCACAGCCGAATGAGAGGTTGGCACAACCTCATTAGCGGTTGACTCAACCTCATTAGAGGTTGTCACAGCCGAATTAGAGGTTGTCACAACCTCATTAGAGGTTGTCACAGCCAAATTAGAGGTTGTAACAGCCGAATTAGAGGTAGTTACAACCGAATTTAGATACTGTCATAAATGAAGTATTAACGATTTTTTTATTATTATGTGATGATTTATTTTCTTGTATTTTTATAAATGAATTAAAAAGCGAGAAAATAAAGTCATATAGTATATGGGGTAATCTATATAAGTAGAATAATACATCTAATTTGCATGCCTCTTCCAATCTTTATTGAAGTCCAGGCCATCATGGGACACCGCGCTAATTCTGGCGTGTTGTATCGGTTGCTCTAGGTCCAAAGCCGTTTTGTATCCAGACTACCGCAAAAATATCTGCTGTTGATATCTGCTGAAATAACATCTGCAAACTAAGACGGTTTAATACAAATATATTTTACTTACCTTTTTAAAATAATATTTGATTATAAAATTTTAAACGTCAGATTTTAAATACATAGAATTATGTTGTGGTAACCGAATTGCAAATGAATTCGGTTGTACCTACAGAATTCATGAGAAATCCGGTTACAACAACCGAATTGACCCCAAATTCCGTCGTTGCAACCGAATTATGGCTAGATTCGGTTATTGCGACCGAATTGAACCAAATTCGATAGTTACAACCGAATTGATGTCAAATTCTGTTACTACAACCGAATTGAGGTTGGTTGTGACCAGATTCGGTTACCCCAATCGAATTAGATACCAATTTGGGTTGTTGCATCCGAATTAATTTGAAATTCGGTTGTTTCAACCGAAATTTTAAAAAATTTTGTTGACTGAGCGAATATAAATTGAAGATTCATTTGTCACAACCGAATCAATTATGAAACGAGGTTGCTTCAACCGAATTTCGGTTGTGAAGACTAAATTCGGTCGCAGCAACCTCAATCCGGTTGTGGCAACCTCAATTCGGTTGTGGCAAACTCAATTCGGTGGTAACAGCCGAAGTTACAGTTGCTCCAACCTCTTTTCAAACAATTAGTTCTCTGAGTTTGTGTGTGAGAACACGCACTGTTCTGATGCAAAATTATCCGTCCTTTCTTGTTCTTTTTCCTTATTTCTTCGAACACGGTTGGCAAAGAGATGGTGGTATACCACTCAGAATTGACCGTCCTACATACTAATAAAGACACTGTGGCCACATAACCGGTTATACCGAGAAAAAAATCGATCATTTCCTTCGATCTGCTTCTTCCACGAACAACTTTTGTTGGATTTAGCTGACCTTGAAAGACCCATACGGCCGATTGCTGTTTTGTATCGGGCTCATATGCATATATCCATATGTCGTCACCTCCGACGATGTTATACAAGGTGTATGTCCATCTACGACCATCCCCGAAAATGCAAGCGTGGGGGGGAAATGGCAGCGGTGTGAAAATTTTCGGATTGGTGGTCGGAGGGTACTAGGGTAAAATTGTTAACTTCTGAACCAGTGGTCAGATTTTTTTGTGTTAGCCTTGTTGGAAAGATCTTTGGGAGACCTTTCAGAACCAATAACAAAAATTTAAATAAAAGTGAAATCGCCGAGATACAGAGGTTTAAAAAAAACTTTTAAAAAGAGACAAGAATGTGCACATAACCTCAATTTGCTCAGCCAGATGGCAGGTAACTTATGTTATTTTTCTCTCTTAAAAGATAGCCCTGCTGCTTACCTTTACAAAATGGCCTAAATGAAGCCCAGAGGTCTTACCGTTTCAAGGTTCAGTCAATTCTTCAGCCAAAAATGTCAACAAAATAAAATCTTTAACGTGTTAATATACAAAAACAAATGAATGTGCCCTGTTATTTCGCTTCCAAAAACAAACAAAAAATTATTGAATTTCAGTCAAATTGTCATAACATTGGAACGGTAAGACCTCTGGGCTTCGTTTCGGGCATTTTGGAAAGGTAGTCGGTGGAGCTATCTTTTAAGAGAAACAAAGCATAAGTTGCCTGACATCTGGCTGAGAAAATTGAGGTTATGTGCACATTCATATTTCTTTTTTTAAAAATTTTTTTTTAAACTATGTATGTCGGCAGGTTATGTGCACGTTCTTATGTCTTTTTTTAAATTATTTTTTTTAAACTCTGTATTTGATTGATTCTGAAAAGACTCCCAAAGAACTTTCCAACAAGCCCAAAAACAAAAAAATCTGACCACTTGTTCAGAAGTTAGCAATTTTACACTAGTACCAATCCAATTTTCAAACCGCTGCCATTTTGCCCCCTTGCATTTTCAGTGATGGTCATAGATGGACATATTTTCATGAAATAAGCCAAGGAATACACTGGCAAAATTTGTCCAGTCGTGACTGAACCACCCTGTATACTGTATTTTAGCTACCGCGGTCGTATTTTTTCAACATTTCTTTGATCAAATCGACACGAGCCTTTTTTGAGCAGTCGTCAAATTATGTGGAATCCAATGAGAACAAATCTTTGTCACGGCCAAAGGAACATGCAATATCTTATAGATGCTTTACATACTAATGTCCAAGGATGCCTCAATCTCACGGTCGGACTTACTTTATCAGTTATCGCACAGCATCGATGGTATCCGGCAAAACGACCGAAGTTGGACCACCTTCACGAAATTCATCCTAGAGCGAACGGCGTCCGTGACTGAACTCTTGTTACCAGTGATTTACATTAGTTTTTGATGGTGCTTCCTTACCAAAAGTCCAAACAAGTTGACTGAGACACTTTTGTCTCGATAATCCGCGCCGAAAATCGTAAAAAATCATCGCTTGAAAATTTTCACGGGTTAATTCCATTTTTTTACCGAGATCAATTTTTTAACACACTGTAAATACAATAAAATTTGTGGTCACAAACAGTAACAGCCTAATCGAGTTAGGAAAAAATTTAAAAAAAATTTATTGAGAAGTCCCCGTGCTCAAATAAGCAACTCTTTTTTGTTAAGAAGTAAGTAAAAGAATTGGTTTCCTTGTTATCTGTAAAAAAGTTATCACAAAATCTCCGACTCCAGATTTCCAGTAAAGATATTAAACTTTAAACTGCTCTCCCTGAAAAATTTTAGAATCGCCTTAGGTTGTTATTGTTTGTGACCACAGAAATAGTGTTCGTAAGTGAAAACATTCTATGTATGTTTGAGCCAAAAAATGTCAAACTTTCCAATGCAAGTTCCAGTTTGCATCTGCCAACACTATTATTGCCAGGATACAAAATGTAAATAGCAACTCATGTATTTAATTTTTCAGACATTTTACAATCACATTAATATTATTTTGACATTGCTTACTTTCTTGTTATTTTTTGCTGGAATTTAATTATTTATACCAGTTGCTAAATAGATCCATCTATATATGGTTTTTATTTATATCATAAATATAAATGTAATTTATTGTGTTATCCAAAGACAAAATATATGATACAACGTAATCTCTTTTGGACACAAAATATGAAAGCACTTGAATTAAAGCATCTTCTCGATACGATTTTGTCATGGCTACCATCAGAGTCCTTAGGACCAGCAGGCTATTGCATTTATGTTTGCAGTTATGATGCATATGCCTGTGTGACATGGTACATCTTTTACAGAACAGACATTTGCAGGTTTTTTGTAAACTGTTTTCTATTTTCATGTATACGCACACATAATAGGATATAGATATTAAGCATTCAAAGAAAATATATAAATTTAAGCAAACAAGTTTCAAATAAAAAATTTGAATATTTCCTATAATAAAAATATACAAATTCATAGAAAGCAAAACTGTCAGGTGCCTGTAAATTTGTATGTACATATCCAACTTTGCTAAAGAAACCATATGTAAATATAATTTTTGTCCTTCCTCTATCCTATATGGAAACACACTAACACAGACAAAGTGAGAGAGGGAGAGAGATAGAGACAAACACTCAGATAGGATTTAAGTAGTTTAAAGTAGTAAAAATTGAACAGGTTTGTCCAAAGGATAATACACTTGAGCATTTGTAAAGGTATAATCTGGATATATTGGTACCAAAATGCTTTTTATTGCATTCTTGTTGACCATTTGTGAGCGTATAAATGCTTTAGCGTACAGTTGGTTAGTTTGATATTAGCAAAATACTCGAATTCACAAACCCCCACACACACACACATACACGCATACATGTGCAATATCATCCTTATGAGTAAAAGGATATAAACTGACCAACTGTGTTAGCAGCCACTGAGTAAATCTTGTGCAATAAAGTGCTTATGTCAATATACTGCTGCACTGCTTATAAGGCAGAACATATGTATGTAACCATATATATATATAAGTCGTTATACGGATGCAAGTATCTTCTAAGGACATTTATCCTACCCGTTATTGTTGACATACACACTTATGACATTACCGTGTGCCTGTAAGCCAAAGGATTTTAGCTCATGTAGTGGGTATTGAGAAATGACTCAAATATTTATACGACCAAAATGTAAAGAGACATAACATAGTTAATTATTGCGACCTACAGGGGGCGGATTCAAATTAAACACAATGGAAACCGGGAATAGTACCTAAATAGTTTGTTCTCTAATACGAGTGTATAACTCTTTCATAGTTTTTGAACGTTAAGGGGTAAATTATTGTTACAACGACTCATCGACTCTTACCCTAAAATTAACCAATAACTTGGAAATCTGACCAATCAAGTTGTTTCGATCGCGTTTTTGTTGTAAATATGAACCCATACTTACCTTAACTTTTTCGTACGATGTCTTTTACCATGTTTATGCCCGTTTTGAAAACGTTTTCATTCACTCAAACCCATGGCATAAACAGCTATAAAAGCAGTTTAGAAATTTCGAAACGTTTTCACAGACACTGCTTTTCAAACCTGTTTGAGCCCGACCTAGCGTTTTCAAAATTGAGTATAAACGCATACGGTTTTGAAACCTTTCTGAAAATCAGCTCTAAGCATATTATGAATTATAATATTACGTCTTATTGGCATGAATTGCAATAAGAATTTAAAAAGCATTTGAAAAATTATGTTCTTAACCATTTTATATTGGGTAATAATTAAACAAATGTCAGAATCAGCTGTTAGTTAAAACAGTTTTAAAATTGTTTCGACTCAAAACATAGGCATAAACGCATATGAAGTTATCGTTATGAGTGAAATCGTTTTGTGTCCAACTGATTTCAAAACAGGCATAAACTAAGTATTTACAATTTAAGGCCCCGTATTCAGTTCTGGCGAAATTTTCTCCATATAGAACATTTTCGTTCAAATTACCGTTCGAAATCGGTGTAAAGCTGTAGGTCCCAATCACTGAGTGAAAACTGGAAAGAGCACAGCTCAGTGATTGTGAGAAGTTCTCCCCAGTCCCTTCATGGGATGTAATGGGAAACCATTTATTTATTTTTTTTGAAAATTTTCTTGCCGAGAGTTACCACCTATATCTGATTTACCCTCGAAATATCAAAGACGATCAAGTAACAGACGCCCAGAAGATGTGCGCAATTTGGTAACCCTCGTAAAGAGAACCAAAAAGTGGTCACAATTCACTCAAATGCATTTCTCTCTCTCGCCATATCTTGACTATTTTTGTACACGCTGAAAACATATTGCAGGAAATATGTACATGTTTCCACGCATTGTTTTCATTAATTGAAGATCTGCTGCCTTTTTGTTTCTTTATTGTCTGTCTCGTTTTTGTTCTTAGCGGTATTCAACAAACTATGCCGCATTTGGGTCTCAAAAACATTTATCATTGTGTCTCAAACATGTTATATTGAATAGCAAACACAATGTGTTTGTGCACAAGTACAGTATATTTGGGACAAGCTACAAACACGTTATATTTGCATCCAAACAACAAAAAAGGACAGATTTTTCAGCGTGTGTAGTCATATACAATAGCACTATCAAATAGCTGCTCATGTATTGAAATATTCAATGAAAAGAGCGCAGAGAATGATTAAGGCTTCACTCGCTTTGTTTGTTCGCATCCGAGTGAAGAGAAATTTTGACTGTCTACTTTATTACATCGTTTTTGGAAATATTTCATTATTTTATTTTTAACGCTGGAAAAAATGGCGACAGCAACATACTGGAGGAAACAAGTATATGTGTGCAAGCACGGTTTTCATGTGTTGAAGATCTGCCGCTTTTGGAACGAAGTTCCTTATCACACTTTGCGGGTTGGAGGCTAAATGAAAAAAAAAAATAAACAACTTATTTTTAACACGATTATGGTAGAATCCAGAAATATCAACTACATATACATTGGGTACTTTTACCTTGGTTAGTGTCTCGACTAACATCTGTTGGGAAATTTCTTGTTTTCTAGGTGGAGCCTGTAACCAATATTTAGTATATATTGTAGTTTTGTACCCAATAAAAACTCAATTTAGAAAAGCCAGGGTGAAAGAAGTTTGAAAAAGAAAATTTTCTTAAATAAGTGCCCTCCCTTTCTTAAAAAAGTTAATTTTCTCAAAAAAAAAATACATTTTCATATTCTTAAACAAAGTGTCTTTCTTAAAAAAAACCTTTTCTAAAAGAAGTACCTTTGCTTACAAAAGTGAAATTTCTTACAAAAAGCACCTTTTCTTACAAAAGGAATTTTTTCCAAAAATAAAAATAAAAACAACCAAACACACAACATCACACATACTTTGTCCGAAGTAGCTGACGTACATGTGTGTCACATAACCACATGTTTGCCATATCAACAGCAACGAAACAGCCAAACACACAACATCACACATACTTTGTACGAAGTAGCTGACGTATTATTATGTCACCAAAACGCCGACTGCGATGGTTTTAGCAGCAGCATAAAATCTGATTTTAGCAGATTTTGACTTCGATAGATTTAGTCCCTCCTATACGCCGCTATAGATGTTAACACATCAAAAAAACATTTTCTTCAAAAAAATACCTTTTCTTACAAAAGTTGCTTTTCTTAAAAGTACGTTTTCATAAAAATAAAATAATGCCTTTTCTTTTCTTGGGATAAGTACCCTTTCTGAAAATACGTAAATTTTCTTAAAAATGCATGCTCTTATGGCCTTTTCTTACAGAAAGTACTTCTTCTTAAAAATAGGACCTTTCCTTTAAAAAACGCACTACCTTTTAATAAAAGAAGTACCTCTCATTAAACTATTACCTTTTCGGGAAAATATGATACATATTCTTAGTTATGATATGATATGATACATATCATTAGTTCTTACAAAAAGGACCATTTAAATCCATTTAAATTACAGTATTTTTCAACAGGCGCCTTAGGCGTGTTGGAACTAACTAGTTCATAATATATAGCGAAAGGAACTTCGTTCCAACCGGGTGTCCCCTGACACGTCATGTAATTTTTTTTTGTTTCTTTGTTATCGATCACGGGTTAATTTTCAGCAGTTTTCAATAAACAAGCCACATTTGGTTCACATAAACATATATTATAATTTATTATTGTCATTAACAAACTTCAAACAAGTTATATTTGCATCCAAACACCAAAAATGATAAATTTTTCAGCGTGCAAGCAAATGAAAAGTGAACGAAATTCTCGGTTCGCGAAACTTTTGCAATTTTTTATACACGCACTCCTTATGGTACAATGGAGCTAAAAATAGAAAAACGCTGCAGTAAGTATCATGGGTGTGGAGTTTGAGACGGAGTTCAGAAAATTTCTCCCGGAGTTAGAGTCGATATTTCAGTCCGACTTCGACTCCGTGTTAATCAAATTAAAAATAAATTGAGAAACAACAAAATTTTGCATATGAAGGAATACAATGTATTCCATTGTTAGTCACAGCACTATAGCAGTCATTAGCTAGCGTGGAACGTCCGAATCCGCTCGGTACTATTTTTTGCCAGCGATGTGAGATAAAGTTAATAAAACAGTTAATATGATCTTTAAACCACCATTTGCTTTTGTTTGTTGGCTTTCACCAAGTGTTGGGAGAGTTCAAGAAATTTTCCCCGAGTAGGAGTTGAAGTCGATTGTTTCCAATCCGATTCCGACTACGTGACAATGAAATTATTAAAAAATAGGGAAAATGGAAGCAGATTAAGGAATACAATACTACCTCGAAGATGATAGCCGCATGTCGCTATTAATGACAGCAATATTGTAGAAACTGGTAAGGGTGGAACGCCTCAACACAACTAGGTTTTACCAGCGATGCGAGATAGGGTTAGTTATGGCGATCTTGAAACTGGAAAATGCATTTTTATGTTAACTTCGGGTACGTTTTCACGTGTCACAGTTTGGAAAAAATAATTATCATTCAGTCTGGTATATTGATATCAGAAGCGTCATCAGTTTTTTTATGTTGTCAATAGATGCCGAGATAATTGACCACACTAATTTTAAATATAAATTTTCTACTCTGCTGTTCTACTGCAAGAGTTAGTTATCTCGGAAAACCTTTTCAGAAATTTATTAACGACCAACGATATTTTTTTTAATTAGTGCAAGCGCAAGAATAAGCCGACAATCTCTAGAGGAATCTCGTAACAATACTGGACTGTAACAACACTATACTGGATGGCAGCTCCTTCCCAACTGGCGGATGCTCTCGCAACATAAAGGGTGTCTCAGTAAGTTTGCAGTTTTTAAATTTAGTGTAATTTTGTTTTTGTGCCAGTGGCAACTCTGAAATTTGGCAGCTGTCACGCCTGCTTATTCCGATTATTAAAAATGGAGCGCTTTACGAAAGCACATCGCGTTATAACTGTGAAAACATATTACAACAATTTGGAAAGTTATGCTGTGACCGCTAGCAAACTTCGAAAATTTTTTAGTCAAGAAAGTACACCTAATAATTGTCAATCATTCAAATAGAGGTCAACAAATTTGAAGAAACTGGGTCGGTTATAGACTGTAAGACTGCTGTGCGTAACGTACCGGTCGGCCTCTTGAAACCACTGCTGCTGTAAACGAGAGTGTCGCCGAAATTATCAAGTCGCCATCGTTCTCAACAGTGGGCATCGTTAGTGCAATGGTTAGTGTGCGCGCCTCTTGTACATGAGATCCTGGGTTCGAACCCTGCACTGACCACCCTAAATTTATTTCGGCGGCGGTCACCTCGCATAGTGACGGCGACACTATCGAGTATTTAGCCATGGAGAAGCTCCTCAAAGTACCGTTCCGAATCGGTGTAAAACTGTAGGTCCCAATCAGTGAGTAAAAACTGAAAAGCGCACAGCTGCTCAGTGATTGTAAGAAACTCTCCCCTGTCCCTACATGGGATGAAATGGGAAACCATTTATTTATTATCGTTCTCAACAACTTCAAATTTCACGAAGCATTACGCAGCCGCTTTTGACAAAGATCCGTACAAAGTTCAGCTTTCTCAGGAGCTCAAACCAGCAGAACACGTGAAGCGCCGGCAATTCCTTTAATGGGAAATGGAGCAAAGTGAAGTCAATGCAAATTTTACAAAAAAAAAGACATCTTCTCCGGTGAAGCGCATTATCATCTGAATGGTTTCGAGAATACACACAGTTGTCGAATTTGGGGCTCAGAAAATCATCATGCAATCCATGAGAAACACATGCACCCACAACAAGCATCTTTCTGGTGCGGGTTTTGGTCAGACGGCGTGGTTGGGCCTAACTTTTATGAAGATGAGGCCGAAATTGCAGTGACTGTGAACGGCATTCATTACAGGGGCATGATAACGTAGTTATTGTGCCCACAACTGAACGGCATTAATATGGACAACATGTGGTTTCAGTAAAATGGCGCAACCTGCCACACCGCCCATGAAACAATCGATTTATTGCAGCAACGATTTCCAGAGAAAATTATCTCAAGAAATTCAGATGTCAACTGGGCGCCAAGATCATGCGATTTAATGCCGTGGGATATCTTTCTTTGGGGTTTTGTAAAATATCCGGTTTATGTGAATAAACCAGAAACAATGCCTGGGCTTAAATCGGAGATCCAATACGTCATCGGTGAGATACAGCCAGGTACAGGGTTTTGGTCAGACGGCGTGGTTGGGCCTAACTTTTATGACGATGAGGCCGAAATTGCAGTGACTGTGAACGGCATTCATTACAGGGGCATGATAACGTAGTTATTGTGCCCACAACTGAACGGCATTAATATGGACAACATGTGGTTTCAGTAAAATGGCGCAACCTGCCACACCGCCCATGAAACAATCGATTTATTGCAGCAACGATTTCCAGAGCAAATTATCTCAAGAAATTCAGATGTCAACTGGGCGCCAAGATCATGCGATTTAATGCCGTGGGATATCTTTCTTTGGGGTTTTGTAAAATATCCGGTTTATGTGAATAAACCAGAAACAATGCCTGGGCTTAAATCGGAGATCCAATACGTCATCGGTGAGATACAGCCACATCTCTGTGAAAAAGTCATGAAAAATTTCTTGAAATGAGTAATCATTTTGTGAGCGACTGGAGGAAATATACGTACGTTGCCCTGACCACAACATTAAGATTATTCTAGGCGAGTTTAATGCCAAATTGGGAAAGGAAAGTGTGTTTCGACCAACCATTGGTAATCACAATCTACATGATACCACTGCCGATATTGGAATATGACTGCTAGACGTCGCTACTGCAAACAACAGAGTAGTTTGTAGCACACAATTCCCACTTAAGTACATATGTTAGGCGAGTTGACTATCTCCTGATCAGTGAACGAAGAACCAGATTGATCACTTAGTAAAAGATGGCAGACACTTTTCCTATGTAATGAATGTACGTGAACGTCTGATTCGAGGTGCCCATATCGACTCAAATCATTACGCAGTTGTTGCGAAAGTTCGCACAAGACTAAGCAGGGCGAAAAATTTTCGAAGCCGAATTACCGGAGACATGGAAGTCTTAGAAACGAAAAGTCACTCTATTATTAGCGCAGAATACTCTCCCTCCCGCCGACCCAGAAGCGCAGTGGAAGTACATTTCCAATTGTTTAGAAACCGTTGTGATCACCGAACTTGGCTATCAAAAACCGCGGACTGATAAGCCATGGTACGACGACGAGTGTCGCACTGCCACAGATGAAAAAGGCGCTGCACGAATGGTAACGACATAGGCCGTTACAAACGTGGGCTACAAATGAGCGGTACAAAAGGCTGTTCTTCGCCAATTGGGAGAGACCCTTGCCCAGTTACTTCATAACAAATAGTAATCTTCTACTAAAAATAAACCTAAATGATCTTTCGTTTGGCACAACTGAGGTATAGTAACTCCAAAACCTTAAAGATGTTACGACAAACCTGTTTGACAGAAACTGCTTCTTTGTTTACTGCAAAGGATTCGCATTAACTCCGAACCCAAAAAAACTTTTAAGAGAACACTTGCATAGTTTGGAAATTCTCAATTGAAATGAGTATTCATTGGCATTTAGTTTGATGAATTTTTCAATAGCATCAACCCATCTGTGGGTAGATCTGAAATAGATCTGAATCATAGGAATACATTTGGAAGACTCATTTTTGAAACCTATATCTCTATTAATAGATATATAGAATCCCCTAGAGTTTAAATACTAAAATGAAAACCCCGATATATTTATATTTAGTTTTATACACAAATGTAATTATTTTAAATGTATAAGTATTACATAATTGTATTTTAGTACTGACGGTTTCCCTGAAATGGAGTTTATCCCGTGCACAATCACTGCCAGTTCGTGCAGCTCTCCCTATGTTGGACGAAGACGACCTCAACCTTAACATTAGTACTAGATTGTTCATTTTAAGAATCAGAGTGAGTTTCTATAGGGCTTTCTAATAAGGATTTGACAACTTTTTTTTAAATAAAACGGAAACCATTTGAGATATTTCCAAAAATTTATGATCGACTTGAAATACAATCAAAACATTTATGAATGGAACTCGACCTCGTTCATATGGTCACCGCAGCGGTTGATTCGTTGGACCCAATTTTCGATGACTCGGTCACACAGTTCAATTTTGGCTCTGAGTACTTCCAACGTCGTCGGCTTGTTGGCATAGACCAATGATTTGCCGTAGCCCCAAAGAAAAAATTCTAGTGGCGTTAAATCGCACAAACGAGGCGGCCAATTGACTGGTCCATTTCTTGAGATAACACGCTCACCAAACTTACTCTTCAATAAATCGATTGTAACGTGTGCTGTGTAGCATATGGCACCGTCGTGTTGAAACTACATGTCGTCCAAGTTCATGTTTTTCAATTCGGGCCAAAAATAATCGGTAATCATGGCGCCATAACGATTGCCATTCACAGTAACGTGACGATCGTTATTGTCGACGAAAATATATGGCCCAATGACGCTGCCGGCATGCAAACCGCACCAAACAGTTATTTTTTGTGGACGAAGGGGTGATTTATGTGGATTTTCACCAAACCAGTAACCCATATTTTGCTTATTGACGAACCCATTGAGCCAAAAATGAGCTTCGTCACTGAAGATGATTTTGCGATGAAATGCATCTTCTTGGCGCATCGTCTCCAGAGCCAATTGGAGAACGTAAGTATGTCGACTTGATCTTGTATAAGTGTAAACCAAGATCTTTACGCAAAATTCGCCATAAAGTGGTCTTGGCGATGCCCAGTTCTTGAGAACGCCGCGGAATCGACTGATTTGGATCGCTTGCTACGGACGCCTGAACGGCAGCGATATTTTCGTGACTTCGACTAACCGGTTGTCTCACTGTTACGGCAGCATCACACAATGAATATGTAGACTCAAATTTCTGCACTAAACTTGTTATTGCTTGTCTACTAGGGCGAGAATAACGACAGAAAATTGGAGTTAACGCTCTTAAAGTTGCGGTCACCGACTACGAATTTCGGTTGTACATTTTTATAATTTGCATACGTAGTTCGTTCGTGTACTTTACCATGATGAAAACGTTGAGTTAACTGAAACAAAAGAAAGTAACAGTTAGATGTTCAATGAAATAGTGCGGTCACAAATTACCTATTGGAAAACCCTTTATAAACGTGTATTCTCGCGAAGAAGAGAGAGACAATTTATGAGAGTAATCATCAGTACATGCGTGTGCGTATACATTTTTTCGTCATAAAATTTATTTGCCATAAAATTCTCTAAACGTTCGTTTATGACAATAGAAACAGCTTTTGCGGTAAAAGTGTATATTTGCTGGAAAAATATTAACTTTTGCGCTCAACAATGACACAACTTAGCAAACGAAACATTTATAAAGAAAAATCAATATCTAAACGTTTTATGTTCTTTGTGTGAATATGTCTGCAATGTATGCTATGGTATTTTACAAGAATATTTTAGCTGCATCGCCCTGTATTTATTCTCTGTAAAATGAGCGTTTTCGATATTTAAAATCTAGTTGTTTTGATAGTGATAATCTTGGAACTGTTAGATGTTTGCTTATAACACTTGTATTAAGACACCAGTTATCTGAAAGGTTTCTCTCAATTATTCTATTCAAGTTATTCAAAACAATTTGTTTGAATTTACAAGTACATCAAGCAGCACCCAATTTATTACAATTATTACTTATTTAAAAATTAATAAATATCTATTCGTTTTATTCATTAATATTCCGCTTTTCGCATTTTTAATTTGGAAGTTTTATAGATTTCGTCGAATGAAAATTACATCGAATGAATACTCATGTACCTTCAACGTTCAAAAACGCAATTAACGGACGAATTTTAAATGAAAAACACTTTGCTAAATATTTTGAAGTGACAAAGAGGAAGACAACATTCGATCTATGGCAATATAACAGCATAACAGAAGGAGAAAAAAATATTTCAATTTCAAGCGGAAAGATTCATTTTGGTGTGACACAACTGTGTGCAACATAATCTGTTTAAAATTGTTGTGAACCCGTTTGAAACCACATAGTAGTAACCAGTTGTATAAATCATAAAACTTAGTCATCGTGCGGATACTACACGCAAAGCAAAATAAGTTAAGAGGTCGTTTTGGACAAAAATATATGTTTGCCCCTAAAATATTTCGTTTGCTACAGAGTCTTATAGATGACAGCAAAAGTTATTACTCTCGCCATAAATAGGAAACGTTCATCGTAAAAACGTTTCTTTTGTTGTAAAGACACTTCCGTTAACCGCACAATTTTAGATATTGACCTATACGGTGCATAAAGAAACCCAGTTGTAATAAAGGAAAAGTACACACCTCAAAGTGATCACTCGCATGAATTGATTCGCTCTTCTTTTATTGCCTTGTGTGAATTGCTTAGGTTTCCAGCAGAGGGGAATGTCTAATGAACGTTTACCCATTACCCACAGAGAATGGGGAAAATAATGGGTAACTACCGACGAAATTTGGCAATTATCCATCACAATTAGCCATTACCCATAGGTTAATAGGGAAAATAATGGGTAACTACACAGGACAATGGGTGATTACCTATCACGATTAGCAATTACCCATAGGGTAATAGTTAAAAAAAAAAGACTAGGGACTACAGTCTGGCAAGCTCATCCACTCGGCAGTTCCCCGGAATGTCCCTGTGCCCTGGCACTCACATGAAGTGAATATCTTACTGCTGGGCCATCTCGTTAAGAGATCTGCGGCTGTCCAGGGCCTTGCTGATCGGCTGACTGATCGAGAAGACATTTATCCCAATGACTGCAGGACAATTATCCTTCAGTCAGTTTGTCCTTCGATAATAGCCAAAAATTTACGGCTGATAAACCATACAAAGATCAGGTGGTCTAGGAGAATCGGAGAACCCTAATTCCTAAGAGTAAACTCTGTAGCCCACCCGATTATTCATTTTCGATCCACACGTGTAGAAATTCACATATCCCAGGAACTCCATTGTCCAAGGAGCCTCTTTCCGGTATGAGTGTGTGGGTTTTCGATCAAATTCGATCCGCTTTCGAGTAGTGGTTAGCTAGTGGTTAATAATGCTTAGTGTATGCGACTGTTGTACATGTCCTTAAATGAAGGAAATCTTTCGTTAAATAAAGTTACAATTTCCTTAAATTCAGCACATCGGTTTCTTCTAACATGTTCGCGTTACCTGAAAAGTTGGACAATTTTACTGCACAACTGGTAATAAGTCTTTCAAACGAGTCAATTATTATTATATTATATTCGGCCTTATTCCCGTTGTCGTCGTCGACGTCGTCATCAGATTTTTGTCAACTTTACAACATTATAAATGTATTGTCACACCGACAACAACAAAGTTTTTGATGTCTATGATCCAAAAACAACCCTCTTAAAACATTACGCAAAATTTTTTTTTTCCAAATGCCTTCAAGTCGCCAATAAAAATGGTGTCGATATTGTATTGACGTCGACGACGACAACGGGAATAAGGGCGATAAATTATTTCAAAATTTATTTTAATAAAGTACCACTTGCCATCAACAGGGACCTATTTTTCATGTACGAACTACATGCATAGACATTTCTTCGTTTGTAGTACAATTTTCTAATGGAGGAAAATCGTTATATTTTCTATATTTACGCTATGTCCCAAAAATTAGGAAAATCGAACCTAAAATTGGAAAATACTTCATTGAATTCCTTTAATTTTTAATAATTAACTGTTGTTCATTTTCTTGACGATGCTACCAAATTACATAATTACCTTCCTTGAAAAATATTACCAGTACTTGTTACGTCTGCTAAGGACGGGTGTTGCCGACAACCAACATAAATCGAATACTTGTACTTCAGGGGCTGCCTTATGCTGGGAGTCATTCCTAGCATTTGGAAGCAAACCAAATTAGTTTTCGTCCCGAAAGCGGGTAAATGCTCTCATGTCAAACCAAAGGACTTTAGACCAATCAGTCTATCATCCTTTGTTCTTAAGACATTTGAAAGGTTACTGGACATTCATGTTCGAAGTAATCTTCCACAGAATATACTATCGAGTTCTCAGCATGCCTATATCAAGGGCAGGTCAACTGAGACGGCTCTCCACTCTATAGTCAGTGTAACAGAAAACTCTCTTGAGAATAAGTTCTTCGCTCTGGGGACCTTCCTGGACATTGAGGGAGCCTTCAATAACATTCAACATTCGGCGATTCTCAGGCGTTATAGAATCTAGGAGCCAACAGCTTAGTGGCACGCCTAATTGGGAAGCTTCTGGTGGATAGATCCGTCAAAGCTGAATGGGGTGGTGTTACAATTGCTAGGAACGTTAAAGGGGGAAACCGCAGGGGGTAGTTCTGTCACCACTATTATGGAACTGCTTCTTGAATTGGACAGAGGCGAATGCCAGGTTTTTTCCTATGCCGATTATATTGCTATCATCTGTACGGGTAGAAACCTCAATTTACTTAGCATTCGTAGAACCAGCCTACTTACTTAGTCTGATTTCGAACTCGACCGCTAACAATGGACTATCGCTTAAACCACTGAAAACCGAGCTCATCTTATTCTCTCGCCAATATCAAATACCCGCATTTGTACTGCCGCCAGTTAATGGGGTGCAATTACAGTTGACGGAAAAGGTCAAGTATCTGGGAATAATTCTCTACAGAAAATTGTCTTGGAAACCGAATGTGGAAAAGAGGGTGAAAAACTGGTCTGTTGCTCTTTACTGTCTCCTAAGACCACCATGTGGATTTATACGGCAATAGTCAGACCAATACTTCTCTATGGCATCGTAGTTTGGTGGAGCTCCCTCCAAAAGAAATATAGTCTGAATTCCTTGATGAAAATTCAAAGATCAGCGCTGATTAGCGTTAGTGGGGCAATGGGCACGACGTCAGGTACTGTACTCAGAGCTATCCTTAACATCTTTACTCCTGATATCATGGCCGAATCGGCAGCCGCTACATCCCTGGTGAGAATCAGAGATTGTGGCGTTTTGATATCGGCTGAATTACTGAACGCTGAATTACTACACCGGATCAACTCTATTCCCGTATAAACGGAGTACTGTATCCCCTACCTTCTAAAAAAAATAAATGGTTTCCCATTACATCCCATGAAGGGACCGGGGAGAACTTCTCACAATCACTGAGCTGTGCGCTTTCCAGTTTTCACTCACTGATTGGGACCTACAGTTTAACACCGATTCCGAACGGTATTTTGAGAAGCTTTATCATGGATATATACTCGATGGTGTCGCCGTCAAAATGCGAGGTGACCGCCGCCGAAAGAAATGTTTTTTGAAGGTGGTCAGAGCAGGGTTCGAACCCAGGATCTCATGTACAAGAGCCGCGCACACTAACCATTGCACCACCCACGGCCCCTATCTTCTACCAGCGACAAATCTAAGGACTTATATTCCTAACAGGAATACCTGGGAAAAGTCACTGGAAGGGGCTACCAGTAGTATCAGATTTTTCATGGATGGATCAAAGTTGGACGTACAAGTAGGCTATGGGGTCCATTCACCGGACCTAAATGTAAATATCTCCTTCAGGCTGCCTGAACACTGTAGTGTATTTCAGGCGGAAATTACCGCCATACCGGAGGTTGCTGAACTGCTGAAAAGTAGTGCCACAACCAGTGTTGCCACAACAAAAAAAAATTTGTAACCTAAATTTAAAAAAAAGTTACCAAATGAGAAAAAAAATAACCAAAATTTTAAAGAACAGTTTTTGTATATTTATTTGGGTATTTAACAAAAAAAAAATATTATTAATATAAAAAAACATAAAGAAATTTATTTGTACTTCAAGATTCATAAATAAACTAAACAAAAAAAATATATTTACATACTAAATATTGCGCATGTAACTTTAAACATAAATGTAGTTTAATTACAATGGAGATCTAGATACATATTAGTACCAGGGTATCACGTTGTGATTTGAAATCAAAAAATTAATAATTTTAAAACAAAGGACAGAAAAATTTGAATATTTCCTTATTTTTAATCAAAAAATTCATTGATATTGAATAATTTTTATATTTCCCATAAATTCAATTAAATTTTTTCTTCTATTTTTCAGGCGATAATGATTATAATTTGATTTGTATTATTTGTCAGAACACAATAATGTCAAGATTTATCAAATTGCTTAAAATAAAGTGATTATGTTTCAAGTTTTATTTTCTGTTCTGAAAATATCACTTACTCTCTGAGTTTTATAATTTCTGCGTATTAATGAAATTACTTTTTTTGTTCTTTCTTGTTTTTCAGAAAATTTGACTTTTTTAACATACAAAATGCCCTACTAATTTTTTTTATGAATAAAATGTTAAAATTCAATTACATTTTTTTTTTTAAATAGAAAATAAAATACAAAGCATAACCATAAGCATAAATAAATTTATAATACTTATCGCCTGAGCAATAAAAAAAACTTTAAATAATAAATAGGTTTCGAGTTATTAAAAAGAAATCCGAATATAATAATTATTTTGTTCGGTAAATATAAAAATCAAACAATGATTAAAAAGCAACTTGTTATACCTTATAATTATTACGGTCCCTGGTTAAAATAAAGTCTTTGGCAGACCACACATAGTGTGAATCATTTTGGTTTCTGCATAATTCTTTAGATTGCATAATGTTATTAATAGTATTAAAATCAAGTTTATTTCTAAACTTTGTTTTGATTAAGTTAAGTTGAGAAAATTTTCTTTCGGCAGTAGCTGAACTATGTGGCAATGTCATTAAGTTTTGTATAAAATAAATTAGATCTTCAAAACAATTTTCATTCATTCCATTTTGGTATTTGGATACCTTATCCCAAAACTCAACTAATCCATGTCACTCTTTAAATCTTAATAGTTTCCATTGAGTTACAATTTTCTCCTCATTGCCTCCTGTTAAGTTTGGGAATGATGACAATAAAGGCTCTAAAGATACTTCTATATTACTTAAGACTTGATTTGGTGTTATTACGGAAAGATGTTTTAAATCTCTTCTTGAAAAGTCAAAACGTTTTAAAATTTCATTCAAAAGTTCTTTATAAAATATTGTATATTTTGTTTTATTTCATATTTCTTTAATTCACTCAAATTGCTCTCTTGCATACAAAGTTCAGCTTTACGGCCAATAAAAATATTTTCTACATCTAAGAAATTTGTTTCATCAAATAAATTTATGTTTTCGAACAAAGTTAATCTTTTAACGTAATTACTTTTGGTAAAATTACTTAAAATTAATTTAAAATTTAATTCCAGTTGATTATAGACGTACGGAAGACGCACTTTCTCCGATTGAAATTCTTTGTTTAAGTTATTTATTATATCAAGAATATAAGAGAGAAATAAGAAATAAACTTTTAAGCTGGTATCGCTCATTAGTTCACCCAATTCACAACCTTTTACTCCATTTACTTCAAAATGAAAAGATATAAAATATAAATGCAAAGCGGACCACTGTTCAATTACACGATTTATTACATTTTCTAATGCAGAAATGCCTAATATTTTATGTGGTTCGACACTGCAATAATCTTGAAATTCTTTAACCTCATGAATACGTTTCGGACTATGAGAAAAGAAATTATAAATGTTCCTACAAAGAATTTCAATTTGGGCAGGAAGTTTCTTACAAGCATAAGCAGAAAATAAATGCAGTGAGTGACAAGTACACTTAATATAAAATATATCAATATCGGTTTTAAATCTCGCTTGTAACCCACTAACTTCCCCAGACATTACGTTGGCGCCATCAGTTGCTAAACCGATAATGTTCTCAAGAGGTATTTTATGATCTTTAAAGAAACCTTTTATAGAGTCGTAAAGTGATTTGGCATCCGAGGTTATAACTTCTATAAGACTTAAAAATCTGTCATGGATATTTCGGGACAGTTTGTCCATATATCGAACGACTAAAACTAGAGACTTTTTAGTCGATACACCTGTAGTTTCGTCTAAGATTAAAGAAAATTTAGTAGTTTTTAGTTTAGATATAATATCATTTTTGGCTTTGTTCCCCAAAGTTCCTGCAAGCTGTGTTGCTTTTGTTCTGCCGCATTTAACATTCTGGGCTATCTTAGAGTCAGGACAACACTCCACCAACAGGCTGGGTAAGTAATCCATTAATATAAATGGCAAATTGTGTTGAATAAGAAACATCACAAGAACAAGTTCAGCCTGGTATACTTGTTTGGACATAGTTTCTTTCTCGGCATTTGCAAAAGCATTTATTTTCATTTGGTTTTTTTTCCTATCCACGTTTTGTATGTGAATACGTAGTGCTGCATGTTTTCGTAAATAACTCACGTGATTGCACAATTTTTTTTCACATGCTATGCAATATCCATTCCCATCTTTGTTTTGTAACCAAGGAAATTTATCCAGCCATACAGTCCGAAATCTTCTCTTAGTGTTTTTTTTAATTTCACTGTTTTGGAAATATGTACTATATTAGAACAAATTTATGAAAAATAAGCAACATTTATTTTACCAGCTTTCAGTGTCGCTTTCAGATAATTCCTCGGTTTCAGTATTTGCATTGACTGCAGCCTTTTTTAATAAAAACCTGAAATGTAGTTGAGAAATATACTTAAATTTAATTTACAAATATTTAATATTCAGGGGAGTACTTACTTTTCCATTGTATTTTTTTGTGGTACGCGTAAACTGAATTTCTCGGTAATTTTAATTGTTTGACAGAATGCCGCTAATTAGAACAGTCATGCATATTTTGGTAGTTCAGAGTTGATAAATTTAGTATTTCAAGCAAGCTGTGTTCACACTTTAACAGTGTTATCAAGTCTGATTAAAAATACGCGCTTTAAAAAATTTTGCAATTGTATAAACGTGATTTGCAAATATATTAACAATATATATAGAAAACCACATTTATGTTTTTGATTATCAAAAAAGTTACCAAAATGAAAAAGAAATTCACATCTCCACATCGAAAAAAAAAAAACCAATTTTGGTTAAAAATAACCAAAACTTCAACACTGGCCACAACCCTCCGGAGAATATGTATTTACACAGACAGCGAGGCTGCCATAAAATCCCTGGAAGCCATGTTTGCTACATCCCTGACGGTGAAAGAATGCCACTCATCACATAGGGTGATGGCAGAGTATTTTGACATCAGGCTCATCTGGGTACCGGGACACAGCGACATTCCGGGCAATTGCGTAGCGGATGCGTTAGCTAGACAGGGTACTACGGCACAGGCAAAAGAAGGTGTTAGTCTCTACCTGCCGTTTGCAGACAAGGTAGTGGGCCGATAATATGTGGAGACTTACTTCAACTTGCAAACAAGCCAGTATCCTCTGGCCACATGTGGACAGGAACAGGACTAGGCAACTACTTAACTTGCCGAGAAGCAGATTATCCACAATGATAGGAACACTTACGGGACATTATCATGTAGGAAAACACGCCCTAAGATTGGGACATAGAAACTCCACTCTCTGCATGGAAGAGAACGAGGAAACGACGAAACACCTTCTCTTGGATTGCCCTGCTTTAGCAGGACTGAGAAGTAGGATATTAGGAACACATTTAGTTAGCACCAAAGCCCTACAGGATATTCCTGTAGGTATTATAGACAAATTCATTGAAAGGACAAATTGGCTAGACGACTAGTCAATAGTTGCTATAGAGGAAATTGCAGGTAATTGGCCTCTTTAGCCCAAGTGTGCTAGACAGCGTGCTGCCTTGCAGCCTTTTCAACCAACCAACAGTAAGCGTCATGAACTGAATGAGAATTGGAAAGGTAGTATACGAAAAAATAAACACCAAATGCGCTGTGTATTGTTACTCCAGTTAAATAAAAAGGTTCTTCAATTAAGAATATATTTTTAATATTAAGGACACTCTATCTTAAAACTATTACAACTGTATTGATTCTATAGTTCTTTAAATTTTAATTTTATTTATTTATTCATCACGACCAATACAAAAGAAAACAACTTCTTATAACAATTGTGTGGGATAACAAGACGTTAGGTTCAAATATTTCTACACATAGATAAGACACTTAAGATACATATACATTAGACCGACACACAAAAAAAATCCTTTTGTCCACCCCTCAAAATGTACCGTGGTTTGTTTTATGATGATTCCCAAAATATTTCGTGTCTAACATTAAGATACCGTGAGTTGCACCGTTTTTTAAAATGTTTTTTTAGTTTTTTTTTTGTACTTTAACTACGGACAATGTTTACAATATTGGTATCATACGACATGCTTTTTTAAGACGCTTCCAACGGTATAAAGAACATACCAAAGCATGTCCTGACACATCCCTTTTTCAAGGCTATTCGGCAAAAAAAATTGAATTTGTATGTTTTTAGTACGCAGATATTTCTGATTTAAATGTCAGATTGGCATATTTTAATACTTAGTCGATCTGAGTAAACACGTGTTTTAGCTTTTTTGAAATTCGCAATAGTTCGCGTTTTACCAAAAATGCAATTCAATGCGAACATTACGTTCTAAACAGGGCAAAATTTGTATCAAATCTTTTGTTTTGAAAAGGACATCATTGTTGTAAAGTATAGGTATACTGTTTTTATTTTGTAATACATTTTCCAAGGTGATCTGAACCAAATTTTGAATATTTGGAATTACTCGAATTCGATAAATGAGGAAAGCCTCGGTACTAAAAACTTAAAAATGCGTTTTTTATTCAGAATATCCATGTTTTTATCTGCTGCTTTTTGTTTCTTTATTGTGACAGACAACAGTGTTTTCAGCAGTTTTCAACAAACAAAACCATATTTGGGTCACAAATACATATTTTATAACCTATTAAGCATTGTGTATCAAACATGTAATATAAAATAGCAACCACAATGTGTTTGTGCACAACTATAGTATATTAGAGGCAAGCTATAAACACGTTATATTTACATCCAAACCACAGCAAAACGTCAGATTTTTCAGCGTGCATGTTCTATTAATATTCCTTGTCATCTGCTATAAAATACACCAACATTAATCCATCGAAAATGTTATCATCTCAAATACTACAGCCCCTTTATACTTCTCGTAATATTGCTCTATCAATTAGAAACTTTTTTGCAATATTTTCTTTCATTCCGTTTTCTGAACGACACAGGACATAAAAGAAACTCACAAATGTAATTCTTTATTGCGAATTTGAAAATGTCATTCTGACTAACAATTACATTTTACTCATCGTTGTAGTCAAATGTTAATATTCTTGTTTATTAAATTATAAAATCTGTTTCCTTCATTCATAAACTTAATTTGTAATTTTTTGTTTGCAAATGAATGACTGACTCGGCACGTGTGTAAAATGTATTAAGTCATTATACAATTATCTTGTCGTTATGTTACATTTATCTCTATTATTCACATGTTTCATGAAATGAAATGCTGCTGATTACAGAAGTTATTATTTCATTATATTTTGTAAATACATGCATTGATTTATGAGCGATATACTATACTAAATATGTATTATCATAAACTAACATATGTATAGTAATTATTTAAAATAGTATGTGTGTCAGCAGAGGATCGTAGGTAGAAACACTTTAAAATGGAGATAAACTTAATGTGATTTATTTCTGTCGGAGTTTGGTAGGTTGGGAGTACTTTCTACAAGCTCCCTACTATTGCCTAATCGGCCCTTAGTGTTGCCTTAATATCGTACTTGGATGTCTAGTTAAATTGGAGATTATGCAGTTAAACAATCAAAGTACAGACTATGTGGATTTCCCTAATGAATCTCATAAGAGACATTATGAGTTAACATTGAAACTTATTAATCCTTGGTATACGTCGTAAAAGTTGTATACTTCCGAAATGTCAATCATTTGTTATATAAATTCCAAGTTTGAATTGGAATTTATGAGAGATACGAGGTGTACGTAACGTGACCAACCACACCGCCTATGACGGCATTATCCTAACTTTTGTGAGATTGCCCCTCCCACCGGTTTTGTTGCCTCATTTCGACATAAATCAAAAATAATAAAATGATTGTATACAAAATAAAAGGTTTCACTTTATATATTAAGTCATATTTTAATTAAATTACATCTATTATTTAAAAAAAATATTACAGCAGACAGTTGTCCTAGGCCTTAAAAAAATTGAACATAATATTTTTTTTTTAAACGGACTTGAATCAAATGCCGTTGGTAAATACAAAAAATTACAGCAGACAGTTGTCCGAGGCCTTCGGCCACGGACTGTCCCTGCAGGCTTTGTCAGAGACACGGCCATTAAGTTTAACGTAGAATACGCCATCCGATAAGACAGAAAACATATATAACAATAAATTTATTTGCTTATATTATTTATCATTTATTGTTATATATGTTTTCTGTCTTATCGGATGGCGTATTCTACGTTAAACTTAATGGCCGTGTGTCTGACACAGCCTGCAGGGACAGTCCGTGGCCGAAGGCCTCGGACAACTGTCTGCTGTAATTTTTTGTATTTACCAACGGCATTTGATTCAAGTCCGTTTAAAAAAAAAATATTATGTTCAATTTTTTTAAACTTAATTTAATTTATGTATTTTAATTAATATTTTTATTGAAATAAGTTCTGCGAATGTTGAGAGGGCCGCCCTAATATTAAAAAAGGTTTACCTTATCGAGTCTTCGCATTAGCATTCGAGCGTTGTGTGAAAGCTTTACGCTTTACAATTCAAAATTAATGTTACAACAACTTTATTGAAGCTTTCGCAAAAAAGCTTTATTACGTTAGCTTACTGTTTGTTTCACTTTTTACTAGATACATGTTGCCAAGCAACATTAGCTTGCTGTTCGTTTCACTTTTTACTAGATACATGTTCCTAAGCAATGTTGAGCAACCAAAAACACTCAACCAAACACCACACATATGTTTGAGTGTATGCGTTTAAACAATTTTCATTTGAGAAATTAAAATACTAGAAATATATCAACCAATATGAAATGTATATCAAACGAAAGATAACATCTTCATTTACGTACAAAAAAAATTTTAAAAAAATTCATCTAGCCGTTTCCTCAAATTCAATGAAATAAAGATTACAACAATAAAAACTTGACATGACTCCTCATACCGTAAGGTAAGACGTATTCTACGTCAAAATATTAGAATTTTTTTAGATATAAAGGGTTCTTCGACAGAGACGCTACAAAAGTAAATTGATAGGGATAGCAAACGACGCCATATTTTTCCCGCTCTTTTGACATTTCTCTTCAGTAAGGTTTGCCATTTCATCATGGAAAGATATACGAGCCAACAACGAGTCGAAATTATTAAAATTTACTACCGAAATTTGGAGTCCGTGGCCTCAACTTTAAGAGGCCAACTTTAAGAGGCCTCAACAATCAGCGATGAGGCTCATTTCTGGCTGAATGGCTTCGTCAATAAGCAAAATATGCGTTATTGGTCAGACAGCAATCCACACGTAATCCATGAGTCATCATTTCATCCCGAAAAAATTACGGTTTGGTGCGGTTTATGGGCCGGCGGCGTCATTGGGCCGTACTTCTTCCGTGATGATCAAGACCGGCACATTACTGTGAATGCGTATCGCTACCGTGCAATGATAACCGAATATTTTTGGCCCCAATTAGATAATATGGACTTGGAGGACATGTGGTTCCAGCAGGACGGCGCCACAAGCCACACAGCGAATGCCACAATCAATTTATTGGAAACCAAGTTTGGTGTACGTGTTATCTCACGAAATGGCCCAGGCGATTGGCCGCCTCGGTCGTGCGATTTGACGCCGTTAGATTATTTCCTGTGGGGCTACGTCAAGTCTATGGTCTATGCCAACAAGCCAGAGACGACTGATGAACTTTGTACGAATATCGAACGTGAAATTGCAGCAGTATCGGCCGATTTATGCTTGAAAACCGTCGAAAATTGGGTTCAGCGTCTGGACTTCTGCAAGCGTGCCCGTGGTGGCCATGCAAAAGAAATCGAGTTCAATACATAATGGCATCGAACGTACTTTCACAGGAATAAAGAATTTCATTGGTATCTAAAACCGGTTTTGTTTTATTTAAAAAAACTTTTGTAGCTCTTATTGAAAAACCCATTGCTTAGTGTTTAAGAATTTGAATAAAACAGTATATTAGCTCGCAGTTTGACAGGTTATCCAGTAAATTATAGACGTATCCCACAATACCTTACACTTCTTGTTTTTTATCGTGGGAAGCTACCTGCGTGTGGTTACCCCGCAGCCAGAACTTTAGATACCCCGCCCAAAATATCCTACCCCATCGCTTTTAACGGCGCATATGTGCAGTAGGGTGTCCCAAACAATAAAATTTTGTTTTGCTTAAGCTTTATTTGAAAGCTTATAGGGTAAAGTATTTTTGAAAATATTTTCTGATTTTCGGAAGTAGTTTAAAGGTCGCGCAAGTCGAGTTTCCTCCAAAAATTGGGTATTCCGTGCGTTTTGTGAATTCTACTTAAAACTCGGTCAACAACCACGATTGTCTTAGTTTCTAAGTCAAAATTTTTGAAGCTAAATGTCCAAACTTCTATTGTGTTTTTTTTTAAATTTGCATAGGAATGTTTAAAGTTATAAAGCGTTACTAACAAAATTTATCCAAAATTTACGACAAAATTTAATACGAGGTACCTTATTGAGCAAAATCATTGCCAAAACTGGTGGTTTATGCATATACAATAAAAGCTTGAACGTTTTGCTTTAAAAATCGTGGTTATTGACCGAGTTTTAAATAAAATTCAAAAAACGTCCGGAATACTTGATTTTTGGGGTAAATTCGACTTGTGCGACATCTAAACCTCTTCCGAAAAATCTGAAAAAAAAACTCAAAAATACTTTAGCCTATACGCTTTCCAATCTTGCTTGAGCAACCATGTAAATCGAAAAGAAAAATTTTTTGGGACACCCTAATGGGCAGTCGCGGATGATCCATCGAAGAAACTACACACACAAAATAAAAATCACATGAGGTGTCAGGGTACACCCGGTTAGAACACAGTTCCGATCGATATATATTATGTACTAGTTAGTTCCAACACGCCTAAGGCGCCCGTTGAAGAATATGATAATTTAAATTGATATTTAAGAAAAGATACTTTTTGTAAAATGAAAAACTTTTTTTAAGAAATTTTTTTTTATAGAATGTAATTTTTTTAAGCATATTTTTAGGTTCTTTTTGTAAGAATATGTATTATATTTTCCCGAAAAGGTACTTGTTTAAAGAGAGGTACTTCTTTTAGGTACTATTATTAAGAAGAAGTACTTTCTGTAAGGAAAACCAAAAGAGTATGAATTTTTTAACGTAGAATACGTTATACGGTAAGGTAGGGGTGTTGATCTGGAGCACAAAATTTTGAGAAAATGTTTGTCACTTTCATTATAAGTTTTTAATACTTTATGCATGCATTGAAGAAAATTCAAGTATGGTCGTAACATATTTAATATGTCTTCTTTTGATTTGTATTTAAATACTCATATTGCTACATATAATTTTTTTGATTCTATAAGTAAATCAAAATTTAACTCCTTCAAATGTTGTATTTATTTTCATATGCTTTGTATTTTATGTATTATAACATCATGTGTAAGAGCAGTACGATTATCTGTGTGTTCATCACAGAACCAGTGTGAGAAAGAGAAGAAGTATAATGACAATGCATGTTTTATGTGAACATTACAGAACCAGTGTTGCCACATGCAGTATTTACACTTGTTTTCAAAAGTGCATCGAATTGATATAAAGTGTACCCAAATTTTGTTAAAAACTATCCCAAATTTTTAACATAAAAATTAAAGATAAATTTGATAGATTTAAATCATTTATCAAAAATTATATTTAATTCATATATTTTAATTGCAAAATGACTAACGTATTCTACGTCTGACCTATGCGCCCGTGTTATCTAACACAGGCTTCATATTTTTTTTTACAAAGAAGTACTTTTCTTAAGAACAAGTACTTTTTAAAGAAGTAGTACTCTTTTTATGAAAAGGTTTTTTAAGAAAATTTACTTATTTTCAGAAAACCTACTTATCTCAAGAAAAGAAAATGTATTATTTTATTTTTAAGAAAAGGTACTTTTAAGAATACGAATTTTTGTAATAAAAGGTTGTTTTTTAAGATAAGGTATTTTTGGAAGAAAATGTTTTTTTTTGAAATGCGAATTTTTTTAGAATTGGTTCTGTTTTCGTTTTAAGAGTAGGTACTTATATGAAGAAAAGTTATTTTGTTTCACAAAAAAGTTTACTCTTTAAAGAAATTGTAGTTTTTAAAGAATAGGCAATGTGTTGTAAGAAAATTTACTTTTTTAAGTAAATGTACTTATTTAAAAAAATTATTTTTTTTAGAACAGGTACTTTTTGTAAAAAAAATGTTCTTTTTTACGCAAAGGTAAGGTATTTTTTTTTGACTTTGTTTAAGAATATGAATAGGTATTTTGTTTTTTGCGAAAACTTACTTTATTTAAGAAAGAACACTTATTTAAGAAAAGTTTCTATTTTTAAACTTCTTTCGCTGTGGGTTTCTAAATTTACTTTCTATTGGGTTCACAACTACAATATAGACAAAAGTTTGGTTACAGACTCCACCTAGAAAACTTCCCATTAAATAAGAAATTTCCCAACATATGTGAGACGTCTAGTTAATTTCTTTCTCTATGATCCAAGCCATTAGTCAAGACACACACCAAAGCAAAAGTAAACAATATAGTTGATGATAGTAGGTTGTAGCATAATAGTATTACAACAAAAGTTGTTTATTTTATTTCCCATTTAGTCCCCATCCCGCAACGTACGATAAGGAACTTCGTGCCAACACGAACTTATTGCATACTATCGTCCGGTCTCAGCCACTTCAAGTATGATGGATACTTATATGATCCCAACTACACTACCTGACAGCTTGCCGGTTACCGACTAATCTATATATTGGCGAACTAAACTCAAATAATTTCAGTATGTAAACTCCTATCTACACTACACGTTTTCACACCTTGACGGCCTTGGACATGTTCGGAACATCCATATACTTTTACGCAAGCATTGTATTCATGAGTTGAAGCTCTGCTGCCTTTTGTTTCTTTGTTGTCTGTCTAGTTTTTGTTTGCAGCCGTTTTCAACAAACAATAACATATTTGTGTTACGCAAACATATAAGTAGTATAACATATTAATCATTGTTCCACCAACATGAAATTTTGAATAGCAAAGACAATGAGTTTTGACACAAATATACTATATTTGCTACAAACTACAAACACGTTATATTTACATCCAAACAACAAAAAAAGACAGATTTTCCAGCGTGTTGGTTAGTTCGCGTACCAACCTTGAGATAACGATGCACAGGAAACCATCTCTCTTTCTGACAAATGTGAAACCGACCCAAATTTCGGATTTGCGCCAGAGTATGCTTATGTTAATTAATCGTCATGAGCACAAAGATATTGGTTTGCGGACTTAGAGTTTTAATTGGTACAAAAACTGGAACCGTAGGGTTATCGCTTGCGTAGCGAGTTCAATGCATGGGCGCTTGAAGAAGTCACTGCGCCGAAACTTGTTACAAAAATGTTTTGTTAATGTGATGCAGCCGCTAGTTGTTTTGACGATAAGTTTCAGAGCTTCGACCAATGTTACATAACTCTGACCAATGTCTTTAATTGCTGGAATGATTATATATTATAAGTGGATAGTGTACTTGTCATTATATTAATGAAAGAATTTGTAATGAATTCATTATATTAATGAAAGACCGACTACTCAGATTCAGCTAACACTCATTGACCACTGTTAGGTCACTGTTCGGTTCTCGGTCAAATTTTGTCCGAGTATTTTGCCGAGAATCAAGTTCCCCAAAAGCTCGTCAAATTGCATACCAGGGTCGGCGCTCAGTGGTTCATAATCTATTTCCATTGGCCAAAATTCAATATCTTCTGATCTAGTAAACATTTGTAAGTTCTGTGCTAAACCGATTGTACACAAGGAGTCAAGGATTATTGTGATATATCGACACTATCGAGTATTTAGCCATGAAAAAGCATCGCAGAATATCGTTCGGAATCTGTGTAGAAACTGTAGGTCCACATCAGTGTGTATAAAACTAGAAAGCGCACAGCTCATTGGTGGTGAGAAGCTCTCCCCACTTCCTTCATGGGATGTAATGGGAAACAATTTTGTTTTACGCTTCGCCGTATACAAGCTTTTAATAAAGCCAAAGGCTACTGGACAAAATACTGAATCAGAAAACAAATAAATTACCTTAAAATCAGAGTGCAAAATTGTAACATTTGTATAACTTTACAATATATACAATTCGCTTTGTATATATCAACACTGAATTAAAATTGTTTTTGTTTTAATTCAGGAGCGAACAATAAATTGGTTTAGTTAATAATTTTATTTTTTCAAAAATTAAATTGTCCGAGCGTTTGGTCGTGTTTATTAATTAATTATATTTTTCGATATTTCGCTATCCTTTGGATAGCATCGTCAGGAAGATATATTATTAATTAGAAATGAAAAACAATTTACAAACAAAATTTTTTTCATGTCATTTGAAAAAAGAGATTAGAAAAATCATAATTATTTGATACTAATAATTACAAAATGGCCCATAAAACAACACACACACTAGGTAGATTGTTTAGTTAAACCAAAGATAGAATAGATAAATTTGATTAATCTAATATAGTATACCAAATATCTTGTGGAGGAAATAATAGTGAAAGTTGCAATTGGGTATATGTAGGTACAACTAAAAATAAACTTAAGACTCGAATTGCAGGACACAAATCAGATCAAAAAAATATAGACACATCTCAATACAAAAAACAGCATTATTATCACACTGTGCAAATTTAAATCATTTTCCAAACTTTCAAGATACGTCAGTTTTGAATAGGGAAAATAATTATAAACGTCGTTTTATGTTAGAAATGTTACAGATAATAAGGACTCCAATATCGAGATACGGATAATGTAGCACAGAATTATAGACACTTAATTAGTAAATTGTAGAATATTTGAACGAAAATTGCTTGATGTATCATTGAAGTTGTCACTAGGTAACATTTTTAATATATCCGGATGTAACTTGTTGAATTTACCATTATGTACATATTTTTATCAACCAAATTATTTTTCTGGCTGTAAATTAGACAAACTATTTCTACACAAAATGTTTCTGGCTGTAACTTAGAGCATTTTTCATATGACAAGAAAATTTCTTCAATTGTTTAATTTTTTAATTTTTTGTTATTGTTCTTTTTTCAAATGACATGCAAACAAAATTTATTTGTAAATTGTTTTTCATTTCTAATTAATAATATATCTTCCTGACGATGCTATCCAAAGGATAGCGAAATATCGAAAACTATAATTAATTAATAAACACGACCAAACGCTCGGACAATTTAATTTTTAACTACAATACGAAAGGTCGGATAAATCATCGCTTATTCAATTTTCTTTTTTTATTTTTAATCAACGATTTAGTATAAACGAATTTATTTTCAAACTGTGTCAACCCTGTAATAATTTTGCTCGTCACTGTATATCCTCATAAAGAAAGTTTTCGAAAATGTGACTTTCAGGATAAAGTTCCTAAAACGCTTCTGTGGTGGCGATATTGCGGAAACAATTTTTCTCCATAATTCATTTATATCAATGTTATTGTTTGTTTAAACCCCTTAATGCATAAAACAAAAGTATTTCAGGGTAGGATATCCTGCATATTGAGTCCCAAGATTGTTCACAAAGTTGATGTGCTAGATAAATTTAACTCTGAAGTTCTCCCCAACCCCGTCATGGAATGTGTTAAGAAACCTTTTGATAAATTTAAAAGCCAAGTTCTATTTATAGTTTAAATAAATAAATAAATGGTTTGCCATTACATCCCATGAAGAGACAGGGGAGAACTTCTCATAATCACTGAGCTGTGCGCTTTCCAGTTTTCACTCACTGATTGGGACCTACAGTTTTACACCGATTCCGAACTATATTTTGAGAAGCTTTTACATGGCTATATACTCGATAGTGTCGCCGTCACTATACGAGGTGACCGCCGCCGAAAGAAATTTTAAGGTTGGTCAGAGCAGGGTTCGAACCCAGGATTTCATGTACAAGAGCCGCTCACACTAACCATTGCACCACCGACGGCCAGTTTGTAAGACTAGAGAAGGCCCTAACAATGGAAACTTCAATTTGAATAACATTAAAAATAAATACATCCCTTGAAGGACAACGTTGCATCAAGTTGATGTTCATTTTTCTTCAATTGGATGAGGCTTTTTCCTCCAGTATAGTTGTAAGTTCCTCAGTTTTCAACTTAGGGCACATTTCATTGAATTGATGATGAATATTTCATCAATCTTTCATCCATATTTCATCAATAGTTTATGTTGATTCAACGATAACGTTTAATCAAGTTGAAGTAAAATTTTCACCATTTTGATGTAAATTGTTCTGTGGAGTTGTTGGGGATCTGTTTTGTTGGAGTTGTCATCAATTTGATTTAAGTTTGTCATCAATTTGCTGTAAATTGGTTATCATTTTGATGGAAATTGTTTGCTAATGTGTAGCCATACCCTTTGGACTATTTTTCATTGTAAAAACAGGGTATAAGACCACATTGAAAATGCTCATAGCGTGGATATTGCTTTCTGTCCATAACACTATTTTCTATAATGTATTTATTTTCAACTTTCTACTAGTTTTTTCTTCTTCCAATACTACGTCCAAATTTCGAATCAATCCCACTAATTATTCCTAAAGTCTAATGATGTAGATTGATGTAAAAAATATCATCAATTCAATGAAACTGAAAACGGTGAAAAAACGCATAATCTTGGAACGGAAGAACCTTTTCATTGAGTTGATGAAATTTGACACCAATTCAATGAAGTACAATTGATGAACCTTAATCATAGATTTTAAGAAATGATTTTCTTTCTGCGTAATTAACTGCGCGCTTTCTAATTTTACATTTAGTGATTGGAAACTTAAGTTTCACACCGGTTCCGAACGGTTTCTACAGAAGGTTTTTCGATCGTGTCGTCGCCACGATGGAGACAAGTCGACTACAGGAAGGTAAGGTGGTCAGTAAAGAGATGGAACCTACGTTTTAAGTACAACAGACCCGCACCAATACTTGAAGATTAAAGCCTTGATATTATAAAAGTTGTAGCACATTAACCTCCCTAATATACACATAAAAAAAGTATTCAATTACATGGACAACACATTAAATTCATTCCATCCGTCACAGCTAATAGAGTCGTGGGCCAAGTGGGAGTTTCAACGAAGTTTTATCATTATGTGATTCTACGAGTAGAATGTCCATCACAACACAGTGACTTCATGAATAGCTAATATGCTTGAGTTGAAGAAATAGAATACAAAAAGCCATATCAACACGTCTATGAGAAAGAAATATAATTATTCATTGCACTGTCATTCAAATAGTCGTCTTAACAATTAATTATTTCTATCTTTTCTTCGACGAATCAATGACTTGAGTGATTCAACACATTTGGTGGCTTTGATTTTTGTATATTTCTGTTGAACCACGTCCACATTCTTTTCCCTGCCCTAATGATCATTAATATCAATATCAATTAACACTGTTAGATGACAAAAACAACAACAGCAATGACAATAGGGTCAACAGAAGTTAGTTGGTAAAGACGTTAATGTCTAAAACAGGAAAATACATCACTCTACCCCCAGCAAATTATCAACATCGAAATCATTATGCCTGTGCGTTCACTTTCCATCGAAACAACAAAGAAAACAAATCCCAATTGACAGGTAAAATATAGTATGTGACTTGGTTCCCTCTCCCTGCCGCTTGGCGATACTAGTATCGTATCGTCAAGGTGAAACACACCACAACCAACAACACCTGTGGCTGCTTGCTGTTGTTTGCAGGACTTTAGTCATGTCACAGAGACACATAAACGTTGTTGCTCCTGTAGGATTAACAATTACATGCTCTAATGCGTAAGTGTCAAAAGAATACAAATTAAAACAAAAGTTACGCCAACTGCTGCAAACGCCGAGCACGAGTCAATAAAACTGAGCAAAAGTAGAGTGAAAAACCACAGGAAATCATAGGGCGGCAGATGACGACATTCATTGGCCCACCAATAACTGTTCTCGATGTTAGATAAAATGTTTGCCACTTAACGAGAATATTTTGAAGCTTTTAGTAATATTAACAACACAAAAAGTTTTATAGCCATCACTGACAACTAAGGCATAACCAAAAGTATTCGAGGGGGCGGAAGTTGGGAAGGAGTGGATGGCGGTAGAAAGATTTCGCGAAGGATAATCTAAAGAAAACTATTAAACCACCAAGTCATTGGTTATAAAAATACCACAACGAAACCAAACCCCAACCCATCACATCACACCATTACAATATCAGGTGCCAGCCACTGGCCGGCCCTCACTAACTCCTATTTTAATGTCGAGGTAATTTTCGAGATTTTCTGTTGAATCACGAACACCTGATGTCTTCATAAACCGAAGAATATTTTTAGATGTACAGCGGCAGGACATCATCCAGGACTTAAAGCAGCACAAAAAAGCACACTCATTGCTTAGTATTAAACGCACACACACAAACACAAACACGAAAGCTCTGTATTGATTTGTTTTTATTCGTCCTGTATTCTCGTATTATAATTGTACAGTGACTATGCTAATTCTTGGGGTTAAAATGGTCATTCAGTCGTTGAGACATATTAAAAGTTTAAATTCTGAAAAGGTCATCTGTATTTGTTAATTACTTTTGAATTGAATATCACTTAAGGCCCAAGGCATCTTTAACCTAAATATGTTTTAAAATGTTGTAAGCTGATTCAACATGGTCTTCGCACAATGGTTTAAAAAAAAAATTTTATACACACATTAAAGTATTTTTCATTGCGGAAATTCTGTGAACTACATACGCAACGAAAAACACCTTTAGAGACCGTGTGGTGCAAAACTATTTGTGGTTGACCACAAAAGTTTATAGTAGTCCCGCAAAAAAAAAATTTTGGTTAAAGTCAATTCTTTTTATCTTTTAATAATTTACTTTTACGACAAATAAAGAAAGTTGCAGTAGACACATATGAAACAATCAGCAGCAAAAGCCACATGCCACATGATTAGACCGGGTCACGAAAAAAATTTCCCAAAGTCGAGGGCAAATATTAAAGATCACCTCAAGACAATTTAAAAAAAATCCTTTCCGAGCCCTTTAAAAACAGACAAAATTGATTAATTGAATTTTTTTAGTGTAGGTTAGTAGCTTGTGGCTCGATCGTAACATATAGTACATCGTTGTATAGGTCTCGACGAGTGCATTTGTCCTATAGATGTCGCTGACGTACGACATTACTTTGTAATTTAGGCCTCATTTTATGCAGTTTCTTTCCCTACAATTGAAAAATATTTATTTCTGCGATTTAAGCCCTTTAAAAACCAAGAACAGTTTGCTTTGGAAGTCTACAGTTGTATTCAAAACCAAAAAAGTTACGTATGACAAGATGTACTTACAGCATTAAAAGAAATATTTGTTCATGTTGTTTGCATTATTACCGCTAATTATTGCATACTTTTTGGCGCTATCGAAACAATTTTTAAATTCAAATTATTGCATACTTTTGAGCGGAAATTATTGCGCACTTTTTAGCGCTATCGACAATTTTTTTTACTATTTTCCTGGGATAATTCAATAATAGCGCAATAATTCGCGCTAAAAAGTATGCAATAATTTGTATTTAAAAATTGTTTCGATAGTGCCAAAAAGTATGCAATAATTTGCGGTACTAATGCAAAGAACATGCAAAAAAAATATTTGTATTAAAGCTGCAAATAAATCTTTTCATACGTAACTTTTTTGTTTCTAAATAACACAGTATTCTTCCACAGCAAAATGGTCTTGGTGTTTAGAGGGTTTTAATCTTAGAAAAAAATATTTTTAAATTTTAGGGGTAGAAACTGCATTAAATGAGGCCTTCATTAGAAAATGATATCGTCCGTCAGCGACATGCATATGACAAATGTAGTACTCGTCAAGGCCTATACAACAATGTCTTGCATGTTACAATCGACCCACAAACAAACAAAAAATACGATAAAAAAAAACATGTTGGCTGTTTTCACGGCTCGGAAAGGAAAAAAACTTTTTTTTAGTTATCGTACTGTGTGGAAAGTTCCTGCGACATTTTCGATAATCGTGTCAGAGTTAGCAAAAGTGTGGAGAGACCACTTTTCAACACTACTCCACTCAGATTCTTCCACTGAAGATCGGGAGGTAATGATAGTAGAAGATAGAAGATAGAAGATAGAATTATTGAAAACCTGATTGGACCTTATCAGTGTGGTTTTAGACCAGGCAAGTCCACGACTGACCAAATATTCACGCTACGCCAAATCCTGGAACAGATCCACGAAAAGAAAATCGATATATACCACCTTTTTGTCGATTACAAAGCCGTTTTCGATACCCCCACACTGGGAAAATAGTAGGAAGCTATGTCTGAACTTGGGATTCCGGCAACACTGATCCGCGTCTGTAGAATGACGATGACCAACACCAAATCAACAGTGAAAGTGGGGAAAGACCTCACTGAACCATTCCGTACCAAGCGAGGACTGAGACAAGGCGACACACTTTCGTGCAGTCTCTTCAACATCTTAATGGAGACAATAATGAGAAAGGCTGCAGCAAATACGAACAAGACCATTAACATAAAAAGTCATATGTTGTTGGCATATGCTGATGACATAGACATCATTGGGAGAAATTTGCGAGAGGTTACTGCAGTATTTTCAAGAATCAAAAAAGAATCAGCGAAGGTGGGTCTTGCTGTTAATGAGTGCAAGACAAAATTGATGGTGTCAACGACTAGATAAAACTCTAGACTTGATCTGCACTTGAACGTTGACAACCGATTTAATTTTGAAGTGGTAGATGAATTCATTTAACTTGGATCCGCCGTGAACAAGGAGTACAACGTCAGCCTGGAGATAAATAGGAGAATTGTGCTTGCAAATAGATGCTATTTTTGGCTCAGCAAGCAGTTTAGGAACGGGCGTGCAACAGTCCACCTATATCAGACTCTTATTTTACCTGTCTTGACATATGGCTCGCAAGCGGATGAAAAACACTTGGGAGGATAAAATAAATAAATGGTTTCCCGTTACATCCCATGAAGGGATTAGGGAGAGCTTCTCACAAACCAGTGAGCTGTGCGTGTTCTAGTTTTACACGCACTGATTGGGACCTACAGTTTTACACCGGTTTCAAACTGTATTTATACGAGAGAAACGGAGTAAACGGGAGAAAAAACGGCGAGTTAAATGAAATCAGCTATATATACTCGTTCAAACAAAGTTATTACGCAAAAATGCCCCTTGTCTATAAAATAAGTCATATTTAATTTTTGAAATTCTGTAAACTACAAATGCAGAGACAGAGACGCTGAGAGTTTACATATAGATTACACCATATCTTGAATTGGTTCTACCCTAGCCATAAAAGGTACATATTGAACTATACTAGTTCAAAACCGTACCAAGCAGGGCACCCAGTGTGTAAACCGAATTCGAGTACACTGAATCCAGTGGTGCTAACCGTTTTTGTTCGAGATATTTGAGATCGAAAATTATTGTTACAAGTCGTAAAAACACTTTTCATGAAATTTTCCATGACTTTTTCACAGAGATGTGGCTGTATCTCACCGATGACGCGTTTGATCTCGGATTTGAGATCAGGAATTGTTTCTGGATTATTCGCATAAACCCGAGATTTCACAAAACCCCAAAGAAAGAAATCACACAGCGTTAAATCGTATGATTTTGGTGGCCAGTTGACATCAGAATTTCTTGAGATAATTTGTGGCAGGTGGCGCCGTCTTGCTGAAACCACATGTTGTCCAGATCCATGCGGTCCAGTTGAGGCCACAATAACTCCGTTATCATGTTCATTTAACGAATGCCGTTCACAGTCACTGCGTATTTCGAACTCATCTTCAAAAAGTAAGTCCCAATCACGGGGCCTGCCCAAAATTCGCACCAGACTGTTGGTCGTTATAGGCGCATTAATTTTGCTCCTTTAGTCATTGACCGAATTGGCGGCGCTTTCCCTGGTCTGCTGGCTTGAGATTCTGAGTAAGATGCAGTTTGTACGCATGAAAGTGCGTAGTGGTGCTTCGTGAAATTTTAAGTTTTTGAGAACGATGCGGAATTGATGTTTTCGGGTTTTCGGCGACAGTTTCGTTTACAGTAGCAATGTTTCCAAGAGACCGACCGGTACATTGACGCACAGGATTCTTATTGTCCATAACCGACCCAGTTCTTAAAATTTGTTTACCACTCTTCGAATGGTTGACACATTAGGTGCACTTTCGCCACTGAAATTTCTTCGAAGATTGCGAGCGGTCTCAGCATAACTTTCCACATTTTTTGCACCACCGACGGCCAACACGATAACTGCCGGATTAGATTTTTGAACTATTATGATGGTTTCATACCAATTATTTTTTTTTAATTTTTTACTCAGAGGCTGCGATTTAGAGCTAATTTTTATACATACATATGACCACGTTACTCGAGAACGCCTCATCCAATTTTGCTTAATTAAATGTAGAAATATTTAGAATTACAATACCTTGAATCTATTTCCACACTATTTCTCAAAGTAATCAAGAGTTCCGCAGTTATAAATACATTTGTGGAGAAACAAAATTATTTTTTGCTTAACAAATTTAAATTTTGTATTTTTAAAAAATTTTAAAAATCCGAAATGCAAAACAGTGTCGAGTGTCATTACTTTCACGTAAGTCAGATAACCTACGAACAAAATGAGACTATCGTAGTGGTGTAATACTTTCTTCCGTTAGATTTGGACATTTTAGCACCGGAGTAATGTCTGGTTGAGGTACTGGTAGCTGAGCAGACGCAACAATTTTGTAACCTGTAGCCGTTTGATGTAGTTTGTCAAATTTATTTGTACATGCGTAACAGTTATCAGTACTATGGCCTGTGGATCTATCCATATCATATCGTCCAACTACGGCTCTCCAGCGCGAAATTTTTGATGATCGAATAGTATCGCACTTTTCTCATTTTAACTAGCCACCGCATTCGCGCGATGTACAGGCTCCCGATTTTTTCCTTTGGGCTACCTAAAGGGTAAGATGTATGCGAATAAGCCAAGAAGCGGCTAACAGCTTACGGTCAATATCCGAGAAGAATTTAAGGCACTGGGATCTGAAGTTATAAGAAAAAAGCACCTCAGGTCGAAGGAAATAATAGGCTCTTGTACATGAGATCCTGACTTTGATCCCTGCTCTGGCCACTTTCAATTTCTTTCGGCGGCGATCACCTCGCAAAGTGACGGCGACACTATCGCGTATTTAGCCATGAACAAGCTTCTCAAAATACCATTCGGAACCGGTGTAAACCCGTAGGTCCCAATCAATGAGTGAAAAATTAGAAGGCGCACAGCTAACTGGCTCTGAAAAGCTCTGCCCAATTCCTTCATGGATGTAATGGGAAACCATTCATTTATTTTATTTGAAAGATATCTCCAAACATAAGGTGAATATATTTGAAAAACTATAAACTACAATTTATTAAACGCCAACGTGTTAAATAAAATTAGAAAGAAAAAGGTTATTCATTAACTAACTCATAACGATACTTATGCCCCACCCTGTATATTGAAGAAACTGCGTCCACAAAACATTTTCATTTACGATTCGAAATACCGATGTTTTACTGCTTTTATAATTTACAGTGGTCATTGCGAAAGTGGCGACTACAATGGTTGCTCCGACATGTCAGCCGTATAATATCAGAAACCAGGGGTGTGGTGCCGGAGTTACAGTTGAAGTTTAAGAGCCGGAGTTCAGCAAATTGACCCGAAGTCGGAATAGGTGTTGGAGTTGATTCTTTTCAAACCCGACTCAAACCAGTCGCTAAAAGAGTTCCTAAAAATTAACAAAGTTGAAGCTGGTGAAGGATAACAATACTAACTCGAAGTCTATCACAGACATTAGTTAGCGTGGAATCACCGAATCCACTAAATGCTATATTTTGCTACCGATGTGAGAGAGGGTTAACAAATGAGTCATGGCGATCTTTAAACTGAAAACTGTTTTTCTATGTTGACTTTACTCTTCTTGTCGTCACTATATAATTAACAGTTCTACTAGATCTACTACTAGCTCTCGGAAAACGTTTACAGATTAACATGAACTTTTTCTGGGAACAGACGAGCTTTCATTTAATATTTCCTGCAAGATAACGAGGAAAATACAAAATTGATGTTTTCGACACCCTATCATGCGATCTCTTTAACATATTATTTGAGATCATTATGAGAGACGCTGCAGTCAACATGAATTAAACGATCAACAGCAAGAGTCATATGCTGATAATTTAGACATCATTGGGAGAAATCTGCGAGAAGATACTGCAGTATTTTCAAGAATTGAGAAGAAATCAATAAAAGTGCGTTTGGCGCTAAATGAGGACAAAGCAAAAGTAATGGTTACGACAAGCAATTGGTTAAAAGAGTGAACGTCAATAACCGTTATAATTTCGAGATAGTGGACGAATTAATATACCTCGGAACTGCCGTGAACAGAAGCAATAACGTCAGCCTGAAAATGAAACGGAGAACTGTTGTTGCAAACTAGTGTTATTTCGGGATAAGCAAGCACTTCAGAGATAAGAGACGCTCTCTCGAAAAATGCAGATCCAACTATATCAGACTGTTATACAACCTGTCTTGCTTTATGTCGCAGAATCCTGGTTCATATCGCACGCTGATGAAACGTCACTGGGAGCCTTCGAGAGAACAGAGGTCCGCAATGGTCCTATAACAAAAAACAGCGAGTATCGACGATGGAGGATCCACGAGCTGTATAATCTGTATCCCGATATCGACGTAGTTATGCGTATCAAAATTGCGCGTTTACACTGGCTGGGCCATGTCAGTAGAATGGATTAGAATGAACCAGTGTGAAAGGGCATCGAAAATAGGACTAGCTTGATGTTACCAACAGGAAGAGAAATACTGAAGATCGAGCCAGTTGGAAAAACATTTTGTCCTCATTTTGGTTCTTGACCCTTCTGGGTTGGTGAGGCCACCTAAGTAAGTAAGTTATTAAATTAATAGATTGAAAAATTTTTATAGTTTAAATTATTATCTTCATCGTCATTACTATCTTCATATATATGCTCAATACAAACCGTTCGAAATCGGTGTGTGACTGTAGCTCCCAATCAGTGTGTGTTAAACTGGAAAGATCCCACTAACTGCCCTTATGGAATGTAATGAAAAACTATTTATTTAATGTATCTTCATAATTGGAATTGTACGAAACCAGACACAGAGAAAGTTGGACATCGGAAAGCTGTAATTACCAGAGGCAGCCACAGCCTACTCCAGGAAGCTCTCGCAACTTTTGGTACACAAACCACATCCTTCCGATGACGATGCCGATGCTCAGTGGGACCCCATTTTCGACTCTATAAAAACTGCCGCAACAACCATACCTGGCTTCGAAAAACCGCTTCGCAATAAACCATGGTACGATAACGAGTGTCGCATTGCAAATGATGCAAACAACGCTGCACGCATGGCAATGCTTCAGTCAATTGCAACGCGAGCTGCAACTGAGCGGTATAGGGAGAAAAGAAAGGAGGTAAACCGTCTCTTTAGGCGTAAGAAACGGAAGTGGAGAAAGCGCGAGAGTAAGAAAATTGAGACATACAGAAGGAAGAACGAAGCCCGAAGAATCTACCAAAAAGTCAACAACAGAACTAATGGACATGGTTCACGGCCCCCTATATGTAAAGACAAGAACAGAAACCTCATCTCAGATGTGCAGAGCATGTTGGGAATATGGAGAGATCATTTCTCCGCGCTACTGGTACCTGAGATATCCAATGACGGTGGGACAATCGATCACAATATGGACGACGACGTCGATTGCCCCCCCTCCTAACCAAAACGAGGTCAGAACAGCTATTGCCCGGCTTAAGAACAACAAAGCCGCAGGAGCCGATGGATTACCGGCAGACCTGTTTAAGGCTGGCGGCGATAAGCTGAAAAGGTGCATACATCAGCTCATTAGCAAAATTTGGTTAGATGAATGCATGCCCGGCGATTGGAGTCTCAGTGTACTCTGTACCATATTTAAAATGGGTGACCCGAGTCTCTGTGCCAACTACCGTGGAATAAGCCTTTTATTAATAGCATATAAGGTTCTATCAAGTATAATGAGCGAAAGACTAAAACCAATTATCGCTGACCTGATTGGACCATACCAGTGTGGCTTTAGGCCTGGAATATCGACATCTGGCGGGATTTTCATGCTACGCCAAATCCTGGAGAACAACCATGAAAAACAAATCGACACCTACCATATATTTGTCGATTATAAGGCGGCCTTCGATAGCCCGATACGGGAGAAACTCTACGAAGAAATGTTTGAGCTTGGTCTTCCTGCAAAATTCATACGCATTTGCAGGATGATCTTGACGAACACCAAACCTGGTAAGGATCTTACCGAACCTTTTGAAAGTAACCAAGGCCTCAGGCAAGGCGACACCCTATCGTGCGATCTCTTTAACATCTTAATGGAGTTCATTATGAGAAAAGCTGCAGTCAACATGAATAAAACCATCAGCAGCAAAAGTAACATGCTGCTCGCGTCTGCTGATGATATAAAGGGGTTTTCAATAAGAGCGCTACAAAAGCTACAAAATAAAACAAAACCGGATACCAATGAAATTCTTTATTCCTGTGATAGTACGTTCGATGCCATCATGTTTGGAACTCGATTTCTTTTGCATGGCCACCACGGGCATGATTGCATAAGTCCAGACGCTGAACCCAATTTTCGACGGTTTTCAAGCATAAATCGGCCGATACTACTGCAATTTCACGTTCGATATTCGTACGAAGTTCATAAATCGTCGCTGGCTTGTTGGCATATACCATAGACTTGACGTAGCCCCACAGGAAATAATCTAACGGCGTCAAATCGCACGACCGAGGCGGCCAATCGACTGGACCATTTCCTGAGATAACACGTTCACCAAACTTGGTTTCCAATAAATTGATTGTGGCATTCGCTGTGTGGCTTGTGGCGCCGTCCTGTTGGAACCACATGTCCTCCAAGTCCATATTATCCAATTGGGGCCAAAAATATTCGGTTATCATTGAACGGTAGCGATTCGCATTCACAGTAATGTGCCGGTCTTGACCATCACGGAAGAAGTACGGCCCAATGACGCCGCCGGCCCATAAACCGCACCAAACCGTAATTTTTTCGGGATGCAATGATGACTCATAGATTACGTGTGGATTGCTGTCTGACCAATAACGCATATTTTGCTTATTGACGAAGCCATTCAGCCAGAAATGAGCTTCATCGCTGAAGATGATTTTCCGATGAAAATCCGAATTATTTTCAAGTTGTTGCTCAGCCCAATTCACGAACATACGACGCAGTTCTTGCGTCAATTTGATCTTGTAAGGATGTAGGCCAAGATCTTTTCGCAAAATTCGCCACATTCACATCTCTGTGAATGTCCAACGCTTGGGAACGACGTGTGAGAGACACACTTGAGCCTCAGCGGCTGCAATATTCTCGACACTACCGGCATTGCATTGTCTCACTGGCACGGGAACATTTTGTACTGTGCCTGTGGATTCAAATTTTTCCACTAGACGCTCAACTGTTGCTCTGGTAGGACGATTATGACGACCATAAATTGGACGTAGCGCCCTTAAAGTTGAGGCCACTGACTCCAAATTTCTGTAGTAAATTTTAATAATTTCGACTCGTTGTTGGCTCGTATATCTTTCCATGATGAAATGGCAAACCTTACTGAAGAGAAATGTCAAAAGAGCGGGAAAAAATATGGCGTCGTTTGCTGTCCCTATCGATTTACTCTGTTAAAAAACCCCTTTAGATATCATTGGGCGGACCACAGTTAGAGAAGTTACTGCGGTTTTTACGAGAATTAGGAACGAGTCAGCAAAAGTGCGTCTACCGGTAAATGAGGACAAGTCAAAATTAACGGAGCATTGTGCTTGCGAATAAATGTTATTTTGGGCTAAGCAAGCACTTTAGAGATAAAGCGCTCTCTCGAGTAACAAAAGTCCAGCTGTACCAGACTCTCATTCAACCTGTCTTTCTTTATGGCGCAGAATCCTGGGTCTTATCGCAAGCAGACAAAACATCTCTAGAGGTCTTCGAGAGAAAAATACTCCGACAAATGTATGGGCCTATAGTGCTCAACGACGAGTATCGGCGACGCATGAACCATGAGCTTTACGAGCTTAATCCCGACATTGGCATAGTTAAGCGGATCAAAATAACACGATTGCGCTGGCTAGGCCATGTCAGTAGAATGGATGAAGACGAGCCAGCACGAAGGGTTTTCGAAACCGAACTCGAAGGAAGACGAACAATAGGAAGACCAAGACTCCGCTAGAACGATAAGGTTGACGAAGCCCTGCGTAAACTTGGTATTGCCAACTGCGTACACTTGGTATTCTCTGACCCCCGGGGTTGGCCGAGACCGGATAAGTAAGTAAGTAATTGGTATCGTTAAACAGATAAAATATTTAAATAGGATTAGTTTATTTGCGGAATTGGAGTCGGGTTTCAGCATCTACATGTCCACAAACACAACGAAATTTATTTATGTTTGTTATAAATATTTGTGATTCCCACGAGTGTATAGTGGGAATATCTTCATATTCCATATCTTCCAGTAGAAAGACAAAGGCATGTCTGTAACTCACTAAGGCGGTCAGGCCAGTTATGATATTCTGTAAAAATTACAATAACTCCACTTTAGCTCTAAATGCGTTGATGAGCATTCCTGGTCACAACCCTTAAGGATAAAAACAATTAAAACAGATAATTTTCAAAGGGAAAACATTTCTACTTTCGCTCAATCATTTTTCCATTACCTTTCCTTCACGCAGCATTTCCTCTACATTTTTTAGATGGTTAGACCAACTTTGCTTCTGGGTTTTAGGATTTTTGTTGTTGTAATTGTTTAATATTCCACGAACACCTGTTTTCCTTACCTCAAAACAGCGTCTGTTGCCGTCGACGCTCTCTCCCTCTCTTTAGACTCATTTGACTAAAATCCGTCATTGCCGGTCCGGAATTTTGCGGCGTTGGCGTTAAGTGCGTATATTTACGAGTAGTAATAATTTATGATTGTTTTCCTTTTTCCACAGTTTTCGCAATTGGTTTTATGTACATAAAAACAAAAAAAAATATGATGCTGGCTTGAAATACTTGTTGGTTTTTCTAAAAGTTCCTGGCCCCTTCTGCGTGTACGTCAGTGTTTGGGCTACAAAAACCGGAATGCACGTGGTGGTGGCCTAGGGGTAATATTTTGAACTTAATAAGCTTTTTAACGCACATTGCAAAGTTTTTGATGAATTTTATCCATAACCGCCATGGATGAGTTCGTTCAACAATTTAAAGATTGTTTTCTGACACCTGTTAATAGTTTAATGGATATTTCTCAATGTTCCTTTTACAAAGTGCAAAATCACTTGTTGGGTTGGTTGGTGTTTGTGTGGCGTTGTAGACACTTGTGCACAATAAATATGAATTATGGAAGGCGGGAGCACGTGTTGAATTACGATACCATATGGTGTCCGCTTTGGAAAGTACAATGACCAATTGTGGTATTTGAAGAAATATAATTCGAATTCAAAGGGAATATTTGAAACAGAATGTACAAGCAAATACTTGTTGTATTCACTAAAGCAGAAATATTTGAATTAAATTACAAATACATTTAACTAATACATTTTCAATGTTATATGCAAAGGTTTTATGGAACGATTGGAAAAAATTCAAAATTCTAAGTAAAATCACAAATCTGGTTCCTTGTTTCCTAACAAAGAGATGAGCAGTTAATTTAAAGGATTTGTTTTATAAGTAAAAGGAGTTAGAGTAAAGAGAGAAACAGCAATTGATATCTTTATCGATCACATAACGACGCACTGTGTTGCCGAGGGAAAAAACACGGTACTATCACAACTTTTAAGGTATTGTTCTAATCATTTCGGAATGTACTCGACAATTCCATAATCTGTAATTTTTTATTGTTTGGATGCAAATATAAAGTGTGTTCGGAGCTTGTCGCAAATATAATATACTTGTGTCCAAACACATTTTGTTTGCTGTTCAATATTACATGTTTGAGACACAATGATTAATATGTTATAACCTATGTGTTTGCGACCCAAATATATCTGTGCTTGTGATACAAATACAGCTGTGTTTGGTGAACTGTTTATGCTCTCTCGAGAGCAAGATAATAAAAGAGGGACAACGATAGAGTCTATCTTGTAAGTGTGTATCTGTATTTTTGCATTATTCTCTCAGTCAGTGATTCATAAATGTTCCTAAATTTGCGTGTAAATTGCAGACGAAGTTATTAATTCTTATTTTGGCTGATGCATTGCGTTTTAGTTTCATGTATTCAGTCGTCAATGGCTCATCGAACAGAGGATATCAAAAGCGCTTGATCAGTGAAATAAGAATAAATTAAGGCCCGGACGTTTAAATGGTTTGTGATCTTTCTTTGGTTTTTCGTACATATGTACTTGTGCTACCAAATCGAGAAACGATTTTGACGAAAGAATCTGGAATGGACAACAACGTGAAGCCCTTTTTCTATCCGAGCCTTTACTCAGAACATCGGAACGGTGGACCATTTGTGAAATATAACAAAAAACACAAGTAATTAATACACGCCCGCTTTGCCTGAACTAGATTTGTATATAAGTATATTTTGTTTGTGTACCAACGCATAGTGATAACCAACGCATAGCTGAAATCTTCTGAAAACAAAATCGTGAGAGACAACAAAGAAAGGAGAAGCAATCAGATTCTCATTTCATGAAAAAAATACAACTCTTAATTTTTTTGTACTAATTATTTATAAGTGTGGATTTATTGAGACAAATTAATTATAATAAATAATACATATACATTGAAATCAAAGAATACTTCGTATCTAAATATTATTATGTGTGGGAGGAAACACGTATATGTTTCCACGTAAGTATATGGAAGTTTGGGGGAAACACGTGAATGTTTCCACGTACGTGTATGGATGTTTTGGATGAAGAACGTGTCAACGTAATATCGTGCATGTTTGCCAGTAAACATGCTACTGTTTGCATTTAAATACAAGTGACTTTGGGACTTGCAAACAAATTAATGTTTGAAGTGTGTTTCAAACATACACATAGTTCCTGAAGAATATGTTTGTTAGAATATGTTACAGATGCAATTTTGTTCAGCGTGGAGTCTGGCTTGAAGAATATTGCATTCAGAACCAACTTGTGTCAAAACACATTATGCTACAGGGTGTCAAAGTATACCACTTTTGTACGATTACAAAGATTCTTTACTTTTGTGAATCTACTATTATTAGATATTCTACTAAATTATTAGACATTCTCTATCAAAGTTTACAATTTTAAATTTTTACAGACTTGTATATATGCAAATTCAAGATGATCGATTCTCGTCTGCGAAATCGTTTAGTAAAATCTATTACACAATAAATTGGCAGATAATTTGGATATTTTGCCGTTTACGTTGGTGCAGTTTTCTTGACCTTGTTTCAAAAAAGGACAAAAAGGACGTCTCGAAATAAAGATAGAGAATTTTCGTCTATGACCACCCATAATGAAATTTAATGAGGAATAAATTCGTGGAACATTTTGAATCCGTAGCTGGTCATTTTAGTACTTTTTGAACAAAGGACGAAAAGGACCCTTTAAACTTCGAAATAGAGCATTTGAATAGTGTGCGAAAATAATGCCTGTCAAATTTCACTGAAGATAGGTTGACACAAGAATTCGCTCTATTGAATATTTATACTCGATTTTTAAATTTATGTCGGACAGTATCGGATAAAAAATTCAAACTTGCCACGCCCATAAAAAAGTGTAGCTACACAGCGGTCTAAATTTTTGGGGTTGGACTATACTCACCTAGTGTGATCATTTGGCGCAGGAATCGTCCACCCCCAAAATTTGGTGTTGCACAGTGTAATATAAATATAGCAACGCGAAGCAAAAGCCACACAAGAAAATGGAATAGGCAGAAGGTGGGTTTGAAATGAGGACAAGTCAAACCAAGAACAGAAGTTTTACCCGAATGCAGCAACATGTGAATGTCAAACACCGTATATTTTTTTAATTGTCAAATTCATTTCATCAATTAAAGGAAAAAATCTTCAATTTGATGATCGTGCGTGTCTTCACGTTTTTCACCTTTATTGAATAGATGATCTTTTTCACAACAATCCTCATCACTGGAATTTGGAATATATATGGACGTAGTATTGAAAAAATAAGGTGAAAAACAAGTAGTAGATAATATATAGATATACATATAATCGAAAATAGTTCAATGAACAGAAAACATTATACACGCTATGGTTATTTTTTATATGGTCTTATACCCAGCTCCAGCGGATTTTTTCCGATGAAAAATAGACCAAAGTGTTTGGCTACTCATTAAGAAACAATTTGCATCAAAATGATCACCAATTTACAAAAAAATGATGGCAAACTTACTAATTGACGAAAAATGTACAGCAAACTGATGATCAATTTACATCAAATTAGTGAAAAATTTACTTCAAGTTGATGACTAACTTACATTAAATAGAAGTAACATTGTCGTTGAATCATCGTAAACTATTGATTAAATATAGACCGATGAAATGGTCTTCATCAATTCAATGAAATGTGTCGTAGGTTGGAAAATGAGGAAATAATTCCCCATCAATTTTCCTTTCAGTATATAAACGCAGTGCACTGTACTGGGCCTAAAAAAAATATGAAATAGTGTTTGTTGCTTTTTGACTTAAACCTTCTGATATCATAAGTAGAAGTTTATTCTGCATACGGATTGTTCGAACGAAAAATGAATTGTCTCCGAAAGCCGTCGTTCGATCCACTGGCCAACTGACAACAAACAGATGTAAATCTCCGGAACACTCTAAATATTCCAACCTCTGGAATTATTTCCATGGAAATATTGAGAAATACCGAGTTGTTTGAACCGTATCGCCCTCCTCTGGATACGGTACAGAAGCTCCAAGGTGGATATAATAGCTCCCTTTTGAACGCTGTCCAGAAGCTTCATCGTGAAAATCATCGCTCCCCTTTTGACTTGGTCTGGAAGCACCAAGCTGAACTTAGTGGCATATCTCTAATGTGAGAGATTTATTCTAACTTTGCCCCATGTAGATATTAAGAAGATCACATGGAGTAAATAATCTCCTGCACCTCTGTAAAAAGCCCAAACACTAGAAAATTTCTTTCGATATCATAAATACGGGCTTAATCCGTGCCCGTCGGTGGTGCAATGGTTATTGCGCGCGCCTCTTGTACATGAGATCCTGTGTTCGATTCCTGGTCTGATCACTTTAAATTTCTTTTGGCGCCGGTCACTTCGCAGAGTGACGGCGACACTCTCGAGTATTCAGCCATGAAAAAGCTTTTCAAAAATACCGTTCGGAACCGGTGTAAAACTGTAGGTCCCAATCTGCAAGTATAAAACTAGAAAGCGCCCAGCTCACTTGTTGTGAGAAGTTCTCCCCAATTCCTGTAGGAGATGTAATGGGAAACCATTTTTTTTAATCCAGCGGACCTCACAGGTGCCTACACGAACATCAAGTGCATCCAATTCTTCATTATCTTCATCATTTATAGAAACTCACGAGAGATACGAGTCAATTGTGCACTTGTGCGAAAGTACATAACACTGTGCCTCACGTGTATGAAACTTGACCGCACTAAGTATTCAAATGCATTTCCTGGTTATCAGTCATCATCTGACTTCTGTCTTGCATCTCGGAAGGACCCAAACGAGTATTGCTGTCATCTGCAAAAAAGTAAATGGGATTGGTAGGCCGACCAATTAGGTCGTTGATGAACATGAGAAAAAGAGATGGATAGGGGTCAGATCTTATACTCTTTGGATGAGATGCCATCTATTACAACGTGTTTATCACGATCCCCAAGAAGGCTCCCACTAATTCAATAGAAGTTACTACCTAAGGCAAAAGCTGTGGGCGTCCCGGACTCTATCGAACGATTCGGAAATATTCGTAATCTAATCAAGTCAATGTAGGGATTGACTCCATTTTTCAGCAGATCAATTATAGAACAGTTGTGTCGGAAGTAATACTGACGAAACATAGTATACTGCTGAATTGCAGATACATAACCATCTGATTGTTAACCATGGTGTTCGTTACCTTTCAGACCTCAGAGTTTGTTAGTATTGGAGGGATATTTTTGTGGATTTAAGAAGCATTTCAGAGTTAAAGTTCTCCCTTAAGCAACAAAAACGCAGCTTTATGAGAATATTATGTTACCTGGAACAGAAGAGCTAGCAAGCAGAGGAGTTAGCATTGTAAATTTTCAAGAATGCTGAGAAAGTTTTATGTAATCGATAACGGTGGGTAGATACCTCGAATAAACCGCAACCTCTATAACCTTCGTCCTACCAGCGACGTAGTTAAGCAAACCGAAATAGAGCTACTCCATAAGATATATGGAGTAGACATACTGAGACAGTGCCGTATGCAGGATTTTATTTCAGGGGCCCAGCTTGATATTTAGGTTGAAAAATAGCACTAAATTCAAAAATCACCCATTAAATAAATTATTTCGGGGGGTCCCGAGGCCACCGCCCTGCGTACGACCCATTACTGAGACATACTGTCTCCATAAGACAGTATAATGGATTCAGATAGAGCAGTGGGAAATGTATCCGAAGTAGTACTCGAATATATTTTGACCATATCCCTCTCAAGGAAAGCGTCATATTACCAATTGGATGACAAAATGTAAAAGGTCAGCCCGGTTGGAAAAATATGTTATCTTTGTTATGTAAGACCCCAACCCACAAGGGTTGTAAATGATAAATAAAATCTTTAAATAGTCAAATACCTCAACGATTTCACCGCAGTAATCCTTGTCACGTTCATAACAAACTTGACCAAGTCTCGAAATACCCTGCTACGTTACAGCGCTGGCAATGAGCTTCACTTTATTGATTTTTAAACCAATTGAAAAAACAAAATCTCTTTTCCATTATTCTTCATGTGCAATCAAATAACTTCAGATGTTTGTGTCCTTTTAACTTCGAATCATTTTCCCTTTTTAATATCTTAACATTGCAATAAAGTTCAGAAAAGTGTAGGGCCGCATTGGTAATTCACTCAAAAAAAAAAAAGTTTGCTATTAACAGCAAATAATGTTTGAAATGTACTGTCATAACAGTTTTCATTTAGAATGTGTTTTGCTGAAACGTTAACAGCTTTCTGCAAATATTTTATGTTAATAAAAACAAAAACAATAGAAATATGTAAATAAAAATCAAGGGTTAATCCACTATTTATGTGTTCCCTGTTTCGGTGGCATTATTATGATATTGAAATTTTCTAAAAGTTGAATTGTTTTCAAAAATTTGAACTTTTGGATAACTTGTTTCAACTGGGATTTTCGATCCAATGAAACAGGGTTTTCTGGTTTTACCTCAATTCTTTGCTATCGATCTATTTATTAATAATAAGTCAAAGCTAAACGTTTAGTGTACATGTATTTGCTACATCCACCTTTGATACGTGACAAGCTAACATTGAAATTTCAATGAACAGTTTGTGGTGTATATTGCAGATTTGCTGCTATACATGTTGTCAGATTGGTGATGCTAAAAATTGTTGTAAATAACGTCTATTTGAAGTGTCGAAAGATGCATTCAAGTGTAGGGGCTTTTTAAAACGGTGCAAGAAATGCTTCATTCCATCTGATCTTCTTAATATCTACACCACCTACATCAGTCCAAAGATGGGTTATAACTTCCATATATGGGCAAGTGGTCCTAGGACATCTTTGGAGCTTCTCGACCGTATCCCGAGGAGAGCGACGGTGTTCATAGGGGAGAGTAGGGTATCCAACTCTATTGCATCCTTTGAGCATCGTCGAAATGTGGGTTGCGTGTCGCTGTTCTATCGATATTTCCACGATATGTGTTCCTCGGACGTGCCAGACGTGAGGATATTTAACCGAAGTACCCGGCTTTTCACGAACTCTCATCCGTTTTCTATCGAGTGGCCGGTTGTCCGCACTACACACCATAGAGAAAATTCGTTCTTCAGCCGTACAGTCCGTATGTGGAATAAGCTTCCGGCCAGTCTATTTCTCACCAATTGTGACATACTAAGATTCAAGGCAAATATCAACAGACACTACTCCCTCTTTCCACCATCCACTACCGAAATTTTCCTTCACCAACATAATGCACTGCATTTATAGGGGGCATCCCCTGAGTGTTGGTTTGATAAAAAAAAGTGCACCTCAAGCGCTATCAGCAGGCATATATTTGGTGCGTGGTTGAAGCCCCATTTGGCCACAGTGTTGTACGCGAAAATTATGTACTTTGCAACATATTTTTGAATTACTATGGCAAAAATATAATTTCCGAATACATAAAAAAAAAATGGTCTCCCATTACATCCCATGAAGAAATTGGGGAGAGCTTCTCACAACCAGTGAGCTGTGCGCTTTATAGTTTTATACTCACTGATTGGGACCTACAGTTTTACACCGGTTCCGAACGGTATTTTGAGAAGCTTTTTCATGGCTAAGTACTCGATAGTGTCGCCGTCACTAAACGAGGTGACCGTCGTCGAAAGAAATTTAAGGTGGTCAGAACAGGGATTGAACCCACGATCTCATGCACAAGAGGCGCGAACACTAACCATAGCACACCGACGGCCTTCCGAATACATATGCTTTCTAATTTGACTTTAAAATATTGTTCTAATCGGCTAAAAAGTGAATATTTTTATATACATATACTCCTATTTTAAGCGCTTTAACATAGCTCTGTTAACACTATAACAGTGCTTAGTTAACTGCAGTGGTTTGTTTCTTTGCTAGTTATATTCGAATTTATCTTCACGCACATTATAGAGAAATGATTACAAGTTTTTTTCGTACCTCAACTATCTTGCATTAATCTTGCTGACATGTGGTTCCGATAGAACGGACCCTCATGCCACACATCGTACGCTACAATTAATTTACTGTTAATTGGCCACCGAGATCATGTGATTTAACCCCATACAACTATTGTCTTTGGGGTTAGTTAAAGTCACTCGTCTACGCCGATAAACGAGAGACAATTGAACACCTGGAAATCAATATTCGACGATTTATTGGCGTCATACTGCAGCAAATGCTGCCAAGAGTGTGTGAAAATTGGAGTTCCAGATAGCGCCATGCACGCGCTAGCGATCACATGGCCCAAATCATATTCAAACATAAATGGTATAAAATTATCTATTCAATAAAACCTTTGGTTGAATTTAAAGTTATGTAACTCTAAAAAGGTGACTCTAGAGGTGGAAAGTTTCGGATAGCCATTCACTTGGGAGTGGCCAGACATGATTCCTTCATTGGCCAGTCCAAGCAGCTCACTACTTCCACGCAGTATGTCCTGGGCAATGGCTTTTCGGAAACCTCCGTTAGCTAGCTAGAGTGAGAAGGCGAAACAAATGAGCATCAAATCAGGTTTAGTAGGTGACTGATGTCACTGAATCTCACCAAACAATCGGGCATATTCTTTTGTCCTTATAATGCGGATGAGCCAAACATACGGGCCAACGGCGGAAAAAAACCAAAAGAAGAAAATCCAGGTTCGACATATTGCATCCTGGTCAGTGTCTGATCCATAATGGGCGGCTGCAATCAAATATCCTGGCAGTAGGTAAAATGCAAAAACACGGTGGACTGGGTTTGCCTCCCGCCACCGTTCACAATGGCAGTGAAAATACATAAACGAACAAGAAAACATAAACAACCCCTATTTGTTGACGACCCCCGCAAACGTTATAAGGTCCACGATTTACGGATATGCACCTGGAATGGAAGAACTCTATATAGATCCGGTGCCAGCATCCAATTGGCAGATGTCCTCGAAAGTTATAAGGCTGACATTACCGCTATCCACGAAGTGCGATGGACAGGACATGGCTGCACAAGAAAAAGAAACTGCGACATATATATACTATATATATATTGCGGATTTGTAGTTGGCAAAAGACTGCGACATCTAGTCTCTAGGTTCAATCCTGGGAGTGAACGTATAGCCACAATCCACATAAAAGTGAAATATTTTTATATTTCCCTATTTTATTTGCATGCCCTGACGGAAGAGAAAGATGTTGATGCCAAAGACATATTCTATGAGCTCCTGGTCATGACATTAAGATTGTACTAGGAGACTTTAATGCCAAAGTAGCCAGGGAGAATATGTTTAATCCAACTATTGGCAATTTCAGTCTACATGCTGACAGTTCCGACAACGGTATGAGACTGATTGACTTTACCGCGGCACAAAAAATGGTCATTAGTGGTACAAAATTCCAGCATAAAGACATCCACAAGGCTACTTGGGTATCCAAATTGATCACGTGGTAATTGATGGTAGGCACTCATCCAGTGTAATGGACGTACGAGTGATCAGAGGAGCGAACATTGATTCTGATCACTACCTGGTAGCAGCAAACATTAAGTAGAGCACAAGATTAAGTAGAGATCGCACAAGATTAAGTAGAGCGAAAAACGTACAAAACCATACGCAGAGGAAGCTGGACATCGGAAAGCCGCAATTACCAGAGTTAGCCACAGGCTATTCAAGGAAGCTCTCCCAACTTTTGGCACAGAAACCACCCCCTCCCGATAACGATTCTGAAGCGCAGTGGAAACCGCTTCGTAACAAACCATGATACGATGAAGAGTGTCGCATTGCAAATGATGAAAAGAACGCTGCACGCATGGCAATGCTTCAGTCAATTGCGGTATAGGGAGAAAAGAAATGAGGTAAGAAACGGCAGTGGAGCAAGTGCGAGAGTGAGAAAATTGACTCATACAGAAGGAAGAACGAAGCCCGAAAATTCTACCAAAAAGTCAAAAACGGAACTAATAGACATGGTTCAGGGTCCCCCTTCCGTAAAGAAATGGACGGAAATCTCATCGCAGATGTGCAGAGTATGTTGGGAATATGGAGAGATCATTTCTCTGCGCTATTGATACCTGAGATATCCAATGACGAGACAATCGATCTAAATTTGGATGACGACGTCGAACAGCTATTGCCCGGCTTAAGAACAATAAAGCTGCCAGAGCCGATGGATTACCGGCGGAGCTGTTTAAGGCTGGCAGCGATGAGATGATAAGGTGCATGCATCAGCTCATTAGCAAAATTTGGTTAGATGAATGCATGCCCGGCAATTGGAGTCTCATAGTACTATGCCCTATATTTAAAAAAGGTGGCCCGAGTCTCTTTGCCAACTACCGTGGAATAAGCTGTTTTTCCATAGCGTATAAGGTTCTATCAAGTATAATGTGCGAAAGACTAAAACCAATTATCGCTGACCTGATTGGACCATACCAGTGTGGCTTTAGGCCTGGAAAATCGACAACCAACCAGATTTTCACCCTACGCCAAATCCAGCAGAAGACCCACGAAAATCAAATCGACACCTATCATCTATTTGCCGATTATAAGGCGGCCTTCGATAGCCCGATACGGGGGAAACTCTACGAAGCAATGTCTGAGCTTGGTATTCCTGCAAAACTCATACGCCTTTGCAGGATGACCCTGACGACCACTAAATCCGCAGTGAAAGTTGGTAAGAATCTTACCGAACCTTTTCAAACTAAGCGAGGCCTCAGACAAGGTGACACCCTATCGTGCGATCTCTTTAACATCTTACTAGAGATTATTCTGAGAAAAGCTGCTGTCAACATGAATAAAACCATCAGCAGCAAAAGTCACATGCTGCTCGCGTATGCTGATGATATAGATATCATTGGACGCACAGTTAGAGAAGTTACTGCGGTGTTTTCATGAATGGAGAAGGAGTCAGGAAAAGTGTGTCTGACGGCAAATGAGGACAAGACAAAATGAATGGTTTCAACGAGTAGGGTGAACGTTGATAACCGGTATAACTTCGAGGTGGTAGACGAATTTATATACCTCGGATCTGCCGTAAACAAAGCGGAGAGTTGTGCTTGCGAATAGATGTTATTTTGGGCGAAGCAAACACTTTAGAGATAAAGCCCTCTCTCGAGCAACAAAAGTCCAGCTGTACCAGACTCTCATTCAACCTGTCTTTCTTTATGGTGCGGAATCCTGGGTCCTATCGCAAGCAGACAAAACATCTGTAGGAGTCTTCGAGAGAATAATACTCCGAAAAATGTATGGCCCTATAGTTCACAACGTCGAGTGTCGGCGACGCATGAACCATGAGCTGTATGAGCTATATCCCGACATTGACATAGTTAAGCGGATCAAAATAACGCGATTGCGCTGGCTAGGTCATGTCAGTAGAATGGATGAAGACGAACCAGCACGAAGGGTTTTCGAAACCGAACTCGAAGGAAGACGAAAATTAGGAAGGCCAAGACTCCGCTGGAGGGAGCAGGTTGACGGTATAGCCAACTGGAGAAATAAACCAAAAGATCGAACTGGTTGGCGTAATATGTTATCATCGTTTTGTAAGATCCCTGACCCGCCGGAGTTGTCCGACACCGGATAAATAAGTAAGTAACTCGAAAAACAGAAAACCTTTACAACAGTAGTGTTTGCATAGAGTCCAAAAAGTGATTTAAGTTTGTTTAGGGTTGCCAAATTTGTTATTTTGTACATTTTTCTTAGTGGCACATTCTCATTTTTTCCAGGTTCAGCGCATGTTTTGCATCTCAGTTTATAGAACACAGTTTACAGAACACATTAAAAATGCTCGTCACAATATTGGAGTGACTATTTTGAATTTAAGAAATTAAAGCACCAAAATATATTCAGCAAAATATAAAAAAAAATGAATAACGGACCGGTCCGTTTTTCAAAATTTTTTAGACAGCTACGATACAATTTCTAACACAGTTCCTATTTACCCACCCATGTGTAACACAAACATCTATTGCTAACATAAGTTTTCGAGTGTTGGTGTTAAAACGGAAATGCAAAAACAAATAATCATAGAACAGACCACATAAAATGGCATAACACAGCATCCTATGCGATATTTGTGTATACTAATGACATTTTGTGGTTTACACAAAATTCGACGAAGTTTTCAAAATTTTACTTACAATAAACACACAATACGCATTAGATACATTATGGTGTTTGTTATTTTGTCCATTGTAAACTTTTTGAGGTCAGTTACGGATAAATTTGTTTTCAAACGAAACCCCCGAACCAGCAATCCTTGATTTTTTGAAATGTAGGTCAGTCATTGTAATGGAGTGTACGTGTTACTTTCGAGAAAAAATTAGCCTCATTTTAAACAGCATTTTGCCAATGTCAGATTTTCGAATCGTAATGTTACTCGTGAGTTCTGAAACAATACGGCAATTGATAACCTCAAAAGCAACAAAATAAGCTGTTGCTTTTTGAAAATAGTTTGTGATAGCGTCCGCAATGGATTGTCACCTTATGGCGATTAGGACGCTCAGTAATTACAGCGGTCGGTCATGTTACAAACAATGATGGTAAGTTGCTTGAATGACATGCCAACACCTGTGCGTCTCAGGTACAAACAAACCAGAAATTAAACAGTAATCAAATATGCTATTATTCCTGGTTGGGGGATGTACCATCTTTATCGTGATCAGTTTGTTAATGCAGTTGGCATCAACAAACCCCCGGTATTTTGTTACAAAATTGTTGGTAATTACAGACAAATACATCTTCACCATTTCCAATTGAAATTCGAAAAATATCTATTTAATTTTGATTAATATCAATTGAAATTTGAAAATTATATTTTAAATTGTAATTGATATTAATTGGAAATTAAAATTTCCAATCAAAATTTGAAATACACCAATTATTGAAATGTAAAATATTTCAATTGAAACACACCAATTCAAATTTAAAAAATATCAATTGAAATTTAAAAAATATCAATTGAAATTTAAAAAATATTAATTGAAATTCAAAACACATCAGCTGGTGTGCGTGAAATGCCGAGTTACGTGAAATTCCGGGTTTAACAAACTCTTAAAACCCGCATAATTTTGTTTTTTTTTTCATATCCGCAAACAATAATAGGTATGTGTTACCCATGGGTAACAATGGCTATCAAGAAAGAAATTGTTTTGTATAAGTAAACATTGATTGTCATAACGAACCCATATCTGAGTTACTAAATTAACCATATAATTAATTTTCTTGAAGCCACAGAAAAGTTAGAAATAGAAAAATTTTGCTGAAATTAAAAATGTATTGTCAAAAACGTCAGGGATGATTTTTATTTATTCAGCCTTTTTATTGGCACTTTTTAATATTATTGTTCAAGCTCGGGGCCATTCTATATCTCCATTAATAGCGATATAGTTTTTTTTAAAAAAAGAGTTTTGCAAATGTTTCCCTATGATTCCTGGCAAACCGCATAGCTATTTCAGATCTAGCCACAGATCTTCATCAGCGGTTGTTTGGAATGATGCTATCGAAAAATTAATCAAACTAAATGCAAACGAAATCTCATTTGAATAAGAGATCATGTTTTCTCCGGTTAGTGAAAAAAATGTACATGCCGCGGGTGGGATTCGAACTCACATTCGCTGAACGATCGTTTCGATGTTTGTGAAGCATCATCTTCAGCAGCGTCAAGTCCGTTAAGCCACGGCAACAAACAAATTTGGAATCAATTCTGGTGCAATAACCGAATGTGTCATCAATTCAGTCGCAACAACCGAATATGGTACCTATTCGGCCGCAGCAATCAAATTTGGATTTAAATCGGTTGGAACAACCAATTTAGGTGCTAGTTGAGACACGTTCAACGACATTTACTTACACCAGATGGAGTTACAAGAACTGTTGACTTATATTTTGGCATGTTGTTTTGATGCAGACTTATGAAATGTAAAGATATTTTGGACCTATTTGGTATCTTCTATTGTCAGTATAGATTTTTGTTCTATTCAACACAAAAATGTTAACGAACAAACACGAAATGTCATTGTTGTGTTATTGTTGGTTGTTTTAAACTAATCACTTCATCTGGTATTATTAAAACAAACCAATTCAACATCCAACGTTGCTATGCAACCACACCTAATGTCATATATTTACAGAAAGGTGGTCCTTCTAGGTATGTTTATTGTATGATTGTTTGTGATTAAGACCGTGCAAATAGAACGATTGGCGGAGACAGAAGCTCTATGTATAATACACCTGGAAAATTTACAATTTTTTTTATTTTGATGGAAATAAAATAAAGAGATATTTGTGGATGGTTTACGAGATATGAGATAAAAATTTTAGTTTTTGTGTGAAAAACTGATGTAAGTCCACAGTTTGGCAGCTGTGGGCCGAAAGTGTTGAAAAAATATATATTTTTCGAAATTTTTGCAATTTTGAGGTACTAGATGACAGTTTTTTTGGGGTTAGTTTGTTTTACACTTTTTTTCTCCGAGTCTATAGCTACAATAGTGCCGAAGACAGGAAAACAAAATTCCAATTGGTTTCTGAGATATGGTCGTGTGAAAAATTTCACGTTCTTCTGAAAATTTAAGTTTAAGCCAAATTATACATGAGTCCGTAAAATTCGAACAGCAGCCAAACTAGCAAACCCCAAATAGGGTTTTGTTAGTTTCGTTAAGTACTTCGAGAAATTTCACACGAGAAGGAGTTTGTATTATATGTGTTGCACTGTCTAGTCTAACACAACATTGTTTTACAGATAATGTCCATATTTATCACCGTCCAGTACAAGCAGATGTCATCAGTTCTACAGATTTTCATGGTCGGTCTCTTGAGATGTGCTGATATACATACACGCCGAAAGTAAGGTAATATACCACCATCTTTGTATAGAATGATCGAATGGTCGGATATACCTAAATCGATAGGAACTACACACCATAATTGGGGCTGTGACCCCTGAAGGCTGTGAATTCAGTTATAACAGCCTCAAAATTCAGTTATGCACACCTTTACTTCAGTCGTGACAGCCTCTAAATTCGGTTGTGACAACCTCTAAATTCGGTTGTGATAACCTCTCAATTCGGTAGGGCCAACCCCTAAATCCGTTAGTGACAGCCTATAAATCCAGTAGTGACAACCTCTAAAGTCGGTTGTGACAGCCTCTAAGGTCGGTTGTAACAACCTCTAAATTCAGTTGTGAAAACTCCTAAATTCAGTTGTAACTGCCTCAAAATTCAGTTCTGCAAACCTTGACAACCTCTAAATTCTGTTGTGATAACCTCTCAATTCGGTAGTGACAACTCCTAAATCCGGTAGTTACAACCTCTAAATACGGTAGTGACATCCTCTAAAATCGGTTGTAACAACCTCTAAATCCAGTAGTGACAACCCCTAAGGTCGGTCGTGACAACCTGTAAATTCGGTTGTGGCAACCTCTAAATTCGGTTGTGATAACCTCTCAATTCGGTAGTGACAACTCCTAAATCCGATACTGACAACCTGCAAATACGGTAGTGACAACCTCTAAAATCGGTTGTGGCAATCTCTAAATTCGGTTGGAACAACCTCTAAATGCATTTGTGATAACCTCTAAATTCGGCTGTGAAAACGCCTAACTTCAGTTGTAACAGCCCCAAAATTCAATTATGCAAACCTTTACTTAAGTCGTGACGACCTCTAAATTTGTTTGTGACATTCTCTAAATTTGGTTGTGATAACCTCTCAATTCGGTAGTGGCAACCCCTAAATCCGGTAGTGACAACGTCTATTCGGTTGTGAAAACCCCTAAATTCAGTTGTAACAGCCTCAAACTTCAGTTATGCAAACCCTTACTTCAGTCGTGACAACCTCTAAACTCGGTTGTGATAACTTCTCAATTCTGTAGTGACAACCCCTAAATCCGGTAGTAACAACCTCTACATCCGGTAGTGACAACCCCTAAGGTCGGTTGTAACAACCTCTAAATTCGGTTGTGACAATCTTTAACTTCGGTTGTGACAATCTCTAAAATCGGTTGTAAAACCCCCTAATTTCAGTTGTAACAGCCTCAAACTTCAGTTATGCAAACCTTTACTTCAGTCGTGACAACCTCTAAATTTGGTTGTGACAACCTCTAAATTCGGTTGTGATAACCTCTCAATTCGGTAGTGACAACTCCTAAATCCTTATACTGACAACCTCTAAATACGGTAGTGACATCCTCTAAAATCGGTTGTAACAACTTCTAACTTCGGTTGTGGCAATCTATAAATTCGGTTGGAACAACCTCTAAATGCATTTGTGATAATTCAGTTGTGAAAACCCCTAACTTCAGTTGTAACAGCCTCAAAATTCAATTATGCAAACCTTTACTTAAGTCGTGACAACCTCTAAATTTGGTTGTGACATCCTCTAAATTCGGTTGTGATAACCTCTCAATTCGGTAGTGACAACCCCTAAATCTGGTAGTTACAACCTCTACATCCGCTAGTGACAACCGCTAAAGTCGGTTGTAACAACCTCTAACTTCAGGACAACCTCTAAATTCGTTTGTGACAACCTCTAAATTCGGTTGGAACAACCTCTAACTTCGGTTGTGACCTTTAAATCCGGTAGTGGCAACCTCAAAAGTCAATTGTGACAACTTCTAAATTCGGATGTGACAACCTCTAACTTTGGTTGTGACAATCTCTAAATTCGGTTGTGAAAACCCCTAACTTCAGTTGTAACAGCCTCAAAATTCAATTATGCAAACCTTTACTTAAGTCGTGACAACCTCTAAATTTGGTTGTGACATCCTCTAAATTCGGTTGTGATAACCTCTCAATTCGGTAGTGACAACCCCTAAATCTGGTAGTGACAACCTCTACATCCGCTAGTGACAACCGCTAAAGTCGGCTGTAACAACCTCTAACTTCGGGACAACCTCTAAATTCGTTTGTGACAACCTCTAAATTCGGTTGGAACAACCTCTCAATTCGGTAGTGACAACCCCTAAATCTGGTAGTGACAACCTCTACATCCGCTAGTGACAACCGCTAAAGTCGGTTGTAACAACCTCTAACTTCGGGACAACCTCTAGATTCGTTTGTGACAACCTCTAAATTCGGTTGGAACAACCTCTAACTTCGGTTGTGATAAACTCTCAATTCGGAAGTGACAACCCCAAAATTCGGTTGCGACAATCTCTAAATCCTGTAGTGACAACCTCTAAATTCGGTTGTGATAACCTCTAAATTCGGTTATGTCTAACTTCCGTTGTTACAAGGGCAATTGGGAAGCCTCAACCGAATTTTTCTGTGGTTGTGGATCAAGTATGGTCCCTAATTTTTCCAGCTCATATGTTCTATCGTTAGAGTACATCAGTTATTATGCAATTATTAAAATTTTTCAAATTAACAAATAAAAAGGCACCCTTTTTAAACCCCATACTCAAATATACACACCCTCCCACACACATAAGCCACCATGTGTATAAGTTGGTACTTATGTATGCAAAGGCGTGAAGATTTACACATTTCGCAATGTTGCTGCACAAAACTGTTTTAATATTAAAATCTATTGTTTCCTCCTTTCCGGGTAATTTTAAAATGTTAATTATTAAGCTTGACACCATTGGAGTCTTTTCCTGTGTCCTCCAAACGAACAGCTGCGATCTGCTGCTCCTTGCCAAAGATACAATTGCAATTGCAGTTGCAGCTCAAACAAACTTTTACTCTGTATCTGCTCGAAATGTTGAGTGTCATATCTGGATAGATGTAGTAGTGTAGAAGTTTGTGTAAAATGTGTGTGCCTGGATGTAAATGTATTGTTTGAGAGTGTGCCTGTGTGTATTTGAGTAATGAAAAGTATATTCAAAACTGTTTTGAAGAACATTTGCAGTAAGTTCTTCAATTTCAAAATAGATTTACTGCATCATAGTCATCGCGTGCACCCAACATGTACATCTGCTGCTGCTGCTGCTGCTAGAAACTACAATTGTGATTCGTTTCACTATGTGGATGGCACTTGCAATGCAATTGGAACAGCAACTGCGATAGCACCAGCAACAACACCAGCAACGACAACGACAACAACATCAGCAATTGCATCTAAGTGAATTCAGTATCAGCTTCTCAACAACATCAGCCATATTGGGTGTCGTTCAGTTGATGGCCCTGAATAATTGAATAAACTTTTGCGTAATAAAAAATGTCCTTAGCCAAACGACAATTCAAAAAATTGTTAAATGGCAGAAGTGTTTTAAAATTTGATATTCAAAATGCTACAAGCTTTTACCATGATCGAAATGTTTGTGTGGTGGCAGTAATAACTATTGCATTTGAGGGAAATGTGCACAAGGTTCAAGGAAATGTTTGTGACAATTCCACGATATAAAAGAAACGTTGAAAAAAGGATATTCTTTTGAAATTAGTAATTTTATTTGTTTAAACATTAAAACTTTCATAGTGTTGGTCTATTTTGTAGCTGATTGCCAGAGATTGTAAGGGGCAAGTAAAAGATGAAGTCAGTGCAATTAATCTTATGCTACACATAGAGAAGAGATTCGTTGACACAACTATATTTACAGCTGTTTAGCGGTCCCTTGTACTATCACATTATTCAGTTGTGTTTACCCATAATTATGTTCCGTATCACCGAATCTTGTGCATATTGATTGATTTGTAATTCAGTTTTGGTTGCAACTACCGAACTATTTAGTTGAAGCCACAGCAACAAGAAATAAATAAGATCTGTCAACCGAGTTTTAGTTCTAACAATCAAATCATCCTGGAGTGGTGATTATTCTATTTGTTGGATCAATGACAAATTTAAAAACTAATTCGGGTGTACCAAATAACATATTGGCAGGCTCAACTGAATTTTATAGGAAAAAAACTACAAAAATTAATTTTTATTAAACTTTTGTATTTTACATTTGATTGTTAAAAAAAAGTGATGTCGAATTCAAGACATCCGTAAGCTACAGCCTCCTCGCACCGTTTCCGAGTTATAGCCATTTTTTGATTTTACCGATTGTATTTTAGCGATTTTTTTTTTAAATGCTTTCCATACGATTGGACCACTTTATGAAACCCCCTTATAATCCTCCCAAAATTTTTTATTTTTCCGATTGGACACTCCGTTACCGAGATATATACATTTTATCTAAATTTTTCTCATTTTCGATCAAATTACCCATCACCGTGGGTAATTAGCCATCGTCGTGGGTAGTTACCCATTATTTTTCAAATACCCTGTGGGTAATGAGTAAACTTTCATTACCCATTCCCCACGCTGATGTGTTTTTTACTTTACACATGGAGGGTAAACTCGAACTCTGTAACCATATACAAACAGTTATGATTTAAAAATATTATATGAATGTTTAAGTTAATGGGTACCACGATTTCCATTCATCAGTGACTCAAATTTAGGATGATAGGAGAAATCTTCCCTTAAAACAAATATGTGTGGATCATTCAATATCCACAATAGCCCCGTTTTAGACTCCAAGTCAAATCCCTTGTCGAATGGGATGAAACAGTGTGTTTACATGACTGTAAAGGAATGTTACGTGAATCCAACCACTTTATCTTTGCTGCAATGAAACGTTGTCAGTATATGATATTGAACTTGTAAAACCCCATTTCAAAATTCCAATGAGGAAAACAACGACATTGTATGAATGAAACAATATCCATTTCTTCAATCGTACAACATTCATGTAACATTAAGTACGCCAAAGTGAAACCAATTGAGACCAACGATTCACTTAGAGAACTCATTGTATGAAAAGAGGATGTAGGAACCCTAAACTCGGTTGTTGCCACCGAACTACTCGGTTGCTGCCACCGATTTGAGGTTGCCAGTACTGAAGTCATACCACAGAATTGAAATTCGTTTGAAGCAACCACGTGATTCGTTTGTGATAATTATATTCGTTATGACGACCAAATATTTGCTACAACCGAATTTGGAATTAATTCCGAAGCAACAACCGAAATTGGTACCAAATTGAATGTGACATAAATTCAGGTGCCACTATTTAGTATCAATTCGGTCGCAATAACCGAATTTGGCCTTAAGTCGGTTGCAACGACAGAATTTGATGTCGATTCGGTTGCTGTAGCCGAATTTCCCATTTCTCTGTTGGGACAACCGAATTCATTTTTAGTTCGTTTACCACATTTATGAGGTTTGCTCAGTAAGATTGAACTTTTTAAATTTAGTGTAATTTTTTTTTTGTTCAAGTGGCAACTCTGAAATTGCACACTGTCACATATGTTTATTCCGATTATTATTATTAGAAATGGGGAGTGCAATCGCTAGAGTGCGCGGCTCTTGTGCATGGGAACGTGGGTTCAATTCCTGCTCTGACTACATTTCTTTCGACGACAGTCACCTCGCTTAGTGACGGCGACACTATCGCGTACTTAGCCATGAAAACTCTTCTCAAAATACCGTTCGGAACCGGTGTAAGACTGTAGGTCCCAATCAGTCAGTGAAAAATTAGAAAGCGCACAGCTCACTGGATGTGAGAAACTCTCCCCAATCTGTGAATTAATATTTTTTTAAAATGCTTTAAGGGGCTTTCACTTGTAAATTTTCGGTAAAATTTTGTAAAATTCCTGATTCAACAACCGATTACGACCGCTGTAGCTAGCCGATGAATGAAGACGCACATTATTTATGTTTTGGGGTCTACTACCATCCATTTAGTATATATTTTGACGAGATTTGTTAGTTGCTGAAACAATTTTTCATACAAAAACAAATTAACCAAAAAAAAATTTTTAAAATTTAAAAAAAAAAAAACAAAAAAAAAACCAAACGAAAAAAAAAAATTATTGCGTTTTTCGAGCTCATGTCAAGGTTATCTACACAGAAAAAATTATGGCATCCGGAGTACATTTTGACTGTTGACTAGTGTAATTATTAGCAATATAAAAATCCCAATCATATTTAGTCATGATCAGCTTATTGTTGAACGGGTTTTACAAATACCAAAAGAGCTTAAATAGCTTAACGAAACTTATCCACCAACAACACAATGAATGAATAAACAAAAATTCACAAAATATTTAAAACGTTTTTGTTCCCTTTTTGTGTTGTTGTAGAATTATTTATTTATGTTATTTACATATTCAATTTTTCATTCATTTGTTTACTCATTTAGCACATTTTCCTTACTCCCGGACAGAAAACGACAGCAGCTTCCAATTGTGTACCGTCCCACAGCAAAAGCCAGATCACATCTACCCAACCAGCAACCAGCATTCGCACAGACTGCGACACAGACTCACTCATAGTTTAAACATAAACTATTACATAAAACAGTTTTTGGTTATTGTTTAATGGCTTTTGAATAATTTAATAGAACTGAAGTTTGTTTTGTGCTCATCTGAGCTGAGCCAGCACCCAAAATGCAAAAACCAAAACTAAAGTTTGTTGTACCACTCGTATACGAGTTGGTTTGAGAGTTTATGGGAGCAGAGATAAGGATGTTAATTAAAAATTTAAGTTTTTTATCTTTTCTTCCGGTTTTGGGGGGGGGGGGGGAAATCACAAAATTAGTAAATAGTTGACAAAACTTTTATGCTTTTTGTGTTGGTGTTGGTGTAGAGGAGAAGGGTGCAGGTCTGTGTTAATGTGTTTTAATATATATGAAATTTTTTTATATTCATTTAAGACTTGTTGTTTTCTCGATTCAAAAAGCTCATTATAGTAATAGATTAATTCAATGAAAGACTCTGTGGGCCGAACCACATCCAAATCCAAGCAGCCCGCTGATGGCGCATAGCGATCATAAGGCGAAGTGGTAAAACAATTCCTGCTGGAAAAACTGTGATATAAAGTACACGCTAGGTTACCGCTACTCCACTGAGTGTTGGTTGGATAAAAAAAAGTACATGAAATTTAAACTACTGATTTTTGCTTTATCTGAATCAACTTCATTGCTGTAATGAAACAAATTCATTGCAGCAATAAAATAAATACATTGCAAGAACGATACGTATTCATTGCAATAATGAAACAAATTAATTGCAGCAACGAAATAAATTCATTGCAGCAACGAAAGAAATTCATTGCAGCAACGAAAGAAATTCATTGCAGCAACGAAACAAAATCACTGCAGCAACGAAACAAATTTGTTGGAATAATGGATCAAATTCATTGTAGCAACAACCATACTTTCATCGCAGTGACGAACAATTTACAGTCGATGAACACATTTTCGCAGCGGGAATGAAACTGTATTTTAGCTCACTCTCGATAATAAAATTTGTTGGGGTGATGAAAATTTTCCTCCCTGTGACGATGCTTTTCCGTTCAGTGTACGAGTATGCAGGTTTGATCATTGTGATGCCAATTAAAATATTGAAGAGATCGCACGATAGAGTACCTAGTCTAGTACTAAATGGTTTTGAAAGATTTTTGCCAATCTTAATTGGCAGACAGTGTCATTCTGCCAATCCGTGTCAGCTTAGCAGGAATACCAATGTTCGGCAAAGATTCGCAGTTTTGCACAAAGAGATGATACGTGTCGATTTGTTTTTCGTGAGTTTCATCCAGAATTTATCGTCATGTGAATATCTGTCCTGTCGTCGAATTTCAGGGTCTACATCCACCCTGTTAAGGCCCAATTAGGTATGCAATAAACTGCTTTAGTCTTTTGCACATTACGCTCGAAATGACCGTGAAAGCAACGGATATATTCATAATGTATTAATTTGTAAACTAAAAATGTTAGGTATTCATTCCAATATGTTAAATTGGTTGTATTCTTATTTGTCTAATAGAATATTATTTGTTAAAATAGATAACTATATTTCTGAACCCGTTTATGCAAATTCTCGTGTATCACAAGGTAGCCATCTTGGTCCACTTTTATTTTTGTTGTTAATTAATGATATTCCTTCAGTATTTAAATATTGTAATGCCTTATTATATGCTGATGATTTGAATGAATATTCTGTTATTCGAAATATGAATGATTGCATGTTGTTTCAAAAAAATATTGATAATTTGGTGCAATGGTGTGTCGATAATAGAATGGAATTAAATTTTTCTAAGTGTAAAATTTTAACAATTACACATAATAGCTTATTCACATTTACCGCGTTTCAGCTGAAACGCCGGCGTTTCGCTCTCTTGAAATCATTTTGAAACCATGGTGTTCACATTATGCTTTTTTAAACTAATGTGGTTTCAAGTCACATTTCTCATTTCTGTTTTGTGTTTTCTGTATTGAGTGTAAACAACACAAACACACATTTGTGAATAAAGAAATATAAAATCACATTGATACATACATATGATACATACATTGATAATAACATTGATACATACATACATAAATCACATTGCAATAAGTACTTACCACCACAAAGCAAACTAGAAATGTAAACAAACAGATTTGTTATCCCTCATTTTTCTGACATTTGCTTTGAACCAGCAATGGAAATTTTTTCATTTTACTCCTTTTTTTAACTACTATTGGAGTACAACACTGTGCTCTCTCTCATTTTTACTGTGATTTCAAACAAACTACAGTAAAAAGAGCATAATGTTTGCGTTTTTTTTGTATGGAAATAAGTGTCAATTAAAGTGTGTTTCGCTGAAATCATCGAAAGAGAGCGAAACGCCGGCGTTTCAGCAGAAACGCGGTAAATGTGAAAAGGGTATAAGAAATTACCATAGACGAATAATTATACTTTATCCAATAACACTATTGATAGAGAAATGGTAATGAGGGACCTTGGAGTATATATAGACTCAAAACTTTCATTTACTCATCACTTAGAATATGTTACTAGTAAAGCAAATTCTCAGCTAGGATTTCTCAAACGAAATTCTACTGATTTCAAAGATCCATATACAGTTAGAATTTAATACTTCGCATTTGTTCGATCACAATTAGAATATTGCGATATTATTTGGGAACCGAGTTACAACACATGGAAATTCCGTATTGAAAGAGTTCAAAGAAGATTTTCTAAATTTGCTTTAAGAAATTTATATACTTCTTTTAACATGCCTGCATATGAAACTCGTTGTCAGTTACTCAATTTAAATACTCTGGCTCAACGAAGAGTGGCACATAATATTATGTTTATTAAGGACATTATTGACAGTATAATTGACTCACCAGAGCTTTTGCAACTAATACCATTTAACGTTCCTAGGAGAAATTTAAGAGACCATACCTTTTTCTACGAAAACTTTCATAGATATAATTATGGATTGAATGAAATTATTACAAGGTGTCTAATTGTATGTAACAATGCACGCATTCATTTAGATTTCCTTACGAGTCGCTTAATTTTTAAAAATACGCTTCTCGAGTATATTCATTCAGAATTAAGCACATAGTTGTAAGAACTGATCTGTAAGGGCTGAGCCCAATAGATTGAAATAAATAAATAAATAAATAAGCCGTATTCCACGAAATACTTGTGGTGAAATACTCTCAAATAAACCAACATTTATCGATACATTGTTGCAAAAGGTTAAAGACCAAGAATCAGACCTTAAACTAACACCGAACGAAATCTAAAATGCTGATGAACCTGAACTATTTTAAAATATTGTACGAAATAGAAAACTCGTAAGCTTTAATGAATCATCCGCTCCTGGTCAAAATGTTAGAAATTAACACATTATATTTCTAGTCTAAACCAACCCATCATCGGTAAAACATTAAATCCTACCAAATTATGATACGTTAATTCTTGACGTACGTTTGCATTAAAAATCTAATTTACAGAATATAAAATGTTTCTCCAATCTAAAGATCTTCCAAAAATGGTGGTTTTACTACTGGATAATGCACCCCGCCATCCAAAAGAAAAAGTGCCAACGGATTGATACGGTATGAGGAAGTAACGGCTCAAATATTGACGAAAACATCAAGGTTGTTACTTTATGTGATGGATTTTGTTTTCCTTCAAATGGATGGGATCAATTTCCTTCCAATATTATAAAGAATTGCTGAAAAAATATAATGTATCAAAGGCTGGTCAAACACGTTACAACCGCTTGGTACAACCTATAGCAAAAATCAAAATATTTTGATTTTCATACAACCTTTACCCCAACTGTAACTAATGTAGAGCTGTCAAAAAGTTACTCAACCAGTTGTAACTTATGTGGGCAGGACAGATGAAAATAACTCTGCACAGATCCAAAATACCGGGAAAGTGATACTATTTTTCTTGTAGTTGTTGTCGAGTAAAATAAAAATACATTTCTGACATTTTCCAAACACTCTCAATATCTTGACTTACAGGTATAAACCCGGTTTTTTGTTGCATGTGCGGTTATAAGGCTGTAACTTAGGTAATTATCAATTAATTTTCAGTTTCTCATGCATACTAAGAATAAAATACATTAAAAATTTTGGAACTCGGTTTACCCTACCACCGTGGTTGCGGTAATCGAGTTTGTACTGTATTAGAGAACGTTGCATCGTAACTGCTCGGAAGGTAAAGCTGTATATATTTTGCAATGAGGCAAAGAGAGTGAACTATGGTAAACTGAAGGAAATTTGTAACTGGAGCAAAGGTAGGCACATCAAATTGCAAATAGCTTACTCACTCAATAGCACATATCAGCAAAGATCCGAAGACGAGGTAGCAAAACATTTCCATCTTAACTATTGCAAAAACTGTGGAATGGCTTCGAGTTGCAGCTGCACGAATGGTGATGCTGCAGTCAGTTGCAGCGTTCATTCCAAAGAAACAGAGAAGCGGGTGTACATTTTATTTAAACGAAATAAACATCTAAATGCACAGGAGAAATACAAAAGTATTACTTTTCCTATTAAATGTTGTTCATCATTCGACAAAACTAAAAACAATATGTGACCCTGCTTACGAAATCCCACCTAGTGTGTCAAATTTCATGAATTCACGTTATTTGGATTTGTATGTAAAAAACCTTAAATTTTCATGTGACACCCACCGATTGCAGGTCTCAAAAACATCGGAAAGTAATGTAAACCAAATATTGAGCAATGAAATGATAACGCGCACACTATGAAAATGCAACACAGAGGGGGAAACTGTAATTGCGTTTTACTCTAAAACTTGTTTTGACACTCAAGGTGGGTTTAACAATGCAGGGACACATATCGGTTTTTCGAATATCGAATAACTCGAATAAACTTCGTCGGAGCTCGAGTGTTTTTGGAATTGTCGATTTCATCACTTGACTTCAAAGTTGGGGTGTTAAATTTGTACACGCTGAAAAATAACGGCCTCTCTAACATATTCTGCCACACATATTCGGCACGAACCATGCATATGTTTGGAACGCACTTCAAACATTCATATGTTTGCAAGTCCCAAACTCACTTGTATTTAAATGTAAACAGTATCATGTTTAGTGGTAAACATATATACTTTTATGTGGAAACATGCGTTTTTCATCCCAAACATATGTATACTTCCATGGAAGGTGAAAACATATGCATATTTCCTCCCAAACATAATAATATTTAGAATCGAATTATTCTTTAATTTTAACAAATATGTATTATTTATTAGAATTAATTTTTCAATCATAATCCGGTTCAAGATCATTTTCTCCATTAAAAACAAGTTTTAATAGAGAAAGTTTATAAAAGAAGAAGTGAAATTGATTATTTCGGTGGGTGGTTGGAAATATAGCTATTTCGATGCCCACAAAGGCATCTTATCAGCTCCCTTCTCCACAAGTATTTACGTATATCATCACACATTATAGGGATAAGCAATTCTCGAAGTAACGCCAATCTCATGGAAATCGTTGTTCCTATTTTGAAACAACAACGTCCTATGCATTGGCTTTGAATGAAAGCGTACATAGACAAGAAGTTGTGAATATTGATGGTTTCGGTAGTGTATTGTTTTGGATGTTTTCGCACTGGTAGGTGTTGTTGAAACAATTCTCGTTAATTTGAGAATTGCTTATACCTAAATACTTGTGGAGAAGGTAGCTGATGAGATGCCTTGGTGAGCATCGAAATAGCTACATATATTCCCAACCATCCACCGAAATAATCAATTTCACTTCTTCTTTTATAAACTTTCTCTATTAAAACTTGTTTTTAATGGAGAAAATGATCTTGAACCGGATTATGATTGAAAAACTTAAACTTTCAAAGATCGATACAATAAAAAGAACATTTAGTATTACAATTAATTTTATCAACAATAATTAAAAGATTTAAAACAATTGGTTTAAATTTACTTGCATTGAATGCATTATTTCTTTTTTTCGTGAAATGAGAATCTACAGTCCTTTTGCTTCTCCTCTCTTTGTTGTCTCTCACGTTTTTGTTGTTAGAAGGTTTCAGTTATGCGTTGGTTATCACTATGCGTTGGTACACAAACGATATACTTCTAGTTCAAGCAAGAAAAGCGTGTATTAATTACTTGTGTTTTTTATTGTACTTATTCCATAAATGGACCTCCGTCCCGACTTTCTCAGTAAAGGCTCGGACAGACAAAGGGCTTCACGTTGTTGCCCTTTCCAGTTTGTTTCCTCAAAATCGTTTCTCACTTTGGTAGCACACATGCATTTATACGAAACAAATACACAGAAACCAAAGCAACATCACAAACCATTTATCCCTCCAAGCCTTCGTTAATTCATTTTTCACTGATGAAGCGCTGTTGATTTACTCTGTCCGATGAACCATTGATGACTGAATGCATGAAACTAACACGCAATAGATAAGCCAAAATAAGCAACATTGACTTCGTTTGCAATTTGCCGGCACATTCAGGAATATATACGAATCACTCACTGAGAGAATAATGCAAAAATACAGATCCACACTTATAAGATAGACTCTCTCGTTGTTCCTCTTTTATTCTCTTTCTCTCGAGAGAGCATAAAGAGTGCAACAAACACGACTGTATTTGCATCACAAAACACCGACATATTTGAGTCGCAAACACATATATTATAACATAATAACCATTGTGTCTCAAACATGTAATATTGAATAGCAATAGTGTTTGGACACAAATATATTATATTTGCGACAAGCTCCAAACACACTTTATGTTTGCATCCAAACAACCAAAAAAAAAAAAGATTTTTCAGCGTGTACCTGACGATTTCAGTATTGCGACTGAACTAATTATTTCTTAATTTTATTACTCTGGTAACCAATAGAATTTGTTAACTGAAGTCCAAATACAATTATAAATTATTTGGGGTATCTTGAACCAAATTCAAAGCCATTTATAGCTTTTTCCCTCTCTGGTCGCTTGTCATTTTGTTCGCCGACTGTTACACAGTGGAGAAATTCTCGAAAAAAGTGGAAATAATTCAGTCGTGTCCAAACAGCTGGTCCGACCAACTTGAGGTGCTGTGCTATAGGAATCGGCTTGAAGAATTGAGGTTTAATGCGCTGTGTGAAAGATAGGTCACTTTGATAAAATTCATCTATATTTAGCTATGTTTCAAACATAGATAAAAGCTTGATATGCTTCAACCAAATTCTTCTAGTATTGCTAAAAATGTGGGATGAGTTGTTGATTTTTTATGTTTTAATTTTAAATACATGCCACTTCCTCAAAAAAGAATGTCTTTCAACGGGGTTGATCTTACTTTATAACACATGCTGTTGTTAAGGTAATACATTTTCCAAAATTTAGTATTATTTTTGATTTTTTTATCTTGGATATTCTCAACTAACTGAAAACAAACAAGGCAACATTTACAAGATAAAAATATTTCGAGAAGCTTGAAAGTAAACCAACAACATGGCAGTATTTTTTTTTATTGATATGAAATATATGAAAAAATTATTTCTAGTAAAAAAAATAAAATTCAAATTCAAACTTTGAGCACTATTGTGCAGCGCCATCATGATATATGGAACTCCAGTACGTCAATTTCCATAGCACAAAATCTCAGCTATGCCCATGAGAAATTTCATCCAGATCGGACCAGCCATTTCTAAACGATTTTTTTCGATTAATCCCCCACTGTGTGCCATTTCGCTTAGTAACGCCCAATCTATCGAGTAATTAGCCACGAAAAAGCCTCTCACGGCATAATCGTGCTGATTCATGGTAAATCTGTAAGTCCTGATCACAGAGTACAAAAATTAGAAAGCGCATGTTTAACTGATTCGAAACCCGGGTTTTGAATAATGTTAAATAACACTGGTACACAAACAAAAATAACAAGGTTCTGACAACGGGTTCTGGTAGAGGGGGAAAAAAAAGTATCTTACAGCTTTTTTTTGTTCGGTGACTTATAGTGACATTTTATGTAGAATATTTTTTCAATACACACCAACCCCCCAAAATGCAGTTTTGTGTGAAATTTTAGCGCCAACTCGGAATAAGTACGAAATTAACCCTTAAATTAATTTTCAGTGCAGACGTATTTTTGGCATTCAAGTTGAGTTTTGATCTTTGGTGTGTTAAACTTACAGCACAGTTTTATGCGGAAAGTTTTTGTAGTACATTTTATCCCGTTACACTCCTGTTTTAGGAGTATTTTTGGCCCTTTTCCTCAAAAAGAACAAAAAAGAACAATATGTTGAGGCGGTGGAGGGTTAAATTATTCCACAAAAATGCTTCTCGTAAATTGTTACATAAAACACATCCTATACCTAAAATGTAAGAATAGCATGGTTTCCTATGCCGATTCATCGGAGGAATGTGCAAAAGGGGAAGAATTTTCAGATACAAGAAAGTCATGTCGACGACTAATTTATAGAGCCAAGTCTTCAAGAGACAAGGAGAACTGGTATGAGTACAACAGTGAGCTCAGGCGGGCTAAAAGCAACTCGTGTACTCTTCTCTAAACCAATCAAAGACACATCCGAGGCGTAGTGGCCAAAAACCAAAGTACTAGCGACTATAGAGATCCTGAAGGTAGAGTCTGTTCAGTGCACAACCTGTTGTATACATTCGCTCTATCTCCTAATTAATGCATATTTGCTTGGCAACTCGCGTAACGAAAAGACTACAGTAAGTGAACATAAAAGGATTGAATGGGCTATCGCCAACTTCACACTCCTTAAGTCTCCCGGGTCCGACATGGAATCACGAGCAGAACTTCAGACTAGATAGATATACTTTGTGTTGGCTTATTTTGAATCATGTAAAGCAGTGGTCCCCAACCTTATTGTCGCCGAGGACCGGTCAACGTATGATAATTTTAATAATTTCATGCATATGGTCGTTCGGTGTTTTTTTTTACTTCAAAGGTATTGTGTCTGCGGCTATTCAGCGTAAAAATAGAATAATTATATTTTACTCTAATTATTATCTTTTGCGCGGCCCGGTACCATTTGATCCACGGACCGGTACCGGTCCGCGGACCGGGGATTGGAGACCACTGATGTAAAGTATTCTCTTAAATATGCTTTTACTACACGCTGATAAATCTGTCCCTTTTTGTACTTGAATGCCAAAATAACGTGTTTGTAGCTTGTCACAAATATACTATACTTGTGCCCAAACACATTGTGTTTGCTATTCAATATAACATGTTTGAGACAAAATGATTAATAGGATATAAGATTCGTATATGTTTTTGAAACCCAAATGTGGCTTTTTGTTGAAAACCGCTAAAAACAAATAAGACACAGACAACAAAGAAACAAAAAAGCAGCAAAGCTTAAATTCATGAAAATAGTGCTTGCAAACATGTACATGTCTCCTGCAATATGTTGCTGGGCCGATATTTTTCAGCGTGAATACGCTGTACAACAAAATACCTTCGAATTTCTAAATTACACAGTGTAAATGAATCTATCCACCGGCAAGTGTATGCTATATGACATTTAACAGATTGTTGCGTTACAACCTATATCGTCTACGCCAAAGTATTGTAAATATCTTAATAACCCTTTTCAACTCAACTCCGCCTTAATAATGATATAGTAATGTTACCGACTCTACCCAAGCTAATAATTATATATCAATAAGCAATCACATACAACAAATTAGGCGGGTACTGGCTAAATTTGTTTATTAAAATTGAATTACTAGTTATACATTTTTGGTGATAACAGGGGAGGGAGAACAAAATAATTTAAACGGCATTTAACTACGTAAACTACAATTACATCATACGTGGGAGTTTAATGATAACTAAACTACACAGACACACATTAATAGTTTACATTAGGGTGGCTCAAGTTGTAAGGATGTCAGATGTATAAAATATGACCCAATGTCTTACGAGTATACTGATGTATTTGTAATGTTTTTCAAAAACCTTAGAAATTCATGTTAAAAGGTTTCAATATACGGACGGGTGCAAGATGCAAATGAACTTCAATGAAATTTTGCCGTATTGTTTTATTTTATTTGAAATGCTCCACTTTTAAATTCAACAACCCAACGACTATAAAATACTTGATTCAGTTAGATGTTAGCCGGAACAGATGCTAGCCGGAATCGATGATTTTTGAAATTTTCTCTAGAGAGACTCTAATTCACATACAAAAATATGTACATACTACTGTATTTTATACCTATTAATTTGTTATCGATGTCATTGTTAATACTGTTTTTAATTACATTAAATAAAATCGTTGCTAATGTGGCAACATGTGTTAATTCCGACACAAACATAATACCATGAAGTGACGATTATACGGAAATATACTAATGCACTCACATAAACACACATAGAAACGCACCAACACACTCTCGCGCACACACATATTGTCATATATATGTATATACATAACAAACTAAAGTGTGTACGTGTTAACTGAAATTACTTAACATTCTCTATACACACACAATCGCTACAAACTGATAAATACCCAGACACGGAACTGGTTAGGCCTTGACAAAAAACGTCCAACTGTAGGTCATCTGTCGAATTTTCGACACCTACCAGGAGGCACATCACATATCTTAAGTGTACACCCATAAAACTAAAGTAAGTGTGTGAACATAGGTTGCAGCAACCGTAAATTCAGTTGTTACCACCGACTTGCCGTTTCCACAAGCGAATTCAGGTTTACACGGCTGAATTTATTTCCCATAACTGAAATTTAACCGAAACAACATCGTTTTATAATTGATTCGGTCTTGACAACTGAATTTCCAATTACATTCGCTCTATTAACTTAAATGTCGCAACAATCCCGTTTAGAATAAATCGGTTGCAATAACCTAACTTGGTACAAATCCGGTTGCAGCAATTGAAGTTGGTACCAATTCAGTTGCAAAAACTAAATATGGCATCAATTTGGCGGCAACAACCGAATTTGGCATGTATTCGTTTGAAACCATGGTATTTAATATCAGTTCAGTGGCAACAAACGAATTTGATTTTCAGTCGATTGCCAGAATCGAATTTTGCATTAAATTCGGTTGCAACAACCGAATAAATGAAAAATAAGGTTACTGCAACCGAAGTACCCTTACATTTGATTGGTGCAATCGGTTCAGTGATCACACAACTCGGAAATTAGTTATATAATATAAAAAATAAATAAAAGAATTGTTACCGAGACGGCTTTAACAATAATCTTGGGGCGTAGCGAAATAACTCCCCATGAAATAACTCCCATGAAATAACTCCCAACGAAATAATCCCCACCAAAAATGAAATAACTTCCAATAACGAAAAAATGAAATAAGTCCCACAAAAAATTAATAAACTCCCAATAGCAAAGTGAAGTAAGTCCCAAGACTTCTCCTACAGCACTTGTTATATGGGCCTTGTACAAACGGCCATTTTTTGGGAGTTATTTCATTGTCATAACATTGGGAGTAATTTCATTATGAAATAACTCCCACCAGGAAAAATTAAATAACTCCCCAAAAAAACGAAATAAGTCCTACTAAAGTGGTAGTTATTTCATATGAAATAACTCTCTCTTTTGTATGGAAATTTTTTGGGACTTATTTCATTTTTCTGGTGGGAGTTATTTCATGTGGGAGTTATTTCGCTACGCCTAATCTTGGTCGAATTTTGCGATAATTTCGGTTGCAACAACCGTAGCAGTGAAAAATAAGGTTGCTGCAACCGAAGTCCACTCAAAATTTGATTGGTGCAACCGGTTCGGTGATCACGCAATTAAAAACTAAATATAAATAAAAGAATTGTTACCGAGGCGGCTTTAACAACAATGTTTTTGTGTTTAACAAGAAATTAACCCTCCGATGAGCGGTGACGTATGAGGCAGTAAATGGATCGTAAGCGTCAGACCGTACCCATACATATATATATATTCACATTTATTCGGTCCTTAAATTCATTATGACAAAGTTTCTTAAAGATAACTTAAATCTATCGCAAAATAAAATCAAAATTCCACTGCATATTAGAGGCTTCCCCACAAATGGACTATAAAAAGGGGATACCCATATATATTTAATACCTATATGTCATGACAGATTCACATCTGGTCCATTGTATCTATTCCCAATTTGAATTTATTGGAACGAAGTTCCATATCGCCCGTTGCGGGATGGGGGCTAAATTAAAAAATTGTAAAGAGCTTTTTTTTTTAACTACTTTATTACAACCCATTATTATCAACTATATTGGGTACTTTTGGTTTGGTTTGGTTTAAAGCGAAGTTTTCTGGGTGGAGCCTGTTTATTATACAGGGTGATTCACGAAGTTCCGGACAAATTTCTGCAGCGTATTCCTTGGCTCATTTCATGAAGAAAAGTCCATTAGGACCATGTCCGAAAATGCAAGGGTGCGAAATGGCAACGGGTTCAAAATTTTCGGATTGGCTGTCGAAGGGTAGTAGGGTAAAGTTGCTAACTTCTGAGCCAGTGGTTGGATTTTTTTTGGCTTGTTGGAAAGGTATTTAAGAGGCCTTTCAGAATCAATAAAAAAATAGAAAAAAGTCAAATCGCCGAGATACAGAGCTTTCGGAAAAAAATGGGGGGAAAAACGCGCATAAACTCAATTTGCTCAGCCAGATGGCAGGTAACTTAGGTTTTTTTCTGTTGAAAGATAGCTCTCCTCTTACCTTTCTAAAATGACCTAAACGAAGCCAAACGCTGGAGAAATTTGTCCGTAACTTCCTGAATCACCCTGTATATTGTAGTTTCATCCCAATAAAAAGTAAATTTAGAAAAGCCAAATTGCAAGACTTACTCACTTACTCTTACACTTTCACTTTTGGTTTGGTTTGTGTCTAGACTAACATATGGGGAGAAATTTATTGTTTAATGGGAAATTTTCTAGGTGAAGTCTGTAGTTTTAAACCGAATAAAAAGTAAATTTAGAACAGCAAAAGTGAAAGAAGTTTAAAGTTCACCTTTTCTTATAAAAAAAAGTATATTTTTTAAATAAGTACCTTTTCTTAATAAAGTACCTTACAACAAATTGTCTTAAAATACTACCTTTTCTTTAAAGAGTACCTTTTATGTAAAACAAAATAACTTTTCTTGAGATAAATACCTACTCTTAAAATTATACCTGTTCTTGAAAAAAGAACCAATTCTAAAAAAATCCCCTTTCTTAAAAAAAACCTTTTCTTCTAAACAAATACCTTTTCTTAAAAAAATACCTTTTCTTACAAACATTCGTTTTCTTCAAAGTACCTTTTCTTATAAATAAAATAATACCGTTTCTTTTCTTGAGATAAGTAGCCTTTCTGAAAAAAAGTAAATTTTCTTAAAAAAATAACCTTTTCCTAAAAAGTACCTGTTCCTAAAAAATATACTTCTTTGTAAAAACAATGCATACTCTTAGGCTTTTTCTTATAGAAAGTACTTCTTATGAAAAATGGTACCTTTTCTTAAAAAAATATTAGCTTTTAATAAAAGAAGTACCTCTCATTAAAGAAAGGACCTTTTCGGGAAAATATAATACATATTTTTAGAAAAGGTACACAAAAATATATTTTTTTAAAAAAACATACATTTAACAAAAAAAACCTTTTTTAAAATAGTTTACCATTTTACAAAAAGTATCTTTTCTTAAAGATCCATATAAATTATAGTATTTTTCAACCGGCGCCTTAGGCGTGTTGGAACTAAATAGTTCATAATATATAGCGAAAGGAACTTCGTTCCAACCGGGTGTCCCCTGACACCTCATGCAATTTTTATAGTCCAAAATTTGATTCGGCTTTGGTTTTTTCAGTGGATCGATGTCGCGACAGTAGTGAACGGTGTATAACATGACAAATGGCTTTTACGGCTTTGCCGTGTAGCAATGCAGGTCAGTGTTATTATTGTGGAACATAAGGTGGTTCTATCCACACCACGTTTTAGGTCCAACAATTGAAGGGGTGCCCACTACATTTCTATCAAATTATAAGATGAATAGAACATGCCAGCTTAAACTGTTCTGCCACTGTCCATTTATTTCTCCATCAGTTTCATGACGACCCGTTCGCCTTAGTTCGATTCTTCTTGGCCACCTGGTTTTTACCCGTAAAAATTATTCCTCCCAAGGGATAGTTTGAAATTGAATCGCAAAGCCATCAAACCTTTACTCCATACTTTGAAGGTTTACTTGGAATATATTGAGTAAACCGGGTTTGCCCACGTACGGAAATAACGACAGTCAATTGATAGTAAGAGAATTATGCACTTCCTTATTTGGTTGTCACCATGAGCCATACATCGACCACGGCCGCACAGCTAGTCAAGTGTTGACGAATATGTTGGCTTTTAAAATTGACATAATATAGCTGTATTATAGCAATAGCCCAAAGAATGCATTCACTTTATCCTCGTTGGAAATTGTTCAAACTCACTGTTTTTTATTGAGATGTCCTTCGCTCCTAGACGAATAGATTACATGATTTCAGTGATGTGGTAATGCTCTCTTAATGACTTTTACGGGTAATATTTGCCACAATCTGCGAGCGTGTCCTTCCAGAGGGTGTTGGATTGGTTTTCCAGACTTTGCCGTCTTTTTAACAGTGAACTTCAATCCGAATCTTCGTTGTATCATTGCATTATCAACAGCGACTCTTGTTCAATATTAGTAGCATCATCCAAATTGTCGTCCTCTTCTAGCACGTAGTCTACATCTTCCATGTACCTTCTGTCGCTACCCAAAACGTAAAATGGGGTTTCGAACAGTCACACAAATTAAAGTTGAGTCTGCTCAGACCCATATGTGTATAATTCACGAAAGTAGTTGCAAATGCAACTCTTCCACAATAAATACCCCGAAGACGTTTATTTTACTGTTCGATTATGTTCGGCACAATATCTTTGAGGAAGTCATGGACTGGGGTAGCACTAGGAATCTCGAATGCAACGGCCGGTACGGACTATATGTGCCCTCGTATAAAAAATTTGTACGTTTCCGTAATTATCTCTTCAACACGCATATTTTGAACCCCATCACGTTTGAAATTCCAAAATACCCGGATTATAATCACCCAAATACGCAAGCCAAACCTAAGGTAGTATGCCATCATATTTATATAGAACAGTCGAATGGTTGGGTTTAAAAGCCACATAAATCGACAAGCGCAACACATCAAAATTAGTGCTGTGACCCCAGAGCTAAACTTCGCAATAAATGGGTTTATAATTCTTAGAAAAAAAATTGGTCAGAATATGATAACCTCCAAATTCGGTTGTAAAACCCTCCAAATTAAGCTCTGACATTATCTAAATTCGGCTATGACAGCATCTAATTCGGTTGTGACAACCCCTAATTCGGTTGTGACAACCTCTAATTCGGTCGTGACAACCTTAAATTCCGTAGCGACAATCTAATTCGGTTGGAACAACATCTAATTCGGTTGTAACAACCTCTAATATGGTTGTAACAACCTCTAATGCGTTTGTGACAACCTCCATGCAACTACGACAATCACTAATGCGGTTGTGACAACCTATACTGCGGTTGCTACAATCTATACTACGATTGTGACAACCTATACTGCGGTTGTAAAAACCACTAATACAGTAGTGACCACCACTAATGCGGTTGTGACCACCACTAATGCGGTTGTGACCACCACTAATGCGGTTGTGACAACCACTAATGCGATTGTAGCAATCACTAATGCGGTTATAACAACCACTTATGCGGTTGTAACAACCACCTATGCGGTTGTGACAACCACTAGCACGGTTGTGGCAACCTCTAATACGTGTGTGATAACCGCTACTTCGATCCTGATGACCACGACTTACATTCAATTGTGGCAACCTCTAAATTCTGCTTCAGCAAATCGGTTGGCTCAACCGAATTTGTTTGTGCACCAGAATACGTAGCAACCAATCTCTTGCTGACATTGGAACGATTAGTTGATTATCACCAAAAAGGACTATTAAGCATGTCTCCAGTGAAATCAGGGAATGAAGACCTACCTGATTTTTCTGAAAATAATGTAATGGCAGTGAATAAGAACGAAAATCAAAAATGAAGAAATATGAATTTTAGCATTCCTTAATATACGAAGTAGGACTCTTCTTGGTTCGTGTAGAAAATCCGGCAGAAGATCTTCAGTTCAATAAGGCCTTTCCAATCCGTATGCCCGTTGCTGGGCATAAACTGGCAGGCATGTGTGTACACGGGTGTGGAAAGTGTGTATCTGTGTTTATTTATTATAATTGATTGAAGACACAGCGGAAATATTCAAATGCCCCGAATCGGTTGCTTCATAATAAATCATTTTATTATTAATTAAGGGGGCTGTTTCTGTTTTATAATGATGAAACCCAATCCATTATACACTAATAATAACAAAATCTAAATAAATATATGCATTTCTACATGCGCTGTCATAATTAAAACCCATAAAAAATTTGAACTTTATTAATAAAATTATATCAAATAAAAATGGGTTTAAATTGGAATGATGGCAAAGGATATTATATTTGTTGTGAATACCTAATATGGATCACATGTGTATTTAGTATTGATTGGGAAGGACTTGATTGATAAATTAGTTTCTGTTTCATAAATTATTTTCGATGTTTCACTTACTAATTTCCTTTTCAATGGACTGACATAACTGTACAGAATAATCAATGTTTCTTTTATTTATTTCGTTTTAATATTTTTTTACTTTCTTTCACAACATTCGCCATATATATTGCCATAAGCTCTGACATTATCTAAATTCGGTTATGGCAGCATCTAATTCGGTTGTGACAACCTTAAATTCATAATTCAACCTGTTATTCATAATTGACCTTTCTAAAGCATTTGTCAATAGACAGAATTTGGTTTGTAACATTTATCGAAACTCTTTCAAAACTCATATCATTTGGAAAGGCAAAATTCACGATCCTTTGTTCAGCGCTGTAGAATCGGAGTTGGAGTCGGAGTCGGAGCCTGGGATATTTGGCAGGAGTCAGAGTCGGAGTTGGAGTCGTAAAAAATTGGATGACTCCGACTCCAAGTTTGGCATTTCCATCAAATGTCAACATTTTCGAAAATAATAATTTGTTGACCGTTTTTTTTCAGTCAGTGTATATTTTTAAACGATATTAAATAAAATCAGGTCTAAATCGATTTGTCGTAAGTTTTTTATTTTCTTCTGAGAAGGACGCTATTTGAATGACGGTCATATCTCGCAACAAAGCCGATGTATTGTTAAATTCCTGATATGATTAAAAATATTCCAAGTCACATTGAAATTATTGTCTGGTGATATCTTTGAGAGCTTCCAGAACCTGTGACACGTGATTTCAAAAGCCTCTAAGAAAGAAGTCTGGAGCGTACAAATCGAGCGACTTTGTCGTCCACTGCAAATCGCCAAAAGGAGACATTCGACGACCCTGAACCGCATTCTTAAAAATATATTCATTGTCGCTCAAATTGTGTGTGCAGTTGCACCTTTCTGTTGGAACCACATGTCCTCCAGTCACAATTCGTAAATTTGCGACAAAAACATCCTGGTTCTGTATCGTCCACTAGTCACAGTACCCGTGTTATTCACGGTGTTCTTGTAAAAATTAGGCCAGACGACTCCTCTGGCTTTAAGTGGTGCACCATTCAGAGACCTTACGTGGTTAACGATACGTGGATTCTAAACGCCACAGAATGCAAACTTTGTTCATTTACGTATTCGTTCATCTGAAATCATGATAAATAAAATAAATAAATAGTTTCCCATTACATCCCATAAAGGGACTGGGGAGAACTTCTCACAATCACTGAGCTGTGCGCTTTCCAGTTTTCACTCACTGATTGGGACCTACAGTTTTACACCGATTCCGAACGGTATTTTGAGAAGCTTTTTCATGGCTAGATACTCGATAGTGTCGCCGTCACTATGCGAGGTGACCGCCGCCGAAAGAAAATTTGAAGGTGGTCAGAGCCGGGTTCGAACCCAGGATCTCATGTACAAGAGCCGCGCACACTAACCATTGCACCACCGACGGCCACAATAAAATGTCGACCAAAAATCATGCACTGCATCTTTGTGGTTCAGAAGAGCGTGAAGGTGTAACGTGGTTTTATCTTCGGCTGAAGTGGTCTCAGTCGTCTCCAGGGTCGTCGTAAGGACCCACAAAACCTTACGAAATGAAACAGTGAATTTCTCCCTGACTAGGGCAACAATAAGGTCGTCGTTTTGTTTTGTTTGATTCACAGAGTTCATATATTAAATTTTAACGAAAGCGATTAAAGATCCTTTTGATGGATAGATTCGGGTTACAGGTACGGTGATGGTAGATGACGGGTAATTACGGGGTGAGATTTAAACGGTGGATTCGGGTTGTTGGTTCGGGGCCGTTGAATGAGAACTCAGCATTCATTTAGTCGGTGAGTGTTGTCACTGTTCGGGATCGGCTACGGGTACAGCGTTCGGGATTATTAAGTTCGTTATCGGTGTCCGGCTAGCTCCGCTGTAATAGAGATTAATGACATAGGTAGGTAATGAAATCGGGTTAGTAGAGTAAAAATAATAGTGGAAACAAAGGTGCAGTACTCATGAAGAATAAAGCCTTCGTAACAACAAAGATGCAGTGCCCACGAGGAGCAACGTCTTCGCAATATCCAGGATGCAATACCCACGAGGGATACAGTCGTGGTAATAACCATCAGTGTTGCCAGAGACCGACTAAAAAATTATGCCAAATATCCTCAAAAATTGTGCCGTTTGCAAAACCATTTAGCTTTTAGTGTTTTTCTACTTCTGAGTTCAAAACACAACAGTCCCTCCAATAAATGGATGCTAATCTCGCCCTTAAAAAGTTGTTAAACGTTAACCGTTTGACTTAAAAATCAGTATTATGGATTTAATTTGTTATAGCCTGAATCTTCATTTCATTCAAAACACTAACTTAAAATCTTTTAACAAATTCTACAACAATAACGAAAGACAGACATTTATTTTCCATTATTATTTTTAACAATTTCTTTCAATCACCTTAGAATAAAATTTCCCAAGTTTTGGATAATTTCTTTTGGAATCCCTTCCAATTATCCCAGCGAACAGTGTTCAATTCGTCACTACTTCTCTCATAATGAACACGGAGATTTTCCCTGGAGTTTGTATGTGGAGTTTCGAGAAGAACTTCCATCGGATTTAGACCATTTTACAAAAGTCATGCCTACTGTCCATACGACTAATTTGAAGTTTGTCATCCATATTTTAATTCCGGGTACGTCTTACAACAGGTTTTCACTCCTGATTTGAAGATTGCATTATGGTATCCCTAATAATATAAGTAAATTTATAAGGAATTTTGTCATTTATCTCTATATGGAATATTTAAAATAGTCAACCTGTTTCTGATATTTCATGAATTATGTTTTTGCTTTTAAGCCTGTGGAGTTGCTTTGTTAGCCAGTGATATTGTACCTTTTATACCGATAAATAGGATTTAACAATTTCAGATAAATTAAAGGGAGAAACTTTCAGTACGAAAAATTGTGCCGTTTGCAAAAAGACTGTGCTAAAAAATTGCACAAATATTAAAATATTTTGGGAAAATGTTGAGGAAATTGTGCTAAAACGCACTTGGCATAATTTTTCAAAAAATAAGTGTCAAAACCAAAAAACTTATGCCAAAACGGCACAAATTATGCCAACATGGTAACACTGATAACCATGGTGCAATACTCACAAAAAGTACAACCAGGGTGCAGTACTCACGAAGAGTACAACCAGGGTGCAGCACTCACGAACAGTAAAGCCGAAGTAATAACCTGGGTGCAGTACCCACGAGGGGTAAAGCCGTGGTAATAACAAAGATGCAGTACTCACAAGGGGTAAAGCCTTCGTATAGTTCTGAAAAGAACTATTAGGATCGGGTATAATGTCCTCGGCTTGGCAATGAACTTCGTCTTGGGGTGATAGCCGACCCCCACCTCTAACCAGAGTTGACTATTTATCCAATGACTACTATAACCTCAATGAGAATTAGAAGGTGACGTAAGAAAGTAATGCACATCGGAACTCATGTTCTAGTGCAAACCGGTATGCCATCGTCTGTCTTCCAATAGAGATGGCAAATGTTGAACGGGTGTACTATTTGTGGACACGGTTAGTAAGTATTCGTATAAATGTACTATTCGCGGGTGTCGTATAGGCTGGTCCATTATATTATTGTATTCGTGGTTGTAAATTGTACTTAATGTACGGGCGAAAAGTTTTCGTCACGTTACAATTCAGACATGATTGACTGATGGACTGCCAGCACTTTGTTGGGGAACATCGCCAGGTCCTTCAACAAAGTGCGCTGCATAGACGAATGTAAACTGGGTGGAACGTCGTTTGATTGACGTTGCCTGTTCCTGATATTCTCGCAGGAACAACCTCTACAAGGTCTTCCGACTCGTCTTCTGTCACAAGTTGTTCCCGTCTACTTGAGGCGAGCGGCTAACGCCTGTGTGTTTCACCAGTTGGCGTATGACGACCACGGCGTATGCTGACGCTGGAACTCACGCTTATACAGCATGAGCTGAAACTCTCTGACAAATTATTCCGTAAAAAAATAGTCACGTGTACTCCAAGTTTTTGAGGAGTATAGCGATCCATGGCTTGACGATATGCATTCTGTATCTATTTACTCCACAAATATCAAAACAAAATGGAAAGTTGTTCCCTTTTGCAAAAGCTATAGAATCTTTCCATAGGGTGGGATATTTTGCGTCACCTTTACGGTAGGTACCACTGCCCTGTACCCAATTTCGTTCAGGTTGGTTGCGTTTTACGAGAGCAATCTCGACGACCGAGCAAACGGAATATGTGCGGTAAAATCGAGTATTTCCTATAGAACAGTGGGATTTGACGCAATACCAAAATCTGCAATGATCGTTTGTCGTTAGTCAGTCACAAAACGTATGAAGTGAATGCACCAACACGGGCATGACAAAATTAGCCTTCAATGAGTGACTAGCAACAAACAAACTTGGTTTCCCATTAGATCCCATGAAGGGATTGGGGAGAGCTTCTCACAATCAATGAGCTGTCCACTTTCTAGTTTTACACCCACTGATAGGGACCTACAGTTTTACACCGGTTCCGAACGGTATTTTGAGAAGCTTTTTCATGGCTAAGTACTCGATAGTGTCGCCGTCACTATGCGAGGTGACCGCCGCCGTAAGAAATGTAAGGTTGTCAGAGCAGGGATCGAACCCACGTTCTCATGTACAATAGCCGCGCATACTAACCATTGCACCACCGACGGCCACAATTGGTGACTGGCATTCGACAAAATATAGCATAACATCAACATCAGAATTTCATTAAAATCGGCCGAGTGTTACGGAAGTTATCATGCCGGAAGTTAATTTTTGATGGAAGAATTACCACAATGGTCGTGGCAAGTGCGGCATTTTTCTCTAGTTCAGTACAATTTAACAGAATTTCATATATCGTCAGTACGCTGGAAAACTCCTCTGTACAATTTTGCGAATCATTTTTTATTTAGTTAGACATTTTTCTAATTGTTATTGGACTGGTTTCGAAGTTACTTAAAACCTCTATGTGTTATCCATAGTACACTGAAAGAAAAAGCTTCATCAAATTAATGAAGAACAAAGATGTCCTCATTTTCCAACCTACGACACATTTCACTGAATTGATGAAGAACATTTCATCCATATTTCATCAATAGGTAATGTTGATCCAACATCGGTACATCAAGTTGATGTAAATTTTTCATCAATTTCATGTAAGTTTGTCATCCAGTTGATGTAAATTTTCCACCACTTTGGGTGTACATTTTTCATCAATTTGCTATACATTTTTGTCTACATTTAAGGTTGCCATCAATTTGATGCAAGTTTGTCATCAATTTGATGTAAATTTGTCATAATTTTGATGTAAATTGTTTGTTAATCTTTGGAGTATTTTTCATTGTAAAAAATTCAAAAGTACAGGGTATAAGACCACATAGAAAATGCTCATAGCGTGGATATTATTTTCAACCCATTATACGTTTATTTTAAATTTTCAACTAGTTTTTTTTCTTTTTCTCTTTATTTTTTCAATACTACGTCCATATTTTGAATCGATCCCACTAATTATTTCTAAAGTCCAATGATGAAGATTGACGTAAAAAATCATCAACTCAATGAAGAAGAAAAAAGGTGAAGAAACGCAAACTCGCCAAACCTTTTCATTGAGTTGATGAAATTTGTCATCACTCTTGAAGAACAATTGATGAATATGTATCATCAATTTAATGCAAAGATTTACTGTCAATTCAGAAATTCTCCGACAAAAACGACACGATATATTGAATGGTCTTGCGCTTGAATAAAACATGAACAATTGTCATTACTGAAAAAACAAAAATAAATAAAGGTCACTCTACTGAAAGACTTTATGCTGTAAGTATATATGCATATATTTTACCATTTTTTTGACTACGACTGGTTGACACATTAGGTGCAATTTCTCGACAGAAAATTCTTCGAATTTTGCGAGCGGTCTCTGTTTAACTTTCAAAATTTTTGTAATAAGTTGTCACAATTATAAACCGTTTTTCTTTCGTAAAGCGCTAAATTTTTAATATTCGGAATAAACATACGCGACTGCTGCCAAATTTCAAAGTTGCTACTTGCACAAAAAAACAATGGCACTAAAGTTAAAAAGTGCAACCTTACTGAGACACCATTTATTTCATTTTCAATCTGATATTTGTTACTTAACACGGGGGAAAAGTTTTTAAAATTGATTGACGTTGAATTAAAAAATTAATTACTCATTATTATGCAACCCAAACAAAAATCGCAATTCTTGTCGAAAATATGGAACGAAAATGGTGAAAAATTAACATTTTTTCAATTTTGAGGCACTATATGCAGTTTTTTGGGGTTAGCTTATTTCACACCTTTTTTCTCCTAGTTTAGAGCTACAATTGTGCGGAAGACTGGAAACCAAAATTCTAATTGGTTTCCGAGATATAGCCGTGAGAAAAATTGCACGTTCTTCGGAAAAATTAAGTTTTAACCAAAATATACATGAGATCATAAAATCCGAACAGAAGCTAAGCTAGCAAAAGCCAAATAGGGGTTTGTTAGTTTCGATAAATACTTCGAGAAATTTCGCACGAGAAGGAGTTTGCATTTTATGTGTTGCACTGTGTAATTTAAAAAAAAAAAACCTATCACCCTAGTGAAAAAAACAGTATTTTATTAAAATCTTACTTTCATGTATATGAACATATGTTTTCTAGTCTCAATGTTATAACAGGCATCATCGATATGAAACAAAATCTGGTCTTAGTAAGCATATAAATAGCGCCACACATTGTGGTTCCATCAGGCATCGCCGACGATTGGCAGTTAAATCTGAAAAGTTACAAGTCTTGTTCTTTCATGCACCCAAATATGTACAGCACGTTTTCTATGCTTTTGAATTGTTTAAGCCATGATAAGATGCTATCATGAATGTTTGGCAAAAGGTCGAGGCTTTTCAACATTTTAAAGATTTGTGTGTGTCAGTTGGTCATAGGACCTTTATAATCATGTATAATATCCTTCTTATTCATAATAAACAATTTCATCACGTTTTTTCAATCCTTGTATCCTTATGACTCTCATCAAATTTCACCTGATGTCACATAACTTTTTTTTACAAGAATTTTCTTCATTCACTGCCAAAGACAACGAGATCCTTGATGTTCATCCTTTGACTGAAGATTTTTTTGCTTTTACATGTTTTGGGATTGTATCCTTAAACCCTGTTAGGTATAAATACGTATGTATATATGTATAAGTATACATCTACATGTTTGCGAGATTAAATAGTCGGTGTATGGTTGTGCATAATATTCCAATCGGTTAACTTTGATTACATGTTGCTGCCACAACAACAAAACATTATGTTTCCCCAAATGTTGTCCGTCCTTCTTTATACATTTGGAATGCGTTGCCACATGTTGAATGTGTGTTTTAAGTTAAATTCGTAACACATGTTATTAACATTTGTTTAGTTGTTTCCACGCACATTCCACCCATCTCCTTTTCCAAATGACAATGTCTAACTGCAACCCGTGTTGAATTTCAAATCGTGGTAACATGTTGTTTAAAATGGAATGTATTTTTATAAGTACCTATTACTGACCATCTGAGAATCTCCAAAAATTTCCTTTTTTTGTTTTGAGAGGGACAAGTATGAATTTATTTCTATCAAATAAATGTATAAAAGAGATTTTATGAAATGATTATTATAGTCGTTGACCAATAATGATGACTGCAGCCGGATACTGTGGTGTTTGTAACTGTAGTTTAATGCTTAACATTTGTTTACGCCTAAGTGGAATTATGATGGCTTTTTAAGCTCCAATTAGATAAAACTAATCACAATCAAAATTTAGTATAAGTGATAACATTTGACATGATATTAGTGTAATTCAAAAATACGATTTTCCTAAATCTCTTATATATTTCACATCTCTTGGATAGGAAGTAAAGAATGTAAAAAACATAGTCCAAATCAAGCAATATACCTATACAGGGTGGTGTAAATAGAAGCTTGGGCAATATTAGCCTTAACCCTCCGATTAGTGGGTCTCCCGTTGGCCTTAAAATAGTGAAAAGGTTCGCAGAGACCTATAACAAATTGTATGGTATTTGACTTTATGGGGTGTGGTTTGATGACTTTGATTGTTAATTTTGGTCTACAGTAATAAAATTGCACAAGAAATGTTTTTTGACAAATTCGGTATTAATATTAAAATACATGATAAAATGAAATAAATCACTGTTGTGATGATTTTTACTGAATGTCCAGTTCGAAAGGCTGCAGTAAATACGAACAAGACCATTAACACGAAAAGCCATATGTTGCTGGCGTATGCTGACGACATAGACATCATTGGGCGAAATTTCCGAGAGATTACTGCAGTATTTTCAAGAATCGAAAAGGAATCAGGGAAGGCGGATCTTGCTGTTAATGAGGGCAGGACAAAATTGATGGTGTCAACGACTAGAGAAACCTCTCGACTTGGTCCGCACTTGAACGTTGATATCCGATTTAATTTTGAAGTGGTAGATGAATTTGTCTACCTTGGATCCGCCGTGAACAAGGACAACAACGTCAGCCTGGAGATAGATAGGAGAATTGTGCTTGCGAATAGATGTTATTTTGGGCTCAGCAAGCAGATTAGGAATAAAGCCCTCCCTCGACGGACAAAAGTCATTTTACCTGTCGTAACATATGGCTCCGAAACTTGGGTCATGTCGCAAGCGGATGAAAAACACCTGGGAGTTTTCGAGAGAAAAATTCTCCGCAAAATATATGGTCCTGTTAGGGAAAACGGCGAGTGCCGACGTCGCTGGAACGCAGAGCTGTATAATCTATATTGTAACGTGGACATAGCCAGACGAATCAAAGTGGGCCAATTGCGTTGGCTAGACCATGTTATCAGAATAGATGAAGATGAGCCAGCGCTAAAGGTTTTTGATAACGTACCCGATGGAAGCAGGAAAAGAGGACGACCAAGACTCCGCTGGAAAGACCAGGCAGAAGAATCCCTCCGTATCCTTGGAGTTATCAACTGGCGAGAAAAGGCGAAGTATAGAGCCAGTTGGAAGAATATGTTGAAATGTGTTTAATTTGTTTGTTTAATTAATATGTGTAAGACGTCTGACCTCATGAGGTTGTAATATAGTCAATAAAAGTAAAAGTCGAGTTCGAGGGCGCAGGTATTTCTACGATGCAGTAATGCAGCAAACTGCTTGGTTGCAAGTAAATCAATAAACTCTGGTTTTACGCTGGCGTCCGTACTCTGCACGACATTACTGGCATGATGGCCGATTAGATCGAGGCGCAAAAGACGATGCGGCTCTTGCTGTCGGTCCTGCTACTATCTACAAGGACAACAAATAATTAGTTTTCCGCTTTTGCGTGTTTCAAAATTATGTTATTTTTCCTTTACATTGAATGATGCTTCCATAGCGCTTCGAAGAAAAGCCAGCGCGAAAGGTTTTCCATAACGTATCCAATGGACGCAGGAAAAGAGGAGGACCAAGACTCCGCTGGAAACACCAGGCAGAAGAATCCCTCCGTATCCTTGGTGTTATCAACTGGCGAGAAAAGGCGAAGGATAGAGCCAGTTGGTAGAATGTGTTGAAAGTTGTTTAATTTGTTTGTCTAATTACTATGTGTAAGACGTCTGACCTCATGAGGTGTAAAACAGTCAATAAAAGTAAAGTTAAGTAAGTATAAATATTGAATTAACCGAATTCTTGTGATAACAAGCCATCAGTGAAATTTGACAAGAATTATTTTCGTAAAATATTCAAATGCTGTATTTCAAAGTGTAAAGGACCCTTTGTTTGAAAAATACATGAGCTGTCAGAGGACACCCGGTTGGAACGAAGTTCCTTTCGCTATATATTATGTACTAATTAGTCCCAACACCCTCAAGTCGCCCCTTGAAAAATACGATAATTTAAATGGATCTTTGTAAAATGGTAAACTTTTTTTAAGAAAGAATTTTCTTGATATGCTAACATCTACAGGCACAGGTAGGGCAATCTATCAAAGTGAATACATCCAAACACCCCACAGCGTTAGCAACACATACGTAGTTGTTGTACAACAAAAGTCTGTGCCTGAAAATAAGTATGATGGTATTGATGTAGAGGCAGCGAAGAAAGCAGCAGGTCGTCGTCGCCAAGGAGTATTGAATTGTACAGTATAGAATAGAAACATTGGTGCCTTCTGAAACATTTATGCTATTTGTATTGTTTTATGTAATAATATTGTCGACATGGTGCATTCATATTGAAATATTCTATAAAGAGAATAAGAGTGCAATCAGATCTCTATACTATTCAATACTTTTTGTCGTCGCTCTGTTTATGACAAAACAATACCAATTATTTCAGTGAGCTACATATTGCTGTATTTATTTTAACAATATTACATCTAATGTTGAAGCAGATCTAAGAAAAAAGAATGGGCAATAGCAAAGGAGCCTTCAGCAAACAAACTATTCTTTTTTATTTTCCAATGTAACATTTACTAATGTGTTCATAGAAATCGAACAGGTACCGTGTAACAAAAAGGTGTTAACATATCGCCCGTGAGTTCGAATACTCATTGTTTTTTTGGTAGAATGTATTTTTTAAAGCATATTTTTAAGTCCTTTTTGTAAGAATATATATTATATTTTTCCGAAAAGATCCTTTGTTAAAGGGAGATACTTCTTTTTTAAAAGCTAATGTTTTTTTTAAGAACAGGTTGGATTTTTAAGTAGAAGTACTTTCTGTAAGAAAAAGCCATAAGAGTATGATTTGTTTTACCAAGAAGTAGATTTAAAGAGGTTCTAGTCTTCTTTGGAAAAGGTGATTTTTTTAAGAAAATTTACTCATATTCAGAAAGGCTACTTATCTCAAGCAAAGAAAAGGTATAATTTTATTTTTAAGCAAAGGTACTTTTAAGAAAAGGAATTTTTGTAAGCAAATGTATTTTTTAAGGGAAAGTATTTTTTTGAAGAAAAGATTTTTTTTAAGAAATGGGAATTTTTTATAATTGGTCCTATTTCAAGAATTGGTACATTTTTAAGAGTAGGTAATTATCTCCAGAAAAGTTATTTTGTTTCTCAAAAAGGTACGCTTTAAAGAAGAGGTAGTTTTTTAAGAAAGGGCAATTTGTTCTAAGAAAAAGTACTATTCTCAGAAAAGGTTCTTATTTAAAAAAAAAAAATACTTTTTTATAAGAAAAGATACTTTTTGTAAGAAAATTTACTTTTTCAAAGCAAAGGTACTTATTTAAGATACGGTAATTTTTTTCAAGAAAAGGTACTTTGTTTAAGAATATGAGAAAATTTTAATTTGAATTTTTATGACCGATTTTGTTAGTTTTTGGTTAATGTATGCCAAATTCCTAGTACAAGCTTACAAGTCATGAACATTTTTCTAATTGAAAAATGGTTAGAAAAATTGCATGACTAGTTTCGAACTCCGTGACAAGTTCATCATCAGATGCCTAACTACTGTGGCTGAATTGATACCATCGGCTGATCATCAATCGTATATATACAAGCTCAATTCTGCAATTCACATGTGCGCATTAGTATCGATCGAAGATACCTAAGTATCAACATCACTGAAAGGCCCATAATTATCTATTATTTCCAACAAAAACCACCCATTTTTCAATTAGAAAACTGTTCATGACTTGTAAGCTTGTAGTATGAATTTCTCATATGTTAACCAAAAACTAACAAAATCGGTCATAAAAATTCAAATTCAAATAAATGTAACTGACACTAGCACGGTCTTCAAAAATGCTATACCACAGGAAAATACAACTCTGTGATATAGATCAAAAACTCACCTCAAAGCACTGCAACAATACGAGAATGCATGAGGAGAAGAAGAACATGGTGGAAAAATTCTGTCTGTTCTTGTTGTTGGAATTATAGGCCTATCAGTGATGTTGATACATGTGAATTTGCACATGTGAATTGCAGAATTGAGTTTGTATAGGTTGAATTTTATGTTTCGGGATTAGAGAACGAAAACAAATATTAATCATCAAAAATCACTTTATTGTTTTTCAAAATATTCCCCATGAAGATTTATACACTTTTGCATGCGTTTAAAGCAATTGTCGAAACACTTTTACCACTCTGATTGAGGAATCTCCAAAACATGCATTCTGAATGCAGCAACCGCTTCTTCAGGTGTCGAAAAACGTTGACCTCTCAGTTTGTTTTTTACGTACGGGAATAAAAAGAAGTCATTCGGTGCCAAGTCAGGACTATACGGCGGATGACCCATCAAATCGATGTTTTGGGTGGTCAAAAATGCAATTGTTTCCGACGATGTGTGAGAGCTCGCATTGTCGTGGTGAAGAGTGATCCGTCTTCGGCGGATAGTTTTCCTCATTTGGCTCATCTTGAAACACCCATACAGTTGACTGCTGTTTACTTTCGGGCTCATACACGTAAATCCAGGATTCATCAACTGTCACGATGTCATAGACGTGTTTCGAAGCACCGCGATCGTATTTTTGGAGCATTTCTTTCGAACAATCGACACGAGCCTTTTTTAAGCGATTGACAAATTGTGTGGGATCCAACGCGAACAAATTTTTTTGCCAGACAAATGTTTATGCAATATTGAATCTATCCTGGTCCCACTAATGCCTAAGGTTGTCTCAATCTCACGATAGGTCACATGCGATCTTGCAAAATCAGTTCGCGCACAGCATCAATGGCTTTCGGAACAACAGTTGATTTTGGACGACCTTCACGAAATTCGTCTTGGAGAGAACTACGACCACGATTGAATTCACCATACCATCGATAAACACTGGTCCTTGATGGTGCACTGTTGCTCCGTTAATCCACGTCGAAAGTTGTAAAAAATAATCGCACGAAAATGTTCACGATTTAATTCCATTTTTGGGCCGAGATGAATCTTTCAAGTTACTGTAAACAACACAAATAGCGCTCGTATGTCAAAACGTTCTGAGTACGCATACCCTCAAAAATTTCCAACTTTACGATAGAGCTGTCAGTTGCCAGATTTCAACACTGGGGTTGCCAAATCCCGAAACATAAAATTCAACCTCGTAGACGATTGATGATCAACCGGTGGCATCAATTCAGGCACAGTATTGAGGCATCTGATGATCAACTTTCCACGGAGTTCGAAACTAGTCATGCCAGTGAATGTGTGTTGAACTGAATTGTCTATTATTTCCAACAAAAACCAACCATTTTTCAATTAGAAAAATGTTCGCGACTTGTAAGCTTGTGGTATGAATTTCTCATGCATTAACCAAAAAATATGAGAAAATTAAAAAAAAAATTTTTTTTGAGAAAAGTAACTTTTTTTAGGAAAAGGCACTTGTTTCAGAAAATTATCTTTTTTTTAAACTTCTTTCACTTTGGCTTTTCTAAATTTATTTTTTCAAAAGTACAATATATCCTAAATATTTGTTACAGGCTCCACCTAGAAAACTTCCCATTAAACAAGAAATTTCCCAACTTACATATGTTAGTTTAGACACAAACCAAAGCAAAAGTATCCAATATAGTTGATAATACTGGCTTGTAGCATAGTAGTATTAAAAAAAAAGTTGTTTAAATTTTTTTCATTTAACCCCCATCCCGCAACGTATGACAAGGAACTTCGGTCCAATAAACACCAAAAATGTACACTAAAATGAGCAGCTACGGATTCAGGATGTTTTATGAAGTTATTCCTTATTAAATTTCATTATAGGTCGTCACAGACCAAAATTCTCTATCTATATTTTCAAAAGTCCCTTTTGTCCTTTTTTGAAAAAACGTCAAGAAAACTGCACCAAAATGACCGGCAAAATATTCAAACATGAACCGTGGGGAGTTTCGACCTAAAATAAACATCATTGTAACGGCAGCAACGAGTAGAATATAAGTGTAAAATTTCATAGAAATCGAAGAGTAACAAGTTTCAAAAGCATGGTCGATTTTTTATGATAACGTACAAATTTTCAAGTGAAAAATGGCGGGCTCGATTTTGATTTTAGCACCATGATTTCTTGGGAACATTTTCTTAGAATTTGCCGTAGATTACGTTGCTGCTCTACTCTTGCTCGGCAAAAAAATTGACCCACCCTAATGAATATATACATGATATCGCCTACGCAGATGACATATGTCTTGTGGCCCACCAATTTAATGACATCGGAGCCCAAGTAAAACAGACTCTCCGAAAATGCGAAAAAAGTAGGATTGAGAATGCATATAAAGAAAACAAAGCTAATGCTTATACGAACAGAACGGAATACTCCACTAACAGTTGATGGTTCGTTAATTGAAGACGTGGATTCAGTCAACTATTTAGTATGCAATATTACAAAGGATGGTGGTTCCGTGGCGGTAGTAGGTGATCGTATAAATAAGGTCTGTGTTGCATTTCGAAACCTTCACAAAATTAAGCACACTAAGAGAATAGACAGAATGACAAAATTTCAATTGCAGTTTGAAGTCTGTACTGTTGTGCGGTTGTTTTATTTGGAGTTTGACGGCGCTACCAATGAAGAAGGTCCAAAACCGTTTGTCAACCGTTGTCTGAGAGAAATTCTCCGAATCTACTCCCCCAGGCCATTTCTGTCTATGTTCTCCATAATCCAGCAAAACAGGGTCTACTGCACCATACAAGAAAACTAATGGCATCACTGAAAGATAATGCCATTTTATTTGAGTATTCACATTTGCAAGTACGTTCGACTTGAAATAATGGATTATTTCTAAGGCATCTGTAGCTCCCAAAAACACAGAAATGCAGATCACAGGCGTCGGATATTAAATGTGTCAATTGACCATAAGAACACTTTTCTTTTTCGTCTGAGTGTCTACTTTTACTTTTTAATGCAAAACCCAGTGTACAAGACCTACAATACCATTCCAAGATGAGGATCCATATGTGCAGATCAAGGATTACAATTTCAGATTACCAGCGCGGTAGAAAGAATCAATAGACAAATCATCAGATGATGGTTTCGCCTACACGGATCCATGTCAGACCCCGTGAAAATTCCATCAAATCCTCCAGACCCTGTGCCTGAAACCATCCAAAGCAACAGCTATGTCTTCGCTGGTCATTGACAGCGAAAGAACTCAATAGTCTCCACGTCTTCTTCATTACCACAACCACGGCAGTAATCAACCCCGTTCACAATCCAGTTGTTGTAACCCCAATGTGACGCTGCCAGTCAGCCTTGCCCAGTCGTAGAAGCGACTTATTCCACCCTGAGTCCACTGCCGACCATATGTCTGTGGAAATCCTGTAATTCAGTCTGGTAAGCGAGGCAGCGTTAGTCTCGTCCAGCGATCGATCAATTTTTACAAGTAACATATCGGTGGATTTTCAGCGCCAATCAATCCCAAATCCGAAGAAGTGCATTCTGCTCTTGCAATACAGTCTGCTTCAACATTCCCTGTGGCATCACATTCCCTGTGGCATCACAGTCTTAGCTTGCCAGGCACTACACTTTTCAAAATCCGTTTGCAATCCCTAACCAATTTGGATTTACACGTATGTGACCTGATCGAACTGAGAGCTGGATTAGTGTCAATGCAGGTGACGAATTTCCCCGATTTATACAAGCCGTCGGTGGTGCAATGGTAGCGTCCGCGGCTCTTATACATGAGGACGTGGGTTCGTTCCCTACTCTGACCACCTTAAAATTTCTTTCAACGGCGATGACCTCGCTTAGTGACGGCGACTCTATCGAGTATTTAGCCATGAAAAAGCTTCTCAAAATACCGTTCGGAATCGGTGTAAAACTGTAGGTCCCAATCAGTGAGTGTAAAACTAGAACGCGCACAGCTCACTGGTTGTGAGAAGCTCTTCCTAATCCCTTCATGGGATGTAACGGGACACAATTTTTTTTATACACGCACGAGTCCATTATCTCAGTCACAACTCTCATGATCGCCACGAATTCCGCTGGAAGACACTACAGTTCGCTCACAATCTCATCGAAAGCCCGAGTTGAAAGTACTCACTGAAGATCCCCGCTCCTGTGGCCGACTCCATTTTGGAGCCATCTGTAAAGATTAGATGACCTGAGAGTGAGGAAGGAATACCACTCACCCAGTCATCCTATCTGGCATCATGATCTCCGGGCATCGCCCAAAGTCTAGAGTCGGCTGCATATAGTCAGTAGCCTACCTCAAACACTCGTCCGGGTGATTCTCAATCAACTCCTGGAGAATATTGGCATGCCCCTCAGGGTTATGCTTGACAACTTGATGGTAACAACCCCGAAATTCTGTTGCGGCCAATTGACTCGACCTATGTTTTCAGTGAGGATAAATAGTTAATGACAGTTACGTGACCTTACTAATATGACCTTTGACTAATATTCAAGTGGTAAGCCTACAAATTCCTACTATATTTTCACAGGGATAATATTGAGAAAGGGAACAGTCAAAATTCGTCTATCGTGCGATCCCCACAATATTTGTATAGGTATTACATTGAGAAAGGGAACAGAGAAGGCGTGTCAAAGTTACAATGGTTATGGCAGTAAAGGTTAGAAAGTGCTTGATGTTGAATTTTACAGGGTTGATGGATAGAGGATAGAGCTCGCGCATTGAAATTGAAAATGTAGCCAGAACAAAACATTGAAATGTATCCGAATTTTCGATTATAATACATGAAAAATGAACAATTAAATGTCATTTATCTATCAGTCTTTTCTTGACATGACATATTTATGTAAGCAAAAAGTTTTTAACAATTTGCGACCTATTTTCTTAATTTACGAACTCAAATTCATACCCACTGTTGAATATTAAAAGTTTTGAAAGTGAACAAACTAAATAGATAAAAACAAACCATGACACAGTATTGAAATATATGTACATAGTTCAGTAATCAAAAATGCAATGTTGCCGTAAATATTTATTCAATCGATGTTAATCAGTCATACTAATAGGTATTATATCATCAATTAAGGATCAAATCCAGTCGAACATACACACACACACACAGCCACTGACACACGTTTAAGCTGATAACTGCAATTTAATGTCAATAAAACTGACACAAAAAACGATACATTTTTATGAATAACTAAATGCCAAAAAGTCGTTATTTTTATTTTGATGATATTTTTGAAGAGCGTCTATGTGTCCATGAGTAGTGACCAACCACATGCAATGACCCACATTCAGTGTGATAAACAAACATTGAAGTGCAATTTTAAAAACTTTTATTGTATTTCAGTAGCTTTGTGGTGGCTGTTTTGAGTGACCCCCTATATGAAGGAAACTAATAACATGAAGTTAGAAAAATCACAGCAGTGAATGACAGTAAATTTGTTAAACTGTTACTGATGATCAACACCACCTCTTATTGCATTCAAATAACTAAGACAAGAAAGAATTTTAAGTACAATTTTTAATCTGTAGGTTATCACATGGTCGACTGTGATCGTATAATCAGTGCTGCTGCCATTAATTAAAAACAAACGTTGCTTGTCAGTGCAATTATATATGTAAAACTATTCTACAAAAATTTATCAAAAATATGCATGTATTTATACACTCGTACTTATTTTATACCACCTACTATTAGGGATGATAAATTTGGGGCAATTGTACATTTGCTTGAAATCACTGGAACATATTTACACACAACTTAGTATAAAAGGATTATAAAGAAGAGGTAATTGCCGAAACATCGCATTACGAATATCCTCAAAAAGTGTTACACAGTTTCTGAAATTACGACTAGAATCCGATGATATCAACAGTATTGGAAGTAGTTTTTAAAGTTGCAACTCATTACTTTTCTTATTTCCAACTCATAGAAGACCATCGGGGCCAAATATTGACGTCACACATTAAGGTGTATCGAAATTCAAAAATAATCTTACTCCTTTTTGATATCGATACACACTTATGTGGAACTTCAATAATGACCATCTATAAGTAACAAACAACAACATCAATTAGCAACAAAAAAATACATTTGGATTTTTTCAGGCATATTCATGTCGAAAAGTTGATAGCGTTGATCTCCCGTCCCGAATAAAGATCTTTTTAAACTAAAATATAACTTTCAAAACTTCTGCATCAGTGCGTGTAAGTAGGAAAGCAATGTGTAAGTAGCGACAACAATCGCTCTGCACACAATCAATAAATGCCTTCGGTTAGTGACTTGTGTAAATACACACCGCAGTGGCTTAACGGGCTAGACGCTGCTGAAGAGGATGCTTCACAAACATCGAAACGATCGTCCAGCGAATGTGAGTTCGAATCCCACCCGCGGCATTTACATTTTTTTCACTAACCGGAGAAAATATGATCTCTTAGCCTTAAAAAAAAAAAAAAAGGAAATTACAACTTTGAATATGACGAGGATCTAAAAACAACTAAATTTACCTCATGTTTCGTTTGCCGTTGAGCAAATGTTGCATGGACCCAGTTTTGATAATATGGAATAGCGTAGCGATACTAATGCAGATGGCTTTTTTCGGGTTATTCTTTATGTCTCAGGAAGATTGCACTTTTTAAATTTAGTGCCAGTTTTTTGATGTGTTAACATCTATAGACGCGAATAGGGACTTAACTCACAAAATGAACATATCCAAACACAATTTGTCCGACTGCGATCACGGATAGTTTGGCGTTAAACTCCTCCGAAACGGCTGGACCGATTTGTATGAAATTTTGTGTGCATATCGGGTAGGTCTCAGAATCGGCCAACATCTAACCCTAAATGATAAGGGTAACCCACCCCTATATATAACACAAATGTGTCCGACTGCGAAACACAGATTGTTAAACGGCAGGAAAAAAACACACACTGATATAGCGGCAGCGAAAAGTTGTCTCGTGTGCAGTGTTGCCAGTTTAGCATAATTAATGCTTTTTTAGCATAATTTTTTTGGTGTCAGCATCATTTTTTTGAAACATGATGCTAAATGCTTTTTAGCATAATTTTCACCAAATTTTTCCACAATTTGATATATTTAATAAAAATTTTAGCATAATTTTTTACATATTGCACAATTTTCCATCAATAGTTTTTTGTATTTTACTTTTTAATAACATGTAACAGAATTATTTCTGAAGAAATATCGAATCTTTAGGAATCTGAAAACACACCGCACGTTTATATTTTGATTCATGTAACAATACATTCTTTCTTATGAGCCAACACAAACCAAAGGATGTGAAACGAAATAACTGTTCAATACATTTTCTTGCCTCATGGGTTCAAAACGTTTTGTCTGATCCTCTGTTTTCAGCTTTAGTAGCGGATTTCTCCCGAACCATTAACAAAACTTTAAGACTAAGAAACATTTATTTCTATGAAACTTATGTCACACTTTTACGTTATATTTCGTGCAAAATTGTTATACAAGGTGGCGCAAAAGTAATCCTCCTATCAGAAAATGCTATAAATTTTGCGATTGGCCCCTAATGTCAGTTCTGTTTTGACATTTGTGTAGTAAACACATGCGAAATACACGTTAATAAGCAATTTTACGCTACACTGCTCCAGAACGCGGAATATTGCTGACTATTTATTTGACCAATAATCGGTCGGTGACTTTGGCACAACGTGAATTTCGTTGCAGATTTCCTGGCCGTCCAACGCCTACTGGTGAAACATTGCGACGTTTAGCCGCTCGCTTCGAAGAGACTGGCACAACACGAGATGCTGCCAGGCGTGGCAGACCCCGGAGTAGCCGTTCCGCAGAGGATATTGCTGCTGTAGCCGAGGATGTCATGGAAGCGCCGTCGATGTCATGGAAGCGCCGTGAGCGCTACAGAGCAATGATCAACGAGTTATTTTTGCCGCATCTTGATGAATTGGGATTGGAAAACATGTGGTTCCAACAGGACGGTGCAACGGCACACACTGCACGTGCCACAACCGATATGCTGAAGGATGCATTTCCCGGGCGCCTAATCTCCCGTTTTGGCGATTTGCACTGGCCAGCAAGATCGCCTGATTTGACCGCTCCAGACTTCATTTTGTGGGGCTTTTTGAAGTCGCGGGTTTATGTCAACAAGCCTCAGACTCTTGCAGCTCTTAAAGACAATATCCGTCAAGAATGTGAGGACCTATCGCCGGAAGTTTTGACCAAAGTGATGGAAAATGCCATAAAAAGGGCTCAAATGACAATCAACTGTGGCGGCGGCCATTTACATAACATCATATTCTCGACTTAATGTAAACAAAATTAAAAGACCAAATAAAAATAATCCACAAGAAGAATCAAAGTTTTTCATTTTTTTTTAAATTACAGCCAAAAAATATCGGAAGTTTACTTTTGAGTCACCTTGTAGTAACCTCTTGGATGTGATGATTACGGAATCTTTTTGGCAAAAAAAATTAAAAACTAATAATCTAATTATTTGGAAAAATTAAATATAATACAATTTTACGAAGATGAAGTTTTTGTATGTTTTATAATAACCTGTAGGTACAACAATATAATCCACAAACTCAAAATACTGTGAAAACCAGTGCAGAACGTTTTTTGGAAACAATGTCGAGCGTACATTCCAATTTAATATGGAAGGAAATGCAATACTGAAGTATGAAAATGGTAATGTTCATTTACACCGTTAGGGTTTCACTCTGAATCAACATGTTATACTTTTGAAAGAAAAGAAAATTTATACGTTTTTCAGAATAATCAAAGAAAACTGAAGCTTAAGGTACACTTGCATCAAAAAATTGAATTTAGCTTTTCATTAATGCCAAAAACGTGAATTAACAAAAAATAAAAAATTTTTGAAAAATCCTTATCATGGATTAACAAGTAGATATGTTTTGCATTGTTTCCTATAAAGGTATGGGCTTCACAGATTAAAATTTCAGGACTTACTACTAATAAGTGTAACATAGACAAAACGAAAATGTAAATGGTCTTAAAATTAAACACAAGAAACAAGATCTTTTGTTTTATAAAAAAACCAAAAATTGTTCAACAAACTGATTCTTTATTTTAATGTTTTTATGAAATCCATTTTAGTTTTATTATTCGATGTTTAAGATGTTATGTTCTTTAATAATTTTTATAACAAAAAGTAAATTTGCATAGAATATATTATTAAAAAAAATAATGTAAAATTGCTTATTATGGGGGATGGTTGGGAATATAGATATTTCAAGGCCCGCCAAGGCATATCATCTGCTCCCTTCTCACTAAAATGGAAGAATACGCAGACGGTACACCAATCTCAAGGCAATCGTTGTTTCTTTTTTTGAAACAACAACATCTATGCAATGCCTTACGGTGAAATCCTGCATAGGAAATAAATGTAGTGAATATTGATGGTTATGGGAAAGTATTGCTGTCTATGTTTTCACACAAGTAGGAGATTAGACAATTCTCGCTTAGTTGCGATTTGTTTATTCCTATAATGTGTGATAATATACCTACTTTTGGAGAAGGGAGCAGATGACATATCTTGGTGGGCCTTGAAATAGCTACATACATATGTATATTCCCAACCATCCACCATAATAATCAATTTCACTTTAGTTTTTTAATAATATATTCTATGAAAATTTTCTTTTTGTTATAAAATTACTTTTCCATAGAAATTGATCTTGAACCGGAAAAGTTTTTATGGAATTTTTTGAATAAAAAAATACACATCTCTGATTTCAAAATGTTTTTCTTCGTTGTTTATCACAGTTATACGAATTTGTGAATAAAAATAGTGTTTAAAAACGCTATAGTAGGTACTAAGTACTACAAATATATGTGACCTGGTCTACGAAAAGGGAGCTTACGTGCGAAAACTAGTTTTCTGTGAAAAAGCTGTTAAAAGTAAGCAACTCGTTTCGTCAGTTTCTCATTATCTCGTTAATTGTTCTCCGCGCCGGACGTCCAGTAAGTGTTGTTGTTGGTCGGAATATTATTATAGTTCATCGTGTAAGTTGCTAGTGTGGAACATTTAAAAAAGTAACACTGAAGAAGTGACGTTTACTGTTTCTGTTGATTATCGTCTTCGCATTTCGCATGAAATGAAACATGAGTGTTGATGAGGAGTTCAGTGCCGTATACGGACAATATTTCCATGAAAAGGATGATGAAAACGATGATGAAAACTATGAAGAGAGCGATGATGATGAAGACGAAGTATGTGTATCTCAGGCAGAAGATGATACCGAACAAACTTTTGTTAACATGGACCTGTATGTTGTTGATGTAAAGGAGGAGGAGCTCGTAACACAATTTCTGTCAAAAGATTGTTGTAATAATGAATGCCATACACTGATACCACGGGAAATGATCGAGAGTACGCGGAACAATTGTTTAGAGATGTCGAAAAATGAACTTGATTTAGTGATACTAAGTCACATCGAAGCTGGAATTATGAGTAACGAAAAGCTAGAAAGTGTATACGCAAAGCTTGCTGGGCGGAAGAAATATGGACAGAAGTTATGAGGCATAGAATTCAATTTACCTTCTACAGAGTACCTGTTTGTCGTTCGTTTTTCCTTTTTGTACATGCCTGTACGACGAAGCGTTACGAATAACGCAATTCCATCATTTCATAATCTCTACAGATTGTGTAAAAACAAAGAAATTCGCAGACAGTGAAGAAGTGCAGTCCTTTAAGCTTCTGTTAAAACCTATCGATCCTGAAATGCCGAAAGTTATACAACCAGCCGGTTTATCTTTGGAACGTCAGTGGTACATCTATCACAATCTTCGCAGCTTAGTTTCGGATATATCTAAAGTAGATATTGTGGCTCCATTGCGGAAGGATTTGCCATCGAAGAAACGGAAGGCAAAAACTAGTGAAGATGTTCTCAAACCAGACGAGGAACCAGGTCCATCTTCCTCAGGATCAACACGTAAAAAGATCTCAAGGAAAACGACGACAAAGAAAAATACATAAACTACTCAATATTATTATTTTTGGCCCATAATACGTTTTTCTACTGTATAATCATGTCTTTATAGCTTATAATTCAATGTATTTTGTTCATTACCAATAAATTATATTTTGTCGTATTTTTACTCTTCTTTCTCTACATTTTTAGTACACTTCTAAGCAAGTTAGGATTTTCTGCTTTTCACCACGTGAAAAAGCATCTCATCTTCCATCCGAATCAACCAAAAAGTGAAAATTGATTTTTTGACACCTAAGCCCCCTTTCCGTAGACAAGGCCACATATAATAAATTTACTTTTTTAATTTTAGCATTATGTTTTTGCATTTTGCACAATTTTCTTGAGCATTTAGCATAATCTTTTTGGCGGCTTCTGGGAACACTGCTCGAGTGGGTGCGGAGCACTCTCAGAGCAAAGAGAATAATGAATTGGTTACACGAATATAAAAATGAGATAACAAGAGAGCAACGAAAATTGTGTGAACTTGTGTAGCGTATGTGCGAACATAACAATGCATGTATGTACATCTGTCTGTTGCTTTGCATTCTCTTTGTTTTTTGTGGGAATAAAACAAAAAGTATTAAGCAAGAAAATAATGACACATGTGCTTGGTCAGGTCTTTAAATACTTTTAAGTATTAATATTATTTAAATGTATGATAGAACGCTGTTTTTATTTTCCAATGTAACATTGACTAATGTGTTCATATAAATCGAAAAGGTGCCGTGTGTAACAAAAAGGTGTTAAAACATCGCCCAATCGCAAAAAAACTTTAAAAAATTCGATTTTTTTACCTTTTCCCCCCTGTTCAGGTCCATAGGTAGCAAACCGTTCAAAATTCAAGGAAACAATCAAACACAAAAATGTACACAAGATCTCAATAAACAACTTTCTAGAACGTATGGAATTCCTAGGAATAATTCTTAATACCGTTTACTTCAACATTGGGATACTATGCTATATCACCGCCGCAGCAGCACAGGCAAAGCAGTAAGGTCAGCACACGCTACAAGGGACGCAGCACACAATATAAGAATCATTCCTAGAAAGTTCATATGTTCTAGAAAGTTGTTTATTGAGATATTCCTGTAGTTGATTGTTTCCTTGAATTTTGAACGGTTTGCTACCTATGGACCTGAACAGGGGAAAAAAGGTAAAAAATCGAATGTTTTAAAGTTTTTTGCGATTTTGACCTTGAAGATTTTGATTATATATGTTCACAATTTTTGTTCCTTATGACAAGAGCTACAACTTTCCCGCAAGAAGTAAATAAAAATTCCGATCTGGTTGCAAGATATGAGCCTGAAAAAATTATCATTTTTTTGCAAAAATGACACCGAGGCCCCAAATTTTTGGGGGCTCATAAAAAAAAGTGCATGACTTTGGGCAAAACTGGGAGACGCGGGTCTTTTTTTGTTGGTCTTTTATCACGCAGTGGTGTCCGTATATGGTTATATTTCCATGACTTAAAATATTACACACAGTGTTATCATAAACATATACATGTTTGTAAGCATTGTTTTCATGAATTTAAGATCTGCTGTCTTTTGGTGTTGTTGTTGACTGCGTCGTTTTTGGTTTTAGCGGTTTTCAACAAGCAAAGACACATTTTGGTCTGAAAAACATATTTTATAGCCTATTAGTCAATGTGTCTCAAACATGTTATATTGAATAGCAAACACAATGTGTTTGGGCATAACTATACTTATAGTATATTTGCAAAAAGCTTCAAACAAGTGGAAGATATTTTAGGTTTAAAAATTGTAATTCTGTACTTATATTTTGTATAAAATAACAATCGTTATCGTTTTAATTTTTTATTAAAAAAATTCCAAATTTGTTAATTTTTCTTTTAAGTGTTCATTGGCCTTGATTTCTCATACATTTTAACGTTTTTAAGTTAATGTTATTGTCCTTTGTTTAATAAAATTCTTGCATATTCTTATTTTTATGATAATTTAACATTAACTATTCATAAAATCCTAACAGAAAAATAGAAAAATTTTAGCAAAAAATTGCAACAGTTTCCTATAATATTTTTAAGCTGTTGTTTCAATTTATTTTAAATTATTCTAGGATTTCCATTTTTAAAACTACAACTTTATTTAATTTTATATTTCTTAATTTTATTTATATTACAGTAAAGTCGACTTTAAAAAATTGGTGCCAGTCTCGCACCAATGTTTTTAAACTTACTTCATATTTCAAAAAAAGGTTTATGATAGGAAAATAATTATTTTTGAATAGAATTTATTAAAACGATTTGAACATACTTACAAATTTGTAAATTCAACCGTAGCAAGGAAATTGTTGCTATGAATAAGAAATTTGTAAAAATGTATTTAGAAAAAAGTGATTTTGGGAACTGGGAATTGGAAACGAATTTCTAAATTCATAAGGATTAAATGTCATTCTACACAAATTCTTATAGAATTGAGATCATGAGTTATGCAATGCACAATAAAAAGCAATGAAGTTAATTTTTTTTTGAATGCCTTATTTCGCCGCATCTTGACACTTTTGCATCTTTAGCAGCATATAATGCAATTTTAACGTAATGAAATCATTGCATCTATAAGGAAGAAAAAAATCAATGATGTTAATTGCTACTTTTCTGCCTTACTTCACGGCATTTTGAAACTTATGCATATTTGGAAGCGCTATCGCAAGCTGTAAAAAAGACCGTAAGCCATTTTTTGCTTCCAATTTTTTGCTGGAACTATTACATCCATTAAAATTAACTGTATGGTGTGGTTTACACGCTGGCGGCATCATCGGTCCTTATTTCCTTCGAAATGAGCAAGGAACTGCCGCTATTGAGCCATGCCGACTCAATTTTTGTTTCCAAAACTTAATCAGCTAAACATCAACGACATTTGGTTCCAACAAGATGGCGCAATTTGCCATACAGCGCGCTTAACAATCGATTTATTGCAAAATCAATTTGGTGACAACTTTATGTCCAGAAGTGGTCCTGTTCACTGGCCCCCTCGTTCGTGCAATTTAACGCCCCTTGATTATCCCTTTTGGGTGCATGTTAAGCCATTGGTTTATGCCGTCAAAGCTACAACTCTTGAAGTCTTGGAAGCCAATATTCAAACCATCATTGACTCTATAGGACCTGATTTTTTGGGAAAATCACTAAAATATTGGACTGATCGAATGGACCATGTAACTCGTAGCCGCGGTAGACACATGCAGGAAATCATATTTAAAAAATAAATATCATGAAATTATGTATCAGATATAATAAAAAAAAAATTCATTTCAACAATATTTGTGTCTTGATTATCATTTTAAGTTCTCATGCAGCTAAAAAAAAACACCCGATATATATGTGTACTATGTATACACCAGTTTTCACATTACTGTAGTATGCTGCATCATCGACATATATAGATTTAAATTAATCAATGCAGTCTTCTCTTGGTAATCCACGTCGACAGATGTGACAAACAAATAAACGCACGGAAATGTTTACGAGTTAATTCCATTTATTGAATGAGATGAATTTTTCGAGTCACTGAAAAAAACAGAAATAAGGCTCGCACGGAAACAGGTTTTGAGTACCTTTAAATTAAAACCTGTTACAGTTTCCACTGGAGTTGCCAGATTGCAGTTGACAACACCAAAAATTGCACTGCCACTTTCCAATGGTGTTGTCAGCTGCAATTGCATTGCAACACTAAAAATTACAGAAATATACATGGCAACCCTGGATTTAAGACCCTCGGTGGTGCAATAGTTAGTGTGCGCGGCTCCTGTACATTACAACGTGGGTCCGATCCCTGCTCTGACCACCTACATTTCTCTCGACGACGGTTACCTCGCTTAGTGACGGCGACACTATCGAGTATTTTGCCATAAAAATCTTCGCAAAATACCTATCGGAACCTGTGTAAGACTGTAGGTCCCAATCAGTAAATGTTAGACCAGTAAGCGCACAGCTCACTGATCATAAGAAGCTCTCCCCAATCCATTCGTGGGATGTAATGGGAAACCACGTTTTTTTTGTAACCCTGGTATTGCAGAAGACATGATTCGAACACAGGAAAAATACAGAATTGCCATTCGACAAGGTAATTCCATTCGATTTGGGGAACATTTATTTAATGTTTAAAAATCTGTGTATGGTCCTTTGGAGTCTGTACGAAACAGTAGGGTTGTTTCAGTGAGTCTTTTAATAAATGTCTTACTAATAAAAAACAATTCTGATTTCACATCCCTGATATGTGTTGCCATAAATCTAAATAATATGTGATGAAAAGGATTTGTTTTTTATATGGAACAAATTAGAGTTGCAAATATTTGCAAACAACAAAAGCGCAACTTATAAGACTCTGTTGACGTTTTTATTTTCAAATTGTCAACAACCATAAAATTGTTTATTTTATTTCTAACTTTGCTTCGCATTGGATTTTATAAATGTTTAACAGAACAGTAATATGGTGAATATAGAGCTTCCTTTCCTCTATAACAACTTAAGATAAAGTTACCTTCCAAAATAGTGGAAAGGTCATACGAGTATTATATCCCATTAAGTGAGCGTCTATGGTACACTGATTAGCATACATGACTCTCTTATACGGGTGTCTGGTAGCAGATCTACATATATTTTCAAACTTAAATAAAAAATCACATGAGGTGCCATGGGACACCCGGTTGGAACGAAGTTTCTTTCGCTATATATTACATACTAGTTAGTTCCAGCACGTATAAAACGCCCGTTGAAAATACGATAATTTAAATGGATCTTTAAGAAAAGGTAATTATTTTTAAAAAAAAAATTTATATTTTTAGGTCCTTTTTGTAAGAATATGTATTATATTTTCCGGAATATGTATTATTTAGGTCGTTTTTTACTTCTTTTATTAAAGGATAATGTTTTTTTTAAGAAAAGGTACTATTTTTAAGAAGAAGTACTTTCAGTAAGAAAAAACCATAAGAATATGACTTATTTTACAAAGAAGTACTTTTGTAAGAACAGGTACTATTTAAAGAAGTGGTACTCTTTATAGGAAAATATTATTTTTTAACAAAATTTACTTATTTTTCGTCGTTTTTTACTTCTTTTATTAAAGGATAATGTTTTTTTTACGAAAAGGTACTATTTTTAAGAAGAAATACTTTCAGTAAGAAAAAACCATAGGAATATGACTTATTTTACAAAGAAGTACTTTTGTAAGAACAGGTACTATTTAAAGAAGTGGTACTCTTTTTAGGAAAATATTATTTTTTAACAAAATTTACTTATTTTCAGAAATCCTACTTATCTCAAGAAAAAAAGGTAATCTTTGACTTTTGAGAGAAGGTACTTTTAGGAAAAGGAATTTTTCTAAGAAAAGGTATTTTTTATAACAAGATATTGTCAATTACTAGGTGACATTTGCTTTTCAAAAACATAACCCGGGATGTTGTATTTTGTCAGGATTTGGAAACAATATAATAATTTATTTAATCGCTATTTGGGTTTATAATATTGACTTTAGTACGATTTGCGTTAGATTCTATTGCGTGCTGAAGTCCGAATGCCAAACTCGCTGTCTATCGTCCATTTTCACTTCGAACTCAATAAGAATGGGGAGACGGCAAAAGCGCAATGATGTATTGTTTTCATTAACAGGGTGACAATATTTTTTGAAGAAAAGGTTTTTTTTTTGAAGAAATTGTGTTTGTTTTAGAATTGGTCCTTTTTTAAGAACAGGTAAATTTTTAAGAGTAGGTAGATAGTAGATATTGTCCTATTAAATGAGACAAAATTAAACTATACACACAATGTAATATTTAAAAATTAGAAAATCATAAGTAAATATCGAATTAATGCAACAAGCGGTGGGGGAACTGCTATATTAATCAAGAATAACATACAATACTACAGTCACGATAACAAAAGTAGATATTCGCTAGGTGCTTTAGAGACATGCGCCATAAAGATACCCGTTGACTGCGACAACTTTTTAGTTATTACAAGTGCGTACTGTACTATCCGGCCGGCAATATAAATTCAATACGAGCAGACTTGCAAAAACTATTAGATTTTATAAATCTTCAAAATTGAAATAATTAGTATGTACTAGCGGCAGACTGGAACTGCAAGCACACTGAATGGGGTAATACTGCTAATAACGCAAAAGGCAATAACCTAAAAAAAGTCAACATGGAATTCCTTACACTTCCAAAATGTTCAGCGAAGCCGCCTTTCCTTAGCCGTAATTATGTCATAATGCCTTCCATTGAATAACTACCAAAAAGCCAACATGAAAGAACACAACCCTCATATACGTCCCTGATTGTACAAATCTAGTAATAAATACACTGTGTGTGATTTTTGCACTTTAAAAATCTGAATTGAGTGAAACATAGCGAACCTGCATAATTTTGATACGCTGAATCTAATGGCATTTACCGGTTTTCTCTACCACATCAAAATTTCGAGATATTTGACCCCAAAGTTGGCTGGGATGTCAAAAACTGTAATTTTTTTGAGACTGAATTAGAGGCAGAACGCTTCAAAATTGAAGTTTGACTTCTGAGTAAGAAATGTAGAGGACCTTAAGAAGAATACCAACTTCAAGTTTGTACCCCCTCTCCTCACCCCTTACCCCTAATAACTCGTTAGAAACAAATTGCATCCATTAAAAGTAATGGAAATTGTGGAAATTTTGGAGTAGTATCTTTGAGAGAAATGTTCCTCGCAAAAAAATACTATAGGATCTCAAACAACAATTTTGTTGGAAACTTCTGGTTTATAAGTTATAACACGTTTTGTAATCCAGTTTTCGTTATTTTGACAAAACACAAATGCATCTGAAATTATTCTCAAATATAAAAAAACCAGAGGTTGTATTCATAAAGTTAGGGGACGGAAGTATAAACCAGAGGTTGTACTCATAAAGTTAGGGGAACGGAAGTATAAAAGTTAGGGGAACGGCGAACACCAAGACAATTATGAATGGCTTCTTTCACACAATTCCAAGCGATAGCCTCATTTTACGAAAGAAATTGGGTAAATTGTTCGTGGGTCATTAAACGTCGTATGTCAGGACCATTAAGTACACCTGAATAAATAAGTTAAATCTTGGTTAAAAATTCAACTTAAATGTGGAAAGCTTCACTTAGTTTCACAACCTCTGGTTTTTTTATATTTGAGAATAATTTCAGATGCATTTGTGTTTTGTCAAAATAACGAAAACTGGATTACAAAACGTGTTATAACTTATAAACCAGAAGTTTCCCACAAAAATGTTGTTTGAGAGCCTATAGTATTTTTTTGCGAGGAACATTTCTCTCAAAGATACTACTCCAAAATTTCCACAATTTCCATTACTTTTAATGGATGCAATTTGTTTTTGTCGAGTTATTAGGGGTAATGGGGGAGGAGAGGGGGTACAAACTTGAAGTTGGTATTCTTCTTAAGGTCCTCTACATTTCTTACTCAGAAGTCAAACTTCAATTTTGAAGCGTTCTGCCTCTAATTCAGTCTCAAAAATATTACAATTTTTGACATCCCAGCAAACTTTGGGGTCAAATATCTCGAAATTTTGACGTGGTAGAGAAAAACGGTAAATGCCATTAGATTCAGCGTATCAAAATTATGCAGGTTCGCAGGTTCAGAGTTTTGGTCACACACAGTGTTACCAAATCCTAAAAGTATGCAGAATAATACTGGGTTGTATACAGGGTCATAGCATAATACGGTTAAACAAAAGTTGTTTAAAATTGTTTCATTTAGCCCCCATCCCGCAACGTGCGGTAAGGAACTTCGATCCAATAAAAATCATATTAATTGACACAAAGTTTTATTAAGAGCTTTGAACGATAGAATGGAAATGCGGATTTTATTTTTTAAAGAGTATGTCTTCCGTCGAGTGGAACACACTGTTCAAAATGGAGCCTTGTATTCTGCGCCACACGCTGCAGTAAACTTGGTTCGATTGAGCTGATTTCTCTACGAATATTTTCCTTTAAAGCCACCAGAGATTATAAACTATAAAGATTATAAACCCACTCTTTGAGGTATCCCCATAAAAAAATCCATGGGAGTTAGATCGGGCGACCTCGGTGGCCATGGGATGAATCCCCAAAGCGACTGATCAGTTTTTGGGGAAAATTTACCCGAAGCAAATTCATCGAGCTCTGGCTGTGTGTGCAGTCGCCCCATCCTGTTGAAACCACGTGTGTGAAGAGTACGATGGATGAGCTCGCAGGTTTGGCAAAAATAATTACGTAATAATGCGTCGATAATTTTCACCGTTGACATTCGTCGCCTGGCGTCGAGAATTTTCGAAATAAAATGGCCCAATTATCTCATGCGTGGAGAAGGCACACCAAACAATTACCCTGGGGCAATGCAATTTTTTTAGATGTTTCAGTCGAGGGTTGCGGGTTCTTGGAGACCAGTAACGGCAGTTTTGCTTGCTGACGTGGCCGTTTTAGTGAAAATGAACCTCGTCGCTCCAAAAATTGGGATTTACAGCGCGAAAACGCTCCAACATCGTTTCACAAAAAATTTTGCGTAAATCAAAGTCACTTTCTTTCAGTTCTTGAACGATTTAAATTTTAAAAGGATGGAACTTCAGATCCTTTTTTAAAATTTCATGAATAATCGCTCTTGGAAGTCCCAGTGAGGGTGCTCTTTTCCGTATTGAAAGTCGAGAATTTTCACGTAAACTGCTTTCAACCAGTTCAATGTTTTCGGGAGTACTTGAAGATCGACTAGGCAATGGCCGTGGGACATTTACAGCCGAAGCATTTGCTCGGAATCTCTGCACCCAAGAACGAATGCACGATGCTCACTCGACCACTGCGACATCGTGGCTGACAAATCCGCACAATCGATAATTCCAACGGCGCCACCCTCCCTCCGCACCGTTTATTACTTTTTGAAATAATCGTATTTAAAAATATAAATTTGCCACCAGACACCCGGTATATGAACATGGATTCGAACCCCTGGTCTAATCAGTACATTGGAAAATCCTCCCTTGTCTTCATCATCCCCCCATTATTATCATACCTATATTGCTGTTATTTTTAAGAAAATTTAGAGGCCTTTAAAATTCTTTATTATATCAGCAATAAACTATTTGCCTCAACTGTTCAGTATTGAAGTGCAATGAGCCCTATTGAGATTAACTGCAAATACTATTAACCCTTGGTCGTTACTTATATATACTGTATTCTAATGAACTGTAAGATTTTTATCCAGAAATTAACCTCTTCTAAGATGTGTAACAAACCATATAGAGTTGTATACAACATTCTCTTTGGGTTATCTCAACAAACACTGAACCAAACATAAGTAGGTTTTATAACATTTCACGTTGTATTCCCAAAATCACTCAAGTTTGATCGAAAAACCTTGCAGTTCTGAAAAACAAACAGCATGCACTTTCTCCTGATTTCGATGATTCAATTTTTAGGAAAATAAAACAAAAATCATTTATAATTTGCAATAATTGCTATTGACTTGATTACTAAAAATTACTTGAATAACCAAATCCTTTTGCCAAAGATCCATTCACACAAACCCATATCATATGCTTCCAAATTGTGTGCGGAAAGAGGGCACTTCCAAAACACATGATGCATTTAATGGTACTCGTATTAATGCTATGGAGTCAGTTCCACAGCCAGAGTAACAACTATTCCACAAGGTTACACTAGACGATGAAACGAAACTCCCATCAAACAAACCATCATATCAAAATACTTGGAGGAAAAACTGTAATGAAATGCATGAGACGATGATGACACCACATGGGATTTAAAATTGCCTCTAATGGAGTGCATGAAATATTCATTAGAGTGTATAGGGGCGGCGGCATGACATTATTCCAGACTTCTTTGTTCCCATGTCGCAGCAAGTGAAAAATGGATGTTATTTTTCCTGAAAATTGTTGTGTTACATTTACGGACTTGAGACTGTTACGACATGGCATAACATTACTGGTCTGATCTTTCGAGCGGCGAAATTGCTGCTGCTTCAGGCGCTACCGCCGTTGATAGGCATACGGACGACTTTTGCTTTTGGCCACAATATCAAAAGCTTCCAACTATATATGTCTGTAAATATGTGTGCATCTGGTGGATGTTCACACACATACATATGCACATGAGGTTGCAGATACCCCATAGTGTCAAATGAAACAAGTAACAGAGTCTTTGCATTACAAACAAGTGTCGACAATGGCTCGGCTCCTATTGTTTGCCAAAAATGTCCTCGATGCAATGCGGGTGGTCTGGGGATGTCTTCATGGTGATGGGTGCCATGTTGTAGTTTTTTTTAAATAAATAGCATGTTGTGGTGTTCATTAAAATAGCAGATTTGGCGGAGATATGTTATTAGTATTTTAAATATTTTGTTACGAAATGATTTAAGTCTTTTTATGAATGACGAATTTCATTCAAATTTAAACGTTAAACCTGTAGGTTAAGTAAGTAGATAAGGTAAGTAAAACCAGTACATTAATTTCAGTTGGGTGAACTGACTTAAACTCTTTCTTTCTTTAACAAAATATGTTTCAAGGATAATTAAGTTATAATGTGTGAGAAGCCTGGCCAACCGTCCCGCTTTTGGCAGGATTGACACGTTCCCTACGCAATTATCCCTTGTTTCCATTGTTTACGCATTGAGACCCTCATTTCTGTCACAACCAGCTGATCAGGTTATGTTTGGCCCAACCAGTTGGTCAGGTTATCTATACCACAGAAAAAATGCAACTCTGGAAAAAGCTTTCTGTTCTTGTGTTGGAATTATGGCCCTTTCAGTGTATGTGGGTACTTAGGGATCTTCGATCGATACTAATTCTGATATGTAAATTGCATATTCGTATTTGCATATGGGGTAATCCAAGGCAAAAAAAAATATTTTCCAAGTGACATGTCAACGATTTTATACCAAGAAGAGCTTAACCCAAAAATTTGAGCTTTTTATGAGGTTGTTTGTGGGTTTTTATTTTTATTTTCAAATAACTCGAAAACGGTCAAATCTAGACTTGAAATTATCCACGAATAGTAACAAGTAAATTTCAACCTTTTTTTTGGCAAAAAATTTTTTTTTTCAAAAAACTTAGCGTAGCAAGAAGAGCCATCCTTCGATTTTTTTTAAATTCTTTGAAAAAAAAAACATGTTTTATGGAAAAAAAATTTGAAATTTTTTTAAAAATATTTGTTTAAGTCAATTTGAACATTTGTGGAATATTTCAAAAGTCTAGGTTTACTGTTTTCGAATTATTTGAAGAAAAAATACAATACTGATTCTCTGAATGCTTATAAAACCCACAAGAAAGCTCAATAAAGCTTCAATTTTGGGGTTGTATTTTTCTAGGCATGTGGCCGTCGGTGGTGCAATGGTTAGTGTGCGCAGCCCTTGTACATGAGATCCTGGGTTCAAACCCGGCTCTGACCACCTTCAAATTTTCTTTCGGCGGCGGTCACCTCGCATAGTGACGGCGACACTATCGAGTATCTAGCCATGAAAAAGCTTCTCAAATTACCGTTCGGAATCGGTGTAAAACTGTAGGTCCCAATCAGTGGGTGAAAACTGGAAAGCGCACAGCTCAGTGATTGTGAGAAGTTCTCCCCAGTCCCTTCATGGGATGTAATGGGAAACCATTTATTTTTTTTTTTTTTTTTTTTCTAGGCATAGGCTTACTTTCCACCAAATTTCATCAAAATCGGTGACATGTCACTTCATATACCATCGTATCAATTCGGGCACAGTAGTTAGGCATCTGATGTTGAACTAGTCATGTCAGTGACTGGGCTTAACTGAATTGTCTATTAATCCAACAAAACCAACCAACCGGTTGGTCAGGTTATGTATGAGTAATACTATTTCTAAGAATTGTCCTTATTGGCGTATAAATATTATTATTTTGAATTACCAGCTGTTATACGCCACATATGTGGCTAATAACGACAAAGTAATACAGTGAAAATATGCCTGTAAAATAAAATAGTGTAGGTTTTAGGGGTTAAAATTTTCCAAAATATCTTCCACATCTATAGTTATTCTAAAATCCCTGTTTTCGTGTGGGTTCGAGCACTTATGAACTTATGGCTTTTCAGCCAAATTGTACTTCTTAAAGGGGTTTGGATTCACGAACACTTGAAGTTCCTACTCATATACGGATTGTTATAAAATAAATAAATGGTTTCTCATCACATATATAGAAAAACACAAATAACAATTGACAATCAAATATCCTGGGAGTAGGTAAAATGCGAGATTTGCCTTCCGCCAGCATTCATAATGGCAGTGACATCGGTATGAGACTGTTTGACTTTGTCGCTGCAAAACACATGGTCGTTAATGGTGACAGATTCCAGCATAAAATATCCACAAGGCTACTTGGGTATCCCCTAATTAAAGAACGAAGAATCAAATTGATCACGTCGTAATTGATGGAACGCACTCATCCAGTGTAATGGACGTACGAGTGATCAGAGAGCTAACATCGATTCTGATCACTACCTGGTAGCAGCAAAGGTTCGCACAAGATTAAGTAGAGCGAAAATCGTACGAAACCAGACGCAAAGAAAGCTAGACATCGGAAAGCTGCAATTACCATAGGTAGCCACAGCCTACTCAGGGAAGCTCTCGCAACTTTTGGCACACAACCCACCCCCTCCAGATGAGGATCCTGAAGTGCAGTGGAAACCCATTTTCGACTCTAGAAAAACTGCCGCAACAATCGTACTTGATTTTGATAATCCGCTTCGCAACAAACCATGGTACAATGAAGAGTGTCGCATTACAAATGATGAAAAGAACGCTGCACTTATGGCAATGCTGCAGTTAACTGCAACGCGAGTTGCGACTGAGCGGTATAGGGAGAAAAGAAAGGAGCTAAACCGTATCTATAGACGTAACGAACGACAGTGGAGAAAGCGCGAGAGAGAGATAATTGAGAAAAGTCAAAAACGGACCTAGTGGACATGGTTCAGGGCCCCTCTTCTGTAAACACAAGAACGGAAATCTCATCGCATGTGTGCAGACCATCTTGGGAATATGCAGAGATCATTTCTGCGCGCTACTGGTAACTGATATATCCCATGACGATGGGACAATCGATCAAAATTTAGACGACGAGGTCGATCTGACGGTCGATCGACGGTCTCACCTAGTCTTGGTTATTAGGTGGACATACTAACCAAGACGAGGTCAGAACGCCTATTGCCCGACTTAAGAATAACAAAGCCGCAGGAGCCGATGGACTACCGGCGGAGCTATTTAAGGCTGGCAGTGATGAGCTGATAAAGTGCATGCAGCAGCTCATTAGCAAAACTTGGTTAGATGTATGCAGGGCCGGCGATTGGAGTCTCAGTGTACTATGTCCCATATTAAAGGTGACCCGAGTCTCTGTGCCAACTACCGTGGAATAAGCCTATTATCCAACGCATGTAAGGTTCTATCAAGTGTAATGTGCGAAAAACTAAAACCAATTAACGCTGATCTGATTGGACCAGTGTGGCTGTAGGCCTGGAGAATAGACAACTGACCCAATTTTCACGCAACGCCAAATCCTGGAGAAGAACCACGAAAAAGTAATCAACACCTATAATCTAATTGTCGATTATAAGGCAGCCTTCGATAGCCCGATACGGGAGAAACCCTACGAAGCAATGTTTGACCTACGTATTCCTGCAAAATTGATAGGCCTTTGCAGGATGGCTCTGACGAACACCAAATCCGCAGTGGAAGTTGGTAGGGGCACCCTATCGTGTTATCTCTTTAACATTTTAATGAAGATCACTACGATAAAGGCTGCAGTCAAAATGAAGTTGATAGCTGTTGTTTTAAAGATCTACACTTAATGCATATTGTAATTTGCCAAAGATGTCGAATACAAAAAAAAATTACATGAGGTGTCAGTGGACACCCGGTTAGAACGTAGTCCCTTTCGCTATGTATGCATTATATACTAGTTAGTTCCAACACGCCCAAGCCGCCCTTTGAAAAATACTATAATTCAAATGGATCTTTAAGAAAAGATATTTTTTGTAAAAATAAATTTTTTTATAATATGTATTTTTTTTTTAAGTATATTTTAGGTCCTTTTTGTAAGAATATGTATTATATTGACCCGACAAAGTACTTTTTTACAGGGAGGAACTCTTTTCACTAAAAACTACTATCGTCTATTTTTAAGAAGAAGTACTTTCTGAAAGAACAAGCCATAAGACTATGATTTTTTTTACAAAGAAGTACTTTTTTTAAGAACAAATAATTTGTAAAGAAGTAAAAAAAAAAATGGTTTCACATTACATTCCATGAAGGAATTGGGGAGAGCTTCTCACAACCAGTGAGCTGTGCGCTTTCTACTTTTAGACCTACAGTTTTACGCTGATTCCGAACGGTATTTTGAGAAGCTTTTTCATGGCTAAGTACTCGATAGTGTCGCCATCACTGTGCGAGGTGACCGCCGCCGAAAGAAATTTTAAGGTGGTCAGAGCGGCGATCGAAACCAGGATATCATGTACAAGAGGCACGCACACTAACCACTACACCACCGACAGCCGAAGTGGAAGAAGTGGTACCCTTTTAGGAAAAGGTAATTTTTTGAAAAAAAATTTACGTATTTTTAATAACGCTACTTATCTCCAGAAAAGAAAAGGTATTATTTACTTTTAAGGAAAGGAATTTTTGTAAGAAAATATATTTCTTTTTAAGACAAGGTATTTTTTTTTTTTTTTTTTTGAAGCAACGGATTTTTGTTAGAAATGGGTATTTTTGTTTAGAATTGGTTCTTTTTTCAAGAATATATAAATTTTTAAGAGTAGGTACTACCTGAAGAAAAGTTATTTTGTTTTACAAAAAAGGTACTCTTTAAAGCAACTATAGTTTTTTAAGAAAAGGTATTTATTTTAAAAAAAATAATGTTTTTAAGAAAAGCAAATTTTAATAAAATTTACTTTTTTGAAGCAAAGGTACTTCGTTAAGATGGGGTTTTTTTTAAAAAAAAGTACATATTTTGTTTAAGAATACCAATAGGTATATTTTAGTTTTTATGGAAAGGGTCTTATTTGAGAAAATTTTCTTTTTTAAATTTTCTTTATTTGAGAAATTTTTTTTTTTTTTAATCTTCTTTACTTGGCTATTACTTTACTTTTTATTGGTTTTTTTTTAATTGATACTATCATTGTACAATGGTTAAATTAAATAAATAATTACAATTTTTGAGATTTTACATTAAGTATTGCAGCAAATAAATCTTTTATAACAAAAATGTCTGCATTAGAAGTTAATTCTGGTTAAGGCAAAAAGATAGAAAAAACCTTTAAATTTTATAAGAAATTTTAAATTAATTAATTATAATAACTTTGTTGCCAAAGTTGTAAAATGTAATTACTTATATAAATTTCTTATTATATCGAAATTTGAAGATCTACAGCTGTCTTCGAATCGTTGTTGTAAGTCAACAAAAATTGAATTAAGTAGTTTGTGGTTGAAATTTTCATGTAACAGATCACTACTGTATCTGCGATTTAGATTGTGAATAATTTTTAAATTTTTATTCTGTATAACCTGTAATTTTTTAAGGTTCGTTTTAGCAGTTCTTGGAAACCAGCCCTGACAACCATATGTCATAATATGACGAATGCACATATTGTAAATGAGCATTTTGTTTTTCAAATTGAGCGCAGATTTTCTATTAAGTAATGGAAACAGTGATCTTCCACATTTCAGCGCTTTGTCTCGCGTGGTCGTGATGTAACTCGAGAAATGTAATTTTTTATCCAAAATAACACCAATATATTTTATTGATTCTTGTACTGGAAGAACTGATCCCTGAATTTCAAGAGTCTCAGTAGGTATCCGCTTTGGTGATTTATTGAACGGGAAAATAATTGCCTGTGTTTTATTTTGGTTGACTTTTATCTTCCATTCTTCAAAATATTTTTCAGATAGTTTTTTTGGTTTCAAAACTGCAATATATACTAAATATTATTTACAGGCTCTATCTAGAAAACTTCCCATTAAACAAGAAATTTCCCAACATATGTTAGTCTAGACACGAACCAAAGTACCAAATATAAATGATAATACTGGGTTGTCGCATAATTGTATTAAAAAAAGTTTTTCATTTAACCCCCATCCCGCAACTGTGATAATCTAAGTGTAATAACTGTTAACTAAGTGTAAAATCCTAGATCTTGGGAATTGATTGATATGCAGAATATATGTATGTTGTGGTCTTGTAATATATGCATTCGGTATTCGAAGGATTGCCTGTTAAAACCTCATAAAGGCAAAAATTAAATTACACAAATGTTCACGTGTTACAAATTTGTTAAAAATAACAATGCTTCTTTTGATTTGCAGATGCAAGTTACTACACTGAACGGAAAAGCATCGTCACACGGATGAAAATGTTCACCACCCCAACAACTTTTGTCACCGAAAGTGAGCTAACGTAACGTTTCATTCCCGCTATGAAAATGTGTTCATCAACTGCAAATTGTTCGTTACTGTGGTGAAAGTATGGTTCTTGCTGCAATGAATTTGCATCATTATTGCAACGAATTTGTTTCGTTGCTGCAATGAATTTGTTTCATTGTTGCAAAGAATAGATGTTCATTGCTGCTATGAATTTGTCTCATTAGTGCAACGAATTTGAGTCATTGTTGTAATGAATATGTTTCATTATTACAATGATTTTGTTTCATTGCTGCAATGAATGTTTTGAAGTATGTTTGAAATTATTTATTGACAATTGTATATAAATACACTGTTAGTATTACATTCCAGGTGTTTTGTTAGATAACAAGTTTTTGAATTTTTGTTTTCGAAAATCTATTTGCTAAATATATTATATTCATTCCATGTTGACACACTCGTCTGGAGAAGATTGTGGTAGTCGAGAGGTTGAGTGTTATTGTATGGGCGTTTTCGGAAATGCATCACTGCAGAGCATCTGATGCGCATCACGTTCGAAAATGCAACACTTTGCAACACTGCAAGAGTCGCATGTTCTAAAAGTAATTAACACAGCATATGATGGGCAAACAAGTCGCAAAATGCGCAGTAGCAAAATGGCTGATGCAATGAATGAGTAAGTACGGAATTTGATTTAATTTGTTTTTTTATAAAACTTACTATTTTTAAAATTTTTTAGAGTCGACGTTGATGCTAGGGACTACAAATTGATAATAAGGACAAGGTTGGGTATGGAGGAGGAATTGACTTGGCTTATCATCCAATTCACAAATTACATTTATTAAAAAATTTTCCATTGAAATATTTTCGTGTTCGGAATTGCAAATCAAAATAAGCAACAATCAAGCATCTGCAACAGCCGTTTGGCATCAGCAGCGCAAACGCATCACAGTTGCGCATCAGATGCTCTGCAGTGATGCATTTCCGAAAACGCCCTATGTTGTTCGTTATTTTCTGAATCCAAATAACAACATAACGAAACAGGCGTGACCGAATTATGATTAAAACAGAAAAACATGAACATTTTGTTGCGACTTGTACCGTCACGCGCACAAAAGTTCAGTTACATATTTGGGGGTAGTTTTTCTGCTATCGATGTGTCACTTTCTTTGGTGTCGTGTTGCTTCTTGCATTCTTTATATTTATCTATTTAATTTATAGATTCGCAAGTTACACAAACGATCACAGCAAACACATAAATTCATACAATTTAGTTTTGACAATAAAAGATTATTACTCAGTCTAACTAATTAGTCTGTTTTAACAAATTTATTTAAATTATTCCGACGGAGAAATATGTCTACCACTGTCGGTTGTTGCAATGGAACTGATTTAAGATGTGTACGTGACCCACCACTTATGGTCACCATTTTTCCTTGCTGCCCTCTTTTTACGCTCGCTCATGTTTTCGACTGCTTCTCTCTCTATACCATCGTAAACATTAGTTTCGTTACAATAACGAAATTGTTTCGTCAACTAAAAATGTTGACAAACCTTGAAAATAAATAAATAATAAATATAAACTATACAAAGTAAGAGATAAACCAAATATTAGTAGATTCAAGCTCATGCCTTTACTTTTTTTTAATTTTCGACCCATTTTTCTACAAAATTCAAATTAAATAAAATTGTTGCAGGAACAACAAGTAAGTTGTTGCAGCAACGAAATGCAAAATTGTCAAATAAGTCTAGCATGTAATTTTTCTTTGCAGCGACACCAAATTGTCGGTTATACGACACTTTTCACTATACCAACGTAAAAACATTAACGAAAATGTTTCATCCATGCGACGAAGCGTTTTTCCTTAAGTTTAAGAATTTACAGGTGAAATTAATGGTTTCCCATACCGTCGGACACCCCATTTAATTTGAATCAATATAAATTGGGATACAGAGAACAATACGAAGTATTCTACAATTCCACTGACTCGCTTAAGAACATAACAGTATAACAGCGTTACTATTTATCATAACCACTTGCACTATATAAATGCCCACTACTGTAGTGGTACACATGTGTACAAAAATGTCACATGACTTTGAAAAAAAATAATTACTTTAATCTTGTGTGCTATTTTGAAGCTTAAAATATACATAAGTTTTAATTACGCTCAACAATAATGCCCGTAAGTTTTTCAGCATAGCACTCTGTGGTTTTCACATAAAATGAGTGTGGCCTAGGAAAAACATTTGAAAAAAGTTGAAGTAGCTTTTGATAAATAAGAAAAGTTTACTTACTGCTGTTGTTCCGCAAAAAAAAAAAAACAACGAAATAATGGAGACATCATCGCCACGAGGGGCAAAGTCAGTAACTTGTTAGGCAAATTTCACAAGTTTTGGCTGTAATTAGAAAAAGAATATGATATGAAATACATACAAATGCACAATATAAAAGTTAAAATTACATCAACAATTAGGTCAGTCGAAAATTAAGTTAGGGTTTCAGTTAGATTAAATTTTGTGCTCTAAATTTATAATACAAAGAGATGGCGAAAATTAAGTTAGGGTTTCAGTTAGATTAAATTTTGTGCTCTAAATTTATAATACAAAGAGATGGCACACAATTATAACCTGCAATTGTATTATTGCAAATGGTAGCATCAATGGCAAATGTAGTTAAAGTAAGAAGACTACAAGAAAAAAGGACTTGTAAGAACAAAACAATATAATTGATTTAACACTCAACTATTTAGATGGTTATTTTTACAAATATAATCCTTATGTAAGACTAAAGCGGCCTTCACGTCTACCTCGATTTCGACGTTTTTCCAAGACACATGTTTTGCGGTACAAAGGTCAGCTGTCTATGGAAAAGAAATCCTAAATACTTCGAAAATGCAGTATACCTGAATAATTCTTTCACATTTCGTAATAACCAATACAGGGTGTTTCAAAAGTGACCACCCTATTGGAAGATGCTCTTATTTTTGCAAATGGCCGCCAATGTCAAATCTGTTTTGACATTTGTGGACTAGACAGATGTAGAATACAAGTAAACAAGGCATGGTGTGATACACTCCCCAAGAACGCAGAATAATCGTGTCTATTTTTTTGTGGCCGTCGGTGGTGCAATGGTTAGTGTGCGCGGCTCTTGTACATGAGATCCTGGGTTCGATCCCGGCTCTGACCACCTTCAAATTTTTTTTTTTTTTATTTTTTTGCGCAACAATTTGTCTGTGGTGTTGGCGCAGCGCGAATACCGTCGCCGACACCCACTGCGCAAACACTGCGCCGTTTGGCCACTAACCTTGAAGGCTATGGGACCACACGAGACGTTGCCAGGGGTGGCCGGCCCCGGAGCGTCTGTTCTGCCGAGAATGTCGCCGCTGTTGCCGAGGATGTAGAGCTGTCGCCGGAAACATCGACCAGACGCCGTGCCTCGCAATTAGCCATCAGCCGGCCGTCACTATGGCGAATTTTGGTCAGAGACCTGCGCATGTTCCCATACAAAGTCCAGTCCGTGCATCAGCTGCTGCCTGTAGACCGCCAAACGCGTGTAACCTACGTCCAAGCCATCCTCAATCTCGTGGACGAAGTGGACGATTTTTCCACCAAAATCATAATGAGCGATGAGGCTCATTTCCACCTCAGCGGGTACGTGGGGCACCGAAAATCCAGAAGTAATGTACGAGGAGCCATTACACCCGCTCAAAGTGACTGCATGGTGCGCTGTTCACCCTGGAGGAGTCATCGGGCCATTTTTTTCGAGATCGCCGCTGGCCAAACGACAACAGTGGACGGTGCGCGCTATAGGGCCATGTTAACCGAGTTTTTTCTGCCGCAATTCGACGAATTAGCACTGGATGACATGTGGTTCCAACAGGACGGAGCAACGGCACACACTGCGCGAGCCACAACCGATATTCTGAAGCACCGGCACACACTGCGCGAGTCACAATCGATATTCTGAAGGCGGCGTTCGCGGGTCGCCTCATCTCTCGTTTTGGCGATTTGCACTGGCCCGCAAGATCGCCCGATTTAACCGTTCCAGATTTTTTTTTTGTGGGGTTTTTTGAAGTCCCGTGTTTACGTGAACAAGCCCGAGACCCTGGAAGCCCTCAAGTTCAACATTCGACACGAGTGCGAGAATCTGTCGCCAGAAGTTCTCGCCGAAGTGATGAAAAATGCCATAAAACGAGCCCGTATGGTAATCAATTGTGACGACGCCCATTTAACCGATATCATCTTCTCAACTTAACCAATAAAATTCTAAAGGTTCATATAAACATAATCAAACAAACAGAATCGAAGTTTTTCACTTAGAAAAAAAATGAGAGCCAAACAACATCGGATGACTTCTTTTGAAACACCTTGTAGAATCAATGGTACCGCAATCGCTATAATTTCCCCCATGAAAATTTGGCAGTAATCCATTATTTAAGCTTAAATTACTCCTACAATCTATTATTTTGACGACCTAAATTTTATTTTTTTTAAATTAGGCTATATTACCTCCATATTCTTAAATTAACTAAATCTAAACATTAATTAATGTTTTTGTTCTTCGGGGTAAAAATGGTTGATTACGATGTGTTAATATGTTCACATAGCGGCAACGCCTCCTTTGACAGTCGTTAGATTTGGTAAACAGATCGCTGAAGCTCTCCATCAATGTCATCAACTACTGCCAAATGTATTTACGGATATATATGTATGAGTGTGTACACACACTAACTCATGTATATCAATGTATATGGTGTGGGATAAGGAAGCAGAATAGTTTGAAAACTCCAAAAAGGACAAACGTACGAAAAACTTTTGCACATTCATAAGAAATTGCATTCCCATAAGAATCAAAGAGTCGTTTTGGTGTGTATGTGTGGGTGTGTGACAAAATCATGTATGATAGATGCCTCAAAACCCAAATAAACCAGGAAAAATGGAAATCCTTCCTAGGGACTTTTTTTTTTAATAGTTTTGCTTGTGGCACTAATGTTTCCCCTCGAACCATGACATGCATGCATGCTTGGTTTCATGCTGGTTATAATTCTTTCTTTCAGTTGACATATGAGATATTCCTCTGGGAGGAGACAAAATGTAAAATTTTTGCGATTGACCAATTTGATAGAAATATTGAAATATTGTTGGAATTATAGGCCTTTCAGTGATGTTGATACTTAGGGATCTTCGATCGATACTAATTCGCACATGTAAATTGCAGAATTCAGTTTGTATATATACGATTGATGATCAACCGATGGCATCAATTGAGGCACAGAAGTTAGGCAACTGATAATGAACTTGTCACGGAGTTCAAAAGCGGTTATGCCAGTGAGTGTGTGTTGAACTGAACTGTCTATTATTTCCGACAAAAACCAACCATTTTTCACTTAGAAAAATATTCATGACTTGTAAGCTTGTAGTATGAATTTCTCATACATTAACCAAAAACTAACAAAAATCGGTTATAAAAATTCAAATTCAAAAAATAAGCTAAATTTCAACGGATGGGTATCCCCTGATCATAGAACGAAGAACCAAATTGATCACGTGGTAATTAATAGAAGGCACTTATCCAGTGTAATGGACGTACGAGTGATCAGAGGAGCTGACATCGATTATGATCACCACCTGGTAGCAGCAAAGGTTCGCACAAGATTAAGTAGACGGAAAATCGTACAAACCCAGACGCAGAGAAAGCTGGACATCGGAAAGCTGAAATCACCAGAGGTAGCCACATACTACTCAAGACAGTTCTCAGAACTTTTGCCATAGAACCCACTCCCTCCCGATGACGATTCTGAAGCGCAGTGGAAACCCATTTCCGACTCTATAAAAACTGCCGCGGTAATCGAACTAGGTTTTACAAATCCGCGTCGCAACAAATCATGGTACGATGACGAGTGTCGCACTGCCAATGATGAAAAGAACGGTGCGCGCATGGCAATGCTTCAGTCAATAGCAACGCGAGCTGAGACTGAGCGGTATAGGGAGAAAAGAAAGGAGGTAAACCGTCTCTTTAGGCGTAAGAAACGGCAGTGGAGAATGCGCGAGAGTGAAAAAATTGAGACATACAGAAGGTAGAACGAAGCCCGAAAATTCTACCAGAAAGTCGAAAACGGAACTAATGGACATAGTTCACGGCCCCCCTTCTGTAAAGACAAGGAGGGAAATCTCATCGCCGATGTGCAGAGTATGTAGAGAATATGGAGTAATTATTTCTCCCTCCTAACCAAAAGCCGCAGAAGCCGATAAATTACCGTCGGAGGTGTTTAAGGCTGGCGGCGATGAACTGATAGGGTGCATGCATCTGCTTATTAGCAAAATTTGGTCAGATGACTGCATGCCCGTCGATTGGAGTTTCAGTACACTATGTCCCATATTTGAAAAAGTGGCCCGAGTCTCTGTACCAACCACCGTGGAATAAGCCGTATAAGGTTCTATCAAGTATAGTGTGCGACAGACTAAAACCAATTATCGCTGACCTGATTGGACCATACCAGTGTGGCTTTGGGCTGGAAAATCGACAACTTAATAGATATTCACGAAAACAAATGATTTTCACGAAACCACGAAAACAAATGGGCACCTATCATCTTTTTGTCGATTATAACGCGATCTTCGATAGCCCGATATGGAAGAAACTCTACAAAGCAATGTCTGAGCTTGGTATTCCCGCAAAATTCATACGCCTTTGCAGGATGACCTTGACGAACACCAAAGCCGAAGTGAAAGTTGGTAAAGATCTTACCGAACCTTCCGAAACTAAACGAGGCCTCCGGTAAGGCGACACCCTATCCTGCGAAAAATAGGAAGACAAAGACTCCGCTAGGGGCATCAGGTTGATGATGATAGACCACAAAGAGAAACCCACTTTTGCTGACTCCTTCTAAATTCTAGAAAACACCGCAGTAACTTCTCTAATTATGCGCCCAATGTAATCAATATCATCAACATACACGAGCAGCATGTGACTTTTGCTGCTGATGGTTTTATTCATGTTGCCTGCAGCTTTTCTCATAATGATCTCTATTAAGATGTTAACGAGATCGCACGATAGAGTGTCGTCTTGCCTGAGGCCTCGCTTAGATTCGAAAGGTTCGATAAGATCCTCACCAATTTTGTATGCGGCGTATGAGTTTTGCAGGAATACCAAGCTCACACACTGCTTCATAGAGTTTCTCCCGCATCCGGCTATCGAAAGCCGCATTATAATCGACAAATAGATTATAGATGCGATTTGTTTTTCGTGGGTCTTCTCCAGGATTTGGCGTAACATGAAAATCTGGTCAGTTGTCGATTTTCCAGGTCTAAAGCCACACTGGTATGGTTCAATCAGGTCAGCGCGAATTGGTTTTAGAGTTTTGCACATTATACTTGATATAACCTTATATTCTATGGATAGAAGGGTTATTCCACGGTAGTTGGCACATAGACCCGGGTCGACTTTTTTAAATATGGGGCATATTACACTGAGCCTCCTATCGCAGGGCATGCATTCATCTAAACAAATTTTGGTAATAAGCTGATGCATGCACCTTATCAGCTCATCGCCGCCAGCCTTAAACAGCTCCACCGGTAATCCATCTGCTCCTTCGGCTTTCTTGTTCTTAAGCCGGGCAATAGCTTTTCTGAACTCGACTTGGTTAGGACGGGGCAATCGACGTCGTCGTCCAAATTGTGATCGATTGTCACATAGTCTTTGGATATCTCAGGTACCAGTAGCTCGTAGAAATGAAATGAAATCTGCGATAAGATTTCCGTCTTTGTATTTACAGAAGGGGCCATGGGACCTGGACCATGTCAATTTGTTTCGTCTTTGACTTTTTGGTAGAATTTTCGGGCTTCGTTCTTCCTTCTGTATCCGCTTGTGGTTTACCAAAAATTGAAACTTGATTGTTCACTGCCACCCTATTGTAACGCAGTTATACATACATATGTATAATTCCGTCATTAATTATACCAATTAAACTATTTCAAAATTCTTAAAATTCCCCTTAGACTATTTCCCACTGATTGTTCCATATATGTTTTGGGCTTCAAGAACACACTTACTCCCACATATACATAAATGCACAAGGATATTTCAACGTTGCACTACTTTTGATCAGAGATTGTAAAGATGTCTTCCCTTATTTTTGTTTTGCTGTGTGTGCCAGGATGTGTTTTTGGGTGTGTGTGTGTGTGTGTGTATGTGTAGGATGGTGTTTGCTTGCATATTTCATGTATTTCAAACATCAAATGTCAACAAATACGACAAAGACTAACGACTTATGAATTAGTGTAATCGTTGTTTGTACTTCGTACGGGTAACACTACTATTTGCTTTCGTAGAAGGACTAAAAGAACATGCATGTAATAGGGAAAGACATTGAATAACCTTGAGCTTTGAATTCAATGCATTTTTCGTATTTCATCAATTGTAGTGGATGATAGTGTAGTAAAAACCTAAAGTAGTTTAGAATGATAAATTGTAGATTGATTAACGATTACACGTTACTAGGTGCTAAGGTTTTTATTGAAGTGTTTTTAAACTTTTTCCAACGTTTATTTTATAGGACACTGGTGGAAATGTACAAAGTGTTCAAGTTTTCGTTAATTTGCAGTAACATAAAGTGGACGGTCGACATTAGAATTGTAATAAATCAAAGCGAAGCCAAAATTATTTAGAAATAAATGGCAACAAAATAAGATTTTGACTGGGTATTTTGTATATAGTGAACTTGGTAATATAATGAACTGGGTCATAAAAATTATTATTCATTTATCAGTTGAAAAACACTGGACAATAGTTGGAGACGGCATGATGTTTAAAAAAATAAATAAAATAGTATTTATTTTTCAAAAATACTGTTTCGAAACAATACAAAACTGTTAATCCTGCTAGAAAGTTTGCATACAGATCAGCGTACAGCTCACTCATTGTACGAAGATGTTCCATATCCCCACAAAAGGATGTATTGAACTTCAACGCTCGAAACCTCCATGTTACCATTTATGTACAATACAATACTTCATACTACTGCTGCTATAAATGTTGGCAAAACATGGCTCGCACATGCCTACGAGTTGTGTTTACTCAAAGGAATTATAAAGGAGTTTATTGTTCAAAATGCATTCGAGCGCATGCAGTTTCTGGTGAAAGGTTGCATTTTACCTGCACCTGCACTACTTTCTAGTATATCGTAACATTTATATATCTATTGATAAGCGCGTATTCATATCTAGATATATAAATATATATATTTGCGTATGTAGTAGTGGTATATTTATGTTTCTAGCACAATCGAAATCTAGAGCATAACAATCAATAAGTGAACAAGAGCAATTTGCTTGGATGTATTCTGAGAACCTCACTAGACTTTGGCATTCAGGGTTATTTATATCAGCGGAAAGGTTATATCATTCGTATTGGGATCAATGCAATATGCGTATTGTGTGTGTGTGTAAATTTACACACAATCATTCATATAATATGTATGAACATAACTAGATCGACTCAACTTGTATTGAAGGCACATACTACATGAAAAATTGCCGCAATGCCAATAACTCCTGCCATTATTTATAAGGACTTGAAATATATTTCAAATGTAGCGAAACTTCACTTAAATTTCTGATTTTAGTAGGTCATATCTTTTTAAATTTTTTAATAACAGCTGAAACGTTACTACCATCGGCAAGAGCATTTTCTTAAGATTGCAATAATAACAACAGCAACAGTAAAGTTTAATGCAACAGTATTATAAAGGTCCTTTTGCAAAAAACACAATAAATAATACATATTTTTCCATTCATATGATAAGAACCTAATAAAATATTGATCAAGACCAGTGATTTTGGAAGTTGGTTCTTGATCGTCAAAGAAGCGTCTTGCAGTGTTGCCGTCGTTGGAATTTCCATATTCCAATAGGGGCTTATCTATAATCAGTCCAAGCATCTTAAATTTTCCGTAAATGCGATTATTTACTTCCTTTCTCATATTGTGCAGAATTGTATTACCCTTTACCGGAACAGTTTGATTTCGTGGTTATTGGGGCATTTAAGATCGTAAGCCAAGTGTAATCAATATCATATATTATAAGTAAGATATCAATACATGTCATAGGTTACATCTCCAGTACAAACTTACGCCTGTTATAGCATTGGCTACCTGTCCATCGATCATAGCGAAGTATAATTGAAAGGACACTTTCAATTAAATCTGCGGTTTGCTCACTAATATCAGTCTCTGGGTTGTATTTCGATCATCCTTTACATACACAAAACGGATTGGATGGCATAAACACTTGGATCCAGGTGTAGAAATAATTCATATATCTTGAAACGAAGATGCAGTCGACGACGTTGATGATACATTATTAATGGTACAAGTTACACCAAACACAATTGCTGAGAAATCTGCATCAAATCCATGTTGTTGTTTATATTCTGAAAACACAGATGATTCATCACAGCCCTATTTGCATATTAAACTCAGCTCAGAGTTATGGTATTTGTCGATTTCTACTACAGAAAATTCTGATATAACCCTTGAAGCAGTATATTCAAGAAGATATGAGAGATTAATTATTGCCCTAGTATCATCAACGTATATTTCGGACGGCAAAATATTAGCTCTGGTGGATGGCAAAAATTCCCAAAGTTTGTTCCTCGACAGTCCCAAGCTCTAGTGTAAACCCGCTCAAGACAAAGCCGATACTTTCTACCCGAGGGTATAAAATTCTCTGCATGGAACCTATCACTCTAATGGCCAGTTTTTCAGTCAGCGGTGATCTTCGTTTCTTAGTTAAATTCTGGTTAAACATCGAATTGTGTTTTTTAGTCATTGTTTAACTATGATTTAACCACCCAATGTTGGTTGGTTAACTTATAGTCAGAACCATATTATTTTGACAATCAAATTACTGACTGTCAAAGTGAGAAATGAAAATTGTATAAAATATATGTTTCAGATTTACGTATTTGTACACATACGTTGAGTCTAGATCGTTAAATTGTTGCTCCTATATAGTTTTTTACACATTGTTGTTAAAATGACTTCGATTTTATGCATCTATTTATTATTGTACATATTCCATTTTGTTTGTTCCCCTTTGTTGTTTTGGTATTTATCCCAAAACACGGGTTTTTTTCAATAAGAATACAAGGGTTGCCATATTAGTTGACAATATGGAGCCTTACGTTAACTCACCACTGAAAACCAAAATGCAAAGTTAACCTCTAATTAACTTACAATTAAGATTAAGTAATCCGATAGTTAACTACCCACTTAAAAACCGGCCATTAGTGGGTCCGAGTTTGTGAAATACCTGGATGTTATTTCGGACAGCCAAGCTTAGTTCCAAACTTAATACAGTTGATTTTTTTTTCGTTTTGTTGCATAGAGTGGTTAATTACAATATTTTACTCACATTTTAATTTCGATTAAATTAATTCATTAATTTCTTCATTTGTGTTACCAGACGTCACTTAAAATTGCTCTAGTTTAAAAAGTTGTACATAGTAGCAGTTGAAATGTATATTATATGCTCGTGAGCCTTAGGACTATTTACTAGAACAAAGCGCAAAACTTGTGTGTGTCTAGGGTTGCCAGATGCCAAATGTGAAAAGTCAAGATAACCCTGACTATAAAGCGGGATTTCTCTGGACAACTCAAAATATCATATTATATGGAGTTTTGCCTTTATTAACAAATTGAAGATTCAGCAAACTTGGGTAATAAATACGTTGGCAATAATAAATAGTCTTTAAAAATGTGTTTATGTTTTTTCGAGTTTCGAGTTTAGTTGTGTGCAATAAATTATTAAATCATGGGTATGTTTTATATCAGAAAATTATTTGCTTTTGCATAAATTATTCCAATAATGTTTTCAGCATATTTCTCTCAGGCCGTCACTTGTTAAAGGTCCCGATTAAAGAAATGGGCGTAGCTTGGTCGTGAACAAGTACACTACACATTATTGTACTAAAGGGTGTCCCAGTATGATGGAACTTTTTAAATTTAGTGTCTTTTTTGTGCAAGTGGCAACTCTGAAATTTGACAGCTGTCACATATGTTTATTCCGATTATTAAAAATGGAGCGCTTTTCGAAAGAACAACGTGTTATAATTGTGAAACCTTATTTCAAATATTTAGACAGTTATGCTGCGACCGCTCGCTAACTTCGAATAATTTTCAGTCGAGAGAGTGAAACTTATGTGTTAATCATTCATAGAGGGGTCAACAAATTGGAAGAAACTGGGTCGGTTATGAACAGTAAGACTCCTGTACGTCCACGTACCGGTCGGTGTCTTGAAAACATTGCTGCTGTAAACGAGAGTGTCGTCGAACCCCCGAAAATATCAATTCGGCATCGTTCTCAACAACTTCAAATTTCACGAAGCACTAGGCAGCGAATTTTGACAAAAGACATTCACCTTCATGCGTACAAAATGCAGCTTACTCAGGAGCTCAAACCAGCAGGCCATGGAAATCACCGACAATTCTTTCTATGGGTAATGGAGCAAAGTGAAGACAGTGCCAGTTTTTCAAAAAAAAATCATCTTCTCCGATGAAGGACATTTCTATCTGAATGGCTTCGTGATTACTTAAAATAGTCGAATTTGGGGCTGCAATCCATGAGAAACAAATACACCCACAATGAGCTACAGTCTGTTGCGAATTTTAGTCAGGCGGCGTTATTGGGCCGTACTTTTTTGAATATGAGGCTGAAAGTGCATTCACTGTGAACCGCATTCGTTACACGAACATTATAATGAAGTTCTTGTGACCTCAACTGTCACGAGATCCAGCGCGTCATCGGTGAGATACAGCCACATCTCTGTGAAAAAGTCATGGAAATTTTCATGAAAACAGTAATGACCTATCATCATAGCCGTGGGGCCTTTTGACGGACATTTTATTCCATACTTAATCGGAACATGTCTTCTTTAGAATGTAATAAAAAAATCACAACTATGTCAAAAAAATACATATTTTTGTTTTAAAATGAGAAAGTGCATTCGAACTGAAACACCCTTTCTATATCTGTTAACTGCCTTTCGAATTATGTACCCGTTTCAGACCGATACAGACAGTTTGTGGATACGGTCGCTAATTTTTACATACTTTTCAATACTACCATTCCTTTAACTTTGAAGAGCAAATTCAGGAAGTCGGGATTTTTCCTAAAATACTTCAATAGTCGGGACACTGGAAAATAGTGAGAAGTATGAAAAATTCTGACAAAACCACAGCATCTGGCAACCCTATGTGCATCTCTTTATTTTTGTGGGGTCTATCAAAGTTTTTTTAATGTCATAATTTAAGCCTCCAAAATAAATGTCCAATTTTATTAGTGAATTGGTAAGACAAAACCCAAACCACTCTTTGTGTTCAAAGCAGTTTTCAAATTTAAAATATTAAAGTGCTAAAGATTCATTTTAAATATGAAATTCTTTATTGACATCAAAATTAAAAAAGGTTGCTCAAAAATTTTGTTTGAATGTCAGTCTAAAGCTAGTGTTAGACTATTAGTGCAAATGGAACGATTCGATATGCGAGAAATGGAATGAATCTCTATTCCATTTGAAGGAAACCCTACGATCATTCTGGTTGTGAAGAAAGACTAAACATTTGTAAATAGTGACAAAATAAAAGCTGTTATTGTCGATTTTTTGTTTTTGTTAGTTTCATTCAAAATGCGACCGTAATCGCATCATCTTCTGAGAAAACTCAAAATATTAGAGAAATCTAACAGATCTATCGAAATATTGCCTGCAAATCGTTCTCCGCAAGTTTACACCATTCCATACACACGGGAAAAAGATTAGTTGGAAATCAATTCAGGCATTGGAAATTCTATGATAAAATATATATTTCGATCAGAATTCATAATTATCATACATGAGAATTATTTGTCGATGTCATTGATAAATTAGAAATAGGTTTTACTAACTAGAAGTTGATACTACAGAAATTAAGTTGTATTAATTAATTTGAGTATTTCAAAAACCTCATTCATCTGAAATGGATGATACAACTCATAAAAAGTACAATATTAGGATTCGTATTCAAATATTAGTCACTGCCCTGCAGTTCTGGAGGTGTCGATTAGCCATGCTTGAACTACATACCTAACTACTCCGTACATGGCTCAGTACATGACTGACCCTATGGTAAGCGAACGCCGAACCACCGAGTAAAAAAATGTGTGCGCACATGCTGTCACTGAGCCTATGGTAAGCGAACGCCGAACCACCGAGTAAAAAAAATGTATGCGCACATGCTCTCATTTTGTGATGCTCTCAGCTATATTACGCTCTATTTCTGTATGAGTGTTTGAAAAAGTGTTTGTGTTCTAGTACCGTTTGTTTTGTTTTGCTTGCTGCTCTTTCGCAATGATCGAAAACAAATTTGCCAGTTGAGCTAATTTGGTTAATCAGTATAGTTTAGAGGAGTCAAGTGCAAATATAAAGTGGAGTATTTCTTGGTAGGTATTATTATTTCATTGTAATGGGAGTTAGGCATCAATTAATTAATTACTTTTGTTTTTTTCAGATGCAATCAATTTGGTCGATGGGACTGGGTCAGCTGAGGAACAACTCCGAAAGGCTTTGCAACTTCAGAAGAAGCCATACTTGAAAAACTCCAGCTGCAACAAAACCAAAAATGAAAATGAAGACAGCAACAACATCAATTGTGAATTATTAAAAATGAATATATAAATGAAAACTAACTAATAATATAATAATAACTAATATAATATAATATAAAAATGTAACTTCAAATTATATTAAAGCTATAACCTGTGTACCCCCCTTTTCATGGGGACCCATATTCTCTAGTTCTTCTGGGTACTCATATCACCACCCTATGGGGACCTATGTACCCCCCTTTTCATGGGGACCCATATTCACTAGTTCGCGGTAAACGATGTGGTGGCGATTGACCCTTTTTGCGGACATTTCATACAAAAAACGAAATGATGAAATGCATTGCTTAGGGTTGGCAACGTAAGTAGAGGTGGTTTCCTAGTAAGTACTTATTTCAACTGGTACGAACTAGTGCCCAGTACTAGAGGGTGTAATCATAATTTAGTTTATATTACAAAAACACTTGTAACAAAGTTATTTATTCGATTTTTCAAAAGAGTCTTTGCTATAAAAGGCAAACAATATTTGAATGTGACACGAGGACTTTACAGAAAAACTATTATTTCAACAAATTTGTGTAAAAGTTATAAATTATATAAATATTATCGCCCAAAAAAATGGTAGATACAAACATTCACATTTTACGCCGCATAGACCCAGAATTTGTTATGCTTTGGAAAAAAAGAACGGTTGACATATATTTTTCTATACGAAATCAATAATAGATGGTCATTAAGTCCAGACGAATATGCCCAGTTGTTAAATCTCATCATACCAGTTTCTGAATCGAATTTGTGAAATGGGGATGGGGTACTGAGGGTAACCCAAATACAAGTAAATATAAATTAGTTTATATTCAAACATATACATATATTTTTAAAACAAAATATAATAAATAAAAAAAATATTTTTTTCGTTTTTTTTTTATAAAATTCATAATTAAATTAAATTAAATTCAAGTCAGTACCCAGCAAAAATAAAATGAAGTAGTTCTAGTAGAAGTTATTATTTTTGTACATCTTCTGCAACATTATGCGCATTTTTAATGCAATTTTGATTCTGATCAAAAACAACTCCGAAAAATGTACATTTGCATCACATCCATTATGATGAAAATTTATTAAAGAGCTAAAGAGATAGTGGACAAGTGCAAAGATGCCTAAATATATTACTTGTATTTAATTTGTATTTACTTTCTTTCAAATCGCTTTTCATTTCCTTTCTTTTTCACCTGTTGACAGAAGCATTTGGAGTACTAATAAAAGGTCAATTAATAAAATAATTAGTTATATAAAAGGTTAAAAAGTTAAGACCTAAAGTTGTAGCTTAAAGTCATAACTTATTACCAAGTTTCAAATGACAAGAAATTTAAAAATTGTTCAAATAATAGTTTTGGTTGCTCGTTTGCGGACGAAATGTAGCATAAAAATGTTAGCATAAACTGCTCTTCTTCTTGTCAAATAAGAAGAAGTGCTGCGTCGGACAACGCCATTTTAAAAGAAGTACTTCTGCACCTAAATTAGCACTACATCTTACCAAGTAGTTGTGGTGTAAATTCTACTTCTTGGTATACTCTTTTTTGCTGGGTAGTTAAGCACACCAATATATTAAGGTTGTGTTTTATTCCATTAAGCTATTGCCACTTACGACTTTCCAAATAAAACGATCCACACTTCATACTACGAAAAAATAGGTGAAAAAATATGTGCCAACAAATGCATGGTAGCAGCAGATGTTGTTGTAGTTATAAGCAGCAGCAACAATCATTTTATTTTCGCTCATTCGTTTCAGTTGTTCAACTACACAAATATGTACCTACAACACAAGAATACAAAAAAGTATAAAAACAAAATATAAGTACATATGATGTTGACAAGTGTAACGAAAAATGTCATCACCTCCTTAAAGGACTATATCGTCCATTAAAGAAAATAATTAGAATGAACTTACCATGTGTAAGCCATTTTGCAGATTTCTGCTTTTGAGTCACTTGTTGATAACATTTTCATTCACAAGAAATGATGACAAAACTTATCTAATACCGCATTTACTCCGCCGTTTATCGTGGCCAGTTTCTCTAATCTTTGTCGTTTACACCACCCAGTTTGAGATTAAATTCACATTCCAGTTGGCAACTCCGTGCTTAGAAAACTCCGCGCCTCGACAAAATTACCGAAGACGGCGGGGCAACAGAAAAATTGATTTGGCGGCTATTGGTTTTGCCAGTTTTGTACAAATTTGGGATGTTTTTGAAATAACTGAACCTTTAAAATTGGATCAGTGAGTCAAATCGGGCCAGTCGATAAAATCTGCCCACAGTTTAAACCAATAAAAGCCATTTACATTGGCATTTTCGATCGGCTTCCATCTTTCAAACAGTTGATTTTTTGTGTATGTTTTTAGTATGGTTGCATTTTTTTAGTACCTAACCGTGTTGCATCGAAATGTACACCAGTTTAAAATGAGGTTAAAAATTAAACTTCAGTCTCTACAGATTAAAATTGTATGAGTAATCTTCTTGGTTATCGCGGGTTAACGGAGTTAACCATTGAAATGTGCCAATCTTGGTCGGTGTAAATGCCTTTTGTTGCCATTTCTTGAAATTGAACACGTGGCAACATTGTCATAGCTCAAGTAGCAATTTAAGTGCGCTAATCTTGGTCGGTGTAAATGTCTTTTTTTTGCCATTTCTTGAAATTGAACACGTGGCAACATTGTCATAGCTCAAGTAGCAATTTAAGTGAGAAATTTAAATGCCACTTATTATCGCTTAGTTGTCCCGTACAAATTAAGCTATAACTAACTTCTTTTATACTTTTATTGACTATATTACAACCTCATGAGGTCAGACGTCTTACACATATTAATTAAACAAACAAATTAAACAAATTTCAACATATTCTTCCAACTGGCTGTATCCTTCGCCTTTTCTCGCCAGTTGGTAACACCAAGGATACGGAGGGATTCTTCTACCTGGTCTTTCCAGCGGAGTCTCGGTCGTCCTCTTTTCCTGCTTCCATCGGGTACGCTATCAAAAATCTTTAGCGCTGGCTCATCTTCATCCATTCTGATAACATGGCCTAGCCAACGCAATTGGCCCAATTTGATTCGTCTAGCTATGTCCACGTCAGAATAGAGATTATATAATTATATAGCTCTGCGTTCCAGCGACGTCGGTACTCGCCGTTTTCCCTAACAGGCCCATATATTTTACGGAGAATTTTTTTCTCGAAAACGCCCAGATGTTTTTCATCCGCTAGTGATATGACCCAAGTTTCGGAGCCATATATCAAGACAGCTAAAATGAGAGTCTGATATAGCTGGACATTTGTCCGTCGAGAGAGGGCTTTGTTCCTAAACTGCTTGCTGAGCCCAAAATAACATCTATTTGCAAGCACAATTCTCCTATCTATGTCCAGGCTGACGTTGTTGTCCCTGTTTACGGCGGATCCAAGGTAGACAAATTCATCTACCACTTCAAAATTAAATAGGTTGTCAATGTTCACGTGCGGACCAAGTCGAGAGGTTTCTCTAGTCGTTGACACCATCAATTTTGTCTTGCCCTCATTAACAGCAAGACCCACCTTTGCTGATTTCTTTTCGATTCTTGAAAATACTGCAGTAACCTCTCGCAAATTTCGCCCAATTATGTCTATGTCGTCAGCATACGCCAGCAACATATGGCTTTTCGTGTTAATGGTCTTGTTCGTATTTACTGCAGCCTTTCGCATTATTATCTCCATTAAGATATTGAAGAGATTGCACGAAAGTGTGTCGCCTTGTCTAAGTCCTCGCTTGGTACAGAATGGTTCAGTGAGGTCTTTCCCCAATTTCACTGCTGATTTGGTGTTGGTCAGCGTCATTCTACAGAGGCGGATTAGTTTTGCCGGAATACCAAGTTCAGACATAGCTTCGTACAGTTTTCCCCGTATGGGGCTATCGAAAGCAGCTTTGTAATCGACAAAAAGGTGGTATGTACAGATTTGCTTTTCGTGGGTCTTTTACAGGATTTGGCGTAGCGTGAATATTTGGTCAGTTGTGGACTTGCCTGGTCTAAAACCACACTGATAAGGTCCAATCAGGTTTTCAATAATTGGCTTTAGTCTTTGGATAAAAGACTGATACCGCGATAGTTGGAACAGACACACGGATCACCCTTTTTGAATACTTACGTACTTATCCGGTCTCGGACAACCCCGGGGGGTCAGGGACCTTACAAAACGAAGATAACATATTTCGCCAACCAGTTCGATCTTTTGCTCTATCTCTCCAATTAGCAATACCAAGTGTACGCAGGGATTCGTCAACCTGATCCTATTTTTCGTCTTCCTTCGAGTTCGGTTTCGAAAGCCCTTCGCGCTGGTTCATCTTCATCCATTCTACTGACATGGCCTAGCCAGCGCAATCGCGATACCTTGTTGTAAAGTGCTTGCTTAGCCCAAAATAACATCTATTCGCAAGCACAATTCTCCGCTTGATCTCAAGACTGACGTTGTTGGTTTTGTTTACGGCAGATCCGAGGTATATAAATTCGTCCACTACCTCGAAGTTATAACGGTTATCAACGTTCACGCTTTGGTCTAATCGCGTGGAGGTCCTGTTCGTTGAAACCATTAATTTTGTCTTGTCCTCATTTACCGTCAGACCCACTTTTGCTGACTCCTTCTCAATTCTCGAAAAAAACCGCAGTAACTTCTCTAATTGTGCGCCCAATGATATCTATATCATCAGCATACTCGAGCAGCATGTGACTTTTGCTGCTGATGGTTTTATTCATGTTGACAGCAGGTTTTCTCAGAATAATCTCTATTAATATGTTAACGACATCGCACGATAGGGTGTCGCCTTGCCTGAGGCCTCGCTTAATTTCAAAAGGTTCGGTAAGATCCTTACCAGCTTTCACTGCGGATTTGGTGTTCGTCAAGGTCATCCTGCAAAGACGTATGAGTTTTGCAGGAATACCAAGCTCAGACATTGCTTCATTGAGTTTCTCCCGTATCGGACTATCGAAGGCCGCTTTATAATCGATAAATAGGTGATAGGTGTCGATTAGTTTTACGTGTGTCTTCTCCAGGATTTGGCGTAGCGTGAAAATCTGGTCAGTTGTCGATTTTCCAGGCCTAAAGCCACACTGCTATGGTCCAATCAGGTCAACGATAATTGGTTAAAAAAGAAAGAAAGAAACAAAAAAAAAGAAAACAATACACGTGTATACCAACGATAAAAGTCAACAAAAAAGTGCAAACTGGCACAGGTACTCGGGTCACCTTTTTTAAATATGGGACATAGTACACTGAGACTCCAATCGCCGGGCATGCATTCATCTAACCAAATTTTGCTAATGAGCTGATGCATGCACCTCATCAGATCATCGCCTTAAACAGCTCCGCCGGTAATCCATCGGCTCCTGCGGCTTTGTTGTTCTTAAGCCGGGCAATAGCTGTTCTGACCTCGTCATGGTTAGGAGGAGGGCAATCGACGTCGTCGTCCATATTGTGATCGATTGTCCCATCGTCATCGGATATCTCAGATACTAGTAGCACGGAGAAATGCTCTCTCCATATTCCAAACATGCTCTGCACATCTGCGACGAGATTTCCGTCCTTGTCTTTACAGAAGGGGGGCCCTGAACCATGTCCATTAGTTCCGTTTTTAGCTTTTTGGTAGAATTTTCGGGCTTCGTTCGTCCTTCTGTAAGTCTCAATTTTGTCACTCTCGCGCTTTCTCCACTGCCGTTTCTTACGCCTAAAGAGACGGTTTACCTCCTTTCTCTTCTCCCTATACCGCTCAGTTGCAGCTCGCGTTGCAATTAACTGAAGCATTACCATACGTGCAGCGTTCTTTTCGTCATTTGCTATGCGACACTCTTTATCGTACCACGGTTTATTGCGAAGCGGTTTTTCGAAACCAAGTACGGTTGTTGCAGCAGTTTTTATAGAGTCCGAAATGGGTTTCCACTGCTGATCAGGATCGTCATCGGGACGGGGTGGGTTCTGTGCCAAAAGTTGCGAGAGCTTCCTTGAGTAAGCTGTGGCTACCACTGGTAATTGCAGCCTTCCGATGTCCAGCTTCCTCTGCGTCTGGTTTCGTACGATTTTCGCTCTACTTAATCTTGTGCGAACCTTTGCTGCTACCAGGTAGTGATCAGAATCGATGTTAGCTCCTCTGATCACTCGTACGTCCATTACACTGGATGAGTGCCTTCCATCAATTACCACGTGATCAATTTGAATACAGGACATAATACACTGAGACTCCAGCCGTCGGGCATAGATTCCCCCAGCCATATACCGCATATCAGTTGATGCATGTGGGCTATCAGTCCTTCGCCACCTGCCTTAAAAAGTTCAGCGGGTAGGCCATCCGCACCCGCGGTTTTATTATTCTTCAGGCGGGAGATCGCCGTTCTAATCCCGTCTTGGTTGGGGGGGTACAATCTATACTATCTTCCACTATCATTACCTCCTGATCTTCAGTGGAAGAATCTGAGTGGAGTAGTGCTGAAAAGTGGTCTCTCCACATTTTGAGCACACACTGCTTCTCAGTCACCAGATTTCCATTCTCGTCCTTGCACGAGGGCAGCCCATTATTAGGCTCGTTGGTCGATCTTCTTACCCTCTGGAAAAACTTTCGCGATTCACCATTCATCCTGCACATTTCGGTTCTTTCACTCTCTCTCTGCTCCCACTGCCATTTTTTTCGCCTATATAATTGGTTTTCCTCCCTTCTCGGCCTCTTGTACCGCTCACTTGCAGCACGCGTTGTAACTGACTGTTTCGTTGCCATACGTGCAGCGTCTTTTTCACCAGTTGCAATGCGCAATTCTTCGTCGTACCATGGCTTATCCTTCTGTGGTTTTTGATAGCCAAGTTCAGTCATTGCAGCGATTTCCAAAGAATGGGAGATGTGCTTCTACTGCGCATCTGGGTCTTCGGGAGGGGAGGTATTCTGCTCCAGCAGGAGAGAGAGTTTCCGTCGATAGGACATTGATATCTCCGGTATTCGTAACTTGTCAATATCCAACTTTTCCTGTGTTCGGCTCCGTACGTTTTTCGCCCTGCTCAATCTCGTGCGAACTTTCGCAGCCACCAGGTAATGATCCGAGTCGATATTGGCACCTCGAATCACACGTACATCCATTACACTAGAAGAGTGCCTGCCATCTATTACCAAGTGATCAATCTGGTTCTTCGTCCGTTGATCAGGAGATATCCAGGTCGCCTTATGAATGTCCTTATGCTGGAATCGTGTGCTACTAACAACCATGTTCTTTGCAGCGGCAAAGTCTATCAGTCTTATTCCATTATCGGAGGTGGTATCATGTAGACTGTGATTGCCGATGGTTGGTCGAAAGACACTTTCCTTTCCTAATTTGGCATTAAAATCGCCTAGAATAATCTTAACTAACTTCAGCGAGGTAAAAAAAAAACACACTTATTATGTGGTACAACCGAATTAGTTTTTACATTTTTCGTTAATCCAACAAATTGAATAATCACCTCTAGAGGATAATTTGATTGCTGGAACTAAAACTCAATTGACAGATCAAATTTATTTCTTGTTGTAGTGGCTTCAATCAAATATTTCAGATCTTGCAACCAAAACTGAATTACAAATCAATTGATATGGACAACATTTGGTGATGCAAAGCACAACTATTGGTAATCACAGTTGAATATTGTGATAGTCCAAGGAACCGCCAAATTTAAGTTGGCTGTAAATATAGTTGTAACAACGAATCTCTTCTCTGTGTGTAGTCAGTCACCAAATGAAAATTGTGACATATCCAACGATTTCTCTAATATCAACAATCTTGCCTGTAACTATATGATGATACGCACTGATTTCTTTGTATTTACTTAATCCGTTCTCTAAAGTTATAAAGTTAATAACATGGCATTTTTTGATTGAATGCCATCAATTTCAAGGCTAAAGGATGAAGCCCACTACAGAGCAAATTCTTATCACATATCATTTCTTTTCCTTTGACACAAATTTCAAATTTTCTTCGATTAACTAAGATTGATCCTTAACCCTGTGTGCAGCAGCAGCAAAAGGACACTTTTATTCACAAATAACAAATAACTTCACTTATTGTTAATAAGAACAGGGTAGAGTGTGTTTGTTCAGCACTTAAGTGCCGCATTTCGCATAGAAGAAATTCTTAAGTGAATTGATATAAATACCTATATGTGTGCACATGGCGGACGTTCTACTTTCTCATGGCAAGCCCCCAAGGACCTCAAGGACCTTCGAGAAACTAAACTCCTGTCACCACACTAATACACAACACACACACTGGTACTCACGGTTTAGTATGTATGTATGTAGTTGCTATTAATAAGACGAAGGAGTGAAGGGAAACGGATGTGTATATTTTATTGTTTACTTTCATTATTGTTCTTATTGTAGCAGCTTAATAGCATTAGTGGCACTGCAACAAGGCAACAAAGGATCCATAGAAGAGTGGGCACTTTGGTAGTTGTGGCTTTTGGTGTTGCCACTTCTTTTACAGTTCTTAGCTGGCTGTATGAGTATTGGCAAAACGTGTCCAAATACAATTTCAACAATAATACAAAAATGTTAATGACCAAACAAGTGTGTGTAATGTGATATTTAAGTTAATATTTTGCTTACCGCTCCCTTTGGTTCTGGTCATGTAGGAAGCCTTAATGGACTCCTAGGAAAAGAAGAGTTATAAAACCATAAAAATATATACATACATACACATGTAGTAGGACATACTTGTACATACGTATGTGGTTAATAAAGTGGATGAGATTTTAATGGTTCATAAAAATAATGAAAATTATGATTGCCCATTGTTCAAGATAATAGTGATGTTGAGAATGTAATGGTAAATTGAGTAGAATTTCAAAATATAATTGCCACATGCGTTGTTAATAGGGTACATTTAAAGTGTGTAATGTTCGAGCAATATGAATAATTTAAATATTTAGAAGGATGCATATTTCCCTTACACTAGGCAATATAATTATTCCTGACAAATGCGATGCTAACGGATGTGTTTTAGTATTGAAAGTCTGTTTATTCATCATTGTTCGTTATGAAATAACACCCAAATCCTTGAGACCTATTTCATTTATTATGAAATTAGTTAATTTATAATTATGTGATTTATCTCAATATGAAATAAAAAAAATGGAAATGAAAAATTAAATAATTGCCAATTAACTTCTAATAAATACCGTTCGGAACTACTGTAAACCGTTAGGTGCCAATCGGTCACTGTAAATCTAGAAATCGCACATTTCACTGATTGTCAGAAGCTCTCCGCTGAGCCTTGATGACATGTTATTGGTTATTCCCAGCGGCGGAATTCTCAAGGCTTTCCACAAATAAGGCATGCGAAATGTTTATTTTGTCCTGAAATAAAGCCTGTGGAATGCATGAATTTTTTTCATCAGATATAACCAAGATGAAGATTTTTAAAATTTTGAGAAATTTATTTTCCGTCTCTGGTTGGTTGGTTGGCTTTCGTGGTTGCTAAAGATACTATTTAGCATCAATTAGTGTCTTGAGACACCTTATTGCATAACACACCACTCCGGAAGTTCCAAAGTACCGTGTCTATCTCCAGCCTGTTAATCGGAGATACCTCATTGGCTCCCCTAGATCTATCTCATGTATCTCAGTGAGGTTATGCAGGAAGGGACGGCCCATAGTCTTCAGGCGTCTATTCATCAGAGCCAGACAACTGCAGAGGAGATGCTCCGCCGTCTCCTCCTCTTCTGTGTCATCGGAGGCGGTCATTGTAGTCATTATATGGCAGCTTCAACCGTCTTGCGTGATTACAGATTGGCCAGTGCCCGGTCAGCACGCCAGTTAGCCTAGATGTGTCTCCCCGATTATGCTGATCAGGGAGTTGGTCCGGTGAATGTTATATTCTGGCCATGTGTTTCTGGATATGCGGCACGTTTCCGTCCTATTCCATCTGGTCTTCGCTCGTTCAAGGTAATGCAGGAAAATACCTCTTTTGACCAACCCTATAGGCGTTACGACTGACACCATATGGAGTTCGGTGGAAGAGGATCCTGCCCTAGGTAGTTCGTCTGCCTTTTCGTTCCCTAGGAGACCCTTATGGCCTGCTATCCAAGCAAGAACCACGTTGGCCAGCCGACCTAGCTCGACAAGTTTTTCCCTACATTCACTAACGAGTTTAGATGCAGTGTTGTAAGATTTGAGTGATAGGAGAGCCGCTTGGAAATCTACAAATATTCCAATGCGCGCTGTTCTTCGCTGTAGTATAGGTGCGGCGCAGGCTTCTTTGATGGCCAGTATTTCCGCGTGGAAAACGCTGCACTTGTCTGGGAGTTTGAATGATAAATTGAGGCATGCCTCTTCGGAGAAAACACCCGGCCGGTTCCACATTCCATTTTGGATCTGTCAGTAAATACTTTGGTGTCAAAACCTGTAAGTCGTTCCCCTTTATCCCACTCTATTCTCTTGGGAAACCTGACATCGTCAATGAGGGGGTGCAGTAATCGGTTGTTATATTGAGTTCTCTTGGAATTGTCTGTTGTATACTCGCATGTCCATACGCGTTGCTCTTCCAGAGTCCAAGAGCGTTTAGTCGGGTGGCTCTCCAGGAAGCACTAGCTGTGTTTTGAAGGTCGATTGGTATAATATGAAGCATCGGATTAAGGGCTTCAGCTGGACATGTCCTCATTGTCCCTGTTATACCGATGCAAGATGATCTATACAACAGTTTCATGGCGGACGTCTTCCCTGCGACAGGCCACCATACCATTACTCCATAGGAGAGTATTGGTCTGATTATGCTAGTGTACATCCATAGCACCATTTTCGGTCGGAGACCCCACCGGCTTCCGAACATTTTCAGACAAGCATAGTACGCAACGGTTGCCTTCTGTGCGCGGTGCTCTACGTTACGCTTCCAGGAAAGTTTAGGGTCTAGCATCACGCCCAAGTACTTGGCGTGAGTTGACAGTGGAATCTCTATTCCACTTAGCCGAGGAGGATTAAACTTTGGTATCTTGGTCTTCGTGGTAAAAAGTATGACCTCAGTTTTCGCTGGATTCACTCCAAGGCCCAATCGTTAGTTTAGTTTGTTTATTTTGGATTTCCTGCACAACAAGTGATTTCAAGGCCCCATTCATAATTTCGCTCAACACGGATGGGAACAAACCAAACACCATTATTACCGCGTCATCCGCATACGTCTCGGTTTTGATCCTCATATTGTCCAGTTTCAGTAGTATTTTGTTGATCACGAGTAACCAAAGTAGGGGAGAGATGACTCCACCCTGGGGAGTTCCCCTATTCACTCGCTTTGATGGCTCGCTGTTTCCCATAGAGGCGTTGATAATTCTGCTTTGTATCGTAGCATTTCCACTATCCAACTCTTGAGGAATGTTTCCACGCCTAGATCTTCAAGTGATTCTTCTATAGGCGCTGAGCTTACGTTCTTGAAAGCACCCTCTATATCCAAGAAGGCATCGAGGGTATATTGTTTGTGTTCCAAGGACCTCTCAATAGTTCTGACGACTTCGTGCAGGGCTGTGTCGGTTTAGCGGCATTTTAGATATGCATGTTGGCTGCGTGATATTTTGAGCGATCCATCCATCTTCTTGCGGATGTGTGCATCGATTAGCCTTTCAATCGTTTTGAGAAGAAACGATGAGAGGCTGCTCGGTCTGAAATCCTTTGCGCTCTCATGACTCCGTCTCCCCGCCTTGGGAATGAAGACCACTCTTATCTGGCTCCAACTCTTTCGTAAGAAGTTAAGAGTCAGCAGGATCGGAATATAAGACAGAGCCACGGCCTAATTATGACCTCCGCGCATTGCAGCATCTTTGGTATAATACTATCTGGGCCCGGAGTTTTATATGGTGAGAAGCTATTGATGGCCCAGGATATTCAGTCTCGACTCTTTTTAACCGTAATTTGACTGGAAAATTTCGTACAAATTTTAAAGTTTTATTTTTTATTTAATAATTTGATGAGGCTGGTGATATGGCTTGGTGGGCATTGAAATAGCTATATTCCCAACCATCCACCATAATGATCAATTTCTTTTTAATATTTCTATTAAAATTTACTTTTTCATAGAAAAAGTACTTTTTAATAGTTATTGATCTTGAACCGAACAATTATTAAAAACATTTTTCAGGATATTTTTAAAATTTTAGAAGAAACCGGCTTTCAATTTGAAGGTGGGCATGGTAAAACTTTCTATGATAGGTACATACATAAAAAAAAAAACCGTTTCCCATTACATCCCATGAAGGGATTGGGGAGAGCCTCTCACAACCAGTGAGCTGTGCGCTTTCTAATTTTTGCACTCATAAATACATACATATAAATTAGTACGCAGAAGTGGATAATAATTTTGTGAAAAAAAAATTATTTTAATTTTATTTTGGTTTAACAAAAATAAAGTACAGTAAATGCCTTTTAAGACCTTCCTCTTTGCATGCCTTCTAAGGACTTTCATTTTGTATGCCTTCTACGGCGTTCTTTAGGAAGGACTTGCCTATCTCACGCAATGTTTAAAAGAAAGGAGGAGGTAATGTGTACGGAAGGCATTCCGACTTTAAAGAAGGCCTGTTTGCCCATGATTTCACGCCTTCCAGGTCATGACTTCCGCCGCTGGGTTATTATTTCGCAATCGAAATATGTACACATGTATGTGTCAACTATGAGCGGGTCCACTGTTAATCACATGTTTCTAGCATTGATTCAACAATATTCACCAAACAGATAATTTGTGCGACCTAAAAAACTTTTACCATCAATCGAACTTAATTAACAATTAGAAGAAAATGAGTGAAACAGTCCAAAAACGTTTCATAACGTTGCATTAAAATGAGAACAACATAAACGAATCTTGCCCCACATTGCTTGAATGTGGCATGCGACCTACTGTAGTTCTTGACGGGTACACACATATTTTTCTATGCAAACTCTTAGTACATGCAGAGTGGCATTATTAGTTGCGCGAAACAAAAATATCGGGTAAAATGTTCACGGTCTCACCGCGACATGTCCACGTGTGCGTACAATCCCTAACGCATTCATGTATTTAACACAATACATTTACATAAATACGTGTACTTATTATGATGCACTCCACCACTAAAAGCCTTTAACATACGCACACACCCGCGTCCACCGCTGGCAATAGGTATTACACTGAACGAAAAAGGTAGGTAACTATGAATGTGTGCATTAATACGTAGCTGCATTGAAAAGTTTAGTACATCCACAGAATATGCCGTTGCTGCAACGACACAACATTTACACGATTTTTTCGACCGTTAATCGTTGCGTTTGTGACATGGGACTGTCCGTGGAGGTGGAAAGTTTCTGATAGCCATTCACTTGGGAGTGGCCAGAAATGATTTCTCATTGTGCAGTCCAAGCAGCTCACTACTTCCATGAAGTATGTTCTGAGCAATAGCTTTATCGGAAGCTGACGTTAGGCAGAGTGAGATGGGGAAACGAATGAACAGCCTGATTGGTTATGAGATCACTGATGCGCCCCAGGTTTAGTAGGTGACTGATGTCACTGAAGCTCATCAAGGTATCGGGCATATTATTTTTGTCCTTAGAAGACGAATGGGCCAAACATATGGGGCAACGGTGCATGGATACCAAGAGAAGAAAATCCAGGTTCGACCTATTGAATGCTGGTCAGCGTCTGATCCATAATGGGCGGCTGCAATCAAATACCCTGGCAGTAAGTAAAACGCAACAACTCGGTGGACTGTGTTTGCCTCCCTACACCGTTCATAATGGCAGTGAATATATATAAACGGCAGAGAGACCATGAACAACCCCCATTTGTTGACGACCCTCGCAAACGTTATAAGGACCACGATATACGGATATGCACTGGAACTCTATATAGACTCGGTGCAAGTATTCAATTGGCAGATGTCCTCGAAAGTTATAAGGCTAACATTACCGCTTCCATAGGAACACTTACGGGACATTATCTTGTAGGAACATAGAAAGATTGGGACATAGAAACTCCACTCTCTGTAGATGCTGCATGGAAGAGGACGAGAAAACGACGAAACACCTTCTCTTGGATTGCCCTGCTCTGGCAGGACTGAGAAGTAGGATATTCGGAACACATTTAGTTAGCACGGTAGCCCTACAGGATATTCCTTTACGTCTTATAGACAAATTCATTGAAAGGGCAAATTGGCTAGACGCCTAGTCAATAGTTGCTATAGAGGAAACTGCAGGTATCACAATGGGCTTCTTTAGCCTAAGTGTGCTAGACAGCGTCCTGCCAACCAACATTACCGCAATCCAGGAAATGCGATGGACAGAACATGGCCGCACAAGAAAAAGAAACTGCGACAAATACTACAGTTGCCATGAGAAAAACATTAATTTGGTTGCGGATTTGTAGTTGGCAAAAGACTACGACATCTAGTCTCTAGGTTCAATACTGTGAGTGAACGTATAGACACAAACCACGTAAAATCGAAATATTTTTATATTTCCCGAATTTGTGTGCATGCCCGACAAAAGACAAAGATGATGATTCCAAAGACATATTCTATGAGCGCCTAGAGGAAACATATGACCGCTGACCTGGCCATGACACTAAGATTGTACTAGCAGATTTTTATGCTAAAGTAGGCAGGGAGAATGTGTTTCATCCAACTATTGGCAATTTCAGTCTACATGCTGACAGTTCCGACAACGGTATGAGACTGATTGACTTTGCCGCGGCAAAAAAGATTGGTACAAGATTCCAACATAAAGACATCCACAAGGCTACTTGGGTATCCCCTGATCAAAGAACGAAGAACCAAATTGATCACGGTAAGTGATGGAAGGCACTCATCCAGTGTAATGAACGTACGAGTAATCAGAGGAGATAACATCGATTCTGATCACTACCTGGTAGCAGTATAGGTTCGCACAAGATTAAGTAGAGCGAAAATCGTACGAAACTAGACGCAGAGAAAGCTAGACATCGGAACGCTGCAATTACCTGCTGCAAAAAAGGAAGCTGTCGCAACTTTTGGCACAGAACCTACCCCCGACCGATGACGATCGTGAAGCGCACTGGAAACCCATTTCCGTCTCTATAAAAACTGCCGCAACAACTGTACTTGGGTATGAAAAACCGCTTCGCAGCAACCCATGGTACGATGAAGAGTGTCGCATTGCAAATGATGAAAGGAAAGCTACACGTATGGCAATGCTTCACTCAATTGCAATGCGAGCTAAGACTGAGCGGTATAGGGAGAAAGCAAAGGAGGTCAACCGTCTCTTTAGGAATAAACGGCAGTGGAGAAAGCGCGTGAGTGAGAAAATTGAGACATACAGAAGGAAGAACAATTTTACCAAAAAGTCAAAAACAGAACTAATGGACATGGTTCAGGGTTCCCCTCTGTAAAGACAGGGACGGAAAACTCATCACAGATGTGCACAGTATGTTGGGAGTATGGAGAGATTATTTCTCCGCACTACTGGTACCTGAGATATCCAATGATAGATCACAATTTGAAGGACGACGTCGATTGCCCCCCTCCTAACCAAGACGAGATGAGAACAGCTATTGCCCGGCTTAAGAACAACAAAGCCGCACGAGTCGATGGATTACCGGCGGTGCTGTTAAGGCTGGGGGCGATGAGCTGATAAGGTGTATGCATCAGCTCATTAGCAAAATTTGGTTAGATGAATGCATGGCCGGCAATTGGAGTCTCAGTGTACTATGTCCCATATTTAAAAAAGGTGACCCGAGTCTTTGTGCCAACTACGGTGGAATAAGACTTTTATCTATGGCATATAATTATCGCTGACCTGATTGGACCATACTAGTGTGACTTTAGACTGAAAAATCGACAACGAACCGGATTTTCACGCTACGCCAAATCCTGGAGGTGACCAATGAAAAACAAATCGACACCTATCATCTATTTGTCGATTATAAGGCGGCCGATACGGGCGAAACTCTACAAAGCAGTCTGCCTGGTATTTCTGCGAAACTCATACGCCTTTGCAGGATGACCTTGACGACCACCAAATCCGCAGTGAAAGTTGGTAAGAATCTTACCAAACCTTTCGAAACTAAGCGAGGCCTCAGGCATGACGATCTCTTTAACATCTTAATGGGGACCATTATGAGAAAAGCTGCATTCAACATGAGTAAAACCGTCAGCAGCAAAAGTAACATGATGGTCACGTATGCTGATGATATAGATATCATTGGACACACAATTAGAGAAGTTACTGCGGTGTTTTCGAGAATTGAGAAGGAGTCAGCAAAAGTGGATGTGACTGTAAATGAGGACAAGACAAAATTAATGGCTTCAACAAGCAGGGCCTCTACGCGATTATGCCAAAGCGTAAACGTTGATTATAATTTCGAGGTGATGGATGATATTATATACCTCGGATCTGCCGTAAACCAAAACGCAATTGCGGTGCCTAGGCCATGCCAGTAGAATGGATGTAGACGAACCAGCACGAAGGATTTTCGAAACCGAACTCGAAGGAAGGCGAAAAATAGGAAGACCAAGACTCCGCTGTAGGGATCAAGTTGACGAATCCCTGCGTACACTTGGTATTGCCAACTGGAGAGATAAGACAAAAGATCGAACTGGTTGGGAAATATGTTATCTTCGTTTTGTAATAAGTAAGTAGGAGAGTTAAAATGTTCCACAAAAATATTTCTCGTAAAATTTTTCACAAAATTGCTGAACACATCCTATACCAAAAATGTAATGATCACATGGTTTCCTATGTCGTTTCATTAGAAGAAAGTCCAAGAGGAGGAAAACTTTAACCCCTCCCTGTAATTACCCACATATGTAAACGCCGAAACACGTAAACCTTTTATTAACCTCTCTACCAGAATCCGTTGTGTTCCACAGTGTAATTAAAACGAAAAAACAGGGAACAGTAATCAGGACCAAGATTAAACACCAAATAGCACTAAATTCATGCATAAGATAATAGATTGAACAGGGACATTGATTATATTGGAGGGTATTAACAGAATTACCATACATAAAAACTAATTGATGCAGCAGGATAGATAAAGCAAGAACTGATGAAGTAGGTGGAGCAGGAACAGATGAAGCAAGAACAGATAAAGAACGTACAGATGAAACAGTATTAGATGAAGCAGGACTGATGAAGCTGCAACTGATGAGGAACAGAATGAAGCAGGAATAGATAAAAGTAGGAAGAAATGAAGTAGAAACTGATGGTTGAGGAGAAGGTGAAGGAACAGGTGAAGCAAGAACAGATGAGACAGGAACAGATGAATCAAGAACAGATGGAACAGGAATAGATAAAACAGGATGAAATGAAGCAGGAACTATTGAAACAGGTAAAGCAGGACCAGGTGCAGCAAGAACAGGTGTCACAGAAAAAGATAAAAAACGAACAGATGAAATAGGATCAGATGAAGTAGGACTGATGAAGCAGGAACTGATGAAGCAGGAACAGATGCGGCAGCAAGAGAATGAAGCAGGAACAGATGAAGCAGGACATATGAAGCAGCAACTGATGAAGCATGAACATATGAAGCAAGTACAGACGACAAGCACAGGAGAAATAGGAACCGAAAAAATAGAAGAAGTAAGAACAGATGACACCGGAGCAGATAAAGAACGTACATATAAAACAGGTTTAGATGAAGCAGGACTGATGAAGCTGGAACTGCAGAGGAACAGTATGGAGCAGGACTAGATAAAGTAGGAAGAAATGAAACAGGAACTAATGGTTCAGGAGAAGGTGAAGGAACAGGTGAAGCAAGAACAGATGAATCAAGAACAGATGGAGCAGGAATAGATAAAGCAGGAACTATTGAGACAGGTAAATCAGGACGACCAGATGCAGCAAGAACAGGTGTCACAGAAACAGATAAAGAACGAACAGATGAAATAGGATCAGATGAAGCAGGAACTGATGCAGCAGCAACAGAATGAAGCAGGAACAGATGAAGCAGTACATATGAAGCAGCAATTGATGAAGCATGAATATGTGAAGCAAGTACAGATGACACAAGCACAGGAGAAACAGGAACCGAAAAGCAGAAAAAGCAAGAACAGATGAAGGAAAAATAGATGACACAGGAACAGATGAAGCATAGCGTATAGTTTTTCAGCAAATTTTATACAAACATTTAGCACAGCGAAAATTAACCTTAGCCTTCATTCACATGACTTCTCGCAAGTCATGAAAATCTCGTACTTGACTCTACTTTTAATTGTCAGATCGTTAAATTGTATTGACCATTAATCTAAAAATTAGCCGTAAAAAGCTAAAGTAAATCATTAAGACAGAAAGTAAATTTACTCATGCGACTCATGCTTTTCTTTCGGTGTACACTGTATATTAGAACTCATGAATTTGGCGTGAGTATTAGGTGTATAAAGTGCATATGGATGTGTGTACGTATGCATTTATGACTAGTATCTACCGACATGCGGACGTTGGTCTGTTTGATGCAGATTTCGACATCATACATTACCAAAACCAGTGTTCAATATCATCGTACCGCCAGCATTTCCATGCGAGTGCTATCATGTGAGGGATGGCTCGGTTTTTCCTTTTACGGTCTAAAGGCTGGTGCTAACTTCGATCACACTAATTTCTCTTTTTTGAAATATTGAATAAGAGTTGACAACATTGATCATCTCTTTCGAAAATTTATTTATATTGTTTTTAGAAACATAAAAATGATTGTCGATACATGATGGCGGTATTTTGTTCGAACAACTTAGAATGGACTTTGGGAAATATTTCGTCGGTTGTCGCAGGCATTTTTTCCCGCATTTTGTCAAATTTCACTACTAATTTTACAAATAGTCCTAAGTACTTTTCATTAAGGTTTTTTCGTTGTTAAAGGATTTGAATCTCTCGGGTTGTTCAAGAGGACCTAGATAACAGTGATGAATAAATAAAATCTAAATGTGTAAAACAATTGCAAATTATACTTTCGGTTTTTTTTTGTAAATACAATTTTCCACATAAATTTTGGCTTATGTTATCAAAACGAGTCATTCTAATACGTATCTATGAATATGAGTACTTAGGCAAGTATATAAACGCGACTAGCAATACTTATTTATCGGTATGTTCCATGTATTTGGTCATTATCCACTTAGGAATACAATATCAAAGTCAAGTTCCACTTTGCATCGTAAACTACACGCACTTTGGTGGATACATTTTTGGATGTATGCGTGTAAGTGTGAGTGTAAAAAATAACGAAAATTTGATGAACTCGAAATTTCGTCGTCCACTTTTCACTACTCAGCTCTTTGCGAAAAATTTTTCGTATGAAAACAATTTTTTGATAATTGTTTGGGACTGGAATTTTGACATTTCGATAGATTTTTGTCATTTATCGCTAAATGGAAATGTTGTTGCGGAGAGTTACCTCCTATATTTGATTTACATTGTAAATGTTTCATTTATATTTCCTCTACGCAATCCACTTTAATTTTAAAGCGGGTGGTCTTACTTTTGTACGATAAAATTATCGATTTGTCAAAATTCCGGTGCCAAACAATTACACAGTGCAACAGGAAAAAAAATAACCATATACGGACACGACTACGTGATAAAAGACCAAAAAAAAAGACCCGTGTTTCCAAGTTTTGCCCAAAGTCAATCACTTTTGTTTATGGGCCCCCAAAAGATTTGGGGCCTCGGTGTAATTTTTGCAAAAAAGTCATCATTTTCTCAGGCTCATAACTTGCAAACCGGTCCAAATTTTGATTTACTTTCTGAGGAAAAGTTGTAGCTCTTGTCATAACGAATAAAAATTGTGAACATATAAAATCAAAACAATGTCAAAATCGCAAAAAAAAAATTAAAAAATTGGATTTTTTTTAACTTTTTCCCCGGCTTTGGTCCAAAATTCAAGGAAACAATCAACTACAAGAATGTACGTAAAATATCAACAAACAACTTTCTAGAACATACAAACTTCCTTCCTTTTTAGAAGCATTCTTAACACCGTTTAGGTAGCCGCAAAAGTGAATAATTTCCCGAGTATGTTTTAATTTCACTGTGTGTAATTTTTTAAGTCATGGAAATATAACCATATACGGACACCACTGCGTGGTAAAAGACCAAAAAAATACCCCTGTCTCCCAGTTTTGCCCTAAGTCATGGACTTTTTTTATGGGCCCCCAAAGATGTGGGGCCTCGGTGTCATTCTTGCAAAAAAGTGATCATTTTGTCAGGCTCATATCTTGCAAATAGTTCGGAATAGTTCTCTGGGGGAAAGTTGTAGCTCTTGTCATAAAGAACAAAAATTGTGAACATATAAGATCAAAAAAACTTCATCTTCAAGGTCAAAATCCCAAAAAACTTTAAAAAATTCGATTTTTTTACCTTTTCTCCCTGTTCAGGTCCACCGTTCAAATTTCAAGGAAACAATCCACTACAAAAATGTACCTAAGATCTCAATAAACAACTTTCTAGAACATTTGAATATTTTCACACTGCATATTGAAATTGACAGTTGCCAATGTTGTGTGCGAATTATGCTGTATCACTTTCTCTATAACTTTCACCGCTGAGCTCTCGTTGACGTCGCGCTGTGTAATGCCTCGATGTGAGCGTCGTATCGCTTTTATATTTATGCTGTGTGCCTTGTTGCATGTGCAGAGCTTACTGTTTTACCTGTGCTGCTGCGGTCGGTGAGATAGTATAGTATCTCAATGTTGAAGTAAACAGTGTTAAGAATCATTCATAGAAAGTTCATATGTTCTAGAAAGTTATTTACTGAGATCTTAGGTAAATTTTTGTTGTTGATTGTTTCCTTTAGTTTGGAACGGTCTGCTACCTATGGACCTGAGCAGGGGAAAAAAGGTTAAAAAAAATCGAATTTTTTAAAGTTTTTTGCGATTTTGACCTTGAAGATGAAGTTTTTTTGATTTTATATTTTCACAATTCTTCTTTATAACCAGAGCTACAACTTTCTCTCAGTGATTAAATAAAAATTCAAAACGGTTTGCAAGATATGGTGTCCGTATATTTTATTCCATGACTTAAAAAATTACACAAAGTGTTAAAAAAACACTTGTTTTCGTACGAAATAACTTTGGCGGAGCAATCCTGTAAATGATTGCCTGCGAATTTCTCGCAAAGAGCTTAGTATCAAGCAACTGAAAAGTAAGCGAAATTTTCGGTTCTTACAATTTTTATTGTTTCTTATACACCTACTTCTTATGGCAAAGAGAGTTTCATAAAAACTGAATACAGCGCTTTAGAGATAAATGACAAAATTTCTTACGAAAATTTCGCAAGAACTGAATACGGGGCTTTAGTGTGCAAGAAAACTACAATAAGAAATTTGAGGATAGGTAATTTAAAATCTCTTGGGTTCCATAATACGTAGGCTTCGTTTGATTGCCGAAATATTAAGAGTATTGTGACGATGGGCATCTGCTAACATAGTCCATTCAGAGGTTCCAATTATCGATTACGTGTTCCGGCATTTTGGAACAGAAAGTGCCAGAGATGTGATATCACATGATCTGGGCGGCTAATTCATAAGTCCGAAGCGTGAAATATAGTGTTCACCGAATTGTTCTTCCAATGGTGCCATGGTTTTATGCACGTTGAAAAATCTGTAGCCTTTTTGTTGTTTGAATGCAAATATAACATGTGTTTGGAGCTTAAGGCAAATAGCATATATTTGTGTCCAAACACATTGTGTTTGCTATTCAATATTACAAGTTTTAGACACAATGAGTATCCAAAAACATATAGAGAAGAGAAATGAAGCAGCAAAAAACAGCATAAATAGTACATGGAACAACTTTTTAAAGAAGACCAAACATCTCGCTGAAGTCTAAGTGGAAACTCTTCTTAGCGGTATGTAGATCCATCCAAGCATATGCAGCTCAGCAATGGAGACACAAATATTTTAGTCTACTACACATATATACTACTATTTACTTCACTAAAAACATACTTCGACTTCCAAGACTACCAAATTTTTTTACTAAGGTGCTAATAAATAACCAAATCTTCTGGGTTAGAGACAGACCTAAACACAACAGGTAGCGAATATCAAATCGAATGGACATCAAGTAACATCAGTCATTATCAGTGGAATGCAAATAGACATAACTTACTGCAAGCGTTACGAGCAAAGAACTATGGAGAATACCAAATTCAAAAACAAAATACTAGTCGAATTTATAAAATTCTGAATCCTATGGTACGTGAAAATTATGTAGCAGAAGGGATCACAGCCGAAGAAATAAGTCGGATCATGAAGATGAGAAGTGAGACATGAATATTAAGTAATAGCAGTTTCGGTGTCAATACATCTTCTAATATGAGAGAAATCGAAAACGTTGTTTGTTTTCTAGGCCGTTGCCCAGTTTTTAAACAGTTGCGAAAGCTAGTTTTCAAAGGAATTGTAGATAAGATTATATATATGCTTGATGGTAAAATTATAGGATGGAAATCACTAGCGAAATATATAAAATATTGTATGGAATACAGAAATCAATTAATTAATGAACATAATTATCAAGAACAAAAAGGAAATTTTGTTATTCAGTATAAGCGATTGTATACTAGTTTATTAGCCTGACTGATGACAATATGTCATAGTCATTATGTATAAACTACAAACAACCTTATTTATTTGTCTTATTAACTAAATTATTTTAGTACACACATTGTAAAAATTTTTTGTAATGAAAATAAATAAAGAAACTACTACTAATAACACATGTGTTTGCGACCCAAATATATCTGTGTTTGTGGTATAAATACAGCTGTGATTGTTGCACTGTTTCTCTTGAGAGCAAGAGAATAAAAAGGGGACAACGAGAGAGTCTATCTTATAAGTGTGTAGCTGTATTTTGCATTACTTTTTCAGCCAGTGATTCATAAATATTCCTGAATGTTCGTGTAAATTGCAAATGAAGTCAGCGTTTCTTATTTTGACTGATGTATTGCGTTTTAGTTTCATGTATTCAGTCGTCACTGGTTCAAATGTGGATGTATATAGATATCTTTTATAAATAATACATTTATATTTAAATCAAAGAATAACTCGTTCCTAAATATTATTATTTTTGGAAAGATACTATACCTTATGGAGGTTTAGGGGAAACACACAAATGCTTCCAGGTAAGTCCGTGGATGTTTGGGATGAAGAACACATGTGTCCACGTAAAAGCATACTTGTTTGTCAGTAAACATGCTACTGTTTGCATTTAAATGCAAGGGAGTTTGGGACTTGCAAACATATGAATGTTTGAAGTGTGTTACAAATACATACATAGAACCTGCAGAATATGTTTGGGTTTGAAATCAAAAAATACTTAATTTTTAAATACTATTACGGTTGGGAGGAAATACACATATGTTTCCACGTAAGTATACGGACGTTTGGGAGGAAATACATTAATGCTTCCACGTAAGAATATGAAGAACGCATATGTTTCCACGTAAAAGCATATATGGTTGTCAGTAAACATGCTAATGGTTGCATTTAAAGAGAAGTGAGCTTGGGACTTGCAAACACATAAATGTGTGGAGTGTCTTCCAAACATATACATGGTTCCTGTAGAATGTGTTTGGGAGAATAATCTACAGAGGTAGCTTTTTCAGCGTGTATACGCATTATTTGTTAGATTTTGAGTACACCCTGATATAGGGTGGTTGAACTTGTAAACTTTCCTCTAAGATTTATGAAATAAGCACTTCAAAGTATATATCGCTTCAGTTACCTTAGTGTTTCTTCGATATACAATTTAAAATTGTATATATCCGTACTCGACCTCGGTTAGCCTAATAAGCAAATGTTTTACAATTGTTGAACTCATGCTGTGCAAAAGCCCAACCTATAATTGAAATCTGCTTATTTTTATATTGGAATATATATATTAGGAATGCTCGCTTTGCGCTATAGCAGGTACAAGCGTACGGTTTAAAATAAAAAAATATGTACAATTTTATAAATGCTTAAAATATCTGAAAATATGCAAAAAAAAAAATATGCACAAAATATTCATATATTCATAGCCGAATATGCACAAATATGCAATAATGTCATATTATTGTAAATGTCCTAATTCGAAAAGACAACTATCCAAATATACCCTTAGAATTACGACAACAAATATTCATTTGCATGGAATTCCAAGCGTATTAACGACTCTCTGAGCCGAGTGGTTATTCTGACTGATGTCACATTAGTGACTCTTAATGTTAAAAGATACCGTTTACGATCTCACCACAAAAATTGGATGTGTTTTCTAAGGAAATGTATGAGGGAAAGATGGTTGGGGAAAACGCGAAAGAATAAATTGTCGAGTTATAGTAGTAAAAGTGTTGTGATTGTTAAACGTTTTTATTTGGTGTAGATGTGTCAAATTTTGGATAGTGTAAATAAAGAGTGTGCTATACAAGGTTGAATTTTATGTTTCGGGATTAGAGACCGAAAAACAAATATTAATCATCGAAAATCACTTTATTGTTTTTCAAAATATTCCCCATGAAGATTTATACACTTTTGCATGCGTTAGAACCAATTGTCGAATCACTTTTGCCACTCTGATTAAGGTATCTCCAAAACATGCAATCTGAATGCAGCAACCGCTTCTTCAGGTGTCGAAAAACGTTGACCTCTAAGTTTGTTTTTTACGTACGGGAATAAAAAGAAGTCATTTGGTGCCAAGTTAGGACTATACGGCGGATGACCCATCAAATCGATGTTGTGGGTGCTCAAAAATGCAGTTGTTTCAGCCGATGTGTGAGAGCTCGCATTGTCGTGGTGAAGAGTGATCCGTCTTCGGCGGTTGGTTTTCCTGATTTCTTGGAAGACAACTGGCAAACAAATGGTTGTGTACCACTCAGAATTCACTGTTCTTCGTTGTTCTAGTGGCACGGTTGCGACATATCTGGTTTTTCCGAAAACACGGGCAACCATTTCCTTGGAAGTGCTTCGGACGCGAACAACTTTTGTTGGATTTGGCTCATCTTGAAACACCCATACAGTTGACTGCTGTTTACTTTCGGGCTCATACGCGTAAATCCAGTATTCATCACCTGTAACGATGTCATAGACGTGTTTCGAAGCACCGCGATCGTATTTTTCGACCAATCGACACGAGCCTTTTTTTGACCGATTGACAAATTGTGTGGGATCCAACGCGAACAAATTTTTTTGACAGTCAAATGTTTATGCAATATTGAATCCATGCTGGTCCCACTAATGTCTAAGGTTGTCTCAATCTCACCATAGGTCACGTGACGATCTTGCAAAATCAGTTCGCGCACTGCATCAATGGTTTACGGAACAACAGCTGATTTTGGATGACTTTCACGAAATTCGTCTTGGAGAGAACTACGACCACGATTGAATTCACCATACCATCGATAAACACTGGTCCTTGATGGTGCACTGTTGCTGAGTTGATCCACATCGAAAGTTGTAAAAAATAATCGCACGAAAATGTTCACGATTTAATTACATTTTTGGGCCGCGATGAATCTTTCAAGTTACTGTAAACAACACAAATAGCGCTCGTATGTCAAAACGTTCTGAGTACGCATAACCTCAAAAATGTCCAACTTTACGATAGAGCTGTCAGTTGCCAGATTGCAGCACTAGGGTTGCCAAATCCCGATACATAAAATTCAACCCTCTAGTATATTAATTTATCACGAACCATGTTTTGTTGGAGATGAATGGTGCAACGCTAAAAAGGATAATTCGCAATACTATAATTCCTTTATACATATTTTGTTTTTCAATTTGTTGCTCTACTGAAAAGGTTTCTTGAAGACTGTGAGAGCGGTAAATTTGTTCGGTATTCAAACCAGGGATGATATTTGTAGTTGATAAGGACTTTTTTTACCTCCTTTCGATTTCAAAAAGTTCCTAACTCCTTTTGGTCCAATAAAAGTAAATCAGTGAGTGTAAAACTATATAGCGCACATGGGATGTTATGGGACACCATTTTTTTTTTATCAAAGGCCGACCTTGTCAAACTCAGGTCATCGAAATTGCCAAGATTTATTTATGTTGTTATATTTTGTGAAATAAGACTGAAATATAGTTGTGCCCGATGCTACCTAAAGCTTTCACTGCATTTAAACCGAAAGATAAACGAACCGTACACAGATTAAATACATTTTTTATGTTCTACAAACAGTCCGTTAATCTTTCGGTATAAATACAGATTTATTTAATTATTTTATAAATAGTACTCTAACGTCGAAAAAAGTACTATCGGAAGAATAAAAAAGTCCCCTCGAAATTTATCAAATATCATCACTGATTCAAACACATCCATTCATTCTTGAATACGGACTCTCTCTCTCCCTCTCTTTTGCAAACACAAACAAAATGAAATATACAATCACTTCCCAGGTATTTTTACTTTAGTCTTTTTTGTACCACTGTGTTATACGTAATGACTACTTGAAACATTAAAACTAAAACAACAAAACTCGATCAGTCTTTACCAAACCTTATGTACATATGTATCTATTGATCCCATGGAGATCCCATTTGGAAATTTGGCTATAATGTAGAGAAAAGAAATGACTTTCTTTTTGGTGTGGGGAATAAAAAAATAAAGATACGTTATGCCAGGATATTCAATGATAAAATATACTTTCGAGTTTTCAATATCACTGAACCACAACGACATAACTGTTGTAGTCTAGACACAAACCAAAGCAAAAGTACCCAATAAATATAGTGGGTTGTAGCATTATAGTGGTATTATAGTTTTCGTTTAGAGGTAGCCCCCATCCCTCAACGTGCGATAAGGAACTTCGTTCCAAACACTCACTTGGGGTTTAAAAAATAAAATTCAGACATTTTTTGGGTTTCGGATTTCAGATACATATGTATATTTTAAGGACATACATATCACATATATATTAATCCACTACATCTGACATTTCTATTATCGCATTTTAGTCAAACTTGTAAAAAAAATCCAAACCCATATTTCCTTTTGACTAGTTTTATGTTAGGAGACAATAACAAGTACATACATTCAAAATATATAGTAACAGCACTCAAAAAAATATGTTAGTCAACCCATTAGAAAAGTCTGCTGAAAAGGGAAACGCACACTACTTTCTATTTCAGCAAACATAGGCTTGTTTGTTTTCAGCAATTAGTATGTCAGGAATTTTATCAAACCTGCAAAAAGTTTATTGTTATAGCTGTTCATTTGCTATAATAACAAACACACAGCCTGCTGATAAGTAGCATACATTGTTTGCTATTAATAGCAAACTTAATTTTTTGAGTGTTTTAAATAAAAATTTTTGTTCGTTATACAGTGTAAACAGAGTACACAAGTGAATAGTTTGAGTCATCGATGTTAAACTCATTAGTTTCACGACCATATTGTAAAACACTTAAACTTGCTTGACATTTAAAGACAATCATACAACTTAACTAGTTCATAGATCACTAATCGAAACCTGCATTTAGTAGGTTGGTTTAATCACTATCGTATTACTAAACCTATGTACGAGTACCTCAATAAAAATTCGATGTATATTTTCGTAACATGATTGTACAATGTTAATACGTTTTACACGTTTGATTGCGTGTTTAGACAAAGAATATAGTACATATGTATGTACATTAGACCGGCTCACAAACAAAAAGTTCCTTTTGCCTACAACTCAAAATGTACCTTTGTTTGTTTTATGATGATTCCCAAAACATTTCGTGTCTAGCATTAAGTTCTCGACAGATGGACCATTTAAGTCAAAGAATCTCTGTACTAAAAACTTAAAAATGCGTTTTGTTTTGCAGAATATCCCTGAAAAAGGGTGTGTCAGTACAAGTTTTGGCATGCTTTATAAACGCGCCATAAAAATACCTTTTCATATGATACCAATATTGTTACATTGTCTTTAGCTAAAGTAAAAATTTCTGTGAAAGCTAGTCACGAAATATTTTGGGAATCATCAGAAAACAAACCAAGTTAAATTTTAAGGGGTGGGCAAAAAACCCTTTTTCCAACACCATACAATGTGACCCGGTCTAATGTACATGCAAGCTACTACCCAGCAAACTAAATGCACCGAAATCGTATAGAATTTATTACACCTCTCTGTGAAACCCCTAAATTTTGAGCCGATTTCTATCAGATTTTGATACGAAAAATATGTGATATGGTTGACATGATATCGGAAAGATTTGTCGGAATATATTATAATAATTCTTCCGATAAATCTCTCAGACATTCAACCGATTTCTTGAGTACAATCCTTAGGAAATTCAGGATATATTGCCGACACTTCGAACCGCAATTTTAAAAATACCTTAACTGCAGTCTTCGGGAATTCTCATAGTTTTTAAGACATGTCGTAAAGATAATTGGTACAAATCTGATCTAAAATTGTTTGAACTTCTGGAAATGATTGTCTCGACATTATAATTGACACAATACAAATTCTCTGATACAAATTCACTGTCGTCAACTCAGCTTGCTTACTTAACCAACTCGAATTTCTTTCCAAAAATTAAAGAAATTCCGCTACGCCGTTGATGTTGTGGGTGTACCCAAAGACCAAACACAAACAAAACTTCGAAAACTCGCAGCTTTCTTGCAGTCATTTCCATATAAAGGGTGTCTCAATAGGATTGCACTTTTAAATGTAGTGCGATTTTGTTCTTGTGCAAACGTAAACTCTGAAATTTGGCAGCTGTCACATATGTCTATTCCGATTATTAAAACTGGAGCGATTTATGAAAGACCAACGCGTTATCATTGTGAAACCTTATTTCAAAAATTTCGAAAATTTCTGTTGAAAAAGTGCACTTAAGTGTCAACAATTCGAAGAGTTGTCAAAAAAATATAAAAAACTGCGTCGGTTATGGACAGTATGACTCCTGTGCGCCAACGTACCGGGCGGTCTCTTGAAAACATTGCTGCTGTAAACGAGAGTGTCGCCGAAACCCCGAAAACATCAATTCGGCATCGTACTCAACAACTTCACACTTGACGAAACACTACCCAGCGACTTTTGACAAGAGACCTCCACCTTCGTACGTACAAAATTCAGCATACTCAGGAGTTCAAACCAGCAGACCATGGAAAGCGCCGGCAATTCGTTCAGTGGGTAATGGAGCAAACTGAAGTCAATGCCAATTTTTCAAAAAAAAAAAGTAATCTTCTCCAATGAAGCGCATTTCCAACTGAATGGCTTGGTGAAAACAAAACATTGTCGAATTTGGGGCTCCGAAAATCTTCATGCAATCCATGAGAATCAAATGTACCCACAACGAGCAACTGTCTGTCGCTTATTTTGGTCAGGCGGCGTGATTGGGCCTTACTTTTTTGAAGATGAGGCCGAAATTGCAGTGACTGTGAACGGCACTCTTTAAACGAACATGGTAACGGAGTTCTTGTAGCCACAACGGGGACGGCATAGATCTGGACGACATGTGGTTTCAGCAAGACGGCGGTAAAGATTTCCAGAACATCTGCAGTAACGATTTCCAGAACAAATTATCTCAAGAAATTCTGATGTCAACTGGCCAAAAAAACAAGCAAATTTAACGCCGTGCGCTTTCTTTCTTTGAAAAATCTCGGGTTCTTTTGTGAAATCTCGGGTTTATGCGATTAAGCCAGAAACAAGGCCTGACCTCAAATCCGAGATTCAACGCGTCATCGGTGAGATACAGCCACATCTCAGTGAAAAGTCACGGAAAATTTCATGAATAGAGAAATGTCCTATCATAAGAGTCGTGGGAGCCATTTGACGGATATTTTATTCCATACTCCATATACATGTCTTCTTTACAATCCAATAAAAAAATCACAACTATCTCGAAAAATACGTGTTTTTATTTTAAAATTAAAAAGTGCATTCTTACTGAGACACCCTTTATAAGTAACTGAAAAATACCTCTGACTGTTAAGGTAGAACTCATTAAGAATTCTTGTAGTTATTTCTGCATAGACCAAATATAAAATCTCCCGAAATTTCAAATCGAATTCAAAACAAAGTCTGCAGGTTATATCGCAAGATTTCAGACAATGTATAGAATTATCTGACATCTGACAAAGTCGGGAAATTTGTTTTGCTGGGTGCATACCACCTAGTATCTGCTCCACATGCGATGAATTGTTGCAAGCATTTTGACCGCTGTACTGCGGCTGACGTATCTATCTAGCAAAAGATGTATCCAGCCGATAATGATGATAACTATGATGACGCTGATGGTGCTGGTGTTGTAATTGGTACTGCTGTGTTGCTGTTGCTTACACCACATCCTGTTGCTATGGTTATGTTTAGTGATAACTCGTTGACTTGATATCAGCCTCATGTACGGGTACATAACTTCATATCCCCATACGATACAGTAGTATGTAAAAGGTAACGCACGGTAGGTAGATGGGTGCATGGAATATGCTGATACTGGACGATTGTAGCTTTTAAATTGAAAATTACGCGAAATCTCTCATTATGGTCGTTGTTGTTTTTGTTACAATTACGGCTATTGTTTTCACGATACGAAAATCGTATCAGCCAACGTTGTAGTATTACAAATATTTCCGAACAAAAGAAATCAACGAGGTTCAATGGAGTAATACCAATTAAGAGCTAAAGACAAGTGGAATGAGGGGTTGGGAATGCTAATGAAAACCACATAATTAATTACTCTTTCTGAAATGAAAATAAATTAGCTGATACAAGGTCTTTAAGGTGAATATTCCACGTAACGTGCTAAATTTACAATAAAGTTTGGTGTCATGTACAATATCACATTCAAAACATTCAAACGCCAACACTTCATGAACTTCTCATCTGTCTTTAGGTATAGATGGCCTTTAAAATATTAAAGATTAAGACGAACAATTTAATTTCGTTTCATAAAAAATAGCTGCAAACAAATTTGGGAATATTGTAATGGATCCTTTGTTGTCTCTAATTCGTGCCAAAGGTAAAATTTGCCTAAATGTTTTCGCACCGATTGTGAGAAGCTTCCCCAAAGCCCTTCAAGGGATGTTGTGGGGTAATCAGATTTTTTTTAAGTTTCTTGTGATAAACCCCAAATCTTACGACTTGGAGGTAACTGCATGTAGGTTTTCAAACCTCACATTTTTTACATATAGTATATAGTTTTATCAGGGTTGTCAGGGTTATTAAAAATGGAACTCTAAATTACAGTTCAATGCACTTTCGCTGTTGAGAAATATTACAAAAATAATGGAGGGTTTTCGAACAAACTCATCTTCAGCGATGAGTCTCATTTTGATCTTGATGACTTCGTCAGTCATCACAGATGTCGCATTTGGGGTTCAGAAAATACACCAGTAACTGCTGGGAAACAAATGTATCAACAATGTGCCATTGTTTGTTGTAGATTTTGGGTTGGACCAGCATCGGGCCATTTTTCTGCCAAAATGTGGCATGCTAATCCCGTAACATGCTAATCTAGTTTTGTTGTTCCTAATTGAATGATATGCATGTGGACGACTTGTAGTTTCGTCAGGACAGTGCCAAGACTTGAGCGAATTTCACGTACACTAATTATATTAATTTGTCATTTATATTTATAAATTGCGGTTTTTGAAAAGATGTTTTTTTGATAACTTTGTAAAATACACTAAGGACCAAAAGTGAGACATAAAACGCTAAAATTTTTGTGTTTGGAAGAATAATGTCTGTCACTTGGTCTAGAAAGTACAATCATTATCTTGCAAACATTCTGGTTTCTAATATTGTTTAAATAACATTTGAATCCCAACGGACAGCTTCATTGAATGTGGGACATATGTCGCGACCTTAGAACAACAAGATTCTAAGTGCACCAAGGTATGATTGGAGAAAACTAAGATTGAATGTTTATGATGCTGCAGTTGTTATGTGTTATGTTATTTTGGCAACAACTATTATTTAATTTGTTTTAATTTATTTAAATAATGTAATGCCTCAGATATACCCACGATGAAATCTTCAGTTTTCCAGAATTTTGTGTTTAAAACAACAGACAGAACTTTACTAATAATTTAAAAAAAAAATTTTATTTATTAGGCACAATACCTTCCCACTTGGAAGTTTTCAATAGACACCATCAATGACAAAAAATTGACATGTCCGAGTCACTGCTGACTTTCCGACCCGCTTCCATACAAAAAAAGGTCATGACGCCTCTTGACATTTTCATACATTTGTTCAAAAGTCAGCAGGATTTTTCCAGAGTTTGTCAACAGTGGTGATCAGCTTATGACATGTACACAAGACGTCTTGAGTAACCATTCATTAGTGGGTCAGTTACTCAAGCCATCTTTAAATATGGTGTTTCGGGTCATCTTGTAGGTACTTATTTATTGGAATTTATGTATATTTATGTACATATGTACACTCCGGTTCACTTATTTAAAGGCACTAAAAATTCCATATTCAGCAGCCTGTATCTTTTGCAATTTGTAACCGATTGCAGAATTTTAAAATGGAAATGGAAGCTAGACATCTTGAGATATAAAAAAAATTATGACAATAGTGATTTCGTAACTACAGAACTTTTTGTAAGCAATTTATAAAAAATCAAAAAATGTGCTATTTTTATGATTTTAGTGAAAAACTGTTTTTCTTGTTTTTTTAATTTATTTTACTTTATTTAAGAACTATTAGTAATGGGTACAACCCCATTTGTTTTTAATAACCTCAAATATACGGGTTTTCATTGAGAGATAAAGAGAATTTATGTAATCCAACGAAATTTGATACCAAACATCATTAATGGCCTGAATTAGTGACTGCTTGTCCTCAAATTGTCTACCTCATTCATAGACCTTACGCGATAACCAACCTCAGATTTTCGATAATGTGTAGGTCTGGCGAATAGGGTGGCCACACAAGAATATTAACATTTTGGCTTGCAATGAACTCCTTTACTACTCTGGCGTTGGGTATAGGGGCATTATCCTATTACAATATCCAAGATATGAAACCAAATAGTTCACTGAACTTCGGAAAAGCCGATTCCAATAACGTTTTATAGCTTGCACCAGTCATTTTTGCACTTTGAAATTCAAGATCGATGGTGCCATAGTACGTAATAGCACCCCACACCATAACGCCGTCCTCTCGACTGTGATGTCGGTTCAAAAAACGTTTTTCTTTGCACAGATCATGGAAGTAATAGTTGTAGCCATCAGACCCATCCAAATTAAACTTCTTCTCATCCGTAAATACAACGGTTCTGCAGTCATTTACATGACCTCTTGGCTGCACATCCCATACCATGTAGTCTCTTGCAAATTGAAGCCGCTCTTCCTTACGAGGAGCATAAAAAGGCGTTTTTTTTTTTGGAATTTCAGGTATTTAAGATACTCACAGGTCTTAATTACTCTACGTACTGATGACTTGCTCGCTATCACTCCAGCTTGAGCTCTTATTTTTGACAAGGATAAGGCAGAATTAGAAGCAATTCTGATGATTTTCTTTTCTCATACGTAGATAAAGACAATGAACCCCATCCTTTAAAATTGTTCCATACCCCTCGGGGTCGGGGATGTAATTGTCGACAACTGTTGGGCTCCGTCCAATTGTTTAGTTATTGCCCGCTTAGAATATCCTTCAGAACGGTAAACATCGACTTTAGTTGTTTCCGACAGATTTCAAACTTTTTGTTTGCCATTTTGACTCGTACAATGATTAAGGTGTAATAGATTGTAATAAAAACGCTCCCTACAAAAAATCATCGCTTACTTTAAAAATAATAAAAAAAATAATAAAGTGCCTTTATTCAAGTGAACCAAAAAAATAGCACATTTTTGGACTTTTTTTTATAAAAAAAGTTAAGAAACCACTATTGTCAAGATTTAGTTTATATCTCAAGATGTCTAGCTTCCATTTCCATTTTAAAATTCTGCAATCGGTTACAAATTGCAAAAGATACAGGCTGCTGTATATGGGATTTTTAGTGCCTTAAAATAAATGAACCGGAGTGTATGAATCTGCGATAGTTAATATTTCACAGATTCGCTTTTATATTTTTACGGACTCGAAACAGATCCGCCGAATAGCAAGTTCACTGGTTCGCTTTTCTATGTTTTTACGGACTCGTAACAAGTCCACAACGCATCCGCCAAATCGCAACTGAGTATTCAAACTCAACATTTTTTGGATTGTGTTAGTAAAAACAACTCACACGTATAGGTGAGTTTGACGAAAATCAAAACACTTTTCATGTTCACAACCGTCGTTGCAGAAATTTGAATCCAGTTGGACGTGTGCGCCCGTAGTTACTTCAATTATACGGTGCGACAGTCCAAAATACCTGGGAAGTGATAGTATTTTTCATGTAGGTGCTGTCGAGTGAAACAAGAATCTGTTTGTGAAATTTCCCAAAGACCCCCAATATGTTGAAAACCGGTATTGCGTACCTGTGCGCACTTATAAGCCTGTAAGTTAGTTGATTATCAACCAATTTTATACTTTCTCGCCGGATTCAAGAAGAAGAAACTTAGGCCTTTCAAATGATATTTCCGTTATTTAGGAAAATATGATAAGTGTATGTATATTTGTCCAGGAAACAGATATTTTTTTTAATTTTTTTCACTATTTTTCAACTTTGGTGATGATTTCACAAATTATTTTATAAAGAAATCATAATATTCTTGAATTTATTCAAAAGGGACGTTTCCTAATGAGTAAAACGCAACTTTGTTTTTAAAAATCCGATATTAATTAAGTGAAGTTTTTATTAAAACAAAAATTTTGCAAAAATGCAAATGCAAAAATCAATCTGCATTTATACGACACGACTTGTTTTCCTATTTCTACCTTTAGTCAAAATATTAAGGTCTCTGTGTATTTGAGAATTAGTGGCAAACCAAGGAGCGTTGCTGATTTTTCTTAGAGTTTTCTATTGGAATCGTTGCAGAATTTTGATGTTGGAACTTGATGCTGTTCCCCATAGCTGAATGTCATATGCCCAAACAGGCCTGAGAATACAATTCTAAATTAGAGGCTTGTTATTGGCAGATAGGAGATCTGGGGTTACTAAGGAAGTTATACTTAGCTATTTGTATGTCGAATGCTTTGAGTTTTGTTCTGATATGGGTTTTCCGAGGTTTTCACCGAGATGCATTATGAGATATTTGTTCTCTTCCTTTAGAGGTATTTGTGTTTGGTTTAGTAATATGAGAGGACATCTCCGCTAGTTAAGTGACATGGACAGATTAAGATTCATTTGTATTTATTGTCCACTCCTGGAGCCATACAGAAACACTGTCTATGTAATTTTGTTGAATTTTACTCCAATCGTTATGGGAAAAATCCAAGATATAGAGCAAATAAAGTGTGGGATCCAAAACACTACACTCTGTGGAACACCGGCATTGATTTTAAAAAGCTGGCTGATCTCTTCTTTTACCTTGACGTAATAGATTCTATCCTAAATGTAGTATTTTAAAAATCAATAAAAATTTACGGGAAATGGTTTTTTTTAATTTGTAAAGAAGGCCATTGTGCCTAATCTTATCAAATGTGTGGGCAATATCGAGAAATGCAGCATACTTTTTATGGATAGTTTCCACTAGTAGGTGGACCTGCTCAATATTTCCATAATTAATGTTTCAAAAACCCGATTTTTCAAAACTTTCGGATTTCGGATTCTTTGAATAATCCAATTTTGGCTAAACCGGTTATTGGATAAACCCGGTTAAAACCCGGTTTCGGTTTTTTTGTGTAAACGGATAACTATACCGTTAATAACTTTCGTTTATTTGTAATTCAGTCATTTTGATATTTGAGATCGATGTTCTTATAAAAAAAAACCATAAAAAATTGTATAGAAAACTGTAATTGTACCGAAAAATGTAATATTGTTACGAATTTCCCTAATCGTCCTTTTTAGCGCTGTTTGATTCCCGTTAATAAAACAATGTCCGTTTTATACGATAAGTACAACAGTCTCAGTTCCCTTTATTTTACTTATACAATTTATTTACACATCTTAATATTCACAATTGTCTATATTCAAACTTTTCCCAAACACTTTGCGTTGCTTACTTTCCAGCTTTTAATCAAAGACTCACTCATAAATGCTACTTATATTAGTTATTCACCTTGTGACAGTGCCAGCCGTTAATTTGCAACCGTTAACAGCGTCTTCAAGTGCTGCCATCTATTTCTCGAAAAGTCTACTAATCCCTAAAATTGCCATGATCTTTCATTGTTGGTAAAATGTATGTGGAGATTTATATTCACCTCCAGAACAAGTTACGAGATATCATGTATGAATTCAGAATACTGGTTTGGCGAACTAGTATGTTGTAAGGGCATACTGTCAGGCGCAGCATAAATCGCCGTGTTAATTACCTTATGTTAATTTGGTCATTCAAAGTAAGTAAAAGCGTTTACTTAATCGTAACAATATTATAATACATTAGTCCCTGGCGAGCCAATTAGTACACTGCAAAAAGCCTCTAAGGTCAGTCAGCTCAACTCCCTGAATGTCTGTTAGATCCAGCATGAAGTATGATCTTAGCTATTGTCTCCTACTCATAATAAAGGCCGGGCACTAGAATATAAGTTGTTCGACCCTGTCGTCTCCATCTTCATCCTCACAGCAGTAATCACGTGCTGTTTTTCGAAGTTTGGAGGCGAGTCTGTCTAAACAGTGCTCAGTGAACACAGCTACTAGAATAGAAATATTTTCTTAAGAAATGGAACTATGTTTAGCGCACAAATCAAGTTATAACGTGACAATACTTGCCTGCATTTTGCACCTCAAGACCATCTATCAGTCGCATGTTTGACACCATCGGTTTTAAGCATGAGCTTGCATGCAGAAAGGGGCGTGGCACTTATTGAAATGAGGAATACAGATTGTTAAAGTAGATATTTCAGGCGGTGATGACATTTCGTAACAGCCAAAAGGAAACGTATCCGATTGCCATGATTTCCGCCTGAAAGACACTACACTGGTCTGGTAGCCTTTGTGCAAGGTCTATACCCTGATCTTTAGAAGAGAATAGCTCTTTTGATAGTCAACTTCTGCACTTTTACACGAATATAGTGCCACTGTGGCTCTATTGATACTGTCCATAGTATTTGACGTGAAACTAATATTTCCGTCAAGAATCACACATAGATAAAGAATACGATATCGGTTTATACCCAGCCTATTATCTGTGGCCAACTTAGAGAGTGGACCTATTAAGTCGTGGAGCACATCTCAGCATATCTGCAGAGAGTCAGTAAATACTACGACTGTGTAATCTAATCCTAATTAGTAAAACTCTGTCCAGTATTAAAATCCAGATAAGTGGAGATCCGATTATTCGCACTTCGAAATCTCAATTTAATGATCAAAGTAATGGTTTCGAATACACTATTCACGATGTTTTCCGAAACCAAACTGTATGATTGAGATAACAGCCATCGATTCAATTATCGGCATAAGTCATTTGGCGAATAGAGTTTCCAGGACTCTTGATAGTACAGGCAGCAGGCTAATCGGATGATATGATGCGACTTTATCTGTGGGTTTGCCATGTTTTTGAACCATTATTATCCGGGCTACTTTCCATTGAGGAGGAATAAAACAACGAGTCAAGCAAGCTTTGAATTTATAGTAAGTTAGTGTGCGCCGCTCTTGTACATGAGATCCTGGGTTCGAACCCTGCTCTAACTACCTCAAAATATCTTTCGGCGGCGGTAACCTCGCATAGTGACGGCGACACTATCGAGTATATAGCCATGAAAAAGCTTCTTAAAATACCGTACGGAATCGGTGTAAAACTGTAGGTCCCAATCAGTGTGTGAAAACTGGAAAGCGCACAGCTCAGTGATTGTGAGAAGTTCTCCCCTGTCCCTTCATGGGATGTAATGGGAAACCATTTTTTTTTTTAAATTGAGTGAATATTTAGGCAGTTCCTTTAGAATCGTAGGAGTAATAGCCAGGTGATTTCTTTAATTTAAGATGTGCAGCTTGAGAAACTTCGGATTTGCTGAATTTTTTTATAGACAAGTCGAGTTGGTTTGATTGTTTATATAGCTGTATATGTAATCACGAATATTGGGGGCTACCACTTTCATACTCTGCAAATCTATAAGCTTTCAGAATTTGTTTTGCTGCAGGAATTATCCGACTTTCTTATGGGACATTATATTTTCTGATTTAGATTTTCCGTTACTCCCCACAAGGTGTAGTTTTTGGATTGTTCCCGTTTTTTTTTCATTTTTGATACCATTACCTTTCTAAGGACGCCTTGAAACTAAATCCATCAAAATTGTATTACACTGGCCTCTGCCGCACCCCCGTGCATATATGCACATGTTAAACCAGGATTCGTTACAACGCAATGCTCAAGACTTTGCCATTACTTATGAAGAACTTATAAGTTTGACATAACGACGCACTCTGCGACAACAATAAAGAATTTATATTTTAAAGAGGATTTTATTTAAAGTTAAAATGTATAGCATTTGTTAAAAAGCCCTATCCGGGAAGAGGTTGCCACCCAAATTTAAAGGAAACACCAAATGTGCTTTCTACGTACAACAAATGTAAGGACACCTTTAAGTGAGTGATATTTTTAAATATATTCTCTCCTCGTTTTGCCTTAAAACGTATTTACAAAATGATATACTGCAAACCCCTGTAAACACTTCCTTTCAACTAAGTGTGTTATATAGTATATCCCACTCTTGGAACATAATATTAGATGAGACGAAAAGATGAAGGAGAATAAGACAGCCAAACAGCAACATAGGAAATATAGAAACAACAACCTGAGTCCATTATACCTTATTATAATGGTCCTCCAGGGAGATGCGGTGTGTGAAATATAAATTTTTGTTAACCTGTTAACATAAAAAAGAAAAGCACTGAAATACCTAACGGGCGGTGTGAGTGGGGGGGGGAGTTTGAAACTATTTGATTTGTGTTTTTCCAACTAATACATCTAACCCCACATTTGGGGCTAGAACGTAATTTATATCTCTTCCTCTAATACCCGGGTCTGTGGTCTTTTGTTTAGAAAAGACAAATTACTCTTTAACCACAATCATAATTCAAATATTCATGTCCTCACCAACAAATTTACGCGTTACAATGCGATGTTGCTGTGTAATGGTGTAGAAAACGGAGAGACTAAAGCTATTGCCTCCTGGCAAAGGAGCCTAGAGAAATACACACACACACACAGACACAGCTACAGGTAAACACAAGCACAAACACAAACAAATTACAAACATACACATCTACAATTTGTGCCTTAGAATATTGGTGGCGGCGGGTGTGGTATAATCAATGTTCTGCAATTGTTGATGGTGTTGTCGTGAGGTAATACGGGGATTTCACACACTTATTTATAATGTCCCCTCTCTTCACCCTCCTCTGCAGACGGAAAGCTCTGTGAGTGCGAAGGCAAGTGCGTTTGTCTGTGGGCTTGTGAAAGGTGCGATTGTAATTATAGATTGGCGAAATTCTAAATTGCCATTAATTTTCTAATCATTGTCGTCCTGGTCATTGTTGTTTTGTTGTTCTTGCTATAACCATTTCTGCTAATATCATTGTGGTTTTCATTCAAGTGCCTTATCTCACAGAACTCACTCACGGCCCCTAGCTACGACATGGAGCCAAAGACTGTCGGTCGTCTACTCAACCAAGTATTTGTTTCAGGGTAATTGTTAGCAAATTGTATTGGTATTCGTAATCGTATTCATTTGAATGTTTTTATCATTTGGTTTCTTGGTCTGTACCGAGAATGGCACAGTGGCTTGAAATTACGAATTTGCTATAGGTACTAAAGGCAAGAGGCTATAAAGGATAGGAACACATAATCCGTTTTTCCTTAGTATACATATATAAAATCGTCACAAATGCTAGGGAAGGACAATCGCAATAAGGAAATGTGCGTACAATTTAATTCGAATGTAACTACCAAAAACGCAAACCAATTTACCAGCTTACTGTTGTTGATTTAACAGGGATGTGTTCAAGTATTAGAAATCATACTATTGTTACGTAAATTGTTTTTAATTTTGGCCCCGACTAATCTTTATATATATAATTCTACTGCACGTGTGTTTGTGACTGAACTCCTCCTAAACGTCTGGACCGATTTGAATAAATTTTTTTGTATGCGTTTGGGTGGCGCCCTGGGTGGTTTAGATTTACTATTCGGTTCAATTGGACAAAGGGGCGTGGTACCTCCCATACAAACCATAAATTAAAAATCCATTATTTCTGCTCCTGCTAACGGTATTTGAACAAAATTTGCAGGACAACGTCTGCTGGGTCAGCAAGTGTTATATAAAATAAAAACTAATAATAAATATTAAATACTATTAAATATCAAACGACATCTGCAATATGAACGTTATTTAAAAGTGAGATATATACACACTCCGGTTCACTTATTTGAAGGCACTAAAAATTCCATATTCAGCAGCCTGTATCTTTTGCAATTTGTAACCGATTGCAGAATTTTAAGATGGAAATGGAAGCCAGATATCGAGAGAAAAATAAATAAATAATGAGAATAGTGGTTTCTTAACTAAAGAACTTGTATGAGCAATTTATAAAACAAGTCCGAAAATGTGCTATTTTTTTTTTGGTTCACCTGAATAAAGGCACTTTAACTAATTTTAATGATTTCTTGTTTCTTTAATTTATTTTTCTATATTTAAGAACTATTAGTAATGGGTACAACCCCCCTTTGCTTTTAATAACTTCAAATATACGGGTTTCCATTGAGAGATAAAGAGAATTTATGTAATCCAACGAAATTTGATTCCAAGCATTCTTAATGACCTGAATTAGTGACTGTTTGTCATCAAATTGTGTAGCTCCTTCATAGACCTTTCGAGATATCCAACCCCAGACATTTTCGATAATGTTTAGATCTGGCGAATAGGGTGGCCAGTCAAGAATATTATAATTTTGGCTTGCAATGAACTCCTTTATTACTCTGGCGCTGTGTATAGGGGCATTATCCTATTGCAATATCCAAGATATGGGACCAGATAGTTCACTGAACTTCGGAAAAGCCGATTGCAATAACGTTTTATAGCTTGCTCCAGTCATTTTTGCACTTCGAAATTCAAGATCGATGGTGCCATAGTACGTAATACCACCCCACACCATAACGGCGCCCTCTCGGTTGTGATGTCGGTTCCAAAAACGCTTTTCTTTGCACAGATCATGGAAATAATAGTTGTAGCCATCAAGCCCATTCAAATTAAACTTCTTCTCATCCGTAAATACAACGGTTCTCCAGTCATTTATATGACCTCTTGGCTGCACATCCCATACCATGTAGTCTCTTGCGAATTGAAGCCGCTTTTCCTTACGAGGAGCATTAAGTGGCGGCTTTTTTTTGTAATTTCAGGTATTTACGACTCTCACAGCTCTTAATTATTCTGCGTACTGATGACTTGCTCGCTTCCACTCCAGCTTGAGCTCTTATTTTTTACAAGAGTAAGGCATTATTAAAAGCAATTCTGATGATTTTTCTTTTCTTATACGTAGATAAAGACAATGAAACCCATCGTTTAAACTTTTTCCATATCCCTCGGGGCCCTTGATTTAACTGTCGACAACTGTTGGGCTTCGTCCAATTTTTTTAGCTATTGCGGGGTTAGAATATCCTTCGGAACGGTAAACATCGATTTTAGTTTCTTCCGATAGATTTAGAATTTTTTATTTTGCCATTTTGACTCGTAAAATGATTAAGATGTAATAAATTGTAATAAACAAACGCTGCCTACAAAAAATCATCGCTTACTTTAAAAATAATAAAAAAAATAATAAAGTGCCTTTATTCAATTGAACCAAAAAAATAGCACATTTTTGCTGAAAAAAAGTTCTTTAGTTAAGAAACCACTATTGTCATGATTTTCTTCATATCTTAAGATATCTAGCTTCCATTTCCATTTTAAAATTCTGCAATCGGTTACAAATTGCAAAAGATACAGACTGTTGAATATGGAATTTTTAGTGACTTTAAATAAGTGATCCGAAGTGTATGTTAAGTTAACATTAGAATGTAAATGGTAAAACTTAATGTGAATTATGTCAATTAATAAAACGTCGCTCTACGGTGAAATCTACCAAACACGGTCTCAATACGTACGGTTGATGACATCGCTAAATAACATTCTAGGCGAATCGATAATCAGATGGCGCTATTGCGATAAGTATCGGAAAATGTCTGAAAGACGTTTCGTGGGTAGTTGTGACTGACATAAATACTGAATATCGACGCATTTAGAATCAGTCTGTCTTGAAAAAGTATACAACGTCAAGTAATAGTGAAGTCTTGAATGCAGAGTAATTGTGAGTGCTAAGTTGGTTTAAATTAAAAGAAATACTGTTACTATCGCCATTTAGTTTACTACACGCTGTTTACTACTACACGCTGAAAAGTTTGTCTTTTTTGTTGTTTGTTTGTTGTCTTTTTGTATAACATGTGTTTTCAGTTTCTCGCAAATATAGTTTACTTGCGTCCAAACACGTTGTGCTTGCTACTCAATATAACATATTTGGGGCACAATGATTAATAGGTTGTAACATATGTATTTGTGACCCAAATGTGGATTTGTTTGCTCAAAACTGCTGAAAACAAAAACGTGACAGACAATAAAGAAACAAAAAGCAGCAGATCTTCCATTCACGAAAACTATGCTTGCAAACATGTACATGGTTCCTGCAATATATTGCTGGGGCGGTTATTTTCAGCGTGTATGTAAATTATGGATGAAGTGAACGTTTCTTAATTTGTTGGAAGTATTGCGTGTTAGTTTCAAGTATTCAGTCGTCAATGGTTCATGGGACAGAAGGTATCACAAGTGCTTGGTCGGTTAAGTAAGAATTGTGCGAAAAAAGTAATATTAGTAGAAAATATTTGTGACCAGTGTAAAAAGTAAAATCGTAGGCTCGGACGGTTAAATGGATTGTGATGTTCCTTTGGTTTTTGTGTATGTGTTTAATGTAGATGTGTGCAGAAATACATATATTATAACCTATTAATCATTGTCTTCCAGACGTGTTATATTCAATAGCAAACATACATAATGTTTTTGGGCACAAGTATAATATATGTTCGACAAGCTACAAACACGTTATATTTGCACCCAAACAACAAAAAAAGACACATTTTTCAACGTGAGCATATTATCATATCATGAGTAAAACAAATATTTCAATCAATGCAAGTAAATGTAAAAAGGGTCGGGTTAAATCTTTTAATTGTTTATAAATGTAGATTTATATTACTTAAATTAATTATAATATATATAATATATAATAATATATATGTATATATTGAAATCAAAAAAAAGAAAATGCGCACAAGCTTCCACGAAAGTATATGAAGGTTTAGGCGGAAACATGGAAATGCTTCCACATAAAAGAATACATGTTTGTCAGTGAACATGCTAATGGTTGCAGGTACATAGTAAGTAAGTGCAAGTAAGTGTGGGACTTGCAAACATATGCATTTTCGGAGGGTGTTCCAAACATATACATGTGTCCTGCAAAATATTTTAAGGGGAATATTTTACGGAGGTGGGTTTTTTCAGCGTGTACTACAGATTAACCACCACCACTGTAAAGATGGTTGTCCAGCTCACATGTACCGTATGTACAACTATGGTGCCGATGATTTGACCCTGGATTGAATACCCCTGAATTGAAGACCCTTGTATTAAAGACCCCTGAGTTGAAGACCCTTGATTATAAGTTTCTCGTTTCCAAAGTCAAAGACATTAAATGTTTTTTGTTAAATTTCAATTGATATCAATTGACGTAATTTTTATGAACCAATCTAATCTAATTTTAAATTTTTATTATTAATTTATTACAGTGAAAGCTCTCTTCGCGGACAGCTCTTATAGCCGGACAGCTCTCTTAAGCGGACAAATTCCTTGGTCCCAAAATGTTCCCCTTGTTTCAGGAAGAAATCATGCTCCCTTGGACGGACGCGGACACTTTTCTGGTATCAAACATCTCCCATGAGCGGACAACAAAATTGTGAAAACTTGACTTCTAACAATTTTTATTGTCGAAATAAAAAAGTATGAACGGGAAAACAACTAACATCGCGTTCATGCATCAGACAAGTACGTAACTATCTGCGTTGAGCTGTGATTCACCTTTTTTTCTCATAGACAAAAAAGTTGCACAGCTAGTGTGATTAACCTCTACCTTTAGAAATGTGTTTTTTGCTGTTGTATTTCGATAAGCATAAGTTGAAAGGGATCCCTTGAAACGTGTGAATGTTGCATCATCCGTCAATTTTTTCAGCAGCAATTATAATTTATAAGTTTTGTTTTCAGTATGTTTAATTTTAGTTTATGATTTACGAATCTGCATTTTTTTCTACGTGAATATTTTACATGAATGTAAGGGCTTGACAATGCCATGTATTGAAATGATATTTATAGAACGCATTTAAATAATAAACATTTATAACAAATTGGTTTTTAATGTATTAACATATTTATTTGCTTAGTGGAGGGAGTGTTATCTTTCATTTTATTTAATTTCCTTAAAACGCTCTATTGGGCGGACATCTCTCTTACGCGGCCAAAATTGTTGCGACCGTCAGTGTCCGCTTAAGAGAGCTTTTACTGTATATGTGTTTGTGACCCAAATATATCTATGTTTGGGATATAAATAAGACTCTGTCTACTGCACTATTTATGATCTTTCGAGAACAACAGAATAAAACAGGGATAAAGAACAATTATTCAAAGTTTAAGTTGTGAGTGTGTAGCTGTATTTTTTCATTATTCATTTAGTCAGTGATTCATAAATTTCCTGAATGCATGTGGAAATTGGAGCGGAAGTGAGTCTTTCATATGTTGACCAATCTGTTGCCTTTTAGTTTCATAAACGCTGAAAAATCTGTTGTTTTTGTTGTTTGAATTATTTTGTTCAAACGCATCGTGTTTGCTGTTCAATATTACATGGTGGAGACAAAATGGTTACTATGTTGTAATATATGGCTTGTGAACCAAATATATATGTGTTTGTGATGCAAACACATCTGGGTTTATTGCACCGTTTAAGCTCTCTCGAGAGTAAGAGAATAAAAGACGTACAATGAGAGATTATTCACAGTCTTAGACAGAGAATATCAAAAGCGCTTGGTCGGATACCAAAGTGTGCAGGGAAAAAAGTTATACTAGTAGAAAAAAATTGTGATCAGTGAAAAATTGAATAAACAAAGTCTGGGGCGGTTAAATGGTTTAAGATCTTGCTGTTTCGTATATACATATGTGTGCTGCCAAAGTGAGAACCCATTTTGAGAAGAGACTGCAAACAGCAACAACGTGAAGGCTTTTGTCGTCGTTACTGAGAAATTTTTTGAAATTTAATTAAAAACACAAGTATTTAAACCGCGCTATGGCATGAACTAGTTTTGTATGTTGTTTGTGTACCAACGCATAGTGATAATCGCATTTTGTAGCGTTTGTCGAAGTTCAAACCCTCCGAAAACATCAACGTGAGAGACAACAAAGATAGGAGAAACAAAAAAGCAGCAGATTCATATCTTTCTTTATTTTTTTTTATTAATCGTTTAAAAATTTAGATTTATATTAGTAAAATTAATTATATTGAATTATATAAATATTTTGAAATCAAACAATTATTCGTTTCTAATTATTATTATGTTTGGGAGGAAATACGCACATGTTTCCACGTAAGTCTACGGAGGTTTGGGAGGAAACACGCGATTGCTTCCCTGCTAGTATATGGTTGTCTGGGATGAAGCATAAATAAAGAAATGATGAAGATGAAGAAATAAATAACTAAAATGAAGCACGCATATGTTTCCACGTAAAAGAATACATGTTTGTAAGTAACCATGCTAATATTTTCATTTAAACACAACTGAGTTTGGGGCTTGCAAAAATATGAATGTTTGGAGTGTGTTCCAAACATATACGTGGTTCCTGCAAAATTTGTGTGGGAGAATATGTTACAGAGGCCGTTTTTTTTCAGCGTGTAATGATAAACAAAACAACTCTAAAAATGACAATTAGTAAATTCGTACCAATATATTCTAATAAAAATTTAAAATTACATTAGATTGGTACAGAAAAACTTACGTCAATTGATATCAATTGAAATTTAACAAAAATCATTTAATGCCTTTGACTTTGGAAACGAGAAGCTAATAATCAAGGCTCTTTAACTCAGGGGTCTTCAATACAAGGGTCTTCAATTCAGGGGTATTCAATCCAGGGTTCTTGGATTAGGAAATCATTGGCTCCTTAGTTGTACTTACGGTACATGTGAGCTGCAGAACCATCTTTACAGTGGTGGAGGTTAATCTGTAGTACACGCTGAAAACCCCCACCTCTGTAAAATATTCCTCTTAACATATTTTGCTGCAGGACACATGTATATGTTTGGAACAGCCTCCAAAAATTAATATGTTTGCAAGTTCCAAACTTACTTAAAATATTGAAATATTTGTTTTATTCATGAAATGATAATATGCTCACGATGAAAAATTTTGACTTTTTTTGTTGCTTGGGTGCAAATATAACGTTTTTGTAGCTTGTCGAAAATATATTATACTTGTGCCCAAACACATTATGTTTGCTATTCAACATAACACGTTTGAAAGACAATGATTAATAGGTTACAATATATGTATTTGTGCACACATATACATTAAACACATAGACAAAAACTAAAGGAAAATCACAAACCATATAACCGTCCGAGCCTATGATCTTTCCTTTTGCACTGGTCACAAATATTTTCGACTAATATTACTTTTTTCGCAGCATTCTTACTTAACTGACGGAGCGCGATACATCCAACAAAATTAGAAACATTCACTTGATCCATAATTTACATACACGCTGAAAAATAACAGTCCCAGCAATATATTGTAGGAGCCATGTACATGTTTGCAAGCATTGTTTTCGTGAATGGAAGATCTGCTGCTTTTTATTTCTTTATTGTCTGTCACGTTTTTGTTTTCAGCAGTTTTCACCAAACAAATCCACATTTGGGTCACACATACATATGTTACAACCCATTAATCATTGTGTGTTATATAGCAAACATAGTGTGTTTGGACACAAGTATACTATAATTGCGACAAGCTACAAACACGTTATATTGGCATCCAAACAAGAAAAACAGAAAAATTTTTCAGCGTGTAGACATTCAAGAATATTTATGAATCACTAACTGAAAGAATAATACAAATATACACTTACCCATTTGCAAGACACACTGTGAATAATCTCTCGTTGTCCCTCTTTTATTATCTTGCTCTCGATAGAGCTTAAACAGTGAAGCAAATACAGCTGTATTTGAATCAAAATATTAATCAATGTGTCTCAAACATGTAATTCTGAATAGCAAACACCATGTGTTTGGACAAATGTGTACTATATTTGGGACAAGTTCAAAATACACGTTATATTTGCATCCAAACGACAAAAAACGACTGATTTTTCAGCGTGTATGAAACTAAAATGCAACATTCATCGACACCTATCCATCGACCAGCCTATTGACGCCTACGTTAGGATCGTTCCCATTACACTTATATATAACCAATGTGTAATTTTCGGGTAGAGACCCTATTTAGAACTTATCGTTCTACTCTTAGTGTGATTGTTCCAGTTCAGTTTGTGGTCCAGAATAACTCCCAAGTATTTCACCGCCTTTGACAGTCCTATTGTCCTCACATAAAGCAAGGCTACTCCTAGCGACCAATCTTCGCATTTCTGGTGAACAGATATACATATTTCCGTCTTATCCGGATTTACATTCAGGCCACTTGGCCGTGGCGAGTAAAGAGAGGTTTGAAGCGCATCGTCAGCCCGTCTATATAGATGGTCAGGATTTTTACCCCATCAAGAGTAATACAACGTTTTCTGCGTAACAGAAGAGGTCGACTCCTTCTTTATGACTAGTCGGACTAAAAGACATTAGTAAATCTCAGCGATCCCTCCCCCGTCCCTATACAAAACCCGGGGACTCGCCCTAGTCGGGCTGCACGGGACGTACAAATTTCCCCCGTCTCTAGGGTATTTCTCCGTGTACGCATCGAGTTTGTTTCACTAAAGGTCGGGAATTCCGTCCCTGTATAACTGGGTTTTGTTTTATTGTCGTTTATCATATCGTTGTCCGTGTGAGAGTGTAATGGTCGCTATTGTTTGTAGTGTTGTTGTCTTTTTTGTTATTGTGTTTTTTTTTTGTTGTTTTAAAGACGAACGCGCCATAGCCCCCAGTAGCACGGCAAGAAGTTGGCTAAAGGCCTGCCACCCAGGTATTAGTGAGGCTCCGATAAAATACAGGCACAGTGCGCATGAGTCCCCGGATTGACGGAGTTATGTCTGAGTAGAACAACACCCCAACATAAGGAACAGGCGCTCTCCAGATAGCCGCCCACTGTGGATAGACCCTTCCGGATGTAATTATGCCGGGGAACCACAGAGGAGCCACTCTCCTAATTTTTCCCCTCCTGCGCGCTGAAACATTTCCCTTTTTTATTGTGTGGATGCAAATATAACGTGTCTGCAACTTGCCGCAAATATAGAATACTTGTGCGCAAACACATTGTGTTTGCTATTCAATATAATATGTTTGGGACCAAATGATTAATAGGTTATAATATATGTATTTGTGAACCAAATGTCTCAAATGTTGTTAAAAACTGCCGAAAGCACCGGTGTCTGTCACAATAAAGAAACAAAAAGCAGCAGATCTTCAATTCACGAAAACAATGCATGCAAACATGTACATGGTTCCTGCAATATGTTGCTGGACCGTTATTTCTCAGCGTGTGCGAGTGCCCCCTTTGGGAAGATACTTCATTAAGAATATTATCCTTTTATCATGTCGGGGAACCTTTTTCGGCCGCAGCTCTTGGAAAAGTAGCACTTACTTTATTCCAAGGACGAGATATAAAAGACGGTATTCAGGGCCTTTTTTGCAAATTTCCACCAACTTTAAGCACGTTACCACCAACAAAATTCGGGGAAATATTTGTCGCCATTCTAACCTGGACCCTTAGAGTAAATACACCTAGAGCTGCTCATGTGAAGTTTCATTTCAAACTCTTCGTCGTGGTATGGTCGGTGTGATAGACAGATGTTTGTATTACACCAGGTAGAGTTACAAGAAGTGTTGACTTAAATTTGTCATGTCGGTTTGGTGGAGAACTGTGAAATTTAAAAGTAGTGTGGACTATTATGTTGTTTTTTTTTGTTAGTATCCATTTGTGTTGCATTAATACAAAAAATTTAACACTCACAACGAAATGCCGTTGTTGTTTGTTCTTGTTATTTTCTTGAAGAAGTTTGTCTATTAATACTTTTGTCGTAAATTTACTGAGAGAATGTCGTAAATGTACTGAGAGAAGTTTTTAGTCTAGGAGTATTTACTCAATGCTTGGACAACTTTAGCTGGTATGGAGCACATTAATGTTAAACTTGTGGCCGTCGGTGGTGCAATGGTAGTGTGTGTTCGGCTCTTGCACAAGAGCTCGTGGGTTCGATCCCTGCTCTGACCATCTTACATTTTTTTCGACTACAGTCACCTCGCTTAGTACCGGCGTCAACATCGAGTACTTAGCCTTGCAAAAGCTTCTCAAAATGCCGTTCAGAACAGGTGTAAAACTATAGGTCCCAATCAGTGAGTATGAAACTAGCAAGCGCACAGCTCACTGCTTGTGAGAAGCTCTCCCCAATCCCTTCATTGATTGTAATGGGAGGAGACCAACGAATGTTAAAACTAAAGTGCTAAAAATGTTTTGCTTTAACCCCAACATCGAAATTGTAAACTTTTACACTAACAACAAACTTATATAACCCAAAAAAATATGTAATGCAAACCACTGTTCAACTTTTACTGACCTGTCTCAGCAACAGGAAGTGTGACACCATCATGTCCTGACTATTGATTAAGACCCAACGATAAACAAAAGACGTAAACAAATAGTGTTAATGCTAAATGACACATATTTATGCAAAACACAAAATACAATTCTAGATAATGATAATGTGGCCACGGAAGAGAGTGTTTGGTGCTTTCACTTAAACATTTAACAATTTTCCATTTATTCTTGGCTGCGATTACATACTACAATGAATTCAAGAGAATAAGAAAAGCTATTAAAGAATTGGTTGGTATTCAGTTTTTGAAATTCTGCTCTTTATCTTCTCTCCTTTGGGATATATATATTGGTATTTTCTAATTGTAGGGTTAATGGACAAAGTTTCGGGTCTGCCTTTTAGGTTGCAAGAGTATTTCGCAGAAAATGTATTAGAAGTGAGGATGTTTCTTTGGCGACATATTGAACTTTTTTTCTATTATGGTTTTTCGCTTATTTTTTTATTGTTTTTTTTCTTCTTGAAATATTGAAATTTTTTTTCTATATGTTTTCTTGGTTACTTTTAAGTAATTTTATTAATGTACTAACAATCTGAATGAAAAATGTGGTAGCATTGGGGCGATATCTAATGAATTTAACATTTGAGAACTATAATTATTTTCGAATGTTAATGTATGAGAAGTTCATATGGGTCCAAAAAGGATGTACAAGTAGAGAAGAAAAAACCAGCGCAATTTGACAACCCTAGTAGACGAGACCCAAAACTGTCGACGCAATTCTCTCAAACGCATTTCTTTCCCGGGTCATAACTTCATTATTTCATACTATTTACATACTTTATGTAATTTTGTATAAACATGTTTGGAATTTCTCTATTTAGATACTGTAACATCATCAGAAAACTACTGGTGTATTGAAATAATCAACGAAGAGAGTAAGAGAGAGAGAGAGCAGAGAAACGACGAGCTTCACTCGTTTTCTTTGTCGGCATTCCACTCTATGAGTAAATTTTCTTCTCTAAACCATAGTTGCTTTATGTTGGGTCTCAGTAAGATTGCACTTTTTAAGTTTAGTTGCATTTTTTGTTGTTGTGCAAATTTGAAAACTTATTATAAACATTTGGAAAGTTATACTGAGACCGCTCGCAAACTTCGGAGAATTTTCAGACGAGAAAGTGCACCTAAGGGTGCGTACAGAGTGGCCGCTTGTTGCCGAGCCGAGCCGGCTGACGCTTATTGCGAGAACCAATGCGAGAAAACTGTTGCTATACAAATTAGTACAAATAAGCGCGAACAGGTCGTAGTGGGCGCCGAGCTGGTTAGAGTGCAAAGCTGATTGAGAGCGAGAAAACAGTGCCAAGGCGTATTTCAGCGCCGAAAACATTGTTTATGTTATGTTCTTATGATTTCTTATGAAAAAAATAAAAACAAAAATTTAAGAAAAAGTAAAAAAAAAATTAAATAAAAATTAAAAAATAAAATAAAAATTAAACAGAAAAATAAGAATTCAAATAAATAATAAAAATTAAATAAAAGTATAAAAATTATAAAAAAAATTATAGAAATATACAAATATAAAAAACAACAAACCCAAATACATACAAACATGTGTACATAAAACACAAATAATAGATAAAATATCAGCGCTGATTGTCGCATCCACTATGCACACTCAAACTTGTTTCTCGCATGAACAAGTTCTAGCAATAAGCATCAGTCGGCTCGGTTCGGCAAATATTAAAATATTTAGAAACTGAGTCGGTTATGCCCACTATAACTTCTGTGCGTCAAAATACCGGTCGGTCTCTTGAAAACATTGCTGCTGTAAACGAGAGCGTCGCCGAAAACATCAATTCGGCATCGTTCTCAACAACTTCAAATTTCACAAAGCACTACACACCGAATTTTGACAAAAAGGCCTCCACCTTCGTGCGTACAAAATTCAGCTTACTCAGGAGCTGAAACCAGCAGACCATGGAAAGCTCCGGCAATTCGTTCAATGAGTACTGGAGCAAAGTAAAGTCAATGCCAGTTTTTCAAAAAAAAGTAATCTTCTCCAATGAACCCCATTTCCATCTGAATGGCTTCGTGAATACACAAAATTGTCGAATTTGGGACTCAGAAAATCCTCATGCAATCCATGAGAAACAAATGAACCCACAACGAGCAACTGTCTGGTGCGGATTTTGGTCAAGTGTCCTGATTGGGCCATACTTTATTAAAGATGAGGCCGGAATTGAAGTGACTGTGAACGGCATTCATTATAGGAACATGATAACTTGGGACCTCAACTGGCCGGCATGTATCTGGACGACATGTGGTTTCAGCAAAACGGCGGCACCTCCCACTCTGCGCATGAAACTATTTATTTATTGCAGCAACGATTTCCAGAACAAATTATCTCAAGAAATCCTGATGTCAACTGGACACCACGATCATGCGATTTAATGCCGTGCGATGTCTTTCTTTATGGGGTTTTGTGAAACCTCGGGTTAATGCGAATACACCACAGACAATTCCTGAGCTCAAATTCGAGATCCAACGCGTCATAGGTGAGATACATCCACATCTATGTGAAAAAGTTATAGAAAACTTCATGAAAAGAGTAATGGCCGATCATCAGGGTCGTGGTGGCCAATTGACGGATATATTATTGATATGGATATGTCTTCTTTACGATCCAGTAAAAAAATTACAACTATCTCAAAAAATACGTGCTTTTAGTTTAAAAATAAAATGTGCATTCTTACTGAGACACCCTTTACAACAAACTTCCTTCCCATGAAGGGACCGGGGAGAACTCCTCACAATCACTGAGTTGTGCGCTTTCCAGTTTTCACTCACTGAGTGGGACCTACAGTTTTACACCGATTCCGAACGGTATTTCGAGAAGCCTTTTCATGACTATATACTCGATAATGTCGTCGTCCCTATGAGAGGTGACCGCCGCCGAAAGAAATTTGAAGGTGGTCAGAGCAAGCTTCGAACCCAGGATCTTATGTACAAGAGCCGCGCACACTAACCATTGCACCACCGCGGATCAATAAGTCCGTGAATTTTCGAACTTCCCTCGTAGTTATATGAAATGCAACACTTCTCCCATCAAGTACCATCTATTAGTAGACTACTGTCAAATCTGACTAAGATCCGTCAATTACTTTGCGTTTAACAGCTGTTCAAAACATACAACCTGATGAATTTTTTTAAAACTGGAAAAAAGTGAATTTCGAGTGCTCATTATTTTTTTCGAAAAAAAAAACCGTCAATGAAACCAAGGAAAAACTTGATAAATACTATGGGGACTCTGCACCATCGATTTCAATGGTAAAAAATGGTTTACTGACTTTCGTTGTGGTCGCATAAGTACAAATGACGCTGAACATTCTGGACGGCCAATTGAGGTCAATACACCCGAAAATGTTGTTGGCCGATCGAAGATTAAAAGTGCGTGAGATTTTTAATGCCATAGGCATTTCACATGGCAGTGTGGTTTCGATTTTAAATGATCATTTGGGTTTAAGAAAGCTGTCTGCAAGATGGGTGCCGCGTTTTCTCTCAATTGACCATAAACGGAATCGTGTGACAACTTCAAAGGTTTGTTTGGCGTTGTTTAACCGCAATTCGAAGGAATTTTTCCGGCATTTTGTAACTGTGGATGAAACATGGATCGTGGATCTAAACAATTGGTTTCTCCCGGTGAACCGGCTTCGAAGAAGGCCAAGGTAAGTTTGTCGGCCAATAAGGTGATGGCAACAGTTTTTTGGGATAATCCACATCGATTACCTTCAAAAGGGAAAAACAATAAACCGCGAATATTATGCCAACTTATTCGACAGATTTAACGAGGATTTAAAAAAAACGACCCCATATGGCCAAGAACAAAGTTCTTTTTCATCAAGATATTCCATGATTCCCCGGACTTAGCCTCCAGTGACTATTTCCTATTTCCAAACCTAAATAAATGGCTCGGGGGAAAGATATTTAGCTCCAAAGATGAAATTGATCAAACAAATGCCTATTTTAAGGACCTCGAAAAATCCTATTTTATGGAAGGGATACAAAAATTGGAGAAACGTTGGCCTAAGTGTATTGAGCTAAACGGTGATTATGTTGAAAAATATTTTTCTTTTTGCAAAAAATTGTGTTTCATTCAAAAAGTCACGGACTTTTTGATCCGCCCTCGTAATAGACAGAATTCAGAAAAGCACACTCACTGGCTTGACGAGTTTCGAACTTCGTGACAAGTTCATCATCAGACGCCTACTCACTGTACCCGAATTGGTACCATTGGTAAGATCATCAATCGAATATAGACTAACTATATACGCAAATTGGATATTCGAAAATCCCTCAATACCTCAATTATTCTAACAAGAAGAACAGAAGACGTGTTTCGTCCATGTTATCTGTTCGTGTTACATTCTCGCAGGGTTGCAGTTCTTTTAGGTTAGTTTATCCATAACACACAGTTGCTTTCTGTGTGAGATACCTCCTGATCTTCTGTGGAAGAATCTGAACGGAGTAGTGTGGAAAAGGGGTCTCTTCATATTCTAAGCACATGCTACTTATCGGTCGCCAGATTCCAATTGTCGTCTTTGCAGGATGGCAGCCCATTATTCGGTCCGTTATTCGCTATTCTTACCCTCTGACACACCTTTCACCATTAATCCTGCACATTTCGGGTTTTCACTCTATCTCTGCTCCCACTGCCATTTTTCCGCCTAAATAATAGGTTTTCCTCCCTTCTCAGCCTCTTGTACCGCTCACTCGCAGCACGCGTTGTAACTGACTGTTTCGTTGCCATATGTGAAGCGTCTTTTTCATGGCATGCGTCTGATGTCAGCTTTATATTTTTCGAGGTCATCCGCCAGTTGGAAGGCGGCACCCGTCCTGTAGAGTGTTCGCATATTCGAGGTACATATCCTTAAATCGTGGTCCTTATAACGTTTGCGAGGGTCGTCAACAGTTCGGGGGTTTCGTTGTTCATTATAACTTCTGTGTATTTTCATTGCCTATATAACGGTGCAAGGAGGCAAACCCAGCCCACCGTGGTTTGCATTTTACCTACTGCCAGAATGATTATGATTCAGCCGCCCAATATAGACCAGAATGCAGTGAGTCGAAAGTGGATTTTGGTTTCCACAATTTTGATCCCCCGTTGACCCGGGTGTTGGCTCATCCGCCTTCAAAGGACATAAGAATATGTCCACTAGTGCGAAGAGCGTTAGTGACGGGGTCATCTAATAATCCTGGAAGTTTTGAGCTGCTTGAACTACCTAATGAAGGAATCATTTCTGGCCAGTCCCAAGTGAATGCCTATCAGAAACTTTCCAACTACAAGGACAGTCCAATGTCCAATTTGTTTGATGTCGTGCATTTTCCCCTTCCAATAATGGCAGTCCTGTATGTCCATACTGGAAAGATATAATAGGTTCTGGTTATTAAGGAGAAGAATGAATAACTTTGCCATCAATGCTTCGAATTCCCAATTTCACGATCTATATTATATTATATATATAAACTTGAGCGTTACTCCATTACTGACGACTGACTTTTCAGCGCATGCTACGAGACTGATTATACTGTGCAACACCAAAAAAAATGATTGGGTTATGTCAACGGATTCTGGTAGAAAGGTCGAAAATAATATACTTGTATCGGGGTTTTGCCAGATCTGATCAGAATTTTTTTTGTGGGGGTCAAAGTTTCCGCCTCTCGGAACTTTCCTGCAACATATCGGCATGCAAAATTGTGTGTTCTTTATATCTGAGGTACAAAATATGGTCAGAAGTTTTATAGAAAAGATTCAGATAAACCTTTTTGTGGAACCTTTTCAAGAACAACTTGCGACATGCACGAATCAAAACATTCCATTCCATTGTATTGGTATTTACCCCATGTATGGGGAACTAAGAAGAATACACTTTAGTCGTATTTCTCTAGACTATATTGAAGCAATTAATATATTAAATGGCAACAATTTCAAATCTATTTATTTATATCTAGATGCATGTTTGAAATTTGGAAGTCTAATAATGAAAGAATTTGATGTTTAGTCAATTGTCATATTTATCAATTATCATATTTCCATTATAGGAAAAAAATATGTTGCTTTACTAAAACTTTTAAACATAATTGCCAATCGGCCTTACAGCAATAAATGCTTGGCCAATTATAGATCATAAGTATGTTGTCCAATACTACTTATTTTGAGTTGTTATACGTAATATGAATCTAGTAATAAAATAATAAATAATAATAATAGTTGAATGTCAACAAACTGCCGAGGGAAGTCATAGTTATTTGCAGGCATTGTGTGAGAATGCCTCGGCATTTTCGCTGCTGCTAATAAACACTCGTATACATGTGTGTGAGGGCGCCAAAGATTGGAAGCCTTCTGTTCTCAGTCATGTGCCTATGACTTTTCCCTCCACGTGGTGGTTCCCGGGCAACGGTAGAATATTTGTGTTTTCTAGGAGCTGAAGTTATGGCTTTCCGATGAACAGCCTGATTGACTATGCGACCACTGACGCGTCCCATGTTTATAAGTAGAGTACGTGACTGATGTCGCTGAAGCTCGTCAAGATATCGGACATATTTTTTTGTCCTTAGAAGGAGGATGAGCCAAGCATATAGATCAATGGCGGATACAAACCAAAAGAAGAAAATCCAGGTTCGATATATTGCATCCTGTTCAGCGCCTGATCCATAATTGGCGGCTGCAATCAAATATCCCAGCAGTCAGTAAAATGCAAAAATTCGGTGGACTGAGTTTGCCTCCCGCCACCGTTCATAATTGCAGTGAATATACAGGAACGAAAAAGAAAACATAAACAACCCCTATTTGTTGACGACCCCCCGCTAACGTTATAAAGATCACGATTTACGTATATACACTCTATATAGATCCGATACAAGTATCCAATTGGCAGATGTCCTCTAAAGTTATAAGGCTAACATTACCGCATCCAGGAAATGTGATGGACAAAACTGCGTCATATACTACAATTGCCATGAGAAAACTCATGAATATAGCCACAATTCGCATAAAAGGGAAATATTTTTGATGTGTTAACAGCTATAGGCAAATTGAACCATTCAAACAGCACACAGCATTAGCATCACATACGTGGTTGTTGTACAAAAATAGTCTCTGCCTGAAAATAAGTATGATGGCATTGATGTAGCGGCAGCGAACAAACAAGCAGCTCGTCGTCGCCAAAGAGTATTGAATAGTATAGAGAACTCAAGGAACGAATTGTATGACTCAAAAACACTGGCGATATCTGGCGAAAACGTATTACTCTCTTTTTGTCATAACTTTGTCCATTCATAATTTTGATGTGAAACATTGATGCCGTTTGAAACAATTATGCTTTTTGTAATGTTTTATGTAATATCATTGAGGAAATGGTGGATTTATATTGAAATATTCTATAAAGAAAATAAGACTCGTTTATGCTCTTTTACTCAGACTCTACATGAGAGCGGAAAAGTGTGCAATAAGCTCTCTATATTATGCAATACTTGTTGTCGTCGCTCTGTTTATGATAAAACAACAACAATTATTTCAGTGAGGTAAATATTCCTTTTTATTCAGTTGTATGCCAGCATTCCAATGTAACATTTACTAATGTATTCATAGAAATCGAACAGGTACCGTGTAACAAAAAGGTGTTAACACATCGCCCGTGAGTTCGAACACTCACTGTTTTGTTGAATTTCCCTAATTTGTGTACATGCCCCGACAGACGAGAAATATGATGATGTCAACGACATATTGTATGACCGCCAAAAGTAAATTAAGTAAATTCAGAGTATACCAGGAGATCTTAATGCTAAAGTGATCATGTGTTTCATCCAACTATTGGCAATTTCAGTCTACATGCTGACGGTTTCGACAACGGTATGAGACTGATTGTCTTTGCCTCGTGAAAAAACATGGTCAAGATTCAAGATGGTTAGCGGTATAAGATTCCAGTATACAAACATCTACAAGGCTACTTGGGTATCTCCTGATCAAAGAACGAGGAACCAAATTGATCAGGTGGTAATTGGTGGAGGGCACTCATCCAGTGTAATGGTTCAGAGTGATCACAGGAGCTAACATCGATTCTGATCACTACCTATTAGCAGCAAAGTTTCGCACAAAATTACGTAGAACGAAATCGTACGAAACCAGACGCAGAGAAAGCTAGACATCGGAAAGCTCCAATTACCAGATTTAGCCACAGCCTACACAAGGAAGCTCTCGCAGCTTTTGGCACAGAAATAGTAGAAAACTACAGTTACAAACTAACAAGGAATACTGTGAATAATCTCTCTTTGTATCTCGTTTATTCTCTTGCTCTCGAGAGAGAATAAACTGTGCAACATAAACAGCAGTGTTTGTATCATAAACAAAGATGTAATTGGGTCACAAGCACATATATTATAACATTTCAACCAACAAAAAAACCAAACAACAAAAAATACAGACATTTTAGCGTGTAATATAATTTTTTTCCACAACATGCTTACTTAATCAACGAAGCGCATTTGCTATACTCTGCCCGATTGACGACTGAATACATTAAACTAAAGCGCAACAGATGTAACAAATACTCACTTCATCTGCAACTTTCACATGCATAATCATAATCGCTCCTTGTACCTCTTTCATTCTCTTGCTCTCAATAGAGAATAAATAGTGCAACTAACACAGATGTATTTGTATCCCAAACACAGTTATACTTAGGTCACAAACATATATATTATAACATATTTATCATTGTGTCTCCAACATGTAATATTGAATAGGTAACACGTTGCGTTTGGACACAAGTATACAAGCTACACTTGTATACTTGCTACACACACTTGCTACAAGCTCCAAACACACGTTATGTTTGTATCCAAACAACAACTAAAGACAGTGGTTTCGGCGTGTATGGGGGGACACTTTGTCGAAAGCTTTAGAAAAATCCGTGCAGATTGCCTCTGCTTGGCTTCCTTATTCAAAGGCCGAAATACAATATTCAGTAAATATTTTTCAATTTTTTATGAGCTACGCAGATCAGGGGATTTTTTCTTCAAAAATCATTTAAAATTTTTCAATTTGATTTTAAAATTTCTCAATTTATGTAAGTTACAAAATTTCATTTCAAATTTTAAAGAAATAAATTGAAATTCAAGTTGCAGTATTTGAAAATCCAAACACATCGTTTAAAGAAATAAACGCATCATTTCATATTTCAAATACAACAATAACCAATGACTAGAAGAAATCTATTCAAGTTCAAGGGATATCAATTAAATTTAAAGAGACATCAATTCATCAATCAAATTATGAATTAAATTAATAAAAACCAGTTTTTCGCTTTCCCATTTACTCGCAATATAACGAATTGTGTTGTAATTCAAGTCGACATTTATGCGCTTTAATTTTTGGAGAAAAATAAAATTCTTTACAGTTCAAATGATATTTTATGACTTGTTGTTGATTTTTTGTTTGTATTTCTTGTATCGGATTGCTATTTAATGACATATGTTACCATTGACATTCGAAATATTTACGAATGTTCATTGAATGAATTTTATGCTGACACGAGAAAAATAAACTTTTTCTTGGAAACTGTAAAAATGTGTCTTTATATATCGAATGGAATGATATGTATCGAATGGAATGATATGTATAAGTATAGATTGAACGTATGTATGGATGTGTAGACAATACAGAAAGTATCTGCAATGTGTTAAATTGTAATTGACAATTTTGAAACTAATATGTAGTGCTACTGGTGATTTATCTGATTTATTATTACTCTATGTGTATTTGTATATTTGAATGTAAGTGTTTAGCATTATGTGTATAGTATAACCAGCAGCGGATGTATCGAGGCATTTTCAAAATAGGCTGTTTAAGCAGGCATACATACAGGCTTTCGTTACTACTTCTCTTATACTGGCGAATAATTCGGCACACAATTTCATATTCCTTATCAAAGGAGTACTAGAAAAAGGCCACCTCTAATCTTTCAAAAAGATTCGAAAAACATTTACACTACCATGCCAACCATGACAACCTCTAATCAGATTTGATGACATCTAGCATGGTTGTGACAGCCTCTAAATTCAGATACGGCTGATTCGGTTATTTGTTCTGTGGGTAATCCATTAAAAATAGTTTATCCGATTTCAAATAACTTTTCGGAATCTTGTTCTGTGAAGAAATCTTTATCCGATTCATTCATTCATTTTAGAATATATATATGTATATTATTCTGTTGGCAGGCCTACTAGGAGAAGGCAGAATTGATGATCATCGGCATGCGCACTTACCTTCTTTATGCAAGGCTCTTGGCAGGCCTACAATTACACTCTGAGAAATAACGGCCTCTCTAGTATATTTTCCCTAACATATTCTGCAGTAACCATTTATATGTTTGGAACACACTTCAAACATTCATATGTTTGCAAGTCCGAAACTTACTTGTATTTAAATGCACACAGTATCATGTTTGTATGCGTTATTCATCCCAAACATCCATATGCTTACGTGGAAGCATTCGCATGTTACCCCCAAACCTACATATACTTACGTGGAAACATATTCGAATTTCCTCCCAAACATAATAATATTTAGAAACGCAATATTCTTTCTTTCTTTATTTATTATAATTAATTTTATCAATATAAAGGGTTTTTCAACAGAGACGCTACAAAACTAAATCGATAGGGACAGCAAACGACGCCATATTTTTTCATTGCATCCCGAAAAAATTACGGTTTGGTGCGGTTTATGGGCCGGCGGCGTCATTGGGCCATACTTCATCCGTGATGATCAATACCGACACATTACTGTTAATGCGAATCACTACCGTTCAATGATAACCGAATATTTTTTGCCCCAATTTGATAATATGGACTTGGAGGACATGTGGTTCCAACAGGACGGCGCCACAAGCCACACAGCGAATGCCACAATCAATTTATTGGAATCCAAGTTTGGTGAACGTGTTATCTCACGAAAAGGCCCAGTTGATTGGCCGCCTCGGTCGTGCGATTTGAACGCCGTTAGATTATTTCCTGTGGGGCTACGTCAAGTCTATGGTCTATGCCAACAAGCCAGCGACGATTGATGAACTTCGTACGAATATCGAACGTGAAATTGCAGCAGTATCGGCCGATATATGCTTGAAAACCGTCGAAAATTGGGTTCAGCGTCTGGACTTCTGCAAGCGTGCCGTGATGGCCATGCAAAAGAAATAGAGTTCCATACATAATGGCATCGAACGTACTTTCGCAGGGATAAAGAATTTCATTGGTATCTAAAACCGGGTTTGTTTTATTTAAAAAAAAACTTTTGTAGCGCTCTTATTGAAAAACCCGTTATATCCACATTTACTTATATAAATAATTAATACAAAAAATTAAAAGATTTAAAAGATTTTTACATTTACTTGCATTGAATTATTTGTTTTGTTTTGAATCAGCTGCTCTGTTGTTTCTCCTTTCTTTGTTGTTCATCACGTTTTTGTCTTCAGAAGGTTTCAACTATGCGTTGGTACACGAACAATATACTTACATATACACAAATCAAGTTCATGCAAGCCAACCGAGGATTAATTGCTTGTGTCTTTTTATTACACTTATTTCACAAATGGTCCGCCGTTCCGATTTTCTCGGACAGACAAAGGGCTTCACGTTGTTGCCCTTTCCAGTTTCTTTCCTCAAAATCGTTTCTCACTTTGGTAGCACACATCCATATATACGAAACAAATACACAAAAACCAAAGTAACGTCACAAACCATTTAACCGTCCGAGTCTGCGTTTATTATTTTTTCACTGATTAAGCGCTCCAGACACACTTTATATTTGCATCCCAACAACAACAAAAAACAGATTTTTCAGCATGTTGATGCAGAATGGATACTCATATGTCCAGTTCTATATGTAGACTTGTTGGCAGGGCCACTAGTAGGAAGCAGAAGAGATGATCATAGACATGCACACTTCCCTTAATCATGCCTGTTGACAGACCAGATAACGCAAATTACTTATACTATAGACGCTGATGATATGAAGCCCCTGTTATAACATGTCGCATCTAACTAGAAAAGAGTCATAACTCAAAATTTTCAGATTTTAAATGTTTGCTTGAAAACAATAACCACGGACCAATTCCATCCGCTGTAAAAATCTGCCGTCATTTTCGATCCCCTCTCGCGAAAGAAAATCGTGTATGAATATGTGTATTTTTTCGAATTTTCACAAATTTATTAGCTTAAGAAAACCAGTTTTCTGTCGCTACTGAAAATTTTTCAATTTTGAGTTATGAATGTTATGTAGTTAGGGTGCGATATGGTAGTCGAACTGAAGTCGTTTGATTGATTTTGTACGAATTAAAGTTTTGTACAGTGTCGATGAAAGCCCATACACGTCAGTTAGCCACCGTGCACAAGAATTGCAAATGTTATCGCCAACTTGGTTCAAAATACTCAAAAACAGATTTGAATTAATACACGTATAAAATTCAACTGGCTTAACAGCTAATGGGAAGTGACATTATGCGCAGACGGGAGTGGAGTGAAAAGGTTCAAAAAAGCAACGGCCTGGAAAATAAAAATAATTTTATTTATTTATACATAAATACATAAATAGTTTCCAGTTACATCCCAAGCAGAGATTAGGGAGAGCTTCTCACAAACCAGCGAGCTATGCGCGTTCTAGTTTTACACTCACTGATTGGGTCCTACAGTTTTACACGGTTCCGAGCGGTATTTTGGAAGCTTTTTCGTGGCTAAATACTCAATAATATCGCCGTCACGAAGCGAGGTGACCGCCGTCAAAAGATATATTTAAGGTGGTCAGAGCAGGGATCGAACCCACGTTCTCCTGCACTATAGCCGCGTACACTAACATTGCACCTCCGATGGCCACTGAGCATTATAAATATGGGAGTAATTCGAATATTCATACAAGTCAGCCAGAAGGTCTTCCAAGAGAAGAGAACTGGGCAGGTCTAAAAAAAAATGGTTTCCCATTACATCCCTAGAAGGAATCGGGGCAGGTCTCCCAGTCTTTTTTCTCTCGGTGTTGATTGAAATGAGATTTTCGTTTGTAGGGTGGGTCTTCTGACCGTCTTTGCAGGCCTGCTATAAGGCATGAAATCCCCGTCGTTTTTCTGCTGTAATATGTACATCTATAAGTATATACATATGTATATTTATATACAATGAATTGCTAAATGTAGGCATATGAGAAGACCCAAAAATTTTGACTCTCGGCTTATAGGCAGTGCTTGTGCATAGGATGTTGCACTTCAAATAACACTTGGGAGCAAAAAGCGCAAATTTAAAGTAGGAGACTGATACTAACCTACAGTTTTACCGAATTCGAACGGTTAGGCATTTGGAAACTTTTCGGTAGTATCGCCTTCATAATGCGAGATAACCGTCTCTGAAAGTGATTCGTAATAAGCAGGGGGGATTGAAACCAGGTTCTCATGTACAAGTGTCGCGCGTGCAAACAATTGCACTACAAACGGTTAGTGTGTCTGCATTTAAGACAGAGCACAGTTCACTGATTGCTCTCCTCTAATCCCCTGTGGGATGTAATGAAAAGTTATGTACTCTGATATAAGTTTCGTCACAATCGACTAATATATAATACATAAACACTTTAATTCAAATATCAAAATTCTGAAATTGCTATAAAATATGGGTGCGGATAATTTTATATGTTCCAGCCAATCCCCATGCTTTGATAGAAGTCTGGTTGACGAAGATCCTTATTTTTGCACATTTGCCAAAGTGTTTGACTTGGGGTCAATACTATATGGAAGAATCGGAGATTAGTTTAGATACTGTTGACCAACATGTTAATCTATAGGTCAAATCCAAAGTAACGATATGAAGATTCTGAAATTTTTCTAAACTATGCAGTGGTACATTTTTAATGTAAAAACGAGAGACAAAACACGGTTTGGGTACATCAAATGGTTTTAAAATCCGGCAAGGTATTTGAATTAAAAAACCTCAAACTATGTAGATCTGAAATTAATCCGAATATTTGGATTATCGTATCCAATAACTACATTTTACAATCAGTGAGTGTAAACCTGGAAAGCGCACAGCTCACTGGTCTCTCTCCCCCAATCCGTTCATGGAATGTATACACTCACAGAAAAATTCGGTTGATACAACCGAATAAGCCGTAACCGAAATTAGAGGTTGTCACACGCTGAAAAATCTATCGGTTTATGTTGTTTGGATGCAAATATAACATGTGGTTGGAGCTTGTCGCAAATATAATATACTTGGGCCTAAAGACATTTTGTTTGCTATTCAATATTACATGTTTGAGACACAATGATTAATATGTTATAACATATCTGTTTGCGACCCAAATATACCTGTGTTTCTGATACAAATACAGCCGTGTTTCTTGCACTGTTTATGCTCTCTCGAGAGCAAGAAAATAAAAGAGGGGTAACGAGTGTGTATAACTTGTAAGTGTGTTTCTGTATTTTTGCAATATTCTCTCTGTGAGTGATTCATAAATATTCCTGAATGTGCGTTATGTATTGCGTTTTAATTTCATGTATTCAGTCATCAATCGCACAGAGGATATCAAAAGCGCTTGATCAGTGAAAGAAGAATAAACAAACGCTCGGACGGTTAAATGGTTTGTGATGTTGCTTTGGTTTTTGTGTATGTATGTATTTCGAATATATATATGTGTGCTGCCAAAATGAGAAACGATTTTGAGGAAAGAAACTGGAGAGGGCAACAACGTGAATCCCTTTTTCTGCCCGAGCCTCTACTAAAAAAATCGGAATGGCGGACTATTTGTGAAATATAATAAACAAAAACACAAGTAATTAATACACGCTTGTCATGCATGAACTAGATGTGCATATAAATATATTGTTCGTGTACCAACGCATAGTAATAACCAAAGCATAGTTGAAACCTTCTGAAGACCAAAACGTGAGAGACAACAAAGAAAGGAGAAATAACAGAGAAGCAGATTCAAAACAAAACAAATAATGCATTCAATGCACGTAAATGTAAAAATCATTTAAATCTTTTAATTTTTTGTATTAATTATTTATATAGGTAAATGTGGATATATATTGATAAAATTAATTATAATACATAAAGAAAGAAAGAATATTTCGTTTCTAAATATTATTATGTTTGGATAAAAAGACGCATATGTTTCCACGTAAAAGCATACATTTTTGTCAGTAAACATGCTAATGTTTGCATTTAAATACACCTGAGTTTGGGACTTGCAAACATATAAATGTTTGAAGTGTGTTCCAAACATATACATGGTTCCTGCAGAATATGTTTGGGAGAATATGTTACAGAGGCCGTTTTTTTTTCAGTGTGCACAACCTCATTGGAGGTTGACACAACCTCATTGGAGGTTGACACAACCTCATTGGAGGTTGACACAACCTCATTGGAGGTTGACACAACCTCATTGTAGGTTGACACAACCTCATTGTAGGTTGACACAACCTCATTGGAGGTTGTTGCAGCCGAATTAGAGGTTGTTTCAACCGAAGTTAGATAGAGTCGCAAATGAATTTTGAAATTTGTTAATTTATTAGATGATGGTTTCTGCATTCGTATAAAAAAAGTACAGAATGAGAAAAAAATCATTAGTTATACATAGCAATATGTCGAAAACGACTTTTTGCGAAAAAGCACTTTTTTATTGTTGAATATGATTCTTTGGGGACTCAGAAACAATATTTATTCCACGAGTTTTTTTTTTAAAAAATAGTTGTATTTCAAAATATAACACAGTTTAACCATTTTCGTGGGCTTAAAAATTAAAAAATTAAATTAAAAAAAAAAAAAAAACTGGAATTTTTTAATTTTTTACAATAAACTGGGTTAGTAGCCTTTCATTTAAGATGAATATTTCATTCGTACACTGAGAGAAAAAAAATTATTATAATAATAAGTGGTAAAGGTAGATTTACGACTTTTTCATTTAAAATGGCACAAAAACGGCTAAAGATTTTTGGCCAAAATTTTCTATTTCTCGTTTAGAACCTTAAAATCTAAAATTCCACCAAGGCGCTTCACGTCGCAAAGCTTAGTTTAGACGTTATGAGTTGAGGAAGGTAAAAAAGCTAAAAATTTTGGATTTTTTCCATTTTTCTTGAAGTTTTTTCAATTTTTTTTCCAAACGAAACATTGTACTGCGAAGCGCCTTGGTAGAATTTAAGATTTTAAGGTTCTAAACGAGAAATAGAAAATTTTGGCCAAAAATCTTTAGCCGTTTTTGTGCCATTTTAAATGAAAAAGTCGTAAATCTACCTTTACCACTTATTATTATAATAATTTTTTTTCTCTCAGTGTACGAATGAAATATTCATCTTAAATGAAAGGCTACTAACCCAGTTTATTGTAAAAAATTAAAAAATTCCAGTTTTTCGGATATTAATAAAATTACAGGAAAAAATTCGTAATCAGTTGAAAAATCAATGACAACAAGAACACCCTATAATTCACATATCATGTAATTGAGGGCCACCCTAATGAGCATTTCAGATAGCCGAATGTATCCCCAAATCAGTACATATAATTTGGTACAAATATCTTTAAATTGGAAAAACCACTTTTTTGACATATTGCTAGTTATACATGCCACTTCTAACTATTTTTAAGTCCAGGCCATCATGGGTCACCGCACCAATTCTGACGTATAGTACCTGTGGATTTACCTAAACGATTTTATATACAGTCATTGAAACACACCTCAAACGACCGACCTTGACAAACTTCAAAGCCGTTGATATTTGATTGGACATTTTCTGCAAAAAAAGACGTTTTAAGACATAAAATACAATTGCAATATTTGCACTTACTATTGTTAATAGCCACAAAAGCTTGATATTGCCGCGACATCAAAAATTTTATATTGTGAGCTTATTTGAACTATTCTATACAAAATATTAAACGTCAGGTTTGAAATACATAGAATTATATTGTAGTAACCGAATTGAAATTGAATTCGGTTGTACCTACAGAATTCGTTAGAAATTCAGTTACAGCAACCAAATTGACACCAAATTCGGTCGGTGCAACCGACTTAAGGCTAAAATCGGTGATTGCAACCGTATTCATTCCCACAAAGGAATTAATCTACAAAGGAATTAATGACAAATTCGGTTGTTGCAAATTTGATACCCATTTCGGTTGTTGCATCCGAATTAATTCCAAATTTGTTTGTTCCAACCAAATTTTTAGAAACTGATGTTGACAAAACGAATGTAATTGAAGATTCAGTTGTCACAACCGATTTAATTACGAAACGAGGTTGTTCCAACCAAATTTCAGTTGTGGGAACGAAATTCGGTCGTGACAATCTCAATTCGGTTGTACCAACCGCAATTGGATAGCAACAGCCGAATTTCTGATTGCTACAACCAGTTTTCAAACAATTAGTTCTCTGTGTCATACATGGGTTTTTTTAATTTGCATTGGATATTAATTTGCATTCCTTTAACTAATGTAAATGCAAAAGAATTAGCATTGTTCGCAATGGTAATTAAAAAATTTTGAATTTGCATTTGCTCAGGCAGTGCACATGCAGGTTGCGGAATCAGATGCCAATTGTAATAAAATAAGGCAATGCTTTTAATTGTTTTGAATTTGTTTGACTGTTGGCAATTCTGTTTTTAAAGTATTTTATGTGTAGAGGTTTGTGGCTTTGATAGGTATTGCCTCATAGTACTTTCAAATTCATAAACGTGTACTGTCTAAAATATTTGCAAACCAAAAGTGTCAATATGAAGGAAATGCTTTGAAAATAAGTGCAATTGCCAATGGTTTTAAAATTTTTTTGAAGTTGCATTTCGAAAGGTAATAATTCAAATTAAACTAGGGAAAAATTTCAGTGGGTCCTGACGATGAAATGACTACAGCATAGGGGGAATGCTAACAGGATTCGTGGCACAAATGCTGCGAATCCTCTTTCTCAATCTAACGTTCTAAATACTTACTAACTACTTAAACCAGGACCTTTTTTTATAATTTTAAAGTGAATCGCGTTGGATGAAACTCATATCCAAAATATTGCCCCAACTCACTCCTAAGAAGTAAAATTCTAATACTATTGTAAATACACAATATAATTTTTATCAAAATGTCCTATTACACATGCAATTACTCATATTCCTACATATTCATAAACGAGTTAATGGTATTCACAATGTATGTATGTGTGTATTTGTAGAGTAATGTATTACAGTGAAATTCACAAATTCAAACTCACACACTCACTAACACACCATTCGTTCGTACAAGTTGAAATAGTCCTCTCGTTTATCATAAGCATAATAAGGTCAATATATAACTGTAAACTTTGATATAATGTATGGTTATTGAAGTCACTGCAATATGGCATTCGTATTGTAGTAGTAGTAGTAGTAGTAGTAGCAGCAGTAGAAGGTCTCGTAGTAATAACAGCATTACCTCTGTCAGCTACGAGTGTATGCGTATGTATTTCTCCTGTATTGGTGATACATTGTCGTATCGGTCATCTTGAAAGAAGTGTGTAATTGTTTCATATTAACTTGTTTGACCAACAACAACTACTATACTCGTACTACTATGGAAGGGACTCGCTGGTAACTCATATCGCATGAGTGGGAAATTTTGACAGTTTGTGCATCATTTATCATTTTGCAAATGTCTCTTCTTCTAGTCGTGACCAACGACATTTGCCATAAAGGGAGATTTTATGAATGTTTCGTCTCAGATTTGATTAAATTTGGACTTTGATGCTAATACAAACACGAGCTGCTTTGCTGTCAGCAAAGATATTGAATGAATAATTTGTGTGTCGATAAGAGAAGCAAAGACTCTATTGCACTGATTGTACAGTAGATAACACGACCCAATGTGTCAGCTATCGTTGATAGGTAAATCCGATAATCGTTGTATTCATGTTGCGCACTATGCAAATGTTTCACAATTATAAAGGTCTGAACACAAAGGAAGGGCTAAGGTTAGTCTGCCAGCAAAATGTGTACTGGTTGATGTTTTTTACTCAAGATTGTTACCTGAACAGTTTAAAAGTTCATGCCAACTAGTTTTCTATTGAGAACTTTATATAATTTTGACAGGAGTTTATAGATAACCAAAATCCATATTAGTTCAACCACCCCGAAATGCGGCACTCACTTCTATCTAGAGCTGACCTGCCGGAAAGCGGTTAGCACATTCTAAAATGTTCAATTCATTACTGTTTTGGTATAAAGTAAAAAAAAATAAAAAAAACCGTTTCCCATTATATCCCTTGAAGGGATTCAAGAGAACTTCTCGCACTCAGAGAGCTGTGCGCTTTCTGTTGTTATACTCACTGATTGCGACCTACAACTTTAAACCGGTTCCGAACGGTATTTTGAGCAGCTTTTTCATGGCTTAATACTCGATAGTGTCGCTGTCACTAAGCGAGGTGACCGCCGTCCAAAAAAATTTAAGGTGATCAGAGCACGGATCAAACCCTCACGTATCTCACGTACAATAGCGCGCATACTAACCATTGCCCCACCGGCGGCCACACTTTTTTGAAAAAAAAGCTTTCTTTTTGGAAAATTTTTAAATTTTTTGAAATAGTTGTACTTCTATTTTAGCCTAATGCAAAAACAAATTGCCACATTTTCAATTCAATTAAAATATTCGAACAAAATATTAATTGAAAATCCAGTGATACAAATCTTCGCAAATCAGCTACAATATTTGTAGTCTGTTCATAAGAATAATATTACATATTCATAAATCATTTGTGAATAAAATGAAATGCAGATAAATTTTGATTTTGTTGGTAATTAAGTGAGTGTCTTGTGAGTGAGTGTCACAACAAATTACAGATATTGGTGGGTGGGATAGTTATTGCTGAATCAGGGTGTATCAGTAAGAATGCACATTTAAAAAAAAAACAAGTATTTTTTGAGATAGTTCTGATTTTTTAGTGGATTGTAAAGAAGACAGGTTCCGATTAAGTATGGAATAAAATATTCTTCTACCACGGCTCAGATGACAGGCCATTACTCTTTTCATGAAATTTCCCATGACTTTTTCACAGAGGTGGGGCTGTATCTCACCGATGGCACGTTGGATTTCGGATTTGAGCTCAGGAATTGTTTCTGGTTTCTTCGCATTAACCCGGGATTTCAGAAAACCCCAAAGAAAGAAATCGTATAACAGAATTTTTTGAGATAATTTGTTCTGGGAATTGTTGCTGCAATAAATCCATTATTTCATGCGCGGTATGGCTGGTAATGCCGTTTTGCTGAAACCACATGTCATCCAGATCAAGGGCATTCAGTTGAGGCCACAAGAACTCCGTTATCATGTAACGAATGCCGTTCAGTCACTGCAATTTCGGTCTGATCTTCAAAAAGGTAAGACCCAATAAGGTCTGACAAAAGTCCGCACCAGACAGTTGCTCGTTCTGAGTGCATTTGTTTCTCATGGATTGCATGAGGACTTACAGAGGCCCAAATTCGACAATTTTGTGTATTCTCGAAACCATTCAGATGGAAATGCGCTTCACCGGAGAAAATGACTTTTTCAAAAATTGGAATTGACTTTTCTTTGCTCCATTACCCATTGAACTAATTGCAGGTGCTTTCCATGGTCTGCTGTTTTGAGCTCCAGAGTAAACTGAATTTTGTACGCATGAAGGTGTAGGTCTTTTGTCAAAATTCGCTTCGTGAAATTACAAGTGATTAAGAACGATGCCGAATTGATATTTTCGGGTTTTCGGTGACACTCTCGTTTACAGCAGCAATGTTTTCAAGAGACCGGCGAGTGTGTTGACATAGAGGAGACTTACTGGCCATGACGGAGCCAGTTTCTTAAAATTTTTTGACCACTCTTCGAATGGTCGACACATTAGGTGCCCTTTCTCGACTGAAAATTTTTCAAAGTTTGCGAGCGGTCTCAGCATAACTTTCCAAACTTTTGTAATAAGTTTTCACAATTATAACGCATTGTTCTTTCGTAAACCGCTCCCGTTTTAATAATCGGAATAAACGTATGTGGAAGCTTCCAAATTTCAGAGTTGCCACTTGCACAAAAAAATTACACTAAATTTCAAAAGTGTAATCTTACTGAGACACCCTTTACATTGTAGAGAACAGACTAGATTCTTGTGTCTCTCGTTTGCAAAAGTGATTTAAGTCTTTTTTAAATAAAAAAATTATTAAAATGCATTAAAATTATTCACCAGCCGTTTATAAACTTTTTATTTGTCCTTTTCGCTGAATCTAATGGATACGCTGAATCTAATGGCATTTACCGTTTTTCTCTATCACGTCAAAATTTTTAGATATTTCGCCACCAGTCAAGTCAGGGAAGTCAAAAATGCTAAGATCTTTGAGACTAAATTAGAGGCACAAAGCCTAAGAATTAGTGTTTGACTTTTGAGTAAGAAAGGTCTAGGATCCCTAGAAGATCACTAACTTTAAGTTGTTACCCCTCTCCTCACCCAGGTTACTACGATATTTAGACTTATTAAAATGAAGGCTTGGTATACCGTAAAGAGGATTTGGATAGAGCAGCGGTAACATGAGAAGGAACTGCACTCAGAACGAGTCACTGTGTCGTGCGCAGTTTCATCAAGGTGCATTCTGGGGCAAAACGATGCAACAGTAAAGATGTTGAAGGAGTTTTTTACCCAGAACTGCGGCGAAGACGTATCCAGTTCAATAGCCTTTAGATCCAGCAAGATGGAGCAACTGCACACATTACCATACCGATTATGACGGACCTCCCGAAAATCCACTTTTCTCTGGCCCCCAATGTTACCTGCCAGGCAAGAGGTGTACAAAACGAAACCAAGGAATCTGACTGAAATAAAGCAGTCCATTTAAACAATAATTGAGGCGATCCCGACTTCAACCCTTCAGGCTGCCTTGAATAATTTTCTGATCAGGTGTCGCATATGGGCAAATCCTGCGTTGCGGACGCTACGTTCGGACGCATTGTATCTTCATAAACAAAATAACAGCAGCAATATTTTAGAAGGGCATGCACTAATAACAAGCATTATCAAGTAGCTATGAGAAAAATTATGTATATCTTTTAAAATCTCTATCATATGAAAAATTTTCGTTTTTTAATAAGCGTTCGGACGCTACAGTAAATGGAAGTGACATTGAGGTTGCGGTAAAAAATGCCAGATTTCTGCGAATATATCGCAGATAGAAAAAAATGTTATAGGAACAGATTTTAGGAAACTAATTCTGATTTCCAAAAAGTCGTACTTCTAAATAGAATTCTTATTACTTACGGTAGAGTAGGCCCCTTTGCATGTTCGGACGCTACGTTGCGGACGCTTCAGTTTTTTCCATCGAAATCAAACACTAAAATTTCTTTAACATTTTAATTCCTCCGTTTGTTTATATGAAAAGTAAACCATCAAAACTTAAATACAACAAATAATATATTATGTATGGAAAATATAATGAAAAAGAAAACGATAAATATATCTAAATGTTTACAGGGCTCTTTTGTGAAACAGCGGTGCGTGCCACGTTTATATATTTTGCATTTAAGTATGAAAAATGATGCAAAGATTTCAAGCCTTTAATATTTTTTGTCTAGCCATCGAATTTGTAACGATTGAGTACTGTTATCGATTTTTTGAGAATCTATGTATTCCATTTTAATGTCAGAAATATTATTAGCAGCGCAAGTGTAAAAATCAGAAGCATTATTAAGAATAACGTTTCGTGTTCTAACAATCTCCCATACTTTTCTTTTCACAATGGCACCGATTCCATCGACCGCTCCTTTACCATGTGAAGTGGCGAAAAAATTCCACTCAAACTCTTTAACCAATTCTGGAATGCTGCTCAAAATAAATTTATTTTTAAATTGGCTGCTACAGCCGTCCGAAAACATTAATATTTTTGAAACGTTCTTACTTCTTTTAATTTGCGAAACGATTTCAGTAATAAAGCAGTACACATCGTATTTATTATGGGATAGTTTATCGCTAATGATGGCGAAAGACATTTTTCTTTATAAAGCCATGCTACACAAGTAAAGAGCGTAACTTGAGTATAGGTGAAATGAGCCGACTGTATTTCATTTTGGTTTAGGAGTCTATAATTTTCTGCAAAGTCCACTTGCAAAATGAGCTCCCCTGGCTTTAAATTTTTCTTTGCACACTCGAAATATCTTTGTTGCGAACTTTTGATAAAGCAATGCCTTTTAAAAAATGGCATCTGTAACTGCAATTCAAAAGTTAGAGTTTCTAATGATGCTTCAGAGTGAGTCAAAACCATTCTATTCCGTACTAGTCTCCACTGCGTCCATTTAATAGTGTCTTCCATCTCATTTAAAAATTTTAAATGGATGATATCATGCTCAACATTCAGTAAGCAATCATCACATTCATTGTTCATGCACACCTCATTATCAACGTTGCAACAAATCAATTTTGAAAATTGGTCAAACTTAGAGGGAATCGAAGGAATTTTCTTAGAGACCGCCTCCAATATAAAAGCAAAGTTTGCGTGGTATTTGCATACACACATGTTATGAGGCATATCTCTGCTTAGAAGTACATTTTTTGGTCTATTATCATAAAATTTCGTTCGTGAAATATTACTTTGGCGGAAATCGGATTGGAATAACAGGAAAGCTTCGTCAATGGTCCATAACATATAGCGTTTAGCGATTGGAAGGTCTCCTTGCACATATGCAGATGTATCTATCATAGTTTCTTTACGACCTGCAGATTGCACTGATATTTCATCACGAACGAAAATTTCGTGTATTAGTTTGGCATCTTCATCAATCTGTTGGGGTTCTTTTCTACCATCTTTATTTGCTGCGATTCCAGCAGAAATTACATACTTATTATAGAGTTCCTCAATTACTTTTCTTATCTTTAAGTCATCTTGTGGTAAGGCGCGCTCCACTTTTCGTACGGCTTTTCCCAATGTTTGACGAGAGCTATAAGGCTCTACTTCTTGTTGGAACTGATAAACCAATTCTTTTTTCTTGCTCCGATATATTTTTTGATGTTCTGTTTTTAAAGCTGTCATATGCTTAGCAAATGACTTGTCTGCCAAAGCCTTCTCCTTAATTTGTTGGCGGTAAACAAGCTTTCTTTTGGCCTCTTTCTTTCGGAATTCTGTTAACTTTTCTTTGTCTTCTTTAATTGTATTACGCCATTTGCTTGACCTTTCCGCTGAACTAGCGCCCTTTCTCTTACCCATCTGAAATGTAAACAAAACATGTTGTTATTTTTTGGATAAAATCACAAAGAAATTATAATTGCAGAACTTACCGTTGCGGACGCTTCACAATGTAAAGTACGTTCTTTTAACTAAATTATTATATTTGAATAAATATATGTTAACTTTATTTAAACATAAACAAAACTCTTTTATATACCAAATTTATAGCTTCGTAAATTTAGTGTTTTGCTTTTTACACGAATAAATAAGAATCTTCCGTTGCGGACGCTTCACAGAAAGTAATCATCAAACAGCTCATTGTTTTTATTATCCAAAAGCATTTTCGTATGAACAAATGTAAGTAAAAGGGACAGATATATATGCCAATTAAAAAAATACAATCCACAAAGCAATCGACATACATATGTAGAGTTGAAAGTTACTAAATAAAAGTAATCGCTGCTCTCAAATAAATATCAAGTTAGATTGCCAAGTTAATTTGTGATTTTTTCATTGAAAACCAATTATGAATAATTGTATATTCACGGATGTGAAACTAGATATAGTAAAGTCATTATTGACATAAGACAAAATTTAAAAAATACAACTTTAATTTTTTACGTCCGGTTGACAGATTCTTGGATTTGCCCATATGCGTGGATGAGTATGGAGGTCATTTACTGTATATCATCGTCAAAAACTAAATAGTGATATAATAATTATTCAATAAAATTAATTAATTTAATACATTGATTAAAATAAAAGTTATTTGAATTTCTTATTGTAGCACAACTGGTGGGCCACCCTGTATAAAAAAAGATGTCCTTGCCAAAATAGAGGGCGGATCAATAAGTCCGTGACTTTTTGAATGAAACACAATTTTTTGCAAAAAAAATTATTTTTCAACATAATCTCCTTTTAGCTCAATACACTTAGTCCAATGTTTCTCCAATTGGGATTTTTCCAAAATAGGATTTTTGGAGGTTCATAAAATAGGCATTTGTTTGATCAATAATTTCATCGTTAGAGCTAAACCTCTTTCCACTGAGCCATTTCTTTTAAATCCGGAGAATATGGCGGATGATGTACCAATTCGTAGCCCATTTAAACAACTCCAACTAATCCTTTGAAGTTGTCACACGATTACGTTCATGGTCAATTGAGAGCAAACGCGGCACCCATCTTGCAGACAGCTTTCTTAAACCCAACTGATCATTTGAAATGAAATACCATATAAAATGCCTATGGCATCAACAATCTCACGCACTTTTACTCTTCGATCGGCCAACACCATATCGTGGATTTTGTCGACATTTTCGGGTGTATTGACCTCAATTGGCCGTCCAGAATGTTTAACGGCATTTGTACTTGTGCGACCACAACGAAAGCCAGTAAACCACTTTTTTACCATTGAAATCGATGGTGCAGAGTCCCCATAGTATTTATCAAGCTTTTCCTTGGTTTGATCGATGGGTTTTCTCGCAAAAAATAATGTTTAATGACCACTCGAAAACCACTTTTTTCCATTTTTAAAAAAATGCTCGAGGTGGTATGTTTTGAACAGCTGTTAAAGGCAAAGTAAATGACGGAACTTGCTCAAAATTTGACAGTAGTCTATTAACAGGTGGTACTTGATGGGAGCAGTGTTGCATTTCATATAACTACGAGGGAAGTTCGAAAAGTCACGGACTTATTGATCCGCCCGTATTATGTTAATTTTGAAGTGGAACTTTTTATGGAAGGGTATTGACGTGCGTAACGGCAACCATTTCTGTGACAGAATTAGTGTGGGGGATCACGTCGGTCATGTTGCACAAAAGTACTACAAGTGCAAACACAAGTACATAAAATGCACACAAAATTAAAAGAATATGTACACAAAAGTACAAACTGCGTAAAAGTACAAAGTGTACACAAAAGTATATTCAAGAGTGTGCATAACAGTACGAAAAGTGAAAAAGTACAAAAGTACAAAAGTGAAAAAGTACAAAAGTGAAAAGTACAAAAGTGAAAAGTACAAACAAAAACAGTTAGAAAAAACTGAACACAGGTACAGATACACAGTCCCTAACTGTACAAGACTAACATCAACTATTTCATTACGATATCAACGATGAAAACAAGTGATTCACACAACCAGATCAAATAAACTCTGATCGACGAAGATCCCAAAACGAATTTACCCATATATAGTGGTGATTTCTCTCCAGGCGGAGAACTTTAAGTTGGCAGCACGGCTTATGTTACAACCGACTTTACATTTCTCATCTGTTTTGGGGTTAGTTTGCTTTGGCAATTCGTCATGAACAGACTCACGCCGGAGCAACGTTTGCAAATTCCAATTCGGACATTACATGTGAAAATTTTGTTCAGTGAAGAAGCACACTCTGAGTTAAATGGTCATGTCCATAAACTGAATTACCGCATTTGGAACGTTGGTAATTCTCAAGCCATTGTCGCAACACCATTACATCCAGAAAAAGTCACCGTATGATGCGCTTTATGGGCCGGTGGAATCATTGGTCCATAAAAAAAAAATGGTTTCCCATTACATCCCATGAAGGAATCGGGTAGAGCTTCTCACAACCATTTAGCTGGGCGCTTTGTAGTTTTATACTCACTGATGGGGACCTACAGTTTTACACCGGTTCCGAACGGTATTTGGGGCAGTCTCTTTATGGCTAAATACTCGATAGTGTCGTCGTCACTATGCGAGGTGACCGACGTCGAAAGAAATTATAAAATGGTCAGAGCAGGGATCGAACCCAGGATCTAAAGTGTACAAGAGGCGCGCACACTAACAATTGCACCACTGACGGCCACATTGGTCCATATGCCTTCAAAAACTAAGGTGGTCATAACGTTACATGCAACGGTGAGTTGTACACTTTCTTGCCTCAGTTGAAAGGAATTAATATCGCAGGGATGGGCTTTCAGTAGAACGGATCCACGTGCCGCACAGCGCGCTGTTTAATTAATTTAGTGAAAGAAATATTTAACTGAAAAAATATTTTCCCATAACATCCCATGAACGGACTGGGAGAACTTCTCACAACCAGTGAGCTATGCGCTTTCTTCTTTTACACTCACTGATTGGGACCTACAGTTTTACACCGGTACCGAACGGTATTTTGAGAAGCATTTTCATGGCTACGTACTCGATAGTGTCGCCATCACTAAGAGAGGTGGCCGTTGTCGAAAGAAATGTAATGTGGTTAGAGCAGGTATCGAACCCACGTTCAAATGTACAACAGCCGCACACACTAACCATTGCACCACCGACGGTTAATATCACGAAATCGGCCTCTCAACGATCCACCTCGTCTGTGCGATGTGACGCCATTAGATTATTTACTTTGGGGATATATAAAGTCGCATGTCTACGCCAATAATCCAGAAATAATTGAGCATTTTAAAGCCAACATTTGACGTGTTACTCAAAATCATATTACAATATTAATGCCATAAAATTATCTTTTACATAAATACAATAAAATGGATTTTAAAAACATTATTCTGTGTTCTATTTCAATTTGGAGTACTCCGCCTCTCAAAAAAAACAACCGATACAAACGAATATTTATAGTCATGGGACAACAAAAAACAGGGTAATGCAAAAATAATTTCAACTACACAGACGAAGTGTCACATCTGTCGCGTATCTTCATGACACACAGACTCCTAACTGTGCTAGATAACGTAAATCTCAAAATGTTAACTACGCTACAAAAAGACGTTCCAAAAGAAAAATAAAAACAATTTGTCAAAATAAAGAGCACAAGTGTCAATATGAAAAATAAAGAATAAAAATTCAATACTTTCTCCACAGTACGTCAGCAAAAAGAAACGACCACTGGCATTCAATCATTATTCATTCCTTGATCATTATTATTATTTTACACAATCATTAGCAAACGAACGCCCCACCAGCAGCAGGCATCCATCTGCCGACAATCGACAATTGGATCAGTGTCTAATGACCAAAGTATCCTTATTTATAAAAAAAAATAATAATAATAGCCATTATAACTATGAAATAGTAGCTTTATATAGTGTATAGGCATAGCCAGACAGCTAGACTGGTCGCCTAATATGTAACACTACATGAATGACGAATAAAATTACATGGGAAATCTTGTGTTCAAGAGAAATAAACCAAAGTGAAAAGGGAAACAAATTGCACGTGAATTCTCCGTTAAATGTATGGCCCTGTTATCGATAACGGCGAGTATCGACGTCGAACACGCTGTAAAATCTGTCTTCTTTTGTTTGGATTCAAATATAACGTGTTTGTAGCTTGTCGCAAATATACTATACTTGCACCCAAACACTTTGTGTTTGCTATTCAATATAACATGTTTGAGACACAATGATTAATAAGCTATAATATATGTTTTTGAGACCCAAAAAAGCAGCAGATCTTCAATTCATGAAAACAATGCTTGCAAACATGTACATATTTCCTGCAATATGTTCCTGGGGACGTATTTGTGCAGCGTGTATTAACAACGATCAGTACGACTTATAAGCAAACATAGATGTAGTTAAGCGAGTCAGAGGATAGCGACTGTAGAGTAGAATGGATAAACTTAATGAATGACGAAAGATGATTCGAAGACGTACTCGAAGGCAGCCGAAGAATAGGACGTCCTAGACTCCGCTGAGAGGACCAGGTGGAAAACCTCCTACTACACGCTGAAAAATATCGGCTCCAGCACATACTGCTCGAACCATGTACATGTTTCCAAGCACTGTTTTCGTGAATTGAAAATCTGCTGCTTTTTGTTTCTTTATTGCCTGTCATGTTTTTGATTCCAGCAATTTTCAACAAACAAAGTCAAATTTGGGTCACAAAAACATATATTACAACCTATTAATCATTGTGTTCCAAATATGTTATATTGAATAGCAAACACAATGTGTTTGGGCACAAGTATACTATATTTTCTACAAGCCACAAACACGTTATATTTGCCTCCAAACGACAAAAAGACAAACATTCAGCATGTACAAATTGATATGACCAACTGTAGATAAAGTGCGATGAATCGAACCGGTTGGAAACATACGTTATCTAACCTCACCTGATCAGGTTGTCGATGACCAATAAAAATAAAGTAAGTACACGCTGAAAAAACGGTCTCTGTAATATATTATCCCACACAGGAACAAATATTAATAAATCATTATTCCTCTATATTTTAAAGTTTTGTATAGAAGACAACAGGTATTTCCGATATGATGACAAGGTATATTTTCAACAAGAAGGACTTCCAATGGGATCTCCAGCTTCCCCGATTGTGGCTGATATTGTTATGGAGAATTTACTTGATTCCTGCATAGAAGAGATGGCCATAAAACCGAAAATCATTACTAAATATGTGGACGATTTATTCGGAGGGTTTGAACTTCGACAAACGCTAAAACACTTTAAAACGCGATTATCACTATGTGTTGGTACACAAACAATATACAAGATTAGTTCATGCCCGTTAAGCGCGGTTTAAATACTTATGTTTTTAATTAAATTTAAGAAATGGTCCGCCACTCTGATTTTCTCAGTAAAGGATCAGGAAGACAAATGGCTTCACGTTGTTGCTGTTTTCAGTTTCTTTCCTCAAAATGGTTTCTCACTATGATAGCGCACATATTACGAAACAGCAACATCGTAAACCATTTAAGCGTCCGAGATTTTGTTTGTTCTATTTTTCACTGATCACAATTTATTCCTACTAATACAACTTTTTCCAAGGCATACTTAGGTATCCGACCAAACGCTTTTGATATCTTCTGCCCGATGAACCATTGACGACTGAAGATATACTGTTCTCTCGTTGTACCTCTTTTATTATCTTGCCCTCGAGAGAGCATAAACAGTGAAGCAAACACAGATGTGTTTGTATCACAAACACAGATATATTTGGTTCACAACCACCACCATGTCTCCACCATCTAATACTGAACACTATGCCTTTGGAACAAAAATATACTATATGTGCTACAAACTCCAAACACGCGTTATATTTGAAAATAAACAACAAAAACGACAGATTTTTCAGTGTATGAAACCAAAATGCAACAGATTAGTCAACATACGAAAGATTCACCTCAGGTCCAATTTCCACACGCATTCAGAAAATTTATGAATCGCTGACCGAATGAATAATGCAAAAGTACAGTCAGACACTCCGTACTTTAACTTTGAATAATCTCTCTTTGTCCCTCTATTATTCTCTTGCTCTCGATAGAGAATAAACAGTGCAGTAGACACAGTTGTTATTATCTCCCAAACAAAGATATATTTGGGTCACAAACACACATATCTATATATGACAATATATTTATCATTGCGACCCCAACATGTAATATTGAATAACAAACACAACGTGTTTGGACACAAGTGGACTATATTTGCTACAAACTGCATACACACGTTATAAAGGTTTATCCATTTCGTGGTTTCAAAAGTATAGGGCTGGAATTCGACATCTGTCAAACTAAGTTGTTAAACCAATTTGTTTTCTTTTCAGTTGAAAGTCTGAAATTGACGAAAATGGATCGCTTAACTATCACACAACGCATAAAAATTATTAAAACCTACTACAAAAATGGTGATTCTGGACCATCCACATACCATTACACTTTTTTTTGTGGGGCTACGCGAAAGACCGTGTTTATGCAGATAAACCTTTAACTCTTGAGCACTTAAGAACCAACATTCGTCAAGTTAGGGCTGAGATACCGGCCAATATGTGTCAAAAAGTGATCGAAAATTTCCTCAAAAGAATCAATGCTTGCAACACTTCGCATGGTGGTCATTTAAATGAGGTAGTGTTTCACACATAATGTCATCGTTCAAACTTTATAATAAAAAAGAAATATCATGAAAAAAAATATTTTATATGTCTTTTATTTACGTTCACTTTTGAAACCGCAAAATGGATAACCCTATATTTCCATATTTGCAACAAAAATAGACAAATTTTTTAGCGTGTAGCTACAAATTAGTTTATTCCCAAACTAAAATTTATAATTCCTTTTAAATTCATTCTGTTGTTTTTTTCCTCAATCATTTAATATCAGCAGTTACGAATACTTAAACGATACCTCCTTTGTAGGTAGGGTACCACGAATAATGCCTACATTCTGTGATGAAACATTAGATGTATGAACTTGACAACACCTCTGGCAGAAGATTCATTCTTCTTTTTAATAAAAGGGATCAATTTTCCCACAAGACCACACAGTGGAAGTATAAAAGGAAGGAAGAAAGAAAAGCCGGGTACGTAGCAACAACAGCAACACACACAAAAAACATTAAACAGCAATAAATTATTTAGATAATGCGTGTACAAACAATAAATAATATTTATGAATGAATACAAATGGTCAATAATGACTAAGACTGACGCCTCTTACACTGCCTTGCCACAAATATTTTTAGACCTCCATCATACATTCAGCCACAGCCGAGAACGCACCAGGGTGCAAAATTGCTGCTGAATATTCCCAAATACCAATAAATTGATTAAAGTGTAGTTTATTTATTATTATAAATGACGACCGGGTGCTTTTATTCTCGGTTAAAAAATTTCCGAAAAAACAGTAGGTGGAGGAACAAAGGTGGGCGTATCGGACAAGAGAGTCAATAGCTTTAAAAAGATATTTTAAATATTTATACACTTATATAAAATATATTTGTGCTGGCAGGAATTTGAATTTCCATACTAATGATTATAGATTTATTGATGGCTGTAGGGGCAAATATTAGTACTCCCAACAAAGACACCAGCCAACTCTTTGATAATAATTCACTCCAAACATGTTGATTTAATATTACACAAGTACTGTAGAAGACTTTTAAATAGTTATCCAGCCATCGTTACAAGTAATTTCAAGCCAGTTTATTGATTAGAGATATTAACACTATATTGTGTGTGTATGTGATCCTTTTAATCTTATTTTTCAGCTCTTGGTCATTCATAAACACCCAACAGTCAAGTCGTTCGCACCCAGTGTGACCCCACGACCATGTACAAAGTTCATACTGTTACTTATGAATATATGAAGAGATGAACCCGTTGATACGTTGCCATTAAGTATTTAATATTCAAAAAGGATAACAACAGACCGTCCGCCTGACCAACAACATTGTAAATAGTCGCCCACACATCAACATCAATAACAACAGCATCAACAGCCAACAACAGTGTAACAAATTTATTATCATCATTATTAAAGTGACTCAACCACTTTGTTTTTGCTATATTGTTGACCAATCAGAGTGTTTGATAAAAATATGCATGTAAAACGGTCAACCGCACAGTGGGAGAAACCGATTTTTGAAATATGTATCACTTTCCACATGTTGTATGACTGACGCAGTTTAGTAAAATTTAGTACATTAGTACTTTTTATAATACTTGTTGACCTATAAAATTAACACTGACCGACCCCCACGGCACTTTTTGATGTGTTAACATCTATAGGCGCGGGTACGGCCTAAATTCACAAAGTGAATACATCCAAACACAATTTGTCCGACTGCGCTCACACAGATTGTCCGACAGCGATCACACATTGTTTGCCGTTAAACTCCTCTGAAACGGCTGGACCGATTTGTATGAAATTTTGTGTGAATATCGGGTAGGTCTCAGAATCGGCCAGCATCTATTTTTCATACCCCTAAATGATAAGGGTGAACAAAATTGGGTAGATTGGTTAGGCTTACATATTCTAAGATCTGCTGAAAATATGGCCGGTTTTGGACAAAGGAGCGTGGTCATATTTAAAGAATTTATAGTCAACAACTATGTTTTTTACGGGTTGGTTTTTTATTATTATTAAAGGTAAGGTTAATAAAATGTGGGTGCGGAGCAATGTCAGAGCAAAGAGAATAATGACGTGGTTATACGTGTATAAAAATGAGATACCAAGAGAGCAACGAAAATTGTGTGAACTTGTGTAGCGTATGAACGAATATAACAATGAATGTTTGTAAATACCATAGAATAATACATACCATAGAAACTTTTATTCGCTCAAAAAATTAAACGTCATAGGTACGATGGAAAGTAAACATTGGATGGTGGAAAATATGGGTTCAATAATACCAGATAGTGGCAATAGTATACAGCGATCAACAAAGGAACAACAACCGAATTTCGTGTTTTTGTGGCAAACTAGTTGTGTTAAATACAATACAAATGTATACCAACGTTAAAAGTCAACAAAAAAGTGCAAAATACATTTATATTTTTCAGTTCCACACCAAAACGATATGAAAAAGTTCAGTCAACATCTTTTGTAACTCCACCTAGTGTAAGGTAATTTTAAATTTAATTGCTCTCATTTCCACAAACCTACGATGAAGAGTGTAAAATGAAACGTCAGATGAGAGAATAAGTTTATCTACGTATGTATTATTCTATGGTATATACATACAAGTGTCTGTTGCTTTGCATTCTTTCATTTTTGTGGGAATAAAACAAAAAGTATTGAGCAAAAAAATAATGGCACATGTATCGGGTTTTTCAATAAGAGCGCTACAAAAGTTTTTTTAAATAAAACAAAACCGGTTTTAGATACCAATGAAATTCTTTATTCCTGTGAAAGTACGTTCGATGCCATTATGTATGGAACTCGATTTCTTTTGCATAGCCACCACGGGCACGCTTGCAGAAGTCCAGACGCTGAACCCAATTTTCGACGGTTTTCAAGCATAAATCGGCCGATACTGCTGCAATTTCACGTTCGATATTCGTACGAAGTTCATCAATCGTCGCTGGCTTGTTGGCATAGACCATAGACTTGACGTAGCCCCACAGGAAATAATCTAACGGCGTCAAATCGCACGACCGAGGCGGCCAATCGACTGGGCCATTTCGTGAGGTAACACGTACACCAAACACGTTTCCAATAAATTGATTGTGGCATTCGCTGTGTGGCTTGTGGCGCCGTCCTGTTGGAACCACATGTCCTCCAAGTCCATATTATCCAATTGGGGCCAAAAATATTCGGTTATCATTGAACGGTAGCGATTCGCATTCACAGTAATGTGCCGGTCTTGATCATCACGGAAGAAGTACGGCCCAATGACGCCGCCGGCCCATAAACCACACCAAACCGTAATTTTTTCGAGATGCAATGATGACTCATGGATTACGTGTGGATTGCTGTCTGACCAATAACGCATATTTTGCTTATTGACGAAGCCATTCAGCCAGAAATGAAATTCAGAATTCAGAAATTGGACGTAGCGCTCTTAAAGTTGAGGCCTCTGATTCCAAATTTCGGTAGTAAATTTTAATAATTACGACTCGTTGTTAGCTCGTATATCTTTCCATGATGAAATGGCAAACCTCACTGAAGAGAAATGTCAAAAGAGCGGGAAAAAATATGGCGTCGTTTGCTGTCCCTATCGATTTACTTTTGTAGCGTCTCTGTTGAAAACCCCTTTACTCGCACTGGTCTTTAAATAATTTTAAGTATTAATATTATTTAAATGTAACGTCATCGTATGATTGAACGCTGTTTTTTATTTTCCAATGTAACATTTAATATGTTCAAGGACAAGTGGAGACTTACTTCAACGTGCAAACAAGCCAGGGTCCTCTGGCCACAGGTGGACAGGAAGAGGACTAGGCAACTACTTAACTTGCCGAGAGGCAGGTTATCCACAATGATAGGAACACTTACGGGACATTGCCTTGTAGGAAACACGCCCTAAGATTGGGACATAGAAACTCCACTCTCTGTAGATGCTGCATGGAAGAGGACGAGGAAACGACGAAACACCTTCTCTTGGATTGCCCTGCTCTGGCAGGACTGAGAAGTAGGATATTCGGTACACATTTAGTTAGCACCGTAGCCCTACAGGGTATTCCTGTAGGTCTCATAGACAAATTTATTGAAAGGGCAAATTGGCTAGACGACTAGTCAATAGTTGCTATGGAGGAAACAGCAGGTATCACAATGGGCTTCTTTAGTCTAAGTATGCTAGACAGCGTGCTGTCTTGCAGCCTTTTCAACCAACCAATAGAAATCGAACAGGTACCGTGTAGCAAAAAGGTGTTAACACATCGCCCGTGAGTTCGAACACTCATTGGATTTTTTATCTAACTGCCATCACAGGGTTTTTCAAAGGTTGTTTCCAGAAACAAAAAATAAAATTATATTTTATCGGATAATCTGTATTGTAGTTCTTTACATTTATTTTCTCAAGATTAAAATAAATAATTTGCCATTGTAGTTGTATATTCACTAATTGTGACCTAGTCTTAAAACTGGTTCCAAGCGTTTTTTTTTTTTTGATGTGTTAACATCTATAGGCGCGGTAGGGACTAAATTCACAATCACACAGATTGTCCGACTGTGATCACACAGATTGTCGGACAGCGATCACACAGATTGTTTGGCGTTAAACTCCTTCGAAACGGCTGGTCCGAGTTGTATGAAATTTTGTATGCATATCGGGTAGGTCTCAGAATCGGCCAACATCTATTTTTCATACCCCTAAATGATAAGGGTGACCCACCCCTATATAGAACGCAGATTTGTCCGACTGCGAAACACAGATTGTCAGACTTTGAAAAAACACACACTGATGTAGTGGTAGCGAATAGTTGACTTGTGTGCAGTGTTGCCAATGTTGTTGCCAAACATGCCGTTACAGCGTTTTAAAACAAAACAAAGATGCAATAATTCCGCTTTTGAAGTTATTTCGTTTGTTAAGTGGACTGAAATTTCATCAACAAGTTCGTTTTGGGTTGAAGTGTTCTATTTTAAAGACTGTGGGGGAAATAATCCATTCAAAGAATTGGCAAATTTTGTCTTTACCTTGGTCAAATGCAGAGGTCGAACGAGTTTTCAGTCAACTAAATATTGTTAAAACAAAGTTGCGAAACAGATTAATAACAAGTACTGTAAATGCTGTGCTTAATGTCAGGTAAGTTTTTAAATTAATATACATACGTATATTTTCAACACTATTTTTCTCGTTTTTTAAATTGCAGATATGGTCTCAAATGTAATAACAAATGTTGTTACGAGTATGAAGTTCCAACATCATTACCTAAAAATGTCGGACACTTGCCGCATATATACCAGTAATACAGCGGAAGTCTGGTCGTACATTTTCAACTAAATAATTTACTCTATCCATATTAAAATGCAAGCAACTGAAAACTAATTACTTTCTAAAAGCTAGTTTCATCATAAATTTAAAAACCAATTCTAAGTTTTTTATACTATACGTATGTATATGTATTTATACATATACATATGAATATTCCTTTTAAGGAAAAATAAATGAAATTCGTTTGTGTTTCGTAAATAAAATGCGTTTTATTTCGATATTCTTATAATTTAGCGGATTTTTGAAAAATTTTCCCGCTAAATAAAATTTTTTTTCGGATTCTAGCGGATTTTGGGATACATTTGGCGGTATTTTACAGAAAATACTTGGCAACACTGCTTGTGTGGGTGCGAAGCACTCTCAGAGCAAAGAGAATAATAACGTGGTTATACGCAGTGATGCCAACTCTGCAGGAACGAAACGCGCCGTCGAACGACTTGAAAAATCGCAAAAGTGCTGAAACTCGCTTAATAAATAAGGGGTTTTCATACAGTAAGATATAAAGAGTGCGCATGTGTGTTTCAGTTCCACCAAATTCTCGTCGAAAGTCACTCGGCTAACGACAGTTTCAATACACTTTTCTATGTCAGTTTTTTTCTGCCAGCCTTTGAACGTAATACCATGGTAGAATGAGAAGGTAAACTAGGTAGACAGCTCATTCCCATTTTTTCTGCTTGTTTAGTTGACTGCTGGTCAAATTCAAAGGTTTTGTTTTTGTACTTTTCTGTTTACATTTATTTGTTGGTCTACGTATGTGGTGACTTTGACATGAGGAGAGCCTAAACAAAAACAAAATGCCTGCTGTTCTTGCCCACAATTGTTGTTGTGTCTACTGCGACTACTTGGTGTTTTTACTATGCGTAATACAATCAAAAATAAAAGAAAATTGTTGTGTTCGTTCAAACCAAAACTCATTTATTGCATATCAAGTTATTTTAAAAATCATAAGTGCCAATAAAATTGAATTGAAAGTCAGTTTTTTTTTTCAATTAACCTATCGCTCATTTTCCTTCAAGTGCTATACTGTATCAACTTTGCTGCTAGGAGATCGAAGAGCTGTTTCATCGAAACCCCCTGGGGTTTTCCAATAGGGACAGAAAAATTTTACAGTTCACGGCGGTTACGTTGTCTTATCCATTGTTAATTTTCCTATTATTTATTTTTCAGAATATAGAGACAAATTCACCATGGCATAATACAGCGCCGAACCACATGTGCAAATGATAAAACTTTATCATCAAAATGGGTGTCATCTTGTGGACCCGAAACCTATTTTTTGATCAACGGGTACATCGACTAGCATTGCTAGATTTAAGAGGATACCAGTCATTGATAATGCATGCGCAGACTGTTGTTTGGACTGTGGTCCGGGGTCATCATCACTCAGTACATCTTATGTGATGCCATTATTATCACCATCAACGGAGAGCGCTACCGAACAGAATATGAGGTTCCAACAAGGAATCGCTACGTAGTAAACAGCTGATGCTATAATGGTTATTCTGCAAGACTGATTTAAGTGTTATCTCACGCATAAGCGACGTGAAAATACCATAGACGCCGTGCGATTTGACTCAGTGAGACTTTTTCTTCTGGAGTTTCCTTGAGTCGCATATCTAGGCAATAAGCAAAAATGTTAGCTGACTGTTTCGTGCCACCCACTGAAGTTGTGGCTCTCATTTGAACGACGGTATATTCCCCTCATAATGATATTGATATGCCTTTCTAATAAAACAAAAAACTTGTTTTATTAAATTTGGAAAATCGTTTCAGATGCCCAACCGAAGAAAACAATGTTTGGGGTGCAGATTTAACGGATTCGAGCATTGCCTGACATTTTTGTTTTTCTTTCGCATCTATAGGATTAAATGCAGACTCTGGTTGTAGCAACTGAATACCGTCGAATGGGTCAGTTTCTATCATATGTTTTGAATGGCGTTTTATATCGAAGTGTTTTGCAGCAATCATACATTTGCAATAAATATTTATATATTCCCGTGAGTCATCGCTGGGGGGTTCTGCTTCACATGCGATCATTTTGGACATGACTCTACTTTAGTAATGGTTATTATGATAAAATATAAGCAACGTAGCCTGTGTGGTCAAGGAATATGAATATATTTTTGAAAATTCGTCGTCCGTTCCTCACAGTAATGATGCAAAAATATAAATTAACAGTTGTTCAAAAGCCTTAGACAACAAAAATGTCACATTATAATGAGAATGCGCAAAATATAATTAACAATTAACATTTTTTCGCAAAATCTGTGTTGTATACCAAAAGTCCTAAAGTGCAAAATAAAAACTCAAAACATCTGGTTACACGTATATAAAAATGAGATAGCAAGAGAGCAACGAAAATTGTGTGAACTTGTGTAGCGTAAGTACGAACATAACAAAGTATGTATGTACATGTACATGTGTATGTTCTTGCAAGAAAATAATGGCACTTGTCTTTAAATATTTTTAAGTGTTATCAAGTATTAATATAATTTAAATGAAACGTCATCATATGATTGAGCTCCTTTTTTTATTATTGTACAAGGTGATTCAAATATAATGTGGGTGCAGAGCACTCTCAGAGCAAAGAGAATAATGACGTATTATACATATATAACAATGAGATAGCAAGAGAGCTACGAAAATTGTGTGAACTTGTGTAGTTCATGTACGAACATACCAATGTATGTATGTACATGTGTCTGTTGCTTTGCATTCTCTTTGTTTTTTGTGGGAATAAAACAAAAAGTATTAAGCAAGAAAATAATGACACATGTGATTGCACTGGACTTTAAATAATTTTAAGTATTAATATTATTTAACTGTAACGTCATCATATGATTGAGCGCTGTTTTTTTGGCGTAGAATACGTCTTACCTTACGGTATAGGGGGTCATGTCAGATTGTTATTGTTGTAATCTTTATTTCATTGATTATGAGGAAACGGCGAGATAACTTTTTTTAAACATTTTTTTGTGGGTAAATGAAGATGTTATCTTTCGTTTGATATACATTTCATATTGGTTGATATCTTCCTAATATTTAAATTTCTCAAATGAAAATTGTTTAAACACATACACTCAAACATATGTGTGGTGTTTGGTCGAGTGTTTGAGTTTGTAGCGTGAACACAAACTATGCTGCTGTTTCAGTGTGGACACAAACCTTCGGCTATTGTTTTGATTGATGAAATATTGAAATTTCGTATATTTACTTATGTATTTAAGTGAAACAAAATGTTAAATGTGAATTTGAATTTAACATGGATATATAATTATAAAAAATATATGAAAAAATTAATTCATACATTTTTATGTTAAATGAAAGTGCTGCCAAGTAAGCAAAATAACAATGCTGCTTGATGCTGTTTGACAGCAGCTGACAGTTGACGTTTAGTAAATTAAAATAATAAATAAATTCATGTGCTTATGTTATTTATCATTTATTGTTATATATGTTTTCTGTCTTATCGGATGGCGTATTCTACGTTAAACTTAATGGCCGTGTCTCTGACACAGCCTGCAGGCCTCGGACAACTGTCTACTGTTTTTTACGAAAAGGTACCATTTTTATAAAGAAGTACTTTCTGTAAGAAAAAGCCTAAGAGTATGAATTTTTTTTATTTTCCAATGTAACATTTACTAATATGTTTGTTTCTTTATTTTACCGCGGGAACCCAAACTTACCCAAACGCGTTTCTTTACTCACAAATTGGGCAAATGAGAGCGATTTTTTGTTTCTCTTAACGTCAAAATGAGTTTATCTTTTTACCGAACTTACCCAGACATTTGCTTTTCGATAAGTTTGGGCAAAGTGCCAAACAATCAGCTGTTCGAAACGTCAACATAAAAACATTTTTATTTTTATTATTTGTGACAAAAGTAACACAAGTGAAAATATTTATTGAATTTACAATTTTATTAATTTAATTATGTGAAACTGATCAGTGAAAATGAACATGATATGCAAGATTTGTTACCCAAAAAGTAAAGAAACGGAGCTAATGTGTTGATAGAAATCGAACAGGTACCGCGTAACAAAAAGGTGTTAACACATCGCCCGTGAGTTCGAACACTCATTGGATTTTTTTTTGAGAAGCTTTTTCAAGGCTCATTACTCGATAGTGTCACTAAGCGAGGTGACCAGTGTTGAAGTAGAACGCACGAACGCACGTGCGTGTGTACAAGAGTCGCACACACTAACCGCGCACTTACGAATATTTCCTTCGAATGTTGGCAATAGTGAGTTTCCAATTTTAGATGTCGCAATCGTGCCTGAGTTGAGCGCGAGTGACGTAATTGCGGTGAAACACGTGTGAGTGTGAGTAAGATCAAAATTGGATCATTTGACCGTGACTGAATGTTAGTAGCCATAAAATCTTCGTGCGTGACTCTTTTTTGCGTTTTAATGCACGCTCAATGAATTTAAGCTAACTTCCGAAGTCTCTAACCCTTGCAGGACTCTCGGAGGGTTGTACTGTAGTTAAACGTTGTGTGCGTAGGAATTTATAACGGCGTCATCAGACCTGGCGATGTTTCTTGAAAAGCCTCGTTCCGACGGCAATTGCGTAGATGAACAGGGCAGACCTATGGTACAAGGAAGTCGGCGGCTAGAAATATTATAGATCTCTTCGGATGGGGCCAGGAGGGTACGTTGGCTTCAGCTTTAAAACGGTGGTATGCAGAAATTAGAGGTGATTGCCCTGACAGTCACGTTATGTCGGTCTAAAGCAGACTTCTTCCGAAACAAGACTACGGATTTCGTAGATAATTACAAGGCAAGGTATCGTCAGGATACCAAATCGGATTCCAATAGGCAGTGTGTCCCCCCGATCGAGTATAGAGGACTTATCGCTGTCTAGGCACTAATTCGGATTCCCATAGGAAGTGTGTTCCCAAATAATATAAATACAGGATAACCACAAGGCTAAATGCCAAGGATAACGAGTGCTAAAACTACAAGGAAAAGTATCGTCAGGATACCAAATCGGATTCCCACAGGCAGTTTGAAAAACTGACCATTAATGTTTTAGTTTCTACACCATTAAAGGGATATCACGAAGTTCTCTTAATTCCTTTCAATAATGCGGTTAGACATAAATTCTGTCTTGATAGATCGACATACGAGCAACTCGATTGCCCAAATGGTTTTCAAAGTTCGCCCACTGTCCACTATTAATGGTGGCTGGGCTGCGGGGGTTGTTACTAATTGGTTTATACTTGTGTGTGATGAGATGTTGAGTATAAATGGAAAATTAATGCGAAAATATGTTATGGTGGTTTCTTTTTGAGGAACATGTACTTGGATATAACGGATCAACATTAATGGCATATCTAATCAAATTAATGAGATCTGTATAGACAATTAGGATCTACATACCATCAGCCCCCGTCTTCCGTGGCGAATGGATTGCAGGAAAATGATGTGTGGTTTGTAGTAAATATTTTCGGACAATAAATTGTATTCTAATGAAGGGATATGTTATTCCAAATTAATAAAAATTTTACAAAGGGATATTGTTATATATAGAAGGTTTTATGTTCCTGAAAATACATTCGACGTTAACAAATATGTAATCGTCAACATTTAATTAATTAAAATGTAATCGTGGTTTTCAAATGAAACATTATCATTCCAATTGTAAGCTCTCAAAACTTTATAATGAAATTTTAATTCTATCATTAAATTTCCAAATGTCTAAACCGAACAGCAGCATTTACTGTCAAAATATTTGATAAGATTGAAAGTGTATGTGTAATTTAATGGCGCAAAAGTAGTTACTGCTACAGCTGTATTTCTTTGTCTTTAAATGGAAAAAATTCGACCTTTAAATTTTTTCCAGTTAAGTCAAGAAAATAATATCGGCAAAGTGGCGCAAGAGTAGTCCACTATGGGTGGATCGAAAAACGCGTTTTTTCTGCAATACAATTCTAATAGCGCGGAAAACTTGCGCAAAGGCGTCATTATAAATGAAAAAATTAAAAATTTTTTTTTATAAACATCGCGCAGAAGATCTAAAGTTACCAAAAAAAAAACTCAAAATACAGGTAAATTTAAAAAACATTCAAAAATTACAAAAAAAAAATTAATTTTTTGTTCTAATGATGATAGTGTGTTTAAGAGTGTCGTTAATGCATAGAAAATATTATTAAACCGATTCTTGTTTTACTGAATTTGCGCAAAAGGCCTGAAATATCGTAAAAAACGATATTTAATGATTTTCGACGATTTTTAAACATGTGCCAAAACCCATAAAACTTTTATTTTTAATTTGTAATAGTTCATTCATAATAGTTTAACCCAACCAAAAATAATACTTTCAGACCTGTTATTCCTCAACTGTATTCGCGCACAAGGTCTCAACTATAGTAAAGGGTTATCCAATTTGCGGTTTCAAAAGTAAACATAAATAAAAGACATGTAAAATATTTTTTTTCATGATATTTCTTTTTTATTATAAAGTTTGAACGTTAGCATCATGTGTGAAACTTACTTTACTTTTATTGACTATATTACAACCTCATGAGGTCAGACGTCATACACAAATTAATTAAACAAACAAATTAAACAAATTTCAACAAATTCTTTGAACTGGCTCTATCCTTCACCTTTTCTCGCCAGTTGGTAACACCAAGGATACGGAGGGATTCTTCTGCCTGGTCTTTCCAGCGGAGTCTTGGTCGTCCTGTTTTCCTGCTTTCATCGGGTACGTTCTCAAAAATCTTTCGCGCTGGGTCATCTTCATCCATTCTGATAACATGGCCTAGCCAACGCAATTGGCCCACTTTGATTCGTCTAGCTATGTCCACGTCAGAATAGAGATTATATAGCTCTGCGTTCCAGCGACGTCGGTACTCGCCGTTTTCCCTAACAGGACCATATATTTTACGGAGAATTTTTCTCTCGAAAACGCCCAGGTGTTTTTCATCCGCTTGCGATATGACCCAAGTTTCGGAGCCATATGTCAAGACAGGTAAAATTAGAGTCTGATATAGCTGGACTTTTGTCCGTCGAGAGAGGGCTTTGTTCCTAAACTGCTTGCTGAGCCCAAAATAACATCTATTTGCAAGCACAATTCTCCTATCTATCTCCAGGCTGACTTCAAAATTAAATCGGTTGTCAACGTTCACGTGCGGACCAAGTCGAGAGGTTTCTCTAGTCGTTGACACCATCAATTTTGTCTTGCCCTCATTAACAGCAAGACCCACCTTCGCTGATTCTTTTTTGATTCTTGAAAATACTGCAGTAACCTCTCGCAAATTTCTCCCAATGATGTCTATGTCGTCAGCATATGCCAGCAACATATGGCTTTTCGTGTTAATGGTCTTGTTCGTATTTACTGCAGCCTTTCTCATTATTATCTCCATTAAGATGTTGAAGAGATTGCACGAAAGTGTGTCGCCTTGTCTAAGTCCTCGCTTGATACAGAATAGTTCAGTCAGGTCTTTCCCCACTTTCACTGCTGATTTGGTGTTGGTCTGCGTCATTATACAGAGGCGAATCAGTTTTGCCGGAATACCAAGTTCAGACATTGCTTCGTACAGTTTTCCCCGTAAGGGGCTATCGAAAGCAGCTTTGTAAACGACAAAAAGGTGGTATGTATCGATTTGCTTTCCGTGGGTCATTTCCAGGATTTGGCGTAGCGTGAATATTTGGTCAGTTGTGGACTTGCCTGGTCTAAAACCACACTGATAAGGTCCAATCAGGTTTTTAATAATTGGCTTTAGTCTTTCACATAATACGCTCGACAAGACCTTATACGCGATGGATAAAAGACTGATACCGCGATAGTTGGAACAGACACACGGATCACCCTTTTTGAATACAGCATATAATACGCTGAGACTCCAATCGTCGGGCATAGATTCTCCCAGGCATATACCGCATATCAGTTGATGCATGTGGTTGATGCATTTCATCAGTTGCAATGCGACATTCTTCGTCGTACCATGGCTTATCCTTCTGCGGTTTTTGATAGCCAAGTTCAGTCATTGCAGCGTTTTCCAAAGAATGGGAGATGTGCTTCCACTGCGCACCTGGGTCTTCGGGAGGGGTGTATTCTGCTCTAGCAGGAGAGAGAGTTTCTGTCGATAGGACATTGATATCTCCGGTATTTGTAGCTTGTCAATATCCAGCTTTTCCTGTGTTCGGCTTCGTACGTTTTTCGCCCGGCCCGATCTCGTGCGAACTTTCGCAGCCACAAGGTAATGATCCGAGTCGATATTGGCACCTCGAATCACACGTACATCCATTACACTAGAAGAGTGCCTGCCATCTATTACCAAGTGATCAATCTGGTTCTTCGTCCGTTGATCAGGAGATATCCAGGTCGCCTTATGAATGTCCTTATGCTGGAATCGTGTGCTACTAACTACCATGTTCTTTGCAGCGGCGAAGTCTATCAGTCTTATTCCATTATCGGAGGTGGTATGTAGACTGTGATTACCGATAGTTGGTCGAACGAAAGACACTTTCCTTTCCTAATTTGGCATTAAAATCGCCTAGAATAATCTTAATGTCGTGGTGAGGGCAGCGTTCATATACTTCCTCTGTCGGTGCGTGCACACAACTTAACGAGATGTTGAAATATTTCGCTTTGATGCGAATTGTGGCTATGCGGTCACTCACTGGGTTAAACCTTGAAACTAGGTGTCTCAGTCTCTTGCGTACTATAAATCCGCACCCAAATTCGTGCTTACGGTCATGGCAGCTGTAGTAAATATCGAAGTTTTTCTTTCTGGTGCAACCATATTCTGGCTGTGATGTCAGCTTTATATTTTCCGAGGACATCCGCCAGTTGGAAAGTGGCACCAGTCCTGTATAACGTTCGAACATTCCAGGTACATATCCTTAAATCATGGTCCTTATAACGTTTGCGATGGTCGTCAACAGTTGGGGGGTTTCTTTGTTCATTACATTTTCTGTGTATTTGCATTGCCAATATAACGGTGGCGGGAGGCAAACCCAGCCCACCGTGGTTTGCACTTTACCTACTGCCAGGATGATTATGTTTCAGCCGCCCATTATGGATCAGACGCTGGCCAGAATGCAGTGTGTCGAAACTGGATTTTGGTTTCTTCAATTTTGATCCGCCGTTGGCCAGGGGTGTTGGCTCATCCGCCTTCAAAGGACAGAAGAATATGTCCACTACTTCGAAGAGCTTCAGTGACAGGGTCACCTAATAATCCGGAGACGTATCAGTGATCGCATTACCACTGAGGTTGCTCATTCGTTTCGCCTTCGAAACACTAAAATATTTTTTTCATGATATTTCTCTTTTATTATAAAGTTTGAACGTTGATATTATGTGTGCAACACTACATCATTTAAATGACCACCACGCGAAGTGTTGCAAGCATTGATTCTTTTGAGGTAATTTTCGACCACTTTTTGACACATATTGGGCGGTATCTCAGCCATAACTTGACGAATGTTGGTTCTTAAGTGCTCAAGAGTTAAAAGTTTACCTGCATATACACAGTCTTTCGCGTAGGCCCACAAAAAAAGTCTAATGGTATGTGGCTGTCCCAGAATCACAATTTTTGTAGTAGGTTTTAATAATTTGTATGCGTTGTGTGATAGTTAAGCGATCCATTTTCGTCAATGTCAGACTTTCATCTGAAAAGAAAAAAAATTGGTTTAACAACTTAGTTTGACAGATGTCGAATTCCAGCCCTATACTTTTGAAACCACGAAATGGATAACCCTTTATAAGTTAAGTTCTGATGAGCATTTTCCATATCTGATGAGTGTTTATTTAACACATAAAGGTTTGTAATAAGACTCTAACAAGTGATTTACAAAAAATGTATTAGCCAAACATATCATATTGCAGCTGTCAGCTCATTTCACCATATAATCTGTGCTGAAATGACCCAGGACTCACGGCGAGGACGTGGCTGCAAGGCGAGTCCCACCTCCAGCCTACCCAACAACCAACCAGGGTGAATTTATTTACTTTGTACAATTATTTACTTTGTACAATGCTTATATATTCGTTGTACGCAAAAGGTTATTTACATAGAAGCCCCTTTGAATTCTGACTTTAAATTTAATGTAGGCATCAAAAAAAAAATGGTGTCCCTTAACATCCCATGAAGGGATTGGGGAGAGCTTCTCACAATCAGTGAGATGTGCGCTTTCTAGTTTTATACTCACTGATTGGGACCTACAGTTTTACACCGGTTCCGAACGGTATTTTGAGAAGCATTTTCATGGCAAAGTACTCGATAGTGTCGCCATCACTAAGCCATCATCGTAGAAAGAAATGTAAGGTGGTCTGAGCAGGGATCGAACCCACGTTCTCATGTACAAGAGCCGCGCACACTAGCCATTGCACCACCGACGGCCACAATGTAGGCATCAGCTGTCTTGATTTTAAAGTAGCTCTAATATAACCATCTCGATTTTCATGCCCACTCTTTTTCTGCTGCATCTGTAACCAGTTTTACACACCTCTCAACTGACTGGGTGAGGCATGGGAATTTGAGGTAGTTAAACTCTGGTAGCGCTTTGTCTTTCAATAAAGAAGCAATGTGTTAAGTGGGCATCTTGGACAGTAGTGACGGCGGTGTTAACTTGCAAATTGACCAATCAATTAGTTCGGTATAATCGTGGCTCATTTCTGGATTTAACGATACTCCTGTAGCCAAGTTCTCTAATGTGTCGTCTCTCATCCATTACCATAGCCAACATCATATTTTCAGGGTGACAGAAGAATGCCTTCCTTTGAATTACTGGATCAATGATGGGCTTGATATTGTCCGGTAGATGTCTGGTTGCTTTAACTACCATCAAAATATGCTACGGTCCATCTTTCAGTGTAGTTTTTCTTTATATCAAACCAAACGGGCGCATATGACTTCACTATGTAATTTGCAAGAGTCTGTAACTCAATTGTTGGACTAGTTTGGGATACATACAATCTTAAAACTCGGTTAGCACAGGTTAGCCAACGAGAGTGGCTGAATCGTCCAGGATTCCTAGCAGCCAATTCTGGAGTACAGATTCCTGTGTTGACCGCTTTTACAATGTCTACTAGATACTTCTGATCTTTACTCAGATCGTTGTTAGTGGTATCAATGACTTCTTCTGACTTCTCACATCCAGGGAGTTGTTTTCCAACTGGACCGCTAAATGATGTTGGTCCTGTTGTCGTTCCATCCAAGTGATCAAACAAATGCCTATAAGGTAACTCGTTAAAATGTAGTAAACAGATAAACCATTGCGAAGGAGGGCGACACTTAACTTCAATGTTATGTACAACACCGCTTTTCCATCCAGTGTTTGTGAATGTTCCATCACATCCGATGGCCTCCACTTCACTCATATCAAATGCCTTCTTTTCCAAGTGTTCGTAAATATTGTCAGCAATTTCATTTGCGGTACCTTTCTTTGGTGTGACATGGCCAATGTATTTACTACCCGGCTCGCTTATGACGCTCATATGTTCTTCTTTTCTAGTTCTGCGGTAAATTTTAGCTCCAATGTTTTCGAAATAAATTGGGTTGACTTCTTTCATCTGGTGGTCTTCTTCCGTTATTGCTTTCCGAATCTTCACTTTTTCTCTTCTTATTTTGTTTCTGTTTATGACTGTTGCTATGTTTTCCTCAGATATCAGTCCCAAATCGTGTAAAACACCGGTCGCTATTGCAGCGGTGGCTCTGTCCGACACTCCGAACCTGTCACTCAGCAAGGATGTCGTTGTCAGCTTCGAACGTCTTTGCGCAGGAGAAGAAAGCAACAAAAAACCTACTGACAGTCAGCGTCTGACGAAGTTTTCTGTCTTCTATATTTTCGCCAGTGCATCCACTCATTACACTTTTGCTTGTGCTGGGAATACTAGGATCAAATGTAGTAGGCGATTCATGAGACAACAACTGTTGCCATTTTTCTTCTCTCTTTTATAATTTATTAGCTTCATGTGCATCTAAACTACCAATAACCATTTTCCTGGCTGTTTTTTGATCGTGCATAAATGTCATCTCAATGCCTGAAATCTTTTTTACTTTTTCACATTGACAAGCTACAGTCAAAGGACAGGCTGTACTACCCTTACACACAGTCTCACATGTGCAAGCCAAAGTTATACATATTACATTTACAGGCAGCAATATTGAAAAGTTTGGTTTTCGCTTTCTGTTCGAAAACTTCTACTCTTTTCGTAAAAAAAGTCTTTTTCACAGTCTCGTTTGTAAGATTTTTATAACGCAATATACGAGTTATAGTATGATTGGAGCATTTGGACCACACGAGTATGTGTTACTGTTGGGATTGTGGCCTTGTTATAAATCTCTACTATTTGAGTTCCTACGGACTCGGCTAAAGCTACAAATCCTAACTCTTTCTTATTCTTAGGGCTAAATATCAAAGAACGTTTACACTTCTCATCTAAGCAACAGAGCAGCATATCCACGTATGTAGGCAGCGATATTCCACTTAGTTCTTTGGGTACGCCAATGATAGGGCACGTAATATACTTTCTTGTAGCACGCGAAGATATTTCACACGCCATTTCAAAACTACGAAATACACTTCCGCGTTTGGCGAGTCCCAATTAAACCATTGCATGGTAACCGTTTTTTGGTATTCGAGAACATCGATACACATTCAATAACTTCACTGCACTTACTCAATGTGTACTTTCTTGGGAGAAAGGAGAAAGCGAGTGAAGTAATTGAGCAATTTATAGTTGAACAAAGAGATCAAAAAAAAATTTATTTTTGTATATATATCAAGATCAGTATGGCTAACAGTAATTAAAAAGAAAACAAACGAGTTAATATTAATTTCAAAAACCATTTATTTAGTAAAATTTTCTTTGAAAAGAATATTAAAACCTATGATTTCTAACTTTAGCAATAGCTTTTTATGTCTATAAAAAATGCAATTGTTATCTTTCAAATTTCAATTATATTTACCATTGTACATTGATAACACAGTGCAACACGAAAAAAAATAACCATATACGGACACCACTACGTGATAAAAGACTAAAAAAAAAAAGACCCGTGTCTCCCAATTTTTCCCAGAGTCATGGACTTTTTTTTATGGGCCGCCAAAGATTTGGGGCCTCGGTATCATTTTCGTAAAAATGTGATCATTTTCTCAGGCTCATATCTTGCAAACCGTTCAGAATTTCGATTTACTCTCTGAGGAAAAGTTGTAGCTCTTGTCATAAAGGTAAATTTTTGTAGTTGATTGTTTCCTTGAATTTTGAACGGTTTGCTACCTATGGACCTGAACACGGGAAAAAAGGTAAAAAAAAATCGAATTTTTTTTAAGTTTTTTGCGATTTTGATCTGGAAGGTGAAGTATTTTTGATTTTATATGTTCGCAATTTTTGTTCTTTATGACAAGGGCTACAACTTTGCCTCAGAGAGTAAATCGAAATTCTGAACGGTTTGCAAGATATGAGAAAATTATCACATTTTTACGAAAATGATACCGAGGCCCCAAATCTTTGGCGGCCCATAAAAAAAAAAGTGCATGACTTTGGGAAAAATTGGGAAACACGGGTCTTTTTTTTTTAGTCTTTTATCACGTAGTGGTGTCCGTATATGGTTATTTTGCCATGACTTAAAAAATTACACACAGTGTAATTTAATATAAATAAAAAAAATTCAATTATATTGTTACGAATTTCCTTATTCGTCCTTTTTGCGTTGCTTTGTTCCCAATAATAAAACAAGGTTCGTTTTAAATTACGATAATTACAACGGTTTAACTTCCTTTTTTTCCTTATATAGTTTACTTATATAGTCTTATGTTTTACTATCAAATCGCGTTGCTTACTTTACGGCGGTTAATCACAAACTGAACTCTCCATTCCAAAGACCTCCGCTATTTATACCAACTCACCATACTCAAATGAAGTTATATCTAGCGAATTCAAGAACCTTCTAGTCATTGTTGTTACTTATCTTTGTAGAATCATCTCGAATGGTGGAGAATTATCTTAACTGAGGCGAATTCATGCTACTGTTTTAGCGAGCTGGTACGTTGTTACAATGCATACTTTCAGGCGCAGCACTAACCGCCTGTTATTTACATACTGTTAGTAGAGTCATTAACAGCAAGCAAAAGCTTTTACTTATTCGTAACAATATTATTAAGCACATAATTCTACTGTTCTATTCTATTGCAAAGCAAAAAATATCAACAATTATAACTGTATACCATGTGTGTATGCATACACCGAACAAATTATAACTACTCGAAAACTTGCTCACTTTTCGAATACTTGCTCGCTTCTCGAAAACCTGTTCACTTCTCGAGACAATCTCTCAGCTCTCTGAGTTCTCTCTTGCTGTGTTAAATATATTCGCTCGAATCAAGAACTTCAGTGTAGAATCGTTGGAGAAAATTTGTGTTCGTCATTAAACGAACCGTTTTGGGTGCTATCACTGACGTTATCGTTTTGTTTTTAACTAATTCTCGCTTCAGTGAACCCGTTTAACGAGTGCAGTACTATACACAGTGTTACAAATGTATTTATGCAATACTTTAGTCCCAATACGCGTGGGCAAGTCCACACAGTGCCGCCGGAGGGGAGTAAGCGTTGTACAGAATTATTTCTGGATTGGGAAACTCTTTTGAATGGTTTTTACACTATTACAAATTAAAACTAAAACTTTTATGTGTTTTGGCATAAGTTTAAAAATCGTCGAAAATCATGAAAAATCGTTTTTATCGTAAAACAAGAATGGGTCTGATTATATTTTGAATGCATTAAAGACACTCATAAAAACACTTTTTCACTATTAGAACAAAAAATTTATTTTTTGTAAATTTAGGTCTTTGCGCGATTTCAAATTTTCCGCGCTATTAGAATTGTATTGCAGAAAAAAACCCGTTTTTCGATCCACCGTAGTAGTCACTGCTAAAGGTGTACGTCTTTTTGTTTTTGGAAAATGGAATAGCGAACTTGTTTATTCCTTAAGAAGTTCAATGCAATTACAGTAATTCAATATGTTCTCTTCCTCAGGGGATATTTGAATTCGTTGGTGCACGCTAGAGGTTTACGCCGCCGAGCCACGCCGCCGCCACCGCCGTTTTTTGAGTTTTTTGCTGCGCCGCCCCTTGACTACCTGGAAACCGGCGCGGCGGCGTGGTTCAGCGGCGTATAACATTTTATTTAATCTTTCATATAATCGATCAAATAATGACATTGTCCTGATTTACAACACACAAACTATAAACTACACACAACCACAATCAGACTATTTCCTAATAATAGTCAGCTTAATTTCCTTGCAATGCTGTACGTATTTGTTCGGCACGGCATGTTACAGCAATGTTATGTTTGATTCAAGTCAAACACAAAACTGTGTTCGATCATGACATTGGCATACGTAACGTATTGCATGGTCCGGCCTTTACTGGAAACGCCGGTCTTGCCGCCGCCGCCGTTATCCGCCGCCATGTTAGCCGACCAAACCGCCGCCGCCGGTTTGCAAAGGTCACTACGCCGCCGCCGAAGCAGGAACAATCGGCGTAAACGTCTAGTGCACGCGAACAAAGAACACCACTTGAGCCGAAATTGACAACGCGACACCAGAAATACTGCGCACAGTTATGCAAAATGTAATCAAGAGTCCAAATTTGCATAAACGCCGACGTTGGCCATTTGTTGGACATAATTGTCCAGAATTAATTGCAACAACATTTATAAGTGCGAATGAACCTAATCAGTTAAAAACCAACTGGCCTTGATAATTTACACCACTCTTGTATCCCTCGACCCTCTAGGAATGTATCTGAAGTTTACACACGCGATGTTTAATCAATAGACCGATCACAACCTGAAGTCCCGCTGGTGATAACATGTCGGCTCCGAGAGACTACCACTTGCTGTCACGAATTTTACATTTGTATTCTTCACAAATGCCAAAGTTATGACAACAGATTACACCATTTGCAAAAATAAGAGCATCTTCCAATCGGGTGATTAATTGTGTGCCACCTTGCCCATCAACTCAATACTTCCTCACATATTGCAATTTAAGATTTCTTAAAATTCTCCATTACTCTCGTATTTTTATAACAAACTTCATTTTATGATTGCTTTATTGAATTGCACTTCATTAAGGGTCATTAAATGTTACAAATATATTATTTTCATCCACTACTTGTTCATTCCAACGAGTTGAATTTTCGCTACAGAAAAGGATAGACGTGCATCCATCAGCCATATTAAAATTGCCGTTCATTGCACTTCTCTGAATTTCCGTTCAAATAAAAATACAAGTATAAAATTCAAGGGTTTCAGCATTGCGCATCTACATTTGGCATTCAATGCATGCGTCTGGATGCATATGTGGCGAAAGGTCATATTGACAGTTTTGTATTGAGCCATGAGTACGTTGTCCCCGAGAGCAATGGGCTTGTTCAATGTTATAAAAAATAAAAACTTCGCCGAATATTGAGAAGACATTGGACATTTAACCTCAAAATAGTTTTGAATTAAAATATATTTAAAAAACCTACCAATAAACACCAATACCAAGAAGACTTTAAAGCTATATTGGACTATATATAATCGCCTACGACCTATATCATTAATACCTACAAAATGATATGTACAATTTTGCTAAACACATACATTTATGTCATGAACTTAATTTTTCATTGTAACCAACTTGTGATGGTGGCCAAAAAAATACTTTTTTATTTTATTATTCAAGCTTAAGACCATCTACATCTCTATAAATAGAGAAAAGTTCCAATAAAAATGCCGAATAAATAAAAAAAATCATCCCTGATGAACGTAGAGCACGACGAAATAATAGGCAATAACAATTGCCTGTATACATTGTGTTGCCTTTTAGACAAGAACAAAAATCATTTCTAATGGGGACCAATGGTTCTCTGAAGATGGAAAGAAGTTGTTTGCAAATATTTTCTTGCGTGTTTTGCTTGCGATATTTTTCGAACACTTGCATAGTGGAAAATTCTCAATTCAGATGAGTTTTCGTTTGCATTTAGATTGATGAATTTTTCAAAAGCAGCATTCCAAACAACCGCTGTTGAAGATCTGTAGCTAGATCTGAAAAAGCTATACGGTTTGGCAGGAATCATGAGGATGCATTTTCAAAACTTGTTCTTTTTTGAAAAAAAAAAAAAAAAACTACATCTCTATTTATAGAGATCAGAATCGATGTTAGCTCCTCTGATCACTCGTACGTCCATTACACTGGATGAGTACCTATCATCAATTACCACGTGATCAATTTGGTTCTTCGTTCTTTGATCAGGGGATACCCAAGTAGCCTTGTGGATGTCTTTATGCTGGAATCTTGTACCACTAATGACCATGTTTTTTGCCGCGGCAAAGTCAATCAGTCTCATACCGTTGTCGGAACTGTCAGCATGTAGACTGAAATTGCCAATAGTTGGGTTAAACACATTCTCGCTGCCTACTTTAGCATTAAAATCTCCTAGTACAATCTTAATGTCATGGCTAGGGCAGCGGTCATACGTTTCCTCTAGGAGCTCATAGAATATGGCTTTGGCATCATCATCTTTCTCTTCTGTCGGGGCATGCACACAAATTAGGGAAATATATTAATATTTCACTTCTATGTGGATTGTGGCTATACGTTCACTCACAGGATTGAACCTAGGGGCTAGATGTCGTAGTTTTTTGCCAACTACAAATCCGCAACCAAATGCATGTTTTTCTCATTCGAACTGTACTATATGTCGCAGTTTATTCCTTGTACAGCCATGCAATGTCCATCGCATTTCCTGGATAGTGGTAATGTCAGCCTTATAACTTTCGAGGACATCTGTCAATTGGATACCTGCACCAGATGTATATAGAGTTCTCACATTTCAAGTACATATCCGTAAATCGTGGTCCTTGTAACGTTTGCGGGGGTAGTCAACAAATAGGCCTTGTTTAGGTTTTCTCTTTCTTTTTCATATATTCACTGTCATTATGAAGGCAAAACCAGTCCTCCGGGTTTTTGCATTTTACCTACTGCCAGGATATTTGATTGTAGCCGCCCATTATGGAACAGACACTGACCAGGATGCAATATGTCGAACCTGCATCTTCTTCTTTTGGATTATATCCGCCGTTAGCCTATATGTTGGCTCATCCGCCTTCTAAGGACAAAAGAATATGCCCGACATCTTGATGAGCTTCAGTGACAGGGTCACTTAATAAGACGCCATGACTGACATAATCAATCAGGCTGTTCATTCTTTTCGCCATCTCACTCTACCTAACGGCTGTTTCCGATAAAGTCATTGCTCAGGACATACTACGTGGAAGTAGTAAGCTGCTTGGATTACCCAAAGAAGGAATCATTTCTGGCCACTCCCATGTGAATGACTGCCAGAAACATTCCACCTACATGGACAGTCGCATATCCCACTGTCACATCAAGTTATAAAGGGTTTTTCAACAGAGACACTACAAAAGTAAATCGATAGGGACAGCAAACGACGCCATATTTTTCCCCGCTTTTTTGACATTTCTCTTAAGTAAGGTTTGACATTTCATCATGGAAAGATATACGAGCCAACAACGAGTCGAAATTATTAAAATTTACTACCGAAATTTGGAGTCAGTGGCCTCAACTTTAAGAGCGCTACGTCCAATTTATGGTCGTCATAATCGTCCTACCAGATCAACACTTGAGCGTCAAATGGAAAAATTTGAATCCACAGGCACAGTCCAAAATATTCCCGTGCCAGTGAGACAAAGAAGTGCCCGTAGTGTCGAGAATATTGCTGCCGCTGAGGCTTCAGTTCAAGAAAGCCCCAATGTGTGTCTCACACGTCGTTCTCAAGCGCTGGGCATCTCTGTGACGTCGTTGTGGCGAATTTAGCGAAAAGATCATGGCCTACATCCTTACAAGATCAAATTGATGCAAGAACTGAAGCCGCTTGACCACCATAAGCGCCGTATGTTCCTGAATTGGGGTGAGCAACAACTTGAAAATGATTCGGATTTTCATTGGAAAATCATCTTCAGCGATGAGGCTCATTTCAGGCTGAATGGCTTCGTCAATAAGCAAAATATGCGTTATTGGTCAGACAGCAATCCACACGTAATCCATGAGTAATCATTGCATCCCGAAAAAAATTACGGTTCGGTGCAGTTTATGGGCCGGCGGCGTCATTGGGCCGTACTTCTTCCGTGATGATCAAGACCGGCACATTACTGTGAATGCGTATCGCTACCGTTCAATGATAACCGAATATTTTTGGCCCCAATTGGATAATATGGACTTGGAGGACATGTGGTTCCAGCAGGACGGCGGCACAAGCCACACAGCGAATGCCACAAGCAATTTATTGGAAACCAAGTTTGGTGAACGTGTTATCTCACGAAATGGCCCAGTCGATTGGCCGCCTCGGTCGTGTGATTTGACGCCGTTAGATTATTTCCTGTGGGGCTACGTCAAGTCTATGGTCTATGCCAACAAGCCAGCGACGATTTATGAACTTCGTACGAATATCGAACGTGAAATTGCAGCAGTATCGGCCGATTTATGCTTGAAAACCGTCGAAAATTGGGTTCAGCGTCTGGACTTCTGCAACCGTGCCCGTGGTGGCCATGCAAAAGAAATCGAGTTCCATACATAATGGCATCGAACGTACTTTCACAGGAATAAAGAATTTCATTGGTATCTAAAACCCGTTTTGGTTTATTTAAAAGAACTCTTTTTGAAAAACCCTTTATTTATTTATGTTCTTCGTTCCACAGACATTATTCGACATTATTGTGTATGAATTTTCCTCACCCCGTAATTTAGGGAAGTTGACACGTTGCTTGGTCAGCATTGGAATTTTATCTGATGTACTAATCTGTGATTCATCTGTAATTGATGCTGCAGGCATAAAATGGTCACGACTGGAGGCAATTTTTAAGAGTCTCTCGTCATATTCACTTTTTACGGGTCTTCAATGTCTGTTATTGAGTTGTTTGTTCAAATCATATTTTTAAAACCGGCTAATCAAGGCACAAGTTTCCCTTTATGACTTACCGTGGTTTGATCAAATTTTAATAATTTACCTTTAACCATCCGGAGTAAGCTTAACACCCGTATAATACCCGAATTTTCTTCATGACACATTTTGTATCGGCTAGATTATTCAAGTTTTTATGAAATACACGTTTAGACCGAAATTAAAGTGTTGTCCCCCTTAGGGTATTTCTCTGCAACCCCTAAAGTATGCAATATGTTTATTTTAAAAACTAAACCTTTATGATATTTTCAACATTTGCTGTACAGTACTTTTACATCGAGTTGGTTTAACATTAAAAATATTTAACTCCCTCGTATAACTTGGCAAATTTAACATTTGTTAAACGTGCTAAGCATCACATTCATTCTAATTATTTACAAGTCTATTAATATTTTCCCCTTTGTGCCATGATTATCACAATAATTTAGCAATTATGCAAATTCCTTTACCTTCGTCGACGGTAATTTAATATTATAAAAAGAGTGAAACACCCATAACCTTAATGGATTAGATACAGGGATAAATCAAATTATTTCTCTTGGCTATTAAAAGAAGAACAACCTAAAACAAATCCAATAACATGGGTTTCCTTTAAAATTAAGGATAATGTAATGTTGGTGTTGGATTACATTTCGTGAAATTCGCGAAACAAAATGGAAAATTTTGAAACATTTTTGTTCAGTTTTAATCAAAAAGAATGTATGTGTATATATTTAGTACTCTTAGAACTTTATTAAATTTAAAGAATTAAAAACAGTTTTATTCAAACACTTTGTAATACTTACAATAAGGAAAATTAACCGAAATAAATGTATGAATAGTTTTGTTTGTTATAAAGCAAAGGATTGACCAACCAACGGCACGCAACTAATGGTTTCCAAAAGAACATATAGGAAAAATGCATATACATCTTCTTTAAGAGCGTGAACAATGTTTATTTAATATTTGTATCAATTCAGTTAAAAAAAAAAGGTTAGTGTGCGCGACTCTTGTATGTGGATACGATCCCTGCTTTGACAACCCTACAATTTATTCGGGGACTGTCACCTCACCTCGAGTAATTGCCCACGAAAACGCTTCTCAAAACACCGATCGAAGCCGGTGTAAAACTGCTTACTGATTTTCAGAAGGTTTCCCCTTTCCCTCTATAAAAAAATAGTTAGTTATTTTTGTGTTGCATAGTTATTTTTTGTAGAAATCGTGATCATAAATATTTTTCTTCGCATTTTTGTTACATTTTAAAAATCTTAAACAAACAATATTTTAAGAGAATAATTTGGGAAATTGAAACTATTTATAAAAATTATAAGATTTCTTGTGCATTTTGAATTTTTTAAAAATTTCACCATAGACAAGATTTTGTTTTAAAATATTTTGTCCATTACATGATCATCATTACCCTTTAAACATTTGATGACCACAGGCAAGTACATATGTTTACCCTAGGGTTTTTGACACCTGTAATTTCTGCGGGAAGAGATAGAGCAAATGTATTCATGGTCGGTTTATAGAAGAGGGTAGGGGCAACAATAGTGTAGTGTAGGTGTCATTTCTCTAACTGATCCGATTTGACCCCTATGAGCCACACTGAGAGAATTATATTCGTAATACCTATGAATTTCTTCATAGATTTTATGACATAATTCATTATTTTTCAGCCAAAGAAACATTTCGTAAAATCTATGAAAGATTTTCATAGATTTCATGAAATTAAATTTAAGAAACTTTTTATGAAAACTTCGTAAAATGTATGAAATTGCTACAGAAATTCTATGAAAATATACCTATGAATTTCTTCATAGATTTTATGAAATAATTCATTATTTTTCAGCCAAAGAAACATTTCGTAGAATCTATGAAAGATTTTCATAGATTTCATGAAATTAAATTTAAGAAACTTTTTATGAAAACTTCGTAAAATGTATGAAAGTGCTACATAAATTCTATGAAAATATTTCAAAGATACCGCCTATGAAATATTTCATAGATTATATGAAGCTAAATCTACGAAAGCTTCCTAAAATCTCTGAAAATCTGTCATAATAACTAAGAATGAGAAACATATTATGGAATTTATGAATATGTTTCATAGATACAATGAATCATTTTCATAGAGAGAGGGGGTGAGAATCATGGGGGATAATAACGATTATTTATAGTGTTTGTAACGATTATTAGTTTTTATCGCGCAAAGAGAAATACGAAAATGCAAAGAGTAAAAACAGCAAAGAGTAAGGAAGACCAGAAACATATCAAAACACCACACTAGAAATATAATCATTTCTGTGTTGCCGGCTCCAACTCTGTTGTAACACTAAACTAATAATCTTCCTTATTCTTTTCATAACCCTTTTGATTTAGTTTCCGTGCTGTACAACGACATCTCCAACAACAATTACAATGCCAAAGTGCCATTAGAGGTGGACGCATTAGAACAGCTGATTTTATTTTCTTGTGATCCCAACTGTCAAATTCAGTGTATTTTGTTATTGTACTTTGTTGTTTACTTTGTTTGTTGGTGTTGAATCGTGTTGTTTGTCGTTGAATTTTATAGGTACATATTTCGATTTCACAACGCACGTTAACAATGACTGAAGTTCGTAAATTATTTCTCATGAAATGTATAAAAAATTCTAACAAATTTCTAAAACTATTGTTGTAAAATTTTTAACGAAGAATTTTCATAACGATAATGAAATATTTTCATATAATTAATGAATAATTTTTAATGCCACTTTTCTATGAACACGTTTCGTAAATTTCGTAAAATTCATAACATTTTATTCATAGAATCTATGAAATCTATGAAAAACTTCAAAGGATTAATGAAGAATTTTTATTGATGAATGTTTCATTAATAGTATGAAGGAAATTCTTTCAGTGCATCAAATTGAGTCAAGTTTAAAGGGATGCAACGGATCGAAAAAAGGAGCGCACGTGGGAGAAACGTCAGGTACTGTTTGAGTCCATAATAATAAAAAAAAAGGTTTCCCATTACATCCCATGAAGGAATTGGGGAGAGCTTCTCTCAACCAGTTAGCTGTGCGCTTTCCAGTTTTATACTTATACAGTTTTATATTGGGACCTACAGTTTTTACACCGATTCCGAACGGTATTTAGAGAAGCTTTTTCATGACTAAATACTCGATAGTGTCGGCGTCACTATGTGAGGTGGCCGCAGCCGAAAGAAATTTAAGTTGGTCAGAGCAGGGATGGAAACCACCATATCATGTACAAGTGACGCGCACACTACCCATTGCACCATCGATGGCCACAAACCTTACCATACCTTACCTTTCTAAAAATGTTATGTCGAATATCAACGTGCTTACATGGACCGAACAATTGTTTGCGAAATGCGTTCGCCTATTAGCTAAAATGAAAAAAACTGATGGCCCCATTTTTTGCGGCGTAGCTATTACTAGGGCATAGATCACGAAAATACTCAAAAAAATTAAATCGCTTCGGTCGAAAACGTATGGTCGTCAAAGGGTTAAACCTCATATTGGCCACAAACAACTAATTCCTTTTGCCAAAATGCACTACAACTAGAAGCTTTAAATCCCGCTGGGCGGCCGAAAGTAGCCTCGAAAAAAGGTTTGACAATCCCGTAAACAGCTGACTTTAAATTGCAGCACAACCTTTTTTTCAGTGCAACTTTTGAACATGTATACCTGTTTAAAATTAACAAGTGGTAGAGGTAGAAGTGGTAGAAATTATTCCATTTTTAAAATCACAGGATTGCCAGAAACGGAACTCACGTGCTAAGTAATAACGTACAGCCAGAAAAAAATAACTACTTAAAATACTTAAGTAACTACTTTAGTAAACATTAACGAAACTTAAGGAAAAATTAACATCGTACGTCGTGTCTTTTGTTGTAAACGAACTTTCATTTGCGACACAACTGAATTAAATTTTGGGACAAATAGAGAGAAACATTTGGGAATGGGAAAATTTGCATTTACGGAAATTTATCGCTTAACTCCAAGTACATAAACTATTTCCGAAGGCTTTGAATAAAACATGATTTCTTGCTGAAGTATAATTTTTGAACACCCATACTGCAGAAATTGTACACAAGCTTAAAAACAAGATTTAATACTTAGGATTTTATGACCGATATTTGATGTGCTACATCTATAGGCACGGGTAGGGCGAACACATGAAAACAACACACAGCGTTAGCATCACATACGTGGTTGTTGTACACAATAGTCTCTGCCTGAAAATAAGATTGATAGTATTGATGTAGCGGCAACGAACAAACAAGCAGGTTGTAGTCGGCAAAGAGTATTGAATAGTCTGGATAACTCATGGAACGAATTGTGTGACTCAACAGCACTGGCAACAAATAGCGAATGATTCAAAATGTATTACTCTCTTTTTGTTATAGCTTGGTCCATTCATAATGTTGATGTGCAACATTGATGCCTTTTGAAACATTCATGCTTTTTCTATCATTTTCTGTAATAACATTGTTGAAATTGTGCATTTATATTGGAATATTCTATAAAGAGAATAAGACTCGTTTATGATCTTTTACACAGAAGAGTGCAATAAGTTCCCTATACTATTCAATACTTTTTGTCGTCGCTCTGTTTATGACGAAACAAAAACAATTATTTCAGTGAGCTAAATATTGATTTATTTATTTTAACAGTATTACATCTAATGTCAAAGCAGAGGTAAGAAAAAAGAAAGTGCAATAGCAAGAGCCTTCAACACAAAAACTATTCTTGTTTTTATTTTCCAATGTCAATTACACGGTAACAAAAACACTCATTGATTTTTTCTAGTGTTAGTTAATGCATGCGAACTTCTTACTATAAGCTTACAAGGTTAGAAAATGGTTGTGTTGTGTTGGAATAAGAGACATTTTTCTGAGTGTATTTGTTAATCTGACGGCCCCCGCCTACGTAAATGTTGCAACCTCATTTACATTCCTTTTACCCCGATGTTTCTTTTCATTGTTTTCGAAAGAAAAACGTTTGTAACATTGCCGCTTTGTGAAAAAGAAACAAGTTTTGTGTTTTTTCTCTCTTTCTTTTTGTTCTATTTAATAGCTTTTTATAAAGTTTTCCAGCAGCTTCATGCGAAATGATGCTTTTGTAACATTATAATCAGCACAATTATAATGTATGTGAATATTTTATGGTTCACAACTTTGAACAGCATAAAAATTAATTAAAATGGGTAAAAACTAAATAACACAAAAATTTAAACATTATGAACCGCTATAGTGGAAAACAAAGACCCCCTCCCACCCGACGTTATAATAGATACTCAACGTTAATTACGGCCGTATTCCATCTGATGGATGTTGCCTTGACTTCAAGCCATAGTAAGTGTTGGGCACGCACGCATGTCATAGTCACAATGACCAACCAACTGTCTTTCATGCTTGGCTATGGTCAGTAAAATTGTATTTTTTTTGTTTTAAACGGGACGCACAATTTGTCAACATTAGTTAAAGTTTGAAATCAGAAAAAAGACGTTTTTTCCCCCGCCGACTTTTGACAACCATGTGCTGTTTTTTACCATTTAAATTGCTTCGAGACCTCGACTACTAGCACAACAGCTGACGGACGACTGAGTGACTTTTTGCCATTATGTAATGTTTAAAACTTGCATACATGCAAACACACTCACATGCCATGAAATAGATAATCGCGGAATATTTTGGGGAACAAATAGTTGTTTGATTGAATTGCGATATTGCCCTGAAGTAAACTGATGAATTGATATCGAAATCGTAAATTTCTTTTCGACCTGTGCAACATTGGACCAATGATGTATTGATCATTTGAGGACCACAAAAACTCGAATGAAGTGTTACATTAATTTTCTTGCATTTTATTAAAAAGAGATTTGGTAATGCTAATCAGGGGGTATTTGACATTTATAGAAATAAGTTTAAATAATGATTGAGGTCCACGTGACTGTGTGTAGACATGACAAAACTGAAACCGAAAGTGCGGTTAAGTGGTTTTTGTTGCCCTTAACCGCATGCCGTATTATTTCAAAACTAAATTTGAAATCCGAAACCCGGTTATTTTTGAATAAATATATACAGTGTATTAACCAAACTCGTTAGTCGTCCTTTCCACCTTACATAGTGGGCCACTAACAATACAGAAGGGTTGGGGGCATTACATAAAGAAGCTAACATATTTCTCCAACCGGTTCGATTTTTAGCCTTTTTCTTCCAGTTGGTAATACCAAGCTGTTGCTTAGATTATTCAGGCTTGGTCATACTGTTCTTCGAGTACGTCTTCGTAAACTTTTCGCGTTGGTTCCCTTTGATCCATTCTACGAGGGTTGCTGTTTGTATTTCCGTTCCTGGCAATACTAGTGTTGCCAGATGCAAACTGGAACTACCATTGGAAAGTTAGACATTTTTTAGTACAAACCAGAGAATACTTCGAGTACTCGGAAGAAAGTATACCCATGTACATATTTCTAATTAACATACTTGCGTACACTTGTACTTGTGACACCACGAATACCTCCAACACTTGTACTTGAGTTGTAACAAGTACTCCATAATTATAACCCACATTATTGATAGAGGGTTGAATTTTATGTTTCGGGATTAGAGAACAAAAACAAATATTAATCATCGAAAATCACTTTATTGTTTTTCAAAATATTCCCTATGAAGATTTATTGTCGAAACACTTGTGCCACTCTGATTGAGGTATCTCCAAAACATGCATTCTGAATGCAGCAACCGCTTCTTCAGGTGTCGAAAAACGTTGACCTCTCAGCTTGTTTTTTACGTACGGGAATAAAAAGAAGTCATTCGGTGCCAAGTCGGGACTATACGGCGGATGACCCATCAAATCGATGTTTTGGGTGCTCAAAAATGCAGTTGTTTCAGCCGATGTGTGAGAGCTCGCATTGTCGTGGTGAAGAGTGATCCGTCTTCGGCGGTTGGTTTTCCTGATTTCTTGGAAGACAACTGGCAAACAAATGGTTGTGTACCACTAAGAATTCACTATTCTGCATTGTTCTAGTGGTACGGTTGCCACGTGTCCGGTTTTTCCGGAAAAACAGGCGACCATTTGCTTGGAACCGAAGCACTTCCAAGCGAACAACTTTTGTTGGATTTGGCTTATCTTGAAACACCCATACAGTTGACTGCTGTTTACTTTCGGGCTCATACATGTAAATCCAGGATTCATCAACTGTCACGATGTCATAGACGTGTTTCGAAGCACCGCGATCGTATTTTTGGAGCATTTCTTTCGAACAATCGACACGAGCCTTTTTTGAGCGATTGACAAATTGTGTGAACAAATTTTTTTGACAGTCAAATGTTTATGGTATATTGAATGTAAGCTGGTCCCACTAATGCCTAAGGTTGTCTCAATCTCACGATATGACGATCTTGCAAAATCAGTTCGCGCACAGCATCAATGCTTTTCGGAACAACAGCTGATTTTGTACGACCTGCACGAAATTCGTCTTGGAGCGAACTACGACCACGATTGAATTCACCATACCATCGATAAACACTGGTCCTTGATGGAGCTGCATTGCCAAAAATTGAATTAAGTTCATCCATGCACTGTTGCTGAGTTAATCCACGTCGAAAGTTGTAAAAAATAATCGCACGAAAATGTTCACGATTTAATTCCATTTTTGGGCCAAGATGAATCTTTTAAGTTACTGTAAACAACACAAATAGCGCTCGTATGTCAAAACGTTCAGTTGCCAGATTGCAACACTAGGGTTGCCAAATCCCGAAACATAAAATTCAACCTCGTATATATTATTTTCTTTCATACAAGTACGAATGTTGTAACACTCGCTGAATTATGCATGAGTACTCTACACCAGCGGTCGGCACTATGTAGCCACCAGTGGCCGATCATATTCGGCTTTTCACTCGTACACAACACGAATGGCAACACAACTCTCAACAAAAAGCATAACAAATAGAAAATCTTCATTCAGTAGGATGATAGCTTTCAACAAAGCAGGTTATTGTCGCTTTAATTCAGAGTTCGTATTTACCTGGTTTCTAAGGGTTTGAGTTATCGAGACTAGATTGTTTCAATCAATCAACTTGTTTCGACTTTTGGTGCTGAATCACCATGAAAATCGCAGGTACCAAGAGTTCAGTCTCGGACGCCGTTCGCTCCCCGATGAATTTCGTGAAGGTCGTCCAATTTCGGTCGTTTTTCCGGAAACCATCGGTGCTGTGCATTAACTGATAAAGCAAGACCGACATGTGATTTACCGTGAGATTGAGGCATCCTTGGGCATTAGTATGATAAGAATCAATAAGAAATGCCAGGTTCATTTGGCCGTAAAAAAGTTTTGTTCTCGTTGCATCCCATACAATTTGACGAATGCTCAAAATAATGTTCGTGTCGATTGGAGAAAAGAAATATTGGAAAAATACAACCGCGGTAACTCAAATGCAGTGTAAAACATCACCACAGGTGACGAATCATGGATCTATGCATATGAGCCCGAAACAAAACAGCAATCGGCCGTATGGGTCTTCACGTCAATCCAACAAAAGATGTTCGCAGAAGAACAAAGCAGAAGCAAATGATCGCGTGTTTTTCGGTATAACCGGTCAGCTGTTGATGCGTTCTAAACCCATGTTTTGGAATTGTCACAATCGGAGTGGAAAAAGTGCTGCGCAAAATCTCCATGGTATCTCCATGCCTCAGCTGATTGAAATTGTAGTTAAAATTTGATAGTGAAGTGAGGGGATGGAAGAATGAGCGATAAGCTACTGGAAGCAAACCAAGCGGCGTACTTTAGTTTAAATTATGGTTGGGTAGTTCACGAACTATATAGTTATAGCTACAGATTCGGGTCATTACATTCAAAAGCTAACATATTTCACGAATGGGTTCGATTTTCTGATTTCTTCTTCCAATAGGTAACACTAAGTTCTTACAGAGATTCTTCAGTCTTGGTTATTCTGATCTTCGATGTCCTTCGAGTACGTCATCGAATAACTTTCGCGCCGGTTGGGTTCGGTACATTCTACTAAAGGTATCCGTGCCACAGCTGATAAAAAAAAGGTAGTGGAGTTTCATAGCGAAGAGAGTGGATGGATGAATGAGCGATAAGCTACAAAATTTGGGTTGGGTAGCTCATGTAGCTCATTTAGAGTATCTCCAGACATGACGCTCACGAACATAAGCTACTTGTTTGATGTATCAATCATGTTCATGATTGCCTTTCCTGTTACATTAATTGAACGATTTCGACCAAGTAAATAGTGTTTGATTAATACTAATGACAGCTAAATTAGGTATCATGCTGGTTGCATCGAACATAAATACGTATTCCCATTTATTTGTATTCGTTTTATATCCAACCATAGAGTAACATATAACAGCAACTCGAACTCGATGAAATTTCCAACTAGCTTTGGATGGAAAGGGAAGGCAAAACAACTGATGGAAACTCTTATATCGTCGGTTGATTATTGTTTTGTCGTAAACGACATTTTTGTTTTTTTTTCGAGTTGATTTTGTGTCTACAGGTTTTTGTGCGTTCTCTTTCCGAATCTGTTGTCAGATTTTTGATATATCTTACCGTTACTGTGATGTTTACTCTAATTACTAAACATTGCTAGTTGGTAATAGTGATATAGTTGTGAATTAGAGTTGTGTAGTTCAGGAACTATCTAGTTCACTTAGGGTGGCCAGTCAACACCCTCACGAACAAAATGCACATGTTCGATACGGGGAGTATGTACGTGATGGTTATGTCCGGGCACCTTAAATGAACGAATTCGAGAACTAGTACACGAGTTCGACACAAGTCTATTGTGAATATTGGTATCTTCGTTTCAAACAATTGGGGTCTACGACAAAACAATAAAAATCGACAATGATTCTTCTGACATGTCCTATTTTGATTCATATAACTATATCGATGTCAGGATTAAGTTCATACAGCTCGTGGTTCATGCGACGTCGACCAGACAGTATGAGAGTTACAAAACAGAGACTGACAAGCAGCGTTGCTGGTTTAGCTATTTTAGAGCATATTTAGCTTTTTTTTAAAAAAAGAGCTGGGGGCACTGGGACCTAACATAGAAAATTTCAAATTCTATATGTCTGAAGGTCCTTGGGAAATTGTAGATTTCATATTCACAGACACTCCTTAAGGACTATCGACTTGCATAAGTTTGATTCGTCGAGAATTCTTCGTTTGGTCACAGTGGCCGAAAAACTGTTTTCGTAAATGAAATACAAAATGAAGATTTTTCAGTTTTGAAGGGCTTTTGAAATATGTGGGTGGCATATTCTGAAAGTATGTGTCAAGCACTACACAACTGTATATATTTGGTTCTTGAAGAATTCTTCGTTTGACCACGGTGTGCTAAAATCTTGCACAAGAAACTCACATAGAAAATTCCAAATCCTGAATTTCTGAAGGACCTTGGGAAATTTCGAAGTCACTCCTTTGGGATTTGGTTTCATATATGTATATTAGTTTGTGGAGAAAATATATTTATCTTGGAATGTGCTTTTTATTAATTACTGTATTTTAAATTTCTGCATCAAATTTTAAATTGAAAATATCAATAAATTGCTGATTAATCTTTATAATAAAGAGCAACAGAGCTCTGCTACGTAAATTGGTTTGTGTCTTTGCTATTTTAAATATGAATTTATCTTCACGCACATGCCTTATCTACCAAGTGTTTACTTCGCCCGAAACAACACCTGTTTACAACCTCAATGCACCGTTTGATTTCTAGGCTTACGTTATTGGTTTTATTCTCGGCAGATTCGAGGTAAATAAAGTCATGAACTACTTCGAAATTATATCATCATCTTTCACTCTTTCCACCAATCGGGAGGATGTTCTACCGTCGAAAGCATTAATTTTGTCTTCCCCTTGTTTATTTCTAAGCCAACTTTTGCTCATTCCTTTTCAATTCTCGAGAATACTGCAGGGACTCGCCGGTTTCGGCCGATGACTGGATCATAGGGTTTTTCTTTTCAAAGCATTGGTATCCTCGAGATAAAAGCCTCGATATATGACACTTAAAGTTGCGACTGTAAATAACGAAGATATAACGAAAAATTTAAAAAGGTGACCCCTACGTTTTTTGAGGTACGGTCTAATGTACATGCATGCAGGTTTAATTAAATTTGAATGCAGATTCAAAAAAAAACAATTAGTGTTCAAACTCACGGGCTAGGTGTTAACACCTTTTTATTACACGGCACCTGTTCGATTTCTACGAACACATTAGTAAATGTTACATTGGAAAATAAAAAAAGAATAGTTTTTGTGGTGAAGGGTCTTTCTCTATTCCACTTTCTTTTTTCTTACATCTGCTTTAATAAATATCAATAAAATAAATAATGCAATATTTAGCTCACTGAAATAATTGTTTTTGTTTCGTCATAAACAGAGCGACGACAAAAAGTATTGAATAGTATAGACAACTTATTGCACTCTTTTTCCGATTTCATGTAGAGTCGGAGTAAAAGAGCATAAACGAGCCGTATTCTCTTTATAGAATATTTCCATATAAATGCACCATTTCGACAATGTTATTACATAAAACAACACAAATAGCATAAATGTTTCAAAAGGCATCAATGTTTATATTCTATACTATTCTATTCAATGCTCTTTGGCGACGACGACCTGTTTGTTTGTTCGCTGCCGCTACATCAATAGCATCATACTTATTTTCAGGCAGACTATTGTTGTACAACAAGCACGTAGGTGATGCTAACGCTGTGTGTTATTTGCATGTGTTCAATTTGGTAGACTGCCCTACCCTTGCCTATAGATGTTAACACATCAAAAAAATTAACGGACCACGCTTATGATTTTACGCGCCTCTGATGGTAAGAAACGCATTTATTGGCGTTCTAGGGTTAACACAAAATCCAACAAGACGGAAACTCTGAATGCAAATATACATAGCAATTTCCAATTTACATTTTTATAGATGTTTGGACATTAGTTGTATTAATGCCATTTTAAAATATCAAAAAGAAATCAAATTCGATTCATGAATATTTACGCAATATACCACCATAAAGACTCGTACAGAGCTGTCAACAAATCAAAAACAAAACTAAAATACAAACAATTTGCGAAATGTTTAGAGGCTTTGAATTGTGGCCAGAGCTACTCAATGAACCACATAAGCATTTTTAATATATCGCCAAATATAAACACAAAAAACTATGAAGAATACGGTTCGGATACTGTAGCAAGCCCACCACCATCAAGTGGAATACTCGTACTAACCGTACGAGCTAGTGCGACTAACGGAAAACATAAACAAATGAGTATTGACCGTCACCGGACAGCGAAAGAAAAATATAGCGCCAACGAACGAAACATATCGTTGATGGAAGAACTACTACTCTCTATCACCTCATTTGCTTGATAGGGATGGGGTGGAGTGGGGTTTCGCTCTCTTGGCCAACATACAACTGGTTGGCCGCAATCAAGAAAAGCAACCGATTAATGGTATGTTTGGCATTTACCTTATAATAAAAGTCAACCATTGGCAAAGAGTTGATTTGTTTACATATGAGTTTTGTTTTAATTTGCTGGTTACAGGTACATTTTTGCAGTAATACTGTGTTGTCAATATAAAGCTAAAGGCAATTTAAATTTCGGCGGCTTTATGTAAAATTATCAGTGGTTTTGTACATACACACAAAGAGATTCGTTGTCACAACTATATTTACAGACAACTAAAATTTGGCGTTTCCTTGTACTATCACATTATTCAGTTATGATTACCAATAATTTTGTTTCGTATCACCAAATGTTGTGCATATCAATTGATTGCAATTCAGTTTTGGTTGCAAGAACTGAAATATTTCGTTGAACCACAGAAACAAGAAATAAATGTGATCTGTCAATCGAGATCCTGTAGTGGTGAATATTCTATTTGTTGGATCAACGAAAAATGTAAAAACTAATTCGGTTGTACCTAATAATATATTGGTATGCTCAACTAAGTACCTGCATTTAATGGCTGTCACTACCATTTGTTGAAGCCATATACCATTTTGAATTTTATAGACAAAAAAGTAACAAAAAATTCTTTTATTAAAATTTAAATATATACAAAATTATTATTATTTGGAATCAGGGTTGTAACCAGGGTTTGGGTTGCAGTGAAGATCGCCTCCTCGCGGTGCATCCTGGGTAACTCTAAATGATCTTCTTCCTCTGTGGCACGGACTCTGCTACGAACCTAGTTCACGATTTTCGTAACTATTTGATTTTCTGCCCTCGAGCTGACGTCCTGTGCTCTGGAACCTGAGTAGGCAGAGGTGACACTCTGTCGAAATGGCTCGTGGCTAAGGTAACGTTCGTCTCCGCCTCCTTAAAATCTGGCAAGTCTTGTAATACTTTCGAAATCCGTCACCGTTAAGTTGGTGGTAATGGTGAGGTTGAAATGACTCCCTCTTTGGTTCGGCCTGGCTCTGAACACTCTGTCGCATAAGGCGGAGTGTCAACCCTCGCGTGGAACTCCCTGCTTCATAGACGACCACGGGCCCCTCTTTTTGAACACATTGCATTTTTACGGACGTAGATAGCGGCTACAAGTTGTTGCACAAACAACATGAACAAAAATATTAAAAACTCTTCGGCCGTAGGAAAACCTGCGAACAACGTGGGCGGTGGTCAACCCTCCCCAACTACGGGGAAACTAAAAAATCTCTGCCACTCCCGAAAGCGGAGAGCTGATCTTCGACTGGCCACTAGATTGGTTAGTCAACTCTCCGCACGGCCAGTCGCCGCATTCACTCCAGCACAGGTAAACACCTTGGAGTGGGCTAAGGGCGTTTGTGTGGGGTCCAAGTCTGTAGGGACAAAGCTTCCACTGGCTGTTACTAAAAGACAGCGTTCAGTGGAGGAGGATACAAAACCTGGTCCCTCATCTAAGAGGCGTAAAAGCAACACAGTGCTCGGCAGGTCCTTTAGTGATGTCGCGAAGAACAGCCTAATTAGGCTGGACGTGTCTCCAAGGATAAATGACGCCTCGTAGAAGGAGCCCATCGTCAACGACAACCCTGGTCCTGTGCCAATCTGCGAAGACGCGGGATGGTTCCAGGGAAGTATTAAACTTATCAGCTGCTCTGATGAACGAGCAGTGCGATTGTATAAGTCCGCCATGAGTCGGGTAGGTGAGGTTTGGCCGGGGGCCATACTCAAAGCACATACCTTGGGTAGCCCATCCCCATTTTTGATCGAAAATATGAAGAAATGTCTATATCTCGGCAACGGAGCGACGAATCCAAAAAATATCTAAATTTTTCTGAGATCCTAAGGGATTTTCATAGTGGTCCAATTCGCATTCAATTTTTCTTTTTTTAAAAATCAGCAAAATGAGAACGTCGCTAAAAGAAAAAATGGCTATAACTCGGAAACGGTGCATCCAATCGCAAAAAATAATAAATTTGTTACCTTCATAGGAGGCTGTAACTAATGGACGTATTTAATACGGCATCAATTTTGTTTAAAACAAATCGCTAAAACTAAAATATTTTAAAATAAAATCGCTAAAACGCATTTACGTCTATATTTCGGAAAAGGAACGTTCAATCGAGAAATAACCAATTTTTCCCGGTTTCAAGGTTTTTCATAAAAAGGTCCAATTCGTATAGACGATTTTTTTTTAAATTGCTAAAATAACAAAATCACTACAATAAAAAAATGGCTATAACTCGGAAACGGTGCGTCCAATCACAAAAATATTTAATTTTTTACCTCCACGGAAAGATGTAATCAATGGTTGTCTTCAATATGCCATCACTTTTTTTAAACAAATCGCTAAAACTAAAAATTTTCGAATAAAAAATCGTTAAAACGTCATTATGTCTATATTCGGAAACAGAGCGTTCTATCGAAAAATAACTAATTTTTCCGAATTTTTAAGGGTGTTTCATAAAGTGAAAAATTTTTCCCATAACCTCATTTTTGTGATAACATCTATTTCCGCGACCCCATTCCCATCGTTTAAAAAATTTAGAAATTCTTTTAGATCACAAACTTTAATATTCCACTTCAAAAGTTGTAAAAATTTTTTTTGTGAAACCCCCTAATGTACATACGTACACTGTGTTATGTTCGTAAACATACGAGTAGCAAGACTTCGTATTTTAAGACAACTATTCGCTGCCGCTACATCAATACCATCATACTTATTTTCAGGCAGTGGCTATTGTTGTACAACAACCATATATTATTTTCAATGCAAACTCTGCACAACTTCGACGTAGGTAACGCTGTGTGCTAACGCTGTGTGTTGTTTGCATGTGTTGCCTTTGTTAGATTACAGATGTTAATACATCAAAAATCGCTTATATTCTTATATTCACGAATTCCTTCACAATTGTTACAAAATAACAATGGTTTCCCATTACAGCTCATGAAGGGATTGGGGAGAGCTTCTAATTGTTACCATTAAACAAAAAATACCTTTAAATACGTTGGTTTTTTCGACGTCTGATTGAATTTTCGTGGATTTCACAATGAAATAACGTTTAATATCCAAAACATATTGGATGATAACACGTTTTAAGATAGATACTTCGCTTTTTCACTTTGAAATGGATTTAAACTGTCAGAAACTGATATTTTTGCTTAGTTCTGCATTTAAATAATCTGCCAGAGTAATTCGAACTGGAATTCATGAAAAACAAGCAAATAAACCACTTTTACAAAAAGTTTCGCTTACAACGTTATTGCGAGAAGACTTCAAATAGTTTAAAAAAGTTACTCTCTGATAAGGATTTTCGAAAATTTTATATTTTCTTGACATTCATATTGATATGATATTTTTGACATTAATATAATACTTTAAGCTATAGTTATTTTTGGTTATCTTGAAAAACTTAAATATTAATCGATATATTGATAATTTCTTTATTTACTTACACAAGAAATTGGCTATTTTTCATATGAACTATTGCCTATAATTTTGGCTCACTTTTCATATTTCACATGGGTGATTTTTGATTAATTTTTGGGCTAGATTCTAATTTTCTTTTTGGGGCATTTTTTTGAATTTGGGATTTTCATATTTTTTTTGGGTACTTTTCCATGCCGCCAAAATTTGTTGATGCAAACAAAAAATATAACATTTTAGAAATATTTTGGAAAAATTTCGTAAAATTATGCTAAAAAGCATTTGGCTTCATGTTTCAAGAAATTATGCTGAAACTAAAAGAATTATGCCAAAAAAGCATTAATTAGGGTAAACTCGCAACACTGGTGGGTACCAAAATAAGATTGTGTATTTTATCGAATGTTTCTCGCCGTGGTAGATAGTGTTGGATAATATTTTGTGTAGTGAAGAAATATTTGTGTTTAAACTGTACCAAATCAAATATAAATATTTTGACAATATAAATTATTGGTAGGTAAAATACCGATGAACATCCCGGTTGACCGAGTCTTTCAAACTTCTTAGACTATGAGTGCACGACCATAATAAATCGCTGACGACATATCAGTGACAGTCCGTGGCAATCGTCCACAAAATTTCATACCAGGAACCAACAAGTCACACACAATCAAATGAGCAACACTTCGATTATTGCGTCATTGACGACCCTGTGTGCGACATATTGGGAATCATATCAACAACGACATTCCTGCTGAAATTATCGTTTACATAATCACCAACGGCAATGTGGGCGACAGCATGGCAATCCTATCTTTGACGACCAACTGATTGGCGCAATATCCCATCATATCGGAATAGAGAGTACAATTAGTTTAAAATTGCATCCGTAAATGTAAACATACGTTTTATTTTGAAATATTAACATGAAATTAAAAATAACCTAGCTACGACGGTCATGATCAACTGATGAGTTTAATTACCATTTGTTTTCTTCTCTTAGTTGTAGAAGTTGTTGTGTCCCATTAGTTTTTGCTCATATTCTGTCCCGCTTGTTATTTTTCCGCACATTTCTTTTGACGGCAACGTCAAATTATTTCTGATGGATTACAACCTAAAGAGATTACCGCTCACCATGTCGTCAATAGTGTGCGACGGTATTTTTCACCAAACGAGCAAAATATTTTGTCACGCAGCTGGTCATTAACGAAAATGTCCACTACAGGTTCATCAAAGACAGTTTAAGCGACAAGAGCCATGAGTGACAAAAATTAAAATGTCTAACAGAAATCGTTGACAACTATTTCGTCTAGAACTATTTTGCCAACTAGGACACTATGAATATCTATGTGCGTTTGTGATTGATATTTTAGTTATACACTCAACAATCATCTATTTTGAATGGATAAATATGCGCAATATAAATACTCAATATGAGCGTGTGCTAATAGGTATCAAAGTACAGGGTGGAGCGCTTATTTGGGAATGAAATAAAAAAAATTATGAACCTTAGAAAAAATTATTTTATATTTTAATTATATTGAACAGTAAGGGAATTTTTAAATTACATGATTTTATGTTGTCGACCTTCGCTATCCACACACTTCAGCGTACGTTTTCTGAAGTTTTCGTGAACTCTAACAAGCATCTCGACTGGTATTCTGCCAATTTCAGCCTCAATATTGTTAATTAGGTCTTCCAAGGTGTTGCGACGGTTGATATACACCTTCGACTTCAGGTAACCCCAAAGGAAAAAATCGCATGGGGCTAAGTCTGGTGAGCGTGCCGGCCAGTTCACATCACCCCTCAAAGAACAATTCATGGTAACCCTCGCTGTGTGTGCAGTGGCACCATCCTGTTGGAACCATGTATTATCCTCTAAAAAAATCCTGTATCATAGTCAAGTACCGTTCGGAGTTCACAGTTACGGCAAGGCAGGAAGTTATCTGATGAAGTTCTCTGGGGTTTGTTTCACTTCAGTGCCGCATATTTTGTTTGTTTATACACTCGCTCTTACACACACGCTGCACTACAATGATCGAGTGCGCATTTGAAAAATAGGCTTCAACAAAAACTGAGGTCACGTGTCCAATGCATGATGGCAACTGAAAGGCAGACGAATACAAATCTCCCGTCAGCCACTATAAGCCACGCACACTCTCTTCGACAAACAGTACCGAAACAGACTACAGTACAAAAACGCAAATTACCTCGCTCCACGCTGTACAATGGTGGAAAAAAAATTTATTGTGGTAAGAAAAATTTAAATTTTTGCTGTGCCAATCGGTATCTTTTTTGACAATAGTAAATTTTCGCAGCTTCATCATAAGAAAAAGTCTTAAGACGCAATTGAAATATAATTTTGCGCAATGAATATTTTTCAAAAATATTGGACATGTTTTTTTACCAATTATTATGCGATTGCGTTTTTTACAATCCATGAATATTTTCATTCTGCAAAATTTCTTCCAAATTGCTCGAAATTTTCATTCAAATTCCTACCAAATTTCTTTGTCTTTCTTTGTTTTGTTTTATATAGTCGACATAAAAATTGGCGGCGGCGCCGGACAAAAATTTCGAACGGCGTTGGATTAAAACGATGATTAAAAAGAATTTTAGAAACAAAACTATGTTATTACAAAATATAAACATGTATGTAAATGCTAAAAAACTGACAAATATATTTATTAAAATTGATTGAGTCATCGTAATCCAAAGTAGTATCTAAAAAACTTCGGCGGCGCCTCACCGCAATAAAAATATTGGCGACGACGGCAGTTCGGTTTATCTTTACACAGCTTGTTTGTCCGCTGGGATGTTTTTGTTAAACGTCAAAAATTTCCATCCAGTTGTCAAAAATTTACTTAGCCCCATGACAGTCACCACTCAAATGTCATATTTTTATTAACCTGTGCTGCACTTTGATACCGACTGGCACAGGCTCTATGACGAAAATAAGAAAAATATAAACTAAATGACACACAAATATCAAGTTATTCTCGTGTTTTGTCAATTTGACCAATACCCTGCAGTTTTAAAAGTAGCTAGTGGCGCTATGTAGTCAGTTATTTCGTTAGCGAAAATCCTGACTAGCTACTTGAGTGGCTACAGGTAATGCTAGAGTTCGCCTTTTGATTATTGTAAGTATGAAAACAAGTGAAAAAACCAATGTACTGAACCGTTATCCCGTTATGATTTGTTGGTTGCTTGGTTATTGTTTGTGTGTTGGCGTCAGTTGCTATTAAACGTTAAAGTATCATCGTGACCGCCTACGTGGGTTAGAAGTATAAAAAAGTTAATTTTAATATTTAGAACGGTAAAATGATAAGTAAAAGACAAATGAAACGTTTCATAAAGAATGAAAAGGAACAAATTGTGCAAAAGTTTGAAAATGTAGAAAAAGAATGTGGTGAAGATAATGTGGTGAAGATAATGAAAAAGATTTATTCATAATATTAATTCATTATGGTCCGGCGAATTCATCAAGTAGATTGTACTAATCAAGTAGTTAGTACAATGTTGTTCGATATTTCGTCAATTCCATGGAACTAGCGATCTGCATGGTACATGGTAGTGTAGAGTGTAGCCACTGACTACCGTCAATGACATCTCCATGTTAAATTCGTCAGTGTAAAGCAGTAGTAACCAGTCCATAGCATCGCGAGGCAGACAATAATCCTATTTTTCACACACACACGATCGGTTTTGCCTACCACTGGTGTAAAGCATTGCTGGTAGTCTGGCGGGTAGTTAATGGTAATTATTGGTAGTTAGGGAAATAACTAAAAATTCGTTGGCTACGTCGACTGCAGGGTACATACTTATATTAGTAGCGAAATCTGTATGTTTTTGTGTGTATCGCTGTAGACTCCAATCAGTAAAATGCAACCATGTAAAACTGATTGTCAAATTTGTACACTCTGTCAAATTATTGAGTAGACCTGAGGCTAGTGAAAAATTTGGCAAGTAAACTCACCACGCAAATGTCAAAATTTTACTCTGAAAAATTTTGTTGAGCTATAAGACACAGAGCATAACTTGCTAAATTTATAAAAAAAAACAATACCTCTTTGACCTTTTTTAAACTCTACATACAGTTTCGTATTGGTAATATCGCTAAATTGGCACCACTTTACATGAAACAGGGGCTGAATGAAATGTATAAAAAAAGGTTGGCTTCAAAACAATGTTGAGCACAATGTGTGAACATTATGATATGTTAAATCAAAAGATGTGTATATGTGTCTTTATGCTAAAACTGAGATTGTTAAACTTAATATCAGCTCTTAATCAGAGCGAAAGTATCAACTGGGCTGGTTAGGTTTCTTTGTTATGCCCCCCAACTATACTCGTATCCCACATATCAATGGTGCTCAGTGCTGTCATTGGTTTAATCGCAGTTCAACTCTCGTAACAAACATATCATATCACATCAGCTTTTATTTAGTAAAGAAAAACATCGATGCGCATGCGCACGGTGCAAAAGACATAAAACATATACTCAATTCCAAGTCAAAAAAATGTAAATAAATTCGGCCTCGACGTTGATATTAGAAAATATAACCTGTGTACTCAGTACTGGTATTAGATCAATGAAAGGAATGAATGAATGTTATTTGTTTATCATCCGTGTTAAATTGTGCAAATAGTTACAGTCGAACGATGGTTTTTAATAGACGCATCTTTTGTCTTTCCTCGATCAATATCGTCATAGTAGTTTTATGCATATTTTTGCGAATTTCAAATGCAGCTAAATATTCGCGTAAAACTTATCCGGCGGCAGTGGATTTCTTTGAGCATGAATTTCCCAGTGTTGGAGTAGGTGCGTAAAATGTTAATGAACTGAAGTGTAATTTGTGTTAATTAAAAGAAAGACTACAAATATAATTAAAATCATACATAGACATACATAAATGCATACATAGTATATACATACTTCAGACAAGTTATATACATAATCCATAGATTTTTCCAAAGTGAAAAACAACTGTTCGAATTATAAAAATAAAGTGGAGATCTGTTAATAGTGGAATAATATCCCTCAGATGCTTCAAAAGTGATCAGAAATGTATTATCAGTTTGTGTAAAACTCGCGTCTACATTATAGTCCACAAAGACATTTGATCTGTCTGATAGTTTCACCTTATGTTATAAAATTGTGTCTTACATATGTTATAAATGGTGTAACAAATTAGAACGTGGGTTCGATCCATGCTCTGACCACCATACTTACATTTCTTTCGATGACGGTTACCTCGCTTGGTGACGTTCGAAACCGTTGTAAAGCTGTAGGTCGCAATCACTGAGTGTAAAAATAGTTGTGAAAATAGTTGTTGTTTTTTCGGTGTAAACAATTGCCATCTTATGGAAGTGTAAGACACCCTCATCTACATATTATTTTTTTAACTTGTGTGATGGCTAGAAAAATAATGACAAAAATACAATTTAAAATACAAGTGCATAAACCATAGCCGAATTTAGTACAGATGAAATAATTCTCTCATCTGACGTTTCTTTTCACCCTCTTGTTCATAGTTGTATGCATATGGGAGAAATTCGACGAAATTTAACTTATAGCAGGTGGAGTTACACGAATAGTTGACTTAAAATTTTTCATTTCGTTTTCGTATAGAACTGTGAAATTTAAATGTATTTTGCACTTTTTTGTTGACTTTTATCGCTGCTATACATTAGTATTGTATTTAACCGAAATATTTTTTCACAAAATCACGAAATGCGGTTGTTGTTCCTTTGTTGGACGTTGTGCACTATTGGTACTATCTGGTATTATTGAACCCATGCTTTCCACCATCCAGTGTTCACTTGCAACCATACCTATGACGTTTAATTTATTGAGAGAATTAATGTGTCTATACTAAATTCGTCTATGGCCTAAACTAGTCTAAATGAAATCTCTCAAAATAAAATATCACTTTGAACTCACTGAGCGAATTATAGGTTTGAATTTGGAATCATATTTGACTGTTTGTTTTGGTTTTAGATACACAGTGGATTCGGTTGGAATGGATTGATCACGTTCTGTAAAGGTTTCGTCAATAATTTAAATTCAAAGTTCGTTTTTCTATTGAAATGTACATTTTAGTACTGAATTTAAATTTAGAATTCGTTACAAAACACAATTTAAATTTAATCACGGAATTAATTTATAAATTTATTTAGAGAATTTTAAATTTAATTTCATTGGTCCATAAAAATTGTAAATGCATTAAAGAATTTCAAATCAAGGTAAAGCATTCGAATAGAATAAACTTAACATATTTTAAAAATATATCATAGATATAGTATAGATAGGATGGTTTAATCCAAGTAGAAATACTCGATGCATTTGATGTGTTAACATCTACAGTCACGGGTAGGACAATCTATCAAAGTGAACACATGCAAACAGCACACAGCGTTAGAATCACATACGTGGCTATTGTACAACAATAGTCTCTTCCTGAAAATAAGTATGATGGTATTGATGTAGGGGCAGTGAACACACAAGCAAGTCGTCGTCGCCAAAGGGTATTGAATAGTATAGAGAACTCGTGGAACGAATTGTATGGCTCAAAAGCACTGGCGACATCTGGTGAGTGATTCAAAACGAATTACTCTCTATTTGTCATAACTTGGCCCATTTATAATTTTGATGTGAAACATTGATGCCTTTTGAAACATTTATGCTTTTTGTATTGTTTTATGTAATACCATTGTCGAAATGATGCCTTTATACTAGATGTTATTGAAATATTCTACAAAGAGAATAAGAGTCGTTTATGCTCTGCTACCCAGACTCTCTACATGAGGGTGGAAAAAGAGTGCAATAAGTTCTCTGTACTATTCAATACTTTTTGTCGTCGCTCTGTTTATGAAATTATTTCAGTGAGCTAAATATTGCCTTTTATTCGGTTATATGCCACCATTCAAACAAGCAGATCATCGTCGCTCTCTTTATGATAAAACAAAAACAATTATTTCAGTGAGCTAAATATTGCTTTATTTATTTTAACAATATTACATCTAATGTTAAAGCAGATGTAAGAAAAAAGAAAGTGCAATAGCAAAAGAAACTTCAGCACAAAAACTATTCTCTTTTTTATTTTCCATTGTGTTCATAGAAATCGAACAGGTACCGTGTAACAAAAAGGTGTTAACACATCGCCCGTGAGTTCGAACACACATTGATTTTTTTTCTTCAATTGAGTAATTTGTTGCACTCGATACCCAAATCACGTATTTCACTTGGTATCGATACCTATTTTTTTCCAAATATTTATTGGCCTATTCAAAACCGTGAACCAAAATTCTCATAAGCTGTTTAGGTTGTTTATTTTGGATTTACTGTACAGGCTTAAATTTTATAGATTGTATTTTTGTAACACTTGTTCGTCCACTGTCTGTCATGTTTGGTTTGTAAGATATTTTTAGCAAAGTATATTCGTCTCTGTCTCTCTGCTACACTGTGTTTGTTAAAATCAGCTGTGTTCGAGAACATGATAATTTGTACAAATTTCTTACTTTTCTTCGTTTATTTTAAAAAGCTAGTACCGAGAGAGCAAGAGAGAGGTTATTTTGACAGATCGATGACAGAGAACTTACAAGTTTTTACTGGAGAAATTTTTGCCAGTATTGGCCAAATTTTAAGTGGGTAGTTAACTACCGGATTATTTAATCGTAATGCCAAGTTAATTAGAGGTTACCTTTGCATTTGGTATTTCAGTGGATAGTTAATGTAATCCGTGATATTGTTACCGATTGTGGCAACTCTTGCTTTCACATTCGAAAAAACAACTGTTTTGAGCGAAATACCAAAATAACAAAGAAAGTCATTTCAACAACAATTTACAGAAAACTATGTAGGTTTTCTTGCGATGAAAATGTTTTGCTCCCACCCCCCAGTTTTGTTCATTTGCTCCAAAAACTGGTGTGTGAAAAAATTTTTCCATTTTTTTTGAAATAAGGTAATAAAATAATTCGCGGTTGCGCACCCTCGAGTTTTTTGTATAAAACAGTACCTAGCTATGATAGATAATGTGTGTCAAATTGGCTGGAGGTTGGAGATCATTATATGTCTATCCGAAGTCATTAGTCCATTCAAGCCAAATACAGAGAAATTGAAAACGGTATTTTTGTGATTTTGGAATAGAGTTCAATTCAAAAATCTTTAAAAATTGTATTGCTGTATTTTTTAAAAATTTTATTGCTGTTACCTAGTACACTGCTTTAATAATCCGATTTGGGGTATGATATTCAAAATTTTAGAAAATACTTTTTCCATTTCTTTTAGAGGAAAATTTAAAATTCTTAATATGCTCCATTGTTTAAATATAATTAAAGGTCCAAAATTATGTTTAGGATTCATACTGTTACATTCTGAACTAACCGCAATTATTTCATTCAGCCACAAACATTAATAAGGGAGCGTTGCTCAGTGGTTTATGGAATCACAAATCAAGAGAGAGAGTGGCAAGGAGTCAAGGATTATTGCGATATATCATCACTGAAAGTCGCACAGTGGGGTATATTTCAGAAAAATTTAAAAGTTGTCTACTTTCTGACCTTTTTCGATTTCCTTAAAAACTAAAATTTTGGATTTTTTGACATATTTTGACATATGTAATTGTTCATAATACGTTCAAAAATTAAAGTTTTTTTACGTATTACAGATATTCACTTTTTTCGAGATTTAAAAATCGCAAAATGTTGATTTTTTTTCGAATTTCTTGAATTGTATCTTATTCAGTTTTAGAGATATTGCACTCAATTTTTCTTTAATAAAAACATTGATATGCCAGCTAAGGTTTGTTCATACCTAGTTCAGTTCGTTGTACTAAATATTTCAAAGAAACATCGTTTTTGAAAAAAAATTTGAAACTCGACCAACATAACTTCTTTGCTTCAAAAGCCTTCAGTGAATAAGATACACAGTTGGAAAGGCTGATCTGTTTCCAATTTCCCGGGGTAACTTGAAAGGTAGTGCTAATTTAATGAAAAACATCTGATTTTTTTTGTGCCTAAACGTAAATAACTCTTTTTTTCTAAACAACTTTAAAAAAGTAGGTATATTATATATATTTATACTAACTCCCATTGTTTATATTAATTCAAAATTCGAAAAAAATTAATATGTATTTGTAATACTTATACAAAAAAATTTTAATTTACGAACACATTACGAACCATTATGTAAAAATATGTTAAAAAAAATACAAGAAGAATTTTGAAGAATTCCTTGAATTTTGAACGGTTTGCTACCTATGGAGCTGAACAGGAAAAAAAGGTTAAAAAACTAATTTTTTAAAGTTTTTTTTTGCGATTTTGACCTTGAAGATAAATTTTTTTGATTTTATATGTTAACAATTTTTGTTCTTTAGGACAGAGCTACAACTTTCCCTCAGAGAGTAAATGAAAGTTCCGAATGATTTGCAAGATATGAGCCTGACAAAATGATCACCCTTTTTGCAAGAATGACACCGAGTCCCCAAATCTTTGGGGGCCCATAAAAAAAGTCCATGACTTTGGGCAAAACTGGGAGACACGCGTCTTTTTTTTTTTGTTGTCTTTTATCACGTAGTGGTGTCCGTATATGGTTATATTTCCATGACTTAAAAAACTACACATGTGGCTGCCGTAGCGGATACGCATCAACTCCGAGGCGACCAATTGACATCGCCAAGACGGCTAATAACATGACATGGTGCGCCATCCTACTGAAACCAGAGATTATCCAAGTTCATGTCTTCAATTTCAGTCCATAACCATGACTCTGTAGCGCTCGACGTTGTCTGAAATTACATTTCCAGTAGCATTTTCGAAAACAAAAATGTCAATGATGCCACCACTGCAAAATCCACACTAAGCTCAAATTCTCGCCGGTACGCAAAGTACGGCGACAATGACAGTGACTGACTGACACAAAAAGTGTGTTTTTTTTACCCCGCTAAAGTTAATTATAGCTTAATTTGTACGGGACAGCTAAGCGATATTAAGTGGCATTTCAATTTCCCACTTAAATTCCGACTTGAGCAGCGACATTAGTGGTCTTCATGAAAGCTCGAAGGAACCTCGTAAACTCGAAAACATCGTAAACTTGCACAGCAAACGTCAAAACAATCAAATTTGCCATACAAAGCGACTTGCTCAAAAGTGGAAAGTTTTCGAGGCAAATTTGCTGCGCAAACGTGGGATGGAGAAACGTGTAAACTTTTGACATTTCGTTGTCTTCTGACTAGGATGGATAAATAAGATGATAGCACTAGAACAGTAGAAAAAGTACACATACATAATACATGCAATTGCTACTGCTACCACCTTATGTATCCATCTTGGTCAGCTGATATGGTTTTGAGCACAACTACGCTGAGCAACTTTACCCGGTGCCTCATGCAACGGTGTGAGGGAAACTTGCGCTGAGCAAAAGTTCTCGGCTTTCACGTTTGCATGAATGCCGCTAATGTGTCCACATGTTCAATTTCAAGAAATGGCAACAAAAAGTTATCTTAGATACATTTTGTTATCATTTCTTGTGAATGAAAATGTTATCAAGGAGAGACGCAAAAGCAGACATTTTCAAAATGGCTTATATATTTTAAGTTCATTAAACTTATTTTATTATTTAATGGAAGACTACATATTTTATTTAATGGAAGACTACTTGTACTTAGATAGATAGATTTTCATTTGCGATTGAAAACAAAATTGGAAATAAAATGTTCATAACAACGCGCGGTAAATGTTATACATACTGAACATGGTGGAATTATCTATCAGGTATAGTCGTTTAAACAGGTTATGTAAAGTTTTCCACGTCATTTTTCGTTTCACTTGTCAAAATCATATGGATTTGTGTAGAGTTTGACAACTGAAACGAATGAATGAAAATATGTCTGTTGTTGCTGCTTACAATTAAAACAACATGTACTATTTGTTGGCACTATGTTGGCACGTGTTGCCATATCGAATCTTTTTTCACCCATTACAGCAAATGTTGCTACATTTCGTAGTATTATCTGTGGATCGTTTTATTTGGAAAGTCGTAAGTGGCGATAGCTTAATGGAATAAAATAACCAGCCTTAAAAATGTATCATTGTCAAAGTAACATATGGTTTAAAATGATACTTGTATTTGGACCACCTGTTATTGAGATTTTTAATTTTCATTTGAATCTAAAGCAAAATCATCAAGAATGACCACTATTTTTTACCATTACAATTCCAACAAATTTTGCATTTCCGTTTGAGAATGTAAATCAGTGAGCCCATACACATATTATAACATGTGGACATATCATAGACTAATACTTGTAGTAGACCTAACAGTTATCTCACCAAATTTATGACATTTGGCCTGGTGTAATATTTACGTTCGATGTTGAAAAGAATTGCTTTACTAATACCAGATAGAGGCAATGGTTCAAAGCAACGAACAAAATAACAACAACGCCATTTCGTTTTGTGTGTTAAAATTATTGTGTTAAATACATCACAAATGTATGCTAACAATACCAGTCAATAAAAAAGTGTAAAACACATTAAAATTTAAGTATTGCAGCAAAACGACATGAAAAATTAAAGCCAGAAGTTATTGTAATTCCACCTGGTGTATGTCACTTTTCGTCAAACATCTCTCTATCGCACCGACCGCATCACGAAGAGTGTGAAAGGAAACGTCAGATGAGCCAAATATTCTCTCTAGTATGTTTTACTCTATGGGACATATAACATAGCATATGGAATCCGGTACCAATTCGCAAACTAGGATACTCATTTTCACACTTGCCTTCTACTCGAAAGTCTGCTAGCACGTCCTCTCATACTGATTGCTAAAAGGTCCAATATACAATACATTCGCGATTTATTTGCTGGCGTACTTGCCGATCTTGCATGGATATTTTAGTTAATTCAAGTGAGTGCTCTTTTCAGGTCAGTTGAGTGGAATTAACCAGTTCATCGATTTAGTTTAATAGTTCATTAAGCATTTCACTTTAACAGTTGTGAACTATTTACAAAGCTCATTTCAGTTCAATTGGTCGAATTTGTGCAACATGTGTGAACAACACCTTTATATTCTGCAATCTGAGTGAGTTATAGCGAAAATTATCCAATTTTTTAACGTTTGTTAAATGTTTAGACATTATTTCTGTCAATGACATAGGTCGCGTCATAAAGTTGACTATATCTCCAATCTGAAATGGAATCAGCATATATCTGTACCGGTGATGTTATGTGCTCCCATGGGGCTAATTTGGAATATATAGTTAGTCCATTCACTTTTATCAGGAGTGTCCAATAATGGCACTCGAAATAATTATTTCTGTCAATGACATGGGTCGCTTCATAAAGTTGACTATATCTCCGATCTGAAATGGAATCAGCATATATTTGTAATGGAGATGTTATGTGCTCCCATGGGGCTAATTTAGAGTACGTAGTTAGTCCATTCACTTTTGTCAGTAGTACCCAGTATTAGCACTCGAAGTCATTATTATTGTCAATGACATGGGCCACTTCATAAGTTGGGCTATATCTCCGATCTCAGGAATCAGGATATATAGGCTGCGCTGTTTATGCGCTTCTACGGTGTTAGGCGGCTAGACATTAGAAGTTCATTCACCTTTGTCGTGAGTGACCCAGGTTAGACAAAAAAACAGGAAGAAAAAATATTTGTTTATATATAAAGCTAATTATATGCTATATTCATCAGAAATGGCTTAAAAACCGCTTATTGGCTCTTTTTCCTGCACAAAATGTCTTTATTTTTGACAAAAAATGAGATTTCAGAAATTTTGTATAAGTGGTTTGTGTCTTGGATAAATAAATTTATCGGATAAATTTATCTTCACACCCCTACATTCGGCGAACAATTGGCTGGTAGTCACAACCATAGATTAGTTGATATATAGATTTGTTAGCCGTCTCATCTGGCGTTTCTCTTTGCGCTTCTTCAATGAGGAAACGAACTTCTGTCAGCAACGTCGAACAAAATCCCCCATTTTTAGTTTCGTGCATTCACGATGTTAATATATTTACATATTTGGAACAGTCACAGCAACAATTTCACCTGTGTTTGTCAAACCTCAGCGACAGAATTCTTCTCTTGACGTTCAAACACAAGTTCGCTACCCTTCAATCATTAAACCGATGAGCGAATTGACAAATCTATGTATAAATTAATCTACGAGTATAACCCAAAAGTCTGAAATATTTTAATTTTCTGTACGATAACGAATTCAAATTCAGAAAATTTAGTACTATTTTTTTCTTTTTCTTAAATTCCTCATTTTTAATTTTACCTTTTCTATTTCAGAGGAGTACGACCCATTTGGACCAAATATCAACGAAGCCGAATTGCTAGACGATGGCATTGATCCCGAAACAAAACCTCTTCTATTTCAAGGAGATATAGCCATCGACCCATTCACTTATATATCCCTACGTTTGGGCGTTAATCCCATGAAATATCCTAAACGTCTTTGGCCTAACGGTACAATACCATTTGAAATTAGCTATTTGTACGAAAATAAAGAGCGCAAATCTATAGAACAAGTTTTGAAAACATTTAATGCATTGACGTGTATAAAATTCGTACCGTACAATGGCGATGATGATGATTACCTACTTATAACACCGCCAGAGGAAGGTCCACAGGGTTGTTGGTCCTATGTAGGTAGAAAGGGTGGCGAACAAGTCGTCTCCTTGCAACGGCCCGATGAGACGAGTGCCCATTGTTTCAGTAGTGAAGGCCGTATAATGCATGAACTCATGCATGCTATTGGCATATATCATGAGCAATCGCGAGCTGATCGTGACAATTACGTAAAGATACATTGGGATAACATTGTACCAAAATTTCGTAAAAATTTCAAGCTAATATCTAAAAAACGTGGCAAATATGCGTTCGACTATGATTATAATTCCGTAATGCATTATGGCGAATTTTATTTTAGTAAAAAAAAGGGAAGGAAACCCTCAATTACGCCACTGCAACCGGGTGTGAGAATTGGCCAAAGGAAGACTATGAGTAAAACGGATTGTCTGAAAATCAACGATTTGTATGGATGCCTAAAGGGGCGCCACGCGAAAATGTATCGAAGCTTTTGTCATTTATTAGGTTTATAACTAAATATCGATATTTATGTAGTTACGAGCATATGTATTTATGCAACTAATTTGAATAATTATTAACTTATTGTAGCACTTCGTTTCATTGTTTTCGATATTTTAACAAAAAAAATTGGATGACGAATAACAATTGCTGTGAATCATATTGATTTTATTGTTACATGTATAAGTATATAAAGAGTGAAATATTTGTCTATAAAATTATTAGTACAAAATTAGAGAATACGATACATACGATTTGGGGGAAAAACATTGTAGAATGTATTAAATGCAAAATAAACCTGAATATATTATAAAATCAACAAAAATTACTATCCAATCTTTTTATTTGTCAGTTACAATTAAAAATTGCAAAATTGTTCCGTTGTAGAAAAATAATATCAGGACCCCATCAAAAACTATCCACTGTGGTTGTATTTTATATATTGACAATTTTTGTTCTTTATGACAAGAGCTACAACTTTCCCTCAGAGAGTAAATCAAAATTCCGAACGAATTGCAAGATATGAGCCTGACAAAATTATCACTTTTTTGCAAAAATGACACCGATGCTCCAAATCTTTGGGGGCCCATAAAAAAGTGCATGACTTTGGGCAATACTGGAAGACACTGGTCGTTTTTTTGCTAATATTTCAATGACTTAAAAAATTAAAAAATTACACACAGTGAAATTAGACAATTTTCGGGAAATTTGTCAATTTGCGGCTACCTAAGCGCTACCTAAACGGTGTTAAGAATCATTCCTAGGAAGTTCATATGTTCTAGAAAGTTGTTTATTGAGATCTTAGGTACATTTCTGTGGTTGTTACTCCAAAGATATTTCGCACGAAAACAATTGTTTCATAATTCTTTAGGACCGGAATTTTGACATTTTGATAAGTTTAACAACTAAAAGCAACACGACATGCGTTAAAAATAAAATGGAGCGCGTAGACGAATTATAAATGAAATATTTGCAAAGTAAATCAAAGATATGTGGTAACTCTCCGCAGGAAAATTTTCCGTTTAGAGATAGATGACAAAATTTCTTACGAAAATTTCGCAAGAACTGAATACGGGGCTATATCAAGCAATAATATTGCGCAGCATTTGCACATGTTTACTTCTTTGCTTATTACCTCAAATGAAAAACTGCACAATTTACTTGTATAGTGTGTGTCGCAAGTTTTGTTTTCTCACTTAAAGCAGCTATGGTATAGAGAAGAAAATGTACTTATGGATTGGAATGCCAACAAAGAAAACGAGTGAAGCGCGTCGTTTCTCTTCTCTCTCTCTCTCTCTTACTCTCTTCGTTGAATATTTCAATACACGAGCAGTTTTCTGATGATGTTACTGTATCTAACTATAGAAATTCCAAGCATATTTAAATAAAATTACATAAAGTATGTAAATATGGAAGTAATCAAGTTATGACGCTGGAAAGAAATGCGTTTGAGTGAATCGCGTCGACTTTTTTGGTTCGCTTCTACTAGGGTTGCCAAATTGCACCGGTTTTTTCTGCTCTACTTGTACATCCTTTGTGTTACTCAGTACCAGACTTGCACAGTTAATTTGTGTAGTGTATGGCCTGCATTACGAAATGTTCACAAAGAGCTGAGTACCAAGCAAATGAAAAGTGAGCGAAATTTTCGGTTCATGAAATTTTCGTTATTTTTTATACACGTGTTTCTTGTGGCAACGAAAATTTCATAAAAACTGAATACCGGGCTTAAAACTGCAGTTACACCTACCAAGATTATCGCTTTTTCGGGATTATAAATGTTATACTCCATACGAAAAACCCTCGATAATCCCGAAAATGCGATAATCTTGGTAGATGTAAATGCCGCTTTACTGTATAAATATGAGATAAATAGGTTTGTGTCTTTTCTAATGCCCCTAAACAATGTTGGTTACGTTTCCAATATTCTCTGCCTCGATCCAAAAACGATGTACCAAAGTAGACTGTGAAAATTTCTCTGCACTCAAATGCCAACAAACAAAACGTGTGAAGCGTTAATCATTCTCTGTTCTGAAATCTTACTCTATTCATTGAATATTTCAATACACGAGCAGTTTGTTGATAGTGTTATTGTATATAAGTATTCAAATTCCAACCCTGTTGAAGTAAAATTACAACAAAAAGTATGAAATAATCAAGATATGACACGAGAGAGAATGGCGTTTAAGTGAATTGTTACCCCTTTTTGGTTTTCTTCTGCGAGGGTTGCCAAATTGCGCACATCTTCTGATCGTCTACTTCTTGATAGTCTTTGTTCGATCAATGAATTGTTGATACATATTAGAGTGCATAATGCCACTTTTTCGAAGACCATGACTACCGGAATTCGAAGGTTAACACTGCTATCCCACGTTAACTCAGGAGATTACTCATACATACCCTCTTTTTTGAACTGGTGTATAATTTGATGCAACACTGTTAAACTAACACAAAAACTTCTCTTCACTCTTCACTCAAATGCCAACAAACAAAACGAGTGAAACCCTAGTACTTCTCTACTCTCTCTCTCTTACTCTCTTCATTGAATATTTCAATACACGAGCAGCTTTTTGATAGTGTTATTGTATATAACTATACAAATTCCAACCATGTTGAAGTGAAATTACATAAACTATGCAAAAAGTATTAAATAAGCAAGATATGACGCGAGAGAGAAATGCGTTTGAGTGAACTCGTAGCACTTTTTGCTTCTCTTTTACTAGGGTTGCCAAGTTACGCACATCTTCTGGTCGTCTAATTGTAAATCGTCTTTGACTAACAAAATAAGGCAACCATAATAACATACATACAAAAAATCATCTGGTCTGCAAGTCACCCACGTCATCAGAGAAGGAAGATATAAGTGCCTTGAAATTTTCGATTATATTTCTGCCTTAAGCACCGTATTCAGTTCTTGCAAAATTTTGTTATTTATATCGATAAGGAAAATTTTGTTACAGTGAGTTACCACATTTCTCTGATTTACCTTTCAAATATTTCATTAATAATTCATCTTTGCACTCCATTCTATTTTTAACGCATGTGGTATTACTTTTGTTTACCAAAATACTCGAAATGTCAAAACTCCGGTCCCAAATAATTATCATACAATTGTTTCCATAGTAAAAATACCAAGTAGTCGCAGTAGATACAACAACAATTGTGGGCAACAACAACAGGCATTTTGTTTTTCTTTAGGCTCTCCTCGTGTCAAAGTCAACACATACGTATACCAACAAATAAATGTAAACAGAAACAAAACCTTTGAATCTGACAGAAGTGGCCAACTAAACAACGAGAAACAATTGAAAACAGCTGTCTACCGAGTTTACCTTCTCATTCTACCATGATTGTTTCCGTACGAAATAACTGCGGCGTAACAACCCTGTACTGGGTTTTGCCTCAGAAATTTTCGTAAAGAGCTGAGAACCAAGTAACTGAAAAGTGAGCGAAATTTTCGGTTCATGAAAATTTGATAAAAACTGAATACCGGGCTTTACCATATAAACATGCATATCAGTCTGATGTATCATGTATTGCCGCGTAAGTTTAATGCGGTGAGAAAAAAATTCGCATCTTTGCGACGCTACCATTGTTTCGATTTTGGTGCAGTGGTTAGTGTGCGCGGATCTTGTACATGAGAACACTATACTTTTCTTTCGATTACGGTCACCTCGCTTAGTGATGGCACACTATCACACTAGAACTTAAGATATAATATTAAGCTGGCATATATCTTTTTATTTTAAATTAATAATGTGTATAACCTCAACCATTTGTTATAACTTCATTAATGCGAATACGCATAGAATTAGTTACCTAATGAAATAATTTCTTCTCAATTTTATTTATTTTAAGGTATACAAAATTTACAATTGCTCATTATTGTCCACGTGCTGATCAAAAATGGAAGCATCTAAAGTAGTTGAATTCATGGGATTATTAAAAAATAATAATTCTGATCGGAACGTTGAAAAAAGTTGAATGTAAGTCATATGACGATCCAGATAATAAAACGGAAGAAAAATTTTAAAACTTCAACTGCTTCTGGACGCCCCAGAAAGATTGACGGTCGCACTTGTCGCCATTTGACAAAATTAGTAACAAGTGACAATTTAATTACCCCTGCTGCAGCATCAAAAACGTTAAATATTGACGCTAATGAGTGGACTGCTTGTCGAAGTTAAGGCTGCAGATAATAAAAGAAACCATTTTTATCACAAGAGAATATAAAGCTCCGCAAATAATTTGCCCAGGCCTACGAAAACTGGACTAAGGCTGACTGGAAGAAGGTAAAGTATTATATTCGATACGTTTTAAATAATCAAAATACAATTACGCCTTGTGTTTAAGGTTATATGGTCAGTTGAGACTAAAATCAATCGATTTGAGTCCGATGGGCGTGCTTGTCACTGGACCAAAGATCCAAATATTGTTACCCCGAATGCAGTTACACAAACCATGAAACATGGTATCCATAATGGTATGGGTATGTATTATGAAGAATAGAGTAGATACTCTGGTTAAAATTGAAGTTATTATGGAAAAGGAGCAATCTCTTTCAATTCTGCAAAATCATTTACCAGCTACTAAGAAAAAAACGGGTCTTGCCACTGAAATTTCAGAGGTTAATTTTTTAACATGACAACGACCCAAAACATTCGGCCAAAATAGTTAAAAACTGGTTAAACACTCAACAATTGACAACTATGAAATAGCCAGCGCAGTCACCGGGTTTAAACCCGATCGAAAACTTTTGGAGTAACATAAAATGTCAGCTCGCCAATTACCCAGATGGACCAAAAGGCGTAAACGAGCTGTGGGATAGAATATACGAAATTTGGGATGTGATTTCAGAGGAAATGACGGCAAAAGTTTGCAAAAGCATGTCACGTCGTATACTAGCTCTTAAAAAGCCAAAGGCTACTGAACAGAATATTGAATCAGAAAATAAATAAATTAACATAACACCAGACTGCAAAATTGCAACATTTGTATAACTACAATATTTACTGTTCACTTTGTATATATCAACATAAAATTAAAATTGTTTTTGTTAATTATTGTTTCACGAGAGAACAATAAATTGATTTAATTAATTTTGTTTTTAACCAAATATACAAATTTATTTCCAAATTTATTTTGCTCGTCACTGTAAAAGCTGGAAAATCCCTCTTCCTATTAGAATATCCAGAATTGCGCAGAGACAGAAGGATTCCAACTAGACACCGTACGGTAGAGCGAGAAAAATATAAAAATTTAAGAACTCATATTACTACTGTATCGCTGTGTTTGTATATCATTAATTTGTGTAAAGAAGAACAAACAAAAATAATTTTGCCCAAGTTCCAAAAAGTTATTTTTATTACATTTCTTCAAAAAAACTGTATATTTTTCAATTGAATTGATAAAGAATTGTAAGTAAACATTTTCGGCCTTATTCATAAAATACAATACATTAGCTCTGAAAGATTCATCAGCTATTAAAAGCGTTTTTATTCATAATAGGTTTGTTTCTTTACTTTACCGCGGAATCCCGCGGGAACCCAAACCTACCCAAACGCGTTTCTTTACTCGTAAATTGGGCAAATGAGAGCGATTTTTTGTTTCTCTTAATGTCAAAATGCGTTTCTCTTTTTACCGAACTTACCCAGACTTTTTCTTCGGGTAAGTTTGGGCAAAGTGTCAAACAATCAGCTGTTCGAAACGTCAACATATAAACATATGTATTATTTGTGAAAAAAATAACACAAGTGAAAAAAAAATTATTGAATTTACAATTTTATTAATTTGAAAAGTGATTGCTTTGGGAGTGCTTATTTAAAGAAGATGGGACGTGTGCAAATGAACAGTGAAAATGAACATGATATGCAAGATTTGTTGTCAAGCATATGTTTTGTATTTTGACATTTGTTTTTGGGCTAGAAAAGTGGTTTTTTGCCTTTCTTTACTTTTGGGTAATATTGAGTATTTGAGAGAGAATTTTGCTTTTACTCTCTTTTACCCGAACTTTACCCAAAAAGTAAAGAAACAAAGCTAATGAGTATAATTAGACGACCAGAAGATGTGCGCAACTTGGCAACCCTGGTAAAAAATAACCAAAAAGTGCTGGGAGTTCACTCAAACGCATTTCTCTCTCGCATCATATCTTGCTTATTTCATACTTTTTGCATAGTTTATGTAATTTTACTTCAACATAGTTTGAATTTGTATAGTTATATACAATAAAACTATCAAAAAGCTGCTCGTGTATTGAAATATTCAATGAAGAGAGTAGAGAAGTACTAGGGTTTCACTCGATTTGTTTGTTGGCATTTGAGTGAAGAGAAATTTTGACTGTCTACTTGTACATCGTTTTTGTCTCACAGTGCTTGTGCTGTAAAAACAAGATTAACAATAGCCGATAGACCTAATTAAATTTTTTTTATTTAAATGCGTTAATGGATTTTTGGAAAATTTTCAAAATTAATGGAAAGAAATATTCAACAAACAGAGCAATTAATATTTGCTATCTTCTTATATTTTTTTTGTGTCCGTCGGTGGTGCAATGGAAGTGTGCGCGGCTCTTGCGCATGAGAACGTGGGTTCGATCCCTGCACTGGCCACCTTAAATTTCATTCGACGACGGTCACCTCGCATAGTGATGGCGACACTATCGAGTACTTAGCCATAAAAAAGCTTTTCAAAATACTGTTCGGAACCGGCGTAAAATTTTAGGTCCCAATCAGTGAGTGTAACACTAAAACGCGCACAGCTCACTGATTTGTGAGAAGCTCTCCCTAATCCATTCATGGGATGTAACGGGAAACCATATACATTTATTTCTTTTTTTCTTCTTAAATTTGGGAGAGGTGTCAAAAAATCATTTCACCCTTATTACAGTTGTCGTCGTCGACATAGCACGGCGTCGTCTTGTGACGACAATTTTCAACTTCTACGAGGGTTGCCAAATTGCGCCGGTTTTACATCTTTTTGATATAGGGCTGTAATCATAATAAAACACTGAAACAGCTCCACGGCACATTTTAGTTGTTGAACGTATATGAACAGTATTGACAACCCATTTATTAGGCGTATTTTGGTTAGAATCTAGCGATTATCGCCTGCCTGCTAGTAACCAAAACGAAAAACTAGCGATAATTTATGATAATATATACAATCGTCTTGCTGTAACGCTTTGTTTGTAGTCATTCTTGAGTATGTGTATATTCTTCTCCTAGGCTTTGGTTCACAATAACGATATTCAACATTGTTTTTCTGATTTTTTCATACTAGCAACTTTCTGTCTGTTTCAACCGGAAATACATATAATCGTCTTACTTCAACGCATGGTATGTAGTTATATTTGCAAATGTTTATACTCTTCTCCTTATCTTTGAGCTCACAAGAACTATATCCAGTACTGTTTTTCTGTTTTTTTTCAAAATGGTAACTTTATGCCCGTTTAGAACTGAAATGTAAGTGGTAATTTCAACTGCCGCTTAATATTGCTTAGCTCTCCATACAAAATAAGTGCTAATCTAAGCAAGCGGTCTAACCAAACCACGCCTAGTGTGAAGTTTTTTGTGATGTGCAAATAAATTAATCAATATTCGATACATGCATATATCGAATTTTAAGAAGTATTCGATAATTCTTCAATCTTCAAAGAAATGGCTCTATAAAAGGGCAAACACTAAAAAAAAGTCCAACCGTATACATTAGGGCGGGCCAATTTGTATTGTGCCGAAAAATTCGATTAGAGCCGCCCCCTAAGATGATTTTATGGAGAATTCTAAGCAACTTTTGTGAAGGAACCATAGGTGGATCTCGATTTTCGAGTCTCCCAATTTTCAAAAAATGATTTTTTCCCTATATCATCATTTTGATTCAAAATTCGATTTTTTATTCATCGTTATATTATCTTTTTTATGTGTATATGGGGGTTTTTTGGGTCGAGAAATTCATTTCTGATCTTTATTTTTACCTATGACCACCGCCAGAGGGCGTTTCATGCATATTTTAATTTCAACCAAAATTGTTTCTGCTGCATTGCGGGCTTTTTATCTCTGACATTTATTGTTGTTAATTTTAAGTAAGTCAATTAAAAACAGTTTTTTTTCGTTTTTCGTTTCAAATCCAAATTTGGTATTTGAATATAAATAAAATTCTCACCATTTTTACCACTGTGTATTTACCAATTTGTAGTTGGAAAAAATATATTCGAACCAAATGTTTTAAAATATACTAATTTCAGTTATTTTTTAATTCTTTTAGTAAAAGTATACAATGGATCCAAATGCATTGCCGTCTACATCGCAAACCGCAACAACATCAACGAGTACCGAAAATCATTTGAAGCATTTGCCTTCGCACGATGTTTTCGTATAAAACATTCGTACCGCACGTAGCAGACAAATTGATTCGAATTTGGAGTCAGCTTAATGTTGAAATTCTAACAAACAAAAGTGTTGTTGGAAAATTGGGTACATTGATTGACAAGTATCAAATCGAAACTAAACATCCAAAAATCGCCACATTCAGATCCCTGACCCACTATGTCACACTACTTGTGGCCTGACCCATATAAGAAACTTTTAAAGCAGAAATGAAATGAAATCATGAAAATTAAATTCGCCAAAATATGTTTCAGCTTCACATTTTGCACCTTTTTGACGGTATAGCACCTCTTCGTTCTACAACTTACGGCGACACTTCATTTGCGCCGCCGCTGAACAAAAAGTTTAAGCGGCCGAGGCCGATAATTTTACATCGGCTCTGTCTGCAATGCCGCAGATCATAGTAGAATTATATGTATATGGTAGTAGCAGCCATAGAGTAAATCATACTAGAGAGAATAAGGCTGTTTTTTATTCCCTTAAGCTATCGCCACTTACGACTTTCCAAATAAAACTATCCACACTTAACACCATTTGTTGTACTGGGTGAAAAAAATGAGATACGGCAACACGTTCGTAGCCAGTGCCAACAGACACGTGGTAGCAGCAGATGTTGTTGTAATTGTAAGCAGCAACAACAGATATTTTATTTTCGTTCATTCGTGTCAGTTGTTAAACTCTACGCATATATACAACAAAAATACAAGAATAAAGAAAAGGATAAAAACAAAATACATACTTAAGATTTTGGCAAGTGAAACAAAAAAGGACATGGGAAAATATTTCATCACCTATTTACACGACTATACCTAGTAGATAATTCTACCATTATCAATATGTATAGTGCCTTATTCATAAAAAAAATTAATGTAGCTCTAATGCATTCATCACCCTACAAGAAATGAATGATGGAAACTAACACACACAATATTTTTGCACTGATACACTTGCAACTATTTTATACTGAGTTTCATGTGCAAGAGTGAAACAACCCTACAAGAATAGTTTCGGTCTTTTGACCGGCAGTGTTGATGGAAACTTCAATTTGTTGACGTTTAAAAAGTAAAATTTGCGAATCCTCAACAAAAGTGCAATATATTTAGTTTCCTTACAAATGCATTATCGTTAAATATCGTGGAATAAAAATAAACAGTGGAAATGAATAAATTTATGTGATCCAAAAAAATAAAGATAATGATTATGGAAAATAAGGCATTTAAAAGCCATCAAAAAGTATTGGAAGATTCTGTCTGTGGCATGACTGGCCAGACTAAGGACAAAATCATTGATGAAGTCGGCAGCATGATCCCTTTCCTGACCATTACAGCGGTGCAAGAGCTAGAGCAGAAATTGGACACACCAGATTTTGCTCAAGCAATATCAACAAACTAAAATTTATGGTTCTATATTTTGATATTTATATATACTTCTTCACAGAAAATATACAGAAAGAGGCGTCAAAGGATGTCAGCAGTGTCTGCCCCCCAATGTTCACGGATAACCTTCTTGATAAATACAATTGGGATGGGAGGTAGGAAAAGCATGCGATAGGGAAGCTTATGCGGTTCAACAAGACTGTGTGGTTTGTACATATTTTTGTCTATAAATGATTAAATAATTATTAATTCATATATACTTATTATTAGTAATATATTTATATATCTCCTGTTGAAATTTTAGATGTTTTCAACTCCAAGGAGCGAACGAATGGATGAAGCAGAAGATTTATTAAAAACAAATTGTAAATAAGTATTTTATTTTGCCCATTCATTCATTCTCATTCTTTCATTCTTAGGCCCAGTTTTTGACTTCGCAATTATCTCCTCTTTATCTTTAAAGTGGACTTAAGTAGCCATTTGAGTTTTTCAGTCTTGATTTAAATTACACTTAAAGTACCTACCATGGCCATTTAAGTTGTATTTAAATGAGCATGAAACGACCATATGATTCTGACAGTTGTGTTTTTTTGTATGAAAATAGTAAACAATCATCAATATCAGTGCCAGTACATTCAACCCATAAAAAAGTGAGTATTTTATAAAAGGTTTGTGAAAATTTGTGTGATCTATTGGTAATTTGTTCTTTTTTATTTCATTATAGATTCATACGTCATCGCCACTTGTGCTGCGTCTTGTTCTACAACTGCCTGCTACAACAATCGCAGCAGTTCAACCCTTCAATAAGTGAGTGCCTTTGAAAATTTGTGTGATTGTTTGGTAATTTATTCTTTTTTATTTCATTATAGATTCATACGTCATCGCCACTTGTGGTCCGCAATGGACAAAAGGAGTCCAAATTTTACATCGTCGGAACATACATACATACTTTCACAAACACAACATACAAAACTTTCACAAACACAAATTTTCAAAGACACTCACTTATTGATAACTTAAATATTTACAACCGAGGGTGCAACAAATTTCTTCTTCTTTTTCTGCAAGACAGCTGTTTTCACATGGATATCAAGCATGATTTGTGACATTTGATAGTGTTACCATATTTTAATGGTGAAAATGAGCATCCATTTAACTTTATACTGAAAAACTCAAATCGTATTTAAAGCCTCTTTAACTTTAAAGTCCAATTAGCTAATTGCGATTTAAAGTTGAAGTCAAAAACTCGCCCTTAGTCATTCATTGTTTGTACTTCATTCATTTATTATACAATAAGATATTAAAAATATATAAAAATATACCATAAAATCATTAATAACATCATATTTTATTACAAAAAGTATACCCATCACCTTTGACTGATATATCCATCAAATTTAATTAGTCAACTGTGATGGATATATCCATCAAGTATGATTAGTCAACTGAGATGAATATATCCATCAACTGTGACTAATATTCATATAATCTTTTATTAGTGAATAGCAGTAGAGTGAGCAGGTCAGATATACGTCTTATAGGCGACCGAACTCATAAGTTCGAGGGAGATGCAAAATCACACATACACAAAAGTTTCCATCAACTTTTTCATTTTGCCTTTAAGAACGTGATATAAACTTTGATGGATATATCCATCAACAATGACGGTCAAATGACTGTCACTGTTCTTGTAGGGCAGTTATTGAAAGCTTTAAGATTTGGCGAAGGTTTTATTAGAACCGTATTCATAATGAGTATTTTAACTAGGGAACAGATAATTGACTGACAAGCCTGATTTATGTATGCTCACAGTGCTTGTGATGTAAAAACAAGATGAACAATAACCGATTTTTTGCAAAATTTTAAACATTAATGGAAAGAATTATTCAATATAAAGATCAATTAATATTTGCTATATTGATAAATTTGGAAGAAGTCTCAAAAAGTCATATTGAATAATTGGATTTCAGTTTTGGGTAGTCGAATAAAAAACCGGATAATAGGTTGTTGTTTCAACGTTTTGATTTTATATACATCACTATGTAAACAAAAGTTCATTTTGGTTAAAAATTATAAAAATTGGAACGAAATTATTTGGTTGATTAGCAGGATAATGTGACCCTATAAACGCTGCAACTATATACAAAATAATTCCAATTGCTTTTATAGCCTAAATATTTAATTACGGCACTTGTGAAATGTAAAAAAAAAATTGTGTATTAATGCGGATAAAATAGCCTTAAAGAAGGGTTAAACGTTCAACAAAAATGGCGACGTTAGAGAACTCTTAACAGAGGAATTTTTCGATTATGAATACAATTTTTAGGCTTGACCTTCTTAAACCTTTAACAAACCCATTACAAATTTTTATGAATAAGCCCGATAATATTTACCGCGCGTTGTTGTGAACAATTTATTTCCAATTTTGTTTTCTTTCGGAAATAAAAGTCTATTCTTCAAACTTAGAGATGTAAAAGTATACGTAGTCTTCGATTAAACAAAATAATTTTAATGCGCATAAAATGTGTAAATCATTTTGCAAATTTCTGCTTTTGCGTCTCTCCTTGATAACATTTTCATTCGCAAGAAATGATAACAAAATTTATCTAATACAGCATTCGCACTTTCATCGATTTTCTTGATTTTGCACTTTTGTTGATTTCAAGCAGAAATCAGGAAAATTTTCTCGATTTCCTATATGTTTTGACAGACTACAAATCGGGTATTTTTTCTCATTTGTCTAGGAATCAGGAAAAAATTCTTGATTTGCTTTATGCAATGCTGTTTTATCGTACCCTACGAATGAATAGTACGTTTATTACCACTAGAATACCCGACTTAGTTCTTTATCGCATTTCTTAGGTATTTATTGTTTCTCAAACATATTTTTTACACGTTTTTGTTTAATTTTATTCCTAGAATTAATTTGTGCTGAATTTGATTGTGGGAAAAATACCAGACAAAGCAAAATGCCTATTGTTGTCGGCTTGGTGTGTTTGTTGTCGTAGTAATACTACCTCGTCAATGCGCCTTGACTTTAAATCAAATCAGGAAAATCCCAATGCTATAAGACAACTTTTTGTTGCCATTTCTTGAAATTTAACATGTGTCGGAATTCCAGTGGGAAATTGAAATGCCACTTAATATCGCGTAGCTGTCCCGTACAAATTAAGCTATAATTAACTTAAGCGGGGTAAAAAAAACACACTTAATATCAATATTTGGCTCAACAATATTTGGCTCATCTGACGTTTCCTTTCACACTCTTCGTGATGCGGTCGGTGCGATAGAGAGATATTTGACGAAAAGTGACATACACCAGGTGGAATTACAATAACTTCTGGCTTTAATTTTTAATGTCGTTTTGCTAAAAAACTTAAATTTAAATGTGTTTTACATTTTTTTATTGACTGTTATTGTTAGCATACATTTGTGTTGTATTTAACACAATAATTTTAACACACAAAACGAAATGCCGTTGTTGTTATTTTGTTCGTTGTTTTGAACCATTGCCTCTATCTGGTATTAGTAAAGCAATTCTTTTCAACATCGAACGTAAATATCACAACACATAGAATAATACTTACCATAGAAGCTTTTATTCGCTCAATAAATTAAACGTCATAGGTACGATGGAAAGTAAACATTGGATGGTGGAAAATATGGGTTCAATAATACCAGATAGTGGCAATAGTATACAGCGATCAACATAAGAACAACAACCAAATTTCGTGTTTTTGTGGCAAACTAGTTGTGTTAAATACAATACAAATGTATACCAACGATAAAAGTCAACAAAAAAGTGCAAAATATATTAAAATTTTTCAGTTCTACACCAAAAGGACAGGAAAAAGTTAAGTGAACATATTTAGTAACTCCACCTGGTGTAAGATAATTTTAAATTTAATTGCTTATCTACGTATGTGTTATTCTATGTCACAACAGGTCAAATGTCATAAATTTGGTGAGAGAACTGTTAGGTCTACTACAAATATTAGTCTATGGCATAGACAAATGTATACAAAAAATACAAATAAGTATTAAAAAAACCCATGTGTTTCACATCTTACACGATAAATGGCATAGAAAAATTTTTATCAGTTGTGCAAACGACGTTACCTGATAGATAATTCACCATACCGCAGCTATGTATAGATTGTAATCAGCTGATAAATATAAACATGAAAAATGTAAACATAAGAACTGAAAAAATTTAAATACAAACACGATTCTTTGTGAGATCAATTCAGGGAGAAGTATAGAAGAAAACATTAATATCTGCAACTATAATTGTATCTTGAGTAAAGCTGATTATGAAGTATTAATCTGAGCAATGTAGTAGAACCTACTCGCGACTACTACCACAATGCAACAATAAATTAAATTGCCTACTAGTCGGAACCAAAAACAGTCCTTCCACAATTTATTTACAGTACCAAAAAGACTGCCACAACGTGCAGGTGTAGCTGCCGATGTCTCCTACTCAGAAATTCTTCGCATAATCCATAACAAACAATAGCAGACACGATATCATCTGCAAGTCCCAATTCAGACAGGAGAGATCAACGTGAATGCGTTGAAAACATTTTAGGTTACAGATGTTTCAACAAAAAATTGCATTGGTAACTTGGGATCCAAGTAAATTTGTTTGCGAAAGTAAATACAATGTTATATTAGACTTCCGAATGTTGGTAGTTTGAATTTAGTTCAATATTTTTTCTTTGAACATTTGGATCTTTAGGATCAGGTTGATGATTGCTGCAAAAGCTTGGGTTGATTGACAAGTGTTTTATTTTGTAAGGCTCGTTTAGTGCTGGATCATGATTTTAATAATGCTCGGGGAGAGTTGACATTAATATGGAATAGTGCAAGAGATTACGAAATTTGAATACATACATTTCTCTTTATCTAATTTACAAGGGATGGAAATAAAAAGTATCATTATGCCAGCCGTTTGGAGGTTTACAATAACACTTAATTGCGTGAGGCAAGTTAAGGATAACGAGCCATGTCTTTCAGCAATTAATGAATCTAGTGAGAAAAAGAAAATTTAAAAACAACTTTTAGCCTTCGTTTTTTATTCTACAAACCCCCTGAAAAATAGCAACAGTTTTTGGTTGAAACGATCAATTTTCGTAAACATACGGTGTTTAAAATATTCGAATAATTGATAAATCTACTCGGAACAGGTACAAGGCTTTGTGGACCAGTTTTCTAAAATGTCTAGTATTATAGTTTTGAGTATCTCAGTACCTAGTGTCCTTAGTGTTTTTTTTTTTATTAAATTTGAAAATATCGACTTTATTGTCCTGCTTCAAAGCCATACGTATAAAAGTTGTTACCTATTTGAGAGAAAAATAAAATATGTATATGATTATTTAATTATACATGTAAATGTTTTGAAATGCATACTAACCTTTGTTGAAATTATCAGTTAACAAAATTATCAAAATAAACGATATACGCGAGCACATTTGTATGTATGTATACATTATATTTCCGGTATTACAACATCTAATGATAACTCCACTATTGGAAGGCATATTAATACTGAATTACTATTTAATAATATACTAAGAAAGACGAATACCAACTCTCATTTGTCACTTGTTAAAGGTATTTCGATAACATATGTAATTATGGCATTTCCATATAGTGGAGTTTTCATTGGATGCGCCAGTCACCTAATATTATTTACATAAAACAACTTTGGACTTTATGTTTAACCGAAAATGCGAACACAAACGGATGTGCACAACACTTATTAACCGTTTAACACTTATTTTACTAACGACTGGGCACAATTATTAACCATTATTCACACGCGCAGCTACGACAGTGGCCTGCCGAAATTCCGCCATCGACATTACTTGGAATTGTACTTGTACCAGAGGTTGAATGGATTTAACGACTAACATCGATTTTGTTGCATATTCAACATTTTTAATATGATTTTTTACTTTTTCACTTTGACTGCTACGTTCTGCGCGATTACTGAAAATATAACGGTAGAAATGGTGGGAAGTGTTATAATTGTATTTATGGGTTCAAATGGAGGAATGCCAGATCGTTAAAAAAATGTGTACGAAGCACGGTGACAAAATATGATCAATTGTACTTTTTTGGTACATTTCGACGATCAAAAGTACGGCCCACGACTATTTGATACTATTTATATAATTTATTTATTTCTCTTCATATACATAACCGAGCCATTAGGCCTTATATGGTAACAGAATTTTTACCATAATTCCTTAACATTTTCGTAAAATGTTATTTGTTTTGTTATTAAAATATTTATATGATTATATATAATAAATAAATAAATTTCCCGTTACATCCCATATACGGATTAGGGAGAGCTTCGCACAACCAGTGAGCTGTGCGCGCTCTAGATTGGGACCTACAGTTTAACCCCGGTTCCGGACGGTATTTTGAGAAGCTTTTTCATGGCTAAAAACTCGACAGTGTCGCCGTCATTAAGCGAGGTAACCGCCGTCGAAAGAAATTTAATGTGGTCGGAGTAGGGATCGAACCCACGTCCTCAGGCACAAGTGCCGCGCACACTACCATTACTCTCATGAATCAGTAAGGTAAGCTCGTTAGAACAGCTGATTTGGACTTTTTTCTTGCTCAGGTGTTTCTCTTATTTCAAATACACATATATTTTGTTTTTGTACTTTTTTGTTTACTTTTACTGTGGATACAAACATATGGAAATTTTGACAGATTAGGCACACAAAACAAAAAGAAAATGTCTCTTTTTGTTTCCTAATAGCTAATTCAGACGGTGATGTGAAACACTTGTTTCGTTTACTCAACCATGATTGTGAATCGCCCTGTTCACAAGACGCATTCGTGTTTCTATTGACAGTTGTGATATATGTCAAAAAAAATAGTTGTTTTTGTACGTTTTGGTTATAAAATGGAAAAGAAAGGTAAGAAAATATTAAACCAAATGTTAAGTATTTTTACCAAAATTTCTTATTTTTTAGTAAATAGAAAAAGTGCCAGCAAATGTTTTATTTGTGTTAACAATCAAGGCTTTGCTTTTTATTTATATTTAAACACAAACTTCACTTTCGCTCTATGTTTATTTATTTTTTGCTTTGTTTTGCTTATTCTGACAACTAGTTCAGATAGCGTACTAAATAAATTAGAGATGGTAGTAAATTATTCATGTTTGGTAAGATGTTTCGAATTGAAACGAGATGGTTCGCGCTCAAAATTTTGTATGGCGAACCATGATGTTTCAAACATGATTGGGGGGCCAAACACGAATGAGAGAACGAAACACGAAAAAAGCCAGCCGTCTGAACTTGCTATAAAAGTACAACAATTCCTACTGCGTTTACCTAAAGCTACACAGAAGAAAAAGCCTAGTGTAATATTACCTAAATTCATGGTCTGATCTGCCAATGCACTGGGCAACATAGGGTCAGCCAACAACAATATGAAAATTTGCTTTGCATATTTGTAGATTTACACAATGCACAGAATTCATTGTAGGTGAATTAGATTAGTTTCAATGTGCAATCTTACCAAATGTTGAGCCCATTTTTTTCATATTTACGTAAACAAATTTTGATGTTAATTAAAGAAGTATTTATTGCATTGTTGCTTACAATAGTAACAATTAAATAAGCGATAATGTTATAATCACGAAATTCCGGCTCCTAAAATGTAGTAGCACTTATCGTTTGTCACTGCCGAAGACTCCAGTCACGTTCCCTGTGAAGGATTTTATTAATGAGACACAAGCAACTCACTTTTCTATTTGCAGAAGTTCTACAATATAGACTTTTGATAAGTAGAAATGTATTCTTTGTTAAAACACATGTAGATTCAATTTTTACTTAAATTTCTGTATGAAATTTATAAATTCACACTTTTTTAAGAAACACAGTAACAATACAAATTCTTTGAGGTTTATATTCGTCTCGCTCTAACGCACATTCAAATACGAAGTATGGTATTTGCCAACATTCATATGCAAATTCAGCATTGTTGTTGATAGTATGTTTTGCATTTTTGATTTAGGCAATAATGCCACCATTTTTTGTCTTTATACAAAAAAAAATCACCAATACCAAACTTGGCAATATTATCCATGCTTAGTTTTTCTGTGTACGTTCAGGTATACCGCGATTTCGCAGTTCTTGGGATTTCATTTCCATAAACAGCTGAGTTTTGAACATATGTTTTGTTGGTTGAAACATATGTTTTTGGTTGAAATCTCGAAAACTTCGAAATCTCGTTATACCTGAACGTTGCATTACTTATTTTGCCATGGATTATTCTATTGAGTTATGTGAATGTTTTTTCTATTACCATTGATACCCGAGAGCTTTATTAGGTTATAATTTTTCTTAAAATTTTAGTTGATGACACAAGGAGCAAAGTGACAATTTTTCCACATCATTCATTGAACACAAATTTCATTGAACTTGAAAATACACGTCACATAGTTAATTACAGTAAAAAATACATATTATTCATTATTGAGTAATGAAAGCACAGACTGCAATGTGTCCAAGAATCTATCCTCTGACAGTCAATCGAGTATTGATTTTTGGTTTAGCAAACGATGTTTGTTTACACTTCTGAATAATATGTCCATGAGTAACATGCTTAGTATGACTACGAAAACTGTGATATTATGGAGGGTTATTCTAATATGGTTCATCTCTTCTTTAGGGACTGAATAAAATGTAGAACATCAAGTAATGTTAATAAATTTATAAAAGATTTCTGCAACAGTCCAATCAGAAATCCAATTTCTAAATGAAAATGTGTATTGAAATACAGGCCAAATTCGAATGAACATATTTTCCCCAAGTATTTTGCTGTCATTTCAGTAAATTGCACGTTAATTTGGCCCACCGTGTCACCATAAAATCGTTGAGAAATTCTGACATGTTATGCCTACTTGGAAGCGTAGAGACTTCAGCTAAAAGACCGTTGTAGTAAGAGTAAATTCATTCGGCCTTATTCATAAATAGTTATGTGAAGTTTGAGAGACGATTTGTCATACAAAAAAAATCTCTCAAATCTCTCACAATTTGTTTGTGTAGAAAAAGCCTGAAAAGCATTAAATTTTAATTTTTAAAAACGAACTTTATTACAAACTTCGAGAAAGTGTGAAACAAATAATTCCACCGTTTCTCGACATGTGAGTAAATACTAGTTGTGTTTTTTTTGCAACATATATACGAGAAATATATAGGATAAAAAGAAAACGCATCCCGGTTAACCATTAAATGACTTGGTAGCACTTTAAAATTAGGCAATTTGTTATCTATTTTTATGTCATACTACATTTGCAATCAAGTTCTTATGATAAATAAAGTTAGATATTTATTTCCTAAATACTAATTTTGTTGAAGCACAGAAGGAAAATCTCCTTCGAACTCAACGCGATTGTCGCAGCTCCCACTGATTTCAACGAAATCAACGACAATCAATCGCATGGTGTGTCCCAGGAAGACGAGGATGGTAATGACAAATATGAATATACCGGCTAGAGTCGTAACATGGCTTTCAGCCGTTCACAACCATAGTTCTGGCATACAGCGGTTCTTTTCAACAGTTTAACCAGCTTGTCTACTGATACTGCTTTTGCTTGAAATTTGTATTTTTGTACCGCACGTTTTGACAAGCATCTGAATTCTTTTCCTAGATTGCTATACACTGCCCCTAATACAATTTTCTTCATCTCATGAAAAAAACTCATTAATTTGTTGTAAAACTACTGTTTGATCTTAATTTTCAATTATTATTTTCCACGAAAATGTTGGAATGATATAGGGTTTGCCGTAGTTGTACACCACAAAATTTTCATCCTCAGTCAACCACATAATTTTTCCTCGGTTCTCATGGCATCACATTTATTAAGGATACAATAAAATCTCTTTATCCTGTTTGGATACACTAATTCAATGTTTTCATTCTGGAAATTGATGGTTTTCAAGTCTTGTTGTGGGGTTCTTGTTATGATGGCCAATGGCTATAAGGCATATAAATTCTTAATGATTTAACAATTAGGTAGAACCCGATATGAAACGAATTCACAAAAACATTTTTACATATTATTAATTTGTTTTGATTTATCTGTTTTCTTTTCTAGACATTTGTCAAATAGCTATTATTCATTAGGAATTTGATAAGCTTTAATGTTGACTTGGTTACATTTTTATCTATCACTACATTATTAGTACCTCTTTTTTAGACTTGTGTCGAACTCGTTCACTAGTTCTCGAACTCGTTCATTTGAGGTGCCCGGTCGTAACAACAACGAACATACTCGCCGTATCGAACATGTGGATCATAGATAAAGGAAATACGTAGATATCCCACAGGCGTTGTCAAGTACTGTCACTAGGTGCTGTGTTGTCGTTTTGTAAGTCTGCTATTACACGGGCAATTATAATTGTCGCAATTGTTGTGTTCGTTACTCATTCGTAAATATTTCACACGAATATGTCTCAGATTTATACGAATGTCAGAAGCAGCAATAATAAAAACCACAATTGCGAAAACAGAATTGCCCGTCTAATAACGAATGGCAATTCCAAAAGAGAATCAAAAAGAATTTTGACAATTATAATTGCCCGTGTAATAGCAGACTAACTTTCATTGACGTTTCTCATAACATTCACTGACGTTTATTCAACAGTATGGGTCATTTTTCAATACAAAAATAGAATAATTTTCCAGGTTGTGCTATTCAAACAACTAATTTAGTTTTTTTCATGTCGTTGTGTTCCCCACTTTCAAGTTAAAATTTTGTTATTTTGATTGCATCTTTTTGTTTACTGTTATTGTTGTATTGCACCTTGCAAGGTATATTTTGTTTGGGATCAAACGTTGTAATTATTGCATCCAGCTCCATCTAGAAAATATCCCATTGAACAAGAAATGTCCTAAGGCATGTGCGATATCTAGTTAATTCCTTTATCTATGATGTGGATTATGTTGATGAGGGTGATGTCTGGTCACCCTAAATGAACTAGGTAGTTCATGAACTACCCAACTCTACTCTTTTTACAACTTATCCCCGGTAGCCGTAGAGTTATAATTTTCCCCGATAGCATATACAGGATAGTACTTGTATGGGAAAACTTATATAAGTTAAGGCTTCCAAATTTCGGATATACGGGGGCTACTGTGTATTAAAAACCGTATAATGTGACTTGAGCTGCAACAGTTTTGTACATGATACAAATTAAACAAAAAAAACTTAAATTAAAATTTTCGATAATTCCCTAGTTATCGAAATATTGGCTGTTGTTGCCCAAGGAAATTATTGTTTTCTGATAGTAAATCAGAAGATAAACATGTAAAATTAAATAACTAATGTCGATAACTAGCTTATTTGTCGAATGCTGATTATTAAAAAAATATATATGTATAAAAATGTGATGTTTTTCCAAAACATCAAAATTTTTAGAAATGTGGTCATTAAATTATCGAAAAAATCTCTTACGGGGTAGGTGAAACACCGGCTTCAGCATAGTATTTTTGTATTATAAAGCTTTCCGCGTGGCCGGCCTTTGGGTTTTATCCTCTGGGGTAGGTCCAACATCGGCTTTGGCATTGTACTTTTTATATTTTATGCTTAGATTCGTGTGTCCTATCCCCTCCCAGCAAAATTCTTTATTTTCGTAATGGGACCTATAATATGTAAAAGCCAAAAAAATTTTATTTTGTACACAAGAAGTTAATATTATGCGGCGAAATTACCTTTTCTCTATTATCATCATTTAGCAGATGTAGGTATGTATATAAATCCGAAAAACTAAACAATTTTTTTAAATTTTGGTTTAATACAATTTCTCGTTCTCACAATGTTTTGATTTGGGAGTAAATTTGACAGTTGAAAATGATTGTTTCTCGATCGAGTACTTTACAGACACAGATTTTCTCACATTTTTCCAGTGAGGCGAGAAAAATTGACAAATGACAGAAAGTTCTCACAAAATAAAGTAACAGAAACAGTCCAATGTGAGAAACGGGGTTTTGTGCTAATTCACCATGTTTCTGTTTCATTTCACATGTTCCATGCGAGAATTTTCTCGATGTGAGAGTTATAGCTAATTCAGACGGTGATGTGAAACACTGTTTCGTTTACTCAACCATGATTGTGAATCGCCCTGTTCACAAGATACTTTTAACTATTTCTTTTTTCTCCATTTTACTGTTTTGTTACTTTTATGATTTATATAAATGTTTTATTTGTGTTAACAATCGAGGCTTTGCTTTTTATTTATATTTAAACACAAACTTCACTTTCGCTCTATGTTTATTTATTTTTTGCTTTGTTTTGCTTATTCTGACAACTAGTTCAGATAAAAAAGCGATAGCGTACTAAATAAATTAGAGATGGTAGTAAATTATTCATGTTTGGTAAGATGTTTCGAATTGAAACGAGATGGTTCGCTCTCAAAATTTTGTATGACGAACCATGATGTTTCAAACATGATTGGGGGGCCAAACACGAATGAGAGAACGAAACACGAAAAAAGCCAGCCGTCTGAACTTGCTATTACAGAACATGGGTAAAGATTTGGAATACTTAGGACGAGTGTCACTCTCGTCATTTAAAAGCTCACAGAAAATTTTCGAATTGAATGACAACCATCGGGCATTTAAAATTCTCCATCGGGTACATTTAAATGGAAAATTTTCCACTGTGAAACTGTTCATTAGAAGTGGTGGAATTTTTTAACCTTTAACCATTTTATAATTGAATTGAATTGAATTCCAATAAAATCGTCAGAACCAAATAAATTCGGTTATCTATTTTAGAAACTATTATTTGTTATTAATGAAGGAATGTGCAACAGGTTGTTTGTTTACGAAAAATTTGAGTTTGATAAGCCAACGGGCAATAAAGTACAATTTGATTTTGGTTTTGGTACTGAAATCAAAAACTACGCAGAAAAAATAAAAAAATAAATGGTTTCCCGTTCCATCTCATGAGCTGTGCGAACGTTATTACACAGAAAAAATAACCATCGGTAATATTGCCTAGTTTAGGTTGGTGATGTTTTTTATACACAGAAAAAACCTAATGTAATATTGAGCCTGTTTTTTTTTATTCTCTGCTAAACTAATTTTTCGACCACATTGTATGGGGAGCTAAGCGACCACATTGTAAAAAAACAAGCTTATTATGTAAATTCATGGTCTGATATTAGCCAATGCACTGGGCAACATAGGGTCAGCTATTTAATTGGGCAACATTACCAATAAACGTAGGCAATTTTACGATCACCAGCAATATGAAAATTTGCCTTGCATATTTGTAGATTTACACAATGCAAAACGGGCAATGTACAGAATATATTGTAGGTGAATTAGATTAATTTCAATGTGTAATCTTACCAAATGTTCACCTAATTTTTTTAATTTGTACAGAAACAAATGTTGTTTTTGATTATAGTAGTATTTATTACATTGTTGCTTACAATAGTAACATTCAAATAAACGATAACGTTATAATCACGAAGTACCAGGCTCACTGCCGAAGACTCCAGTCACGTTCCCTGTGAAGAAATTTATTAATGATTAGATAAAAATATCAAACTCTTAGGTATCAAATTTGTTCGGATACACATTTCTATTCTTCACATGACTAAGAGATGTACATTTTCCTGTTGCTTATCAAAACATGTTCGACACTTTTTCATTGATCAATATATAAGAAACACAAGCAACACAACTCACTTTTCTATTTACAAAAGTTCTACAATATAGACTTTTGGCCAGTAGAAATATATTCTTTGTTGAAAACACACGCAGATTACACTTTTACTTACATTTCTTCGCGAAAATTATAAATTCACACTTTTTTTAAGAAATTTAGTAAAGCGTACGCTTAGAAACTTTGTCAAATTTCTTGTTTTGTTTTTCTTTTCACAAGTTAATGGTTACATACATATACAGTAGCTTCTTTTTTATTGGTAAATCGGTACGGAAATTACAACAATGCTAATGCTACTACCTTGTATTTGTATCAAAAACGATGTACAAGTAGACAGTCAAAATTTCTCTTCACTCAAATGCTAACAAACACAACGAGTGAAACCCTAGTTATCTCTGTTCTCTGTCGCAGCTTTTTGATAGTCTTATTGTCTATAACTATACCAATTCCAACCATGTTGAAGTAAAATTACATAAACTATAAAAAATGTATGAAATAATCAAGATATGACGCGTGAGAGAAGTGCCTTTGAGTGAATTTCCAGCAAAAACGATGTGCAAGTAGACAGCCAAAATTTCTCTTCACTCAAATGCCAACAAACAAATCGAGTGAAACCCTAGTACTTCTCTACTCTCTCTCTTACTCTCTTCATTGAATATTTAAATACACGAGCAGCTTTTTGATAGTCTAATTGTATATAACTATACAAATTCCAATCATGTTGAAGTAAAATTACATAAACTATGTAAAAAGTATGAAATATGCAAGATATGACGCGAGAGAGAAATGCGTTTGAGTGAACTCCTAGCACTTTTTGGTTCTCTTTTACCAGGGTTGCCAAATTGCGCACATCTTCTGGCCGTCTAATTCTAGATGGTCTTTGCTTGTATCATGGGGTTGCTCTTCGTTCAACCGACGATCGTTCTTGTTTACTCGCTCGGCTTATGTATTAACTTTATTTCGAAAAAAAACTCGACAAACGGTCTTCTGAGCATTTATGTGTGCGGCGCCACTGGCTATTAATGCGTACGCATATGCACACAAATGAGCGCCCTATCCTCTTCTCCCTTCCTCTTTAATGATTTGCCCGTGATGAAATATCGACAAAAATAAAGACCTTTTTTTGGCGGACTCTCTGTTGATTTGCTCACTTAAGTGAACCACAGACTTGTCATTCGTTAGCATGAACATCAGTAATCTTTGAAGTTTATTATCGGTTTACCACCCTTATTGCTACCAATTAAGAATGTAATCGAAGTTGTTCGCATCACTATCGTGTTTGCAAAATTTTTTGGTAATATTGTTTATCAGCCAGATAAAAAGTTATCGACCACGCTCATGCTCATGAATGACAAGTCTGTGGTTCGCTTTACTGACTCTCATTAGCTGATCGACGAACGGGTCTGTTCGTATCGAGCGGTCAGTAAGAGACCGATTCATGTGTTACGATCAACCTGAGAGGGAGAATACAAACGAAAGAAAAAGACTGTTGCTGTTCAGAAGCAGAACGATTCCTTCTCATTTTTTTCGGTCTTTTGAGTGAGCAGACCTCGCAGAAAAATTAGGTTGAGCATGTTTTGCGAGCTCTGATATTGATCAATGGAAAAGTGTCGAAGGTTTTTTAATAACCGACTGGGTGAAGAACATCTCTTAGCCACTTGAAGAATAGAAATGTGTGTCCTTTGTAGAAACCAACAAATTTGATATCCAAGTGTTTAATGATTTTATTTAATCAATAATAAGTTTCTTCACAGGTAACGTGACTGTAGTCTTCTGCAGTGACAAACGAGAAGTTCTACTACATTGGAAGTGCCTGATAATTCGTGATTCTAATGTTATCGTTTATTAAGGCCCAATTGTTCACTGCTCAATCATCTTTGCTCAACAATCAAACAGAATTTAAACTCTGAATTAATTTTTTAGGTTAATAGTTAAATTCTGTTTAAACAGCCAAAGTTGGTCTTTTAAACTATGATCAAGTCACCATATGTTTTTGACAAAACAACAAGAAAAACAAACACAATGTTATTTAATTGTTATTATAATCACCATCACCATCCTAGTTGAAATACCAATATAAACGTATCATTTAACTCGTAGTGCAGTTGTTGGATCGTAACGATTAGCCGAGAAATGTATGAATACCATTTATTTTTCGTAGCATTTGCCACTGTTGCCACATAGTAATATAATTATTTGACTCTTTTCGTATTTAAAGTCAGATCCAACATAATTCAAAATCTACTGATTACCAATTTAAATAACCAGTCAAAAACTGGGCATTAAATGTTATTATTGTAAGCAACAATGCAATAAATACTTCTTTAATGGAAAACAAAAACAAAATTTATTTCTGTAAATATGGAAAAACAGGCTAAATATTTAGTAAGATTGAACATTGAAATTAATCTAATTCACCTACAATAAATTCTGTATACTGCCCTTTTTTAAATTGTTCAAGTTTATTGGTAATATTGCCCTGTATTATTAATATAATAATAGCCTCGTTCTTTTCGTCCAGTATACGCGTTTCCCCCATACTAATGAAAAGTGTATACGTTACAGTCGATAATTTTCCACTATAACGCTGTGAGTGGATCGAACTCTTTTAGTCAGTGGTAAAATTGGGTGAATAAATTTTGATATGGTGAATACAATTTTGTCAGTTGTGCGGATTCATGTTATGAAGTTTTGAGAGACCATTTTTGACATTCAGTCGCCACACAAAACAGGACAAGTCAGTGAGTGGTGGCGTTGAAATGGAAAAATAACTTATTTTTGCTGCTTTGGAAGAATTGGTGAAGTTGAAGTTCAGCCAAAGGACGTTTATGTTCATATTCCGCGTAAAAGACAAACGACGTAACCAAAACATATAAAACATTTGTGTCCCTGTTTAGCAAGATGTATTCAATAAGATAGTGGGAGCAGCAGATGTCGATGTTGTATACGAAATTTAGGTTTAATATGACCTAATTAGAATGATAATATAACTCTTAAAATGACTTAAAATTTGATATATTTATATTTTTCATTTTAAACAATGCAAACGCTATTGTTTAAACAACATTTGACAATTTTCGTTGGCCAAATGAATGAAGCAAAACCAATCAGCATTGTTGATGCTATCACCTTACCAAGTACATCTTGTTGTTAAACAAATGTCATTATTTGGTTCGTTGTCAAAATTCATAGTAGCGCTGGGGCTAGTCTAATTTTTGACACTAGAAATTCACCACGCGAACTTCAAAATTTTGTTCAGTGCAAAATATTTGAACTAATCCACCCACAGCGTTTCCCCCAGTCGAGCAGTGGATAGTAGAGTTGTCGGGTTTCAAAAAAAGTAAAATAACTGAAAATGTGAACTTGTCGACATTTTTTAGTTTGGAGATTTTCAGCGTTCACTGAGACAGACTCAAATTTTACTGTACTCAAGTATTGCCTCGCCGTTTGAAATACAAAGGTGGCATGATGGGTAGCACATGCAACTAACAACCGCCAGATTTCGGTCCGAATCCTACTTAAGTCGCATATCTTTTTAATTTTATGTTTAATTTTTAACTCTTTTTAATAATTTTTTTTTAATATTGCTGGTATATGAGTTATTTTAAAAAATAAAGTACAAGAAATAATTTAAAAAATATATTAATTTTGTGCCTTCTCTGAGGTTTGAACTCACGTTCTATCGATTTGTAGGCAAAAATGTATGCTCTAGGCCAGAAGCTCGGGAAAATGATCAATATTTCTATTTTCAACTGCTACAGTTGACAGTCGACAAAAGTGCTGTCAAATTAATTTTGCTTAAAGTCGGTATGTCCTTTTCGATCAGGCAGCAGCATACCGACTAGACACCGTGTGTTAAAGCGAGACGAATATGAAGCTATAAGAGTCTTTATTATTACTGCGTCGCTGTGTATGTACACCATTAATTTGTGAAAGGAAAAACAAGAAAGGAATTGTGCCAAAGATTCTCAGCGTCCATTTTATTAAATTTCCCAAAAAATAGTGCAAATTTTGAATTTCATAAAGAATTGTCAGTAAAAATGTGATTTCCAAGTGTTTTTAGTGTTTTTAATAGCCAACACATTTGTTTTGGCCAAGATTCTATGGTCAAATTGGTGTAATTAGAAAAGTGTCTTGTCTTGGTTGTCTCTTGTTAAACACTCGATCAATGGCGAAATGTTTTTAATAAACGACGTGAAAATAAATACCTCGTAGCCACTTGGAGAATATAAATGTGTGTCCAAGCTTTACAGCAAAACGTTTGATAGTTTTATCTCATCTTTAATTAATTTCTTCAAAGTAAAATTGAGTGAACGTGATTGGAGTCAACGACAGAAATAAACCAAGGGTGGAACTATATTTCACGAGCCTGGGTTTTCTTTATTATAGTATTATCAACAACATTTATTTCTCTAAATGTGAAAAATGTGGGCTAAATATTTTGTAAGAATGCACATTTTGATTGAATTATACCTACATAAATTCTGTAAATTGCCTTTCTTCTTGGCGAAATATACAAGCAAATGACACTATGCTTTGACAACGTAAAATTGCCTACGTTAATTTGTAATATTGCCGAATTAAATAGCTGACCCTATGTTGTCCAGTGGACTGGCTGATATGAATTTGGGTAAGTTTGCACAAAATTTTTTTCTGTGTGGACGAAAAGGACGAGGCTAATAATAGGGACGTTTTTCGTAACTTATACACGTTAACTCACACAAAATGAAAACCTGCACTTTAACATGTATAATTTTAGACGTTGAGAATAACTCCGATAAAAGTGTTACCAAGTTTGACTTTGTTGTATGAAAAATATAAAGTGTATGTCATTCCATTTCTTACATTTCCACGACGTTTCGAAAATTATTATGTAAATATAAGGGGTATTTACTTTTTTTTTAACAAAATATTTAAAAAGTTGTATAAAATATTATCGATTTTTCTTCTTCCACAAGCAGAATTCCAATGCATTACTGGAAACAACAACTAAAGCAAACCGCAAAGGAAGTGAATTGAAGAAGAAATCCGAGGAATAGCTCGATTCACAAATGGATACTTTCACCGATATTCTCACCTGACTCCATTCGCAAGAACGATGTCGGTTCTGTCTATTTGCTGTATTTGTATTCTTTTTTGATACACTATGCACTTTTTGGTAACTTTGTTTACTTTTTTTGTACACTTTATGTATTGTTTGGTACACATTTTGGTACCGTTATGTATTTTTTGGTGCAGTTTACAAACGTTTTACTACACTAAGTATTTTTGGTAAAGTACTCCTGGTGTGTACTTTTTGTAAATTGTTGACAAAATTTATATACTTTCTGTTGCAGGTTATGTACGTTATGGACCATGATATGTACTACTTTGTGGTACATTTTCTGCACATTTAAACACATTGTATGTACGTTATGGTAAATTTTATGTACTTGTCGTGAAAATCATGGAGAATAAATAACGACACCGATCCACGTTTATCACTAGCACCCATTTGCCCCTACTTCTCTGTTCGTTTGAGTCGAAAATCACAAATGCACGGAGCTTGCTCGGGGATGCCAGGGTTTTTTGTTTCTTCTTCGCACGTTCTCTCGAGTCGTATATTTTTTATGACTCGTTGCGATAGAGTGGACTGTAGGTATTCGTTTACGATGCCCGGTGTATTTTTAATTTCGGTAATACCCCAATGTAGCATTAAAGTACTGAACCATTGCAATCCAAACTTCGTGCTTGGAGATTTCGTTTACCCAAACATCTGTTTTTCAGTACAATAATTCAATGCTACTAACCAAGCATTGACCGTCGGTGGTGCAATGGTTAGTGTGCGCGGCTCTTGTACATGAGATCTTGGGTTCGAACCCGGCTCTGACCACCTTCAAAAAAAATAAAATTTCTTTCGGCGGCGGTCACCTCGCATAGTGACGGCGACACTATCGAGTATATAGCCATGAAAAAGCTTCTCAAATTACCGTTCGAAATCGGTGTAAAACTGTAGGTCCCAATCAGTGAGTGAAAACTGGAAAGCGCACAGCTCAGTGATTGTGAGAAGTTCTCCCCAGTCCCTTCATGGGATGTAATGGGAAACCATTTATTTTTTTATTTTTTACTAACCAAGTGAGAAAATGTTGCTGCAAGATTACTTAATCGTAATTGAAAGTTAATTTGAGGTTAACTTTGCATTTTGTTTTTCAGTGGTGAGTTAATGTCGCCATATTGTTAACGATTATGGCAACCCTTGTATTCTTATTGGAAAAAAGAATTGGTTTGAGAGAAATACCAAAACATCAAAGAGGAACAAACAAAATGGAATTATGTAAAATAAGAAATAGATGCATAAAATCGAAGTTATTTTAACAAAAATGTGTAAAAAACTATATAGCCGCAATCATTTAACGATCTAGACTCAACGTATGTGTACAAATACGCAAAACAGAAGCATATATTTTATACAATCTAACATTTCTCATTTTGACAGTCAGTAATTTTATTGTCAAAATCATATGGTCCTGACTAAAAGTTAACCAACCAACATTGTGGGTTAAATCATAGTTAAACAATGACTGAAAAACACAATTCGATGGCTAACCAGAATTTAACTAAGAAACGAAAATCACCACTAACCCTAAAACTGGCCATTAAGGGGCCCTTAGACCTGTGGATAAATTGCAGCGACTTCAAGTTGACATCAACTTATCCATGGTGCAAGGTGAATTTGGTGGTTTGTACAAACTAGTTGATGTAAAATCAAAGCGATTTTGATTTTTTGAAGTTGATATCAATTTATCCATCAGTGTAAGGGGAAGTTGCATCAACTTTCATACGCATTTCAATGAGAAACGTTCATGAGGAAACATTATCGGCAAAATGTAAATAAATTAACCAAAAAAAAAATAAATTAAACATTATCGGAAAAATATAAACTAAATAAATGTGATTTGTAGTGTTATTTATACATATTTAAAGAAAATAAAAAAGCGTCTTTTCGTAAAATTTGTGATATTTTCGCAATGCGCTCACCACCTTTCATTTCGAGATCTAACAAGAAAATGAAGTTGCCTCAACTAGTTTGAGAGTGTAAGGGCAAAATCGAAGTTGATGTATAGTTATCGAAGTTGATGTGAACTTGTAGTCGAGCAACTTATCCACAGGTCTAAGGGCCCCTTTACTCTCTTCATTGAATATTTCAATATGATATTGTACATAAAGAGATAAAATTCGTATTTATTTCACATGGCATTTTAAATTCACAAGTATACGAGTTTGGTGTTCTGAGATTTCACTTTTCGAACTTACTTTTTAAGTGGCTGTTCTTACACAGTTGGATTGCAAACAGTTTGCTCCCAAAAATGAAAGAAGGCAAAAACAAACAGAACAAAATAATATATATGAAAGAGTTTCCACCGTTACTCACATAGACTTTCAGTGAATAATTATAATTTTTACTCATTTGAAAGCATAGAACTTAGGAAAGAATAGTTTTTTTCATTCTTGTCTTACAAATGCCGTCGTGTTTATATTAATATATTTACGATATAACTCTAAAAATAAACAAACTGATTGTTCAATTTCTTAAATCTAGCGCTCTGCTCTGGCAACTTCGGATTTTCGAACATGGAATACTTTGCTGATTTACATAAAATGGTATATGTGTGGAATAAAAACAGAATGCAAGTGAAAATTTTTGGATAATGTTGTTTAATGACTTTTTGCGTATAAATGCTTGAGAAAGTTTTACTTTTGAACATCCAAATAAAGGAAAAACATTATCTGCTTTCATTCTGTAATCTTATTATTTGCGTAATTTGCATTTTTGATACAGAAAATGTTATTTACTTTTACTTTCACAACAATATTTGATCGTGAATCATTTTCACAAAATGTCTTCTGAAAATAATTCAAAATCGATTGGACAATTGGACAATTTATTACACTGCAAATCAAGAATTTGCGGCCCAATTTGAAGCCATTTTAAATAGTAACTACCTGTTCAACCCCTGTTCCGATTTCAACTGTTCCTATTTGAAAGTACTACCTAAAAATGCAGCTCTTCAGCTGTGGCTATCTCAGAGTTGGTAAATACAGAAAAAAAGTTGTGCCATGCGTCATTCCACTTTTGGACGAGGTTAGGTAAGAACGTTTGCTTTGCGGTAGTTCGCGTTGAGTGCACGAGTTTTTTTTGCTGTGATATAAAATAAGTTTTGATTGTGATATAGTGTAAATTTACATAGTTGTAAATTGTTAATTATGTTCAAATTACTTTTGCCACTGTTAGCGAAAAACTCGTGCAAAGAAAACGTGAATTTTAACACCGCGTGTTGTATAAAAAATGCATTGATTTCACCATCATCTGCAACGAATTCACTGTCGGTGAAAAATCTTACTCAACGACGCCATTTTCTTTTTTCGTCGACCAACAGAAATACCACAGCAGCTTTTCCTACCAATCCTGAACAACAATTAGGAGTTAGTAACCGCTTAGCACAACAAATAGAGCTCCATCCCGCTTTGCAGATAAATCATAGACATCATCTACAATTTCTGCGTCAATTTCATCGCTCTAGCGTTGTACTACTAGTGGAATCATCTGCGTCATCATCCGTCAACAAGGAAGCGGCAGACACTAACAAACCTCAAAGGGAAAAGCTAAACTTGGACGACTCCTCGACATATTCCAAAAGGGATTCTTATTCACACGATTTTCGTGAGAATAACAGCAACAGACAAGGAACTCAATCAATTTTTGAAGAAGACGAAGACATCATTTTTGGAACAATGTAAGTAAAAGTTAATTTTCTTAATTAATTCCATAATCGCTAGACTACCTACAGGGCATCTCATTTTATCTATACTTGATTTGTCATCCATTTTGAAATGGTCTTTTTTCGTTGTTACTACTTGCCTTTTTTTTCTTTCTCGTGGTACGCTTTAATCGGTTTTTCTTCTCTATACTACCAAGTTCGAGACAATTCTCGCATTCTCTTTTCCTCTCATCGTTTGCTGTTTGGTAAGCATGTGTGTTTATCAGTGATGGCACGCGTGAGGGTAGATTATTTATTGTGTACATAATTTTTTGTGCTGAGGCAAAACTTGCGTTATTGCGTACTACCGTGGTTTCTGCCAAAGACAGGAAGCAGTTCATACGTATTTTAGCTCCCACTGACCTATCAAAAATATGCTCGCTGTTTTACCGCATGGTCAAAAAAAGGCCCGCGGTTTTATTGCTGGTCATACACGTTACAAGCAGTTGGTATTGGTACAACCTAGAGCAAAAAGATAAACATTTTACAACCTGTAACCCAACTTCAACTTGTTCAAGACTGTCACAGAGTTGGTAAGGTAGAAATCATTGTTTTAAGCAAAAAAATTAATAAAAAACTCACTTTCTTCTGCGCCAATGGGATCAAAAAATTGTTGGCTAGGCAGGAAGGGCCAATTGTTGAAAGTATTTTTGTCTTATTGTTTTTGTTTTTCACAAATAAGTGACCAGATTTATCATTTAAGACGTTTCCTTAGATATAATATCTGCCCGTCCCCTCGTACATCCAAACTTTTGTGGGCCATAACTCTGAAAATATGCATTGTGTCGTGTCCTATATCTCACAATACCACTTTTTGTTTGGACAGTTGGACCTCACCGAGATTCGTTTCACTTGAATTGACGACCAAACCAGTGTTTATTGGCGTTTGTAGAGTCACGAATCTAGCCATTAAGCCATAACATCATATGTATATTATTGGTACTTTTTAGGAGATTGCATTGAAGTTTCAAATTCCATTTGTAATGTAATAAATCTTGTCTAATATCTTGGGAACTATACATTCTATGACCCAAAAATTTCCACAGTGTGTAATGTGATATGCAAAGTTCTATTCTATTAAATCTACAATTTGAGCATAACTAACTTACGTCTTGTGACCACAGAATTATTGGGTTGATTTGTACTTTTATGTGTTATATTTTAGGGTGTTATATATAACACCTAAAAATCTATAGAAGTTTGGTAAAACTTGAGAATCTTTTCCGGTCAATATTTAATATATGTACGGGGTTTATAAGTTACTTGACTAGCAACGGAATTCTCCAACTTTTTAACGATACAAAATAGGTAGCGATACATTCAGCCTTATTACGAATGTCGTTGTCGTATTTCGACTACGACAGTTTTGTAAAAGATTAAAGATAACACGCCAACTCTGTCTTTAATCTTTTACAAAACTGTCTTAGTCGAAATACGAGAACGACATTCGTAATAAGGCTGAATGTCCAAAGTCGGAAATTGTGTATTAAAATTTTAAGCGAACCACAGACTTGTCATTCATGTATACGCGCTTGGTCGATAACTTTTTGTCTGGCTGATGAATTTGAAAAAATATTACCAATAAATTTTTCGAAATGATGCGACCAACTTATTTGGCTGGATTGTTGGTATACGTTTCTACATTCCCCCCCCCCCCCCCCCCCCAAATTTTCACAGAAATTCGTGCCATTTCACCATAGAGAAATAAACAAGCTCCTTTCAAAATTTTAAAAATGGTCATACCGGGAACAAATCAATTCATGTAGTATTTGACAACTGAAGCGAATGAAACAAAAACAAAATGCCCTACAATAACATCTGCTACTGCCTGATAGATACTTCCACCATGAACGGAGGACTCTATACCATAGATAAAGGAATTAACTAGATATCGCACATACCTTGGGAAATTTCTTGTTCAATGGGATATTTTCTAGATGGAGCTGGATGCAATAATTACAACGTTTGATCCCAAGCAAAATGTACCTTGCAAGATGTATTTATAACAGGTGCTAACAATAGGTATGGTAGGCAACATCAATAGGGATTTTGTTTTTGTTTTGTGGTCCGTTGCTCTGAAGTCCAACACAAACGATCACCAACAATAACAGTAAACAAAAAGATGCAATCAAAATAACAAAATTTTAACTTCAAAGTGGGGAACACAACGACATAAAAAAAATTAATTAGTTGTTTGAATAGCACAACCTGGAAAATGATTCTATTTTTGTATTGGAAAAATGTCCCACACTGTTGAATAAACGTCAGTGAATGTTATGAGAAACGTCAATGAAAGTAACAAAACGACTACACAGCACCAGTACTTGACAACGCCTGTGGGATATCTACTTATTTCCTTTATCTATGCTCTATACTAACAGAACTGCGTGACCAACAAATTGTTTTTTTTTTTCCTTATATTACGAAGAAGTCGGGACCGCATTAGTTGTCAATGTGAAAGATTATTCCAGTAGCTTAATTGTAGTTGCAAAAATATTTGTGTATAATTTTTGCAGTGTCAATTTCCTTTATTTTCATATTTTAAAAAATTCAAATCAATCGAAACACTCATATTGAAACCTAGCTTCGAAATGTTTTGAATTTGTCACCGGTAGATAAGTCTGAACAGACCAAACCTTTTGCTGGTTACGCAGAGCCGCCAAAGTAGTAGGTCCGCTTTACATAGAAGTCAAAGCGAATTTGTATTCTTGGGCTTGGGGCACGCACGGCTGTTTTGTATCATGATCACGTAATCTTCCCATATCCTTCATTGGGAGGGTTCTAAGGGATGTATAAGACCAAATAATTCGTTACCGTCAATTGTGAACTTAATCACTTTTATCATGGTTGTCGAAATACGACTAGTGTCAAAACTATTTTCACTCTTTCGGAACATATTGTACACTTTAAATTAAAATCTTCAAATAATTTTTCATGTTAGTAAAGAATTTCATTTTTTCACTACAAACGAACTACCGCTATCGCGCATAAAATTCACCGTGAATAAAGAAATGAAATGTTTTTCACCAGAAAAAGGAACTGAAAGAAGGAAATTGCACGTGAGTGACAGTTTACGAAAAAGGCATCAATTTCCTATTGTGAATTTATTTTCCGTTTCTTTTTGTCGCTTTGATTCAAGACTGATCTAGTACAGGTTAACGCAGTAGGACTTGTTGTAATCATGGGGACCAACAACAACAGGGATTTTGTTTTTGTTCCACGACTTGTAAGTGTCAAATTCAACACAAATACATACGACATGACAGCAAAATCAGCTGTTCTAATGGATCAACCTATACTTGATCAGCCATGCTTTGGTGTGTTCACTTTATCCTTTCTGTTAAAAAAAAACATTCGCCGAGAATTTTATTCCGATGGGGGCAAGGCTGGTGTAGTAGAGGTTAGCGCATTATAACAGCTGATTTTGCTTTCTTATGACCCTATCTGTCAAATTCAGTGTATTTTTTTATTCAGCCTTATTACGAATGTCGTTCTCGTATTTCGACTACGACAGTTTTGTAAAAGATTAAAGACAAAGTTGACGTGTTAATCGTTAATCTTTTACAAAACTGTCGTTGTCGACATACGACAACGACAACGACACTCGTAATAAGGCTGATTGTACTTTTTTGTTTACTTTGTTTGGTCATATGAATTTGTGTTGAATTTGATATTTAGAGTCATAGAACAAAAACAAAATCACTGTTGTTGGTGCCCACAAGTACAACAAATCCTACAGCGTTAAACTCTAGATAAGCCTTGGATGGGGTGTTAATAGTCAGCCTTATTACGAATTTCGTACTCGTATTTCGTCTACGACATTTTTGTATAAGATTAAAGACAAAGTTGGCGTGTTATCTTTAATCTTTTACAAAACTGTCGTAGTCGAAATACGACAACGACAACGACAACGACACTCGTAATAAGGCTGAGTATAAATAAAATAATACTGTTGGCACCACTATTTGGTACCATTTTGGTTTTGTACGTGTTGGTATAATTTTACTTAATGTGCACTAATTTATCAACCCTGACATCCGGTAATAAACTAATCGAGTGAGAGAGTGATTTGGTGGGTGAATACTATAGAACTTCAGACCATATTGAATGTTTTTAATTTTTTAATAAACTTGTGATAACAAAATGCAATAGGTTATTTCATGGAATGTTTTTGTTTTACAATTATAAAGTCTACTACCTGTGCCATTTTTCGCACATTCATAGATGCATTATTGCCCTCCTCAATTGTGACCATTATTCTAATTGCGTCTTAAATTTGTTTCGGCTACATGCCTTCTGTGAGTGTTTTTTTTTTGCCTCTTTTCGCGTTTACATTCTCCTTTCTATTTGTATGTATACATTTTCGCCACTTTCAGTGTATTATTTTGCATTTTAATGCCACTTTTTTTCTCTTTTTCTTTTGCTAATTACTTTTTGCCAACACGACACGTTTTTTCTTTTATTATGTATATTTTTTCTTTTATTTTTTGTGAACAGCTTTTATTAGGTGGACTCTTGTTCTCTCCTTTGATAGACATAAGATAATAGCGGCTATTCATAGCTGTCGTCCAATCAAGTTTCTCTGATCTTTGGCATTTCAGACATTTCTCTTTTGTTAAGTGGATGAAGATGGTGAGGCGGAGAATGAAACAAGATATGGACCATGAAAGCGTTTTAGACAGAAAATGTGTTTGTCTGTCTTTTTGTATTGACAAATTATATGTACACATGTGTAACTGTTGTATTTTTGGCAAAGTTTATTAAGGTTTCATCCCGGGAATGTATGTACTTTGCATTATATTTATGCAAACGGACGTTATGTGTGGTGTGCGTGAGGTACTTGAAGTACCAGCAATTGGAGTTTTGCCCACCGGGTTGGATCATAGAATAACACATACTATAGAAGTTTTTATTCGCTCAATAAATTAAACGTCATAGGTACGATGGAAATTACACAGTGGAGGGTGGAAAATATGGGTTCAATAATACCAGATGGTGGCAATAGTATACAGCGATCCACAAAGGAACTACACCCGAATTTCGTGTTTTTGTGGCAAACTAGTTGTGTTAAATTCAATACAAATGAATACCAACGTTAAAAGTCAACAAAAAAGTGCAAAATACATTTAAATTTTTCAGTTCTACACCAAAACGACAGGAAATAGTTAAGTGAACATATTTTGTACCTCCACCTGGTGTATGTAAACATTTCCACAGACCTACCGAGAGAGTGTGAAATGAAACGTCAGATGAGAGAATAAGTTCTTCTATAGTATGTGTTATTCTATGGGTTGGATCATAGAATAACACATACTATAGAAGTTTTTATTCGCTCAATAAATTAAACGTCATAGGTACGATGGAAATTACACAGTGGAGGGTGGAAAATATGGGTTCAATAATACCAGATGGTGGCAATAGTATACAGCGATCCACAAAGGAACTACACCCGAATTTCGTGTTTTTGTGGCAAACTAGTTGTGTTAAATTCAATACAAATGAATACCAACGTTAAAAGTCAACAAAAAAGTGCAAAATACATTTAAATTTTTCAGTTCTACACCAAAACGACAGGAAATAGTTAAGTGAACATATTTTGTACCTCCACCTGGTGTATGTAAACATTTCCACAGACCTACCGAGAGAGTGTGAAATGAAACGTCAGATGAGAGAATAAGTTCTTCTATAGTATGTGTTATTCTATGGGTTGGATCATAGAATAACACATACTATAGAAGAACTTATTCTCTCATCTGACGTTTCATTTCACACTCTCTCGGTAGGTCTGTGGAAATGTTTACATACACCAGGTGGAGGTACAAAATATGTTCACTTAACTATTTCCTGTCGTTTTGGTGTAGAACTGAAAAATTTAAATGTATTTTGCACTTTTTTGTTGACTTTTAACGTTGGTATTCATTTGTATTGAATTTAACACAACTAGTTTGCCACAAAAACACGAAATTCGGGTGTAGTTCCTTTGTGGATCGCTGTATACTATTGCCACCATCTGGTATTATTGAACCCATATTTTCCACCCTCCACTGTGTAATTTCCATCGTACCTATGACGTTTAATTTATTGAGCGAATAAAAACTTCTATAGTATGTGTTATTCTATGGGTTGGATGTACATATGTCTAGCCAGGTTGGAAGCATTATGACAGCTGATTTAATTTTTTTCATGTCGGTTTGTGAACTTGTCAAATTAAAATGTACACATTTTATTATTGTACTTTTTTTTGTTAAGTTTATTGTTGGTATTACATTGTGTTTTAACGACTGATTCATTTAGCCTTATATCTTTTAAATTTTAAATAAAAAAAAATAGAATAGGATAATGGCGGGAGTCTTTATTATAACCACAAAGAACAATGTCAAACATTTTCTTTTTAAAGATAATTTCATTCATTTGTTTGATGCGACTACGCTGTGAGGTGAATTATCGCTCACTCTCCAGCATTTGTACCGACATCTCGCGAATTACTCGCGTAATTTGGGTTTCCTAGTCTTGAATCGTACGTCACATAGCCCCACAGAGAAACAAAATCCCGAGGTGTGATATCACACGATCTAGGCGGCCAGTTGAAATGTCGGGATAGCGAAAACTGGTTTCGCCATTAAGCCATTATAAGCGCGATGTGTGTGTTTTAAAGAAATACGGACCGATAAATTTCAGCACCCCCCATAAACCACACCATACAGTGCATTTATTGTGGATTTAATAACGGTAGTAGCTCGATAATATTTCGGGTTGCTCATCAGCCCACCTTGGGCAATTTTGTTTATTTACGTATCATCCATTTATATGCAACCGTATTTTGCTCGAAGTGCACGAAAAACATTTTTCACAGAACGCTGATATTCGTAATACAGCTGAATAATTTCAAGACTTTGTTGCGGTTGCGTTATTAGTCTTCTATGATTGAGTGAAAACTGGAAAGCGCACAGCTCAGTGATTGTGAGAAGTTCTCCCCGGTCCCTTCATGGGATGTAATGGGAAACCATTTATTTATTTCTGTATTGTTAAACAATATTCAATGAAAATAGGATGACACTATATGTATATGATACCAGTTACGCGTAGTGTGTGAAAAAAGCCTCTAACTGAATCACATCATTTTAAAGCTTTGATCCCCCAAACAAACTACCTGTAATAAATATGTACATATTGGTACCTGGCAGGACGGACTTACGCCTCGTATTCAGTTCTTTCGATGTCATTTATCTCTAATAGGAAATATTGTTGCAGAGAGTTACCACCCATGTTTGATTTACCACCTACCATGCAAATATTTGATTTATAATTCCTCTTCTCACTCTTTTTTATTTTTAACTCACGTGGTATTTAGTTTGTTAAAATTATCGAAATTGCAAAATTCCGTTCCCAAACTATTATCAAACAATTGTTTTCGTACGAAATACGTTAAGCATAACAACCCTGTAATTGATTTTGCTACGAAATTCAAAAACGATGTACAAGTAGACCAAAAACGATGTACAAGTAGACAGTCAAAACTTCTCTTCACTCAAATGCCAACAAACAAAACGAGTGAAACCCTAGTACTTCTCTACTCTCTCTCTTACTCTCTTCATTGAATATTTCAATACACGAGCAGCTTTTTGATAGTATTATTGTATGTAACTATACAAATTCCAACCATGTTGAAGTAAAATTACATAAACTATGCAATAAGTATGAAATAAGCAAGATATGACGCGAGAGAGAAATGCGTTTGAGTGAACTCCTAGCACTTTTTGGGTTCTCTTTTACCAGGATTGCCAAGTTGAGCACATCTTCTGGTCGTCTAATTCTAAATCGTCTTTGCGAAATTATTGCAGAGTTGAGTTCCTAGCAAATGAAAAGAGAGCCAAATATTTGGTTCATTAAATTTTTGTTATTTTTTTTTATATACATACTTACATACTTCTTAGGGCAACGAGCATTTTATTTACTTTAGCGGACTTTAGCGGAGAGTTTTTTCAGAATACCACTAAAGAGAAAAGCTGCCCGACTCAATATTTTAATATTTAATTAATTTTTGTTAATTTTAAAAAAATGTATTAATCTTCCGTATTTCAATAAATGCAATCAGCATTACGGTTGTAATGAGTAATCATGGTTTGTAATAAGAAAGACGAATTGATTTTGTCCGAATTACTTACGCCGGCAGACAAGTCTGAACAGAGCTTTTGTGTTGGTCATGTGGATTTTGCAATGTCATACGATATTAACTTGGAGCTAAATAGTTTATAATGTTACTGTTGCGTCGATATAAGAAAAACGCTTGACTACAATGTGACTATCGATTGAATTGTGCAAAATTGTGCTTTCACATTACATTGAAACGTGACTCCAAGTCAATGTACTGACCAAGAAATTTCTGCGTTCACTTGTACTAGCAACAGAGAATTGAAAAGTTAAAAAGTGTTCGAGGTATTCAATCAATATCTTACTAACACAATATTTGAGGTCATTTCGAAGAAGTGATGTAGCACTCCTATACTCTGTTGCATCAACACTAAATGGAAATAAATATCATGGAATAAAAACCAAAAATGTATTTATTGTCCGAGTGGGAGTACAGTTAGTTGATCAGAAGGAACAAAATTTGTAGGTTACACCACCTGCGTTTGATTTAATTCTAATTCCTCAATGTACTCTATTTTATTTTTGACACATGTAGTGCTACTTTTGGTTGTTCAGATTATGGAAATGTGAAAATCCCGTCCCAAACAATTGTTTTCCTACGAAATAACTTTTGCATAATTGATTTTGCCTACGAAATTTTCCGAAAGAGAGAACAGGAGCAAGCAAAGGAAGTGAGCAATATTTTTGGTTCATGAACTTTTTTATACACGTACTTCTTATGGCAACGAACATGGCACTAGAGAACAGCTGATTTTATTTTTTTTTCATTCATACATGAAAAATAACTACTAACTACATTGATAATTGTTCATACCATAGATGTCAAACCAAACGTATTTTATCGTATTTTGGCATATTCATATTTCCGACCGAAAATGGTTATTACATTTTCCACAATATTTTTATATCCATTTATTCCATTCAACCATTTAATGGTTTTGATGGAATATCCAGGATTCAACGATTTCAGAGTATTTGCAGATGCTTCTTTGCAAATTTCAAATTTTTTTCAATATTTGTCTTGAGACGTGCGGGGTTTTTCGTTCAATGCAGCTATGCAGACCAACATTTTGTAATCTACGTCTAAAATGACGTAGATGACGGTTAAAGTCAAAAATGGGTTGGCTTTATAGACTACAAATCACAATGTCGTCATAAGGAGGGTGGTTTTCTTGGCAAATTCTATTAGGAGTCTCAAAACTTCGCGTATTTTGAAATAATCTTATTGTCCCAAAATCCATTTTTAACAGCAAAAACGTTTTGCTATGACTGACATTGATTTTTTTTTTTGATAGCAGCGCGCAATTAATTTGCGAACTGCTGGAGTGCATGACTTTTTTGCAACTTCTTTGTGATGAATTGAATTGTTAATTAGCAAAATGGTTGTTAAAAATATGTTTGTTATAATACAAAAACGGATACGGAACGGTTTCGAACTCCTCGTAACGACTCCGTAAAATCATAAAAAAGCGAAATGTGAATTCTCGATTTCGTTTCGAACCCGTTACGAGTCCGTAGAAACATAAAAGTCGAATCAGTGGAACTGCTATTTGGCTGATCCATTACGAGCCCGTAAAACATGAAAATGCGAAATGGAAGTTTTTGGAAAGCAAATTTGAAATTGCAAACATTACGTGAGGAAACCAAACTCTTAGGTGATAGCAAATTTTTTTATTTGTAAAAATTAATATATGTATAATCAGCCTTATACGAATGTCGTTCTCGTAAAAGATTAAAGATAACACGCCAATTTTGTCTTTAATCTTTTGCAATACCGTCGGTGTCGAAATACGAGAACGACATTCGTAATAGGGCTGAATGAAAAACTTCAGGGATTATAGAGGTAGAAAATATAGTTCATTAATATTTTAATTTTAAATATCTTACATACATTATTATTCATATTATGCTGCTGCAGATCAGCTTCAAACTGAGTGATAGTATTTGTTAGAATATTTAAACGTTTTTCATTAGTGAACAAGTTACGTGCTACTATAGGGTGGCCACATACAATATAGTCTGGCGACATATTTCTAATTGTGTCCATTTTGTACACTTTATCATTATATACGTAACTGATATTGGGATGTTTCAATGAAAAATAATAATTTTTGGTTTGAAGGAATAAATACGAGCCATTCTTCAATTCACCAACTTTATTTAAACTTGGTTCCTCCCACCATTCTCTTATAAATTTGATTACAAAAAAGTTCTGTTTTTTGTTTCACTTTCATTTATTTCCAAAAAACCGAATCCGAAACGAATTCGAATATGAAGTTCGTTACCGAGTTCGAGACTGATCCGAAAAAGTACAAAAAACCATTCGCATTTTCGAGAGGAATTCCCAAAAATTGTCTCGAATTCATTTTAATTCCAAAAAATGAATCCGAAACGGAATGGAATATGAAGTTCGTTCCGAGTTCCAGACAAATCCAAAAAACTACAAAAACTATTCGCGGTTTCGAGACGAATTTCATACAAAAACGAGTTCGTTACGAGGACAAAATGTCTGCAGAAACGGATCCGTCTCGAATTCGTAACGGATTCATATGGCACATTGGGAAAGAAAAAATACCAACGTTGGAGATAAATTAAATGTCCACTATATACGAATGTGTTTCTAATTACACTGTGTGTGATTTTTGCACTTTAAAAATCTGAATTGAGTGAAACATAGCGAACCTGCATAATTTTGATACGCTGAATTGAATCTAATGGCTTTTCCCTTTTTTCTGTACCACGTCAAAATTTCGAGATATTTGACCCCAAAGTTTGCTGGGATGTCAACAACTTGAGACTGAATTAGAGGCAGAACGCTTCAAAATTGAAGTTTGACTTCTGAGTAAGAAATGTAGAGGACCTTAAGAAGAATACCAACTTCAAGTTTGTACCCCCTCTCTTCCCTCCTTACACAACAACATATTAGGACAAGAGTGTGAATATAACGAGAGTTATTAAAAAAAGAGAGACATTTCATAAAAAGTTGTGAAACGAAATGTGACTTTGCAAATATCGTTTTCAATTGTATGACCACCACTGTGTATTACATACTTGCTGTAGGGAGAAATGTAATATGACTCGTATCAAATAATAACATCTATAGTCATCTAAGAGAGTTATGTAGGAATACTGACTGGAATGTCCTACATAAGTTATCAAGCATGTAAAGTCTATATTAAATGGCTAAATATTTGGTCATTATAGGGACATTTTTACTTAATGTACGGTTAAAGTGGTTACAAATTCTTTCTTTAATCTATCGGAACGATATACTGGCTGTTCAATACATTCAGAATATGAGATTCTGCTAACCGGCACTTTATCGTTACGATCAAAGATAAACGGACATTGAGAAAGTGACCCTTATTGCAGTGTAAGTAACAACTAAATTATACACAGTGCTACCCAGTCGACCTAAATCTACAAAAAATTTGAATAAAGAAGGGATACGAAAGATAATCAGCCTTACTACTAGTGTCGTTGAAGTATTTCGACTACGACAGTTTTGTAAAAGATTAAAGATAACACGTCAACTTTGTCTTTAATCTTATACAAACCTGTCGTAGTCGAAATATGAGAACGACATTCGTAATAAGGCTGAATATCTAGAGAGCACATCAACTATGATTTTTGAGCGGATATCAACTTTTCATTTCATTTGATTTATGTGTAATCACTTTTTCCCTCGAAACTACCAACTTTCGCCCATTTTCAAATGTGCACACATATAATACAGAGAGGGGCGTTTAAGCAAATAAAAAAATGTACATCACTTTGTCATTATTAAAACTAACAAACACAAAAAAAAGGCATTTATATTGCATGTTAACAATTATTTATATTGCCCTTAATTTAAATATATAAAAAGAAAAAACTAAGCATTTTGATAGTAGGGGAGGACGACGACGACGAACACGCGACAGAATAGTGTTTGGTACTACAACGGCAACTCACATGTTGGTTGCTGGTTGTCGCGCCTTTTGAGTTCGTTTCTGAGGGTTCACTTTTGTTGGCACAAAATGTCTTGGGAACGAACGAAAGAGGCCTACTACGAGAGCACCTCTTCGAGGAGAGTATACCACCTGGTATATAATTTATAAATGTAATTTTAAACAACTTATAAACATGCAAACAAATCAAAAACACATTGTGATCATCATCGTCATAGTTTAACAACAAATGGTGATGGTGGTGGTGGTGGTTGGTGGTGGTGTTGTAGCAGCAACAGCAGCTTTTTTAGACAACGATAGAGAACCCAAGACTTGATTTGAAATTAATAAAGTTTATTGGTACTATTATTAATTTCCTACCTATTTGCAATAGAACTACACACGTTCAACAAAAGGAGACATCGGCTGTCTACTCGGTAGAGAGTAGTCAAAAATATTTAAATAAATGTCAAAGCAATTTGAATTTCAAACTTGTAACGAGTTCTCAATTGAAACTGTTGGAACATCGATATCAATACAAAATCGTATTATTTTGTACGCTAAAAATCGTGGTCTTTGTAAAATTTAGTCGTGGTGTTATATTCGATTTGGCCGGTCGTTAAATAGACTTGTATAGAAGCTTCTCAGAACTCCTTTTTATCTACAATGTCAAGCTCTAAACAATCTTCATATTCTAAATCTTCATCATTTAAAAGGCAAAACTAATTTCCCCTCCCTTAACTAAACGTAATTCTTCAATTAATTTGTTGTTTGTTTTTAGGGCTCCTCATGATAGAACCTACGGCAGTGGAAGTCGTGGCGGGCGCGATGATCGCCAAGGTGGATCTAGCGGCGGCGGCGGAAATCGTTACGGTGGTAGCGGCGGTGGTGGTGGTGGTGATTACCACGGCGTTCGCAAAGGACGCGTTGAAAAGGGTGGTCGCGGCGGTAGTGACCGTGGCGGTCGTGGTGGCAGCGGCGGAGGCTTCGGTGGCGGATACGGTGGCGGCGGTGGTGGTTATGGCGGTGGAGGTGATCGCCGTGGAGGCGGTGGCAACTCCCAGGATTTATCCATTCGCGCCATGGATTTCACTAACTTGGCTCCATTCAAAAAAGATTTTTACAAAGAACATCCACTTGTTTCGAATCGTACGTTCGGCGAAGTGGAACGTTATCGTTCAGAACATGAAATTACAGTCCGCGGTGCAGCAAACAACCCCATACAAGACTTTAATGAAGCCTATTTCCCCGACTATGTCATGAAGGAAATCCGTCGCCAGGGCTACAAGGAACCCACACCCATTCAAGCTCAAGGCTGGCCAATTGCGATGAGCGGTCACAACTTTGTTGGTATTGCCAAAACTGGCTCTGGCAAAACATTGGGCTACATTTTGCCCGCTATTGTTCACATTAATAACCAACAGCCCTTGCAAAGAGGCGATGGCCCCATTGCCTTGGTTTTAGCACCTACTCGTGAATTGGCACAACAAATTCAACAAGTTGCCACCGAATTTGGTTCATCCTCATATGTACGCAACACCTGCGTGTTTGGCGGTGCCCCCAAAGGCGGTCAAATGCGTGATCTCCAACGGGGTTGCGAAATTGTTATTGCCACCCCAGGTCGTTTAATTGACTTTTTGGCTGCCGGCGGCACCAATTTGAAGCGATGCACATATTTGGTTTTGGATGAAGCTGATCGCATGTTGGATATGGGTTTCGAACCTCAAATTCGGAAAATCGTCTCTCAAATTCGCCCCGACCGTCAAACTTTGATGTGGTCCGCTACCTGGCCCAAAGAAGTTAAACAATTGGCTGAAGATTTCCTTGGAGATTATGTTCAAATTAACATTGGTTCTTTGGAATTGTCAGCAAATCACAACATTCGTCAAGTGGTCGATGTCTGCGACGAAAATGACAAGGAGGAAAAGTAAGTAATTGTGAAGTTTTATGAATTATATTTAACAATTGTTTGTATATTGGACAATGTTTGTTGCAAATAACCTATTGTGTAAATTTGTCATTATAAATGATATTTACTTACCTCTACTCTATTATTTGTAGACTTAAATCATTGCTCTCTGAAATTTATGATACCAGCGAAAATCCTGGTAAAATTATCATATTCGTCGAAACTAAACGTCGCGTTGATCATTTGGTACGTTTTATACGTAGCTTCGGTGTACGCTGTGGCGCTATCCACGGTGACAAGTCACAATCGGAACGTGATTTCGTTTTACGTGAATTCCGCACAGGCAAATCAAATATTTTGGTAGCTACTGATGTTGCTGCTCGTGGTTTGGGTAAGTTTGTAAAACTCGTACAATTTCTTCTGAATACTACTACTTCGCATAATGTTAAATTCACTCGATTTCGTTCGATATCATTGCATTGTTCATCCTTCATTTGTTCACCATTACCACCACGTAAAATGATAGATTTGGTAAAAACAACAACAAAAAAAAAAAAAAAAATTCTTTAAAATGCAAAAGTGTGAAATGATAGAAAATACTCGTATTGATCGTATTGTTTCGTAAAGCTCTGTAGTGTTGCAGAAAAGGGTACAAATTATCACATCGCCGGGAGCCGTTTAAAAATTAACAGGCCAACATTAAAAACAATTATTTGAGATATAGGAATCTATACAACCAACCAAAAAGTGCTCACTTTTTAGAATTTAGTAGAATTCGAACTGATACGCCTTCTTCTGTAAACAAAAAGGCCAGTAACAGAAAGTGCATAGTTTCAGGCGATAGGGTTAAACGGGTTTCATTTCCATTTTCTATACAAACCGATTTCGGAGCATCTAGTTAGTTGTCTTTTTGTACCGCGGGACTTGACCTTTTGTAGTAGCTCAGTTTTTCTAATCGTGAACCTTTTGCATTTAAAAGTTTGTATACAATTGGGCTTTTTAGAATTCATTACAAAATTAACAAACAAACATCCATGCATAGATGTTGCGATTCACACTTAAATTGAAAACAAAACGCAAGTGAAATATCATTGTACACGTACTTACTACTACTACTACCAACTTTAAACTCTTTCGAATTTAGTTGTAAGATTTGTTTTAAACATGACTTAATAATACTTATGGTATATTTTCCTTTCCCTCCTTCTTACCACCCCCTGCCCTCAACACACTGTTTTTGTCTCTTCCCACATTCTCTCTTTTTATTTCGTTTACAGAGGCCAATAATTGTTGCATGGTGGGGATAAAATGTCAGCAAATAATCTGATATTGAAAAAAGATTTTGAAACATTAAACGCAATAATTTGAAAGATATATTGCGCTGAAAAATTTCAATGATAACCGTTCGTGAATAAAAAGAAAGCGGCGGCCACGGCAAAGCGGCAACACTTTTTTACCACAATGGCCATTGGAAAAAAGGGTATGTCGTACCACCGTCCCACCACCGCTTCACGATTAAGGAGGAGGTATATTTGAAAAATTAAAATGAGTACAAATGGCAAGAAAAAAATATGGTTACGCTTTGGAATGACTATCTACGGAGCGTAGCACCAGCATGTTTTTTTTTACAATGCAGTCCAAATATAGATCAAAACAATATACCGCCACCTTGAGAGAAAATCGCGTAAAGTACAATGTGTAAAATCATATTATATCCCTATCATCAAGCATTTGCATAAGCGGCCTCTGCTGAGTCTAATTTTGGGGAGTAAATTGGTGTTGAAATAATCAAAGTCTAAAGACATTTAATCCATATAACAAAAATAAACTATTACCTGTAATAAATTCGGGGACACACGGACAGCATTTTCATTAATGAAACATGGAGCGCATGCGCAGTACAGAACGAGAGAGAAGAGGGCAACTTGTAGAAAGTTGTAGGAGTTCATAGCACTGCGCGCTCTCTCTCCCTCTATAGAATGCTCTCCACCGATCACAGTTGGCAGCACACTACGCAGGCAAAATTAAGGATCTCTCATGATGTTTATCTTAAATGTGTTCTTTGTTCAACCACTGAAACAAAAGCTGGATCATTTGAAATCTGTAGATGATTTGGTTTTTGATTGAATGACAATGTGAAATGACTTAAAATCAAAGAAATGCTAAAAAGATCAAGTGCATTGGAAGACGTACACGTATATGTCGACTCGTATAACAAATGTTGAATATGGCTGTTGTAAGGAAATCGAAAGACGACGGACATCATCATTTGATTTTACGACGACCTTTACACGAGAGTACGTCCGATAACGAAAATGCAAAAGGTGAACAACAAAATGAACAAGCCACCAACAAAGAATACATACCAAAGGACACATTTGTAACCACACAATGATGATAGCCTTGCCTTAGGATATTCTCTAGCAGAGAAACGATATGCCTGCCTGCGTGTTTTTTTATGTACACAATGGATGCTCGAGCCTTTGAACGCACTAAACTCAATCAGCCAAACAATCCGAATGTTGTTGCACAAGAGTTAAGTAGTAACGAAGGGGCTTTGGCGTCTTTTGATATCGTCACCAATGATTTGTACAATCCAACCCAATCAACTATGTACCTAAATGTATCTCTACCAACTGCTGCCTTTGCTGATCATGTGTGTCTAGTTTAAAACAAAACCAAAAAATGCGAAAATGCGTAAATTTCGTAAAAACTAAACTGCCGGCCGTTGAGACAACGACGAAGTTTAGTTTTTTCACACAGTTTGTTTAACTACAGGCTCTTCCAACTACTACGTCGTATGATGCGCCGTTTACGAACACTGCCAGAAAACGACGTGGTGCCTCGAAGAGTTTGCCCAATTTTCGCAAAATCCAAGCTAAGGTAAATTATTTTTTTTAATAAGCTCAACAAAAAAACATTTACTTGATAACAAAATAAAAAAAATCAAAGAAAAACAAGATATGTCAAAATTTGTATATTAAGTTTATACTCTTACTCTAATACAATACAAGTATCCTTTAAGTTTTTCAAAATTCTAACTCAAGTGTTAGTGTTGTTATCTTAAATTTAGGGAAACTGAGAAAAGAAAACACAAGTCATGGTTGTATATTATAAGCGATCTCTCTTTCTCCTCTTGTAAACCACTAACAATGCATTATCGCTAATGTATTAAATTTTATTTATTTATTTTTTTTTTTACCAAAAAATCCCATATACAGATGTGGATGGCATTAAGTATGTCATTAATTTTGATTACCCACAATCGTCGGAAGATTACATCCATCGTATTGGTCGTACAGGACGCTCAAACACTCGTGGTACATCCTACGCATTCTTTACCCGTAACAATGCTAAACAATCGAAGTCTTTGGTGGACGTCTTAAGAGAGGCTAATCAGGTAAGAAATGGATTTTATTTATTCTGCAATATTTGTATTTACACGTCTGGGGAGAAAACTCGACTGCGAATGTAAGAAAGTAAAACTAATGAATGATTCGTTTTCAATATTTTGTTCGATTTGTATTAGTTATCACTACCATTACCAGATATAAAGCAACGTCGTTCACTCGTTTAGTTTGAGCAGTGAAATGTTGTTATATGGTTAGTTGTCAAGAGCAAATCCCTTAAAAATAAAGAAATAGGTTTTGTTATAGTAACAATCAGTTAATTTTCGATTCCTGGTTGTAACTCGCCTTAAACAACGACACTGTCGGCAAATCAGACATATTTTGTTAAGAATCTAAATCCTTTTTTTTTTGTTATTCCAACTTACATTTTCATTTCTGTATATTTTCAGGAAATCAGTCCCGCCTTGGAGAACATGGTACGTAATAACCGATTCGATGGCGGCGGCCGCTCACGTTATGGTGGTGGCGGTTCTCGCTTCGGTGGTGGTGGTACTTTTAAAAAGGGCTCCATCGGTGGTGGACGTGGTTTTGGTGGCGGTTTCGGTGGACGCAGCAATGGATACGGTGGCGGTGACAGTGGCCGCAGCAATGGTTATGGCGGCGGTGACGGTGGCCGCAGCAATGGCTACGGTGGTGGCAGTGGCGGTAGTAATACAGGCGGTGGTAATACCAGACATACGCGTTTTGATTAAACACATCAAAATAGAAAAATTAGTTTATAAGGTCTTAATATTAAATTAATCTAGTATGTATTTTTAATTTTAACAATTTCAACAAATCATTTGTTTATCATTTTAACAAAATCATTAAAAAAAACAACTGTCTCTTCAGAATACACCAAACTCACGAATATCAAGAAATATTCTGGAATGACAAAATCTGAGGCTTTTACAAACAGACAAGATAATTTTTGTCCGATAAGAAATAATAATAATTTCATTTGAAATAATCGAAGAGTAAAAGAAGTAATAATCATTTTAAATAGAACAGAAAAACACTCAAAATTTAAATTATATATAAATCATAATTTCTTGAGAATTTAATAAAAGGGAAGAAGAAGAAAATGCATTTTTTGTGATACTCTCTCTAAATAATATCCACCCTCATTCATAATCAACCCCTCAAAAATATAAAAATAAACAATAATAACATAGAAAAAACCCACAAAAAACTTAACTTTGAATACTACTATCACACACTACACAAATCCACGTAAAGTGAATTATTTCATCCTAATGCGATTTTAAATTAATATGCAACACACAGATACACGCACACACACACGCGCAGGCGAATATCCTGAAATTGTCCCAAGTGGATGATTGTTGGTCCTTTGAAAATTAGCAACGAAATGCAACCAACACAACGAATGCATTTTCTCAAGAACAAATGTTTCAAGTGGAAACACCAACATTACAAAAAGTAAAATAGAGCTCGGAACGCTGCAGGAACTATTAATATCCGTCGTGTGTGTGTGTAATTGTTTGTTTCATACATTAGTCCTTCATACGTATTCATGTGAACTTTATAATTTAAGTTTATTATAAACTAATTTTTTGTGTGTTTTATTCCTTTAACCGCACAAAACTGCTATCGCTGCGTAAGGGTTTCTTTCATAAAGATCCTTTGTTGTTTTGTCCTCGGTCGTTTGGGCGACAATTACAATGAAAAGAATTAAAGTATTTTTATTTTATGGAAATCACGTATTCCACATTGCCTCTAATAAACTTTGTTTTTCATTTTTTTAATTTGGTTGTGATTTTTTTTTCTTTACAAACGTGAACAAAAGTAAATTGGCATTCTATTTTTTTCTTTGTATGATATACTTGAAACAATCCTAAATGTAGTTCTTAAGATAAATGTATTTCATTGAAAACAAATTAATAAAACAAGTAATATATACCGGAAACCCAAAATCAATTTGTTTTTTCTGGATTTGAAGCAAGTAGGTGCATCTTATTACCCCTGGGTCTTGATCACTGCAATCGAGTTCGCTATCGTACCGAACCAAATGCGGGGGCCTAATTTCCGCATCCGTTTCGTATCATACGGCCCTGTTCTGCATTCAGAATCATTTTGAATCAGAATTTTCTTTCAGAATAAAAAGTCGACAACTTTGATGTCCTTAAAACATGAAATATTTTTGTTCTGAATTGTTTGTTTTTAAAATCACAAGGTACTTGCATTCTAAAATTTTTCTTCTGAATTGATTTACAGAAACCCAACAATTCTGAAGCGTTTTATGTTTGTCTGGATTCTGTTTACAGAACAGGGCCGATAATTTCAATTACGAAGGGTCAATTTGATGGCAACTCCCAAAAAACTAGTGTTGGTGAAATCCTACACCATCTTTGCACGCTGCCATTATTATCTAACACTTTTATCACTTCTCTTTTGAAATTGCAACGTAAAGCTTCGTGCTTTACACGTTGCCATCCCGTGATATTAGTGCTAGCCATTTTTTTTGATATTTCTCTTTAGTGAGTGTTCTTGTATGTGTTGTTCATTGTTGTAAGCGGTCAAACATGTTCTACATAACACAGTGCAACACGAAAAAAAATAACCATATACGGACACCACTACGTGATAAAAGACTAAAAAAAAAAGACCCGTGTCTCCCAATTTTTCCCAGTCATGCACTTTTTTTTTATGGGCCGCCAAAGATATCATTTTCGTAAAATGTGATCATTTTCTCAGGCTCATATCTTGCAAACCGTTCAGAATTTCGATTTACTCTCTGAGGCAAAGTTGTAGCATATAAAATCAAAAAAACTTCACCTTCCAGATCAAAATCGCAAAACACTTAAAAAAATTCGATTTTTTTTTACCTTTTTTCCCGTGTTCAGGTCCATAGGTAGCAAACCGTTCAAAATTCAATGAAACAATCAACTACAAAAATTTACCTAAGATCTCAATAAACAAATTTCTAGAACATATAAACTTCGTAGAGATGATCCTTAACACTGTTTAGGTAGCACGCAAAAGTGAAAAATTTGCCGAAAATTTTTTAATTTCATTTTTTTTACCTTTTTCTCCTGTTCAGGTCCATAGGTAGTAAATCGAAATTCTGAACGGTTTGCAAGATATGAGCCTGAGAAAATGATCACATTTTACGAAAATGATACCGAGGCCCCAAATCTTTGGCGGCCCATAAAAAAAAAAGTGCATGACTTTGGGAAAAATTGGGAGACACGGGTCTTTTTTTTTTTGTCTTTTATCACGTAGTGGTGTCCGTATATGGTTATTTTTCCATGACTTAAAAAATTACACACAGTGTAATTCTAATAAATTGTTTTTTAAATAAAATGTGTGAATCGAAGTACGAAATCACGAAAGTAGAGTTGGGAATTTTAGTTAATTCAAGTGAGGGCTCTTTAGATCAGCTCAATAGAGGGCGTTTTCGGAAATGCATCACTGCAGTGCATCTGATGCGCATCACGTTCGAAAATGCAACACTTTGCAACACTGCAAGAGTCGCATGTTCTAAAAGTGATCAACACAGCATATGATGCGCAAACAAGTCGCAAAATGCGCAGTAGCAAAATGGAAGATGCAATGAATGAGTAAGTACGGAATTTGATATTAATTTGTTTTTTTATAAAACTTACTATTTTCAAAATTTTTTAGAGTCGAGGTGGGTGCTAGGGACTACAAATTGATAATAAGGACAAGGTTGGGTATGGAGGAGGAATACTTGGCTTATCATCCAATTCACAAATTAAATTTATTAAAAAATTTTCCATTCAAATATTTTCGTGTTCGGAATTGCAAATCAAAATAAGCAACAATCAAGCATCTGCATCAGCTGATGGCATCAGCAGTGCAAACGCATCACAGTTGCGCATCAGATGCTCTGCAGTGATGCATTTCCGAATACGCCCAGAATGAACTAGTTCATTCATTTAGTTCACTAGTTCATTGTATCATTTCAGCTTAACAGTTCCCATGAGCTGTGAACTAAAGAGCACATTTCAGTTCAACTTGTAGTTTTAATTCAATCGGAGCGAATAATCGCGAAAATGGTCTGATTTTTGCAGATTTCTAAAGTGTTTTGGATCTGTGATATTTATTTAGGGGGCTATTCCGAAAGCTAGTCTACTGTAGACTAGACTAGACTGTGGACTAGACTAGACTGTAGACTAGACTAGACTGTAGACTAGACTAGACTGTAGACTAGACTAGACTGTAGACTAGACTAGACTGTAGACTAGACTGTAGACAAAACTAGACTGTAGACTGGACTAGACTGTAGACTAGACTAGACTGTAGACTAGACTGTAGACTAGACTGTAGACTAGACTAGACTGTAGACTAGACTAGACTTGACTGTAGACTAGACTAGACTGTAGACTAGACTAGACTGTAGACTAGACTGCAGACTAGATTAGACTGCAGACTGGACTGTACACTAGACTAGATTCTAGTTTGGTATTCCAACAGGGGACCGTTTTCAGTCGTTAATTTTTTTTGGTGGTTGGCAAGAATTGTCTTTGTGATTGGCAACTCAACTGATTAATTTGTAAATCAACGTAATTCAGTTCAATTTTAAGTTACCGGCATTCATTTTCTGATTTATATTTTTTTTCTCTAGTTCATACATTTTAAACAATGTCTCTTCCATCCTGTTAATCCCTTAATAATTTTTTCTTGATTAATGGATTGCCATTTTATGCGCTCTTCACATCTATTTTGGCGTTTCATTGGCTTGCGTTGGTCTTTGTTACATTGCTGCCCATTAACGCTTTCTCGATGTGGACGGTAATTTCTCCGGAACATTTTCTTTGCTGCTCGCATCCTCAGCCTCTTCAATCGCACCCAAAGCAACGACTGGAGGATTTACCAGTAATGGGCATGAATCAAATTTGCCCCTGTCGCTTCCAGTAGCTTTGGAATTCTGCTTGTTAGACAACTTCGTTTTCACATTGGATTTGAATTTAATCCAAATGTAAAATTATTACTATGAAAATAATTATAAATAAAAAACTAGTTACCCTGTTCCAATCGCTTGCTATTCTTGTAGGTGGTCCATTACTATTTAATATTGCGGCGAGTTCCTCCTCTTGCTCTTTGAATTGCTGCTTGCTGGAGCCGAAGTATCCTTTTCCTCTGGTAAAATCTGGGTGCCTCTCCATCCACTCTACCATTGCCTCAAACTGTTTTTTGTTACTTACTACTTTTGTTACTTATACTTATTTTCTTTTTTAACACAAATAACTAACAATACATACCCTTTTGTCTCCATTTTTAACGATTACAATATTTTTCGCTTCGCACTTCAGTTAGGTAGACTATACAGTAGACTAGACAACTTTCGGAATACATACGAGGCGGCTATTAAAAATGAGTTGACAACATTTTTTTTGCATTTTAGTAATACATTACAGAATACAACTCCTGTACACAAGTAGATTGCCGACACCACAGCGTTGAAAATAGCAATTCCTTTTTGACGACTAGACTAGGCAAGATTTTGCCGCTCGGAATAGCCCCCTTATACTAAATCGATTGTGTTATTCCGTTTCTGAAATATTGGTGTTTCCGTATATTTTTTATATTTTGGAACAAATGTGATTAGTGCTGTTGTTATTGTGTAGAAGTCGGTTACATATATTCATTCCTCATTAGGCACCTTTGTGCAGATAAAGTGTCACAAAGTAAGTAAATAATCTAACGGCGTCAAATCGCACGACCGAGGCGGTCAATCGACTGGACCATTTCGTGAGATAACACGTTCACCAAAATTGGTTTCCAATAAATTGATTGTGGCATTCTGTGAGGCGCCGTCCTGCTGGAACCACATGTCCTCCAAGTCCATATTATCCAATTGGGGCCAAAAATATTCGGTTATCATTGAACGGTAGCGATTCGCATTCACAGTAATGTGCCGGTCTTGATCATCACGGAAGAAGTACGGCCCAATGACGCCGCCGGCTCATAAACCGCAACAAACCGTAATTTTTTCGGGATGCAATGATGTCTCATGGATTACGTGTGGATTGCTGTCTGACCAATAACGCATATGTTGCTTATTGACGAAGCCATTCAGCCAGAAATGAGCCTCATCGCTGAAGATGATTTTCCGATGAAAATCCGAATCATAGCGCTCTTAAAGTTGAGGCCACTGACTCCAAATTTAGGTAGTAAATTTTAATAATTTCAACTCGTTGTTGGCTCGTATATCTTTCCATGATGAAATGGCAAACCTTACTGAAGAGAAATGTCAAAAGAGTGGGAAAAAATATGGCGTCGTTTGCTGTCCCTATCGATTTACTGTTGTTGCGTCTCTGTTGAAAAACCCTTTAGTTCATCTAGTACACATGAGTGAATCGTTCAATTGAACTAGTTCGCTCGTGAACTACACAACTCTAGATGGAAGCCATTATCGACGTATAATGTTTGTTGTTTTTTAAATACGGCATTACCGATGTCGCAAAATTTGAAAACAAAAAATGGATAATATCAAAATGTAATTTCAAATATTAGCTTTATATCAGATATGTAATAAACAAAAATATTTTAATACATATTTAAGGATGAAAAAAACTACACTCTTGTCAATTTTATGATGCAATACGAGCCATTGGCAAAGGGATGCCATAAAAACACGCAGATCACAGATTAAAGAAAAATGGATCGATCTGAAACGAAAGCTAAATACAGTTGACCCCCCTTGTAGGACTAGGTTGTGCAAGGTCTACATTGAAATCATTCCCAGCACCCCTTTGATAAATTCCTTCAGCAAGGATTCGTATTGTTGCTGCTAGTCGTAATGTGTTACTCACTCAAATTGACCTCAACGAAAGCGCCCTTGTTCAATCTAACGTTGGTCATACATCTGAAGAAGAACTCTTGCATTTTAATTCTCAGATGAATACACAATAAACTTGTGTAAATATATTAGACCGGAACCATAATTGTATCCGATAATTTATCAGTTATCTGCGCTGGCATTCATGTTCTTCATTAGAAGCTGAAATGTTTTTATTCACCCTTATTCTGTTTGGCGTCGCTAAAACAACGGCAATTTTAAGGCAACAGCAACTCAAATCAAAGGCAACATTAATTCTATGTTAATTTGATATTCTGTAAGAGTATTACGACGCCGTTGCATGTTTACCGACAATGTTAATAAAATACAGCACACATATCTAATGTTAGAGTCAGCTGATGTATTTTGTTTCTTGTTTTGAAAAAATATAAGTTCTGTGCTATTTTTGTGACATACCACAACCACCGGATGGTGGGCTCTTGCTGGTTTACGCGGATGATATTCTTGTGGCCAAGTTGGGGCCAACGCGGAGACCACTAACTCCACGGTCAACGAGTACCTGGAGGTATTGTCGGAATATTTGGACAGGTGGAAACTCACGCTGAATGCGAGGGAATGATTTTCAAGGGAAAGCGGATCAGGATCACGGACGGATTTAAGTACCTCGGCACCCCTGGTAAAAGAGTACCGAAAGTGCTAGCAATTCACTCAAACGCGTTTCTCTCTAGCGTCATATCTTGATTATTTCTTATGTAATTGTTTATGTATGTAATTGTACTTCAACATGGTTGGAAGTGGTATCGTTATATACAATTACACTATCAAAAAGCTGCTCGTGTATTGAAATATTCAATGAAGAGAATAAGAGAGAGAGAGCAGAGAATGGTTAGGATTTCACTCGTTTTGTTTGTAGGCATTCGAGTGAAACGAAATTTTGACTGTCCACTAACAGAGCAATAGAAAAGAGTTTCTCTTACTCTCTTCGTGTTCTCTTAATGACGACGAGGTAGTAGGCCATTTCATCGAGTTCGAGTTGCTTTGATAATGTACTCTTTGGTTGGCATAATACGGACATAAATAAAAGAAAATGCGTATTGTCGTTCGACACTTTTAAACTTAGTTTGTATCTGTATGTCTTCTTTGGTCTCGCATTCTAGATCATTTGCCTAGGGGCTTTTCGATCAGTTGTGCGATAGAAACCCCTGGTCTACTTGTACATCGTTTTTCGGATACCCAAAGAGGAGGCCTTTCGACTGAGGCCTATATTCAACGAAGAGAGAGAGCAGAGAAACGAGGCGCTTCACTCGTTTTTTGTTCTCTTCTACGAGTGTTGCCAAATTGCGTCGGTTTTTTCTTCTCTACTTGTACATTATCTTTGAATGTATGCAGAATCTCTAGACTTCATTGCCATTTCATACGAAATCTCAAAAACTGCGAAATTTCGGTATACCTGAATACCGCTTAACCCTAAGAAAGTCTTTGACTATCTTTACGAATCAGGACATTTGCAATAAAATTGCATCCATGTGTTGTTGCATATTTATGCATATTAAAGTATGCTACAAAATCATATTTTGCATAAAATGCATATTTTTTACATACCCAGCAGGAAACTGCCAAAATAGTTCATAAAATTACTAGTTCATGCACTAGATGAGGTTGAACTATAAGTAGTTATTGTGCCTCTAGTTCAGAACTATGCAGAATTCAACCAGAACTGCAGAATATAAAGCTGCATTTATGTAAAGCTGTTATCTGCTTTTATGTTAATACTGTAAACTATTTAAAGTTTTCGACACCAACGTGCATGCAGCTTTTTGTAAATTTTTCTACACACAGGGAAAAGATTAGTTGGAAATTAGTTCAGGCATTGGAAATTCCATGATAAAGTCCATATTTTGATCAGAATTCGTAATTGTCAAACATCAGAATTATTTGTCGATGTTATTGATAGATTACAAATCGGTCTTACTAAATACAAGTTGCTATACCGAATTTTAGTTGTATTAACCAATTTGAGTATTTCAAAAACCTCATTCATCTGAAATGGAACATACAACTAATAAAAAGTACAGTATTAGAATTCGTGTTCAAATATTAGTTACTGTAATCATAATTTAGTTTCTGTTACAAAAACAAATGTTACAAAGTTATGTATTTGACTTTTCACAAGAGGCTTTGTTGTTACAGAGAAACTACAAATATTTGAATGTTACACGAGGACTTTACAGAAAAACTAATATTTTAAACAGAAAGTGATAAACAAAGTTGTGAAAAAAACAATAAAGTGTATTCTTAAAGATATCAGCCAGCGAAGAAAACATACATATCATCAATTGAGGTGAAGTCAGACTTTTAAACATAATCGTTGAATATGATGCCACTATTGATGCCTTCACAAACACATGCAGACAATTGTGGACACTTGGCTGGAGGAACTATTATTGTGGATGACACAAATTAACTTAAACATACATATGATACCCAGGGAAAAACTGTCTGTATCTGGAAAATGAAGCGTCCAACCGAAAATTTTCAAAAAATCGCAAAAGAAAGAATATCGCTAAAAAAAAAATGGCTATATCTTGGAAACGGTGCGTCCAATCGCAAAAATAATACATTTTTTACCTATTAAGGAGTCTTTCACCTATGGATGTCTTCACTACGGCATCACTTTTATTTTGTTAATTATCATCAAAATATGAAAAACGTTGAAATAAGAAATGGCTATGAAAAATTTTAGTTTAATGGATTTTAAGTGATGCCATATGAGGCATCCATAGCTTAAAGCCTCCTATGGAAGTAAAAAATGTATTGCTTTTGCGGTTGAACCACCGTTTCCGAGTTATAGATATTTTTTTGTTTCCTTTCACACTCTTCTTGATGCGGTCGGTGTGATGGAGAGAAGTGACCTACACCAGTTGGAATTACAATAACTTCTTGCTTTAATTTTTCATGTCGTTTTGGTGAAAAACTGTGAAATTTAAATGTGTTTTAAACTTTTTGATTGACTGTTATTGTTAGCATACATTTGTATTGTATTTAACACACAAAACGAAATGCCGTTGTTGTTATTTTGTACGTTGTTTTGAACCATTGCCTCTATCTGGTATTAGTAAAGCAATTCTTTTCAACACCGAACGTAAATATCACACCAGGCCAAATTTCATAAATTTGGTGAGTGAACTATTAGGTCTACTATAAGTATTAGTCTATGCATTTATTCTCTCATCTGACGTTTCATTTCACACTCTTCGTCGTAGGTTTGTGAATATGAGAGAAATTAAATTTACAATTAACTAATACCAAGTGGAGTTACAAAATATGTCCCTTTACTTTTTCATGTCGTTTTCATAGAATAATACATACCATAGAAGCTTTTATTCGCTCAATAAATTAAACGTCATAGGTACGATGGAAAGTAAACATTGGATGGTGGAAAATATGGGTTCAATAATACCAGATAGTGGCAATAGTATACAGTAGAGCCAACGGTCATACCGGTTCTTACGGTCTAGACCGGTTTTCATATTTTTTTTAAAAGGGTTGTTTTTTGTACTTTTTTGCAAATACGCGCAAAAAATACAAAAAATCCAAGTTTTTGAAAAAAGTAATTAATTTTTAGCAAAAAATTAAAAAAAAAATAAAAATTAAAATTTTTTTTTTAAAATCGATAAATTTTTGAAATATCAATATTTTGATAAAAATGGGAAAATTTTCATGAAAATCGAAAATTTGTTAAAAAAAAACGAAAATTTGAAAATATCGAAAATTTTTGAAAAAAATTTTTCAGTTTTTTTTAAATTTCAGTACTTTTCCAAAAACATGGATTTTTTTATATTTATTTCTAGTCTTTAGCATATTTTGCCAAAAAGTACCAAAAAACATACTCTTTTGTTAAAGTACTAAAAACCGGTCTGACTGGGTAGACCGGTCTATCCGGTCGACCGGTTAACCGGGTAGACCGGTCGACCGTAAAGACCGGTCTAGACCGTAAAGACCGGTCGACCGGTTTAGAACCGGTCTTGACCGGGTAGACCGGTCGACCGTAAAACCGGGTAATGGGGGGCTCTAGTATACAGCGATCAACAAAGGAACAACAACCGAATTTCGTGTTTTTGTGGCAATCTAGTTGTGTTAAATACAATAAATAAATAAAAGTCAACAAAAAAATGCAAAATTTATTTAAATTTTTCAGTTCTACACCAAAACGACATGAAAAAGTTCAGTGAACACATTTTGTAACTCCACCTGGTGTAAGGTAATTTTAAATTTAATTGCTCTCATTTCCACAAACCTGCGATGAAGAGTGTGAAATGAAACGTCAGATGAGAGAATAAGTTTATCTACGTATTTGAAAAATTTAAATGTATTTTCCAGTTTTTTGTTGACTTTTATCGTTGGTATACATTTGTATTGTATTTAACACAACTAGTTTGCCACAAAAAAACGAAATTCGGTTGTTGTTCCTTTGTTGGACGATTTTTTGAAAAAAATTATTTCATGCGAATTGGGAACACTTTGTGAGAAACTTTGTTTCTATATAATTCATAATTGGTTAAAGCATCCCCAAATGGTTGTGACAGCCATTAAATTCAAGTACAAAATTAGTTGAGCATACCAATATATTATTTGGTACAACCGAATTAGTTTTTACATTTTCCGTTCATCCAACCAATATAATATTCATCACTACAGGATAATTTGATTACTAGAACTAAAACTCGATTGACAGATCACATTTATTTCTTGTTGTTATATTATTATATATATATTATATTGTTAATATTTCAGTTCTTGCAACCAAAACTGTATTACGAATCAATTGATATGAACAACATTTGGTGATATGGAACACAATTATTGGTAATCACAACTGAATAATGGATAGTCCAAGGAACCGCCAAATTTTAGTTGGCTGTAAATATAGTTGTAGTTGTATATAGTTGAATCTCTTCTCTGTGTGAATGCACGATATATAAAATTGTGGCTTAAGAGCCGAAAGTCGGGATTAAGCAAAGTATACCATTAACAACATTAAATAATGGCAAAGTAATAAATACAGAAACTGTATTATTGTTAAATAAGACAAGCGTGGGTACATGTCGTTATGAAGAAATTTCATGAATTTTCCTATTTTTTACCCAATGTTTGTTCGACGGTAAATTTGCCTTTTTTGTTTTCCTTTGTTTTGCCTAACTTTTGTTTCTTTGTTTCGCTCGAAATCCAGCAATTCAATTCTAGTTCAAGTACTATCTCCATAGTTCTAGTTAAGTTCCAACTTATAATGACTAGTACTGAATTATATTTAAAACTATAATTATTTTCCAGAGGGTAAGAAGATCGAATAACGGACTGAATAATGGGCTGCCTAAAATGTGGAGAGACCACTTTTCGTCACTACTCCACTCAGAATCTTCCACTGAAGATCAGGAGGTAATGAATGTGGAAGACAGTGTAGGTTGTACCCCCCAGCCAAGGCGAGACACTTTCCGGCTTAAGAATAATAAAGCCGCTGTTGTGATTGAACTACCCGCTGAGGTTTTTAAGGCTGGTGGCGAAGGACTGATAGCCCACATGCATCAACTTATATGCGGTATATGGTTGGGGAAATCTATGCCTGACGTTTGAAGTCTCAGTGTATTCTGTCCAGTATTCAAAAAGGGTGATCGGTGTGTATGTTCCAACTATTACGGTATCAGTCTTTTATCCATCGTGTATAAGGTCTTGTCGGGCGTATTATGTGAAAGACAAAATCCAATTGTTGAAAATTTATTTTTATTCTTTTTAACGCATGTGGTGGTGTTAGTTTTGTTTATTAAAATAATCAAAATGTCAAAATTCCAGTACAAACAATTATCAAACAATTGTTTTCGTACGAAATAACTTTGGCTTAACAACCCTGTAATTGGTTTTGCTTACGAAATGTTCGCAACGAGCTGAGTACTAACCAACTGGAAAGTGACCAACATTTTCTACTTCTTATAGCAACATGGGACTGTCCGTGGAGGTGGAAAGTTTCTGATAGCCATTCACTTGGGAGTGGCCAGAAATGAGTCCTTCATTGGGCAGTCCAAGCAGCTCACTACTTCAACGCAGTATGTCCTGGACAATGGCTTATCGGAAACCTCCGTTAGCTAGCTAAAGTGAGAAGGCGAAACGAATTAGCAACCCGAGTGGTAATGCGATCACTGATACGTCTCAGTATTATTAGGTACCCTGCCACTGAAGCTCTTCGAAGAAGTGGACATATTCTTCTGTCCTTTGAAGGTGGATAAGCCAACACCACTGGCCAACGGCGGATCAAAATTGAAGAAACCAAAATCCAGTTTCGACACACTGCATTCTGGTCAGCGTCTGATCCATAACGGGCGGCTGAAACATAATCATCCTGGCAGTAGGTAAAATGCAAACCACGGTGGGCTGGGTTTGCCTCCCGCTACCGTTATATTGGCAATGAAAATACACTATAAAATTAATGGACAAGGAAACCCCCCAACTGTTGATGACCCCCGCAAACGTTAAAAGGACCATGATTTAGGGTTATGTACCTGGAATGTGCGAACGCTATACAGGACTCGTGCCACTTTCCAACTGGCGGATGTCCTCGGAAAATGTAAAGCTGACATCACAGCGATCCAGGAAATGCGATGGACAGGCTATGGTTGGTTCAACCCAGTGAGTGACCGCATAGCCACAATTCGCATCAAAGCGAAATATTTCAACATCTCGTTAAGTTGTGTGCACGCACCGACAGAGGGTAAAGATGATGAGGTCAGAGAAACATTTTCTGAGCGTCTGGAGGAAGTATATGAACGCTGCCTGCCCTGACCACGACATTAAGATTATTGTAGGCGATTTTAATGCCAAATTAGGAAAGGAAAGTGTCTTTCGACCAACCATCGGTAATCACAGCCTACATGATACCACCTCCGATAATGGAATAAGACTGATAAACTAACCGCTGCAAAGAACATGGTAGTTAGTAGCACACGATTCCAGCATAAGGACATTCATATGGCGACCTGGATATCTCCTGATCAGTGGACGAAGTACCAGATTGATCACTTGGTAAAGTCCAGGTATATCAGACATATGGCTTCGAGACTTGGGTCATATCGCAAGCGGATGAAGGACACCTGGGAGTAATCGAGAGAAAAATTCTCCGTAAAATATATGGTCCTGTTAGAGAAAACGGCGAGTACCGACGTCGTTGGAACCCAGAGCTATATAATTTGTATTCTGACGTAGACATACATAGCTAGGCGAATCAAATTAGGCCAATTGCGCTGGCTAGGCCATGTTATCAGAATGGATGAAGATGATCCAGCGCGAAAGGTTTTCGATAACGTACCCGATGGAAGCGGAAAAAGGGAACGACCGAGACTCCGCTGGAAAGACCGGGCAGAAGAATTCCTCCGTATCCTTGGTGTTACCAACTGGCGAGAAAAGGCGAAGGATAGAACCTGTTTGAAGAATATGTTGAAATTTGTTTGTTTAGTTAAAATGTGTAAGACGTCTGACCTCATGAGGTTGTAAAATAGTCAATAAAAGTAAAAAAGTAACTGAAAAGCATTGATGTTTTTTACATTCCTATCTTTTTACGTCTACTGAAATTCTATAAATTTGATTTGATTTGACTTTGATTTAAATTATGATTTTAAATTCCAAAATACACTAACATACTCGTATTTCATATAACACTATTTCAGACTTTTGCTTTATATAGTTAAAGGATAGTAGAGCTTAATGCTCTAACGGCAATTGAATAAACATGGACTGGTAAATTTATTCTGCCGGTGCATACAAAAATAGAGCACAATAGTGAATTTTTGAAAATGGTTTTTAAATAACCCTCGTAACCTCTGTACTACGTCCTTGTTTTATGCGGTTTTTATTATACTTTCGTAATGCCCAATGTTTTTTTTACAACAACTTGAACAAAAAGGAAACTAAAAAGAATAAAAGGAAAATCACGAGCTACGGAACAGGCGAGTCAAAATCAATTAACACTTAAGCGATGAATTCAATCAGGGAAGACCATAAAAGCGGTATAATTTAAGTGAAAATGATTTAAAATATATCAGAAAAAAACTGTATCAACAACAAAGCTGACAATGACTGAAAACGCGAACACAGATCTGGACAACACAGTTTCGGATTACATCGGGTGATTCATTTAGGAGTACTTTTTCCTGTAGGGATTTTGTGACAGATAACACTCTCATTCTATTTACCATTGTTTGACATTTCATCGTGGAAAGACTGACACCGACACAATGTTTATAAATTATTCAGTTGTATTATGCAGAAGATTTACTGTTGCCAAACAACATTTTGTTCAGCGATGAATCCCATTTCTGGCGATGTGTACATAAGCACAATTGCCATATTTGGGCTGAACAGCAACCCAAAGTGGTTCGATTACATACAGACAAAGCAACGGTTTGGTGTGGTTTATTGGCTTGTGGAATCATAGGTCCATATTTCTGCAAAATTAGGTTGTTCAGAAACGAATACAGAGTGGCGTCTTTATCGCGCTATGACGACATTTTGTTTCAATAAGGCGGTACTACTAACCAAAAAGTCCGTGAAACCCTGGCATTATTTCGAGAACAATTGATATCCCACCTCTAGACTTTTTTCTTTGTGGCTACGTCGAATTCAAAGCCTACATGGATAAGTCGGCAACGACTGAGGAATTGGAAGCCAAAATTACTTGCGTCATGTGCCAAATTACAGTCGAAGTGCGCATCATCGAAAATTTAAACCTTAGAATGGGTCATGTTAGCCATATTTATGACCAACATTTGAATGAAATAATCTTTAAAAAAATTTAGTGAATGCTTGTTTTGTATAAAAACAAAGATTACCCGATAATCGATTTATCGATTTTTTTTCTTTGAAGAAAATTATCTATAAATGAATCACCCTTTTCTACAACTTTGAAACTGTGAGAATCAGCACGAACGAGTAGATATATATATCCGTGGTAAGTAAGATTGGTTAGTGTTAAACTTTATGTTTCCGGCATACCAGTGCGAGGAGAGTGGGGTGATGGATGCTAGGGCGAAAGTGGTGGTGATGCTTAAGAAAGTGTAAGGTAAACAACAACAAAATAATTCATTTTCTTTAATAACCATAAAAATCCTCTCACTTTGTATCCACCGTCAATAAATGATATGAAATATAATGATGAAGGTGTGTGGGCTATGTACACACGAGGGCTTTCACCTTTAGGTCGGTCTTAAAGATTCCAGGGTTTGGGAATTCAGATGATGCAGTCTAGGTTGACTCGCATTATAGTTTGTTTGGTATTAATGTTTAATTGTATGTCTTCTCAAGAAGTTGTCAACCTATAAGGTTAACACTAGCGTATCCATTTGATTAATCGTGACCAAATGAATAATCGAAGTAAGCAAAATTCTGCTTTTCGATTAACGGGTAACTTGAATAGTTTCAGGCGATTCGGATCGTCAATGTAAACAACTAACCGAACAAAAACGTGACATTTAACATTACATAAACTTCAGAAAAACTGTATTTGTTTTAATTTTACACTCAGTGTATTAATTTAATAAAATGTAGCAATTTAATAAAATGTACCAAATTCATGCATTAAACACAATAATGATGTTTAAATTAAGCTGTACTTTAATGTATTTTTTAATCGAATTTTTGAATAAGTGCACAATAGGGTGTATTGAAAACCCCCTTTTTAGCAGGCGGTGTCTCAAGTGATGAGTACTGAAATTGATAACTATGGGAATGGTAGCGGTAATTTTGTCTGATGTTTCCTCCTATTCCTATTTCTAGTGCATAATGATATAATTTTGTTAAAAATGTTGACAAATTTGTTCAGGGCTGCATTTTGAAACATTCTTTCCTCACATTTTTCTCTCATTTTGCATGAAAATTCTTTAAAATTTAAAACAATGTATAAGTATTTCTAATTTGGAGACATTAATGGAATTATAACAATTTTAAAGCGAATTTGAATATTTTAAATTAGTTAACATAGCAATTTAACTACGATCTGGATTTAAAAATGTCGCTGTCTCAAACTTTTAAAAATGTGTTTCGAATTCAATATTCGGCGTGACATTTGGGTTGGGTTCCTCTAAGGGTTCGTGTTCCTCTAAGTCGAAATTTTCATTCGCCTCACTCTATGTTTGTCTGCAACTGACAGAACATACGAAATAGAGCAACCTAAATTTTCACTGAAATGTTTTGAAACATGTTATGTTTTCATTCGACTTGAGACGACAAGATTCTGGAACCGAAATCAACTTTCTTTCGTCTAAAATACGAAAGAAAGCTCTCGTTCGAGATAGAGAAATTATGGCTTTATTAGAAATAACAAATATTCCCATTATTAATGGAACCCGATTTCATTCATATGGCTGCCGCGGCTCTTCGCAGTATCTCTTCCTGTCAGCTCAATTTTCCAAGCTTATGTTGACGGTTTTTGGTTCTATCTCTCGAATGGCGCGGACGATATTAGCCTTAACGGTGTGGATCGTTTCTGGATTATTCGCATAGCATCGGTATCCCATAAGAAAAAGTGGTCAAATCGCAGGCTTGTCTATTGACGCCCAAACACATCACATATTTGACTCTGTCACTAATTTCTATGCAAAGTGTGGATATATAACATTCAGAATGTTCTGGGCATGAAAATAATAGGCGATGATTGTTGGACTCGGTGGCCGTCGGTGGTGCAATCTGACCACCTTAAATTTATTTCGACGGCGGTCACCTCGCTTAGTGACGGCGACACTATCGAGTAGTTAGCCATGAAAAGCTTCTAAAAATACAGTTCGGAACCGGTGTAAAACTGTAGGTCCCAATCAGTGAGTGTAAAACTAGAACGCGCACAGCTCGCTGGTTGTGAGAATCTCTCCCTCATCCCCTCGTGGGATGTAACGCGAAACCATTTATTTATTTATTGTTGGACTAACCACATATTTGACGAGCCGAAAGAAGCATTCAAATGATTGGGGTTTTTTAAACGATGCAAGAAGTACTTCACTCCATCTGATCTTCTAAATATTTACACTACTTACATGTAGAATAAACTGAATGTTGTATTCCATATGAGTTGGAGCTTACATATCTTATCTGGAAATACTTGAAGTCATTGCCCTTCGGAGAAAAATAATCTCATCCCTCGACCTAGAATATTCGGCTGGAATTTTCGAGTGTTTGAAAGGGTTCATCCGTTTGTTATTGAACTTACGACAATTCGGACAACGCATTATTAAAATATGTTTAAAACATTGTTTACCTTCAGTCCGTCGTAGTGCAATGGTAGTGAGCGCGCCTATTGTACATGAGATCGTGGGTTCGATCCCTGCTCTGACCACCTTACGGCGACACTATCGAGTATTTAGCTATGAAAAAGCTTCTCAAAAAACCGTTCGGAATCGGTGTAAAAATTGTAGGTCCCAGTCAGTGAGTATAAAACTAGAAAGCGCACAGCTCACTGGTTGTGAGAAGCTCTCCCCAATTCCTTCATGGGATGTAATGGGAAACCATTTTTTATATATTTTTTTTTATTGCTTATCCTTTCATTACACTCTATTCTCTACTAGTACTCCAGCTACCAAGTCGAACAGCTGTTTCATTCAAACCCCCTGGTGTAAGTAAATTACTTAAAAAACAGAATTGCCAGTAGTTCGAGAAACATCTGTTCGAGTTGGGAATTTTAGTTCATTCAAGTAAGCGCTCTTTTTAGTTCAGCTGAACAGAATAAACTAGTTCATTCATTTAGTTCATTGTTTCATTTCAGTTAATATGAAATGTGTGCGTTAAATATTTTTTTTCGTTTCAGCTTGGTGATTTAGTTCAATCGGGGCAAAGAATCGCAAAGAGGATCTCCTTTTAGCAGATTCCCAATGTTGTTTGGAAACATATTGTGATAACTTTTTACACTAAATTACTTGATATAGCGATCGTGTTGTTCCACTTCCGAAATAGTTGAGTTTCTGAAATGATGTTATATTTTGAAACAAAAGTGGCCAACTGCGCTGCAGTTGATGTGTATAGCATTCCATAAATATGACAACATTAAGCAGTGAAACAAAGAGAGCACGAACCAGAAAAAGAATGGGAGAGAACAGCACAACTGAAATGAAAGAAATTGTGGAAGCAAACGAACTACTGAAACAAAAGAGCGGAACAGTGTGAACTAGTTCATGCAGTTCACAAGAGTGAATCGTACAATTGAACTAGTTCGTTCGTGAACTACATTACTCTAGGTCGCAGGAGTACTAGTAGAGAGTAGAGAGTAATGAAAGAATAAGCGATACTTGACTTGTAGCAAACCATGTTTTAAATACATTTAAATGATATTTATGGACGTTAGATTGATGATAATGAAATTTAAATTACGTTTGGTTAATGATAATGATTTTTAAAATATGTTTGATACTTTTTTGCCATTTAAAAGTCGAACTCTTTGAGAACTCCAACTATGCCAATCACTTTAAAAGGTTTGCGTTCCCAGAAAACCAGCTGTTGCACACTTTTTCCCATATTACTTTATGAGCCAAACAAATTCAAAATATCAAAAGCATTTCCATATTTCATTACAATTGACATCCGATTCCACAACCATGCATTTGCATTGACTGAGCAAATGAAAATGCAAAATTTTCTTTGCAGTTGCATTAGGTAAAGTAATACAAACTTAAATCCAATGCAATCAAAACTGATTAATATCAAATACAAACTCAACTCCAATCATGGTCAATTTCCTCAATTCCGTCAGGGTCATCTCTGCTGATGAAATCATAATCGTACGGATTCGGTGGAAAACTGTTATCGAAATCATAATCGTACGGATTCGGTGGAAAACTGTAAAACCTGACCAGTGAGTCTAAAAGTTAATCCGTCCGCAGCTAACTGATTGTGAGAATACTTCATGAAATAGAATAGGAAAGTAATTGTTTTTAAATAATTTTAAATGACACCAATTGAAATGTAAAAATATTACTTTGCATTTCAAATGTGTATAAAAATTTGGGTTGACATTTAAATAAATTAAAAAAGAAGTCTATGACAATTCAAAATTATTTAAATCAAATTTAAAATTAAAAATAAAATTAAATTAAAAAAGAAGTCTATGACAATTCAAAATTATTCAAATCAAATTTAAAATATAACATAAAATTCAGATGACTTCAAATGCGATACACAAAAAAATCAATGAGTGTTCGAACTCACGGGCGATGTGTTAACACCTTTTTGTTACACGGTACCTTTTCGATTTATTTGAACACATTAGTAAATATTACATTGGAAAATAATAAAAAAAAGAATTGTTTTTGTACTGAAGGCTCTTTTGCTATTGCGATGATAAAAAGTATTGAATAGTATCATGGTACAAACAAATGATAGAAACACTAGCCCAGCTGATGTGAACTTTTTACTGGAGTGAGTTTTTCTCTTATGTCAAAGTTTATTTACTTTTGTTTGTATACAACCACCTTTCGCCGAAAATTGCTGTTTTTGAAATGTTTTCTCCGTAAAAATCACATAGACACGTTTTAATTTTCATACTTAAACACTTTCAAAATATCAAATAAAACACACGCATTTTGTAAATGGCACTTTTGCCAATTTAGTATACATTTTCATTATTTTTCAATCAGCTGAGTTGACACAATACAGGCATTGAACAAAAACAAAATGCCTGTTGTTTTTGGCTTGTTGTATTTGTTGTCGTACTGCATCTACTATTATATTTCTACCATGAATAGTATAGAGAACCTATTGCACTCTTTTTCCGCTCTCATATAGAGAGTCTGAGTAAAAGGGCATAAACGAGTCTTATTCCCTTTATAGAATATTTCAATATAAATGCACCATTTCGACAATGTTATTACATAAAACAATACAAAAAACATAAATGATTCAAAAGGCATCAATGTTTATATTCTATACCAGTGATGGCCACAAAGAGAAATGAGAATGTATTGTTATGTTACAAAAAAAAGCGATGTATTGGTACTATGCACTGAACAAACTCACTTGAAATTAAAAATGAAATGGAAAAATTCTTTTTTTGTTTTGTTTTTTCGCACTTTATTTTTCAACAGAATTTCTTGTATTTGTTGTCGGTCGCCCATAGTTCCCTAGTTACGTGCCGTAAATAAAAATAAAATAAATAAACTAATAATAAATTAATAAATAAGTAAATAAAATAAATAAAAAGCGCAAATAAAAATATGAATTCAAGTATGGATGAACATTTTTTAATATTTTTATTTTAAATTTTTTTTTGATTTTTTTTGTTAGGTTAGGTTTTTTGATAGGTTTTGTTAGGTTAAATCAGTTGAAGAAAATAATTACATTATCTTCACAAATAATTATTTTCTTCAAACATTTTTCGAATATACATATGGGTACATGGGTATTTAGGTCGACAATTGTAAAAAGTTGTTTTGCTTATACTGCCAACTCTTTCTATTTTAAAGATTTCGAAAGCTTCTGTTACGGCCATTATCATAAAACGCTTTGAAAATAACTCTCCATTACAAATAAAAGTGTATTTTTTGCATGCAGACTGGACGATTATGTCTTCACGAGAATAAAATTCTTTTACTTGCTCAAGATTTGTTTCAGGCGTAGATTCCATAACCTGGTTTTCTGGCGGAAAGTATTTCTTACAGAGCGCTTTTAAAAGTGTAATTTTTTTATCCAGCGCCTGAGGTAAGGACTTTTCAACCTTTTTAAAAGCTTTTCCAAACGTCTGCTTTCTGTTATAAGGATTAACGACGTCTTCTTGTTGCTTTGCATTGTTCTGAAGATTTTTCCTGTACTTTCGCTGCCTTATGCCTTGTTCACGCTGCCGCGAAATTGAGGTCTTTCGCAATTTGGGCTGAAATTGAGTTGAAATTGCTCAATTTCGCATATATTTTGACAACCACGAAATTGAGATATTTACAACAATTTCGTTGAAATTGACTTGAAATTGTCGTATACAACGCTGTTTTTACTCAACAAAATTAACGTAGTACTCTTTTTTGCATATAAGTTAACACTAAACACGTTGAAACCCCTGAACCACAACTACACCGAATAACACAAACGATAACTGTGTCAATTTGCTGACTCGCCAATTCCCACCAAAGTCCCAGACGCTGACGACAACATTCAGGCACCTCAACTTTACGAATGCTTTACCGCTGAGACAACACACGCAAGCTCATATAACATCAACTGACAATATAAGTTAGGGTAGTTTTAAGTATCTTTGCTCTTTTGTATTTCGAACCTGAATAAAGAAACAAGTTGTCGCAACGGAAGTTGCCGCAACAAATCTTTTTTAAAAACTAAATAAATTTTGTGTAAACTTAATTGGCGCCCGAGCAGGGACCTGTTGGAAAACAGGTTCAACGGTTTCGCGAATACAAGGAGACAAGCCTTTAGAAGGGTGCCTAAGTAACTTAATTGTAAAAAGGAGCGTCGTACAAGTCGCAGCCCCTAAAGCCCGTGGAAACGGTATCGTAGTATTAAATTAGTGATAAGAACATTACCGAGAAACCACGTAACGAGAAATCGAAGATTCAGTGAAATCAAAACAGTGTAAAAAAGATAAAATACGTTGTGAATGAAACTAGAACAAGTAAAGGTGAATTACTAAAAATATAAAAATAAAGTGAAATAAAACAGTGACTTATAACATTAATCAATGAATAAAAATTAAGAAAGAATTTTTCGAAAATAACTAAAATAAACTTGAGGGAAAGAACCTCAAAGGTGATAAGAAATAGTAAAAATAAATAAGTAAAAATTACAAAAAAACCCCTAAAGGTGACTTGAAAAATTAGAACTGAGAAAATCATCTCAAAGTGAATTAATCGAAAACTAAAGAGGACAATTCTATTTTTGAAGGAAGACTACTCCAGAATCCACAATGTCATCACCAGGAATTATGCTGTTTATTATGTAAGCATAGAATTAAGATATACGAAAACAGTAATTTAAAGCAAATTGAAAAAAAAGGATTTCAAAAAAGAAAAAAATTCTAATAAGTAAATAACTACTGAATAATTATAATAGTTCGAAAAAATAATTTGTGATTCCACCTTTCCCTCAATAATGCCCGACGAAACAGTTGATGACATTACGTCAAGATTAAGTAAATTTAATATGTCCGTGAACACTGCAACCGCAAGCTCTTCCGTACTGAGTGACAGACAATGCAATGAAATAACTCAGATGGTTACGAATATCTTACGCGAAAGAGATCCGATTTTGGACGAGGGTTCCGATGTTGCCATCGGCACCATTCCTACAAAGTTAGAGGAACTAGATAAAGTTCCAGATATTGTGAAATCCTTACGGGAATTTTCCGGAAAACCCGGAGAATTCAATTCCTGGCGTAAGTCAGTCGAAAGGGTGCTGGATCTTTACTCCACACTCCAAGGTACGGGTAAATATTACGCAATCCTTCATACAATCCGAACTAAAATAATCGGCGAAGCCGATACTGCGCTTGAGTCCTACAGGACTCCTCTTGACTGGCCAAGAATCCGTAAATGTCTGATGGTACACTACTCGGACAAAAGGGACATAGGAACGTTAGAATATCAAATGAACATACTGTGCCAAGGGCATAGGACTGTTACAGAATTCTATCAAACCGTCTACCAAATGTTGTCCCTTATCTTAGACAAGGTATCCTGTCTTGATTTAGGTGAAATGACCTTGCGGGCTATGACCGATACGTATCGAGAGAAAGCTCTGGATACTTTCGTAAGAGGCCTAAACGGCGATCTTCCCAAACTTTTGAGTATCAGGGAACCAACTTCTTTGCCACAAGCGCTGCATTTGTGTCTAAAACTGGACAATATGACGTTCAGAAGAGACTATGCTCAAAGGGGTGCCCAAAAGAATGATACTCGATCATCAACGAATACAGGAACCAAACCAAAATTTTACCCGGAGTTGGCAAATATTCCATCTTATGTTAATAAATATTCCGCACCGCCTCAACATAATTATCAGAACGCAAACTATAACACGCAACCTCAGCGCTCTCAAGCCGGAGGACCCTATTCTAATCAACGACCACAATTCGGAGGATCTTATCCAAATAATCGCCCATCAGGCGGACAACAATATCCGCAGCGTAACCAATTCGGGGGGAATCCTTCCAATTTTTCACGCGACCAAATTCGTCCGGAGCCTATGGACGTTGATAGATCTTTACAGTTTGGGCCCCAACAAAACCAAAATATTAAGAGGCCAGCTCATTTCTCTGTGCAGGCTCCTGTGAATAAAATGCAAAGAAATTTCCACGTCAATGTATCTAGCACACCAGGGGATCAAGCAAGTGACTCAGTAGCTGAATATAATGAGGCTATCACTTCAGCCGAACTCATGACTGAGAATGGTGAAGAATATTTTATGGCGACACCAGAAGATGTTGTGCAAGATGAATATCAGGAAAGAGGTCCTGATGACATTCCCTCAAATTTTATAGATATTAATTTTTTAGACTAACCTGTTCTTCGTTGCCATACATTCAGGCCAAAACGAAGGACGGGAAAATATTAGAATTCTTACTAGATACAGGCAGCAGTAAAAATTATATTAAACCAAACCTGGTGGCAAATCCAAAACGAAATGACGAAAAATTTAGCGTAAAATCTGTGGGTGGAGATGTGGAAGTTACTCATCACACACTCTTGAAAATGTTTGATAATATTCCTATTAAATTCTTTCTTTTGCCTGGCCTAAGGTCATTTGATGCCATATTGGGTAACGACAGTTTGAAAGAACTGTCAGCCGTAATTCATACTTCTGATGACTACTTGGTAGTGAAAGGTGGCAGAAAAATATACATAAAACAGAAAGCGTCCAGAAATGTAAATAACCTCGAATTAAAAGCGGATTACTTGTCGGCAAGTCAGAAGAATGCTCTTGATAATATAGCAGGCCAGTACAGAAATCTTTTCGCAGACCCAGACGAGAAACTTACATACACTACTGTTGTAGTTGGGGAAATCCGAACCACTAACGAATCGCCAATATATGCGAAGAGTTACCCTTATCCGATGGCGCTAAAATCAGTAGTGGAGGAAGAAATTGGTCGCCTTCTGAGGGATGGCATAATTAGACCGTCTAGATCCCCCTACAATTCGCCGATCTGGGTGGTACCCAAAAAGGAGGATAGTTTTGGGAATAAGAAATTTAGATTGGTGGTCGATTTTAGGAAACTCAACGCGGTAACAATTCCGGATAAGTACCCGATCCCTGAAGTAACAGAAGTTTTATCGAACCTAGGGGGAAATAAGTATTTTACGGTCATCGATCTTAAGAGTGGTTTCCACCAAATTTCTCTGCGAGAAGAAGATAGAGAGAAGACTGCATTCTCTATCAATAATGGCAAGTACGAATTCACGAGATTGCCTTTTGGCCTAAAAAATGCGCCAGCGATATTCCAACGTGCACTCGACGATATTTTAAGAGAATTAATTGGAAAAATGTGTTTCGTCTACGTGGACGACATCATAATTTTTAGCAAAGATGAGAAGTCGCATTTGGGAAACATTAAAAAAGTTTTTGAGACCCTTGAACTGGCTAACATGAAAATACAGTTAGAAAAGTGCACATTCTTCAAAACGGAAGTCGAGTTTTTGGGACTTGTAGTATCACAAGATGGTATAAGGACAAACCCTAAGAAAGTCGATACAATACTTCAATTTCCGGCTCCCAAAACTCTTAAACAACTCCGATCTTTTCTGGGACTAGCTGGTTACTACCGAAGATTTGTCAAAGGATACGCTGATATTGCTAAACCACTAACAGCTCTTCTTAGAGGGGAGGAAGGACGAATTTCGAAAAATGTTTCTAGTCAAGTACCAGTGGTATTAGACGAGAACGCTAAGAAATCCTTTGAAAATCTTAAAAATGCCTTAGTGTCACAAGAGGTACTATTATCTTACCCGGACTTTTCAGATGATTTCGAACTAACCACTGATGCTTCCAACGTGGCACTTGGAGCAGTTTTAAGCCAGAAGAAGAGACCGATTGCATTCATATCTAGAACTTTAGATAAAACAGAAGAGAACTATGCAACTAACGAGAGGGAGATGTTGGCCATAATTTGGGCCATCACCACATTAAGGAATTATTTGTATGGTTCCAAAAAGGTTATCATTTTTACAGACCATCAGCCTCTTACTTACGCACTAAGTAATAAGAACGGCAATTCCAAGATGAAAAGATGGAAGTGTATTCTAGAGGAATATAATTACGAGCTGAGATATAAGCCAGGAAGACAGAACATTGTAGCTGACGCTTTATCTAGAATAGAGCAGGAGGCAAACTCATTAACACCGACACAGCATAGTGCTGAAAGTTCATCTGAGAATCTTATACCTAGTGTTGAGTCACCCATAAACGTCTTCAAAAATCAATTATTCTTAAGTATTGGAGACGTGTCAACATATCAATTTAAGATAATTTTCCCTGGTTTCCACCGACACTTGATAACCGAACCTCATTATGATGAGCAAAAACTTCAGGACATTCTGAAAAGGTATCTGAACCCCTCGGTGGCAAATGGTATAAAAACCCCAGAGCACGTAATGGGGAAAATTCAAAACTTGTATCCGTCTCATTTCTCGAACTACAAGTGCAGGTTTACTCAAAAGGTCGTGGTAGATATTATTTCGGAAAATGACCAGGAAACCATAGTCATCGAAGAACACAATAGAGCACACCGCAATGAAAAGGAAAATAGGATACAAATATTGGAAAAATTTTATTTCCCAGGAATGTCGAATAAGATAAAAAGAATCGCGAAACTATGTTCTGTATGTAAGAAGGGGAAGTACGAAAGACATCCCAATGTACCTCTATTGGGAGAGACACCGATACCAACATATCCAGGCCATACTGTTCATTTGGACATTTTTTCTACGGACAGGAAGTTAATTTTGACCTCTATAGATAAATTTTCTAAATATGTTAAAGTAAAATTGTTAAGTGGAAGATCTGTGGAGGATGTTAGAAGGCCTCTTAGAGAATTACTGTTTTCCTACGGGGTACCGAAGAATGTTGTGATGGACAATGAACCATCGTTAAATTCTAATACAATTCTCTTCATGCTGAAAGACGAGATGAAGATAAATGTTTTTACTACACCATCTTACAGGAGTGAGGCAAATGGGCAGATTGAACGATTTCATTCCACCCTTGCTGAAATAATGCGCTGCTTAAAATCTGACGGAACCTCGAGAAATTTCGAGGAGTTGTTGGAAAGGGCTGTAAACGAGTATAACCACTCCATTCACTCGACCATTAATATGAGGCCAGTTGACTTATACTTTGGTCGAACAGTCGATTTCTCTCCACAGGACATTGAAACCACGAGACGGAATAACGTTGAAAAACTAAAGCAAAAACAATCTTCAGATTTAGCACTCCACAATAAAAATAAACGGCCCGTAAAGGAATATATTGCAGGACAAATTGTTTACGTAAAGACTAATAAACGTTTAGGCACAAAACTGAGTGATCGGTTTAAAGAAGAAACGATTAAGGAGAACCGCAACACTACTGTTTTAACAGAAAGTGGAAGGGTTATTCACAAAAGCCACATAAGAAATTGATTTAATTCTAAATTTTTCAGATTTCTGTTCGGAAGTGCCCAAGCTGATTTCAATATCCTAGATTACTCAAATGCCAGATTGATTACGATTCAAAATGGAATCGCAAGGATGCAAAATGGAACGTTTAAAATTATTCATTCAATTAATCTTGACAAGTACAGACTAATCATACATCAAATTGAGACCATCCTAAACGATAATATTACAGATAATCATCCGCTCCGTCCGTTTATCAAACAACAACTTGTTGATATCAATGGTCTCCTTTACCGCCTTACACCAAATAGAGTAAGGAAGTCGTTAGATTTCATTGGAAGCGCGTGGAAGTGGATCGCAGGAAATCCGGATAGTCACGATTTCCAGATTTTGGATCAGAAAATTAATAACATTTTGGAAAATAACAACAGGCAGTTAATAATAAATGAACTCATATCAAATAGAGTCTCGGAAATTACGAATATTACAAATGAAATAGTAAAAGTGAGAAGAGAAGGGTGGAACGATGATATAGCGAACAGGATGGAAAGAAAACTAATGTTAATTAATAAAGAATTAGAGAATACTGAATTTGCAATACAATGGGCTAAGGCCAACATAGTTAACTCTTTTATTCTTTCAAAAACTGAAATTGATAACATTAATGAAATACTTAAAGGTTATAATATTCCTGTTTATAATATTGATGAACTATTATCTTTTGGAACTGTGAAAATCGTATCAAATAATAAAGAGATTTTGTATATTCTTACCATACCTATAACTCAGACCGATATTTGTAAAACCTATTTGGCAAAACCTGTAAAATATAGAAATGTAATAGATAAAGTGGAATATAACCATTTACTACAATGTAACCATGACCTGTTCGCAATAAAAAAACAATGTAAGAAACATTATGATTTGACAATATGTAATAAAGAAATGTTAATAGAGCTAAGAGAAAATTCGTGTATAACAAATCTATTTAAGAATAGAGTAGGGAACTGCACCCAAATTAACAATGAGCACGTGCCAACAATTGAAGAAATTGGTCCAGACCTAATCCTACTAAACCAATATCAAGGTGCAATCAACGTCAATGGGGAGAAATTGTTATTAAATGGGACGTATTTGGTAAAATATTTCAACAACACTATTAACATCGATGGGCATGAATATTATTCAAAAGAAATTAGCGGCAACAAACCCCTTCCTGCGTTTTTACAACCGAAGACATTCGACGATAAGATAGAGGAGGTAATTTCCCTGCAACTACTAAAACAACTACATGTGAAAAACATCAAACGTATGGAAGTCTTAGAAAACAGAAACAGTATAACAATGGGAACAGCCGGATTTGCTATAATAACATTAATATCAATAGCTGTCTTGTTACTATACAAAAAACATCAGATAAATTCCGCCACCCACAAAACGGACATAATCTCCACTGAAAATGAAATTGAGTGCCCGGAGGCCGACCCCGCTCCTACATTAAGAGGTCCTAAATCATCAAGCATTTTCAACATCCATTCATTTTAGACAATCGGGACGATTGTATTTAAGAGGGGAGGAGTTAACACTAAACACGTTGAAACCCCTGAACCACAACTACACCGAATAACACAAACGATAACTGTGTCAATTTGCTGACTCGCCAATTCCCACCAAAGTCCCAGACGCTGACGACAACATTCAGGCACCTCAACTTTACGAATGCTTTACCGCTGAGACAACACACGCAAGCTCATATAACATCAACTGACAATATAAGTTAGGGTAGTTTTAAGTATCTTTGCTCTTTTGTATTTCGAACCTGAATAAAGAAACAAGTTGTCGCAACGGAAGTTGCCGCAACAAATCTTTTTTAAAAACTAAATAAATTTTGTGTAAACTTAATTTATATGCATGGAGAACGAAGCCGACAGAAAATTTTTCGGTGTGCCGCCGTCGTAGATAATTTTTAGAAGTTCACGCCGCCGTCATTAAGGCATGCTTCGACTTCAAATCTAGGCCGATATTATCGCCTAAACCACTTTTAAAGTCCCGAATTACTAAAGAAATATCTAATTTTATTTTACACAACCAACGAGATGAGCCTAAAAGTAACGTCTGCCGAAAAATCACGTTTAATAAAAACTCAGTCGCCGCCGTCGATTCATTGTTTTGCTGCTACAACGCCGTCGATAATTATGGGTCGGCTTCGTTCACCGAACACGTGGTTACTAAAATTACAACAAAAAACAAAACAATTGTATGCCGCCTCATTCATCAAATTGAAATTTTAACTTTTCGACGACGTAGAGTACTAAAAATAAATTAAAAGTCATGGTGAATCAGGGCATCATGTTAAAGTTTACGTACCATTCATTTATTTGATTGTTTTCATTCATTTCCTAGCTAAATTTCGGTTATTGTGCCCAGGCACTACAATTTTACTAATGGTAATATTTGTCAACAAACCGTTGTTATTTTTCAACGAAATTGCTCAAATGCCAGGGTGAACGATTTCAATTTCGTTCGACAATTTCAATCCGAAATTGTCAATTTCGTGGCAGCGTGAACAAGGCATTAGACAATCTTTTTCCCGCTTACTTTCGAGAAGCTTCTTGTTTTTGTTCGCCAGTTCCTTCAATTTTGCGCCCCGTATTTTCATTTTCATTGCAACATTTTTTAGGTACTTCTGGCGCTTGACGGGGTCTGATTATATATATGAAAAACAATACTTTTTTGTTCTAATATGTCCAACTTACGATGGGTAACGCAACAAATTTTTGATTTAAATTAAACCTTTCTCAAGAGCAAAAGCACACAATTTTTTTTTATTTAGGTTAAGCACAATTAACTTTGTTTGAATAATAATTTTCAACTACTTGCTTCGACTGGATGAAAGTACTGATAGAAAACAGTGTTTTGGCATCGATAACGTGACACAGAAATATCAGGTACAAGAAGCAAGGTAAAGTAATGCGATCAGCTGATTTACAATTTTTTTTTCCAGTGTTCAATGGATTGTCAAATTCAATGACGTTTCATTGTTTGTTTACTGTTTTGTTATCAACATTTAAAAATAGAGAAGCGTGTGTTAAAATTTAAATAAAGCGAATAAATTGAAACTAATAAAACCAAATATATATTATTTTAATTGATTTTGTGGAAAGTGGAAAAAAATAAAAAGAAAAAAATGCGTAGGTGTTGTCTCTGTGGCAAAAGGAATGTTAGAGGTGGCCAGTTTTTTACCATTCCGAAGGATGAACGGAGGAAAAATACCTGGTCCAATGTTATAAAACGTTTTCTAGTTTGGAATTTTAGTAAATCTTCTTAATGTGCTTACCTTTTATCGGCCAACTCAGCTGGTGACAGTTTTTGTCCCTTGGATTTGCTAAGATATCTCATCATATCAACTTTGCGTCTGCCTTTGGCACTATCTCCTGCACCTTTGCCACCAACGCCTTTTCCACCAAGACCTCCTACACCCAATTGACCACCAGCTCCTTTGCCACCTTTTCCCTTACCGGCGCCGCCACCCCCAAACCCACCAACACCCCCACCGCCACCACAAGGTCCATACATGCCTGGAGAGGGCGACACACCTGGAGCATAACCTCCGGGCCGTAAGGACCAAACGCTTTACCAAATCTTTCTCCCACCGCGCAATTATACAGTTTTATATACTTATTGGGTTCTTTGTGATACAACGGAGGGACATTCCAATCATTTTCCTCATATTGTGTCCCCGTATTAACAAAATTTTGGCGTTTAAGCTTTCCCCGTTTTATAACACCTGCTGGTGGTGTCACTCCAAAATCAAATTCTGTCTCAGTATCCGTTGTATCGGATAGAACTAGTGTGTCACAACAAGGTGGTATATTTCTGTTGCGGGCCTCCTTGTTACACTGGTATTCGCGGTTGTTGTAGCCAGTATTCATGGTAGTATTATTAAAGTTGTAACTAGAACCATTTGTTCGAAAACATATGGTAAACATGCAGAGTTGTATCTCAGTTGTTGTATTTAGGCTACTGACTTTACCTTCCTTCTTGTACCATGGGGGAAAGAACTCAAAAATTTACCATTTCTCAATGCCTACTGTGTGTCTGTTTCTATTTTCGTATTAGTTTATTGTTGGTACAACAATTTTGAAAGAAGATTGCAATAATAAAACGTATATATAATAAATAACAACGAAAAGCAAAACCAGCAGTAAGAGTCACCAAAAATGAAAAATAAAATATTGTAAGTTTCTGTGCAAATTTTTCACAACAAAAACAAAAATATGCTGTAAACGCATTATATTCTTTCAATTCAAATATTTCTTTAACAATATAAAGGAAAAAAATGGCTGTTTAACAAATTTTAATTTTTTCGTCGTGGTTGACATTTTTCTGGAAATACCCATATTTAAATATATATATATTTAAATTACATATTTAAAATATAAAAATTACAAAAACAAAAAAGTTTTTCCCACTCTACTTTCCACAATAAGCGAAAAATATTCCAAGTGTACTGAAAATATTTTGTTTTCTCATTAAAGCTAGAGAGCTGACATACAAAATTAATGTGTTTTTTTTTGTTTTTACAAACACATAGAGACACCGACCTGCTTTATTGAAAGCTATCATACAACTGAATGAAAATAATTGTTTTTACGCTCTTTGCACAGAGTTTCGTTAACAGTCGTGTCGATCGTATTCGGCCCCTGGGGCAATAGCATGATCACCACTGTTCTATACTATACTATTCAATACTCTTTGGCGACGACGACCTGCTTGTTTGTTCGCTGCCGCTACATTAATACCATCATACTTATTTTCAGGCAGAGACTATTGTTGTACAACAACCACGTATGTGATGCTAACGCTGTGTGTTGTTTGCATGTGTTCACTTTGATATATTGCCCTACCCGTGCCTACAGATGTTAACACATCAAAAAACATGAATTGATATCTTTTAAAATTGATTGACGTGTTTTAATGGCAATTAAAGGTTTTGTTAAATTTTATTTTAATTTTTTTGAAATTAAAATTGTTGCCTTATGAAGTTCCTTGATGTATTATAAATAATATTTTTAAGCACGAATGATTTTAAAATGTGACTTTTTGAGTTTAAATTGATGAATTGTGAAAATAGAATTTTAGATATTTAGAATTATAATTATTGAGTTTCAATTAATATTTTTTTGATTTTTAAGTTAAAATTGTAACACCATGGTATAATAACAAATTTATCAAATCACTTTTGAAGTATAGAAGGAATAAACGCATACCCTGACTGACTTTTGGCTCTAAAATTCAACACAACAGCCATTGCTGTCGATGTTTGTAAAATATATTTGATGTAGATTCCTTTAGACGCTCTACCACTAGTGGCAGTGGCAAACTGATGGTAACAATTTACTATCAATGTGGCTATTACCGAAAACGGAAACGATGTCAAATATCATTATAAAAACCGACAGTGTACAGCAGCATCTCAGAGCACTGAAAATCGCAGGTCAAAAGGCGGAATGCTGATATGCAACAGCGAGCGAGAAGGTTACAAAGATAAAATACATTATATCAGAAACTAACGTAATCGTTGTGCCACATAATACCAAACGGAAAAATAAGATGAGCCTGGAATTTCCGTTCGGTCGAATGATTGTGTAGAGGGTAACCTACCTGCCACCAAACATTTCATCTCACTCCAGTTATTGCTGCTAAAGCAATTGTGTAAGGGGGTTTACAAAATATATCCCCTCACTGAGTATAAGGATTTCTTTGTTTACTCTTTGCTTAGTAAGGGATACGGTGAAACTCATGCTTAAGAGTCTGTGTCTGAAAGCGAGAAATAAGCGTGATTGCAAGGAAAATATGTATACATGTGTACCGACATATATTCTCAGACATCATTAAATGTAACATTTAACAGTCCTGAAAAACTGTCAATCTAATTTCCCATAAAAAATAATACCAAAGTGTGAAATACACTCATTTTGGCAGCTTCACATTTTTGCCAGTTTTGGTAAAGATTCTCTAGTATGAAATGTGAATTTTCTTGTAGTAGTCTCATGAGGGAAAGTGTGAATGGAATGGTACGGACGGATGGATGGTTTGATTTGGGTGTAAAGTTGCTATTTGAAAATGTAGCACACATTTAGTACTTTGGTGTTAGTTTTGTGTTGGATTGCAATACGAATAGTGTAGTTACACAGGAGACAATAACGAGACGACGAGGACTAGCTGACTGACTGACTTGGCTATGTACCTTCAAAGAACGTATTCCATTTACGAACAATGAAGCCAATTGAACCGCCTGAATGTATAGATTACGTTTGATTTTCTCTTCTTCTATTTGTTTGAATTTTCCCTTTTGCCCTGAATTTCACTTCCATCTTAATTTATCTTGTAGTGCGATATTGACACTTCGCATTTGCTGTTTCCATAGACTATTGGAATATTTCAACTTCATGCCGAAGTAGATGAATGTATTCCCCTATGTAGCATCTATGGCTTTAATGAGTCAAATAATTGTAGATATGTCTTAAGGAATTTACTGGAATTAAGTTTGGATGAATCGACTTACGCATGTCCTTACAACACAGTTTGATGGAACCAAATCAAAATTTCTACACAAAAAGTGCTGAATATTTATGGGGTAATGCATTCAAAGCTTGAAGGATTCTCCTACTTTGCATTATTATAAAAAAAAAATGGTATTCTATAACATCACATGAAGGGATCAGTGAGATGTGAGCTTTCTAATTTTACACTCACTGATTGGGACCTACAGTTTTACACCGGTTCCGAACGGTATTTTGAGAAACGTTTTCATGGCTAAGTACTCGATAGTGTCGCCATCACTAAGCGACCTGATCGTCGTCGAAAGAAATGTAAGGTGGTCTGAGCAGGGATCGAACGTACGTTCTCATGTACAAAACCCGCGCACACTAACCATTACTTCCTTCAAAATGAGATAAGATTCCTAATAATAGCCGCAACGAAAATTGGTATATAACAAGATTCACGACTGTGGCGAACATGTTTCATTGCTGCGATGTAAATTATCCATTAATGCGGCCTGTACCTTGGGATTTCTCAAATTCTGCAATTTTATAATTCTGAACTCCGAATCCTACTTCACAAACCGACGTTAAACTCCTACTCATACTCCACAAGTCAACCAAACACATTTAAATGTTTTTGTTTAGTTTAGTTTAGTACCTTTTCCTATAAAAGAGTTTAAGGTCAAAAGTGGGTCTAAGCGTACTGATAGCAGTCCGCAAGGCCTTTAAACTTCAAGAAGTTTAACTATAAGAACTTCTAATTTCTGGATATTTAAAAGTTAATATTCTAGACCGTAGATGACAAGAGATGCATATAGTAAGATGTTTCCAGGAGTTTTTTTACCCTATCTCCCCGACTCCGGGCAAATCTCCTGAATTCCGGCCCCTGAACTCCAACGCTGACTCCACACTCCTGCATATACCACAGTACCTATGTATATATTAGACATTTGCACAAGACGTCTTGAATTGTCATTCAAGCCATTTGTTTATTTTCAAGACATGCTACGGTAACCAAATACTTCTGTGTGAAGCTGTAAACAAAACCAGTACATAAGTTTCAGTCGGGTGAACCGACTTAATCATATCCTCACCCTAAGTTATCCATTGCGTGCGAGTTCTGTTAAATAAAAAACGCCCATACTCAAAAGTGACGATATTGAATAGCAGATTGACATTGCGCTAAATACTATTGAATACCCAAATTAGTAAGTCTCCGTCCCAATATTTATATGCGAGGTACAAGTTGTTGCCAAATTTTTATCAATAGCAAATTTTATTAATATCGGTTATGATTTATTGGAGATATCGAGTCGGCAAACTGCAAATACGCCCAACTTTTGTGTGGGAGGTACGAAACTGGGCGTGGCACAATAGTCAGTTATTACTTACACAGTAGCTTTTAGCAAAATATTGCCTAGTACCGCATTTTATTAAGATCGGTTGTAGTTTACGAGAGTTATCGTATCGATCAACCAGTCATCCGCCCAACTTTTATATGGGAGGTACCAGAATGGGTGTGTGAAAACAGCTCATTTTCTATAGGAGAGTTTTGTTTGACTAAATATTGACTAGTAAAATTTTCATAAAGATTGGTTCGGTTTTGCGGGACTTCTCGTGCCGAACACCCAGACGGCCAAACAACTTTTGTATGGGAGGTACCACAATGGGGGTAGCAAAATCGCCCTTGCTTTAATCGGTGATTGGCGTTTGATAACGTGAAGCCTTATACCTAATTTGATTAAGATCGGAAGTGTTTCACGCGATTTATCGCATTGGCAACCCGGACGAAAACCCTGTTTTGTATGGGAGGTACCAGAATGGGCGTGATAATCTCGGCAATTTCCTCCAGTTAAGTTGGCATTTACAGATTATTTACCGGTATGAGAGTTATGAGAGTTGAACCTAATCACATCTACCTGAACAAAGGTTTGAAAGAAATATTATTTTGTGCTAAATGTGTCGATTTGTATGGGAGGTACCAGAAGAGGCGTGGTCACAACGCCCATTTTCAATCCCAAACTCAATATTGGCAAATAATAGTCACTGACAAAACTTCATTGTGATTTGTAAAGATTGTCGGCAGTTATCGTGTTGACCAGCCTGCCAGTCAGCCAGCCAGCCTGCCAGTCAGCCAGCCAGCCAGCCAGCCAGCCAGCCAGCCAGCCAGCCAGCTAGCTAGCCACCAGCCAGCTAGCCAGCCAGCCAGCCAGCTAGCCAGCTAGCCAGCCAGCCAGCCAGCTAGCCAGCCAGCCAGCCAGCTAGCCAGCCAGCTAGCCAGCCAGCCAGCTAGCCAGCCAGCCAGCTAGCCATAACTTTCTCAATGTCCGGTTATCTTTTATCGTAACAATAAACTGCCGGTTATCATAATTAGGTAGGATCACACAAAAAAAAAATGGTTTCCCATTACATCCCATGAAGGGACAGGGGAGAGCTTCTCACAATCACTGAGCTGTGCGCTTTCTAGTTTGCACTCACTGATTGGGACATACAGTTTTACACCGATTCCGAACGGTACTTTGAGCAGCTTTTTCATGGCTAAATACTCGATAGTGTCGCCGTCACTATGCGAAGTGACTGCCGCCGAAAGAAATATTAAGGTGGTCTGAGCAGGGATCGAACCCAGGATCTCATGTACAAGAGGCGCGCACACTACCATTGCACCACCGACGGCCACAGTTAGAAAAATTGTCCCAATCAAATTCTCTGCAGGCACATGTTTGCCTCACATTTCATAAATTTGATTGTCGCAAATTGGCGCAAAACGATTTACGTGGCAATAATTGCAGGCTTCCAGTCACATTATTGTCATAGTATACGTTTTATTATTCTATAGTATATGTTTTGTTTATACATCTATAAATTTGAAAAAAATGTAATTTACTGTGTAGTAAGACGATTTGTTCTCGAAAGAAAAAGAAAATTCCATCAGCTTCAGAGAGAGAGAGAGTGGCTCACGAAATGAAGCACTGCGCTAATGGTGCATATGAAAAAACATTGATGGAGTTGAGTGAAATAGATACACTTGGATTACTCTTTCTTTTGACCAAAGGGGTTTGTGCTTGCAGGTCGGGAGTTGGTTGGTTGAAAAGGCTGCAAGACAGCACGCTGTCTAGCACACTTAGGCTAAAGAAGCCAATTGTGATCCAGCCAATTTGCCCTTTCAATAAATTTGTCTATAAGACCTCCAGGAATATCCTGTAGGGCCACGGTGCTAACAAGGCCCACTGCCTGATCTGCAAACGGCAGGTAGAGATTGGCATACTAACACCTTCTTTTGCCGGAAGAACCTGTGCCGTAGTGCCACGTAATTGCCTGGAATGTCACTGTATCCCAGTACCCAGATGAGCCTGATGTCAAAATACTCTGCCATCACCCTAAGTGATGAGTCTCATTCTTTCACCGTCAGGGACGTAGCAAACATGGCTTCCAGGGATTTTATGGCCACCATGTCTGATTCTCACCAGGGATGTAGTGGCTGCCGATTCGGCCATGATATCAGGAGTACAGGAATTCAGAATATATTTCTTTCGGAGGGACCTCCACCAAACTACGATACCATCCATAGAGAAGTATTGGTCTGACTATTGCCTTAAAAATCCAAATGGTCTCCCCTTTACATCAGCAAAGAGCAACAGATGCCTTTTTCACCCTCTCCTCGCCATTCGGTTTCCAAGAGAGTTTTCTGTTTTCTGTGAGAAGTATTGGTCTGACTATTGCCGTAAAAATCCATATGGTGATCTTAGGAGACAGCCCCCAGCGCTTTACTATCTCCCCTTTACATCAGCAAAGAACAACAGAGGCCCTTTTTCACCCTCTCCTCCACATTCGGTTTCCAAGACAGTTTTCTGTCGAGAATTATCCCCAGATACTTGACCTTTTCCGTCAACTGTAATTGCACCCCATTAACTGACGGCAGTTCAAATGCGGGTATTTTATATTTCCGAGAGAACAAGATAAGCTCGGTTTTAAGTGGGTTAAGTGATAGTCCGTTGTTAGCGGTCCAGTTCGAAATCAGACTAAGACTTGTCCAATTCAAGAAGCAGTTCATTGACAGAAGTTAACCATAATAGTGGAGACAGAACTCCCCCTGCGGTGTCCACCTGTTAACGTTCCTAGAAATTGTAACAACACCCCATTCAGCTTTGACGGATCTATCCACCAGAAGCTTCCCAATTAGGCGTGTCACTAAGCTGTCGACTCCTAGATTCTGTAACGACCTAAGCATCGCCGAAGGTTGAATGTTATTGAAGGCTCCCTCGATGTCCAGGAAGGTCCCTAGAGCAAAGGCCTTATTCTCTAAAGAGTTCTCTATTATGCTGACTATAGAGGGGAGAGCTCTCAGTTGACCAGCCCTTGATATAGGCATGCTGAAAACTCGATAGTAGATTCTGTGGAAGATTACTTCGAACGTGAGTGTCCTGTAACCTTTCAAATGTCTTAAGAACAAAAGATGATAGACTGATTGGTCTAAAGTCCTTTGGTTTGACATGAGAGCATTTGCCAGCTTTCGGGACGAAAAGCACTTTGGTTTGCTTCCAAATGCTAGGAAGTTATGAAGGTCGGTTCCTCGCCTCTATTACATATAGTCAAGGTTTCGCTTATTATGAAATTAAAAGAGACTCACCTCGATCATTGGTGCCGGTACTCGCCCAATTTGTGTGGTGCGCGATGGCAACAGCACCTATAATGACGCTACAATTCCGTCATTTTGCCTCCGATACAATATCCCTGACGCACTTCGGAGGGGGTGATTCAGTATGGTCGTGCGCCATGTACGATGAAACTAGCCAGATGTCCCGCTGGCCGTTTTCCGCGTTTTGTATCGCTATCACTAAAATTGTGCAATGAAAGATCATTAAATTTGTTTTTAATGAGTATGTAAGATCTTGTCCTACCTGGGGTTGATAGGACGAAGGTCACATTTACATTTAATTTTGACTTTAATTTTGACATTTAACTTTGACATCTAATTTTGACACTTAATTTGACATTTAATTTTGTCACCATTTTTAATTTAAATGCAAGCGTTTTATTTGAGAGATCCCTAGAAAATTAATTAACTAATTCATTTTAATTACGCTCTTTATTGAAAGTATCTAGACCATTGTTGTTGAAGTGCTAAGTAGGCGGACCATTGTACAACCCCATCATGAAGAAGAATATACTTATTGAGGCTAAGAGAAAAATTATTTTCTAGTTTTTAATGCATTTATAAATAAAACACTGTAACTCGATTTTTTTTAATTATTTTTTTATTTTTAATTTTTTGGTTAATCAATTTTTAATGTTGTATTTTTTTCATATTCATGTATTGTCATCCAAATCTGACAACTGTGCAAAATTTTAGTTCGATTGGTCAACTGCAACAGTGTTAAAAATGAGTTACTAGATTTGAACAATACAAACTGATTTGAACAATACAGACTGACAGACAACAAAGCAAGTTAAATAAAACACTGTAATAAATATTGGCGCGTATTGTCTTCTATAATTGCCGCCCTAGAACACAATAAATGTTGGTGTATGTTTTTACATTTTCTTATATATTTATATTGATGCACGGTTGCCTATGAAGCTTTCACATCACCAGGGTAGCATTTGATTGGGAGCAAATAAGCATAATATTGTATAAGCCAATACATTGAGAAACCACAAGATAGGCGTATAAATAATTGGTGCACTACGACAATCTTGTGATCCTACCTTTAAAGTTTATCCGGCCGATAATGTAACAGGATGTCTAACGCCGGTTAGTAATTTATCGGAACGATAAATGGAAACAGCTGGCAACTGTTGATAACATCTGTTTTGTATTCATGTTGTTATGATTTAAGTATTTGGATTTTGCGACTGAAAAATAAATAAACATTCAATTAAAAATTATCTACAGAGTTTTTGAAATTCATTCGACGGAACAAGATTTTGATGAAACTCGGACTCAAGTAAATACTTTGAGAGTGTACCGAATTGACTTGAAAATGAATTTGGAAATTTTTCCCACGTTTAAATTTTTTGTTTCCACGTTACGGCATCGGACTTTTTATTTTATAAAATTGATTTGCGTTCTTCCACCATGTCAACAAGTATATGTTCCTCGGCATCTCAGTAGTTCTTCCCACGGTTTCATTTCATTTCATTTATTTCATTTATTAGTCAATGGAAATACAAATTCCTTACAGACTACGATTTAGTAGGATAAAATTTCGCGATTACCGAAAAAATCTTCGTGTGTGATCGTGTGAGTGACTGTTTTCCTTTCGTGAGCGTAAGCCAAAACTTAATCACGTATCCATCTCAAATCACAACCTTGTCCGCACAAAGTTAAGCAGAGCGAAAGTCGTACTAACTCAGACACATAGAAAGTTGGACATCTGGAAGCTGGAATTACCAGCGATAGTTAAGTCTTATGCAGATAATTTCACTCAGCTACTGGCGCAGAAGTCACACCCACTGCATGATTCTGAAGCGCAGTGTGAATACATTTCCCACACTATGATAACTGCGCGCTTAGTTTCAAAAATCCGGTTAAAGACAAGCCGTGGTTTGATGAAGAGTGTCGCATGACAAGTGTAAAAAGATCGCTGCGCGCATGACAGTGATTCAATCAATTGCAACGCGAGCTGCGACGGAGTGGAATAATGAGAAAAGGAGAGAGAAACCCCATTTATCTAAGAAGAAAAACGGCTGTGGGCAAAGGGCGAGATTGAGATAATTCAAACACACGGAAGGAAGAACCAGGCCTGTAAATTCTACCAAAAGGCGAAAAGAAAAACCAACGGCCATGGATCAAGGTCCCCTTTAATAGAGATAAGGACGATAATATTGTCGGCATTCGCTATTCCGATACGGGCAAAAATTTACGAAGCTGAAACGATTTTGTAGAATAACACTGACGCACACGAAATTCTCAGTGAAGCTTGGTAAAGATCTTACCGGACCAATTGGTATGATGCCAGGAATTCTGCAGGCAACACGATTATAACTATCAGCAACAAAAACCACATGCTGTATGCGTATGCTGATGGTTTAGGGATCATGGGGCGAAATCTGCGAAAAGTTATTGCAGTATTTTCGAGAATCGGGAAAGAATCAGTGAATGTGTGTTTGGCAGTAAACGAGGACCAGTCAAAATTAATGGCTTCGACAAGCAGAACATCCTCCCGATTGCGGGAAAGTGTGCATGTTGATAGCCGTTTCGATGTAGTGGGCGAATTAATTTACATCGGATCTACCGTAAACAAACGTATTAACGTCAATCTAGAAATAATACGGAGAATTGTGTTTGGAAACAGATGTTATTTTAGGATAAGCAAGCACTTATGAGAAATGATGATCTAACTTTACGATCTGTCTTGCTTTGGTTGGTTGTTTTTCGTGGTTGCTAAAGATAGTATTTAGCATCAATTAGTGTCTTGAGACACCGTTTTGTATACCACATCACTCCGGAAGGTCCAAAGTACCGTGTCTATAACCAGCCTGTTAATCAGAGATACCTCATTAGATCCCCTAGATCTATCTCGTGTATTTCAGTGAGGTTATGCAGGAAGGGACAGCCCATAGTCTTCAGGCGTCTATTCATCTGAGCCGGACAACTGCAGAGGAGATGCTCCACCGACTCCTCCTCTTCTGCGTCATCGCAGGCACTGCAGTGGTCATTATGTGGCAGCTTCGACCGTCTTGCGTGATTAACGATTGGCCAGTGCCCGGTCAGCACGCCAGTTAGCCTAGATATGTCTGAGTGTTATATTCTGGCCAAATTTTTCTGGATATGCGGTACGTTTCCGTCCTATCCCATCTAGTCTACGCTCGTTCAAGATAATGCAGGAGAATACCTCTTTTGACCAACCCTATAGGCGTTGCGACTGACACCATATGGAGTTCAGTAGAAGAGGATCCTGCCCTAGCTATTTCGTCTGCCTGCCTAGGAGACCCTTATGGCCTGGTATCCAAGTAAGAACCACATTGGCCAGCCGACTTAGCACAACAAGTTTTTCCCTATATTCACTAAGGAGTTTAGATGCAGTGTTGTAAGATTTGAGTGATAGGAGAGCCGCTTGGCTACCTACAAATATTCCAATGCGCTCTGTTCTTCGCTGTAGTATAAGTGCGGCGCAGGCTTCTTTGATGGCCAGCATCCCCGCTTGGAAAACGCTGCACTTGTATGGGAGTTTGAATGATAAAACACCCGAGCCGGTTCCACATTCCATTTTGGATCCGTCCGTAAATACTTTGGTGTTAAAACCTGTAAGTGGCTCATCTTTATCCCACTCTATTCTCTTGGGAAACCTGACATCGAATAGGTTATCGAACGTCAATGAGGGGGTGCAGTAATCGGTTGTTATATTGAGTTGTCTTGGCACTGTCTGTAGTATACTCGCATGTCTATATGCGTTGCTCTTCCAGAGTCCAAGAGCGTTTAGTTGGGTGGCACTCCAGGCCGCACTAGTTGTGATTTGAAGGTCGATTGGTATAATATGAAGCATCGTATTAAGGGCTTCAGCTGGATACGTCCTCATTGTAGCCGTTATGCCGATGCAAGCTGATCTCTGTACTCTATACAATAGTTTCATGGTGGACGTCTTCCCTGCGACAGGCCACCATACCATTGCTCCATAGGAGAGTATTGGTCTGATTATGCTAGTGTACATCCATAGCACCATTTTCGGTCGGAGAACCCACAGGCTTCCGAACATTTTCCGACAAACGTAGTACGCAACGGTTGCCCTCTGTGCGCGGTGCTCTATGTTACGCTTCCAGAAAAGTTTAGGGTCTAGAATTACGGCCAAATACTTGGCGTGAGTTGACAGTGGAATCTCTATTCCACTTAGCCGAGGAGGTTTAAACTTTGGTATCTTGGTCTTCGTGGTAAAAAGCATGACCTCAGTTTTCCCTGGATTCACTACAAGACCACTCCCAGTGGTCCAAGCGTTAAGTGATTTCAAGGCCCCATTCATGACTGTCTTGCTTTACAGCGCAGAATTCTGGGTCGTATAGCATGCTGACGAAACATCACTTGCAGTTTTCGAAAGAAAAAAGAACTGTATAAATTGTATCCCAACATCAAAATTAAATTAACGTACTCAAAAAACATCGAAAAATAGGACGCAGGAAAGACCAGGTGAAAGAATTGTTGCAAGAGCTTGGTGGTATCAACTGGATGAAAAAAGAAAAAAGGCCGGTTGTAGAAATATGTTATCTTCGTTTTGTACGGCCCCTAACTCCTCTTCGTTGTTTAAGGCCCTCTACGCAACTACTAAGCAAACTTAAAATTTTATATCGTAGCAATAACCTATACAATTTCCAATGATTTATCAATTTAATTTCGGAAAATATCGATTTAAATTTGAAAACCCTATTGGAGCTACATCTACTGAAATTTAAAGTTTATATTTGATATATTATATACATACATCAACTGAAATTTAATACACATCAATTGGAATTTAAATACCAACAATTTAAATTTAACACACGTCATGGCCGTCGGTGGTGCAATGGTTAGTGTGCGCGGCTTTTGAACATGAGACCGTGGATTCGATCCCTGCCTTGCATTTCTTTCGACGATGATCACCTTGCTTAGTGACGGCGACACTATCGAGAACTTAGCCCTGGAAAAGCTTCTCAAAATACCGTTCGGAACCGGTGTAAAACTGTAGGTCCCAATCAGTGAGTGTAAAAGTAGAAACCGAACGTCTCACTGATTGTAAGAAGCTCTCCCCAATCCCTTCAAGTTATGTAATAGGACACCGTTGTTTTATTAAATTTAAAAGACATAAACTGAATTTTAGAAGCTGTTAAATGAAATTTCAGAGAAGTCAATTGAAATCTAGAATTCGTTAATTAAAATTCAAAAATCGTTAATAAACTTTATGTAGTAGGTTTTTAAACATCAATTAATATCCTTTAAATTTAAATTGCCGTTCTTTAAAATGCAACTGTTGCCTTTTAATATTCCAGTAATGTCTTTAAATTCCAATTGATGTCCTGCAAATGTCACTGATGTGTTTTAAATTCCAAATGGAATAGAATTTTTAAATATCAATTGTTTTTTCTTTTAAATTTCAATTGGAAATGGTTTAGAAAAATTAAAATAAAATATTTTTTTTACAGAGCCTAGACGGAGACAATACAGCTCGATGCGATAAAGTAGATAATTTAAGCACTCGGTCGGGTTGCGATACATACTTTAAGTACATAGAAACTTTAAGGTGTCATTTGCAACCTGACAACCTTAATGAATGTGCCTATTTGTGCATTTGAAAATTTATCTTGCCTTTCTCTTTCTCATACATTAACATGAACTGCTTCTTCACTTTTATCATGTTATGTCATTAACTTTTCATTTGTTGTTGCAACAATGGCACCTCTTCTGAATTGTTTTGCCAACAATTACTGCGCCTACAATGCATCTGCACTTCAGGTTATTGTAATGGACCTACTGTGGAGGTAAATGTGTATATAGGATGTGCAATACTATATACACGAACAACCCCTTAACTTTGGGTTCAAATTCACTCAAGGTCCAACATCTTGGCAAAGGTGACAAAATAAATAAGGTGGAGTGACCCTGAAGCAATATGTAAACAAAGCCTTACATCAAGGATGCATGGACCATAGAAACAATGAAAGCAATCCGCATCTATATTATGTGGATAATGTATGCATATACATACATATTATGACCCAGCAGCGGATTGAGTTGTCTTTCATATAGCAGACAAGTCGTAAGGCCATACAGTTTTACAGTCAGCACATAAATCGAGTTCTTCACTTAAATTGTTTTAAATGGCAAAATGAATATCACAGTTGACTCTTAAAATGAACTTTAATTGTCTGAAATTAATTGTAAGGGAATTTTTACTACGTGACGGTAAATCTAGTCCTACACTGAAAGAAAACCTCTTCGTTGCATGAATGAAACATATTCGTTAATAAGTTAATGTATTAATATTGTTACGAATAAGTAAAAGCTTTTGCTTGCTGTTAATGACTCTACTAACAGTATGTAAATAACAGGCGGTTAGTGCTGCGCCTGAAAGTATGCATTGTAACAACGTAACAGCTCGCTAAACCATTCGAGATGATTCTACAAAGATAAGCAACAACAACAACGTCTAGAAGGTTCTTGAATTCGCTAGATATACCTTAATTTGAGTATGGTGAGTTGGTATAAATAGCGGAGGTCTTTGGAATGGATAGTTCAGTTTGTGATTAACCGCCGTAAAGTAAGCAACGCGATTTGATAGTAAAATATAAGTCTTATTAAAGTGGTGTAAATAAAGTAAACTTTTGTACTATATAAGTAAAATAAAAGGAAGCTATACCGTTGTAATTATCGTAATTGAAAACGAACCTTGTTTTATTATTGGGAATAAAACAACGCAAAAAGGACGAATAAGGAAATTCGTAACAATATAGTATTAGAAGTTCATACTACATGCTTACAAGGTCAGAAACATTTTTCTAAGTGAGAAATGTTTACTTTTATTGGAACAATAATCATTGGCATGACTAGTTTCGGACTCCGTGATAAGTTAATCATCAGATGCCCAACTCCTGTGCCTGAATTGATACCATATTGTTACGATTAAGATAAGCTTTTACATAAGTTTAATGCCTAAATATAATGTAAATAACAGGGCGATTAATGTTGCGCCTGAAAGTATACCTTTACAACAAGCCAGCCAGTTTGATGAATACGCTGAAAAATCGCCACTGGTTATGGAAACGGGTAGAAATCTGCGTATATGACTGTAGCGTCAACAAAAGAACACGGATATTGTGGGCACCACCAGAACAATCGAGAAATCCTGGTGTCAAGTAATGGAACTAATATAAATAGCAGCGGAACAGCATTTAGGGGATACTCTGTGATTAAGTACAATAGCGATCGGTTGCATATAAATTTGAATGCAATAGTGATAGCAATGTTAAATAATAGTAAAAAATTTTGAAATTAATAGCCTGTTTGTCGATGTCGAAAGAATGCATTCGCAACGTTTGTAAGCGAAAGAAATCAGATTTGGGTTTCACTAATTCAACTTTATGCGAACGACGACTCGAACGACAAGTCGAAGGAAAATTTCGAATACGTAAAGGTTTTCATACAAAATTTGGTTTCTCTATTTCGAATGAGTTGTTAACACTGCGAATGGAAGTGTCAAATTCGAGTGGCAAATAAATATAAAAGTATAGCAAATCAAATACAAATTTTCAAATTAAAATGTACATATTGCAAATTATACTTTGAAAATATGGAATATGGAAAAAACCCAGTTCGCCAGGGGAGTGCTGGTTTTTCGGAACCGGAAAATTTTCGGTGGAGGAGGAATGGGGGAACATTTGGTTTTAATTTTTTTCAATTTGTTAGATTTGTTTGTTTACTTTGTCTTGTTTGTTTTGCTTTCCACTGACAATCGGTATCAACAGATCAGACAGGGTTGTATTCAAGCCTATACAATAAAGTAGTATTTTTAAAGGAAACTGTAATCAAATGAAAAATGTCGATCTGGCAATTCATAAATGCATAATTACGTAACACATACAAATTGACAGACGCAAGTGCATAAGAACGAAAACTTAAGAGATAGAGAAACCGAAATTGAATCGAATGAATATGTTTTCATTCGACATCGAGAAACAGGCTATAAATGAAAAAATGTTGAATAGACTTATGGTAAATCGTGAAGTTTGTTCGGTATAAGTAAAATAAAATGAACTTAAATTTTTGTACTTATCGACAGGAAGTAAACTTGTACTTATTAACTCGTAGCAATATATTTATTAAGCTTATTAAACTCGTAGCAATTTAGAAAGGAAATTACTAGATATAGCGCGACTGTAGTCAAGTTACTACTAGGTGCTTCCCTGTGCTGCAGCAAACTTATTGACGTTTCGCATATTTTTCATTGACGTTTATTGAACACTCCGGGGAATTGTTTAAATTCAAAGATGGTAAACAAGCGATTATGAAATTTCCCATTGAATAAGGAATTTACCAGCACATGCGCGATATTTAGAGATGATGATAGCGATGCTAACCGAAATATTGGAAATATTAAAAAAATCTTGAAAAACAGTCGAACCCGCTGGTATTTTCATTTTATGACTGCAAGCCAAACTAATTAAACAGAGATGTTTACTTCCTTTATTTAACGGGTGGTCCAAATACAGGTATCTTTTTTAATCAAAGGCTATGTAAACACTGATAGATTTTTTCTGTTCAAATTAGATTAGACTATTTCTTGTGGCGTTATTTGAGGTCGATAAACGAGACTGCCGTCGAGCTATACAAGCCAATATTGAAGTTATCCTGAAATAGTGCACACTATGTTTTTTCCTTTTACTTTAAGACTATTTATTTTATACATCTCATATAATCACGTGATGTTTTTGTATACTTTTCATCACAAATTTTGCTGTTATTATATTGTACACTTGAACAACCCTAATAAGAACAAAAATTCTAAACATATTCATAATATTAACATTCATTATGAAGGGTTTTTCAATAAGAGCGCTACAAAAGTTTTTTTAAATGAAACAAAACCGGTTTTATATACCAATGAAATTCTTTATTCCTGTGAAAGTGCGTTCGATGCCATTCTGTATGGAACTCGATTTCTTTTGCATGGCCACCACGGGCACGCTTGCAGAAGTCCGGACGCTGAACTCAATTTTCGACGGTTTTCAAGCATAAATCGGCCGATACTGCTGCAATTTCACGTTCGATATTCGTACGAAGTTCATCAATCGTCGCTGGCTTGTTGGCATAGACCATAGACTTTACGTAGCCCCACAGGAAATAATCTAACGGCGTCAAATCGTACGACCGAGGCGGCCAATCGACTGGGCCATTTCGTGAGATAACACGTTCACTAAACTTGGTTTCCCATAAATTGATTGTGGCATTCGCTGTGTGGCTTGTTATATTATCCAATTGGGGCCAAAAATATTCGGTTATCATTGAACGGTAGCGATTCGCATTCACAGTAATGTGCCGGTCTTGATCGTCACGGAAGAACTACGGCCCAATGACGCCGCCGGCCCATAAACCGCACCAAACCGTAATTTTTTCGGGATGCAATGATGACTCATGGATTACGTGTGGATTGCTGTCTGACCAATAACACATATTTTGCTTATTGACGAAGCCATTCAGCCAGAAATGAGCCTCATCGCTGAAGATGGTTTTCCGAGGAAAATCCGAATCATTTTCAAGTTGTTGCTCAGCCCAATTCACGAACATACGACGCTTATGGTGGTCAAGCGGCTTCAGTTCTTGCGTCAATTTGATCTTGTAAGGATGTAGGCCAAGATCTTTTCGCAAAATTCGCCACAACGACGTCACATAGATGGCCAACGCTTGAGAACGACGTGTGAGAGACACATTTGGGCTTTCTTGAACTGAAGCCTCAGCGGCAGCAATATTCTCGACACTACGGGTACTTTTTTGTCTCACTGGCACGGGAACATTTTGTACTGTGCCTGTGGATTCAAATTTTTCCACTAGACGCTCAATTGTTGATCTGGCAGGACGATTATGACGACCATAAATTGGACGTAGCGCTCTTAAAGTTGAGGCCACTGACTCCAAATTTTGGTAGTAAATTTTAATAATTTCGACTCGTTGTTGGCTCGTATATCTTTCCATGATGAAATGGCAAACCTTACTGGAGAGAAATGTCAAAAGAGCGGGAAAAATATGGCTTCGTTTGCTGTCCCTATCGATTTACTTTTGTAGCGTCTCTGTTGAAAAACCCGTTAATAGAAATCCCTCATAGGGACAGTGTACAATTTGAAATTGATACTATTACTATTGTTTATTGTAGGTATATATTGTATATTAATTTGAAACCAATAAACAACATTAAAAAAAGCCAATATTGAGACATACGACTTGATTTAGTGGACATTTGTTTTCTTTTTTTTTATTGTAATTCATTGTTACAAATTTACATTATTGTATTTTTATTCTGTTGTTCGACCTTTTGCTTATCAATAAATAATCAATATTCTTCGAGCTTGAGGTCAGATTTGCTGTTGTTATATTTATGATGATGCTACACAAAGGAGTAGCGAAATATCGAGGAAAATAAATATAACAACAGCAAATCTGACCTCAAGCTCGAAGAATATTGATTATTTAATTTACATTATTATTTCATTATATAATAAAATAATATTAAAATTAACTAAAATTAATGAATTATTTGTAATTAAAAAAAAATAAAGTACATTATTCATTATCTAAGGCCTCAGCGTCATATTGACTTTATTGAGGCAAGTTGGCAAACTGATTGACATATTTGATTAATTTGAAATTATAAATATAAATGTTCCAATAATCAAAAAGTTATATTAATTTTATTTAGCATAAATGTGCTCAAAAATCATCGAATTCGTTCTTGCAAAACAAGACGTGTAGGCCATTTGAAAGACGTAGAGGCCATTTGAAAGTCGTTTTATTCAGAACTTAATTGTATCGATTTTACTTCACATTAACTAAAAAACATTTGAATTTTCGTAACAATTAGTGTGTTTGTTTTTAAGAAGTCATATCAATCAAATTGGAATCATAATATATCAAACCAAATTTTATTAAATTTTTCAAAACATACTTGTATTTGGACTACCCTGTATGTTGATAGCACTGGTAGATCAGCAATGTTTTGCTGCAATGAGAGACTGGTACATCGAACAATTACGTTGTTACTGTAACGATAATTTAAATAATTTTAGTTTTAATTTAATTTTTCGTTGCGTTGCTGCAACAATTACTTTTTCGTCAATGAAACATAATGAAACATAACAGTGACGAAGTATTTTGTGATAATGAACGCATTTTCGTAGCTGCTAATGTAACGGGTCCGCCCCGCCCCTACTGAATATTTTGTTTGAAAGTACAATCCTTCCGGTTAATAATGGAAAATAATTTCATTCAAATGGCTGTCTCGGCTGGCCATGCAGTAGCCTACACGATCGGTCCAATTTTTAAGCACATTATCGATTGTGTGCAGCTGTATTTCACCAATGGCTTCACGAATACTGTCCTTTAACGCGTCAATTGTCTCTGGTTTGTCGGCGTAACACTTATCTTTTAGGGCACCCCACAAATAATAGTCCAACGGTGTCAAATCGCAGCTCCGAGGTGGCCAAACGACATCAGCTCTGCGGCTGATAATGCGATCTTCACAAACAGGGTTCAAAACATCGAGTGTAGCTTCGGCTGTGTGGCACGTAGCGCCGTCCTGTTGAAACCAAATGTTGCCAATGTCCTCCTCTTCAATTTTTGTGAACAAAAATTCGTTCAACATGGCCCGATAACGATCGCCATTGACTGTAACGGCCACTCCTTGCTAATTTTCGAAGAAAAATCCGCACCAAACAGTGACTCGTTTTGGGTGCATCGGCTTTTCAATGTATGCGTGCGGGTTTTTTGTGCCCCAAATGCGACAATTTTGCTTGTTTACATACCCGCCAAGATCAAAATGAGCTTCATCTGAAAAGATGATTTTTTTTGGCAAAATCGGAAAAATCGGCAAAATCGGCATCTGCAAAATCACCATGATTTTCAAAGTAATGTCGCAATATTTACCAGCGTTGTTCAAGCGTATACACAACCATATTCGTTCAGCGGAAGGATAAAACTAATTATCTGTCAAATCAGACATGACCTAAGTGTTACCATTCACGAAATAAGCACTAGTTGAAAAAAAACGTTAGATGGCGGACCCTTTACAACGCAAACTTTCAAATACAAAAGTTGTTGGTTGGAAGAACATTTTTATTTCTGTAGCGAAGCTTCTCCGTTTATTGTGGTAGAAGAGGCCTTGTTCCCCTATGACAATTAATACTGCACTTAATTCCGCAGCTGAGTACTTTAATATCTTTTAAGAATGGGCATGAAATCGTGTATCACGTTGCGCACACCAGGAGTACTAACAACATGAAGGGAACATTAATGTGTGTTCAAATATAAACATGGACGTAAATTTTACTTGGCCGGCCAAGTGACAAAGATCTCTTGCCATGGTTTAGTTGATAATAGAATACTCGCCTTTACATAGAAAATTGTGTCTCACCAGCGATAATTCACTGCTGTATGACCTTATGTAAATTTCCACCCTCCGTCGTAGTACCTGGTTTTGAATGTTCGCTACAGTTACAATGGCAATTGTTGTCATCGTCACTGTAACTGAAGATGAGTAGAAACTTTACTGAAAGACAGTGATTTGAAGGGAAAATCAATTTTTAAGCAGCAAAAATTAAATTTTTCCTGTTATACTTTATTACAATACAAAATTTAAAAAATAAGGAAATAGGAATTAAATCACGTGATCTGAAGTCATAATGTATTAACTACTTGAGATTTAGTTGCAACTGAAGGGACATGGGACTGTCCGTGGAGGTGGAAAGTTTCTGATAGCCATTCACTTGGGAGTGGCCAGAAATGATTCCTTCATCGGGCAGTCCAAGCAGCTCACTACTTCCACGCAGTATGTCCTGGACAATGGCTTATCGGAAACCTCCGTTAGCTAGCTAAAGTGAGAAGGCGAAACGAATTAGCAACCCGAGTGGTAATGCGATAACTGATACGTCTCAGTATTATTAGGTACCCTGTCACTGAAGCTCTTCGAAGTAGTGGAAATATTCTTCTGTCCTTTGAAGGTGGGTAGGCCAACACCCCTGGCCAACGGCGGATCAAAATTGAAGAAACCAAAATCCAGTTTCGACACACTGCATTCTGGTCAGCGTCTGATCCATAATGGGCGGCTGAAACATAATCATCCTGGCAGTAGGTAAAATGCAAACCACGGTGGGCTGGGTTTGCCTCCCGCTACCGTTATATTGGCAATGAAAATATACTATAAAATTAATGGACAAGGAAACCCCCCAACTGTTGACGACCCCCGCAAACATTATAAGGACCATGATTTAGGGATATGTACCTGGAATGTGCGAACGCTATACAAGACTGGTGCCACTTTCCAACTGGCGGATGTCCTCGGAAAATGTAAAGCTGACATCACAGCGATCCAGGAAATGCGATGGACAGGCTATGGTTGCACCAGGAGGAAAAACTTCGATATTTACTACAGCTGCCATGAGCGTAAGCACGTATTTTGGTGCGAATTTATAGTGGACAAGAGACTGCGACACCTAGTTTCAAGGTTCAACCCAGTGAGTGACCGCATAGCCACAATTCGCATCAAAGCGAAATATTTCAACATCTCGTTAAGTTGTGTGCTCGCACCGACAGAGGGTAAAGATGATGAGGTCATAGAAACATTTTATGAGCGTCTGGAGGAAGTATATGACCGCTGCCTGCCCTGACCACGACATTAAGATTATTGTAGGCGATTTTAATGCCAAATTAGGAAAGGAAAGTGTCTTTCGACCAACCATCGGTAATCACAGCCTACATGATACCACCTCCGATAATGGAATAAGACTGATAGACTTCGCCGCTGCGAAGAACATGGTAGTTAGTAGCACACGATTGCAGCATAAGGACATTCATAAGGCGACCTGGATATCTCCTGATCAACGGACGGAGAACCAGATTGATCACTTGGTAATAGATGGCAGGCACTCTTCTAGTGTAATGGATGTACGTGTGATTATCGACTCGGATTATTACCTGTTGGCTGCGAAAGTTCGCACGAGATTGTGCAGGGCGAAGAACGTACGAAGCCGAACACAAGAAACGCTGGATATTGACAAGCTACAACTACCGGAGATATCAATGTCCTATCGACAGAAACTCTCTCTCCTGCTAGAGTAGAATACCCTCCCTCCCGAAGACCCAGATGCGCAGTGGAAGCACATCTCCCATTCTTTGGAAACCGCTGCAAGGACTGAACTTGGTTATCAAAAACCGCAGAAGGATAAGCCATGGTACGACGAAGACTGTCGCGTTGCAACTGATGAAAAAGACGTTGCACGTATGGCAACGAAACAGTCAGTTACAACGCGTGCTGCGAGTGAGCGGTACAGGAAGCTGAGAAGGGAGGAAAACCAACTATTTAGGCGGAAAAAATGGCAGTGGGAGCAGAGAGAGAGTGAAAGAACCGAAATGTGCAGGATGAATGGTGAATCCCGAAAGTTTTTCCAGAGGGTAAGAAGATCGAATAACGGACCATAATAATAGTCTGCCCTCCTGCAAGGACGAGAATGGTAATCTGGTGACTGAGAAGCAGTGTGTGCTCAAAATGTGGAAAGACCACTTTTCAGCGCTACTCCACTCAGATTCTTCCAGGAGGTAATGATAGTGGAAGATAGTGTCGATTGTACCCCCCCCCCCCCCAACCAAGACGTGATTAGAACGGCGATCTCCCGCCTTAAGAATAATAAAGCCGCTGGTGCGGATGGCCTACTTGCTGAACTTTTTAAGGCAGGTGGCGAAGGACTGATAGCCCACATGCATCAACTAATATGCGGTATATGGCTGGGGGAATCTATGCCCGACGATTGGAGTCTCAGCGTATTATGTCCTGTATTCAAAAAGGGTGATCCGTGTGTCTGTTCCAACTATCGCGGTATCAGTCTTTTATCCATCGCCTACAAGGTCTTGTCGAGCGTATTATGTGAAAGACTAAAACCAATTATTGAAAACCTGATTGGACCTTATCAGTGTGGTTTTAGACCAGACAAGTCCACAACTGACCAAATATTCACGCTACGCCAAATCCTGAAAATGACCCACGAAAAGCAAATCGATACATACCACCTTTTTGTCGTTTACAAAGCTGCTTTCGATAGCCCCATACGGGGAAAATTGTACGAAGCTATGTCTGAACTTGGTATTCCGGCAAAACTGATTCGCCTCTGTAGAATGGCGCTGACCAACACCAAATCAGCAGTGAAAGTGGGGAAAGACCTCACTGAACCATTCTGTACCAAGCGAGGACTTAGACAAGGCGACACACTTTCGTGCAATCTCTTCAACATCTTAAAAAATAAATAGTTTCCCATTACATCCCATAAAGGGACTGGGGAGAACTTCTCACAATCACTGAGCTGTGCGCTTTCCAGTTTTCACTCACTGATTGGGACCTACAGTTTTACACCGATTCCGAACGGTATTTTGAGAAGCTTTTTCATGGCTAGATACTCGATAGTGTCGCCGTCACCATGCGAGGTGACCGCCGCCGAAAGAAAATTTGAAGGTGGTCAGAGCCGGGTTCGAACCCAGGATCTCATGTACAAGAGCCGCGCACACTAACCATTGCACCAACATCTTAATGGAGATAATAATGAGAAAGGCTGCAGTAAATACGAACAAGACCATTAACACGAAAAGCCATATGTTGCTGGAGTATGCTGACGACATAGACATCATTGGGCGAAATTTGCGAGAGGTTACTGCAGTATTTTCAAGAATCGAAAAGGAATCAGCAAAGGTGGGTCTTGCTGTTAATGAGGGCAAGACAAAATTGATGGTGTCAACGACTAGAGAAACCTCTCGACTTGGTCCGCACTTGAACGTTGACAACCGATTTAATTTTGAAGTGGTAGATGAATTTGTCTACCTTGGATCCGCCGTGAACAAGGACAACAACGTCAGCCTGGAGATAGATAGGAGAATTGTGCTTGCAAATAGATGTTATTTTGGGCTCAGCAAGCAGTTTAGGAACAAAGCCCTCTCTCGACGGACAAAAGTCCACCTATATCAGACTCTCATTTTACCTGTCTTGACATATGGCTCCGAAACTTGGGTCATATCAACAAATCTTCTGCAACTTACAACTTTAGTAAATCGTGGCTTTCTTCAAGGAAATCAAACTGATGCGGTTTTTACAGATTTCAGTAAGGCGTTTGACAAGGTTAACCATAAGCTTCTTTTAAAGAAATTACATTGGATGGGTTTTACTAACCTAAGCTTAAAATGGATACACTCTTATTTGGCAAACCGTAAACAAAATGTACGTTTTAATAATGTGTCATCAAAAACTATTCACGTACTATCGGGTGTTCCGCAAGGTAGCCATCTTGGACCTCTTCTATTTTCACTATTCATTAATGATTTACCTCAAGCTATAAAATTCTCGAATATCTTAATGTATGCTGATGATATGAAAGTTTTTTTGAGTTACGACGAATTATGGGAACAAAAGTATCTTCAAAGCAATTTGGATTCGTTCCATACATGGTGCAAATTAAATCTGATTGAGCTGAATTTTGGAAAATGCAAATATATGCGTTTCTTTAGAACGAAACCAATGTCTGCCAATTATGTGCTGGGTGGCCATCAGTTGGAAATGGTTGATACATTCATTGATCTTGGTGTTTTATTGGACTCCAAGCTGGACTTCATTTCTCACATCACAATCACGGTTAACAAAGCCAAAGGTGTACTTGGTTTTATAAAACGTTGGGCTAAAGAGTTTAATGATCCATATGTAACGAAAAATTTATACACATCACTTGTAAGACCTATCTTGGAATATGCATCGATAATTTGGGACCCTATTTACCAAACTCACGTCGCTAGTATTGAGTCAGTACAAAAGCAGTTCCTTTTATTCTGTCTTCGTAGTCTGAACTTCAACCCATTAAGTCTCCCGTCTTATACTAGTAGACTTGCTCTTATTAAGCTGCCAACTTTAAAAAGCCGCAGATCCATGCTAAACATATCGTTTCTTCTGAATGTTATCAATGGCGATGTCTGCTCTGGATTCTTGATCAATAACATATCATTCAACATCCCTCAACGACCAACCCGAAACTTTTCACCATTATCTGTTCCATTTTGTAGAGCAAACTATGCGAATGCCGATCCTTTCACGAGAATGTGTAAGGAATTTAATGAATTATATAGCCTTATTGATTTCTGTATGAGCATTAATGTAATTAAAAGTAACATAATAGTTTTTTTAAATTCTTAATTATTTGTTTAGGATTTGCTGTGTAGTTCTAGGCTACCAAAATTTTTGTAAATAGTCTGTAAGGATAATTTCCATAGACAATTAAATTTAAATAAATAAAAAATATCGCAAGCGGATGAAAGACACCTGGGAGTTTTCGAGAGAAAAATTCTCCGTAAAATATATGGGCCTGTTAGGGAAAACGGCGAGTACCGACGTCGCTGGAACGCAGAGCTATATAGTCTCTATTCTGACGTGGACATAGCTAGACGAATCAAAGTGTGCCAATTGCGTTGGCTAGGCCATGTTATCAGAATGGATGAAGATGAGCCAGCGCGAAAGATTTTTGATAACTTTCCCGATGGAAGCAGGAAAATAGGACGACCAAGACTCCGCTGGAAAGACCAGGCAGAAGAATCCCTCCGTATCCTTGGTGTTACCAACTGGCGAGAAAAGGCGAAGGATAGAGCCAGTTGGAAGAATTTGTTGAAATTGGTTTAATTTGTTTGTTTAATTAATATGTGTAAGACGTCTGACCTCATGAGGTTGTAATATAGTCAATAAAAGTAAAGTAAAAGAAGGGAAATCCTTGCTTTCAAGTTCTCGTGGAAGCTGTAACGGTGAAGTTTCAGAGAATTGAAACTCATATATTAAATAAATTCAGTTCAAAACAGAAATTGAAGTTCACATATTAAATAAATACCCTTAATATCAAGGGTATTCTACTATACCAGTCATTTGTGACAATTGTCCTGAACTTATTGTTGTAAATCTAAGTCAAGTGAAACTTGGTATTATAGCAATGCCTCTTATGGATTGCCGATATCATTTGAATTGCACTAGGAATATCATAAAAATCCGTTTCACTTTTACTTTGGAACTACAGTGAAAGTACATGAAACCTCTAAAAAATCACTGTGAAGGTGATATCCACAGTGAGTTAACAATAAAACGTCGTCCCATTTTATCTGTACTGGATTTTATGTGGAAACGATTTTCATCTTCTGTAGTAACATAACTTGTCTTTGTTTCAACGAAAAACGTTTAAATTTATGCGTTCAGCAATATGTTGTCTGTCATGCACTTGTCGTCGTCAACGACAGCGACGACGTTGCTGTTGATATTGCTGCCATTGTTGCCATAGCTGTCGTGGATGATGTTGCTGGTTGCTACCACTACCTCTCTGCCTAGAACACAGCCACGCTGTACATGTGTTTGTGTAACAACAATGACTCTTACACTAAATTAGCGTTGCAAATTTGTTGCCACAAAAGTCGTTATATCACTACCTTTACACATTAAAATCTTGTACATAAAATTGTGCTCTCCTGCTCGTATTTCTGTTTCAATGTAGAACGACGGCAGTGTTGATCTCCATTTAGTGGATGTGGAGTTGTGTAACCCGCGTTGTAAGTGGTTACAGGGTTTGAGTGTATGGCACAGGAACTGGAACAGGAACAGTGACACAATACAATAAGCACCTCATACACTCCGTAAACATAGGATAGCCTCACTTACATTTTATAAAAGCTTGTAGACGTTTGTATTGCCCCTTTAGGTCTACCGAAAATATTGCAATTTTCTTCAGTAAATCGTAAATAGCTTAAAATATTGCATTACAACCTTTGGCAATATTGTAGCTATTTTCCCATTTCACAATTCCCTCTAATATATTTCTACGAAAAAGTAAAGTAGTAATCGATTATTTCATGAAACGTCATGAAAAATTGCTAATATGTTATATGTTTTGAAATTTCTTGCCTAACGGTAAATAAATTGCGGTAACTTTGTGCAAGAGAAGTGTATCTTATCAATTTCTTGATAACTTTTCTAAATACACTTATCAACAAAAATTATATTTAGAGCTCCATAATTGGTGTAGAAATGCTGCGTTTAACCATATTCTTTAAATAAATATATTATGTAAATATATAATATTAAACAAATTAAAAATTGATATTTTCTACAAAGTTGTAGTGCTTAATATACTTAACAATATTGTCAAATACACTAATGAAAAAAATTATATTTGGGGTTCCAAACTGATTGTACCAATTTAGAAATTAATTTTTTTTTTTAATATTTTCGCTTATAATTTCTATACTATTAACACAGGGATGTAATAATGTTCTACAAAGTTGTACAACTTGAAGCTTTCGACAAAATTGCCAAATACATCAACGTCCTAAATGTCGTCCTACATTAGATCAGTGATTAACGATGAACGTGTGCAAAAATAATATAAACAAATTTTGTTATGGAAAGGACGTTATTTAAATGCCAAACGCAAACAGGATATTTTAGCGCAGAGCTCAAGTTCGCATATGAAGCTTATTTCAACCAACTTATTTTAAAGATATGACAATTATGAACAAAAACGCTAAAAACAACCATATTTTTGAATTATGCGGCCATTTGAGGTAATGTATGACAATTTCGGACGTTGATGTATTTGACAATTTTGTCGAAACCTTAAGTTGTACAACTTTGGAGATTTAATATTGTCAAAGGTTGATTTAATATTGTCAAAGGTTGTAATATTTTAAGCTATTTACGATTTATTGAAGAAAATCTGATAAAGGGCCCTGACCCACCACCAAAATTTTCATCGGTCTGTAAACAAAAATTGTTACGTATAGGGGCAAAACCGAGCGGGGTTTTGTGATACCACGTCCAAGAACTTTCACAATTTTTTGGTTTCCTTGAGGCCCGAAAGCCACTGTTGCACAGTGTAATTTAACGAAATTTCAGCTCCGGCTGCTACAATTGTATTTACACTTTACGTAGTTATCTTTTTCCTGTCGTCCCTGTGGTATTCTTGCGTAGTGACCACTACCAAACATTTTAATTAAAATTAAATCCCGGAGAAAACCCAAGTCTCTATAATATTTTAGTGTCCTTCACAATAGAACAGAGTATAAAGTGGCGTTTTCGTGCTAAATAGATATTGACAGTTGTCCAAATATTTCCACGAACTCTACTCGCGATGAATCACCTGTACCAAAACATAATTTCGCTGGTATTACATATATGTTTGTAGGAACTGTACAAACATACTTTTAACTGCAATACGAGAATATACTATGTTTGTCGCAAATTATACTATAATTTGTATGTGGTTAACATATTGTGTCTGATGCACATAGTAATACACGGTAAAAAATCTTTCTTTTTGCTGTTGGTCGGATGCGAATACACCGTGTAGTTGGTATAGTATACTTGTGTCCAAACACAACGTGTTTGCTATTCAAAATTTCATTTTGGAGTCACAATGATTTATATGTTGTAATATATGTGTTTCTGACCCAATTATAGCTGGGTTTGGGTTAGAAATACAGCTGTGTTTGTTGCACTACTTACTCTCTATTGAGAGCAAGAGAATAAAAGAGGCACAGAGAGAAATTATTCACAGTCAAAGTGGTTAATGTGTAACTCTCTATTTGCAGTATTTTTTAGTCAGTGATTCATAAAAATTCCTAAATGCGTGTGTAAATTGCAAATTAAGTGAGTATTTCTTACATTGGTTGTGTTTTATGTTTATGTATTAACTCGTAAATTGGTCTCGGATAGAGGATAGCAAATGCGCTTGGTTGATTTATTTTAATTTTAAATATCTTTTAAATATTAGCACGAACCCGTTTCGAATCCGCAAAAATCGATAAAAATGGCTTCATCTCGAATTCAATTTATTTACAAAAACCGAACCCGAAACGGATTCGAATATGAAGTTCATTGCTGACTATAATGGACATAAAATATAGAATTTGTACAACAAATTTGTGTACTGCAGTTAAATAAAAACAGAGTACCCTCTTCCCAAAGACATTCACATATTTTTGGTACAATTAAAGGGGCTACCAAAATGTCTACAAAAACCACTTAAAATTTAAGTGAAGATATACTATTTTAACGGAGTGTATGTGCACGTAGTCTGTACTTACGTACACACGACATGACAGGATGTTTGCAAAATGCAATAACGACATTATTTAAGAGGCACGAACAAATTTAAATCATTTTAAAGTGTTGAAGATGTATATAATTATTATTAATTTTATGTTTATATTTTATTATCGCTTGAAATAATAACAGATAATGACGGTATTATATGGAAACACTTTACTTTAATGATTGTTCACAAAATATTTTGTAGTATAACATTTTTCAATCGCTTACTTTTTCTGTCTTCTTGGTTATTATTATCACTAAAAAAAACTGTTTCCCATTACATCCCACGAAGGGCCTGGGGAGAGCTTCTCACAACCAGTGAGCTGTGCGTTTTCTAATTTTTTACTCACTGATTGTGACCTACAGTTTTACACCGGTACCGAATGGTATTTTTAGAAGCTTTTTCATGGCTAAGTACTCGATGGTGTCGCTATCAATCAGCGAAGTGGCCGTCGTCGAAGGAAATGTAAGGTGGTCAGAGCAGTGATCGAATCCACGTTCTCATGCACAAGAGCCGCGCACACTACCATTTCACCACCGACGAACACGACTCAAATGTATAGCAACAATTAAAATAAACACACGTGTTCGAGTACAAAAACAAAATGCTGTTATGAATTTCCTTATTCGTCCTTTTCGCGTTGTTTTATTCCCAATAATAAAACAAGGTTCGTTTTAAATTACGATAATTACAACGGTTTAAGTTCCTTTTAATTTACTTATATAGTACAACAGTTTACTTTATTCACACCACTTTAAGAAGTCTTATATATTACTATCAATCGCGTTGCTTACTTTCCCGCGGTTAATCACAAACTGACCCTCCGTGCCAAAGACGTCAGCTATTAATACCCACCATACTCAAGTGGAGTTATCTCTAGCGAATTCAAGAACCTTCTAGTCGTTGTTGTAGGTTTCTTTATACTGATTATTGAATCCATCTCTGAGAGCGAATAGAACCACCTCGAATAGTGAAGAATTTCCTGAAGCGAAATCCTGCTACTGGTTTAGCGACCAGGTACGTTGTTCTAATGCATACTTTTAGGCGTACACTAATCGCACTGTTATTTATACAGGGTGATTCAGGAAGTTCCGGACAAATATCTCCAGTGTATTCCTTGGCTCATTTCATGAAGAAAAGTCCACTAGGACCATGTCCGAAAATGCAAGAGTCCGAAATGGCAGCGGGTTCAAAATTTTCGGATTGGCGGTCGGAGGGTAGTAGGGTAAAGTTGCTAATTTCTGAGCAAGTGGTCGGATTTTTGGAACTGTAAGACCTCTGGGCTTCGTTTAGGTAATTTTGGAAAGGTAAGAGGTATGGCTACCTTTCAACAGAAAAAACATAAGTTACCTGCCATCTGGCTGAGCAAATTGAGGTTTTGTGAATTTTTTTCCATTTTTTCCCGACAGCTCTGTGTCTCGGCGATTTGGCTGTTTTCTACTTTTTTTTTATTGATTCTGACAAAACAAGCCCAACAACAACAAAAATCCGACCACGGCTCAGAAGTTAGCAACTTTTCCCTCCGACCGCCAATCCCAAAATTTTGAAACCGCTGTCATTTCGCACCCTTGCATTTTCGGACATGGTCCTAGTGGACTTTTCTTCATGAAATGAGCCAAGGGATACACTGGAGAAATTTGTCCGGAACTTCCTGAATCACCCTGTATAATGTTGTTGGGTCGTTAAGAGTAAGTGAAAGCTTTTACTTAACCGTAACAATATTGTAACTGATCGTCTGTTTTTCGGAGTTATTAGCCCTACCATATTTTAAGGATCGCCCTTCCAAAGCGAAAGCCGGTCCCCGAATTAATGCCACATTCGGTTCTTTAAACCGAATTGATTCAAAAAACGGTTGTTACAACCGAAGTTATTACAAAATCGGATGATGCAAAAGAAATTATAGTAAACTTAGTTTCGAGAACGAATATATTTGCAAATTCAAATTCCGAATCAATTATATGTAGAAGGAGTTTCTGTTAATGGGACTAAATTCAGGCATGATAACCTATAAATTCGGTTGTGATAACTACTAATTCGTTTGTGATGACATCTAGTCTGCTTGTGACAACCTCTAAATACGGTTACGGCTAATTCAGTCGTCTAAAAAAAATTAATCTGTGGGTGTATTTGTTGATTTCGTGGTCATAGCTTGATTGAAGTGTTATGAAGCAAAAGGCGTAAGTCAGACGATAACCGGTGGTTAACTAACATTTCGTAACATATCAGATGGTAGTTAATAATACCCTTCATAATTTTCGGGAGCATAAAGCTTATTGCAACTGATCGGCAGTTTTCGGGGTTATTAGCCTTACCTTTTTTAGGGATCGCCCTTCGAATCGAAAACCGGTCCCGCATTGATGTCACATTCGGTTCTTTAAACCGAATTGATTCAAAAACGGTTGTTACAACCGAATTGATTACAAATTCGGATGTTGCAAACGAAATTATAGAAAACTTAGTTGCTAGAACGAATATAATTGCAAATTCTAATTCCGAAGCAATTCTAGTAGGAATTTCTGTTATTGGGACTAAATTCAGGCATGACACCCTCTAAATTCGGTTGCGATAACTACTAATTCGTTTGTGATGACCTCTGGTCTGCTTGTGACAACCTCTAAGTTCGGTTACTGCTAATTCGGTTGTCTCCACTAAATTATTCTGTGGGTGTATTTGTTGGCTTCGTAGTCATAGCTGAGTTGAGTTGATATGAAACAAAAATCGTTAGTCAGATGATAACCGGTGGTTTACTAATGCTTCGATATGAAGACGGGGGTTATGTCTTGCGTTATGACTGTTAGTTCATTACACCAATTATCAATATTTCATCAGTATAACCAGTTACCGCATGGAATAGAGGTCGGGGAATACTCTACGAAATAGAATGCAATAAATGCAATGGTGTCCGTTGGTGGTGCAGTCGTTAGTGTGGGCGGCTGCTGTACATGAGAATGTGGTTTCGATCCCTGCTCTGACTTCCTTACATTTCTTTCGACGTCGGAAACTTCGCTTAGTAATGACGACATTATCGAGTACTTAGCAATGAAAAATCCAGTTTCGACACACTGCATTCTGGTCAGCGTCTGCTCCATAATGGGCGGCTGAAACATAATCATCCTGGCAGTAGGTAAAATGCAAACCACGGTGGGCTGGGTTTGCCTCCCGCTACCGTTATATTGGCAATGAAAATACACTATAAAATTAATGAACAAAGAAACACCCCAACTGTTGACGACCCTCGCAAACGTTATAAGGACCATGATTTAAGGATATGTACCTGGAATGTTCGAACGTTATACAGGACTGGTGCCACTTTCCAACTGGAGGATGGCCTCGGAAAATATATAGCTGACATCACAGCGATCCAGGAAATGCGATGGACAGGATATGGTTGCACCAGAAAGAAAAACTTCGATATTTGCTACAGCTGCCATGAGCGTAAGCACGAATTTGGGTGGGGATTTATAGTAGGCAAGAGACTGCGACACCTAGTTTCAAGGTTCAACCCAGTGAGTGACCGCATAGCCACAATTCGCGTCAAATCGAAATATTTCAACATCTTGTTAATTTGTGTGCACGCACCGACAGAGGATAAAGATGATGAGGTCAGAGAAACATTTTATGAGCGTCCGGAGGAAGTATATGAACGCTGCCTGCCCTGACCACGACATTAAGATTATTCTAGGCGATTTTAATGCCAAATTAGGAAAGGAAAGTGTCTTTCGACCAACCATCGGTAATCACAGCCTACATGATACCACCTCCGATAATGGAATAAGACTGATAGACTTCGCCGCTGCGAAGAACATGGTAGTTAGTAGCACACGATTGCAGCATAAGGACATTCATAAGGCGACCTGGATATCTCCTGATCAACGGACGGAGAACCAGATTGATCACTTGGTAATAGATGGCAGGCACTCTTCTAGTGTAATGGATGTATGTGTGATTATCGACTCGGATTATTACCTGTTGGCTGCGAAAGTTCGCACGAGATTATGCAGGGCGAAAAACGTACGAAGCCGAACACAAGAAACGCTGGATATTGACAAGCTACAACTACCGGAGATATCAATGTCCTATCGACAGAAACTCTCTCTCCTGCTAGAGTAGAATACCCTCCCTCCCGAAGACCCAGATGCGCAGTGGAAGCACATCTCCCATTCTTTGGAAACCGCTGCAAGGACTGAACTTGGTTATCAAAAACCGCAGAAGGATAAGCCATGGTACGACGAAGACTGTCGCGTTGCAACTGATGAAAAAGACGTTGCACGTATGGCAACGAAACAGTCAGTTACAACGCGTGCTGCGAGTGAGCGGTACAGGAAGCTGAGAAGGGAGGAAAACCAACTATTTAGGCGGAAAGAATGGCAGTGGGAGCAGAGAGAGAGTGAAAGAACCGAAATGTGCAGGATGAATAGTGAATCCCGAAAGTTTCTCCAGAGGGTAAGAAGATCGAAAACCGGCCCATAATAATAGTCTGCCCTCCTGCAAGGACGAGAATGGTAATCTGGTGACTGAGAAGCAGTGTGTGCTCAAAATGTGGAAAGACCACTTTTCAGCGCTACTCCACTCAGATTCTTCCACTGAAGATCAGGAGGTAATGATAGTGGAAGATAGTGTCGATTGTACCCCCCCGATTTAATTTTGAAGTGGTAGATGAATTTGTCTACCTTGGATCCGCCGTGAACAAGGACAACAACGTCAGCCTGGAGATAGATAGGAGAATTGTGCTTGCAAATAGATGTTATTTTGGGCTCAGCAAGCAGTTTAGGAACAAAGCCCTCTCTCGACGGACAAAAGTCCACCTATATCAGACTCTCATTTTACCTGTCTTGACATATGGCTCCGAAACTTGGGTCATATCGCAAGCGGATGAAAAACACCTGCGAGTTTTCGAGAGAAAAATTCTCCGTAAAATATATGGGCCTGTTAGGGAAAACGGCGAGTACCGACGTCGCTGGAACGCAGAGCTATATAGTCTCTATTCTGACGTGGACATAGCTAGACGAATCAAAGTGTGCCAATTGCGTTGGCTAGGCCATGTTATCAGAATGGATGAAGATGAGCAAGCGCGGAAGGTTTTTGATAACGTACCCGATGGAAGCAGGAAAAGGGGACGACCAAGACTCCGCTGGAAAGACCAGGCAGAAGAATCCCTTCCTATCCGTGGTGTTACCAAGTGGCGAGAAAAGGCGAAGGATAGAGCCAGTTGGAAGAATATGTTGAAATTTGTTTAATTTGTTTGTTTAATTTATATGTGTAAGACGTCTGACCTCATGAGGTTATACAATAGTCAATAAAAAAAGCAATGAAAAAAAGCTTCTCAAAATACCGTTCGGAACCGGTGTAAAACTGTAAGTCCCAATCAGTGAGTGTAAAACTAGAAAACGCATATCTCACTGGTTGTGAGAAGCTCTCCCCAAACTCTTCATAGGATATAAGTAATTATTGGGTTTTTTATAACAATTGCAGCATCGACACACAATTGAAGAAAACTAAATTCCCTTAAGCATTTAACATGCGTAGCCACTCAGACATATCCTTAACGTCTATATAGTTTTCATTGGTAAATGGCCGTTTAAATATAATCACATCCCTCATTTGCTGCCAAAAAGTGTTGGCTGACATATTAAATTTGTCCAAGACGATTTCGAATTCTCAAATGTCTTCCAAGGAAGTTCCATATCTGATCCTAGTTGTTTTTTTTAGTGATTTGCTGTGTGTAAGTGTATAAGTGACTTGGTCAATATTGTCTGAATATAAATAACCGTAACGAATTTAACACGCATTGACCTCGTACATGGACCACATCTGTCTTACTTACTGTCAGCAGCAAAATAAAGCAACAAACCAACAACCATCTATGTTGACTTTTAGATGTTGCATTTCTGCTAACCAAAACACGCGTCGCAACGACACAGACGACGTACTATTCAGCAAAAACTGCAAGTAGTAGTATCGTAATCAGATACGGAGACAAGGAGCAGTGATGGTAATGACGATAAGTTTGTATATTTTCTTATGTATCCCAGCCAACAATTTTCTGAGCGTTTTGAGCCATAAATGAGGCAGAAATATGTCCGAAAAGGCACAATTCTGAACCTTTTTTCAAGGTCTCTCAAAATGTAACCTTGCCAAACTCTTATTTCAGAATTTATAAACGCCCTGAAATGGGCAGATTGGAAACGGATAAAATTAAATTTTCGAAGAATATTTATCCATACCAAATATGTTTCAAAATTATCCTTTTTATGGTTTTTTGTTAAGGCTTTAATAAATGAACAATAATAAACTCCGAGGACTCTTTTAGAGTCATAAATGAACGCTTAGAAAGAGGGAACACTTTTTAAAACAAAAACACCCAATGTTTTCTGAAGATTTAAAATTTTTGTGCTGACTCATTTCGGGGTCAGAATGGTGGCTGGGATGTCATGAAATGAATTTAATGTTATAATAGTACCGAAGACATAAACACTCCACTCGAGTTTTTAGATTTCTGCACTGCAAAACATGTTCTGTACAAATGGTGGCAAAACTTTAGATGCTACTTCATCGAAGTCGGTGCGAAACAGTATAAAATTGATATTAAGAAAAGCCGCTTTGAGAGAACTAATAGGATTTTGTGTTTTTGTTCAGAAAAAATCTTTAGTTTCGAGGACATATTTCACGTGTTTATCAAAATTCTGATGGAACATGTATCTTTTATAAAAGGTGTGTAGAAGAATAATCTATTTATAATCTCGAAGAAAAAAGTGTATCAAAATTAACAGTTGTGTCCTGCAGCAAGTTAGTTGGAATTCTTGTATTCATTTATAACGGAAATGTACTTATAACTCCCATTCGCACATTTCCTTATGATCCCCACTCAGGGGTCTGTTATAGTTTTAATTTCCAGCAACAATCCTCGTTATTGCAAAGTTATATCAAACTTGGAAAATATCACGATTGTTTGTAAGTATCATCTGTCGTCGTTCCCCCCTTGTCTTTGTACTAAATGATTTTATGATTTGCTAAATGTACAACAGTATAAATACTCGTATACAAGGTGGCGAGTCAGTGTGACAAACTCTAAAGGCCACCAATCGACAAACAGGGATGATGAACTATGTACATGCTAAGATCTTATTATCATCGGGAGCAGTTACAGTAGTTGGTGGAGCCAGCAACAGTATACGACATCGCGTTGACAACATTGCAAATCTAAAGGATGGAGGTTTTATTAAAAAGGACGTAAAATACGTTTCTCTCTAGGTTCTGGTAGTAGTGGCTTATGATTATGCCATTCATCCATCCATATTTCCACTCCAGTTTTTCCTGCTGCTTTCGTTTATAATATACGGCAGAGCAGGCACTGCGAGTTGGAGTTTATGTGCATAGACGCCACTTAGGTTGTCTCCTTTGCTTGCCTTTCATCATGGTGACCATGGCAAGTGGTCCTCCCAACTGTATGTCCGTCCGCCCGTTTGTTGCCTCGTTTCCACTGTGGCTGTTAGTTTTTGCTTTCGTTTTACTGAATATCAATTTGTGTAATATTTTAATGCGGGCGACATGTGCAAAACCGCGTTATCATCGTCCACAGTGGCGCTAGTCATTGAAATGCTGTTGCTAAAGATCATTGTTGATGTTGTGGGATTTAGTTTAATGGAGCCTGGCCTGCATTTAATTCGTTGGTTAAGCTTTGTGGTTCTTGGTGACAAACAGTGTTAAGGCTGCTCTGAAATGCATTGCATGTGCAAGAGAAGTTTATTAGAAATATATTCTTACTTTCAATAGAAAGTGCCCACTTTGCCATGATAGGCAATAAAGTCAAATACAAACTATTTGGATGAGATTTGTAAAGGACAATTTAGTACCTTCAGAAATTGAGGTACACGACTAAAAGCCCCATAGTCAAAATTCCACGAACATACAATCGTAATCCTGACTGCATTTCCACAAGTGACATTTATAATACATTTATTTGAAACTTGTTGTGCAGTTTTATTTTCGAACGTCTTGTAATTTTGTGTCAACCCCGTGGAGAATCGAATTCATTTGAAATTACGCCTAATCGACACGTGTCTGCCTATTAAATAGTGTCCAGTGATCACAGCTACTAAAGGGTTTTTCAACAGCGACGCTACAAAAGTAAATCGATAGGGACAGCGAACGACACCATATTTTTACCCGCTCTTTTGACATTACTTTTCAGTAAGGTTTGCCATTTCATTATGGAAAGATATACGAGCCAACAACGAGTCGAAATTATTAAAATTTGCTACCGAAATTTGGAGTCAGTGGCCTCAACTTTAAGTGGCCAACTTTAAGAGGCCTCAACAATCAGCGATGAGGCTCATTTCTGGCTGAATGGCTTCGTCAATAAGCAAAATATGCGTTATTGGTCAGACAGCAATCCACACGTAATCCATGAGTCATCATTGCATCCCGAAAAAATTTCGGTTTGTTGCGGTTTATGGGCCGGCGGCGTCATTGGACCGTACTTCTTCCGTGATGATCAAGACCGGCACATTACTGTGAATGCGAATCGCTACCGTTCAATGATAACCGAATATTGTTGGCCCCAATTGGATAATATGGACTTGGAGGACATGTGGTTCCAACAGGACGGCGCCACAAGCCACACAGCGAATGCCACAATCAATTTATTGGAAACCAAGTTTGGTGAACCTGTTATCTCACGAAATGGCCCAGTCGATTGGCCGCCTCGGTCGTGCGATTTGACGCCGTTAGATTATTTCCTGTGGGGCTACGTCAAGTCTATGGTCTATGCCAACAAGCCAGCGACGATTGATGAACTTCGTACGAATATCGAACGTGAAATTGCAACAGTATCGGCCGATTTATGCTTGAAAACCGTCGAAAATTGGGTTCAGCGTCTGGACTTCTGCAAGCGTGCCCGTGGTGGCCATGCAAAAGATATCGAGTTCCATACATAATTGCATCGGACGTACTTTCACAGGAATAAAAAATTTCATTGGTATCTAAAACCGGTTTTGTTTTATTTAAAAAAACTTTTGTAGCGCTCTTATTGAAAAACCCGTTATAACCTGAAAACGCGAAATATGTCAAATAATTGGTGGCTTTCGAAAAGAAATAAGTAAATTTGTAGTTTTAGTAATGAGTACTACCTCCCTTACTCTTTATTGTTTCAAATAATCGATTTGGCATGCTGTCGTATAAACTGTTTAAGTAGTTTAGGGATACTTGACTCGGTGCTTCGTTTATGGCGGCTATCAGGGTATTTTTATCTTCGAATTGCCGACCAGATTCATAAATTTTGCGAGATAGCCAACTCCAAACGTTTTCCATTGGATTAAGGTTCGGTGAGTAGGCAGGCCACTGAAGCAAACTTACATTTTGTTCGCTAATCCAATTTTTAACTATTCTTGCAGTGTGTATTGGTGCATTGTCATGTTGGTAAGTCCAAGAAATTGGTTCAAAAATGTCTGAAAATTTCGGAAAAACCCTTTCCAAAGTCTGCTTATAGGAAGCTGAGGTCATTTTTGCCGTCTGAAACTTGAGTTCAATAGTTCCATAATAACATATTGAACCCCAGACCATCACACCCCCTTCACGGCTATGATGGCGACACAAAAAACGTTCCTCTTTTCTTAAATCGTGAAAATAATAGTTGAACCCATCAGGGCCATCAAAATTAAATTTCTTTTCATCAGAGAACACCACTTTCTTCCATTCGTTCTTCCAAGACATGTGCTCTCGACAAAAATCCAAACGTGCCTCCTTTCTTTGCTCATTGAGTGGTGGCTTCTTTTGGAGTTTCTTAAGGACTAAATGTTTTGAAATATTCAGGACTCTTCTCACAGTTGAAACACTAGCGTTTACACCACGTTTTGCTCAGATTTTCTTCGCACTGTAACTTGAATTGTACGCCACTCTTAGAATCAACCTTCTATCAGCTTCTGTTGTAGCTCTTTTTCGCCTTCCTTTCATATTTTTCCCATAAAATGTTGGGTCGCTCAAAAAATTGTAGACAACGTTCCAGCTTCTGCCAAGTTTTTGTGAAATTGCATATTCGGAAATACCCTGGCTTGCGAAAGCTTCAATTTTCGCTTTTTCGGCTAAAGTTAATGCGGTTGCACGCCCCATATTGAATCAACAGCAGCTAAAATTTAAAGATTAATATTCAAATGAATCATAACAATAAAAACAGTATCCTTTTTAACTCACATTTGTGATAACCTAACCTATTCAAATCAGGCAAAATAAATTCAGTTTTTTCTATGAGAATGTAGAACATTTTTATTTTAACCAAACGTCAAGAGTAAATTCTCTTCTTCTTCACGTTATTAATTCACATTTAAATGGCCTTTCAAACAAAACTAACAGGTACTTTTTGTCACCGTTAAATTAAAGTTTTAGGTCTTTCTTTCTATAAAAAATGTATTACCTATTCAAGTGAAGCGGAGTGTATGTCTGAACTGATCCGCCTCTGTAGAATGACGCTGACCAACACCAAATCAGCAGTAAAAGTGGGGAAAGACCTCACTGAACCATTCTGTACCAAGCGAGGACTTAGACAAGGCGACACACTTTCGTGCAATCTCTTTAACATCTTAATACGAACAAGACCATTAACACAAAAAACCATATGTTGCTGGCGTATGCTGACGACATAAACATCATTGAACGAAATTTGCGAGAGGTTACAAAGCCCTCTCTCGACGGACACAAGTCCAGCTATATCAGACTCTCATTTTACCTGACTTGACATATGGCTCCGAAACTTGGGTCATATTGAAAGCGGATGAAAAACACCTGGGAATTTTTCGAGAGTAAAATGTATGGTCCTGTTAGAGAAAACGGCGAGTACCGACGCACAGTGGCGCCCGTAGAGCAAACCAGGTTGCAAAAATCAAAATTTTCATGTGCGCCGACGAAGTTTTGAATAAGCCCATGTTATAGGAAACATTTCAACGATTTCAAATATGCTACCCTTAATAATATCACATTTTTAGTTTAGAAGATATAACCGTTCAAAGTTGACCGACTTTCGGTTTTCAAAAAACACACAATTTTTAGTCAATTTGTTGCGATTTCAGGTGTAATATCACGAAAAATAGGTAACGAATCGCCTTATTTTTTGTTTGTATTTATTGATGTATTTATTAAATGTATAATGATAAAAAAAATTAACTGTTTGCTTTGTGTTTCTCCTGGTAAAACACTATTTAAAAACTATCCGTTTTTTCACTATTTTTCAACTTTGACGGAAAATAAAAAAATCTATATATTTCTATATTTGCCATATATTCAAAATATGTTCTTTGAGTATTCCTTCACATAATTCCAAAGGTTCTATCTGCCTCTAAGTGCCCCTTTGGCTTCTAGAGGTCAAAGAGTTAAAAAAGACATGGTTCTTGAGTGGGAAAAATCAAATCATTAACCCTCCGTCATACACATGTTTCTATAGTCACATACACAACTGTGTATTCATTTTGTAAAACAATAAAAACAACTCGCGTAAACTTCTGTAACTGGCACTCATGATAGAATTATTGGGAAAATTAGCTGTACGGACAGCATGGGATGCCATCATTTCCAACATGAAAACCCTTTTTTGTCTGAATTCGTGGAAAGAACTAACAATTCTTGGAAAAACAAAATTACGTGATAAAATGGACGCAACAATTGTCATCCAGTCCACACGTATTCGTATTTTTAGAACCTGCACACGATGTGATTGGTCACCCGCCCTGTAGGTAGGCAGGTAGGCCAGCACTCCACCACACCACGCACAGTCCAACCCCGTTAAGACTCCGCTCACAAGAACCCAAGCGCACACTGGAAAATTCTACCTAATTTACCAGTGACCAAAACTTGGTGGTAAAAACTTGCGTCATGCACAGCTACTATATATGTAAGTGTAAACACTTAGCGTGGTTTCAACAAACCGTATTGTGCTATTATTGACCAACCATCTAACCGCGAGTTATTGAAAACATGGCGTTGAACAATTTAAAATTATTTGAACTGTTCAGAAAGTCAACCACACCAAAGTTTTTCACGGAAGCTGCTTTAGAAGAACTTGATAGCTTATACGGGAATATTGAGAGAAGCGAAATTATAAAAAATAATTTTTATCTGATATATGCAAATATTAAGGCAAAATGGGTGAAAACTAATCGAACCATTCAGAAATTCAACTCCAAATACGAGGACTGGCTTAATGAAGACACCATCCTGCATATATTGCCAGTAGATAAACCCACCACATCAACCAGAGGAGCAAAAGGAAGGCCAAAAAAAAGTATTGAGGAGTGTTCAATTTTCACAAGAAAGAGGAAACTTGCCGAGGCCACCAATGACTTGACCACGAAGCATTTATCGGACGCGCTGCCTATTAAATATACAAAGGATAGTGAAAGAGTGAGGTCGCAGATTACAAAATCTGTTGCTGATGCAAGCCCACTGCGACTAAAAAGGATTAAGGAAAGCATTCCCACGCCCACAAACGCACACATTAAAAAGTATGGTTCCGAAGAAGCCTTGGCCTTGTTTATGGACTTAGAACTTTCCAAAGACAAATATGAGATACTACGGGCATCCATCCATCCCCGACGTTTTACCAGGATACAAACATATTACGCAAGCCAAAATAAATTCACGACCACTGCATACGGAGTTTACGGAAGTCTCTGTGAAAGCCAATCTGCAGGATCTCATGGGCCATACAGCAAAACGGTTGTTGGAGAGTCTTCCTGAAAATGAGGTGAAAATTCTTCCTGAGAAACTGACATTGATCAGCAAATGGGGCTGCGATGGATCATCCGGACAAAGCGTTTATAAGCAAAGGATATCTTCCGATGACGCTACAATATCGGACGGAAATATGTTTATGGCATCTGTTGTTCCTTTGCGGCTAAAATCTGATGTTTCCCTACACTGGAAAAATCCACGTCCGTTATCAGTGCATTATTGCCGACCAATAATGTTTCAGTTTGCAAGGGAATCGGCAGAGCTCATAAGGACCACGGTGAAGGACATTGAAGAACAAATAAGCAAGATTAAGCCCACAAAGCTGCAAATTGGAGAAGGAAAATATATTGAATGCAATTACGAGTTCCACCTGACCATGGTTGACGGAAAAGTCGTAAACGAACTAACAGGAACAACCTCAACATTGTCATGCCCGATTTGCAAAAAGAGTCAGAAGAACTTTGGTAATTTAAACGATTCTACAAACGAGCAGAATTACGAATATGGAATGTCACCATTGCACGCAAGGATAAGGTGTATGGAGTTCTTGCTAAAACTGGCGTATACCCTACCACAAGAGGAGGAAAACTTCCATGAAAATACATCAATAAAGGATAAGGAAAAGATCAGAAAGATGCAAATACAGGATGCTTTTTTTTAAAGAAGTTGGACTAAAAGTAGACTGTCCCAAGCACGGATACGGTAACTCAAACGATGGAAACACTTCTAGGAGATTTTTTGAAAATGATGAGGCAGTAACTACAATCACTGGAATTGACAATCAAATTGTGAAAAGATTGGGAACGATCTTGAATGTTTTAAACTGCAAAGAAAACGTCAATTCTACAAAATGTGGAGAATATGCATCGAAACTGCATCTCTTTTAGCAGAAATGTATCCACAGAAGAAGTTGACCCCGACCGTCCATAAAATATTGGCGCATGGCAAAGACATAATTGAGTACCAGTGTTTGCCAATTGGAGAGCTTTGTGAAGAAGCACAGGAGTCTCTTAACAAATTTTATAAAAAATATAGATTGCAGAACACATTCAAAGCATCAAGGGTAAGACAAAATGAGGACATCTTCAACATGTTGGCAGCATCTTCCGATCCACTTATTTCTTCCCTGCGGCATGGCATGTGAAGTCACGAATAGAGTTAGAAAATAATTATAGTTTAGAAATGATTAGTCTTTTAGATATACCTTCTCCTACGAATTGTGATGAATATTTTACAGAAAATTGAAAAAATAAATTTAAAAAAGAAGTAATTTTTTTTAATTTGTTGGGTAATAATTTAAAACATAAAACCCTAAAGAAAAAAAATAAAAACAATCTAAAAATGTAAAAATAATTTTTTTTAGTTACCATAAAATTGATTTTTCTGCAAATTTTAACTTTGATAACCCATAAGTAGGCCCCTACAAAGCGTAGCACCCTTTCCAAACGCTCATTTCATAGGCTGAACAGTTATCTATCATATGCTGTTTAAACTGTTCAATTATCTTATTCGGTTCAAAAGATATGATTTTTGCAACGAAAAAACTCAAATGGCGCCACTCTGCGACGTCGCTGGAACGCAGAGCTATATAATCTATTTTCTGACGTGGACAGAGCAAGGCGAATCAAATTAGGCCAATTGTTATCGGAAGGGATGAAGATGAGTCAGCGCGAAAGGTTTTCGATAACGTACCCGATGGAAGTAGGAAAAGAGGACCACCAAGACTCCGCTGGAAAGACCAGGCAGAAGAATCCCTCCGTATCCTTGGTGTTACCAACTGGCTAGAAAAGGCGAAGTATAGAACCAGTTGGAAGAATATGTTGAAATTTGTTTAATTTGTTGGTTTAATTAATATGTGTAAGACGTCTGACCTCAGAATGTTGTAAAATAGTCAATAACAGTAAAAAAGTAAATATGGAGGTTTGGGAGGAAACAAGCGAATGCTGCAACGAAAGTATATGGATGTTTGGGATGAGGCACGCATATGTTTCCACGTAAAAGCATACATGTTTGCCTGTAAATATTCTAATGTTCCCATTTAAATACCTGTGAGTTTGGGATTTTCAAACATATGCATTTTTCCATTATGTTCCAAACATATATGTACATGGTTCCTGCAGAATATGTTTGGGAGAATATGTTGCAGATACCGTTTCATCGTGTGTTCATGCTGGTGCCATTAGTCCACCTAGAAGCTTCTAGACCGTATACAAATCAGAACGAAGATCTTGATGGGTATTAGCAGTACAACCAACTTTGTTATCTCTTTGGAACGTTGTCGAAATGATATATGCATGGAAAGTGTCCTTCTGAGATACACGACCTCATACCTGAGCTAAGAGTATGTAACCGTACAACCCGGTTGTTCAAACATTCACATCCGTTTGCGGTTAATGGGCCAGTAAATCGACGTAAGCATTACAAGGAGGAATTGTTCTTCAGATGAAAAGTCCGGCGAGTTAGACCCTTTTACTTATGATATCAAAAGGCTTACGAAAAATAAAAAAAAAAAAAAAAAAAAAAACTGGGTTCCATTACATCCCATGAAGGAATTGGAAGAGCTACCCACAACCAGTGAGATGTGCACTTTCTAGATTTACTCTCACTGATTGGGACCTACAGTGTTACAACGGTTCTGAACGGTATTTTGAGAAGCTATTTCATTGCTAAGTACTCGATTTAGCCGCCATCACTGAACGAGGTGACCGTCGTTTACATACACAAGAACCCAGCCGACTAACATTGCAGCACCGACATTCACGTTTAAGTCAAACCTTGCCTATAAAAAAACGATTCCAAAAGTCCTGTTCAAGAAGTTGACTCGTCGCCATCTACATAAATTTCCTCATGCATACGATAGCATTCTATTCTTTCCAATTTTATGCCTAATTTATCCTACTGTCACGTGACTTGGCTGATAACTTTAAAGTTATATAAAAGAAACGTAAATACACTGCATAAGTTGGAGTGATGAAACTACTTAAATGTTGTTCCCTTTGCCTTTTTCACCTAACACCAAATGGGGCTCGGATCGACTCGGCAGTGTCAGAAATAATAGCCGTATTTTTACGTAGTGAGCTTATGCCAGGTGTGTTATTACAATAAATTATGCATCTAGCTAAATGTTTAAACAATTGAATTCCACATTTACATAATACGAGTAATGGCCTTCTCTTCGCCTTTTGATTCTGCTACTGCTACTGTTGCTGTGAAAGGACTCAAAAGGACCCCGCTGATGGCGACATAAGCACCATAAACATTTTAAAATGATTGATGCCTTCAGAATGAATGAACAAATGAATAAATGGACGACGAGTAGCTGTGAATGTGGATGATGTACGAGTAGATGGATGGAACAAATGAATGTTTAACTTAAGGTGTACATGCACCAATGAGTGCTAGTTGGGTAGATACGAGTATTCTTTGGGGAATTTGGGCTCTCTGTGGGGGCCAATGCCATGCCTTCCTGTAAGGATTAACAACAAGCATTACCACACAAATTGCTCTCAAGGTGGTCGATGACTAGAGGTGTTGAAGATTGAGTGAAAAATAACCCAATGATTCTAATGTTATGTCCATTTGCTAGGTAATGTGCCGTAAAATATAATAGTGATTATTGATGTCCTTACTGTTGTTGCTACTGTTCTTCATTGGATGATGGATTGTGATGGGACATTTCATAGATGTCCTTTATATTTGTGTGTGTGTGTGTGTGTAGGACAATGTTAATGGCAGCAGAAACTCGTGAGTAAATGTGGTTTGTTATGTAAATTAAATGTTTTGTAATCAAAAGCTCAATTTGCTCAAAATGTCAAAACATCAATATTAATTAAAACTTTATTTCTGCAATATGATTAGAGGACACACAGTCTTAGATCCTTTATCTCCGAAGGAGGGTTAATTGGTTAGTAAAAGTATCCATCACTTATTGCCAAATGTAAGAACACAGATTGTTATTTGGTTGCAAATTTGAATAATTAAAATAACAATTTAGAACAAATGTTACAGGTCAACCTGATGTCTAAATACGATTAAATACTGGACCTTCGTAAGTGGTTAGGAATAAGTTTAAGTGGTATCCTACAAGCCACTAAGGAGAACAGTGGGTAATTTAGCGAGAGAGCGGTCAAAAATCCATAACTTTTGAAGGCGTTGAATTATTTATGTTACATAGCAGGTATAATAAGCTTTAATTTATGATATTAATCGTCAAGTTCGATTGATGAGAACATAGTACGTTGTGACAAGCTAAAAAAACATTTTCACGTTTTGTGGAATTATGATACAAATGAAAAATTTTAAGAAAACAGGATCTATTTTTGGATTTTCAGATTTCCAAGACATCAAAATTGTACGCTCTAAAAAAGAAAGAAGAAAGAAAACAAAAATGTTTAAAAATGTAAAATTTGATTTTCGTAATAAAGCTGAATAATTAATTGGTTGACACTGTGCTAACTAAGCCAATCCACGATAAAATTCTTCCACGATGAAATTCTAAAAAATTCCGAACAATACTACCAAGATAACTACCGGAAAAGTATCTATGAATGTATTTTTAAATAAAGGGTGGGCCATGTAAAGATTTGAATTTAATTTAATTGCAATTCAGATAATATGAATTGAAATTCAGAAAAATCAATTTAATTTAAGAATTTCTAATTCTAATATCAATTACAAAAAAGCAAGTCGTGGAGCCAATAAAATAATAATTTTGAAAAATTGTCTACTACATCTTTTTCAATTGTAATTCAGAAAATATTAATTAAAATTAAAAAAAAAAAAATCAATTGAAACCCAGGAGACTCAACTAGAAGTTCAGGAAATATCAATTGAAATTCAGCAATTAATCATTTGAAATTCGGAAAATATTAATTAAAATTCTGGAAACATACATTGAAATTCAGAATATATCAATTGAAGTTCAGACATCACCAAATCATATTCAGAAAATATCAATTGAAATTCAGACAAATTTATATAACCGGATGAAACTTAAATAGAAATTTTTGTGAATTATGATTTATATTTTCTAAATTTCAATTGATATTTTCTGAATTTCAATTACAAATTCCTAATTTTCTTTTGATGTTTTCTGAATTTTGATTCATATTTTCTGAACTTCAATGAATGGTTTCTAACTTTCAACTTAAGGTTTACTGAATTTCAATTGATTTTTTCTGAATTCTAATTCAGATTTACTGATTTTAAAATCGAAATTTAAAATTTCGAATATTATTTTCTGAATTTCAATTCCAAATTCTGAATTTTACTTGAGCGTTTGTTAATCTCAATTGGAAATTCCGAATTTTAAATAGACATTTTTTCTAAATTTTTATTTTATTGGTAAGGCATCAAATGAAATTCAGAAATTTGTCATTGTAATTCAGAAAATACGAATTGAAATTCAGAAAACATAAAATGCTATTTCGAAAAAATCAATTGAAATTCAGACAAATGTATATAACGAGATGAAGCTTCAATTGAAATTTTTCTGATTTTTAATTTAAATTTTTTAAATTTCTATTGATATTTCCTGAATTTCAATTACAAATACCTGAATTGCATTTGAAGTTTTCTAAATTTCCATTGATATTTTCTGAACTTCAATGGATGATTTCCTAATTTCAACTTGAGGTTTACGGAATTGCAATTGATTTTTTTTTGAATTTTAATTCACATTTTCTGATTTTCAAATCGAAATTTAAAATTTCAGCGTTATTTTTTGAATTTCAATTCGAAATTTTGTATTTCATTTGACCTTTCATTAATTTCAATTGGAAATTCCGAATTTTAAGTGATATTTTCAGAATTACAATAGAAAAAGAAGCAATAGACATTTTTTCAAAATTTCTGTTTTATTGGTAAAGCATCAAATGAAATTCAGAAATATGTAATTGAAATTCAGAAAATATCAATTGATATTCAGAAAACATAAATGCTAATCAGAAAAAATCAATTGAAATTCAGACAAATGTATGTATGTATATAACGAGATGAAACTTCAATTGAAATTTTTCTGAATTTCAATTTATATTTTCTAAATTTCAATTAATATTTTCTGAATTTCAATTACAAGTACTTGAATTGCATTTGAAGTTTTCTGAATTTCGATTGATATTTTCTGAACTTCAATGGATGATTTCATAATTTCAACGTGAGGTTTACGGAATTGCAATTGATTTTTTCTGAATTTTAGTTCTCATTTTCTGATTTTTAAATCGAAATTCTAAATTTCAACGATATTTTCTGAATTTCAATTGGAAATTGTGAATTTCGTTTGGACATTTTTTCATTTCAATTCGAAATTATGAATTTCAATTTATATTTTCTGAATTGTAATTGAAAAAGGTGTTTGTTCGTAATAGAAATTTTTTAAAAAATTTTAGTTTATTGGTTGATATTTGTGAATGAAACACAACATCGTTTAAATGGCTTCCACGACTTGATTTACAGTACCTCAGTCAATCTCAGTATATTTTCGATTGTTTGGTCCTTTATCTCGTGAACGATATCGTCGATTTGGGGTTTTAAGGCCTCAATGGCTGACATGTCGATTTTCAGAGTCCCAAGGGCGACAATTTTGTTTGTTAACGTAAAGCCCGAGGTGAAAATGAGCTTAATCGGAAGAGATGATTTTTCGGTAAAAATTCTCATGTACAGCCAGGCGATCTTCAGCCCATTCAGCGAAGCGAAATCGCCTCGGTTGGTATAGAGGCTCCAGTTCTTTGGACTTTATAAGACTTCATACCGCAGTCTCTATGCAAAATTCTGCGCAAAGAAGTGTGTGAAATGTTCACTTGCTGGGAACGGTGGCGAGTTGATGTGGATGGCTTTTCGAGCACACTTTCACCTACAGCGGTAATATTTTCCACTGAACGCACTAGACGAGCACGTTTACAAGTTCTTTTGTTCAATAAGAACCCGGATTGACGAACTCGCTTCACAAATTGATCCACAAACTGCGTTGATGGCACTCTATTACTATCGAATTAATTTCATAGATTTCTGGCAATTTGACTTGAAGACTCACAACTTTGGAATAATATTTTTAATATTTCCCAATTTTCTTTAAGCGTTAGGCTACCCATTTCGTAAATATCTAGCTAATAATCTGTCACTTCATAAATACCAAACTGGCCATCTGCTTCGAAATAAATGTTGGGTCACACACGGCAATTTTACTTGCGCAAGTCTTGAGTTTATGGAAGAGAGAGGAGAAGAGCAAGTAACCCTTGTGTGTACCCCGAGTAACGGGAGGTTCAAATTCCAAATTTTACATAGCTCACCCTTAAGTACTCTTGGTCATTTCTATCAACATTACAAATCATTTGATCATATTATGTATATCGACACGTTCCGGGCAGAATGTATTAAGCGACATATTTGGCTACAATGACTTTTTTCCATATTCTCAAAATGTATGCCAAGCTCCACATTTCGATATACAGAGAATGTCCCTTGCATAACGACGTCATGAGCTATTATGCAAATGAAATGGTAATAACGGAAAAAATAATACAAATCAGCTACTTGGCAGAAAGTTTTTTTCGTTCCCTGAACAATTTCCATTTTGTCGCTTAATACATTCTGCCGGGAACGTGTCGATATCATATCATATATTTTTAGATTTAAATTGTTTGGTTGAAAAAATGGAAGGAACATTTCTATTCACGGTGAAAATCTGTAGTTCCCTTTCGTCAAAGACTCCTGTGTGAATATACCTATTTTTAAGAATTTTTATATAAAGGGTGTCTCAGTAAGAATCCACTTTTTCATTTTAAAATAAAAATATGTATTTTTTGATATAGTAGTGATTTTTTTATTGGATTGTAACGCAGACATATTCCGATTAAGAATGGAATAAAATATCTGGCAAACAGCCCCCACGGCTCTGATGACAGGCCATTAATCTTTCCATGATATTTTCCATGACTTTTTCACAGAGATGTGGCTGTATCTAACCGATGATGCGTTGGATCTCGAATTTGAGCTCAGGAATTCTTTCTGGTTTATTCGCATTAGCCCAAGATTTTACAAAACCCCAAAGAAAGAAATCGCATAGCTTTAAATCACACGATCTTGGTGGCCGGTTGACCATCAGCATTTCTTGAGGTAAGTTGTTCTGGAAATTGTTGCTTGCATAAATCGATTGTTTCATGCGCGGTGTGGCAGGTGGCGCCATCTTGCTGAAACAACATACCGTTCAGATCCTTGCAATCCCGTTGAAGCTACAAGAACTCCGTTATCATGTTCCTGTAACGAGTGCCGCTCACAGTCACTGCAATTTCCGCCTCATCATCGAAAAGGTAAGGCGTAATAACGCCGCCCGACCAAAATCCGCACCAGGCAGTTTCATATGGATTGCAATCCCAAATTCGACAATTTTGTGTATTCACGTAGATGGAAATACGCTTCATCGGAGAAGATGACTTTTTTGAAAAATTTGGATTGACTTCAGTTTGCTCCATATTACCCATTGAATTAAATTGCCAGCGCTTGCCATGGTTTGCTGTTTTGAACTCCTAAGTATGCTGAATTTTGTACGCATAAAAGTGGAGTTCGTTTGTCGATATTCGCTGCGTAGCGCTGCGTGAAATTTGAAGTTGTTGACGACGATGCCGACTTGATGTTTTCGGGTTTTCGGCGACACTCTCTGCTCCTGCAGCAATGTTTATTGTCCATAACCCACCAATTTTCTTCAAATTTTTTGACCATTCTTCAAATGGTTGACATATGTAGAAGGTGCACGTTCTCGACTGAAAATTCTTCGAAGTTTGCAAGCGGTCTCAGCATAACTTTCCAAATTTTTGTAATAAGATTTCCTTTTTGTAATAAGAATGCGTTGTTCTTTAGTAAAGCACTCCATTTTAAATAATCGGAATAAATATATGTGACAGCTGCCAAATTTCAGAGTTGTCACTTGCACAAAAAAGAAATTACACTAAATTTTAAAAGTGCAATCTTACTGAGACACCCTTTGTATTTGAACCCACATCCACAGTTTTTTTTGGCCCTACTGAAAATTTATAAATTTTGAATAATGACTCATTTGTAGTTAGGGTGCGATATGGTGGTACTCTTGCATAATTTTAATCTTTTTAGTTTCTTAAATTTCTTAATTTACTGGAAATACCCAAATGCCGAAGCCCGTTTTGAAATATTTAATACACCCATAGAAAAAATAATTGAATTATCTATCCGTAACGGGAACTAAGAGGTTGTTACAGCTACATTACATGCCATTACATCCGAATTAGGGGTTGTCGCAACCACATTAGGGGTTGTCACAACCAATTAGCGGTTGGTTCAACCGAATTTCAGTTTTGGCGACTAAATTCAGTCGTGACAACTCCAATTCGGTTGCGGGAGCAATTCGGTGGTTACAGCCAATCTTTTTGTTGCTTCAACCTCCTTTCAAACAATTAGATGGGTTCCGAAGAAATTGTAATTTAAATTTTTTTTAAATTTCTTTTTTAATTGAAAGTCTCACATTTTAGTTTAATTTGTGCAACTTATGCTCTCATACCAATTCACAGAAAGTTTTTGCAAAACTCAAATTAGTCATTTGTAATGAAAATTATTTAAACAATTTCAAAAGGTATTAGAATCAAAAACATCCTTTACAAATTCATACTGTCTATAAATGTGTATATGTGTGTGTGTCTGAATCCCATAAACGAAAACTTTTCGGTTGATTTATTCAAAACAATTTGTTCTCACATATTGTTTATATAATTAGGTATAAATTTTTAAATGTGATAATAGAAATTTGATTTGCACCAAGAACAATTATCCCAACAATGTTGTTTGTTGTAGTCATACGTCGTAAATTCATGCAATATAGAAAAAAACTCTCAAGTGGGTGCTTAATAAAAACATACCGAACTTCTACTTAAGACACCCTCCAATCTCCTTCCGAATGTTATTTGCTCGTCCGTCTGCCTGTCTCTGTCTGTCTGTTCCAGGCAATGATTTCATTTAGTAAATGCGAGTAACTGGGGGTAAATACGAGTTGGTACATCATCACATCTTGTTTTTATTTGTCTCTTTATTTTTAGCACTTCAGTGTAATAAAGACATGGTTATTATATCACACACCCAGCAGCGGATATGACGAGGTATTCTGAACATAGGCCACCAAGTATGACTTCTGGGGTAGTCTTCTACAGGTATTCATACATACTTTCGTTAAACCTTTTTGTCAGCCTGAGGAACAATTGTATACACATTCACATCTCGCTTCTTAAAGGGGGTTTAGAAAGAGATGTCCTCCAAGCTTTCAATAAGATCACACGCTGAAAAATCGCTATAATTTGTTGTTTGGATGCAAATATAACGTTTTTGCAGTTTGTCGCAAACATAGTATACTTGTGCCCAAATACATTGTGTTTGCTGTTCAATATTACATGTTTGAGATACAATGATTAACAATTTATTTTAATAGTGACATAAATGTGGTGTTGTTTGTTGAAAACTGCTGAAAACAAAAACTTGCTTGCAAACATATACATGTTTCCTGCAGTATGTTGCTGGACCCGTTTGTTTTCAGCGTGCAGATATACATGTATACTTCCAATCCTAAACCAGGTCCTTTAGAAGGTCTATTAGTGACGGGGGAAATTAATGTTCGAAGGCATGCAAATTTCCATTCTTTAAGCAAACCTTATACTTACTTATCCGGACTCGAACAACCTCGGCGGATCAGGTACCTTGCAAAACGAACATAAAATATTTCGCCAACCAGTTCGAACTTTTGCTTTATCTCTTTAGTTGGTAATACTAAGTGTACCCAGGGACTCTTCAACTTGATCCCTCCAGCGGATTCTTGGTCTTCCTATTTTTCGCCTTTATTCGATGTGGGTTTCGAAAACCCTTCGTGCTGGTTCGTCTTCATCCATTCTACTTACATGGCCTAGCCAGCGCAATCGCGTTATTTTGATCCGCTTAACTATGTCAGTGTCTCGTACAGCTCGTGGTTCCTGCGTCGCCGATACTTGGCGTTGTGCACTATAGGACCATAAATTGTTCGGAGTATTTTTCTCTCGAAGTCTCCCACAGATGTTTCATCTGCTTGCGATAAGACCCAGCATTCTGAGCCTTAAGGCAAGACAGGTTGTATGAGAGTCTGGTATAGCTGGATTTTCGTCACTCGAGAGAGGGCTTTATCTCTAAAGTGTTGGCTTAGCTCAAAATAACATCTATGTTGTTGCTGATGTTGTTGTTTATATTTACGGCAGATCCGAGGTATATAAATTCGTCCACTACCTCTAAATAATAACGGTTACGCTTCACGTTCACGCTTTGGTCTAATCGCTGGGAGGCCCTGCTCGTTGAAACCATTAATTTTGTCTTGTCCTCATTTTCTTTCAGACCCACTTTTGCTGACTCCTTCTCAATTCTCGAAAACACCGCAGTAACTTCTCTAATTGTGCGCCCAATGATATCGATATAATCAACATACTTGAGCAGCATGTGAGTATTGCTGCTGATGGTTTTATTAATGTTGGCTGCAGTTTTCTCATAATGATCTCCATTAAGATGTTAAAGAGATCGCACGATCGCAAACCAAGATGGATGGACTTTCCTTATGTAAGCAATCCTGTTGGCAGATCTACTAATTAATTATTTCCGCTTAAATAAATAATTATATAAATTTTTTCGAAAATTTTGATTTTATTGGTAAGACCCATCATTGACATTTATGAATGAAACACAACATCGTTCAAATGTCTTCCACGACTTGCTTTGCAGTACCTCATTCGATCTACACACTATTTTAGGACATTTTCGATTGCAATCTCAAGAACGACAGCGTCGATTTCGTGTTTTAGGGCCTCATTCATTCATTTTTATTCTTCTATCACTTCTTAATTATATTTTCAAATATTTTCTGAGATTTAGCGGTACGACATTGCATCAGGTAATACTTATATCAAATTAGATTAACAACTGAGTACTTTACAGTAATCTTTTATGGCCTAAATGGACTCTGGATTGTTTGCGTAACACTGATATTTCACGGTGCTTCAGAGGTAATAGTCTAAAGGGGTCAAAACGCAGCTGCGAGCCGGTCTTTCGAGTTTCAGCTGATTAGACGGTTTTCGAACACAGTGCGCAAAAGATAGATTGTAGCGTTGGCTGTGTAGCATTTAGCGCCGTCCTATTGAAATCATACGTCATCCCTTCCATCCTCTTCAACTTTTGTTAACAAAAAATCGCTGATCATGGCACGGTAATGATCGTATTTGATGGCAACGACGGCTACGTGCTCATTTACGAAGAAACCTAAGCCTATGATGCCGTAATGCCAAAACACGCACCAAAGAGTCACTCGTTGTGGATACATCGGCTTATCCTCGTCGACGTGTGGATTTTTCGAGCCGCAAATGCGACAATTTTTTAACGTAGGACATTTTAACGTTCATCGGTAAAGATGATTTTTCGATAAAAATGCTCATCTTCAGCCAAGCGATCTTCAATTCATTCAGCGAATTGAAAACGCATCGCATGGTAAGTTCCAATTCGTCCACTAATTGGACATTATAAGCCTTCATTCCGAGGACTGTAAGCAAAATTCTGTGCAAAAAAAATTCTGTTTTGGTTGTGGATGTGTGTAGTTTATAGTTTGTTGCTTGTTGAGGTTTCAACGTGTGTTGCAAATCAGGACAATGCCTTTAATTGATCGATTATGTGAAATATTAAACAAAAAGTTATACGCAGCCGAACTCAACAAACGGAAACTGGGCAGCGTAAAGGTCTACTACGAATGGTGGCGAGTTGATGTCGGTTCAAGCACACTGTCAGCTATAGCGACAATATTTTTCACTGCATGCACTGAACGAGCACGTACTCGAGTTCTTTTGTCCAATTGGTACCTGGATTGACGAACTATTTTCACAAACTGCGTTGATGTTATACCCTTTTCACATTTACCGCGTTTCAGCTGAAACGCCGGCGTTTCGCTCTCTTTCGATGATTTCAGCGAAACACACTAAAAAAAAAAAAGCAAACATTATGCTCTTTTTACTGTAGTTTGTTTGAAACCACAGTAAAAATGAGAGAGAGCACAGTGTTGTACTTCAATAGTAGTTAAAAAAAGGAGTAAAATGAAAAAATTTCCATTGCTGGTTCAAAGCAAATGTCAGAAAAATGAGGGAAAACAAATCTGTTTGTTTACATTTCTAGTTTGTTTTGTGGTGGTAAGTACTTATTGCAATGTGATTTATGAATATAATCATTTATATCTTTGAATGCATTCATTGCTTTATCATACAATGATATAAATTCTAATATTATAAAAATTACATTAATTTTTTGATATTATTTTATATTTCTTTATTAACAAATGTGCGTTTGTATAGTAGTTAACAAAAGCACAATGTGAACACCATGGTTTCGAAATGATCTCAAGAGAGCGAAACGCCGGCGTCCCTGCTGAAACGCGGTAAATGTGAATCAATCGAATTTATTTCGTAGATTCTTTAAGTTCTTTGAGTTGAAGGCTTGGAACTTTGGAACAAAGTTTTTAATATTTCCAAATTTTCTTCAAGCGAAACTTGATCCACTTCACAAATTTGTAACTTTTATCTGATAATCTGTCACTTCATAAATGTCCAATTGGCCATCTGCTTCGAAATAACGTCCAAATTTTACATGGCCCACATTTTAGAAGGAGAAATGGATGCTCGAAGGCATAAGTGAACACAAAATAGACACTGTTGTTCATGAAAACCTGTTTTTCCACATGATCGCGATTTGTTATTGCAAAATCATAACATACGGTTGCGTTCGATTGTGTTCGATTCTTAAGGCCGCATATTTACAACCAGAACAGAGCTTAACAAATTATAATATTAAAAATTACATGGGGTGTCAGGGACACCTGGTTGGAACGAGGTTCCTTTAGCTGTATATTATGTACTAGTTAGTTCCAAAACGCCTAAAGCGCCCGTGGAAAAATACGGTAATTTCAATGGATCTTTAAGAAAGATACATTTTGTAAAATGATAAACTTTTTTAAGAACATTTTTGTTTACAGAATTTTTTAAAAAAAAGAGTATATTTTAGGTCCTTTTTGCTAGAATATGTATTATATTTTCCCGAAAAGGTAATTTTTTAAAGAGAGGTACTTCTTTTATTAAGGGCTAATGTTTTTTTTTAAGAAAAGGTTCTATTTTTAAGTAGAAGTACTTTCTGTGAGAAAAAGTCATAAGAGTGTGAATTTTTTTTACAAATACGGACAGGTACTTTTAAAAGAAATGGTACTCTTTTTAGGAAAAGTTTATATTTTTAAGAAAATGTACTTATTTTTAGGAACGCTGGTTATCTCAACAAAAGAAAAGTTATTATTTTATTTTTAAGAAAAGTAATTTTTGTAAGAAAATTTATGTTTTTTAAGAAAAGTTATTTTTAAGAAATTTGAATTTTTTGGAATTGGTCCGTTTTTCAAGAATAGGTAAATTTTTAAGGGTCGGTACTTATCTCAAGATAAGTTATTTGTTTGTTTTGTTTCACAAAAAAGGTACTCTTTAAAGAAAAGGTAGTTGTGTAAGAAGAGACAAGTTGTTGGAAGAAAATGTACTTTTTTAAGATAAGGTTTTTTTAACACAATGTACTTTTTGTACGAAAATGTACTTTTTTAAGATAAGGTTTTTTTTTTTAACAAAATGTTCTTTTTGTACGAAAATGTACTTTTTTAAGATAAGGTATTTTTGTTTAAGAAAAGTTACTTTGTTTCAGAATATGAATAGGTATTTTTTGGAGAAAATGTGCTGTTTTTAAGAAAAGGCACTTATTTAAGAAAATTTTCTTTTTTTAAACTTCTTTTACTTTGACTTTTCTAAATTTACTTTTATTAGGTTCAAAACTACAATATATACTATATATTGGTTACATCAGGAATGAAATATGAAACTTCTTCAATTGTACCATCAAGCTTCCAAAACTGTACTTTTTTAATACCAATTGTACCAGATTTAAAAAATAACAAGCTGTAAGTTTGTTATAAACAGTTTTTTCAAACAAATATCGGAAAATTAACAAATATTAATTCAATCTTATACATTTCTTTTTATAATAACGTATGTATGTTCTTTTAAGAATAAACAAAAAACGAGGCACACGTTCTTTAAAAAGTGAGATCAATGAAAAATATGTATAAATTCTATTGGCACAAACACTACCTATTTTAAAGTTATAGCAGCAAGAATTATATGTTTTTGAAAGATCTTTTGTTTCAAGCTTGACACAGTTGTCACATTGAGCCTTTTTCTTTGTGCTCGGGCGTCTTCGGACTGCATTTCTAAAGTAACATTATTAATTGTTTTAAGTACGTATTGTAAATATAAAATTGATAGTTTATAAAGAGGGTTTTTGAATCCAGAATAACTGAAATTAAGTTTTTCATGCTTGAAATATTTCTCAAAATCGACTAAATAATAATTATACTAAATTAAAAAAGCGACTCCCACTTTTCATGTATTGTTCATTCATAAATCGATTTCGATTGATTTTCCTAATTCAAATCAGGATAAAGTTTTCTTCATCATGTAACTACGCGATGTAAAAATCGATGTTAACTGAAAATAAAATACATAAAGGAGTAAATGTTAAATTGTACCAATTATGTCATTGTACCAAAAATGGTACAATTGTACCAACATTATCTTCCCTGGGTTACATGCTCCACCTAGAAAACTTCCTATTAAACAAGAAATTTCCCAATATAGTAGATAATACTGGGTTGTAGCATCATAGTGATAAAAAAAAAGTTGTTTAACTTCCGATAAGGAACTTCGGAAACTTAATACAAATTTTTGAGTATTAGAAGTACGGAGATAATTCGCATATATCTTTTTATGTTTACTAAAGTTCTTGAGAAATACGCTTTTGCAGGTAGGCCTGCTCCTTTCCAGCCCTCTTCGGAGACCTTCCATTGTCAGGCATTCCAATTAGTCTGAAGGGGAAGAACTTCTGAGAGGCCTTCCTCGGCAGGCCAACTGGTAGGTATGCTAACAGAAGGGAAAGTGATTGTTTAAAGTTTAGATTGTACTTTATTTGTAGGGTAGACATTCTGACTGTTAACTGCCTTTGTTGGCCTACTGGAGGGCATTGAAACTGACTATTTCTGCTGCTGGTTCTTGCAGAGAAATGTACATGTACACATGTATGTTTGTAAACCCATATAAACTTTTACATATGTATGTATGTACACTACATACAGTGTGCAAAAATCATATTCGTGCTCTACACCAACGAAGAAACATATTTTTATCTATATGTTGTTACATAAATAAATAAATTTTAATTGTACAATTTACAATTTACACAATAAATTTAATTGTACAATAAATAAATAGATTCCTATTGCATATAATGAAGGGACAGGGGAACGGTTATCACAATCCGTGAGCTTTTTAGTTTTACATTCAATGATTTTACACCAATGCTTTTCCATGGCTATTTACCAGCGCTCGTATCTCGTAAACCGTAAATTTTCGTCGTTGGGAATGGAGATACCCTAGATGGTGCATTCGATTATTCACCATTTTCACCAGATGGCAAAAGCTGTTTCGTTCGACCATTTTTCACTCGGATACAATGAAAAGGTACTCAAAATAAATTTTATTTCGCTTCTGTTTGAACTAAAAAATAAACCACTACATACGTTTCAGTCGGGTGAACCGACTTAATCACACCCTCACCCTAAGTCATCTATTGCGTGGGAGTTCTGTTAAATAAAAAAAACGCCCATACTCAAAAGTGACCATATACAATAACAGATTGTCATTGCGCCAAATATTATTGAATACCCAAATTACTCGTAGTTAGTTTCCCTCCCAATATTTATATGCGAGGTACAAAAATGGGCATGGAAATTTGTTGCCAAAATTTTGATGAGTATCAAATTTTATTAAGATCGGTTATGATTTAAGTCGGCAAACCGCAAATACGCCCAACTTTTGTATGGGAAGTACGAAACTGGGCGTGGCACAATAGTCAGTTATTACTTACACAGTAGCTTTTAGCAAAATATTTCCTAGTACCGAATTTTATTAAGATCGGTTGTAGTTTACCAGAGTTATCGTGTCGATCAACCGGTCATCCGCCCAACTTTTATATCGGAGGTACCAGAATGGGTGTGGCTAAACAGTTCGTTTTCTATAGGAGAGCTTTATTTGGCTAAATACTACTAGTACAAACTTTCATAAAGATTGGTTCGGTTTTGCGGGACTTCTCGTGCCGAACACCCAGACGGCCAAACTACTTTTGTATGGGAGGTACCACAATGGGCGTGGCAAAATCACCCTTGCTTTAATCGGTGATTGGCGTTTGATAACGTGAAGCCGTATACCTAATTTCATTAATGTCGGAAGTGTTTCAAGCGATTTATCGGATTGATAACCCGAACGAACACCCTATTTTGTATGCGAGGTACCAGAATGGGCGTGACAATCTCGCCCATTTCCTCCGGTTAAGTAGACAATTACAGATTATTAACCGGTGTAAGAGTTGAATCTAATCACATCTACCAGAAGAAATGTTTGAAAGAAATATTATTTTGTGCTAAATGTGTCGATTTGTATGGGAGGTACCAGAAGGGGCATGGTCACAACGCCCAGTTTCAATCCCAAACTCAATATTGGCAAATAATAGTCACTGAAAAAATTTCATTGTGATCTGTAAAGATTCAGCCAGCCAGCCAGACAGATAGACAGACAGACAGACGGACATGGCTCAAACGTCTTAAAAAGTTCTAAAATGAATTTCGTCCAAAGATACTAAGGGTCTAATATGGCTCCTTCTATGTGTTACATTTTTTTATGTATTAAATGATATATACCCCCATCCCTATGGGTGAGGGTATAAATATGGATAAATGTGTGACATATTACTTTTGTTATATCTTGACAATACAAAAAACCAAAAAGCATGGTTAAATAGTTTTTCCAATAGTTTTCGTTTTCAGGGAAATTTGCCCCTTTCCACCATTTCTGCGCCATCTACGAAATTTCTTTCGACTTTTAAATCTACCATATATATTTAACCATATTTAGGGTTTTCTATTATCTTTGCCCATTACCCACAGGGTATGGGGAAAATAATGGGTAGCTTCCCACAGCGGTGGGGAATTACACATTACCCATAGGGTATGGGCAAAATGATTGCTAGTTGTGGGTGTGTGGGTGGGAAATTACCCATTACCCACAGGGTATGGGCAAAATGATTGGTAGTTGTCCACGACAATGGGAAATTATCCATTACTCATAGCGTATGGCGAAAATAATGGTTAGTTACCAACGGCGATGGTAAAGTACCACCACGATTACCCATTACCCACAGGGTATGGTTAAGTGGCCTATACACATTGCCCACGACGATGGGTAATAATTTACTTTAGAGAAAACGTCTGTACCTGGAAAATGGAACATCCAATCGTTAAATTTAAAATTCTTCCCGGTTTCTAAGGGGTTTCGATAAAGTGGTCCAATTCGTATGGATGATTTTTTTCTATAAAAATTTCCAGACTGTGAAATTGCTAAAATACAAATATGGCTATAACTCGGGAACAGTGCGTCCATTCACTCCCAAAAATAATAAATTGTTGACCTTATATAGAGGTGTTAACTAGTGGGAGTCTGTCATACAAATCGATAAAATTAAAACTTTCTCAATTAAAAATCTATTAGAATCGCTAAAAACGCCCATATGTCTATATCTCGGAAACGGAGCGTCCAATCGAAAAAATAACCAATTTTTGCGATAGAGTAGCATCGATATAATGTAAATGTGATGTTGATACAAAAACAATGGAAACAACCATTATAGGGGCACACACCTTGGTCAAATCAGGCACACAGAAATATGAAACTCTGTCACAGCAATGGAAGTGGTCTATCTTGTCGTTGTAAGTGAACTAATTTACACTTTCATCACCGTAACGAAACTGTGTTCATTAAATGCAAATTTGTCATCACTGTGATGTAAGTTCAACTAAACTCATTTCGTTGATGTGTTGTAATGAAAATATTTCATTACTGACATGAATATGTGTCGTTCAGTGCAACGATGTATATGTTTCATTGTTGAAATGAATATATATTTTAATGGGATATTATTATAAAAGTAATTTCCCATTACATCTCGTGAAAGGACGGTGGAAGGCTTCCTACAAATAGTGAGGTGTGCACTTTCTAATTTTACAGTCACTGATTGGGACCTACACTTTTGTATCGATTTCGAACGGGTTTTTGAGAAGCTTTTTCATTGATAATTACTTGATAGTTTCGCTGTAGCTAAGTCGTCGAAAGAAATGTAAGGTGTTCAGCCAGGGATCGAACCCACGTTCTCAATGTACAAATATTTTACAGTATTATTACAGGATTTTAAAGGTCTATAAATAAATTATACAGGATTATAAACATTTACATAGAAAAAACGATCTTTAAGATTCCTGATTGATTTTTACCCAATGTTGGGTAAATTCTTGAGAGATATTCATCCTTTCCTAATCGGGGAAACATGGAGCAAATGGAAAGCATTTTCTGTTAACCTTCGATGGTGCAATGGTTAGTGTGCGCGGCTCTTGTACATGGGTTCGATCCCTGCTCTGACCACCTTACATTTCTTTCGACGACGGTCACTTCTCTTAGAGATGGCGACACTATGGAGTACTTAGCCATGAAAAGGCTTCTCAAAATACCGTTCGGAACCGGTGTAAAACTGTAAGTCCCAATCAGTGAGTATAAAACCAGAAAGCGCACAGATCATTTGGTAGTGAGAACCCCCCCACTATTCCTCCATGGGATGTAATGGGAAACCAATATTTTTTTAAATTATACATTATCCTTGTAATAATAAACGAAATTTTATCATATCTGTTAGATGTGCACAACCCAACAAAATAATCGATTGCAAAGAATCAGTTGTGGAACATGTTATACTCTAAAATAACCTGTTCTACTCTAGATTCTACCATCGGATATATTTGTCGAGTTTGTCCCAAAACCAACCGGCTCTTTTACGAACAACTCTAACATACATATATCAGTTGGGATAATAGTAGAAAGTCTGACTACAAAACTCCAGATAATGGGCGCCCTGGGTTCAATTTGATTGAGCATTGAGCCATTCCGTTTACACGAACAATAATAGCACAAAGACATATGGGTAATTTTTTCTGATAGATTTAGTTTGTGTTTCGTTTTGAGTTTTGGGAAGCTTTAACAATTCCTACTATACAACAATTTCTAATATTTACATGTAAACATGAGGCTGTAGCAATATGATCTTTCCACACTGTTGACTTTTGATTGTTTATAAAATATGTTTCCATATGAGCTTCTTCATTCATTCCTTTACCCATCCATCCTCACGCAATCATCCATCTTCTATAACAGAACAAAATATGCATTGTTTGGCAACAGAATCGCTCCCGTTCCACTTGGTTTCGCATCTTCCCCTTATCAACGCCGGCCTTGTATCATCGCCTCGTGTTGTTTTCTGCTGTTTGCTTGTCAGAGGAAGAAGTATTCTAATCAAAAGTTTTATTTGCATGAAATTAAATTCAAGCAATTGCACTTAATTTCCCCAACATGCGGCGTAAATTAACAAAATTAACTGTTTTGGCGAAAATGGTTGGTAGGTTGTTTGTATTCTTACCATTTTACCTACTCGCAAGTGGTTCAGTTGAGTTGTTACAAATGCTAATGGAAATTATGATGATTTTCATGTTCCGGTCTGTTGATTTGGGCATAAGGACGAATGTGTTATTCATATGAACATGTACTTGAGAGTATTTATAGAGTATACGAACATGTTGTTTAACTCATATTGGTATGTATGAATGTAGTAATTAAAATAGGTGGTACTAAATAATAAGCACCCGTGCGAAACGTGTAAAAACGTAATTTTAATTTAATTGTTTCTTGTATTCCTATACGATTAATCAAATCTTGTTCGCATACTGTAGATTTTATTAAATTACCTATTACCAATTAGGATTGGGCCCTATAGACACTCATCAGGTGGGTTAATTGTGTCTACATCTGGGCGTGGTAAACACTCAAAGTAAAAGATACACAGTATGAATGAAAAAGTACATCTTCGTAATGAACTTTTTCATGAAAATGCAACCAAAGAATAAATTCATTAAAATTATGAATCGTGTTTTATAAAACCTCACCCTCATGAAAATTATTCATTAGACGGAAAAAAATGTTCTACGAAGTTTTCATAAATCTTAAAGAAATCATTAAAACATGTATTTAATGAAAATATTCTTTGGTTCATCTTTCATGGAATCGTACACAAGCAATAATGAAACTGTTCATAATTTTAATGAAATTATTTGTATGTTTTTGTGTTCTGAAAACTTTCAGAAACTCTACATACACTGGATTATGACAGCGATCACAATGCTTGGAAGATTATTATTTCAAAGAACATTAGTATGGTCCCCTTTGACTTTATGAAGACGATTGAATCTCCACCTTTTAATTTCAAGAGAACAAATTGGAGAAAACTTGAAAAATCAATTACTAATACTATTAATAATGATGCTCTGATCCCGAGTAATATAAATTTATCGAATTACGAAATTGATTTCCATTTGGAAAGATTGAATGAAATTATTATAAATGCGATAATTAAATGTGTGCCAAAGTGTGGGTCAAAGGATAGATTAAAACTTGTAATGAATTCAGTTATTAGGAAATAGCATTCGGAGAAGAGTAGAATTGTGACGGCCATTAAAAAACATAACAGACTTCAGACACTACTTTCTTCTACCGAACATATTTATTTAAAAAATAGATTCAAATTAATTAGAAAACTTCTCCAAGATAATTTCATTATTTCTGTGAACAAATATTTGGAACGGAAACTGTCCAGCATTAACTCTTCAAATACATCTAAAATGTTTTCTGAATTAAAAAAACAGTTTTATAATAGAAAAACATCCGATATTAATTTATTAAAAATTCCAGTTGATGATATTTCCTCGATACACAGAGGTGAAATTGACCCCCAGTCTTTGGAAATAGAATCTAACTCTAATAAATATCTCTTAAAGAATGAGGACAATATACTAAACGTGGTAGGAGCATATTTAGAATCCATTTATTCTTCAGAAACTACTGACAACTCTAATCATATCCACCCACAATGAGGTTATTGAAATGAGACTTGACAACACACAGAGTAGATTGACAGAGTTTAATGAAAATTTCAAACCAAATAATATCGATGGTTCTATGACCGAAAAAAATTGTATTACACGTGATGATATCTTGTACATATTCTCTAAACTAAAAGGCAAACTAGCTGCTGGTATTGACAAAATACCAAATATAATATTAAAGAAAATACCACAATCGTTAGTATTTGAATATTTATTCTTATTTAACAAATTTGATGAATAATGTTTACTTTCCAAAAAGTTGGAAAATCGCAAGGGTTGTTATATTGCCTAAAAAAGATAAGGATACTACTGACCCGAAAAATCACAGAGCTATCAGCCATCTTCCCAACATTAGCAAAGTTTGTGAAATTTGCACTAATAACACTATAGTAAAATACTGCCAGGATGTGAACACAATCTGTGATAGAAAAATTTGGTTTTAAACATGGACATTCCACAATTCACGCAATAAACATATTAGTTTCCAATATCCAATGGAATTGGAATAAAACATTGTATACAGGCGCTTGTCTCATTGATTTTGGAAAAGCATTTGACAGCGTATGGATTCCTGGTTTAATATACAAGTTGTTAAAATATGGGTTTCCTTCCCATTTTGTTATTTTACTCTACAATATGATAGAGTGCAAAGAATTTGTTATATGTAATTGGAGAAGCACGAGCTCTAAAATATTTAGAATGTCAAATGGTCTTCAATAGGGAACAGTGAATGCCCCAATACTATTTAATCTATATATCCATGAATTACTAGATAATTTAGACTATAGCATAGGTTTGGCTGATGATTTAATAATTTACCATGCTGGTGAAAAAATAGATCAAATTAATAGGAATTTGCAAGAGAAATTTAATATCGTTGAAAACTATACTGTTGATTGGAACATGAAAATCAACACTGGTAAATGCGAATCGATTCTTTTCCGACCCCCAGTTGATAAATGTAATTGGAATGTTAGGAAGAATTTGAAAGAGTTTGGTATTCAGTCGTCAATAAGTAATAATGTTATACCTATGAAAGACGTGGTAAAATATTTAGGTATTCACCTAGACAAATTTTTGTATTTCAATTCTCATGTAAATAACCAGGTCAGAAAAGCACAAAATGCGATGTTTGCATATAAATCAGTATTTTTTTCACAGAATTTTAATGCAAATGTAAAAATATATGTAAATTGTAACGTGACGTCATGACGTCCGTACATAATAACAAACACTCACCGCCATTCCCACCCGTATACTTCCCTGATCTACCCGTCACCAAAGCATACACAACATCCATCAGTCCCGCCAACCACCGCGAACAATCACACTCACTGACAACACACAAGCTCTGTCGACGTTGTGTACATATTAGCAGCGAACTAGTTTTAATGGCCACACGAGAATGAGTGATTCGATGCAATTCTCATTTGCGTCACTACAGCAAAGGTACTTAATGTTAAGGTTGACTAGACTCAAGTCGTTGCTTCCGAGCGAACAACCAGACAAGATTATATCATTTTGCCTGGGGCTCTAGTTCTGCAAAAGACAGGAGCACATTTTGGGATCCGTTTTTTAGTAAAGACGGTGTAAATACAGTCGCTACACAGGAGTTGTTCCTACACATGGGCTTCGGATCACTGTTCCTACACATGAGTTTCGGCTCACTGTTCCTACACAGGAGTTTCGGCTCACTGTTCCTACACAGGAGTTTCGGCTCACTGTTCCTACACATGGGCTTCGGATCACTGTTCCTACACAAGAGTTTCGGCTCACTGTTCCTACACAGGAGTTTCGGCTCACTGTTCCTACACACGAGTTTCGGCTCACTGTTCCGACGCAGGGGCTTCGGATCACTGTTCCTATGTAAACCAGCCGATGATAGCCGATACCGAACCGTTCTAACCGAAGATGTAAAGCATATACCGCTCCAGCATATCCGATACCAATCACCTTAGAATCTAACAGTCCGCAACCTGCCTGAGACGATTTCTCAAGCCAATGCTACTATTCCCGGAAGGGTGTTGTCAAGCCGAGACAAGTGCCCTCAGAAGATTGTTGTCAAGCCAGAACAAGTGCCCCCAGAAGAGTGTTGTCGATCAAGACTAGTGTTCTCAAGCTAAGAGGAGTGTTCTCACCGAGTGAAGCAGTTGATGTTATTCCTGTAGATCAAATTACTTTGTAAATTAAATATCAATTACGAATCTGAATTCGAACCCCCCAGAAAGGGTAAACTATTCTGTTCTTATTTCGAAAAGTTTGGTGGATCCTAACGAAAGACTCTGGACATGGCTGAGCTTACCTCAGTCCTAGACAAAACCACGTTACAAAATGTACACCACAATGGTTCGTCCTGTGATATGTTATGGCGCCATCACCATCATACATGGAAAAAATTAGAAAATTCGAAAGAAAATGTTTACGATCATGCACCTCCCTGTATAGATCCCCTAGCAGCAACTTCACTAAATATATTTCAAACAATGTATTATACAACTCTATAAATATTGATAGAACAGACAATTATATAATTAAAATAATTAGAAATCACTTTGCTAAAAGCACTGGTTGTAATATTAATAACTTAATCATGACACTTTATTATGCCAATGACTTGTATATACATAAAGCGCTAGAAACTTGGGTTGTTCCTCCAGAAGCATTCTTATATCTGGACAAAATGGGGTATATTCAGAATAGTATGGGTGTACCGATATTTTATCATCTCTACAGAAGAGCGAATGTAAAAGCGGTTGACTATAATTTAAGAAATAACAATGATATTAGATTTGATACAAGTATAACTGTAAAAGATAGGTATGATCTTACAAAAATTCACAAATGTTGGTGGCTAAGTCCATGATTCCTTTTCTATTTTAACTACTTCTGACGTCTTTTATCTAGCAAAAATATTTTAAAATCTAAGCAATGTTTTTTCATATTTTTTTCATTACAACTCATTATACCTATGTATTATAAACAATGAACTAACCCAATAAGCACAAAAATTTCGAAAATTCAAGTGTTTGAGTATTGCTTGAATAGAAACTTGATTTTAATCTTTGTTTTCAAGCCAGTTTGAAGTGATTGAAAATATTTTACTTGAAATTGCCATCAATAATATTTTCCAGCTATGGAGATATTAAATAGTAATTTAATATTCGAATATATCGAAAATGGACTAAATCAAAAACGGTGACTCTAAGGTCAATTCAAGGAATATGATTTTGATTTCAATTAACAAATAAACAACATTTTGCAGCGCTTATTTATAGGAAGAAGTGGAAGAGCTACAAACGAAACTCGTCTCTAAACCACTTACACATGGGCTACAATAACCCATTTAGCGGCCCAGAATCCAATCTAGACGAGCCATAAAATAGGTAAGTAGATATCTATATATCGAGGACCTGATTAGGTTAATACTAATTCTATCATTGCAGATAATCAAAGGACAAATTTGCAGCTATACCAGATGCAGAGTTTCATAACTCATAAAATTTGGTATCTTAAATTAATTTTTATTTACAAATTATCCACTCGCTCTTCCTAATTTATAGCGTTATGTATGAATCATAACAATTTATATTCCAGTTAAATATATGTATTTCTAACTATGGTCAATTCCAAGCAACTGTGCTCGTTCTAGATAGGGGGTTGAAAATAAAATACTCGGCTTGAATTAGAGTATATTAATACTGATTTAAAGCTGGAATTAAAATGTAATTCCTTCCTTGAATTCCAGTGCACTCACTTACTTATTTTGACTTGAATTCAACTGTAATTCGAGCCTTGAATTCAACTGTAATTACACTTTAATATTCGAATTGAATTCAATGGTTAATTTCACTGGAGATTGCTATTGTTTTACAGTGTTATTGCAGTATAATTCAACACTTGAAATTGGAAAATATGGCTGGAATTCAAGTGGAATTCAACTTGATTTCCAACACAAATGTTTATTGGGAAACCTCAATTCGTAAAATGAATTAGTGTAGAATAAGTATTTATAAGAAATATGCTTGAGTGTCCGAGTACGGAACAGTGCATTCCTCACTATTACATACGTATATAGTAAAACTATTTGTTTATTTGTAGTATAAGACATATACATTTGAATTAAATACACGCTAAACAAAAAAAAAAAAGCAAAACACTTTCAGACACTTTAGGAAATATTCACTAATAGAATTATCTTTTTCTGAAGTTCATATTTTTAGAAAAGGTTTAGGATCTAGCCACAAACCATCATCAGCGGTTGTTCGGACTGATGCTATTCAATTCAATTAAATATAACCATACTAACTAATACATTCTTATTCCTAACATTAACAAATATTTTAAGAACTAACCAATCTACTAACTATATAATACTTATAAAGGTTTTCAGCGTTAGGCACTTACATATAAATTATACATATGTATCTTAAATCTATTCAACAGCTACGTGAGCTTTAACCCTAAAAAATGTATCAGTAAAACTGGGTTGGACTGATGCTATTGAAACAATCATCAGGCTATACGCAAAGAAAACTCTCAATGAAATGAGAATTATTTAGAACGCAAATGATTAAGAAAACATTAAAAATCAGGAAACATCTGTATACAGAATTTTGTATTTGTTTTAAAAAATGTATGAAAAATATAACGGGTTTATGAATAATTTGAACTTTTATGAATCTAATATTTTCAGTGAAGCCTTACAGGTTTAACGCCTTTGTTTTAAACAGTTCTTAGTGTATACATTGCATGCAACTGCAAACACGAACAAAATTGACTATATACTTTAGCATAGATAAAGAAAACAATACACCGAAAAAATAACAGATCATCAACACAATGAAACGCTTCCCTACATCAAATTGATGTAAAATTTGATTGATGCAATTAACAATTTCATTACAAATTTTTTTGAATTGAATATTTATTTACATCATTTCGATGAAGTTTTGTAAAAATATATTTTAAACTGAGGTGATCATTTTATTAAAATTTTTTATACAATTAGTAGGGGGCTATACCTCTTGACAACATCTCGTCTAAATTATATTAAAGAATTGGTTGACACACTTTATTTGTTGTTGTAGAGAACTTACCCAGTCGGTGGCATCGCATGCCTGCGAAGAAGTGTAGGTGGCTCGAATTCCGATCGGGTTTCCCTTATAGCTGCGTCTTTCCAGTTGGAAGCATTAGAATTCTTTCATGTCGTTGTAGTCCAAACGTGTCACATTCAAAAAAAAAAGAAAAATTCAAATGTAAAGGGTCTTTCAACAGAGACGCTACAAAAGTAAATCGATAGGGACAGCAAACGACGCCATATTTTTTCCCGCTCTTTTGACATTTCTCTTCAGTAAGGTTTGCCATTTCATCATGGAAAGATATACGAGCCAACAACGAGTCGAAATTATTAAAATTTACTACCGAAATTTGGAGTCAGTGGCCTCAACTTTAGGAGGCCAACTTTAAGAGGCCTCAACAATCACCGATGAGGCTCATTTCTAGCAGAATTTCCTTGTCAATAAGCAAAATATGCGTTATTGGTCAGACAGTAATCCACACGTAATCCATGAGTCATCATTGCATCCCGAAAAAATTACGGTTTGGTGCGGTTTATGGGCCGGCGGCGTCATTGGGCTGTATTTCTTCCGTGATGATCAAGACCCGTACATTACTGTGAATGCGAATCGCTACCGTTCAATGATAACCGAATATTTTTGGCCCCAATTGGATAATATGGACTTGGAGGATATGTGGTTCCAACAGGACGGCGCCACAAGCCACACAGCGAATGCCACAATCAATTTATTGAAAACCAAGTTTGGTGAACGTGTTATCTCACGAAATGGCCCAGTCGATTGGCCGCCTCGGTCGTGGGATTTGACGCCTTTAGATTATTTCCTGTGGGGCTACGTCAAGTCTATGGTCTATGCCAACAAGCCAGCGACGATTGTACAAATATCGAACGTGCAATTGCAGTAGTATCGGCGCGATTTATGCTTAAAAACCGTCGAAAATTGGGTTCAGCGTCTGGACTTCTGCAAGCGTGCCCATGGTGGCCATGCAAAAGAAATCGAGTTCCATACATAATGGCATCGAACGTACTTTCACAGGAAAAAAGAATTTCATTGGTATCTAAAACCGGTTTTGTTTTATTTAAAAAAACTTTTGTAGCGCTCTTATTGAAAAACCTGTTATTTTGATTTTGTATTTTTTGTTCAGTTTTATTGGCATCGTTAACCGAAATTGTGAACTTTTATTTATAGCCCGTATGACAAGTTACACTGAGTGAATTAAAACTAATTTAAAATTTGAGCTCGTAGATATGAAAAAAGAAAACGAAGTTGTATAATTTTCGTTTTGTCACAATATATTTAGGTTCCTATAATTCGACCAACTTCTTTGATCATTTTCAAAGATCTGCATGCTCGCATTTAATTAGGAATGTTGTGGACGTTTTTAGATTTGCTGTTCCCCTGATGTGTTTTGAATAATCTTTGAGGATGTTCTTGGATTTTTCGTTGTACATTCTTCGTATTGAGCTGTACAAAGTTATTTTGATCTGATTTTCGGTGAGCCTCCCGTGTTGTAATTTAGTTGTACTTACTTATAGTTGACCTTTCTTATTATTATTATTTTAAATTCTAGTATCGTCTGGAAAACTAAATAAATTGTGATAAAAGGAAAATTGTACAACTTCGATTTCTTCTTTCATACCTATGACTTTAAACCGGTAATACAATTTAAAATCATATTAATAACAGCTCATAGTCAACACATCTCAAATTTGCAAAACCACAATCTCCACTATTGAAGTAGAAAGGAAAGAATGCAGCAGGGGGTCTCTGTTGCATTCGTTCCTTTCGTTGAGTTAATTCAATTAATACGTTGGATTGAACAAAAGTTATGCTTGAATGTAAAAAATTATCAAATTGATGATAATAATATCAATTGATGATGATACGTATAGCTTTAATAAAATTTATAAAATATTTTCAAAAATATAAGCAAACTAGTACCTTTTACCAAATACACTTTACATCAACTCAGTAAATAACATGCATGAATAAATATGCGACAAGTTTGCATCATACTGATGCCTCATTGGCATTAAATTAATGGAAGTATTTGAAGAACAATTGATGTAAGATTTTACATTTATCCAATGAAATGTTTCGTAGGTTGGAAATTGGTGAAATTTTACATCATGACAACTCACAAATTCATAATGTTCATGTACGTTTTTCTTTAAGTGCAACATTTTTTTACTAGGTGCTATCATGTACTACAGTCACATTCACTGAAGTTTCCCATAATTGTCATTGACGGTTATTTAACACTGAGGGATATTTTAGTGAACAAATTTAAACAAGGAAAAATGTGGCAATCTTTAAATAATTTTGTATAATATTTTATAAATAAAAACTATTTCTAAGCCACGAGGACGGTGTTGGAGTTATCAAGAGGAGAAAACCCGTATGCTCGGCCAAAAATGAAGGAACGTCTTTTTAATTTAAATATTTCCTCCACCCAAAAATTGGAGCAACTTCTGTTACTGCAGATTCAAACAGATTGGTTATGCGATCACGGATACGTCTCAGGGTTAGTAGTTGAGTGATGTCACTGAAGCTCATCAAACTATCGGTCATATTCTTTTGTCCTCAGAAGGCGGATGAGCCCAGCATATGGGGCAACGGCGGATAGAAACCAAAAGAAGAAAATCCAGGTTCAACATATTGCATTCTGTTCAGCATCTGATCCATAATGGGCGGCAGGCTGCAATCAAATATCCTAGCAGTAGGTAAAATGCAAAACCCCAGTGGACTGGGTTTGCCTCCCGCCCCGTTCTTAATGGCAGTGAGTATACAAAAACGGAAAAGAAAACATAAACAACCACCATTTGTTAACGACCCTCGCAAACGTTATAAGGATCACGATTTACGGATATGCAGTTGCAATGTAAGAACTGTATATAGATCCGGTGCAATTGTCCAATTGGCAGATATCCCCTAAAGTTATAAGACTGCCATTACCGTTATACAGGAAATGCGATGGCCAGGACATGGCTGCACAAGGGAAAAAACTGCGTCATATACTACAGTTGCCATGAGAAAAAACATGAATTTTGTTGCGGATTTGTAGTTGGCAAAAGACTGCGACATCTAGTCTCTAGGTTCAATCCTGTAAGTGAACGTATAGCCACAATCCGCATAAAAGGAGTCAGCAAGAGTGGGTCTGAAATGAGGACAAGACAAAATTAATGGTTTCAACGAGCAGGGCCTCCACGCGATTAGACCAAAGCGTGAACGTTGATAACCGTTATAATTTCGAGGTGGTGGACGAATTTATATACTTCGGATCTGTCGTAAACAAAAACAACAACGTCAGCCTTGAGATAAAGCGGAGAATTGCTCTTGCGAATATATGTTATTTTGGGCTAAGCAAGCACTTTAGAGATAAAGCCCTCTCTCGAGTAACAAAAGTCCAGCTGAACCAGATTCTCATACAAATTGTCTTGCTTTATGGCGCAGAATCCTGGGTCTTATAACAAGCAGACGAAACATCTGTAAGTGGCTTCGAGAGAAAAATTCTCCGGAAAATTTATGGCCCTGTAGTGCAAGACGTCGAGTAGCGGCGTCACATGAGCTAGGCCATGAAAGTAGAATGGATGAAGACGATCAGCGTCTCCGCGAAATACCCCCCAAGGAAATAACCACCAAACGAGAAATGAAATGATCTCCAATGTTTTTTGCACGCATTTTTGGGTGTTATTTCATATGAAAAACCAACCAAATTTTTTGGGAGGTATTTAATTTTTTTGGAAGTTATTTCGTTCTCCATTCGGGGTTTCCAAATTGGCCTTTGACAAGGAAATTTGTTCGCCTTTGTTTCCATTTTGCCTTGGAGTATATTTCATTTTTGTTGGGATTTTATTTCATTCTTTGGTTTTGGATGCTATTTCTATTTTTGGGATTTATTTCATTGGGTGCTATTTCATTGGCGTTATTTCCTTTGGGGGTATTTCGTGAAGCCGATCCCCCACGAAGGGAGATGAAAAATAGGAAGACCAAGACTCCGATGGAGGGATCAGGTTGACGAATCCCTGCGTACACTTGGTATTGCCAACTGGAGAAATATGGCAAAAGATCGAACTGGTTGGTTGTTTTCTAAGGTCCTGACCCCCCGGGGTTGTTCGAGACCGAATAAGGAAGTAAGTTTAATCTTCATTAATTTTCATTTCCCATTTAGAAAAGAAGTATTTATATTAAGCGATCTAGCGCGCATTGCAGTTTAGTCACTGTATTGTGACCAAACTCATGCGAAAAGAATAAGGAGGTATTATCAGCATATGCAGCACATTGACATCCAGATTAATCAGGCCTATCTGTATAAATCAATATGTGTATCTAAGGTTAGTCCCATGATAGAACCCTTTGTTACCCCAGGAATTATATTCACTAAGTCAGAATATCTGTCATTGACGATTACACCAAATTGGGTTGTTTCTAAAAAATGCTGCAACTAATTTTATAAGGTAATTAGGAAAATTTAACTGAAACATTTTAACAACAACCCACTGTGCCATACAGAGTCAAACATCTAAAGTGATCATTATTGCTGAAACTTTTAAAGCTGCCTTTAATGTGGTTATGGAAATTGATATCCAAATTGTGTTTGTGTAATATTAAAGGGTGTCTCAGTAAGGATACACTTTTTCATTTTAAAATACACATATTTTTTGAGATAGTTGTAACTATTTTATTCGATTGTAAGGAAGATGTTCCGATTAAGTATGGCAGAAAGTTAAACGGCTCCCACGGATCTGATGACAGGTCATTACTCTTTTCATGAACTTTTCCATGACTTTTTCCCAGGGTTGTGGCTATATCTCACCGAAGACGTGTTTGATCTCGGATTTGAGCTCAGGAATTGTTTCTGGTATATTCACGAAGCCATTCAGATGGAATATGACTTTTTTTTGATGTGTTACCTCCATAGGTGCGGGTACGGCCTAAATTCTGCGATCTGAGGCTGGACCGATTTGTATGAATGTGCATATCGGGTAGGTCTCAGAATCAACCAACATCTATTTTTCATACCCCTAGATGATAGCGGTGACCCCCCCTATGTAGAACACAGATTTGTCCGACTGCGAAACACAGATTGTCAGACTGCGAAAAAACACATACTGCTGTAGCGGCAGCGAATAGTTGTATTGTGTGGGTGCAGAGCACTCTCAGAGCAAAGAGAATAATGACGTGGTTATACGTATATAAAAGTGAGATAGCAAGAGAGCAACGAAAATTGTGTGAAGTTGTGTAGCATATGTACGAATATAACAATGTATGCATATACATGTTTCGGTTGCTTTGCATTCTCTTTGTTTTTTGTGGGAATAAAACAAAAAGTATTAAGCAAGAAAATAATGACACATGTGCTTGCACTAGTCTTTAAATAATTTTAAGTAATAATATTATTTAAATATAGTGTCATCATATGATTGAACACTGTTTTTTATTTTCCAATATAACATTTACTAATGTGTTCATAGAAACCGAACAGGTACTGTTTTAACAAAAAGGTGTTAACACATTGGCCGTGAGTTCGAACACTCATTGGATTTTTTTTAAAAATTGGCTTTCCATGGTCTGTTGGTGTGAGCTCCTGAGTAAACTGAATTTTGTACGCATTAAGGTGGAGGTCTTTTGTCAAACGTTTACGAGCGGTCTCAGCATAACTTTCCAAATTTTTGGAATAAGTTTTCCTAATTACATCGTGTTGTTCTTTCGCAAAGCGCTCCATTGTTAATAATCGAAATTAACATATGACATCTGCGTAATTTCAGAGTTGCCACTTGTACGAAAACAGAAATTACACTAAATTTAAAAAGTGGAAACTTACTGAGACACCCATGTTTTTCCAAAATTTTTGCAATTTTTATTTTCAAGACTTTCTCCAGATCTTTGCTACAACTCCTTAAGAGGCTCCAACCTAACCTAACCTTAGTGTAAGTCAGTACAGTAAGTGAGTCTTGTCTTAGGTAAATTTGAAGCATTTACGTTTTTCATATTCTTATGAAAATAGTATGCGGGGCATGAGAAACCCTTTGATTATTTAATTTATGGTATTCGAAGTATTTCGCAAATACCAACTGTTGTTCACGCAGCCTAAAGGGCCAACTTATTCTAACTAGAAGTTTAGGGATTTCTTGTGAAGATGTATTGGATAGGCATGCAATGAGAGGTGGGATACAAAATTGCCCAGGAAATCTCAAAGGCACCTAAACAAGCAAAATAAGCGTCGTATACTTAAAATGTATTTAATTTTAAAGATTTAACGTCTTTGTTATACTTATTATGCGAGTGTTGAACCACAATACTTTTATAATCAATTCTATGACCTTCTTCACTAACATCAATGAAGCTCTGACAGGTTTCATCAAAATTTCATAATAAGCCAGAGGGCAAATCGTCTAGCCTCTAACCGAAATGTCATTCATTTTACTTACGTTAATTTCACCCCTTTCGTAGATTTCGACATATAATAAATAATGGAATTTTTTCATTGAAGAATGTTTAATATTATTAATTTTGTAAACGTGTCTGACCTTTAATATTCACCGCCACCACCATTTACTTGGCCGGACTGTGAAGCCAAACAAAACCACAAATTCCAATTAGGAGTACACGTTCTAACACCAACGGCAACACAGAGAGATACGGGAGAAAAATTAACTGACAAGAGGGGTTTTATATTTATTAAAATAAACCATTTTACTAAGTATTTGCAAGGCTTGAAGTTGATAACAAAAGTTCTCCCTCGTACGAAGACACATAAATATAAATCGCAGACATTGTCATGATAAATAATGGAATAAAATCATACCCAAGATAAGGTACCACATCCAGTAAATATTTTAAAATTTGCATTTATATTTGCAATAATAAATTGGATAAATATGGATACACAGGAAAAAAATTCTATGATATCGAACAATGTCGCATCAATGAATTTTTTGTATAATTTTCAGTCATAGCAATAGTTTATCTGATGTAACAAAACCAGATCTGTTGTTTTTGATCCCACAGTTTTTATTAAAACTTAAAATTAATTTAGTTTCAAAAAAGCATTTGTAAATATTACAAATCTTTAATTTTTATTTTCAAAGAATTCTATTTGTCAATATTTGATTCAACAAAAACTTTCCTTGGTTTAATTAATTTTATGTATTGATTAACGAATTACAATTAGAAATATTATTCATAAATTTTGAAAATTCAACGAATAACAAAAAATAAAATTAGTCAAATTAAAGAAATATTTCTGGCTTTTAGAAAAAAAATTTATCATTATTGAAGAAAATATTGGTAAACTGTTGAATTAATTCTCAAGTGTTTTTGGTGGATACATACAATTTAATTTAAACTTAATTTGATTCCTGGAGTATTTTTGAGCAAATATTGCCGTTTTTAAATTGAAGTTTTGTGACCGATTTCGTTAGTTTTTAGTTAATGTATGAGAAAAAAAAGGTTGAGTTCTGTTGGAATAATAGACAATTCTGTTAAGCACACTAACTGGCATGACTCCATGACAAGTTCATCATCAGATGCCTAACTACTGTGTCCAATTGACACGATATCATCGGTTGAGCATCCATCGTATGTATACAAATTGAATTATGCAATTTACATATGCGAATTAGTAACGATTGAAGATCCCTAAGTATCATCAAAAACAAAATTCTCTCGTAGGCTGTGACATCATAAAGAATTCAGCAGAATGAAAAGTATGTTTAGAAAAATCATATATTTCCAGATAAAATTTAAACAAATATGAGCTGGTTAAAAATTCTAAAGTTTGAATTGATTTTACTAATTCATTAACGAAGTTTTTTAATTGAACTAACTGTGAAACATTTAGCTGATTAAGCAAAAATATTTTCTTGTAAAATAAAATAATTTGAATTTGAAATAATTTTAAAAATAAAGTATTTTGATTTCAAGAATTTTTTTTTCCCAATTTATAGAATTGAAATGCCGAATCGGCAGCCGCTACATCCCTGGTGAGAATCAGAGATTGTGGCGTTTTGATATCGGGGCATTCCGGACACGCTGAATTACTACACCGGATCAACTCTATTCCCGTAAAAACGGAATACTGTACACCGGATCAACTCTACCTACTACCAGCGACAAATCTAGGGACTTCTATTCTGAACAGGAATACCTGGAAAAGTCATGGAAGCGGACACCAGTAGTATCAGATTTTTCACGGATGGATTAAAGTTGGACGAGCAAGTAGGCTATGGGGTCCATTCCACGGACCTAAATGTAAATATCTCCTTCAAGCTGCCTGCTCACTGTAGTGTATTTTAGGGAGAAATTACCGCCATACTGGAGGTTGCTGAACTACTAAAAAGTAGTGTCACAACCCTCCGGAGAATATGTATCTACACAGACAGCCAGGCTGCCATAAAACCCCTGGAAGCCATATTTTCTACGTCCCTGACGGTGAAAGAATGCCAATCATCACTTAGGGTGATGGCAGAGACACAGCCACATTCCAGGCAATTGCGTAGCGGATGCGTTAGCTAGACATGGCACTACCGCACATGTCCTTCCGGCAAAAGAAGGTGTTAGTATGCCAATCTCTACCTGCCGTTTGCAGAGCAGGCAGTGGGCTGATAATATGTTCAAGGACAAGTGGAGACTTACTTCAACTTGCAAACAAGCCAGGGTCCTCTGGCCACAGGTGGACAGGAAGAGGACTAGGCAACTACTTATCTTGCCGAGAGGCAGGTTATCCACAATGATAGGAACACTTACGGGACATTGTATTATAGGCAAACACACCCTAAGATTGGGACACAGAAACTCCACTCTCTGTAGATGCTGCATGGAAGAGGACGAGGAAACGGCGAAACACCTTCTTTTGGATTGCGCTGCTCTGGCAGGACTGAGAAGTAGGATATTCGGAACACATTTAGTTAGCATCATAGCCCTACAGGCTATACCTGTAGGTCTTATAGACAAATTCATTGAAAGGGCAAATTTTCTAGACGACTAGTCAATAGTTGCTATAGAGGAAACTGCAGGTATCACAATGGGCTTCTTTAGCCTAAGTGTGCTAGACAGCGTGCTGTCTTGCAGCCTTTTCAACTAACCAACCAATTATAGAAATGAATATTACAATTCTAGAAGGTTTATTCATAGAATTGTAATTATTTGATTTTACCAATTCTGTTTTTTCCGTGTTAACGCCGACAAGATGGTTAAAGTTTTTCTGCTAAAATATCAATTAAAAGGTGGCCTTCGAGATATCGTCTGGAAGTGTCGTTTTACTAGAATTCAGTGGTTCTATGCCGTAGGACTTGGCTTTCGACAACAAAGTTTTATTTCACGATTTTGATATCATATACTTGGTTACTTTTTTAAGAGACCTTACAAAACCCACTGGGGTTAAATACCTTAAAAACGAAGATGACATACTTTTCCTTCCAGTTGGTAACATAATTTATCCATTTGGTGTTTTCATGAAAATCTGGGTCGTCCTATTCTTCAAAGTCCTTCGAGTACATCTTCGAATACTTTCGCGCTGGTTCATTTTGATCCCTTCTACTGGCCAGAGCAGTCGCGTTAGTTCGATTCACTTAACTACGTCGATGTCGGGATACAGTTTATACAATTACTGGTTCATACGTTGGCTATACCCGCCATTCTCTATTATATAAGTAGTACCACATATTAGCGGTCTTTTCGTTACAATCAACCGATTATCGCTTGCCAAGCTGCAGAGAAACGTATATTTAGGGACAAGTCCTATTAATCAAAAATATGGTAATACTTTATCAAAAATGTCAAAAAAATAATTGTATAAACTTAGCGAACATTTTTGTGTCGCTAAATCTTCGCTAAGTGCTTCATACAAAACAAGCGATAATCTAAGCAAGCGGTAGAGTGTCTTATCTTGCTTAAGTCCTGTGTTCAGTTGTTATAGCATTTCATTCCCACAAGCAGTACGTGTGTACAAAATGATAAAAGTTTCGAGAACCGAATTATATTATAGCAAAGTTATTCGATGCGAAAACAGTTGTCTGATAATGTTTCACCTAAATTTTGATATTTCGACTATTTTGATTTTGACAATCAAAAGTAACACTACATGAGTTCAAAATAAAATGAAGTGCGAATAGGAAATTTTCATGAAACATTTGCTAGATAAATCAGAGACTGGTGGCAACTCTCTGCTGAGATAAATGACAAAAGGGATGTTTTTTTTATTCCATGAAGCTATTGCCACTTATGACTTTCCAAAATAAAAACGATCTAAACTAAATACTACGAAATGTGGCAACATTTGCTGTAACGGGTGAAAAAAAGCGATACGGCAACACGTTTGTAGCCAGTGCCAACAAATACATGGTAGCAGCAGATGTTGTTGAAGTTGTAGGTGGCAATAACAGACATTTTATTTTGGTTCATTTGCTTCAGTTGTAAAATTCTACACAAATATTTACTAACATTACAAGAGTATACAGGCAGCCGGAAGACGGGCCCCAGGAAATAAGGGGCCCAGGATGAAGGGCCCCCAAAAATTGTGAAGCACGACCCCAAGTATTTTAGTGGCGGGCGGCTTTCATTTTTTGGTTTTAAACCGTTTAAAAATAAGGCCCCAATAAGCGCAAGAGGACCCCAAAATAATTATTTGTTGTATACTGATAAAATTTGGGGCCAGATTTTATTGACTCTTTGTGGTGTATTTTCTCGGAATGTAATTTTAAAGAATAGAAATTGCACCCCAGGAAAATCGGCCTGAATAGAAAAACATTGGTTTTGTTTGAACCGTCGATTTGATTAATTTCAGAATGAATATACAAAACACACATAAACATATACCATGAAACATTAAACAAAATAAGATAGAATAGAATATTTATTTCAAATATGTGTCTCCCCTTTTTTGACGACTTTTTTTGTATTTTTTTTTAAATTTCTTGCTAATACAGTAAAATATAGTTTATTAAAATTTTTGATGAAGGGCCGCAGGCAAAACATTTTTCCCAAAAAATCGCGCAATTTTTTTTGGACACTGACACTGACTTTTGAAGAAAAGTGCAGAAGGTCGAATTATGCCCACCTGAGAAACTTGGTTTAGAAATGTCTTCTTCACTTTATTATAGAGTAAAATGTAGAAGCCATGGCTTTTAAAGTTTCTTTGTAATTTATCCCTCCCCCACTTTTGTGATATTAATATAGGTTTTTTACTATCTTTTTCCTATACTTCGATCTAGTTTTTAAATGTTTAGCTTTTTCTAATAATTGTATTATTTGTTGTAGTATCTTACAGATAATAACTCAAAACATTATAAATAACAAACTATTACTGTGAATTATTGATAGCAAAATAAATAAATAAATAATAAATAATAATAATATATTATTTGTAGTTGTGTCCAAACATATTGTGGTTGGTATTCAATATTACATGTTGGATACACAATGTTTAATGTTATAATGTGCCTTTGCTTGTTGAAAACTGCTGAAAACAAAAACCTGACATACAACAAAGGAACAAAAAAGCAGCAGATCTTCAATTCATAAAAACAATGCTTGCACGTAAGTTTATAGATGTTCCAAACACATACATGGTTCCTGCAGAATGTTACAGGAGCTATGTTTTAGCGTGAAACCGTTGAAAATACGAGCTCGGCAGTTTCTATTCTGACATGTAGTGTTGCTTAGGCGAAGATTATTGGAACGAAGTTCCTTATCGAACGTTGCGAGATGAGGGCTAAATGAAAAAATTTTAAACAACTTCTTTTTAACTACTTTATAACAACCCGTTATTACCAACTATATTGGGTACTTTTGGTTTGGTTTAATGAGAAGTTTTCTAGGTGGAGCCTGTTTATTCCATATTGTAGTTTTGAACCCAATAAAAAGTAAATTTAGAAAAGCCAAGTGCAAGACTGGCAAAAGTGGAATAACTCTGCAACTTGAACTTTTACTCTGGTCTCACCCCTAATACACTTAAAACCTCCTTAATTGGAATTGGAATCCTATATACACTCCGGTTCACTTATTTAAAGGCGCTAAAAATTCCATATTCCGTAATCGATTGCAGAATTTTAAAATGGAAATGGAAGCTAGACATCTTGAGATATAAAAAAATCATGACAATAGTGGTTTCTTAACTAAAGAATTTTTTCGAGCAATTTCTAAAAATAAGTCAAAAATGTGCTATTTTTTTGGTTTACTTGAATAAAGGCACTTTAACTAATTTTAATGAAAAACAGTTTTTCTTGTTTTTTTAAATTTATTTTACTTTATTTAAGAACTATTAGTAATGGGTACAACCCCGTTTGTTTTTAATAACTTCAAATATACGGGTTTTCATTGAGAGATAAAGAGAATTTATGTAATCCACCAAAATTTGATTCCAAGCATACTTAATGGCTTGAATTAGTGACGACTGCTTGTCACCAAATTGTCTACCTCAACCCCAGACATTTTCCATAATGTTTAGATCTGGCGAATAGGGTTGCCAGTCAAGAATATTAAAATTTGGCTTGCAATGAACTCCTTGAGTAGTCTGGCGTTGTGTATAGGGGCATTATCCTGTTGCAATATCTAAGATATGGAACCAAATAGTTCACTGAACTTCGGAAAAGCCGATTCCAATAACGTTTTATAGCTTGCACCAGTCATTGTTGCACTTTGAAATTCAAGATCGATGGTGCCATAGTACGTAATAGCACCCCGCACCATAACGCCAACCTCTCGGCTGTGATGTCGGTTCAAAAAACGCTTTTCTTTGGGTAGATCATGGAAATAATAGTTGTAGCCATCAGGCCCATCCAAATTAAACTTCTTCTCATCCGCAAATACAACAGTTCTCCAGTTATTAACATGACCTCTTGGCTGCACATCCCATACCATGTAGTCTCTTGCGAATTGAAGCGGCTTTCCCTTACAAGGAGTATTAAGTGGCGGCTTTTTTGTAATTTCAGGTATTGAAGATACTCACAGCTTGTAATTACTCTGCGTACTGATGACTTGCTCGTTTCCACTCCAGCTTGAGCTCTGATTTTTGACAAGGATAAGGCAGAATTAGAAGCAATTCAGATGATTTTTCTTTTCTCATACGTAGATAAAGACAATGAAACCCTTCCTTTTAAATTGTTACCATACCCCTCGGGGTCCTTGATGTTATTGCCAGCAACTGTTGGGATCCGTCCAATATTTTTAGCTATTGCGCGGTTAGAATATCCTTCAGAACGGAAAACATCGATTTTAGTTTTTTCCGATAGATTTAAAATTTTTTGTTTTGCCATTTTGAATCGTAAAATGATAAAGATGTAATAAATTGTAATAAACAAACGCTCCCTACAAAAAATTATCGCTTACTTTAAAAATAACAATAAATAATAGAGTGCCTTTATTCAAGTGACCCAAAAAAATAGCACATTTTTGGACTTTTTTTTTTATAAATTGCTCAAAAAAAGTTCTTTAGCTAAAAAACCACTTTGTCATAATTTTTTTATATCTCAAGATGTCTGGCTTCCATTTCCATTTTTAAATTCTGCAATCGGTTACAAATTGCAAAAGATACAGACTGTTGAATATGGAATTTTTAGTGCCTTTAAACAAGTGAACCGGATTGTATATTCACTGGCTTTTGATCTTTGTGTTAAGATCATGAGCTGCACATCATCGAGCTCATATTATGTCTTATTTTAGGCACGGCGCACAGTGGTTCAGAATCGATGTTCTCTGGTCAAAATTTTATATCTTTTGACCTACTAATCATGTTAAAGATCTGTAAAATGCCGACTCTAGGTAAAAAGACTGGGATTTTTTGCACATACTAACACTAAAAATCGGATGATTGGATGTATTTTAGAAAATATTTCAAAGTTGACTATTTTCCCAAATTTTCGATTTTAAAGAAAATAACAAATTAGTTATTTTTCATTCATGATATTTTCTTTTAAGAATTTTTTTTGTAATTTTTTAGGAACAGGTACTTTTTAAAGAAGTGGTACTCATTTTAGGAAAAGGTTATTTTTTAAGAAAATATACTTATTTTCAGAAAGGCTACTTACTTATCCCAAGAGATGAAAATAAAACGTATTATTTTATTTTTAAGAAAAGGTACTTTCAAGAAAAGAAATTTTTGTTAGAAAAGGTATTTTGTTAAGAGAAGGTATTTTTCGAGAAGAAAAGGCTTTTATTTTAAGAAATGGGAATTTTTAGGTAGGCACATTTTTAAGAGTAGGTACTTGTCTCAAGAAAAGTTATTTTATTTCACAAGAAAAGGCAATTTGTTGTAAGAAAATGTACTGTTTCAGAAAAGGTACTTATTTAAAAAAAAATTTCTTTTTGTATTTTTCTTTTTCTTTTTGTAAGAAAATTTACTTTTTTAGGCAAAGGTACTTCTTTAAGATAAGATATTTTTTTAAGGAAAAGTACTTTGTTTAAGAATATGAATAGTTATTTTGTTTGAGAAATTTATTTGTTTTAAGAAAAGGCACTTATTTAAGAAAATGTTATTTTTTTAAACTTCTTTCACTTGGCTGTTCTAAATTTTCTTTTTATTGGGTTCAAAACTAGAAAATCGTATATACTAAATATTGGTTATAGGCTCCACCTGGAAAACATCCCACTAAACAAGAAATTTTCCAACATATCGTCGTACCGGAGTTATCTGCACGTATATCACAAAATCCAAAAAAATTGAGATAAGAACACTTTCTATGGTAATTTTTCAACATCTATCAATCTGTCTAGTCCCCAGGTCGCTACCTCTTACAGATTATGAAATATTTAGGCGTTTTATAATTGTATATCCATAAAAACAAAAAATAAAAAATAAAAAATAAAAAAAAGTACATCACAATTTTGTGGATATACAATGAAAAATATATGAAATTTGCGAATTCAAAAACTGTTACGTTATCTCCACGTATGTTCAAATAAAAAATTATTTTAACGACTTTATTATAAATTTAAAAAAAAACAAACAGCAGACAGTTGTCCGAGGCTTTCTGCCACGGACTGTCCCTGCAGGCTGTGTCAGAGACACGGCCATTAAGTTTAACGTAGAATACGCCATCCGATAAGACAGAAAACATATATAACAATAAATGATAAATAACATAAGCAAATGAATTTATTTATTTGATAGTTACTTTTGATAATATACATAAGCTTAAAATTAAATAAAATAAATCTAAATAAAGCTTATTTATTTTTAATTTAACATAAAAATGTATGAATTAATTTTTTCATATATTTTTTATAATTATATATCCATGTAAACTTCAAATTCACATTTAACATTTTGTTTCACTTAAATACATAAGTAAATATACGAAATTTCAATATTTCATCAATCAAAACAACAGCCGAAGGTTTGTGTCCACACTGAAACAGTAGCATAGTTTGTGTTCACGCTACAAACTCAAACACTCAACCAAACACCACACATATGTTTGAGTGTATGTGTTTAAACAATTTTCATTTGAGAAATTTAAATATTAGGAAGATATCAACCAATATGAAATGTATATCAAACGAAAGATAACATCTTCATTTACCTACAAAAAAATTTTTAAAAAATGTTATCTCGCCGTTTCCTCATAATCAATGAAATAAAGATTACAACAATAACAATCTGACATGACTCCCTATACCGTAAGGTAAGACGTATTCTACGCCAAAAAAAACTGAATTCTAATCATAAACTTAATTAATTTTTCAATTTCAATACTCCATAGAACAATAATTGTTATAAACTAACATATTTATAAACTCAAAATATAAAGACAAATTTATATCACTCGAACAAAAGTTTTCATTATGAAAATTCGCCTGAATATAAATAAAAAACAATTTTTTCTTTTATTAACCAGATATTAAGTTAGAAAAGTATGTAACATCTTCTTCCGGACGATAAATTATACAGATTTTCAATTTATTTTTTTTCTCTGATGAAATTTTATTTCGGACTGAATTATCAAACTCAATTTCAAAAAGATTGTTTGGTATTTTTTCAGCAAATAGGCGATGTATACTGACTTTAAATTAATTGTTTTTGTATACATATTTTTGAAATAATATTATTAAAAATGTCTGAATTATTCTACATCTGAACTTTTTAACTATAATAACCAATTCAAAAATTTTTAGTAAGATTATACTAGTTACTAGTGGGTCATATCTTACCCAAAGCACAGTAACGTCAGTAATACTAAATACCTACTGAGGGTTAATTTCGAATAATAAAACAAATGAATTAGCAAAAATATAAATACGAATCTTAGTGTTTTTAAAAAACAAATGGAAAAGTAAACATTTTTTAACATGTTTCTTTTAGTTCATTGCCACGTATATCCCACATTTTGAGCAATTTCTCACATACGTATACGATTAAGTGACAAAATTTTTCTGAAGGAAATAATTGCAATAACTCGAAAAATTTTCTACATGACCATTGATTTTATTCCATACAACAATGAAGATTCCCCACCATTATATCTAAAAAAAATATTGGACCAGTTTTTTCATACCATTTTTTTGATATTCCTTTCTGAAACTTTAAATTTAATTTCCCAAAAAAAAACTTTTTTGGATGTACGTGTAGATAACTCCGGTACGACGATATGTTAGTCTAGACACAACCAAAGCAAAAGTCCCCAATAAATAAAAATTAATGGTTTCCCATTACATCCCATGAAGGAATCGGGGAGAGCCTCTCACAACCAGTGAGCTGCGCGATTTCTAGTTTTATACTCACTGATTGGGACCTACAGTTTTACACCGGTTCCGAACCGTATTTTCATTGAGAAGCATTTTCATGACTAAATACTCGATAGCGTCGCCGTCACTATGCGCGGTGACCGCCGTCGATAGAAATTTAAGGTGATCAGATCTCAAGTACAAGAGGCGAGCACACTACCCATTGCACCAGCGACGGAAAGTTCCCAATATAATTGATAATACTGGATTGTAGCATAATAGTATTAAAACAAAGTTGTTTAATTTTTTTCATTTATAAAATATTGTTGTTGAAAAAAATTTGAATTGGATCATAATAAGTTTTGTGGATCAGAAAGCTTTAATGCATATAATAAACAGATTTAAAGGTTGATGTGTTCTTCAATTTTTTAGGGTAGTTTTTGCGTGCACAAAATTGAAAACGTCAATTTAAGTAAAATATGTTACAATTGTTGGTTCCAAAACGTGAATAACTTTTTTTTTTTGCTCAACAACTTTCAAAAAGTAAGTACGATACGCAGCTAAAAAGGTGATAAAATTCTCTTTACGATTTTGCTATCTTTATACTAATCGCTGCTCCTTTCCTGGAGTTATGTTCCAAATATCCCTTACCACAAAATATTTAGCATATAAATCGAAATACTGCGGATGAATTGCATACAGGTTGTACTCAAATTTATCAAGGATCAAATATTGACATTATTATAATGTGCTGAAGTACAGAAATTAACATACAAAACTATGATTTCCCATTACATCACATTAAGGGATTGGTGAGCGCTTCTCCCAATCACTGATTGGGACCAACCGTTTTACACCGGTCCGAAAGGTATTTCGGGAATATTTTGAGCACATACTTTTACTTTTTTTATTTAACGAAATTTGAGTGCAATATCTCCAAAACCATATTAGATACAGTTCATTATATTCGACAAAAAAAATAAATTTTTTTCGGTTTTCAATATCAGAAAAAAGCGATACGAAAAAAATTTTTTCTTCGCATTATGAACAATTACGTCAAAATTGGTTTAAAAAACATAGAAAAAACGGATTTCTATTATCTTTAAAATGAAAATATATGAAAAGTAGTCGAATTTCTAAACTATCCCCGATAATATCGCCAAATAATACTAGACTCTCTGCCTACAATCGGGTTTTACAGAACTTAGAAATATTTACTCATCCAAAATATATTGAATATATAGCATTTTAGAAATCGATGCTGAATCACTGTGCGGCGGTCGTATACTTATTCTGAACGTTTGACAAGTTTATCACTTTCCGTCAAACCACATTTTTTATTTTACTGAAATAACGATGGCATTGTTCAGTGCAATACGTTGAACATAGACCTCAAACATTCGTTTCTTGTACCTATAAACTGGAGAATATATTGTAAGTGATTTACTATTAACGGAAACACTTTCACTTGTCCACGTTAAGTTACATCCAATTAAAGACTACCCACTTAAAACTTGACTTCTTAAATGCCTTGAGGATGATTAACTAAATAAAGAAATGCCACAATGCACAGGACACAAAGAGAAGGTTCGTTCATACAGGACCTTGGGTAATTGTTGATAAATTCCTTGATTTTAAGTGTTAAGTGTTGAATCTATTTACGAGTCGCCATACAATCTAACACAGATACGCAGGCAGCATCTTACATGTGCAAACGGAACTTTGGCTCCCTTTTGACACACGCGCAAACAAACCCACACACACGCACAACGATGGAAGTAAAACATGAAAAATACTTTTTATCTCCACCTTAAAGACTCAAACGCCCTTGTACTCGCACCCGTACACATCCTTCATAGACGTTGTATTGCTTGCTGCTGTAAAAGTAGTCGCACCAACTAGATGTATTTAAGGCAAAGGACATCAAGAGCATTAACATCAAGTACAATATACTAAATGAGTCTCTGGTGTTCAACAAGATATCTCTATACATACTCGTATAATTGCAGAGTGTGAATGTGCGCGAATGTGCATGGGTGGGAGGTGTTTGGGTTGGGAGGAGTTTGATGGCTGGTGAATTGCTGCTTCCAATTTACACATCTCACGCCATTCATCTCCGGTAAACATCATTTACCGACAGCCACAGTCACTCAGTCAATGCCGGTGCTGGCAGGCTGGTTTTTATCACTGAGATTCTATGTGTTTTATCACAGACGGTTTGTATGGAATTTTTTCTTCTCTTGTGTTTTATTTTTATTTTTTATATTTTATTATTTGCTTAATTTCTCTTTTTTTTTTGTTGAAATCAAGTGCAAAGAAGGAGGAAAACACACAAACATATAATGAATTGGTGATATAAATGTGGGTCTACATAACTACCAACATATGGACGTAGATATGTCAACATAAAAGTGTCGGCTCGATTTGTACTACAGGTGTGTTGAAGTTGTATAGTAATGTCCTCTCATTCTAAGTTATCACTTGGGTCAGACTTTCATTTAAAAGATATGATCAAAATTGTGGGTAATTTAAGAGATGTGGGTATATTTGTGTACACTATACCACTTTGTGGTTTGTCCGAAATTCGGCTACCCTACTCCAACATTTTGAAACTGCAAGAATCCTCTCTGACTAAGACTCCAACTCCAAGATCTCCAATTCCAACATTTCGCAAAAGGCCGACTTGAACATCAAATATGAAATCTTTACTTACGAAACGAATATTATTGGCTATAACTTAAATCCAGTAGTTAATATACTAACTTTTTCAAAACTATTCAAAATATCAATACTGAAATTTCAAGTCGCAGGAAAGAAAATTAATCTTAAATATAATCCAGGTTATACAAGTTGTTTCAGAAGAAGTCATCCGATGTCGTTTGGCTCTCATTTTTTTCTAAATGAAAAATTTCGATTCTGTTTATTTGAACCTTTAGAATTTTACTGGTTAAGTTAAGAAGATGATATCGGTTAAATGGGCGCCGTCACAATTGATAACCATACGGGCTCGTTTTGTGGCATTTTTCATCACTTCGGCGAGAACTTCGGGCGACAGATTCTCGCACTCGTGTCGAATGTTGACCTTGAGGGCTTCCAGGGTCTCGGGCTTGTTCACGTAAACAACACAAAAAAAGTCTGGAACGGTTAAATCGGGTGATCTTGCGGGCCAATGCAGAGAAATGAGGCGACCCGGGAACGCCGCCTTCAGAATATCGATTGTGGCTCGCGCAGTGTATGCCGTTTCTCCGTCCTGTTGGAACCACACGTCCTCCAGTCCTAATTCTTCGAATTGCGGCAGAAAACACTCGGTTAGCATGGCCCTATAGAGCGCACCGTCCACTCTTGTCGTTTGACCAGCGGCGTTCTCGAAAATAAATCGCCCGATGAATCGCCAGCGTGAACAGCGCACCATGCAGTCACTTTGAGCGGGTGTAATGGCTCCTCGTGCATCACCCGTGGATTTTCGGTGCCCCAGAAGCTATAGTTTCGCTTGTTCACGTACCCGCTGAGGTGGAAATGAGCCTCATCGCTCATTATGATTTTCAAATCATTATGAACAAAAATGCCATAAAATGACCCCGTATGGTAATCAATCGAAGTTTTTCATCGAAGTTTCGAAGTTTTTCATTTAGAAAATAAATGAGAGCCAAACAACATCGGATAACTTCTTTTGAAATACCTTGTACAAACATTAGTATGGAAATCTGATCTTAGCAAATTGGGTTTATCTAATACTGCACAAGAAACTAAACGAAAAATCATAAAACGGTTTAAATAAATTATTATTGTACGAAATTTTAGGTTTAGAAAAAATCCTGAAGTTGGATTGGGGATTTTCCAAATTTTTTCGTCTCCGATTCCCCACGCTGAAAAACCTGTCTTTTGTTGTTGTTTGCATGCAAATGCATATAATGTGTTTGCAGCTCGTCACAAATATAGTATATTTGTGTCCAAACACATTGTATTTGCTATTCAATATTACACAATGATTAGTAGGTTATAATATATGTTTTTGTGAGCCAAACGTGGCTTTGTTTGTAGAAAAGTGCTAAAAACATAAACGTGATAGACAACAAAGAAACAAAAAAATAGCAGATCTTCATTTCTTGAAAACATAAAATAAATGGTTTCCCATTACATCCCATGAAGGGACTGGGGAGAACTTCTCACAATCACTGAGCTGTGCGCTTTCCAGTTTTCACTCACTGATTGGGACCTACAGTTTTACACCGATTCCGAACGGTAATTTGAGAAGCTTTTTCATGGCTAGATACTCGATAGTGTCGCCGTCACTATGCGAGGTGACCGCCGCCGAAAGAAATTTTTTTTTGAAGGTGGTCAGAGCCCGGTTCGAAACCAGGATCTCATATACAAGAGCCGCGCACACTAACCATTGCACCACCGACGGCCAATGTTTCTTGAAAACAGTACTTTCTTGAAAACAGTACTTGCAAACACATCCATGGTTCCTGCAATGTGTGGCACGAAAAATATCCCAGATTCCGGCTTCAAGCATCCGACTCGACAACACTGGGAAACCCGAGATGAAATATAAGACACAATCCCGTCTTATTTTATGTCCGTCAGAACTGTCGTCTGATTAATAGCCCTTAATTATGCCAAGAATGTGATTAAATATGGGCTACAACCATCCACATACAAATGTGCCTCCTAAGCCAAGCACATTTTATCTTAGGGCATGCAATAATACGACCAAGAAGAGGTCACAACGGTCCATTGTTTGACATAGCCGCCATACAAATCGCCCAAACAAGCTAAGTAAAGGGATTTTAAACAGAGACGCTACAAAAGTAAATCGATAGGGACAGCAAACGACGACATATTTTTTCCCGCTCTTTTGACATTTCTCCTCAGTAAGGTTTGCCATTTCATCATGGAAAGATATACGAGCCAACAACGAGTCGAAATTATTAAAATTTATTACCGAAATTTGGAGTCAGTGGCCTCAACTTTAAGAGCGCTACGATTCGGATTTTCATCGGAAAATCATCTTCAGCGATGAGGCACATTTCTGGCTGAATGGCTTCGTCAATAAGCAAAATATGCGTTATTGATCAGGCAGCAATCCACACGTAATCCATGAGTCATCATTGCATCCCGAAAAAATTACGGTGTGGTAAGGTTTATGGGCCGGCGGCGTCATTGTGCCGTACTTCTTCCGTGATGATCAAGACCGGCACATTACTGTGAATGCGAATCGCTACCGTTCAATGATAACCGAATACTGTTGGCCCCAATTGGATAATATGGACTTGGAGGACATGTGGAACCAACAGGACGGCGCCACAAGCCACACAGCGAATGCCACAATCAATTTATTGGAAACCAAGTTTGGCGAACGTGTTATCTCACGAAATGGCCCAGTCGATTGGCCGCCTTGGTCGTGCGATTTGACGCCGTTAGATTATTTCCTGTGGGGCTACGTCAAATCTATGGTCTATGCCAACAAGCCAGCGATGGTTGATGAACTTCGTATGAATATCGAACGTGAAATTGCAGCAGTATCGGCCGATTTATGCTTGAAAACCGTCGAAAATTGGGTTCAGCGTCTGACTTCTGCAAGCGTGCCCGTGGTGGCCATGCGAAAGAAATCGAGTTCCATACATAATGGCATCGAACGTACTTTCACAGGAATAAAGAATTTCATTGGTACCTAAAAACGGTTTTGTTTTATTTAAAAAAACTTTTGTAGCGCTCTTATTGAAAACCCCGTTTTTATACGTCCTAGAGGTTACAAAAATATACCGGTTTGAACAAAAGTTGGTACGTAATTTCTACATTCTACATTTCTGATTCTACATTTTGATATGGCCCCCAAATAAATTGTACAACCCAGCTTGGTGCTATCGGTCACAGACGTCAACAGATTTTAATAAAAATTAACAGATTTGAATTAAATTTAGTACTTAAGCTTTCCATAGGCCTAGGATGATAGCTTTTAAATTGGCCCAATCGTTCCATATTTTGAAATTTATCACCGATTTCATCGTCCTTGGACCAAGAATGTTCGGTCTTGAATATAAGTCATATCGGTCAACATTTTAATTAAGCCCCATACAAACTGTAGTTTATGGGATTAAGATGTTACAAGTATTAACCGATTTAAACGAAAATTGGTACATTAGTTTTTCTTACGCAAGCAATTATTTCCTTAACCGACCCCTATACGTTTTTATGCATTTGTATGGCAACAAGGGTACCGTAACTTTGAATTTCCTAGTATGCTCGTTTATTATTTTTGTCTTTAGACTTTTCATTTTTTGGAATGCATGAAAAACTAGTATAACCCTGCTTTACAAATTTTAACTTTGGAAAAATACCAAGAACGTCACATGCCTAGATAAGTTAATAGGGACCTCCTGAACACGAAAAACGCTGTAATGTTTTTCTTGCTAAGTGCCGATTTTTAGATAACGGTACTTTTGTGCTTTTCGGTGTATCATCCCACTCAACCCCTTGTGGAGCCCAACCGAAAAGACCGATCGAGATATATGGCATATCGTTAAAAAGGTAATTGAATGCCCTTTCCGCGAATATGCTTTACATTTCTCTCTGATAAGAAATGACCGAGTAGTGGCCCCTCAAAGTTCAAAATTTGGTTTTTTTTAACGTTTTTTTCAAAATTTTTCATTTTTATTTCGTTTTTCTTCTACTTTATAGTGAAGATCTGGAATGTTTTATTTTTTAACAATATAGTTTATTTAACTGTCAATATTTTAAGCGTAATTTGAACAAAATCTGATGAAAAATAAAGGATTTTTTTAAGCATTTTGTGGAACGACAACATTTTAATTTTCATTGCTCACACACTATATTGGGCGTCCATCAGTTTTAATACGTACATTTTCATCTTAGCTATGTTAACTAACAGTAGGCAGACATAGAGGTGGCAACCCACTTCATTTTGACGTTTATTTATTTATTTTTTATCAGATTTTGTTGAAATTACGCTTAAAATCTTGGTAGTTAAATAAACTATATGGTTAAAAAATAAAACATTCCAGATCTTCACTATAAAGTAGAAGAAAAACGAAATAAAAATGAAAAATTTTGAAAAAAAACGTTAAAATGTGCAGCATATCGACGGAAAGGGCATTCAATTACCTTTTTAACGATATGCCATATATCTCGATCGATCTTTTCGGTTGGGCTCCACAAGGGGTTGAGTGGGATGATACACTGAAAAACACAAAAGTACCGTTATCTTAAAATCGGTACTTAGCAAAAAAAAAAATTACAGCATTTTTCGTGTTCAGGAGGTCCCAATTAACTTATCTAGGCATGTGGCGTTCTTGGTATTTTTTGGCTGTAAACCAGTGTAATCAACTTTAGAATGTTGTTGTACTTGATGTTAATTAATGCTCTTAGTGCATTTCGTGCAGTAAAAACGTGTCTTCCTACGCAGCTTTTCCTCTTGCGTGGCACAAATTCTGCAATCTTTTCTGGAATTCAGTGTACTAGGGCCGCTTTGTTGGTTAGGCAACATGGTGCTGGGATATAGGCCATTGAATTAGGCCTTCCATAGAAAGATTCAATGGCCAAACGGGTTGAATGTTGTCCCAAAATATGGTGGTTGTTCATGCGATTTTCAGTATTAGCAAGCACCAATTGTTTACTCAGCGTGTTCAAGAACATTCGTCGCTTATCTTTTCTGGTTCCTTCTGTATTTTCATTGCATGTGTTGTAAGCGGCTAATCCCATGACGTCTATCATGTTGCAAAAAAATGCTAATGGCTAATGTCTGGTTGACCGTTTTGTGGAGTAATGCGTTATCAACGCCGGCCTTTGTTGAATTGTGAAATAATATAGCTTCCGGTTTTGTTGCTACGCCTTCAATTTTCTCGGTGTAGTGCACAGTGGATAGTAGATTTACTGCTTTGTTCTTCTTTGGAACGTAGCTGCACAGTGATACAAGGTTATCATAGAAACCGAACACAGATGAAAGCACTGGCCGTTTGCTGTCTTTCTTCACTTCTTTTGGAAGACACTTTTTGTTGGATCTAATGGTACCAACGTATGCAAGTCCAATCGACGAAAGACGTTTAGTTGCGTCTAATGTTGTAAAGAAGTTATCAGCAATAATAGTTCTGCCGCTATTGGTGTATCGATTAGCCAAACTGATGAGCACATTTTCGCCTTGGTTTGTCTCTCATTGTTTTCTGCAGCTTGAGTTGGTGCATTCTCACTTTCTTCTCCGGATTCTTCATCGCTGTCGAATATTTCATTTGCTTCAATTTCCAATTCATATTATATGTCCGAGGCGTCATCTTCGGGGACAAAATCTGTGTTTTCACGGCTTTGGTCTTCAAATAAATCTAGTTCTTCGTCTGCTTCTGTGTGAAGTGCGAAATCACGCTGTAACGCTGATGATAGTTGTATTGTACACAAATTCTAAATCCTCTGCCATAATAATAGTAATAATTTTACTTTAGTTTCCGCGCAAAAATTTATATTTCGGACTGTCGATGTTGTATGTTCAGCATTCAATAATAAACTAACTGAACTCAAAACCAAAATCACAAACGAGAGAAAGAAATAAGAGAAAAATGAACACAAAAACTACCTGGAAGCCAACATCTGCATTGTATTCACATAAAAACAACCCAAAACATAAAAAAATACCTGGAAACAACAAGCTGCATTGTATTTGCAGAAAAATAACCCAAAATGTGTATAATAATAATTTATTTCATACAAGTTGTATAGGGGTCTGGCCAGGCATATATGTTTTTGCAGTTTTCGTCGTGTTGGAACGATATTTTTTGAATTTTTTTTTAAAAAATAGAAAGCTAACAATATTTTAGGCGGCTACCGGGAAATACAGGTATCTACCTAAACTAGAAGTATGTTTAATTAACGCTCAAAAATGAAATATGCTTGACCAGAACCACGTGTTTGTCCAAGGGTTAAAAATAGGTCATTCCTTCATAGGTTTTGATGTTGTCCTCATTCAACAAATAATCGATTTCAATGAAATTTGGTGCATAAATTTTTCTTAGGCATGCTTTCATTATTTTATGAAAATGGGGCCTACGGGTCAACGTTTTGGCGCCTGACCACCTTTGACCTTGTTCACTTGTTTTACCAACACATCATTATCTGAATCGGGGTGACAATTATTTAACCCCTTGACACCATACATTTTCTAAAGGAGTGATTTAATTTTTTTAATTCATTTCATGATCTAGGGCCTAACAATTGATACGCCGCAAAAAATTTAACCATTTTTTTTTATATATTTTACTTCATTTTAGCTAAAAATCAAACACACTTGCCAAACATTTATTCGGTCCATGTAAACACGTTGAATTTTCTTTTATTTTTGTGGTCGTCGGTGGTGCTATGGTAGTGTGCTCTTGTGCTTTTGTACTTGAGATCGTGGGCTCGATCCCTGCTCTGGCCACAGTACATTTCTTTCGGCGACGGTCGCCTTAGCCTTGAAAAAGCTTCTCAAAATGCCATTCCTTGTGAGAAACTCTCTCTCTTCATGAGATGTAATGGAAAACCATTTTGGAACGAAGACACTTATCGCACGTTGAGGGATGGGGGCTAAATGAAGAAAAATTAAACAACTTTTCATTAACACTATAACACTTTAACACACTACTACAACCCAGTACTATCAACTATATTGGGTACTTTTGCTTTGGTTTGTGTCTAGACTAACATATTTTGGGAAATTTCTTGTTTAGTGGGAAGTGTTCTAGGCGGAGCCTGTAACCAATATTTTGTATATATTGTAGTTTTGAAACCAATAAAAAGTAAATTTAGAAAACCCAAAGTGAAAGCAGTTTAAAAAAAGAAAATTTTCTTAAATACGTTCCTTTTCTTAAAAAATACCTGTTCATATTCTTAAACAAAGTACTTTTTCTTAAAAAAATACTCTATCTTAAAGAGGCAGATTTACTTAGAAAAGTATATTTTCTTAAAAAGAGTACCTTTCTTAAGAAAATGATTTTTTTAAATAGTACCTTTTCTTAAAAAAGTAAATTTGCTTACAACAAATTGCCTTTTCGTAAACAACTACCTTTTCTTTAAAGAGTATATTTTTGTGAACCAAAATAACTTTTCTTGAGATAAGAAATGCAATATGTCGAACCTGGTTTTTCTTCTTTTGGGTTTTATCAGCTGTTGGCCCATATGTTTGGCTCATCCGCCTTCTAAAGGACAAAAGAATATGTCCGATAGATTGATGAGCTTCAGTGACATCGGTCACCTACTAAGCCTGAGACACATCAGTGATCTCATAACCAATCAGGCTGCTCATTTATTTTCGCCTTCTCACTCTAGCGGAGGTTTCCGATAAAGCAATTGCCCAGGACATACTGCCACTCTCAAGTGAATGGCTATCAGAAACTTTCCACCTCCACGGACAGTCCCTTGTCTACCAAAAAGTCAAACACGGAACTAATAGTCATGGTTCAGGGCCCCCTTCTGTAAAGACAAGGACGGAAATCTCATCGCAGATGTGCAGAGTATGTTTGTAATATGGAGAGATCATTTCTGTGCGCTTTTGGTACCTGAGATATCCAATGACGAGACAATCGGCTAAAATTTTGGATGACGGCGTCGATTGCCCCCCCCTCCTAAACAAGACGAGGTCAAAACAGCTATTGCGCGGCTTAAGAACAACAAAGCCGCAGGAGCCGATGGATCACCGTCGCAGCTGATTAAGGCTGGCGGCGATGAGCTGATAAGATGCATGCATCAGCTAATTAGCAAAATTTGGTTAGATGAATATTTAGCATATAAGGTTCTGTCAAGCATAATGTGCGAAAAACTAAAACCGATTATAGTTGACCTGATGGGACCATACCAGTGTCGCTTTAGGCCTGGAAAATGGACAACCTACCAGATTTTCACGCTACGCCAAATCCTGGAGAAGACCCACTAAAAACAAATCGACACCTATCATCTACCGAACCTATCGAAACTAAGCGAGGCCTCAGACAAGGTGATACCCTATCGTGTGACCTCTTTAACATCTTAATAGAGATTATTCTGAGAAAATATGCTGTCAACATGAATAAAACCATCAGCAGCAAAAGTCACATGCTGCTCGCGTATGTTGATGATATAGATATCATCGGACGCAAAGTTAGACAAGTTACTGCGGTGTTTTCGAGAATTGAGAAGGAGTGAGGAAAAGTGGGTCTGACGGTAAATAAGGACAAGACAAAATTAATGGTTTCAACGAGCAGGGCCTCCACGCGATTAGACCAAAGCGTGAACATTGATAACCGTTATAATTTCGAGGTAGTGGACGAATTTATATACCTCGGATCTGCCGTAAACAGAAACAACAACGTCAGCCTTGAGATCAAGCGGAGAATTGTGCTTTCGAATATATGTTATTTTGGGCTAAGCAAGCACTTTAGAGATAAAGCCCTCTCTCGAGTAACAAAAGTCAAACTATACAAGACTCTCATACAACCTGTCTTGCTTTATGGCGCAGAATCCTGGGCCTTATCGCAAGCAGACGAAACATCTGTAGGAGTTTTCGAGAGAAAAATACTCCGAAATTATTTATGGCCCTATAGTGCACAACGGCGAGTATCGGCGACGCATGAACCATGAGATGTATGAGCTATATCCCGACATTGACATAGTTAAACGGATCAAAATAACGCGATTGCGCTGGCTAGGCCATGTCAGTAGAATGGATGAAGACGAACAAGTACGAAGGGTTTTCGAAACCGTACTCGAAGGAAGAAGAATAATTGGAAGACCAAGACTCCGCTGGAGGGATCAGGTTGACGAATCCCTGCGTACACTTGGAATTGCCAACTGGAGAGATAAGGCAAAAGATCTGGTTGGCGAAATATGTTACCTTCGTTTTGTAAAGTGCCTGACCCTTCGGGGTTGTTCGAGACCGGGCAAGTAAGAAAGTAAACACGGCTTTAGTTGTATCACAGACAAAGTTGTATTTGAATCACAAACACATATTTTATAACATATTAATCATTGTGTTCCAAACATGTAACATTGAATGGCAAACACAATTTGTTTGTTTTGATTATACTATATATGAGACAAGCTACAAACGCACGTTATATTTGCATCCAAACAAGAAAAAACAAGAATGGCATGACTTTAAAGTAAAGACAAGTAGTCTAATCAAATCAGTAAATCAGGAACAAGATTGCGAAACAACTGGTATTTTTTTCTCAACAAGGTGAATGTTGGATATAAAACCTCCTGATCATGTTTATTAGTCGCTGACACTAATATTGCAGTAACAAATAAGTACTGAAATATCCAATGACTATTCTTGTTAATTAGTTGTTCCATTTCAGCTGGCACTGTATGTAAAATTGTACTAAAGTGTGTGTATGTGTGTGCATGCGCATGTGCGTTAGTACATCATCAACCAGCCACCAGCCAGTACCTTGGATCATTAAATAAGCTTATTTCGTTTGTAGTTATTCTGATCAATAAAGCGGACGTGGGAAATATATCAGCGGGACAAGGAGGGGAATGAGGTTGCATAATTGTTCAACATGAAATAATCATGTACAGTAGAGCGACTCAACAAATACGGAAAGGGACAAAAGTAATCCAATGTAAAACCACTTTTAATATCATTAAAATAAATCATATTCTGATTGGCAGTTCGTTGTATCTCCAACTATTGCAAGAAACTTTTGGAGAAACTCCAAAACGCTCGTCTCAACAATTCATGTATGTTGAACAAGTATCGCGAAAAATACAAAACACAAGAATTATGTCTACAACATGACACTATACACAGGATAATCGTAAACAAATACTCTAATACGACAATTATAAGAACTAAGATTAGTGCATTTTGAAGATTAACACCGTTAACACACGGTGCTGTCGCAGTTTATCGTGGCCAGGTTATCGATAATCTTGTTATCACATCTTTGCCGCTTACACGACCCACTTTAAGATTAACTTGACATTTCAGGTGGCAACACCGTGCTTAGACAAACTCTGCGGCGAGACCAAATTATCGAAGACGGCGGCACAACAGAAATATTAAGTAGGCGGTTATTGGTTTCGCCCGTTTTGTACAAATTTGGGATAGTTTTGCAGTAACTGAATCTTTAAAATTGGATCAGTCGATAAAATCGGCTTACAGTTTAAACAAATAATAGCCATTTAAATAGGCGGCGGCGTGAGCTTAAAAAAAAGTTTTCTTGGCGGCGACGCTTCGGAAAGTTTTCGATCGGCTTCTGTCTGTCAAACAGTTGCTTTTTTGGTATGTTTTTATTATGGTTGAATTTTTTTTAGTAACTAACAGTGTTGCATCATAATGTACACCAGTTTCATATGAGGTTAAATATTAAACTTTAGTTTCTACAGATTAAAATTGCATGAGTAATCTTCTGGGTCAGTGTGGGTTAATGGAGTTAACCTCCGAAATGCCTTAATCTTGTTTGGTGTAAATGATGTACAACCCAGAAGATTACTCGTACAATTTTAATCTGTAAAAACTGAAGTTTAATTTTTAACCTCATTTTAAACTGCTGCTCAATTTTATGCAACACTGCTAAGTACCAAAAAAAATGCAACCATAATAAATACATACACAAAAAATCAACTGTGTGGCAGATGAAAGCCTATTGAATATTTTCTGATCGGTTTAAAATTTGAGGTGATTTGAGCGGCGGGCGTAATTTGACAGACTGATCCAATTTTAAAGGCTCAGTTAATTTAAAAACAAACCTAATTTGTACAAAACTGGCACAACCAAGAGCCGCCAATTTTTTTTACTGCTGTGCCGCCGTGTTCTATAATTTGGTCTCGGCTCGGAATTGGTCTAGGCATAATGCTGCCACCTGAAATGTCAATTTAATCTCAAATTGGTTGGTGTAAACGGCTCCGATTTGAGAACAATGTTATCGATAACCTGATTCTCGATAAATCATGAACTGGGGAACACGAACGTGCAACTCTTATGGTCAGTTTTGAAGTACGTAGTTAACTATAGGATTACTGAATTCTAATTGAAAATTAATTAAAGGTTAACGCCCGGTATTCCGTTTTTATGAAATTTAAAATATACTTGAACCAAAAATTTCACTCACTTTTCAATTGCTTGGTAATCAGCTCTTTTCGAGAATTTCGTATGCATACCAGCTACAGGGTTGTTTCGCCGAAGTGACTTCATACGAAAACAATTTCGACATTTTGATTTGATTGAAGTCAAAGTAATACCACATGCGTTAACAATAAAATGGAGTATGAAGAGGAATTAGTAATGAAATAGTTTCCCGGGTAATTGGAGATATGTGGTAACTCCCTGCAACAAAATTTTCCGTTTAGAGATAAATGACAAAGTTTCTTATGAAAATTCAGCAAGAACTGGATACGGGGCTTAACTATACATATGTAGTCACAAAATTTAATAATCTATACTCAACATATGTATGTATGTCTACAAATACTCTAAATAGAAACAAATGTATTACATTTCAAAATTAAATTTATAAAACAAAAAGACAATCGGTTTGGTTGAAATCAATACCAATGATGTGTCGCTTATTTTTCGGGGGACATTTTAGCTCCAAGTTCAACATTTTCGAACTGAGTAATATGAAATATTCTTTATGAAAATTTTTTCAGTTAATTCAGTTCTCTCAACTAAGCTTCTTTTATTAGATGTTTGTGTATTTTAAAGGAAGCAGCAGTGAACTTTATACTTTCAATATGTTTTCAAAGATTATCACAATATACTAAATATTTAAGAAATCAACACATAATATACAAGAGTTTATGACAAAACCTTTTCAGTTACAGCTGAGTCGGTTTAATGTTTTCTCCTGTATCGATATCTCAAAGTTGATTAAATGAATTAACAAGACACCAAGCAAATATCGCAGCAATCACGCTCTCTCTCTTTGCGATATATGTACGAAATTTAAGACCACATTTTCCGATTCAATAAAACAAATTGCGGGTTTTTTCCATAATAAGGATTTATTCTGTTAAGAAGAAAAAGGACATTAAAACTTAAAGTGCAAAATGCAAGAAACATTCAGATGTGAAAGGAACATTCGCAACAGAATATCCTTGTAGAAAAATGTGTATGCTACACATACATGTAGCTTATATTTTTAATTCTTTATTTTCATAATATTTACTTAAGAAACAGATTTACAATTAAATCCATTTCAACGATATGCCAATATATAGGATACTGATTCATTTTCCGGGTATGTTTTATATTCTTATATTCAATAAAAGGGCTTAATTATCTTTCATATAAATAATAGTACCACACATTTGTCGGCCTCTTTCTGTTTTGAAAAACGTCAATATAAATTACTTAATAGGCGTTGACATTCAATTACTTAATTGGCGTTGACAACCAGTTTTGGTTATGGGCAGTACATAGCTCAGATAATAAATTTATCCAACCGGCCCGATCCTTTGCTTTTTCTCCCCAGTTGGTAACAATCAACATTCGCAGCGATTCACCCACCTCAACTTTGTAGCGGACTCGACATCGTCTTATTTTAATGCTTTCTGCGAGAACATCTTCGAATACCTTACTTGCTGGTTCATTTATATCCATTTAAATGACATGCCCTAGCCAGCATAAACGCTCTAGTTGGATACGATTTTATAACATGTTTGTACGTTGTCGCAAGTATCCAAACACATTGTCTTTGCTTTTCAATATTACATGTTGGAGACACAACGATTAATTTGTTACAATGTATATTTTTGTGATCCAAATATGGTTTTGTTTGTTGAAAACTGCTGAACACAAAAACGTGACAGACAACAAATAGACAACAATGCAGCAGATCTTCAATTCATGAATACAATGCTTACACGTAAGTTATATATCTATACATATATAAGTATAGGTGGACCCGACAAACTTCGTTTTGCCTTCAAAGTTTTTGTAATGCCCAAGGGTGAACAAAAATTCGCAGTAAATGAATATATCTGCTGGCGTTCCGACACAGGGTAATGCCAATGGGCAAATAAACCTGTAGAATGTAAAATAACTATTTGTTAGAAGTATTTGTTTAGATTTCGATCGTGTGCTGATTTGTCTAAAAAGCTTCTCATTATACTATAATAGCTGCACCCGTTGCACTTTGCTACCCCTGAATTGTAATTTTAATGAAACACAATTTTGTTATTTGTTTTCTATTTATTCAAATGCAAAAGTATATTAGTCGGAAGGTTTACCTACATGTGAACATGCAACATATATTGTCCGTGGGAAAACACCGATTTGTCAAATTTAAGCGACTGCCCTTGTGCTTTATTAATGGTCATCGCAAATGGCAACAGAATCGGAAACTGGAATCTTTTGAAATCGATGGGCATGTCTGTAGGTATCATGGGAATGCGTGGAATCAGTACATCAGTTCGTTTATAATTTCCAGTGATTATAGTAACCTCTATAAGAATATTCAGAATTTTTTTTAAAAATTGCATTATTGGGATTACGATATTTAGGATGCTCTCGAAACTGACCTCAATGATATTCATATTCATTCGTACCTGTGGTCACTTTCTTAGCGTCATAGTCTCACCTTTTTAGTAGCCGTATTGTTATTGGTTTTCCCCAAAAAGTAATTTGCATCATATCAGTAGTATATGTACCGAACCTCACATTCCTACACTGTATCAAACAATTGTCCGTACACCTGGCAGTTGTAAACATATTTCAATGTATCTCAAAAGATATATGGCCGATATGATTTAAATATTTTTTTAAAGTTAGAAGCATTGAACTTGAAAAGAATGATTTAAATCGAATCGGCCATATATTTTTTGAGATACATTGAAATATGTTGTCAAGTGCCTGGTTTACGGACAATTGTTTGATATAGTATATATAATAGTCAAATAATGACGCGTGTGGGTAGCACCTCGGCCCTTTTTGCCAACTTGCTTGCAAATAGCCTGTTCGTATATGTAGGCCAACTGTAACAATCTGTGATATTTTCAGGACGATCAAACTATTATTATGACTGGTATAACGGTGTGTTTTAAAAGGGGCGTGCTACATCCCACTACCACTCTGGCTGTAATTCATAATGTATCAACAACATATATACCAAATCTCATCTTCATACCTCTGATAGTTCATGAGATATAGCCATTTTAAATTTCAAATGGTATGGGCGGTGCCATGCTGCTTTATCCAATCATTACCAATTATAACCAAAGACTATCAGTAGGTCATCTGTACCACATGGTGTAATTTTCATAACAATCGGTACATTAGAAAAGCCGTCAGTGCAATTTTTGAAAAGGGGGCGTGGCACCGCCTACTTACAGCCTGGCTGTAATTCATACTGTACCAATAACATATATTCAAAATCTCATCTTCTTACCTCTGATAGTTCATGAGATACAACCATTTTAAATTTCAATTGTATGGGCGGTGCCACGCCCCTTTACCCAAACATTTCCAAATATAGCCAAGGATTGTCAGCTGGTCATCAGTACCGCATCGTAAAATTTTCATAACAATCGGTATATTAGAAAAGCCGTCACAGCGATTTTTGAAAAGGGGGCGTGGCACGGCCTGGGTTATCCTTATCATTAAGGGGTATGAAAAATAGATGGTGGCCGATTCTCAGACCTACCCGATATGCACAATTTCATACATATCGGTCCAGCCGCTTCGGAGGAGTAAGGTAACTAACATTGTGACACGAGGATTTTATATACATATATGTATATACAGATATTATTTTATATTTCTTTTTATTTTATTAATATAGTTTTTATTATTCCTTAAAATTTAAAGCCCGTTGTCTACCTGACATGTTTTTTTTTATTTTCTTTTAAAATTGTTAAATATGTCCTTTATTTTTGCCATATTTTCACTTTGTTTTTCCGTTTCCTTCGTCTTTCAATGACATGAATGGATTTAATCATATTTTTTGGCAAGTAAATATCTAACACTTTTGGCACTTTTTCCATTACGGTTATAAAAACTTCATGTCACTATATATTTATTACAACTTTCGCTTCATTCTTAATACGTATTCGCAAAAAAAAAACACAAATCTGTTGGCATTTTGCTTTTTAACGCTTCCGCTGCAATTGTGCATTCACTTCAAGGGTTGCACTTCTTTCGACTTTATCTCATTCTCCTTGAACTGCATTCAAACCAGTGCCGCCTTAGTAATCAGAAACCACCAAGGCACTCGTAGACACTGGTAGACACTTGTATATACAAACAAACCAAATTGAAAGAAAACATTCAAGACCATCTCAATCACCATCATCATCGCCCAACGACATCCTCATTGCCATCGTTATCGCCCTCGTCGCCATCGCCTTTTTATCATATCTATGGGATGTGAAAGAATAATCTCTAGTGTAGACATTTTAGGTGAATGCATCTACTTAAGCACAAACCGTTTCTTTATATACGAATTGAAAACGAAGTTGTTAAGATTATGGACGGGAAGTGGAGTAAGCTATGTCTGTGGTATTGCACCTGGGATGGAAGTGTAGAAGAAAGTGTACCTTTTAGTATTTTTGTTTTTGAAACAAAAGAATTTTGTTGAAATTTTAAAATTTTATAAAAATTCGAACTCGCTTCAATAATATACATATAACTATGAAATCGAACCGATATGCATTAGAATTAACAGAGAAACATCCCAAATCTATATGTACCTAAGATCGCTACGGTCTTTTCATCAAACCTACCACCCAATTGCTATCACAGGAAGAATACACTACCGACGATGCCGAAGCGTAGGAAAAATCCATTTTTCACTTTTTATAAACTGCTACAAAAAATGTATATTGTTTTGTAAATCTGTCACAAGATGAATGACGGATGAGGTTATGGCAATGTTAAGTCACCTGTAATGAGGACCAACTAAAATAAGTAGAAGGGCATAGAAGAAAACCACCACTTTTACGGCTTGAAGTTATCTTAAGTAAAAGGCAGTACAGACATTTTGGTCGGATGAACCGACTTAAACATACCTTTACCCAAAGTCATCCATTGGTTCCGAGTTCCATTAAAAAAAGTTTACGTTCGTCCTTCAGTAACACCAATGTTCGTGAAAAATGCGACCATATTCAATAGCAGAATGACATTGCGCAACAATAAACGCCACTTAATGAGAATCCTAAGTGGTTTTTGGGATTTTTTCATCAGAACCAGCCAATTGTCCGCCCAACATTTGTGTGGGAGGTACAAAAATAGGCATGGCGAGTTGTTTATTTGTAATTGTACACTAGCGTTTGCCAAAAAATATTGCTCAGTACCAAACTTCATTAAGATCGGTTGTTGTTTACGAGTAATGTTTTATGGGCCAACCGGAAAGCCGCGCAGTAAATAAATGAATGGTTTCCCATGACATCGCATGAAGGGATTGGGGAGAGCTTCTCACAATCAGTGAGCTGTACGCTTTCTAATTTTCCACTCACTGATTGGGACCTACCGTCGGTGGTGCAATGGTTAGTGTGCGCTCCTCTTGTACAGGAGATCCTGGGTTCGATCCCTGCTCCGACCACCTTAAAATTTCTTTCGACGACGGTCACCTCGCTTAGTGACGGCGACACTACCGAGTACTTAGCCATGAAAAAGCTTCTCAAAATACTGTTCGGAACCGGTGTAAAATTGTAGGTCCCAATCACTGAGTATAAAACTATAAAGCGAACAGCTCACTGGTTGTGAGTAGCTCTTCCCAATTCCTTCATGGGATGTAATGGGAAACCAATTATTATTATTATGATTGGGACCTACAGTTTTTACACCGTTCGGAGCGCTAGTGTGAGAAGCTTTTTCATGACTCAGTACTCGACAGTGTCGCCATCACTAAGAGAGGTGACCGCCGTCGAAGGAAATGAAAGGTGGTCGGAGCAAGGATCGAACCCACGTATTCATGTACACGTTCCGAGTTCATTAATCATTGCACCACCGAAAGTCGCGTACTAGTCCATTTTAAATTACAAAGTAGCTTTTGACAAACCATTGCCCAGAACCTAATTTCAGTCAAATAGGATATAGTTTACGACAGATATCGTGTCGATCAACCGTCCAACTTTTGGACAAGGGATACCAGAATGGGGGAGGTAAAACCACTCATTTTTCATAGAATGCAGATTGGTTTGGTTTTGCGGCATCAAACAGCCGGCCTTACAGCTTTTGTAAGGGAGGACCCAAAATGGTTGTGGCAAAACCACCCTAGTTTTTGTGAGTGACTGACAATTGACGAAATGAAGACTAGTACCTAATTTCATTAACATCGGAAGTTGTTTACGCGATTTATCGAAGTGACAAACCGGACACCCACCCAGATTATGTATGGATGGTATCAGAATGGGCGTAGCAACCTCGTCACTTTTCTCCAGTTAAGTAGTCATTTAAAGATTACACTGCTCTACAAAACAAAAAAAGTTAAATGATTTTGCAATGGATTTAAGATAATTCGGGGATGCTGATTTTGAATCTATTCACATTGGCTCTAGATTCGCGATTATATTTTTTTGCATGTCTCAACCGATTATTTCAATAAAAATTTTGAATTTATGGCTACTAGCTCCATAAAGACAGCCCTTTACACAGTTTAAGACTACTTCAAAATTTGTATATTTGTCATTTTGTATAAACAAATGATATGAAATTTTAGAACCTTTTGTAATTAAATTTCGACTTAAAAAAAAAACATTTTTTTTGTGTACAATTCATATATTTTAAAAACATGTTTGCAGATTCATATGAAAGTTAAAACAAGATATAAAATATATTCTTTACCTAATGGTAATAAAATGAACAAAAAGTTATTTAAATATTTTTTTATTAGATTTTCTTTTATGGAAACTGTCAGAACAATCACGCTGAATGGACCAACAGTAGTCGGCCATCATGTGTCTGTCCCATCTGCCTTGATACCTTTCCTCCATAATTCTTATATCTTGATGGAACCTCTCTCCTTGTTCTTCGCTAAAATCGCCAAGATTATATGCAAACCTATCTAAGCGGCTATGTAGGTAGTGTACTTTGATGCTCATATTAGCACCCAGTTTTTAAAAGTGGAGCAGCATATTCTTAACAAGCTCTTCATAATTGTAAGCTTTGTGGTTACCTAAAAAGTTATTTACAACTTCGACAAAGCTGGACCATGCCTACAGTTCCATATTGTTTTTAAAATTAGGATCGTTGATTAGCTTACGAATTTTAGGGCCATCAAATATTCCAGCTTTTAATTTCTCAATACTTAATCCAGGGAACGACTTACAAATGTATGCGAAGCAATTACCGTGTTTGTCCAAAGCCTTAACAAACTCTTTCATAAGCCCCAGCTTAATATGTAGCGGTGGTAAAATTATTTTTTCCCTGTCCACCAAGGGCGCATTAATGACGTTCGCAGCACCTACAAACAGGCTTTTTCTTAAAGGCCAGGTCACTTGTTTCCAGTGATCTTACTTCGCTCTACTATCCCACAAGCAGATAAAACAAGGATTTTTGGTATATCCACTTTGCTGCCCAAGCAAGAAGTTCACCATTTTTAGATCAACACAAACAGATAACTGATGTTGATGATAGCAGATCTTTTCCAATACCTTTTTGACATTTTCGTATTGTTCCTTAATTTTTGTAGAGTGAGCAATTGGGATACAGCCATATCTGTTACCATTGTGCAATAACACACTTTTCAAGCTGCTAGTAGAGCTGTCAATGGAAATGCGCCAGTCCTCTGGAATAAATTCCATTCCCATTTTACGAAAAAGTACAGGAATATTATTGCAGTACACAAGATCTTCATCTTCGCTGAAATATGACAGAAAGCCATCGTCTCTTGTCCGACAAAAAGTTTTTTTAGTTTCTGGCTGTAAGCAATTTTTTTCGTTTAGTCTGGATGCCAACAGTTCAGCTGGTTCCTTTGAGAGACTGAGGTCACGTATCAAATCGCTGAGTTCTTCTTGTGAGAATCGGTGAGATTTTCCAATATCTACTTCATACTCACTTTCACTGCTACCAACTGCTTCCATTTCATCTTCATATGGCACTAATATTGGAATGTCATCGCTATGTGGGCCATGTAATAAATCTTAAACTGTGTAAAGGGTTTTCTCTCTGGAGCTATAGTTACTAAAATTTAAGTTTTTTTATTAGAACAATCAATCGCTTCAAAAATGGAAAAAAATAAAATCGCGAATTGTGCAAAATCTAGAGCCAATTTGTATAAACTGGTTGCAGATTCGAAATCAGCAACCTCGAATTATCCTAAGTCCACTGCAAAGTTGTGCGACTTATTAATTTTGTTTTCTGTTTGTAGAGCTGTGATATTAACTAATGTCTGAGTTGGAGCCAATCAGATATACCAGAAACAAGGATGGTATGTACCTGAAGGCCGTGCTCAAAACTCATTTCAATACCAAACTTAGTTTAAAAAAATAATATTCACTGAGAAAAATGCATTGTGATCGGTAAAGATTTACGGCAGTCATTGTGTTGACCAGCCAGACAGACGAACATGGCTAAATTGTCTTAAAAAGTTCTAGAATAAATTTCGTGCAAAATATACTAATGGCCACTTTTTCAGTCTGTGCTGATCGTCGATTCTTAAATAACTTGTGTTTAAATATCGAATTATCTCTATCAGGCAATGGTTAACAATGATTTATCTACCTAATGTTAATTGGTTAACTTGCAGTCAAAACCATATGATTTTGACAATCACATTACTGATTGTCAATATGAGAAATATTTATTTATTTCTGATTTATGTATTTTTACACATATTTTGAGCCTAGATCGTTAAATTGTTGCGCCTTCATAGTTTTTATACATTTTTGTTAAAATGACTTTGGTCATTTGGTTCTTATTTTACATGATTCTATTCGGTTGTTACTTTTTCCTGTTTTGGTAGTTAGCCCAAAACAGATGTGTTTTCCAATAAGAATTCAAGGGTTGTTATAATCGTTTACAATACCACGGTTTACTTTAACTTGTAAATGAAAAACAAAATGCAAATGTTAACCTCTACTTCAATTAACTTTCGACTACGATTAAACAATACGTACGTTAACTACCCACTTAAAAACTGGCCATATGGCCCGATTTTGGTGGCATAGCATCAACAACAATGAAGAAAAACTTGGTCTCCCATTACATCCCATGAAGGAATTGGGGAGAGCTTCTCACAACCAGTGAAATGTGCGCTTTATACTCACTGATTGGGACCTACAGTTTTACACCGGTTCCGAACGGTATTTTGAGAAGCTTTTTCATGGCTAAGTACTCGATAGTGTAGCCGTCACTAAGCGAGGTGAACGTGGTCGAAAGAAATTTTAAGGTGGTCGGAGCAGGAATCGAACCCAAGATCTCCTGTACAAGAGGAGGCGCGCACACTAACCATTGCACCACCGACGGCTACTCTAAATTGGCTGCTCTAAAATTGAACGCAATAAATATACATATAGTATACTTAAAATAGAATTGGATGTCGGAATCTTTACTATGACCAGAAACAACAATGCCTGGCATTTACTTTTGAAGATAATTTCATTCAAATATTGGCCGCAATTACGCTGCAGGTGGTCCATTCGGAAGCTCGAATTTTCAATCACTCTTTCCAGCAGTATCAGCGGTATCTCCCGCATTACGCGAGTAATGTTGACGTTAAAGTCTTGAATCGTGGCTGGCTTATCGGCAAAGACTTTAGACTTCACATAACCCCAGAGGTGTGATTTCACATGATCTTGGCAGCCAGTTGACAGATCCGGAACGCGAAATTACCGCTGACTGTGCCGTAACTCCGTCTTGCTGAAACCAAATATAGACAGCATCACTGACTTCGATTTCAGGCAACAAACAGCCTGTTATCATGGTGAGGTAGTGCTATCCACTAACGGTTATATTCTGCACGCTGAAAAATAATAGCCCAAGCAACATATTGCAGGAAACATGTACAATATGGTGTCCCACCAATTAAAATTTTTTTTGCTCAAGCTTTATTTGAAAGCTTATATGGTAAAGTATTTTTGAGATTTTCTTTCAGATTTTTCGGAAGAGGTTTAGAGGTCGCACAAGTCGACTTTCTCCCAAAAATCGGGTATACCGGACGTTTTTAGAATTTTACTTCAAACTCGGTCAATAACCACGATTTTCTTAGTTTGTAAGTCAACATTTTTACAGCAAACAGTCCAAACTTTTATTGTATATGCACAAACCATCAGTTTCGGCAATGATTTTGCTCAATAAGGTACCACGTATTAATTTTTTTCGTACATTTTTGGTAAATTTTTGTAAATAACGCTTTATATCTTTTAAAATTCCTATGAAAATGTAAAACACTAATGATGCGCATTAAAAGATGTATAAATTCCAAGTAATTTTGTGAAAATTTTTTTTTTTAATTTGCGGTTAGTGTTCCAGAGTTGTGCCACTTTAAAGCTCTTTACCCACTATACTATTATAAACTGTTTGTCTCTTTCCATCGGATTTGGTTTGAACATTGTATTATTGAAAAAATCTACATGCGCTAAGTAACAACAAAGAATTACACGTAGCAAAAAATGGCCCCGGAAACATACTGTAGGAACCATATATATGATTGCTTGCAAACATATGTATGTTTCCTGCAATATGTTGCTGGGGCCGTTTTTTTCTGCGTGTGACTCGTTGTCGTTGCTTAGCGCATGTAGATTTTTTCATGAATATGGTGTTTAGAGCAAATCCGATGAAAAAGTGGCAGAGTTTATAGTATTATTGGTTTCATACAATGGGTAAAGAGTAAAATGGCATAACTCTGGAACAGCAACTGCAAATTCAAAATTTTTTCTACAAAATTGCTTGGCATTTATCCGTCTTTTAAAGTGCATCAGTAGTGTTTCAAATTTTCATAGAAGTTTAAAGCAAATCCGATGCAAAAATAGGAAACAGATTATAATATTTTAGTTTCATACAATGGGTAAAAGGCTTAACAGATTTCCTTAAAAGGAAACAGATTATAATATTTTAGTTTCATACAATGGGTAAAAGGCTTTAAAATGGTATAACTCTGGAACAGTAACAGCAAATAAAAAATTTTTTTCTACAAAATTGCTTAGAATTTATACGATTTTTAAAGTGCATCATTAGTTTTTTAAATTTGCATAGAAATTTTAAAAGTTGTAAAGCGTTACTAACAAAGTGTATCCAAAATTTACTAAAAAATTTAATACTTGGTAACTTATAGAGCAAAATGGTTGTCACAACTGGTGGTTTATGCGTATACAATAAAAGTTTGAACGTTTTCCTTTAAAAATTTTGGACTTAGAAACTAAAAAAATCGTGGCTATTGACCGAGTTTTAAATAAAATTCAAAAAATGTCCGGAATACCCGATTTTTGGGGGGAAATTCGACTTGTCCGATCTCTAAACCTCTTCCGAAAAATTTGAAAAAAAATCTCAAAAATTCTTTACCCTATAAGCTTTCCAATCAAGCTTGAGCAACCATGAAAATCGAAAAAGAACAATTTTTTGGGACACGCTTATGTACAAGCATTGTTTTCATGATTTGCAGATCTGCTGCCTTATTGTTTCTTTGTTGTCTGTCTCGATTTGTTTTTAGCGGGTTTCAAGAAACAAAACGACATTTGTGTCTCAAAAACATATATTATCGCCTATTCATCATTGTTTCTCAAACAAGTTACATTGAGTAGCAAACACAATGTGTTTGGGCACAAGTATAGTATATTTGCGACAAGCTATAATCAAAATAGACAGATTTTTCAGCGTGTGTCCGGCCTCATTTTTAAAGAAATATGCACAGATTATTCCCCCATCCCATAAACCATATCAATCAGTGCATTTTTGTGAATATAATTGTAGTTGGAGAATCTCCTCGGGTTGCTCATCAGCCCAAATGTGGCAGTTTTGTTTATTTATCTTACTATTTAGCCAGAAATGTGCCACCATATGTTGCTCGAAGTACACGAAAATATTTTTCATAGAACTCTGATTTTCGTAATACAGCTGAATAATTTGAAGACGTTGTTGCGGTGTCAGTCTTTTTATCATAGAGTAAATTAGAAGAGGGAAACTATTTCTTTCATCTGACATTTAATTTCACACTCTTCGTCATGGGTTTGTGCGAACGAGAGATGTTCGACGAAAATTGACTAACACCAGGTGGAATTACAGGAACAGTTGACTTAACTTTTTCATGTCGTTTTGGTATAGAACTGTGAAATTTAAATGCATTTTGCACTTTTTTTGTTGACTTTTATTGTTGGTATACATTTGTATTGTATTTATAACACAACTATTTTCCCGCACAAACACGAAATACCGTTGATGTTGTCTTGTTGGATGTTTTGTACTCATGCCTTTATCTGGTATTATTGAACCCATGTATTCCACCATTCAACGTTCTCATGGAACCATATTTATGAAGTCAAAATTGTTTGGAGAATACAAATTTGGCAAAATTTTGTGATTTATATCTAAACTGAAAATTTTGATGCGGAGAGTTACCACGTATCTCCGATTTACATGCAAATATTTCATTTATAATTCCTCTACACACTCCATTTTATTTTTTACGCATGTGGTGTTACTTCGAAATGTGATTTTCGAAATGTTAAAATTCCGGTGCCAAACAATTATCAAACAATTGCTTTCGTACGAAATAACTTTGGCGTAACAACCCTTTAACTGATTTTGCCTGCGAAATTTCGCAAAATGAATGAAAAATTAACGAAATGTTCGGGGAATAAAATTTTCGCCATTTTTTATACACGTACTTTTTATAGCAACGAAAATTTCATAAAATCTGAATACCGGGCTTAATAGTAAATCGTAGCAAATATGTATATGTCAGTACTATTTTAGTAGCACTAGGTACCAACAAGAACAACCCATTCCACTTCCCAGTACTTCACTATTCCGTCCCATGGCATACTTATGCATGTAGATTGTAATAAGCAAAAAAAAAGCGAAAAGAAAGAAGGATGAAATCTCTGTAGAAACATTTTCCAATTGAATAATGCCAAGTTTTCCATTTCAATAAAAACTTGCTTTCGTGCTAAATTCAACGGACATAATTGGGTTAAGTGCATCAGGTGAAGATGAACAAAAATATTTTTAAAGTAAATCTTTTGTCTTCGATTGTACTTATTATACTTATGTAGAGGTCTTTTAGAGTGTCGAAATTTTGAATTTAAATAAAGTAAGAAACAAACAGAAAAACCACAGATGTTTATAATTATATCCTTATAAGCCTTTTCATACTTTCGTAGATTTTAGGGGAACGGATGGAAGACGTTGAAAAAATGAAACATGCATATTACATATTCGTATGACAAACATGTTACATATGACATCTGGCAATTTGATTAATTGACAAGTCACATCGTCGTAAAGTGAACCACACACTTGTCTTTCACAAGCATAAGCTTGGTCGATAAATTTTTATGTGACTGATGGATCTGAAAAAATATTAGCAAAAAATTTTGTGAACTTGATAGTGATGCGAACAACTTCGATTAAATTTTTATTTCACACCAAGAAGGAGCGTAAACCGACAATAAACATCACCGATAACTGATGTTCATGCTCATGAATGACAAGTGTTTGGTTCGCTTAAGCGTACTTTTAGTAGCAAAAGTAACAATTAAAGGGATTTTAATTATAAAGGGTTATCCATTTTGCGGTTTCAAAAGTAAACGTAAATAAAAGATATATAAATTATTTTTTTTCATGATATTTCTTTTTTATTATAAAGTTTGAACGTTGACATTATGTGTGAAACACTACATCATTTAAATGAACACCACGAGAAGTGTTGCAAGCATTGATTCTTTTGAGGTAATTTTCGACTACTTTTTGACACATATTGGGCGGTATCTCAGCCATAACTTGACGAATGTTGGTTCTTAAGTGCTCAAGAGTTAAAGGTTTATCTGCATAAACACGATCTTTCGCGTAGCCCCACAAAAAAAAGTCTAATGGTGTCAAATCGCATGATCTTGGTGGCCAGTTGATATCGCCACGACGAGAAATTACGCGGCCAGGAAATGTCGCTTGCAATAAAGCCATATTCGCTCGAGTTGTGTGGCATGTGACACCGTCTTGTTGAAACCACATATTCTCCAAGTCGTATTCTTCAATAGCAGGCAAAAAAAAAGTCGGTTATAATATGACCATAACGCTCCGAATTGACGGTGACAGTCGTTCCATCGTCGTTTTCGAAGAAGTAAGGTCCAATCACACCTTCGGACCAAAGAGCGCGCAAACAGTGACATTTTGTGGATGTAATGGCCTCTCTTCAATTACTTGAGGATTCTTAGAACCCCAAATACGACAATTTTGTTTATTAACATACCCACCGATTGAGAAATGTGCTTCATCGCTGAAGAAAATTTTGTTCGAAAAATCGCCGTCCACCGCCTGTTGTTCAAGCACCCATTACACGTATCTACGATTGTTGTGTGAGCTGGACTTTATATGGATGTAGGTGTAGATCCAAATGCAAAATACGCCATAATGTGCTGTAAGACAGTCCTTAGCAACTTTACCCTACTACCCTCCGACCGCCAATCCGAAATTTGTGAACCCGCTGCCATTTTGCACCATTGCATTTTCGTACATGGTCCTAGTGGAATTTTCTCCATGAAATGAGCCAAGGAATACGCTGGAGAAATTTGTCCGGAACTTCCTGACATTGTGTGCTCGTCGGTGGTGCAATGGCGGCTCATGGTGATGCAATCAGGCTCTTGTACATGAGAACGTGGGTTCGATCCCTGCTCTAACCACCGTACATTTTCTTCGACGACGGCCAACTCGCTTCGTGATAGCGACACTACCGAGTACTAAGCCATGAAAATAATTTTGTAAAACATTCCATAATTTTACAAAATTGAAATCCGATAAATAAGGAAGTTACAGTAAATGTTCAGTTTGACTTGTTTTACACGAATATGTTCAGTTGCTTACCCTGCGTTTACACTAGATTATGCCATAGAGGAAATTTATAGTAGAGCCGCCATTTGTCTCATCTGACGTTTCCTTTCACACTTTTCGTGATGCGGTCTGTGTGATAGAGAGATGTTTGACGAAAAGTGATATACACCAGGTGGAATTGCAATAACTTCTTGCTTTAATTTTTCATGCCATTTTGGTGAAAAACTGTGAAATTTAAATGTGTTTTAAACCTTTTTATTGACTGTTATTGTTAGCATACATTGGTATTGTATTTAACACACAAAACGAAATGCCGTTGTTGTTATTTCGTTCGTTGTTTTGAACCATTGCCTCTATCTGGTATTAGTAAAGCAATTCTTTTCAACATCAAACGTAAATATCACACCAGGCCTAATGTCATAAATTTGGTGGGAGAACTAGTAGATCTACTATAAGTATTAATCTATGGATTATGCGATTATATTTGGCTTCTTTTCGCAAATTAGAACGAAACTTCACCGAATTGGCCGCTTACATCAAATCATTGCTCATTTTGTTAATGCTTGACTGATTCAGGCTTAATCCGAAGAAAAATGTTGGGAAGGTTTTGTAAGAGAGCAAAAATGTTGCTCTTTTTTAAAAAATTTTGCGTAAAGAAACGAATCTAATATTTAGTCAAACACCACACTGCTGTGGGAAATAGCTGTTTTTCGACACTCCCAATTAGGTACCTCACATTAAAAAGGGCGACTGCCTTATTGAGAGATGTCATATCTTTCGAACACCACAACCGATATTAATGAAATTTGGCACTGGGGAACGGTTTGTCAAAAGCTATCTTGTAACTAAAAGTGTATAACTTTATCACAGCCACATACAGAGAATAGATTCGTTGTCACAACTATATTTACAGCCAACTAAAATTTGGCGGTTCCTTGGACTATAACATTATTTAGTTATGATTACCAATAATTGTGTTCATGATCACCAAATGTTGTGTACATCAATTGATTTGTAATTCACTTTTGGTTGCAAGAACTGAAATATTTGGTTGAAGCCACAGCAACAATAAATAAATGTGATCTGTCAATCGAGTTTTAGTTCTATCAATCAAATTATCCTGTAGTGGTGAATATTCTATTAGTTGGATGAACGAAAAATGTAAAAACTAATTCGATTGTACCAAATAATATATTGGTATGCTCAACCGTCGGTGGTGCAATGGGTAGTGTGCGTGCCTCTTCTACTTGAGATCCTGTTTTCGATCCCTGCTTTCGACGGCGGTCACCTCGCATAGTAGCCATGAAAATGCTTCTCAAAAATACCTCATGGAACCGGTGTAAAACTGCAGGGCCCAATCAGTGAGTATAAAACTAGAAGTAATTAATTGAATTTGATGGCTGTCACAACCATTTGGTGATGCTTTAACCCATTATGAATTTTATAGAAAAAAAGTAAAATCTATAACTTTTTATTAAACTTGTGTATTTTATATTTAAATATAAACAAAATTATTATTATTTATAATCAGGGTTCGTATTTCGTGACCATTTTTGATCCAAAATATGAAAATATTTCTATATCTCGAAAACGGAGTGTCCAATCGAAAAAATAACAAATTTTTACGGGTTTTTAAGGGTTTCTCACAGTGTTCCCATTCGCATGAAATAATTTTTTTTTCAAAAAATCGACAGAATAAGAAAATCTTACTTCACTCCACTCAATTTCTGATAATACTCGTATGTACTCTTCGCTGGCTGATATGTATATAAGTATACACTTTATTGTTTTTTCACAACTTTGTTTATCACTCTCTGTTTAAAATATTAGTTTTTCTGTAAAGTCCTCGTGTAATATTCAAATGTATGTAGTTCTCTTTAACAACAATGTCTCTTGTGAAAAATCGTATACATAACTTTGTAACAAGTGTTTTTGTAACAGAAACTAAATTATGATTGCAGTAACTAATATTTGAACACGAATTCTAATATTGTACTTTTTATTAGTTGTATCTTCCGTTTCAGATGAATGAGGTTTTCGAAATACTCAAATTGGTTAATACAACTAAAATTCGGTAGTAGCAATTTGTATTTAGTAATACCGATTTTTAATCTATCAATAACATCGACAAATAATTCTGATGTTTGACAATTACGAATTTGTCATGGAATTTACAATGCCTGAATTGATTTCCAACTAATCTTTTCCCTGTGTGCAGTTGTTTACCTATGCAATGATATCTTCCGTAAATCACAACCGATCTTAACGAAATTTGGTACTGTGTATTGATTTACCTAAAGCTACTTTGTTCTTAAATACCATCCGTATAAATATTTGGTGGACAATGGACTGGTAGTCACGTCAAATCCCAGCAATCACAAAAGATCCTAATTATCTTGGGAATTCGATAGTGAATTATATTTGGTGATGCATATTTGGGTCGACTGCAAAAAAATATGAACCTTTTTTAATGAAACTTGAACAAAATTGGTTACTATACGCTGAAAAAAACCAACCAATATATTGTAGGAAACATGTATATGTTAGCAGCATTGTTTCATGAATTGAAGATCTGGTGTTTGGTTGTTTCAATCTTCTTTGTCACGTTTCTGTTTTCGGCAGTCTTCAAAAACAATATTAAATTTGGGTTGCAAAAACACATATTATAACCTGTTAATCATTGTGTCTCAAACATGTAATATTGAATAGCAAACACAATCTGTTTGGACACAAGAATACTGTACTTGAGACAAGCTACAAAGCGCGTTAAGTTTGCATCAAAACAACAACAAAAATACAGATTTTTCACCGTGAAGGATTTTTCAAGGGTGAAGGTATTTTAAAGTCGGTTCTCTCGACTGAAATTCCTGTATTCCTTTAATTAGGTAGACATTTTATTTTACTGGGCCATTGATTTGGGGATTTAGAGTTTTAACTGCACTTAAAAAAAATTCACAGGATGCTATTACAGTCATGGAAGTCAATGATTTATGCGTTGACATATACCATGATATCATAGGCGGATTTTAAACAAAAAAGGTGGTTAAAAACGTATGTATCTTCCAAAGTACAGTTAGTTTGCAACTACGACACTCTAAAAATCACACTATAATTGTAGTTAGTATATTTTTTCAATTTCTTCCTGCAAATGTCAATAATCACACAGATTAGCTCCGATGTAAAAGTTGTATGTTACCGGCGCGTGTTATTACTGGGTTTTTGTTGTTCTTTTTTCTATCATAGCATTCATCAACTGTCTTTACTTTTGGGCTTCTTAATGAATTTTAGTGAAAAGCTCATTATTAAATGTAAAGATTAAATTTGGAGGTCGATACGTGTTAATATTTAAGCTTTTTTTATTGATCCTGTAATTAGTATACAAAAGAAGATTATCCGGCATTGGATACAAATCGATCGCGTCAAAATCAAAGTCGATTTGACTGTTTCATGAATTTTATTGGCATAATTCCTAATATTGGGGAACAACTATCTTATATTTGCATTATAACGGGTCCGCCATCTAACGTTTTTTTTTCATCTAGTGCTTATTTCGTGAATGGTAACACTTAGCTCATGTCTGATTAGACAGATAATTAGTTTTATCCTTCCGCTGAACGAATATACGCTTGAGCAACGCTTGAACAACGCTGGGAAATATGGGGAAAATGGGCCTGCGATCGACTTACAGAAGATGCCGATTTTGGCAAAAAAATCTTCTTTCAGATGAAGCTCATTTTGATCTTGGCGGGTATGTAAACAAGCAAAAATGTCGGATTTGGGTCACAGAAAACCCGCACGCATATATTGAAAAGCCGATGCACCCAAAACGAGTCACTGTTTGGTGCGGATTTTGGTCCCGAGGCATAATTGGGCCATTTTTCTTCGAAAATGAGCAAGGAGTGGCCGTTACAGTCAATGGCGATCGTTATCGGGCCATGTTGAACGAATTTTTGTTCACAAAAATTGAAGAGGAGGATATTGGCAACATTTGATTTCAACAGGACGGCGCTACGTGCCACACAGCCGAGGCTACACTCGATGTTTTGCGCCCTGTTTTTGAAGATCGCATTATCAGCCGCAGAGCTGATGTCGTTTGGCCACCTCGGAGCTGCGATTTGACACCGTTGGACTATTATTTGTGGGGTGCCCTAAAAGATAAGTGTTACGCCGACAAACCAGAGACAATTGACGCGTTAAAGGACAGTATTCGTGAAGCCATTGGTGAAATACAGCTGCACACAATCGATAATGTGCTTAAAAATTGGACCGATCGTATAGGCTACTGCATGGCCAGCCGAGGCAGCCATTTGAATGAAATTATTTTCCATTATTAACCGGAATGATTGTACTTTCAAATCAAAAAAGAAATTTGAGAAAATATTCAGTACTTTTTTTATAGCATTTTAAAAAAAAAAGAAGTTATTTGGCGGACCCTTTATAATGGCAGAAAAGGAGGAATAAATTATTTGATATCCGTTGTATACACAAAAAACATCAGTATTATGTGAAATCGTATTCTATTTAAATCCATCGATTTCCAAAACATACCGGTATTACTGCGAATGCAAAAGTTTAATAAACGCCAGATATTGTGTCATTCTAAATGAAAGGACTGTTGCCACAATCAACTGCTGGTTACTAACACGCTGAAAAATCTGTCGTATTTTATGTTTGCACGCAAATATAATGTGTTTATTCGCAAAACACATTGTATTTGCTGTTCACTTTAATAAACGCCAGAAATTGTGTCATTCTAAATGAAAGGACTGTTATCACATTCAACTGCTGATTACTAATACGCTATAAAAGCTGACGGTTTTTATGTTTTCATGCAAATATAATATGTTTGCATCTTGACGCAAATACAGTATTCTTATGTCCAAACACATTGTGTTTGCTGTTCATTATTACATGTTGGAGACTCAATGTTTAGTATGTAATGATTCATGTTTTTGTGACCCAAATGTTGGTATGTTTATTGCAAACTGTTGGAAAAAAACGTGACAGACAAATCAAAAAAGCAGCAAATCTTCAATTCATGAAAACAATGGTTGCAATCGTATACATGGTTCCTGGTGCCGTTTGTTTTCAGCGTGTAAGGACTAACATAAGTACTTAGTGACTGGAAGACATTAATGGTTGGCTCATCTAAATTTATAGAAGAATGTGTCGTCGCAGGTTTGAAACATGTTCCTTAGTGGGGTTACGTTGCTGCAATGATAAGGTTCGTACATTATACGATTATGACGTTTGTTAGTGTATTTAAATGGCCGCAATGAAAAGTTTTGAATATCGTACAAATATGAATTGGCTGCAACGAAATATAACGATTACGATTTGGATTATTTTCATTACATTAAATAATTTATTGAACTCAAAAACTAAAGTTGTCGAGTAACACCAACACAATGTTGCTAGTTATCAGCGGCAAATTTGTTTGCATTTACAGCAACTGAACTGGCACCACATAAAACTGTTTTGATAAAATATCTGGCAACATTCTTGTTAAAACAGCAAACATATGTATGCTGTCCCCTTTTCAGAAGCCTTTACTTCTCTGCCTACATAAAGTTTTGAGTGTGTATATTTTATAGAAAATGAAGGTTAAATAATAAAAAATACTAAGTGTTTAAATTTAAAATGTTATTTGGTTTACGCTGTTTTATTTTCAATATTTTATATATTTAATAGCTGACCCGGCAAACGTGGTTTATTTAGCCTTCAAATTTTATTTTGGAATGACAGTGGCGCCATCAGTCGAAAATTGGTCGTATCAACTCAGAAACCTTCGTGGGCTGATGCACAAAAATTTTGCTAAAGATCATCACATGCCCAAATGCATAGTTGACGATTCTATAAAGGACATACGGACAAACATTCATTTTTATATACATTTTTTATATACATTTTTATAGAAGTTTATAGGGGCTTTATTATTAACATTTGAAGAAGATAAAATGAAAGTGTTTGCAATGAAAAAGATTTTTACGAATTTATTGCATGAAGATTTCAAAGAGAACATAAAATCAGCCGAAAATGGGATTGATATTCAAAGGAAATAGCAACCGCGCTTGGTGTATGGAAATTTGTGCAGAAAATTTGTAAGATGAGAATCGATCCCCATTCTCGTCAATTCTGCACATGCGAGAATACTGGGGGTATATTTTTCTTTAATATGATAAACGCTTAAGTTTGACATTAGTGTGGTCATAAACTAGGCTCATGGATTTCAACCAACTTTTGCTTCAGCAGGATTGTCGCAACATCTAAAAACAAAAAACCTTTAATTTTGACATTGCGATGTGTATAATTGCCGTATAACCCCGGAAATTATGAGTCATTGACTGACCACATGAAGCTGCGATTTGAAGCCGCTACGTCAAATTTATTTGGGTTTCGTAAAAAAAGTAATTTCATTCCAATGCAAAAACTAAATTTACTGTTAATTTTTCCATTTTTGAGTTCGTAATCGCAAATAAAGTGTTCAGCATAATGAATCAGCTGATTGGGTCATGGGACAAATTAATTTTATGACAATTATAATTTGTAGTTTAATTTGAAATAGCAATACAAACGCAAATTCAAGAAAATTTAAATATTATTGGTAATTGTAAAGGGTGTCTCAGTAAGAATGCACTCTTTAATTTTTAAATAATATCACGTATTTTTTGAGGCAATTTTAATTTTTTTTATTGAATTGTAAAGAAGACATGTTCCGATTAAGTATGGAATAAAATATCCGTCAAATGGCCCACGGCTCTGATTTCCATGACTTTTTCACAGAGATATGGATGTATCTCACCAATGACGCGTTTGATCTCGGATTTAAGCTCAATAATTGTTTCTGGTTTATTCGCATAAACCCGAGATTTCACAAAACCCCAAAGAAAGAAATTGCACGGCGTTATATCGCATGATCTTGGTGGCCAGTTGACAGCGGAATTCCTTGAGATAATTTGTTCTGGAAATCTATTCCGTCCACTTGCGGCTACAATAACTCCGTTTTCATGTTTCTGTAATAAATGCTGTTCACAGTCACTGCAATTTCGGTCTCATCTTCAAAAAGTAATGCCCAATCACGCCGCCTGACCAAAATTCACACCAGATAGTGGCTCGTTGTGGGTGCATTTGTTTCTCATGGATTGCATGAGGATCTTCTGAGCCCCAAATTCGACAATTTTGTGTATTCACGAAGCCATTCAGATGGAAATGCGCTTTTATTTAAAAATTGCCATTAACTTCACTTTGCTCCATTACACATTGAATGTATTGCCGGCGTTTCCATGGTCTGGTCATGGAGGTTTGAGCTCCAGAGTAAGCTGAATTTTGTATGCATGGAGGTCTTTTGTCAAAATTCTCTGCGTAGTGGTTCGTGAAATTTGAAGTTGCTGAAGAAATTAATGTTTCCGGGTATTCGGCGCCACTCTCGTTTACAGCAGCAATGTTTTCAAGAGACCGACCGCTACGTTGACGCACAGTAGTCTTACTGTCTATAACAGACCCAGTTTCTTAAAATTTGTTGACCACTCTTGACACAGGTGCACTTTCTCTTTCTCGATTGAAACATTTTCGAAGTTTAAATTACTAAACTTTTGTATAAGTTTTTATAATTATAACGCGTTGTCCTTTCGTAAAGCGCTCAATTTTTAGTAATCGGAATAAATATATGTGACAGCTGTCAAATTTCATAGTTGCCACTTGCGCAAAAAAAGCGCAATCTTACCCTTTATGTAGAATTATATTGTGGTAATCGAATTGAAAATTAAGTCGGTTGTGCCAACAGGATTCATGAGAAATTCTGCTATAGCAACCGAAATTACGACACAATCTGTCGGTGCAATTGACTTAAGTTCAAATTCGGTTATTGCTACCGAATTGATACGAAATTCGAAAGTTGCAAACGAATTGATAATAAATTCGATCGTTGCAATTAATTAATACCACATTTAGTTGCTGCATCCGAATTTGGTTCCAATTGCGGATGTTGCATTCGAATTAATTCCAAATTCTGTTGTTGCAATCGATATTTTAGAAAAGTTAGTTGATAGAACAAATATAATTGAAGATGCAGTTATCACACCCGAATCAATTATGAAACGAGTTTGCTTCAACCGAATTTCAGTTGTGGGGTTTAAATTCAGACGTGACGACGTCAATTAAGTTGTCGCAACCGCAATTCGTTGGCAACAACCGAACTTACGGTTGTTGCAACCTCTTTTCAAACAATTAGTTCTCACTGTTACTGTTCTTATAAAGAATTGTGACCAACGATGTATTTTTGCCGCAAAATTTTGAATTAGGACTGGATTACATGTGATTCAAAGGGAACGTTCCAAATACGACACAGCTCGCGCGACGAGGGACATTTTGGAGGAATGTTTTCTCCGAGGGAAATGTTTTGGCAATTTGCCGTGGTCGACAAAATCCCCTGATTTTACTGGTTTAGAATTCAATCTTTAGCGATTTCTGACGTCACGGATCTATGTGAACAAGTCACAGGCTCTAAAACAGAATATCGGACAATAATGCTAGAACTTATCGCTCCAAGTTCCCGGCAGAATCATTCAAATGCCGTAAAAAGAGTCCAAATTGCCATCAACAATATCAGCAGCCCCTCGACAGATATCATCTGCAAAAAGTAAAGAAAAATATGTAAAGATAAAAACAAAATCTTATACATACGTCGATTCATTTGAAAGATCCCAATGTGCTATATGAATCCGTTGCGATTTCGAGACGGATCCGTTTCTTCGTACATTCTGTCCGAAACGGCCGCCCGTTACGGAGTCATAACGCATCCGTTTGCGTATGAATTCCTCTCGAAAGCGCGAATCGTTTTTGTACTTTTTAGGATCCGTGTCGAACTCGCAACGGATTTCATATTCGAATCGGTTTCGAGTTCGTTTCTGGAACAAAGTTCCTTATCGCACGATGCGGGATGGGGGCTAAATGAAAAAAAATAAATAGCTTTTGTTTAACACTATTATGGTACAACCCAGTATTATCAACTGTAATAGGTACTTTTTCTTTGGTTTCTGTCTAGACTAATATATGTCGTGATATTTTTCCTTAAAGAGAACTTTTCTAGGTGGTATATATTTTATTAGTATATATTTTAGTTTTGAACCCAATAAAAAGTAAATTTAGTAAAGCCAAAGTGAAAGATGTTTAAAAAAGACAATATTCTTAACTAAGTGCCTTTTCTTAAAAAAAAATTAACGTTTCTCCCAAAAAATATCTGTTCATATTCTTAAACAAAGTACCTTTTCTTAAAAAAATACCATATTTTGAAGAAGTACCTTTGTTTAAAAAAGTAAATATTCTTGAAAAAAATAACTTATTTTAAAGATGTACCTTGGCTTAAAAAAAGTAAAATTTCTTGCAAAAAGTACCTTTTCGTAAAAAAATGAATTTTTTTAAAATTAGTACCTTTTCCTAAAAAAGTAAATTTTCTTACAACAAATTGCCTTTACTTAAAAACACTAAATTTTCTTCAAAGAGTACCTTTTTTGTGAAACACAATAGATAAGAGATAAGTAGCTACTCTTAAAAATTTACCTATTCTTGAAAAAAGGACCAATTCTAAAAAATTCTCATTTCTTAAAAAAACCTTTCTTCAAATAAAATCCTTCTCTTAAAAAAAACTTTATTTTTTTGCAAAAATTCCTTTTCTTAAAAGTACATTTTCTTACAAATAAAATAATGCCTTTCTTTTCTTGAGATAAGTAGCCTTTCTGAAAATAAGTAAATTTTCTTAAAAAAATAACATTTTCTTAAAAAGAGTACCACTTCTTTAAAAAGTACCTGTTCTTAAACAAAGTACTTCTTTGTTAAAAAAAATCATACTCTAATGGCTTTTTCTTGCAAAAAGTACTTCTTCTTAAAAGTACTACCTTTTCTTGAAAAAAATTAGCTTTTAGTAAAACAAGTATCTCTCTTTTAAAAAGGCCCTTTTCGGGAAAATATGATATATATTCTTACAAAAATGACATAAAGATATACTTTTATCTTTCCTTTAAAAACGTAATTGTGTGTGCATCGCTTCTTCTCCACCTCATCTCGATCAGCTTGAATGCAATTGATGATGTGAAGAAACTAAATGAAAAAATCTGTAATAGGGAAATAAAGACATTTGTTACATTTGCAAAATTATTTGTAAAAGTCATGTGGAAATGTCGGCCAAATACCCAGTGTTATTAATGCCAGAAAATATGTGGCAAATTTAATTTCTATCTATTTGTTACTTTTGTATTTATTTGCACAAACGTTGGGGTTCTCCAACGTTGTTGCTGTTGTTGTGTTGTTCCTGTTCCTTACTGCCATTAATAGCGAAACAGTAACAAGTTGAAATCACAGTTAAGAACTTTGTTTAATTAAGTAATAAATAAAATATACATTTTTATTGCGAAGATTTTAAACCCTTATTTTTTATCGTACAAACATATTGCCGGAAATGTCTGTTCACATTAACGAGGATGTAAGTTGCAGCTTACCAACCCTCATATGGGTTGTTTTACACAAAAACTTTGGAGTAGTGTACGGACAAAAACAAAAATTAAGTATATTTGAATTCAAGACTCTCGCATACATAGACAATGTTGGGTACAATGTGTTTCTGTTCTGTAAAAGATGAATTTTTGTTTATCTTTTTACAAAAATAGAATAATAATACAAACTTTTTAATTTTTAATTTTTTATGCAAGGACCAGTTCTCATACTAGGGGCAGATTAATTAAATGGCAATTATAAGTAGTAGTTCAATTTGAATTGTCTCTACAAATGAAAATTCAAAAAAAACTTAAATACCATTGGCAATTGTACTTATTTTTAAAGCATTTCCTTCATATCTGGCAGTTTTGGTTTCCAATTATTATATACAATAGAGGTTTATGAATTTGATAGTACTACGAGGCAACACCAATCAAAGCCATAAACCTCTTCATATAAAATACTTCAAAAACAGAATTGCCAGCAGTCAAACAAATTTATTCGATTCCACAACCTGCATTTGCATTGCCGGAGAAAATGCACATAAAATTTTTGTTAATTGTCATTGCGAACAATGGTAATACCTTTGCGTTTGCATTAGATAAAGTAATGCATATTAAAATCCAATGCAAATTGAAAAAAAAACATGTACGCCGGTTATATTCGCTGGAAAAAACTGTCCCAATAATCATCCCTCTTCCGCACAAGATATAATTGTTAGGAATCTGTCTATAATTGAGGATTTTAAAATTTTGTTTTTTATTTTCCTAAAGACTGCAATCGCAATCTCATTTTAGGACATTTCGTTTAATAAAACATCTGATTTTCAATACAATAATCAGCTGTTAATTTATTCGAAATCTCCAAATGAGAGAATCCTGCTGCAGTAACACTGCAGTAACCTGACCAACCGTCCCGCTTTTCGCTAGCTTGTTTCGCATTTCGATGACACATCCCGACTTGATTCTAAATAGATGAATGCACTTTAAAGAAGAAGCAGTAAGAAAGCTCTTTTTCATTCTAAAATAAATCACTAGTTTTTGAGATAGCTGTAATTTTTGTTATTGGATTGTAAAGAAGACATATTCCAATTAATTATGGAATAAAATATCCGTCAAATATCCCCCACGGTGCTGACGACGGCCCATTACTCTTATCATGAAATTTTCCATGACTTTTTCACAGAGATGTGGATGTATCTCACCAAAGACGCGTTGGATATCGGATTTAAGCTAAGTAAGTGTTTCTGGTTTATTCGCATAAATGCAAGATTTCACAAAACCCCAAAGAAATAAATCGCACGGCGTTAAATCGCATGATATTGGTTCCCAGTTGACATCAGAATTTCTTGAGATAATTTGATCTGGAAATCGTTGCTGCAATAAATCGATTGTTTCATGCGCGGTGTAGCAGGTGGCGTGGCACACAACAACTCCATTTAGAGTTGGGTAGTTCATGAACTACCTAGTTCACTTAGGGTGACCAGACATCACCCTCATGAACATAATGCACATGTTCGATACCGCGAGTATGTTCGTGATTGGTATGTCCGGGCACCTTAAATGAACGAGTTCGAGAACTATTGAACGAGTTCGACACAAGTCTAACTCCATTATCATGTTGCTTTAACGAATGCATTTCGGTCTCATCTTCAAAAAAGTAAGGTCCAATCACGCCGCCTCCCCAAAATGCACACCAGACTGTTGCTTGTTGTGGCTGCATTTGTTCTCATAGATTGCCTGAGGATTTTCCGAGCCCCAAATTCGACAACTTTGTGTATTCACGAAGCCATTCAGATGGGAATGCTCTTTATCGGAGAATACGACTTTTTTTTTGAAAAATTGGCATTGACTTCACTTTGCTCCCTTACCCATTGAACGAATTGCCGGCTTTTTCCACGGTCTGCTGGTTTGATCTGCTGACTATGCTGAATTTTGTACGCATGAAGTGCTTCGTGAAATTTGAAGTTGTTGGGAACAATGCCGAATTGATGTTTTCGGGTTTTCGGCGACACTTTCGTTTGCAGCAGCATTGTTTTCAAGAGACCGACCGGTACGTTGACGCACTGGAGTTTTGCTGTCCATAACCGACTCAATTTTTGAACACTCTTCGAATGGGTCACACATTAGGTGCACTTTCTCAACTGAACATTCTTTGCGAACGATCTCAACATAACCTTCCAAATTTTTGTAATAAGTTTTCACAATTATATCGCGTTATTCTTTCGTAAAGCGCTTCATTTTTAATAATCGGAATAAACATATGTGACAACTGTCAAATTTCAGAGTTGCCACTTGCACAAAAAAAGGTGACAGTAAATTTAAGAAGTGCAATCTTAGTGTGACACCCTTTATAAAAACAAAATGTTTATATACAAAACAAAGCGCATTATTTTACATAGTTGGTCTTATTCTAACCGAATGCTTCTTTATTTTAACTTAACAAATTGTTGCTGAAAGTTGATGTAAAAAAACGATGGTTTCCCAATACATCCCATGCAGAGATTGGGAAGAGCTTCTCACAACCAGAAAGCCCTGCAGTTTTTAGTTGTACACCCACTGATTGGGACTTACAGTTTTGTACCGGTTACGAACGGTATTTTGAGAAGCTTTTTAATGATTGTGTCGCCATCACTAAGCGAGGTTACTGTCTTCGAAAGAAATGTAAGGTGGTCAGACCAGGAATCGAACCCACGTTCACATGTTTAAGATCCGCGAACTCTAAACATTGCATATGTATTAATTCTCATATATATTCCAGCCGTGAATTAATTTTTCAACCATATATTATTTTAACAACTATTTTTATGAAAGTTCTGTAACTATTTCTTCTTCTTTGGCTAGGAGGGGTCAGTCGATACCATCGCCCTGTATTTACGCAACACCCTAATCTATATTGAAGCCTCCTGGTTCAAGTAAAGCAGATAAGTGATCGCTCCATATTCCTAACATACTCTGCACATCTTCGAAAAGATTCCCGTCCTAATATCTACAAACCGGAGCCCTGTTGTACTTTTCGGTAGAATGTGCGGGCCTCGTTCTTCCTTCTGTAAGTTTCAATTTGCTCACTCTCGTGCTTTCTTCACAAATCATCCACATTTGTTCAGTTTTGATTTGTAATTTGAAAATTTGGCAGTTTCCTTGGCCTATCACAGTATTTAGTTGTGATTACCAATTATTGTGTTCTGTATCACCAAATATTGTGCATATCAATTGATTTGTAATTCAATTTTGGTTGCAAGTACTGAAATATTTAGTTGAAGCCACAGCAACAAGAGATAAATATGATATGTCAGTCGAGTTGTAGTTCTAGCAATTCAATTATCCTGTAGTGGTGAATATTCTATTTGTTGGATAAACGAAAAATGTAAAAACTAAGTCGGTTGTACCAAATAATATATTGGTATGCTCAGGTAATTACTTGCATTTAATGGTTGTCAAAACCATTGGTTGATGCTCATATCATATCGAATATAGAAAAAAATGTAAAAAGAATAATTTTCTCTTAAAATGTTGTATTTTATATTTAAATGTAAACAAAATTATTATTATTTGTAACCATGGTTCGTATTTCGTGCGTTGTGGGTTACCCTGGGTAACCCAATCCATTTTTAATCAAAAATATGAAAAAATTAGAAAAAATGTCTATATATCGGAAACGGAGCGTCGAATCGAAAAAGAATTAATTTTTGAGGCTTCCTAAGGGTTTTCCATAAAGTGATCCAATTAGTATGCAGGACATTTCTTTTTTTTAAATCGCCAAAATAAGAAAATTGCTATAATAACAATGGAAACTATGCGTCCAATCGCAAAAATAGTAATTTTGTTACCTCCAAAGGAGGCGGTAACCAATGGTTGTCTTTAATACGGCATAACTTTTTCTCAAAAAAAAAACTCTAAAAGTACAATTTTCCGAAAAAAAAATCACCAAAACGCCATTATGTCTACAATTCTAAAACGGAGTGTTCAATCGACAAATAACCCACTTGTTGCGAGTTTCTAAGGGGTTTTCATAAAGTGGCCCAATTCGTATGAACCACTTGTTTTTTCTAAAAATCGCCCAAACAAAAAAATTGCTATAACTCGGAAACAATAATGTTTTTTACCTTCCTAGGAGTCTTTAACCCATGAATGCCAGTTTCTTAAGTCCCTTAAACTTAAATTTTTCAAATAAAAATTCAAATTTTCAAATATAAATTACAGCAAAGCCTCTTCTGAAAAATCGAATACATAAGTTTGTAACAAGTGTTTTGTAACAGAAACGAAATTATGATTACAGTGACTAATATTTGAACACGAATTCTAATATTGTACTTTTAATGAGTTGTATCTTCCATTTCAGATGAATGAGGGGTTAGAAATACTCAAATTGATTAATTCAACTCAATTTCTGTAGTAACAACTACTATTTAGTAGGACCTATTTTTAATTTATCAACAACATAGAAAAATAATTCCGCTGTATGATAATTATGAATTCTAATCAAACTATACATTTTATCATGGAATTGCCAATGCCTAAATTGATTTACCACTAACCTTTTCCCTGTGTGTGTTCAAAGTGGTCTTCTCCAATGTTCCTGTCAGACTTCTTAGATCAATGTATCAGCTCATAGGACAAATTATGCTATGAATGAATATATCACATGAGCTTTAAACGAATTTAATTTAATCAATATGAAATATAGTTTGTATTTTTCAATGCCTATTGACAAATTTAGTAGTATGTTGGATTTAATTTACACTAAGATATACAAATTAGATAAGATATGTTCTGGTCTGTAAAGATTTGTATTCTAATGCCTGTATAATAAATAAATAAATAACAAAATAAATAACGAAATAACTAAATTTAGTATTAGTTTTGCTATACTTTATGTTGATTTAATTTAACAGGCACATCGATGTCGTCGTTGTCGTCAATTTAAATTTGAACATTTCTCTTAAAATGACCCATATGTTGTTAAGTATTTCATGGTGCCATATGTTGCATCTGATAGAGAACATTATTGTTTCTATTGTATTTTGCCGCAGGAAAAGGGAGCCAGTGAAACTATGGCAACAATGAATGCATAAACTGCAAGTTGTCATCATTTTTAGCAGATGTTGGAATTTGTTATATTAATACAAAAGGAACCGAAGAGAAAATAAAGGACAACATAAACTCTTTTGCAAAATAGACTTCATTTGAAAAGTCGAACATACAATTTTTAGGAGCAGAATTAGAAGCTCTCAAACTGTGTTTATCATAGCCATTTTTAATAAATTGAAAGATGAGCATGAAAGTATGAACAAAGACAGACATCTCCAATTTATAAATGGGCTAAATGATTTCGCATTTTTAAAGGTGGGAAAAGAAATCTCAATTTTAGTACTACTCGTATTGAGCGACAATTTAAACACACAATAAGATTAAGGGTCATTGTCTCACGGTTCGATTAAAGATATACAGCGGGTTAATATAATTTTATTTTCTCAATGTATACGTAAGCGAACCACAGAGTTCTCAGTCATGAGCATGAGATTGGTCGAGATCTTTTTATTCGGCTGATGAATTTGAAAAAATATTAACAAAAATTGTTGTAAGAATGATGGTGAATCGAACAAATTAGATTACAGTCTTGTTTCGAATCAAAAAAAAAAGGTAAAGCGACAATAAATACGAGTATCAACGAAAGCTAATAGTAATTCTCATGAACGGCAAGTCTGTGTTTTTCTTTACGGCTTTATTCATAAAAAGTTATGAGAGGTTTGAGAGATGACTTGGTTGGTTGAAAAGGCTGCAAGACAGCACGCACACTTAGGCTAAAGAAGCCCATTGTGATACCTGCAGTTTCCTCTATAGCAACTATTGACTAGTCGCCTAGCCAATTTGACCTTTCAATGAATTGTTCTATAAGTCTTACAGGAATATCCTGTAGGGTTTCGGTGCTAACTAAATATTTTCCGAATATCCTACTCCTCAGTCTTGCCAGAGCTAGGCAATTCAAGAGAAGGTGTTTCGTCGTTTCTTCGTCCTCTTTCATGCAGCATCTACAGAGATTGGAGTATATATGTCCCAATCTTAGGGCGTGTTTTCCTACAAGACAATTTCCCGTAAGTGTTCCTATCATTGTGGATAACCTGCCTCCCGAAAGTTAAGTAGTTGCCTAGTCCTCTTCCTGTCCACCTGTGGCCAGAGTCTCCACTTGCCCTTGAACATATTATCGGCCCACTGCCTGATCTGCAAATGGCAGGTAGAGATTGGCATACTAACACCTTCTTTTGCCGGAAGAACCTGTGCCGTAGTGCCGTGTCTAGCTAACGCAGCCGCTACGCAATTGCGTGGAATGTCGCTGTGTCCCAGTACCCAGATTAGCCTGACGTCAAAATACTCTGCCATCACCCTAAGTGATGAGTGACACGTAGCAAACATGGCTTCCAGGGATTTTATGGCAGCCTGGCTGTCTGTGTAGATACATATTCTCCGGAGGCTTGTGACACTACTTTTCAGTAGTTCAGCAACCTCCATTATGGCGGTAATTTCCGCCTGAAATACACTACAGAAATACACTCAGTGATCAGGCAGCTTGAAGGAGATATTTATATTCAGGTCCGGCGAATGGACCCCATAGCCTACTTGCTCGTCCAACTTTGATCCATCCGTGAAAAATCTGATACTACTGGTATCCCCTTCCAGTGGCTTTTCCCAGGTATTCCTGTTCGGAATAGAAGTCCTTAGATTTGTCCCTGGTAGATGGTAGGGGATACAGTAGTCCGTTTTTAGGGGAATAAAGTTGACCCGGTGTAGTAATTCAGCGTGTTCGGAATGCCCCGATTCTCACCACCAGGGATGTAGCGACTGCCGATTCGGCCATGATATCAGGAGTACAGGTGTTCAGGATATCACTAAGTGCAGTGCCTGATGTTGTGCCCATTGCCCCACTAACGCTAATCAGTGCTGATCTTTGAATTTTTATCAAGGAATTCAGAATATATTTTTTTTGGAGGGACCTCCATCAAACTACGGTTCCATAGAGAAGTATTGGTCTGACTATTGCTGTAAAAATCCACGTGGTGATCTTAGGAGACACTCCCCAGCGTTTTCCTATCGCCCCTTTACAGCAGTAAAGAGCAACAGACGCCATTTTCACCCTCTCCTCCACATTCGGTTTCCAAGACAGTTTTCTGTCGATAATTATTCCCAGATACTTGACCTTTTCCGTCAACTGTAATGGCACCCCATTAACTGACGGCAGTTTAAATGCGGATATTTTATATTTCCGAGAGACCAAGATAAGCTCGGTTTTAAGTGGGTTAAGTGATAGTCCGTTGTTAGCGGTCTAGTTCGAAATCAGACTAAGTAGGCTGGTTGTACGAATGCTAAGTAAATTGAGGTTTCTACCCGTACAGATGATTGCAATATCATCGGAATAGGCAAAGACCTGACATTCAGCTCTGTCCAATTCAAGAAGCAGTTCATTGACAGAATTTAAACATGATAGTGGAGACAGACTCCCCCTGCGGTGTCCCCTGTTAACGTTCCTAGCAATTGTAACACCACCCCATTTAGCTTGGACGGATCTATCCACCAGAAGCTTCCCAATTCGGCGTGTCACTAGACGACTTAAATATCTCTCAAATATCTCATAACTATTTCGATATAGCACTTATGGCCAGTTTCGCAGTTGAAAATATTCCATGTAAATGTACTTCATTTAATGCCCGATGTTTGTCATTTTAATGTCATTTAATATGACAAATTTCTGTGAGCTTTTATACTAAGCTTTTAAATGACGAGTGTGGAACTCGACCTTAGAGTTTATTCTATCGATAATCGCTAACTGTCGATAACCGGTAGACGTTCGTCGGTTAGATGTTTATCGTAACGAAAACCGTGAACAGCTGATAATATTTTGCTGTTGTGATAATATTTGGCATGAAGAACAGAGCCATGAACAATAGAGCTTTAGGAATTCATTCGATGGAAGAAAAGTTTTAAAAAAGTCAGTTTCCTGTAAATATTTTAATTTTCGTTGTTTTCTGACATATTTTAAATTTGTTTTATACTTCCGCATAAACTATAATAAACAGAACAGCTGAGTATGCTACAGTGTTGCAATTTTTTCGTAATAATGAACACACTTCTCTGTAGTGCTGCCCTACATACACATTTACCAGCGACTCAATTTTACCGGAAAAGCCCGGTATTCAGTTTTTATGAAATGTTCGTTGCCACAAGAACAAAATTTCGCTCACTTTTCATTTTCTTGGTACTCAGCTCTTCGCGAAAATTTCTTAGGAAAAATCCATAACAGGGTTGTTACGCCAAAGTTATTTCGTACGAAAGCAATTGTTTGATTATTGTTTGGGACGGGAATTTTCGCATTTCGATTATTTTACCGCACAAAAGTAACACCACAGGCGTTAAAACTAAAATGGAGTACGATGAGGAATTATTAATGAAATATTTGTCAGGTAGATCAGAGATACGTGGTAACTCTCTGCAACAACAATTTCCGGTTAGATATAAATGAGAAACTTTCTTACGAGAATTTCGCAAGACCTGAATACGCGTCTTCAATGAGAAAACCAAAATATGTAACTGGCACTTAACTTTAACCGGCTCTTTATTTGGACATTGAAATAATGGCCCGTAGTCTTTTACACCGACTACTGTACTAATGTAGATGACCATATTAATGCAATTTATGGAATTCTGTATAATATTTTCAAAGTAAAATCAAAAAAAAAACCAACTCGTAAAAAACATAGTTTTTGACTATAAATTCTTTATACAGAGTGATTCAGGAAGTTCCGGACAAATTTCTCCAGCGTATTCCTTGGCTCATTTCATGAAGAAAAGTCCACTAGGGCCATGTCCGAAAATGCAAGGGTGCGAAATGGCAGCGGGTTCAAAATTTTCGGATTGGTGGTCGGAGGGTAGTATGGTAAAGTTGCTAACTTCTGAGCCAGTGGTCGGATTTTTTTGTTTTTGGGCTTGCTGGAAAGGTCTTTCGTTAAATTGCCGAGATACAGAGCTTTCGGAAAAAAATGGAAAAACAATTTACATAACCTCGATTTGCTCAACCACATGGCAGGTAACTTATGTTTAGCCATACCTATTACCTCTTACCTTTCCAAAATGACCTAAACGAAGACCAGTGATCTTACCGTTCCAAAGTTATGACCATTTTACTGAAATGCAAAAATGTTTGTTTTTGTTTTTGGAAGCGAAATAACAGCACACATTTATTAGTTTTTGTAAATTAACACGTTTAAGATTTTATTTTACTGAAATTTTTGGCTGAAGAATTAAACACATTAGGAAAACTAAACATTTGATGTTAAAGGAAGTTTTCAATGTGGTTCCCATTTTCTACTAAACGCAATTGCAGCCGTTTGCAAACCACATCTGCCACGTTTAGTTCACTCATCTTTTCACGAACTTTCACCGCAGCATCGTCAATGCGTGCTGCTCACGATTGTGGATCTGCACGGAATACACAATCTTTCATGTAGGCCCACAAAAAGAAATCAAGTGGTGTGAGATCTGGAGATCGTGGCGGCCAGGCGATTGGTCCAGCTCGTCCAATCCAACGTCGAGGGAAATTGGTGTTAAGCCAACCCCGCACAATAAGCCCGTAATGCGCTGGAGCACCATCTTGTCGGTAGAAAACATGATTTCGTACCGCAAGAGGTACTTCCTCTAGGATTCCTGGCATGACTCCTTGCAAAAAAGCTAAATAATTTTGCGAATTTAACCTGGGCGGAAGTACTTGTGGCCCAATCAAGGTGTAGTCGATAATGCCAGCCCAAACGTTGACGGCAAATCGGTGTTGAAATGCTGTTTCTTTCTTGTTGTGGAGATTGTCATGGGCCCATTCGTGCAAATTATGGAAATTAGTTATGCCGTCTCTCGTGAATTGTGCTTCGTCGGTCCACACAATCGAACGTAAAAACATAAATGCGTGTACATCACGTTGTAACATCTCACGGTAAAAGTTGACGCGTAGTGGCAAAACGGCTGCCAAGAGTTCTTGAACTGGTGTGAAATGGAATAGATGTGTTTTTTCTTTGTGAAGGACGCGCCATACTTTTCATTGTGCCACACCAACTTGGACCACGATTCGTCTTGTGCTTGTCATTGGGTTCTCGTCTATAGCATCCAAAATTAACTCTTCAACTGCAACGTCGTGTTGTTCATTTCCGGGACGCTCCATTTGTGTAAACAACGTACCTTCACGAAATCGGCGGTGCGTCTCACTGAATGTTGTTCGGTTTGGTGGTCGTCGATTAGGAACACGTAATGCATATTCACGCGCAGCAGCTCTTGCATTACCATCGCAGAATCCAATCATGTAATGAATGTCTGCTAATTCTTCGTTTGAATAAGTTGCCATTTTTACTAATTCAAAAAACTGTTTTTTTAAATTTTTTTCCGAAATCTCTGTATCTCGGCGATTTGACTTTTTTCTATTTAATTTTTATTGATTCTGAAAGACCTTTCACAAGCCCAAAAACAAAAAAATCCGACCACTGGCTCAGAAGTTAGCAACTACCCTCCGACCACCAATCCGAAAATTTTTAACCCGCTGCTATTTCGCACCCTTGAATTTTCGGACAAGGTTCTAGTGGACTTTTCTTCATGAAATGAGCCAAGGAATACGCTGGAGAAATTTGTCCGGAACTTCCTGAATCACCCTGTATATGACCACGCCCCTTTGTCCAATCCCGCCAATATTTTGATAGTTAATTTTTAACGTGGTCATTAGTTTGTCTGCGAAGTTTCAGCTAGATTGGATCACGGGAAACGGGTTACAAAATCAATTTTTTCGGTGTGCATGCATACATGCATACAAACAGGTGAAGTCAATATAAAGAATTAAAAAAAAACCAACCCGTACAAAACGTAGTTTTTGACTATAAATTCGTTATATATGACCACGACACTTTGTCCAATCCCGCCCATATTTGTAGCAGATCTTAGAATATGTACACCTAACCAACATACCCAATTTTGTTCAAATACCGTTAACAGGAGCAGAAATAATGGATTTTTAATTTGTGATTTGTGTGGGAGGTACCACCCCTCTTTGCCAATCCAATTAGGTGTAACCGAATTTAGAGGTTGTCACAAACCCACTAGAGGACGTCACAGCTAAATTAGAGGTTGCCACAGGCGAATTTAGATGGTGGCGCAACTGGTTTTTATTGTTTTTTCTATTAATTTGATGATCATTTTTTTTCATGTAAGAAATAAAAACAACAAATAATGCACTTTACATGGTGTTATCTTTAAGGCAACAAGTTCATGCAACTTCCGATTGGTTTTGAAGTGCCGGGAATCATGGGTCAACTAAAAAATTCTAAAATGTTAGGTCTTAAACCTTTCGATATACCGATGATGGCAGCACGTCTCAAACGACCCACTTTAAAAAACTTCAGAACTGTTGATATCACCTTGTACCGCATTCTTATAAATGTGGGCATTTTCAGCAAAATAGTACGATTTAACCTAAAAACCATAAGTATTTCGACTTACTTTTTTTAATAACAGCAAAAATGACCGCAAACTACGACCGCGGCAGCAACAATTGTAGATTTTTTAAATTTTTTAATATAATATTTGGTTTTTGAACTGTAAACTTCAAGTTCAAGGGACATAAATATTGTTACTAAATTGAATATACCCATTAGAATAGTACAATTGAATACACCCTTTTAGTTAACCTCTATAGCGTTAGTCAGTTACGGGAATTCGAAATTATGTTAACTTTCACCATGGAGTGGTCAGATAAGGAAAACCGTATCGCAGTTATAGCATTTTTTAAGTGTGGAAAGAAAAAAAAAACGAGATTTTCAAAACGCTCCGCCCGCTCGGCATTAGCCGCATGTTCGTCTACAGGTGCTGGAGATATAAAAGACTACACCGGTCGGGCCGCCTACGTACCGTTCGGACACAGCAAGTGATCAAAGCCGTCAAAGCAAGAATTCAACGAAAATTCAGAAATCATGGCCCGTGAGATGAAAATCACGCAAAAGTCCATGAGTCGAACTAATAAAAAAGACTTGGGACTTGAAGCTTTCAAACGGCGAACAGAACATTTGTTGACTGCAACTTTAAAGAAAATAGGATAGAAAAATCCAAACGTCTTTTGGAGAAGTACGCCGATAAAAAGGGAAAAATAGAAAAATCTATTTTACGGATGAACAAATTTTTACCGTACAGGAAAAATGTAACAAAAAAAAATAATAGGGTTTATGCACGATCATCTAAAGAAGCATCTGAGCTCATCCCATGGGTCGGAACGGGCCATCATCCAGCTGCAGTCATGGTTTGGCGGGGTGTCTCTTATGATGGGGTAACTGGCTAGCATTTCCGTGAACAAGGGGTCAAAACATCGGCCAAAATTTACCAAGAAACCGTTTTGGAAGTAGTTGTGAAGCCGCTTCACAATTCCTTGTTCCAAAACCAACCGTGGACTTCCCAGCAAGATACAGCACCAGCTCATAAGGCTAAAGGGACACAAACCTGGCTTCGAAACAATAAAAAATGGTGTCCCATAACATCCCATGAAGGGATTGAGGAGAGCTTCTCACAATCAGTGAGATGTGCGCTTTCTAGTTTTAACACTCACTGATTGGGACCTACAGTTTCACACCGGTTCCGAACGGTATTTTGAGAGCTTTTTCATGGCTAAGTACTCGATAGTGTCGCCATCACTAAGCGAGGTGACCGTTGTCGAAAGAAGTGTACGGTGGTCTGACTAGGGATTGAACCCACGTTCTCATGTACAAGAGCCGCGCACAATTACCATTGCACCACCGACGGCCACGCTTCGAAATAATATGACAGCTTTTATTTGCTCAACTGAATGGCCCTCTGGCAGCCCGGATCTGAACCCTGTGGAACATAAATTGTGGGCCGTTTTAGAGGACATGGTCTACCACAAAACATACCCTAACATTGATTCTCTTAAGATAGTTCTGGTTCGTGCTGTAGCCAATTTTACAATGGATGAGGTGCGTGCAGCAATTGATGATTGGTCAATGCGAGAAAGAAAAAACTCGTTCCTCCCAAATGGAATCTCAGATAACTGAAGTTCGTTTGGGGACTGTAATTGGGAGAAACGAACTTCTGTTAAGCCATACATGTCATTTCGTTTGGGAGAACCGAAAAATGCGTGCAGCAAACGAGTTAAGAAAAACATAAGCTAACAAAAAAGTTTGCGAGAAACGAAAAATGGTTCCGCCAACTATTCCTTCGGTTACAGCAACCGAGTTGTAGTTGATCCTAATTAAAAAAACGTTTGCGAGAACTGCAAAACGTTTGCAGAAACGAGTTATCAAAAATTAAAGCTGAAAAACGTTTGTGATAAACGAAAAACAGTTCCACCAACTGTTCTTTCGGTTACAGCAACCGAGTTGTAGTTGTAGTTACTCTACTCAGTACAACATTACTTGTACATTAAAATTTATATTTATGGTTTCCATAAGCTCATTTTGTGCAAATTTCTAACTTTTAGGATTTTGGTTTTACCCATAAAGTTTGTTTTAAAAAAAGTTGGAATTTTTGTCTATCTTTTCAGTGTCTACTAACACGTCCGTCTCTCCTTGCATTCAAATAACAACTAAAAGCGCAGCAAACTTCAACGCGTCAGTTGTCCATCCAAGTTATATTGACAAGGCAAAAGCCTTTTATGTGTATGCGTGAGTGTGTATGTCAAACGAGTGGATTGTGTATACAGTCGACAGAATTAGAGAATGAGAGAAATTTACGTTCTTCTTAATCTGTGCTCTCATTAAAAAAATGGCTAATTTCAGTTATCGCAAACGGTTTATAACTTGCGACAAATGTAATTTTGTACGCGTTTAATGCAAACGAGATCTCGTTTGCAACAACATGATACACATTTGCGATATATGACTTTATTTGGGAGAACTACATAAACGGTTGCGATTAATAAATTAATACAAATCAAGCAAAGTATTGTTGTGGCAACTGAGCAATAAACGTTTTTTTTTCTTTGTGTGCAAGGGCGGACATTTTGAATGAAACTTGGCTTTTTGTATATAATACATATCAATAAATATACATATATAAAAAAATTTGCTCCAAAAACGTTCATTAGTTTTTGTTTTATTGCCCAAAATATAAGTAACAGTATTTATGTCCCTACTAAGTATATTGTGGTGTAACCGGATTGAAAATTAAGTCTGTTGTACAAGCAGAATTTATGAGTAATTCTGTTACAGCGGCCAAATTTGGGACTTAAGACCAAAACTTAAGACCAAATACCGAATTTGGTATCCATTATGATTCTTGCATGTGAATTATTTCTAAATTCGGGTATTATAATCAAAATTATAGAAGATTTAATCGACCGAATCAATCGAATTTCAGTTGTGAGGTCCCATTTCAGTCATCACAACCTCAATTCGGTTGTGGCAACCGCAATTTACGGTTGCTACAACCTTATTTGAAACAATTACTTCTTGAGAGTATTTTCAATATTTCGGATTTTTGTATTGAATGGAAACTGGCTCTAGATTTACCCTTGTTGTGATTCTATTTTTCAAATCATTTTTAAGTTTTGAGATTCTATTTCTGTAGTAGTATGTAGTGTTGTGACACTCCTAGGGAATTTATTTTATTTTATTATTGCTGCCACTCCTTCAGCCAAAATTATAGCAGCTTAAATGCCTTCTCAGCCTCTAATAATATAACATTAAAATTTAAATCAGCTTTTGTCATTACTCGTAGCTGATAATATAAACTATACATATTGTTTTGTGGTATTTATTAATATTTTTTTTCTTCCAACACACTATCTCATATCTACAGACATTTAATAATATTATTCGAATGATGTGGAAAAGTAATTACATGTATTAAACAGTAGTATGTGATTTCTAAATAGTTGTATAGGATTTATAAGTGGTACTCCATTACTAGGCCTGATACTAAGGTATTAAATATAATAATACACTATTACATGAATTAATTTATGGATTTTAACGTTCTGTGCAATTTATTTAATAACAGTTTTAACTCGAAATCTGAGGATAATGGTAAGGTTTATTTATTGGTTGGTACATCGTGAATCGTAAATTAGGCGAATTTTGCTTATACGACCTGGTCTATGGAAATGTACGTATGGTCGGACAAATGGGTTTTTGTTTTTTGAAAGAATGTTATTGAAAATTTAACGCTCTTTTTAATGAAACAAACTGCAGATTCCCAACTGCATTTATTTTGCTTCAAATTACACTTGAATAAAAAAAACCGCATTATAATTTTTTTGGTGCCCAAAAATTATCTTTGTGGGGAATTTCACTCGAATGAAGTGTGAAAATATTTCATGTAAAAGCAACTGTACATATAGGAAATTTGACGAGCGGTGGAGAGCTAAGAGCAACAAGAAAAAGCAAGAGGTGGAAGCGGAAACACGAATGCAAAGCTCGAACGCGACTCGTAATCTTTAACAGCTCTTTTCTCAAAAAGTTGTTTTCTGGCCATAGGTACCTTTCCGTTGACCAGATCACATACAAACAAGTTTAATGCATTTTGAAGTACCTCAGATCAAGTCATATGTGAATGAAAAAGCCCACTGGTGTGGCGTTTTTACTTATTGACAAAATATATTTTTAATGTAACGGATTCGATGGGTGGTATTGGGTTTGGTGGGGTTAGGTAGAAGTGGATGTCACTGTCGACACACTCTGTCGCATGGTGACATTTTGCGATACTACGTGATCGTCATGTTACATCCGCATGATTGAACCTGAAAATTAACCTGCCATTGTTAAGTGACATTCAAGCAATTTAACTCATTTAGCTTAACTCCCAGGAGGATAGAAGATGCTCGACCCGCTCGTCCTCTTCGTAAACCCCACACCTCCTGTAATATTCAAGACGTGATGTACCTTGTGTACCTGTTGTACTCGTAATGCACGCGCAATCTACGCTTGTGTACCAATCACACAGTACCCACGATATTAAGAACATATATCAAACGATGTGTAAAACTAGAAAGCGCACATCCCACTGCTTGTGAGAAGCTCTCCCCAATCCCTTCATGGGATGTCAAGGGACACAATTCCATATCAAACGATGAACCTAAATTGTGTGCATCCAAACCATTCGTGGTTAGCCTACCTGAGTGCTTCAGTCTTTCAACTGATCTTGCATGGTGAAAAAAACATACGCAATTGTCAAGATTTTGCGAAAAACCGTATGACGTCCCTAGTCTCACCAGCGCACACAATCTATCGTGTCCTGAAATGTCTCTGTGCCCCGAGAAGCTACCTGCTACAAAATCTATATTTTTTGTTGTTTTGGATACAAATACAATACACTTATGTCCCAACACATTATGGTTGCTATTGAATATTACATGTTGGAGATACAATGATTACAATTTTATAATATATGTGTTTACGACCGAAATATAGCTTGCTTTGGAATACAAATACAGCTGTGCACCGCTGCATTGTTTATGCTCTGCCAATAGCGACAGAATAAAAGAGGGACAAAGAGAGATTCTTCATTGCCTGAGTTGTCATGTTGTTATAAGTGTGTAATTTGTATTTCTGCATTATTCCTTCAGTCAGTGATTCAAAAATAATCATGAATAATTGTGCAAATTGCTGAGAACGGGGTTTCGACCTCTGCTCTGACCTACTTACATTTCATTCGACGAAGCGGATAAGTGACGGCGACACTATTGAGTAATTACCTATAAAAAGTATCTCGAAAATTCTAAACCGGAATAAATAAATAAATAAATCGGAATAAATCTGTGGGTTGAATGAAGCTCACAAGTTGTGGGAAGCTCTCCAAAGTGACTTCATGCGATATAATGGAAACTTTTGGTTTTTGTATAAAACTCCTTCTAATCGTCCTCCTACTTTTGTTTGTATGAAACTCCTACTAATCTAAATAACAACCATATATGGACATAGTTTAACAATTTGAGTTGTATATATGCCCAAATCCCACAAAGAAAAAATTAACCTATTCAAAATCTATTTTTTTCATATATACATATATATTTTTTTTAAATGTCAATTCATTTAAAAAATTATTTTCGAAATTTAAAAACCATCAATTACATTTAAAATTTAAAGTACACAATGTACATCAGTGTGAATTTAATAATCAGCGACTGAAATTTAAAACATATCAATTGAAATTTAAAAGATATCAGATAAAATTAAAAAAATAGCAATCAGAATTTCAAATGATGTGTTGTAAATTCACTTGTTATCTTTTCAATTCCCATTGATGTCTTTTTTGTATCTAATGAAATTCGACATTTTTTGAAATTCTACCTATCGATGACTCTTAAATGTCAATTGACGTCTTTTAAATTTCAACTGATGTTCTTTCAATTTCTACCCAATTAATGCATTTTAAATTTTTAATTGCTGTGTTTTAAATTCACTTGTTGCCTTTCTATTTCCATAAATATCTTCTTAATTTCAATTGTTTGTGATACTCGTACAAATACAACTGTGTTCATAATTTACAATTGATCCTTTTTTGAAATTCTAGCGATCGATGTCTTTTATATGTTAATTGCCGTTTTTTAAATTTTAACTGATATTCTTTATATTATTATTTAATATAAAAACTTTCCTGAAGAAGATTTCCAAAGGAAATCGAAATATCGAAAAAAAAAAAAACAAAAAGTTTTAAGAGATCTAAAGGGACCTTTGAAAGTACTACGAGTATAAGTAGAGTGCTCAAAACCGAAACCGAAAAATCGTGGAAACCGGTTAACCGGGTTTCGTGCAATTTACCGTGTGCCGGCTTTTTAAAAAACCTAATTTTCGAAAAAACCGAAAACCGGTTATTAAATGTCGGTTAACCAATTTATACGCAATTTGTGTTGAGAGTTCTTACAAACTTTTAATAATTAAAAAAAAAATATAATTTTCATACAATAACAATTTTTTTTGAATTAAGAACTGAATTGAATTTAATTGAGTTGAATTGTATTGAATTGAATTGAATTGAATTGAATTGCCTTGAACTGAATTGAATTGATTTGAACTGAATTGAATTGAATTGATTTGATTTGAATTGAATTGAATTGAATTGAACTGAATTGAATTGAATTGTATTGAATTGAATTGAATTGAATTGATTTGAATTGAATTGAATTGAATTGAACTGAATTGAATTGAATTGAATTGAATTGAATTGAATTGTATTGAACTGAATTGAATTGATTTGAATTGAATTGAATTGAATTGAATTGTATTGAACTGAATTGAATTGCCTTGAATTGAATTGAATTGAATTGAATTGAATTGCCTTGAATTGAATTGTATTGAATTGTATTGAATTGTATTGAAGTGTATTGAATTGTATTGAATTGAATTGTATTGAATTGAATTGAATTGAATTGAATTGAATTGAATTGAATTGAATTGAATAGAATTGAATTGAACTGAATTGAATTGAATTGAATTGAATTGAATAGAATTGAATTGAATTGAATTGAATTGAATTGAATTTAATTGTATTGAACTGAATTGAATTGATTTGAATCGAATTGAATTGAATTGAATTGCCTTGAATTGAATTGAATTGTATTGAATTGTATTGAATTGTATTGAATTGTATTGAATTTTATTGTATTGAATTGTATTGAATTGTATTGAATTGTATTGAATTGTATTGAACTGTATTGAATTGTATTGAATTGTATTGAATTGTATTGAATTGAATTGAATTGAATTGAATTGAATTAAATTGAATTGAATTGAATTGAGCTGAATTGAATTGAATTGTATTGAACTGAATTGAATTGAATTGAATTGAATTGCCTTGAATTGAATTGAATTGAATTGAGTTGAATTGTATTGAATTGAATTGAATTGAATTGAATTGAATTGAATTGAATTAAATTGAATTGAATTGAACTGAACTGAATTAAATTGAATTGAATTAAATTGAATTGAATTGAATTGAACTGAACTGAACTGAATTGAATTAAATTGAGTTGAATTGAATTAACTGGTATGAACTTTAACGGAAAATTTAAAAATATTAAAATCTGACAAATACTGCAATATTTTCAGAATAATAATGACTCTTTTTACGGGCAAACAAACCAAGACAAGAAAATGTTATTTTGTGTTAATTTTTTTATTAATTATTTCTAATTTAATTATTTCTAAAAATTTCCACATATTTTTTTGCCTAAAAAAAATTGAATGGTTTTCCGTTACATCTCATGAAGGGATTAGGGAGAGCTTCTCACAAACCAGTGAGCTGTGCGCGTTCTAGTTTTACATTCACTGCTGGGGATCTAAAATTATTTACACCGGTTCCGAAAGGTATTTTAAGAAGCTTTTTCATGGCTAAGTACTTAATAGTGTCGCCGTCACTAAGCGAGGTGACCGCCGTCGAAAGAAATTTAAGTTGGTCAGAGCAGGGATCGCACCCTCGGTCTCATGTACAAGAGCCGCGCACAGTAACATTCCACCACCGACGGCGACGGAAACGAAAAAACCGAGAAATAACCGTAATTAGAACCGAAAATTAACCGGTTTTGTGATTTTTCGAATAACCCGAAAACCGGTTATTAGAAAATGCCAGTTTTTTGAACACTCTAACTGCGAGGCAATACCAATCGAAGCCACAAACCTCTACATATAAAATACTTTAAAAATAGAATTGCCAGCAGCCAAACAAATTCAAAATAGTTAAAAGCATTCCCATATTTCCAAAATCTGCATTATTTTCCATTTGCATTAGATAAAGTAATGCAAATTAAAATTGAGTGCAAATTAAAAGAAACCCATTTATGAAAAATATAGACAAAATAGAAAAATATATTTCTTTGGAAATATTAATACAAAACACACTTTATTGAGAGACCTCTAAACATTATTTAATTTTGCTGACATTTTGCACATAAGTTCCTTGGAATAGTAAATCAATGACCGTAATTCAAACTTGTGGAATAAAAATCGCGCAAAGTTTATAAATCCCATTCGAGTTTAAGCCACCCTGCTGGGCAGTCTAATAAACTGTTTGTGACACCTGGAACTTTCATTATTTGCCATACTGGTTATAATTTTCAGATTGAATGTACTAAAAATCCACTGGTGTACGATAACTTCTGTTGGTCTTTGCCGACATAATTCAAGTATCATTCTAGCTTTGTGCTTATCTCCATATTTAGTAACAACCACTGCACGCATCTAGCTAAAGATTACAGAGATACTGACATAAATTCGACACCGATGGACCCACTTCGGTTGCCACGTATTGTTACCCTGTCCTACAATATTACATTTTTTGCTTGTAATTAATTGCTATTCATTTGGTTTTCATTTATGTTATTGAGTTAATCTTTTGAAATCTCTTTATCATTTTAACAACAGCAATTGGAAATAATGCAGCCAATACGATTGTTTTCTCGCATGACCTTTTTATTATTGGCGTATTTGTGTAACACGATTACTATATCATTTTCAATTTGCGATTGGGGTGGATTAATTATCATTTATTAAAGTCATGCAATTGTTGTATCGTATGTGGTTTTATAAAATACTACAGCTACTGGATTTACAATTTAATGCGTGTTCTTCAAGTGCATAATAATTACTCAATTGGTAATGATATGAAATCAAATACGAAAACAAATTTATAGATATTGCATTTAGATTTAAATTATCAAATCAGACCTTATATTATTTAAAAATATACGAAATAAATTTCCGTAAAATAATATAGGGAATCAATTTGAATTTGATGTTTATAATTAGCAATCAATTGGTATAGAACTTCATGCCAATTAACAACTGTATTTTTATTTTATATAAATGATTAAAAATCCTCATTGTAGAATTTTTCTTATTATATCAAGTAGATGTTTTTCTTGCAGATAAGACGTAACCAAAATGAAAATGTCTAACAAGGAAAAGGAGCTCTTAATGGAGCACAACAATTATACTTCTAAGAAACTTTGTACCTATGTATATGGAATGCCTTCCTTAAAGGACCTAGCAAATTTGTCATTTTAATTAAAATAAAATATATCATGTAAAGTTTGTTTGTTTGTTTATTTGTGTAATATAATTTTAATTAAAAATTTTTACAAGTGTTTTGTTACTTGACCAGGACTAAATTTGCATTACAACATTTTCCCACTTCATTTCAGATAAATACAGTCATGGCGAAGTATTGCTGATGTGTGCTGTGTGCTAAAGCCCTAGCTCGTGCAATACCTGTTTGTTGGAAATTTAAGAAAAATTGAAATCGAAAAGATTTAAAAAATGTATTACGTTTGTCTTAGTCCACTCTTGGCCAGGAGGTGCTAAGAAGTTGCAAATGTACTAGTATTTTGTTTAAATATTGTGTAGACGTATTGATCTAGATAGAGATGGACAATATGTAAACAGAAAGGATTTCAATTCATACACTCCGGTTCACTTATTTAAAGGCACTAAAAGTTCCATATTCAGCAGATTGTATCTTTTGCAATTTGTAACTGATTGCAGAATTTTAAAATCAAAATGGAAGCTAAACACCTTGAGATATTAAAAAAAATCATGACAATAGTGGTTTCTTAACTAAAGAACTTGTTTTAAGCATTTTATAAAAAAAGTCAAAAAATGTGCTATTTTTTTTTGGTTCACATGAATAAAGGCACTTTATTATTTTTGTATTATTTTTAAAGTAAGCGATGATTTTTTGTAGGGAGCGTTTGTTTATTACAATTTATTACATCTTAATCATTTTACGAGTCAAAATGGCAAAACAAAAAATTTTAAATCTATCGGAAAAAACTAAAATCGATGTTCACCCTTCTGAAGGACATTCTAACCGCGCAATAGCTAAAAAAATGGGACGGAGCCCAACTGTTGTCGACACTTACATCAAGGACCCCGAGGACTATATAAAAAATGTTAAAGGAAGGGTTTCACTGTCTTTATCTACGTATGAGAAAAGAAAAATCATCACAATTGCTTCTAATTCTGACTTATCCTTGTCAAAAATAAGAGCCCAAGCTGGAGTAGAAGCGAGCAAGTCATCAGTACGTAGAGTAATTAAGAGCTGTGAGTATTTGAAATACCTGAAATTACAAAAAAGCCGCCACTTGATGCTCCTCGTAAGGAAAAGCGGCCTCAATTCGCAAGAGACTACATGGTATGGCATGTGCAGCCAAAAGGTGATGTAAATGACTGGAGAACCGTTGTATTTACGGATGAGAAGAAGTTTAATTTGGATGGCTGCAACTATTATTTCCATGATCTGCGCAAAGAAAAGCGTTCTTTGAACCGACATCACAGCCGAGAGGGCGGCGTTATGGTGTAGGGTGCTATTACGTACTATGGCACCATCGATCTTGAATTTAAAAGTGTAAAAATGACTGGTGCAAGCTATAGAACGTTATTGGAATCGGTTTCTCCGAAGTTCAGTGAACTATTTTGTCCCATATCTTGGATATTGCAACAGGATAATGGCCCTATACACAACGTACTCTGGTAAATATCTCCGGTCTTAGAAGGGTTAATGCGAAGTATTATACCTTAAAACAGAGCCTGAAGTGTTGCCTACAAACTGAGTTTAGGTAGAAAATAGGTTTACTAGGGCTGTTTTTTGAGAAAATCAGATTGTTAGCAAAAAACTGAGGTTAAAAAATCGTATTTTTTAAATTTGTCCCCAATGGGTTAATAAACTGTAATATATTTATATGCAGATTTAAAGAGTTTTTAATAGTCTTTGTAATGATATTCACCGGAACCAGATCTGACCATAAATGTGTGAGATATGGCCAATTATATACTCAAGATTTAAGGGCCCATATCTCAAGAAGTTGGACCGAGCGCAAACATTTGTTTTTTCTATTTTAATAAGCTTTTTAAGCCCTTTTAGGCCAAAAAAAAATTGGCCTATGGCCGGTAAAATTTGTTTAAATAGCGCAGACTTAGCTATATCCATATATACCGATTTCTCAAAAACTGGAGCCAATCTGACACTTCCAAATGTACTTTCGCACTCAGGGGACTCCCCCGTAATAGTTCGAAAGGATTCATCAAAGTTCATTTTTTTTCGGGTCAAAAACTATCACAGTGATATAGAACAAGGTTATCGCTAACCTGGCCGCGATAAACGTCGGTGTAAATGCGTTATAAGATTGTACTTTTTAAATTTAGTGTAATTTTTTTTATGCAAGTGGCAACTCTGAAATTTGGCAGCTGTCACATATGTTTGTTCCGATTATTGCAAATAGAGCGTTTTAAGGAAGTTCAAAGCGTTATAATTGTGAAAACTTATTACAAAAATTTGGAAATTTATGCTGAGACCGCTCGCAAACTTCGAAGAATTTTCAGTCGAGAAAGTGCACCTAATAGAGTCAACCATTCGAAGAGTGTTCAACAAATTTGTAGAAACTGGAAAACATTATGACTCCTGTGCGTCAACGTACCGGTCGGCCTCTTGAAAACATTGCTAAACGAGTGTCGCCGAAAATCCGAAAACATCAATTCGGCATCGTTCTCAACAACTTCAAATTTCACGAAGCACTACTCAACGAATTTTGACACAAGGCCTCCACCTTCAAGCGGATAAAATTTAGCTTAGTCAGGAGCGCAAACCAGCAGACCATGGAAAGCGTTGGCAATTCGTTCAATGGGTAGGGGAGCAAAGTGAGGTCAATGCCATTTTTTCAAAAAAAATAAAAAAATCATCTTCTTCAATGAATCCTATTTCCATCTGAATAGCTTCGTGAATACACCAAATTGTCGAATTTGGGGCTCAGAAAATCCTCGTGAAATCCATGAAGAAGCAAATGCACGAGCAACTGTCTGATGCGAATTTTGGACAGGCGTCGTGATTGGGTCTTACTTTTTTGAAGGTGATGCCGTTTAAGGGATGTTTTATTCCATACTCAATCGGAACACGTATTCTTTATAATCCAAAAAAAAAAGTCACAACTATCTCAAAAAAGTAAATATTTTGATTTTAAAATGACAAGGTACATTCTTACTGTGACACCCTGTAGTTAAAAATTTGTGAATTATTATATTTGATATGGTGGTTGTAGGCTGGGGGGACATAGGTTTGACCATGGAGTGAAAAGTTTCTGATAGCCTCTCATTTCGCACAGGCTAGAAATGGTTTATTAGTAGGACAGTCCAAGCAACTCACTACTTCCGGTCTTAGACTAAGTATGTCCACGACAGTGTCTATATCGACAATGTCTTAAATGGAAATCTAGTTAGAGCGAAACGAATGAGCAGCCTGATTGGTTATGAAAACACTGATGCATCTCAGGTTAAGCAAGTGACCCTGTCACTGAAGCTCTTTGAACTAGTGTACATATGTACACTAGTCTTGAAGACGGATGAGCCAACACTACTGAGCAACGACGGATTACAACTAAAGACAGAAACATGCAATTTCGACACACTGTATTCTGGCCAGTGTCTGATCCATACTGGGCGACTGAAATATAATTATCTTAACGAACCACCGTTGCCTGGGTTTGTCTCCCGCCACCGTTATATTGGCAGTGAAAATAGAACAATAATCGCAGTAACTATCTGTTGACGACCCTCGCAGACGTTATAAGGACCACGATTAAGGATATGTACCTCGAAGATAAGTAGACTATACAGGACGTGTGTCGCTTTCTAACTGGCGGATGTTCTCGCAAAATATAAAGCTGACATCATAGCTATCCAGGAAATGCGATGGACAGGATTTTGGTTGCACGAGAAAAGAAAACTGCGATGTTTACTACAGCTGTCATGAGCGAAATCATGAAGTCGGTGAGGATTTATAGTCGGCAAGAGACTGCGAATTCTAGTCTCAAGTTTCAAACCAATAAGGGAACGCATGCCTAGCCACAATTCGCAACAAGGCGAAATATTTCAACATCTCAATAATTTGTGTGCGCGCACCGACTGAGGATAAAGACGAAGAACGCTGCCCTGATCACGATATTAAGTTTATTTTAGACGATTGTAATGCCAAATTGGGAAAGGAAAGTGTCTTTCAACCAACCATCGATAATCACAGTCTAGCACGTGTGATTAGATGTTAATGAGAAAAACTGAAGTACATATGAACAAGAGCATCAAAATGCTGACGACACGGACTTTACTGGGCGAAATCTGCGAAAGGTTACTGCAGAATAGACAAACCACACGACTGGTCGTTACTTGAAAGTTGACCACCGATTTAATTTTGATGTGGTAGATGAATTTATCTACCTTGGATCCGCCCCGAAATAAAATAGCAACGCCAGACTGGTGTTAAATAGGAGAAGTGTGGTTGCATAAATGTAATTTTTGACTATGCCAGCAATTTAAGAACAAACCCCCCTCTCAACGTACAAAATTGCAGTTACACCATACTCCCATTTTATCTATCCTGGCATATGGCTTCGAAACTTGGGTCATATTGCAGACGGGTGAAAATCACCGGGAAGTATTTGACAGACAGACAAAATAATTCGGTTGATGTAGCCCAATTAACCGTAACCAATTTTAGAGGTTCTCACTACTACACTGTCGCACTAGCTGAATCAGGAGTTGTCAGGAGAGTATATAGTTATAGCCGAATTCGAAGTTGTCACTGCCGAATTGGAGATTGCCACAACCGAATTAGAGGTTGTCAAAGTCGAATTGTAGATTGCCACACCCGAATTAGAGGTTCATTTAGCCGAATGAGAAGTTGTTACAACGGAATTAGTATTAGAGGTTGTCACAGCCGAATTGGGGGTTATAAAAACCGAACTAGAGGTTGTCACAGCCGAATTGGAGTTTGCCACACCCGAATTAGAGGTTGTCACAGCCATATTATAGGTTGCCACAGCCGAATTATATGTAGTCACATCCGAATTGGAGGTTGTCAGAGCTGAATTGGAGGTTGTCACTGCCGAATTGGAGGTTGCCACACCTGAATTAGAGGTTGTCATAGCCAAATGAGAGGCTGTTACAACGGTATTAGAGGTTTTCACCACCGAATTAGAGGTTGTCACAGCCGAATTAGAGGTTTGAAAATTGTTGTCTATTGATTTAGTGACAATTTAAATTGTGTCTCAGTAAGATTGAACTTTTTAAATTTAGTGCCTTTTTTTTAAGCAAGTGGCAACTCTGAAATTTGGCAGCTGTCATAGCTGGCAGCCGATTATTAAAAATGGAGCGCTTTACGAAAGAACAGCGTGTTAGAATTGTGAAAACTTATTACAGAAAACTGAAAAGTTATTTTGAGATCGCTCGCAAACTTCGCAGAATTTTTAGTCGAGATAGTGCACCTAATGTATCAACCATTCGAAGAGTGGTCAAAAAATTAAATCATTCGATTTAACTCAGTGCGATTTCTTTCTTTAGTTTTGTGAAGTCTCGGGTTTATACGAATAAACCAGAAATAATTCCTAAACTCAAATCCGAGATCCAACGAGAAATCGGTGAGATACGGCCACATCTCAATGAAAAAGTAAAGTATAATTTCATGAAAAGATTAATAGCCTGTCATCAGAGCCGTGGGGCCCATTTGAAGGACATTTGATTCCATACCTAATCGGAACATGTATTCTTTACAATCCAATAAAAAATCACACCTATCTCGAAAAATACGTGTTTTATTTTAAAATGGAAAAGTGCATTCTTACTGAGACACCCTTTATTTTCCGGCATTCGGTATTCTCGTCTTTAGGGTAACAAATTAGTTTTACATGCCACTTCCGATCGTGGTCATCAGGATCACCGAACCAATTCCGACGAGTTGTGTCTGCTGAGTTAGGCCATAAACCGTTCTATATAAAGGCGATGACAGTACACTTCAAACGACCGACGTTGAAAATCTTCAGAACTGTTGACGTCTGCATGTACTGCATCCTGATACATGTGGACATATTTATTCTGAAAATTAATACGTTTTAACGAAATAATATTGATATCACCACGACAGCAACAATTGCTTTTAGAATTTTAAAGGTCAGTTTTCAAATATGTTGTTGTAACCGAATCGAAAATTGAATTCGAGTGTCCCAACGGAATTCATGAGAAGTTCGGTGACAGCAACCAAATTGACGCACATTTCGGTCGTTGCAACTGAGTTATGGCAAAATTCGGTTATTGCGACTGAATTGATATCAAATTCGATAGTTGTAACCGAATTGATGTCAAATTTGATTGTTGTATCTGAACCGATGGTACATTCGGTTGCTGCAACCGAATTTAGTACCAATTTCGGTTGTTATATCCGAATTAATTCAAAATTCCGTTGTTGTAACCGAAATAACAACCGCTTTTTGACCAATTAGTTCTCTGATTGTAGCACCCATAGAGTAATGATTTATAGAGACGCCAACTATCTCAGTAAATTTATGACATTTGGTGTATTGCAGATGGACGGTTGGATGTTGGAAAGTATTGCTTTAATAATACCAGATAGAGGCAGTGGCACAAACCAACCAACAAGAAAACAACAACGGTATTTCGTTTTGTGCGTTACATTTTTTGTGTATATACACCACAAATATATACAACAATAAAATATATAAAAAAAAGACCTAAATACGATTAAATTTCACAGTTTTCGATCAAAACGACATGAAAATTTTAAGTCAAAAATTTTTATTATCCCAACTGCTTTAAGTCAATTTACGTCAAATAACTCTCTATCGCACCGACCGCACCACTAATAGTGTGAAAGGAAATGTCAGATGCGAACAATGGCAAGTCTATAAGTCATTACTCCATAGTATCGACGTCATTGGAACCACGAGCTGTATAATTTGTATTCCGACATAGACATAGCTAGGCAAATCAGATTAGGCCAATTGCGTTGGCTAGGCCATGTTATCAGAATAGATGATGATGAGCCGGCGCGAAAAATTTGCTATGACGTACTCGATGGAAGCAGGAAAAGAGGACGACCAAGACTCCGCTTGAAAGACCAGATCGAAGATTCCCTCCTTATCCTCGGTGTTACAAACTTTCGAGAAAAGGGGAAGGATAGAACCGATTGGATGATTATGTTCAAATTTGTGTAAAGTTTTTGTTTAATTAATACGTGTGAGACATCTGATCTCAGGAGGTTGTTTAATATTCGTGCCTCACCTGACCATCATGGCCATTGGAATGAGCGATAAGCAACTGGAACCAAATCAAGAGCCAAACTAAGTTCAAATATTAAACTTCGATTTAGAATATGTTACCAATATGGTTTAATAACAAATAATTAAGAACTAGAAAACAAAAAGCATTTATTTAAATCATTACATTTTGAACAGTAGATTTTGGAAAGAATTTTCATGATAAATGTTATCATCCAAACTCTACCCACACTCAATTGTAGTACTTGTAGTCTGCGAACCACTAGGAAATAAACAGGCGTTTATAGAAATGAAGTCGTTAATATAGTGAAGACTGAATGTATGGTTCCATGTGCTGGCAAAAATTGCAGTGGCAGACCTCGAAGAAGACCTGAAAGAAGAAATGCTTAGTGTATGAGGAGGAAGTGGAAATTGTGTAAACAAACTTGACGCACATCAAATGATGAATATTTTTAGAACAAAAAACTTTTAATTAAACATCGTATTTTCCTCTGCTTTAGTTGTTGCTGTTTTTTTTCCTACAGTTTTCCCCATTTTTTCTCTTGTCCTGTATGCTACTTAAAAATAACTCAAAAACAAAAACATACAAATGAAAATGTTGGTAGTTGGTAAAAAGACATCGAAATAGTATAAGGTAGAGGGGTGGCTGGGTAACGTTTTTGTACAAATTAATTTGTATTTCCTTTGGTAAGAGGAACAGAGAGTGGACAGTGGAAAATGTGGGAAGCAAATTTTATTTTGGTTGGAGTTATTTTTGTCGCTTGTTTATTTAAATATTTATACTCTTATGATTTAATACCTAATACTAAATATTTAATACTTAATCATAAATGCTTGATAATAATTTTTTAGTATTGTGGTATTTTGTATTCTACATCATTAAACAATCATTCTACATATTAGACAAAGGTTCCCACTATGCACCACCACCTTAATGTTTCTACTCACAGCCAACATTTTGCTAGGCTTCTTCTATTAAATGAAGACCAACGACAAAAGCAGTGGCAGTATTTGAGACGCATTTAAATTAAATTAAATTACATGTTGTTGGAGTTATTGTAGTTTGTACTTGTGCAACATTAGGAGCTGGAATAATTAAAATAACAAGAAGCTGAAATAACTCAACTAAAAAGTGTTGCTGATAGCTTCAGTTCCAGCGAGAAAACAAAAAAGAGACTGAGTCATGTGGTAGTGCAACTTTTATTTCGTCCACTCGTATTTTTAAGCCGCCCTTCATAAAATCGTTATGGATTTTATTCGTTTGTTTCAGTTTATACTAAAAACCACAGGGACGGCAGTCATATTGAAAAATCGTTGTTTTTTAAAAGATATAAAAAACCTAGTTGTGGGTCTATGTTTCATACTTATATGAAATTCAATATATTTCCTTCCGTTTCTAGTTCTAGTAGCATCTATTAAACTGCAAATTGTCTTTGGACTTAAATTGCACTGTATTTAATTTTTTAAGTCATGGAAATATTAGATACCATATACAACAACAAAAAAAACCCGTGTCTCCCAGTTTTGCGCAAAGTCATGCACTTTTTTTTATGCGCCCCCATAGATTTGGGGCCTCGGTGTTATTTTTGCAAAAAAGGCTTCATTTTGTCAGGCCCATATCTTGCAAACCGTTCGGAATTTTGATTTACTCCCTGAAGGAAAGTTGTAGCAAAAATTGTGATCATATGAAATGAAGAAAACTAAAAAAAATAGATTTTTTTTACCTAGGAAGAAGAATCCTAAGAAGAATCATTCCTAGGAAGTTCATATGTTCCAGAAAGCTGTTTATTGAGATCTTAGGTACATTTTTGTAGTTGATTGTTTCCTTGAATTTTGAACAGTTTGCTACCTATGAACCTGAACAGGGGAAAAATGGTAAAAAAATTTAATTGTTTAAAGTTTTTTGCAATTTTGACCTTGAAGATGAATTTTTTTTGATTTTATATGTTCACAGTTTTGATTCTTTATGACAAGCTTCCCAGCTTCCCTCTGAGAGTAAATCAGACTTCCTTCCGAACGGTTTTCAAAGATTTTAAAATATTATTCGCTCCCGATTTAATTTAAAAAGAATAATTCCCGAGTCAAAGTTCATAATATTTTTTTAATTATTAAACTTATAGGAAAAATGTACTTATGGGGGAAAAAATAGAAAAGCGGGCAACAAATTTTGAAAATTTGGTGGTACGGGAAAATTGTTTGAAAGGATGGGAAGGTGTTTAAAATGGGTGTTTAAAAATGCGACAGAAGTCGTATCGAACGCAAATAATAAAAATACAGTAAAAATGTGGATGAAAGTGTAAATGTTGAAGATGCGAGAAAAATGGATTGGAAAGATTAGGAATGTGGCAAAAATTGTGGATAAAACGGGTAAAGGGGGGATGTGCAAAAAGGGTAAAACTGGAAAATGCGAGAAAATTCTTTTGGAAAGGATAAGAATGCGAAAATATTGTAAATGAGGTTAAAAAGGGGGACGAAAAGAATAAAAGTAGAAAATGCGAGATACTCGTTTGAAAGGTTAGGAAGGGGGCAAAAAATTGGGTATGTGGATAAAAAGGGGGCGAAAGGGCTAAAACTAGAAAATGTGAGCAAAATCGTTTGGAAAGGTTAGAATTCTGAATGTGGTTAAAAACGGGCAAGAATGGGGCAAAAGGGGTAAAACTTGAAAATTCGACCACATCGTTTGGAAAATTGTGAACGAAAAATGTGTATGATGACGTAAAATTGCAAAATGCGCTAAAATAGATGTTTTTACCACGTACACTATATTTAGCATATTCCAAATCATTCCAAAAGATTTTCCTCGCATTTTGAAGTTGTACCCTTTCATGACCTTTCACAGTTTTTTGCCCACACACATTATTTTTAATAAATTTGTAATCATTTCTAAATATTTTTACCGTTATTGTTATTATTTTTCCGTTATTTCATTATTTATTATTTATTTTTTTAATTTATCTCCAGTTATTTTCCAAAATAAATGTTGGTGTGCCTTTAATAGCTTTATTTCAACTTATATTCGACCTCTAGCCCCAATCACTCCATACTAATTTTTATTATTTGTAGTTTTGGACCTCATATACTATTTACTTAATACAGGTACATTCCTCATTGTTGCATCAGATGGTTTAGTTTCTTCATAATTCTGTCTTTTCTGATAGACGTTTATTATTTTCTGTACCCTCCACAACATTCCAACCTATTTTTGTCTCAGTTGCGTCTTAGAGTCCTCTAGAGTCCAAAAATTCGGCTCCTCTTCACTATAAATCTGTCAATCCCCGAAAAATAAAAATTAAACTCCGAATCGAATTTTTATTTTTTATATTTGATTCGCTCGTGAGCGATTCAAATAAAACAAATTTTAAAAATTAAATTCGCTCGAGATTTTAATTTTCTTATACTCAGAGTGAGAGGAGCTTAATTTTTCGGCTCGCGAGCGGAATGTTAACTTACTCTGGTTTGGAGCTTGTCACTAATATAGTATAATTGTATAGAAACACATCAAGTTTGCTATTCAATATTATATATTAGAGACACAATGATTAATATGTTGTAAAATATATGCTTGTGACGCAAATAGTATTTATTTGCTTGTGTTACAAATACAGTTGTGTTTGTTGCACTGTTTATAATCTGATGAGATTAAGAAAATGAATGCGGCGCAATGAGATATTTGCTCAGCCTATGCACGCAGAAAAATATGTCGTTTTTTGTTGTTTTGATTCAAATATAACGTGTTTTAGGAGCTCGTCGCAATATAGTGTGTTTGCTATTCAATATTACATGTTTGAGACACAATTATTAATATGTTATATTATATTTGTTTGCGACCCAAATATATCTGTGTTTGTGATACAAAAACCGGTGTTTGTTGCACTGTTTATGCTATCGAGAGAGGAAGAGAATAAAAGCGTCTATCTTGTAAGTGTGTATCTGTAGTTTTGATTTATTCTTAGTCAGTGATTCATAAATGTTCCGCACATTCGTATAAATTGCAGATGAAGTCAGTGTTGGTTATTTTGGCTGATGTATTGCGTTTTAGTTTCAAGTATTCCGTTGTCAATGGTTCATCGGACAGAGGATATCAAAAGCGCTTGATCAGCGAAAAAAGAATAAACAAAGACTCGGACTGTTAAATGATTTGTTATGTTGCTTTTATTTTTGTGTATGAATGTGTTTCATATATATGGATGGGTGCCACCCAAGTGAAGTAGGGTTTTTGAGGAAGAAAACTGGAAAGGGCAAAAACGTGAAGCCGTTTGTTTGGTCGAGCCTTTACCGAGAAAATCGGAAAGGTGGACCATTTGTGAAATATAATAACAAAAACACAAGTAATTCATACACGCTTGGCTTGAATGAACTATATTTGTATATAGGGATATTGTTTGTATACCAACGCATAGTGATAACCAACACATAGTTGAGTCCTTCTAAAAACAAAAACCTTAGAGACAATGAAGAAAGGAGAATCAAAATAGTAACAGATTGTCATTTTATGAAAGAAACTAATTTCCTAATTTTTTGTATTAATTATTTATAAATGTGGATTTATATCCATAAAATTAGTTATAATATATAATACATATATACTGAATTCAAAGAATACTTCGATTTTAAATATTATTATGTTTGGGATGAAGAACTCACATGCACTTTAAAGCATACATGCTTGCCTGTAAACATGCTACTGTTTGCATATAAATACAAGTTAGTTTGTTAGTTAATGCGTAGTTTAATTTGAAGTCCTTCTAAAAATGCAAACTCAAAAAACAAAAAAATTAATATCGTTGGCAAATGTAATTTTTATATCAAATTTTTTGGCAATTTGAAGTGAAGTAATAATTGCATGTTTACAAATAATTTTATGTGTGAGGCAACTCCAACCACAGCCAGTACATATAAAATGCATTAGACCCAAAAATGCACGATTACAAACTCGCATCCAAGTCCGCTATCATGAATTTGCATTCTCTGACCAAATGCCGTACAAATATTTTCATATTTACTGCCAAACATGTATGCTGTTATGTGGAAATAGATGCCTGCTTTATGACAAATATCCATATACTTACACGGAAGCATTCACGTGTTTCTCACAAATTTCCGTATACTTCCGTGGAAATATGGGTGAATTTCCTCCCAACCATAGTAATATTTAGAAACAAATTAGTTTTGGTTTAAGTATATATACATATATTACTTATTATAATTAGTTTTAATAATATAAATCTACATATACAGCCAATTAATAAAAAAATACAAGATTTAAATCGACACTTTTTACATTTATTTGCATTGAATGCATTATTTGTTGTCTTTCATGAAATGAGAATCTGCAGCTCTTTTGTTTGTCCTTTCTTTGTTGTCTCTTACATTTTTGTTCTCAGAGGGTTTCAACTTCGACAAACACTACAACACTTTGAAACACGTTTATCACTATGCGTTGGTACACAAAAAATATACTGATATACAAATCTAGTTTATACAAGCCAAGTGCCATCTCAATACTTGTGTTTTTTATATTAAAATTCTGAAATGGTCCGACGCTTCGATTTTCTTAGTAAACGCTCGGGCAGACAAAGGGCTGCACTTTGTTGGTCTTTTCAGTTTCTTTCCTCAGAATTGTTTCTCACTTTGGTAGCACACATATATTCGAAACACTTTGAAACACATATATTCGAAACACTTACAGAAAAAACGAAGCAAAATCACAAACCATTTAACCGTCCCATACTTTGTTTATTCGTTTTTTACTGACCACAATGCTTATCTAACGCTTTTGATATACTCTGTCCGATGAACAATTGATGACTACATGCATGGAATTAAAACGCCATATACCAGTCAACATAAGAAGCACTCATAAACTCATAAACTGTGCAGCAAACGCAACTGCATTTGTATCGCAAGCACAGATGTAGTTGATCACAAATACATAAATTATAGAATTTTAATCATTCTGTCTTCAACATGTATATTTGCATCCAAGCAACAGTAACGGACAAATTTTTCAGCGTGTATGAAACTAAAATGCAACAGATTAGTCAACATACGAAACACTCAATTTACAGACGAATTCAGGAATATTTATGAACGACTGATTGAGAGAATAAAGCAAAATTGTAGTTACACACTTACAGCTTTTACTTTGAATAATCTCTCTTTGTCCCTCTCCTGCGCTCTTGCTCTCAAAAGAGCATAAACACTGCAGCAAACACAGCCGTATTTGTATCAAAAACAAAGATACATTTGTGTCACAAACACATATACAGTACTGCGCAAAACAAAATGAACTAACTTATTGGGAAATTGAAAAATTATTTATTTCTTGTAATAATCAAGGCACAAAAAAATACTACAAGAATCAAAGTATATATTGATAAAGAATAACAAACAAAAATTATATCCAATTTAGGATTTACATTTTTTATGAAAATTTAAATTAGTATGTCTGTGTGCAAAACAGAAGCAACACATTAATAGTTGGTGTAAGGCCTTTTGTTTTTCTAACCGCTCCAGATCTTTGAGGCACGGACTCAATCAAATTAACTACAGTGGCTTCAGGTATTTGTTCCCATTTCACAAAACGCTCCTCTTCAAAATGCCAAAAAGATTTTCCAGGCCGATCTAGGACTTCAACACCATTGTCTCTAATGTAATCTTTAACAAGTTTTGAAGTGTATTTCGGGTCGTTGTCGTGTTGAGAAATCCACTGAAGAGACAAACTTCACTCTGCATATGGAGGCGTTAGAGTTTCTTAAATTTATGCAGAATAACCAATGTGGCATCATAATGTATAAGTAGCCCCTTCCAGTTGGAATCAAATGCTGAAAAAAATGGCACCTGTGCCATTATGCAGGAACCACGTATATGTTTGGACCATCCATATACTCACGTGCAATCACTGTTTTCATGAATTGAAGAACTGCTGTTTATTTGTTTCTTTGTTGTCCGTCATGTTTTTGTTTTCAAAAAACAATGCCATATTTGGGTCAGAAAAATATATATTACAGTCTATTAATCATGGTGTCTCCAACATGTAATATTGAATAGCAAACACAATGTGTTTGGACACAAGTATACTATATTTGCGACGAGCTACAAACACTTTATATTTGCATCCAAACAACAAACAAAGATAGACTTTTAAGCGTGCACATGGCTTTCACATCCCTGTAAACGAAGTTTGGCCAAACTAAATTGTTATTCATCGATCGGTAGCGCTCTCCGGTGACGGTGATAGAATTGCCAATATCGTTTCAGAAAAAGTATGGCCCAGAATCCCCAATAAGCAGCAACTATTTGTGAATTCATTGCTACTTGGTGGCCCTCGTGAGGATTGGAATCGTCTTATGACTGAAAATTTTGATTGCTGACGTACCTGTTCATCTAAAAATGGCCCGTTGCATACTTGGTGCCAATGTGCACTTCGTTGCCACAATATAACATTCTGTATTGATTTTTCAAAATAAATTGGAAAAATAATTTAAAAAAAAAAAATTATTTCTCATGAAGGGACAGGGGAGAGCTTCTCACAATCACTGAGCTGTGCGGTTTCCAGTTTTCACTCACTGATTGGGACCTACAGTTTTACACCGATTCCGAACGGTATTTTGAGAAGCTTTTTCATGGCTAAATACTCGATAGTGTCGCCGTCACTATGCGAGGTGACCGCCGCCGAAAGAAATTTTAAGGTGGTCTGAGCAGGAGTCGAACCCAGGATCTCATGTACAAGAGGCGCGCACACTACCATTGCACCACCGACAGAAAAATAATTTAATATTGGTAACTAAATTGTTTTATTGCCAAAAATAACTAAATTAAATAACCTAATATCGCTGTGATCGATTCTAGTAGTGCTGAGAATTTCCTTTTGGACGTTGCTGTAGACACATTTTTGATATAAAATTTCCTATATTTACCATTTTTTCTTTCCCGTACTTCTGTAAATCTTGGTCTCTCAGAGATAATTTTTCAAACTTTTTTTTTGAACTCTCTTTTAATAGTGTTACTTAAAAAAAAAAATTAATGTGAGTCCGATCACAGGGGAGATGTGTAAACATCTAGTAATGAAAAATTTTTTTTGAGTTGGAAGTACTTATGCTTTTAGTATATGTTTTTAATTAATCAATTAAAAGTATCAAAACTTTCAATATTGTAAATACATAGGAATTTGCTGGTTTTTGTTTGTTTTATTTAACTTATTTGGTTAGTAAATGGGCACACTGCAGTATATATGTACTGCATTAAAAATTACAGTAAGCAGTAAATTTACTGATTACTGAAAAATTCAGTAAATTTTTACTGATAATGAAATTTAATTTGCATTGCCAGTAAAATCATAGGGCCGTATTCATAATAATCAGTAATCGGGCATTACTGATTACTGAAAATTCAATGCACCTCATCATAATCATGTAGGCACTTTATAAAAATTGCTGAAAACAATTTTAGTAATCAGTAAAAATTTACTAGTTAAAGAATTATTTTTACTGAAATTTTAGTAGTACTGCAAAGTGCCCATCTATGGTAAATGCCTTACGTACAAATAGTTAATATTGGCTTATGGTAACTAAAATAAGATACATATATAAATTTTTGACTCGATTGTATTTAAAAATCTATGGAAAACTGCATCTATAGTGTAGAATTGCTCATATGCAAGTGGAAAACGTCAAATAAAAATTTTGATAAAGCTTGCGACTGTGGGTTTGCAAAATTTGTATTAAAATCTCCACGCATAATAATTGGCATGAGAGGGAGATTGTTACCCAATTGTCGTGCACCAGCTTCAGTGTAAGGCAACAGTACGTAATGAAGATATGTTATAATCTTAATTTATATTGGAATCTAATATATATTTTGTTAGAATTAACATTACCTCCATTCAGCTTTGATACACTTTGCGTTGTTTTATGTTCTGAGTTATAATTTTTTTGGTGTTTTGTAAAATATTTTATTATTTTGTATTTGTTGCGGTTGACAAGTTATTAATCAGCTGTTTACTGAAATGTAATGCATGTAGTTATTTTACAGCAATGGTTTTCGAAAATTAGTAGCTACTATTGCACACTAGATGGTGCTTATTATATGCAGCTGTTAAGTATGAATGACAATCTCAAAGACGAAGAAGACTTATAGTTTGACAAGTTTAGTTTTCCTTATTTTGCTTTGTTTTAGTAAATTTCTTATTAAAAGGTCAACAAATCTTTTTAAAAGTTATTAAAATTAAATGTTTTTGTATTCGTTTTATTTATTTGTTTTCATTTGCCTGCGATAACATAATGTACGACAATTAGTGAAAATTAGTCGCTACTATTGCACATTAGATGGTGTTGAGTATATTGTATGCAGCGTATGAGTACACTAATACACTCATACATAGCTCACACCGATTTGATAACGCTTTACGATTGGTTAACGATTACATCGCACATCTTACTCTAAATTTGTGATTGTATTGTGAAAAAGATTTTTACCCCCAGCGTATAGATGTTTACACATCAAAATACAATCAGTGTTCGAACTCACGAGTGCAATCACATTTAAAGACCAGTGCAAGCACATGTGTCATTATTTAATACTTTTTGGTTTATTCCCACAAAAAACAAAGAGAATGCAGAGCAACAGGCACATGTACATACATACATTGTTATGTTCGTACATACGCTATCGCATTTTTATATACGTATAACCACGTCATTATTCTCTTTGCTCTGAGAGTGCTCCGCACCCACACAAGACAATTATTCGCTGCCGCTACATCAGTGTGTGTTTTTTTCGCAGTCTGACAATCTGTGTTTCGCAGTCGGACAAATCTGTATTCTATATAGGGATGGGTCACCTTTGTTATTTAGTGATATGAAAAATAGATGTTGGTCGATTCTGAGATCTACCCGATATGCACATAAAATTTCATATAAATTGGTTCAGCCGTTTCGGAGGAGTTTAACGCCAAACAGTCTCTGATCGCAGTCGGACAAGCTGTGTTTTGATGTGTTCACTTTGTGAGTTAAGTCCCTACCCGCGTCCACAGATGTTAACACATCAAGAGTACGGGAACAAAACTAATATGGCGGATGGATTACAGTTAACTCGCAAGCATCTGACACAATACCGGGATTTTTCGGGGAAAAAAGTCCCCCGACGAATATATCGTCCTGTTACTGATAGCGATTCGACTTATTACCAACTTATTTACCAAACTCAATGAAGTTAAGCGAATTAAAACAGACCGGTTGCATTGGTTAGATCATGATATTAGAATTGATAAATATGAACCGATGCGAAAGCTATTCGAATAAGAACTTCGAGGAAGTCGAAGAGTAGAGAGACCAAGACTTAGAATATGACGACAAAGACATCAGGTAAATAAATCGCTGCGAAAGCTTGGAGTGATAATGCGAGGAATAGAACCGGTTGGAGAAATATGTTATCTGTGTTGTGTATTTATGTGGTGTAATTTCTTTCGACGTCGTTCACCTTGTTTATTGATGGCGACACCATCGAGCTCGGAACCGATGTAAAACTGTAGGTCCCAATCGTGAGTGTAAAACTAGAAAGCGCACAGCTTACTGGTACTCCTCATGAGATAAAATGGGAAAACCATTCTTTTTTATGTTATGTAGTCACCCGTATATACACAGGCTTTGAATGACAAATAAAAGTAATCTTTATGCGGATATATTTGTAATAAATTGGAACTCAGAACCGACACAAAATACTGTTGTAACCAGTTAACATTACATTTGCGCTTATCCTCAAATCTAGGTTCGACTTTATCCACTTCCCAAATTCCGTGTTTGGTTGAAAACAGTAAATTTCAACACGCATCATAATTGTGTTCAATTAAATTGATAGCTCAAACTCATCATTAAAACACTCGTTGATGGATGGAAGTCCCCGCCCTAACATTCGCATTGTGACACAATTGTAGGTGTCCTATAACTTAAATACGTATGCACAAGTATTCGTACATAAAATCATTACGCCTACTATACAATTTATTGTTCGATTTCAACTAAAAATTGAGAACAATAACGTCAAAATTGTAATTACAGTATAGAATACAATACGCAAACAACAATTTGCTCCGGCATTGAGATACGCAATGGAAACTATAAAATACTTTGGAATTTCAAATAAAGTAATCACAAATGTAAATTAAGTCGTATTCACACACTCCTATCAGACGACAGATCCGCGTACTGCATTCTACGGCATAAAGCAGAGAATTCGAAACGGGCGCATAAAAAAATCGTTATTCCTTGGAAAGTCAAAAACAGAAACGACGATTCTGAATAAGACATCTAACGAACAAAATGAAAAAAGTATTTTTAATTGTCGTCTCAGTATTGATGATATTGATGCCTGGTTTAACGCGGGCACAAAAACCACGCCGCGATGAAAATGTATACTAGCTAACAATTTAATTACTTACCAACCTACACTTGAGTGCAGAAAACTATAAACCAGATACATCAATAATGGAAATAGAAGTGAATTCAGCTGTGGAGAATGAATTATGGCGAGAAAGGAATAGACCCAGCAAACAATTATTATTGGGTAGTAATTTTGATTGGAATGAAGGGAGCTTTAGTTGCCACAACGAGAGTCGTATTGGAACAGTTGCGTATGCTTTACTATGCATAAATTGCGCAAAAGTTATTGACTTAAAATATTGGCATAGAAAATCATTGGACCACCTAACAGTTTTGAATTGATTGAATTAACAAAAGTCAAGTCTTTGCATTCGTAAAGAAAAAGTCCGTCCGTTGTGCCATGGTTAAAGTGCGCGGCTCTTGTACATGAGAATGTGGGTTGTTCGATCCCTGCTCAGACCACCTTACAATTCTTTCAAAGACGGTCACCTCATTTAGTGATAGCGACACTATCGAGTACTAAACCATTAAAAAGTTTCACGAAACTTCGTTCAGAACCGGCGTAAAACTGTAATCAGTGAGTGTAAAACTAATCTGAAATGGGAAACCGAAAAAAATTCATATCGTTAGGTTATGTTGTGTTGAGCTTTTGTTTTTAATGTTGGATACTTGAAACAATTCCAATATTTATGGGTTTTTGTATTTAGGTTTTTTTTTATTTCATAAAACATAAAGTCTAGTACACAAAAGTTCATAGTGCACCAAAAAAGAACATAAGACGTACCAAAAAATACATGAAATGGACCAAAAACTACATTGCGTACCCAAAAAGTACATAAAATATTCTGGAAAAATGCATAACATGTACCAAAGAGACCAGTGTGTCAGTAAATAGTGTACCAGTAATAAGATTTAAATAAACCGTAGCAGACATTTACCAAAAAGGTCCTTTCTGGGTAAAAAAAAGTACCAGAAAAGTGGAAAAGAGTTGATAAACTTACCAAAAATGTATTTCTGGTAGCAAATAACAGTACCAAAACAATTTACTTTGGTAGTTAAAAATACAGAAAAACTACCAAAAGTGTGCTTTTGGTACCAAAAATTGTACTTTTGGTATCAGCAATTACGTATTTTACTTTTAGTGCTATTGTTTTGGTCGTATGTCCTTTTTTGGTACACAATGCAGGTTTTAGTCGTGTTTTCCTTACATGCTAGCGATTATCGCTTGCTACGTTGAAAATAAAACGGCTAATGATTTGCATCGCTAAGTCTTCGCTAAGTCCCCACTAAGTGTTTCATACAAAGCAAGCTTTTATATAAGCTAGCAGTGAAACCAAAACACGCTTTTTGTTAATCTATGTGACTTGTTTTGGTACATATAATAAAAATACAATTTGGAGTACAATATATTCTTTTTGGTACATTGTTTGTCATACTGTCTGTATATTTTGACACACATTATGAATTTTTTTTGGTACACTTTATGTACTTTTAGGTACATCATATTTACTATTTGGTATACTTTAAAACACTGATACAATACAGGGTGATTCAGGAAGTTCCGGATAAATTTCTCCAGCGTATTCCTTGTCTCATTTCATAAAGAAAAGTTCACTAGGACCATGTCCGAAAATGCAAGGGTGCGAAATGGCAGCGGGTTCAAAATTTTCGGATTGGTGGTCGGAGGGTAGTAGGGTAAAGTTGCCAACTTCTGAGCCAGTGGTCGGAAAATAGAAAAAAGTCAAATCGCCGAGATACAGAGCTTTCGGAAAAAAATGGGAAAAAATTCACATAACCTCAATTTGCTCAGCCATATGGCAGGTAACTTATGTTTTTTTTCTGTTGAAAGATAGCCATACCTCTGGCCTTTCCAAAATGAGCTAAACGAAGCCCAGTGGTCTTACCATTCCAAAGTTATGACCATTTTACTGAAATGCAAAAATGTTTGTTTTTGGAAGCGAAATAACAGCACACATTTATTTGTTTTTGTAAATTAAAACGATTAAGATTTTATTTTATTGCAATTTTTGGCTGAAGAATCAAACACATATGGAAAAAAAAATCACTTGATGTTAAAGGAAGTTTTCAATGTGGTTCCCATTTTCTACTAAACACAATTGCAGCCATTTGCGAACCACATCCGCCACGTTTAGTTCACTCATCTTTTCACGAACTTTCACCGCAGCATCGTCAATGCGTGCAAGTAACTGCTCACGATTGTGGATCTGCACAGAATACACAATCTTTCATGCAGCCCCATAAAAAGAAATCAAGTCATGTGAGATCTGGAGATCGTGGCGGCCAGGCGATTAGTCCAGCTCGTCCAATCCAAGGTCGAGGGAAATTGGTGTTAAGCCAATCCCGCACAATAAGCCCGTAATGCGCTGGAGCACCATCTTGTTGGTAGAAAACATGATTTCGTACCGCAAGAGGTACTTCTAGGATTTCTGGCATGACTTCTTGCAAAAAAGCCAAATAATTTTGCGAATTTAACCTGGACGGAAGTACTCTTGGACCAATCAAAGTGTTGTCGATGGTGCCAGCCCAAACGTTGACGGCAAATCGGTATTGAAATGCTGTTTATTTCTTGTTGTGTGGATTGTCATGGGCCCATTCGTGCAAATTATGGAAATTAGTTATGCCGTCTCTCGTGAATTGTGCTTCGTCGTTCCACACAATCGAACGTAAAAACATAAATGCGTGTACATCACGTTGCAACATCTCACGGCAAAAGTTGACGCGTAGTGGCAAATCGGCCGCCAAGAGTTCTTGAACTGGTGTGAAATGGAATAGATGTGTTTTTTCTTTGTGAAGGACGCGCCATACTTTTCATTGTGCCACACCAACTTGGACCACGATTCGTCTTGTGCTTGTCATTGGGTTCTTCGTCTATCGCATCCAAAATTAACTCTTCAACTGCAACGTCGTGTTGTTCATTTCCGGGGCGCTCCATTTGTGTATACAAAGTACCTTCACCGAGGGGTGAGGGACATTACAACACGAAGATAACATATTTCGCCAACCTGTTCGATCTTTTGCCTTATCTCTCCAGTTGGCAATAGCAAGTGTACGCAGGGATTCGTCAACCTGATCCCTCCAGCGGAGTCTTGGTCTTCCTATTTTTCGTCTTCCTTGGAGTTCGGTTTCGAAAACCCATCGTGTTGGTTCGATTTCATCCATTCTACTGATACGGCCTAGCCAGCGCAATCGCGTTATTTTGATCCGCTTAACTATGTCAATATAGGGATATAGCTCATACAGCTCTTGGTTCATGCGTCGCCGATACTCGCCGTTGTCGACTATAGGGACATACATTTTTCGGAGTATTTTTCTCTCGAAGACTCCTACAGATGTTTCATCTGCTTGCGATAAGACCCTGGATTCTGCGCCATGAAGCAAAACAGGTTGTGTGAGAGTCTGGTGTAGTTAGACTTTTGTTACTCGAGAGAGGACTTTATATCTAAAGTGCTTGCTTAGCCAAAAATAACACCTATTCACAAGGCTGACGTTATTGTTTTTCTTTACGGCAGATCCGAGGTACATAAATTCGTCCACCACCTCGAAATTGTAACGGTTATCAACGTTCACGCTTTGGTCTAATCGCGCAGATGCCCTGCTCGTTGAAACGATTAATTTTGTCTTGTCTTCATTTACCGTCAGACCCCCTTATCCTGACTCCTCAATTCTCGAAAACACCGCAGTAACCTCTCTAACTGTGCGTCCGTTGATATATATATCATCAGCATACGCGAGCGGCATGTGACTTTTGTGGCTGATGGTTTTATTCATGTTGACAGCAGCTTTTCTCAGAATAATCTCTATTAAGATGTTAAAGAGATCGCACGATAGGGTGTCACCTTGTCTGAGGCCTCGTTTAGTTTCGAAAGGTTCGGTAAGATCCTTACTAACTTTCACTGCGGATTTGGTGTTCGTCAGGGTCATCCTGCAAAGGCGTATGAGTTTTGCAGGAATAACCTCCAAAATTTTCTTCAACCTGTTTGGTTGAGGTCACAACCGAATCAATTAAGAAACGAGGTTGTTTCAACCGAATTTCAGTTGTGAGGACTAAATTCCGTCGTGACAACCTCAATTCGGTTGAGGCAACCCCAATTCGGTGGTAACAGCCGGATTTACGGTTGCTACAACCTCTTTTCAAACAATTAGTTCTCTGGGTGTACGTTCCACTGAAAGCACTTTGGCCTCATGACCGGTTATACCGAAAAAAAATCGCGATCATTTGATTCGATATGCTTCTTCCACGAAGAACTTTTGTTGGATTTAGCTCGTCTTGAAAGACCCATACGGGCGATTGCTGTTCTGTTTCTGGCTCATATGCATAGATCCAGGATTCGTCATCTGTGGCAATATTATTTGAGTTACCGTGGTTGTAGTAGCATTTGAGTTACCGTGGTTGTAGTGCTTCAATATTTCTTTTCTCCAATCGACACGAGCCCTTTTTGAGCATTCGTCAAATTATGTGGGATCCAACTAGAACAAATCCCTTTCACGGCCTAATTAACATGAAATCTCTTATTGATGCTAGTGATACTAATGCCCAGGGATGCCCCAATTTCACGGTATGTCACATTTCGGTCTTGCTTTATCAGTGTAAGGACAGCACCGATGGTTTCCGGCAAACGACCGAAGTTGGACGACCTTCACGAAATTCATCCTAGAGTGAACGGCTTCCGAGACTGAACTCTTGGTACCAGTGATTTACAGTGGGTTTTTGATGCTGCTTCATCACCGAAAGTTGAAACAAGGCGATTGAGATACTCTTGTCTCGATAATCCACGCCGAAATACGTAAAAATCATCGCACAACAATTTTCACGGGTTAATTCCATTTTTTGACCGAGATGCAGTTTCCAGCACACTGTAATTTCAACAAATAGTGCTCGTAAGTTAAAACCATGTATGTTTAAGCTAAAAAATGTCAAACTTTCCAATGGAAGTTCCAGTTTGCATCTGGCAACACTAGTATTGCCAGGACCCAAAATATAAATAGCTACCTCGTATTACATATTGTTGATGAGTTTGAGCTCAAAAGAAGAAATGTAGACCGAAAATAAATTAATCAATGGGGTTCTTCGTCGAGCTAAAGGACAAGGTACCCTAAATATTTGTTACTTAATACTAAAATCAATAGCATCCAAACTGAACCTTAATCATATGCCAAAGTGGCTAGATATAGAAAAAGTGTTGCCACATCGAAACACATCCTTTACATTAAAACACATTGTTTTGCGGCGGCCGTTCGATAATTGTGTCCATATGCGACGAATCTGCTGCTTAAAGTTCACATCTCCCTTGATATTTCACAAATTAAATCAATGTTGTAATTTTTTTTAAAAAACAAAAATTCTAACAGACAGTCTCATAGTTTCTATTCCAAACTTTAAAGATGCGAGTATCATAAAATGTCAGTGTATTTAATTTGCAGCTTATGACTGTTACTTTATCGTTGCCTCCTGGTTGCTTAACATTTAATGCCGTCCTCGAATGACGGCATCTCTGATTAACGAAATTGTTGTCATAAGGCAATGTTGATTTTTATCTTAATTAACTTTGACACAATTCCAGGACACAGTCAAGTGTAGTATTGTGGATATTTTTCTGATTCCTTCATTCATTTTAAATTGTCCGTTTCTTTTGTTATTTTTGCTGTGGGTTTTTCTTTTCTGAGGTGTCTGCTGAAACACAATGTCAATAATTTCGTATCTGTATTTATTGGTTTCTCCTCAATTGTTGTTGTATTCATTAAGTGCTGCACATGATATCTGAAAGTTTAATTCTCTGTTTGGGGTTTTTTTCTTGTTATTGTTTTTGGTTTTTTTTTTGTTATCTGTCGTCGTTTGTGTGTGTGTGACACCAGTATCCTCCTCCTGCATTTCTGAAACAATTTACTATCATCCATGAAGTTTGTGTTGAAAAAACCGGAGTCACAGAAGGTGAAGTATTAATGTCCAGCATGGCAATTGTCAAAGAATTAAACACATCAAATGATGTATCACATTTCTCTCCCACCCCCCTTTATCTCTCTCTCGGCAGATGCCATTAAGGAATTTAGTGATGGGGAAATCCATGAAGATCCCGCCCTGAAATGTTACATGAATTGTCTATTTCATGAATTGAATATTGTCGATGATGATGGCGAACTTCATTATGATAAATTAAAGCGACTATTGCCTGATATTCTTAAGGATTTCGTCCAACATATTGTCGATGCCTGTGAATCCCATATACCCAAGGGCAGCACACAGTGTGATAGAGCATGGTCATGGCATGTCTGCTTCAAGGAAACCGACCCAGTGGTAAGAACTTATAAATATGGAATTTGGTATCTGCTAAGAATTGAAAATTATTATTATTTCTTTCTAATTCCAGCATTATTTTTTGCCTTAAATCAATGTTTTGTTAAGGTTATTACTATTTTAACAAAATGATATTTTTGGGCAACAATCCAAAATACAATAACATTATAAATGGTTTAGGTTTTAATTTAATCTGGAAGCAATTTTTAAAATAAATGGTTGAAATTCGAAATATTGTTTAGCGTTTAATTTAAAGTGTACTAAATGAAAATTGGATAAAAGTTACCAGCAACATTGGGCTTTGTGGTGATTTTAAATTTAATTTGTATTGAAGTTTAGTATTTTATTATCATGTTCCATTTTCATGTTCATCATTTAATTATAAAAGAAACTTAGTCCAAATTTTCATCAGCAACCATACATATTTTCCATCAATTACCCAGTTACGCTTTTAAATCGCAGTGACCCAGCTGTTGTTTTTCCCAGTCTGGTTCACTTTTGCAATTCTCGTCGCCGCACAGTGTAAGTTTTTTAATGAATATATTTAGTTTTGCTTTCAATAAACAAACTTGGTAAAGAGTCAGTTTGTAATTACTAGGATCTTATGAAAATGGTAGGTAAATCAATCACATCTAAGTTTGCTTAGTTGTTAAATGGCAATTTGTGAATATTTTAGTTAGACTAGGCAATTTTAATGAAACCTTAAATACACAATTTATAATGTCTATTTATCCAATAGGATATGCAGTTGCTGTTAATATTACATTCCGCAAAGTTCCAAATCTACCCTATGAAATAGAGATGCAAGGACTCAGCATCCAGCAGAACTTATAATGAAATGGTGGTAATAACTAGACTTCAATAGGCAAGATATACTTTAATTTGGGTGTACTCTCTTTGCAGACCTACAAATAATACTATGCTAACAACAACCGTCGGTGGGGCAGTGGGTAGTGTGCGTGACCCTTGTCCATGAGGACGTGGGTTCGATCCCTGCTTTGACCACCTTACAGTTCTTTCTACGACGGTCAAATCGCTTAGTGACGGCGACACTATCGGGTACTTAGCCATGAAAAAGCTTCCCAAAATACCTTTCGGAAACGATTTAAAACTGTAAATCACAATCAGTGAGTCTAAAACTAGATTGTGTGCAGCTCTCCCGTATCCTTCATGGGATGGAAACTATTTATTGATGTGTTAACATTCATAGGCACGGGTAGGGCAATCTATCAAAGGGAACACATGCAAACAACACACAGCGTTATCATCACATATGTGGTTGTTGTACAACAATAGTCTCTGCCTGAAAATAAGTATGATGGTATATGTTTAGCGGCAGCGAACAAACAAGCAGGCCGTCGTCGCCAAAGAGTATTGAATAGTATAGGGAACTCACGGAACGAATTGTATGACTCAAAAGCACTGGCGGATATCTGGCGAATGATTCAAAACGTATTATCTACTCTCTTTCTGTCCTTACTTGGTCCATTCAAAATTTTGATGTGAAACATTGATGCCTTTTGAAACATTTATAATTTTTGTATTGTTTTATGTAATAACATTGTGGAAATGGTGCATTTATACTGAAATATGCTATAAAGCGAATAAGACTCCTTTATGCTCTTTTACTTAGACTCTCTACATGAGAGCAATAAGTTCTCTATACTATTCAATACTTTTTTGTTTATGACAAAACAAACACAATTATTTCAAATGTTAAAGCAGATGTAAGAGAAAAGAAAGTGCAATAGGAAAAGAGCCTTCAGCACAAAAACTATTCTTTTTTTTATTTTCCAATGTAACATTTACTAATGTGTTCATAGAAATCGAAAAGGTACCGGTTAGAAAAAGGTGTTAATTCATCGCCCGTGAGTTCGAACACTCATTGACGTTTGATTCGTTTGTAACGACAACAACACTGTGACCCAGTAGGCAATATATAATTTTGATGTATTATGGTTCCACAACTACAAAAGCAATACAGATTTTTAAACCTGCGGAGCCATTTTTTTTAAAATAGTAAAGCTAATATTTCTGTAACAGGAGTGCAACATATTTTAGTATTAGGATTAAAAACTCAAATGAAATTAAAAACATACATATAAATAATTCTGAAACACATTAAATTATAACCCAGCCGGTCGGAGCGTTTCAAAAACGGAGCGTGTAGGGATTCCCTTAGCGCTCCTCAAAGGACTGTTTTCGGAGTGTACTTGTAAAGGGCGTCCGAAAGACCTCCGAATGGGATTGTTTTAGGAGCGTGGAATCATGAGAAACTACTGCAGAATTACGGGATTAAAAATATCACAAAGTTCTCCAAAAACAAAGCAATAATGATAGAAATACCATAGATGATTCACCATTTTTGCTCAATCACCATTTTCACCAGAGGGCACATGCTGTTTCCGTACGACAATTTTTCACTCGGATGGAACGAAAAAGAACTCAAAAATCATTTTTATTTCGATTCTGTTGTTTGAATTTGAATATCTTTATATATATAATTCTACTGCACGTGTGTTTGTGACTGAACTCCTCCTAAACTTCTGGACCGATTTGAATAAATTTTTTTGTATGCGTTTGTGTGGCGCCCTGGGTGGCTTAGATTTACTTTTCGTTCTAATTGGACAAAGGGGCGTGGTACCTGCCATACAAACCACCAATTGAAAATATATTATTTCTGGTCCTGCTAACGGTATTTGAACAAAATTTGCAGGACAACGTCTGCCGGGTCAGCTAGTAAAATATAGATTACTAGCTGACCCGGCAAACGTTGTTCTGCCATATAAATTATTTCTAGTGAATATATTGGTTGTTAAATGGAAAACAACGTATGTATTGTAATTGCGTGGGAATGTTATCTATGGCGGAAAGAGGAATGGAAAATCACCAACCATTCATATTCTCAATTCAATGTATTTAATTAACGTAACAAACATATTCATTATTTCATCTCTTAACAGTTAAATATAAAGTGAAAAAAGTCATTGTCATTGTCACTGCGGATGCCAATCTAATAGGAAATTGAACGCGTTTGAATTCAGTGGGCACGTTTGTGGGAATCTTTGGAATTCGTGGCAGCAAAACATATTCAGCTCGGAATTTGCCATTCAAAAAGATGGATTTTATAATGCTTTCATCAATTTTGTAATGACCAATCGCGTGCCACTGCACATGTCTAACAAATCCAGTGGATCCAAAACTCTGCTTCGTTGGCATCGCAAACTGTGTCCATCAATTTGAATGATACCAAGTCGCCTGGCAACGACTGCTGTTTTTTGATGTTTAGATCGTCGTTGTCCACAATATTTGCTGCCAAAATCGCTTTTTCTGGCAGCCACGCATGATTTATGTGTTGTGTGCGTTGGTTGGTTCGTTTTTTGGTTGAAAAGAAATATCCTGTAGTCCTCAGTGCTGCCAGAGCAGGGCAATCCAAGAGAGGTTTCCTCGTTTCCTCGTCCTCTTCCTTGCAGCATCTACAGAGAGTGGAGTTTCTATGTCCCAATCTTAGGGCGTGTTTTCCTACAAGACAATGTCCCGTAAGTGTTCCAATCATTGCGGATAACCTGCCTCTGGGCAAGTTAAGTAGTTGCCTAGTCCTCTTCCTGTCCACCTGTGGCCAGAGGACCCTAGCTTGTTTGCAAGTTGAAGTTAGTCTCCACTTCTCCTTGAATATATTTTCGGCCCACTGCATGATCTGCAAACGGCAGGTAGAGATTGACATACTAACACCTTATTTTGCCGGAAGAACCTAACGCATCCGCTACGCAATTGCCTGGAATGTCGCTGTGTCCCGGTACCCAGATGAGCCTGATGTCAAAATACTCTGTCATGACCCTAAGTGATGAGTGGCATTCTTTCACCGTCAGGGACGTAGCAAACATGGCTTCCAGGGATTTTATGGCAGCCTGGCTGTGTGTGTAGATACATAATCTCCGGAGGGTTGTGACACTACTTTTCAGTAGTTCAGCAACCTCCAGTATGGCGGTAATTTCCGCCTGAAATACACTACAGTGATCAGGCAGCTACAAGGATATATTTACATTTAGGTCCCTGAAAAGTCGGAAACTACTGGTATCCCCTTCCAATGACTTTTCCCAGGTATTCCTGTTCTGATTAGTCGCTGGTAGAAGGTAGGGGATACAGTAGTCCGTTTTACGGGAATAGAGTTGATCCGGTGTAGTAATTCAGCGTGTCCGGAATGCCCCGATATCAAAACGCCACAATCTCTGATTCTCACCAGGGATGTAGCGGCTGCCGATTCGACTATGATATCAGGAGTACATATGTTCAGGATAGCACTAAGTGCAGTACCTGACGTCGTATACATTGCTAATCAGAATCAGTGCTGATCTTTGAATTTTTATCAAGGAATTCAGAATATATTTCTTTTGGAGGGACCTCCACCAAACTACGATGCCATAGAGAAGTATTGGGCTGACTATTGCCATATAAATCCACATGGTGTTCGTAGGAGATAGTCGTCAGCGCTTTCCTATCGCCCCTTTACAGCAGTAAAGAGCAACAGACGTCTTTTTGACCTTCTCCTCCACATTCGGTTTCCCAGACAGTTTTCTGTCGAGAATTATCCCCAGATACTTGACCTTTTCCGTCAACTGTAATTGCACCCCATTAACTGACGGCAGTTCAAATGCGGGTATTTTATATTTCCGAGAGAACAAGACAAGCTCGGTTTTAAGTGGGTTAAGTGAAAGTCCGCTGTTTGCGGTCCAGTTCGAAATAAGATTAAGTAGGCTGGTTGTACGAATGATAAGTAAATTGAGGTTTCTACTCGTACAGATGATAGCAATATCATCGGCATAGGCAAAGACCTGGCATTCGGCTCTGTCCAATTCAAGAGCAATTCATTGACAGAAGTTAAACATAATAGTGGAGACAGAACTACCCCCTACGGTGTCCCCCTGTCAACGTTCCTAGCAATTGTAACACCACCCCATTCAGCTTTGACGGATCTATCCACCAGAAGCTTCCCAATTAGGAGTGTCACTAAGCTGTCGACTCCTAGATTCTGTAACGACTTGAGAATCGCCGAAGGTTGAATGTTATTGAAGGCTCCCCCGATGCCCAGGAAGGTCACCAGAGCGAAGACCTTATTTTCAAAAGAATTTTTAATTATGCTGGCTATAGAGTGGTGGTGCAATGGCTAGTGTGCGCGGCTCTTGTACATGAGAGCGTGGGTTCGATCCCTGCTCAGACCACCTTACATTTCTTTCGACGACGGTCACCTCGCTCAGTGATAGCGACACTATCTATTACTTAGCCATGAAAATGCTTCTCAAAATACCGTCCGGAACCGGTGTAAAATTGTAGGTCCCAATTAGTGAGTGCATAACTAGAAAGCGCACATCTCACTGGTCTGATGACAGGCCATTACTATTTCATGAAATTTCCCATTACATTTTCACAGAAATGTGGCTGTATCTCACCGATGACGCGTTGGATCTCCGATTTGAGCTCAGGAATATTTCCTGGTTTATTCGTATAAACCCGATATTTCTCAAAACCCCAAAGAAAGAAATCGCACGGCGGTAAATCGCATGATCTTGGTGGCCAGTTGACATCAGAATTTCTTGAAATAATTTCTTCTCGAAATCGTTGCTGCAATAAATTAATTGTTTTATACGCGATGTGGTAGGTAGGTAGGTAGGTAACCACATGTCGTCCAGATCCATGCCGTCCAATTGAGGCAATAGGAACCCCGTTATCATGTTCCTGTATCGAATGCCGTTCACAGTCACTGCAATTTCAGCCTGATGGTTCACGCTGTCCGACCAAAATTCGCACCAGACAGTTGCTCGTTGTGGGTGCATTTGTTTCTCATGGATTGCATGAGGATTTTCTGAGCCCCAACTGAAAATGAAAATGAGTTTCTTTGGAGAAGATGATTGACTTCACTTTGCTCAATTACCCATTGAACGAATTGCTGGCACCTTCCGTGGTCTGCTGGTTTGAGCTTCTGGGTAAGCTTAATGAATGTGGAGGTCTTTTGCTAAAATTCGGTGCGTAGTGCTTCGTGAAATTTGAAGTTGTTGAGATCGATGCCCAAATTATGTTTTTGGGTTTATGACGACACTGTCGTGTACAGCAGCAAAGTTATCAAGAGACCGACCGGTACGTTGACGCACAGGAGTCTTACTGTACAGTATCTTCAACTTTGTTGACCGCTCTTCGAATCGTTGATACATTAGGTGCACTTTCTCGACTGAACATTCTGCGAAATTTGCGAGTGATCTCAGTATAACTTTCGAAATTTTTGTAATAATTTTTCACAATTATATCGCGATGTTCTGTCGTAAATCGCTTCATTAAAAATATTTGGAATATATGTATGTGACAGCTGCCACATTTTTACATAAATTACACTAAATTTAAAATGTGCAAACCATAGACGAATACATACATAGATACATTTATTCTCTTAATAAATTAAACTTCATAGGTACGGTGGAAAGTAAACATTGGATGGTGGAAAACATGGGTTCAATTATACCAGATAGAGGCAATAGTAGACAACGTCCAACAAAGGAACAACAACCGAATTTCGTGTTTCTGTGGCAAACTAGTTGTGCTAAATACAATACAAATGTAAACCAACGATAAAAGTCAAGAAAAAAGTGCAAAATACATTTAAATTTTTCAGTTCTACACCAAAGCGACATGAAAAAGTTAAGTGGACATATTTTGTGACTCCACCTGGTGTAAGGTAACTTTAAATTTAATTTCTCTCATTTCTAAAAACCTACGACGAAGAGTGTGAAATAGAACGTCAGATGAGAGAATGTATTCGTCTATGGTGCAATCTTACTGAGACATAATTTATATCTCTATATCTCTCTAATGTTAGTGCTGATCTTTGAATTTTTATCAAGGAATTCAGAATATATTTCTTTTGGAGGGACCTCCACCAAACTACGATGCCATAGAGAAGTATTGGGCTGACTATTGCCATATAAATCCACATGGTGTTCTTAGGAGATAGTCGTCAGCGCTTTCCTATCGCCCCTTTACAGCAGTAAAGAGCAACAGACGTCTTTTTGACCTTCTCCTCCACATTCGGTTTCCCAGACAGTTTTCTGTCGAGAATTATCCCCAGATACTTGACCTTTTCCGTCAACTGTAATTGCACCCCATTAACTGACGGCAGTTCAAATGCGGGTATTTTATATTTCCGAGAGAACAAGACAAGCTCGGTTTTAAGTGGGTTAAGTGAAAGTCCGCTGTTTGCGGTCCAGTTCGAAATAAGATTAAGTAGGCTGGTTGTACGAATGATAAGTAAATTGAGGTTTCTACTCGTACAGATGATAGCAATATCATCGGCATAGGCAAAGACCTGGCATTCGGCTCTGTCCAATTCAAGAGCAATTCATTGACAGAAGTTAAACATAATAGTGGAGACAGAACTACCCCCTACGGTGTCCCCCTGTCAACGTTCCTAGCAATTGTAACACCACCCCATTCAGCTTTGACGGATCTATCCACCAGAAGCTTCCCAATTAGGAGTGTCACTAAGCTGTCGACTCCTAGATTCTGTAAAGACTTGAGAATCGCCGAAGGTTGAATGTTATTGAAGGCTCCCCCGATGCCCAGGAAGGTCACCAGAGCGAAGACCTTATTTTCAAAAGAATTTTTAATTATGCTGGCTATAGAGTGGTGGTGCAATGGCTAGTGTGCGCGGCTCTTGTACATGAGAGCGTGGGTTCGATCCCTGCTCAGACCACCTTACATTTCTTTCGACGACGGTCACCTCGCTCAGTGATAGCGACACTATCTATTACTTAGCCATGAAAATGCTTCTCAAAATACCGTCCGGAACCGGTGTAAAATTGTAGGTCCCAATTAGTGAGTGCATAACTAGAAAGCGCACATCTCACTGGTCTGATGACAGGCCATTACTATTTCATGAAATTTCCCATTACATTTTCACAGAAATGTGGCTGTATCTCACCGATGACGCGTTGGATCTCCGATTTGAGCTCAGGAATATTTCCTGGTTTATTCGTATAAACCCGATATTTCTCAAAACCCCAAAGAAAGAAATCGCACGGCGGTAAATCGCATGATCTTGGTGGCCAGTTGACATCAGAATTTCTTGAAATAATTTCTTCTCGAAATCGTTGCTGCAATAAATTAATTGTTTTATACGCGATGTGGTAGGTAGGTAGGTAGGTAACCACATGTCGTCCAGATCCATGCCGTCCAATTGAGGCAATAGGAACCCCGTTATCATGTTCCTGTATCGAATGCCGTTCACAGTCACTGCAATTTCAGCCTGATGGTTCACGCTGTCCGACCAAAATTCGCACCAGACAGTTGCTCGTTGTGGGTGCATTTGTTTCTCATGGATTGCATGAGGATTTTCTGAGCCCCAACTGAAAATGAAAATGAGTTTCTTTGGAGAAGATGATTGACTTCACTTTGCTCAATTACCCATTGAACGAATTGCTGGCACCTTCCGTGGTCTGCTGGTTTGAGCTTCTGGGTAAGCTTAATGAATGTGGAGGTCTTTCGCTAAAATTCGGTGCGTAGTGCTTCGTGAAATTTGAAGTTGTTGAGATCGATGCCCAAATTATGTTTTTGGGTTTATGACGACACTGTCGTGTACAGCAGCAAAGTTATCAAGAGACCGACCGGTACGTTGACGCACAGGAGTCTTACTGTACAGTATCTTCAACTTTGTTGACCGCTCTTCGAATCGTTGATACATTAGGTGCACTTTCTCGACTGAACATTCTGCGAAATTTGCGAGTGATCTCAGTATAACTTTCGAAATTTTTGTAATAATTTTTCACAATTATATCGCGATGTTCTGTCGTAAATCGCTTCATTAAAAATATTTGGAATATATGTATGTGACAGCTGCCACATTTTTACATAAATTACACTAAATTTAAAATGTGCAAACCATAGACGAATACATACATAGATACATTTATTCTCTTAATAAATTAAACTTCATAGGTACGGTGGAAAGTAAACATTGGATGGTGGAAAACATGGGTTCAATTATACCAGATAGAGGCAATAGTAGACAACGTCCAACAAAGGAACAACAACCGAATTTCGTGTTTCTGTGGCAAACTAGTTGTGCTAAATACAATACAAATGTAAACCAACGATAAAAGTCAAGAAAAAAGTGCAAAATACATTTAAATTTTTCAGTTCTACACCAAAGCGACATGAAAAAGTTAAGTGGACATATTTTGTGACTCCACCTGGTGTAAGGTAATTTTAAATTTAATTTCTCTCATTTCTAAAAACCTACGACGAAGAGTGTGAAATAGAACGTCAGATGAGAGAATGTATTCGTCTATGGTGCAATCTTACTGAGACATAATTTATATCTCTATATCTCTCTAATGTTAGATATACGTCTCATTTGTTCCCAATTTTAAATGTAAAACATGTAATTCTTATTCCAACTATAATGCCCAAGTGACTCGGGGCATAAAGATCTGTTATAATATTAATAATAAGATAAATGTACTAAACGACAAAAACAAAAAAAAATTACATGAGGTTTCATGGGACACCCGGTTGGAACGAAGTGCCTTTTGCTATATATTATGTACTAGTTAGTTCCAATACGCCAGCTGAAAAATACTATAATTTAAATGGATCTTTAAGAAAAGATACTTTTTGTAAAATGATAAACTTTTTTTAAGAAATTTGTCATTTATTGAATGTATTTTTTTCAAAAAAAATTATATTTTTAGCTCCCTTTTGTAAGAATATGTATTATTAAAAGCTAATGTTATTTTAAAAAAAGCTACAATTTTTAATAAGAATTGCTTTCTGTAAGAAAAAACCTAAAAGTATGAATTTTTTTTGGAAAGAAGCACTTTTTATAAGAACAGGTACTTTTTTAAGAAGTGGTACTCTTTCTAGGAAAAGATTATTTTTTTTAACAAAATTTACTTATTTTCAGAAAGACTACATATCTCAAGAACGGAAAAGAAAAGGTATTATTTTTTTAAGAGAAGGTACTTTTAAGAAAACGAAAATTTTTCTAAGGAAAGGTATTTTTTGTAAGAGACGGTATTTTTTTGGAGAAAATTTGTTTTTAGGAAATGGAATTTTTTTAAAAATTGGTAATTTTTTCAAGAATAGGTAAATTTTAAAGAGTAGGTAATTATCTCAAGAACAGTTATTTTATTTCACATAAAAGGTACTCTTTAAAGTAAAGGTAGTTTTTTAAGAAAATGTACTTATTTAAAAAAATTCATTTTTTTATGAAAGTGTACTTTTGGTAAGAAAATTTACTTGTTTAAATAAAGGTACTTCTTTAAGATAAGATGGTTTTTTAAGAAAAGGTAGATTGTTTAAGAATTTCAATAGGTATTTTTTTTGAGAAAATTTACTATTCACTTTAGCTTTTCTAAATTTACTTTTTATTCGGTTCAAAACTACAATATGTAATAAACAGGCTCCACCTAGAATATTTCCCCCGATATGTTAGGCTAGACACAAACCGAACCAAAAGTACGAGTGTAAGAGTAAGAGTGCTGCCAAATGTAATTCCATGCTCAGGGTTGCATTTCATGGATTTGCCAGTCTTGCACTTTGGGTTTTCAAAATTTATTTTTTATTGGGTTTAAAACTACAATATGTAATACACAAGCTCCACGTAGAAAACTTCCCTTTAAACCAAACCAAAAGTACCCAATATAGTTGATAGTAATGGGTTGTAGTAAAGTTGTTAAAAAAAGTTTAAAATTTTTTCATTTAGCCCCCATCCCGCAACGTACGGTAAGGAACTTCGTTCCAAAAATGTAGTGATTTTTGACACTTTTTTGACACTCGAAACGTAGTGATTATTGAATAATCAAAATAAGTTATGAGGATAAATATACACTTTACTAGGGGCTAACAACTATGGTTTTTGACGTAAGACTTCTGTATTTGGCTCAAGAGTCACAAACTTTTTTCTAGACTCTTAAAATCTAATACTGTGCTGGGCACGCAGATCGAATTACCTTCAAGTGTAACTGAAAAGAAACACTAAAATAATTGGTACATATTCTATGATTATGAATGGAATGCAAGTAAAGTATCAACATTTCTTCTCCTTAGAATTTCATTTCCTCTACTTGCGGCATTTATAGGTTTGTGTCGAAGTTTGAAAAAGTTTTCTATCAGATATCAATAGTTGTATACGATTTGCTGTTTCAGTTCATACTGAATCGAATATTCGAATATAATGTTTCGAGAAGACTTATTGGTTTTAGGCTGCTTGAATCCTTTTTGGGTTTAATCTTCTTAGACTGCAGAATTGAGCTAAAAATTAAAATTTTAATAGAGTAGTGTTCGAAAATAGCAATTCTTTTCAACATACAACGTTCATATCACACCAGGCCAAATTTAATAAATTTGCTGAGAGATCTGTTAAGCCTACAGTCTATAACGATTAGTCTATGGTGATAGTCTTGATTCATATTTACACTATCTCAGTTCTTATCTGGGCCGACTGTCAAAAACTCAGTTAGAAACCCGCCTAACTGTTACAAATACGAGCGGACTTAATCGGAAGGCTGTTATTACATTAATATAATTACAACCTTGCGATGGTTATAGCAAGAAGAATGTACAAGTAGAGAAGAATAAACCGGCTCAATTTGGCAACCCTGGTAGAAGAGAACCAAAAAAAAGTCGACGCGATTAACTCAAACGCATTTCTATCTTGCGGCATAACTTGATTATTTCATACTTTTTACATACTTTATGGAATTTTATTTAAACATTGTTGGAATTTCTATAGTTAGATACTGTAACATCATCAGAAAACTGCTCGTGTATTGAAATATTCAACGAAGAGAGTAATAAATTTGCTGAGTGATCTGAGGGAGAGAGCGGGGAAACGACGCGCTTCACTCGTTTTCTTTGTTGTCATCCCACACCATGAGCATAGACGAATATAGTAGACACATTTATTCTCTCATCTGACGTTTCATTTCACATTCTTCGTCGTAGGTTTGTAGAAATGAGAGATATTAAATTTAAAATTAAGTTACTCCAGGTGGAGTTACAAAATATGGTCACTTAACTTTTTCACGCAGTTTGGGTGTAGAACTGAAAAATTTAAATGTATTTTGCACTTTTTTTTTGACGTTTATCGTTAGTATATATTTGTATTGTAGTTAACACAACTAGTTTGCCACAAAAACACGAAATGCGGTTGCTGTTCCTTTGTTGGACGTTGCTTACTATTGCCTCTATCTGGTATTATTGAACGCATGTTTCCCACCATTCAATGTTTACTTGCAACCATACCTATGTAGTTTAATTTATTGAGAGAATAAATGTGTTTTTACTATATTCGTCTATGATCAAACCACATGCCAACCAAGTTCAATTCTTTTATTTTGGGGGGAAAAATGCTGTGATTATCGAACGGTACCTTGCTCCATTGATCATAGCGTTGCGACCATCATCGTCTTTGAAGAAGTACGGTCCAATGATGACGCCGGCCCATAAAACCGCACTAAACAGTGCATTTTTCAGGATTCATTGGCGTCTTTTGAACAGCCCTTGGTTGATCAAAAGCACCAAATTCGGCAATTTTGTTTATATCCACTGAGTCCAAAGTGGGCCTCGTCGCTGAAAACTATTTTTCGATTAAAAAGGAGAGCTTCTTACAGCTTCTCTAAAGCCCATTCACTGATGAAATGACGTCGTGCGCCCAGCTGCAGCTCCTGCACCAGTTGTATTTTGTATGGCTTTAGACCGGGCCGTGGGTGGTGCAACAGTAGTGTGCGCGGCTCTTGTATATGAGAACGTGGATTCGATCCCTGCTCAGATCACCTTACATTTCTTTCGACAAAGGTCACCTCGCTTATTGATGGCGACACTATCGAGTACTTAGCCATGAAAAGCTTTTCAAAAACCGTTCGGAACCGGTGTAAAACTGTAGGTCCCAATCAGTGAGTGTAAAAACTAGAAAGCGCTCATCTCTCTGATTGTGAGAAGCTCTCCTCAATCCCTTTTTGGGATGTTATGTTATGCCATTTATAAAACTGGCGGATACAACAGCAATATTTTACTCGGTACGCACTCTAAAGATACGGGTTGGTGGATTGATGTCTAATAGAGTGAAATTCGTGAGATATTTGGTGACAGTGGCTTGAATAGCCTGCAGGGTGATCGCTTACGACGACCTTGAAATGGACGTAACTTGCGAAACACATTTTTCACACAGCTCGAGATTTGGTAATAAAACTCAAAGGTTTGCAAGCCTTGTTCGTTTGTAAGTATTTTCATGATGAAATGGCAGGGAAAACTGAACATTTTTGAAATTGACACATGTCCCAAATCACGCGACAACACTGAAAGCCCAAATAGCAAAAAAATCACCCGTTAGTTAGAGCAGGGGGTTTCTATGGCACAGCTAATTGAAAAGATACTACGGAAATGATACTACGGAATGTAGAATGAGAGACCAAAAAAGACATACAGATTATAGACCATGCGGCAAACTAAGTTTACAAGTGATAGATTGATACTAATACCTCCTAAATAATGTTTTATATTGTTTGCATCGAACGAAAATACGCATTCCCTTTTATTTCTGTTCGTATTGGTCCAACCAAAGAGTGAATCATAAAAGCAACTCGAACTCGGTGAAATGGCCCACTAGCTCGCCGTCATCATGATAACTCTAAAAGAGGTATAGCGGCTCTTTTCTATTTCTCTATGGTTACATTCAGGAATTCAGGGTACTTTCAGCTCAAAAATTTGTTCGCGATTAGTTTAAACAAGTAATGGCCAGATTTTCAGTCAATGGGGTCTTCATTTCTTAATAAAATCAAAGAGGATGTTCAGGTAGAGAGGAAAAAACCGCGTAATTTGGCAGCCCTCTTAGAAGAGAACCAAAAAGTCGCCTTGATTCACGCAAATGCATTTCTCTCTCACGTCACAACTTGATTATTTCATACTTTTTACATACTTTATTTAATTTTATTTATATATGGTTGGAATTTCTATAGTTTGACATTCACATTATTGATGGCTGGTTAACCTGTAATCAAAACGATATGATTCAGCAAATTTCTGACATTTGACCTTGTGTAATATGAACGTTGGATGTTGGCGGAATTGCTTTAATAATACCAGATAGAGGCGTTGGTTCAAACCAACCAACAAGAAAATAACCACGGCATTTCGTTTTGGGGGTTAAAATTATTGTGTTAAATACAACACAAATGTATACGCACAATAAAAGATAACAAAAAATTCCAAAAAACGTTTAAACTTCACGTTTCTCAACCAAAAACGACATGACAAATTTAAGTCAACAGATCTTGTAACTCCACCTGGTGTCAGCCGACCGAGAGTGTGATAAGAAACGTCAGATGAGTCAAAGTTGTTCTCTCTTAAGAACTAATATATGATAAAAGAACATGGTTCTGTTTTGAGTACTTGTACGCGTACTTTGAGTCTAGATCTAATCTAATTGATGCGAGTACATAGATTTTTATACATTATTATCTAAATAACTTCGATTTTAAGCATTTATTTCTTATAATTTTATAATTACATTTGGGTATTACTTTTTGTTGTTTTGGTCGAACATTAATTTATACATATATAGATTTGTTATCCGTGTCATTTAACGTATCTCATTGCGCTTCTTCAATGAGGAAACGAACTTCTGTCTTCAGTTTTCCTGTTTAAATACAACATTGCGAACATTGAACATCATCCTCCATTTTTAATTTTGCGCATTCACGATGTTCTCATATTTACATTATTTGAACATTCACAGTAAAAATTTCAGCTGTGTTTGTCAAACCTCAGCGACAGAACTGAACTTCCACAAGTTCGCTTCCCTTCAATAACTAAACCGATGAGCGAGCTGACAAATCTATGTATAAATTAATTAATGGTTTTGGTATTTATCTCAAAACGGATGCGTTTTTTTCAATTAGAATACAAGGGTTGACATTATCGCTAACAATGTGACGGCTTACATTAACTCACCACTGTAAGACAAAATGTAACCTCTACACAGAAAAAAATAATTTTTCAATTCAATAAAAAAATTCGAAAATTCAAACAAAATATTAATTGAAAATCCTGGGATAAAAAAAATCACACATATTTGTTGGTTGTTTATTGGAAATATATAATTTTTCAATCGATGCAAAATTTCACCCACTTACGAAAATAGTTGTACGTTATTTATCAAAAACATTTTCGTTTTTAGTCGGTGAAGAATTTGACATATTTGCAAACTAAATTGTATCTCAGTTTCCGTTTTTCTTCGATCCGAAGTATTTCTAGAAATTTTGTTTATTAAAAAAAAAAAATGAAACAGCCGCGGTAAGATTCGAACTCACATCCACTGGAAGATCGATTCGATGTTTGTGACACAGCGTCGTTTCGTGCAGAGTCTAGTCAGTTACACCACCGACTGCCTATACAAACTTATCTCTAACTGAAGTTATGTGGTTGTTCGTATCGTATTTACTAGGGTACCTATTTAATCGGTTAATCGTTAATCGTGAATATCAATCTGACAACTACCGAACAAAACGCAATCAAATTATTCGATTAATCCCCCCCATACAAAGTGACCAGTGGGTCTTGAAATTTCATCAGACTATTACACCCAATTTAATGAACCAATTTTTAGTCAATTTTTTTTATGTACATATGTCTATGACCTAAAGCACTGTGCGACGCTTTCTATCAACAAACTATCAAATCTGTTCGAAATGTGTGTAAAGTTATGCAATTTGTTCGCAAATCGTTGTCATATGAGTTGCCACATTGTAGGAGTGTTTCAAGACTGACTGCTGGCCATAAACACGTACTTATATTTTATTAATCGAGTAATCGCTATGATTTGTTCGAGTTAATCGTTAATCGAAAAATTCAATTATTAAAATGTTCGGTTAATTTTATAGCACGATTAATCGATTAACCGAATAACGATTAGTTGAGTGGTTACCCAAGTATATACTTCGTTAAATATTGGGGTATTCCTTATGAATTTTTTTGTTGGTACCATTTATCGATTTTCATTTCGATATTTGAGTAATTTGTCAGTATGTATATCAATGAAAAATGTAATTGAGTGCTGAGATTTTTCACGTACCAATTTTTTGTTAAAGTTTTACAGTCGTGTTTTTTTCTGTGTATTTATACATAATTAACTCTCAATTAAGATTAACTAATCCGATAGTTAACTACCACTTTAAAAATTGGCCATAAGTATAAAGTGCATTGCGCACAAAAAAACATTTATCGCAGTACATTGTGCCACGACAATCTTAACAATGAATTGCACTTTACTCAAATATCAATCTACTTAATGTACAATAAGGTCCTTTCCGTTCGTTGTGCATCTATCAAAATGAAAGCAACTAAAATTCCTTTCACCTATTAAAAAATTCATACCATATTTTGGGATTCGAAAGCATATCAATGTATTAAATAACGGGCTGTAATATTATTGCCCTTATCGAAGGAGTGTGTATGTATTAGCAAAAGGAGAGGAATAAAAACGGATTTCTCGGGCTCAACAAAAAGTACAATATTTCATAACAGAAGTGCAAATATTAAACTTTTGTACTTTATAGGCGGTGTTGGGTGGAGGGGTTTCAATATTACAATCAGAAGAAATTAAGTGCAAATTTTTGTAATTTTATGAATTATAAATATCAAATGGAAATTTCATTTTAATGAGATCGTTCGCATAGCATAAATTCCTTATATCACAGAAGGAATAACATTTCACTAGAACATACCAATGATTACACAATGGCGATGACGATGACGATGATGATGACGGCGACGACGACGGCAACGGGCGATAACAAAAAAGTTATGTATATGAGAAAGGCATTAGAAATACATTCCATTACAGATACCTTAACTTTGTGCGACATATTTCGAAGAAAGCAAATAGAAAAATGACATACAAAAATTTGATATGCCTTCGGAAATATTTATGGCAGCATAAATTATAAATGAATTCATGAGAAAATCTTGGGTATTATAAGCACAATTGACTGAGTACGAGGGGTAAGCACAATAAAATTGAATGTTTAGTTAATTTCGGATTTAAACTAATGAAGCGTAACCATTCAACAACAGGTGTTTGTTCAATAAAAATTCATTGGCTTTAAAGCGCAAAAAAAAAATGTATTTAAGGCTCAAATCTGTGTACCAAAGAGATTTCATGGTATATTGAATTACAAATATTATGCTTTGAAAATACAAATATTTGTATGTAAATTTAAGATTCATAAGAGCAGACTCAAGCGGTACGTAAAAGCAGTCCACGAGATGGCAACTTATGTGATGAGCAGAGGGAATTTTTTAGGCTTTATGCCCGAAAAAGCCTTTTTTGTATATTTTGAAATATTTTTCCGAAAAGTGCTTATTATGAGTAACATTGCATAAAAATCGTATTTTTCCTCCTGCTATGCGATTTATATTTAACGCCCATTTTAGCTCAAAACGACCGAATTTGCTTGGTTTGTACTAAACATACTTTGTAATTTATAAAAAACTGTAGAAATTGGATATGCATTTCATAAATAGCTTAAGTTACGTTCACGTTTGGAATTTTAAAACATGATGGGCGAAGTATCTGCCTCATGATTCGTAAAAAAATCTGCTTCACATTGACTACTTAGTGGTCAGCGTCGCACAATGGTCTTGTTTTCAAAGATATTAACTATGTATACATATATAATATCATATATGATCAAGAAAACATTGAGAAAGTAATGATTTATCCGAACTTTCGTATTGCATTCAATATTTTAATTTTGAATCAAGAAAATATATTATAACGACTACATGCTGAAAACTCTGTCGTTTTTTGTTGTTTGGATGCAAATATAACGTGTGTTTGGAGCTTGTCGGAAATATAATATACTTGTGTTCAAACACATTTTGTTTGATATTCAATATTACATGTTTGAGACACAATGATTAGTATGTTATAACATATGTGTTTGGGACCCAAATATATCTATATTTGTGATATAAATACAGACATGTTTGTTGAACTGTTTATGGTCTCTTGAGAGCAAGATAATAAAAGAGGGACAGCGAGAGAGTCTATCGTGTAAGTGTGCATCTGTATTTTTGCATTATTCTCTCAGTTATTATATGCCTGAATGTGCGTGTAAATAGTCGTCAATGGTTCATTCGACAGAGGATATCAGAAGCGATTGATAAGTGAAAAACAATAAACAAAGGAACGGACGGTTAAATGGTTTGTGATGTTGCTTTGGTTTTTGTGTATATGTGTCGTATATATTTTTGTGTGTGCTACCAAAGTGAGAAACGATTTTGAGGAAAGAAACTGGCCAGGGCAACAACGTGAAGCCCCTTGTCAGTCCGAGCATTTACTGGGAAAATTGGGACGGCGGACCATATGTGAAATATAATAAATAAAAATCCAAGTAATTTATCCACGCTTGGCTTGCATGAACTAGAATTGTATGTAACTGTATTATTCATGTACCAACACATAGTGATAACCAACGCCAAGTAGAAACCTTCTGAAAACAAAACCGTGAGTGACAACAAAGAAACGAGAAGCAAAGGAGCAGCAGATTCTCATTTCATGAAAAAGACAAATAATGTATTTAATGCAAGTAAATGTAAAAAGGGACGTTTTAAATCTGTTATTTTTTTTTTAATTAATTATTTATAAATGTGGATTTATATTGATAAAATTAATTATAATAAATATAACATATTGAAATCAAAAAAAAATCCGTGTCTAAATATTATTCTGTTTCGTACCAAATACGCACATGTTTCCACGGAAGTATGTGGATGTTTGGGGTGCAGAACGCATATGTGTTCATCTAAAAGCATACATGTGTGCCAGAACACATGCTACTGTTTGTATTTAAACACAAGTGACTGGGATTGGAAAACATATGAATATTTGAAGTGTGTTGCTAACATAATACATGGTTCCTATAGAATATGTTCGGGAGAATAAGTTACAGACGCCGTTTTGTTTCAGCGTGTGTGCGTATATTTGGAACTTTATCTTTCCGGGCGATTGATTGATTAATAAAATGGCAAAAGAGAAAGCAAATGCGTTTAATGCCAGAATATCCGAAAATATTAATATTAAAATCGGATTCCTTAGTTCTATTGTATATTTTGTTCAATGTACTTAAGCTTGTATTTTATGTTCCAGACCGATGTTTTTTTTTTATACAAATCTTAAACCGTACAATATTTTTTAATAATATTTTATTGCATGAAAAGTTGGTTTATAGCAATTATGTAAGAAATATAAAATCGGCTCAATGTGAAAGAGTATTATTTCGAATTTACTAAGTGTCATTTTAGTACTGTTTTCTATCCCGCTAACAAACAAGTTACTGTTTACATTTCCATAAATACAACAGTTAACGTTAGATGTTCTTGATTGTTCCCGAGAATTCTACAGTGACTTAATATCTAGTAGTGAGATCGCACAGTAGCGCCATCTGCTGTTAATATGACTTAATATGGAGTAGCGACGCCATATTTTTGCGTCTAATTAACAGTTTAAGCCGCGTATTCTGTTTTTGCGAAATTTTCATAAGAAATGTTGTTATTTATCTCTAAACGGAGAATATTTTTTACAGATAGTTACCACATATCTCTGATTGTCCTTGCAAATATATTATTAATAACACAGTGCAACACGAAAAAATATAACCATATACGGGCAAAACTACATAATAAAAGACAAAAAAAAAAAACCTGTCCCAGTTTTGCCCAAAGTCATGCACTTTTTTCATGTCCCCCAAAAATTTGGGGTCGTGTCATTTTTGCAAAAAGTGATTATTTTGTCAGGCTCATATCTTGCAAACCGTTCGGAATTTTGATTTGCTCTCTTAGGAAAAGTTGTAGCTCTTGTACATCTTGAACACATAAAATCTAATAAATCTAAAAAACATAAAAAAATTCGATTTTTACCTTTTTTTTCCCCTGTCCAGGTCCATAGGTAGTAAACCGTTCAAAATTCAAGGAAACAGTCAATTTCAAAAACGTAGCTAAGATCTCAATAAACAACTTTCTAGAATGATATGAACTTCCTAGGAATGCTTCTTAACACCGTTTAGGTAGCCGCAAAAGTGAAAAATTTCCCGAGAATTTTTTAATTTCATTTGTTTTTTCTTTACTTCAACATTGTGATACTATATAGTAATTATATGACAAACACAACTGTAACACACACATGTTGTAACAGAATAATCATTGTGTCTCAAACATGTAATATTAGATACCAAACACGATGTGGTTGAATCTTACATTGGGCAAATTATTTATATGACAATTATTATTTGTAGTTTAATTTTAATTACCTTTCGAAATGCAAATTCAAAAAAATTCCAATACCATTGGAAATTACTAATTTTCGAAGCATTTCCTTCATATCTGGCCCTTTTGGTTTCAAATATTTTATACAGTACAGGTTTATGAATTTGAAAGTATTATGAGGCAATACCTATCAAAGCCACAAATCTCGACGTATAAAATACTTTAAAAACAGCATTGTCAGCAGTCAAAAATTCAAAATAATTAAAAGCATTCCCACACGCTGAAAAATAACGGCATCTCTACAATATTCTCCCAAACAAACCAGGTGTATGTTTGGAACACACTTCAAACATTCATATGTTTGCAAGTCCCAAACTCATTTGTATTTAAATGAAAACAGTATCATGTTTACTGGCAAACATGTATTCTTTTACGTGGAAACATATACGTTCTTCATCCCAAACATCCATATAGTTTCCCCAAACCTGTGTATACTTACGTAGAAACATATAAGTATTTCCTCCCAAGCATAATAATATTTAGAAACGAATTATTCTTTGATTTCAATACATATGAATTTTATATTATAATTAATTTTATAAATATAAATCCACATTTATAAATAATTAATACAAAAACCTAAAAGATTTAAAACGGCCCTTTTACGTTTACTTGCATTATTTGTATTTTCATGAAATGAGAATCTGCTGCTCTTTTGCTTTTGCTTTCTTTGTTGTCTCTCACTTTTATGTTTCCAGAAGGTTTTAGCTATGCGTTGGTTATCAGTATGCGTTGGTACACAACAAATTTACATATTTATATTCAAATCTAGTTCATGCAAGCCAATCGTGTATTAATTACGTGTGTTGTTTTTATTGTACTTATTTGACAAATGGTGCGCCGTTCCGATTTTCTCAGTAAAGGCTCGGACAGACAAAGGGCTTCACGTTGTTGCCTTTTCCAGTTTCTTTCCTCAAAATCGTTTCTCATGTTTGTGGCACAAATACATCTATACGAAACACATACACAAAAACCGAAGCCACATCACAAACCAGTTAACCGTCCGAGCCTTCGTTTGTTCTTTTTTCACTGATATCTTCTTTTGATATCCTCTGTCCGATGAATCATTGAGGACTGAATATATGAAACTAAAACGCAATACATCAGCCAAAATAAGAAACACTGACTATATCTGCAATTTACATGCACATTAGACCGTTTATAGCACATGAGGCGAAAAATTAATGTTGCTGCGATCCTTAATTTCTGGGCCGAGAAAGTTTCCTCTTAGCCTACAAGCATCACATAAAAAAATTGGCACCGATAGGTTAACTATTATGGTCCCCGATAGTTCATTGAAAAATTAAAACACACTTTATGTGGGGAAATATGGGGTTTTTTATAAAAAGTCTTATATTTAAGCAACTAAAATTAAATTTATGTTTATTATTGCATTTAAAATAATATTCAAATATATTTTCTGTTCTAACAAGCCGCCAATGCTCTAAATCGGTTGGAAAACAAACAAGTTACAAGAATTTAAAGATTATATTAGATTCGACTTGTTGTGTGAAGGATATTTTCGACGATATGCTTCAATGCACTGTAAAATAAATTGATTCTGTTCTTCGTCTTTCGTAAGAATCCTGTTGTAATCGTTCATAAATTTTACACCGCGTTCAGCAGTGTCGTTTACAACAAAGAATTCACGGCAAACGTCGAGAGCATCGAGATAATCTTCATTCGTTTCCCAAATGGATGGATCATGCTTCAAAAATTCTGTAGTCAATCCAAACGCATCAAAGAAATTTTTGGTTTTGTATGATACAAAATCGCTCAAATTTTTGCGCTGCAATAATTTTGGATCGGAGATTTTGCGATCATCCTGCAATTTCACGATTGGTTCTGGTGATTGAAGGTGCCTAACCATGTTTCGTTTCTCTTCAAGTGAGACATCCGAATCGAAAAACGCTAAAGCCACTGTTTCCGGTGACAAGTACCACAAATGATTTTTCCATTTATGCAAAACAGCTTCAGACACAGCTGGGTCGATTTTTGCGTATGCAATGGAGTCTTTCAGGAAATTTATATCTTGATTTGGCGCTAGTATGGCCTTTGTGCATGTAAACCACGCTTTGACATACAGTCGCACGAGGAAAACACATATATCGCGTAGTCCATTAGATTCTCGTTTTGACAGAGTGAACTGTTCCCGAAAGAGGTATATTTTTAAGATATAAATGGCTTTTCCCATAAACCTTGCATGGGATGTTGGACCAGGTATTCTAAAACTTCCGCCTACTTCACCAAGGAACATTATTGTTAATTGTAACAGTTCTTTGTAATCCGCGCGAATTTGTGTTTGATGTAGCTGTTGATTGCAGAAAATCGTAATGGCTTCGCAGTCAGCATTACTAATTTTGGAACGTACAATTGGGTCTTCGAGTCCACTTTTAAATGATTTATGATCGAGATTCTCCCATTCGGCAGCAAAACGATTAAACACAGGCACATCAGGTCCACTAGTCACAGAAAGTTTAACTTCAAAGACGTGTTTCAATACGATTTCCAACATGTGATGACGACATGCGAACTGGATTAACTTTCGATCGAGTTTGTTCTGCAACAAAGTGCATGCGCCAATGTTTTGGCCTGTGTTTGATGTTGTGGTATCAAACCCCATGGCGGAAACTTTATTTACAATATCCCATTTGATAAGTGCTTCATGAACGACTTTAGCCATATTTTCTCCTGTGCCAGCAGGGACTTTGGGAGCGCCCAAAAATTTAGATGTGCCTTCATAACTTGCGAGAATTGCAATTCGATCAACTTTGCTTCTGCCTAATAGGTCCGGCAATAGTTTTCCATCCCAGTGAATAACCAGTGACTGTACACTATTGATCTAAAAAGCAAATAGAAATTGTTGAACATTTGTACAACTACGGATTAAATATAAGTAAGAACTAAATTACCTTTGCAATGAATTCTGTTTGAGCCTTCTCCGTTTCTAGCTTACGATTTTCTTTTCGTAGCTTATAGATGGTAGATCGATTGATTACCAGCTCACCAACAGAGGTCAAAGGCGTTACAGCATTATTAATGACAGTTATTACATCATCTGCGCATGCTATCAAAATATGTACGGCATCCGAACAGCTAACTTTGGCCTTATCAAGCACTACCGTAAGACGTGACGAGATCCAATGATGTCGTCCTCTTGAATGTTTGGTGTGATCACTATAATCATCATCATCTTCGGTATTCAATTCGCATGCCGCACCCGTATCCATAATTTCATCATCGAATTCATCTTCGTCTTCGCTTTCAATGTAACCTGTTTCGAGTACTGAAAAATATCACTTGATGATTCATGTTTTTAGGAATTCAACCAGTACAATAAATTCACTTACAAGATTGATTGTTTAGTTCTAAACATTTTCTCTTCCGTGATTCTTCTTTTTCCTTTCGCTGTTGCGATCGCTGTTCCCGTCCGTATAACTTCATGTCAACGCCTGCCATACACCCTGGTCTTCCTTTCTGTCTTTGCATCAACAAAAACTTCTTGTCTTCTTCTATACTTATTTCATTCAAGGCGTTTGCACAAGCGATATCGAACAGATCGTCCAATGTTTCCTTGAAATTGTTTACGTTTAATTTTGATCTATCCGATCTCTTATTTGCACTTTCCTTGTGAACATTTTTCCAGACGTCGTACAACTTCAGCAATTTAGCTTGACATTTATATTTATCACGCGTTGGTATCCGAGCCTGTTGCCAAAAAATTATAGCTGCATCCACAGCTAGCTGTGCACTTTGTTTTGAACAATTATGCCTGCCAAAATGTACAAATCGCATATTGTAAAAAAAAACTTTTAGTATTTGTCTGTTTGACGGCAGTTTGGCTCCAGATATTAGATGGGATACATGCCCAATTGATTCCACAAAGCGCAATTGATCACTGGATCGAGTAACCAACCTGGAGGTGGTCGGTCGCAACTCCGAAGCTGATGTTGATGGTAAATCTGACATCGAAACAACAGTTTATAAAATTCCTATAAAACATGGATACATTAGAAATTAGAGAAAGAAACAAAAAAAAAGTCTTTTAATTTACAATACAGACTTTTTTGGTGGGAAACTCAGTGCGCGAGTTATGTGTTCTGACTAGCGTCAGCACTTTATATTGGTTTCTCTTTAATTAATAAGCCCTTAAAAGGACTTTGGTTGAATCTCTTTAAGTCTGATTAGTGGAGGGTTAAATTATTTATCCAAACCACCTTTTAATTGAAACACTTAATAACTTTTATTTTTTAGCACAATTTCTTTATTTCACTGGGTTAGTTGCTTTTTACTGTTGCGTTGATTGATTAGTCGTCTAAAATGTACCTGCTTAAATACATTATTACGACGCATCTTTCGTGTCTACAGGCACACAAGCAATTCATCGGCCGAAGAAGATGACGATGATACAAAAAGTATAAATAGCTGCAGTTCGTGAATTTGAAGTTGATTGATAATTTGGAAGTCGTGGAGTGAGGAGCTCTTGCAGTTTGTTTTGTTAACATTCGTGTCGTGTATGTATGCATGATCGTGTTAGCTATAACATTGCACTGATATAAAATTCAAAAGAAACCCGTTGTAAGTTATTTGTTTTTCTATCGATTTCGAACATTTATGGCTTGTTAGAAAGGAAATTGTATTTTAAAACTATTTAAAGACTAAACATGAATATGAAATCGTTTTTAATTGCTTAAATATACGACTTTTTATAAAAAAACCCCATATTTCCCCACATAAAGTATAATTTAATTTTTCAATGAACTATCGGGGACCATAATCGTTATCCGATCGGCGCCAAATTTTTTGTTTGATGCTTTGAGGCCAAATGGAAACTTTTTCGGCCCCGAAATCAAGACAAAAAAAATAATAAATGGTCTAATGCACATTCACGAATATTTATGAACCACTGACTGAGAGAATAATGCAAAACTACAAAAACACACTTTCATGATAGTATCTCTCGTTGGTCCACTTTTATTCTCTTGCTCTTGAGAGAGCATAAACAGTGCAACAAACACAGCTATCTTCGTATCACAAGCACAGTCATTTTTGGGTCTCAAACACATATAGTGTAATATATTAATAATTGTGTCTCAAATATGTTATATTGAATAGCAAACAAAATGTGGTTGGTATTATATTTGTGACAAGCTCCAAACACACTTTATATTTGCATCCAAACAACAAAAATATACAGATTTTTTCAACGTGCTTATTTCATTACAATTGGCATCCAGTTCCACAACCTGCAATTTTATTGCCTGAGCAAATGCAAATTTAACATTTTTTAAATGCCATTGCGAACAATGGTAATTATTTTGCATTTGCATTAGATAAAGTAATGCAAATTAAAATCCAATGCAATTAAACAAAGTAAGTCAAATATTGAAGTTTATAATCAGTCACCTTACAATGAAGGATGTTACGCCTACAAACCGATTATAGCAAAGTTCGTAAAGAAAAACAAACACGTCAAAATGAAAGCCATGCTCATAATCTATTTAAATTAATTAAACCAAAAATCAACATAAATTTACTACGGAAAATAATCTTAAAACTTAAAACATGTGTTTCGTGTACTTTAACACAAAACATATGGTCAATTTCCAGGAGGTGTTCATTCGTCATCAGCGGTACGTACATACATATGCATGCAATTGTTAGCACCTGCGTTTTTATGGTAGAAAATAATGCTGAAAAGATATATGCAGTACATAGAAGTAGATTAAAAACAATTTACTGCACCTTAATTGTGAATTGTTCATATCAACCACTTACCACGGGATTCGCACTCTTCCAGCAACTGTGAAGCCAGAATGCTCTTTCGCAATTCGTATCACCCTTTGGATACAAACAACGTTTGCCCATATTTAGTGCTATGTCATGCATAGTATCGGGTAGCATATCAAAAACTTTTTCGAGATGCACTTCGCCATCGTCATGCAACACATCCATTACATCAAATATACAATACATGTAACACTTCAGCAAATCGTCCTCGTGAATTTCCTCATCACTGAACTTTTTAATTGCCTCTTTTTGATTGACATACATACAGACATTCATGCGCATATTTATAGGAACATGTAAATAAAAAAAATTTACGTATTTGTAAGAAATTGAGAAATTATTTAACTTCGTTCTAAATAAATAAATTAATCCAATATACATCACTACACCTAGACAAAACGATTTCGTAAAATTGAGTTGAAAACTTACTTCAAAATGTTTATTTAATTGTAGTCCATTAGTACTTAAAAACTATATTTTATGAAATTTTATTTCATCAGAGTACACATAAAAATAGTATGATATCATCATAATGTAACAAAATTCCTTAATATTTTTCGGACAAATTTCCTCAAAAAGAGTAAAATTTTTCGAAATTTGAGGAAAATTATACTTAGGTTTAACAAAAGGGTATTAAAATTTAGTTCGCCAAATCTTGAAATATAATTGTATAAAACTTTTAGTAAAACTCACCTCAAAGTACTGCAACAATACGAGTGTGCAAGGGGAAAAGAAGAACATGGAGGGAAAAAGACTTCTTGTGTTGGAATTATGAACCATTCAGTGAGTGTTGGTACTTATGGATCTTTGATCGATGCTAATTCGCATATGAAAATTGCATATTTGAGTTTCTATATGGGGGAATCCAGCTAAAAAAGTTACTTTTGGAAGTGACATGTCTCTGATTTCGATGAAATTTGGTGGAAATGGAGACTATCATAAGAGAAAATTTTCCCCAAAATTTAATGTTTTTTAGAATTTTTTTGTGGCGTTTATTGACCAAAAACCACGTTTTTCACACATTTTCCTTTTGATAATAACTCGTAAACGATTTAACTTAAAATTTTGAAAATCTCAGCCATATTCAGAATAGAATTGGTATTAGAAAAAAAATTAAGAACACAAATAGATTTTAAAAATTCTTTGAAAAATTACGTTTTTTCTCAAAAAACTTTGTGTAGCAAAAAAGACCCATCCTTCGAAAAATCCGAAAAAAATCCGAAATATTTATGAACATTTTACCGTGTCTATAGAGCAAACAGTAAGATAGTTAAAGCCGTCGGTGGTGCAATAGTAGTGTGGACGGCTGTTGTGCATGAGGACGTGGGTTCGATCCCTACTCTGACCACCTTAAATTTCTTTCGACGGCGGTGACCTCGCTTAGTGACGGCGACACTATCAAGTATTTAGCCATGAAAAAGTTCTCAAAATACCATTCGGAACCGGTATAAAACTGTAGGTCCCAATCAGTGAGTGTAGAACTAGAACGCACACAGCTCACTGGTTGTGAGAAGCTCTCCCTAATCCCCTCGTGGGATGTAACGGGAAACAGTTTATTTTATTTTTTTTAGAAAGTTATAGACCTTTCTGTAGGACAACCTCAGTAATATATATATGAAAAAATTTCAAAAAATACATAGTACATAGCTTGAAACAGAAATATTCATTAATTTGAGTCAGAAATATAGATAGATTTTAGAAATTTTTCATATAGATATTACAGAGGTTGTCCTACAGTAAAACGGTAAAATGTTGATAAAAGACGTAGCCTTCACATATATTTTTTTTAGGATTTGTCGAAGGGTGGGTCGTTTTTGCTACACAAAGTTTTTTGAGAAAAAAACGTAATTTTTCAAAAAAAAGTTTAAAATATATTTTTGTTTTTCAGATTTTTCTAATGCCAATTCTCTTTTGAATATGGCTGAGAAATGTCAAAATTATGAGTTAAGCCGTCTTCGAGTTATTATCAAAGAAAAATATGTGAAAAACGTGGTTTTTGGTCAATAAACGCCACAAAAATTTCTAAAAGTCATCAAATTTTGGGGAATATGTTCTCTTATGATAGTCTCCCTTTCCACCAAATTTCATCGAAATCAGAGACATGTCACTTCCAAAAGTGACTTTCTTTTTAGCTGAATTCCCCCATATATACATACAATTGATGATCTACCGATGATTCAATTCAGGCACTGTAGTTAGCCATCTGATGATGAACATGTCATCGAGTTCGAAAAAAGTCATACCAATGACTGTGTTTTTACTTGAACTGCCTATTATTTCCACCAAAAACCCATCATTTTTGCATGTTATGGAAATATTCCTGACCTTGTATGAGTAAGCTTGTAGTATGAACTTTTCATACATTAACTAAAACTAATAAAAACGGTTAAAAAAATTCAAAAATTCGAAAAATTTTAAGTTTGTGTTGGACTAAAAATCATTCCAAGTATTACAATTGAGGTCATATTTATTTATTCAATTTAAGTACATTTATAGAAAGGTTTTGTGAACAGGTGTAATACACTTTTAAGGTAGAATGCCCTTAATATTAGGAATTTTACGCTTTGAAAATGTGCACTTAATTTGAGAACTTTCCCCGAAGAACTGTAACAGTTCTCAGCATATTTGTATATTCAGTGTTCCGGTTTTTGTTATTATGTACTTTGCCAATTCGATTGTTGATTGCCAGTAACAATCATACGAGGGCGGATCAATAAGTCCGTGAATTTTTGAATGAAACACAGTTTTTTTTTGCAAAAAAAAATAATTATTTTTCAACATTATCTCGTTTCAGCGCAATACACTTAGTCCAACGTTTCTCCAATTTTTGTATCCCTTCCAAAAAATAGGATTTTTCGAGGTCCATAAAATAGACTTTTATGTGTTCAATAATTTCATCGTTGGAGCTAAATCTCTTTCCATCGAGCCATTTCTTTAGGTTTGGAAATAGGAAATAGTCACCGCGGACTAAATCTGGAGAATATGGCGGATGAGGTATCAATTGCCCATATGGTGTCGTTTTTTTAAATCTTCGTTAAATCGGTCCAATAGGTTGGCATAATATTCGCCGTTTATTGTTTTTCCCTTTTGAAGGTAATCAATGCGGATTATCCCGCGTGCATCCCAAAAAACTGTAGCCATCACCATTTTGGCTCCTTGGCCTTCTTCGGAGCCGGTTCACCCGGAGAAACCCATTGTTTAGATCCATGATCCATGCTTCATCTACAGTTACAAAACGCCGCAAAAATTTCTTCGAATTGCAGTTAACCAACTCTAAACAATCCTTTGAAGTTGTCACACGATTAGGTTTATGGTCAATTGAGAGCAAACGCGGCACCCATCTTGCAGACAGCTTTCTTTAACCCAACTGATCATTTAAAATCGAAACCACACTGCCATATGACACCAAGAATCTCACGCAGTTTTACTCTTCGATTGGCCAACACCATATCGTGGATTATTTCGACATTGACCTCAATTGGCCGTCCAGAACGTTCAGCGTCATTTGCACTTGTGCGACCACAACGAAAATCAGTAAACCACTTTTTTACCATTGAGACCGATGGGGCAGAGTCCCCATAGTATTTATCAAGCTTTTTCTTGGTTTGATTGACGGTGTTTTTTCGCAAAAAATAATGTTCGAAATTCACTTTTTTCCATTTTTAAAAAAATGCACGAGGTTGTATGTTTTGAACAGCTGTTAAACGCAAAGTAAATGACAGGACTTGCTCAAAATTTGACAGTGGTCTACTAACAGGTGGTACTTGATGAAAACAGTGTTGCATTTCATATAACTTCGGGGGAAGTTCGAAAAGTCACGGATTTGTCGATCCGCCTCGTACTAACCGCTCCATATGAGGATTGGTAAAATATTTTCTGGCAAATTATTTCTTTACTAGTGGATTGGAAAGCGCCTATGGCGCCCGTCGAAACATGCTTTAATTTATGCTTTAATTTTTTTTTGTTTTTTTCGTTCTTTTGGTTTTTTTTCGTTTTTTCGTTTTTTTCCCGTTTTTTTCTTGTTTTTTTTTTGTTTTTTTTCGTTTTCTTTCGTTTTTTTCGTTTCGTTTTTCGTTCAAAAAGTGTGACCAAAAAGTGTGACAGAGTCAGTGAATCAGCGATGAGCGTAACTCTTTAAGAAGATTCAATAAAGTATTTTCTAATTTTAAGTAATGTACGTAATGTAAAAATGGGTCTAGGTTTAAGGAAATTGGCTCATTATTCAAAAAAGACATTCCATACTTTAAGCTTACCTTAGGCTTAATTTAAGTAACAAATGAATGGCCTTGATTTGAGGAACTAAGTATTAGAGGGAACAGTTGTACTGAATTTTATGAAATATGAACTTTATTCAATGAAATATTTCCTCGCTTTAAGGACAAATGGTTTCCTAAATCTAAGGAAAAAGTGATCTTATTTTAAACTCAGAAATCTTTGGATCAATACCAAGGTAAATTTTTATTTATTACTCGCTCATTACACTCTATTATCTATGAGTAATCCAAGTCTTGACCTTAATAAAAAGTCTAACGTTCGTTGGGTTGTAGAAAATATTATCAAAAATATAAATAAAAAGTTTAACTTTGAACCAACGAGTATTGTTTACGTCAAAAACCTTCAATACGTGTAATGTACACTCCGGTTCACTTATTTAAAGGTACTAAAAATTCCATATTCAGCAGCCTGTATCTTTTGCAATTTGTAACCGATTGCAGAATTTTGAAATGGAAATGGAAGCTAGACATCTTGAGATATAAAAAAAATCTTAACAATAGTGGTTTCTTAACTAAAGAACTCTTTTTGAGCAAATTATAAAAAAAATTCCAGAAAAGTATTATTTTTTGGTTCACTTGAATAAAGGCACTACATTATTTTTTATTATTTTTAAAGTAAGCGACGAATTTTTTGTAGGGAGCGTTTGTTTATTACAATTTATTACATCCTAATCATTATACGAGTCTCCTGGCCGAAATTGCAACTTCAGGAAATAGTTCAATTTAGAGAACAAACTAGATTTAAACCCTGATTTAAAAGGTTTGCGTTCTCAACAACTTTAAAAAATATTGGAGATAAATAAGCAAAACAAATAAAAGATCTTAAGCTCGTTTAAAGAATAAGAAGAATTTCAATTGAAGATCGTGGAAAACTTTGTATATTTTAAAAAATTACAATAGCTCCAAAACTGAATGTGACACAGCGAGTTAAAAAAACGACATTTTCGAATAACCGGTTTTCGGATTATTTGAAAAATCACTTTTTCGGCAAACCAGGTATTTATTTATTTTCGGGTTTTTTGTTTTGCATGGAAAACAATAAATATACTGAATTTTTGTATCAAAATTAATACGAAATCAGCATTTTGTTTTCTTGGTTTAATTATTATTATTCAGTAAATATAACAAAATTTTTCAAGTTTTAATATATTTAAATTTTCTTTAAAGAGCACATCAGTTAATATTTTTCGTATAAAGAGTAAAAGAATTGAACTAAATTTAAATTTAATTGGATTATATTGATTTTATTGGCTTGAGCTGAACTTTATTGAATTGAATCGAATTGACTTGAATTTACTTGCACTGAATTGAATTGGATTGAATTGAATTGAGTTGAATTGAACTGAATATAATAGAATTGAATTGAATTAAGTTAAATTTAATTAAATTGAATTCAATTAAATTGAATTGAAGTGAATTGAGTGCAGTGAAGTGAATTAAATTGAATTGAGTTGTAGTGAATTGATTTGAACTGATTTGAATTGGGTTGAATTTATCTAAATTGAATTGAGTTGAATTGAATTGAACTAAGCTAAATTGAATTCAATTAAATTGAGGAAGGAAGTGAGGAAGTAAATTGAAGTGAATTAATTGAAGAGAATTGAATTGTGTTGAATTAAATTGAATTGAATTGAACCGAATTGAGTTAAATTGAATTAATTGATTTGATTGAATTGAATGAATCAAGTGAATTGATTGAAATGGTTGAATTGATTGAATTGGATTGAGTAAAATTGAACTGAATTGAATTGAATAGAATTCAATGGAATTAAATTGAATTGAATTGAACTAAATTGAATTGAATTGAATTGAATTGAATTGAATGGAATTGAATTGAATTGAATTGAATAGAATTGAACAGAACTGAATTGAATTGGATTGAATTGAGTTGAATTAAATTGGATGGAATTGAATTGAATTGCATTGAGTTGAATTGAATTGAACAGATTTGAATTGGGTTGAATTGAATTGAATAGAATATAAGTGAATTGAATTGAATTCAATTAAATTGAATTCGCAATTTCCTTGAAGGCTAAGAAACCATGTTTTCTCCGGTTAGTGAAAATAATGTAAACGCCGCGGGTGGGATTCGAACTCACATTCGCTGGACGATCTTTTCGATGTCTGTGAAGCTTCATCTTCATCTTGAATTCAATTCTTTGAATTTTAATTGAATTCTAGAGAATTGAATTAAATTGAACTTAATTGAATTGAACTGAATTGAGACGAATTGACTGATTTGATTGAATTGAGTAAAATTGAATTGAATTGAATTTACGTATCTTAACATTTCACATCTGTTTTTAACTTTGAGAATTACGTTTAATTTAAGTTTAAATCTTATTCCAGTTTGCAATGCGTGTTTAATATATATTTGTCAAGTTCAAGTCATATTTACATTAACCTTAAATAAATTTGAAAATCATGTTCGAATTGGAAAGAAATTTTCATATTCCAAAAACTTATAAAGTGTAAAATATTAACTTATGTACATACAGGATGGCTGATGAAAGTCGCTACAAAAAAAATTAATAACTTTTTTTCTATTTAATGAATCTGGTTAATTTTTCTATCATTTTGCAGATTGATTTTTAGATTTAACAAAACTGGATTACTGGGACACTGACACAAGAATTTGGATTGTCCGCCGCTATCACGCACTGGAGTCCGTAGTTTCGGTCCAAAGAGAGTATAGGCGCAAGTGTGGCGGCAATCCTCCCAGCAGATGGACCATAATGAGACTTGTTAACAATTTTGCCGAGTATGGGACAAGCAACAGAGGACCTTACCATCGAAACCCTTCAGTTCGGACGGAGGAAACAATCGCTGCTGTAGCTGGTGCCATACAAAACAATCCAAGAGTTTCGACAAGAAACTCAAATGGGTATAAACAGACATTCAGTGCAGTCAATTATGCACAAAGATTTGGACTTATTCGCAAATAAAATTCAAATGGCCAACAAACTGAACGCAGCAGACTTCCCGATTCGCTTGGAATTTTGCCAGAAGATGCTTCAAATGGTGGAAGAGGACGGAAACATCTTGAACTGTCTTTTCATGCCTGTCTAGGCCTATTTCGGTTTAAACGGCAACATAAATAAACAAAATTGTAGAAAATGGAGTGCGTCCAACCCACAGACACTCCATGATATGGAATTGCATTCACTTCGTGTCACAGTGTGGTGTGCCGTTTCATGACGCTGCATTTTCGAAGAAAACGGTCATACGGACACAGTTACTGGAGACCGTTACGTCAGCATGTTGAGAGAGTTTGTTTTATCCACAATTAAGCCAAATGAGAATTTCTTTCAACTCTGTGTGGTTTCAACAAGATGGTGCAACTCCTTACATGGCCCGGCTTGTTATGACAGAATTGCGACGAAAATTTCCCAATAAGCTGATATCCAGAAACTCCCATTCCGTTAGCCCCCCAAGTCGCCTGACCTTACTGCACCCGTCTTTTTCTTGTGGGGTTATTGCAAACAGGAAATCTACGAAGCAAAACCAACAAATTTGAATTAAAGCAATCCATTCGAGTAACAATTGCGGCTATTCCTGTCTCAACTCTCCAAGCAGTAATGATCCACTTTTTGGTACCGCACATGCATCAACGAGCAGGGGGGCATTTAAATTCCTTTATTTTTAAAACTAATCAAGCTATATTTAATAAAATATAATGGGCATTAACATGAATAAAAGAAACGTGAATTCCATACACTGAAAAAAAAGTTATTTGAGTTTCTTAATGTAGCAATATTCATCAGCCATCCTGTATTTATTTAGTTATTATTCAAATTGTAAAATAATTTCTAAATATAAAAAAAATTGTTTAATATCTTATATATAAAGTAAGTAGAACTTATTCCAGCTTCAAAATTCGATTTGAAAATGGATTCAATTCATTAATGATTGAAAATTATCCGGCATATGATGAAAATGAGGAATAAATTAATTGACCTCTATTATTTGCACAAAAAACATCATTATTATGTCAAATCTTATACGATTTAAATCGATCGATTTCCATCACATACCTTAACACAAATTGAGTAAAACCGGTTAACAGACGTCAAATAACCGGTTTATTCGAAAATGAAATTTTTTATAAAACCGGCACAGGTTTAATGGCAAAATACCCAGTTCGCAGCTCTTGACACAGATCAAGAAATTCGAAAATTTTAATTTTAAAAACTTGAAATTTTTGAAGCGAATTAAAATTCAATGTTTGTGCGCCTTGTGAACAATCAGAATATGTACCGTAAACGAAAATTAAAGTTTAGTTTCTTTGAAATCGGAAAATTATGAAATTGTTTAATTTCTAATATACATATACCAATTTTTTAATGTTAATATACATACAAATATACATAAATATATACCGTGGCCGTCGGTGGTGTCATGACAGTGAGCGCGATCTCTGCTCTGACCACTTTAAATTTCTTTCGACAGCGGTCATCTCGCTTAGTGACGGCGACACTATCGATTATATAGTCATGAAAAAGCTTCTCAAAAAACCATTCGGAAACGGTGTAAAACTGTAGGTCCCTATCAGTGTGTGTAAAATTAGAAAGCTCACAGTTCACTGGTTGTGAGAAACCCTCTCCAATCCCTTCCTGGAATGTAATGGCTAACCATTACTGTTTTATATAGTATAGTGTGTTTTTATACACCAAGCGGCGAAAATCATGAGGAAATCTATAGAATACGGCAGGGCTTCCCTACACATTACCTTCTTCTTTCTTTTTAACATTGCGTGAGATTGGGAGGCAAGGCCTTTCATCCCTCTCTACTAGAAGACCTTATGAAGGCCTGCAAACAGAGTAGTTTTAGAAGGACTTAAGTAAAAAAACATATAAGCAAATTAGTTTCATATTTCAGATATATACTTTAATCAATTGTAATTCCTATAAATTAATATTTTTAAATTCTGCAGCCACAGGAATCGAACACACGACCTTAGAACTAAGTCGTATAGTCGGATGCTTTATCCACTGGGCTATGGGATGTTATGATTTTGCAACGACAAATTGCGAACATGTGGAAAGACAGGTTTTCATGAACAACACCGTCTTCTGGCATTATTTTAAAAGCTCTGTGGAATCATCATGCATATAGCAGGCTTTATTAAAGTAGGCATTACCAAAGAAGGATTCCGCATGTCATATTCGTTAAAGGTCTCGAAAATTCCGCCGCTGTCTCGAATTTTCGACAATTCCGCCGTATATTCCCATTACATCCCACGTAGGGATAGGGGAGAGCTTCACACAATTAGTGAGCTTTCTGATTTATAGATTTGCTGTCATTGATTATTAATACCTGAATCGTAATATCGTTGAATCCTTGCCAATACTCCGTGAACCCAGTTTTCACAGAACTCAAAAATATTTGCTAGATTTTGGCCGATGGAAATGAAGGTTGAACCACTGTGCGCTGACCCTAAACAGCTGTGAACAGCATTGTATTGTGTGCCAAATATATTACCCGTACCATTATTTATTCATAACATTCAATTATTATAACAAATATTTGCTTACCTTCTGTTACGCCAGTCTTACTGACACAGGAATCATGGACTGGCTTCAGCTTGGCCAAAAAATCTGGTGGCGGCCACTAAAAAATAAATAAATTAATAAATGTAGGGATGAAATCAAAATCTGTGATAAATTGGTTCTAAATTACGAAACCAAAATAATCAAAGTTTGCATCTTTTTAGTTTTTGAAATGAAGTTATTTGTAATGTATTGGCAAACAAATCAAAAGGAATTTTTCAATATCATTATATTGTGGTCTGTAATTATTAAAAGTGTAGCCAAGAGTTAAGATTGTTTGCATGAAATATCACTCCTCTCTCTTATCCTCGTTACAAGGCTCCGTTGCGGATCGCGTTGCAACTGACTGGAGCATTGCCATACGTGCAGCGTTAGCGTTTTTTTGTCCCGTTTATTTAAGAAGAAATAGTGGTTATGGAGAAAGCGCGAGAGGGAGCAAATTAAATCTTACAGAAGGAATAATGAGGACTGTAAATTCTACCGAAAAGTACAAATTCAAAATAAACGGCCGTGGATGAATGCTCCCACTTTTGTTGGGATAACGACAAGAATCTAGTCGCAGATGTACAGAGTATGTTGGGAATATGGAGATATCACTTATCTGCTTTATTCTCCCAGGAGACTGCAATACAGCTGAGTGAAAGCCAAATGAAGCTAGAACTGCAATTTTCTGGGTTACGAACAACTAAGCCGCAGGTGCTGATGGACTACCGGTTGAGCTGTTCAAGGCTGGCGACTATGAGTTGGAAAGGTGCGTGCATCAGCTCATATCCGAAATCTGGCAAGACGAATGCATACCCGACGATTGGAGCTTTAACATACTGTGCCCTGTTTTCAAAAACAGTGACCCGAGTGTATGAAACAACTATTGTGGAATAAGCCTTTTATGCCTCGCATTCAAGGTTCTCCCGAACGTAATGTTTGAAAGACTAAAACCATTTGCTGCAGAATTGATCGGAACTTGTCAATGTGGCTTTACGCCTGGAAAGTGAACTATCGACCAGATATTCAGATTATGACAAATTCTGGGGAAAACAAACCGACAACTACCACCCCTTTGTAGATTATAAGGACCCTCTCTCATACAACCTGTCTTGCTTTAAGGCGTAGAATTCTGGGTCATATCGCAAGCTGGTGAAACATCACTGGGAGTCTTCGAGAGAAAAATGCTCCGACAAATATATGCTCCTATAATAGACAACGGCAGTATCGATGGCGGATGAACGACGAGCTGTATAATATGTAGCTCGACATCGACGTAGTTTTGTAATGCGTTTACGATGGCTAGGTCATGTCAGTAGAATGGATCAGAATGAATCAGAATGGATCAATACGATAGATATTCCAAGATGTACTTGAAGGAATTTTTTTTGTATAAAAACTTCAATAACTCAGTCAATTAATACCGGATTTTTAAAAAAAAGTTGCGTTTTACTCACTAGGAAACGTCACTTTTGAATAAATTCAAGAGTGTTATGTTTTCCTTATAAAATAATGTGTGCAATCATCGCCGAAGCTGAAAAATGGCGAAACAAATTAAAAACTATCTGTTTGCTGGACAAATACACACAGACTTCTCATATTTTTTTTAAAGAAGGTATATATCATCTGAAAGGCCGAAGTTTTTTCTTTTTAAATCCGGTGAGAAACTTAAGATCGGTTGATGATAACACTGTGATAGTCGAAAAAATGAACTTCGATGAATTCTTTTCGAACTATTACGGGGGAGTCCCCTGAGTGCGAAAGTACATTTGGAAGTGTCAGATTGGCTCCAGTTTTTGAGAAATCGGTATATATGGATATAGCTAAGTCTGCGCTATTTAAACAAATTTTACCGCCCATAGGCCAATTTTTTTTGTCCTAAAAGGGCTTAAAAAGCTTATTAAAATAGAAAAAACAAATGTTTGCGCTCGGTCCAACTTCTTGAGATATGGGCCTTTAAAGCTGGAGTATATAATTGGCCATATCTCACATATTTATGGTCCGATCTGGTTCCGGTTAATATTATTACAAAGACCATTAAAAACTCTTTAAACCTGCATATAAATATATTACATTTATTAACCCATTGGGGACAAATTTAAAAAATACGATTTTTTAACCTCACGTTTTTGCTAAAAATCTGATTTTCTCAAAAAACAGCCCTAGTAAACCTATTTTCTACCTAGACTCAGGTTGTAGGCATCACTTCAGGCTTTGTTTTAAGGTATAATACTTCGCATTAGCCCTTCTAAGACCGGAGATATTAATGTTCAAAATTTGAAAGACAAGAAATTAACTTAAAAATTATGGTTAATTAACTTAAAAAAAAAACGAAAAAAATATATAAAAGTCCAATATTTTGATTTTGAAGCTTTTTTAAAATAGGTATTTTTCCAAAATATTCAAGAATCGAGTAAGATATTGGACTAAAAAGGAAATAGACAATTGAAGACGTGAGAATGAAAAGTGGATATGAACCAGAAAGGAAATTTTACAGGAGAACAAAAACACAGTTTATATCTAATTGATTAAGATTTTTTTGCTAACAATGATTTTAGAACGTTTATACACATATATAACACAATAACACAGTAGGTACAGTTTTCATACCTAACGATGCGTAAAGTAGCAGGGAATAGTAAACTTCATAAAACTCGTTTTAGCCCAAAATGGTTCATATCCACTTTTCAGTCTCGTATCTTCAATTGTATTTCCTCCAGCCAAATGTGTTTGGGGTGGGTGTTTTAATGGGCTGAGGAATTAATTTTTGAAATTTATTTTTATTTTTGATTGCTGCTGTCATAAATTTTTTTTTGGATTTTATCACCTTTTTTGGGGAAATCTACGAAATTGTTGTTAAAATTTACGAATATGTCACTTTCAAATTTTATTCAAATTTTAAATAATCAAAATGTTCAGTGTTAAATTTTAGGGAGAGGGAAGGGGGGACACATTCACGACCTATACCGATTTCATTAAATTTAAGACACTGTTCACTAGGCTGGTCCAAGTGTGTATGGAAATGGAAAAGTATATTCCGATTCTTTCTCCACAACCTTGCTTTTGTTTCTTTTATCAAAATATACATGTATATGAAAAATTAGCTGAATTTTTTGTACATTTTGGTACACTTTATGTATTTTCGGGCAACATTTCTTAAAATTTCACTGATTTAAATTTGGAAAATAATCTCTTTAAATAAATGATAACTGTTGACTCTTAACTTTAATCCAGGAACAGAACACGAAACATTTTCACTTTTTCAATGTTAAAACAAAAATCTCGCTTAAGTACAATTTAAGATATTTGGCACAATAAAGAGGAAAAAGTCAATATGTCATTTTGGTAGTTAAGTAAACGGCTGTGAGATAGTGCAAGTGCCAAAGAAAGCCATAAATGAAAAGAAACAGCAGAGCGAACAATAACAAGGGGACAAATAAAGAAAAGAAAAACGTATAAACTGCAAAAATAAGAATTTATAATGGCAGCAGAGATATAATGATGATGGGAAAAATGGACTGTAAAAAGTATATATGTATATACTTAAAAGTAAACATTGCTATATACCCACACTGGGCAAACGCGGTTCGTGATTGGTTTACGTATTTTTGTTTAAGTTTCTTGTGTCAGAATTCTTCAAGATGCAATAAACTTCAGCTTCTTTAAGATTTTTTCACTAAAAGTCACTTAAAAATCATTATAGCAAATTTGTTTGAATTTTTCGAACTATATGAACTACACCGATGACAAATCATCTAACTCCACATTTTAAAAATTTTGAGATTTCAATACTATTATAATTAAAACACCTTGTTTAAAACTCCCTCTTTTAATATCATCAAAATGATGAAGTAAATATGATGTATTTTTGGCCCCCGCATTAGTTTTATATACGAATCAGGCAGCGTAAGTGCACGTTCGCAGTTCGCTCACTCACCAAATCCGCAAAACGACGAGTAGAAAAACACACCTACTCGATAATCGAAAGATGTAAACAAAACTTCCAAAATATAAATCTCGCGAGCGCCCGCCAAAGAAAAATAAAAAAAGCACGCGTACGCGAGAGATTTGCGTGCGTTTATTTATATGCATTTCGTATCAAAGGAGTAATACGAGCGTCTCGGTAGCAGCTCGCGTACAGCACGCGAGTGGTACGAGTAATAGTTAGTATTATTAGAGTGATAGGAACAAATTGATTCAACAAATGAATATGGATCGGTGTTCGGGTTATTAACATAAATTCTACCAAACAGAACATGCCATTAATAATATGTACATAACACACTCAAGATAGTACATAAAGTGTTAAAGAAATTACAAAAATTTACATACATTATACAAAGAGTGTACAAAATGTACCAAACGTATATAATGGTTAGCAGAAAAGTATTTAAAGCGTAAGATTATTACATTAAGTGTATCAAATTGTACAAAGAATATATCAAATAGTACATAAAGTCAACCGAGTGTAATGTTTACATAATATGTGATAAAAAGCACTTAAAACGTACTTAAAAGTGTACCACAAGATATATAAAGTGTGTCTACTAGGGATGCCAAACGGGAAATCCGGAATCCCGAAATCCCGGGATTTTTCGGCATTGATGATGATTTTAATAAGTAAATCGCGGGATATTTCAGGATTGTTATTAATTTTGAAAAACATTAAACCAAAAACAATGCAAAAGATTAGTATTGTGTTATTTTTTGGAAGAGTCGAAATGTGCACCTGAAGGAAAGTGCAAATTGTGCAAAAAGGGTTTAAAAACAAATGGCGGCTCTATAAAAGGTTTAATAACACATCTTAACGTAAGTTAATAATACGGCGTACTCTCCAAAAATTACAAAATTTATTGCTTCGGGTAGAACATGTTATTTTAAGCAAAGAAAGTTAAATAGCAAAATCGGGGCAAATGCATAGTTTCGGAGTTATGGACCCCGACATTTCGGATACTTTTTCCACTAACGTAGCGTGTTAAGCCATTGATATCACTTGTTTGTATAAATGAAGTCATAACAAACTCAAAAACTAATGTAGCATTTTTCGATAAGTCGCTTAGTTACCGAGTTATCGGATGTTTACGTTTCTCAAACAAAAATTTAAAAATTTTTTTAAAATAAATTTTGTTGTTTGAAGGATGTGCAAAAAAATATTCGAAAAATCGCGCGATGTTTTTAAAATAATTTTTTTTTGTTTGAGAAAATCGATAAATTTTCTAAATGTTAACCTCCGATAATTCGATAACTAAGCGAGTTATCAAAAAGTGCTACATTATTTTATGAGTTTGTTTTGAATTGTTTTATACAAAACACTGATACCAATGGCTTTACACGGTACGTTAACGCCATAACCCTCTCACATATCCTAAATTTCGGGGCCCATAACTCCGAAACTATGCATTATTTGCCCCGATTTTGTTATTTTACTTTGTTTGCTTAGAACAGTGTCGGGCAGTTTCGCTAAATCCAACCACGCGTGGTTGAATTGAAATTTTCTGCCGACGCACTGCTTGGACACGTACAGTATAAGCTAAGCAGTTCTCGGAAACGATCGTCTTCGTTCAAGTTTAAGATTGCATATCGGCATTTGTTTTATACACTGTACAACAAAAAAATGTTTCCGGAAGAGTGGGGAAATGATTTTATGTTTATTGAAAATTTAGAGGGGAAAGCACAATGTATGATTTATTCCAAATTGTGAAGCCCCCTAAATTGTTACAACTGTTATAAATCATTCCTTGTTTGAACTTTATGCAAGATATATGTAAGACAAAATTAGTCGTTATACTGTGCTCTCATTATGACATAAGGAAAACAAGAATGCAGTCAAGTAACATATTTTTTGTGCATGAATATAAATCAGCACTAATATTTTCTGTTTTTGTAAGGGAACAAAAGTTCAAATCAGTTTTTGTTTCATAGTGTAATGTGCGGCGCAGTCGCTCTCTGTGGCACTCACACAAATATGAAGTTCTCTGGGTTAGTGTGCCCATCACTGGCTTTGAATGACGTATTTTACCCCACTTGTGGTCGTTTTTGGAGTGCAAGCCGTAAAATAGACCTGCTCCCGAAAAAATTGACAAATAGAACCCCGAAAAATCCCGAAATCCCGGAAAATCCCGAAATCCAGGGAATCCCGAATGCCGGGATTTTTTAAAATCAATCCCGTTTGTCATCCCTTGTGTCTACATCAAATGTTGTAAAAATTTATCAAAAAGTACATTGTTTACCAAGAAAGTACACAAAATGGACCGAAAAGTTCATTACACACCAAAATTGTACATGAAATTTGCCACAAAAGTAAGTACATAAAAAGAACCTAAAAAATTGCATAAAATGTACCAGCAAGTGCATAGTGTACCAAAATCGTACATAGGCAGTACCAAAATATACATAAAATGTAGCAACTTTTTATCAAAATGTACTTTTTAAACCAAAAAAATACCAGAAAATTCCTTTTTGGTAGTAAATAAATACTTAAGTGTACCAAAAAAAAAAAATACTTTGGTACCAAAAGGTACATAAGAGTAACAACAATTTACATTGTATGATAATCAACACATACAAGGTGCCAATAATTGTACTTCTGTGGTACATTTGGCCGCAAAAAGTACGTTTATTTGGTACTTTTGATTTTCTTGTTGGTACCTATTGTACTTTTCGGGTACACTGTAGATGCTTGTATATTTTTTGGTAATTCTATGTACTATTTTGGTACTCAAAACACTTTTTGTATACATTTTGTTACTGTGTGAAATTTTTGGTACACATGATGTACTTTTTTAGTACAATATATACTTTTTGGTACATTCTTTGGCATACTGTGTAAATTTTGACACACCTTATGTACTTTTGGTACACTTTATATACTGTGGCCATCGGTAGTGCAATGGTTAGTGTGCTCTTGTGCATTAGAACGTGGGTTCGACCCCTGCTCAGACCACCTTACATTTCTTTCAACGACGGTCACCTCGCTTAGTGGTGACGACACTATCGAGTACTTAGCCACGAAAAAGTTTCTTAAAATACCGGTCGGAACCAGTGTAAAACTGTCGGTCCCAATCAGTGAGTGTAAAAATTAGAAAGCGCACATTTCACTGATTGTGAGAAGCTCTCATCAATCCCTTCATGATATGTTATGGGACACCTTTTTTTTATATATACTTTTAGGTAAATTCTATTTACTTGTTGGTAGAATTTAGGACACTGATACAATACATTTTTGCTACAACTTTTTTTTTTTTTATACATTTTGTGAACTTTTTGGTACATTTTTGTAATTTTTGGTAAACTTTTCAAATTAAATTTTTTTTACCCTTTTTTGCGTTTAAAATCACAACATTTGTAATAATTTTTGAAATAATTTTAAATGCTGTAATATCTTCAGATAAAATCTCATAAAAAGAATTGTGTAAACTTTATGTACTTTTTGGTACATTTTTTGTGGTCTTCGGCATTTGTGCTTTACATATTACGTATTATTTCCAAAATATTTTGTTTATTCACTATAAGGATTTTAAGGCGAGTGCAAGCAGTGAGCTGTTGCTTAACGGACTCGCACGTGGTCGGGAGCGAGTAAATTTTAAATAAACGAAAGTAATCGCGAGTTGTTCTACTGCTCGTTTTGGCACCTACACAAGAGCGCGTGCGTTTATAATTTAAATTTCGAAAGTAATCGAGTGCGCGTGCGTTTGAATACACCTAACGACTTACGAGACGCATTTTGCGTGCTAAAATATATGACTCTAATCTTTAGATGAATTTTATACACACACTCGCGTGCGTTTACGATGCCTGGTTAGAAAATACTGATGTCTAATTTTCTCCACTTTTTGTTTGGCAAAGTCAGATCAATTGACCCCTGAGTAGCTCATGAAAATACACAACATCCCACCCCTGCTGCATATGTACGTTTGTGCATATGGTATATATGTATGTACTTCGATATATACCACAGATAACTGCACTAAAATGACCATAAAGAGTAACTCCCATTTTGCTTTTAAAATAACACAGACATTCAGAGTGCATTCATCCAGCCATACCATTCCACTCACTCACTCCACTCTACTCTACTTCCGAAACCCAAACTTCATGTCACAAATAATAACAACTTACGGTTTCATCTCGACGTGGTGCTGCATTTTGACTTTGTGCACCAACCGTTAGGATTATGGCCACCAGTAATATGCTATAAAGTAAAGCTATTGCTCTCATTATTGTTATGTCCTTGAATCCAAACAAATAATGTGCAATAATAGTAATAATATTGGTAATATTCCAACAGACTGCGGTGCGGTGCGGGGTGGTATGATGGTGGTTGATGAGAAACCGGGACGAGTAGTAGTTGATAACTGTAACCAGATATCAGTGTACCACAGATACCAATGATGGGTTACTGGTACTGTGATTTGGCAAGCGGAGTTTGGTTCTTAACGATCCTACATCTGCTCCTGCTTCTGGTCCTGTTGTGGTTTTTACTAGTTTTAGTTTAATAGCACTTTTGATGCATTTTGGGGGGAAAGAGATTTGCCCAACACATTAAAATTATTAAAAATCGAAAATGCCAGAGTATAGATAAAATTCTTCCATATTCTATTTATACCTTTCGATTTGCGGCTTTTATTATATTATGCCGGCAGAGCGTGCGTTGAGAAAATTTTTGTAATCTGTCTAAGTAATGTTTTGTTGACTGAACTTATTTTGATTGTTTCTCGTTATGCGTTTGAAAAACATATTTATATGAATTGTGATCGGTGTGAGGTGAATCAATTGCAAAATGTAATAGAATACACTAGAGTTGGAGCTTAATTGAAATCGAATTTAATATGGGTAATCGTATGATGGCTTTAGTTCTATAGCATCAAGAGCTAACAGGGTGCATGCTTAGGCATTTATGCATCGCTTGGCTAGACAAGAGCCCTTCTGGTGATAGAGATCTCAACGTAAAGTATTCTGTATTAAATAAGCTACTCAAATTTATATGTCATATAACGTCCAGTCAGTGTTTTACTCATCAAAGACAGAGAATTTTCGAACCTAATGGTATTGACAGTTAAAAATTTCCCCAAGACAGTTAAAAATTTCACTTTTCATATAATTAAATACGAGTATATTTAACACAGACGCATTTTAATAATAATGTTTCATACATTTGAAATCTAAGCAATCTATACGTTTTATAAAAACATTTCAATACAAATTCTTATGTTTTTTCATCAAAGCAAGCTATGTTTCTTATATGTAAATATTTCTAAAATATAACACAGTGCAACACGAAAAAATATAAGAATCATTCGTAGCAAGTTCAGATGTTCTAGAAAGTTGTTTACTGAGATCTTACGTAAATTTTTGTAGTTGATTGTTTCCTTGAATTTTGAACGGTTTGCTACCTATGGACCTGAACAAGGGAAAAAGTTTTAAAAAAAAATAAAATTTTTTAAATTTTTTGGTGATTTTGACCTTGAAGATGAAGTTTTTTTGATCTTATATGTGCACAATTTTTGTTCTTTATGACAAGAGCTACAAATTTCCATCAGAGAGTAAATCAAAATTCCGAACTATTTGCAAGATATGAGCCTGAAAAAATGCTCACTTTTTTGCAAAAATTACACCGAGTCCCCAAACCTTTGGGGTCCCAAATCCGAAATCTGCGAGACACTGGTCTTTTTTTTTGGTCTTTTATCACGTAGTGGTGTCCGTATATGGTTATATTTGCATGAATTAAAAAATTGCACACAGTGTAATCTAAGTTACCTTGGATTTTTGTCATTATAAATATTTGATGGAATAAAGAAAATATTTTGTCTGTTTTGAAACATTGAAGTCGATAGTTCATAAAGGGTTTTTCAACAGAGACGCTACAAAAGTAAATCGATAGGGACAGCAAACGACGCCATATTTTTCCCCGCTCTTTTGACATTTCTCTTCAGTAAGGTTTGCCATTTCATCATGGAAAGATATACGAGCCATCAACGAGTCGAAATTATTAAAATTTACTACCGTAATTTGGAGTCAGTGGCCTCAACTTTAAGAGGCCAACCTTAAGAAGCCTCAACAATCAGCGATGAGGCTCATTTCTGGCTGAATGGCTTCGTCAATAAGTCATTGCATCCCGAAAAAATTACGGTTTGGTGCGGTTTATGGGCCGGCGGCGTTATTGGGCCGTACTTTTTCCGTGATGATCAAGACCGGCACATTATTGTGAATGCGAATCGCTACCGTTCAATGATAACCGAATATTTTTGGCCCCAATTGGATAATATGGGCTTGGAGGACATGTGGTTCCAACAGGACGGCGCCGCAAGCCACACAGCGAATGCCACAATCAATTTATTGGAAACCAAGTTTGGTGAACGTGTTATCTCACGAAATGGCCCAGTCGATTGGCCGCCTCGGTCGTGCGACTTGACGCCGTTAGATTATTTCCTGTGGGGCTACGTCAAGTCTATGGTCTATTCCAACAAGCCAGCGACGATTGATGAACTTCGTACGAATATCGAACGTGCAATTGCAGCAGTATCAGCCGATTTATGCTTGAAAACCGTCGAAAATTGGGTTCAGCGTCTGGACTTCTGCAAGCGTGCCGACGTGTTTGATACCGTCGTGTTTGCTTGACCCTGGCGAATGTAACGGATGGTACAAAAACCGGTATATAGAATATTATCTTGACACTGATAATTTTCTTCTGCTTGAAATACTGACAATCAGGCCACGAACAATATCAGTCGCTTTACGCTTGAACACCGTTGGCAAATAATGCAAACTTATTTCCAAAGTGTGTGCTGTGTTGCCCAAACAATGCGTTTGTTGCAAAGAAGTGTTGGCCGAAATGAAGCACCCACAGCGCGTGCTGTACGCAAGTTTGTGCAAAAAGTTCGTGGGATTAGCTTGGTAGTGGACGAGGTGCCAATGTCGAAAAGCCAATGCATCCACAGAGAGTGACGGTTTGTTGTGGATTTTGGAGTGGTGGCATAACTGGCCTACTGTATTTCGAAAACGCAGCTGAAAACGCCATTTCGACCAACGGCGAGCGTTACCAGCTATGACGTCGGTCTTTTTATGACCTGAAATGGAGGATATGAACTTGGATAGTCTTTAACTTGGCGCAGGATGGCGCACCATGTCACACAGCTCATAAACCTATCGATCAAATGCCAAAGAGTATGTAATTTTAAATAGAGAAGAAAATACACTCATGGAGTGGAATTCCAACAAAGAAAACGAGTGAAACGCCTCGTTTCTCTGCTCTCTCTTACTATATTCGTTGAATATTTCAATACACGATGATGTTATTGTATGGGTTTTCTTTCCAATTTGAGTGATATAATTTCTAAGTGACGTTTCGCCAGTTTGTACTTATAGTATGTGATGATCTGCAATTTTTTTTCATTGTATTCAGTAAGTTTTACAATTTCGTCGTGGAGAGAACTGAAACCATTGGACTACCGTAAACGTCATGAATTTGCTGAACAACTTGAAAACGACAACGATTTTTTTAAGAAAATCATCTTCTCCGATGAGGCTCACTTTCATCTAAACAAATTTTTCGATTCTGGTGCGAAGAAAATCCATAAATTATTCATGAATAACCATTACATTCACCTAAATTGACAGTTTGGTGTGGTTTTTTGTCTGGTGGAAGAATCGGTCCGTACTTATTTCGAAATGAAGCTGGTAACACCGATACTCTCAATAAAGAGCAGTATAGATCGATGACAACCAAAAGAAGTTGATCTTGAGAACATCAGGTTCCAACAAAACGGGGCTACGTGCTACGCAGCACGTGCACCAATCGAATTATTACGAGAAAAGTTTGGAGATTCGATTATATCAAGAAATTGTGACTTTGAATGGCCTGCAAGAAGTTGTGATTTAACACCATTAGACTATTTCTTGTGGGGTTATTTGAAATCATTGGTCTTTAGCAATAAACCAGACTCTCTTCAAGCTTTATAAGTCAATATTGAACGTGCTATTCATGACATACGACTTGATTTAGTGGAAAAAGTGCTCGAATATTGGATTGATGGAATTCGTTCCTGCAAAAGAAGACGTGGAGGCCATTTGAAAGACGTTTTATTTAGAACTGAATTATATCGATTGTACTTCACTTTAAATGAAAAACATTTGAATTTCCTTAACAATTAGTGTGATTTTTTTGTAAAAGAAATCATAACACTTAAATTGGAAAACCATTTATTTGATTATGTTATTGTATCTGACTATAGAAATTCCAACCATATTTACACAAAATTACATAAAGTATGTAAAAAGTATGAAATAATGAAGTTATTACGAGAGAGATAAATGCGTTGGAGTGATTCGCGTTGACTTTATTGCTTCTCTTCTACGAGGTTTGCCAAATTGTGCTATTTTTTCCCATTACATCCCATGAAGGGATTGGGGAGATCTTCTCACAATCAGTAAGCTGTGCGCTTTCCAGTTTTTCGACTCACTGATTGGGACCTACTGTTTTACACCGGTTCCGAAAGGTATTTCTGATAAGCTTTTTGATGGCTAAGTACTCGATAGTGTTGCCATCACTATGCGAGGTGACCGTCGTCAAAAGAAATGTAAGGTGGTCTGAGCAGGGATCGAACCCACGTTCTCATGTACAGGAGCTGCGCACACTAACAATTGTACCACCGGCGGCCGGTGCATACCCGTACATAGTCTTTGCTAATGCGGTCTGAATTCCGTAGTCGGCTTGGCAGCCTTCTTGTAGAGCACAATCGGCCGTGTCGGTGCTGCGATTTGGCACCTGTAGACTTTTTCTTGTGCGATGTCGTTTAAGATCGTTGCTAAGTCCAGAAACGATTCAAACCCTTAAGGCTGATATCGTCCGAACCATTCGTAACATATAACCAGAAACCGTCAACAAAGTCTTGCAAAATTGGGCTAACAGGATGAGCTACTGCTACATGAATGAGCTACTGCTACATGACCGTTCTCATGTACAGGAGCCGCGCACACTAACAATTGTACCACCGGCTGCCGGTGCATACCCGTACATAGTCTTTGCTAATGCGGTCTGAGTTCCGTAGGCGGCTTGGCAGCCTTCTTGTAGAGCACAATCGGCCGTGTCGGTGCTGCGATTTGGCACCTGTAGACTTTTTCTTGTGCGATGTCGTTTAAGATCGTTGCTAAGTCCAGAAACGATTCAAACCCTTAAGGCTGATATCGTCCGAACCATTCGTAACATATAACCAGAAACCGTCAACAAAGTCTTGCAAAATTGGGCTAACAGGATGAGCTACTGCTACATGAATGAAATCGTGTTACATAAATAATGGGAATATTTGTTATTTCTACTAAAACCCAGAATATACCAAAAGAATTGAAGTTTATTACATTTTATTTAATTTTTAAAACGATACTTCTATTTGGGTCACCCCGTACAATCGAAAGAGTATTCACTCGTCTCACATTAGATTCCCACCATCCCCTCAAGCAACTACTCAACAACAACTATCTCTTTCTGATATAACTTTGCAGAATGACATTTGACAGACACCAAATACTCTGTACAAATTCCAAATGATGTCAAGAATCAATTTTATAGCAAACCAGTTACGAGGCGGTCCCAAAACTAGCCGACGTAATAAAGAAGACACACAAATGTTGGGAATTTTTTTTTTATTTTTCACATAACCTATTGCACTGTAGGATATTGTGTTCAGCGATTTCTGCCATAAGTTCGTCGTCGCAACTATGACTGTAACGCCTGTGTAATATCCCATGTTAGCAGCAAGGGGACGAATCGTCCAGTGACCGGTTATGACAGCAGTCATTCTGGCTATTGTATTCCTGTTCAGTAATGATGTACTCGGTTCTCGTACATTCATATTAAGGCAAAATACCCCGTGATATGCGACAGGTAGTGAGTTCTCTTAAGTTTCTGTCTGCCTCCTGGTGAAAGTGGCGGTCAATCACGTTACCCACCACTCTTAGAGAGGTTTCACTCACGTTTCGTTTATCCGCATTTCCACTTGAACTTTTCCTGGTTAGTTCATCAGCGGCTACTTTACCGGCTATATTCGTATGAGTAGGAACCCACAATATGGAAAGTCTTGTCGTGGCGCCGGTTTCGTTTAGCAGACTCCTGCATTCACGAATCGATTCACGAGTATCGATTTATTTTCCTCTGAAGATAGAGGCCTTATCGGCGCTTGGCAATGCGAGAAGATTTTCACTTTCTTCCCTACTACGAGTATAACGTGATTTCGCAACTGACGAAACGCCATCAATATTATCATTACTTCCGCTTGGATAATAGTGCTAAAAACAGGGAGACACGTTGATAGTGTGATACCCAGTAACGTTGAGTAAACCCCGGCTCCCACTACACTACATGTGAGTGCCAAACATGCCAGTGCCAAAATCTTGAAACGGTGAGTGGTTCCTACACTCTTCTCTATGTGGTATGATTGTTTTGAAGTTATTCCGGAAGCTCAACTCTGGACTAGCATAATACATTCTTTCAGGTATGACTCCGTGGCCGTCGGTGGTGCAATGGTTAGTGTGCGCGGCTCTTGTACATGAGATCCTGGGTTCGAACCCGGCTCTGACCACCTTCAAATTTTCTTTCGGTGGCGGTCACCTCGCATAGTGACGGCGACACTATCGAGTATCTAGCCATGAAAAAGCTTTTCAAATTACCGTTCGGAATCGGTGTAAAACTGTAGGTCCCAATCAGTGAGTGAAAACTGGAAAGCGCACAGCTCAGTGATTGTGAGAAGTTCTCCCCAGTCCCTTCATGGGATGTAATGGGAAACCATTTATTTATTTATAGGTATGACTCCACTAGGCAAATTGCACGAATTCTACCATGCCCATAGCTTCCTTGGGATCAACATTACAGTTATCCAAGCCGCAAAGCACTCTTTGCCACTACATTCTTAGCAATATTATGTGGACTATTTTTAATGGAAACAGCAAGAAGAGAAAATTCATTATTAACCCTTAGAAGGCAGTTAGTTTTTGCTTATTATCTAGCACTTGGGCTAAAATTTCTGTTTTAGAGTGGTCGGACACGTATAGTCAAATTTTATGGCGATAATTTTTGTAGAACATTTTGACCACGCCCCCCGTCGTTTTGGAGCAGTTTTTTGCGAGTTTTCAAAAAAAGTAAGAATTATGGTAATACGCGACAGTTAGAGGGTTAATTGTTCCACAAAAATGTTTATCTGAATCTTTTCTATAACACTTCTGAACATATTTTGTACCTCAGAAGTAAGGAACACACAATTTAGCATGCCGAGGGGCGGAAACTTTGACCCGCCCTAAAAAAAAAATTCTGATCAGATCTGGCAAAACGCCGATACACGTATTTATTTTTTAGACCATTCTACCAGAATTCGTTGACAGAACCCCAACATTTTAGAAAAATCTACTTTTGTCTCACAGTGTTATTGGTCTAAAATCATTCACAGATGCAAGGCCGCTCTTCCCAGCCTTGGGGATGAATATTCTCCAACTTCATGAGATGTATTTTAATTACAAACTGATCGTAAATAATACACTGAGACTAGGGGAGTCTAACTTTATTACCTTCTGTAATATAATCAGAAGTACTCCATCTATTTAAGGTCCACACAATATCAATATTGATCAGTGCGATCCTGTACTCTCTCGTGAAATTGTTGCCCACATCCCCTAATTGCGGAACACAATGAATGCGTGTCTACTTGGCTTCCAAGAGACAGATATTAAAAAAAATCAAAGAGTGTTCGAACTCACAGGCGATGTGTTAACACGTCTTTGTTATACGGTAAATGTTCGAATTCTATGAACACATTAGTAAATGTTACATTGGAAAATAAAACAATAATAGTTTTTGTGCTGAAGAGTCTATTACTAACATGCTTTAACATTAGATGTAATATTGTTAAAATAAATAAAGCAATATTTAACTCACCGAAATAATTGTTTTTGTTTTGTTATAAACAGAGCGACGACAAAAAGTATTTAATGGTATAGAGAAGTCATTGCACTCTCTTTCTGCTCCCATGTAGAGAGTCTGAGTCAAAGAGCATAAATATGTCTTATTCGCTTTATAGAATATTTCAATACATAAGTAAGTGCAAAATTTCGACAATGTTATTACATAAAATAATACAAAAAGTATAAATGTTTCAAAAAGCATTAATGTTTCACACCAAATTATGAATGGTTAAGACAAAAAGAGAGTGATAGGGTTTGAGTCATTCGCCAGATATCCCCAGTGCTTTTGAGCGACCTGCTTGTTTGGTTGCTGCCCCTACATCAAAGCCATCATACTTATTTTCAAGCAGAGACAACCACAACAACCACGTATGTGATGCTAACGCTATGTTGTTTGCATGTATTCACTATGATAGATTGCGCTACCCGGGCGTATAGATGTTAACACTTCCGTGAAATGTGTATCTAATAGTGATACACACTCTGGTGACTAAGTCTATGACCCATCCACCCTCCGTATGAGAGATAAATATTGTAAATGTTGTAGAAATTATAATTTTACTAGAAAAATCATTGTTTCTCAGGCTAAAACTCTATTAAAATATTTGTTTACTGAGGAGTCTTGCGCCGGCACTGTTACGTTAATGCTGAGATCAAATAGCAATTATGGTTCAATTTGATTCTTCTGTTTCCCTTAGAGGGTCCTTGGTAATTATAATCTCATCTAACCGGACATAGTATACATAAGTATTAGTTGCAAATATGTAATATTCCTTCTGATTTAAAATGCTTTGGAATTCTCAAAGATTGCCCGATCGAGTAACAGCCATGGCCTATAGTAATTGAATTTAGCGAAGTTTACAAATGAAACAAAATAGCCTTGAAGTAACTATGAAATTACGGGTTTTTCAACAGAGACGCTTCAAAAGTAAATCGATAGGGACAGCAAACGACGCCATATTTTTTCCCCGCTCTTTTGATATTTCTCTTCAGTAAGGTGCCATTTCATCATGGAACGAGTCGAAATTATTAAAATTTACTACCGAAATTTGGAGTCAGTGGCCTCAACTTTAAGAGCGCTACGTCCAATTTATGGTCGTCATAATCGTCCTACCAGATCAACAATTGAGCGTTTAGTGGAAAATTTGAATCCACAGGCACAGTACAAAATGTTCCCGTGTCAGTGAGACAAAGAAGTGCCCGTAGTGTCGAGAATATTGCTGCCGCTGAGGCTTGGGCATCTCTGTGACGTCGTTGTGGCTAATTTTGCGAAAAGATCTTGGCCTACATCCTTACAAGATCAAATTGCCGCAAGAACTGAAGCCGCTTGACCACCATAAGCGTCGTCGTCAACTTGAAAATGATTCGGATTTTCATCGGAAAATCATCTTCAGCGATGAGGCTCATTTCTGGCTGAATGGCTTCGTCAATAAGCAAAATATGCGTTATTGGTCAGACAGCAATCCACACGTAATCCATGAGTCATCATTGCATCCCGAAAAAATTACGGTTTGGTGCGGTTTATGGGCCGGCGGCGTGATTGGGCCGTACTTCCTCCGTGATGATCAAGACCGGCACATTACTGTGAATGCGAATCGCTACCGTTCAATGATAACCGAATATTTTTGGCCCCAATTGGATAATATGAACTTGGAGGACATGTGGTCCTAACAGGACGGCGCCACAAGCCACACAGCGAATGCCAAAATTAATTTATTGGAAACCAAGTTTTGTGAACGTGTTATCTCATGAAATGGCCCAGTCGATTGGCCGCCTCGGTCGTGCGATTTGACGCCGTTAGATTATTTCCTGTGGGTCTACGTCAAGTCTATGGTCTATGCCAACAAGCCAGCGACGATTGATGAACTTCGTACGAATATCGAACGTGAAATTGCAGCAGTATCGGCCGATTTATGCTTGAAAACCGTCGAAAATTGGGTTCAGCGTCTGGACTTCTGCAAGCGTGCCCGTGGTGGCCGTGCAAAAGAAATCGAGTTCCATACATAATGGCATCGAACGCACTTTCACAGGAATAAAGAATTTCATTGGTATCTAAAACCGGTTTTGTTTTATTAAAAAAAACTTTTGTAGCGCTCTTATTGAAAACCCGTTATACCTTGTAGTTGGGCTGTCACAAATAAATAAAATCGCCATCGAGAAGAGGAATACGTTTACAACGAACGATATATGGTAACTCTAAGATAAAAAAACGAATCGATACAACAAAGGTTGCACTAACTATACTTTCGATTACCACGAACGAGTTATAGTTACTCTAAAATCAAAAAACTTTTACGGAAAACGAAAAATGTTTGCGACAAGCTGTTTTTTGGTCTAAAGCAAATGAGTTGTTTTTTACTATATTTTCCTATATTTCCAACATCTCTTATACCGATTCGATTACTTTTCAGTTGATATTCGAATACATGTTCTGTTGTTGGCTCTAATGATTATGTATTAAAGTACAGTATTATAACACTCAATCATATCTACCTACTAATTAAAACAACTTAATTACACAGTAAACGTATCAGTTTTGTGGCGTTTTCGTGGGAAATGTCGAAAACCTCGTATACTATCGTCTATAACGTAGGAACTCCCACAAAATTGGATATAAATATGCACACACATACATACACACTCATACACACACACACACACACACACACTTAAATGCCTACACACGTTTGTTTGTACAGCTGTACGAAAAAAAACAGCAAAACATCTAATTAACTTAAAATGAAATTTATCTAAGTGTCAAAGTCACTAACAAAACCATCTGTCCTTTAACACCCGCAATGTCAATTTGTCAATCACAATATTGTATGTATCGTATATCCGGCCTCCCTCTAATCAATTTGTAAAATTATGGTCATAACCAAAATAGTAGATAGTACTCGTATTCCAGACCATTGGGCAAATACAGTAGTAGCATGAAGTACAATTAAATCTCATCCTGTACTGGAGACTGTTATTATTGTTGTAAATATTTTGTGTGTTTGTTGCGGTTGATATTCATCCCGAGGGATACAAATATTTAATACCCGCCCCCTACCATCGTAAATACAAATTAATAACTTATGTAGCGGCGATGTCTAATAAATCTGCGTCGAATGAGAAACAAATAAAAGAGCTCATAAATAATCATTGGGGGGGGTTATTGTCCTTATCCAGATCACAGAAATGGTTATAAAATGTATAATTTTTTTGGATTTTGTGCATTATCAGTTTTATCTGGGAATTATTTGTTAGGATTTAGATACCAATTCCTGTTTTACACAAAAAAACCGAGTGATTTTAGGGAAACTGGTATTTGTTAAAACCGGAGATATAGTATATGAGTTGCTGAGAAGCCAATTTATGTAACTGTACCAAAAGTGAATAAACTGGAAAAGAAGTTTGTGAATTCTGTGTATGTATTCTTATGTAAAACTACTGCGAGAAGTATACAAACTTCATGATTACCACTTCATTGTGATGATAATGAATATGGGGATTTAAAATATGACAAGATTAAAACATACCGAGAAGAGACTCGTTGTTCCAACTAAATGTAGATTATTTTAAGGACGCAATTGATTCCAAATCTAGGATAAAAAGCTTAAAAGTAGACCAAGGCGAAATATTTGTATCGTTTGATGTGATCAATCTTTTTCCAAGTATACCTATAAGTTTGATATTAAGGATCATAGAGGAAAAATGGAGTAAAATTACGGATTACACGACTATACCGCAGGATATTTTTATGCAATTACTATCGTTTTGTATCGAGGATACACTTTATTTTATAAACAGAGAAAGGGCATGCCTATGGGTTCTCCAGCGTCACCGATACATATTGACTATTTTACAACCGCAAGAGGTCAGAAGTCTGACACATATTAATTAAACGAACAAATTAAACAAATTTCAACATATTCTTCCAACTGGCTCTAACCTTCGCCTTTTCTCGCAAGTCGGTAACACCAAGGATAGGGAGGGATTCTTCTGCCTGGTCTTTCCAGCGGAGTCTTGGTCGTCCTCTTTTCCTGCTTCCATCGGGTACGCTATCGAAAACCTTTCGCGCTGGCTCATCTTCATCCATTCTGATAACATGGCCTAGCCAGGACAATTGGCCTAACTTGATTCGCCTGGCCATGTCCACGTCAGAATATAAATCATATAGCTCTTGGTTCCAGCGACGTCGGTACTTGCAATTTTCCCTAACAGGACCATACATTTTATGGAGAATTTTTCACTCGAAAACTCCCAGGTGTTTTTCACCCGCTTGCGATATGGCCCAAGTCTGTCAAGACAGGTAAAATGGGAGTCTGATATAGCTGGACGTTTGTCCGTCGAGAGAGGGGTTTGTTCCTAAACTGCTTGCTGAGCCCAAAATAATATCTATTTGCAAGCACAATTTTCCTATCTATCTCCAGGCTGACGTTGTTGTACTTGTTCGCGGCGGATCCAAGGTAGACAAATTCATCCACCACTTCAAAATTAAATCGGTTGTCAACGTTCAAGTGCGGACCAAGTCGAGAGGTTTCTCAAGTCGTTGTCACCATCAATTTTGTATTGCCTTCATTAACAGCAAGACCCACCTTCGCTGATTCCTTTTCGATTCCTGAAAATACTGCAGTAACCTCTCGCAAATTTCGCCCAATGATGTCTATGTCGTCAGCAGACTCCAGCAACATATGGCTTTTCGTGTTAATGGTCTTGTTCGTATTTACTGCAGAATTTCTCACTATTACCTCCATTAAGATGTTGAAGAGATTCCACGAAAGTGTGTCGCCTTGTCTAAGTCCTCGCTTGGCACAGAATGGTTCAGTGACGTCTTTCCTCACTTTCACTGCTGATTTGGTGTTGGTCAGCGTCATTCTACTGAGGCGGATCAGTTTTGCCTGAATACCAAGTTCAGACATAGCTTCGTAAAGTTTTCCCCGTATGGTGCTATCGAAGCGACTTTGTAATCAACAAAAAGGTGGTGTGTATCGATTTGCTTTTCGTGGGTGTTTTCCAAGATTTGGCGTAGTGTGAATATTTGGTCAGTCGTGGACTTGCCTGGTCTAAAACCACACTGATAAGGTCCAATCAGGTTTTCAATAATTGGCTTTAGTCTTCCACATAATACGCTCGACAAGACCTTATACGCGATGGATAAAAGACTGATACCGCGATAGTTGGAACAGTCACACGGATCACCGTTTTTGAATATAGGACATAACGATACTGGCGGACGCTATAATGGAAGGTTTACTTGACACGACACTCAATACATTAACGAGGAGACTGAAATTTGTAACAACATATATTTGTAAACATTGGGAAATCTGAGGTGGAGGACACGATGAAGACTCTCAATTGTTTCAATCGACAACTACAATTTACAGTGTAAGAGGAAAGGGGCCAACAATTACCATACCTTGATTGCATAGTTATAAGACAAGATTGAAATTTAAAAGTTGACTGGTATAAAAAGCCTGCAGTGACAGGACGACTAATAAATTATTATTCCAAGCATCCTAAAGGAACAATAATTAATACGACCAAGAATTTCGTTAACAAAATGCTGAGAATAAGCGACGTGGAATTTCATGGGAAAATAAGGAGAAAGTACGAACGATTTTACAAATGAACAGTTTTCCCCTCCACGTGATTGACGACTTCCTAGAATAAACAGATTTGAAACCACCAACACCAAAGGATAAAACAAGACCGTAGAAGATATATAAACACATAACGCATGTGCTGGGACTCTCTGAAAGGATCAAACAATCAAACATTTATGACAGGGAGAAATACCATTTAGCTCCAAAGTCTAACTTTACCCTAAATCGACTTTTTAATAGGACTAAATCGAGAATCGATACGGATGACCAGCTAAATGTGGTGTACGTAATCAAGTGCATATGGGACAAAACCAACATATGTCAGAGGGTATATGTATGTGGGTACTACGATGAATAAACTGAAGACGAGAATTTCGTCACATAAATCGGACCAAAGGGCACCTTATAACCCAAATAAACAACAGTACTCACAACCCACTGTACGTTAACTGGACATAGGCCAAACTTTGACTAAGTGAAAATTCTAACTGAAGACGACGTCTCTTCCAGGAAATCCTACATATTACACTGTGTGGAATGTTCCATGTTTTAAGTCATGGAAATATAACCATATACGGACACTACTACGTGATAAAAGACCAAAAAAAATCCAATGAGTGTTCGAACTCACGGGCGATGTGTTAACACCTTTTTGCTACATGGTACCTGTTCTATTTCTATGAACACATTCGTAAATGTTACATTGGAAAATAAAAACCAGCGTTCAATCATATGATGACGTTACAGTTAAATAATATTAATACTAAAAATTATTTAAAGACCCAGTGCAAGCACATGTGTCATTATTTTCTTGCTCAATACTTTTTGTTTTATTCCCACAAAAGTCAAAGAATGCAAAGCAACAGACACTTGTACATACATACATACATTGTTATATTCGTACCCAGCGGGCCAAAACTTCGTATACGATATCGCATACGAGAGTTACGCGAAACTTTTGCGGGTAAAACTCTCGAAAACAGATCCGAAAACGATTGGAAAATGAATCATCAGTCGCTCAGTTTGTGGCAGTAAAAGTATCGTTTACGATGTCTTGCAAGAGATTCGTTTGCGAGACTTTTGCAATATCTTTTGCGAGAACAACACGAAAAACAAAACAAATTGCAATTGCCAAAACTTTGTGGTTGTGTCGTGTGCCTGCACGTGTGTGCCTCTGTTTGCCACACGACAAAACGACAACAATGTTTCTCTCTCTTTTTTCTTCCGTTTAGCACCCGTTTTTAAACCAGTTTGCGAACATTTGGGCGAGTTTAATTTCTCCCCCGGTTTTGGTCCGGTAAATACTCGTTTCTGAGCACGTTTGCGAGCATTTAGCGTAACACTCGCTAAGGCTCGGTTTTTGGCCCGCTGGGTACATACGCTACACAAGTTCACAAAATTGTCGTTGCTCTCTAGCTATCTCATTCTTATATACGTATAATACGTCATTACTCTCTTTGCTCTGAGAGTGCTCCGCACCAACATTTTATTGGACTTACCTTTCACTATAATAAAAAAACAACAACACCAACAAAAACAACTACTACTACTACTACTACTGATATCTTGGTGATTTATTTGTGCTTGCTGTGTCGTGGAGTGTTTGTGTGGGTGGTGGGTGTAGGGGGGGTACCTAAAATAAAAACTGTTAAGGGAATGCAAAGAGTGGAGAGTTTGAGTGTAAATTGTCATGGTAGAGGGTATATAAGCTTCGGCCCGGCCGAACTTAACACCGTTTCTTGTTTTTGTATACACCGGGCAATTGTTTTTGTATACACCGGGCAATGCTGAACATCAAATGACTCGCTTTGTTTGGCCATAGCAACAACAACGAAACAACCAAACACACAACATCACACATACTTTGTCCGAAGTAGCTGACGTATACGTGTGTCACATAACCACATGTTTGCCATATCAACAGCAACGAAACAGCCAAACACACAACATCACACATAGTTTGTTCGAAGTAGCTGACGTATTAGTTTGTCACCATAACGTCGACTGCGCAAGCTCATGCGCTTGAAAATTAATGGTTTTAGCAGCAGCATAAAATCTGGTTTTAGCAGATTTTGACTTTGATAGATTTAGTCCCTATACGCCGCTATAGATGTTAACACATCAAAAAAGACCCGAGTCTCCCAGTTTTGCCCAAAGCCATGGATTTGTTTATGGGCTCCAAAGGTTTGGCTGGTAGTCACGATAACTCCTACAATCACTTAGGATCGTAATTAAGTTGGATATTGAATAATATTTAGCGCAATGCCACTCTGCTATTGAATATTAGCACATTTGCCAATATTCAATACAACTCTGGCGAAATGTATGACTTCGGGTGAGGGTATGCCTTTGCATGTCTGTTGAGGCTCATTTTGATTTGGACGCCAAAGTAAACAAACAAAGTTTGAGTGGTTCCAACCCACAAATACTGTATGAGAAGGAATTGCATCCAATTCGCGTCACAGTGTGGTGTGCAGTTTCTTTACGCTGTATTGTCGGGTCATACTTCTTTGAACAAAACGGACATAGCGTCACCGTTAATGGAGATCGTTACTTGGGCATGGTAAAATATTGTTTTTATTCGGAACTACGTTGAAACTATCAATTCGAGCGACAATAGCTGCAATTCCACCCTGAACTTTGCGGGCAGTAATGAACAACTTTTCGCTAAGATACCGCATCTGCATCAACGAGCAGGGCGGGCATTTAAATTCAATTATCTTTAAGACTAATTAAACTCTTTTTAATGGAATAAATTCCATGCATTACAAAAAAAGTTATTTCAGTTTCTTAATGTAGCAAAAAAAAAAAATGCAGTGACACATTTAAAAAAAAAAATTTAATTCGGTCTATCGTTTGTTGTTTATCTCGTTTTTGCATCACGAGCACTGTGATAATATCTAAAACAGGGGTTTCGTCAATCAATTACACTGTGCAACACCAATTTTAGGGGTGGACGATTCCTGCGCCCAATGATCACACTAGGTGAGTATAGTTAAACCCCAAAAATGTAGACCGCTGTGTGGCTACACTTTTTTTTTGCATGTTGCGTGACAAATTTGAATTTTCTTATCCGATATTGTTCGAGATAAATTTAAAAATCGAGTATAAATATTGAATTGAGCGAATTCTTGTGATAAAATGTGGTCAGTGAAATTTGACAAGGATTATTTTCGTAGAATATTCAAATCTATTTCAAAGTTTAAAGAGTCCTTTTCGTCCTTTGCTCAAAAGGTACCAAAAATATACACTTAAATGACCAGCTATGGATTCAGAAAATTTTACAACTTTATTCCTCATTAAATTTCAGTATAGAACAAAAATCTATATCTTTACTTTCAGACGTCGTTTTTGTCTTTTTCGAAAAAAAAACAAGGTCAAAATAACCGGCAAAGTATCCAAATGTTCTACCAATTTATTGTGGAATAGATTTTCCGTCGGTGGTGCAATGGTTAGCGTGCGCGGGTCTTGTACATGAGATCCTGGGTTCGAACCCTGCTCTTACCACCTTAAAATTTCTTTCGGCGGCGGTCACCTCGCATAGTGACGGCATCATTATCGAGTATATAGCCATGAAAAAGCTTCTCAAAATAAATCGGTGTAAAACGGCAGGTCCCAATCAGTGAGTGAAAACTGGAAATCACACAACTCAGTGATTGTGAGAAGTTCTCCCCTGTCCCTTCATGGGATGTAATGGGAAACCATGTATTTATTTATTTAGATTCTCCTGGAGGATTTCGCAGACGAGAATTCTTTAGCTTGAATTTGAATATGATCTTCTAGTCCTTGTTTAAAATTTAAATTTTGAAATCTTAAAATTTAAATGTGAAATGGTTTATTTGGACCACATTATGTGTCAAAGAAATATGTATATATTGGTCAAGAAGTTTCTCTTTATTTTTTATGTGTCCTTTAGTTCCTTTTCACAAAAGTTTATAATTTCAAGATTTAAATTTTTAAAAACGACTAAAAGGACATATGCAAATTCAGGATGAACGATTCTTGTCTGCGAAATCCTCTAGTAAAATCTATTCCACAATAAATTGGTAGAGCATTTGGATACTTTGCCGTTTATTTTGGAGCTGTTTTCTGGACCTTGTTTCAAAAATGGATGTCAGAAAATATAGATAGAGAATTTTGTTCTATGACGGCCCATAGTGCAATTTAATGGGGAAAAAATTCGTGAAACATTCTGAATCCGTAGCTGGTCATTTTAGTGTACATTTTTGGTACTTTTTGAACAAAGACGAAAAGGAGCTTTTAAACTTTGAAATAGAGCATTTGAATATTCTAAGAAGATAATCCTTGTCAAATTTCACTGACATGTTATCACAAGAATTCGCTCAATTCAATATTTATACTCGATTTTTAAATTTATCTCGAACAGTATCGGATAAGAAAATTCCAACTTGCACGACCATAAAAAAGTGTGTGTGGCTACATTTTTGGTGTTTGATTATACTCACCTAGTGTGATCATTTGGCGCAGGAATCGTCGTTTGTTGCATAGTGCGATCTCTTCCCTAGTTGAAATACTCATTATGAATATGGTACTAATGAAACCGTCACTAAATCTTAAAGCTTTCAATAATCAATGCATGTTTAAGGGTTAATTTGTTGTTTTTTTCACGATTTAAGGAAAGGTCGCTTGTTATATCACATTTCCTTCGCTTGCTCGGCAATGTGATTAAATCTGTAATAGACAACTAAACTTGATATCGTTATATTTCTTTATTCAAATCAATTGAATATGAAGTGAACTTTACTGTATTTGCTCTCAATTATTTAACTTGTATAGGGGATATGATAAATATTGGATTTAGGGGATTTAATACATACTATTCGTACGACGACTCTTATGAGGGGGTGACAGAACAAACTTCCCTCTTTCCTGCAAATATGTGTGCTTTTTTCATATATAAATACGCATATTTTTATTACCTTATTCGTATTTTTACATATTTTATTGTACTTAATATACACTGTCGCACATAAATTGACGGCTATAAACGAATGTCTTATTAATTTTTAATCATCGAGGCGGTGCGTTGGCGGTGCCACACATTGACATTTATGACAACAAGGTTACTATTGCGAAATAATAGAATTAAATGACTACCTTAAGGGCACAAAATCTATAATTAAATAAGTGTTCATTGGGATTGGGGTGCGTGTCACTTACATGGCCCTACACGTACTACTTGTACAGCAACCTCGCCATCTAGAAGTCTCTCGCTTCGCGTGTGGCAACTGGGGAATTACAATGACACTATTTATGGAACCACAACCATACTCGAATGTATCGAGTGCGTGGGTAAGATATACACATTAATACAGACAGGTAGACTGTTGCCTGTTGGCTATCAAGTTATATATTTACGGCAGTAAGCACATGCTTTGTCCTTATATTAACCTAATGCTTGATAGTGTCTACATACCCCCCGTTTGCCTTTGCCAAACATATTTTCTTCAGTTATCCAATTCCTTGACAAATAACAATTTCATTATTCGAATTTATGCCAATAGTTTGAGTGGTTGGAGCGACTCAATAATTGCTGTGGCTTTAAGTAGTTTCATATTATGTCTCAAAGGGACGCCACTCCAAAATGACGTATGTACGTACACATGTGTAAACTTGTACGACTGTCGTACATAAAAGTACCGAACGTCTTTGTTTCAGACACGTTTCGACATATGTACATAGTACCTGGCCCAGCATAGAGTATGACTGAATCAGTACTCATATTTCTGATACTACTTGGTTTCTGATGACATATGGGACTGAATGAGTGTGTCGTGTCATTGAGGGAAACGTACAAGTGTAACAAAATTAAATGCAAATTGCAACATTACGGAGAGAGGGGTTGCAATCGAGGGAGATGATGACAACAAAGCCTTTGCTAAACCACAACTACATATGTAAGTAGGTGTATGGGTTAAAGTGATTGTTTAAGCAAATAATCATTAGTTTAACTGTCAAAGGATGAATGTGAGACATCTCATCTGGGGCATTTTGTATGGTATGTACGAGTACTCAAGACGGATGTTAATTTGGTCTGAGGACTACTAGGCAGGAATAACAAAACACTCGACTAAGTAGAACAATTTAAGGGAGTTATTTTTTTTTTGAAATGTAGTGTACTTCTAGGTAATTAAAATTATGGAACGGAAACTTCCAGGTATAGAAAATTTAAATTAAAATACTTTTTTGTTGGTATAAGTTCTATACAAAGATTTTTAAAGCCCTTAATTAGCAGGTAATCGCCATAAAGACAACACTACATCATTTCCAATTTAAATTAAAATAATATGAATTTAATCTTTAATAATATTAATTGAAATTTGAAAATTATATTTGAAATTATAAATACATCAAGGGTAAATTAAAATTTCTACGTCAGCTGAATTTTAAAATTAAAATACATCAATTGATATTTAAAATACGTAAATTGAAATCTAAAAGACAGCAGTTGAAATATGAAACACATTAGTTGAAATTTAAGAGATATAAATTGAAATTTAAATGACATCAACTGATATTTAAAATACGTAAATTGAAATCTAAAAGACAGCAGTTGAAATATGAAACACATTAGTTGAAATTTAAGAGATATAAATTGAAATTTGAATGACATAAACTGATATTTCAAAGACATTAAGTAAAATTTAAATGCCCCCTCCCGAAGACCAAGATGCGCAGTGGAAGCACATCTCCCACTCTTTGGAAACCGCTGAAAGGACTGAACTTGGCTATCAAATACCGCAGAAGGATGAGCCAACTGATTAAAAAGACGCTCCACGTATGGCAACGGAACAGTCAGTTACAATGCACTATTAGGCGAAAAAAAATGGCAGTGGGAGCAGAGAGAGAGTGAAAAAACCGAAATGTGCAGGATGAACGGTGAATTGAGAAAGTATTTCCAGAGGGTAAGAAGATCGAATAACGGTCCTAATAATGGGCTGCCCTCCTGCAAGGACGAGAATAGGACTCTGGTGACTGAGAAGCAGTGTGTGCTCAAAATGTGGAAAGACCACTTTTCAGCACTACTCCACTCAGATTCTTCCACTGAAGATCAGGAGGTAATGACAGTGGAAGATAGTGTAGATTGTACCCCCCCCCCCCCCAACCAAGACGTGATTAGAACGTCGATCACCCGCCTTAAGAATAATAAAGCCGCTGGTGCGGATGGCCTACCCGCTGAACTTTTTAAGGCAGGTGGCGAAGGACTGCTAACCCGCATGCATCGACTAATGTGCGGTATTTGGGTGGGGGAATCTATGCCCGACGATTGGAGTCTATGTCCTGTATTCAAAAAGTTCCAACTATCGCGGTATCAGTCTTTTATCCATCGCGTATAAGGTCTTGTCGAGCGTATTATGTGAAAGACTAAAGCCAATTATTGAAAACCTGATTGGACCTTATCAGTGTGGTTTTGGACCAGGCAAGTCCACGACTGACCAAATATTCACGCTACGCCAAATGTCGGAAAAGACCCATGAAAAGCAAATCGATATATACCACCTTTTTGTCGATTATAAAGTCGCTTCGATAGCCCCATACGGGGAAAACTTTACGAAGCTATGTCTGAACTTGGTATTCCGGCAAAACTGATCCGAGTATGTAGAATGACGGTGACCAACACTAGTGAAAGTGGGGAAAGACCTCACTGAACCATTCTGTTCCAAGCGAGGACTTAGACAAGGCGACACACTTTCGTGCAATCTCTTCAACATGTTAATGGAGATAATAATGAGGAAAGCTGCAGTAAATATGAACAAGACCATTAACACGAAAAGCCATATGTTGCTGGCGTACGCTGACGACATAGACATTATTGGTCGAAATTTACGAGAGGTTACTGCAGTATTTTCAAGAATCGAAAAGGAATCAGCAAAGGTGGGTCTTGCTGTTAATGAGGGCAAGACAAAATTGATGGTGTCAACGACTAGAGAAACCTCTCGAATTGGTCCGCACTTGAACGTTGACAATCGATTTAATTTTAAAAGTGGTAGATGAATTTGTCTACCTTGGATCCGCCGTGAACAAGGACAACAACGTCAGTCTGGAGGTGGAAAGGAGAATTGTGCTTACAAATAGTTGCTATTTTGGTCTCAGCAAGCAGTTTAGGAACAAAGCCCTCTCTCGACGGACAAAAGTCCAGCTATGTCAGACTCTCATTTTACCTATCTTAACATATGGCTCCGAAACTTGGGTCATATCGCAAGCGGATGAAAAACACCCGAAAGTATACGAGAGAAAAATTCTCCGTAAAATATATGGTTCTGTTAAAGAAACGGCGAGTACCGACGTCGCTGGAACGCAGAGCTATATAATCTATATTCTGACGTGGATATAGCTAGGTGAATTAAATTAGGCCAATGGGGTTGGCCTGATAACGTACCCGATGAAACCAGGAAAAGAGGACGACCAAGACTCAGCTGGAGTCTTGGTGTTACAACTGGCGAGAAAAGGCGGAGGTAAAAGATGATCGAATTAGAGGTTATCACCATGTAATCAATTTTCCTATTGACTAAAAACGAACTTAGTGAGAAATTTAGAATATTTTAGTTATAACTTAGTTTCCTATATTTTCATAAATAATTATAAAACGAGGAATTAATAAACCTTTTCTTTGGGGAAGCAAATACATTTTACCGTCAACAAATTATTATATTTGGCTGTTTAGCGATTTCCTTCACCAAATTCCGATATTTACATGTGTTCCAACAGAGTGTCTCAGTAAGGATGCACTTTTTCATTTTACAACAAAGACACATACTTTTTAAGATAATTGTGATTTTTTTATTGGATTGTATCCATGTTCCGATTAAGAATGGGATAAAATATTCGTCAAATGGGCCCCACGGCTCTGAAGACAGGCTATTAATCTTTTCATGAAATTTTCTATGATTTTTTCACAGAGATGAGGCTGTATTTCGCCGAAGGCGCATTGGATCTCGGATTTGAGCTCAGAAATTTTGTCTAATTTATTCGCATAAACCCGAGATTTCATAAAACCCCAAGGAAAGAAGTCGCACGGCGTTAAATCTCATGATTTTGTTGGTCAGTTGGCATCAGAATTTCTTGAGATAATTTGTTCTGGAAATCATTGCTGCAATAAATCTATTGTTTCATTGGCGGTGTGGCAGGTGGCGCCGTCTTGCTGAAACCACATGTCCTCCAGTTTCTGTACATTGAGGTTCCGGAACTAAAGAACTCTTCAGCGGACTGGCCATTTTGTAAAACAATTCGCATGATCGTGTTCAATTGCAATTTCGTCACGTATTGCCATAAAGCCGGCGCCTACAAGAAAGCTTTCAATACATCTGGCGGAACTGAACTTGGACTAACGTACAGACATATGAAATTACAAATGAGACTGGAAATCGCAGAAATCAATAATTAAATAGCCAACTGAGAAGGTTCTTTTATCATAAACCAAAAAAGCATTGAAATGAAAACTCACACTTGATTTCAAATTTACACTTGTTCAAAAATTACCTAAATCCAATTGCACTGGAACGAAGTCAAAGGCAATTGGTTAACCTCACTTTTGACACGTCAATATTTCGGTATAGAATTTGGGAGAGCTTCTCACAACCAGTGAGAAGTTTATAGTTTTATATTCACTGATTGGGACCTACAGTTTTACACCGGTTCCGAACGGTATATTGAGAAGCTTTTTCATGGCTAAGTACGCGATAGTATCGACGTCACTAAGCGAGGTGACCGTCGTCGAAAAAAATTTTAAGGTGGTCAGGGCAGGGATCGAACTCTGGATCTCCTGTACGAGAGGCGCGCACACTAACCATTGCATGGTTTTGTTACACAGAGCGACGACAAAAAGTATTGAATATTATAGAGAACTTATTGCACTCTTTTTTCGGTCTCATGTACAGAGTCTGAGTAAAAGAGCACAAACGAGTCTTATTCTCTTTATATAATATTTCAGTATCAATACAAAATGTACAAATGTTTCAAAAGGCATCAATGTTTGACATCAAAATTATGAATGGACCAGGTTATGAGAAAACCACAGTAATACGTTTTAAATCATTCGCCAAATGTCGCAAGTGCTTTTGAGTCATGCAATTAGTTCCATGAGTTCTCTATACCATTCAGTACTCTTTGGCAACGACGACCTGCTTGTTTGTTCGCTACCTCTACATCAATACCATAATACTTATTTTCGGGCACAGATTATTGTTGTACAACAACCACGTATGTGATGCTAACGCTGAGTGTTGTTTCACTTTGATAGATTGCCCTACCCGTGCCTATGGATGTTAACACATCTAAAATTTACCTGCTAAAATTTAAATATGCTCTTATTACTTCAGTACGAATAAAAATCCATGAAACTTCATCTAAATTTCTTTATAAAGAGCAGACAATTTGTTTGCTATTACAGCAAATGTAGTGGCAATAACAAATTGTTTGCACTCCTGAAAATTGAAACATCTTTGCAGTCGTCTTTCCAGCACTTCTTTCTGCTATGCTTATTAACATATTTTTTGAGTGTATAATCGGCTGTCATAGTATGCATTGTTTCTATTCAGAATTTTAAAGCTGCAATTTTATTTTATTTATTTTGATACACCTTCACATTTCTACATTTTCATATGATTGTACAATTAACAAGCTGTAATCACAGTATAATTATGACAGGTTAACATTACACAGATTCCCCCACTTCGTTTTAAAAAGAATTTTAAATTTCTTCCAGTTACTCACAAAGTGGATGTTGGGGCCCATGGGTGCTTATTCCTGGATTATAGTTTCAGTGTTTGTACTAATTCCTATGAATCGTACCAGTACTAGTAACTGTTTGTATTAAGTGAATTTTGTGGGCATTTGTATTGTCGGGCGCAGGGAGCAAAATTGGACATAACTGAAAATGAAATGCATTAAGATTGATATTTGACAGCTTCAGTATCAAAGCAATTGTACATATCAGGATTTTGATAGGTAACAATTTGAAATGTTCTGATTAGATTTCGTAAAGTATCTGATACCATTCAAGACGGGTAGCAAATTGGCAATGGTTAAATGAAGGTAGATTTGTAGTACACAGCAAACACAAATAGAAGTTTAAGTAAATTTGTTAAGGATGCAAAAAACGCAAGAATGTTAACGAATTTGGGAAGGTCGACGAGGTTCTTTAAAAAGAACCACTTATCTAATGGAAATTAAATTAGAAAATTTAATATTTTTTAAGAGGTATTGCACTGCGCATTTTTTGTGGATGTTTCTGGAAATGTGGGAATGGGATTTGTTTTAATATGTCCAAATCTGTTTAAAGCAATCCCTTTGAGAATTTCTCAAGCAGATCTCTACTTTTCATAGGCCAGGTATCCACTGTTGATGTCAGTTCTAGACTCCTGTCGGATGGTAGCTGAAGTGAGCACGTGATTGGATGAGCAACCTGAATGGAATGCTAATAATGATACGTGGCAGGTTATCAGGTGACAATATTCACTGAAGCTCATGGAACAATTGGGTCATTTAGCAAAAAGTAAAACATGCAATGCCACTTTTGGTTGACGATCCCCGCAATCGTTAGAAGAACAACGATTTATGGATATGCATCGGGAATGAAAGCTCACTATACAGTGGCAGTGTCAGGACCCCTTTTTGCGGATATTGTCGAGATTTAAAAGGCTGACATTATTGTAATGCAAGAAATGTGATGGACAGGATATGGCTGTAAAATAAAGTGGAATTGTGACCTCTAATACATATCTGCCATGAAAAAAATCCATAAATTTGATAGTCTCTGCTTTCAACCAGAGAATGACTGAATTTCTATTTTGACAACAGTTAAAGTATTTTTCGTAAAACATGTACAAGTGTGAAGGGTAAATGATCAAAAGAACAACCATACGCAACATGTGTATACCAACTACAACTTAAGTACCCTGCGAGCAATTCCTTCTGACAGAAGGTCTGCATAAGTTGCCGAGTCTGATGCCGAATTCGGTCAAACCTCTTACAGAAAGTTGTATGAACGGTTGACAAGAATTCGGACCGATATTTCGGTTAAAATTCTGATACTTGTGCAGACTTTTTTTTAAAGAATTCTGTCTGAATTCTGATGGGAGGAATTCTCGGAGGGAAATCTGACGTATTTTCCGAGAATATGCAGAAAATTCCGAGATTTGTCGGAGATTTTGTCCGAGAATGTGCAGACAATTCTGAAGTTTGTCGAACAATTTGTCCGAGAGTGTTCACACAATTTTGACATTGCTTGGCGAGACAACATTTTCAACGTGTTAAGTTCCCTAAAATTTACTTTATTTATTTGTATTGGACACAAATCACATACATATGCACTTGCTTACTCACCGCTAGATTTATAAATGACGATCGATTGACACAAACCTATCGCACAAAAAAATTACAATGGAAGGCAAGATGACGGAATTAAAAACATAAAAAAATCACATTAGAAACTACAATGGACTGCAAAATAAATACAAAACCAAAAAAAAATTCCCTTCAGAGAACGGAATGCAAATGTAAAAACAAAGTCGAACACACAAAAATTCACATCAGAGGGTGAGCAGATTTCTCGGTCAGAGAGCGAGCACATTTCTCGCTCAAATCTCTCTTGCTAAATTTCCTTGCGATGTTGCAAATTTCTTTCAGAGAATGTGCAGATTTAGCGAATATTTGTCGGACAAAACAGACTTTTCGGACATCAGACATGTCAGAGAGAATTGCTCGCTGGATAACTACAAGTGTTAACTATCAGATTCAACCGAGTATGATACGAGTGAGTTGCTTGTTCGCGCATATTTCATCGAGTTTAATATCATTCATTCATATATGAAAGCAAATAAGTTGAATGTGTATCAATAATGTTAGTTATAAATGTGAAGTAAACACTTAATTGTGCCAATATATGTATGTATGTGGCAGTAGGTACCCCGCGGGGGAAGTCGTGACCTGGAAGGCCTGAAATCATGACCAAACAGGCCTTCTTTAAAATACGGAAAGCCTTCCCTACACATTACCTCCTCCTCTCTTTTTAACATTGCATGAGATTGGGAGGCGAGGCCTTCCTTGCCCATTGCCTAAAGAAGTCATTAAAAGGCATGCAAAGAGGAAGGCCTTAGAAGGAATTTACTTTAATTTATTTTTGTTAAACAAAACTAAAATTAAAATAATTTATTTTATCACAAAATCATTATCCACTTCTACATATTTATTTGTATGGATGTATCTATCTTAGAAAGTTATACCACGCCCAACTTCAAATTAAGATGTTAAAAATACCCTGAAAAATATTAAATATATAATATAATTTTAAAATATGTATGAAATTTTCCAATTAAATTACGGTTAAAAACAATCGGAAAAAAATTTCTCAAAATTTAAAAAATCTTCTTGGTTATATCTGATGAAAAAATTTATGCATTCCGCAGGCCTTATTTTAGGAAGGCATTACAAAAGAACCATTCCGCATTCCTTATTTGTGGAAGGCCTTGCGACTTCCGCCGCTGGGTAGTTTGGCGTCAAAATACAAGTGTACGCAAGTATAAAAATATAAGTAACGGGGTTTTCAATAAGAGCGCTACAAAAGTTTTTTGAAATAAAACAAAACCGGTTTTAGATACCAATGCAATTCTTTATTCCTGTGAAAGTACGTCCGATGCAATTATGTATGGAACTCGATTTCTTTTGCATGGCCACCACGGGCACGCTTGCAGAAGTCCAGACGCTGAACCCAATTTTCGACAGTTTTCAAGCATAAATCGGCCGATACTGCTGCAATTTCACGTTCGATATTTGTACAATCGTCGCTGGCTTGTTGGCATAGACCATAGACTTGACGTAGCCCCACAGGAAATAATCTAAAGGCGTCAAATCCCACGACCGAGGCGGCCAATCGCCTGGCCATTTCGTGAGATGGCGCGTTCACCAAACTTGGTTTCCAATAAATTGATTGTGGCATTCGCTGTGTGACTTGTGGCGCCGTCCTGTTGGAACCACATGTCCTCCAAGTCCATGTTATCCAATTGGGGCCAAAAATGTTCGGTTATCATTGAACGGTAGCGATTCGCATTCACAGTAATGTGCCGGTATGGATCATCACGGAAGAAGTACGGCCCAATGACGCCGCCGGCCCATAAACCGCACCAAACCGTAATTTTTTCGGGATGCAGTGATGACTGATGGATTACGTGTGGATTGCTGTCTGACCAATAACGCATATTTTGCTTATTGACGAAGCCATTCAGCCAGAAATGAGCCTTATCGCTGAAGATGATTTTCCGATGAAAATCCGAATCATTTTCAAGTTGTTGCTCAGCCCAATTCACGAACATACGACGCTTATGGTGGCCAAGGGGCTTCAGTTCTTGCGTCAGTTTGATTTTGTAGAAATGTAGGCCAAGATCTTTTCGCAAAATTCGCCACAACGACGTCACAGAGATGCCCAACGCTTGAGAACGACGTGTGAGAGACACATTTGGGCTTTCTTGAACTGAAGCCTCAGCGGCAGCAATATTCTCGACACTTCGGGCACTTCTTTGTCTCACTGGCACGAGAACATTTTGTACTATGCCTGTGGATTCAAATTTTTCCACTAGACGCTCAATTGTTGATCCGGTAGGACGATTATGACGACCATAAATTGGACGTAGCCCTCTTAAAGTTGAGGCCACTGACTCCAAATTTCGGTAGTAAATTCGACTCGTTGTTGGCTCGTATATCTTTCCATGATGAAATGGCAGACCTTACTGAAGATAAATGTCAAAAGAGCGGGAAAAAATATGGCGTCGTTTGCTGTCCCTATCGATTTACTTTTGTAGCGTCTCTGTTGAAAAACCCTTTAAATGCTTGGGTATACTTTTTTGCGGAGTACTCGAAATCTATCTCTGGTGTCAACCCGTACAGAGTATAATAACAATGATTTGATTTCAATTAAACTATTCATTGATCCGAAATAAAAAATTGTACAATGTCGCTGTTGAGTCAAACAAGTATTTTATCAAAATATAGCATGAGAACGAACAAGAATATTTATTCTGTCACTCTATCAGTGTCAGAATACATGCGAGTCAAAAGCCATTATTATTCAATCAGTCTCCTAGTTTTACCATACATGGTTACCATCGCTAAAGAATTTTCGGGATCTACAAAAAATTATAAAACCGATGTGAAAAATCGTCTGTAAGTTGATGACGTGCTACAAAACTAAACTTGTATACCTAGTGAGTTAGAAATACACAAATTGGCACACCTAATATTGGTTATCATTCAACCTCTTTAATACTTCGTAGTTTTCAGAAATTCAAACTAGAAGTTTGTACGGAAAATATTTGACATTTCAGAAATGTACAAGTTTTATGAGATCTACGACGAATTTACTTATGTAACGGGTCCGCCAAATAACTTTTTTTTTTAAAATGCTATAAAAAAAAACTACTGAATATTTTCTCAAATTTCTTTTTTTATTTGAAAGTACAATCCTTCCGGTTAATAATAGCAAATAATTTCATTAAAATCGCTGCCTCGGCTGGCCATGCAGTAGCCTACACGATCGGTCCAATTTTTGAGCACATTACCGATTGTGTGCAGCTGTATTTCACCAATGGCTTCACGAATATTGTCCTTTAAAGCGTCAATTGTCTCTGGCTTGTCGGCGTAACACTTATGTTTGAGGGCACCACACAAATAATAGTCCAACGGTGTCAAATCACAGCTCCGAGGTGGCCAAACGACATTAGCTCTGCGGCTGATAATGCGATCTTCAAAGACAGAGCGCAAAACATCGAGTGTAGCTTCGGCTGTGTGACACGTAGCGCCGTCCTGTTGAAATCAAATGTTGCCAATATCCTCCTCTTTCATTTTTGTGAACAAAAATTCGTTCAACATGGCCCGATAACGATCGCCATTGACTGTAACGGCCACTCTATGCTCATTTTCGAAGAAAAATGGCCCAATTATGCCTCTGGACCAAAATCCGCACCAAACAGTGACTCGTTTTGGGTGCATCGGCTTTTCAATGTATGCGTGCGGGTTTTCTGTGCCCCAAATTTCACGCTTTGGTTTATCGATGAGGATGCCAGTTTCTTTCACTTTTTTCACAAGATAACGAATATAGGGAGCTGACGGTGTTGCTCTTCTTCCAAAATCCGTACGCAATTTTCGCACTCATTCTGCAACATTACCATGATTTTCAAAGTAATGTCACAATATTTCCCAGCGTTGTTCAAGCATATACACAACCATATTCGTTCAGCGGAAGGATACAACTAATTATCTGTCAAATCAGACATGACCTAAGTGTTACCATTCACGAAATAAGCACTAGGTGAAAAAAAAATGTTAGATGGCGGACCCTTTATATGCTGATTATTGCAGAACCAGAAGAAAGTTAAGCTCTTGAAGTAAAATGATTTACAAGGAGAATATTAGGCGCAAATGATTTACAACATTATTGGAAAAAATTGAGCGTTTTAAATTTAGTCCCATTTTTTTGTGCAAGTGGCAACTTTGAAATTTCGCAGATATCATATATGTTTAATCCGATTTTAAAAATATAATGCTTTACGTAAGAACAACGCGGTATAATTGTAAAAACTTTTTACAAAAATTTGGAAAGTTATGCTGAGACCGCTAGCAAACTTCGAAGAATATTCAGTCAAGAAACTGCACCTAATGTGTCAACCATTCGCAAAGTGGTAAAAACATTTGAAGAAACTGGCTCGGTTATGGACAGTAATACTCCTGTACACGAGAGTGTGGCCGAAAACCTGAAAACATTAATTCGGTATTGTTCTCAACAACGTCAAATTTCACGAAGCATGCAAATGGTGCAAAGCAAATGGTGCAAAGTGAAGTTAATGCCAATTTTTCAAAAAGTAATATTCTAAGATGAAGCGCATTTCCATCTAAATGGCTTCGTGAATACATAAAATTGTCGAATTTAGGGCTCAGAAAATCCTCGTGCAATCCATGAGAAACAAATACACCCACAACGAGCAACTCTATGGTGCGGATTTTGGTTAGGCGTGTGATTGAACTGGGGGCAACTGGACAAGTGGTTTCAGTAGGACAGCGCCACATTGCGCTTGAAACAATCGATTTATTTAAGCAACGATTTCCAGAACAAATTGTCTCAAGAAATTCTGATGTCAACTGGCCATCAAGATCATACGATTTAACGCCGTGCGATTTCTTTCTTTGGAGTTTTGTGAAATTCGCATAAACCCTACATATTTCCCGAGCGCAAATCCGACATCCAACGGGTCGTAGGTGAGATATACACCACATCTCAGTGAAAAAGTTATGGAAAACTTCATGAAAAGCGTAATGGCATGTCATCAGAGCCGTGGTGCCCATTTGACGGATATGATATTCCAGCTTTAATCGGAACACAAAAATACATGGCTTTATTTTAAAATGAAAAAGTGCCTTCTTACTAAGACACCCATTATATACCAAATTTATGTGCAATTGGCATATGCGAATTGGTGTCTATTGAAAATCCCTCAGTATCATCTTAACCTGCAAGTCAATTATTCCAACAACAAAAGCAGAAACCTTTTTGTAACGAAAAAAATTAAACCACTTTTATTTTAACACTATTATGATACAAACCACGATTATCAACTATATTGTTTAGTTTTGCTTTGGCTTATGCCTAGACTAACGCTTTGGGTCAAAGAGAAAGAAATTAACTAGATTTCTCACATATGTTTTGAAATTTCTGATTAATGGGAAGTTTTCTAGATGGAGCTTGTAACCAATATTTAGTATATATTGTAGTTTTGAACGCAATAAAAAATAAATTTATAAAAGCCAAAGTGAAAGACATTCAAAAAAAGAACATTTTATTAAATAAGGGAATTTTCTTAAAAAAAGTAACTTTTGTTTATCTTAATTTATCTTAATATTCTTAATCAAAGTACCTTTTCTTAAAAACAATAACTTATCTCTAAGAAGTACATTTGATTAAAAAAGGTAAATTTACTTACAAAAACTACCTTTTCTTAAAAAAAAATATTTTTGTTTTAAATAAGTACCTTTTCATAAAAAATTAAATTTTCTTACAACAAATTGCATTTTCTTAAAAAACTATCTTTTCTTTAAAGATTACCTTGCTTGTAAAACAAAATAAGTACTTACCCTTAAAAATTTAGTTATTCTTAAAAAAGGACCAATTCTAAAAAACAAATTCCTATTTTTTTTTAAAAAAACATTTTCATCAAAAAAAATGCATTCTCTTAAACAATACCCTTTCCTACCAAAATTCCTTATCTTAAAAGTACGATTTCTCAAAAATAAAATAATATTTTCTTTTCATGATATAAGTGGCCTTTCTGAAAATAAGTACATTTTCTTAAAAAAATAACCTTTTCCTAAAAAGAGTACCACTATGTTAAAAAGTACCTGCTCGGAAAAACGTACTTCTTTGTAAATAATTCATACTCTTATGGCTTTTTCTTACAGAAAGTTCTTCTTCTTAAAAATAGTACCTTTTCATAAAAAAATACATTTGCCTTTAATAAAAGAAGTACCTCTCTTGAAAAAATTACCTTTTCGGGAAAATATAATACATATTCTTACAAAAAGTACCTAAAAATATAGTTTTTCTAAAAAAAAAATTTTTCTTAAAAATAGATTAACATTTTACAAAAAGTATCTTTTCTTAAAAATCCATTGAAATTATCGTACTTTTCAACGGGCGGCTTAGGCGTGCTGGAACTAACTAGTACATTATATATAGCGAAACGAACTTCGTTCCAACTTTCTCCCAGAGTTGCAGTTGTTTTGAAGTAATTTTATCTCCCACAAAGCAATTATGGTATTGAGAAAAAAAAATTTACTCATGGAGTGGAATGCCTGCAAAGAAAACGAGTGAAGATCGTCGTTTCTCTGCTCTCTCTCTATTACTCTTTTCGTTGAATATTTCAATAGACGAGCAGTTTTCTGATGATGTTATTGTATTCAACGATGGAAATTCCAACCATATTTAAATAAAATTACGTAAAGTTTGTAAAAAGTATGAAATAATCAAGTTATGACGCGGGAAAGAAATGCGTTTTAGTGAATCGCGTCGACTTTTTTGGTTCTCTTCTACTAGGGTTGCCAAATTTCTTCGGTTTTTTCTTCTCTACCTGCACATCCATTTTGAATCTCCCTGAGACAGCTTTTCGAATGAGTGGCTAGTGTCTGTTATTTTCGAAATTTTCTGAACGACCTTATTTTCGTTAGATTCTAATTTTAATATATAAGGAGTTCATACTAACAGCATTCTTTTCACCATTGTTTACTGTATCCTGTCAAGACATATGACCTTTATTTGGCGTAGGGCGTCGAATGTTTGTTTTCATACGACATTTAGAAAATCTTCCGCAGAACTAAATATTTACTTCTTTGTAAAGGAAAATTTATAATACATTTCTGCTGCCTTTTCTCGTTTATTTTATCACTTCCAACATTTCAACTAAATTTATGATACAAGAACAACAAAAAACACCATTGCAACGTGTGATACTAAACTGTAAACACCATTTACATTTGCCTTAGGTAGGTAACTGAACTTTTGACGTAGTAACACTTTAGTATTTCTATTTTTACAATTCATACTGGATTGACATGCAAAAGTCCTTTATGTGGTCGAAAGTAATCAAATCATAGTCGAAAAAAGAAGTTAGCACGATAATAGAGAAGAAGAAGCAAATATGTCCATATGAATGCATAAAGGTATAAACCAACCTAGTGGCTGGTAGTGTGGTCAAATTACCCATGTTCTCTTGTCCATTACAGTTGCAGTTCGACATTTCGAAGCAATTGTAGCAATTGCAGTGGACATATAGCAAAAATCCGGTAACAATGCCATTTTGCTATTTGCAATTTACATGTGTAATTTTTGGTGTCGACAATGTTCCATGGAAATTGTACTTCCTTTCAAAGACAATCGTCACACAGAGTGAAACACATCATATATATAGATGTGTGTAGTACTGGGGCAACTGTAGAATATAACTGAACATGTTTAATTTGCGAACACAGGATATGTAGCTGCCATACATTACTATGATGAGAATCTGGATATATCGACATATTGACTCAAAAAGAAATGCCAATATAGGCTTCTTGGTGTATGACTGCCAGTTTAAAGAACCCATCGCATGGCCATCTATTGCTTTGAAGTAGTAGAACAAATTGAACGTACCGACAATGACCATGCCCCTGTACTCGAATAGTCAACTTGGTTTTTTTTTTTTAAATACAACAACATACAACATACAACAATTATGCAGATTATATTCTCTTGAAAAAAAAATCAAAGAAAGAAAGAACAAAACCTTCTAACTCTGCCTGTTGTGCTTTAGGATTTTGAACATTTTTGGCAAACTTTTTATATACATATGTATATGTACTCCATTGTACACATGTTAGTATAATTGATATTAGTATGTATATCTATTCATCACAGTAATGACACACATCAGTGACCAAATCATAGGGTTTGAACATTTAAATTTTGGACTTGATATCAATGTCCATTAACAGCATAAGAATGCATGTATCAATGTCGGTTTAGTGCATAATTTAGAATATTTGTGAATCATTCGTTTGTTGTATTTTACATACAGCAATCAGAATAGCAGAATTTAATAAGGACTTTTTAAAAGTCACGTTAGGGGGAACAAATTGAGTTTAAACTGAACATTAAAGGATATACTGGTGCTTTGATATAAAGATGACTTACTCGAAACTCAGCATTGGTTATTGTAAAACAATTATGGAAATTAGAGAGTAGAGACATTATTAAACGACAGTACATGCCGACAAAAAACAGAATCTGTAACATTTTTTCCCAAACACATTCTGCAGGAACCATGTTTTTATTTGCAATATACTACAAATATCTATTTTATATTTGTAAATGCAAACATTTGCATGTTTACTAGCAAAAAGGCATGCTCTTACGTGGAACCCTATGTGTGTTTTAACCCAACCCTCCATAACTTATGTGGAAGTATATGCATATATCCGCCCAAACACGCGGTTACTTACGTGAAAGCATATAACTTTTTCCTACCAAACATAATAATATTGGAAGCAAATTATTTTTTGATTTCAATATATTATTTATCATAATTCATTTTACAAATGTGTATCCAATTAATAGCAATATAAAAAGATTTAAATCGGGTCTTTCTACATTTACTAGCTTTGACTGCAATATTTATTATTATTCTTATGGGAATGAGAATCTGCTGCTCTCCTCTTTGTCCTTTCATAGTTGTCTGTCACGTTTCCGTTTCCAGAAGGTCTCAACGTCGCCAAATACTCCAATACTTTACCACACGATTATCACTATGCGTTGGTGGACAAAGAATATATAGATGGCTTAATATAAAAAGGCCCTAAATTTAATCATAGCATACCAGGAATATTGCAGGAACCATGTATATTAGGGGAGGATTGAAAAATAAAAATGTTTGATAATGCTTTTAGGGTAGAGCGGCAAAGTTGCCTCTATAAATAAGTAACTTCTGTTCAAAATTTCACCACCCTAGCATAATGTATCCTATTCTGGCAAAGGACTTGAAATTTCACAAATTTAGAAAAATCGCCAATTTTTTTCAACATTTTTTTTTTTCAAATGTCGCAGCACTTTACTGGAGTGTGCACAAGTTGCATTTATGTATGGTTAATTTCTGTGCAAAATCTGACGCCCCACGGACAATATGTTCTGTTCTGTCAATAAGCTAGAAATTTCTCCAAAATCGACAAACAGGTATAAATATTATTTATTAACAATTATTTTAGCAACAGATTTTTCAGATTATCATTATTATTGACCACTTATTATTTACCACTAAGTAATGATTACACAGGTCAACAAATTAAGAAAAACTGTTTGGTGCCGAGATACCGTTGGTGGTTTTGTATTAGGTGTTCATTGACAATACTGAAAATATTTAAATTTTTTTTTTGCTACGTGTAGTTTTTGATCTACCGTCAATTTTGAATATTCGCTATAATCAAAACTTGTGAGTGCTTGTTTTTAGTCTAATCGGTTTATTTGAATAAATAAAATCAGTTTAATACAATGTCCTCATCGCGAAGAAGTTGTTCCAATGACCCAAATGGGTTTTGTTACATTTGTGGCGAATTCACAGCTAAAAAGTTCAGAAAACCTATATCAGATTTCATAAAAAGATCATATTTTTTATACTTTAACATGGAAATTAGTTATGAATACAAGCCGTGGATACCCCAAATTGTTTGCAAAATGTGCTATGAACACTTGAGACAGTGTGTCAGTGGTGAAAGAAAACGTATGAAGTTCGGAGTGCCCATGCAATGGAGGGAACCAAGAAATCATATCAATGACTGTTACTCCTGCTGTGTAAGTTTGCGTGGCATTAACAAAAAAAAAATGATTTATCCAGACTTGGAATCTGCTAGAAGACCTTTACCCCATTCGGAGGAAGTGCCTGTTCCCATATTTCGTTCAATACGTGAACAATCACCTGAAGAAATCTTTAATAAAGTGAATAGCGACAGTGATTTCGAAATATCGTTTTCAAATCCAGAAACTTTTATCCAGGAAGAATTAAATGATTTGATAAGGGATCTTGAACTTCCTAAAGAATCTTCAGAGGTATTGGCTTCTAGATTAAAAGAAAAAAAATGTTTATCGTCAGGTACAAAAGTCACGTTCTATCGTAAAAGAGAGAAAGATTTGCTACAATTTTTTAAGTCAGAAAATGACATTGTTTTTTGTTCGGATGTACAAGGTCTTATTCTCGCAATGGGTCTTCCAGAATACAAGCCAAATGAATGGCGCCTCTTCATAGACAGCTGTAAGCGAAGCCTTAAGTGTGTCCTCTTACACAATGGCAACAAATATGGTTCTCTTCCCATTGCCCATTCAACAAAATTAAAAGAAGAATATCAAAATATTTCACTTTTGCTGCAAAAAATTAAATATGACGAACATCATTGGAGTATTTGTGTTGACTTAAAAATGGTCAACTTTTTATTAGGACAGCAAAGTGGATTCACCAAATACCCATGTTGTTATTGTTTGTGGGATAGTCGGGCCAAGCATCAACACTGGGATAAAAGAGATTGGCCCGCACGTGAGAAGATGGAGGTGGGAACGCAAAATATCATTAATCCACCTTTGGTTTCAAGAGATAGAATTTTATTGCCCCCGTTGCACATAAAACTAGGCCTTATGAAACAATTTGTTAAGGCGCTAGATAAAAATGGCCAATGTTTTTCTTACATAACTCAAAAATTTCCTGGTCTGAGTATAGAAAAGATAAAAGGCGGAATTTTCGATGGCCCACAAATAAGAATTTTAATAAGGGACAAAGATTTTTTAAGTTCAATGAACGATTTGGAACGACTTGCTTGGAATTCATTTGTTGAAGTCACTAAAAACTTTCTTGGCAATCACAGGTCAAGTAACTACTCTGAAATCGTAAATGACATGCTAGAGGCGTTTAAAACCCTAGGATGTAACATGTCAATCAAAGTGCACTACATCCATAGTCATCTTGACCATTTTCCAGAGAATCTTGGATCTTATAGCGAAGAACAAGGCGAGAGGTTTCACCAGGACATAAAAACTATGGAAGAGAGATACCAAGGCCGATGGGATCGGCATATGATGCCTGACTACTGCTGGGGTATGCAGCGTGATTCTCCCAATACCCCTTATTCACGAAAATCGCGAAAAAGAAAGTTTTTGTGTTAGTAATAATGTAAAATAAAGTAAATAAATGCTGTTTTTTCTTTAAATTTGAGTTTTTCTGAATCCGCAAAAATCTAGAAAACTACGCGTAGAAAATCAAAATGTTTGCTATTTATGTAATAAGTACAAGGCCCTTAGCTAAAAACTAGTTGCAGTTCTTCGGCACCTTTTCAACTGTTGACCTGTGTTATTAATCTTTTTTTTTTGTTGTAGGTCATGAACTGAAGTGAGCAATAAAACGTGGCACAATCTTCAAAGTTTTCAAAACGAGGAGGATTAGACTGCCCAATTTTCGGATCACCGACAGATTTTGCTAGGATGCCTCCAACAAAAGGGGATGTTATTAAATGCTACATTTACGAAAGATGGTCTCTTGAATCCGAGACAACTAGTAACAAGCAACCCGAATTTTCTTCCATCGTAGTTTGTGTAAAGCTGCAAATTCTTGCATTCCGACAGTTCCAACAGTTTCAAAGAATCGTGTCCTTGATATGATTCATGCATATCATAAGAACTATATCGATATCAAGGCTGTTTATAAAAGAATAAAGAAAAGCATGGCAACTATAGCAATGGTGGAGAAGTTCAAAGAAGAATCACGCTTCCTTTTTAATATAGCAGCTTGTAAGTGCTTCATGTTTACAGACTGCAATTGCACGAAGGAATCTAAGGTCCCTTTTCATTCCTTGCTGATCAGAGAACAAAGCGTCTAATGTGCATTGGATCGCTGGATTTGCAAGAGACCAAAATGATTCAAGCACGTGCTGAAAGGAAGACAAAATAATTCCTTCATAGTTCGTCCTGCTCATCGCAGCTTGATGGTGATGATCCCTCATCAACATAACGTTCATAGAAGATGACGAGGCAATGGCTGAGGAACCTGAACCTGATGACGACGACTACAATCCGGGGCCGTCAACTTCAGCCTCTTCGCAAATGCGAACGAAACTTACAAATACCGCCTTAATAAGCCAAAAGATTTGGAGTATCGCTTCAAGCCACGGCTGCCATAGCTTCTAGCGTTCTGCACGACGCGTCGTCGCGACGTGGGCCTAGTCTCTTAATCGAATACATCTTTAGTGATTGATAAGAACAAAATTGCTAGAGAACGGTATCAAACCATGTGAGAGTTCGGAGATTAACAGTGATCATTTAGTAGGTCTTTACTTCGACGGCTTACGTGACAAAACATTGTCAACAGAAAAGGAGGATGATAAATACTACCAAATAACAATTGTAGAGGAACACCATTCCTTGGTGAAAGAACCAGGATATAGCTACGATGTTCATGTTAGACCACCTTTGGGATCAAGTCTGGCCATTGCTGAAAGTATTTACGACTATATCACAGCAGAAGTGCCCGGAGGTTTAAACCATATTCTTGTTCTAGGATGTGAGGGCACGGTCCTAAATACTGGAGTTCACAATGGGGTACTGCGTCGTCTTGAGCTGAAGACCGGGAGAGTTGTGCAATGCGCTGTTTGTCACCTAAATTTCAACGAATTGCCTCTACGCCACTTGTTCGAGTCCCTCGATGGTTCCACCTTCGGAGTCACTTCCTACAGTGGTTGCATTGGAAAATCTTTGAAGGCATGTGAGCTGCTTCCAGTGGTAACATTTGAGCTACTTAACTGCACCTTGCCATCAGATGATATATAAACTTTGATTACGGACTAAAAGTATCTGAACGATATTGGTCTCGCCGTTAGCTCAGGCATATGTCCTCCAGGTCTTGCTAAGCTCGATCTAGGTCTCCTATACATGTCCCGCTGGTTAACGACAGCCAAAGGGATATTAAGATTTTATGTTTCCACCACGGAACCATCAGACAATTTAAGTACCATAGTAGAGTTCGTTATCAGGGTGTATGTGCCATCTTGGTTCCGCATCAAAATGCAACATTCAATTAAGGATGGAGCTCGGCATCTTTACCATTTCATTTAGTCATCCAGGTACATGAATCAAGTTAAACGCAACGTCATCGACCCAGTGATTTCTCGGAATGCTTACTTCGAATCTCCAGAAAACATTCTGCTTACGATGCTGACTGATAAGAGAACACATTTCAGACAGAGCCCTTGACATTCGAAGAGTCATTAAAGCATGAGAATCAGGTGAGACGGTTGGACACGTTGTGATTAGAAAGTTCGATATTCCAAAAATTAACTTCGAAGCAAACGACTACATCGAACTAATTGACTGGTCGTGCTGCGAAGTAACTCCACCACCGCTATTGAATGATGTGACTACAGAAGATTTGAAAAGCATGCTGGAAGAACCAATACCAATTAACTGGACTTTTAGAAAATTCCCATATCACACACAAGCTGTGGAAAGAACAGTAAAACTAGTTACGACGGCTTCAAAGAAAGTGTGTGGTCATAAGAAACGGGACGGATTTATTCGCTCCACTCTGAAATCTAGAAATGCCATGCCTGAATTTAGGTGCAAGACACAGTACATGTACAAAACCAGATTATCATAATTTTAGTTTGTAATACTTATTTATTAAGTCTTCTATTTAATAGTAAGAGAGTGTATGATAACTCGGGTTCATGTTTAATAAATGTAAAGGGGTTTTCAATAAGAGCGCTACAAAAGTTTTTTTTTTAAATAAAACAAAACCGGTTTTAGATACCAATGAAATTCCTTATGCCTGTGAAAGTACGTTCGATGCCATTATGTATGGAACTCGATTTCTTTTACATGGCCACCACGGGCACGCTTGCAGAAGTCCAGACGCTGAACCCAATTTCCGACGGTTTTCAAGCATAAATCGCCCGATACTGCTGCAATTTCACGTTTGATATTCGTATTGGCATAGACCATAGACTTGACGTAGCCCCACAGGAAATAATCTAACGGCGCCAAATCGACTGGGCCATTTCATGAGATAACACGTTCACCAAACTTGGTTTCCAATATATTGATTGTGGCATTCGCTGTGTGGCTTGTGGCGTCATCCTGTTGGAACCACATGTCCTCCAAGTCCATATTATCCAATTGGGGCCAAAAATTTTCGGTTATCATTGAACGGTAGCGATTCGCATTCACAGTAATGTGCAGGTCTTGATCATCACTGGGACGTACATCATTGGGCCGTACAATGACGCTGCCGGCCCATAAACCGCACCAAACCGTATTTTTTTCGGGATGATGCAATGATGACTCATGGATTACGTGTAGATTGCTGTCTGACCAATAACGCATATTTTGCTTATTGATGAAGCCTTTCAGCCAGAAATAGCCTCATCGCTTAAGATGATTTTCCGATGAAAATCCGAATCTTAGCGCTCTTAAAGTTGAGGCCACTGATTCCAAGTTTCGGTAGTAAATTTTAATAATTTCGACTCGTTGTTGGCTCGTATATCTTTCCGTGATGAAATGGCAAACCTTACTGAAGAGAAATGTCAAAAGAGCGGGGAAAAATATGGCGTCGTTTGCTGTACCTATCGATTTACTTTTGTAGCGTCTCTGTTGAAAAACCCTTTACTTCAATAATGAAAAAATAGTGTATTTGTCGATTTTTGGGTAATTTCAGGCTCCTTGCCGGAACAGAACATACTGTCCGTGGGGCGTCAAATTTTGCACTTGTGCACACTTAAAAAAAAATATTAAAAAAATTGGCGATTTTACTAAATTTTTTAAATTCCACGTCCCTTGCCAGAACAGAACACATTATCCTAGGGTGGTGAAATTTTGAACAGAAGTTACTTATTTATAAAGCATTATTAAAAATTAATTTTTTTTCCATACCTCCTTATGTGTATGTTTGCAAGCATTGCTTCATGAATTGCAGCATCTATGCTTTCTATTTTTGTCTGGCACGTGTCTGTCACGTTTTTACTTTCAGCAGTTTTCAACAAACCCAAACAATTGTGTCACAAAAACATATATTAGAACCTAATAGTGATTGTATCTCTATCATATAATATTGAATAGCAGAAACAATTTATTTAGATACAAGTACACCATATGCCCGACGAGCTACAAACACATTATATTTGTATCCAAACAACTTTAAATACAACTTTTTTCAAGCACTATCGCACTATCGACTATCGTCTGTGCGATGAATGGTTGACGGCATGGAACTAAAATGCAGAATATCAGTCAAAACAAAAACCACTCCCTTCGCCTGCAATTTACACACGCATTCAGGAATATTTATGACTCACTGACTGAAGGAATAAAGGAAAATACAGTTACACACTTACAACTTATACCGTGAATAATCTTTATTTGTCCCCCTTTTTTATTTTTAATTCATTTAGTGAAATAATTGTAAAATATAATTGATTTATAGCCTCAGCCTCATAAAGACTGCATATTCTCTTGCTCTCTCAGTCAGTATAACAAACACAGCAGAGTTTGTATCACAAACACAACAGAGTTTGTATCACAAACACAGCTGATGTTGTATCACAAACACTGCTATATTTGGATAACAAACACATACATTCTGAAATGTTATTTTTATTTTATTTTCAATTATTTTGTCCCCAACATGTAATATTGAATAGAAAACACAATGTGTTTGGACACGAGTATACTATATTTGCGACAAGCTCCAAACACGTGTTCCATTTGCATGTAAACAAATAAAAAAAAAAATTCAGCGTGTATGTACCTTCATTATAACTGTGGTTGAATCTTATACCTGTGGAAACATTTGTTCATTGCTTAAGACCCTAATATTAATTAGATCGGTATTGATCTTTCACAAATAAGAACGGCTCGAATTTGTTGAAAACTAGGGTTGATTGTTACAGCTAACAATTGCGTTTACTTGTGTATATGCTAGACTACTCACAAAGAAATGTTCCTTTTGTCCTCCCCTTCAAAAACTTCCTTGGTTTGTTTTAGGACGATTCGCAAAATATTTCGTGTCTAGCATTAAGATCCCGTGAGCTGGACCATTTCTAAAGTCGGTATTTAAAAGCTTTTTTTTTGGTTTTTCAAAGAAATTTGCACTTAAGCTAGGGACAATGTACACTATATTGGTAGCATATGAAAGACTTTAAGGCTCGTCCAACGGTACAAAGAATTTGTTAAAACGTGTCCTGACACAGCTTTTTCAACATTTTTTAGCACGGAGATTTTTCTGATTTAGTTGTCAGATTGACATATTTCAATTTTTTGTCGATATAAGTAAATGCGTGTTTCAGCTTTTTTTGAAATTCGCACTAGTTCGCGTTTTACCAAACATTCAATAAGGTAGGAACACTAAGTTCTAAACAGGTTAAAATGGGTATCAAATATTTTCTTGTGACAAGAAGATCATTGTGGTATAGATATACTAGTTTTCATTTGTTAATACACTTTCCGAGGTGCTCTGGACCAAATTTTAAATATTTAGAATTACTGCAATCTGACATTTAAATTGGAAAAATCTCCGTACTAAAATCTAAAAGGCCGTTTTTTTTTTGCAGAATATCCCTGAAAAACGGATTCGTCAGGACATATTTTGACATGTTTATATACCTTTGGACGCATCATAAAATTTGTATACATTGTCTTTAGCTAAAGTATTAATTTCTTTGAAAAACCAAGAAAAGTACCTTTATTAAAAACGCTTCATCTCACGGGATCTTAATGCTAAACGCGAAATATTTGGGGAATCATCAGAAAACAAACCAAGGAACATTTATGGGGCTGCACTAAAATAATTTTTTCCCGACCATACGATGTGAGTCGCTCTAATATATACGAATGACATACAGGGGAAAACTAAAAGCATTCGAATAGAATTTCCGAAACGAAAGCCAAATTGTACCGTCTAACACTTTCGGATAGATTACAGCTTTGCACAAGTGATTTTGGGGGTAAAATCAAAGCAACCTTGGCAAACCCTAAAAAGTAAAAAAATATCCTATATTATTACATACAATTTAAGTGTTGTTCTTTTAGTTTCATTTAGAATTTTAGGCTTATCAAAGATGCTTTTATGGTTGTGTTTTGCTCCATAAAAGACCATATAAATCCTTCCCAAATATCCACTGCCATTCCTGCTTTATTGAAATTGTTGCGCCAAGGAGGTTTTCAACACCAAATAGACAAGATCGTCACTTGGGAATTTCTCAACAATCTGTTTCCAGTAGTTTTGGAGAAGTATGTAAAGTGATCGAGGAAATTCTCTGTCCGAAATTGAAAGTTTTTCAAATGACAGAAGAAGAAAAAAGGGAAGACAAACTACAATTTTATAACAAGTGTGGAATCCCTGGCGTAATTGGTGCAGTAGATGGTACTCACATGCTACTCATGAGGCCAAATATCAATGAACATTTGTATTTAGGTAGGAAACTGAAGCTATGTAGGAAACTGAAGTTGTGAGACACATTTTGTTTTTAAATACTAAATAAATATTTCAGATATGTGATTATAAAGTGCGCATAAGAGCTGTTAATGGACGCTTTGGAGAAGCTAACCATGATTCCCATGTATGGAATTTATCGAGGGAGATGGAATATTTAAAACAAGAATATCAAAATGGAGATACGGAAAGTAGGATTCTTGGTGTGTTTCATGTTCCACTTTTGGTTCAAATGATATTAACGGAAATATTTTTGTTTGTTTTAGGTGACTCTTGATATCACTTGGAGCTGTGGATTTTAACGCCTTATAGAAATGTTGGCGAAAATTCATCAGAGGTAATTTTTAATGACCAACACTCTAAAGCAAGATCGATTATTGAGGGAAACTATTGGAGTTCTTAAAGCTAGATTTCGTTGCTTGTTGGCAGCGAGGGAACTGCATTACACTCCAGAAAAAGCTGTACAGATTCTCAATGTATGTTGCGCATTACACAATATATGCATTGATTTTAAAATAACATTTGACAGCAATATTAATGAAGAAAATATAAATTTCACTAATATTGCGAAAAATATAAGAAATGAAATAAAAAATCATTTGGAGCAAAACTAATAAAAGTATATATTTTATAAAAACTAACAAATTCATTTAAAAAACACAAAAAAGATATCCAGACCTACGCTAAGATTAAGGTATAAAAGTTTAGTTTATAATTACATGTTTCGCGGACTCTATTTCAAATATTTGCTTTTTCAACTCCAGCTTCACCATTTTATGTTTAGTTTTCTCTAGTTAAATTTTTTCTTAAACTCGAACTTTTCTTTTTGCAAGTTTATATTTGCGTTCCTTTAAATCGCAGTTTCGTTTTTGATACTTTCTTTTCGTTTTACTCAGTCGTACACAGTTGTATTTTATAGTAGGAATTTTTGAATACGAAAAGGGTAAAATCATTTCCGTACTTTCGGAACAAAATTTTCGAAAATCGTATTATGCAGTACAATTTCGAATTACGCAGTAAGCCCCCAGACTATAAAAGCACACACCATTTTATGGGCTCTAGTCTTTATTTTTATTTCCCTGATCACAAATATATCCTACTAATATAGTTTTAACTGAGAAAAAAAAACGGCTTCAGCAACATATTGCAGGACCATGTATATGTTTGCAAGCATTGTTTCATGAATTGAATAGATGCTGTTTTTTGTTTATTTGATGTATGTCATGTTTTAGTTTTCAGGAAACAAATCCACATTTGCGTCACAAAAACCAGATATTATGACCTAATAGTGATTGTGTGTCCAACATGTAATATCGAATAGCAAATACAATGTGTTTAGATACAAGTATACTACTTTTGCGGCAGGCTACAAACACGTTCAATTTGTATCCAAACAAGTTTAAAGACACATTTTTTAAGCACTATCGCCTGTCCAATGTATAGTTGACGGCTGCATGCAGGGAACCTTAAGCTAAATGAAGAAATTAGATTTGTGCCTACCTGTAGGGACCATAACTCAATATTGTTCTTGACCATTTGTACGCCAAAGTAATTTTTAAGTGAGGTGCTTACTTGCTGATTTCAATGAGTAGTTTTTTGTGCTTCCTGTGTCTGTAACAGAATATTGGGAGCAGACTTTGTCAGAGGCTCTCAGGTAGACAACCGACTAAAAATGAAATTTTCAAACTATTAGATCAAAGTGACTGTCAGTTAAAACATGTAAGGGATGCACGCCATACAATTTCTGCAAACCATGTATTTTTAACCTTTTTTACCTGTAGGAGCCAAGCGGGTACGTACGGGCAGATAAAACTTTTTGAATTATGTAAAAGAATAATCAAAGAGTATATTTTGAAAATATGGCAGAGGTAAAAAAAAAATATAAACTTTTTTTTATTTGCCGTCAAATTTGAAAAATAGTGAAAAAAGGGATTGTTTTCAAATAGTGATTTACCTAGAGAAACACAAAGCAAACAGTAAATTTTTTTTATTATTATACATTTATCAATCAATCAATCAATTGGAAAAAAAGTGTTTCGTTACCTAGTTTTCCTGACGAATTATGGTTTAACTAAATATGGTTTATTTTTTGAAAACCGAAAATTGGTCAACTTTGAACGGTTATGTCTTCTTAACTAAAAATCTGATATTATTAAGAGTAGTATATTTGAAATCGTTGAAAAGTTTCCAATAAGATGGGTTTACTTAAATTTTCGTAGGCGCACATGAAAATTTTGATTTTTGCAACCTCGTTTACTCTACGGGCGCTACTGTGCGGCGATTGATGGATTTGTTGGCTTCTCAAAGGCGGCGCCCATGACATAAGAGATGGTATATTGTTGAGGTCGACATATATCGTCCTCGATCCTCGCAATTTAATTTAATTCAATTTAATATTGTCGAAAAAAGTGTTGTTTTTAAATGGGTTTACTGCCAAAACATTTAAATGTTCTGACCTGTTATTGATATAGTTTAGAATTTAATTCCTGTAAAATTTCTGGTGTCATATTTACATCATATGATTAAGAATTATAAATCTTTTTAGAGATATTAAAGTATACGTAGTTTTCCATTAAATAAAATAATTTTAATGAGCTTACTATGTGTAAGCCATTTTGCAAATTTCTGCTTCGAGTCTCTCCTTGAGAAAATTTTCATTCACAAGAAGTGATAAGATAACTTTTTGTTGTCATTTCTTCAAATTGAACATGTGGCAACATTGTCATTGCTCAAGTCGGAATTTTAGTTGTAAATTGAAATGCCACTTAATATCGCTTAGCTGTCCCGTACAAATTTAGCTATAATTAACTTTAGCGGGGTAACAAAAACTAAAAAACACTTAATGTAATCGAAGTGAATATGTTTGTCCTTCTGTCTCTTTACTGATTTTATACTAGTTCGATACATTTTCCTTTTACAAGTAATCATTTTTTGTTATATCTTAATGATGGTACAAATTGATTGCAATATTTTTTCTTTTTCCCCCTTAAAAATCGTCAATTTGGTGCTCAAATCGTCACATGCTCATTTTTTATCATGGAAATTACCACAAATCGTCAAGTCTGGTAGCGGCGTGTTCGAGTTATGTAAGTGTAAAAAACGGATCGTTTTCGACACATCACCATGTTCAAAAACATGAATTGACGTCAAAGAGTAATCGTGTAACAACTCGTAATATCTTAATTGTCTTCATGCGTGGTACTTGTGTATTTGAATAATCTCCTTATTCTGAAATCTATTGTTCCTGTTTCGTTTAGTATATGTTCTCTCTCAGCCAATGAATATTGGATAGTAGGTAGTTGCTATTTTCTTGTGTATTGTGCTTTGTATTTGATTTGATGCCCTTGAAGATTTCTGATCTTTACACAAACCGTATAGTTTGATGTCAGAGTATGGAAACGACCATAAACGACCGCAGTGTAATAAAGGAACTTTTCTTGGCAATATTCTCTTCTTCCCTTTCGACAACCAAATATCTATTGTGAAGTAAATAAAAAAATCGCAGGAGGTGTCAGGGGACACCCGGTTGGAACGAAGTTCTTTTCGCTATATATTATGTCCTAGTGAGTTCAAACACGCCTACGATAATTTAAATGGATCTTTAAGAGAAGATTTTTGTAAAATGATCAACTTTTCTAAGAAATTTTTTTTTTATAGAATGTATTTTTTTTTTATAAAAAAAGTATATTTTTAAGTGTTTTTTTTGTAGGAATATGTATTATATTTTGTCGAAAATGCCCTTTTTTAAAGAGAGGTACTTCTTTTATTAAAAGCTAATGTTTTTTTAAGAAAATGTACTATTTTTAAGAAGAAGTACTTTCTGTAAGAAAAAGCCATAAGAGTATCATTTTTTTTAACAACAGGTTGTACTCATTTTAGAAAAATGTTATTTGTTTAAGAAAATGTACTTATTTTCATAAAAGCTACTTATCCCAGGAAAAGAAAAGGTGTTATTTTATTTTTATGAAAAGGTACTTTTAAGAAAATGCATTTTTGTAAAAAATGTATTTTTTAAGAGAAGATTTTTTTTGAAGAAAAGGCTTTTTTTGAAGACGTTGGATTTTTTTTAGAATTGGTCCGTTTTTAAGAATAGGTACAGTTTTAAGAGTAGGTACTTATCTCAAGAAAAGTTATTTTGTTTCAAAAAAAGATAATTTTTAAAGGAAACGTAGTTTTTTTAAGAAAATTCAATTTGTTGTAAGAAAAGTACTTTTCTCAGAAAAGGTTCGTTTTTTAAAACAAAATACTTTTTTAAGAAAATATACTTTTTGTAAGAAAATTTTATTTTTTAAGCAAAGGTACTTGTTTTTAAGAGAATTTACTTTGTTTAAGAATGGAAAAAATTATTTTTTTTGAGTAAATTTACTTTTTTTTTTAAGAAAACGCACTTATTTAAGAAAATTATCTTTTTTAAACTTGTCTCACTTTGGCTTTTGACGTGACAACGTCTTAAATTAGGTTGCGGCTGGGAGTCACTTATGAAAAAGTGTAACGCCCGGTAACGTTACGATGAGTCACCGAACGAGAGAGAGGCCCGCCGAATGCCTTGCGTCTCTCTCCCACTCAATAAATAATTCTGTGTGTGCGGATGTGTGTGTTTACTTGTGTGCCAGAAACGATTTGCTTTGCTGGCTTCTAGTGGCTGTTGGTCGGTGGTGTGAGTGTTTTTGTTTTTTGGCACATCATATATATGACGACTGAGCAAGTATGTATGTGCGTATATATGTGCGTGTGTATGAATATTGATTTAGATCAGTCTGCATTGGATAAGGTATTATTTTTTGTTTTTTGTTTTTTGGCTTTATGATATGCGTAGTGTATGTTTGTGTGTAGAAATTTTCATATGAATTAGGTAGCCAAAACGAAACAGAGAGCTGCGGTCGGCTTTAAAAACGATATGCGAATATGATGAATTGAAATACTTTTTGGTTAGTAAATTATTTTCTTTTGTTTTTAATAAAAGAAATGTTTATTTTTTATAATAAAAGAAATGTTTATATTTTATAATAAAGGATATGTTTATTGTTTATAATGTCACATTTGATAATGTGTTCATAGAAATCGCACAGGTACCTAGATGGTGTTGAAATTACTTCTATTTTCCTAAACCATAAGTTTCAATAAATGTTAAAACATCGCCCGTGAGTTCTAACACTCATTGGTTTTTTTTTTTATTTTACAAATTTTAATTAATTTCAAATTTATTTAGCAAAAATTTGAACCTTCGATCTGAATAAATGTTTTGATTTTCGAATTGATTCTTTAAAATTACAAATATTAAGAAAAAGTGGCAGATATAAGAAAACTTGATTTAAACTGTGTTGAGCAAGAATTTTAACATCTAATCAATATGAAAATCAAATCAATCTAAACAAAATATATTTCTATACCTAGTTAAAATTTGTGCAATTCTTATTTTCATTCAATTCCTTGTTCCTATTGTGCAATTTAATTATATTCATATCAATAAATATTCTACCGAGAAAAAGACGTTGTCACGTAAAATCTTCGCCCGTAAAACCGACTTTACAGGCAACAATTTTTTAAATTTACTTTTTATTGAGTTCAAAACTACAATATATTCTAAATATTGGTTACAGGCTCCACCTACAGACCTTCCTATTAAACAAAAAATTTCCCAACATGTGTGAGAAATCTGGTAAGTCTAGACACAAACCAAAGCAAAAGTAAACAATATGGTACCCTTATGCCAATATATCTGAAATGAAGCATCCAATCGAGACAATTGCTAGTTTCGACGGATTTCTAATAGCGTAGACAGACGACAGCGTTAATTTGCATTAGCAGTCTTAATTCAAATTAACTTGTGAATTATCCCCGTCCCAATGTGTATTAGCTTTGGCGTAAATGCATGAAATCAGAGTGCATTTATACTGCATTTAGGTATTTCAATATGGCAACAGCGTCGACAATCAATCAGCTCAAGATGTATCTATACATAGAGGTGATTGCCGGAACACAGTGGAAATGGAAGTTTCTTGTATTTGTTGTTTGCTTTGTTGATTTTATGTACTTATGCTTGACACCGCTGAAGTGGATGTTATTGCAACAACACCACCTGCTATCACCATGTATTTGATACATCTTGAATCAGCTGTCAATTGAAAATGGATTCAAAGTCAGCAAAGGTGAGTTATTTTAATTTTTTTTTGCAAAAAAATGAGAAATATTTAAAATCGAAACGCATTTTTTCCATTTTAAGATTTCCAAGGGAAAGAAGCGAAGCGTGTGGTTCTGCATCTGATGTAAAAGTCCAAAAAATTACTTGACAAACAAACAGTTGTTTACAAACAAACAGCTGTTTACTAAATGCAAAAACTATCGTCTGTCATGGCAAAATGTTAATTCACATTAGTGAGCTTTTAATGCAAATTAACGCTGTCGTCTGTCTACGCTATAAGGGGTTTTCAGAAAGTGGTCCAACGTATGGAAGAAATTTTTTTCAAAAAGTCGCCAAAATGATCACTTATTTCAACAAAAATCGCTACCACATGAGTGGTTTAGCGATTTTTTATTTGGAAAACGTTAGTTTAACGGATTTAAAAAAAGTTATGCCGTATGAAAACATCCACTGGCTAAAGCATCCTATGGCGGTACAAAATTTATTATTTTTGCGTTTGGATACACCGTTTCCGAGTTATAGATACTTTTTTATTTTTTCGATTTTCTTATTTTGGCAATTTTTTTACAAAAAAGTCGACCATACGAATTGGACCACTTTATGAAGAACCCTTAGAAGCCCGGAAAAATTGGTTATATTTCGATTGAATGCTGCGTTTGCGAAGTATAGACATAATGGCGTTTTAGTTATTTTTTATTCGAAAAATTTTATTTTAGCGATTTGTTTAAAAAAAAGTGATGCCGTATTAAAGTTAATTAAACTTACTGCTTTTGCTATACGACGCTTCGTTTCCGAGTTATAGCCGTTTTATTATTTTGGCGATTTTTTGAAATTAAGTCTTCCATATGAATTGGATCACTTTATGAAAAGCCCTTAGAAACTCCCAAAAAGTAGTTACTTTTTCGATTCGACGCTTCGTTTCCGAGATATAGAAAGTTTTTCATATGTGCGATCAAAAATTTGGATCACACACGAAATACGAACCCTGGTTAAATAAATGGTTTCCCGTTACATCCCATGAAGGGATTAGGGAAAGCTTCTCACAATCAGTGAGCTGTGCGCGTTCTAGTTTTACACTCACTGATTGAGACCTACTGTTTGCTAGAACTAAAATGTTCTTTTTGTTTCTTGTTGCGGTGGCTTCAACTAAATTTTTATTTCAGTTCTTGCACCCAAAACTGAATACAAATCAATTGATAGACACAAAATTTGGTGATACGGAAAACAATTGTTGGTAATGACAACTGAATAATGTGGTAGTCCAAGGAACCGCCAAAGTTTAGTTGGTTGTGGCAACGAATCTCTTCTTTGTGTGCAAAAAACATTGTTTTGTTGAAATTTTCCCATATGCTGAAACACAAAACAAGAATCAATCTTCTTTTTTACTTTTTTTACTTTTTGAGTGATTCTTATAGGAATCACTAATTACTTTCTATGTCTTTTAGTTTTTTTTACAAATCACCTGTAAAAATGAACATAATTAACGAAAAATGTGATATAAACAGATAATATACATATATCATTCATTCCATGAGAAAACGCCACAAATCTGACCGAAGGTCTTCCGATTTTCTTCAAATTTTGCACGGAGAGACTCTATGGAGCCAAATATACATTTTGCGTTTTTAGATTTTTAAAATTGTTAAAGATCGAGATTTTATTAGTGTTTTTCATTTTTCAAAAAGTTATAAAAATGGAAGAAGTAGTGAACTTTGAAGAGCCACTATGGAAATGTGACCGAATTTTTCAAAGATTTAAAAAGTTTCTGAAAGTTGTTTTTGTGTATTTTATGATTTGCAGTTTAAAAGTTACCACTATACAAAAAAAAAATTGTATGCAAATGCAGTTTTAAAGTGCATTTTGCAGTGCGTTTTCCCCCTTCGATTTTCAAAAAAAAAACATTTTTGTAAAATTTAGAATAGTATTTATTAAATAAATGTTCTCTTTTTCTGGGACAAAGAATTTTTCTATTTTTAATGATTTTTCATCTCGCTCCAACTAATAGTTTGATTCGATCTTTGCTACTTTTGCTTGTCACAGAATTGTACACACATATGTACAAATGTGTACATAGGTGTGTATATGAATAAGTATTTGGCATCAAAAAGTAAGCCTACTTACAAAAAAATCAAAAGAAAAACAATTTTTTTTCTGTACATTAGAATTTTTTGCAAAGTGCATCCAAAAATAGCATTTATATTACAAGTAATTGCATTCGCATTATTCTCAATCAGCATTAATTTAGAAAAACACACTTTAAATGACAACAATACCTTACAGTAACTTTTTAAATAATAGTAATGCGACAAAAACTGTTTAAAATATAGCAATTCAAAGTTACATAGTACCAAATAAATTTCTTTCATATTTTGTACAAACATTTTCAAATTCCTAAAAAAAATTAAATTTTATTTTTTTTTATATGAAAAATCAAGTAAGTCTTTTTTTAAAAAATCATTACAAATAGTAAGCTGCCTTGTCCCAAAAAAAGGTTACTTGTCTTTTTTATAAAAAATTCTGAATTTTGCAATGATGTTAAATTTTTTAAAATCATAGGGGGAAAAAGAAGTGGAAAATGCATTCAAAAAGTGCAGTTGCTATAAAAATGCATTTCTGAAATCAAGCCCTCATTTTTAGAGTACGGATTCTACAAATAGATAACCGTATCATTCAGAAACTTTTTAAATTTTTGAAATAGTCCATCTACTTAAAAAAATATAGCTCTCCAAACTTCACAACTTTTTTAATTTTTTTAGGTTTTTCAAAAATGAAAAACGCGAATAAAATCGCGAGTTTTTTAAATTTCAAATATCTGATAATGGGATTCTCTTAATGGCTCCATAGAGTCTCTCTGTTGTCAATATAAACAAAATCGGAGGATGTGAATTCAACTTTTTCAACTTTCTTTCCTGGAACGAATGATATAATATTTGAAATTTAAAAAAAGTTCAAAAAAAAGTAAATATCAACATTTTTTTATTTTTCATAGAGGCAACACTGCATAGTGAACATAGTACAAGGTACCAGAGAGTCGAAATACATCGCCAGATGATCAGGTTGAAGGAAGAGTTGCATAACCATGCGCAAAACACGGAAAAACGAAGCGCTTTTTTTAAACGCGTTTTTCTCAATAACTTCTTTGCGGCGCAGAGGTCCCTTTTTGTGGAACAAGTCACATATATTAAAGCTTTAGGTGGTTTTTCACAAAGGCTGTAGAAATCTTAAATTTTCTGTCGCCGTAAAATGCTTCTCCTTAATAGAAACCATTGAAATACTTCTGAGATGTTGACATTAACAAATGATACAATACCCACGCATGCATTTTAATGTCTAAATTTATGTACTTTAAATGAATTTTTGTTTTGCTTTTAATGATAATATAAATTTTATATATATTTCGTTTGTTATTGTTATACTCGTATTTATGAAAAATAATTTGAATGTTATTGCTGCTAAAGCTATTTGTCGTTTTTAAGAACACAATTTTCCATTGCATAAACTTTTGAGAAAATTAATTTTGTTTTGCACAAATTAAATTTTTATAGAATGTTTTGGTTTAGTTGTTGTGGAAGTTGAGCGAAATCTTCTTAAATACTTATAAATGTGTGACGTATCGCATTGAACGTTAAAATATTACAGTAGACGCTCGATTTGTGGTTATTTAACAGCATATATGAGAGTGATTCAAAGATATTTGTAATTCGTATAGTACGGATTGCACACGTGTATCCATACTATATTTCGAAGTTAATAAATAGTATATATTAAATATATGTGGATAAGAACACATATGTATGTAAGAGGCATCTTGACTGATTACTGACCAAAAGTATCCAAGTTTCTGCATTGTCGCAATGTCTTAGCTGTTTGCAATTCTGCTACATAAGTTACTAAAAGCCTGTGTGTGACAATATAATACCTACTATCGCAGGACCCACTGTGACTTGATATTATACGAACATTTATGAGCCATAATTTAAGTATCGTTCTGTCTGTTTATGTTTGTTTGTACGAATTATATTACACTTGTTTGTGATGTTCATACGAGTTTTTGTTTTCTGACAATTTCATATTTTTTACATGGTATCTTATTTCTTCTTGTAAGATGCATTATTGCCTGTCAGAAAAGTACGAGTATCAGACAAAAAGCACATAAGTACTTAAAGTCATTTAATTTACTTTTCAGACGTATGTATCTGTTTTCTATTTCAACTTTAAAGCAAACAAACGGGATATTTTGCATGAAAAGTATGGGAAAATGAAATGTAAATACATTTAAATCATTATGTATATTTCGTCTTCATGTATTTATTAATTTATTTTCAATGCCAAAGTGGGCAACGATATCAACAGGTCAAAGGACGTTCAGGGGACCTCTCTTGTAATCTTCCCTTTCCCCTGCCATTTCTAATTAAATAGGTGCGAGAGTTGACAATACTGCCTTCTGGAAATTTGAAAGCTGTTCTTAAATATTGTTTATTCAGTCAGTGTCACTCGTCAGACGGGGTATAAATAAAGCTAAGCAAATTTCGTTTAATAACACAGTGCAACACGAAAAAAAATAACCATATACGGACACCACTACGTGATAAAAGACTAAAAAAAAAAGACCCGTGTCTCCCAATTTTTCCCAAAGTCATGCACTTTTTTTTTATGGGCCGCCAAAGATTTGGGGCCTCGGTATCATTTTCGTAAAAATGTGATCATTTTCTCAGGCTCATATCTTGCAAACCGTTCAGAATTTCGATTTACTCTCAAAGTTGTAGCTCTTGTCATAAAGAACAAAAATATAAAATCAAAAAAAATTCACCTTCCAGATCAAAATCGCAAAAAACTTAAAAAAATTCGATTTTTTTACCTTTTTTCCCGTGTTCAGGTCCATAGGTAGCAAACCATTCAAAATTCAAGGAAACAATCAACTACAAAAATTTACCTAAGATCTCAATAAACAAATTTCTAGAACATATAAACTTCCTAGAGATGATTCTTAACACTGTTTAGGTAGCACGCAAAAGTGAAATATTTGCCGAAAATTTTTTAATTTCATTTTTTTTAACTTTTTCTCCTGTTCAGGTCCATAGGTAGCAAAAAATGAAATATGCCTGGCCAGAAGCATGTGTTTGTCCAAGGGTTAACACCGTTTAGGTAGCGCTTAGGTATCACGCGATCATGCACCGACAGCAGCAGCACAGGCAATGCAGTAAGCTCAGCACACGCAACAAGGGACGCAGCACACAATATAAAAGCGACACGACGCTCACATCGAGGCATTACACAGCGCGACGTCAACGAGAGCTCAGCGGTGAAAGTTATAAAGTGAAAGTGAAAGTAAAAAAGTGTAAGTGCTACAGTATAATTCGCACACAACATTGGCAACTGACAATTTTAATATGCAGTGTGAAAATATTGATTTATTTTGCTACGTTTGGGGTCATCAAACCAGAAAAAAAACATCTACCAGATTTCAGAAGGAAAAGAATCTTTTAACTAGTGAATTCAAAAGAGCATATACATTGTTTTTCGACGAAGTGGACTTGACCGGTGAAATTTACACACCTAATACAGTGTGTCGCCAATGTTATAACAATCTCGTGGCATGGTTGAGTGGAGGCAGAGGTACTATGAAGTATTGTAAGCCGGTAAACTGGATTAATCGCCCAGGTGATCATGATGCAACCAGTTGCTATGCATGCGTAAATTACACATGTCGTCTAAATCGACATTCTGAGAAGAACAAAATTTATAAAGCAACTGCAACAGCCACACTACCAGTGCTTGCACCTGAAAATTTTGTATCACCAAGGCCGCCAACTCCAGATCGTACTACAGAATTTACAGCAATGAGTACAGCAAGTGGTGTTACTTATGAAGATCCATTTGATACCGATTATGAGCCCCAACAGGGAAGAGATGGACCACAACTAATAACACAAATGGAAATGGATTTCATTGTGGCCATATTGGGATTATCGCAGCGACTTGCAATATTTTTGACAGCTTTTTTAAAGCAAAGAAAACTCACACATGCTAATGTTAACTCTACGGCGTACCGCAAACGACAAGCTGAATTTCAGATGCACTACACTCTAAATGATGACAATTCGTTCGCTTACTGCAACGATGCAACGATATAAAAGCTTTGGTGGTAAAAATGGGAATGAACTACATCGCTAGTGAGTGGAGATTATTTATTGATGGTTCTGTTTCAAGCTTGAAAGCAGTGTTGTTGCATGTGTCGAACCGAAAACCTTCCATTCCGCTAGCAATGGGTATCAACATGAAAGAAAGCTATGAAACATTGAAAGATATAATGGAAAAAATCAAATATTACGAAAATAAATGGAAGATTTGCTGTGATTTGAAGGTCATCAACATTTTGCAAGGGATCATCGATAAGGGCGGCTTCCCAAAATTCTTTTGTTTTCTTTGTAGTTGGGATTCACGCTCACCTCTGAATCAATTCCAATTAACTCGTGGAGGCCAAGAGGAATTGTGGATGAACAAATACAACAACATAGACTGAAGAATGCACCTTTAATTGACAATACTCAAGACATCTTGCTGCCTCCGCTCCACATAAAATTGGGAATTGTTAAAAAATTCATCGAAGTGGCCGTTGTAAATTGTCCAAACGCATTCGACTATTTGAAAAGCGTTTTCCCAAAGCGTAGCGATGACAAAATTAAAAAAGGTATTGTAGTAAATTTAAAACGAATTTTTGTTCACCTAATCGTACTATTTACACTATGTTAATGTTTTCTTTTCTGTCTCTATTTTTTGTTTTCATTTAACAGGCGTACTTAATGGTCCTGACATTAGAAAGCTATTCAGGAGCAACTTTGATTCATCGCTTGATGAAAATCATTCAATGGCATGGATTTACCTTCAGCGTGTATGCACCAGAGTCTTGGGAGGGGATCGAGACGCGTAACCGGAAGCAAGAGAATGGGTGAAACAAATGCTGCATTATTTTAGATAATCGGCGCATCGATGACATTAAAGCTGCATTTTCTTTATTTTCATTTTGACGATTTTATCAAACAACTCCCTACCGAATCCGATGAGCAAGGAGAACGGTTTCACCAAACCACAATGCCCATGGAAAAACGGTACAAAGGCAAAAACCTCGACGCATTGCTTGCAGAGGTATGTTGGTGGAGTCACAAGATCACCCTGTATGATGTTAATGAAGTATTTGAAGAAGAAAGAGCTGATGATGGAGGGCAGTCTGGAAGCAACGTGCCTGTGGACACCATAATTGCTGAATCAGAGTCAGATTCGGACGATTCGGACGACAATTTGAATCCACAACTTAAGAGAGCGCGATTTGCAAGTCCAGGGCCATCAACATTATAAACATAATACGAATACTTTTTTTAAATATTTTTGTAATAGATAGCATAGTATCTCAATGTTGAAGTAAATAAAAACAAAATGAAATTAAAAAACGGTGTTAAGAATAATTCCCAGGAAGTTTATATGTTCCAGAAATTTGTTTATTGAGATCTTAGGTAAATTTTTGTAGTTGATTGTTTCCTTGAATTTTGAATGGTTTGCTACCTATGGACCTGAACACGGGAAAAAAGGTAAAAAAAAATCGAATTTTTTTAAGTTTTTTGCGATTTTGATCTGGAAATCGAGAGAGTAAATCGAAATTCTGAACGGTTTCCAAGATATGAGCCTGAGAAAATGATCACATTTTTACGAAAATGATACCGAGGCCCCAAATCTTTGGCGGCCCATAAAAAAAAGTGCATGACTTTGGGAAAAATTGGGAAACGCGGGTCTTTTTTTTTTAGTCTTTTATCACGTAGTGGTGTCCGTATATGGTTATTTTGCCATGACTTAAAAAATTACACACAGTGTAATCAATAATCAATCAATTAATAATCAAAAACAAAAAGGAAGATATTTAATTTATTTTTGTGCGTGTAACAACATCCATTTTGTTCTTTATTTTAATTGGATTCAATAATTTGACATAACAATTGACATTAACTGACCAATATCTATCAACTTGTCAACAAAAATCCATTCCCAACCTATTGATACTTTCGCTTTAAATCCCAAGGTGGGGCTGGGGAGAGTTACTCACAATCAGTGAGTTGTGCGCTTTCTAGTTTTGATGTCACTGATCGGGACCTATAGTTTTATATCGATTCCGAAAGGTTTTTCGAGAAGTGTTTTCATGGTTAATTACTCGATAGTATCGACGTCACTAAGCGAGGTAATTGTCGACGCAAGAAATGTAAGGTGGTCAGAGTAGAGATAAAAAACACGATCTTATGTTTAGAGGTGTCAGTGTGAATGAATTTTTACTAACGAACACACACGATCACGAGTTCAAAAAAAAAAAAAATTGTCACGCACTACAGTTTTTCAACTTTTCCCTCTCATGCACCCTCACGAATCAAACAAAAATTTATTGAATTCAATGTTCGTCACGTTCACGGTTGACTCACGCGTGACACGACAAAGTTATATCAACTGCTCGTCTACTTATATTCAATTATTAATTCACAGATCCTGAAATTGAAATTTATGAGATTTGCGAAACGTATTTGCAGACTTGGTATTATACAATTTTTTGGGGTTAACATGAAAACAAGTATTTCAAAATAAGTCTAAACATATTTGAAGTATGGCGTTTTATCAATTAAAATAATTTATATGTACATGATGAAAACCTTTATTGTTGTTTCGATGCAAATATAACGTGGTACTAGCTTGTTCCAAATATAGTATACTTGTGTCCGAATACACTGTGTTTGCTGTTCAATATGGCGTGTTGGAGATATAATGATCAATATGACATAATTGGCCGTCGGTGGTGCAATGGTTAGTGTACGCGGCTCTTGTACATGAGATCTTGGCTTCAAACCCTGCTCTGACCACCTTCAAATTTTTTTCGGCGGCGCACACACGGCAAAAGTGACAATTTAGGTGGACAAAAATATTTAACTAATGAAGTTGATTTTTAAGTAGGGATTTAACATAATATGATACTTAATGACAACTTAAGCAAGATTAGCGATATTACCGTTGTTCTTGCTTCATTCGGGAAGAAAATAATGCTTTATTAATTAACAATACTGAAATAAATCATAAAAACAAAAATGTTGTTTAAAAATGGATTTATTATGGAACATTAATTATATTATCATACATTATTATATTACGATAATATGAAACAAAAAAATTAATTTATGTTGGAACATTTAATTTAATTTAAATATTAATCGTGGGTGGTTTCGTCCTGAGTCTCAATATCACTATCATCAACATCATCATTCCTCATGGATGTATCTTTCAAGAATTCCGGAATATCAAGCATTGATATTACTTGTGGTGAAAAAGGTGTGCATTTGTGCTTTTTATTTTTTCTTATTGCAGATATTACTGGATCTGAAGTTACAAGTAGCATGTGCATTATATCTGTATTTGTGTTTATCCTGAACGTTTTTCTGGAATGGAAAAGTTTTATGTTTTTATAAGCTTTATGACCTGCTTCAATAACATCCTCTGAAAATTGTCCTGCAGGTAATGGTAACGATTTGATAATTTCTGCGCCATGAATGAGTATTTTATGTACTGTAGCACTCATTCTGTACCATCCATAAATTTCTATTACCAACTTTGCGGTTTCAAGACAGTAGTTTTTAAACTGTTCAATTTGTATGTAATGACAACTTGATAAAGTGCTCAGAATTGTCGAGAATCGAATCAAAATTCTTTCGTCAAGTCCTGTTATTTCGGACACTATTTCAGTATTGCCGAAAAATTTTCGGGCTGTGTTGCCGTCGTTACTGTTCCCTCCTCCTTGCTTTGGCTGATCAACCACAAGACCCATTTGGTCGTAAAACTTTTTTGTAATATCAGCTTTTCTCAAACTTACGCTGTCTTTGGAGTCTTTGCCTCTTGCTTGCCATTGTTTTATAGACAGTTTATAAGTAATATTAAGGAGATACTCGAAACATCTCAAATAGGCGTGCAAAATTGAAATACCATATTTATATGAATCTTCACAGGGATGTCTCTTCAGAACACTAGCTAGGTTATTCATCTCTTTTGGCGTAGCTTTGCAAATATTACAACTTTGTGTGGAGGCTGTTTCTGTTAATATATTTACAGTTTTTCCGTCGACCATCGTGCTTAAAATATATTAGCTTCTGGTTAGACAGTTTGACTGATGTTAAATTTAAATTGACAATTTGTTCACCGATTTTGTTGACTTCTTCTTTAACAGTATCTGGTGTTTCTTTCGCTAATTTGATACACACCGGTCTGCAATATTTCAAACTGGAAGAGCTCAAATTTTTCCAATATATTTTTCTATTGTCTTTCTCACCTGTAGACATTTCTAAAGGAACAAGAGTACATAGAACAATGTTAGAGTCTCCATAAAGTGAATGATCAGAAAAGTTTTGTTTGTAAATGCTGTGACCTCCACTCCCATCTATGCCCCATTTGTAAATTACATTAATTGTATCAATTTCGTCTGGTAAATGCTGCTCTAAAACCTCCGATTGTACTTCAAATAAACGTTTGACTGTGTGGTCTAACAAATCTTGCAACGGTATTTCAGCAACTTTTTCAGTTACAGAAATGTTTTTAGGATAACACTTTTTTTTCGTTTCAGAAATCACGGGATAGGAAGGATAAATATTTGCGTTCCTAGCTTTTGCTCCGGTTTGAATGTTTATGTAGTCATATTTAGTCAAGTCTGAGTCTATTATAAGTGCAAGAGCCTCTTCTGGTGTATAGGGAATGATTGTCGAAGATGTCGTCTGAGCTACCTTCATTTTTTTTAAACTTTTTTGGCTAGATGATCCAGCCAAGTGCACAACATCGGCAGCAATTCTTTTACCTTGTTTCCTCAGTCCTTGTTCTGCAGCAAAAATTAATTTATTTGGACTAACATTTCGTATAATAGAATCAACTTTACGCCTTTTAGTACGATTGCTACTATCTGAAAATACTTTTCTTGGCCTGCCTCGTACTTCAGATACATTGGGTCTTTGAAGAATGGGCAATTGACGATCTGCAGGCGCAGTAATCGGGAGACGTAATTCCGCATTAAGCCATTGTGAAGTCTTATTTACAAATTTATCGTATATTTGTTTACTTGATTTCCATTTTGAAATCAATTTTGATATAAAAAGTTTTAATGTAGTATTTAACCGTTCTTCATCGTCTTTTGGACACTCACTAATGTTAAATTTTTCAAAAATATAGTTTTTTAATCTTTCCTTACACTTCTTCTGACAAAATTTAAAAAACTTATCATGACTTAGAATTAAAAATAGTTCAAATTTGGACACCATCGTAATTTTGCAATTAATGTTTTAAATTGATTTTTTCGTATACAATGCACTCGCGGTAGCGTGAACTAATTAAAACCAACCAAAATAAAACGAAAGCGCTCGCACACCTACATGTGTCACACATATAATGAGAGCATAAAAAGGGAATTTCCCGCACACCTACATGGAACTGCGCGCACATTTAAAATAAAATTTCATAGATTTCAGAGTTGCCATTTACGTTACCGCGAGTGCAGTGTATATGAACAAAAACTACAATTACTGCCAAAGTGATTAAAAGTGGTAGCTAAATTTTGGTATGGACTTTCTGAAAGACTTGAACAGCGTAATTATGAAAAGTAAATGAGGGTACTCTGAGGTGCTTTTTTTGTGTAGTCTGTAGAATCGCTGTTTTCGAGTTAATTTTATTGAATTTCTTTAAATAATTACAGTTCTAGAATTATTACATGTAGAATAGTCAAAAATTAAAATCTTACATGTAATGAGTCCTACTTTGATATATAAAAATAATCAAAAAGATATATGTACGCAAACTATAATTATTACAGTGTCAAAGCGCATGCATAACTGAGACGCGTACGCAAACGATAAGCATTCGGCAAGTTTTGGGCACTCTCGTAAAAAAGTCTATAATGTTACTGCTTTACTATTACTGTCATTGAATAAGCCAAACACTAAAGAACGTTGACACATATTATCATACATATTAAAGAACATCGGTATTATCGATTTTTGTCGCATAGTGACGGCGACACTATCGAGTATATAGCCATGAAAAAGCTTCTCAAAATACCATTCGGAATCGGTGTAAAACTGTAGGTCCCAATCAGTGAGTGAAAACTGGAAAGCGCACAGCTCAGTGATTGTGAGAAGTTCTCCCCGGTCTCTTCATGGGATGTAATGGGAAACCATTTATTTTTTTATGATATAACATACGTTTCTGTGACCCAAAGATGTTGAAAACTGCTGAAATACAAAGCGTGACAGACAACAAAGAAATAAATAAGTAGCAGATCTGCAGTTCATAAAAGCAATGTTCCAAACATATAAAAGGTTTGCGCATAATGCAGTGCAACACATAAAATGCAAACTCATTTTCTTCTGAAATATCTCGAAGTACTTATCGAAACTAACAACACCCTTTTAACGGATTTTATAGCCTCATATATATTTTGGCTCAAACTTAATTTTTGCCAAGAACATGTAATTTTTCTCACGGCTATATCTCCGAAACTAATTGAAAAACAGTCTGTTCTTACGTTGAAATTGTGACCTTTTCAGTGTTTGTTGATACTTAGAGATCCTCAATCGATATTAATTCCCAAATGTAAATTACATAATTCATTTTGTAAATATACGATTGACGATCAACCGCTGTATCAATTCAGGCACAGTAGTTAGGCGTCTGATGATGAACTTGTCACGGAGTTTGGTACTAGTCATGCCAGTGAGTGTACTTAAGTGAATTGTCTATTATTCCAATAAACCCTAATCAATTTTCAATTAGACAAACTTTCCTGACCTTGTAAGCTTTTAGTGTGAATTTCATATATAACTATTGTCGAAAAATTATTGGAATTTTGTTTTCCTGTCTTTGGTATAATTTTAGTTCTAGAGTAGAAGAAAAAAGTATAAAATAAATTAACCTCAAAAACTTCAGCTAGTGCCTCAAATTTGCAAAAATTTCGAAAAATTTTAATTTTTTCTATTTATCTTCACCATTTTCGATCCATATTTTCGACAAGAATAGCGATTTTTGTTTGGGTTGCATAATATTGAGTAATTAATATACTTATTTGAATTCAATCAATTTTAAAAATTGTTCCCCCATGTTATGTACAAAATATCAGGTTGAAAATGAAGTACATAATAACATGACATGGATTTGGCAAAACCCTATTTACAATTCTGGATCTTATTGATGAATGTTTTTAGTCAACAGTAGGCTATTTATATGATTCAATTGCCGTGATATTTTCGAACAAATGGTGAAAGCGAAATATACAATACTGGTCCAATTGTTCGAAAAAAGTTTTGAAATTTATGAATCTTTTTTTTTTTGTATTCTAAGAATTACTGGTAGAGTATTTATGATTGAATTCTTATGAAAACCACTCACAAAAGGTGAAAACCAAATTATCGTATTGTATCAGGCATCTGATGCAGGTAGACATAACACGCATACAATTTTTTCCAGGTACTTCAGTAAAAAATTACGAATTATTTATCATTAGACAACATTTTGTCACTCAAAAAGTGTTTAAGAAAGCGAAAAGTACAATTCCATATTCAATTTAATCAAAATAGAAAATAGCGTCTGTCCAAAAATAAATGAATTTTGTTACGTCTGTGGTCATATAGTGCCCAAAGTTGGAAAGAAGGAGCGAACAAATTTACTAACTCCAGAATTTGGGTTTGCATATACTCAATATTTCGATGAAGTAGTGATTTTTTCTTGCAGTTTGCTACATTTCTCGAATTTTCGATATAAAATGCAGCTGGAAATATTTTATTTTTATTTTGATGGAAATAAAGTTAAAAAAGGAGATCTTTGTGGATAGTTTGCGAGATATGGCTGAAAAATTACAGTTTTGGCGTGCAAAACTGATGTAAGTCCACAGTATGGAGCTATGAGCCGAAAATGGTGAAAAATATAGAAAAAATTAAAATTGTTCGTAATTTTTGCAATTTTGAGGCACTAGATGTAGTTTCTTGGCGTTAGTTTGTTTTACACTTGTTTTCTGCTAGTCTATAGCTACAATAGTGCCGAAAACAGGAAAATAAAATTCCAATTGGTTTCCGAGATATAGCCGTTACAAAAATTGCATGTTCTTCGAAAAAATTACGATTTACCGAAAATATACATGAGACCGTGGCCGTCGGTGGAGCAATGGTTAGTGTGCGCGGCTCTTGTACATGAGATCCTGGGTTCGAACCCTGCTCTGACCACCTTACACTTTCTTTCTGCGGCGGTCACCTCGCATAGTGACGGCGACGCTATCGAGTATACACCCATGAAAAAGCTTCTCAAAATACCGTTCGGAATCGGTGTCAAACTGTAGGTCCCAATCAGTGAGTGAAAACTGGACAGCGCACAGCTCAGTGATTGTGAGAAGTTCTCCCCTGTCCCTTCATGGGATGTAATGGGAAACCGTTTATTTTTTATACATGAGACCATATAATCCCAACAGCAGCTAGACCAGCAAAACCCAAACAGGGTTTTGTTAGTTTAGACAAGTACTTCGAGAAATTTCACAGGAGAAGGAGTTTGCACTCAATGACTTCAAAAATGTTGCATAGTGTAAGGTTACAATGTCTGTTTTTTTTGGCTTGAATTATTTAAATCTACTCTTCAGCAGCTTTAATTTGCAATAAGATCTTTATTTGTTGCCGGCTGCATTATCATAAAATATTAATAGTTTTTTTTAGAATTTTGGCCTATAATTTCCTAGTTGTTGGTGACAGATTAAAGTTGAATTTTTTATTGGTCGATCCCCACAGCAAATATTAAGTTTTTTTAATACATTTACGTTACACGTTCCCGCGCTTCGACAGAACCCATATATTGAGGCGGTAGAGGGTTAAAGAATTCCACAAAAATGTTTCTCGTAAATTTTTACGTAAAACTGCTCTACACATCCTATACATCAAATGTAAGGATAAAATGGTTTCTTATGCCGATACATCATGAGAATGTGCAAAAGTGTAAAATATCACCCCCTTTAAAAAATCAATGAGTGTTCGAACTAACGGGCGATGTGTTAACATCTTTTTGTTACACGGTACCTGTTCGATTTCTATGAACACATTAGTAAATGTTACATTGGAAAATAAAAAAAGAATAGTTTTGTGCCGAAGGCTCTTTTGCTATTGCACTTTCTTTTTTCTTGCATCTGCTTTAACATTAGGTGTAATATTGTTAAAATAAATAAAGCAATATTTGGCTCACTGTAATAATTGTTTTTGTTTTGTCATAAACAGAGCGACGACGACGTGCTTGAATGCTGGCATACAACTGAATAAACAGCAATTTTAGCTCACAGAAATAAACAGAGCGACGACAAAAAGTATTGAATAGTATAGATAACTTATTGCAATTTTTTCCGCTCTCATGTAGAAAGTCTGAGTAAAAGAGCATAAACGAGTCTTATTCTCTTTATAGAATATTTCAATATAAATGCACAATTTTGACAATTTTATTACATAAAACAATACAAAACGTATAAATGTTTCAAAAGGCATCAATGTTTCACATCAAAATTATGAATGGACCAAGTTATGACAAAAAGAGAGGAATACGTTTTGAATCATTCGGCAGATGTCGTCAGTGTTTTTGAGTCATACAATTCGTTACATGAGTTCCCTATACTATTCAATACTCTTTGGCGACGACGACCTGCATCTTTGTTCGCTGCCGCTACATCAATATTATCATTCTTATTTTCATGCAGAGACTATTGTTGTTCAACAACCCCGTATGTTGTTTGCATGTGTCCACTTTGATAGATTCCCCGGATGCAAATCGGATGCAAATTGTACTAAAGTATGTGAAAGCTTGTAATTATTTTGACTTTGTTTGACTGCTGGCAATTCCGTTTTCAAAGTATTTTATATCTAGAGGTTTGTGGCTTTAATAGGTATTGCCTCATAGTGCTTTAAAGTGCATAAACATGTACTGTATAAAATATTTAAAAACCTTAGAAAGTAAGTAAGCTTAGAAAGTAAGTACAATTGCCAATGATACTTAATCCTTTTTGAATTTGCATTTGTAGAGGTAATTCAAATCAAACTACAAATTATAATTGCCATATAATTAATTTGCCACATGTATGCCGCCCTACAGACATCGTCATTATTATCAAAAAACGGGTACATTTGCACTTTCCCAGACTCAGCTCCGTCAGATTTAATTTGCGAGGCCTCAGGCAGGGCAACATCCTATCATGTGATCTCTGCAATATATTAATTAAGATCATCGTGATAAAAGCTGCAGTCAACACGAATAAAACTCTCAGCTGCAAAAGGCACATGCTACTTGTGTAGGCTGATGATTTAGACATCATTGGGTTAAATCTGCGAGAAGTTACTGCAGTAGTTTCGAGAATTGAGAGGAATCAGCAAAAGTGGGGTTGGCAGCAAACGAGAACAAGGAAAAATTTACAAAATTAATAGTTTCGACACATCCACCCGATTGGATGAAAAGGTGAACGTTGTTATCCGATATAATTTCGAGGTAGTGGACGAATTTATTTACATCGGATCTGTCGGGAATAGAATCAATAACTTCAGCCTTGAAACCAAACGGAGAATTGTGCTTGGAAACAGATATTATTTCGGGCTAAGCAAGCACTACAGAGATAACACCTTCTCTCGATGAACCAAGATCCGTCTATACTTGTACCAAAAATTCTCACAACCTGTATTGCTTTATGGTGCACAATGCTGGATCATATCGCATGCCGATGAAACATCACTGGGAGACTTCAAGACAAAAAAATCACATGAGGTGTCAAGGGATAACCGGTTGGAACGAAGTTCCTTTCGCTATATATAATCATACATGTGGCAAATTAATTATATGACAATTATAAATTGTTATTTAACTTGAATTTCCTGTTCAAATGCATATTCAAAAAACTTTCAATACCATTGGCAATTGTACTTATTTTCAAAGCATTTCCTTCATATCTGGCACTTTTGGTTTTCAAATATTTTATACAGTACAGGTTTATGAATTTGAAAGTACTATGCGTCAATACCTATCCAAGCCATAAACCTCTACATATAAAATACTTTAAAAAGAGAATTGTCAGCAGTCAAACAAATTTAAAATAATTAAAAGCATTCCCATATTTCATTACAATTGGCATCTGATTCAAAACTTTTTAATTGCCATTGCGAATAATGGTAATTCTTTTGCATTTGCATTAGATACAGTAATGCAAATTAATACCCAATGCATATTTAAAAAACCCATGTATATAATGTACTAGTTAGTTCCAACACGATACGATAATTTATATGGATCTTTGGGAAAAGATACTTTTTGAAAAATGATAAACTTTTTTAAGAAAATTTTTTTATTATTACTTATGTCCTTTTTGTAAGAATATTTTCCGAAAAAGGTCATTTGTTAAAGAGAGATACTTCTTTTATTAAAGGCTAATGTTTTTTTTAAGAAAAGGTACTATTTTTAAGAAGTTGTACCTTCTGCAAGAAAAATCCATAAGAGTATGAATGTTTTTTTTTACAAAGAAGTACTTTTTTTATGAACAGGAACTTTTTAAACAAGTAGCACTCTTTTTAGGAAAATATTATTTATTTAAGAACATTTTCTCATTTTCAGAAAGGCTACTTGTCTCAAAAAAATAAAAGGTATTCAGCCTTATTACGAATGTCGTTCTCGTATTTCGACTACGACAGTTTTGTAAAAGATTAAAGATAACACGCCAATTTTGTCTTTAATCTTTTACAAAACTGTCGTAGTCGAAATACGAGAACGACATTCGTAATAAGGCCGATTATTTTAGTTTTAAGAAAAGGTACTTTTAAGAAAAGTAATTTTTGTAAGAAAATATATTTATTTTAGGAGAAGGTATTTTTTTTGAGGAAACGGTTTTTTTTAGACATGGTAATTTTTTTTAGAATTGGTCCTTTTTTCAAGAATAGGTACATTTTTAAGAGTTAGTACTTATCTCAAGAGAAAGTTATTTTGTTTCACAAAGAAGGTACTCTTTAAATAAAATGTAGTTTTTTAAGAAAAGGCAATTTGATGTAAGAAAAGTACTTTATTCAGAATAGACACTTATTTAAAAACAAATTACCTTTTTTTAAGGAAAGGTACTTTTTGTAAGAAAGTGTACTTTTTTAAGCAAAGGTACTTCTTTAATATAAGACATTTTTTTAAGAAACTGTACTTTGTTTAAGAATATCAGTAGGTGTTTTTAAACAAATTTGTTTTTTTTAAGAAAGAGAACTTGTTTAAAAACTGGTATTTTTTAAACTTCCTTCACTTTGGTTTTTCTAAATTTGGTTTTTCTAAATTTGGGTTCAAAATTTCAATATATACTGAGTATAATACATGGGGTTTATCTAATGCAAATGCAAAAGACTTAACATTGTTCGCAATGGAAATTAAAAAATTTTGAATTTGTATTTGCTCAGGCAATGCAAATGCAGGTTGTAGAATCAGATGCCAATTGTATTTAAATGTGGGAACTCTGTTAACTATTTTGAATTTGTTTGCAAGCTGTCTATTTTGTTTCTAAAGTATTTTATATTTAGAGGTTTTTGGCTTCGATAGGTATTGCCTCATAGTACATTCCAATTCATAAACCTGTACTGCGTAAAATATTTGAAAACCAAAAGTGCCAGATATGAAGGAAGTACTTTGAAAATAAATACAATTGCCAATGGTATTGAAAGTTTTAAACATTAAATTAAGCAACAAATTATAAATATCATATAATTAATTTGCTCCATGTGTACTTAATATTGGTTACAGGCTCCACCTAGAAAACATCCCATTTAACAAGAAATTTCCCAACATATTTGAGACATCTAGATAATGTTTGCTCTGTGATCCAAGCCGTTAGTCTAGAGACACACCAAAGCAAAACTAAACAATATAATTGACAATAGTGGTTTGTAGCATAATAGTGTTAAAACAAAAGTTGTTTAGTTTTTTTTCCATTTAGCGCCCATCCCGCAACGTGTGATAAGGAACTTCGTTCAAAATAATCCGAAAAATATATGGTCATATGATGGAAATCAGCGACTATCGACAACCGATGAACCACGAGCTGTATAATCTTCTTCCCGACATCGACGTAAGTCTGAGTGTCATTAATTGATTAGAATGACATTAGAATGGATCAGAATGAACCAGTGCGAAAGGTATTCGAAGACGTATTCGAAGGATATTGAAGGTGGAATATTGCTTGCGAAAAATTGTTGTTCTCAACTGGAGGAGAAAAGTTGAAGATCCAGCCGGTTGCAGAACATGTTATCCTCGTTTTGTAAGGCCCTTAACCCCCCTGGGTTGTTTGAGGCCGCATTTAGCGTAACACTCGCTAAGGCTCGGTTTTTTGCCCGCTGGGTATAATAAAAAAACAACAACACCAACAACAACAACTACTACTACTACTACTACTGATATGTTGGTGATTTCCCAGCGGGCAATAAACCGAGCCTTAGCGAGTGTTACGCTAAATGCTCGTAAACGGGCTCAGAAACGAGTATTTACCGGACCAAAACCGGGGGAGAAATTAAACTCGCCCAAATATTCGCAAACTGGTTTAAAAACGGGTGCTAAACGGACGAAAAGAGAGAAACAATGTTGTCGTTGTGTCGTGCGCCAAACAGAGGCACACACGTGCAGGCACACGACACATCAACAAAGTTTTGACCATTGCATTTTGTTTTATTTTTCGTGTTGTTCTCGCAAAAGATATTGCAAAAGTCTCGCAAACGAATCTCTTGCAAGACATCGTAAACGAAACTTTTACTGCCACAAACTGAGCGACTGTTGATTCATTTTCCGATCGTTTTCGGATCTGTTTTCGAGAGTTTTACCCGCAAAAGTTTCGCGTAATTCTCGTATGCGATATCGTATACGAAGTTTTGGTCCGCTGGGTTATTTGTGCTTGCTGTGTCGTGAAGTGTTAGTGTTGGTGGTGGGTGTAGGGGGGATACCTAAAAGAAAAACTGTTAAGGGAATGCAAAGAGCGGAGAGCGTGAGTGAAAATTGTCATGGAGGAGGGTATATAAGCTTCGGCCCGGCCGAACTTAACACCGTTTCTACTTGTTTTAGTATACACCGGGCAATACTGAACATCAAATGACTCGCTTTGTTTGGTCATAGCAACAACAACGGAACAACCAAACACACAACATCACACATACTTTGTCCAAAGTAGCTGACGTATACGTGTGTCACATCACAGCGGGCAAAAAACCGAGCCTTAGCGAGTGTTACGCTAAATGCTCGCAAACGGGCTCAGAAACGAGTATTTACCGGACCAAAACCGGGAGAGAAATTAAACTCGCCCAAATGTTCGCAAACTGGTTTAAAAGCGGGTGCTAAACGGAAGAAAAAAGAGAGAGAAACATTGTTGTCGTTTTGCCGTGCGGCAAACAGAGGCACACACGTGCAGGCACACGACACAACAACAAAGTTTTGGCAATTGCATTTTGTTTTGTTTTTCGTGTTGTTCTCGCAAAAGATATTGCAAAAGTCTCGCAAACGAATCTCTTGCAAGACATCGTAAACGAAACTTTTACCGCCACAAACTGAGCGACTGATGTTTCATTTTCCAATCGTTTTCGGATCTGTTTTCGAGAGTTTTATCCGCAAAAGTTTCGCGTAACTCTCGTATGCGATATCGTACACGAAGTTTTGGTCCGCTGAGATAACCACATGTTTGCCATATCAACAGCAACGAAACAGCCAAACACACAACATCACACATACTTTGTACGAAGTAGCTGACGTATTAGTGTGTCACCAAAATGTCGACTGCGCAAGCCCATGGGCTTGCAAATGAAATTTTGAGTGGCTATGCTTTATATCTCCGTTCAACAACAGCAACAGACACATGCACATACATACATTATTATGTTAATACATACGCTATAGACACAATTTCGTTTGCCTCACCCCTGCCACACCACTCTTTCATTGCTCTCTTGCTCGGTCATTTTTGTTTAACACGTCATTATTCTCTTTCGCAGTCGCAGAAAATCTGGTTATAGCAGCAGCATAAAATCTGGTATTAGCAGCAGCAGAAATCCTGTCTGTGTGTTGTATGCATGTGTTGACTTTAGTCCTACGCCGCTATAGATGTTAACACATCAAAAGTTAATTTTATATGGAACTTGGAACAACTAACATTGCATTTGCTTGGTTATGGTTATCAAAAAGGTACAGATTAATTTTTTAAAAATCAATAAAAGGTCTCAATACATGCATTTTTTTAAGATCGATCTCGCAACGAAATATCGTCGATGACGCATGTTTTCCGAATCCAAATAAATACGATATATCGATTAATTATCTTACCGGGGAATCATCTTTATTCCGATTCGATATCACCTTGCACAATTTATACGAAAACGCTACTCTTTTCGGATCTATACCGAATTCGATATCGATTGAAGTTTCAAAAATATCCAACGTTGTCGACCCATTTTGCTTACTGGGATTTAACTGTTTGCCTACATTTATAAGTTTTGTTGGCAATAATTTCAATGTGAATTCAAATACGATTAATATGAAAATATATTTAAACCTTTAAATAATTGTGAGTTGTTGTCCAGAATCATATCTATTCATATATATTACGAATGAGTTCATTGAAATTCAAGTAATCCAGCAAAATGTTATACTAAACTTGAATATACCTCGATTCATATTCAAGTATTACCATCATTGCATTAAATAAATCCCTTGTGTCATTTATATAAATTTCTGCGTTTATTGCTGGAGGACCACCAAAAAGTTCAAAAGTCATTTTTGTTCACAGTGGCATTTTCAATTCACATATGTAATTAAGAGGTCTATTGAGATAACATAAAACGCCCCGTTACGTGCTCTAATAAACGTTAGTAAATTAAAAACTCCATGAATAAGCAAAAAACAAAAACGATACCAACTATAGCAAAATCTTGTGTGAAACAAAAACAAACAAAAAACCCCATATTCGATTACATTTCAAATGGAAAATCGAAAAATCAAATGACAATTGTATTAATTTTCCATTGAATCGAATTATCGTTAAGGAGTAGAACGATATCTTCGTTTCGTGATTAGGTGTGTAACATGGCGAGGCAATCAAACTGATTAGATTTAATAATAAATTTAAAGGATTTGAATGCAGACTGTTAACAGAATCATAACTGGTACGAGTAAGTGCAGAAATAAAATCAATTATTGCAAAACAACGTTTTATAAATAACAAATTAATTATCGCAGTAGTGTAGAGCAAACATTTTCCTTTAATACCTAACATGCTAACATTTGAGTAGGTATTCTCTCCGTCATAGTGGCCACAAGTTATATATTGTTTTTTTTTTTGCAATTTTTAATTAATCATTTGTTAACATAGCATTACACTGCTGTGAGGCACATGAAAAAAAATAGTTTTAATTACAACTCAATTGTTTATGCGATCACAGGGAGCAAAGAACAGAAAAAATACTAAATCATCAAATGACAAATAAAGAAATAAAATGAAACAAATCGAAAAGTTTATAAAAATAAATAAAAATTGATACAAATTGAAAACCCCTTAGCAAACTATCAACACAGTCTTTTCAACTGCGGTTGCATCACAACAAGTAAGTCAAAGTGATTTGATAGTCAATTGTTTTAATGAAGGACTTTGTAATTCGAACAATTTTGCGGAAAAGGAAACTAGTACAATATAAATAGATAAACCTACTCGGAAGTTGAGTATGCCAAACAGTGATTTTATCTCAAAAATTTGTGAAATTGTGTGTAGAGAAAACATTAAAGTTTTTAAGATTGTGTTACTTATGTCAAATATTTTCAAGTGGTTTGTTAACTATAAAACAGTTTCGGCCGGAAATAGTAAACTATGGTTGGTTGGTTGAAAAGGCTGCAAGACAGCACCTGTCTAGCACACTTAGACTAAAGAAGCCCATTGTGATAGCTGCACTTTCCTCTATAGGAACTATTGACTAGTCGTCTAGCCAATTTGCCCTTTCAATGAATTTGTCTATAAGACCTACAGGAATAGCCTTTAGGGCTACGGTGCTAACTAAATGTGTTCTGAATATCCTACTTCTTAGTCCTGCCAGAGCAGCGCAATCCAAGTGAAGGTGTTTCGCCGTTTCCTCGTCCTCTTCCATGCAGCATCTACAGAGAGTGGAGTTTCTATGTCCCAATATTAAGGCGTGTTTTCCTACAATACAATGTCCCGTAAGTGCTCCTATCATTGTGGATAACCTGCCTCTCGGCAAGTTAAGTAGTTGCCTAGTGCTCTTCCTGTCCACCTGTGGCCAGAGTACCCTGGCTTGTTTGCAAGGTGAAGTAAGCCTCCACTTGTCCTTGAACCTATTTTCGGCTCACTGTCTGATCTGCAAGCGGCAGGTAGAGATTGGCATACTAACACCTTCTTTTGCCGGAAGAACGTGTGCCGTAGTACCCTGTCTACCTAACGCATCCGCTACGCAATTGCCTGGAATGTCGTGTGTCCCGGTATTCAGATGAGCCTGATGTTAAAATACTCTGCCATCACCCTAAGTGAAGAGTGACATTCTTTCACTCGTCAGGGACGTAGCAAACATGGCTTCCAGGGATTTTATGGCAGCCTGGCTGTCCGTGTAGATACATATTTCCGGAGGGTTGTGACACTACTTTCCAGTAGTTCAGCAACCTCCTGTATGGCGGACACTTCTGCCTGAAATACACTACAGTGATCAGGCAGCTTGAAGGAGATATTCATATTTAGGTCCGGTGAATAGACCCCATAGCCTACTTGCTCGTCCAACTTTGATCTATCCGTGAAAAATCTGATACTACTGGTGTCCCCTTTAAGTGACTTTTCCCAGATATTCCTGTTCGGAATAGAATTACATAAGTACTTGTCGCTGGTAAAAGGTGTGGGATTTTTACGAGAATAGAGTTGATTCGGTGTAGTAATTCAGCGTGTCCGGAATGCCCCGATATCATGATGCCACAATCTGTGATTCTCACCAGGGATGTAGCGGCTGCCGATTCGGCCATGATATCAGGAGTACAGATTTTCAGGATAGCACCCCTAACGCTAATCAGTGCTGATCTTTGAATTTTCATCAAGGAATTCAGAATATATTTCTTTTGGAGGGACCTACACCAAACTACGATGCCATAGAGAAGTATTGGGCTGACTATTGCCGTATAAATCCACATGGTGATTTTAGGAGACAATCCCCAGCGCTTTCCTATCCCCCTTTTTCCTTTGCCTTTTTCCCCTCTCCACCACATTCGGTTTCCAAGACTGTACTTGACCTTTTCCGTCAACTGTAATTGAACCCCATTAACTGAAGGTAGTTCAAATGCGGGTATTTTATATTTCCGAGAGAACAAGATAAGCTCGGGTTTAAATGGGTTAAGTGATAGTCCGTTGTTGGCGGTCCAGTTCGAAATCAGACTAAGTAGGCTGATTGTGCGAATGCTAAGTAAATTGAGGTTTCTACCCGTATAGATGATAGCAATATCATCGGAATAGGCAAAGACCTGACGTTCGGCCCTGTACAATTCAAGAAGCAGTTCATTGACAGAAGTTAACCATGAAAGTGGAGACAGAACTCACACTGTAGTATCCCCCTCTTAACGTTCCCAGAAATTGTAACACCACCCCATTCAGCTTTGACGGATCTATCCACCAGAAGCATCCCAATGAGGCTTGCAAGTAAGCTGTCGACTCCTCGATTCTGTAAGGCTCTCTCGATGTCCAGGAATGTCCCCAGAGCGAAGACCTTATTCTCAAGAGAGTTTTCTATTATGCTGACTATAGAGTGGAGAGCCGTCTCAGTTGACCTGCCCTTGATATAGGCATGCTGAGAACTCGATAATATATTCTGTGGAAGATTACTTCGAACATGAATGTCCTGTAACCTTTCAAATGTCTTAAGAACAAAGGATGATAGACTGATTGGTCTAAAGTCCTTTGGTTTGACATGAGAGCATTGGCCCGCTTTCGGGACGAAAACCGCTTTGGTTTGCTTCCAAATACTAGGAATGACTCCCAGCATGACATCTGCTGCTACCATGTATTTGTTGGCATTTTTTTTCATCCATTACCGCAAATGTTGCCATATTTCATAGTATTAAGTATGGATCGTTTTATTTGCTAAGTGGCAATATCTTAATGAAATAAAAAAACAGCATTAATGTCTAACTCATCAGCATACGCGAGTAGCATGCGGTTTTAACTGTTGATAATTTTATTCGTGTTTACGGGCCTTGTTGTTCCTTCTGAATTTTTGAAATTGCTCAGTCTCGCGCTTTCTCAAGCACCGGTTTGTTTCTTATATAAACGGGGTTCCTAACTCCTTTTCGCATTATAACGCACCGTCGCGGCTCTCGTTGCAACTTTGTAAAACATTGCCATTCGTGAAGCGTTCTTTTCACTTGTCAGGGGACGAGCATTACACTGGGTGCTTGCTTCCCTTCAATTACGTCAATTGGCGATTAATCTGGTTTTCTGTTTGTTGGTCAGGGACTGTTGGGAATACCCAAGTGTGCTTTAGTTGTATTTTCCTGTTGGTACCACTGTTACTTTGCCAGTGGACCAACGAAAAGTATAGGAGATCCTTGCGCCAGACAACGGGGAATTTTGTTGCGCACTGGCATTTTTTTACCGTTGCTACACTCACAAAAACCATTCGGTTGAGACAGCCGAATTAGCCGTGACCGAATTTAGAGGTTGTCTCAACCGAATTAGAGGCTGACACAACCTCATTAGAGGTTGACTCAACCTCATTAGAGGTTGATACAACCTCATTAGAGGTTAACACAACCTCATTAGAGGTTGACACAACCGCATTAGAGGTTGACACAAACTCATTAGAGGTTGACACAACCTCATTAGAGGTTGACGCGACCTCATTAGAGGTTGACGCAACCTCATTAGAGGTTGACACAACCTTAATAGAGGTTGTTACAACCGAATTTTCATAGTGTCACAAATTAATTTTGAATGTTTTTCTATTATTAAGTGATTGTTTATTTTCCTGTACTCATATATTACAAAGCGAGGAAATGAAGTCATTTAAATCATTCTGCCCTTGAAGTACCGGCCATCATTTTGATGTAGGTCCTAAACCTTTGTTCATATGTACAGACGATTACAGCATATCTCAACCGACCGATCTTGAAAAACTTGAAAACTCTTCATATGTATCTGCTTGGATATTTTCTGCAAAATCAGAAAGTCATTTTAATACAAATCCAGTAATTACAATATTTTTATTTTACTAACAGCAATAATTATAAATTCTTTATCTTTCTCTAACATAATATTTGTTTTTAGAATTTTAAACGTCGTTTTACATAGAATACATAGAATTCGGTTGTAACTACAGAACTAATGAGAAATTCGGTTACAGCAACCGAATTGACGCCAAATTCGATCGTTGCGACCGACATAAGTTTAAATTCGGTCATTGCAACCGAATTGATGCCAACTTCTGTTACTCCAACCGAATTGATGCCACATTCAGTCACTCCATCCGAATTTGGTGACAATTTCGGTTGTCGTATCCGAATTGATTCCAAAATCGGCTGTTCTAACCGAAATTTTAGAAAATTTAGTTGACAGAACGAATATAATTGAAGATTCGGTTGTCACAACTGAATCAATTTTGCAACGAAGTTGCTTCAACCGAATTTCAGTTGTGGGAACTAGATTCGGTAGTGACAACCTCAATTCCGTTGTAGCACCCTCAATTCGGTGGTAACAGCCGAATTTACGGTTTACGTGTACGTGCTTGAAAGCGTTCTCGAACAGCCATAAACATCAACTCGCCATCATTCGCAGCAATTGAACATTTCTTCCACTTCTTTGCGCGGAATTTTGCATACAGACCTCGGTATGGAGGCATATAAAGTTCAATTAGTCCAAGTAGTGAAGCCTTCTGACCATCCGATGCGTTGAGCATTTTTATTGAAAAATCATATTTTCCGATTTGGCTCATTTCCACCTAGGGGGCAACGTTATCAAACAAAATTGTCACATCTGGGGCTCGGAAAGTCCACACATCGTCGAGGAGAAACAGATGCATTGGCTGGGACGGTGTTCAGTTTCAACAGTTCGGCACTGCGTGCCACACACACAACGTTACAATCGATCTTATGAGAACTGTGTTCGAAAACCGCATAATCAGTCGAATCTTGGGAGCCCGCTGGCCGCCTTGTAGCTGTGGTTTAATCTGTTAGACTAAGCGTTATGCACAAAATTCCAAACCCTTTCGAGGCCTTAGAACATGAAATCGACGCTATTGATTTCGAGATAGAGGCCCAAGCAATCGAAAATGTACTGAAAAATTGAGTAAAGCAAGTCGTGAAACCATATGAAAGACATTGTGTTTCATTCATAACTGTCAATGATGAGCTTTGGTAATCATAATTTTGTAGGTGCTTGTCCAGTGCGACATCAACATCAACATCAACTTGCCATCGTTCGGTGCTATTGAACATTTCTCGCACTTCTTTACGTATTTTTTCAAAGCAAAATTAAATCGAAAACTTTAAAATTCATAACTAAAATATGTTTAAATTTTCTTTCTTTAAATTCCACTGACTTTTACATCTCGAAGGGCTATTATCACAATGTTTGGTTAGAGCTAACTAACAGTTAATTTTTAAATGTAGAATAACTTTAGCTGCTGATAATGGGGGAAGTCAAATAAGAGAAAATTGTACAAGGGTGTTCAACTAATGACACTTCCTTTTTAGAATTATAAATAATTCGTTATATTATTATATCAAATCAAATCACTTTAGACCATTTTATCATTAAATGAAACTCACTACCAAAACCTTTTATGATTCCTCCACACAAAACCCACCTTGTCTTATCAGTCTCAATCTCTTTATCGCTTTATTTAAAGAAATTACAAAAGGACTCTACATCGCACCACAACACTACAACGGCAAAAACAATACAACATTTAAAGGAAGTACTAAAAGACCAAGTCCTGTCGCTCACTCTGCGTGCTGTGCAAATCGAAATGTCTTTCAATGCCATACGCCAGGCACGAGTGTTGTACACAATTTTAATTGTCCTATCGCTGTTATCCTGTCGCTGTGACGCTCAACAACCGAGGCGTGATGCGGAGGTACTATTGCAAATCAATTTTTACATCTTTTGTTCCATTTTGTCACCCCCTCCCCCACTCCCACCACTTTTGTTGTTTGAACAACATCAGAGAGGAACCTAAAAAACATCTAAATGTTCTACTTTCCTTTGTTTAGTATCCACCACCAGCAATTTTAAAAATGGCAAAACCATTTCATGACATATGTGTAGAAAAAACTGGCGTAACCGATGGTAAGAGCGGAAGCGTGAAATTTTTTATTTGATTCTTTTGATGAAATCATGGCCATGGAAATCATTTGTTGTTGTCCCATTTCAAAAATATAGCCGCCATCAAAGAATTCAGCGATGGCGAGATACACGAGGACGAGGCATTGAAATGTTATATGAATTGCCTGTTCCATGAGTTCGATGTGGTCGATGACAATGGTGATGTTCATTTGGAGAAATTATTTCAAACTTTACCTGGTTCGTTGCGTGAGTTGCTGGTGAATGCTTCCAAGAATTGCGTACATCCGGAGGGCGATACATTGTGCCACAAGGCATGGTGGTTCCATCAGTGTTGGAAGAAGGCAGATCCTGTGGTAATTATTTCCCAACATAATATTTTATAAGGGCAACGAATGTCTTATATGCCTATTTTATTTTTGTTTCAGCATTATTTTTTGGTTTGAAAACTACGTATGTGCCGACTATACATTGTTGGAGGTTTAAAAGCCGCTTAAATCATTAACAAGTAATTCAGATAATAGGTTAAATTTTTTAAGTTTCATTGCAGCATTATAAAAAGCAAAAAAAAATTATAATAAAAAATGACGCCATGTCACTAATGTAACTAGTTAAAGCATTATGCTGCTATTTCTGGGGTTTAATTTAGGAAACGTTGTCTGTTTGGTGGATTTTATTAATTTATTAATCTATTTCATGTTTGCAAATATAACAAGCAATTGATATGGGTTTCTAGATTTATTCTGAAACATATGAAGTAACTCTAAACATCGGCGTAGCGAAATAACTCCCACATGAAATAACTCCACCCAGAAAAATGAAATAAGTCCCAAAAAATTTCCATACAAAAGTGGGAGTTATTTCATATGAAATAACTCCCACTTTAGTAGGACTTATTTCATTTTTCGTGGTGGGAGTTATTTCATTGTCATAACATAATGAAAAAAAATGACCGTTTGTACAAGGCCCATATAACAAGTGCTGTAGGAGAAGTCTTGGGACTTATTTCACTTTGCTATTGGGAGTTTTTTCATTTTTTGTGGGACTTATTTCATTTTTTCGTTATTGGAAGTTATTTCATTTTTGGTGGGAATTATTTCGTTGGGAGTTATTTCATGGGAGTTATTTCATGGGGAGTTATTTCGCTACGCCGCGAGTAACACTGGCGCTTGGGAATATCACACTATCTGGATTTTTATTTAGCTACTGGCTGAATTACCAGGGTACGGTTCGTCCTTTAATAACTTTGGGTGCCATTTTAGATCCACGAACTTATCGAATCGCATGGACGGACTGACGGAATATAATTTAACCAATGGCATACTTCGTGAACGTTTAATATTGCTCGTATGTTATACTTTTTGTTAAGTTTGTAACGGTATTTGGCCTAAAAGTCTTGGTTATTGAAATAGATAAATGAAATGAAATTAACAAAATATAAATTAGTCAAATTTCAATTTAAGTTATCGTAATAATTTTGAGAAAAGTGTCTATTTTACCATTAACTTTAATTTCTTATGAACCCACAAACTACCAACATGTTTGTTTAAACGGGGTCGTCGATAGCATTTAGTTCTATTGGAAACCCCCATGCACACAGCGAAAAGATTAACTGGAAATCTATATATTGATTTGAATTCATAATTATCATACACCAGAATTATTTGTCGATATTGTTGATAAATTAAAAGTAGGTCTTACTAAATAGAAGCTGTTACTACAGGAATTAAGTTTTATTAAACATTTTGTGTAGTTCTAAAATTTCATTCATCAGAAGTGGAAACTACATACAACTCATACACAGTACAATATTAGAATTAATGTTCAATTAGGGGTTACAAAAACACTTGATACGAAGTTATGTACGCGATTTTTCATAAGAGGCTTTGCTGTCAAAGAGAAACTAAAGGGTTTTTCAACAGAGACGCTACAAAAGTAAATCGATAGGGACAGCAAACAACGCCATATTTTTTCCAGCTCTTTTGACATTTCTCTTCAGTAAGGTTTGCCATTTCATCATGGAAAGATATACGAGCCAACAACGAGTCGAAATTATTAAAATTTACTACCGAAATTTGTAGTCAGTGGCCTCAACTTTAAGAGCGCTACGTCCAATTTCTGAATTCTGAATTTAATTTCTGGCTGAATGGCTTCGTCAATAAGCAAAATATGCGTTATTGGTCAGACAGCAATCCACACGTAATCCATGAGTCATCATTGCATCCCGAAAAAATTACGGTTTGGTGCGGTTTATGGGCCGGCGGCGTCATTGGGCCGTACTTCTTCCGTGATGATCAAGACCGGCATATTACTGTGAATGCGAATCGTTACCGTTCAATGATAACCGAATATTTTTGGCCCCAATTGGATAATATGGACTTGGAGGGCATGTGGTTCCAACAGGACGGCGCCACAAGCCACACAGCGAATGCCACAATCAATTTATTGGAAACCAAGTTTGGTGAATGTGTTATCTCACGAAATGGCCCAGTCGATTGGCCGCCTCGGTCGTGCGATTTGACGCCGTTAGATTATTTCCTGTGGGGCTACGTCAAGTTTATGTTCTATGCCAACAAGCCAGCGACGATTGATGAACTTCGTGCGAATATCGAACGTGAAATTGCAGCAGTATCGGCCGATTTATGCTCGAAAACCGTCAAAAATTGGGTTCAGCGTCTGGAATTCTGCAAGCGTGCCCGTGGTGGCCATGCAAAAGAAATCGAATTCCATACATAATGTCATCGAACGTACTTTCACAGGAATAAAGAATTTCATTGGTATCTAAAACCGGTTTTGTTTTATTTAAAAAAATTTTGTAGTGCTCTTATTGAAAACCCCGATATATTTGAATGTTATACTAGGACTTTTCGAAATACTATTATTTTAAATAGAATGTCAGAAATAAATTTGTTAAGACACAATAAAGAGTACAGATATTATCCACCGAAAAATATGGTAAGTATACATATTCACATTTTACGGCGTACCAGAATTTGAAATGCTTTGGACAAAAGCAACGGTTGACATAAATATTTTCTATACGAAATCGAAAGGAGGTCGTTAAAGTCCATTTGTATTCTACTGTTATCGATAAGACGAATAGGCTCAGTTGATATGTCTCACCACTCCAGTTTCTGAATCAATGTATTTTTTTATTTTACTAGTATTACCATAAATTGAGGTGAAGTGAGACTTTTAAACACAATCGTTGAACCTGACGAAACTATTGACGCCTTCACAAAACATTTGCGACAAATTATGGGCACTTGGCTGGAGGAACTATTATTGCGGATGACACAAATTAACTTAAACATTCGTATGATATTTTTAAATCATAACTGTTCGTATGTGGTTACAAACAGAGTTGGTAATTACCCACTTATATGTAACCCATACACATCACCCAAGTTTATTCATTACCCACAGTATATGGGGAAAATAATGGGTAGCTACCTATGACAAGGCAGAATTACCCATCACAAATACCCATTACCCACAGGGTAATGGGGAAATTAGTGGCTAGTTACCCACGATAATGGGAAATTACCCATCACAATTAAACGTTACCCACAGGGTAATGAACAGTTACCCACGACGATGGAAATTTACCCTGCACGAATACCCATTACACATGGGAAATGGGTAACCGGCCTTAACCCATTACCCACGGCAATGGGTTACCCAGCAAAACGCATCCCCATTTTTGATCTAAAATATGGAAAATTGAGAAAAAATTTCTATATCCCGGAAACGGAGCGTCGAATAGAAAAATAAACTAATCTTTGATGGTTTGTAAGGGCTTTTCATAAAGTGGTCCAATTCGTATGGAAGAATCTTTAAAAAAAAATCGCACCAATAAGATAAGCGCTGAAATACAAAAATGGCAATAACTCGGAAACGGTGCGTCCGATCGCAAAAAATAATAAATATTTTAGCTTTAAGCTTTGGCTAATGGATGTCTTCAATATGACATCACTGTTTTTTTTTAAATAGCTAAAACTAAAATTATTCAAAAATTAAAATGCTCGAGCGTTTTTTTTAAATTAATTCGTTTTTTTTAAATTAATTTTATTCCTTGATATTTCGACCAAACGCTCGAACATTCTAATTTTTGCTTTTTAATTTTATTCATTAAGCTCGAGGCCATTCTATATCTCTATTAATAAAGATGGTGACCGGTCATAACGCCCAACGGTCATAAGGCCCAAAATATTTTTTGGGTCTTATGTCCGCCCTTAGGGTGTCCATAACGCCTAATTTGGTTTTGGGCCATACGGCCATCCGAAATGCGGTCATAAGGCCCCAAAAAAAATTTGGGCGTTATGACCGTTTGTACAAGGCCCATATAACAAGTGCTGTAGGAGAAGTCCAAGAACTTTGGGCTTTGTGTCTTTTCATCTGTTGGGCGTTATGACCACCCTCGGAACGGTCATAAGGCCCAAAACCAATTTGGGTGTTATGGCCGCCCTCGGAACAGTCATAAGGCCCAAAAAAAAGTTTGGGCCTTATGACCGTTGGGCGTTATGACCGGTCACCAATAAAGATATGGTTTTTTTTTAAAAGGAGTTTTGCAAATGTATTCCAATGATTACTGGCAAACCGTATAGCTATTTCCGATCTAGCCACAGATCTTCATGAGCTGTTCTTTGGAATGATGCTATTGAAAAATTCATCAAACTAAATGCAAACGAAATCTCATTTGAATTGAGAATTCACTATAATGAAAGTGATCGAAAAATATCGCAAGCATAACACACAAGAATGGCCTCGAGCTTAAACAATAAAATTAAAAAGTACCAATAAAAAGACCGAAGAAATAAAAATCATCCCTGATGAATTTTAATTTTTGAATATAACACGAAAGCTCGGATAAATTCTAACTTTTCAAAACTAAAATTTTTCGAATCATCAAAATCAACAAACGCTATTATGCCAATATGTCGGAAACGGAGCGTCCAATCGAAAAAAAATAATTTTTCGGTGTTTCTAATCGCTTTTCATAAAGTGGTCCAATCATACCGAAGAAATATTTTCCAAAAAATCGCCCAATTGGGAAAATTGCTAAAATAAGAAAATGGTTATAACTCGGGAACGGTGCATCCAATGGCAAAAATAGTAACTTTGTTACCTCCATAGGAGGCGTTAACCAATGGATATCTGAATTACGGCATTAGTAATTTATAAAAAAATCGCTGACACATATATGCGTGTTAGCGATTTTTTAGTTGAAAAATTATAGTTTAAATATTTTTTTTTAAAAAGTGATGCCATATGAAAGACATCCATTGTAGGTAAAAAATTTATTATTTTGGCGATTTTTTTTAAAAAAAATGTCGTCCATACGAATTGGGTCACTTTATGTAAATCCCTTAGAAACCCGCAAAAAATTGGTGATTTTTCGACTGAACTCCTCGTTTCCCAAAATATAGACCTAATGGCGTTATAGCGATTTTGTATTCGATAAGTTTTAGATGTAGCATCCATTGGTTACAGCCTAAAAAGGAGGTAAAAAAATATTATTTTTCCGATTCTGCGTACCGTTGCCGAGTTATATTCATTTATTTATTTTATCGATTCTCTTATTTTGGCGATTTAAAAAAAAAATTCCATACGAAACCCTCAAAATTTTTGTTATTTTTTCGATTCGACGCTCCGTTTCCGAGACATAGCAATTTTTTCCATTTTTTTATATATTCGATCAAACCCTGGGTAACGCATTACCCACGATATCTATACGAACCCTGGTTACAATTCGTATAGATATCGTGGGTAACAAATATAACGTATTTGTTGTAATGGAATAACGCCGTTCACACGAGTGATTTATAGAAAGAGGAGAGAAACTCCCACGACGACAACTGCATTTAGTTACAATGGTAACAGGACGGTCACTGCCCTAGAACGCTAAGGCGCTGATGAGAAGAGTCACAAACTTCGAAACGATCGTCGGCCGCCATCGTGAGTTCAAATACTGGTACCGCCGACTGTTTAAATTTTTCTAATTGTAGAATAAAACCCTTGATCTGTGTAGCTCGTAGCAAATGGAAAAATAATAATTTTTGTGTATATTTAATGAAAGACGATGCAATGTGGACGTATTCGTCAGAAGAGTCTCTTGGGATTCTCCTGGATACCCATTTTCCCAACGATGACAGTTCGACGTAATCTTCCACAGAATCTACTATCGAGATCTCTCCACTCTATAGTCAGCATAATAGAAAACTCTCTTGAGAATAAGGTCTTCGCTCTGGGGACCTTCCTGGACATCGGGGGAGCCGTCAATAACATTTAATCTTTAGCGATTCTTAGGCCGTTACAGAATCTGGGAGTCAACAGCTTGGTGACACGCCTAATTGGGAAGCTTCTGGTGGATAGATCCGTCAAAGCTGAATGGGGTGCTGTTACAATTGCTAAGAACGTTAACAGGGGGATACTGCAGGGGGGAGTTCTGTCTGCACTATCATGGTTAACTTCTGTCAATGAACTGCTTCTTGAATTGGACAGGGCTGAATGCCAGTTCCTTGCCTATGCCGATATTGCTATCATCTGTACGGGTGGAAACCTCAATTTACTTAGCATTCGTACAACCAGCCTACTTAGTCTGATTTCGAACTGGACCGCTAACAACGGGCTATCGCTTAACCCACTTGAAACCGAGCTTATCTTGGTCTCTCGGAAATATAAAATACCCGCATTTAAACTGCCGTTAGTTAATGGGGTGCAATTACAGTTGACGGCATAGGTCAAGTATCTGCGAATAATTATCGACAGAAAACTGTCTTGGAAACCGAATGTGGAGGAGAGGGTGAGTAAGGCGTCTGTTGCTCTTTACTGCTGTTAAGGGGCGACAGAAAAGCACTGGGGACTATCTCCTAAGATCACCATGTGGATTTATATGGCCATAGTTAGACCACTACTTCTCCATGGCATCGTAGTTTGGTGGAAGTCCCACCAAAAGAAATATATTCTGAATTCCTTGATGAAAATTCAAACATCAGCACTGATTAGCGTTAGGGGGCAATGGATACGACGTCAAGCACTGCACTTAGTGCTATCCTGAACATCTGTACTCCTGATATCATGGCCGAATCGGCAGCCGAATCATAGATTGTGGCATCATGATATCGGGGCATTCCGGACACGCTGAATTACTACACCAAATCAACTCTATTCTCGTAAAACCGGACTACTGTATCCCCCACCTTCTACCAGCGACAAATCCTGGGGAAAGTCACTGGAAGGGGATAGCAGTAGTATCACATTTTTCACGGATGGATCAAAGTTGGACGAGCAAGTAGGCTATGGGGTCCATTCACCGGACCTAAATGTACATATCTCCTTCAAGTTGCCTGATAACTGTAGTGAATTTCAGGCGGAAATTACGGCCATAGTACTGCTGAATTACTGAAAAGTAGTGTCACAACCCTCCGGAGAATATGTGTCTACACAGACAGCCAGAGTGGCATACAATTCCTGGAAGCCATGTTTGCTACGTTCCTGACGGTGAAAGAATGCCACTAATCACTTAGGGTGATGGCAGAGTATTTTGACATCAAGCTCATCTGGGTAGAGGGACACAGTGACTTTCTAGGCAATTGAGTAGTGACTGCTTTAGCTAGACAGGGTACTACGGTATAGGTTCTTCCGGCAAAAGAAGGGTTTAGTATGCCAATCTCTACCTGCATTTTGCAGATCAGGCAGTGGGCCGATAATATGTTGAAGGACAAGTGGAAACTTACTTCAACTTACAAACAAGCCAGGGTCCTCTGGCCACAGGTGGACAGGAAGAGGGCTAGGCAACTAGGCTTAATTTGCCGAGAGTCACGTTGTCCACAATGATAGGAAAACTTGGGACATAGAAACTCCACTATCTGTAGATGCTGCATGGAAGAGGATGAGGAAACGTCGACACACCTCTTGGATTGACCTGCTCTGGCAGGACTGAGAAGTAAGATATTCGGAACACCTTTAGTCAGCACCGTAGCCCTACAGGATATTCCTATAGGTCTTATAGACAAATTCATTGAAAGGGCAAATTGGCTAGACGACTAGTCAATAGTTGTTATAGATGACTGCAGCCTAAGTGTGCTAGACAGCATGCTGTCTTGCAGCCATTTCGACGAACCAACCGACCAACGAGACATAAAATAAACAATTGTTTTTTTTAGTTTTTTTTCTATAAAATTCATAATGGGATATAGGCATCAACAAATGTTTTATGACAGCCATTAGATGTAAGTAATTACTTGAGCATGACAATATACTATTTGGTACAACTGAATTAGTTTTTAAATTTTTCATTGATCCAACAAATAGAATATTCACCACCACAGGATAATTTGATTGCTAGAACTAAATCTGGATTGACAGATCACATTTATTTGTTGTTGATGTGGCTTCAACTAAATGTTTGAGTTCTTGCAATCAAAACTGAATTACAAATCAATTGATATGCACAACATTTGGTGATACGGAACACAGTTGTTGGTAATCACAACTGAATTATGTGATAGTCCAAGGAACCTCCAAATTTTAGTTGGCTTTAAATTTAGTTGTGACAACGAATCTCTTCTCTGTCTGTGGTACTGTTTTGCCTAAATAGTTGAACATCAATGTCACTCCTTTCCTCCTCTATCCTGCTTCCACACGTTTCACTTTTACATATTTTTTACATAAATCAATTGCATTTTATATCATTTCACTTATTTTTTTTTCAATTTTAAGCCTTTAGTGGCAGTTTTATTTATCTATCACTTCAACTACAGACAAACTTTTGTGTGTGCGTGTGTTTGTTTCAAATATAAATATATCAGAATTTTAATTATTAATATGTCAGTATGCAGTTTTTTATGCCTATCTACGCATACGCTTTCAGTTTGCCTGGGCCGTATGTACAAATATTTATACGAGAGTTTGCTCAATACGCACTTGTATTGGCAATTTAACAACATCACTTGTTTTTCAATCGACACATCATCATAATAAATAAATGACAGTAAATTTTGCATTCAGATCCATCTATTCAGTTACTCATCCTGCGATGACGCAGCACCCACTTGAACCCACTTGCGTATAACAAATTTAATATAAATGCAAATTTATCGCAACCATACCATAATGAAAGTGTAAAGTTAAACTAAATATTTTTATTTTTTTTTCTTGTGAAATATGATCCGCCGGATTCGTACTTCATCAAGCGCAGCAGCAGAAGAGGGCAAGCGTGGCTGCACCAGAAGAGAAACATGCGGATGGTAGAAAGTATGCTAGGTACAGTGTGAGGTTTTAATGAAATTTTGGAAACATTTTGCAAAAATACAAGCTTCCACAACCGCTTACTTCAATACTTTGAATCTCATATATATATGTTGGAATGAAAATAACACAAAAGTATTTCCTACATATCGTTGCCCGTTCTGTGCACAGGAAAAATTAATGTTCAAATCAAGCAAGAGTTGTGTCAACTCAATTACCTTTACATTTGAATTTTAGCCAATGAAGAAAATTATAAACTCAATAACACAAATTGTACGTTAGTAATTGGAGATACTTCAATTAAATTTTAAATCAGCTCGAGTATAATGTTAATCAGTCCTTTATAGCATTTTTGATGAAATGTATATATAAAGTAAATCAAAATTTTTTTGTTTTTTCAGTTGTAAAGGGTTATCCATTTTGCGGTTTCAAATGTAAACGTAAATAAAAGAAAAAAAAATTTTTTTTCATGACATTTCTTTTTTATTATAAAGTTTGAACGTTGACGTTATGTGTGAAACACTACATCATTTAAATGACCACCACGCGAAGTGTTGCAAGCATTGATTCTTTTGAGGTAATTTTCGACCACTTTTTGACACATATTGGGCGGTATCTCAGCCATAACTTGACGAATGTTGGTTCTTTATTGCTCAAGAGTTAAAAGTTTATCTGCATAAACACGGTCTTTCGCGTAGCCCCACAAAAAAAGTCAAATCACATGATCTTGGTGGCCAGTTGATATCGCCACGACGAGAAATTTCGCGGCCAGGAAATGTCTCTTGCAATAAAGCCATATTCGCTCGAGTTGTGTGGCATGTGGCACCGTCTTGTTGACACCACATATTCTCCAAGTCGTATTCTTGAATAGAAGGCAAAAAAAGGCGGTTATCATATGACCATAACGCTCCGAATTGACGGTGACAGTCGTTCCATCGTCGTTTTCGAAGAAGTATGGTTCAATCACACCTTCGGACCAAAGAGCGCACCAAACAGTGACCTTTTGTGGATGTAGTGGCCTCTCTTCAATTACTTGAGGTTTCTCAGAACCCTAAATACGACAATTTTGTTTATTAACATACCCACCGATTGAGAAATGTGCTTCATCGCTGAAGAAAATTTTGTTCGAAAAATCGCCGTCCACCGCCTGTTGTTCAAGCACCCATTCCACGTATCTACGACATTGTAAATGATCAGCTGGAGTCAGTTGTTGTGTGAGCTGCACTTTATATGGATGTAGGTGTAGATCCAAATTCAAAATGTGCCGTAAGACAAGCCTAATTCCTGAGAACGACGAGGAATCGACACGTTCGGTTCTTCAGCAACACTTTCACTTACAGCAGCGATATTTTCAGCGGAACGAGCGAAACTATGATGCACAGGCCTTACAATATCTGTAACCGCTCCAGTCTCTTCCAATTTCTTCACAATGTTGCCAATTGCTTGCGTAGTTGGACGATTATGTAAACCATAATCTCCTCTTAAAGCACGATATGTGGCTGTGCCAGAATCACCATTTTTGTAGTAGGTTTTAATAATTTTTATGCGTTGTTTGATAGTTAAGCAATCCATTTTCGTCAATGTCAGACTTTCAACTGAAAAGAAAAAACAATTAGTTTAACAACTTTGTTTGACAGATGTCGAATTCGAGCCCTATACTTTTGAAACCACGAAATGCATAACCCTTTATATGCACGTTTTGAACTGGAGTACGAAGTTAAACAACCTTTTATACATATACGTTTTGTCTTATCGCCCAAAATTTTGAGATTTGCGTGGTGAGTTTAGATGTTAAATTTCCCACTAGCCCCAGAGCTACTCAAAAATTAGAGAGAATGTACAAATTTGGCAATCAATTTCACAAGGTTGCATTTGACTGATTTGTGTGTAAGGCGGTACACACACATACTGATTTTGCTTCTACAAATCACGAGAAGATTTTGATAATTCTTTCTTCTTAGTTTGGCCATTTATCATTTGTCTATATTTTTCTTATTTTCGTCATACTGAGTATTTTTTGCATAAATCTATCCAAAATAAATTCCAGGTTGCCATAAAACTCTACGTAAAAAAATGAAATTAATGAGTGTTCGAACTCACGGGCGATGTGTTAACACATTTTTGTTACATGGTACCTGTTCGATTGCTATTAACACATTAGTAAATGTTCCATTGGAAAAAAAAAGAATATTTGCACTTTTATATATTGCACTTTTTTTTCTTACATCTGCTTTAACGTTAACAATGTTACACAATGTTTCACATTAAAATTATGAATGAACCATGTTATGACAAAAAAAAAAACAGCAGACAGTTGTCCGAGGCCTTGGGCCACGGACTGTCCCTGCAGGCTGTGTCAGAGACACGGCCATTAAGTTTAACGTAGAAGACGCCATCCGATAAGACAGAAAACATATATAACAGTAAATGATAAATAACATAAGTAAATGAATTTATTTATTTGATAGTTACTTTTATTTTAATTTTCTAAACGTCAACTGTCAGCTGCTGTCAAACAGCATCAAGCAGCATTGTTATTTTGCTTACTTGGCAGCACTTTCAGTTAACATAAAAATATATGAATTAATTTTTTCATATATTTTTTATAATTATATATCCATGTTAAATTCAAATTCACATGTAATATTTTGTTTCACTTGAATACATAAGTAAATATACGAAATTTCAATATTTCATCAATCAAAACAACAGCCGAAGGTTTGTGTCCACACTGAAACAGCAGCATAGTTTGTGTTCACGCTACAAACTCAAACACTCAACCAAACACCACACATATGTTTGAGTGTATGTGTTTAAACAATTTTCATTTGAGAAATTTAAATATTAGGAAGATATCAACCAATATGAAATGTATATCAAACGAAAGATAACATCTTCATTTACCTACAAAAAAATTTTTTAAAAAAGTTATCTCGCCGTTTCATCATAATCAATGAAATTAAGATTACAACAATAACAATCTGACATGACTCCCTATACCGTAAGGTAAGACGTATTCTACGCCAAAAGAGTAATACGTTTGAATCAGTCGCCAGATGTCGCCAGTGCTTTGGAGTCATACAATTCGTTCCATGGGTTCTCTATACTATTCAATACTCTTCGGCGATGACGACCTACTTATTTGTTCGCTTCCGCTACATCAATACCATCATACTTATTTTCAGGCACAGACTACTGTTGTACAACAACCATAAATGTGATGCTAACGCTGCGTGTTGTTTGCATGAGTTCATTTTGATAGATTGCCCTACCCGTGCCTATAGATGTTAACACATCAAACACAACGTGAGTTTCAGGTTCGGAATGTTTCAGACGATTTTCCGTTTGGTCATACGCAGCTGAAAATAAATGCAAACGGAATTTTTGTAATTTTCTGTCTATTACAAGTTTGTTAACAATAGGCAATGTAAAATATTTTCCCCCTATCTTAAAAAAATGTATGTTCTGACAATTGTTAGGTCAAGGAATTTGTGAGATTTGCAAAGAAAATTATTGTAAATATTAATTGTGTGCTGTGAACTAAACACCAAGGTCAGGACAACATATAAATTACAAATCTACACATTTATTTTTCCGTGTAGAAATAAATGTAAATTTCTCAACCTGAAATTCAGGTTTAGCTGCGTACCACACTTGGGGAAGAGATTCGTTTTCACAACTATATTTCCAGCCAACTAAAATTTGACGGTTTCTTGGAATATCACATTATTCAGTTGTGATTACCAATAATTGTGTCCAGTATCAGGAAATGTTGTACATAGCAATTGATTTGTAATTCAGTTTTGGTTGCAAGAACTGAAATATTTAGTTGAAGTCACAGCAACAGTAAAAAATGTCATCTGTCAATGGAGTTGTACTGGAAGCAATTAAATTATCCTGTAGTGGTGAATATTCTATTAATTGGATCAACGAAAAATGTAAAAACTAATTTGGTTGTACCAAATAATATATTGGTGTGCTCAACTAATTACTTGAATTTGATACCTGTCACAACCATTTGTTGATCCCATATTCTTTTATAAAAAAAACTAAACACAAATAATTTTTTATTAAAATTGTGTATTTTTATTTAAATATAAACAAAATTTATCGTTATCGTGGTAACCCATTACCTCTAGAGGTTGTAACCGTTAATACTGCATCACTTTTTTAACCATTTTTTGTTTGAGTGATTTTCTTATTTTGACGATTTTTTTAAAAACATTCTTTTATACGATTTGACCACTTCATGAAAAACCGTTTGGAAGCCCTAAATATTAGTTATTTTTCGATTGGATGCACCGTTTCCAAGATATTGACATAAGGGAGTTTTACGAAGTCGAGAGATTTTAATTTTAGCCAAATGTACATTACTTGTAAGTCTGTAGTATGAATTTCTCATACATTAACCAAAAACTAACAAAATCGGTCAACAAAATTCAAATTCAAGTAAATGTAACTGACACCTAGCACGGTCTTCAAAAATGCTATTCCACGGAAAAATACAACTCTGTGATATTGATTAAAACTCACCTCAAGGCACTGCAACAATGCGAGAATGCACGAGGAAAAGAAGAACATGGTGGAAAAATTCTGTCTGTTCTTGTTGTTGGAATTATAGGCCTTTCAGTGATGTTGATACTTAGGGATCTTCGATCGTTACTAATTCGCACATGTGAATTGCAGAATTGAGTTTGTATATATATATGATCAACCGATGGTATCAATTCAGGCACAGTAGTTAGGCATCTGTTGATGAACTTGTCACGGAGTTCGAAACTAGTCATCCAGTGAGTGTGTGCTGAACTGAATCGTCCATTATTTCCAACAAAAAACCAACCATTTTTCAATTCGAAAAATGTACATGACTTTGTAAGCTTGTAGTATGAATGTCTAATACATTAACCAAAAAAAATGGTAGCCATTAAATATAGTTGATGCTGTATTGAAGACATGTATAGGTTAAAACCAGAGGTTAACAATTTAATTTGTTACTTTTATTTATTTCAAGAAGTGTGACAACACATCAGCATTCTGACTAGAAACCGTGTGTAAGAGCGAGACGAATACTACTGTGTATGTAACCATTAAACAAAAGTGGTGCCGTATTGAAGACATGCATTGGTTTAAGGCCTCCTATAGAGGTATCTCCGTTTCCCAGATACATAAACTATTTTGTTTTAGCGATTTTCATAGTTTGGCGAATGTTAAAAAAAATTCTTCCATACGAGTTGGACCACTATATAAAAAACCTTTAGAAACTCCAAAAAATTAGTTATTTTTGCAAATTCCCCAAATTTTTCACATTTTCGATCAAAAATGGGGATGGGTTGTTACCCTTGGTAAGCCATGGGTAATTGGTAAAGGCCGCTTACCCATTCCCCATGTTTAATGAATAATCGTCCAGGGTAATTCCCGTACGTCGTAGGTAACTACCTATTATTTTCTCTTACTATGTGGGTAATGATTTAATGTTAAATTCCCATTCCCCCATGAGGGGGGGAGGGGAAAATACGAACTCTGTAACCACACACAAACAGTTATAATTTAAAAATATCATATGTATGTTTAAGTTAATTTGTGTCACCCACAATATTAGTCCGTCCAGACAAGTGTCCGCAATTTTTTGCATGCTTGGTGAAGGCGGCAATAGTTGTGTCAACTTCAACGAATGTGCTTAAAAGTCTCACTTCACCTCAATTTAGTGTAATACCTACTAGTAAAATAATAAAATTCATGTATGCTGACGACATAGACATCATTGGGCGAAATTTGCGAGAGGTTACTGCAGCATTTTCAAGAATCGAAAAGGACTCAGGGAAGGTGGGTCTTGCTGTTAATGAGGGCAAGACAAAATTGATGGTGTCAATGCCTAGAGAAACCTCTCGACTTGGTCCGCACGTGAACGTTGACAACCGATTTAATTTTGAAGTGGTAGATGAATTTGTCTACCTTGGATCCGCTGTGAACAAGGACAACAACGTCAGCCTGGAGATAGATAGGAGAATTGTGCTTGCAAATAGATGTTATTTTGGGCTCAGCAATCAGTTTAGGAACAAAGCCCTCTCTCGACGGACAAAAGTCCAGCTATATCAAACTCTCATTTTACCTGTACTGACATATGGTTCCGAAACTTGGATCATATCGCAAGCGGATGAAAAACACCTGGGAGTTTTCGAGTGAAAAAATCTCCGTAAAATATATGGTCCTGTTAGGGAAAACGGCGAGTACCGACGTCGATGAAACGAAGAGCTATATAATCTCTAGTCTGACGTGGACATAGTTAAAAAAAAAATAAATGGTTTCCCATTACATCCCATGAAGGGACTGGGGAGAACTTCTCACAATCACTGAGCTGTTCGCTTTCCAGTTTTCACTCACTGATTGGGACCTACAGTTTTACACCGATTCCGAACGGTAATTTGAGAAGCTTTTTCATGGCTAGATACTCGATAGTGTCGCCGTCACTATGCGAGGTGACCGCCGCCGAAAGAAAATTTGAAGGTGGTCAGAGCCGGGTTCGAACCCAGGATCTCATGTACAAGAGCCGCGCACACTAACCATTGCACCACCGACGGCCACGTGGACATAGTTAGACGAATCAAAGTGGGCCAATTGCGTTGGCTAGGCAATGTTATCAGAATGGATGAAGATGAGCAGGAAAAGAGGACGACCAAGACTCCGCTGGAAAGACCGGGCAGAAGAATCCCTCCGTATCCTTGGTGTTACCAACTGGCGAGAAAAGGCGAAGGATAGAGCCAGTTGGAAGAATATGTTGAAATTTGTTTAATTTGTTTGTTTAATTAATATGTGTAAGACGTCTGACCTCATGAGGTTGTAAAGAATAAAGTAAGGTTTGATTTCGTATGGAAAAATATATGTCAACTGTTGTTTTTGTCCAAATCATATCAAATTCTGGGTCTATACGGCGTATAATGTGAACATGTATACTTACCATATTTTTATGTTTTTCGGTGGGTGATGTCTATATACTTTATTGTGTTTTCAGAAATTTGTTTCTCACTATATATTTAAAATAATAATTTTTCTGAAAAGTCCTCGTGTAACATTCACTTATAGTTTCTTTTTTACTGCCAAAGCCTCTTATGAAAAATCGAATACATAACTTTGTAACAAGTGTGTTTGTAACAGAAACCAAATTCTGATAACAGTGACTAATATTTTAACGCGTCTTCTAATACTGTACTTTTTATGAGTTGTATCTTCCACTTTAGATGAACGAGGTGTTCGAAATACTCGAATTCGTTAATACAACTAAAGTTCGGTAGTAACAACTTCAATTTAGAAGGACCTATTTTGAATTTACCAATAACATCGACAAATAACTCTGATGTATGACAATTATGAATTCAAATCAAAATATTGACTTCATCATGGAATTGTTTTCCAACTAATCTTTTCACTGTGTGTTAAGAGCTTTTGTAATTTAAAGTAAACAAATAATTGACCATAATCAAGTTTTAGTTGGTATCAATTGTATTTATTTTATGGAATTGGAGAGAGCGGCTCACAATATGTGCGTGCGGCTCACAATCTGTGCGTTCTAGTTTCACACTAACTGATAAGGACCTACTGTTTTACATCGGTTCGGAACGGTGACATTCGGAAGTAGACACGAATTAGAAATTTACACTTGTAGTGAATAACAATGAATCGTTATACGATTTAAGAACGCGCGATGATTGTGACAATTTTTGCGCTAAATTAGGCACTTGCGCAGGGTTTTTTTTCGGGGGTAGCCCAACATGAAATGTAGGCTGAAAAATAGCACTACATTGAAAAATCACCACTAATGGAGATAGTTTCGGAGAGCGGATGCTTCCATACGTGCCTGCACCCAATAATTCGTCGCGAATTTTGGAGATTTGAACGGTGAACGGCGACAGCTATATACCCTTACTGACACAAATTCTTACTGGAAGTTAACGAGTTGGAAGACATGTGCTTTCAACAGGACGGGGTCAATTGGCATACTGCATGGGACACAATGCGTTTTTTCCTGTGTAAGAAACAGCTCCAAATTCCTGTGTAAGAAACAGCTCCAAATGTGTTTATGGTTGTCGGAAAAAATTAATTCATACAACGCATCTTGCCGGACTTCTGAACTATAACAACTCCTTTTATTTAATACTGTAGCGGCTCTTATGTTTAACTCGACGATTCATTCTATAAAGTAGATCTCGACTTGCTAAAACAGTCCACAATTTATGAATTCTGTTGAGAAAATTTGGATATATGATGTAAATAGTTAACTACTAATTGATTCATCTTCTGTCACAAATTACTACACCCAGAGTGTGCAAAACCCCAGCTGGTAAATATTATTATTATATCTTTCTTGCCTTAATTTATTGAAAATTATTCATCATAATTATTCATTGAAAATCTATAAAAATGTCAAATCTCACACTGTTTGAGGAATGACTTCGTTTTTTCCCTCTTCTTGGCTATTAATATCGAAAAAATTGGATGGAAACGATAAGTGTCAAAGAAAACAGAGTGGGATGAAATCATCATTACTTCTAAAGCACCAAAGTAAGCTCGAATGTATCATCAAACAAGAAAAGTTAGGTAACAATAACGATGAGAATGGAAAGCCGTACAAAAACCGAACGAAAAGTTTTCACATAAATTCAAGTATAAATGTTATTTAAACTTAATTTATTGATAAAAATGAGTGTTCGGATGATGTATGAAACAAGCAACAAGTTTTTCCTCTCCCTCCCTTTTAACTGAAAACAGGAAAAGGGAATAGCAGCAGCAGCAGCAGCAGCAGTATAAGAAAGCTGCTCATGCTCGTAATGCTGTAAGAAAATATAAAAATAAACCGCCAAGTGTCTTGAAGGAGGGGATAATTTAATGTGCGTCGTCATATGGCCGGGAAAACGCAAACAACGAAAAACGCGAAAAACAAAACAACCATAATAAAATTGCCATATTGAAAATGTTACCAAAGTCAAGGGAGGAAGGAAGACAACTCTTGTATTGTGGATGTGGCAAGACAATGGGGTACAATACACTAAGCCCACCGCACAAAGAACACACAACGTTACGAGCGCGTATAACCCAGTTTGGTAACTACAATAATGCCCACAAGACGAGGGGTGACAAGGAAAAATTGAAATAATTTCTTTATTAGAATTAATGGTGGGCTAAAGAAAATATGAGTGCAACAGTTTTTCATTTTTCCCCATAGAGTGCTTTGGGTTGCTGGGCAGGAGGTTGGAAGTGGTGGAGAGTTGTTTGTGGTCGGAGTTCTGTGTGTTACTTATTCTTGGTGTTTGCGGTGGCGACAATCGTAAAATGTGGTTATGTTTTTGTTTTATGGGGATTTGACATTGAGACGACAATTTCATATAATGTAAAACACTGGGATAGCTAGCGCAAGTTTTGTTTTAGAAGCAAAATGTCCTTGATCCTGTTTTATTTTGTAAATTATAAATTGGGTATTTATGATTATGTCAAATGCATATACAAATATTATATAATCTAGTTGATTTATACAGCACACTGGATAGGAAATAAAAATAAAAGGCGTAAGCGTAAGGTACACTGAAAGAAAAATGCTTAGCCGCAGAGTTGGAACAGGTTCATTAGTGTATTGACACGAGGATCGATGTCGTATGAACCATAATAAATTAACTATTTTATGACATCAACGTAGTTATGCGGATGAAAATATCACTAGAATGTAGAAGTGTATAGATGAACCACCGAGAAAGTTTCTCATGAGGCGTGAAATGGGATGACCAATACTCCACCAGAAGGATCAGGTAGATTAATCTCTGCAAATCTTTAGTACTACCAACTGGAGAGAAAAGGTAAAAGACCTAGCCCGTTTGATAAATATGTTAGCCTTTCTAAGAAAGGCAGCTAACCAAAACAGAGTATAATGGCCTACTTAAAGTAAAAAAAATTAAAATAAGCCTGTTTACGTTCTTGGAATGAAAAGCTTCGTACACCCCTTTGTATTATTGATGCTGCATTGAAACATGTCACACAGAATTTATTCGATCAGTCATCGTTACGTTGGTGTAGCCTTAGATTAAACTACCAGAGATCCCCAACTTGGAATTGACTGAAGAGAATCAAATGTATATAAGTTGCAAGTTTTAATGTCTAGATAAGTATTCTGTCGCATGTAGTTTGATAAATGCAGTCTAAATTCTTACAGTGAATGTTCAAAATGTATAAATATATGAACATCGTGAATAAACAAAATTAACAATGGAGGATTTTGTTCGAAAACAAAACAGCTGGTAGAAGCATATGCATAAAAGCATAAGGAAGAACCATAGAGTGAAACGCCAGATGAAAGAGTTGGAGCATTTAGTATATGTTCATCTATGGCTGCAGCGACCCAATCGTCGTTGCTGTAAAGCCTTCATTAATGAAATAGTGTTGTGAACAAAATATTTAAACACCAAAGTGTTTGGAAACTAAACTATTGTTATTTTGGTTCCATCTAACCTGGCACACGTTTGGCGGGATTATCCCGCTTTTTGATAGCTCATCCAACCTTGAATCTCAATCTCGCTACCTAGATCAAAATTCCGCTTTGTGTCTTCTTTTGTCGTTACAAATATGGACAATATAACTTAAACGTTATATTTCTTATGGGCTGGCGTCTTTTTTCAAAGCCAAATCGTTGATGATTGAATCGATTTGGTTAAATATTTTTCCAGTCAATCATCTTAATCTCAAATGGTTTGTTTTTAATTTGCATTGGATTTTAATTTGCATTATTTAATATGAAAGCAAATGCAAAAGATTTACCATTGTGCGCAATGAGAATTACAGAAATTTTGAATATGCATTCGCGCAGCCAATGCAAATGCAGGTTGTGGAATCGGGTGCGAATTTAAATGCTGGCAACTCTCTTCTTGAAGTATTGTAATGTAGAGGTTTGTGACTTCGATAAGTATTGTCACGTAGTACTTTCAAATTCATAAACCTGTGTGTACTGTGTAAAATATTTGAAAACCAAAACTAACAATATGAAGGCGTTATTTGAAAATAAGTACGATTGCCAAAGGTATTTATTTATTTTTATTTGCATTTCTAGAAGTAATTCAAATTAAACAAGAAATTATCTTAATACTCAGATATTTTTTCAAATATTTCAAAATTTGGTTCCTTACTTTTTCTGTATCCTGTTCTTTTTATTGCGATGGGTCAGTGTAATAAACTTTTTAAAGTTACAGCTTTTCAAAATGACAATGAAACAACAATTTTTAATCAATATAAAATAATTCTAGAAAATAATTGATATTGTAATTAATTTAAATTGTCACTTTTAGCGCTGTTTTATTTCCCGGTAAAAAACAATTTTCTTTATTATAATTGTACTTTACAATAAGTCTTTGCTCAACAACACTACTGCCGACAATTCGGAACTTAACCGTTTTGATTTCTTAATAGAGGGCGGATCAATAAGTCCGTGACTTTTCGAACTTCCCTCGTAGTTGTATGAAATGCAGCACTGCTCCCATCAAGTACCACCTGTTGGGAGACTACTGTCAAATTTTGAGCAAGTTCCGTCATTTACTTTGTGTTTAACAGCTGTTCAAAATATACAACCTCGTGCATTTTTTAAAAATGGAAAAAAAGTGAATGTCGAGTTCGCATTAAATATTATTTTTTGCGAAAAAACCCGTCAATAAAACCAGGGAAAACCTTGATAAATACTATGGGGACTCTGCACCAGCGATTTCAATGGTAAAAATGTAGTTAACTGACTTTCGTTGTGGTCGCACAAGTACAAATGTCGCTGAACGTTCTGGACGTTCTATCTGCAATAATTTTCCTAGGTCCCTAAATATTTAGACACCGTCCATTCATCAATGCATACAAAGAAGATGCTCCCTGTATTATACCTCTTCCTCTTCGTTTCAGCTTCTGGAGTAGTCATTTGCCCTGAAAGTGTCCCATCAAAATTGAAATAAGCATTGACACCTTGAGCCAGATTAATGACATACGCTTTCTGGATCTCCTGCTATCCGTTATTAACCAGATTTGTCTTGAGTATACATAATCTGTGCTACTCGACCATCTCTCCAACATAATCACATAGGAGCGTTCTTGCAGGATATGCTTATACGTCGATAGGTGCATCCCAACAGGATCCAATTCCTTGTGGAAACTGTACGGTAGTCCCTAGTCTGGTGAAGCGGATGAGGTGGCACTGCTGTTCACGAGAATGTCTCTGTGCCCTGGCACCCACATAAGGTGAATATTGTACTGATGGGCCATCTCGTTAAGATTTAAGCGCCAGCCCTGGATAGATGTTGAATACATCAATACTGATTCCAGAGATTGGATGACCGTCTGACTCTCAAAGAAGACATTGACCCCAAAGACTGCTGGGACTATTATCCCTCAGTCAGTCGGTCACTTTTCTAATAGCCAAAAATTCAGACTGATGCATCATGCTACAATGATCAGGTAATCTACGAAAATTATACAAACATAGTTTCCTAGAGTAGACCTGACCATTAATTTTCTACCAGTCCGTTTACAAACTCACATATCTCACTTTACCAGAAGTTTCTGTGTTCCAGGAATCCCTGGAATCCGATTGAACAGTCGTTCCACTTTCGAGTAGGTGTCAAATGCAGGAATGTTGGGAGTACCATCCAGCACTGTTGCATGACTGACTACGGTTATGTCCCATTGTGAGAAGTACCTTAGCCAGATGGCAGACATGGAAGCAATTTGCCTACCTCTAATGTCTAGCGGCAAAAGTATAACATTATATTCAGTTCATCAGTCGGAGTGGTGCGCAGAGCACCCTTTTTGCACAACGTCGTGGGTGGGTTTCTCAAGCACCTGCCACCACACGATAACCCCATAGAACTTTATCAATCTTATCACCGCTGTATGGGTCCAATGAAGAATAATCGGAGAATGTCCCCATTTACAACCTATAGTCCTCTAGGTGTTAAGGTCCACTATGGTTGTGTCTGAAACTAAGATTCCTGTCCATAATAACACAAAGGGATTTGGTACACTCTGCAAGGTTAATTTTAATTAAAGGAGTAGCACGGTCTTTTCCGGGTTTACATCCGCCCATCTGCACAAAGTCCGTAAGCAATGTTGGATAATTTCCCCCCTTAGGTACTGTGATACTTGTCCTAATAGCTATTGCCACATAGTCCGCATAAGCAACAGTTTTCGCACCCGCATTTTCGAGAGTTACCAATATTCCTTTCAGCGTACGGATCCATAGAAGCGGAGATAAAACACGTTTTTTTTTTTTTTAACGAACGATCCCATCGCCGCCACTCACACCCGCCCCAACCGACCGAGGGGGCCTCATCCCTATGACGTAGGGATAACGTACACACCACAGACCGGTCCGTAGCGGGGAGTAACTGAGAGGAAAACGTGCAACGGCTACATAAAACTTCACAGCCGATTAAAGCAATACCAGTTAAAAGAGGAATAAAATCCGCAGATTACCACTATATACTTATTGAAAAATAATAATTCTTAAAACATAAAACCATAAATTATCAATACACCATTAATACTCGTACCTAAAATACTTCACACTAGCTATTTAGATGATTTATAATAAAAGACTTTATCGTGTCCGGTGATAAAGAAAAGTCAATAAACTAAGCCTTATTAACAGTAGCAATAATGTGACTATTGAAAGACAATTTTCTATCAAGTAAAAAAACTAAATCCAAGAAAGAATTGACCAATTCTAATGTAGAACCACCTATAGAATACCGAGAGGTAATCATACGTGATCTGTAAAACGCCATATGCTTACATTTACCCAAGTTTAACTCCATAAGGTTATGATTGCACCAACTCCCAAACCGATCCAGATCATTTTGAAGTAGAATATAGTCTGAAGTATTTTTATATGACATAAATATTTTCACATCGTCCGCGTACATAAGCACATTAGACCCAGCTATCGAATTAGGCAAATCGTTGATAAACAAGAGAAATAAAATAGGACCCAGGTGACTTCCCTGAGGAACGCCGGAACACACTTGGATAGGTCTAGATAACGAATCCCCAAAAATTACCATCTGTTCGCGACCAGTAAGGTAAGATGAAATCCATTCAATAATATTACTATTAAACCCGATAGCGCTTAATTTACTCAGTAGGAGGCGATGGTTAACCTTATCGAAAGCTTTACTAAAATCCGTGTAAATAACATCGGTTTGCATTCCTGAAATAAAACCATCAATTGCGTGAGAAGAAAATTGAAGTAAGTTTGTAACTGTAGACAGACCTTTGCGAAAACCATGTTGTCTACAGTCAATAATAGAGGAAACTTTGTAAGATATAATGTCAGTGACCAGTTTCTCAAGAAGTTTTGAAATCGCACTCAGTTTCGCAATACCTCTATAATTTGACACATTTGTAATGCTACCCGACTTATGAAGAGGGACAATATACGAACTTTTCCAGACCGCTGGAAAGTAGTTAAATTTCAAAGATGCATTGAATAGTATAGTCAATGGTGTAGCTAATGTCGTAGAACAGTATTTTAGCACAGAATTAGGGATCCCGTCAGGTCCATAAGTGTTCGTGGGCTTCAGTGATGAAAGGTTATCCTGGACCCACGTATCACTCATAGAAGTGATCCCGAACGGATCTAATGACCGAATATCATAAGGATAGTCACAGGTAGTCGATACTGAATTAACCGAGTAAACAGATGAGAAAAAGTCAGCAAAACAATTGGCAATAGATTCAGAGTCTATGTATTTGACATCATTCATCACAATTCGAGAAGGTCTTGATACGGACTTACGCTTGGTGTTAAAAAAGTTGAAAAAACTTTTAGGATTGTTCCTAAAATTCTTACCAACCTTGGACAAGTAAGATTGATAACACTTGCGAGATTCTGCCTCGTAACGACATCTGGCAATAGTGTACTTACTATAATCAAAAGATCTACCTGATACCCTAAACTTTTTATGTAATCTACTCTTGGCATTTTTTAACTGCTTTAAATATTTAGAAGACCAAGGAGGTGAGCAATTCTCATCTTCTGCAGATACCCTCGGCACAGATTTACGTATACATTGCCACATTACATCATACAAATTAATTAAGATCCCATCAAAGCTCTGGCGATCCTCGCAATCTAATATTGACCTCCAATCGACGGATTCAAAAAGACTATTCAGTAAGACAAAATTAGCACGTGAGAAACAAAAAGTTCTCCTGGTAGATTTTGAATAGATTGAATTTTCAGTCTGGAGATAGAAACGAATACAAATCAAACTTAGAGGATTAACGCGGGAAACTTCAAAATTATCAAAATTATTAACTATTACAAGATCAAGTGTCCTATTCATAGCATTAACAATATCGTTAATCTGAACAAGATTCAGAGAAGAAATGAGTCTAACAAAATCAGAAGTCCAGTCGCAAGGAGTTAACGGAGTGAGATGTTTAGTATTAGGTAAGGGTAACCATGATACCAAAGGTAAATTGAAATCACCCAATATCAGTAAGCTGTCACTGTTACCAAGCTTCCCACACACTTCAGAGATGGCATCCAAGTGCATCTCATAAATTCCAAACTCTGACGAAGGTGGAATATACGAACAAGTTATATAAAGTTTGGCAGCGCCCAACCTTACAGAGAGTGCTAAGAACTCTATATCACTAATGTTCGTTATCACAACGTCATAAGACAATGATCTGAGCACAGCGATTAATACACCACGTCCAGATTTAACCGCGCGATCTCTTCGGACTATTGAAAATCTGTCACATAAAACTTCTGAATCGAGTACATTGGGTTTAAGCCATGTTTCGGAAAAAACTATTATATCATAATCGAAACCAAAACTGTCCACATAGAGTCTAGAAAGTTTAGTATTTAAGCCACGAACATTTTGATAGAAAATGTTGGCAAATCCATTTAGTTTTTTGAAGCCGTTTTATTCGTTTTTGGGAGAGAAACAGGGTTCGAACGCCTACCATTATCGCGTTGTATAAATTCTTTCACCAAGGCCCCTGAAGGCCAGAAATTAGAGTTAACCAATTGTCCAAACAAGCCATCGGGAACAAAAAGCTTCAAAGAGGCGAGTTTTTCGGAATGCGCGGAGTTAAGCTTATAACTCGCTTAGAATCCGTATTATTCAATTTAGATGATAAATAAAAATTAATATCATCCACAGTGGTTTCCGGTGAGAATCTTGAAATAAAAATTACCCGCCTAGCCGGAACTACAGTCAGCTCTCTAGGCCGTAACCTGGAAGAACAAGGGACAGAGTCAACGACTGAACCATTTGACACGGTGCCCAATCTATCAGCACCAAATGGTGCGGAAGAAGCGGTGACTTTAGCAAACGTCAAGCCAGAGTCAACAATCGAACTATTCGACAAGATGTCCCTCGAATTATTGTCCCCGGTTTGCACCCGCTCGGAGTGTAATTCACCAGCACCAGATGGAGCGGAAGGTTCCGAAATATCAGCACCAGTAGCCACAGAAGAGGCTACGACCGACCGGATAACAGAGTTGTCAGTAGCGGCCATAGGCGAATTATTGTCCCCGGTTTGTGGTTGTTTCGTTGCTGTTGCTACTGTTACCAAGCTTCCCACACACTTCAGAGATGGCATCCAAGTGCATCTCATAAATTCCAAACTCTGACGAAGGTGGAATATACGAACAAGTTATATAAAGTTTGGCAGCGCCCAACCTTACAGAGAGTGCTAAGAACTCTATATCACTAATGTTCGTTATCACAACGTCATAAGACAATGATCTGAGCACAGCGATTAATACACCACGTCCAGATTTAACCGCGCGATCTCTTCGGACTATTGAAAATCTGTCACATAAAACTTCTGAATCGAGTACATTGGGTTTAAGCCATGTTTCGGAAAAAACTATTATATCATAATCGAAACCAAAACTGTCCACATAGAGTCTAGAAAGTTTAGTATTTAAGCCACGAACATTTTGATAGAAAATGTTGGCAAATCCATTTAGTTTTTTGAAGCCGTTTTATTCGTTTTTGGGAGAGAAACAGGGTTCGAACGCCTACCATTATCGCGTTGTATAAATTCTTTCACCAAGGCCCCTGAAGGCCAGAAATTAGAGTTAACCAATTGTCCAAACAAGCCATCGGGAACAAAAAGCTTCAAAGAGGCGAGTTTTTCGGAATGCGCGGAGTTAAGCTTATAACTCGCTTAGAATCCGTATTATTCAATTTAGATGATAAATAAAAATTAATATCATCCACAGTGGTTTCCGGTGAGAATCTTGAAATAAAAATTACCCGCCTAGCCGGAACTACAGTCAGCTCTCTAGGCCGTAACCTGGAAGAACAAGGGACAGAGTCAACGACTGAACCATTTGACACGGTGCCCAATCTATCAGCACCAAATGGTGCGGAAGAAGCGGTGACTTTAGCAAACGTCAAGCCAGAGTCAACAATCGAACTATTCGACAAGATGTCCCTCGAATTATTGTCCCCGGTTTGCACCCGCTCGGAGTGTAATTCACCAGCACCAGATGGAGCGGAAGGTTCCGAAATATCAGCACCAGTAGCCACAGAAGAGGCTACGACCGACCGGATAACAGAGTTGTCAGTAGCGGCCATAGGCGAATTATTGTCCCCGGTTTGTGGTTGTTTCGTTGCTGTTGCTATGACCAAACAAAGCGAGTCATTTGATGTTCAGCATTGCCAGGTGTATACAAAAACAAGTAGAAACGGTTTTAAGTTCGGTCGGGCCGAAGCTTATTTACCCTCCACCATGACAATTTACACTCCACTCTCCACTCTTTGCATTCCCTTAACAGTTTTTATTTTAGGTACCCCCCCCCCCCTACACCCACCCCCACACAAACACTCCACGCAACAGCAAGCACAAATAAATTACCAACATATCAGTAGTAGTAGTAGTAGTTGTTGTTGTTGTTGGTGTTGTTGTTTTTTTATTATAGTGAAAGGTAAGTCCAATAGAATTTGGTTGCGGAGCACTCTCAGAGCAAAGAGTGTAATGGCGGATTATACGTATATAAGAACCAGATAGCAAGAGAGTAACGACAATTTTGTGAACTTGTGTAGCGTATGTACGAATATAACAATGTATGTATACAAGTATACAAGTGTCTGTTGCTTTGCATTCTTTGACTTTTGAGGGAATAAAACAAAAAGTATTGAGCAAGAATATAATGACACATGTGCTTGCACTGGGTCTTTAAATAATTTTAAGTATTAATATTATTTAACTGTAACGTCATCATATGATTGAACGCTGTTTTTTATTTTCCAATGTAACATTTACGAATGTGTTCATAGAAATAGAACAGGTACCGTGTAGCAAAAAGGTGTCAACACATCGCCCGTGAGTTCGAACACTCATTGGATTTTTTATAAACAGTGTTCGTATTTCGTGCCTATTTTTGATCGAAAATATGAAAAAATTTATCGAAAACGGAGCGTCCAATCGCAAACAATAATAAATTTTTGACCACCAGAGGAGGCTGTAATCAATGGATGTCTTTACCACGGCTTTACTTTTTTTGACGTGTTAACATCTATAGGCGGGGCTACGGCCTAAAGTCACAAAGTGTATACATCCAAACACAATTTGTCCGACTGCGCTCACACAGATTGTCCGACAGCGATCACACATTTTTTGCCGTTAAACTCCTCCGAAACGGCTGGACCGATTTGTATGAAATTTTGTGTGCATATCGGGTAGGTCTCAGAATCGGCCAAAATATATTTTTCATACCGTTAAATGATTTATTTTATTATTTCTGCTCCTGTTAATGGTATTTGAACAAAATTGGGCATGTTGGTTAGGTTTACATATTCTAAGATCTGCTGCAAATATGGGCGGGATTGGACAAAGGGGCGTGGTCATATATAAAGAATTTTTAGTCAAAAACTATGTTTTTTACGGGTTGATTTTTTATTATTGGCGAAGGTAAGTCAAATAAGATGTGGGTGCTGAGCACTCTCAGAGAGCAACGAAAATGTTGTGAACTTGTGTAGCGTATGTACGAATATAACAATGTATGTATGTATATACAAGTGTCTGTTTCTTTGCATTCTTTGATTTTTGTGGGAATAAAACAAAAGATATTAAGCAAGAAAATACTGACACATGTACTTAGCTAACTAATCCTTAACTAATTTTAATTATTAACAATATTTAAATGTAACGCCATCATATGATTGAACACTGTTTTTTATTTTCCAATGTAAAATTTACGAATGTGTTCACAGAAATCGAATAGGTACCGTGTAGCAAAAAGGTGTTAACACATCGCCCGTAAGTTCGAACACTCATTGGATTTTTTTTAAACAAATCGTTAAAACAAAATTTTTTCAAACAGCCGTTATGTATATATTTCAAAAACAGAGCTTTCAATGGAAATGTATCTAATTTTTTCGGCTTTATAAGGGTTTTGCATAAATTGGTCCAATTCGTATGGGTTTTCTTTCTTCTAAAAATCGCGAAAATAAAAAAATAGCTATAACTCGGAAACGGAGCGTCCCACCGCAAAACCAATAAATTTTTTACCTCCATAGACGGCTTTAACCAATGTATGCCTCTCATACGGTATAACTCTGTTAAACTAACATTTTTCAAATTAAAAATCTCTTAAACTCAAATATGTATGTATGTCAGAGTTATAGCCATTTTTTATTTCAGCGTTTTTCATATTTTGATGATTTTTTGAACAAAATATCTTCCAAACGATGGAAAACTTTATGAAAAATTCTTAGAAACTCGTAAAAAAGAGTTTTATTATCGATTGGACGCTCCGTTTCCGAGATATAGGCATTGGGGCATTTTAGCGGTTTTTTATTCCAGAAATTTTAGTTTTAGCGATTTTTTAAAAATAAAAATGTTGCCATATTGAAGACATTATAATTATTTTCGCGATTGGCCGCACCGTTTCTGAGATATAGCCATTTTTTAATTTTGGCGATTTTTTGAAAAAAAAGTATTTCATTCAAATTGGAACACTTTGTGAGAAACCCTTAGGAACCCGTAAAAAATTGTTATTTTTCGATTGGACGCTTCGTTTTCCAGATACAGAAAATTTTTCTAAATTTTTCACATTTTCGACCAAAAATGGGGGTGGGCTACCCTGGGTATCATATGTAGGTTTAAGTTAATTTGTGTCATCCAGAATAATAGTTCCTCTAGCCAAGTGACCACAATTGTTTGCATGTGTTTGTGAAGGCGTCAATAGTGGCGTCATATTCAACGATTATGTTTAAAAGTCTCACTCCACCTCAATTTATGTATTCTTCGCTGGCTGATATTTATAAGTACATACACTTTATTGAGTTTTCACAACTTTCTTCATCATTTTCTGTTTAAAATATTAGTTTTTCTGTAAAGTCCCAATATACGTAGTTTCTCTTTAACAACAAAGCCTCTTGTGAAAAATCGAATACAGAACTTTGTAACAAGAGTTTTTGTAACAGAAACTAAATTATGATTACAGTAACTAATATTTGAACACGAATTCTAACATTGTACTTTTTATTAGTTGTATCTTCTTTCATTTCAGATGAATGAGGTTTTTGAAATACTCAAATTGGTTAATACAACTAAAATTCGGTAGTAGCAACCTGTATTTAGTAAGACCGATTTTTAATCTATCAATAACATCGACAAATAATTCTGATGTTTGACAATTACGAATCCTGATCAAAATATAGACTTTATCATGGAATTTCCAATGCCTGAGTTGATTGATTTCCAACTAAACTTTTCCCTGTGTGTAGATATTGCATATATGTACGTACTATAGTGTTTTGTCATATGTTTTAAGACCTTAATACGGCGAATTTGATTTCATGGGAGTGAAACGCCCCCTTATAGAACGATTCAAGCGGAATTCCTATGGCAAAAGTTGATTGTGAAACTGTAGCCGCCAATTTCGGCAATATATTGCTGTGGCTATACAGAGGATAAGACTGGTGCATTGTTGTGAAGATGGCTTAGTGGTAGTGGCAGACATCTATCAGACTAGTGTTTCTTGCACTGTATTACTACCAATTGCTAAAATTTGTCTGTTTATTTGCGAGAATCCTAATCATTATACCCAATGCACGATAGCAAAGTAGCGTTGTAAAATATAGGCAACGACGACCTATTTGATCCTTATTTGCAGGTGTAGTCATGGTGTAACAGTGACGAAACTTTGTCAGTTAATGAAACCATTTTCTTTGTGGCAATGAGTTTTTATGTTAGCTGACCTGTAATGCTAATAATAGTTGAGGCGACGAACAAAACCCAGTCGTGTGACCAAGTCGCCGTTTTTAATGTTTGAGGTGTTATAGATAGCGTTCGTGTCGGTGATGAAATTGTAAAAAATTGTAAAAAAAATTCAAGTATAAAATAAATAAATGCATGGTAATTCTTAAATGAATTAAGACTCCAGATTGAAAATTGGTATCCAGAATTATATTGATTTACCTATTTCAAGCAACATCCTCTCCATCGCTGGAAAGTATTGCTTTAATAATACCGGATAGAGCCAATGGCTCAAATCGACCAGCAAGAAAACAGCAACGTTTTGTGGGTTAAAATGTTTGTGTAAATACATCACAAATATACGCTAACAAAAAAAGATAACAAAAAAGTCCAAAATACGTTTAAAGTTCACAGTTTTTGATCAAAAATACACGAACAATTTAAGTTAACAATTTTTGTAATTCCACCTGGTGGAATAACTCTATCGCATCGACCGCACTACAAATAATGTGAAATGAAATGTCAGATGAGAAGAATGGCAGCTTTATATGATATGACATTACTCTTAGGGTTTTTCAACAGAGACGCTACAAAAGTAAATCGATAGGGACAGCAAGCGACGCCATATTTTTTGCCGCTCTTTTGACATTTCATCATGGAAAGATATACGAGCCAACAACGAGTCGAAATTATTAAAATTTACTACCGAAATTTGGAGTCAGTGGCCTCAACTTTAAGAGCGCTACGTTCGGATTTTCATCGGAAAATCATCTTCAGCGATGAGGCTCATTTCTGGCTGAATGGCTTCGTCAATAAGCAAAATATGCGTTATTGGTCAGACAGCAATCCACACGTAATCCATGAGTCATCATTGCATCCCGAAAAAATTACGGTTTGGTGCGGTTTATAGGCCGGCGGCGTCATTGGGCCGTTCTTCTTCCGTGATGATCAAGACCGGCACATTACTGTGAATGCGAATCGCTACCGTTCAATGATAACCGAATATTTTTGGCCCCAATTGGATAATATGAACTTGGAGGACATGTGGTTCTAACAGGATGGCGCCACAAGCCACACAGCGAATGCCAAAATTAATTTATTGGAAACCAAGTTTTGTGAACGTGTTATCTCATGAAATGGCCCAGTCGATTGGCCGCCTCGGTCGTGCGATTTGACGCCGTTAGATTATTTCCTGTGGGTCTACGTCTAAGTCTATGGTCTATGCCAACAAGCCAGCGACGATTGATGAACTTCGTACGAATATCGAACGTGAAATTGCAGCAGTATCGGCCGATTTATGCTTGAAAACCGTCGAAAATTGGTGGTGGCCATGCAAAAGAAATCGAGTTCCATACATAATGGCATCGAACGTACTTTCACAGGCATAACGAATTTCATTGGTATCTAAAATCGGTTTTGTTTTATTTAAAAAAAAAATTTTGTAGCGCTCTTATTGAAAAACCGGTTATAATTTAATTCTGTTTGTCGGTTCTTGTTCCACTCGGACTTTATCGTATGTTCGCCTGCTGATATTTATCGTGTGACTGATGCTCATTGTTCTTGTTTCATCCGTGATCTTATGTTGTCAACTTCTATAAGAATTTTCGCTCCTACTCCCTTTTAGTCGTAGTTTCCATTTGCGTGCTACTGCAGACTTTGCTACAAGTTTCCTATAATTCCCAAGAAACAGAGTGTGTGGTTTCAGGTTTGTTAGTAACTCTCTGTTGTTTCGTTTGCTTGTGTTTCCACCATGTTGCTTGTGTTTCCACCTCTTCAGTTGTAACTAGACGATGAAAAATCTGTATTTTTTAATGTTTGGATTCAAATATAACGTGTTTTTAACTTGTCGCAAATATGCTTTACTTGTGCCCGAAAACATGGTGTTTGCTATCCAAAATAACATGTTTCAGACACAATGATTAGTATAATATATGTTTTTGAGACCCAAATGTGACTTTCTTTGTTGAAAACAGCTAAAAACCAAGTCAAGAAACAAAAGGGCAGCAGATTTCCAATTCATGAGACAATGCTTGCAAACAGGTTCATGTTTCCTGCAATATGTTGCTGGGGCCGTTAGTTTTCAGTGTGTAGAAAACAGAGTAAATAGACGAGAGAGCGATAAGCACACAGAAGCAAACCATGCAACAAAATACGTTTACATAGTGTTTGATTGATAGTGATGACAGCTAAATTATGTTTTACGTTGGTTGCATAGAACGAAAATGCGCATTCCCTTTTATTTTTGTCCGATTTATGTCCAACCAAGGATTAAAATTCAACAGCAACTGGAACTCAATGAAATGGTCTACTACCTCGTCGTCGTCGAGAGAACGTAAAGAGAGGGATAGAATATCTTGTGTATTCTCTATGGTCGTACATTAAGTTCGTCATTGTTCCTGTTTTACTTCACTGTAGTTGGGTCTAGACTGATTGGAAACGCAAAAAATCTTAATTTAATCTTAATAACTACTTTTGCGCAATAAAAGCAACATAGACCGCAAATGTTGAAACATTTCCCGCAGATAAACAAAGTTTATCACCAAAGGCATTTCAATTCTGGTAAAATATATTATTTTGACGCCTAGTACAGGACTTTTGGTGTTTGACTTAGGGGTATTGCTTGTCTACTGGAAAAGTCTGCGGTACCTCACAAGAAATACTTTTAATTATTAAAGCGTTGATTAAGTTTGGCCAAAAATATTAATCAATAAAAGTAGGTCTAGATTGCATATTGCTAAAATGTATGAGTCTGGCCACTATACACAAAGTTGGCGAAATTTTCATAAGAAATTGTGTCATTTATCTCCATACGGAAACTCACTGATTCTGTTAACGATATTTCTATGAGCAAATTTCGGTTCAGGAAATTTTCGTTATTTTTTATACACGTAGTTGTTACGGCAACGTAAATTTCATAAAACTGAATACTGAACTGAACTCAACTTTTATTTTTGACGTAGACAATTCAAATGTATCTTGCATTAACTTTTTTGTGCTTCAAGTGTACGGGGAAAACCTCGACACGATGGTAAATACCATCCAATGAACTTGATAGTTCTGCAAAATATATAATATGTGTTTGGAAATTAGATTTAAAAGTTCTTGTACCTCTAGGGCATAATTGTAAGCAGAAAAAAACTTTTCTGTGCTACTAAAATAATTTTTATAAAACTGTAAGGACAAATTTGAAGGACGAAAAAATATTTTGGAGTTATGTTGCGAAGGAAACTCGAAAATGAAAGCGAACCACGACCTAACCCGCTTTACCTTTTGTTCAACATTGTTTTACATAAAATATGCAATCTTCAATGATGGAAGTCGGCTTGTGGCAACATAGTGTTTGTCGTCGTTGCGCCGTAGAATATTATTCCCCAATACTGCATTGACGGAAGGGTGTAAACTTTGTCGCCGATGGGTGTAAACGAGTATACATAATGTAGTAATACAAAGTTATGATTTTTGACAAACTTCAAACTCGATTTATTTCAATATTCGCATGTATGCATATTCGAGAAGATTTATATTGAATGCCCTCGTTCATACACGCGTAAATTCTCTCTCTCACACACACACACACCATAATTTTCCGATCCCTATGAACTTTATGAGGGGAGTGTGCAGATTTTTATTTAAAAATATTAAATTTGCCTTTTTATGTTGGCATCTATCCAGACGCGGTTACAAACAGTCAGCGTTCGTATTCGTTATGGAGAAATAACCTTTTTTTCTTCCTTACGCGTATGGGTTTGTTTGCGATTTTCCAAATATTTTTCCTTTGCTTATCTCCAGCGAACAATAATGCCTGCTATAATGTCACACACACACAACTCCAAATGAACACACACGCACACTCATGATAAAACCATTCACTGATACACAACCAAATTTGTAGCCATGTAAAATTTTGGCTGAGTTACAGTTGGCCTTGTAGTAAAATTGGTTGGTTACTTGGCGGCATGTTGCAGATGTGTTTAGTCCCTAATACTATGGTTGCTTTGTTGGCCACTGGTGTTGGGAGGCCATCAAGCAAACACTTATACAATTATATGTTCGCACTTTATGGACATTTAAATGTGTAGTTGTTAGCACAGTGGTTTGATAGTATGTACTTACATAGATATTGTTCAATTATATCGTAGTTATAAATTTAATGAAACACAATTTGAAAAACTAAGGGACGCCAACAGTGTTATATTTTACTCGAGTTGCTATATGGCCCCTGGCTCGCCTACACGCTGAAAAAAACGGCATCTGCAACATATTCTCTCAAAACATATTCTGCAGGAACCATGTATGTGTTTGGAACACACTTCAAACATTTATATGTTTGCAGGTCACAAACTCAGGTGTATTTAAATGAACACATTAGCATGTTTACTGACAAATATGTATGCCTTTACGTGGAAACATATGCGTGCTTAATTCCAACCATTCATATACTTACTTCGAAGCATTCGTTTGTTTCCGCCAAACCTCCATAATAATATTTGGTACTGAATTATTCTTTCTTTCTTAATTTTATCAATATTGTATTGTATTGTATTGGAAGAAACAAATTAACAAAATAAATACCTCATTAAAATAAGCAAAAATGACAGTTACAGGGGAATAGACTAGACTTCAGTATTATAATATTTATGAATTTGGGACCTAAATTCTTTAGCGTTGCTGATAATTTGAATGTAATGTGGAAGTGAGTTCCACATTTGAGAGATATCCACATTTATAAATAATTAATACAAAAAATTAAAATATTTCCATTTTACATGCATTATTGTTTTTATGAAATGAGAATCTGATGCTCTTTTGCTTCTCCTTTCTTTGTTGTCTATCAGGTTTTTGTTTTCAGAAGGTTTCAGCTATGCGTTTTTTACCACTATGCGGTGGTACACAAACAAGATATTTATATACAAATCAAGTTCATGCAAGCCAAGCGTTGATTTTTTGTTATTCCACAAATGGCCGGCCGTTCCGATTTTCTCAGTAAAGAGTCTGACAGACAAAGGGCTTCGCGTTGTTGCCCTTTCCAGTTTCTTTCCTCAAAATCGTTTCTCATTTGGTAGCACACATACATGTATACGAAAAATATCCATAAAATCCAAAGTAACATCACAAACCATTTAACCGCTCCAGCCTTCGTTTATTCTTTTTTCACTGATCAAGCGCTTTTGATATCCTCTGTCCGATGAACTATTGACGACTGAATACCTGAAACTAAAACGCAATATATCAGCCAAAATAAGAAACATTGATTTCGTCTGCAATTTACACGGATATTGAGGAATATTTATGAATCACTCAGTGAGAGAATATTGCAAAAATACAGATACACACTAACAAGATATACACACTCGTTGTCCCTCTTTTATCCTCTTGCTCTCTCGAGAGCATAAATAGTGCAACATACACGGCTGCTTTTGTATCACAAACACAGATATATTTGGGTCGCAAACACATATCTTATAACATATTAATCATTGTGTCTCAAACGTGTAATATTGAATAGCAAACACAATGCGTTTGGGCACAAGTATAGTATATTTGCGACAAACTCCAAACATAAGTTATATTTGCATCCAAGCAACAAAAAACCACAGATTTTTCAGCGTGTAGCTAAAATATAAAGAATAACTGCGAGTCTTTGTGTAAGAAACACTCCGAAAAATATATCGTAGTTGAGCTGAAAAAAACTATATCAACAAGAATTTCCAACTTGTGAACTTTGGATTTTTTTGTCAAGTTTTAATTGGAAAAAACTAACTGAAATTTTAAAAGATATATACATTAAAAGTAAAACCAGTTTATAAATTTCAGTCGGCTGAACCGACTTAAACATATCCTCACCCTAAGTCATCCATTGTGTCCGGGATCTGTGAAAAAGGCCTATATACACCCTTTCGTGGAACCAATGGGCGTTGCAAATGTGGTCATATTCAATGCCTAAAATGTAAGACGTATCACTGGTTTACAGCCAAAAAATACCAGGAACGCCACATGCCTAGATAAGTTAATTGGGACCGCCTGAACACAAAAAAACGCTGTAATTTTTTTTTCTAAGTATCGTTTTTTAGATAACGGTACTTTTGTGTTTTCCGGTGTATGGTCCCACTCGAAACCTTGTGGAGCCCAACCGAGAAGTCCGATCGAGATAAATGGCATCTCGTTTGGAAAGGTAATATGATGTAAATTTCTATCTGATAAGAAATGGCTGAGTTGGCACCTCAAAGTTAAAAATTTCCTTTTTTTTCCGTTTTTTTTTCAAAATTTTTCATTTTTATTTCGACGTTATAGTGAAGATCTGAAATGTTTTATTTTTTTAACATATATTTTAAGTTTTTATTAAGGGTTTTGTGGAACGACCATATTTTCATTTTCATTGCTCACACACTATATTCGGCGTTAATTCAAAAAATTTCAATTAAAATGACGAGCGACTTGAACGAAAAAAAGGCAAATTTTGAAGTTTGAGGTGCCATAACTCAGCCATTTATTATCAGATAGAAATTTACAGCATATCGACGGAAAGGGGATTCAATTACCTTTCCAACGATATGCCATTTATCTCGATCATTTTAGGATACAATTTTGAAGTATGTTAAAGTTATGACAATTGAAAAAAGGATGATCCAAATTTAAAAGGTTATGTCCACAGAAACTACCATTTTTTGGTTGACTTTTAGTGAGAATATTTTCGTGAGATAACATGGTGTGACCAATTCTAAGTCGGGTTAATACAATTTGAACTTTTCTGTGAACAAGTTTATGGTCTGCAAATTTAAATAAATCAATTGTGTTGTATTTTTGAGGGTTTATTTTTCGATACCATTCATTAGTTTGATTCCAATATTCCTGCTTTGTAGATTTTTTTGAGAAAATTTACTTTTTTTTGCAGGTCTTGCACATTCGCTTTGCTAAATTTACTTCTTATTGGGTTCAAAACAACAATATATACTAAATATTGGTTACAGGCTCCACCTAGAAAACTTCCCATTAAACAGTAAATTTCCCAACATATGTGAAATATCGAGTAAATTTCTTTCTCTATTATCCAACATGTTAGTTTAGACACAAACCGAAGTAAAAGTGTACAATATAGTTGATATTAGTGGGTTGTAGCAAATGTGTTTAATTTATTGATGTGTTAACATCGGTAGGGAAATCTATCAAAGTGAACACATGCAAACAGCTCACAGCATTAGCATCACATACGTGGTAGTTGTACAACAATAGTCTCTGCCTGAAAATAAGTATGATAGCATTGGTAAAGCGGCAGAGAACAAACAAGCAGGTCGTCGTCGCCAAAGAGTATTGAATAGTATAGAGAACTCATAGAACGAATTGTATGCTCAAAAACACGGATGGCATCTGGCGAATGATTCAAAATGTATTACTCTCTTTTTGTCCTAACTTGGTCCATTCATAATTTTGGTTGAAACATTGATACCTTTTGAAAGGCGGAATTAAGACGGGCCCCAGGAAATAACACCCCAATTGCAAAATGAAAATGGGCCCCAAACCAATATACAGGTTACAACAACACAAAATTTTGGGGTGTAATTTCGTACATTTGGAGTCCATTTTCGCTTACAATTGTTGTGTTTTTTTATTATTAATGTGGGCTCCAATGGCAGTGGACCCCAATTATTTTTAAGGGGACATTTTGATTTTTCTTGGGCTTCATCTTCATGTTATTGTTCGTGTTATTTCATAACTAAATTGGGGTGTAATTTCTCGGGGTGCAATTTCGTATGGCTACTATAAATTAGGCCCCAAATATTACTAAAAAGTAAATAAAAGTAAATTTTAATCAACTATATTTTACTGTTTAAAAAAAAAATTTTTCCAAAAAAAAAAAAAAATCGCCCGATCTTTTGGGAAAAATTTTTTCATTTCAAAAGGAGCTTCAACGCACGATCAGAAATATACTATATTTTACTGTTTATATATTTGAAATAACTATTCTATTCTATCTTATTTTGTTTAATGTTTCATGGAATATGTTTATGGTTGTATTATATATTCATTCTAAAATTAATCAAATCGACAGATAAAACAAAACCAATTTTTGTCTATTGTTGCAATTTCTCTTCTTTAAAATTACGTTACAAGAAAATACACCCCAAAGATTCAATGAAATCTGGCCCCAAATTTGATCAGTATACAACAGATAATTATTTTAGGGTCCTCTTGCGCGTATTGGGGCCTTATTTTTAAACGGTTTAAAACAAAAAAATTAAAGCCGCCTCCACTAAAATATTTGGGGTCGTGTTTCACAATTTTGCTTCGTTGCTTGGGAGGCTATTTCATTTTGAAATTTGGGACTCATCTTCATAATAAAAACAAACTCAAAATTTGGGGCCCATTTTCATTTTACAATTGGGGTGTTATTTCCTGGGGCCCGTCTTCCGGCCGCCCTTTTGAAACATATATTTTTTTGTATTGTTTTATCCAATAGCATTTTCGAAATGGTGCATTTATATTGAAATATTCTATAAAGAGAATAAGACTCGTTTATGCTCTTTTACTCAGACTCTCTATATGAGAGCGGAAAAATAGTTCAATAAGTTCTCTATACTATTCAATACGTTTTGTCGTCGCTCTGTTTATGACAAAACAAAAACAATTATTTCAGTGAGGTAAATATTTTATTTTATTTTATAATTAAAAACCATGGCAATTGAAATTGTTATTTTTTTAAATTGGGTACCACTGCAGAAATTGGGAAATATCAACTGCAAGCCTTTTACTCACTTTTGGTGGAGTATTTTTTTTGTCAATACCTAATTCTATGCAACATGCTACGCTACGAATTTTCTTAATTTTAAAGAAAATATATAAGTACGTGACAAAAAAGAAACTAGCAGAATGGCTGCCATTTGAAACACAGTGCTGACTTTATACTACATTTCTTTGTTGATTCGTTCGTTCATTTACTCAGTAACCCCCCGAAATGATTTATGAATTTTAAAGACGCGATAATAATACGTTTGCCACAATTTTATATATACAGTGTTACTGGTTGTTTGTTACTTCATATATTTGCTTGTAGGGTTGTCTGTATATACTCGTACATTCATCCATTACCATGTAGTAGTACATAGTAGTAGTATCTTTGTTGGCAATTAAATACCTTCGTTGTGTGATTTTTTATTTTTTTGTTGTATTCTGACTTAAACCGGCCAACCGTCCTTCCGGATTCCTGGCATTAGATAATAATATGACTTCTCATAATACCACCATTTTTTGTTGTTGTACCCCAACAGCAGCAACAACAACAACACTGTAGGTACAACTAATATAAAATTTAGGGAAGCATAAATTATTGCCTTTTTCTGTAAACACCACAACGAAATTGTTTACTTTTCCTTTGTTTTAGAGTGCGGGAGGATGAAAAATCAAAGTAATGCGTGTTTAATAACATGCAAAATATTCTGGAGCAAAACCAAACAATGGAAAAAACGTTACCTGGTTGCTTATTAGGTTGGTGTTATAATAGTGTGGTATTAGTGATACACCCACCCTCACTCCTAACTAAAATGCTTAATTAAATGTTGTCCTATTTAATGTTGTTCATTAAATATTAGTCATTAAAATTTACATTATATTCCTCTTCTTTTGAGGGGGAGTTTAGGGTGTAACCGAGGTTTTGAATATGCAAATTATGAATTAATATGAAATCGGTAGGTGTAACACATTTACATGAATTTTCAGTCGGTCGGTTAAAGGCTTTTTGGTTAGTTTGGAATTGGTATCAACAGGAGAATTACATTGGTAGGAATGGTTGGGATTTGTTGTAGTGAGTTGGTATTCGTGTAATGGAGAATATGTAGGTAATTGATAGTGTGATATTTTGTTATAATAAATAATAATCGAAAATTTATGTAATTTTGTTCCAATTACTCAAACCAAAAAGTGGGTATCATAAAGTTGTCTAGCTAAAAGGAAATGAGTGTTAAGTCGCAATTACTGAAACAAAGAAGTGGTCAATGTTAGACTGTTCTAATAATTGGATTCAACTAAACAGAGTTATAGACGAAGATCTTTAGAATATTGTTGTCAATGTGGTGGTGAGATGCTCGTCATATGGAGGGATATTAAATATTTATTAAAAAAAATCCAATGAGTCTTCGAACTCATGGGCGATATGTTAACACCTTTTTTGTTACACGGTACCTGTTTGATTTCTATAAACACATTAGTAAATGTTACATTGGAAAATAAAAAAACACGGTTCAAACATATTATGACGTTGCATTTAAATAATGTTAATACTTAAAGTTATTTAAAGGCCAGTGCAAGCACATGTGTCATCATTTTCTTGCTTAATACCTTTTGTTTTATTCCCACAAAAAACAAAGAGAATGCAAAGCAACAGACACATGCATATACATACATTGTTATGTCCGTACATACGCTACACAAGATCACACAATTTCCGATGCTCTCTTGCTATCTCATTTTAATATACGTAGAACTACGTCAGTATTCTCTTTGCTCTGAGAGTGCTCCGCACCCACACAAGCCAACTATTCGCTGCCGCTACATCAGTGTGTTTTTTATCGCAGTTTGACAATCTGTGTTTCGTAATCCTTAACCCTTATCATTTAGGGGTGTGAAAAATATATGTTGGCCGATTCTGAGACATACCCGATATGCACACAAAATTTCATAGAAATCGGTCCAGCCATTTCGGAAGAGTTTAACGCCATACAATCTGTGATGGCAGTCGGACAAAGTATGTTTGGATGTGTTCACTTTGTGAGTTAAGTCCCTACCCGCGCCTGTAGATTAGGGTGGACCTTGTGTCGATATTTTGGTAGATGAGGGCTCTATTCCGTGCCTTTTTGAAAAAAATGACAATGCCGAAAAAAAAAATTAAAAAAAAAACATTAGGGGTTGCGCACGAGCCGAGAAAAAGGTCCACTTTGCCAAAATTAGGGGGGAAATTGCCATCGGTCATCAGGGGTCACCCGTAGGGGGGAAGAATGTATGGCCGACCCCCATTAACTTTTTACCGCCAACATTTTCCCCCAAGACACCCACCCCCTATCTCCTCCCCTTAGGGGGGTCACCATACAAAAATGGAGGTTGCTCAGTATTTTCGAAAAACACCATAGGTCATCAGGGGTCACCCCTAGGGGGGCAAAATATATGACCGACCCCCATTAACTTTTCATCCCCAACATCTTTTCCGAACAAACTTACCCTCTATCTCCACTCCTTGAGGGACTCCCCATACAAAAATAAAAGAAGCTGTAATTGAGTAGTACTACTAAGCACTTTTAATATAATATAGTCAAATTAACATAGTTTTGTTCGCTGATGGGTATTTCTTGCGGTAAGAATCGATAACATGTAGTAAATACTGTTTCTCTTCTTCGCCTTGACACAGTATTCTATTATAATCTTGTATCATTTTTACTCCTCTTTCGGCAGTGTCGTTCACAACGCGCAAGTTATTTACAATTCTACGACCTTCTTGATAGTCTGCGCGAGATTTCCAGGTTGCTGGATTTGCAAGAATGAAATCTTGCGATATTCCAAATCGTACAAATAAATTTTTGGTATTATGAGAGACAAAGTTGCTCAAGTCTTTAGCCAAGAATTCCTCATTCACATCTTTGAATTTCACCTCGATTTTTTTAACGCTGGTGCTTTTGATTACGACGCGAGGAGCTGGGGGAACCGGGTCGTCTTCTTCATCTTCTTCACCTTCTTCGTCTTCTTCATCTTCTTCACCTTCTTCGTCTTCTTCATCTTCTTCACCTTTTTCGTCTTCTTCATCTTCTTCACCTTCGTCATTCTCATTTTCTAGCAATGCTTGGGCCATTTTGGCCTTCAACTCATTTGAAACCTTGTCATCGAAAAAGGCAAGGGCTATGTGCTCATCGGCGAGATACCATAGGTGACCGATAAATTTCTTTATCATTACCCGAGATAAATCCTGGTCAACGGACTTGTACTCGACGATGTCCTTCAAAAACTTCCAATCTTGATTCGGCGCCTCAGCTGCTCGAGAAGAACCAAACCATGCCTTGACGTAAAGTCGCACCACAAAAATACAAACGTGTCGAATACCATTCAATTCACATACAGATAAGTGAAAAGTTCTCCGAAACAAAAACATCTTGAGGCTGTAAATGGCTTTTGCCATCCATCGAGCATGGGAAACGGGTCCTGGAGGTCGGAAATGGTAATTCTCAAGTTTTTCACCCAGAAACAAAAGAATTAATTGTAGCATTTCTTTGTAGTCATCGCGAGGGTGTTTCTCCTTCAATTGATCTAAGCAAAACTTCTTTATGCCGACTTGCATTGCCACAGGAATTTTTCTGACGACTTGATCGTCTATCAAGCCAGAATGGAATGGTTTAACCTTTACAGCGTCCCATTCCTGTTTGAAACGGTCAAAGCAAGGAACGCCTGGTGCACTGGTCTTTCCCATTTTTGTCTCAAAAACTTCCCTTAGCACCAGTTCGTATACGTGGTGTCTGCAAGGTAAATATAAGATTTCTCTCTCCAACAGCCGCTCAAGAGCAACTGCGGCTCCGGAGAATGGGCCACTGTTCGTTGATGTCGTGTCGAAAGAAAGTCCTTGTATTCGATGTGTCATATGCCAAGATGCCAACAGTTGATAAACGGCATGTGCTATTCTCCGGCCTTTTCCTTTCCCATCTTCTACTTTGGGAACTCCAAGAAGTTGTTCTTTTTCTCCGTACGAGACAATTACCGGTAGACGGTCCACCTTCTTTGTACCCACAAAATCCAAAAGCATTTTGCCATCCCAATGGACTACGAAGGATTTAGCTGCGACAAGCTGGAGATGAATGAAACGCGTTGAAGAATAAGAATTCTGAATGAGAGCAAATAAATCTATGCGATCTTACTTCTGGATTGTCTTTCACATAACTCAGCATGTTCTCTCGATTTGAACGCCGACATCTCCGAAGCGACGTACGGTTTATTGTGTATTGTTGAGGATCGCGTCCAAATGCTTCTGCCGCCGCTATCATAATGCCGACCGCGTCTCGGTCAGTCACTTTGCACTTGTCCAAAGCTGATAGGACTCGTTCAGTAAAACATTGTTTGTAACCTCTTCTGTCACCAACATTTGACGGGCCAGCTTCTGCCGGGAAGTTTTCGTCCTGTCTCCCATTATCATCGCTTGAATCACTGCTTGAAAATTTAACCACTGCAATTGAACGAATTTCATTTGAATATAAACATTGGACGAACACACAAAGCGCGAAATAGCTTACCGCCTTTAGCGAATCGATCTCTACTAGATTCCGTTGCATGTTTGCGTCGCAACTCTTCTTGTTCTTCGCGCTCAGCTTTTCTTTTCCTCGTTCGAGTATCAGTAGCGTCCACACCTCCCATAGTTCCTGGCCGGCCATCTTCTCTTTGCTTTAGCAGAAACTCAATGTCTTCGGTATATGTCATTTTCTCAAGGGCGTTGGCGTGTGCGATGTCGAAAAGATTATCCAAGCTATCAGAAAACGTATTCTCTTTTTCTCTAGTGGACTCAGTCTTTCTGTGAGATGACTTTCTTAAAGCATCCCACTCATCGTGCAGCGCAGCTATTTTTCTTGTAACATCTTCTCTGGCTTTCGTCGGAATAGCTGCTTGGCGCCAAAAAATCATCACTGCGTCCGCGACTATAACCGCACTATTTTTCTTCGACACGTTTCGTTTGCGAATGTTGAAGAAATGCATTCTTAGCACTTGCTTCTTCGACGGTAATTTGTTCCCCGTAATATTCATGCTTGGATAACCAATCAAAAAAATATCGTCGCGCGATCTAAGTCGTGTTGTCATCTTAACTTTTAAAAAACGGGAGAAAAATCAATTTACTTTTCGCGGTCGTCGGCACTTGTTGAATGACAACAATCGATGAATGAACTGCTATTTATAACTACTACGTATTTTGCAATATTTTACTGCCAGGTACTGATGAATGGGGGCATCTGCTAAGGGTGCCTATGTACCTGATTCAGCACGTGTGCGTTTCAAATTTTTCAAGACTTTCCAAACAATGACCACTCTTGAATATTGGTGGAATTTCTGTAAAAAAATCAAAAAAAATCAAAAAATCTCGATATTGTGCAACTGTAAATACATAGATTTTCAGTATTTTTGTATGGGGAGTCCCTCAAGGAGTGGAGATAGAGGGTAAGTTTGTTCGGAAAAGATGTTGGGGATGAAAAGTTAATGGGGGTCCGTCATATATTTTGCCCCCCTAGGGGTGACCCCTGATGACCTATGGTGTTTTTCGAAAATACTGAGCAACCTCCATTTTTGTATGGTGACCCCCCTAAGGGGAGGAGATAGGGGGTGGGTGTCTTGGGAGAAAATGTTGGCGGTAAAAAGTTAATGGGGATCGGCCATACATTCTTCCCCCTACGGGTGACCCCTGATGACCTATGGCAATTTCCCCACTAATTTTGGCAAAGTGGACCTTTTTCTCGGCTCGTGCGCAACCCCTAATGTTTTTTTTTTTTAATTTTTTTTTCGGCATTGTCATTTTTTTTCAAAAAGGCACGGGATAGAGCCCTCATCTACCAAAATATCGCAAAAATGTCATTTCAAGGTCCACCTTACTGTAGATATTAACACATCAAAAAAGGTTTTATTGAATCGATGACACCATAAATAGTGTTATTTCGACTCCAATCGTCCGGCATGCATTCGTCGAACCTGATTTATATATGAGCTGATGCATGAACATTTCTGACGCATAGGCGCCAGCATTAAACAGCTCAGCTGGTAGTCCATCAACTTAAGCGGCTTTATCTTTCTTAAGCCGAACAATTTCTCTTCTAACTTCGCTTTTTGCAGGAGGGGGGGGGGGCATCTCACCATATTCCCAACATACTCTGCACATCTGCGACAAGATTCCCGGCCTTATCCTTTTCTCTTCTCTGCCTGTCTTTTTCTTCTTCTTCCTACACAAATGGGGTTCCTCTCTCCTCTTCTCCTGATACAGCTCTGTCACGGCTGGCATTGCCACTGACTGAAGCGGTGCCATACATGCAGTATTCTTTTCGTCATTTGCCTTGCGATACGCTTCATCGTACGACGGTTTGTATTTCGCTTTTATATGGAGGTGGCTGGCTATACGTTCACTCACGGAGTTTAACTTTGTGATCAGATGTCGCAGTCATTTGCAAACTGCATATCCACAACCAAATTCATGCTCTTTCTCTTAGCAGCTGTAGTGAATCGAACAGTTTTTCTTACTTGTACAGCCATGACATGTCCATCGCAACTCCTGGATAGCAGTAATGTCCGGGTTTTTATTCTCGAGGAGATGTGGCAATTGGATAGTGGTAGCAGATCTGTATAATAGACCTGTATAACTGTTCTAATAGTCCAAGTGAACACACAGAGAACTAATTGGTTGAAAAGAGGTTGTAGCAACCGTAAATTCGGCTGTTACCACCGAATTGGGGTTGCCACAACAGAATTGAGGTTGTCACGAACGAATTTAGTCCTCATAACTGAAATTGGGTTGAAGCAACCTCGTTTCATAATTGATTTCAACAACATTTTCGGTTGAAACAACTGAATTTGGATATAATTCGGACACAACAATAGAAATTGGTACCAATTACGATTGGAGTAATGTGACATCAATTCAGGTGCACTAAACGAATTTGGTATCATTTCGGTATTAATTCGGTTGTAATTGCCGTATTTGGTATGTCGTCAGTTGCAATAACCGAACTAATACTTAAGTCAGTTGCAACGACCGAATTCGGCGTAAATTCGGTTGCTGAAACCGAATTTCTCATGAATTCTGTAGGTACAACCGAATTTAATTTTCAATTCGGTTACCACAACATAAAACTTGACATTTAAATTTAGATAAACAAATATTATATTAACTGAAGTTAAAAAATGTATTATTGTTCCTGTCGCGGCGAAATCAAGATTTTTTTAATGGTTATTTAGAAAAGTAAGTAAAAATGTTTAAATTTGGGTTTTTGTATTAAATCTTCGCATTATGCAGAAAATGTCTAACCAAATATCAACAGTGTTGAAGCTTTTCAAAGTTGGTCGCTGCAGATACGCTGCAATCATCTGTATATGAAACGGTTTAGGACCCCTAAATCAACAGACACAACACGCCAAAATTGAAGCGGTGACCCATGATGGTCGGGACTTCAAAAAAGGTGGTAGTGACATGTAAAACAAATGTGTTACTCTAAAGATTACCAACATTTTTGGAACGAAGTTCCTTATCGCACGTTTTCAACTAGTTTATTACAACCCATTAGTATCAACTATATTGGGTACTTTTGGTTTAGTTTGGTTTAAAGGGAAGTTTTCTAGGTGGAGCCTGTGTATAACATATTGTAGTTTTGAACCCAATAAAAAGTAAACTTCGACAACCCAAAGTGCAAGACTGGCAAATCCATGAACACTACCCTCAGCATGGAATTACGTTTGGCAGCACTTTTACACTTGTGCTTTTGGTTTGTGTCCAGACTAACATATTTCTTGTTTAAAGGGAAATTGTCTTGGTGGAGCCTGTTTATTACATATTGTAGTTTGAACCGAATAAAAAGTAAATTTAGAAAAGCCAAAGTGAAAGAAGTTTAAAAAAATAACATCTTAAAGAAGTACCTTTGCTTAAAATATAAATTTTCCAACAAAAATTACCTTTTCTTAAAAGAAGTAATTTTTTAAATAAGTACCTTCTCTTAAAAAAGTACATTATCTTACAACAAATTGCCTTTTCTTAAAAAACTAAATTTTCTTTAAAGAATACCTTTTTTGTAGAACAAACTAACTTTACTTGAGTTAAGTACCTACTCTTAAAACTGTATCTGTTCCTTTTCTTAAAGGTACCATTTCTTAAAAATAAAGTACCACCTTTTCTTTTGTTTTCTTAAGATAAGAATTCCTGAAAATAAGTAAATTTTCTTAAAAAATAACCTTATCCTAAAAAGAGTACAACTTCTGTAAAAAGTACCTGTTAATCAAAATTCCGAACAGTTTGCAAGATATAAGCCTGACAAATGGATCACTTTTTTTGCAAAAATGACACCGAGGCCCCAAATCGTTGGGGGCTCATATAAAAGTGCCTGATTTTGAGCAAAACTGGGAGACACGGATCTTTTTTTTGGTCTTTTATCACGTATGACTTAAAAAATTACACACAGTGTAATCATCAACATGAAATAGTGAGCATGAAGCATTATTGACCCTCTCATTACGTTTACACAGACATTCCAAACTTCGTTGCAAATTTTCATAAATTTAATACAACATAAACAACTACAAATTTGTAAAGTGAAGTTAATCGGTTTGACTTTAGAGGATCTCAGATAACAAGTCATTAAAAAGATTCTCTAACCATATTAAAATCCAGTTCATAGAAAACTCCATGGATCTCCAATCTCGAATCTCCCATTCTGCCTGCCAGCAGCCAACACAGTTGAACTGACCTCTTCTGATTTCATGAAAGGTCAGCGTTACTTTTTAATATTCGTTTGGCACCAGAACTGACTCTTCCAAAAGCATCCATTAAAGTATTGCCAAAACTTTGAAGCTCTGTAAAATATATTGCCGTCCATAGCAATTCGCACTCTTTCGATAGTACGCAATTAAAAGTGATAGATAAATAATTTATACAAAAGTTTTAGAAATTCGCTATGCACAGTTAGTATGTGGTGAATATTCATGCATTCATGTTAACCAGGACCAAGCGGAGTGGAGGACGTTGTTGCCATTTTCACCATTCATTTTTTGTTTGTCACCAATAATTTTCACTAAATTTGCATACAATGTCAATTTATGCAAATCGCCCTTGTGTTAGTTGTATTTGTGTCATTTTATGTTTTTTTTTCACGATATTTTGATATTTCAACACTCTGTCCCTGTGTCCCTCTGTTAAACACCCTAAAGTGAATTGGATAGAATTTAGTTTTTTTTTTTATTACATATTGGGAATATGGAATATTTCGTCTGGATTTTATTTATTTTATTTTCTCTTGAATACCAGGCATATGAGATACCCTGTGTTTGTGAGAGAGCGCGTATCGAATGTATAAATGCATAGACAATTACACATAAATATGTATGTATGTATGTTTAAGAGGAACCGGAATTGTTGTTGTGGTTATTGGACATGGTTTGATATAAAAAAAAGTGAATGCTTAGCTAAGCTAAAATTCATGTCATACCATACATTCAACAGCAGCAGCAGCAGCATCAGGCAAAAAAGGGAGGACAACACATCGAATGTGATGGAAATGGTGGCTACAAAAAAAGGAAATGTACGAAAAGATACAATTGATTTATGTTATTCACAAAAAACTACATATATATATGAAATAAAACCAATGACGCGCTGGTATGTGTTGACGACTACAACAAAACATCAACACATTCTATTTCCATTACTCTTAGGTGAGCATGAATGTATATGTTAGGGTTCATTTTATATTAAATTTATGTGGGAAGAAATTGTTCCTGTGACGAGGTTAGATTTAAATTGTCAACTTACTACTTTTAACTTTAAGTGGGCGGCAAAATCTTCGAGAATTTAAAATAAAACTCGATGAAAACTGAATTGTATATTTCAGTATTGGGGTCTATTTTAGTGGAATGTTTAGTGTGCTTAACTCTTGTACATGAGAACGTGGGATCGATGTCTTCTGTGACCACTTTAGATTTCTTGCGGCGACGGTCACCTTGATTAGTGGCGGCCATACTACCGAGTGCGTGGCATTTTAAAACTAAATTTCGGAACCGGGGTAAAATTGTAGCTGCTGCACAGCTGTCTGATGATCTTCAATCACGGTATGTTATGAATAACTATATATTTTTATTTTATGAATACTTAATATAATAAAAAAAATATAAAAAAATAACGGCCCAGCCACATATTTCAGGAACCATGTAGATGTTTGGAAGCATTAGTCGTATTTTGGTTACAAGCAAGCGATTATCGCTTGCTAAGTTGTAAAGAAAACGGATTTTTAGCGAGAAGTCGTTTTATTCAAAAATATGAAAAATGGTTAAAAACGGTAAAAGATATCAAAATTTTTTGCTTTAAACTTAGCGAAAATGAATCTCGTCGCTAAGTTCTCGCTAAGTCTTCGCTAAGTGCTTCATATAAAACAAGCGAATATATAAGCAAGCGGTGTAACCAAAACACGCTTATTGTTTTCGTGATTGAAGTTCTGCTGCTTTTTGTTTCTTCATTGTGACAGACAGCAATGATTTTTCAACAAACAAAGCCACATTTGTGTCACAAATACATATCTTAACGGGGTTTTCAATAAGAGCGCTACAAAAGTTTTTTTAAATAAAACAAAACCGGTTTTAGATAACAATGAAATCCTTTATACCTGTGAAAGTACGTTCGACGTATGGAACTCGATTTCTTTTGCATGGCCACCACGGGCACGCTTGTAGAAGTCCAGATGCTGAACCCAATTTTCGACGGTTTTCAAGCATAAATCGGCCGATACTGCTGCAATTTCACGTTCGATATTCGTACGAAGTTCATCAATCGTCGCTGGCTTGTTGGCATAGACCATAGACTTGACGTAGCCCCACAGGAAATAATCTAACGGCGTCAAATCGCACGACCAAGGCGGTCAATCGACTGGGCAATTTCGTGAGATAACACGTTCACCAAACTTGGTTTCCAATAAATTGATTGTGGCATTCGCTGTGTGGCTTGTGGCGCCGTCCTGTTGGAACCACATGTCCTCCAAGTCCATATTATCCAATTGGGGCCAAAAATATTCTGTTGTCATTGAACGGTAGCGATTCGCATTCACAGTAATGTGCCGGTCTTGATCATCACGGAAGAAGTACGGCCCAATCACGCCGCCGGCCCATAAACCGCACCAAACCGTAATTTTTTCGTGATGCAATGATGACTCATGGATTACGTGTGGATTGCTGTCTGACCAATAACGCATATTTTGCTTACTGTCGAAGCCATTCAGCCAGAAATGAGCCTCATCGCTGATTGTTGAGGCCTCTTAAAGTTGGCCTCTTAAAGTTGAGGCCACTGACTCCAACTTTCGGTAGTAAATTTTAATAATTTCGACTCGTTGTTGGCTCGTATATCTTTCCATGGTGAAATGGCAAACCCTACTGAAGAGAAATGTCAAAAGACCGGGAAAAAATATGGCGTCGTTTGCTGTCCCTATCGATTTACTTTTGTAGCGTTGAAAAACCCTTTATAATCTATTAATCATTGTGTTCCAAACATGTTATATTGAATAGCAAACAAATAGGTTATGGCATCCAAACAACATCCAAACAACAATAAAAAGGCAAATTTTGCAGCGTGTTCTAACTTACTTAGGTGACATCAAACAACCAGAGGAGTCAAGGGTCTTACAAAATGAAGATAACATGATTAACCAATCAGCTCGATCTTCAGCTTTTCTCCTCCAGTTGGTTACACTAAGCACTCGCCGGTAAGATTGCAACTGGTCTTTCCAGCAAAGTCTTGTGCGTCCAATTTTTAGATTTTCTTCGAGTACGTCTTCGAAAACTTTTTGCACTGGGCTGGTTCATTCTGATCCATTGTACTGACATGGCCTAGCCAGCGTAGATGCTCTATACTTATTGCTACGCATAACTACGTCGATGTCGGGATACATATTATGCAGCTCGTGGTTCATTCGTCGTCGATACTCGCTGTTTTCTATTATAGCACTATATATTTTTCGTAGCATTTTTCTCTTTCAGTGGATGTTACATCAGCATGCAATATGACCCAAGATTCTGCGCCATAAAGCAAGACAGGTTTTATGAGAGACTTATATAGTTGGATTTTCGATTCACCAAAGAGGGTCTTATCTCTGAAGTGCTTGCTTAGCCCGAAATATAACTTGCTGGCAAGCACACTTTCCGTTTGATTTCTAGGCTGACGTTATTGCTTCTGTTCACGGTAGATCCGAGGTATCAACGCTATAACGGTTATCAACGCTCACCCTTTCAGCCAATCGGGTGGATATTCTGCATGTTGTAACCATTAATTTTGTCTTGTCCCCGTATACTGCCAAACCCACTTTTGCTAATTCGTTCTAAATTCTCGGAAATACTTCAGCTACTTCTCGCAGATTTCGCCCTATGGTGTCTAAATCATCAAATACGCGATCAGCGTCTGACTTTTGCTGCTGATAGTTTTATTCGTGTTGACTGCAGTTATGTTGAAGAGCTCGCATGATAAGTTGTCGCCCTACCTGCGCCCCTGGCCACATGTTAAATGGTTCGGTGAGATTTATACCAATCTTTTCTGAGGATTTCGTGTCGGTCAATGTCATTTTACAAAAGCGTGCCAGATTAGTAGGAATGCCAAGCTCCGACATAGCATAGTTTTGTCCGTATCGGGCTATCGAAGACAGCCTTAAAATCGACAAAGAGGTGGTAAGTGTCGATTTCGATTATCGCAATGTGAATATATAGTTGGCTATCTAGGACTAAGCTCACACTGATTAGTTCCTATCAGATATGCAACAAATGGTCGACTATTTTAGAAAACTATTTAGAAAACCGAACACAGTATGCTAAGACTCCAATCGTCGGGAATGTATTCGTCTATCCAGACTTGGCATATGACCTGACGCATGCACCTATCCAACTTAAATAACCCAGCCGGTAGTCCATCAGCACCAGCGGCTTTGCTGTTCCTAAGTTGGGAAATTGTAGTTCTAACTTCGATTTGGCTAGGAGATCTCCTGAGATAAGTAAAGCAGAGAAGTCATCTATCCATATTTTCAACATATTTTACACCTCTTTGACAAGGTCCGTCTCCTTATATCTACAAAAGGGGGTGTGCTCCATTTTCGTTGGTCTAGCTTTGTATTTTCCGGTAGAATTTACGGGCCTCATTCTCGGCGTACCGTCATTTCGTCCAATGTCATTTCGCCCAAAAACGAAAATGACATATCGCCCAAAAAATTTCAATGTTAGTTGTTGTTGTCCAAAAAAATCGGAATTTTGGGCGTTATGACATGATTTTTTGGGCAATATGACATTTTCCCAAGCCAACAACGCTCCATGACACATCGCCCAAAAATAATAAAAATGACACAATACCCAAAAATATGGACACATTTGTAAAAGAAATATAGGTAACTTTTCTATGTAATTTGTAAATAATACATATTTATTTCACATTGTTAGTAGAAAAATAACAAAACGTTCTTGTTCGATCTGGAATGCGTCTATAACTTCCAGAGGTGTTTTTGGGGATTTTAAAAAAGTTGGCGATGCAAGTCTCTCCAGAGTTCTTTGTACCCGAGAGTAAATCAGTTTTTGAGTACTTTCCTGATTCCTGCAGAAAATATTTTATTTAAAGACAATTATTTTATTTTACTCAATACTGTTGAGCCTCACCGCGTGGGAGGACGGGTCGGGCCCGCGGTGCGAAACGGACGGGCGCGGCGCGAAACGCGCGGCCACCGTGGGCGTTACCCATCCTCCCACGCGGCGAGGCTCAACTGCTACACGACAATGGTAAAAACGACTCAGGAATGCACCAAACATTACTTCTTCAAACAAAAGCCCTGCAAATTTACCGCTTAAAATTACAAGCACCCTACTTCATTGGGTTGGTCATTCCTTTTCACATCATAGGTTGGTAGCACATGCATACAACGCAGGGCCTCTGAGGTGTTCCAAACATAATGACAAACCAGCATGTAGCACCATTATATGATGTAGGGTGCTATGACTGCTATTCCGTTGTGGTAATATTTGAACAAAGTAATTCTTTTCGTAAATGACATACCGCCCAAAAAAACTGTACGTCAATGTTTTTGGGCGATATGTCATTTTAGTTTGGGTCTTATGACATTGCTTTTGGGCGATATGTCATTTCAGTAATTAGGGTTTTGGGCGAAATGACATATTTGGGCGATATGTCATTTTCGTTTTTGGGCAAAATGACATTGGGCGAAATGACGGTACGCCCTCATTCTCCTTTCTCGCTAGCAATGGTTAGTGTGCGCGTCTCTTGTGCATGAGATCCTGGGTTCGATCCCTGTTCTGACCACCTTAAATTTCTTTCGGCGGCGCTGGTGTAAAACTGTAGGTCCCAATCAGTGCACACTGGTTGTGAGAAGCTCTCCCCAATTCCTTCATGGGATGTAATGGGAAACTATTTTTTTTTCATTCTCCCTTTTGTAAGATTCAATTTATTAACTCTCGCGCTTCTCCAAAACCGTTTTTGCTTCTTAAGTAAATGGGGTTCTTCGGCGATTTACATATCATATACATATGTATCGTTTAGGCTATATTTCCGCGATATAAAGAAACAACAATTGGTAATTATTTATTATTGCCGATGTATAACCGTCATACCTTCTTTGTGATAATGTCATAATTGTATGTCATAACTCAAATATTTTTGGTATGTTTAAACTTTCCCCAGTTTCTTTTAAAATGTCGGCTTGACGATTATATAGCAATATTTTCCTCCTCTCGTCTCATAGATAATTCGACGATATATTCTTTTAATCTCTGTTACTGATTATCTCATCATATTGCCGGATCATCTTCTAGAAGTATGGCTTTCGTATTTCTCCCAACGGGGGAAAACTTCCGCAATACGAAATTGATTATTCTCACAATATATTTTGTCTTCCGGTCGATAAGATCATGATATCGCCACAATATTGCTTTGTTTGCTGGGATATCGTTCCTTAACACATACCACCACATATGGGTGCAAATGCATACATATACTAAATATTTGCATTTAAATGCATATTTTATTCATGGTACATGGTCGAAATGACGGACGTGCTGTTAATTCAATTGTTGCTGACAAGTGTTGCATGAACTATTATTGAAAAATCAAAAAAGTAAAATCTAACAGAATACAACAACGCCTACAGCCTTAATGGATTTTTCTAAATTTTATAGTTTTTCGATATTTTCCATTAAATGTAAATGTTGCAACTCAATTAGGAACATAGTGTGCAACTATTACGTATTACAGATGTGTTTAAAGTGCAACACAATAGTGTAGTAATTTGGCGCTTTTAAGCCAGCAGGAGTATAAAGTGAAACATTTTGTAGCTAATTTGTAATATGTTATAGATGAGGATGATGCTATAGGCAAAAACCTTTTAAATGTTAAAATAATTAAACACTATATGAGTATAATGACATTTCAGGAATGCACTGCTAGGCCTATTCCTGACAATCCATTTTTAGTCTAAATGAGCAAGTCTTAGCACAGATCCACTATTTAGTTATTATACAAAAAGATAATGCCGGTGTTAAAAGTTGTTGCCCAAAATGTTGTGTTTGATATCACTGAAAGCTTTTAGTGCCACATTATGAAATTTAATCAGAGTGACTAAAAAAGACGGCAATATTGCCGAGAGTATGCAACTTTTCATGTGGTCGTCAAAGAGTCGTATTATTGTCTCTGTAGACGGCTACATATGTTCATACTATGTGGCCTCAACTTTAATATGAAATTTGTATGTGAATTGGAATTCACATCAATTGGAATAAAAACTGTGGAGCTAATTATGCAAGAAAGGACATCAAATTAATTTTCGTTTTGTCGGTAGTGAAATTTCTTGCACGCATGTATTTGAAAATGAACCCGCATTATCGGTATAACAGTACCGTTTGACCGATTATCATCATACATAATTAGTTCATTTAATTTAATCATATTATTGTGTGATGTACAACAAACAAAGATAACAGTCGATGATGAAACGGTTTGCAACTTGAATCACGTTTCTTTCTTTTTGTCAAAGAGACAACCAAGAGAGCGGCAGATGGGTCCATGATCGGTTCTTCCATTAATCGAACTGTGAGTATATATCGCGACTTTAATACAACAAGGTTCTAAGTGCACCAATGTATGATTGGAGAAAAATACGATTGCATGTTTATGATGCTTTAGTTATTATATATTATATTCTTTTGGCAACAACTATTATTTAATTTGTATCAATTTATTTAAATAATGTAATGCTTCAGATATATCCACAATAAAATCTTCAGTTTTCTAGAGTTTTGTGTTTAAAAAAATAGGTAGAACTTTGATGGTCATTTATTAGGCGAAATAATTTGCTACCACAAGGTTGTATGAGTCACTTAGAACCTTGTGGCACTGTAAGAACTTAAATTTGATCACTTATAACTTTGTTGCATAAATCAATTTTGAAAGACTCTATATTTCACAAGAATATTTACATTTAACTTATTTTAGTAAAAAGTTTTACTTTTTTCAACAGTGAGCGGTCTTTTCACTCTAGCTAGCTGAAGGAGGTTTCCGATAAAGCCATTGCCCAGGACAGGCTGCCTTGAAGTAGTTTGCCGCTTGGACTGCCGAATGAAGGAATCATTTCCAGCCACTCCCAAGTGAATGGCTATCAGAAAGTTTCAACCTCCACGGACAGTCCCATGTCCCATGTTTGGAAATATATGTGTTAGATTTTTTCCAGCTAAGTCTTGGCAGAACATTCGATACCGTTCCGAATCAGAAATAATAGAATCACAGAAACTGACTTAAATACCATTCGTATTGGTTTCGTTGCAATAATGAAATAATAAAGCTAACCTCTTAAGTGGTAGCCAGTCTCACTTGATTACACCTCCTATTCGTCACCTCACATTCTTCAAAAATATTCTCCCAAGACTTTCAGTGTCTCTGCGTGCAGTCAAAAGAGACAGTGACATGTCGTAGCAGATACACTAAATGAGACATCCGGTCTCGACAACGGCAGAGGGGCGTTAGTGCCTTTCAAGTTTATGTTCACCACATCAGCTTGGAATGTACACAGCTCCCAACTACAGAATATCTACCGTTAGTTGCCGTAAGGGTTTAATTACTCAATAAGAGCTTGCGAGTTGCTAGAGGCATGCCAACATATTCTAGTTTACCTGGAGCATGTAAAGTAGTCCCCAGTCTAGGAAGTTCATCTGCTTTGCAGTTCCCTGGTGTTCCCCTGTTGCTCGGCATCCAAATAAGGCGAATATTAAACTGTTCAGGCATCTCATTAAGAGATATGTGACAGTCGAGTTCAGTTCTCGAATTCACAAAGACAGTCTCCAGAAACTGGATGGCGGCATACCTATCAGAGAAAATATTGTTTCCGTCGATAGTCCGAACATTGCTTTTCAGCCATTCAGCTACTTCTATGATAGTTAAGATTTCTGCCTGGTAGTGATCAGCAGAATACCCCAATCCCGAAGACCCAGATGCGCAGTGGAAGCATATCTACCATTCTTTGCAAACCCCTGAAAGGGCTGAAATTGGCTATCAAAAACCGCAGAAGGATAAGCCATGGTATGACGAAGAATGTCGCATTGCCAACTGATGAAAAAGACGCTGCACGTATGGCAACGAAACAGTCAGTTACAACGCACTATTAGTCGAAAAAAATGGCAGTGGGAGCAGAGAGAGAGTGAAAAAACCGAAATGTGCAGGATGAATGATGAATCCCGAAAGTAAGAAGATTGAATAACGGGCCTAATAATGGGCTGCACTCCTGCAAGGACGAGAATGCGAATCTGGTGACTGAGAATCAATGTGTGCTCAAAATGTGGAGAGACCACTTTTCAGCAGAGTACGAAAACAAACGAAACGATTGACGTAGATGTCATCCAAAGTCACAAACTTTTCAATTTTCGTGAATCGTTCTGTACGCAGCCAAAAACAAAACAACAAACATTTCAAAGCAAAAGAGAACAAATAAAACCCTTGCATTTATACTCTTCGGATTTGCGGCGCCAAGTTGTTTCGTTCGGCAACGAAACGAGAATGAAACGCTTGCAAACGTTTGCTAAGCGAAACGATGATACCAATGGGACATTACCAATACGTGAAGTCAGTGTATTCAGTGTCTTCGTACGATCATGCCGCGTCCAAAAAATGAAATATTGCGAAAACTTTTTGATTTTGATAATCAAAATAAAACATTTGCATGTAACAATGGAGACTGCCATACAACTTTATGTGGGCATGCCTGCCGGTAATTTGGAACGTCATCTTAAAAATACGCACCCTGATAGGTTTGAAAATTACATACAAAAGAAAAGTGAAAAAGCATTTAAGAATGTAAACAGAAATTCATTAAAAATTACATGCACAGTTAATAAACAAAATATGGAAAATGCTATAGTGGAGTTATTCACTAAATTTGGCAGACCGCTCCGTATTACTGCAGACCGTCCATTTGAGATATTAAATTTGCATAATAATTTGCATAATTAAATGAGCATAACGTTATAGAGAGAATTATAGAGTTTTCCTCAAATTTGAAGCAAGAAATCAGTAAAGAACTAAAGGGAAAACTATTATCATTGAAAGTTGATTCAGCAACTCGATTACATATAAGTGTTTTGGGTGTCATTGTACAATACATAAGCAACAGTTGCATAACCATAAAAACTCTTTGAATAAAAGAATTGAAGCAGCGACACACAAGTGACCATTTAAAAAGTGTATTATTGGACGTTTTAAATGAATACGATATAAATATAAACCAAATATTAACTATAACAACTGATAATGGCGCAAACATGATCAAGGCAGTCGAAGAATTAAAACACATAAGCAATACAGCAGATGAAGATAATGCAAATAGTCACGAATCGCTTGCCGATAATACAAAAATATGTATCGACCTGAGTATACCTTTAGATAGCATTACCAGCATTCGATGTGGTGCCCACACCTTACAACTTCGTGTCAACGATGTTTTGAAGACAAACGATATCAAAGATAGACTAGAAAAATTTCGAATAATCGTAAAGAAACTAAGAACGCAGACCTATCTTAACCTTTTAAGATCGAGTGGCTTTAAAGTGCCAATTTTAGACTGTGCAACTAGATGGAATTCTACATATCTTATGTTAGAAAGGTTGACAGATTTAAAAGGGTTTATCAATTTGATTAAAGCTGATCATCCATTTTTCGACATAACCGATGAAAGCTGGAATTTAATTGCCCAGTTTTTAGATGTTTTCAAGATTATTTATGCAACGTCTAAAAAGTTACAATCGTAAAATCTGATTTATAGCGATCTATATGTTCAAATAATGAATATTAATCTGCAATTGGAGAAACTCCCGAGCACAGAATTGTGTTCGCTCTTAATAGAAGCTGTAAATAAATGGAAATGCATGCTTTTTGACAATGATTTATTTGAAACGGCAATATTTTTGGATCCGAGGATTAAAGTATCTTTAACTGCAGACCATATTGTGAGAGAGAAAAACTGTATATATCAATTGAATACGCATATTTCTTCTTTGAAAGGTATTCCCATTTAAAGCCAAGTTTTTCCAATAGTAATTAACAAATTATATTTTTAGGAAATGATTCTACAATGTCAGCTTCTCCAACAGAAAATTCGAATACAACATCAGTGGCACCATCTGCACCGAGTACTACAGAAGATGCACTTGAGGCGTATCTTAAAAATTTTGATAAACCATCTTGCAGTCAGCCAATTATTACAAATATTGAAAATGATCTCCTAATTTATGAGCGGCAGTGTAGATTAGGAATCAATGAAAACATTATAGAATTTTGGAAAAACGAAAAAAATTCATTGACAACAATAGCGTATATTGTGTTAGCAATCCCATGTACGCAAGTAAGCGTGGAGCGACTATTTTCAGCTTTAAAGTATATATTAGCAGATCAGCGAAATAAGCATTCATCAACAAACTTAGAGCATAATATATTATATTAGAGAATAACATTTGAGTATTTTCTTATTGCAATGGCTTTATGAATCAGCAAACGTTTGTGACTTTTTAAGGCAAGTGACGAAGTACTGATAGCCCACATGGATCAACTTAAATGCGGTATATGGCTGGGGGAATATATACCCGACGATTGGAGTCTCAGTGTATTATGTCCTGTATTCAAAAAGGGTGATCCGTGTGTCTGTTCCAACTATCGCGTATTATGTGAAAGACTAAAGCCAATTATAGAAAACCTGATTGGACCTTATCAGTGTGGTTTTAGACCAGGCAAGTCCACGACTGACCAAATATTCACTCTACACCAAATCCTGGAAAAGTCCCACGAAAAGCAAATCGATACATACCACCGGCAAAACTGATCCGCCTCTGTAGAATGACGCTGACCAACACCAAATCAGCAGTGAAAGTGGGGAAAGACCTCACTGAACCATTCTGTTCCAAGCGAGGACTTAGACAAGGCGACACACTTTCGTGCAATCTCTTCAACATGTTAATGGAGATAATAATGAGGAAAGCTGCAGTAAATATGAACAAGACCATTAACACGAAAAGCCATATGTTGCTGGCGTACGCTGACGACATAGACATTATTGTTCGAAATTTACGATAGGTCACTGCAGTATTTTCAAGAATCGAAAAGGAATCAGCGAAGGTGGGTCTTGCTGTTAATGAGGGCAAGACAAAATTGATAGTGTCAACGACTAGAGAAACCTCTCGACTTGGTCCGCACTTGAACGTTGACCACCGATTTAATTTTGAAGTGGTAGATGAATTTGTCTACCTTGGATCCGGCGTGAACAACGACAACGACGTCAGCCTGTAGATAGATAGGAGAATTGTGCTTGCTATTTGGGCTCAGCAAGCAGTTTAGGAACAAACCCCTCTCTCGACGGACAAACGTCCAGCTATATCAGACTCTCATTTTACCTGTCTTGACATTTGGCTCCGAAACTTGGGTCATATCGCAAGCGGGTGAAAAACACCTGGGAGTTTTCGAGAGAAAAATTCTTGGTAAAATATATGGTCCTGTTAGGGAAAACGGCGAGTACCGACGTCGCTTGAACGCAGAGCTATATAATCTCTAGTCTGACGTGGACATAGCTAGACGAATCAAATTGGGGCAATTGCGTTGGCTAGGCCATGTAATCAGAATGAATGAAGATGAGGCAGCGCGAAAGGATTTCGATAACGTACCCGATGGAATCAGGAAAAGGGGACGACCAAGACTCCGCTGGAAAGACCAGGCAGAAGATTCCCCCCGTATCCTTGGTGTTACCAACTGGCGAGAAAAGGCGACGGATATAGCCAGTTGGACGAATATGTTGAAATTTGTTTAATTTGTTTGATTAATTAATATGTGTAAGACGACTGACCTCATGAGGTTGTAAAATAGTCAATAAAAGTAAAGTAAAGTGATCAGACAGTCTTTTCCTAATGGAAAGCCCTAGGTCGTAAAAAATCACTAAAGCCTACGCGTTAAGTTTTGAACCATCTGTATAGAAGTTCATGAATTTTTTATGGCCAGGGATGAGACCATTGCATTCTGATCTATCAGGTATAAGAGTGTGAGACTTCTTGTCAAATAGTGGTGCGGCCAAAATGTAATCGACAATGCCTGGACGGTCAGACAATGTGTTGAGAATGACACGTTTGTACTTTATCGATCAAGTTAAAGTTTTGTACTTCCCGAGTTTCTGAACTCACTAAAAAATATCAGACTTTTCTCCACCAGTGTCACAGGTGCGCAGAATTTCTTGTTCCAATTTCGCTTTACGAACTGACCCTGCTGCTCAGGCATGTTAGGTGTTTTATCCTCAGACCAGCTTTCCCAGTCTCTCATTAGCCACATGCACACCGTTGTAATTCGATTTTACTCATCCTTAAAATATATTTCACACCATACTCTCATTTCATTCTACACGCTGCTTGAAATCCAGACACATTGCAACAATCTGCAAATCTATTGAACCTTAAAGCAGTTTGCTCACCCTTGAAAAAGCCCAAAATTAAGCAAATCTAAATGCAAAATTGGAATGTGAAATTGGGTGAGTAATTGCTTTGCACAATAACACGCCAGAAACACTCCTGGCAATGGGCGAAGTAACTTAAACATTGATTACGCGTAAGCAAAGCAAAAACCCATAGAAAATATATGGCTCTCCCAGTCTTGTTTTTTATTTCCAGCTCAGAAAAAACTGAAACAAAGAAATTTAATTCCATTTGAATTACTTTTACTTAACAAAAACGAAAACTCTTTTTGGTTTTCGTAGCAGGAATGTAAGTGAATGCGTTGGACATGGCCAACAAATGAACAATAGAGCGTAAAATAAGTGCACAAGCAATTTCGTAACGATTTTTTTAGTTCTTGTTTTTTTTTGAAGCCTCTTATGCACAGTGATTTTTGATATTTTTATGAAGGAACAACAATTTCATAAAAAGGATTTACATACAACTAAGTCGGGTCAATCGATTAACGTATACTCTGACTTTGTTTCATTGAGTTGGGATAAATTAAGTGTCAATAATTTTATAGATGTAATTACGAAAATATTAACACTTTTTTTTATAATTTTTCCTATACATGGCGTGAATTATTGCCCTATTTGCCCACCCCTAGATTCTATCATAGAAATTTTCTGAGTAAAAAATACCTATTTACCACTGTCCATCACAAGTTACATAAATAACGAAAAAATAACGACTTTTTGCGAAAAAACAACACACAAAAAATGAAAAATGAACAACGAACCGACTTCATAGTCAAATAGGAGTAGAGGAAAAAAAATCAAAATTGTTGTGTAAAAAGGACGTGGAGCAATTTAAGGGTTCATTAGTGATAGACCAAAGTTTACCAATACTACGTCAGCGCATTTTCTTAAGAGTGCGAGTACAAACCGTCCACGGACGTTGGGGCCTGGCAGTAGTATTGAAACAAAAATCGCATTTAATGGAAAATTGTTGAACAAATAAACAGTCAATGCGCGATTTTTTATTCAATTTGTTTTTTTTTGTACAATTATCTTTTAATCTGGTTTACTGTGATTTCTTTTCTTATAACAACGGCAGAAAACACACAAAATCGGTGGTAATAAAATTGCTGTGATTTCCTACTGCGAACCGGGAAATGCTGCATAAAGCAAGTGTTACACTATTAGAGAAATTGGTAAATATGTCAAAACTATCGTATCATTTGCGTTGAGGTGTAGACATTATTAGAATGACCACAAATAATACTTTACAAATAATACTAATAGAAATTATTTCAAAATTATGACTCTATTGGTAAGGTACAGTACCTCGATCGATATACCCTATTTTCCAGTTGTTTTCAATTTCTATATTATAAGTAGATTAATTCCACCTAGACACCTAGTCTCTAGATTCAATCCTGTGAGTAAACGTATATCCACAATCCGCATAAAAGCGAAATATTTTTATATTTTCCGCATTTGTGTGCATGCCCCGACACAGAAGAGAATGATACTGATGCGAAAGACATATTCTATGCCCTCCTAGAGCGAACGTATGACCGCTGCCCTGGCCATGACATTAAGATGTTAATGCCAAAGTAGGAAGTGAGAATGTGTTTCATCCAACTATTGGCAATTTCAGTCTACATGCTGACAGTTCCGACAACGGTATGGGACTGATTGACTTTGCCGCGGGTCATTAGTGGTACAAGATTCCAGCATAAAGACATCCACAAGGCTACTTGGGTATCCCCTGATCAAAGACTAACCAAGAAGAGATGAGGCCAGAAAAGCTATTGCCCGGCTTAAGAACAACAAATCCGCAGGAGGCGATGGATTGCTGAAGCAGCTGTTTAAGGCTTGCGGCGATGAGCTGATAAGGTACATGCATCAGGTCATTAGCAAAATTTGGTTAGATGAATGCATTGCCGGCGATTGGAGTCTCAGTGTACTATGTCTCATATTTAAAAAAGGTGACACGAGTCTTTGTGCCAATTACCGTGGAATAAGCCTTTTGTACATAGCATATAAGTCATGGGTCTGTCCTTGGAGGTGGAAAGTTTCTGATAGCCATTCACTTGGGAGTGGCCAGAAATTGGGCACTCCAAGCAGCTCACTACTTTCACGGAGTATATCCTGGGCAATAGCTTATCGGAAACCTCCGTTAGATAGCTAAAGTGAGAAGGCGAAACGAATGAGCAACAGTACATCTTTATATATATAATTCTACTGCACGTGTGTTTGTGACTGAACTCCTCCTAAACTTCTGGACGGATTTGAACAAATTTTTTTGTATGCGTTTGGGTGGCGCCCTGGGTGGTTTAAATTTACTATTCGGTCCAATTGGACAAAGGGGTGTGGTACCTCCCATACAAACCACAAATTAAAAATCCATAATTTCTGCTCCTGCTAACGGTATTTGAACAAAATTTGCAGGACAACGTCTGCCGGGTCAGCTAGTATTCAGTAAAAATATTCGTCATTGCGACGATTAATTCCAATCATCTAACGAAGCTTTTATTTTAGCAAAAAAAAAAAAAATACAAAAACTATTTTAATTTTTGAAATTTATGTTCAGTCGCTGTACGTTCCTCTGGATTATAAATAGTCAAAATCCTCTCAGCACCAATAAATTTATCCCATTTTTGTAATTTCGAAATATTTTTGGTTCATAATTTGTATTTCTTCTTATACAAGGTGGCGCAATAGAATCAACGTAATGGAAACTGCTGCTATTTTACAAATGGCATCGTACAACAGTTTGGTTTTGCCATTCGTGAAGTAGACACGTGTGAAATTTGTACTGAATATCAAGGAATCAAATAAACACATTAAGAACAATGTTCGCTCGGAATAATTCGACAGTGGTGTTAACGAAAAGTGAATTTCTGCAAAAATATCCCACTCGTGCAGCGCCCATTGCGCAACCGATGCAACGTCTGGCGACCCGATTTGAGGAGATCGGCACAATACGGGGCAGCTGAAACTCCAGAAGGCCCGGCGTTCCCTAATCCGTAGTTTGACTTTAGACTTTAAGTTTTTTTTTAATTTTAAAATTCAGGTTTTCCATCAGTTGTTCCCTAACGACGCCTCTCCCGATTAGAATACTGCTGGAAGATGGTATATGCTGGAATTCAACGACAAATTGGATTGAGGCTCATTTTTATCTCAGTGGCCCCGTCAATAATCAAAATTCTTTGATCTGGGCTACGGGAAATCCACGCATAATTCATGAGACACCATTACTCTCTCTCAGAGTCACCGTGTGATGTGTGGTTATGTCGCAAAAGGTGGTTGGACCTTATTATTTCGAAGTAGGTGACGGCAGCTTAATTACGGTGAACGACGGACCACTATGAAGCCATGCGGACTGCACTTTTCTTACTGGAAGTTGAAGATCTAGATATGAAAGTCATGTGATTCCAACAGGACGGGGCCACAATTCATACTGCACTCAAGACAATGCGTAGTTTGAGAGATGCCTTCTCAGCGGATGTATACTGGCGTTTCGGCGATTTTGCGTGGCCAGCCATATATCCTGACATGACTGCCATGGAATACCGAATATCTGGTAAAGTCGTTGGTGTACGCGAACAAGCCCCGGCGCTTGGTGGAGTTGAAGAACAGAATTCAAACCGATATTGGCAACGCGTCACCACAACTGCTGGGCACAGTTATGCAATATGTTTTAAAAAGAGCCCAAATTTGCATAAACGCCGACGGCGGCCATTTGTCGGACATAATTTTCCACAATTTTGTTAAGCAAAATTTATAACTGTGAATAAACATAATCAGTAAAAAACCAAACGAGTTTTTACTTTAAATACAAGCTTTAGCGAAAGAAAATTAGATGATGGGTTTGGGTCCACTCTTTATTATATTTCTTCGGAAATAAGGTTATCAGTTTATTATGCACACGCTGAAAAAAACGGCCCCAGCAACATGTTGCAGGAACCCTGTATATGTTTGCAAGGATTGTTGTCATGAATTTAAGTTTTCTTGTTTTTGTTGCTGTCTGTTTCGTTATGGTTCTCGGAAGTGTTCAACAAACAAGACGACGTTTAAGTCACAAAAAGATATATTCTAACCGATTAATCACTCATTGTGTGTCCATTGTGTCTGTCTATTGAATAGCAAACACTATGTGTTTGGAGACAAGTATACTATATATGTGACATATGTGAAAAAAATATTCAGATTTGTCAGTGTACATGTAGTCATGGATAATAGTATGATTTTTAAATTCGTTACAATACATTTTGCAATTGCTTTTTATCGTTGTTGTCTTGATGTCACAGCCTTTTTAAGTTTTAAAACTGTCTAATCTTGAAATGTCTTCCATTGCTGGCAATACAATATATTTAAGAATATGAACTTACTAGATTGGGAAATTTGATCAACAAACCTTATTTGATTCACTTGACTAACAGCTAAAAAAGTCTACAAAATCAACGCAATATCTTCAGGCAATGAAAAAAATTGAATTCAATCGAACAATGTGTAATTGATAGTACTAAGTGCACAATATGCCCTAGGATTAACTGTGTGCTAAAGTTCGATGATACTTCTCAAGACTTGAGAGGAAGAAAATGCCTATACTTTTTTAGTCAATCCTCCAGTCAAAAAAAAGAGCGAAGTTGCAGAAGAAAACTTAAAATTAATTAAAAAAAGAAGTAATTAAGCCTGCTGATATTTTACTGCTTCTTTTACTGCGCTTCAATTGAATTGGCGTTTCAATTACATTTTAACAACCTTTGATTTAGTTGCTTCATAATGAATGTCTAAAACAATCAACAATTAGATTTTTCTTATTTTCGAATCTCCTATATTGTTACCAGCGGCAACACCTGACCGTAATGTTTATTTAATTGCCAACACAAATATAATGAACAACAGTAGTTGCTAAACAAATTTAAGATTTTTTTTGTAGTAGCCATGTTTGTTTATACATTTATGTCAAACGAAAATTCATTGCAAAATCTCAAGAAAGTTTAATGGATGTAACAAATGTTCGGCAATGGTCGACATATTGTTTGTATTATCCCTTACAAAACTGATTTGAGTTGACGAATTTGAGCTGAAAAATAAATGTTTACCGCTAATATAAGAACTGTTATATTGTGTATAACAATTAATAGTATAAGAATCATAAAAAATAAAATTTTTAAAGTATGTAATGCAGGCCATTCCTGCCTTCGATTTCTGCTCCTAAGTAGAATATATCGCACTTTAACTACAAAAGAGTCGTATTTAAAATATTCTGACCTCCAAGCGAGGCTTGTGGATATCTGTAATATGACATTTTTTTTAAATCGCTAACGAAGGGTTTTTATTTTAGCGAATTTGTGATTTTGACGATTAGTTTACTACAATTATCTTTATATCTTTTGCAATTTGTAACCGATTACAGATTTTTAAAATCGAAATGGAATCTAGACATCTTGAGATATAAAAAAAAACTCATGACAATAGTGGTTTCCTAACTAAAGAACTTTTTTTGAGCAACTTATAAAAAAAGTCGAAAAATGTGCTATTTTTTTGGTTCACTCGAATAAAGGCACTTTATTATTTTTTTATTATTAGTAAAGTAAGCGATGATTTTTTGTAGGGACCGTTTGTTTATTACAATTTATTACATCTTAATAATTTTACGAGTCAAAATGGCAAATCAAAACTTTAAAATCTATCGGAAGAAACTAAAATCGATGTTTACCGTTCTGTAGGTTATTCTAACCGCGCGATAGCTAAAAAAATTGGACGGGCCCAACAGTTGTCGACAATTATATCAGGGACCCCGAGGGGTATGGAAAAAATTTTTAAAGGTTTCATTGTCTTTATCTACTTACGTATGAGAAAAGAAAAATCTTCAGAATTGCTTGTAATCGTTATCAAAAATAAGAGCTCAAGCTGGAGTGGAAGTAGAAAAAAAAGCCGGCTCTTAATGCTCCTCGTAAGGAAAAGCGGCTTCAATTCGCAAGAGACTACATGGTATGGGATGTGCAGCCAAGAGCTCATGTAAATGGCTGGAGAACCGTTGTATTTACGGATGAAAAGAAGTTTAATTTGGATGGGCCTGATGGCTATAACTATTATTTCCATGATCTGCGCAAAGAAAAGCGTTTTTTGAACCGACATCACAGCCGAGAGGGTGGCATTATTACGTACTATGGCACCATCGATCTTGAATTTCAAAGTGCAAAAATGACTGGTATCAGCTATAACATGTTATTCGAATCGGCTTTTCCGAAGTTCGGTTAACTGTTTGGTACCATATCTTGGTTATTGCAACAGGATAATGCCCCTATACACAACGCCAGAGTAGTAAAGGAGTCCATTGCAAGCCAAAATGTTAATATTCTTGAGTGGCCAGTCACCAGATCTAAACATTATCGAAAATGTCTGGGGATTTTTATCTCGTAAGGTCTATGGATATGAAGGAGGTAGACAATTTGATGACAATCAGTCACTAATTCAGGCCATTAAGGATGCTTGGAATCAAATTTCGTTGGATTACATAAATTCTCTTTATCTCTCAATGACAACCCGTATATTTGAAGTTGTTAAAAACAAAGAGGGTTGTATTCAATACTAATAGTACTTAAATAAAGTGAAATTAATTTAAAAAAACAAGATAAACTGTTTTTCACTAAAATTAGTTAAAGTGCCCTTATTCAACTGAACCAAAAAAAAGTAGCACATTTTTGGACTTTTTTTTATAAATTGCTCAAAAAAGTTATTTAGTTAAGAATAGTGACGGCGACACTATCGAGTATATAGCCATGAAAATGCTTTTCAAAATACCGTTCGGAAACGGTGTAAAACTGTAAATCCCAATCAGTGCGTGAAAACTGGAAAGCGCACAGCTCAATGATTGTGAGAAGTTCTCCCCGGTCGCTTCATGGGATGTAATGGGAAACCATGTAATTTTTTTAGTTAAGAAACCACTATTGTCAGGATTTTTTTAATATCTCAAGATGTCTAGCTTGCATTTCTGATCGCTTACAAATTGCAAAAGATACAGGCTGCTGAATATGAAATGTTTAGTGTCTTCAAATAAGTGAACTGGAGTGTATATTTGAATATCGCAAATATGAGTTATTTTTCAATTGAACGCTCCGTTGCCGAGATACATAAGCCTACATAAGCATTTTAGCAATTTTCTATTTGAGAAAATTGTAGTTTTACCGATTTTCTTAAATGATGCCATATGACAGATATCTGCCGGTTCAAGCCAATTTAGAGTCATGATTCTTTTATAATTAGGGTGCAATATAATATTTGAAAAAAATTTTACGGCCTCAACTAAACCAATCTCATACGAATGCACTGGCAATAATAAAATATTGGCGTACTAAAATACAAGCCTCAATTCAGTTCTAGTTCATCTAAAGGGTTTTTCAATAAGAGCGCTACAAAAGTTTTTTTAAATAAAACAAAATCGGTTTTAGATACCAATGAAATTCTTTATTCCTGTGGAAGTACGTTCGATGCCATTATGTATGGAACTCGATTTCTTTTGCATGATGGCCACCACGGCCACGTTTGCAGAAGTCCAGACGCTGAACCCAATTTTCGACGGTTTTCAAGCATAAATCGGCCGATACTGCTGCAATTTCACGTTCGATATTCGTACGAAGTTCATCAATCGTCGCTGGCTTGTTGGCATAGACCATAGACTTGACGTAGCCCCACAGGAAATAATCTAACGGCGTCAAATCGCACGACCGAGGAGGCCAATCGACTGGGCCATTTCGTGAGATAACACGTTCACCAAACTTGGTTTCCAATAAATTGATTGTGGCATTCGCTGTGTGGCTTGTGGCGCCGTCCTGTTGGAACCACATGTCCTCTAAGTCAATATTATCCAATTGGGGCCAAAAATATTCGGTTATCGTTGAACGGTAGCGATTCGCATTCACAATAATGTGCCGGTCTTGATCATCACGGAAGAAGTATGGCCCAATGACGCTGCCGGCCCATAAACCGCACCAAACCGTAATTTTTTCGGGATGCAATGATGACTCAGGGATTACCTGTGGATTGCTGTCTGACCAATAATGCATATTTTGCTTATTGACGAAACCATTCAGCCAGAAATGCAATTCAGAACTCAGACATTGGACGTAGCGCTCGTAAAGTTGAGGCCACTGACTCCAAATTTCGGTAGTAAATTTTTAATAATTTCGACTCGTTGTTGGCTCGTATATTTTTCCATGATGAAATGGCAAACCTTACTGAAGAGAAATGTCAAAAAAGCGGAAAAAATATGGCGCCGTTTATTGTCCCTATCGATTTACTTTTGTAGCGTCTCTGTCGAAAAACCCTTTACTTGTTTTTTTTTTAAATTACGTACTTTTACATGCTTACTTATGCGGTCTCTAACAAGACCTGAAAAAGCGAAGATAACATATTTCATCAAGCAGTTCGGTCTTTTACCTTATCTCACCAGTTGGTAATACCAAGTGTACGCAGGGATTCGCCAAGCTGATCCTTCCAACGGAATCTTGGTCTTCCTACTTTTCGTTTTCCTTCGAGTTGGATTTCGAAAACCCTTCGTGCTGGTTCGTCTTCATCCATTCTACTGCCATGACCTAGCCAGTGCAACATATTTCACCAAGCAGTTCGGTCTTTTGCCTTATCTCACCAGTTGGTAATACCAAGTGTACGCAGTTATTTGCCAAGCTGATCCTTCCAGCGGAATCTTGGTCTTCCTACTTTTCGTTTTCCTTCGAGTTGGATTTCGAAAACCCTTCGTGCTGGTTCGTCTTCATCCAATCTACTGCCATGACCTAGCCAGTGCAATGGCGTTATTTTGATCCGCTTAATTATGTCAATGTCGGGATATAATAGCTCATACATTTACTGGTTCATGTGACGCAGATTCTTGCCGTTGTACACTATAGGGCCATACACCCAGAGAACTAATTGCCTGAAAAGAAGTTGTACCAACCGTAAATTCGGTTGTAGCCACCGAATTGGGATTGTCACAACCGAATTGAGGTTGCCACGACCGAATTTAGTCCCCACAACCGAAATTCGGTTGAAGCAACCTCGTCTCATAATTGATTCGGTTGTGACAACTGAGTCTTCAATTATATTCGTTCTGTCAACTAAATATTCTAAAATTTCGGTTGGAACAACCGAATTTTGATTTAATTCGGATGCAACAACCGAAATTGGTACCAAATTCGGTTGGAACGTGGTATCAATTCAGTTCCAACAATCGAATTAGGCATCAATTCGGTTGTAACTATCGTATTTGGCACCAACTCGGTCGCAATAACCGAATTTAGTCGGTTGCTCTGACCGCGTTTTTGATGAACTCTGTAGGTACAACCGAATTCGTTTTCAAGTAGGTTACCTCAAAGTAATTCGATGTATTTCAAACCTGACCTTTAAAATTCGAAATAGAAATATTATATTAAAAGAAGGAAAATAATGTATAATTGTTGCTGTTGCGGGAATGCAGAGATTTGTTTGCGGTTATTACGAAAGGTAAATAAATAAATATATTGTAATTATGGTTTTTGTATTAAAACGTCTTATTTTGCCGAAACTGCCCTAGCAGATATGTCCAGTTTTGAAGTTTTTCAATGTCGGTCGTTGGGAAAAACGGTTTAGGTAAATCAACAGATACAACACGTCAGAATTCGTGCGGTGGCCCATGATGGACGGGACTTCAAAATGTCGGAAGTGCAATGTCTAGCAAATGTGTTACCCTAAAGATTACCCTGTATAAATGACTTTATTTTCTCTATTTGTATTTTTTTTTATAAAATGACAGGATAATAAATCGTTACTTAATATTTAAAAAATTTCAAAATTCATTTGCCCCACTGTCGAATTTCCTGTCTAAAAAGCCTCTAATTCGGCTGTACCAGCCTCTAATGAGGTTGTTGCAACCTTTAAAGAAGGTTGTTGGAACCTCTAATGAGGTTGTTGGAACGCCTAAGGCGGTTGTGGCAACCTCAAATGAGGTTGTGGCAACCTCTAATGAGTTTATGGCAACCTATAATGAGGTTGCGGCTAATTCGGCTGTCCCAACCAAGTTTTTCTGTGAGTGCACATTTTTCGGAGTATATTTCTCTCGAAGACTCCTAGATATATTTTGTCTGCTTGCTATAAGATCCAGGATTCTGCGCCATAAAGCAAGACAGGTTGTATGAGAGCCTTGTATAGCTGGACTTTTGTTACTTTATCTCTGAAGTGATTGAAGTGATGAGCTCAAAATAACATATATTCGCAACCACAATTCTCCGCTTGATTTCAAAGCTGACGTTGTTGTTTTTGTTTACCCCAGATCCGAGGTATTTGAATTCGACCACCACCTGGAAATTATAACGGTTATCAACGGACACTATTAATTTTGTCTTGTCGTCATTTACTTTCAGAACCAATTTTGCTGACTCCTTCTCAATTCTCGAAAACACCGCAGTAATTTCTCTCATTATTCGCTCAATGATATCTGTATCATCAGCATGTGCGAACAGCATATGTGTTATGATGATGATGGTTTTATTCGTGTTCACTGCAGCTTCAGATCTAAATATAGGGTGTCGCTTTGCCTGAGGCCTCGCTTAGTTTCGAAAGCTTCGGTAAGATCCTTACCAACTTTCATTGCGGATTTGATGTTCGTCAAAGTCATCCTGCAAAATCATATGACTGTTGCAAGACTACCAATCTCAGACATTGCTTCGTAGAGTTTCTCCCGTATCGGGCTATTGAAGGCCGCCTTAGAATCGACAAAAAGATGATAGGTGTCGAATTGTTTTTCTTGGAACTTAGATCTTAGAAATTCTGACAACTCTTTCAAAGATATAAACAAAATAAAATACACCAGAGACAGGAAAATGCTTTTAGAATAATGGTCTAAATGGTAATAATAGCCAACAATATTCTTTACAAATTTGTAAAACATTCCAAGAACCAAAAGCCACATTCAAGAAGCGAGAATTGATGAATTTATTTAGTTTTCTAGGAAAACCATATGTCATATACCCTAGAGCACTTAGAAACACAGTTTTTTTTTTGCAAAAAAACAACAAATATTTTTCAACATAATCTTCTTTTAGCTCAATACACTTAGTCTAACGTTTGTAGCCCTTCCAAAAAATAGGATTTTTCGAGGTCCATAAAATAGGTATTTGTTTGATCAATAATTTCTTCGTTGGAGCTAAATCGCTTTCCACCGAGTCATTTCTTTAGGTTTGGAAATAGGAAATAGTCATTGGGGGCTAAATCCGGAGAATATGGCGGATGAGGTACCAATTCGTAGCTCAATAAAACAACTCCAAACAATCCTTTGAAGTTGTCACACGATTATGTTTATGGTCAATTGAGAGCAAACGCGGCACCCTCATTTAAAATCGAAACTACACTGCCTTATGAAATGCCTATGGCATCGACAAGTACCAAGTAAACCAAGGTGCTACTTGATGGTAGTAGTGTTGCATTTTATATAACTACGAGGGAAGTTCGAAAAGTCACGGACTTATTGATTCACCTTCGTATCTTCTGTTAATATTATTATTCACAATATTATTGACATATTTTTAAAATACACTGAGTACCAATAAACCAAGGATGGCACCATATGCCACGACATGAATCTGATATACAGGGTGTTTTTTTTAAACTGAGAAAAAACACCCTGTATATAAGATATATTAATACACATATTCACTTCGATAAACCAAGAACATTTGAGCATTTGGGAGCCAGCATTCGGTGTGTTATTGCCAAATTAAAGACGGATTTAGTGCGAAGAGTGTATTCTAATTGGACCTCCAGATTACACCACGTACGTGCCAGCCATATGCCCGAAATCATAATCCAGCAGTAATGGCTTACAATTGTCCTTAATATAAAGCAAATGTAATGGATATTGAAGACATTTTACTGTGTTTTATCTCCATTTAAAAACAACCTCTACAGAAGAGTCAGAACTCAAAATTTGCAAATTTTCAATAGATGCCAAAAAAGGATTTTGGCTGAAATTCATGAGGCCGGGCCTGGATTAAAAAAAAAAAAAACTGAAAATCGAGTAAAATATGACAAATTCAGAAACCAAAAAATGTTTTAACGATCGGACCTATGTGGCCCCTAGGGTCCAAAAAACGGATGCACCTAGGTACATCTACGAACAAGCAAGTGTGGGTACACAAATTAAAAGTATTCTCCTCGCGAATTTGGTCGTATATATATTTAGGTTGTGCGGCGTCTGTGGACCGAGATAAGCCTATTTTAAAATATTATACCAGATCTGTTGTAATTAAAAACAAAAAAAAATAATGTAAATTGTTCGCAAAATTTACCCGTTTACGATTTGGTTGTAAATAATCGCGTGATTGTTTTCAAAAAATTTTTGCCTGCGGCTCAATACGCACCACAAATTACAAACTCCATCAAAATAAGGGAAATACAAATTTTATTTAAAAAACATTTCTATGTTCATTTTTATTTGCATTTTGTATGACCGATTTTTGTTAGTTTTTGGTTAATGTATGAGAACTTTGGAAAAGGGTTTGTTTTTGTTTGAAATAATAGACTCACTGGCATGACTAGTTTCGAACTCCGTGACAAGTTCATCATCAGATGCCTAACAACTGTGTCTGAATTGATGCTGGTTGATCATCAATATTATATACACAAACTCAATTCTGCAATTTACATGTGCGAATGTATCGCTCGAAGATCCCCAAGTATCAACATCACTGAAAATTTCTATGTTCGGAAAACCAATAATGCCCAAAATGTTTGTTGAAAACCTCGACGGGGATTTTTTTTTAAAAAAAAATTTTTTTTTTAAATTTTTTGTAAATTCGTCTTTAAAAACAAGTAAAACGGCATCTTTTTTGCATTTTAAAGTCGGAAAAATAAAATATTTAAATTTCGTCAGTAAAATCATGTTCCCATTTATGGAAATTATCGAAAATCGTAGGAAAACACAATTTTGAAGCGGAAAAAACGGCCACAAATGTCTGTTTTGAAACTTCAACGGGGAATTTTTTGCAGAAAAAAACCCAAATTTTTTTAATTAATTGAAAAAAAAGAATTCCACTTTAAAAAAAAAACATTTTTTAAAATTTTTTCCGCTTTTAAGCCAACAAAACTCACAAATTTTTTTTGTATACCCTCACCCAGCACATAAAAGGAGCAATATTAGACCCTTAGTATCGATGGATGAAATTTGTTTTAGGACTTTTTTAGACGTTTCAGCCATGTCCGACTGTGTGTCTGTCTGGCTGGCTGGTCAACACGATAACTGCCGTAACTCTTTACAGATCACAATGAAATTTTGTCAGTGACTATTATTTGCCAATATTGAGTTTGGGATTGAAATTGGGCGTTTTGACCACGCCCCTTCTGGCACCTCCCATACAAATCTACACATTTAACACAGTATCATATTTCTTTCAAACCTTTCTTCTGATAGATGTGTTTAGCTTTAAGTCACACACCGGATAATAATCTGTTAATGCCTACTTAACTGGAAGAAATGGGCGAGATTGTCACGCCCATTCTGGTACCTCCCATACAAAACAGGGTGTTCGTCATGGTTGTCAATGCGATAAATCGCGTGAAACACTTCCGACCTTAATGAAATTAGCAATAAGGCTTCACGTTATCAAATGCCAATCACCGACTAAAACAAGAGTGATTTTGCCTCGCCCATTGTGGTACCTCCCATACAAAAGTTGTTTGGCCGTCTGGTTGTTCGGCACGAGAAGTCCCGCAATACCGAACCAATCTTTATGAAAGTTTGTACTAGTCAATATTTAGTCAAATAAAACTCTCCTATAGATAGTGAGCTGTTTTACCACCCCCATTCTGGTACCTCCCATATAAATGTTGGGCGGATGACCGGTTGATCGACACGATAACTCTCGTAAACTACCACCGATCTTAATAAAATCGGTACTAAAAGCTACTGTGTCAGTAAAAACTGACTATTGTGCCACGCCCAGTTTCGTACCTCCCATACTAAAGTTGGGCGTAGTTGCGGTTTGCCGACTCGATATCTCCAATAAATCATAACCGATCTTAATAAAATTTGGTACTGATCAAAATTTTGGCAACAACTTGCCATGCCCATTTTTGACCTCGCATATAAATATTCGAAGGGAAACTACCTAATTTGGGTATTCAATAATATTTGGTGCAATGTCAATCTGTTATTGAATATAGTCACCTTTGGGTATGGGCGTTTTTAACAGTACTCCCACGCAATGGATGACTTAGGGTGAGGGTATGATTAAGTCGGTTCACCCGACTGAAACTTATGTACTGGTTTTTCTTTTCGAGTAGTATACCATTTTCGGGCAATTGTTTTTGGACCCAGAGGGCGGAATAAGTCCGACATCCCAAAATTTTTTTGGTTTCTTTAATTTTCATATTTTGCCCGATTTTTGGATTCTTTTTTTCAGGGGGAGTTTATTCAAGCCGTTTTCGGGACCCTGTTTTCGACACCGAGGGTCCGATTATTAAAAAATTTGGGTCCGATTATTACAAAATTTGTTGGTTTCTGAAATTGCCATATTTTACTCGATTTTCGGTTTTTTTTTGAGGGGGCCTGGCCCGGCCTCATGTAATTTTGTCCTGATTTTATTAAGTTGTATAATGTATGAATATTTTCAATAACAGGCATATTCATAAGGTATTTTTTTAAGGAAAGGGAAGAGAAAATGACGACAAATGTTTACAGCGGATATAAATAGTCCTTTATTATTGATTTGACGCAAAAAATCAAAAGTTGACAATTTCAATATATAATTATTTTGTAGTTAGGGTGCTCTATGTATAAGTACCTTCCGTCACGATATGTTTCGTTGCAACAATGATAAAATCGTGTGCAATAATAACAATAGAGTACATATCTTACACGGGGTGGGTACAAAAACGATTCTTTTCTTATATTTTACCAACCCCCAATTATTGACATAAACCCAATACAACTACGTACTACATAGAATCTAATGTAGGGTATGCAAATATTTCTGGAGTGACATTAAAAAAGAATTTAAGTTAATTTTTCTTTTTTAATTTTAGTTCTATTTAATGAATTCATACGTATTCAATAAAGAGCGCATATACACACGTATACAAACCCAACCATACGCTATTTTCAACGCCAGTCATAATTTACAAATGTTGCCTTTTTTTGGTCTTGCACCCACCCACAGAACTGACTTGTCTCCTGCCTCTTGGCGTATGCCGCCAGTGTTGTATTTAAAATCCAATTATTTACTTTATTCAATCATTAAATTTTGTTGTATTGTATGTCCTTGTGCTGTGCACGAATATTATTACTACGCTGAGTATATTTAACATCATTTTCATTTAACTAATTGGACAATAAGCTTATTTTGTCCTGCAACATTTTCCCCGGCTTCTTGTAAGCGACTGTTATGGGCGGGTTTGTTTAGGCTCACAACAGTCTTATTTTATTTTTAAAATGAAAACGATTTCAAAATGTTTTTCATGTTTTTCGTTCATTTGGGTGTTCTCTTCCTAATTTCAAAAGTAAATATTAGTGTTATTATGTAGCTATGTACGTGAGTCTACTGTGCTGCAAATTTTAGTTTATCAGGGGTTAGTTTCGTGTACTTGCTCTTCATCTCTACCTTTAGGAGATGACTGCCACTTTGGTGTACGCAATGAAACCTAACTTGAGATGGACAGGAAACCATACAAATGATTCAAAGCTGTGTTTTTAATTGCGTTTTAGGAAATTATAATGTTTCATTGGATTTCTTTTGTTAAATTAGTTTTTTTTAGTTTATAATGTTTATATTTTTGTTTAACTACTAACAGATGGAGTTTTCTCAAATCTGCAATTTCTCTGGGCATAAGAATTTGTCATCCAGAAAGTATTTTTGAGAAAACCAACCTTAAATACGAAATTCAACATAACAAATTTTTGAATGATTGGATTTTTAAAGGATTTTCTTTTAATTTTTGCGATTGTCCAATTAGTTTATTTTGTTATGGCTGTCAGATTGTTTAGAATTGTAAATGTGTATCATTTGGTTGGGAGAAAATTGCCCTTAGCCTTGGTTATACTTCTCGACAGTGACATGGAAGACCAATAATGGAGATCATTATGAGAAAAGCCGCAGTCAGCATGAATAAAACCATCAGCAGTAAAAGTCACATACTGCTCGCGTATGCTGATGATATAGATATCATTGGGCATACGATGAGAGAAGCTACTGTGATGTTTTCGAGAATTGAGAAAAAGGCAGCAAAAGTGTGTCTGACAGTAAATGAGGACAAGACAAAATTAATAGTTTCAACGAGAAAGGCCTACATTGGATTGGACCAAAAAGTGAACGTTGATAACCGCTATAATTTCGAGGTTGTGGACGAATTTATATGCCTCGGATCTGCCGTAAACAAAAACAACAACGTCAGCCTTGAGATCAAGCGGAGAACTGTGCTTGCGAATAGATGTTATTTTGGTTTAAGCAAGCACTTTAGAGATAAAGCCCTCTCTCGAGTATCAAAAGTCAAGCTATATCAGATTCTCATACAACCTGTCTTACTTTATGATTCAGAATCCTGGGCCTTATGGCAAGGAAACGAGAGAAAAATACTTCGAAAAATGTATGGCCCTATAGTGCACAACGACGAGTATCGGCGATGCATCAACCATCATCTGAATGAGCTATATCCCGACATTGACATAGTTAAGAGGATCAATATAAAGCAATTGCGCTGGCTAGGCCATGTCAGTAGAATGGATGAAGACGAACCAGCACGAAGGGTTTTCGAAACCGAACTCGAAGGAAGACGAAAAATAGGAAGACCAACACTCTGCTGGAGCGTTCAGGTTGCCGAAACCCTGCGTACACTTAGTATTACCAACTGGGGAGAGAAAACAAAAGGTCCAATTGGTTAGCGAAATATGTTATCTTCGTTTTATAAGGTCCTGACCCCCGTGGTTTTTCGAGGTCGGATAAGTAAGTAAATAAGTATACTTCTCGAGAACTAATTCACAGATCTTATTTTAACATCTTCCTGAATGGACCAGGTATAACTAAAGAAACTGACTTATTGGCAACGAAACTTCAACAGCGCAATTTTCCAAAAGTAAATAAATCGGTTTTTTAGATTTCATACTACAGTGTTGGTGCTTTGCAATCGGCTGAGTCGAACCCAGTGTAAACAAAATTTGAGCCAGTCACGCCTTAGTTTTGATAGGAGCATCACAAAACTTCAAAAACATTGTTTTACCCTCACCCATAGGGATGGGAGTATTTATCATTTAATATGACAAAAAATATAACTCCTAGAAGGAACCCTATTCTGTGTATGAGGTAACAATCAAATTGTATCCGCAATTGTTACAAAGTTATCATTATTGTTTGTATCTGGTATTTTGGTAACACGGTGACAACAAAAAATTCACGTCGTAACAAATAATTCACCTCACAATTACAGGTTGTCAAAAGCAGTGAAATCAAAAAAAAAAAACGATTGGTCTACTGCACAAAATTAAAATGGCAAAAAAAGGAAAAGTAAGTATTTAATATATTTATATTTTATTGAATTAAAATTAATACTTTTTTACTTAGGAAATTTGAGCTCACCGTAAAGGCACGGCTGGAATACTTTATTGCCTTCCTCACGGAACATCCAGTGCAGCGAAGCGGAAAGAATAGACCTGCGCATCCGCGGCAAATAGGAGAAGAAATTTACTTTAGCACCAACTCTCTGATCTACACATAAATATCACCACCGACAAAATCTTCTGTGAGGAGTTCAAAAAATGTTTTTCTCCCGCGATCGGTCCAACATCTTGAGTTATAGGCCATTAAGGCTTGAGTATGTAATCGCCATGGTCGTTTGTGGTGCAATTGTACTGTGCGCGGCTCCTGTACATGAGATCGTGAGTTCGATCCCTGCTCAGACCACCTTACATTTCTTTCGATAACGGTCACCTTGCATAGTGATGGCGACAATATCGAGTACTAAACCATGAAAAAGCTTCTAAAAATACCGTTAAGAACCCGTGTAAAACTGTGGGTCCCAATTAGTGAGTCCAGAAACTAGATAGCACACAGTTCACTGATTGTGAGAAGGTCTCCCTCTTGTCGTTTTGGTACAAAATATATTATTTATTTTTTCCTTTATACACTTTTATTTTTACTTGTAGAATTTATAAAATGTTGTTGTATCAAATCTCCAAAACCAGCTGTCACGCGCTGTTACCTCCTCTTTGACAGGTAACAGTTTTTGATACTTTGGCCACAAAAAAAATATTTCAGAATTCCGATTTATGACAATTGTCATATTTCTGTCAAATAGTAACGGTGGTCACTGTTGTAACGCTGTCAGAATAGGGCTGTTAGTATCATTGAACGTAATCCGTTTTAATATTTTTTAAGACGATTCATATTCTGTCTGCCTGACGGGCTGGCTGGGTGGTCAACTTTATAATTGCCGTAAACCTATACCGATCACAATGCCATTTTGTCAGTGACTATCTTTAGTCCAAATTTTGCTTGGGATTGAAAATGGGCAGTGTGACCACACCTCTTCACACCTCTTTGTTGCAAAATCATGTTTGTTCTAAAACTTTTTTCTGGTATATGTGACTAGCTTCAAGTCACATATTGGTTCATATTCTGTAAATATCTACTTAACTGAAGAAAATTGTTAAGGTTGCCACACCCATTCTGGTAACTCTTATTCAAAAGCTGGGGCGATACGATAAGTCGCGTAAAAGATTTCAAATCTTAATAAAAGTAGGTGTCAGACTTCATTTTACCAAATGCTAGTTAACTACTAAAGCGGGGGTGATTTTGCCACTCCCATTTTAGGTACCTCCAATACAAAATTTGTGGGGCAACATTAACCAACAACATCCCGTAACAAATATTGTCAAGGTTGCCACACCCATTCTGGTAACCCCTATAAAAAAGCTGATCAGTCCGGTTTGCCGATACGATCAGTCGCATAAAACATTTGAAATCATAATAAAGGTTGGTATAGGCTTTATTTCAAGAAATGCTAGTTAACTACTAAAACGAGGGTGATTTTGCCAAACCCATTTTGGGTACCTCCCATACAAAAATGAGTGACGCGCTATCTTCAGAAAACTACAACCGATACGAGTTTTAACCACATTTGGTTCTCGGCAAGGTTTCGTCTAAAGCTACCTTCTGACTCAAAATAGGCAATTTTGGTAGGTCCAATTTCTACCTGTCATTCAACAGTTGGGCAGCAATCCGGGTGATCGACAATCACAGCTGATCTTAATGAAATTTGGTACTGGCCAATATTTTATCAGATGCTACTTTGCAGTAATAACGGACAACTTTGACAAACCCATTTGTGTACCTCCCTTACAAAATTGGTCGATATTCCCATTGATTGATGCGCTATCTACCATAAAGAACAACCGTTATTAACAAAATTTATTTCTGGGCAAGGTTTCTTCAAACCCTGTCTTGTAATTAACAATGGGCAACATTGCCACGCGCATTTTTTACCTTCCCTACAAAATTGCGAGGAATTCCGGTTGGTCTACAAATATTTCCCGTAAATCACACCGATCTTTATTAAATTTGTTTCTGGAAAAATATTTTGTCACAATCTACTTTATACGTAAATAGGTACAACTTCCGCACACCGATTTGTGTACCTCCCGTACCTATCTTAATGAAATTTGGTACTAGCCAATATTTGGCCAAAAGATAATGTGTAACAAAAATTTACTACTTAGACACGGTCATTTTTTTGCTCTTAAAAATAAAAGAGGTCGTAATTAAATTGGGAATAAGACAATATTTTGGGCGAGGCCAATCTGCTAGAGAATATGCATAAATTTAGCCCGCCCATTAGGGTAGCTGTAGTTTGGGCCGGTTCAAAACCTATAATCCTTTTTCAATGAATCTTGGACTCTTTTGAATGGCTAGTTTTTAAGTGGGTAGTTAACTATAAAATTACTTAATCGTAATTGAAAGTTAATTTGAGGTTAAGATTGTCTTTTGTTTTTCAGTGGTGAGCTAATGTAAGCCGCCATATTGTTAACGATTTTGGCAACCCTTGTATTCTTATTGGAAAAAACAACTGTACCTCGTTTCTGTAGTTCTCGAATCGAAAAAGATTTCACATTAAACATGTGAATTGAAACAAAAACGCTAGGAATCGGTACAAAAAATCGCTTCTCACATGTGACTGTTTCTACAACGTTTGTTTTGCGAAAACTTTCTGTGACGTACTGCTTTTTCCTTCCTATTGAAAAAATGCGGGAAAATCTGTTTCTAAAAAGTAGTGAGTCGAAAAAATTAAAATGTGAAACGTCAAAAATACTCACAAATTAAAACGGTGCGAGATTTTGATATTGTTTCTACAAAAAGGCTTTTTAAGAAATTAAAACTTATTTTTTAAGTGGAGAAGATAAGAACTATATCTTTTCTGTTATGTATTTCAATTAATTTTTCCAAAATATTACAGAAAAATCAAGAAAGCAAAAATAAAATGCAGTTGAATACATGTCTATACTTCTTTTTGTTGTTCTTTTTCGCACTAGTTTATTTTGTTTGTTTATATTTTTTTCTTACTTGACAGCTTTCTTGGAATATTCCAATCAAAACTTCATCAGTGTTGCCTCTTTTCGCATTGATATCCAGAAACACTTTTTACTCACAAATCGAGAAACGATGGAATTTTTTGTTTCATGCTTAATGTGAAAACTTTTTCGATTCGAGATCTACAGAAACGAGGTGCTGGTTTGGGATAAATGCCAAAACAACAAAGAGAAACAAATAAAATGGAATTATGTAAAATAAGAAATAGATGCATAAAATCGAAGTTATTTTAACAAAAATGTGTGAAAAAACTATATAGGTGCAATCATTTAACGATCTAGACTCAACGTATGTGTACAAATACGCAAAATAGAGCCATATAATTTATACAATCTTCATTTCTCATTTTGACAGTCAGTAATTTAAATGTCAATTGTTAACCAACCAACATTGTGGGTTAAATCATAGTTAAACAATGACTGAAACACAAATCGATGTTTACCCAGATTTTAACTAAGAAATGAAGATCACCACTGACCTAAAAACTGGCCATAAGGGACGTGGTATGTTTAAGTCGGTTCATCCGACTAAAATTTCTGTACTGGTGTAGTCTCTATATACTGCAAAAATGTTTATTTCGTTACGGCTTCTCTTTTTGAAATTCGATTTTGGAATTTTGTATATAGTTGAACTTGTATCGGTGAGGGAGGGCTACATTTTTAACACCAAAGTCAAAGTTGACTAGTGACTTTAGATACCTGATTTTCCTACAACCATACTGAGAATGTGGCATAACGGTTAGTGTGTGCGGCAGTTGTCCGAGAGACCGTGGATTCGATCCCTGCTCTGAATACCTTACACTTCTTTCGATGACGGCCTCCTCGCTTAGTGACGGCGACACTAGCGAGTAATAAGCCATGAAATAGCTTCTGCAAAAACCGTTCGGAACCGTTGTAAAACTATAGATTCCAATCAGTGAGTGAAAACTGGAAAGCGCACAGGTCACTAATTGTGAGAATCTCTCTGCTATCCCCTCAAGGGATGTAATGAGAAAATAGTTATTTTTATACTTAGAATTTACCATGTCACAGAATTCTGGTGTTTGAAAGCCGAAGAAATATTTCATAGATCATGTTAAACAACGCAAAATGTGGCCGATTGCAAAAATATGGATAACAGTACCAGAAAATGGCAGAAGTGACAACAAAATTTGTGGATTTTGAGGTCCCTAAAATGTTTTAATATTATATATCTTTCATATTTGCAAATATAACCAAAAACTTCCAATGCAAAATTTTTATATGGGTGAAAACCTTTTAATTAAAATTATTTGTAGAGTGGTATAAAATGGAGTAACTGAAGTCACTAGTCAAAATTTACCTTGGAGCTCGCAGTGTAACGTGTGACTCATTTAGATTTTTTGTTTTCATTTGCTTTTTTTTCACAGATCACGCGTGTCCGGTGTCATACTACATATTATCTTAGTTTTACTCAGAATTCATCATGGAAAGAAAGAAAGAAAGAAATTCAGCTCTCTGTGAAAAATGTTTTTCGTTTTCTTCGAGCTACATATGGTGTGCATCATCGACTTTCCGAGTCCACCATTGTCAATACCATCCGTAAATTTGAGTCTCAGTGTACGTTACTGGATGATGCGCGAAAAAATAGACCACATCTAGCCCGTAGTGAGGAGAATATTGTGGCTGTAGCTGAGAGTGTGATTGGTTGTAGTTCGCAGTGACTAGATACATTTCTGGCTAAATATACACTTAAATAAACCAAATTTCCACATTTGGGCGCATGGGTAACATGAAGATATATTGCATACACACAAAAATGCACTATTTACTGTGGGTTTTGGGCGCATAACTCGCGAGATACCGGTAGCAGTGCTGGAAAGTGTGATCGTAACTTGGATCATCCAAGTGAACCACCTACAATGTAGTCGCGGCCAGCATATGAATGAAATCATATTTTGTTAAATTTTTCGGATTTATAGCAAGTTTTGCGATACACTTGTCCAAAACATTTGCGACAGCAATATCAGCCGCAATTGGGGAAGTCCATTTTGTTGGAGATGTATCCTTTCATCATATTGAAAATATCGGTTGTCTTTAATACAAATTCTTAAAATATCTAAGGATAAAGGTGTTTTGCCTGTAAGGATTGTGTTGTCTTTTTACGCAACAACAAAAATAATTTCTACTGGGGACGGATGGTTCTCTGGAGATGGAAAGAAGTTTTTGCAAATGTTTCTTGTGTGTTTTACATGCCATATTTTTCGAAAACTTGAATAGTGGTAAATTCTCAATTAAAATGAGTTTTCGTTTGCATTTAGTGTGATGAATTTTTCAACACCATCATTCCAAACAACCGCTGATGAAGATCTGTGGCTAGGTCTGAAATAGCTATACGCTTTGCCAGTAATCGTGGTTTGCCAGTTGAAAATCTGTATCTGTGTTAATAAAAATGTAGAATGGTCTTGAGTTTGAATATTAAAATCCAAAAAGACCGATAAAAGGGCCGAATAAATATAAATCATCCCATAAAGGTTTATTAATATTTGTTCGTTCCTTTATTGTGTTTTAATTTTCCTATTTGATGTGGAGAGTTAAGTGTACAGGTGAACTCGGTAAAACAGAAATTACATGAAAGGAAATTTAATTTCCTTACTCTCAATCCCCATAAAAAGTTGTGAGAGATTTAAGAGGCATTTTTTTATATGATAAACTGTCTCTCAACCTTCTCATAATTTTTTTTGAATAAGGCCGTGAGTCTTTATTTTGTCCTTAAACTCTGCTGAGTGTTTTATATTAATATATATACTTATATGTATACAATTTATATAAAGTTTGGAATTTGAACCCATCGTTATTTTGAAGCATATCACCAATTTGACATTTATGAAGTGACAGATTATGAGTTAAAGGTTATAAGTTTACGAAATGTGTTGCTTAACGCTTGAAAAACATTGAGAAATATTAAAATTTATCTTCCAAAATCCCAAAGTCTTCAACTCAGATTTTAAGATATCTGCGAAATTAATTCGATAGAAATAGAGTGTCATCGACGCAGCCTTTGGAGCAATTTGTTCGAGTTCGCCAATCCGAGGCCTTATTGGGCAAAAGGAATCATACATTAATTTTTTTTCGAAAAAGGCCAAGGAGTCGTCGTTACAAATTTCTTGTTCCCAAACGTGGAGGAGGATGATACGGATGACATATGGTTTCAACATGACAATGCTATACTGTGTTCGCACTGTGTTTGAATACCGCATAATCAGCTGAAACTCGTAATCTGGAGTTTAACTCTGATAGAGAGTTAATAAATAGAAGATTAGTCTTAATTGAAAACCTTTATTGTGCATTTTAGGAATTCCATATATGTACTCTCGATGCTGTGGTTCCCTTTGCCTGAAGTTTAGTCTTTTCTATCTGATTAATGATTCTTAATTTATGAAGTTCCTGGAATAAATTATTACTTTCGTATTTGTTTACTAATGTGTATTCTAATGTATTTCCGGCAATATTGTCTATTCTCGAAACATAATCACATTTAATTTCTCTTTGCATTATCTATATCAGCACTTTTGGGGGAAATTCGACTTGTGCGATCTCTAAACCTCTTCCGAAAAATCTGAAAAAATCTCAAAAATACTCTACCCTATAAGCTTCCGATCAAGCTTGAGCAGCCATGAACATCGAAAAAGAACAATTTTTTGGGACACCCAAATGGATACCACCTGACTCATGAGAGAGTGACTTCAGAGTGCACAACCCGATAATATTAAAGCATTTTACCTGGGGCTCTAGTTCGACAAAGAACAGGGGTAATTTTCGGGATCCGTTCTTTAGTAAAGACGGTGTAAGTACATTTCTAAATATAATGCTTACTATTCCTACACAGAGTTTGCGGCTTGCTGTTCCTATATAGAGGTTTCGGCTTACTGTTCCTACACAGGGGTTTTGGCTCACTGTTCCTACACAGCGGCTCCGCTTTGCTGTTCCTACACAGGGGCTTCGGCTTGCTGTTCCTACATAGAGTCTTCGGTTTACTGCTCCTACACAGGCGGTTCGGCTTACTATGCCCACACAGACACTTCGGCTTACTGTTCCTTCACAGAGGCTTCGGCTTACTATTCCTACACAGGGGCCTAGGCTTACTTTTCCTACACAGATGCTTCGGCTTTTTGTTTCCATACAGGGGCTTCGGATTACTGTTCCTACACAGATGCTTCGGGTTACTGTTCTACACATGGATTTTGGCTCACTGTTCCTACACAGAAGCATCAAGTTACTATTTCTACACAGAGGCTTCGGCTTACTGTGCCTATATAGAGGGTTCGTCTTACTGTTCCTTCACAGAGGCTCTGCTTTACTGTTCCTACACAGGGGCTTCGGCTTGCTGTTCCTACACAGAGTCTTCGGCTTACTGTTCCTACACAGGGGCTTCCGCCTACTGTTCGTACACAGAGGCTTCGGCTTACTGTTCCTTCACAGAGGCTTCGGCTTACTATTCCTACACAGGGGCCTCGGCTTACTGTTCCTATGCTACCCATCCCATGATAACCGATCCCAAAACCATTCTCAATGGACATGTAAAGCAAATTCCGAGCCGGTATCCCGCATATCCAACACCGATTTACGCAGCGAATCCGAACAATCGCATGTCCAAGACACAGAGTTCCCGGTCATCTAAAAATCGACTAGTCCTCAACATGCTCCCAGAACCTTCTTTCAACAATTTGATGAAACATTTCCTCATTTTCCAACCTGCGACACTTTTCATTTAATTGAGGAAAAACATTTCATCAATCTTTACCCATATTTCATCAATAGTTTACGTTGATTCAACAACAATGTTACATCAGATAATGTACATTTTTCATTAGTTTGATGTAAGTTCGTCATCAAGTTGAAGTAATTTTTTCACCATTTTGAAGTAAATTGTTCATAAATTTGCTGTATATTTTTCGTCAATTAGATGTAAGTTTGCCATCAATTTTATGTGGGTTTGGTAGTTTGGTGGTCATCAGTTTGATGTTAATTGTTAGTTGTGAGTAGTCAAACTGTTTGGGCTGTTTTAAATTGCAAAAAATCCACAAGAACAAGGTATAAGACCACATAAAAAATGCCCATAGCGTGGATAATATTTTCTGTCCATTGCACTATTTGCTACTATGTATTTTTTTTCAATTTTCTACTACTTTTTCTTTTTCTCTTTACTTTTTCAGTAATTCGTCAAAATGAATCGATGCCACTATTTCCAAATTCCAATGATGAAGAATGATGAAAGAAAGATCGTCAATCCAAGGAAGCTGAGTAAGTTGAAAGAATACACAATCTTCGATTTAAAGCACTTTCTCGTTGAATAGATGAAATTTATCATCAATTTTATGAAGAACAATTGATGAACATATACCATCGACTTGATGTAAAGATTTTCTTTCAGTTTATTATTAAGCCAAGACAAGTGCCCCCCAAATGTGTTGTCAAGTCAAAACAAGTGCCCCCGGAATAGTGTTGTCAAATTAAGACGAGTGTTTTCAAGGTAAAAGGAGTGGTCGCAACGAGTAAATCAGTTGATGTTATTTCTCTTAGTCGAATTTCTTTGTAAATTAAAGATCAATAAAGAATCTGAATTCGAACTTCCGAAGGGGTAAAGGATTCTGTTCTAATTTCGAAAGGTTTGGTGGCTTCTAACGAAAGACCCACGACAAAGTCACGTTACACTGTAAGTTGTGTACAAGATGTTTCTAATCTTCAATCGTTTTGGAATTTCAGCAGCTTGCAATATCCGACGCATAACCTTAAATTGTTAATCCTATTTTTTTATATATGTACTTTTTTTATCCAAAATGGAGTCAAACGGTAGAATTGACCAGTTTTAAAATTACTTAACTCGGTTACGGTTATTCTAAGTTTCTAATTACTCATGTTCGTAATCTAAATTGGAGTTTAGCTTAAAAGAAATAAGCAACATATTTTTTTATTATTTAGCTCAAACTATGAAGCTAATCGAAATTGAACTTAAATTTCCGAAATTCGTTGTTGTAATTTTAATTAACAAGAGACAACAAAATAATTATATTCCCTAAACAGGGTTTAGTAAAACTAAACTTCTAGAATTAAGCTAGTTTATTTATTAAATCTAGCAATCTCTAGCAACATCCATCACAACATTTAAGAAGTATCTCAACTTTTTGTCCTTAAAAAGCATCTTCAAACTACGCTGGAAGGCCTTCTCGAAAAGCTGGATGAAAAAGCAGAAAAAAAAACTGTAAGTGTAAAACAAAAGAAAGAACAAGAAAAATTTACTTCTCTCTAATTGCCCCAGAGTTTACTCAAAAGAAAGTTTATTGCATGCTATTTTTATGTCATTGATATTGGAATTGAATTCTGCAAAAAGCAAATGCAATAAGGTTTCTTCTGTTTTAGTGTTGTGATCTTGTTGTTTTTGATGTGTTAACATCTATAGCGGCGTATAGGGACTAAATCCATCAAAGTCAAAATCTGCTAAAACCAGATTTTATGCTGCTGCTAAAACCAGATTTTCTGCGACTGCGAAAGAGAATAATGACGTGTTAAACAAAAATGAGCGAGCAAGAGAGCAATGAAAGAGTGGTGTGGCAGGGCTGAGGCAAACGAAATTGTGTCTACAGCGTATGTACGAATATAACAATGTATGTATGTATATACAAGTGTCTGTTGCTTTGCATTCTTTGACTTTTGGGGGAATAAAACAAAAAGTATTGAGCAAGAATATAATGACACATGTGCTTGCACTGGGTCTTTAAATAATTTTAAGTATTAATATTATTTAACTGTAACGTCATCATATGATTGAACGCTGTTTTTTATTTTCCAATGTAACATTTACGAATGTGTTCATAGAAATCGAACAGGTACCGTGTAGCAAAAAGGTGTTAACACATCGCCCGTGAGTTCGAACACTCATTGGATTTTTTTTGTGTCTCTCTATTACTTATTCTGTTTCCTTTAATTTTAAGTTATTTTGTTTTTTTTTTGGGTATTCTCGTATCACGGTGTAACCGTTTGTTTGTTTAAATTTATCTTTGTTATGATGTAAAACACAGGGGTGTAGCTTTAAAGCATAGATGTGCAGCTAGTACTCTTTTGAGTCATCGTGTTTTCACACCGATAGTAGCTTGATCGTTTTTTCACACCAACATGTCCGAAAGCTTGCTGCTTGTTTACCTATTCAAAGTCAGTTGCTGTTCTGCACTCACACTACACTTAAAAAATAAATTTTAATTGCCATGGACGAATATAAAGAAATTTTTATGTTTGTAAATGGCAAAAATCATAAATGGAAATAATCATTGGAGATGTTGATATTTGATTTTTTTTTTAAGATTTAGTTTTAATTTTTAATTTTTTTAATTTTAATTTTTTACTCAGTGTACTACTTTTGTTTTCTCTGCTTTTGTTCTGCTTGCTCCGTTCAACTTAACACAGTCGCAAAATTCGTAAAACTGATTTGAAATGCGTTTGTGTCAGTTTGCACATGTCTGCTTTAAAGGTTTGCCAATGGGGGATTTTCTTGAAAGTTGCCAATAGACTAACCCAACGGATGGGAGGGTTTTGAGGCCTAGGGCATTTACATCTTCGCTCTAAATGAAGTTTTCTGTGAATATGTGTGTATTCTGTGCTGATGAGGAATTTAATTTATATGCAAAGGGCCATAAAGCACGCGTGATTAATTTTGTTTGTGAAGGGTAAATTTCGTTAATAGGAACAAGATCCCCGCCCACATCTCCTACACTAAGCTAGTTTGCTGAGCAAGCGCGTACTTAAGCGGTTCATATCGTAAACTAAAGTTGTTGGTTTTCTTTTCTTTTATCTTGCCGTCACTAGATCAACTGGATCTTTTGCACATAATTTTTTTTTGATTATTTAAAACCCAGATTATAAAAAACCCTATTGGAAATTTTAATTGCATGTTACTCACTCCAATACTGAGGTGAGGATATTCTAAAAATTCTTTAAATTCCTCCTCTGAAAGATATTCACCCGAATTACATTTTATAACTCCTATTTCATTAGTATCCTTTAGTAATAGGTGTTTTTGTTTAATTGTAAAATTGAAAAGTTTGTTGTGTAACTCTTTCTTATACTTTCAGATATTTTGTTGAATTGAATATATTGTTCGTGTGTGTTTGAAACGAAATTTTGTTTTTTAACAAAAAAGTTTTTTTTCATAAAGTCCACTTCAATATCTGCAGCATCCGCCAGCAGAATTGCAAAAAAACTGGTTCTATAATATAATTTAAATATATTTTTTTTCAAGTTCTCTGATTTAATACTTGAGAAATATTATAAAAACTTAATGTCAGTTCTTGAAGAAGAGCAAAAGATTAAAAAAAAAATTCACACTAAAAATATCGTTTACGTGGATATTTATGTGTTTAGACACAACATTAATAATGTATAATGGCACTTCCGGATGAATTGGTTTTCCTAATTTGTTACCTAATTTTATCGATCGTAATAAATTCTGCCATAATATGTTTATATCCATTGAACAACTAAATATTTGCCAAATTTAAATTAGGCGGTATATAAAACCAAACTTTGTTACATGGCTAAAACTTTAACCTTTATGGAAACCTTGTCTGTTGTATACATGGTAAAAAACTTTTCGTAAAGTGCTGCTTTTGACGGTTGCCCGAACTTATGTGTACATTAAAGCTTTGGCCAATGTTCGTTCGAAAAAAATGTTTAATACAAGTAAAAGCAAACGGAAGAATAGTTTTTTGTTTGTGTAAAATATAGCGAATGGTCCCCAGCAAACAAACAAAATAAAGTTGAAAGTTCAACTTTATAAATAGCTATATTAGCAGACATTTTCAAACTATTTGTGTCGGACAGATATTAGACACAAAAACAAAATCGTATATATGTATCTATTTCGATTTGAAAAAAGAATGTCATTGGAATTTAACAACATTATCTTTTACATTATTGTCACTATCTCTGTTCTATGAGAGAAACTAGTACAGAAATTTCAGTCGGGTGAACCGACTCAAACATACCTTCACCGTAAATCATCCATTGCGTCCGAGTAGTAACAAACGGCCTTCAAGGAAATTACAATATTAAAAAGCATTTACATTAATTTTTACGTTGAACTCATGACCCTACTCAACAGCAGAGTGACGTTACGCAAAATATTATCTAATACCCAATATAATTGAATCCTAAGTGGTATTGGGGGAAGCCGGAAAGCCTTCCAACTCTTGTATGGGAGGTACGAAAATGGGCGTGGCACGGTAGTAAATTTTTAATTACACCGTAGCGTTGAGCAAAATATTGCCTAGTACCAATTTACATTAAAATCTGGTGTGGGTTACAAAATTTATAGCGTCGATCAACCGAACATCTGCCCAAGTTTTGTATGGGATGTACCAGAATAGTAAACCCACTTATTTGTCATGCGACAGTCACATTTGACTAAATATTGTCTAGTAACAAATTGTAAAATTGTTGGTTTTCAAAAACATTGCCGTACAACCAGCCGGCCAAACAACTTTTGTGTGGGGGAGGTACCGAAATGGGCGTGGCAAAATCATCCTTATCCTAATCTTAAATGACACGAAGCCTGGTACCTGATTTCATTACGTATTGAGAACCCGGACGGCCACCAAGCTTTTGTATGGGAGGTACCGAAATGGGCGTGGCAAAATCATCCTTGTCCTAATCTTTGATGACACGAAGCCTGGTACCTGATTTCATTACGAAGGCAAGTTTTTCACGCAATTTATCGTATTGAGAACCCGGACGGCCACCAAGCTTTTGTATGGGAGGTACATGAATGGGCGTTGCAACCTCCCCAATTAAGTAGGCATTATCAGATTACTAACCAATGTCTGAGTTGAAGCTAAACACATGTATCTGAAAAAAGAAACTATATTTTGTATGATTTGTATGGGAGCTACCAGAAGGGGCATGGTCTAGACACCAAGTTTCAATCCCGAGTTATGTTTGGACAAATAATGGTCACTGACAAAATTTCAATGTGATCGGTAAAGATTTACGGCCGTTATTGTGTTGATCAAACATCAAACCTGACAGTAAAAAAAAGTTTTAAAAAGTCCAAAATCGAATTTAGTTCACAGATACTAAGGTTCCATTATGACTCCGTCTATGCATTACATTTCTTTCCGTATTAAATAATACATATAAAGTATACCCCCATCCCTATGCAGCTTCTGCAATAGTAAGTTCTGAAGACAATCAGTCTTTCTGCGAGCCGGCCAATGAGACATTGACCCATCGTGACAGACACGTTAAGTGACACATACGGTTCCGATAACGACAGCACGGCGTTAGTGCGTTTCAAGTTTAGGCTCGCCACATCAGCTAGGAATGTACACAGTTCCCAACTAGTGACCACCTTCAGTAAGACAATTTCCAGGGCCTTGATATTAGAGAAATATTGATTTCGTCTTTTGTCAGAGTAATAAATAAATGGTTTCCCATGAAGGGACTGGGGAGAGCTTCCCACAACCATTGAGTTGTGCGCTTTCTTGAGTTACACTGACTCATTGTCAGAGCAATACTTCTCAGATATTCCGTAACTGCTCTAATAATTAAGATTTCTGCACCGTAGACTATACAGTGATCAGGCAATCTTAGGTGGTAAGAAAAAACACCAAAGCCTACTTTATCGTCAAGTTTTGAACCATCTGTATAGAGCATTTAGGAATCTCTTATGTCCAGGGACGCGACTATTCAATGCTGATGTAACAGGTATATGAGTGTGGCACTTCTCGTCAAAAGTGGTTTGGTCAAAGTGTAATCAACAATATCTGGAAAGTCAGACATTGTGCTGAGAATGACACTGTGTTCGAAGGCATTTTCTGGCCAAAGTGACAGTTTTCTGAGTCTACTGCAATAGCCGTGGCATGCATTTTCCAGAATGTTGGGTGTGTAGTTTGCCTTCCTGTTGTGTAAAATTCCTAATAATTTTACGCTTTGTAGAGAAGGAAATTTCAGTACCCCCTAAGGAAACAGGCACGACATTTGCGGTGGTGTGAAGGGTCTGTTACAGGATATCCATAAGAGTACCTGGAAACTTCCATCTAACGAGTATTACCACGTCATCTGTGCAGACAATAGCCATAAGACCCATTTTCTCCATAGAATGCAGAATTCTGTTTATGGAGAGTTTCCATAGCAGAGGCGGCAAAACGACCCTTTAAGGCGTTCCTCTGCTGACAAATATATAGAGGTCCGTTGGCCTTAAGCTAGCCGAAATGCGTCTCTTATTTGGAAGTATGTTGTGGACAACCAACGTGATATAGCTTACAACCCTGCAGCCATAAGTGCCGCACCTGCAAGTACATTGTTAAAGGCTCCATCTTTGTCTAATACTACGTTTACACCAGAAACTGTAGTGAGATATCACATCACGATATGCCAATAACGTATGTGCAAGTAACACGTACTGGTTTGGCATATCGCGATATGATATCGCAATATAAGCTCTCGTATAAACACAGTAGTAGAAAGTTAACACAGTATATTTTCGCTAACAGGGAGTGAACCTTCTATAAAGGCCTGAATATACAGTGGCCTGTGGTCAATGTTGATCCTAAGATAGTTATCGAGTAATCACCCCAAGGTTTGCAATAGAAATGAGGATCGGCTAAATGGTCGGAATTCCTTAGGTCCCGTATGGGAAGGTTCCCACGATTTGGGTATCAACACAACATTCGTTTCCAACCAACTCAAAGGAAAGTAGGCCTGCTTGATACATCCCGTGCAGAGCTTTTTGTGCCAGGGCTTTGCTGGCGGGTATTGTCTGGTGTTAGCGACTTGAATGGCTTGCAGCTTTTTGTAGCAACATCCGAAGGCTGTATATCAAGGGAATCTCCAACTGAGGTATCTAGTTCACAAACAAAATTGCTAGGGCAAATATGTATCCAGGAGCACCCCACGTGATTCCTCGTCCAAGAACTGTCAATTATTCTATTGTACCCAATAGTGCAAGGTGTTATGGAAAAAATGTTTCCTAAGCCTGGAGGCGCCGGATGGGCATTCATCCAGGTTTTATGTATGATTAGCTTTATTACAGCTTGAGTTCTTCATTATATCTATCCCTGTCTTCTTTTGGCTTTGTGAACTTTGCCCTATTAAAGAGCTTTCTACAGCACTTCCTCATCCTAAATGTATACTTTAGACTTAATGTTATCGCTGGTATTCCGAAACGAAGAAAACTTATTATGGACTTATATGAGGGTCGAGCAATAAGTACCCGTATTAGGAAAGAAGAGGCAAGTTTTCACAATTTTTATTTTACGGGTGATTTCTTATTTATTCGGCCTTTTTATTGTTATTTTTTTAGTTTATTCTTCAAACTCAAGACCATCTATATCTCAATAAATAGAGATACAGTTTTAAAAAAAGCAGATGTTTTGCAAATGCATCCTTATGATTCCTGACAAACCGTACAGATATTTCAGATCTAGAGAACCATCTGCCCTGCCCCCATTTCTTTAAATACTCCAAAAATGCGATTTGTCAAACTCTTCATAATGCGCTCTGTCTCAATGATAACTTATATGTTTGAGCTGAGTTCTTTCCTCCGAGTCACGTTTTCATGTTGGGGAACATAAAGAAATCGCATCGTAGCAATTCGTAGTGCAGGTCATGCAATTTGGCTGCGACAATTCAGCATGAATATGCTGTTTCTTGATGCCCACCTTAAGCAATCGCGGCACCCATAGGGCATTTTCTCATTCTTAACTCATAAATATAATATTAATTGCGGTAACGTTCGATGCGCCGAATGGCCTATGCTACTTCGCGCACTTACGTTCGGCGGGTATCAAGTCGTGGACCATTTGAACGATTTCCTCGGTAACCACGCCTGTCTTGCAACCTGGGCGCTCCTCATAAGAAACAGATGTGCGAAGTTTAAATTCGTTCAACCAATATCTAACGACTGTCATAGATTGTGGTCGATGTTGTTCGTTTTCAATTTTTTCGACAAACACGAAACACGTTTGATACAACTGGCTGCCAAATAAAAACTAACAAATGAATCAATCTGAAATTTAGTATGGTGTCGTTTAGCAGATGCCAGTATAATACAGAAATTCCAACATCCCTCATCAACGCCATCTGTCTTCAGACGCGGGTACTTATTGATCATCCCAGTGTGAATCGCAAAATACTGATCATTTAAAAGCGATTTAATTTCTGGTGTGTCTGATCTTCTTGATTCCAAAAAGGTCTCCGAAATAGCGATAATCAATCTCGCAATGGCTTCAACATATTAATAGTGTCAACAATGAGAACTTGCAATCAATATTATATATATCAATCAGGGTTCGTATTTCGTGGGTAGTGAGTTACCCTGGATTACCCAGGGTACCCCATTATTAGTGCCGTGGGGAATGGGAAGCGATCGTTTACCCATTACCCACAGGGTATGGGGAAAATAATCGGTAGCTACCAACGAAAATGGGGAATTATCGAACACGATTTCCCATTACCCTCAGGGTAATGGCGAAAATAATGGGTAGCTACCCACGACAATCGGGAATTACCCATCACGATTACCCATTACCCTCAGGGTAATGGCGAACATAATGGATAGCTACCCACGACAATGGGAAATTACTAATCACGATTGCCCATTACCCTCAGGGAAATATGGAAAATAATGGGTAGCTACCCTCGACGATGGGTAATGGTTTACCCAGGGTAAACCATCCACATTTTTGATCGAAAATATGGGAAAATTAGGAAAAATCTTTATATATCAGAAAGGGAGCGTCCTGTGAACATAGTTAATATCATGCAGTGTTATGTGTAGTTCATTTATTTGACCCTGAAACCAATTTGTTAATTCAACTCTAATAAAATTTACTCGCAGACAGAGTTGCATACAAGGCATCTTTCAGAAACGTACATATGTACACTTGCAAATTTTGCGAATATTTATTTTTATTTTCACTTAAAAACATATACTATTACGAGGACAATAAGATTATTTAAATATTTATAGTGTTTTCACATGAAATCGCCTTAGGTGCAAATAATCATATGAAGACAGTTTTACTATCTAGGTACATATGCATGCTTGGCCTTCACTCTGATAGTTTATGCCAGAAGTATAATATACAACAAACATACCTATATAAATACGTATATAAACTGTTCCAACGTTCACTCTTATATATAGTATGTAATGAAGTACATATATCCTTCATACTGCAATTGTTCTTGAAATGAAATGATAATATTATCACTTTTGGTATGAATTTGTCTGCATTTATAACGTCTGAATGTTTGAGAAATTACCTTCGGGCTTTTAATTTTCACAAGCAAAATTACTTTTGGTTGTTGTTTTCGCCGCTTTTATCCCTCTACCTCGGCCATTCTCTGTCATTGTTTTATGTTTATCATAATTATCACACACAGCGGAGTGAAAGGAAGTAAGGACGGTCATTAATATAAGTATGTATGCATGAGTGTACATTTAATAAATACATAAATAAACGTTTAAAGGAGCAGGAAATCCAAAAAAAGGACAACGCTTTAAACGCTGTTTTATGGGTAATATATTGCACAAAATTATTAATTGTTTCATATTTATGTATATTATTTATTTAATGATATATTAAGACGATATAAAGGAGAATGTTTCATATAAGATAAAATAATTTAAAATGTTTTTTTTATTATTTAAGACTGAAACTACTGTCAAAGGAAAAAGGCTTTAACATAAATCACAAGCTATCAGAACAAAATGATTGTACTAACCATAGGATTACGAGTGCGAAATAACCCTCATGTAACCCTTCAGGATCGATTCAAAGAAACATGAGGAGATCGAGATGTAAGATGCTCAGAGTAGGGATCGAACCTACGTTCTCAAGTTCAAGAGCCGCCCACACTAACAATACTACCTTCGGTGGTCGGGCGCGCATACGAAGCTCTGTCAATTTACACAACTGCGGATACATATGCATCCTGTTTCGGTGCACTGAAGTATTATACAGGGTGGAGCATTTAAATCTTTCTAATGCATTTTGATAATACAAAAACATCACAAATAAGTTGTTGCGAAATGATGTTTCAATTTGTTTTGATCACTTCTGATATATAATAACGCTCAAAAGGTCGCCGCCAGAGCGGATGGCGCAATGTGCTCGTTTTTTCGCATTTTCCTTAACTTTTCTTAGTGTTTCGGTCTGACTAGTGGTCATTTGATGTTGAATATTGTCTTTCGAGGCTTTCAGGGTCAGTGGCCTGTTGACATGAACTTTGGACGTCAAGTACCCTAAGGAAGAAGCCTGGAGCGGTGAACACAGAGGCAAGACATAATCACCAATTTTTGTAATTAGGTGATCGAGGAACAAAGGACGCAATGAAGTCCTGTTGGAACCAAAAGTTGTCCAGACCGAATTTGAATTAAAAAAATCGTTATTCCAGACCAAATTGTCACGCATGGGTCGTGGAGAGGTTGCTCGTGAAATAACTCATGGTCGTTGAACCCACAATTTTGTTTATTCATATCCCCATTCAGATAAAAATGAGCCATATCGCTTATGATAATGTTTTGAATGTAAAGCTGCACGATAACAGCGCATTGTAGTGGTGTGCACTGTTCCATGACACAAATTCGCATGGGTTGATGCCTCGTTCGCGGGCTGCCATTAGCCGATCTGAAAATAAAACAACAGTTTGCAGAGTTTAAATGATCCACTCCGTAGATGCCTAGCAAAAAATTATGCATACCAAAAAGCAGTGATGGAAGCAGGAATCTCTTCGGAAGCACTTGCCAATGCGCTTATAGAAGCACATTTTTTTTTTACCAAAGTTCCCTCTTAGAAACAGTCGATAGCATAGATAAAGGAAATCATAGATATAGCTTTCACTGAAGTTTCCTATAATTCACTGAAGTTTCCTATAATAAAAGTGACCACCCTATTAGAAGATGCTCTTATTTTTGCAAATGGCCGCTAATGTCAAATCTGTTTTGACATTTGTGGACTAGACAGATGTAGAATACAAGTAAACAAGCCTTGGAGCGATACGCTCCCCAAGAACGCGGAATAATCGTGTATATTTTTTTGCGTAAGAATTCGTCTGTGGTGTTGGCGCAGCGCAAATACCGTCGCCGATCGCCCGCCCGTCCGACACCGACTGCACAAACACTGCGCGTTTGGCCACTAACCTTGAAGAGTATGGGACCACACGAGACGTTGCCAAGAGTGGCCGGCCCCGGAGCGCCCGTTCTGCCGAGAATATCGCCGCTGTTGCCGACGATGTCGAGCTGTCGCCGGAAACATCGACTAGACGCCGTGCCTCGCAATTAGCCATCAGCAGGTCGTACCTATGGCGAATGTTGGTCAAACCCCTGCGCATGTTCCCATACAAAGTGCAGTCCGTGAATCAGCTGCTGCCTGTCGACCGCCAAACGCGTGTAACCTACGCCCAAGCCATCCTCAATCTCGTGGACGAAGTGGACGATTTTCCCACCAAAATCATAATGAGCGATGAGACTCATTTCATCCTCAGCGGGTACGTGAACAAGCAAAACTATCGCTTCTGGGGCACCGAAAATCCACGAGTGATGCACGAGGAGCCATTACACCCGCTCAAAGTGACTGCATGGTGCGCTGTTCACGCTGGAGGAGTCATCGGGCTATTTTTTTTCGAGAACGCCGCTGGTCAAACGAGAACAGTGGACGGTGCGCGCTATAGGGCCATGTTAACCGTCTTAGGACTGGAGGACATGTGGTTCCAACAGGACGAAGCAACGGCAAACACTGCGCGAGCCACAACAAATATTATGAAGGCGGCGTTCCCGGGTTGCCTCATCTCTCGTTTTGGCGATTTGCACTGGCCCGCAAGATCGCCCGATTTAACCGTTCCAGACTTTTTTTGTGGGGTTTTTTGAAGTCCTGTGTTTACGTGAACAAGCCCGACACCCTGGAAGCCCTCAAGGTCAACATTTGGCAAGAGTGCGAGAATCTGTCGCCCGATGTTCTCGCCGAAGTTATGAAAAATGCCATAAAAAGAGCCCGTATGGTAATCAATTGTGACGGCGCCCATTTAACCGATATCATCTTCTCAACTGAACCAATAAAATTCTAAGGGTTCAAACAAACATAATCAAAAAACAGAATCGAAGTTTTTCATTTAGAAAAAAAAAATGAGAGCCAAACAACATCGGATGACTTCTTTTGAAATACTTTGTAGTTGTGTCCAGAATGTAGGGGAATGTAGGTCAAAAATCGGAACAGGTATGTTAAAAACGACGTATCATATTCCAAATGATTTACCTAGTAAGCCTCTCCTCGTGTGGTTGGTTTTCTGGACGGTTTCCTGATAGTAGCAGATTCTTTTTACATGAGTTTATGCATTTAGGAATGAAATTTATGATCCAGTGGCATTTTCCAGGAATGTACCGCAATTGTGAAAAATAAAAACATGTTTAAATATACGAATGAACTCTTAAATACACAGATTTGGCTTCGTTGCATCACAACGAGATGTGTCGACCGATGCAGGGGATTCTAAAGTGAAACTTGATATCTTATTAGTTTTTGAAAAAAATATTACTCAAATATTTTACTCAATATTATTCAAGCGCATAAATATTCTCTACTTTATTAATAGAGATGTAGTTTTTACAAAAACAAAGTTTTGTAAAGGGCATCCTCATGATTTTTCGCAAACTCTATAGTCATTTCAGATATAGCCATAGATCTTCCTTATGTATGAATTGTGTTGTCTTTGAGCCAACAATGAAAATCACTTCAAATGGAAACCAAATGCAAATATTTTATTGTGCGTTTTGCGTGCGATATTTTTCGAATAATTGTACCGAGGGGAATTTTAATGTCACATGAGTTTTCGCTTACATTTAGTGGGATAAATGTTTCAGTATGATCATTCCAAGCATCCGTGATCTGTGGGTAGATTAAAAATAGCTATATGATTTGTCAATAAAATAAAATAAAACCACACTAATAAAAAGGCCGAATAAATAAATTGTATTCTTGATGGTAGTTTCTAACATTCCAAACAATATTACTATTAATTATTACACCCACAAAAATATTAGGTTGGGACAACTGAGTTGGTTGCAACCGAATTGAAAGGTTGGCACAACCGAATTAGAGGTTGTCACATCCTTGACATCACTGTGACACATGACTTAGACGTCATCGCAATCGAATTCGAGGATGTCATAATCGAACTTAGAGGGTGCCATAAAAAAAAATAAATGGTTTCACATTACATCCCATGAAGGGACCGGGGAGAACTTCTCACAATCACTGAGCTGTACGCTTAATGACTCAAAACGAATTTAGTGAGGATTTTTGATTGTTTAATCGACATATTTACAAGGTGGCGCAAAAGTAATCCTCAGAAAATGCTATAAATTTTGCGATTGGCCCCTAATGTCAGTTCTGTTTTGACATTTGTGTAGTAAACACATGCGAAATTCACGTTAATAAACAATGTTACGCTACACTGCTCCAGAACCCGGAATATTGCTGACTATTTATTTGACCAATAATCGGTCGGTGACTTTGGCACAACGTGAATTTCGTCGCAGATTTCCTGGCCGTCCAACGCCTACTGGTGAAACACTGCGACGTTCAGCCGCTCGCCTCGAAGAGACTGGCACAACACGAGATGCTGCCAGGCGTGGCAGACCCCGGAGTAGCCGTTCTGCAGAGAATATTGCTGCTGTAGCCGAGGACGTCATGGAACCGCCGTCGATGTCATGGAAGCGCCGTGAGCGCTACAGAGCAATGATCAACGAGTTATTTTTGCCGCAACTTGATGAATTGGGATTGAAAAACATGTGGTTCCAACAGGACGGTGCAACGGCACACACTGCACGTGCCACAACCGATATGCTGAAGGATGCATTTCCCGGGCGCCTAATCTCCCGTTTTGGCGATTTGCACTGGCCAGCAAGATCGCCTGATTTGACCGCTCCAGACTTCTTTTTGTGGGGCTTTTTGAAGTCGCGGGTTTATGTCAACAAGCCTCAGACTCTTGCAGCTCTTAAAGACAATATCCGTCAAGAATGTGAGGACGTATCGCCGGAAGTTTTGGCCAAAGTGATGGAAAATGCCATAAAAAGGGCTCAAATGACAATCAACTGTGGCGGCGGCCATTTACATGACATCATATTCTCGACTTGATGTAAAAAAAATTAAAAGACCAAATAAAAATAATCCACAAGAAGAATCAAAGTTTTTCATTTTTTTTTTAAATTACAGCCAAAAAACATCGGAAGTTTACTTTTGCGCCACCTGTTATTTCCTATATTATCATAAATAATCACAAAAATCAATTAATTTTACATGCAACTTCCGGCCATTTCGGAGACCCAGCCTTAATGGGTTACATACCCCATTACGATGTGTTGTGTCTGTCGAATTACATCCTAACCCCAACCATTTGGCTGATCTATATAAAGATAATGGAATACTACCTTAACTTTCGAGCGGATATCTTAAATGGTCATCCTTGAAACGCTTCAGAATTGATTGGAGTTGCTTATAAAATAAATTTTTTGCTTAGTAAATAAAGGGTGTGTCAGTAAGAATTCACTTTTTCATTTGAAAATAAAAAAAGGAATTTCTTGAGATGTAGGCTTCATCAATTTTAGTGATAGGTTTTCTTTAAAAAGAAAAATATACTAATTGTTAAGGAAATTCAAATGTTTTTTATTTAGTATGAAGTAAAATCGATACAATTAAGTTCTGAATAAAACATCTTTCAAATGGCCTCTGCGTCTTCCTTTGCAGGAACGAATTCGATAAACCCAATTTTCGAGTACTTTTCCCCCTAAATCAAGTCGTATGTCATGAAAAGCACATTCAATAGTGACTTGTAAAGGTTGAAGAGAGCCTGGTTTAGCGCTACATACCAATAACTTCAAACAACCCCACAAGAAATAGTCTGATGGTGTTAAATCACAACTTCTTGGAGGCCATTCAATGTCACAATTTCTTGAAATAATCGAATCTCCAAACGTTTCTCGCAATAATTCGGCTGTTGCACGTGCTGTGTAACACGTAGCCCAGTCTTGTTGGATCCTGATGTTGTCAAGATCAACTTTTCTCAATTTCGGCAATAAAAAGTAGGTTATCATCGATCTATACCGCTCTCCATTGACAGTAACGGTGTTACCAGCTTCAATTCGGAAGAAGTACGTACCTATGATTCCACCAGACCAAAAACCACACCACACTGTCAATTTAGGTGAATTTAATGGTTGTTCATAAATAATTTTTGGATTTTCTTCGCACCAGAATCGAGAGTTTTGTTTATTTACCGCACCACTCAGATGAAAGTGAGCGCATGGAAACTTGCAATTGGAGAACGATTATTTTGATAACGGTGCGTTTACACGGAACAGTTTGAGACAAGATAGTTGAGAATATGAATCAGTTGTCACAAAGACTTAAATTGTTTTTGTGACGTACGCGTCCAGCCAGTTATAAAGACAGTACAGTTTTAAGCAACCGCCAACAGTGTCGTTTCATTAAATTTATTGCTCTGCATTTTTGTTTCTTCCCTCTTTTGCCATTGTGTTTTGTCTTACTTCTCCAAATTATAATGGAACTGATGTACTCTGCAAAATTAGACATGTATTCATGTTTATGTTTGTTTTGTCAAACAATATTTCAATAAAAATTAGCAAAATTTTCAAATATAAATATATTTCCCAATTTGTAAAGTCGTTTGCTATATTTTCCTTTTTTCTCCAATTACTACGAAACGTCACCGATATGGCCGATGGCTGAACTAGTAGAGGTTGACGCAGTAGTATTTGCTGAAATTGTGTGAACCAACAACGGGTATTTAGTTTTTGTTTCATGACTCTAATCACCAAATGCAACACAGATCCATATGAACAAACACAGTAAACAAAAAAGTACAACAACAAAATACACTGAATTTAACAGATGGAGTCATAATAAAGTAAAAGCAGTTGCTCTATTGTGCCAACCTTTACTAGTTCAGCCATGATCTGGCCGCTTATGTCAAATCTCTTGCCGAAGTTACTATCGTTGAAAAATCACAGACAGTGGGCAGGCAAGTGAGAGAAGTGTAAGTGCGGTAGTAAAAATGTGTAAATGTATTGCTATTGTCGGAGCAAAACTGTCCCGTGTAAACGCCAGGTAAAAAAATTGAATAATTTGTAAACGTTGTTCTCCATCTTGCAATTGTAAACATTACTTAATATAATGGAAAAAAAAGACAGATCATGACATACTACAAATGGCCGAAACGTCTTAGAGAAATCATATCACTCAAATTGGAAAACCCTTTAGTTGTGTTTTTTTTTTATTGGACTGTAAATAAGACGTGTTTCGATTAAGAATAGAATTAAATATGTCTTTATGTGAAATTTTCCATGACTTTTTAACAGAGATGTGGCAGTATCTCACTGATGACGCGTTGGATCTCGGGTTTGTATTGTTTCCGGTTTATTCGCATAAACCCGGGATTTCACAAAACTATAAAAATAAAGAAATCACACAGAGTTAAATCACATGATCTTGGTGGCCAGTTCACATCAGAATTTCCTAAGATAAATTGTTCGGGAAATCGTTGCTGCAATAAATCGATTGTTTTGCCCAGTGTAGCAGGTGGCGCCGTCTTGATGAAACCACATGTCGTCCAGATCCACGCCGTCCAGTTGTGGCCACAAGAACTCATTTGTCAGGTTCCAGTGAAGAATTCCGTTCACAGTGTCACTGCAATTTCGGACTCATCTTTAGAAAAGCAGGGCCAAATTACGCCGCCTGACCAAAACCTGCATCAGGCAGTTGCTCGTTGTGGGTGCATTTGTTTATCATGGATTGCATGTGGATTACGTGGGTCCCAAATTTGACAATTTTGTGAATTCACGAAGCAATTCAGATGATGAATTTGAATGATGCATTTTTTCTGAAAAAGTGGCATTGACTTCACTTTGCTCCGTTACCCATTGAACGAATTGCCGGCGTTTGCCGTGGTCTGCTAGTTTGAGCTCTAAGCTGAATTTTGTACGCTTGAAGGTTGAAATCTATTATCAAAATTCGTTGCGTACTGCTTCGTGAAATTTGAAGTTGTTGAGATTGATGCCGGCTTGATGTTTTCGGGTTTTTGGCGACACTTTCGTTTACATCAGCAATGTTTTCAAGAGACCGGGTATTACTGCCATAACCGACCCAGTACTTTCTTTCATAAAATTTCACTATATGTGTCCGAACACTCCAAAACAGAAGTAAGGAACACACAATTTTTCATGCCGGTATGTTGCAGGAAAGTTCCGAGGAGCGGAAACTTTGACCAGCTCTAAAAAAAATTCTGATCAGATCTGGCAAAACGCCGATACACTTATATTTTTTTTTGATTTTTTTACCAGAATCCGTTGACAGAACCCCATAATTTTTTTTGGTGTCGCACATTGTAATCCGAATAAACATATGTGACAGTTGCCAAATTCCGGGGTTGTCACTTGCACAAAAAACAAATGACACTAAATTTAAAAAGTTCAATCTTCCTGAGACACTCTTTGATCCCGTACATACTATTTCTACCGTTTTGTTACTATTTTTACACTTTTGAAAGAAATTTGTGGCATTTTGCCATAGAAAAGAAAAACAAATTTATTTCAAATGTGGAAAAAATAGTAAAAACTAGTACGTACGGGGCAAAAAGCTGTGCTCCAATTGATAAAGCTCTTCCGTTGTCTATTCGCAAGTATAATTTAGATGTGATTTATAAAATTTTTAAAAATGCCAAGAATTTAACAGTGCATCATTTTGTTTCGGGATATGACCGCCATTATCTTCGCACGACAAATCGATTTTGATTTAAGGTGAACTGATTGTATTTAAATTTGATAGCGTATTGTAAATTAACCGAAAAAATTGCTCAACAAATTAGTTACAATTTTTACAACTCCTACTCCGACACCTACTCCAGGTAAATATCCCAGACTCACATTCCAAGTCTCCGACTCCAACTCAGGTTTGAAGTAAAAGAATTGTGTTTTGCTAACCAAATAGGAAACGGATTTGGTTGTACCAATCGAAATAAATAGAAATTCGGTTGCAGCAACCTCATTTTTCATAAATTCGGAGTTTGCCACCGAATTAATGTCACATTCGGTCGTTCCAACCGTCTTAAGGAATTGATACCAAATATGATATTCCAACCGCATTGATGCCAGAGTAAGTTGTTGAATGGAAAGTAGGCCATATTCGGTTGTTTTAATCGAATTGATGCCAAATTGGGGATTGCAACCGAATTGACTCAAAATTCGTTTGTCGCAAACGAAATTATAGAAAGAAAATTTGGTTGATAGAACGAATATACTTGGAATTGGAAAAAATATAAGCCAATCAATTATGAAACGTGGTGATTCCAATCAAAGTTCAATTGTGTGGACTAAATTCCGTGATTTATTGATTCGCAGCCGTTCGCAGCAATTGGGCCTCTGTTCCTCCACTACGTGCCTAGATCGTGCGAATTAACGCCTGTAGATTATTTTTTGTGGGACTACGTTAAGGCTCATGTCTACAGGCACAAACCCGCAACGAATTTATTCGTGAGATATCTGCGCAAATGTTGGCGAGAGTATGCCATAATTGGACCCAGCATCTGAACCATTTGAGATGCAGCCCCGGTCAACATTTCACATGAAATCATCTTTAAACATTAAATTATCTCAAATGAAAATTTCATACATTTCTCTAAATTTTATGTGTTTTTTAAATCAAATGCGAAAGCTCACCCGTTATATTTGCCAATGAGAGACATCAATTTGCTTGAACAGTCTATAATTTTCAAAATATCATTCAAGCAATTATTAGAAATTATTTAAGCGATGTTAATTTCAATACTTGACTTAAAGGACTACACCATTTCCAATTGGAATTTGAAAAAAAAATCAATTGAAATTTAAAAATTCTATTTGAAATTCGAAATACATCAATTGAAATTTAAAAATTTTATTTGAAATTATAAACCATTATAATTGAAATTGAAAACTATCAATTAAATTTTGAAAAATATCAATTGAAATTTTAAAATAATATTTGAAATACATAAATTGAAATTTAAAACACACCATTTGAAATTTGAAATACATCAATTGAAATTTAAAAGACATCAATGGAAATTTAAAAGACACCAATTGTAATTTAAAAATCTAATGCATAAAATTGGTTATTAATTTTTAAATTTCAATGGCGAATTTCAAATTTCAATTGAATGAGTATTGCAATTTAAATTGATGTGTTTTAAATTTCAATTGATGTCCTACAAATTTCAATTGATGTCTTGTAAATTTCAATTTATGTATTTCAAATATAACTTTAAAATTCCATTGATATTTTTCAAAATTAAATTGATATTTTTCAATTTCAATTATAATGGTTTATAATTTCGAACAAAATTTTTAAATTTCAATTATAAAGGTGTAGATTATGTTTATTGCCAAATTTAAGATTTAAATTTTTACTTTAAAAAACCACGTGCTACAATTGTACTAAAATCATCCCCTTTTCGAAAATTAAACTGATGCCAACCCTCTATTTCAGAAATGGGTTTTATGGATAAAAATAATACTCATACCATTCATTGTGTTTTCATTCGTATGTATGTATTTGTTTACTTAGTATTTACGCCTATTGCTCTTTTGTGAATCACTTAAAATATGGATACCACAATTATCATTCTCCAGTCGACTTAATTTGACACCCACTGCCTTTTCACACCCAACATTTTACTTTAATTTATCATTGCACTATGGACACTGTATCATCTTGGTAATGATTAGGATAACCTTTTCCCGGTATCCCTGGATATGTTAGTGTAATTAACTTAGTTGTGTTGGACAAAGTTTTAAGGGAATTCGTCTGTTTTAGATCATAATGAAAATTTGCCAGACAATAATTTTAATTAAATTCTATGGTATCTTTTATTAAAATATATTACTTTTTCATTTAATTTAATTTTTAAATATTTATAATTTTTAATTATCTATGCAATTTCGCCCTTTGGCTACTTCTACCAACCCCGGTCAGGGGACGAGTAGAAACACACAAGGAAGGAAAAGGTTAAACATCGTTGAACCGACTTCACTTTGTTAAAATAACAGCATTTTAACACCTTTAAGGCAGCTGTGAAAATTGTGACCGACACGTAGGCGACTTGACGCATGGTAAAGTAATTTCTCTCATGAAAATTGTACTTTAATAGTTACCGTGGTACTCAAGGATGTTGTTAATTAGCTGGGATGACAAGTTTTCCCAGTAAATGCAAAAGCAAACAAGATGAAACCTTTGTAATGGCCAACTAATTAAAAATATTTTTCAATTTTTCATTCCGCGGAAAACATTTATTTTTCTGTACGTCATAGTCATCGTCAGCTGGAATTCAAAAGGACGTAAATACAATTTTAATTGTTTTACAGAAAAAGAAAATCAATCATATAACATGGCAAAGAATACAGTGTTGACAGCCATATTTTCGACTCTTACTCCAGAAAAGGCCTTACCTAGGGTAACAATAGAAAATATCGTCGACAGACCCTATAAAGTATATTACCATTTAATTAGGGTTCCCTTTCTGCTCCTGAAAAAAAAAGGAAAATTGTAGTTAGTTTCTTTTGTATTTCAGCTAACGATATTTATAAAATTACTTAAATTAAATGTAAATGACCTTGTTTTATTTCTTGCTCTGATGAAGTTCCCTGTAATCTTCTATAAATCATTTCGTTGCACACTGGCAAATATGAAAGCACTCAGCAACGGGAACTTCGCAAGGGATACGTACGTATACGTATCCATTTCGGAACATATTATCGTACACATCTTTGTCGGACAAACAACGTGACACTGTTCCACATACAGTAAATAAATATTACTTTGTGTTTGCAGTATACACATGTATGTATATGAATATGTGTACTGACATTTGTATGCATTACATAAACATATGTATGTGTCTGTATGTACAGACACATACAAGTTGATAACTACTTACAAATTCATATGCAGCAATAAACAACATGCAATATAATTTACGACATTAGTTAACTCACCAACTACATATGGATGTGTATGTGCGGCTTTGTAAATGGCTCTGTGTGTGTGTGTGTGTGTAAAGGAATATAGTATATTTGGCGAATTACTTAGGGATATGTAAGGACTGTGTGAAGTTACGCCACGTGTAGTTACGTATGTTTGTAACAATGAAAAGTAATCAGCTTTTACACAGCACAAATAGTTGTGCCGAGTTTCAAAATTATAGCAGTATCCTTTCAATGCGATTTACTGGAGTAACCATATCTGATATACTCAATTTTATTGAATTTGTTAAAAAAAACATATTTAATATAAAGGTAAAAGGGAGTCAAAGTTTTGAAAACATATGACCTTGATATCCATCTGTTTAACAGATGAACAGTTGTTAAACATGGAAAAACTACGATGACACTGTACATGCCGAAAAAACTGAATTTTGTTGTTTCCTGCCATATGTTGCTGGGGCGGTTATTTTTCAGCGTGTATATGTTGTTATCTCTTCCCCTTAAGTTAATCCCCATTCAGCAATGCTAGCAATAATATTGAACACACTTATCTTTTTGAAAGCCAATCACAGTCGTATGTAGTTAATGAGTCCCATCGTCAAATGGTTTGATTATGGGACGGTTCCCCGATAGCTTTAGATTCTTTGCATTTAATTCCAAGGTTACTGCTGCTCTCTAGGAACCAAAATCTTGTATTCTGTGGAATTTTCCGCAAAGAATAAACTATCAAGCCTAGGGAAGAGGTTTTAAATTTCATTTTATAATTACAAAGTTTTCCTGATAGCTTCGATCATATTATTTTTATTGTTGAAATTTTCTACCAAAGATGCCAAATTCACCATTATAGAATATTTTACCAAAATCGAAAGATGGGTTTAAGATATCAATATCATCAATATCTTATAGATATCAATGCACAATATCTAAATAATAAGTCATATATAATCAAACTCTGGCATTTATGTTGCCTCTGAAGCACAGTGGGGAATTTCTCGAAAAAAAGGGAATTATTCAACCGTTTCTAAATGTCTAGACCGATCAACACGACATTTCATATGGGCATAGCTGAGGTCTTATGCTAGAGAAATTAATATATTGGAACGGCATATACCCCACTGGAGTCGCATTTATAGTGCTACCAAAGAGTTACAAAAACATGCACCCAGGTTTAGATGCCCTTAATGGTTCTCAAGATATTTGAGAAAATATTTTTTTTAAAAATTTTGTAAAGTATTAAAATTTTTTAACGGATTAAAAATGTGCGAAACAATACTAATATTCGAGAAACTATTACACGTATACCAGCACATGTTGTAAGGTATTACACTTATGTCAGCACATGTTGTAAACTAATATAGAAACTGTTCAAATTCATTGTTGTTTGAGGAAAGTCATAAAATTAAAATAAGTCATACCATTAAAAAAATAATAAATAATTATTAATATTTTTGGGGAAAAGGTACCACCACATTTTTGTGAATACTAGAAGACTTTATGTTCAAACATATTAAGTTTTTAAATGTGTTTAAGACATGGCTAAATGTAGACTAAGTTTGTGGATACCAAAGTTTCCTATCTTTTCTCCAGGACCCTCTAACTTCGGTCGATTTGAAAATAAAAATCGTAACCGATATCTTTAATCGACATCTTAAATCTGCATGTGTGCCAACAAAACACGTTGAAGCGCTAAACTACCTAGAAAAAAATTCGGAGAATTCGTAAAATATCCAAAAAAATCCCACTTTTTGGGATGTTAGATGGGTTTTTTGGAATTCTGAGATTGTGGTAGTACGAATTTTTAAAAACTTTCCTGAATTTGAATCTACGTTATATGAGTAACCAAACTGCAAAATTTCCGTTTTATATCTCATTTATTTCTAGTTTTTTTCTATTACTCAAACGTTAATTCCGAAAATGACCACTTTTTATCAAATTTTTGCTTATTACTAAATTGTGATTCGTCAGTTAGGTTTATTGTTATTTTATTGAATAGTATATTCTCCAATAATGGGAAAAAATTAGGCATAATTTTTCAAAAAAGAATATTTTATTTAAATATCTGGAGAAACTGAAACACTACACCTGCCAGGACGATTTTTGTAGGTTTTTAGTAGCGCTACAAATATTAAAATATTATTTCAATCCAAACAAACTTCGAAGTTGTATAAGGCTTCAAATCTGTTGATGGCCGAGTCACGTTTATGCTCCCACTTTGCGGTTCCAATAGGGTCTGTGAAGTTCTAATGTATCAATTTCTCGGGCATTTGATCTCAGCTGTGCCCGTGTGAAATTTCATCTTGACCGGTGCAACTGTTTAGAAACGGGTTTATTATTTGACATTTTTTCGAGAAATTCCCAACTGTGGGAAGGACGGGCGACCGAGTGATTGACCGATAAACCAATTAGCCACCGACCCATGTAAGACCTCTCACGGATTCCAAGATGCCCCCGTCTGCATATTACGAAGAGATATCAAACCAAGTGACACCCAACGCAGCATATCCTCCTGGGGATAATTACGTAAGGAACGATATCGAATTCACTATCGTTTTGTCGGTAGTGTAATTTTATATACACATGTATTTTCAATGGATCTATGATCAGCATTATCGACAAAACGATATCGTTTGGACAATTATCGTCATACATAATTAGGCTGCTATATTGCACAACTGTACACTGATAGGGAAGGTATTCGATGGTCTCGAATTACTCTTCATCTCCACAATAGCGACTGTAATCGGATCTCTCAGTACACCACTAACGGGTCAGGTCCCTACAATCACAGTGTCCCGTGATGACCCCAATGGGAAGACCCATATCAGCTTTGCCAAGGCGAAGGAGCGACTGGGTACGGTTCGAGTCTAGCATTGGCCGTATTCAATCAGTCCTCACCAATCAGGCAGAAGGGACAGTACGGCTGCTCCAATATTATTCAGTACATTTAGAAAGTAATACGGTGGACTAGTATAGGTATACGAGTTCAGTCTAGTCATAGCACAATCTATTCTAGCAAGGTAGTCTGCTGATTCGTGCGATGCAATATGACTATGGCGGTGGAACAAGCTGAGTCCCAGCTTGTGGGGTTTTCATGTCTTAACGAGTTCCAGGATATTATACGAATTTGAACTGAGTGGGGCTTTACTATAATCGCAAATTATAAAGTCACTAAGTACAAGCCAATCAGCTTCGCTGTAGCTTTCGTAATTGACGACATGTCAGCGTGGAAGATGCGACTGTTATCATTCAGCCTTAGTGACAAGATGAGTTGGAGTTCGTCACTAAAATTCCTCACTTCTGTACCAATAACCGTTTTGGAGTCATCAGCAATATGAATTTCCCCCAAGTGAGGAGGTTGCATCATTTGCTGAAATACTTCTGTCCGGAATTATTATTGCAATGGCATAGTCAAGAGTGATACTTTTAAACCTTTTTTTAAATTTTAAATTAAGCACTAAAAATGGAATTCTATGTCGGAATCTTTCGATGTCGAAATCGCTGCAGCCTTCGTAATTGACGACATGTCAGCATGGAAGTTGCGACTGTTATCATTCAACTTTAGTGAAAAGGTGAGTTGGAGTTCGTCGCTGAAAATCCCCACTCCAGTACCAATAACCGTTTTGGAGTCATCAACAACATGAATTTGACCTCAAATGAGGAGGTTGATTCATTTGCCCAAATACTTCTGTCCAGTATTATTATTGCAATCGCCATAGGAAAGGGTGATACTTGTAAACTTGTAATTTTAAATTAAGCACTTAAAATGGAATTCGATATCGGAATCTTTATTATGGCACGAAAGAACACTGTCTGGCATTTACTTTTTACGATAATTTCATTCAAATGTTGGCCACGACTACGCTGTAGGTGGTACGAGATAAGGTAGATCCAATTTTTTTTCACACTTTCCAGCATTCCTACAGGTATTTTGCGAATTATGCGTGCAATATTAGCTTCCAAGCATTGAGTCGTAGCTGGTTTATTAACGAAGACTTCCGACTTCAAATAGCCCCAAATAAAAAAATCCAGAGGTGTAATATTACACGATCTAGGCGGCTAGTTGTGGCCGTCGGTGGTGCAATTGTAAGTGTGCGCGCCTCTTATACCTGATATCCAGGATTCGGTCCCTGCTCTAACCACCTTAAATTCCAGTTGACAGGTCCGGAACGCGAAAAAACCTACTCACCGAAATGATTTTTCAATAAAGCCAGTGTTTCGTGCTGCGCTGTGTGCAACGTAGCACCATATTGCTGAAACCAAACATCGCCAGCATCATGACGTCGTTCAATTTCTGGCAACAAAAAGTCCGTGATCATGGTGAGGTCGCGTTCGCCATTGGCGGATATGTTCTGTCCGGCCTCATGTTTAATCAAATTGGATCAATGATACCACCAGACCATAAACCACATTAAATAGTGCAATTCTTTGGATGTAACGGTAGTTCGAGAATCTCTTCGGGTTGTTTATGCGCACATATGTGGGAATTTTGGTTTATTTAAGTATCTATTTAACCAGAAATGTGCCTAGTCACTGAACAAAATTCGGCACGAAACCACCGGATCTTCATTTAGCTGCCATTGACTGAAATTAAATCATAAATTCTAGTCTGGCGGTTATAATTCTTGAACGAGTTTGATTTTGTTAGCCTTTAAACCAATATACTAGCTTCAAATTTACCAAGTTATTTCATGCGAGAGGTCTAAATGCTGCGCACGGTGTCGAAGCGATTAATAATGGTCACGCATACTCTCCGTTACAGTCGTAATATTCGCCTCCCTGCTGGCTGGATGTGGTCTATTTGATCTCTGAGACTCACATTTGCGGATGATATTGGTAAGAGCGGGCTCGGCAGGTCTATGATGCACACCAAATATTGCTGAAGTGCATGAATTTAATTTTTCACAGAACGCTGACTTTAGTAACTCAGACAAATAATTTGGAGACGTTGTAGAGGTGTGAAAAAACCAATTTGAAAGCAGTTGTGATTAATCATTCCCAGCCGTGGAGTTTCTGCGTTTCCAGCAGGATTCTGCGCCAGCCCATAGAGCTAAAACGACCCAGACCGGACTTCAAAACAGTTTGTCAGCTTTCATTTTCTCTCAAAAATTTCCCTGTGGCAGTCCTGATTTCAACCCACTGGTTTGCAAATTGGGGGCAGTTTCAAAGAAAATGGTTTTAAAGAAAAAGTATACCCCAACACTGAATCTGTTAAGACTGGTTTGATTCGTACTGTGATCACTTTTCCAATGGACGAGATGCGTGGGTCTACTGATGATTAGCCAGTGCGGTTTCAGGCGTTCGTGAAGTTCAATGGCGGACATTTCGAATTAGTGTTTGATTTTTGTACTTTCGATTTCTGTACACTATATCAATGGCGTTGTGTAAAATAGTTCAATCTCCATTTTTATATGGAGCCCAATCTGAGTTTATATAGCTTGTCACGATTAGATTGGTCCTACACACAGAGAAAAGTTTCGTTACAGCCAACTAAAATTTGGCATTTACTTGGAATATAACATTATTCAGTTGTGATTACCAATATTTGTGTTCCGTATCACCAAACGTTGTGCATATCAATTGATTAGAAATTCAGTTTTGCTTGCAAGAAATAAATGTGATCTGTCAATCGAGTTTTAGTTGTAGCAAACAAATTATCCTGTAGTGGTGAATATTCTATTAGTTGGATGAACGAAAAATTTAAAAACTAATTCGGTTGTACCAAATAATATATTGGTATGCTCAACTAAAGTATTTACTTGAATGTGGTGGCTGTCATAACCATTTGGTGATGTTTTAACCCATTATGAATTTTATAGAAAAAAAGTAAAACAAATAATTTTTTATTAAAATTGTGTATTTTATATTTAAATATAAATAAAATTAATAAAAATTGTTATTTTTCCGATTGGACGCACCGTTTCCCAGATATAGGCATTTTTTCTTTTTTGCGATTTTCTTATTTTGACGATTTTATGAAATCCTTAGAAAGCCGTAAAAAATTGCTATTTTTTCGAATGGACGCTTCGTTTACCAGATACAGTTTTCTAAATTTTTCATAAATGGCGATGGTTTACCTGGGTATCATATGTATGTTTAAGTTAATTTGTGTCATGCAGAATAATAGTTCCTCCAGCCAAGTGTCCACAATTGTTTGCATGAGTTTGTGAATGCGTCAATAGTGGAGTCAGATTCAACGATTGGGGTTAAAAGTCTCGCTTCACCTCAATTTATGTTAATATGTATTCTTCGCTGGCTGATATCTATACACTTTATTGTTTTTTCCCAACTTTCTTTATCACTTTCTGTATAAAATATTAGTTTTTCTGTAAAGTCCTCGTGTAACATTCCAATATACGTAGTTTCTCTTTAACAACAAAGACTCTTGTGAAAAATCGAATACATACTCGTAACTTTGCAACAAGTGTTTTTGTAAAAGAAACTAAATTATGATTACAGTAACTCATATTTGAACACGAATTCTAATGTTGTACTTTTTATTAGTTGCATCTTCCATTTCAGATGAATGATGTTTTTGAAATACTCAAATTGGTTAATACAACTAAAATTCGGTAGAAGCAACTTGTATTTAGTAAGACCGATTTTTAATGTATCAATAACATCGACAAATAATTCTGATGTTTGACAATTACGAATTCTGATCAAAATATAGACTTTATCATGGAATTTGCAATGCCTGAATTGATTTCCAACTAATCTTTTCTCTGTGTGTAGCTGCACCGAAATTGGTAGACAATTATACTGCTCGAAGATAGCAACCAAAATTTTCCACAGCCATAACTCTTATTGCTACCGTATGATCTATGTAAGTCAGAGACACAATTGGAAACAGCAGATTGACTCTTTTAAACAACATTATCGATTTATTAATAAATATACATATGTATAAAAAAAATGGTCTAAAAACCTTCATTATTTTTAATTTTATAGCGTAAAATGTGTGTAACAGTATTTATGTTCATACTAAGTACCATGTCAAATATCAGTCTCCAAAACTCATTTATCTTTCGCCTTCAAAGAACTAGTTCTGTCTTCGGGAGGATTAACCGGCAAACCACAGCCTCTAGCCCAGATTACTAATGGTAGACAACGATTTTCCCTCGACCAGAATGACAACATCATCCACATAGGCCACAAGCTTTCGCCTCTAAAAAGTTGACACAAGTTTTATTTTATTGTACATATGTGACTGCTTAGGCTTTTTGAGTGGAAAAGTTAGATTGCCACTTACATAAATCCCTGTCTGAGTTGTGTCAACTTTGTCTAGAAATTACCTAGAGACATTAGTCAACTGATATCGCTGAAAATCATTGCGGCTCCACGAAATGTATGAAAAAGAAAACGAAATTGGGAAATGTTTTGGTTTTAAACTCTCACCACACAGCTGTATTAATGTATGCACAGGTATGTTGATATTACAAATGAAATGTTCGTGACAAATTACATTACAATCTCACATTAGGTATGGTAAACTGTCAAACGTTATGCTGGGTTCACACTCCCTCACGCACTTTCACATACAGCCACAGACACTCACACAGAAACACACAGAGAGAGGGGGGAACTAGTAACGCTGTTTAATGTTTCTTAAGCGTTAACGTGTGAACTAATTAATCATAATACTTGTACTGGGTTTGGGCAAGAGAAAGAGTAGTAGCGCATACAAACCCCAATGTGACTGGACATCAGCGACGGAAATAGAGTACAATGGAAAATGTCAAATTAAAAGTGGAAGTAGAAGTTTCGCTTCTGTACGAGTATAAAGCAAGACTCATTCACGTTCTCTTAAAAAAAGAGAGAAGAAAAAAATATGAAACAGAGCGTAACGAAATATTACATGAATGCTTAATTAAAATGTTGTTCGAAAGATTTCTTTCTTTCGTAATTCTAAGAATTTTAAATGTTTTAGTTTTATTTTTGTTTTTAGTGGTTGCAAAATAAAACGAACATTTTCTAACTTAATGGATTCTTTGAACTATGATATTATAAATCTAGCAAGTACGTGACCCTTTAACAGCATACAAGTATTTCACTTATTATTTTAAAATAACAGTGAGAAATGGTAATGTACGCTGGAAGTTTCGTACATCCGGCGATTTTGATGTTTCTGCAATGAAACATGTCATACAAAATTTTCCTGACTGTTTGTCGTTGCGTTATTGCAACACCTCCCTTTTCATTGCTGCGATGACTTCCTCTATTGTACATTTTAGTAAAAAAATACGGTTTCAACCAGTGGGTTTCGATGACCCAGTTGATCGACCTCCTAGCTTCAAAATTGATACAGGATTGCATTTGAAGGAGAATGAGCGATAGGCGAATTGAAAAAACTGACTTGAAATTTGATTTTATTTGCACTTATGACTTTTGGAATAACTTTAATGCAATAAATTAATTTTGATTTTGAGAACACAACAATTTGCTTTAATTTTTATTTATATTACATCCAAATTCTGGCAGAAAAAAATGACGTAAAAAACCGTATCAAAACTATCGTTAGTAATTTGGTGAAAATTAAACACACATGGACACTCTTTACATCTTACTCTATGGTTTCAACTACTGTTAGTTACATTTGCTTATTACTTTTCCAATATTTTAATTATTTACTGTGATGGTTTCTATAAAATTTGGAGTTGAGAAAAATAATCAGACGTTTATGCCATGTAATTGTTGTACGCAACACAGTTTTATCTATGCTAAATGCTTTTAGTAGATACCATTTTTTGCAACGATGTACAAAAACATGGACAGAAACAAATATCAAATGAGCAGACAACGTTACTACCGCCCAAATAGACATTTACGGAAATGACAGCCACAAATAAAATGCTTGACTGATACAAATTTGAAAACTGCTAAATCTACACGAAAGTAAATACCCTTATATTTCGGCAGACCAAACTTGATGTCTATGAATGAACTCTGTGAGTGATTATTGGGTGGTCAAATTCGAAGATTTTTTATACCCTGACCCATTTAATACGGAAAAACATTTAACGCATAGAAGGAGCCATGTTAGACCAATAGTACCTTTGGACGAAATATCTTTTCAGACTTTTTATAGCGATTGAGCCATGTCCTTCTGACTGTTTGTCTGGCTTGACAACACGATAACTGCCTTAAATCTTCACCTATCACAATGAAATTTTGTCAATGCCTATTCTTTGTCCGAACTAAGTTTGGGATTGAAAATGGGCGTTTTAACTACGCCACTTCTGGTACCTCCCATACAAATCGACAACTTTTTTCTGGAAGATGTGATTAGCTTCAACTTACACATTGGTTGGTTGGTTGAAAGGCACACTTAGGCTAAAGAAGCCCAGTGTGATACCTGCAGTTTCCTCTATAGCCACTAATGACTAGTCGTCTGGCCAATTTGCCCGTTTAATGAAGACCTACAGGAATATCCTGTAGGGCTACGGTGCTAACTAAATGTGTTCCGAATATCCTACTTCTCAGTCCTGCCAGAGCTCCGAATATCCTACTTCTCAGTCCTGCCAGATCCAACAGAAGCTGTTTCGTCCTTTCCTCGTTTCCTCGTCCTCTTCCATGCAGCATCTACAGAGAGTGGAGTTTCTATGTCCCAATCTTAGGGCGTGTTTTCCTACAAGACAATGTCCCGTAAGTGTTTCTATCATTGTGTAAGTGTTCCAAGGCATCTTCCTGTCCACCTGTGGCCAGAGGACCCTGGCTTGCTTGCAAGTTGAAGTAAGTCTCCACTTGTCCTTGAACATATTATCGGCCCAATGCGCGATCTGCAAACGGCAGGAAGAGATTGGCATACTAACACCTTCTTTTGCCGGAGGAACGTGTGCCGTAATGCCTTGTCTAGCTAATGCATCCGCTACGCAATTGCGTGGAATGTGGCTGTGTACTCTGCCATCACCCTTAGTGATGAGTGGCATTCTTTCACCGTCAGGGACGTGGCAAACATGGCTTCCAGGGATTTTATGGTAGCCTGGCTGTCTGTGTAATACATATTCTCCGGAGGATTATGACACTACTTTTCTGTACTTTAGCAACCTCCAGTATGGCGGTAATTTCCGCCTGAAATACACTACAGTGATCAGGCAGCTTGAAGGAGATATTTACATTTAGGTCCGGTGAATGGACCCCATAGCCCTCTTGTTCGTCCAACTTTGATCCATTCGTGAAAAATCCGATACTACTGGTATCCCCTTCTAGTGACTTTTCCCAGGTATTCCTGTTCGGAATAGAAGTCCTTAGATTTGTCGCTTGTGGAAGGTAGGGGATACAGTAGTCCGCTTTTACGGGAATAGAGTTGATCCGGTGTAGTAATTTAGCGTGTCCGGAATGCCCCGATAACAAAACGCCACAATCCCTGATTCTCACAAGGGATGTAGCGGCTGCCGATTTGGCCATGATATCATGAGCACAGATGTTCAGGATAGCACTAAGTGCAGTGCCTGACGTCTTGCCCACTGCCCCACTAACGCTAATCAGTGCTGATCTTTGCATTTTCATCAAGGAATTCAGAATATATTTCTTTTGGAGGGACCTCCACCAAATTATGGTGCCATAGAAAAGTATTGGTTTGACTATTGCCGTATAAATCCACATGGTAATCTTAGGAGACAGACCCAGCGCTTTCCTATCGCCCCTTTACAGCAGTAAAGAGCAACAGAAGCCGTTTTCACCCTCTCCTCCACATTCGGTTTCCAAGACAGTTTTCTGTCGATAATTATTCCCAGATACTTGACCTTTTCCGTCAACTGTAATGGCACCCCATTAACTGACGGCAGTTCAAATGCGGGTATTTTATATTACCGAGAGAACAAGATAAGCTCGGTTTTAATTGGGTTAAGTGATAGTCCGTTGTTATCGGTCCAGTTCGTAATCAGACTAAGTAGGCTGATTGTACGAATGCTAAGTAAATTGAGGTTTCTACCAGTACAGATGATAGCAATATCATCGGCATAGGCGAAGACCTGGCATTCGTCTCTGTCCAATTCAAGAAGCAGTTCATTGACAGAAGTTAACCATAATAGTGGAGACAGAACTCCCCCCTGCGGTGCCACCCTGTTAAATTTCCTAGCAATTTTAACACCAACCTATTCAGCTTTGACGGATCTATTCACCAGAAGCTTCCCAATGAGGCGTGTCATTATCTGTCGACTCCTAGATTCTATAACGACCTAAGAATCGCCGAAGGTTGAATGTTATTGAAGGATCCCTCGATGTCGAGGAAGGTCCACAGAGCGAAGACCTTATTCTCAAGAGAGTTTTCCTTTATGCTACCTATAGATTGGAGAGGCGTCTCAGTTGACCATTCTGTGGAAGATTACTTCGAACATGAATGTCCAGTAACCTTTCAAATGTCTTAAGAACAAAGGATGATAAACTGCTTGGTCTAAAGCTCTTTGGTTTGTCATGAGAGTATTTGCCCGCTTTGGGGACGAAAACCACCAAATGCTAGGAATGACTCCCAGCATAAGGCAGCCCCTGAAGATTGCCTCCAACCAACTACAAGATAGGTCTAGTGCCTCCTGTAGGTGCGCGGGAATTATCCCTTCAGGTCCGGTTGATTTATAGGGCTTAAAGCATCTAATGGCCCATATCAGATTCTTTTTTCTCGCTATTGAGCGAACTTTATCTATGCTAGGTTAGTTTCCGCCTAACTGTTCTGTCTGATGACCAACATTCCTGTCATCGTTGGGAAAGTGGGTATCCAGGAGAATCCCAAGAGACTCTTCAGACGAATACGTTCACGTTCCATCGTCTTTCATTAACAACCCCGCACACGGTGGATTTTTAGCGGGCACGCATCTTAAGCGTGCTGTCTGGTTGATTCCCTCAATGGATTCACAGAAGTTTCGCCAGGATTTCCGTTTGGCCTTCTTGATTTCACCTTCATATAGATTAAGACTAATCTTGTAAACGTCCCAATCCCTTTGGTCGCCGCACGTTGGTTACTAATCTGTAAAGTGCTAATTAGCTGGAGAAACTGGGCGAGATCGCCACACCCATTCTGGTATTTCCCATACTAAAGCTTGGTGGTCATCCGTGTTGTCAATCGCGTGAAACACTTCCGACCTTAATGAAATTAGATAAATGGCTTCATGTCATCAAACGCTATCCACCGATTATAACAAGGGTGAATTTTCCACAAACATTTTGGTACCTCCTATACAAAAGTTGGTCGGATGACCGGTTGATCGAGACGATAACTCTCGTAAACCACAACCGATATTAATGACGTTCCGGTTGGCCGACTCGATATCTCCAGTAAACCTCAACCGATCTTAATAAAATTTGGTACTGATCAATATTGTGGCAAGAGCTGCTGTGCAATAAAAAATTAATAAATTCGCCGTGCCAATTTTTGTACCTCACATATTGTTCCGACAATTGTTTGGTAGTCTCAAAAATTCCAAAAACAAGTTTGGATAATAATTAATTTGCTTGGTAGATAACGGTTTGCGCAATGTCACTCTGCGATTGAATATGGGCGGATTTGCCAAGCCCATTCTGGTTTTGACTTCGGGGAAAAAATTTTGATTTTTTGAAATTCTGAAATTATATATTTTCGTCTGTATTACACCCAATTTCTCCAAATGCAGTTAACTGAAAGTTAGGCTAACTAAGATTTAAAAATTTTAAATTCCAAATACAAACTGACTGGCATATTTTTAAGTGTGATTTGTATATTTAATACGTGCAAAATTTTGGATACAATTTGTCATTGAGTATATGTAAAGAAGTGAATTTTATCAAAAAATCTGAGCATACCATCGGAAAGGTAAGATTTCTTAAAAAACGTATATTTATCACCTTGTGAGCATTTGTGCCTGGTGGAAGAAAAATGGGTTATTTGTGAGAGAATTTTTTCTAAGGTTCCAAAATTTATATGTAGTTACTATGGCAAACATAAGTGCAGTAGACTCTCAAGTCACCCCCTAGATTTAAAGATTAGAGAACAACAATTCCAGAACCAAAAAAAAAAAAAAAAATGTGTCCGTCCACCCTAAGTACCGCATTTTTAGTGTTTTGCTCCGCTGCATCATCATTTGAAGTTCGATCAGAAAAAATTATACAGTTGTTTTTGATTTTATGTAAACTACATTCCCCCACATGTATATTTTCACTAGGACATCAAATTCTAATAATGATCTCCTCTAAATCGGTTTCAACCCCCTTAACCGGGACATTGTTTGTAACATTAGTAAAGGCTTTTCTAAATCATGAAAATTTTGTCTTTGAAGTATCTAATGTTATTCGTAAACAAAAAATTTACAGAGCTCTCAAAATATCAAAAAGTATCATACATGGGACAAACTAATTAGATCACAATTATAATTTGTATTTGAATTACCTGTCCAAATGCAAATTCAAAAAAAATGGCAGTACCATTGGCAACTGTACTTACATTCACAAGCATTTCCTTCCATCTGGGACTTTTGTTTTCAAATATTGTATACAGTACAGGTTTATGAATTTGAAAGTACTATGTGGCAATACCTATCGAAGCCACAAACCTCTACATATAAAATGCTTTACAAACAGAATTGCCAGCAGTCAAACAAATTCGAAATTATTAAAAGCGATCCCATATTTCATGGCGATTGGCATCGATTCCACAACCTGCATTTGCATTAACTGAGCAAACAATGGTAATTCTTTTGTATTTGCATTAGATAAAGTAATGCAAATTAAAATCCAATGCAAATTGAAACACTCATGTATGCCAGAGGCTCCAAATATCGACTTATTACTGCTGGTATCACTCACTTTCACTACACAGTCACTCAAACCTTGGCAGAATCCAGTTTGCTATAACTCCCACGGCTTCTAGTATTGAAAAATATATAGCCCATGGTAGGTAGGGAAATTCTGTAACTAATAAAAGTGTTAAAGGTTAAAGGTAATAAAGTATTACCTGAAATGGTTCGGTTAATTCTATATTTGTCCAATTTATTATTGCCGTATATATGTCGCAATCAATATCTATTTAATTTTTTGGTTCGAAAATCATATGTTTAAACCCATTAATCATTGTGTCTTAAACATGTAATGTTAGTTGTGTTTTGGTTACAAGCAAGCGATTGTCGCTTGCTAAGTTGCAAAGAAAACGGCAATTTAGCGATAAGTCATTTTGTTCAGAAATATGAATAAGGGTTGAAAACGGTAAAAAAAAATTGTTTAAAATGATTCTGGTAGCTAAGTTCTCGCTAAGTCTTCGCTAAGTGCTTCATACAAAACAAGCGAATATATAAGCAAGCGGTGTAAACAAAACACGCTTATTGAATAGTAAACACAGTGTGTTCTTTTTACAAGTATACTATATGTGCGACAAGATACAAACATGTTATATTTGTATTCAAACAACAAAACAGAACGGGTTTTTCAGCGTGCAGGAAGTAGTTACGTTCCTCCTACTTACTCACATATCCGGTCACGAACAACCCCAGGGTGTCAGGGACACAACGAAAGACAACATATTTCCCCAACCAGTTGAATCTTTTGCATTATCTCTCCAGTTGGTAATACCAAGTGTACGTATGGATTCGTCAACCCGATCCTTCCAGCGGAGTCTTGGTCTTCCTATTTTTCGTCTTCCTTCGAGTTCGGTTTCTAAACCCCTTCGTGCAGTTTCGTCTTCATGCGTTCTACTGGCATGGCCTAGCCAGTGCAATCGCGTTATTTTTATGCGCTTAACGTTGGCAATATCGGGATAAAGCTCATACAACTCATGGTTTATGCGTCACTGATACTCACCGTTGTGCACTATAGGGACATACATATTTCAGAGTATTTTCCTCTCGAAGAGTCCTAGAAACGTTTCGGGATCTAGCGATAAGACCCAAGATTATGCGCCATAAAGCGAGACAGGTTGTATGAGAGTCTGGTATAGCTGGACTTTTGTTACTCGACTTTTGTTACCCAAAATAACTTCTATTCGCAAGCACAATTCTCCACTTGATCTCAAGGCTGAAGTTGTTGAATTTTTGTTTACGGCAGATTCGGGTTATACTAATTTATCCACCAATTCGAAATTATAACCGAGGTCCTGTTCCTTGAAACCATTAATTTTGTCATGTCCTCATTAAGTGTTAAATCCACTTTTTGTGACTCTTTCTAAGTTCTCGATAACATCGCAGTAAATTCTCTCATAGTGCGCCCAGTGATATCTATCATCAGCATACTCGAACTGCATGTGACTTTTACTGCTGATGGTTGTATTTATGTTGACTGCAGCTTTTCTTATAAAGATCTCCATTAAGATGTCAAAGAGATTGCACGATAGGGTATCGCCTTGCCTGATGCCTCGCTTAGTTTCGAAAGGCTCCCTAAAATATCCTTCCCAATTTTCACTGAGTATTTGGTGTTCGTCAAGGCCATCCTGCAAATGCGTATGAGTTTTGCAGAGATACCACCCTCAGACATTGCGTTCTTCATAGACAAAAGAAAATAAGTTAAAAATATATGCAGCATTATCCACTCTAAAATGCATGCTTACGGTGATAAATAAACAGTACCCTACAAATATCCGGTATTGCAATGCCGTTCGAAATGCTATTAAATAAAAACATGTTAAGCCTGTTTTCAGATTTAGTGTTCGTATTTGTCACAGAAAATTCAAATCTTGTTTACATATCTGGGGATATAGAAAAAATAGATTATATTACAGATTTCTATATAACGGGTCCGCCATCTAGCGTTTTTTTTCAACTAGTGCTTATTTCGTGAATGGTAACACTTAACTCATGTCTGATTTGACAGATAATTAGTTTTATCCTTCCGCTGAACGAATAAGAACGAAGCCAACTGACCATCCAATGCATTTTCGCTTCGCTAAGTGGGCCTGCGATCGACTTACAGAAGATGCCGATTTTGCCAAAAAAAATCATCTTTTCAGATGAAGCTCATTTTGATCTTGGCGGGTATGTAAAGAAACAAAATTGTCGCATTTGGGGCACAGAAAATCCGCACGCATACATTGAAAAGCCGATGCACCCAAAACGAGTCACTGTTTGGTGCGGATTTTGGTCCAGAGGCATAATCTGGCCATTTTTCTTCGAAAATGATCAAGGAGTGGCCGTTACAGTCAATGGCGATCGTTATCGGGCCATGTTGAACGAATTTTTGTTCACAAATGAAGAGGATATTGGCAACATTTGGTTTCAACAGGACGGCGCTACGTGCCACACAGCCGAAGCTACACTCGATGTTTAGCGCCCTGTTTTTGAAGATCGCATTATCAGCCGCAGAGCTGATGTCGTTTGGACACCTCGGAGCTGCGATTTAACACCATTGGACTATTATTTATGGGGTGCCCTAAAAGATAAGTGTTACGCCGACAAGCCAGAGACAATTGACGCTTTAAAGGACAATATGCGTGAAGCCATTGGTGAAATACAGCTGCACACAATCGATAATGTGCTTCAAAATTGGACCGATCGTGTAGGCTACTGCATGGCCAGCCGAGGCAGCCATTTGAATTAAATTATTTACCATTATTAACCGGAAGGATTGTACTTTCAAATAAAAAAAAAATTGAGAAAATATTCAGTAGTTTTTTTATAGCATTTTCAAAAAAAATAGTTATTTGGCGGATCAGTTATTATGTATTTTCCAGAATTATCAAGTAGTCCCAATACGTATTTTTTGGTGACAAAAACCTACAGTCAGTTCACAGCAAATAGGTGAAAAAAGGTAAGTGTGTTTAACCTGTGACATCAAACGAATTTATAGCTCTATTTTTGTAACCGATTCCCCTATTGATAGCTACTGTTCATGATTATCAAACGGCAGAACTGCTTTCAACAATGCTAGATCTAACAGTTATTGTTTTTTAGACTAAATTCACGGAGAACATCCCACTTTGAGCCATTGAAATGAAGCACGAACAGATGTGGTAACGAGTTCTTTCAGTGCTTCATTTACCAATTTCTTCGATAATCGTCATAAAAACAAAATAAATGAACAAAATAAATGACAAACCTGGCCGCAAATTGAGTATATAAAAGGTAAATAACCTAAGCTCAAGAAAAACTCCCACATTGCATGATCAGAACAATGGAGTCGACGTCTTGAAGTAGGAGTCTGGAATTTTTCCTGTAGTTGCAGTCGACTTTGGTTTTGTTAGGATTTGGACGACTTTCGCTTGCACTACTAACTGTCATTCATTTTCCCAGCAGATAGTTCCTGGCTATATTTGAAGGTAATTGGGTAAAGGGACGTGGCAACACCCATATGACACAACATGTTAATCAGTAATATCTTATGCTATATTTTAGAAAAATTTTAGATATACAGATTATGGTTTACGTTTTATTTCAGATGAAAACCCCTTTGTGAACAATACAAACCGTTACACTGGTTAGTCTAAACCATAGAGTAATATCATATAGAGTTGTCATGTGAATATGAAGTCCGTAGCGAGTTCGAATCGGATCCGAAAAATTAAAAAATTATTCGCGTTTTCGAGAGGAAGCGAATTCACAAATTGATAAAAAAAAAGGATCCGTCTCGAATCCATTTTATTTACAAAAAACGAATCCGAAACGGATTCGAATATGAAGGCCGTTACGAGTTCTAGACGGATCCGGAAAAGTACAAAAAAATTACAGCAGACAGTTGTCCGAGGCCTTCGGCTACGGACTGTCCCTGCAGGCTGTGTCAGAGACACGGCCATTAAGTTTAACGTAGAATACGGCATCCGATAAGACAGAAAACATATATAACAATAAATTCATTTGCTTATATTATTTATCATTTATTGTTGTATATGTTTTCTGTCTTATCGGATGGCGTATTCTACGTTAAACTTAATGGCCGTGTCTCTGACACAGCCTGCAGGGACAGTCCGTGGCCGAAGGCCTCGGACAACTGTCTGCTGTAATTTTTATATTTACCAACGGCATTTGATTCAAGTCCGTTTAACAAAAAAAAAAATATTATGTTCAATTTTTTTAAACTTAATTTAATTTATGGATTTTAGTTAATATTTTTATTGAAATAAGTTCTGCGAATGTTGAGAGGGCCGCCCTAATATTAAAAAAGGTTTACCTTATCGAGTCTTCGCATTAGCATTCGAGCGTTGTGTGAAAGCTTTACGCTTTACAATTCAAAATTAATGTTACAACAGCTTTATTGAAGCTTTCGCAAAAAAGCTTTATTAGTCTGCAATCTAACTAACTGGTCTTAAAAAATAAGCAATTAACGAGGGTGACGTGATGTGACAAAAGGTGGACCTTTCTGTGGAAATGCCCATATGTCTTTTCCTGTTTAAGTGTATCGGTTGCATATTTGTTGGAAAAACTTTTTTTAGTGGCTCCTTATGAAAAATACAGCAAATAGGGGAAGACAAAATATGCATGTCAATCTTTTGAAAATATTGTTTTCTATACACTCCGGTTCACTTATTAAAGGCACTAAAAATTCCACATTCAGCAGACGGTATGTTTTGCAATTTGTAACCGATTGTAGAATTTTAAAATGGAAGTGGAAGCTAGACATCTTGAGATATAAAAAAAAAATCATGACAATAGTGGTTTCTTAACTAAAGAAAGTTTTTTGAGTAATTTATGAAACAAAGTCCAAAAATGTGCTATTTTTTGGTTCACTTGAATAAAGGCACTTTCTTATTTTTTTTTTATTATTTTTATAGTGATGCGATGATTGTTTATTTTTTATATAGATAGCGATGATTTTTGGTAGAGAGCGTTTGTTTATTAGAATTTATTAAATTTTTTTACGATTTACGATTTACGATTTGGCAACAATGAAGAGGTAGAGTCTGCGGTTGATGTCTATTTTAAGGAGTTTGATAGGTATTTCTATAAACATGGTATCAAAGCTATTGAATATCGCTGGAATAAGTGTATCGAGCTAAAAGGAGCTTATGTTGGAAAATATAGAACATTTTCCCTAACTTATTTGTGTCTTCTTTGTTAGGTCGGCTATTTGGAGACCACCCATGTACATTTGTATAAAGTTATTTGTTAACCAGGTTAATTGAGTGTAAATTATTGCATTTTTGAAACCAATAAGACACTTAATTAAACATTTGACCCTTATTTCTTTAATTAAACTAATCAGAATTATTCGAGCTTAGATTTGCTTTCAATTTTGTTTTTAAGCTCAAAATCTAATAATTTGAATTAGTTATTAGCATAGAATAACACATACGTAGAAGGTTTTATTCGCTCAATAAATTAAACGTCATAGGTACGATGGAAATTACACAGTGGAGGGTGGAAAATATGGGTTCAATAATACCAGATGGTGGCAATAGTATACAGCGATCCACAAAGGAACTACACCCGAATTTCGTGTTTTTGTGGCAAACTAGTCGTGTTAAATACAATACAAATGAATACCAACATTAAAAGTCAACAAAAAAGTGCAAAATACATTTAAATTTTTCAGTTCTACACCAAAACGACAGGAAATAGTTAAGTGAACATATTTTGTAACTCCACCTGGTGTATGTAAACATTTCCACAGACCTACCGAGAGAGTGTGAAATGAAACGTCAGATGAGAGAATAAGTTCTTCTATAGTATGTGTTATTCTATGGTTATTAGTAACAAAAGTCAAACAATAAAATACAATTTTATTAATATTTTAGAATATCAATGACAAATTTAAGTGAAAGTTGATATTTTTCGCATACCAATGATTTTGTTAAAATCTTGAGGTCGTCCTTTTTCTGGTTACCTGCGGGGATATAATATGTGAGCTGTGAATCGTGTCGTAATGAATTTCTCTTAAACTAATGCCAGAATCTGACTTCAGTTGTTCTGTTTATACAAGAAGGTGCATGTTTGTGCGGTGGTATACATTCTACATTTAATGTTCGTTGATTGATTGATTTTTTCCTTTCATTCTTCAATATGGCAACATGCTTGGGGCCACTACTTCATCAAATCCGACGGACGTAAAGTTTTGTATTATTCGGTTTAGAAATTAATTACTAGTTAAGGTCAGTATGTTGCTTTTCAAAAATATCAGTATTCAAAAACTAATTTGGAATACACTAGGAATTGCATTTTTTACTATATGGCTATTAATTTTTCGTACAATTCCAACTTACTACAATATGCTAAGAGCATCAGCTCCCAAAACCGGCGTCGGTCTTAAAAAATAATTCACAAACGAGTATCATTTGGCCAATTGAAATGCAGATCATAAGCTTTTTCCACACACCATCAGTTGAAACAACTTAATAATGAATTCATTGTGTTAATTTGAAACTCTTGTTTGTAATTAAATTCAATTTCAAATTCATTAGGAAATTTAACATCAATTTCGGAATGGGCAGAGAGTGAACATTTATTCAAATGAAAATGTATTACCATTATTGAAAGAAATTTATCGCCTTTGGGTTTATTTACTCTAGAGCAATGTGTGATGGTAAACATGTGACATATCCTGGTGTAGAAAATTAGCATATCAAACTTTTAATTACTTTCACATGTCGAATAAGACGACTCACTCACATCTTCAAATGAATGTAGTAGTATATGTATTAATAATATCTTTGCGCATTCCACTGGAGTTAAATCTGAGTTTTGTGTTCCTACGTGCAAATCGTATTGAAACAAATACATAGATACGCATATGTATTTAAAGTATATATCAACGACTTCACATACCATCACGTATTAGACAAATACATAAAAAATAAACAAGAACTTTTGATCTATGTTAGTATGAGCATGAGTAGGTAGGTACTCGTGTGTGCGTGGGCGAGTGTATGCGTGCGTATGTGTGCGCGTTACGGTGTAAAATCAGTTTCATTTGTATAAATGGATCTTAGTGTATGTACAAATGTGGAGCATAAACGTTACACACCCCGTGGCAACTAAGCCAATTAGCATTTAAGTCCTAAACTTACGAAAAAATATATATAGGAGTATACAGAGGTATGCGAGAAACGACGAATCGTCGCTGGTTGCTGGTAACACAAATTGATGTGAATTGTATGTGGATGTTGTATTTTATCAAACGACACTTTGTTTCAATACATTAATTCATTTCTACACATGTACGTGTAAACATAGACATCTTCATATACTGTGTATTCATATGAGTACAGTGTCCTGCCAAATAATTAGCGAATATAATGTTGTCATATTTAATGTATTGGAGCTTGAAAAAAATCTTGAACTTCTTTTTTGATGTGTTAACATCTATACGCGCGCCTCTAGGGCAGTAAACTATCAAACTAATACATACGCAAGTGTTAGGTTTTAAGAGTAAATCATCGTTTGTTTGTTCGTTGCTTGGCAGTCGGTATCGAAAGTGATTATTGGGCGATTTTCATATAATTTTCCCACGCGATTTTCTCCGGAAATTCATATCCGATTTTATTAATTTTTGGATTAAAAAGCTAGTGCGGGTTTCGACGAAGAGTTTAGGCCAAAAATTAAGGCGATCCGATATCGGCGAGCCGAGATTTAAGTGTTTTAATTTGGAGTAATATTAAAAAAGTATTTTATGTTGATCTTCGGTTATATCGTACGAATATAACAATGTATGTATGTATGTACAAGTGTCTGTTGCTTTGCATTCTTTGACTTTTGTGGGAATAAAACAAAAAGTATTGAGCAAGAAAATAATGACACATGTGCTTGCACTGGGTCTTTAAATAATTTTAAGTATTAATATTATTTAACTGTAACGTCATCATATGATTGAACGCTGTTTTTTATTTTCCAATGTAACATTTACGAATGTGTTCATAGAAATCGAACAGGTACCGTGTAGCAAAAAGGTGTTAACACATCGCCCGTGAGTTCGAACACTCATTGGATTTTTTTTTTACACCAAAGTTAAATATAAATAAATTTCACACCAAAGTTAAATAAAATTAGCCGAACCGGTGTCGGATCGGATCCGACTCCTCTGATTTTACTACGAGAATGCATCCGTTCTCGATCCGCGAGAGCATGTAATTACCCTTTTGCTCTCGAAACGATAATTGTGTCCGATTTCGAAGTTATTTCGGATCCAATCACAAAATCATATTGGATCCGATCTCGAACTCCAATATCCGGTTTGGAGATAATATCTCAAAACCATATTGGATCCGATCGTGAAATGATTTCAGATCAGATGTCGAAATGAGATCGGATCCGGAATAAATGCAGACTAATAAAATAAATAAAATAAAAGAAATACTTAATTTTATACAGGGTGACCTGTAGCAACGTATGAGTTGCAGTGTCCTGATATACTTCATGGGCAAATTCGATCACTGTTTGTGGAGAGATCTGGGTGTAAAACCATTTAAGTATTAAGGAACTAACTACAAGTGCAATTTCGTGGGAAGAGACTAATTTTAGGGGGGAGAGCCATATATTCAACACTTATTGTGTTGTAACATGGGACTGTCCGTGGAGGTGGAAAGTTTCTGACAGCCATTCACTTGTGAGATTCTAGAAATGATTCCTTCATTAGGCAGTTCAAGCAGCTCACTACTTGCACGCTGTATGTCCTGGGCAATGACTTTATCGGAAACGTCCGTTAGCTGGTTAATCCTTAATATACAATAAAAGACGAAACCCTCTAATTATTGACGGTCTTCCCAAACGTTATAAGGACCACGATTTAAGGATATGTGCTGGAATGCCAGAACACTATACAGGACGAGTGCCACTTTCCCACTGACGGATGCCCTCCAAAGATATAAAGCTGGCATCACAGATATTCATGAAATGCGATGCACAGGATATGGTAGCACCAGAAAGAAAAATTGCAATATTTACTACAGGTGACATGAGCGAAAGCATGGATGGATTAGGGTGCGGCTTTCTAGTTGGCATGAGACTGCGACACCTAGTTTCAAGGTTCAACCCAGTGAGTGAACGCCTAGCCACAATTCGCATCAAAGCGAAATCTTCAACATATCGTTAATTTATGTGCACGCACCGACAGAGGATATAGGCGATGAGGTCAAAGAATCACTCGTGTGCTGGAGACCGAAATGTACAGAATGAATAATGAATCCCGAAAATTTTTCCAGTGGTTAAGAAGATTGAATAACCGGCTGCCCTCCTGTAAGGCCGAGAATGGGAATCTGGTGACAGATAAGCAGTGTGTGCTTAAAATGTGGAGAGAGCACTTTTTATAACTATTCCACTCAGATTCTTCCACTGAAGACCAGGAAGTAATAATTGTGGAAGACAGTGTAGTTTGTAACCCCCCCCCACCAAGGCGTGATTACAACGATAATCTGCCGGCTTAGGAATATTATAGCCGCTAGTGTGGATGGACTACCCACTGACATTTTTAAGACAGGTGGCGAAGGACTGCTAGCCCACATGCATCGACTTATATGCGGTTTATGGTTGGGGGAATCTATGCCTGACGATTGGACTCTCCGTGTATTATGACCTGCAGTCCAAAACGGTGAGCCGAGTATATGTCCCAACTCTAGCGATATCAGTCTCTTATCCATCGCGTATAAGGAATTGACGGGCGTATAATGTGAATGACTAAAACCAATTTTTGAAAACCTGATTGGACCTTATTAGTGTGGTTTTAGACCAGGGAAGTCCACGACTGACCAAATATTCACGCTACGCCAAATCCTGGAAAAGACCCACGAAAAGCAAATCGATACATCCCATCTTTTCGTCGATTGCAAAGCTGCTTTCGATAGCCCCATAGGGGGGAAATTGTACGAAGCCATGTCTGAACTTCGGATTCAGGCAAAACTGACCCGCCTCTGTAGAATGACGCTGACAAACACCAAATCAGCAGTGAAGGTTGGGAAAGACCCACGGAACCATTCTGTACCAAGCGAGGACTGAGGCAAGGCGACACACTTCCGTGCAATCTCTGCAACATATTAACGGAGATAATATTGAGAAAAGCCGCAGTAGCTGCGAACAAGACCATTAACACGAAAAGCCATATGTTGCTGGCGTATGCTGACGACATAGACATCATTGGGCGAATCGAAAAAGAATCAGCGAAGGTGGTTCTTGCTGTTATTGAGGGCAATACAAAACTTATGGTGTCAACGACTAGACAAACCTCTCGACTTGGTCCGCACTTGAACGTCGACAACCGATTTCATTTTGAAGTGGTAGATGAACTTGTCTTGGATCCGCCGTGAACAAGGACAACAACGTCAGCCAGGAGATAAATAGGAGATTTGTGCTTTCAAATATATGCTATTTTGGGCTCAGCAAGCAGTTTAGGAACAAAGGCCTCTCTCGACGGACAAAAGACCAGCTATATCAGACTCTCATTTTACCTGTCTTGACATATGGACCCGAAACTTGGGTCATATCGGAAGCGGATGAAAAACACCAGGGAGTATTTGAGAGAAAAATTCTCCCTAAAATATATGGTCCTGTTAAAAAATGGCGTGTACCTACGTCGTTGGAACCAAGAGCTATATAATTTATATTCTGACGTGGACATGGCTAGGCGAATCAAATTGGGCCTATTTTGCTGGCTAGGCCATGTTATCAGATTGGATGAAGATGGGCAAGTGCGAAAGGTTTTTGATGACGCATCCAATGGAAGCAGTAAAAGTGGATAACGACCAAGAAAACGGCGAAGATTAGATCCAGTTGGAGAAATATGTATGTTAAAATTTGTTTAATTTATTTATTTGTTTGCTTGATTAATATGTGTAAGACATCTGACCTCATGAGGTTGTAAAATAGCCAATAAGAGAAATTAAATAATTGTATTGAGTTCGAAGATTTCCACAATGAGCACAACAAAAAAGGGTTTCAAAATGAAATTACGCAAACGGTTCGATTTTATGTCATTTATACAATAATATGCATATAATAATGAGTGATGTGCTATTTGGGGTCTGAAAATTAAATAAAATAAATAAAATAAATGGTTTCCCATTACATCCCATGAAGGGACTGGGGTGAACTTCTCCCAATCACTGAGCTGTGGGCTTTCCAGTTTTCACTCACTGATTGGACCCTACAGTTTTACACCGATTCCGAACGGTAATTTGAGAAGCTTTTTCATGGCTGGATACTCGATAGTGTCGGCGTCACTACGCGAGGTGACCGCCGCCGAAATAAATTTTTTTTGAAGGTGGTCAGAGCCGGGTTCGAACCCAGGATCTCATGTACAAGAGCCGCGCACACTAACCATTGCACCACCGACGGCCACCTGAAAATTAAATAAAGCACAGAAAATTTGTACAAGTGAGTGAAAGATTTATTTGGCTTGATAAATCAATGTCTGTCATTTAATTCTTAAAAATTATTTTATGTAAATGTTGCCCACGGTACGCTGCATGTGGTCCACTCAGAAAATCACACTTTTGACAACATTTCACTTGTAATGTTGTCTTAGAAGGCATCAATCATGGTGGGTTGTCGCCATAGACGAGAGACTTTACGTAGGTCAAATCGCACGTACGAGCAGTCAATTGACAGCGCCAAAACTTGGGACTAATTGCTCACCAAACTCGCCTCTCAATTGGTTAAGGTATCGCATGTAGTGTGGCATGTGGCACCGCCCTATTGAAACCACTCTCAACCAATTCCAATTTTTCCAGTTTCGACAAATAAAAAGTCTGCGATAATCGAACGGTACCTTGGTCCATTAAGAATAACGTCGCGGCCATCATCGTCTTTGAAGGATCATGGCCTAATAACGCCGCCCGCCCATAAACCGCACCAAACACTGAATTTTTTAGGGTGCATTGGCAGCTCTTGAACTGCCTCTGGCTGCTCTTTGGACCAAATTCGGCAATCTGTTCGCTACTTGCGAAACATATTTTGCACACTCAAAGATTTGCAAGCGTTTTTCGATTGTAGGCCTGTTTATTCTGAAATGGCACGGCAAACTGAAAATTTTTTTTGACTTTGACAAATGTCACGAATCACGCGCGAACTGGCAAAGACTTAACACTGAAAAACCAAATAGCAAACTAATCACAATTTATATAAGTTAACACATAATGTATTGCGACTGGCATACACGAGCCGCAACGTCAACACTAACATTCTTCCAGCGGTGTCTTGTTGCACATCCCGAAAACATTCCCACATCATTAAGCAAGCGCGTGGACTACGTCAGCACATAAGTGAATTGCAACGTTCCCACACCATTCAACAGGCGCGTGGACTACGTCAGCACTCTATGATTTAAGCCAATAGATGTTAAGTTCTATGTTAATAATTAAGTTTCAGTTTGGTTTTTGAGTTAAATAAAATAAGACGTGTTGCTGATAGCAACACGCAACCTTTTTTAAAAACAGAAATAAATTGTATTTTTGTTAATTGGCGCCCGAGCAGGGACCCCTTTTCGAGTCCTTACAAAAAATTTGCCTGAGACGATAGGCAAGTAAGGACAAAGGGGTTTTACCGAAGGAAAAAAGGATCAAAACCAACTCAAAGTTTAGAGTGGGGAAACGGTGCGCCCTAGTAAACATACGCGTTAAACGGGAGGAGATCACCGGATCACCAGCGGCCTCGCTTTAGAGTTAAAAAATAGTGTTAAGAAAAAAAAGAAGTTGTGAAACAAAACGAATTGTAACCAAATAAGAGAAAATATAGAAGTAAGATTTGAAAAAAAACTTTGAATGAAAGTGTGAAAGAGATATTGTTAAGTGAAGAAAAAATAAGTTTTTGAAATAAAACAAATCGTATCCAGATAGAAACTATAGAAGTAAGAATGAAAAAATTGTGAATGAAAAAGATTATAAAAAGATCATAAAGTAAAAGAGATAATGCTAAGTGAGAAAAAAATAAGTGTTTAAAACAGAGCAAATTGCATCCAAGTAAAAAATATAGAATAAGATTGAAGAGAAAAAATCGTGAACGAGAAAATTGTAAAAGTTAAGCAAAAAGAAGTCAATCAATAAAAAATTTCACTGAAATAAGAAGTGAAGAATTGTAAAATTTTTCTTAATCGATAAATCACTGTGAGCGGCGAACCATAATCGTAAGGTGTGAGTAATGAATCTAATAGAAATGTTGAGGTAAGTGACAGACATTTTTCTTGATTGCTATTAAAAATACAACCTAAACACAAAAATCCCTGAGTAGTTCTGAACAAGAAAATTCTATAAACTACAAAATGTCCCTAGAGGGTATTGAGGAAATTACAGAGAGACTGAATAAGTCTCTGACAATGAGCCAAACAAGGACCCCTAGTACTAGTTCAAGTGGACTCTCACAGGCTCAAAAAGAAGAAATAAGGAAGTTAGTGTCAGACCTTCTAAAACCAAATATTCCGGACGAAGAGGGAGACCAGCCTATCGACGCGAGTCCTGACGTTGTAAAATCAATACGCGAATTTTCGGGAAAAGCCGGCGAGTTCGGATCATGGAGAAAATCTGTGGAGAGGGTGCTCGCACTTTTCGAAAGTATCAGGGGCAGTGGTAGATATTTTGCTATCCTCCACACGATAAGAACAAAAATCGTCGGTGAGGCTGATACCGCCTTGGATTCCTACAGAACCCCATTAGATTGGGCCAGAATAAAAAAATGCTTGATGATCCACTATTCCGATAAAAGTGACATCGGTACTCTGGAGTACCAAATGACAACAATGTTTCAGGGTAACAAGACTATTACGGAGTTCTACCAAGCAGTATACCAACACCTGTCATTGAGACTCGACAAAAGAGCATGTTTGGAACTGGACGAAAGTAGCATGTTATCAATGACAAGTTCATAAGAGATAGAGCACTAGACACCTTTGTGAGGGGATTAAAGGGGGATCTCCCAAGATTGCTGAGTGTAAGGGAACCCACTTCTCTGCCGCAGGCTTTACACATATGTCTAAAATTAGATAATATGACATATAGAATGCACCATGCCTACGGACAAATTCCCAGACAACCTGGATATAAGTACAACCAAAACCTTCAGAGCACTACCGTAGGCGCATTTTATCCCGAACTTGCTCACGTAGGAGGCCAAACCAGGCCACCAAACCAGGCCAAACCAGGCCAAACCAGGCCACCACAGGTTTTTGGAAACCAAAAACCACAATCATACGCCCAAAATCAGCAACAATATACACAAAACCAAGAACCAATGGATGTTGATCGATCCATTCAAACCAGACAGATTAATTATGGGAATCGACCACCTGCTCACCAGGGCTACAAAAGGCCACATGCAGGAAGTTATCAAGGACCGGTAAATAAAGCACAGCGAAACTTTCATCTGGAAACTGGAAACACACCGAATCAAGAGGTAACCCGAACAGAGGATCCGAAGTGTAACTTTGGGGCTGAAGCCTCAGAAGGAGCTGTCGGAGGTACGCCGAATCTTGATGAATATGTTGATTTTGCTAACAATGAATGCGTAGATGAGTGGATACACCACTTTGCTGAAGCTTCGGACACACTCGTGGAAAATTATTCAGCCGATGCTCTCTCCAGAGCAATAGTTACAAATGTAAACTCCCTGACAGGTACTGTTCATAGTCATGAGTCCTCAGCAGAAGATCTGATACCTAGCGTTGAAGGACCTATAAACGCATTTAAAAACCAGATATTTTTAAATATCGGAGAGGTAGCATCATATCAGTTCCAAATCATATTCCCGGGTTATCATAGACATACCATTGTAGAAAGGGAATACAATCCGGACAACCTACTTATACTTTTGAAAAGATACTTAAACCCCTCAGTCAATAATGGCATAAAAACTCAAGAATTCATAATGGGCAGAATACAGGAAATATATCCAATTCATTTACGGAACTATAAGGTTCGTTTCACGCAAAACATGGTAGAGTATGTAATCTCGGAGAGTGATCAGGAAAATATTGTCATAGAAACTCATAGTAGAGCTCACAGGAATGCAGCGGAAAACAAACAGCAAATTTTGGAAAGGTGGTACTTTCCGAGCATGTTTTCTAAAATTAAGAGGATAGTGAAACTATGCTCTATATCTAAGAGAACTAAGAACGATAGACATCCGAAGAACCCAAAACTAAATGAGACACCTGTACCATCATATCCAGGACAGGTGGTTCATATTGATATCTTTTCAACAGACAGGAAGTTAATAATGACAGCTTTGGATAAGTTTTCGAAGTATGCGCAAGTCAAGATTCTAAATGGGAAATCTATCGAAGATGTAAGGAAACCTCTTAGGGATATCTTATTTTTCTCTGGGGTTCCCAAGACAGTTGTGATTGACAACGAGAAGTCATTAAACTCCGCCACTATTCTTTTTATGATGAAGGATGAACTGAATATTGACGTTTTTACCACGCCTCCTTATAGAAGTGAAGCGAATGGGCAAGTCAAGAGATTCCACTCAACTCTTGCGGAACTGCTCAGATGTCTAAAGGCGGAGGGAGTATGCAGAAATTTTGAAGAACTTCTTGAAAAAGCGGCAAATGAGTACAACCATTCCATACACTCGACAGTTGGGAAAAAACCCGTTGATTTGTTTTTTGGAAGAACCGTCGATTTCTCTCCTGGTAGGTATGACAGGACCAGACAATTAAATATGGAAAGAATACAGGAAACACAAAAACGGAACTTAGAATATCACAATAGGAAAAGACAAGATGAAAAAGAGTACATTCCCGGACAGACAATATTTGTAAAAATTAACAAGAGGTTAGGGCCAAAGTTATCCGACAGATTCAAAGAAGAGGTAGTAAAGGAAAATAGGAATTCCACCGTAGTCACGGAAAGCGGAAGAATTGTTCACAAAAAACATGTTAGGAATTAATTTATTATCCCCGTTTTTTTACAGACTGTTAATTTTGACGGCACTTTGTGCGGGCGAAGTACAAATTTTGGATTATTCCAATTCTAAATTGGTTGCAATGCATTCTGGTCTGGCAAAAGTTCAGACTGGAAATTTTAAAATAATCGACACTATTGACCTCCGAAGCTACGAAATTCTCGTTCGCGAAATTGAAGATAATCTTGTTCGGAACGTCGCCCATAATTATCCCCTAATTCCTTACCTTGAATACACCATATCCCAAATCAGATCCTACATATCCCGTTTAAAACCAAGAATAAAGTCTAAACGCTCATTGGATTTCCTCGGTACCGCATGGAAGTGGATCGCAGGAAGTCCAGATCATCAAGATTTCGAGATCATTGAGAAAAAAATAAACGACGTTCTAGAAAACAATAGCAATCAGATAATAATAAATCGTCTGTCACTAGAGAAAATTAACGCACTCACAAATGCTACTAATGAGATAATAAAAGTACTGAAAACAGAACAAAACCTGCATAATGAAAAGATACTAGAGTTTAAATATAAATTGGAAATTTTAAAAGAGGACATTTCGAACATTGAATTTGCAATTCATTTGGCTAAAGTAAATATTGTCAATTCTTTTATCCTTTCATATTTCGAGGTTAATATTTTGAATGATATTTTTAGTAAGAGTAATATACCATTTTCAAGTACTGATGAATTGTTACACTTTGCGGAAATTAAAATTGCCATCGATGGCTTCAATATACTTTATATCCTAAGTATTCCTACTACTAAAACTGAAAATTGTAAAATGTTGCTTATTAAAGCTGTTAAAAGAAATGAAATTGTAACTAGACTAGATTATGAACATGTACTTGATTGTAAAAACATAATTTATGGCTTAAAGAAGAAATGCAAGACGTACAATAGTTTATCTATATGTAGTCCTGAAACCTACGAAGACATCTCAGATTCACAATGTATTCCTAAGCTTTTGGCAAGCCAAACATCAAGGTGCACCACAACGAACAACCAACACATTAACTCAATAGAAATGATAGAAGACGGCATATTGTTCCTAAATCAGTTCAGTGGACAAATTGAGGTGGATAACTCAACCCTTTGGCTCAATGGATCATATGTTATCTGCCACTTTAATTCAACATTACAAATTAACAACAAGACTTACTCATCAAAACAGATCACCACCACAAAACCTCTCCCTGCCTTAATACAACCTACGAAAACAGATGAGGAGGAAAAAACATTATCTCTAGAATTTATAAATGATATTAACCTGGAAAACACTATGTCAATCCGTAAGCTGGATTCGATGAATCGGATAAGTCTGTCATTGAACTTGACAATGATTGCAATCCTTTTGATAATTGGATGCTTTACGATTACAAAGGTCAAAAACAAATGCAAAAATGTTAAGCCCGAGAATCATAATGTAGCCAATGAAACCAATACCGAAGGAACATCTCAAACTGATCATCCTGAAAATTCTCGTAAAGGGATATTATGCAACGGAAAAAATAAGAGCATCCACGGCTTACCATTTTTTTAATGTTCCATTCGAAGACGCATGGAACTTAAAGGGGAAGGAGTTAACACATAATGTATTGCGACTGCCATACACGAGCCGCAACGTCAACACTAACATTCTTCCAGCGATGTCTTGTTGCACATCCCGAAAACATTCCCACACCATTAAGCAAGCGCGTGGACTACGTCAGCACATAAGTGAATCGCAACGTTCCCACACCATTCAACAGGCGTGTGGACTACGTCAGCACTTTATGATTTAAGCCAATAGATGTTAAGTTCTATGTTAATAATTAAGTTTCAGTTTGGTTTTTGAGTTAAATAAAATAAGACGTGCTGCTGATAGCAACACACAACCTTTTTTAAAAACAGAAATAAATTGTATTTTTGTTAATTATTATCTTATTTAAAGACACTAAAAATTCAATATTCAGCAGCCTGCAACTTTTGCAATTTGTAACCGATTGCAGAATTTTAAAATGGAAATGGAAGCTAGACATCTCGAGATATCAAAAAAATCATGACAACAGTGGTTTCTTAACTAAAGAACTTTTTTTGAGCAATTTATAACAAGAAAGGGCAAAAATGTGGAATTGGTTCACGTGAATAAAGGTACTTTAACTAATTTTAATGATAAACAGTTTTTCTTGCTTTTTTTTAAAATTATTTTATTTTATTTAAGAACTATTAGTAATGGGTACAAATCCCTTTGTTTTTAATTACTTCAAATATACGGGTTTTCATTGAGAGATAAAGAGAATTTATGTAATCCAACGAAATTTGATTCCAAGCATCCTTAATTTCCCGAATTAGTGATTGCTTGTCATCAAATTGTTTGCCACCTTCGCAGACCTTACGAGATAATCAACCCAAACATTTTCGATAATGTTTAGATCTGGCGAATATTAACATTTTGGCTTGCAATGAACTCCTTTACTACTCTGGCATTGTGTATAGAGGCATTATCCTGTTGCAATATCCAAGATATGCGACCAAAAAGTTCACTGAACTTCGGAAAAGCCGATTCAAATAACGTTTTATAGCTTGCACCAGTCATTTTTGCACTTTAAAATTCAAGATCAATGGTGCCATAGTACGTAATAGCACCCCACACGATAACGCCGCCCTCTCGGCTGTGAATTCGGTTCAAAAAACGCCTTTCTTTGCGCAGATCATGGAAATAATAGTTGTAGCCATCAGGCCCATCCAAATTAAACTTCTTCTCATCCGTAAATACAACGGTACAACGTCTTGGCTGCACATCCCATACCAAGTAATATCTTTACGTAGAAGCGGCTTTCCCTTAAGAGGAGCATTAAGTGGCGGCTTTTTTCGTAATTTCAGGTATTTAAGATACGCACAGCTCTTAATTACTATGCGTAATGATGACTTGCTCGCTTCCACTCCAGCTTGAGCTATTATATTTGACAATTCTGATGATTTTTCTTTTCTCATACGTAGATAAAGATAATGAAACCCTTCTTTTAAAATGTTTTCCATACCCCTCGGGGTCCTAGCTGTAATTGTCGACAACTGTTTGGCTCCGTCCAATTGTTTAGCTATTGCGCGGTTAGAATATCCTTCAGAACGTTAAAAATTGGTTTTAGGTTTTTCCGATAGATTTAAAATTTTTTGTTCTGCCATGTTGACTCGTAAAGTGATCAAGATGTAATAAATTTTAATAAACAAACGCTCCCTACCTTACTTTAAAAATAATAAAGTGCCTTTATTCAAGTGAACCAAAAAAATAGCACATTTTTGGGTTTTTTTTTATAAATTGCTCAAAAAACGTTCTTTGGTTATGAAACCACTATTGTCATCATTTTTTTTTATATCTCAAGATGTCTAGCTTCCATTTCCATTTTAAAATTCTGCAATCGGTCACAAATTGCAAAAGATACAGGCTGCTGAATGTGGAATTTTTAGTGCCTTTAAATAAGTGAACCGGAGTGTATATGAGGACATATTTGTTTGAATAAGTATATGGGGTATTTCAAGTGAAGCGAACAACCAAATCAATTTTTTCTTGAAATTCTTTCATATTTGTTGTAGTAGCTCTCAAGATATGTGATTGTAAAGTTTTGCCGATTTTGAGCTTTGGGTATTTTAAAGTATTTTGTCTAACAAAAAAAATTTATAAAATGGTGCGAGTTTGGTATAGAAAATTGTTTGCTCTTTTAAGAATTAAAATCAAATTTGAAAAACAATATTTCATGTGCAAAACCGGAAGTGCCCATTTAAAAACAAAATTATTTAAGTTCGCTTATTTTTTTTTTTTTGGAAATTTTTGCTTAATTCGAAATTAGTTTTAAGTCGACTTATACTACACGAGAAATGGAATATGCACAAAATGGAATATGCACTGGTCCAATTGATATGTGAATTAATAATGTACATGCATAACGCAATGAGTATGATGTTACCTGTAGCTCTTTTTTTTCAAAACTGTCCATAATGTACATAAATGTAAATTAAATGTTATTATGACAACACATTCTGTTTTCCAAATATCCCTTCAATTACTTCTGGAACCGAATCGGATCAGCGAAGGCGAAATCGAAACCCGACACGTCGGACTCGAATCAAATCATAATCGGATCAGCGAAAGTGAAATCCGACGTATACCACCCGAATCGAGCAGCGAAAGTGAAATCTGATCCCAATCCGAGTTTATCTACATACACCAAATTTCAAGCATTTCATATGCTACATAATTATCCGGCAGGATAATGTGGAAATGCATGTATTAATGTTTTGCTAACACATATCATGCAACGTGAAACTTGTGTTGTTGCCGCTTCAGTTGCTACTACTCGAACACTATTAACTTGAATACACCTGAAACGTCTCTTAACCTAAAAAAATCACCTTTACATACGCGGTACTACTCGTTTCTTTTGTGTTCACGCAATCACGTATTGATTTTAAACGTGGATTTCGGTGGTAGCCTACAAATAACCTCGTACATTCAGTCTCAGCCTCACTTCCCCATAGACAACGACAACGACAACGAAAACGTATCGCACAAGTCCAAATTGAACAAATCACAATATCGGTCTATTTACGAATACAAATAGAGAGGAGTAACAACATGCGACTTCAGGAGTCATGGATCGCTGCGTTTTGCTGTGATTAATTCGAAAACGTTCTGTGATATTTCCTACAGATTTTACTTGGGCGAAAGTGCGAGACGCCTACAACACTAACCATATACACACATCCGTGTGTAAACAGATTGTTGGAGAAAATGTAGGTTAGCAACGGCACACAAGTAAATTGGTGCTGCTTCAAAATGGTATCATAGAAATGATGATGAATAAATGATACTTTTCGTAGGCCTAACACCATCCATATGTTGATAAAGGATATAGAAGGGGAATGATATTAAGGCTTTGCTTGCTTAAAATTAAATTTCATACAGTGAACAATTTTATGCAATATTATTAACTGTGGAAGGTCATTCTTCATTGAATCGATGACGATTTACACAAGGAACTGATGGTAAACACATGAAAATGCGCTTTCAGTGTTAAGGGTCTCAATCAGCCCAAACCCCATATAAAAGTAGTACCTGCATATGTTTAGGTTACTCGTATTATAAATTAATTTTTCAATATTGTTATTCATGTACATACATATACATGAGATCCGAAAGCTCGCAAGTCTCGAAAACGTAAACAGCAAATGTAAAAGCCAAAACTGTTCTAATACAAAATAACTTTCACAAATGTAGAAAACTCTCAAGTCAATTTTGCTGAGCACACATGGACTACGAAACGTCGGGATTGTCGACACCTCGATTCCATGCGTTTTGACGACAGATGCACGGATACCCAGATCATCTTGGTTTGATGCCTCATAAAACGGTGCGGTTGAAACTTATGCCCGGCAAAAGTTATTAGTAATTTTGTTTGCATAAATATCTCTCACATTTCCTAAACCGCTCAAAATTACAGTCTGCAGCAAAATTGCAATTCTTTCACAGACAGATATAAAAAATGCAATCGGATGGGATGTTTTTGTCTATGCAAATTATAGATGAAGTAGACCAAATCCGATACAAATACAGTGCTCTCTGCTATAAGAACATGGCCACAAATCAATTTTTTCCATTGCCACCGATTTAAAATGTTATTGATATGAAAATATTCACTTTCAGTATGAAAAGTCAAAATTCACATCATCGTAATCATCATCTTTATCAAACGAGTTATGGGCGAAAAGTTTTAGATTTTTTTTTAAATTTAATTTTATAAACCTTCTAAATTTCCCAGAAATCCCTCACTTAACGTATTGTTACGAATTCAGTTATTAATTTTTAGCGGGTTTTTATTCCCCGTTAAAAAAAAGGTTTTTTTGTAAATTTCAACAACAACAGGTTTAGTTCTCTTTGATACACTTTACAATAACTCATTAGTTGATATCACTCTTGCCGACGAACTGTTTCGTTAGCTGTTCATTATTACGTTCCCTACTTTTCAGAGGTTAATCACAGACTGCACTGAAAGCAAAACGCTTCGTCGCATGGATGAAACATTATACACATATTTTGGAGTAGCTACAATGAGAAGTCTCGTATATTCAACACTTTTGAAGTCGCTGCGACGAAAAATTTCATACATGATACATGAATTTTGTAGAAAAAGGATTACAAATTAAAAAAAGTAAGTGCATGAGATTTTAACTATTGATATTAGGATTATCTCTTACTTTTCATAGATTATTTTATTTATCTATTTATGTTGGAGGTTTGTCAACATTTGTGGTTGACGAAACAATTTCGTTACTGCAATGATTCAGTTGTTAATGCAACGAAAGAAATTTTTATGAAATGCTGTCAAACATATGAGCGAGCGAAATTATTTTATTCTGAAAAATAAATTGTGAGAATTTTTGTGTTTGGTATGATCGTTTGTGTAAATTGTTTACATATAAATCAAATAGCTAAATAAAGAGAATGCAAGGTACAAAATAACAGCAAAGAAAGTGACGCATCTATAGCAGAAAAACAACTCCGAAATATGTAAATGAACATTTGTGTGTGTGAATGCGCTCGACGCACACTGCTCCGTTTCATGGACAAAAATCAGAAATCTGACTTGGTTGGAATTGAATTTTTTTGGTATCGATTTAAAGGTAATAGCGTAGCTAAAAAAAACAGCAAAGATCTTTTGTCCTACAGAGCAATTCAAAGTGAGCGATTTGTATGCTAAATAAGTTGATGTTTTAGTTTCGTTAGTTAGTAGTTGAAGGAAAATATTGTTCAAAAATACTTTTGTGGAAGGAATTAAATTATGTTCTATTTTTTGGATAGGTATGAAGCGGTAAAAATTGTTCTTTTTTTATTTCGTATAAATTTTAAACAATATTTTTAATTGATTTTTAAAAATTGACTTTTTCAAGATGAATATTTGAAAAATTATAATTTTTTGATGGCAAAAAACAAACATCATAAAATTCGGTGAAATATTTTTTCATGATAAATTAGTTTAAACTTTAATCTATTAGAAAAATGATATATACCCCCATCACTATGGGTGAGGGTATAATAAAATATCTTTTCCGCTTTATTATTATTTAATTTATTTTATTTTGGACTTCCTGCACAACAAGATTGAATCTTATAATTAAAGTACAGGATTTTATATAGGTAAACAGTTTGATCAGCCCCAAAGCTAGTTGTATAAGAAATTGGAATTATATAATCAAAAAATTTTTAGAGAAAATTAATTATTTATGATAATTACTAAAATAGATATGTATTCTGACGATGATGGTAAAGAAACAAAAGAAATATAACAAAACAACATTGGGACTATAATTAAAGTTAAAGAAAAAAAATACAAAAAGAAATAGAAAGTTTAAAGAAATTTTATCTTATATTATTTTTCAAATATTTTTGAAATGATTGAAAATTTGTTTTTTAAATAGGTTAGCGTTGCTGATTAATTGAAGGTTATGTGGTAGTGAATTCCAAAGACGAATGGAGTGGACGAAGAATTGCCATTTGGAAACGTAAGACCCCTGAGCCATAGGTATCAGGATATTTCCTCTATTAGACCTAGTAAAACGAAGATTGACAAATAAATAAGTTGGGTTTCTAGTGTATATAATTTTATGAAGGAACAAAAGTGATTTAATATTAAGATATGTCTCAAACGATACTCCATAAAGAACTTTTTTGAAACGTGATACGGAGTCAAATCACTTCAACCTGATAATATTATTAAATACAACATTTAATTTCCTCATACTTTTTGAGTCTGAATAAGAAAAAAGTTCCGAGCCATAAAGTAGTCCAGGTAATAAATAAGTTTTTGCCAGCAGTACTCTTATATGGAATGGGGTGAAGGATTAGGTAGACCATAAGGCTCTGAGCTTTGAATACATTTGTCCGGTTGCTATGTTAATGTGGTTCGACCATGTAAGTGTTCTATTGAAAGTTACTCCTAAATTTTTAGCCTGAGACACAAATTCCAGTTTTTCGCCATTAACATCAATCATGATGTTCAATTGATGATGTTCTATTACGAATAACAAGACATTTTGTCTTCAAGGGATTAAGGCATAGAACGTTTGCAGTTGCCCAGTTATAAACTCTAGCCAGATCACTGTTCAATCTTACAATGCATTCATCTACAGAATGTAATGGTGAGCTTAAGTTTAGCTGTACATCATCAGCATACATGTGTACTCTGCAGTGTACTAAGTGTTGGGGAAGGTCATTTATGTACATGGAAAATAACAGGAGTCCCAGAATGAATCCCTGAGGCACTCCTCTTGTAACAGGTAGAACAGTAGATATAGAATTTGTGGTATGAACAGATTGAGAGCGTTCGGTGAGATACGATTGGATTAGATTGACTGATGTGGAGGAAAACCCAAATTGACTTTTGAGTTTCATGCATAAAGTAGAATGTTCGACGGTGTCAAAGTCGGTGTCAATCCGAAAATTTTGAACCCGCTGCCATTTCGCACCCTTGCATTTTCGGACATGGTCCTAGTGGACTTTTCTTCATGAAATGAGCCAAGGAATACGCTGGAGAAATTTGTCCGGAACTTCCTGAATCACCCTGTATAACATTTTAAATAATTTGACCATACGAAAATAATCTGTAAACCTTTAACATTACCGTCGATCAAACCTTTATCAAATCGGCAGTGTAGAATAGAAAATTTATCACTTCGCGCGAGTCGAACTGGAAGGGTCAGCTTCTAAATGTTATCAGTAGCTGAATTTATAAGCTAGAGGCCTGGTTCTTTCACCATAGTGTGCAGAAACATGTTGTCTATGGAATGCAAGAAAAAAAAAATTCGGAACAACGAAAATTCGTTTTCTGATTTTTGCCCATTTTTTCATCATCCAGCCCACGGTGCGGTATGTGCCCTTGTTTTTAACCTCTGCCTTGCACCATCTACAAACTGAATCTGTATACATTAAGTTTATCAAATTAAAGTCTAATGTAGATCAAAAAATCTCAGGAATGATCATTTAAAATTTATTATTTTGCTTAGCTTCATAGAATGGTAGCTATATAGGATTTTTGTTATTTGTAAATGCAACAAAACATGATAGTTCTGTCTGTTCCAAAATATAAAATAGACACTAAGGATTATATTAACCAAAAAACCACCAACGTGTTAATTAAACTACAAAAGTAGGTGATTCAATTGTCCTACTTTTACTTTCCGGCTAATCTTTCAAAATGTTCTAAGTCAATGCAATTTGTAAATTTTTGTACAACATGGGATGTTATTAATGAACTGCCAAATATCAGCATCAGAATCATAAACCACAATAGATGTGTTTTTATACTCTACTCTTACTAGAAAGAAGCTAACATAGAGATGAAATGGAGGTATGTAGATGTAGGGCAGATGCAAGTACATTTGCACATACAGATGTCGGTTATATGTCATTTCATAAAGGCAGTTGCTATAACTAAGCGACCTTCCCCATACAAATTTTAACAATTTTTGAACTAGAAGCGTGAAAAAACTCGCCTCATATGTCCTAACGAAATATGAAACTGATTCGATAACAGTAGAATAGAGACTATGGAAAAGACTGCGAAATTAACATATTCCTAATAAATGTAATACAATTTATTTCATTATCCTTGTTGCCACTCATAAAGGACGACAAAGTGAGTAACATAACACACATAACACAATGAAAGCCACATCAGTGAAGAATACTGCAAGAGAACCAGCAGTCGCACAACCGGCAGTCGTACAGATACAGGTTAAGTAGCCATTATGCCATTGTATCCATTCATGCACAGTGGTGGGGACGGTGGTGGGTAGTGCGGCAGGAGATTCTTAAGCTGAAGAAGATGAATGTTAAATTTTTATCGCAATTTCTCGTTGGTCGCGATGACAAATTGCACACCATTGCTGCTAGTGCGCCGTGGTTAAAAACAAAGAGAAAACACGGCATCTAGCGAAATTGAAAAAAGAAACCGAAACAAAAACCGCCGACGTCATACTACTAACATATAACTTAAACATAATGGCATCAGAGATAGACTGCTGTGAACTGCTGAACTTATAATTTCCACAGACCATGAATGGAAAACAGCACAAAGAACTAAAGAAATATCGTACATCTCAAGTACCTTAGAGTCAAATCAACGTTGAAAAGGCGGAAAATGAATACTTCTGAGAAATGGGGACAATCTTTGTTTGCTGCGGCTGTATAGAAGTAAGAAAAGAGAATATTAAAATAAAATACATAACGTAACGCACAAGAAAATGCGAAAAATATTAGAGTGGTTGGCGGAGGGGGGAGCTGACAAGTATGCGAATGAAAAGTTTGAGAAATACGCAAATTTAATAAACGCGCGTTTTGGGTTTGAGCTTGGGTCATATCAATATTTTACCACACCATTTACAATTGGGGAATTATAATCCTCTAAATAATGTGATTGAAATAAATCATAAGTTATAATGTCAGATGCGTAGCGGAAGAAAGTTAACGTTATGCAATTATTTAAATGTCAACAGTCATTAGAGTTGTATTTTAGGTTAGAATGTTGTTTTTTTGCTGCTCCATGACAAATGTTGTGGAAGAATATAAGTATGAATGCAGATGGCGAGTGTGAGATAAAAATAAATATATTTCCATAGTGCGGGTTTTTTCTTGTGATATACAAATTTGTTAGCTGTTTATACATCATGCTTGACGTGAATAGCTCACCTTCTGAGCTCACAATTTGGAATGTGATTCAGAAATTCAAGCAAACTGGGCAGACTGTGACATGAAAACATATCAACATTAGGCATTTAACTTTTTAAAATTTTTACAAATAGGAAAAATGGCATAGCATAGTCGAAAAAGTATGAACTTCCATTATTTTTTTTTTCGGAATTGCAAAAAAGTTTCCGCACGCACCAAACGCAATTACTTTTTGTTCAGATCATATAGCCATTCAAGGTTTTCCTACAAACGTTACGTCATCCTATCAGCTGCTTTTGACGTTTTGCTTTGTTGTTTTATTTCTTCACAAATCTGTCAAAATGATTTCAATTACAGGGTTACCAACTCGCAGCATACATACATTTTTTCACTTGAAATCTTAACTATATACTACTGAAAGAAAAACGCTTTGTCGCATGGATGAAACATTTTCGTTAATGTTTTTACGTTGTTATAGTGAAAAGTGTCGTATATCCGACAGTTTGGTAGTCACTACAACGTCAAATTTCATACTTGACTTCTTTGACGATTTTTCATTTCGTTCCTGCAACAATTTTATTTAATTTGAGTTTTGTAGAAAAATGGTTTCGAAATTAAAAAAAAGTAAACGCACGAGTTTTAAACTACTGATATTTGGTTTATATCTTACTTTTTATAGCTTATATTTATTATTTGTTTATTGTGGAGGTTTGTCAACATTTTTAGTTGACGAAACAATTTCCTTATTGTAACAAAATTAATTTTTATGATGGTATAGAGAGAGAAGCAGTCGAAAAAATGAGCGAGCGTAACAAAGAGGCCAGCAAAAGAAAATGGTGAGCGTGAGTGATGGGTCACGTACACATCTTAAATCAGTTCTTTTGCAACAGCCGAAAGTGGTAGACATATTTCTATGCCGGAATAATTTAAATACATTTTGTTAAAAACTGATTAATTACTTATATTTAGTAATAATCTTTTATTGAGAAAAATAAATTGTGTGAATTTATGAGTTTGCTGTGATCGTTTGTATCAATAAATCAAATAGATAAATGCAGAAAATGCAAGGAGCAACACGACAGCCAAGAAAGTGACCCATCGATAGCAGAAAAACTAACCCAAAATATGTAACTGAACATTTGTGTGAGTGTATGCGCGTGACTGTACAAGTCGCAATAAAATGTTTGTGTTTTTGTGTTTTAATCATAATTCGGTCGCGCCTGTTTCGTTGTGTTAGTATTTGGATTTAAAAAAAGCGAAAGCCACATACATTTGTGCTAGCAGTCGAAGTCAATGAAAACGAAGAAATCAAAGAAACAAAGTGTTTCAAGTTCGACGAACATAAAGAGTAACAATTCAACGTACAATCGGATGAATCCAATCGAAATTTTTACAAATTTGGTTAAAATAAGTAAAAGAGCAGTTGAGGAAATTGCATACAGAGCGATCACTGGCTGAATGACGAGGAGATTTGGCGCTACAATTGAATATAAAAACCCTCAACACAACAACAATTTCATGATTTAACAAAACAATGATGTTGTTCTATGCTAAAGGAGTAGAGCATAGGGGACCAGAGCTTATGTTCATGGTAAGTACAGACATAGATTTGTACATATGTTAAATAGAAATCTTATCAATGAACTCCTTGTATATTGTTTTAATTGCAGGACCTGAACACGACAGCCACAATAACACTCAACCCCTCGACTACCACAATCTTCTCTAGACGAGTGTTTCAACATGGAATGATTATAATCTATTTAATCTATATAGATTTTCGAAAACAAAAATTCAAAAAATTGTTATCAAACTACAGCAATGTAATACTAACAGTGTATTTATGTATAATTGTCAATAAATAATTTCAAACACACTTCAAAACATTCATTGTAGCAATGAAACAAAATCATTGTAGTACTGAAACAAATTCAGTACAACACTGACTCAAATTTGTTGCACCAACGAAACAAATTCATAGCAGCAATGAACAAATTCATTGCAGCAATGAAGCAAATTCATTGCAACAATGAAACAAGTTCATTGCAGCAACGAAACATATTCGATGCAATAATGAAGCGACTTCATTGCAGCAACAACCATACTTTCACCACACTTTCGATGACAAAAGTTGTTAAGGTGATGGACATTTTCATCCGTGTGACGATGCTTTTCCGTTCAGTGTGTTAACTAATAGTAGGCAGATATAGTGGTTCTTTTGACGTTTGTCACGAACTACGTCATCTAACCTTGTATATATAAACCATGTAGCCATTTGCTTTATCATTCAATTTAGAAATCTGAATTAATATCATTTGTTTAAAAATGTTTAAAAAAGTGATATAAATGTGCAAAATAATTGTAATATCTGGAAAAAATATTTTGCTAATAATAAACAATGTATACAAAATATGGAGAAACCATTGTTCGAACTATGCAAAAAGACAAAAGGAAAGTTTGTTATTGGCAGATTTAAAAGTCTTGCAAAAGAAATAAACTGTATGAAAAAAACAATAAAAATTATGGTTTCTGAACTTTCAGTTTTGTGGGATGAACTCAATTTGAAAAGACTTAGCTCAAGATCTATTGAAAGAAATGTGAAAAAATTAATAACATCATAGCAAAAGTTTTTAAAAAGTAATTATAAATATAATTTTAATAATATGTTTTGTTAGATACCGATTACGCGCCGTTGGATGATGACTACAAACTTCCAACCATAATTAACAATGATCAGGTGTCATCAGATGATGATATTGTCTACAAACCACCTGCCAGACTAAAACCAAAACAGAAGCCTATAAAAGCAGCTGTAAACTTAGTTATGAATGCAAATGTTACCACTAGAAAGGCAGCAAAAATATGTAAAGACTTGTCTGAATCTGGAGTACATATATTGTCGCCATCTCAGCCTGGAATATTAAAAATGCAGAGGAAAAGAAACAACTGCTCAAACCCACTCTCAAAGATGAAAACTGGTGCTTGCATTTTGACGGGGGGAAAAAAAGGAAAGGAAGAATATCAGGTCATAGTACTGAAAAATGCTTCTAAGGAAGTTAAATTAGATGTACTAATTCTGGAAGATGGAAAAGCGTCGACAATATTTCATGCAATAAAAGAAATGTTATTTGATTTCGACTTGTTGAATTCAATTAAAATGATAATTTGCGATGCAACTAGTGTAAATACTGGCAGACACCATGGTGTTGTTACACGACTGCAAAATCTTTTTAAATCCTTCACATTACCCGCTCCACAGTATATTGGTTGTCAACATCATGTGTTAGATTTGATGCTAAGACATGTCATGGAGGAGCTATTGGAAGGAAAAGCATCATCTCCCAATATTTCATACAATTTTATTACAAGTTACAAAATTATAAACAAAATAAAGAGTGTATCAAGGTTAAAAGCATTAAGAGGCGAAATGACATGCAATAATTATATGAATTGGTCCAAGCTTTTAAATACTTCCAGAAAAATAAATATTTTCCCAATATAAAATTTAAAGCAATACCAGCACTCAGTAATGCCCGTTGGAATTCTAGAGCTATTCTGGCACTTTTGTCTTTAATACTTATTCCGGAATATCGATTGCAATTATATCCTATTTTTAAATTTACATGTGATGCTTGGAGCGACGTCTGGTTTTCTGATCATACTTTTAAAAATAATTTCGCCACACACACTACAAAAGTTATTTTCCGGCTTTACAAAAGCAAATGAATGTTTTCGCAGACATTGGGTCAAAACCCCACCAGCTATTTAGAAAGTTCAGCGGAGCAACATCTGCGCAGAGCGTGCAATTAAAATTATGCAAGACATTTTACCATTTTGTAAATCATCACATACCTTAAACTTAAAATTTATTTCATATAACAATTGAAAACATTTGTTTTTTAAAATAAAAATATTAACAACAAAAATCTGACTTTTTTAAGAAATCGCGTTTGGTGCGAAACATTTTTGAACCCAAATCACCTAAAATGGTGATATTCATTACTTGTATAATATTTGCCTCCACGTAGTGGTATGCAAAATTTTTTGTAAAAATTAGTTATATGCCTAATCAATATGCTTACCACATGATGATCTTTGACGCCATTTTAAAATAGCTAAATACTTGTGGCCGTCGGTGGTGCAATGGGTAGTGTGCGCGCCTCTTGTACATGAGATCCTGGGTTCGATCCCTGCTCTGACCAACTTAAAAAAAAATATATTTCTTTCGGCGGCCGTCACCTCGCATAGTGACGGCAACACTATCGAGTATTTAACCATGATAAAGCTTCTCAAAACACCGTTCGGAAACGGTGTAAAACTGTAGGTCCCAATCAGTGAGTGAAAACTGGAAAGCGCACAGCTCAGTGATTGTGAGAAGCTCTCCCCTGTCCCTTCATGGGATGTAATGGGAAACCATTTATTTATAAATACTGCCTTATTTTAATAGCAATGCCTCATGCGACGTGTGACTGGTCGCCTATTTGGCCGATATCTTGCATAATCTTCCATACTTGTAATAAATAGTAAAGAACATTTTTATTAACAGACTAACAGTGTTTGGTCAACATCATATTTTTCTTAACAATTTAATGTGGAAGCCCCAATTGAATCACCCTTTATACGTAGTGAAATCTTGAAATGCAGTGAGTATTTTTTAGTGTGCAAATGGTCGATAAATTTCAGTATTTTCCAAACACACTGAAAATTAAAATCTTTAGTTTAGTTAATGAAAGTTTTTCATAAAATATGTGAAATTTAGGAAAGACTTATTAGGATTAATAAAGAATTTTTAACAAAGAATGATTGATAAATCTATTATGAGATTTGTGCGTGGAAAAGTCGTCTGTTGTCATATACAGGGTGGCGATTGACGCAATATAGCCCAGCATCGAATATCGTTGAAATCGGTTGCGCTATATCGTCGCCCAAATCAAACGGCTCATCTTTTGAATGGATAAATTAAAGCGTTTTGTCTTATGCGACGTATTTTCATCCCAAAAGTTCCAGGTAATCATTTAAATTGATATTATGTAGTTTCAGTCTTAAGAAATACCAAAACAACATTGGGTGAGTGTTTTTGGGCCATCTAGTATTACACTTGCGATCATGTATAATCACTGACTACGTTCACCCAAATGATAATAACTGCCTACATAACAATGCCATTTTCGGTAAAGATCGACGGCAGTTACCGTATTTAGCAACCAGCCAGATAGATAGTCAGATGGACATGGCTCTATCGTTTTATGACATCCCTCTGTTCTAATATGACTTATTGTATAATTTTTACTCCTTTTGCATGCCTAATGACATATACCTTACAGCGGTCCTCAACTGGTTTGAGATTTACCTAAAATGACGACAAAAACGACGAATGAGGTTCCAATCCTCATTTTTGGGTTTTGTTAAAATAAATTGTATATTTATTTTGAAGTGCGGTAAAACCTGTTGTGGCCGTCGGTGGTGCAATGGTTAGTGTGCGCGGCTCTTGTACATGAGATCCTGGGTTCGAACCCGGCTCTGACCACCTTCAAATTTTCTTTCGGCGGCGGTCACCTCGCATAGTGACGGCGACACTATCGAGTATCTAGCCATGAAAAAGCTTCTCAAATTACCGTTCGGAATCGGTGTAAAACTGTAGGTCCCAATCAGTGAGTGAAAACTGGAAAGCGCACAGCTCAGTGATTGTGAGAAGTTCACCCCAGCCCCTTCATGGGATGTAATGGGAAACCATTTATTTATTTAAAACCTGTTAATTGGTAAAAATTGAATTTTTAAAACATTTGACCTGATTGATACATTTCATGACTACCGAGCAATTCAGTAGACTTGCCTTTAACCGATACAATTTACTAGAACATTGATACAAAAATTTCATGTGAAAAACTACAACAGTATTATGAATTGGTTGAGATTTTGTACTTCTGTTCTTCAAAAATTAAAAACTTTTACCAATCTGTATTCGTTAATTACAACATTGGTTTTTAAAGGTATTTGAAGTTATTTTGTTATTAAAACTAAAATAATTATAAAACCCGTATTTGTAAAACTACGAAAATCCCTAAAACTGAAAATGGCTGGAACCGGCTTTTAACAGTTCAGTATTTCAAAACAACCGAAAATCCGCATTCGGTTATTGAGGCATGACTCAAATTATATGAAAATTATTTAATAGTTAAGCAAGTAGATACATGCGCTATTTACTTTAACTTACTTTAGTAATTAATTAACCTAAAGCGTTTTTTTATTTGCATAAGATAAATTCAAAAATACCGCATGGTTAGAAAACTATTAATTAACGTCGGCATTAATACAGATAATATTTTGCTAATTCCGACAGTTATGTTCAAATTTTCGTCTTACCTATTAGGCTTAAGGGGTTTTATTCTCACAGTAACATATTGCTACATGGCCGCACCTGATTATGCTTAAACTTCCGTCTATTCACCGCAAACACATACGCATGTTCGCACATACATCTTTATATTGTTAAATATTCATAAATTATAACATATAAGAAAAAAATAGAATGGGAATTGAAAAAATGTTCATTCCTTAGTTCATCTGTTTTGATTTCTTTTTGTTCTTTTTCGCCGTCTTCTTCTAGTGATTTAAATCTTAATAAAATATAGTCATTTGTCATGCAACAATAAAATTTGCGCTATTATTCGCACATTTACTATGGATCATCATACCATTCCACAGTATATCCCACGTACTTTACATACTCGTAGTTGTATCATGTCTGCTGGGTGAGTGGCTGACGAAGTAAGGGAGTGGGTGAGTAACAGCCACATCACTACTACTAACATTTATTCGCATAACTAGAGTGCAGGAATCATGTGTGCCGAGACTTTGAAATTCAAAATTTCTTTGAAATTATTAAATTTAATTTCAATTATACCGAGCTTATAAGGAATATTGAATGTCAAGTAAAGTAAAGAAGTAACAACAGTGAAATCGTGATGTATTTAAATATAGCAAATGGAGTCGAATATAGTGTACCATAAGTTAAACTAAATTAAACTAAAATTATATGGCAGACCATGACTTCTGTACCTACTTGCATATCGTTACCTTAATTTAGAAAGGACGTAACTAACATTTTAAAAATTTTACAAGAGGAGGACAAATATTAATAAATATCATAATTTCAGAAAATTTAAAAGTTAAACGATGTATTTGAAGTTTAAGTAACGGTTCACTTATTTAAAGGCACTAAATAGTCCATATTCAGCAGCCTGTAACTTTTGCAATTTGTAACCGATTGCAGAATTTTATACTGGAAATCGAAGCTAGACATCTTGAGATATGACAGTAGTGGTTTCTTATTTAAACAACTTCTTTTGAGCAATTTATAAAAAAAATTCAAAAAATGTGCTATTTTTTTTTGGTTCACTTGAATAAAGCCGCTTTAACTAATTTTAACGAAAAACAGTTTTTCTTGTTTTTTTAATTTATTTTACTTTATTTAAGAACTATTAGTAATGGGTACAACGCCCTTTGTTTTTAAGAACTTCAAATATACGGGATTTCATTGAGAGATAAAGAGAATTTATGTAATCCAACGAACTTTGATCCCTAGCATCCTCAGCAGCCTGAAGTAGTGACTGCTTGTCATCAAATTGTCTACCACCTTCATAGACCTTACGAGATAACCAACCCGAGACATTTTCCATAATGTTTAGATCTGCCGAATAGGGTGGCCAGTCAAGAATATTGACATTTTGGCTTGCAATGGACTTCTTTGTGTATAGGGGCAATATCCTGTTGCAATATCCAAGATATGCGACCAAATAGTTCACTGAACTTCGGAAAAGTCAATTCCAATAACGGTTTATGGCTTGCACCAGTCATTTTTGCACTTCGAAATTCAAGATCGATGGTGCCATAGTACGTAATAACACCCCACACCATAACGCCTTCCTCTCGGCTGTGATGACGGTTCAAAAAAAGCTTTTCTTTGCGCAGAGCATGGAAATAATAGTTGTAGCCATCAGGCCCATCCAAATTAAACTTCTTCTCATCCGTAAATGCAACGGTTCCCCAGTCATTTACATGTCCTTTTGGCTGCACATACCACATCATGTAGTCTCTTGAGATTTGAAGCCGCTTTTCCTTACGAGGAGCATTAAGTGGTTGTTTTTTTTTGTAATTTCAGATATTTAAGATACTCACAGCTCTTAGTTACTCTGCATACTGATGACTTGGTCGCTTCCACTCCAGCTTGAGCTCTTATTTTTGACAAGAAGAAGGCAGAATTAGAAGCAATTCTGATGATTTATCGTTTCTCATACGTAGATAAAGACATTGAAACCCTTCCTTTAAAATTTTTTTCATACCCCTGGGGGTCCTTGATGTAATTGTAGACAACTGTTCGGGTCCGTCTAATTTTTTTAGCTATTATCCTTCAGAACGGTAAACATCGATTTTAGTTTCTTCCGATAGATTTAAAATTTTTGATTTGCCATTTTGACTCGTAAAATGACTAAGATGTAATAGATTGTAATAAACAAACGCTCCCTACAAAAAATCATCGCTTACTGTAAAAATAATAAAAAGTAATAAAGTGCTTTTATTCAAGTGAACCAAAAAAAATAGCACATTTTTTGATTTTTTTTATAAATTTCTCAAAAAAAGTTCTCTAGTTAAGAAACCACTATTGTGATGATTTTTTTTATATCTCAAGATGTCTAGCTTCCACTTCCATTTGAAAATTCTGCAATCGGTTACAAATTGCAAAAGATAGAGGATGCTGAATTTAAAATTTTTAGTGCCTTTAAATAAGTGAGTGTATTTTATGTTTTTATAAACGAATGCGAAAAAAACGCTATTTCAAAAAATTGTTAGATACGTTCTTTCTAAATTAGGGTAACGATATGAAGATTCAATCTAAACCGAATTTCTGCTTGACTTTACCTATGATGCACTGAACGGAAAAGCTTCATGACAGGAATGAAAATATTCGTCGCCCCAACAATTTTTGTCATCGAAAGTGAACTAACGTACAGTTTTCTTCCCGCTACGAAAATCTGTTCATCAATGCTGTGGATGAATTTTTTTCATTGCTGCTATGAATATATTTCATTGCTGCAATGAAGTTGTTTCATTGCTACAATGAACTTGTTTCATTGCTACAATGAACTTGTTACATTGCTGCTGTCAATTTGTTACATTGCTGCAATGAATTTGGTTTACCGTTCTGATATACAATCATAGAACAGTCCCTGTTGAACATCTCACTGGCACAAGATATGGAAATTAATATCTCACATGTATGATTAATAACAAAGAATTAAAAAAAAGAGTGGTGTCGAAAATTTATTAAAAATGTATGTTAAATGTATCAATAATACCTAAATTAAATTCGAGACCCCCGCAGCAACATCCAAAAGATAAACTTAGGATTACCTAAACCATATTACACATTTTTACATAAAATTGTTACACACCACTTGTCGAACTTAATTTACCGCCTACTGCCATGCCGGCTTGTATGATATAACATTATTTAAATAATATTCATAAAAAATGTGAATCCTGAAACGAATTGTACGCACATTGTTAAACGCAGTTATTGTTTTCTAACAGTCCCTAAACAACAGAATTGCTAACATATCATACACAGCGCCCAATCTTTATAACCTCGGACTCCCGCTCCGTAAAATGCTCCAACGTACACGCATAAAGTCATTTGCATATCAGTCCGTAAAAATGGGAATGTGGGTTGGTTCGCTTGTCTTATTTAAAAGTGAGTATCGTCCAAATGTTGTGGCACACATACAAATACACGGATGTAAAACTCTTAAGCTCCATTCATGTACACGCACACCCAACTGTGGTTGTGTTCGCACATACTGAATTTTTTCCTCTTTCCATACATACTTATTGGTAGGTTTCGGATTTTGATGCACTTACTTATAAAACGTTTCAAATGCAATCAAGTTGTTTAAGCAGAAGTGTTGCAAATTTTACTAAAAACCGACAAAGGGGAAACGATTTAAAATAAAAAATTGTTTTTAAAATTTTTTACCAAATGCAATTGTTTAGTGGCTTAACCAAATCAATTCCATATGAAACCACTTATACATCATTAAAAGGAGAGGAGGAGTCCACCGGTTCAGTCGGCACTGAACTTGGAATAATATCTGTATACAGTCAAAAGCTACGGTCTCATAAATGCTGTATAAGGTTGCTCTGGTAAAAATGACGCGCTCGATTTCCGTTTGCGACTAGTAGGAGTATAAGGGTTAGGTTGCACCATCAGTAGGTTGTCGATGAAGCACTCTGATATTTATCATTTGGAAATGCATATTGTGCTGTAGAGAATTCACTGGTAATTTTTATGTTTTATCTCCATCAATAGAGATGTTGTTTTTGAAAAAAAAAAAGTTCATTCCTGGCAATAGCTATACAGTGTTTCATATCTAGCCACAGGTATTCGTCCGCTATTCATGATGCTATTACAAAATTCATGAAAATCATTCGATTGAGAATTCCCCACTATGCAAGTGTTTGATAAGTATCGGAAGTACAAACACACAAGAACACATTCACGAACATGACATGAAACATGACGAATATTATTGGTCAGCTTCCATAAAAATCCCCAATTCAATATTCATTTCACTTATAGAACTAATGTGATTTTTTAATTTCAAAACTATTTCGACACATGCTGAACCGAATATCAAGTTTCTTTTAATTTTATTTGTAAACAATTCTAATACAATTTCTTCCGTATATAAGTTTCTGAGTATAGCAAGATTATGAATATATCACCTCAGCTTTCAATATCTTGAATTTATGACATTAATTCAATTCACAATGATGTAACGGGAGATTCATTTAGACCTCTTTTTAATTTTAAATAGAACATTTCAAATAGAAAAGGATGTCGGAATTTTTCTTATGATCCGATAGCACAATATGTGACATTTACTTTTAAAATTCAAATTCAAATGTTGGCCGCTGTGTTTGGTGCATCCGGATTTTCGATCACTCTTTCCAGCTCTGCCGGCATCTCTCGAATTACGCGAGTAATTACGCATCTAAAGTTTCACTCGTAGCTACGACGAAAACTTTTGTTTTCCAATAACTCCAAAGAAAAGAATCCAGAGGCGTTATATCACATGATCTAGTCGGCCAATTGACAGGTCCGGAACGCTAAATTAACTGCTGACGAAAACGATTTCTGAATAAAGGCATTGTTTCGCCTGCTGTGTGCGTCGTGGCACCATCTTGCTGAAACCAAATGTATCCGACATCACGTGCTTTAATTTGAACCAACCATACCTCTTGTAGGTGAATCTTGCCGCACATGTGTAGAGTATAGTGGGAATATGAAGAGATTACTTCTCTGTTTTTTTATCCCAAGTGACTTTAATACAGATGATTCTGCAATTTCCCGGCTTAATATTAATAAAGTGACTGCTGCTGATGAACTATCGGCTGAGGCATTTAAGACTGGCGGCTAGGAGTTGGAAAGCTGTAGGCATCAGCTCGTATGCAAAATCTGGATAGACAAATGCGTACCTGACGTTTGGAGCCTTAGCATACTATGTCCTGTTTTCGGAAATGGCGACCCAATTTTATGAACCAACTATTGTGGAATCAGTGAAAGGCTATATGAAGCTATGACGGAGCTTGGTATTCCTGCTAAGCAGAAACGACTTTTTACAATCACCTAATCGTTTAGTACCCGGCGAGGGATCATGCTGGGCGATACCCTATAGTGCGATCTCTTCAACATTTTAATTGAGAGCATTGTGAGAAATGATCAAGAAAACACACATCCTGCCACCATTATGCTGATGATTTAAGCATCATTGGGCGAAATCTGCGAGAAGTTGCTGCTGTTTTTTTTTCAATAATCGAGAAGGAGTCAGCAAACGTGGGTTTGACAGTAAATGAGGACAAGACGAAATTAATGGTTTCGACAAGCTGAATATCCACCTGAATGGAAGAAACGGTGAACATTGACAACCGTTATAATTTCGACGTAGTAAAAAAAAATTTTTTCCCATGTTGGAATTGTGTAGATCTTCTGACAACCAGTGAGCAGTGTGCTTTCTAGTTTTATACTCACTGATTGGGACCAACAGTTTTACACCGGTATTTTGAGAAGCGTTTCCATAGCTGAATACTCGATATTATCGCCATCACTATACGAGGTGACCGCCACCGAATTAAATTTAAGGTGGTCAGAGCAGGGATCGAACCCAGGATCTCATGTACAAGAGGCGCACACACTAACCATTGCACCACCGATAGCCACTTTCCAATTCGACGTAGTAGGAAAATTAAATTTCCTCGGGAATTGTGCCTGCACACAGGTGTTATTACGACTCAAACTCTCGTATGATTTGTCTTGCTTTATGACGCAGAGTCCTGGGTCATATTGAATGCAGATGAAACGTCACTTGGATGCTTCGAGAGAAAACTGTTCCGCAAAATATATGGTCCTATAGTAGAGAACGGCGAGTATCGACGGCGGCTGAACCACAAGCTTTACAATCTGTATCCCGAAAAAAACGCGTTTACGTTGGTTTGACAAGGACATCGAAAAAGGGGATGACCAAGACTTCACTGTAGAGACTAGGTGGGAGGTTGCCTGCGAGACCTTGGTGTTACCAACTGGAGGAGAAATGCTACAGATCGAACCGTTTGAAGAAACACGTTGTCATCATTCTGTACGGCCCTTGACCCCTCTATGTAGTTTGAGGCCACCTAAGTAGGTAAGTAAGTATAGTTATTCAGATGTATCACATAATATGTCAGTAGATAGCTGTTCGGAAATACGAACCCTACGCATAACATATTTTTTTTTTACTCATACATTTTCATACTCCGTTGCAGAGATGGTAGTATGTATCCTCTTTTAGATATGTATATGAAAGAATCTTGGGGTTAAGTCCGAAATTTTATGACAGGATTACTAATTAATTTTGAAGTTAGACCAATTTTTTTAAATTCAACCCCATACCGATATTCGGGAACTGCTATCGATAGCTTCTAAATGCAAAAGCGTTCGTAAAAAAATGGTGTCCCGTTACATCCCATGAATAGATTGGAGAAAGTTTCTCACAAACAGTGAGCTGTGAAGTCAGAGCAGGGATAAAACCCACGTTCTCAAGCACAAGAGCCGCGCACACTGACCATTAACCACTAACCACACATAAGCGTTCGTATTCGTAGTAAAACTGTAGTAGGTCCTCTTCACTGAGTTTTCAAATTAGAAAATGTGTGGGTCTATTCTTTAGTGTCTGAAAAAAGTTTGGTAAAAAAGTGAAAAATTATACCGTCTACGTATTTACGGCCCACGCATGCAAACTATAATCCCAGGAAAAAAACTGAGGAGAAGGAAAATCAATTCTGATAGTACAAGTGATAACTTAAACTCCAGATGACAAAAGTCCCACTCTATTGTATAATATGGTACTGATTGGAGAACTTGTGATCCCTGTTATATTGCCAAGTATTTTTTATTCGTTGTGAGCAATACCATTTTGTCTGTCAGTCAGTGCGTTTGTTTCTGTTCTTCTTGTCTGTCTGTCCGTCAGGCATTTAGTTACGCTTTCCATTTTTTTATTTTCGTTGTTATAGTTGTTGTTGCCGTAGTTATATGGAATAAAAAAAAGAATAACTTTTCACATTGTACTCGAACACATTTGCGTACGTTAGTACTTGTGCATACACACGGATATACACGCAAAATGTCCTTTTTTGAAGCACTTTATTACATACTTTGTTTCTTATTTTCCGCTCTTTTTATCGCCGTCAACTTCGCTGTCATCGTTGGTGTTTCGTTAGGTCCTTTTTGTGCCTGTGAATACGTTAGTGACTGTAAAGAAATTTGGCCAAACTAGATTTTGTCATTGCTAAGTATTCAATTATGTTGAATTTAGTTAGAATAAAATGTTGTTTCTTTTGAAAATTGTTAAAATTCTTTTGTTTGAAAATATTGCCATGTAATGTTACCCAAAGGACTTTAGTTGAGCGTGTTGATGATTTGCCACATGCAGTTAGAACATCCTCGGTCGTAGACGTTCACTGGGGGTTTTTCGTTATTTTGTATAACTTAAATTTTTCATAAATATTTTACGGTCGTTTAGGTGGGAGTAAATAAAATAAAATTGAATTTTGTGCATAAAATCTTTAAAAGATTAAGAGGGAAATATTTGAAATTGTTAGCTGTGGGGAAATTGTTAGTAGTAGTAGGTCAGGTTTCGTGGCGATAATCATTAAAATACATCAAAAATATAACAGCTAGAGATAGTTGAAGTTTTGATTCAAAAGAGAGTGTCTGTAATGCCTGCTGGACTTGCAGCAACGCCTGATGGCAAGCACAGTACACCATTTTGTTTCTACAGTGACGTATTTATTCCTGTTTCGGCAGATCGGAGGTAAATCAACTTATATCCTATATCGAAGTTATGAAGATTTTGAGTGACTATGAATTGTTGCTGTCGAGAGAAGTCATTGTCTTTTTCTCATTTTTGTGAAATCCGGGTATATTCGCTCAATGATATTGGCTTTGCTCTTCACCTAGTATTTACCGTCTAAGTTACTATACATGCCCGTCTAAGTTACTATACATGTTAATCAGTGTTCCCGTTACATTCCTCGAGGGGATTAGGGAGAGCTTGTCGCAACCAGTGAGTTGTGCGCGTTCTAGTTTTACACTCACTGATTGGGACCTACAGTTTAACACCGGTTCCGAACGGTATTTTGAGAAGCTTTTTCATGGCTAAATACTCGATAGTGTCGCCGTCACTACGCGAGGTGACCGCCGTCGAAAGAAATTTAAGGTGGTCAGAGTAGGGATCGAACCCACGTCCTCATGCACAAGAGGCGCGCACATTGCATCGATGTCAAAAAAAACATGCTAATACAAGTGCAATTTGCAAACAAAATGCTAAAACTGAAAAATTCAAAAAATTGCAGCACTACGGGCTTTTAGCATCATTTTCGATAAAAATCATAATTTATTTATCGTTTGTGTTGAATATTTATCGTTTCTGTCCGTTCAGAAACGGTTTAAAGTAATTTCTTTATCGTTTGTGTTGAATAGTTATCGTTTCCGTCCGTCAAGAAACGGTTTAAACTAATACTTTTTTGAATTTGCTTATTACACACAAAGAAAAATGTTTGTAGTACTGCCTGTAAATGTGACATTTTCTTTATTTTATGGGCAATAATACCAAAAACTATAGGCAATTTCTATGTTCGGAATATTACCTCAGCAGTTTGGTATACTAGCTGAACTAGGTATACTAGCTTGGAATTTTGCCCATTTTTGAGGCGTACATTTTTGTATAATTTTTAAGAAAGTGTATTACCAATGATTATTTACTATATATGTCAATTTCTATTCATCTACATCTAAAGAAAATATCTTTAATTTTTTAAAAAAGAAAAAAACATATTTTTTATTCAACATTTTTATTGACCATGAAAATACATAGAAAATAAAGTAATTTAGGTTCAAAGGTATCGCGAAATGGACATTAGGATACAGTACAAAATTTTAATTAAATTTACTCATTTCATATTCCACCTAAGGCTGTTCAGCACTAAAGTCCATCACAAAATTTAAATGTGGACAATATTTCACAAGATTCAGAAGCTATATTCTGGTTATTGAGATGAGTATCAGAAATTCTGTCACCGGAATCGTGGCCACACTAAACGTTCTCCTTGTCCGTAGGTTGTAAAGAAAGTGTTTCTTCCATTATGACCAACTGACAGAAATGAATGTCGTACCCTCTTCCTGTAAATCACCGGCTAAGGACTTGTGATTGCGTTTTAGGCCGACATTCTCCAAATCCACATACTTTAAATGACTACCATTAACATCTAGATATTTAATTGCACCACAGTTGCAGGAAGGAGGAACAACCATCACAGACATTTTCCACCTATGGTAAATTTAAGGTCAACAAAATAGTTGTGGCCTTTGCGTCCTTTGGTCGGTCTTGTTACTATCAGTTATCCATTATTTGGCAGTTGTATTTAAGCAGGAACTTCTGTAGTGCCTCCAACAGATGCCTCCTGCGGGTGCTAAAATGTGTGGAAAGGCAACATGTCTACACGCTGAAAAGAAACCGCCTTTGTCATATTTTCTCCCAAACATATTCTGAAGACACTTCAAAACAGTTATATGTTTGCAAGTCCCAAACTCAGGTGTATTTAAATACAAACATTAGAATGTTTATTGACAAATATGTAAGCTTTTACGTGGAAGCATATGCGTGCTTCATCCCAAAGATCCATATATTTACTTGGAGGCATTCGCGTGTTTCACATATGGAAACATATGCGTATTTTCTGCCAAACATAATTACATTTAGAAACGAATTATTCTTTCTTTATTTATTTATTATAATTAAAATAAATAATTAATACAACAAATTAAAATATTTAAAATTACCCTATTTACATTTACTTGCTGAATGCATTACTTTTTTTTATGAAATGAGAATTTGCAGCTCTTTTGCTTCACCTGTCTTTGTTGTCTCTCACGTTTTTGTTCTCAGAAGGTTTCAACTATGCCTTGGTTATCACTATGCGTTGGTATACACCCAATATATATCTCTAGTTCATGCAAGACAAGCGTGTATTAACTACTTGTGTTTTTTTTATTATATTTCACAAATGGTCCGCAATTCCGATTTTTTCAGTAGAGGCTCGGCCAGAAAAAGGTATTCACGTTGTTGCCCTTTCCAGATTCGTTCCTCACTTTGGTAGCACACATGCATATATACGAAACACATACACAAAAACCAAAGAAACATCAAAAACCATTTAACCGTCCGAGGGTTTGTTTATTCTTTTTTCATTGATAAAACGCTTTTGATATCCTCTGACCGATGGACCATTGACGACTGAATACATGACAGTAAATCGCAATACATCAGCCAAAATAAGAAACACTGATTTTATCTGCAAGTTGCACGCACATGCAGGAATATTTATCAATCTCCCACTGAGAGAATTATGCCAAAATACAGATATACACACTAGTTGCCCCTCTTTTATTCTCTTGCTCTCAAGAGGGCATAAACAGTGCAACAAACACAGCTGTATTTATATCACAAACACAAATATATCCGGGTCGCAACCACATATGTTATAACATATTAATCATTGTGTCTCAAACATGTAATATTGAATAGCAAACACAATATGCTTGAACACAAGTATATTATATTTGCGATAAGCTCCAAACACACTTCATATTTGCATCCAAACAACAAAAAAAGACAGATTTTTCAGTGTGTAGATACATGACACAATATGCCTACATTATCCGAATCCTCATACTTTAAATGACTGCCCTTGATATCTAGATATTCCATTGCACCACAGTTGCTGGAAGGTGGTACAACCATCACAGACTTTGCCACCTATGGTAAATTTAAGGTCTTCAGAATAATTGAGGCCTTTGCTTCCTTTGGCCGGTCTTGTTGCAATCGGTTATCCATTGCTTGGCAGTTGTATTTAAACAGGAACTTCTGTAGTGCCTCCAACAGATGCCTCCTGCAGGCATTAAAATCTGTGGAAAGCCAATATGTCTACTCGGTTTTGACCAATAATACACTTAGGGCTAAATTCATAAAACTACATGCTATGTACAGGGTGGTTGATGAAAGCCGCTACCAAAAAAAAAAATTAAATACATTTTTGTCCATTTTTATTCTGCAGATTTAGTTGTAGATTTAACAAAAATGGATAACTGGGACATTGAAACAAGAATTTGGATTGTCCGCCGCTATCACGCAATGGAGTCCGTAGTTTCGGTCCAAAGAGAGAATAGGCGCACGTCTGGCGGCAGTCCTCCGAGCAGATGGACCATAATGAGACTTGTTAACAATTTTGCCGAGCATGGGACAGTCAACAGAAGACCTTACCATTGAAACCCTTCAATTCAGATGGATGAAACAATCGCTGTTGTAGCTGCTGCCATACAAACAAGCCAAGAGTTTCAATGTGTACAAGCAGACAGCCATTGCAGTCAATTATGCACAAAAATTTCGACTTATCCCCTATAAAATTCAAATTGCCAATAAACTGATCGCAGCAGACTTTCCGATTCGCTTGGAATTTTGCCAGAAGATGCTTCAAATGGTGGAAGAGGACGGAAACGTGTTGAACGGTCTTTTCATGTCTGACGAGGCAACATGTCTGATTTAAACGGCAACATAAACAAACAAAATTGTCGAATATGGAGTGCTTCCAACCCACAGATATTCTAGGAGGCAAAATGGCATCACCTTCGTGTCACAGTGTGGTGTTCAGTTTCATCACGCTGCATTGTCGGCCCCTACTTCTACGAAAAAAACGGTCACACCGTTACGGTAACTGGAGACCGTTACTTGAGCATGGTGAGAGAGTTTTCAACCCAGAATTACACCGAATGAGAATTTCTTTCAACTCTGTGTGCATGACGCAAGTTTTTACCACCAAGTTTTGGTCATTGGTAAATTAGGTAGAATTTTCCAGTGTGCGCTTGGGTTCTTGTGGGCGGAGTCTTAACGGGGTTGGACTGTGCGTGGTGTGGTGGAGTGCTGGCCTACCTGCCTACCTACAGGGCGGGTGACCAATCACATCGTGTACAGGTTCTAAAAATACGAATGCGTGTGGACTGGATGACAATTGTTGCGTCCATTTTATCACGTAATTTTGTTTTTCCAAGAATTGTTAGTTCTTTCCACGAATTCAGACAAAAAAGGGGTTTCATGTTGGGAATGATGGCATCCCATGCTGTCCGTACAGCTAATTTTCCCAATAATTCTATCATGAGTGCCAGTTACAGAAGTTTACGCCAGTTGTTTTTATTGTTTTACAAAATGAATACACAGTTGGTCTGGCCTGACCCATGTGTTACGAATGTGACTATAGAAACATGTGTATGACGGAGGGTTAATGATTTGATTTTTCCCACCAAGAACCATGTCTTTTTTAACTCTTTGACCTCTAGAAGCCAAAGTGGCACTTACAGGCAGATAAAACCTTTGGAATTATGTAAAGGAATACTCAAAGAACATATTTTGAAAATATGGCAAATATAGAAAAATATAGATTTTTTTTATTTTCCGTCAAAGTTGAAAAATAGTGAAAAAACGGATAGTTTTTAAATAGTGTTTTACCAGGAGAAACACAAAGCAAACAGTTAATTTTTTTTATCATTATACATTTAATAAATACATCAATAAATACAAACAAAAAATAAGGCGATTCGTTACCTATTTTTCGTGATATTACACCTGAAATCGCAACAAATTGACTAAAAATTGTGTGTTTTTTTGAAAACCGAAAGTCGGGCAACTTTGAACGGTTATATCTTCTAAACTAAAAATGTGATATTATTAAGAGTAGCATATTTGAAATCGTTGAAAAGTTTCCTATAACATGGGTTTATTCAAAACTTCGTCGGCGCACATGAAAATTTTGATTTTTGCAACCTCGTTTGCTCTACGGGCGCCACTGTGCGACGTTTTTATATACACTTATATATTTTACTTATGTTATCATTATTCTCTGCTTTGTGAATTTTAGTAATCATTGAAATTTGTTTAGACTTACTCACACCTGAGAATGCCACATTTGTGGGTAGTAGTCCTCATTGTAGTAGTTTTCTCATTTAATTTTATTTAACTATTTTTTGAAGAGTATTCTAATTTATCTCTAATTGGCCACTAGGCTTCAAGTTACAAGTCAATACAGGAAAATTGGTTACAAAACTGCCTAGACCAACATGCATTGCAATTAAGAATTTCACTTACATGTTTGACATCTAAACCCTAGATAGTTCTAGTTATGTTATAATTCTTTATTGCAAATAAACTTTAGTTCATGTTCATACATTCTAGAAAAACGCAGTTTATTGGAAAAAAATTCTAAAAATTAAGGGAAAATTATAAAAAGTTTGAAAATTTTGCCCAAAAAAGTGCTAAAAATCATTTAGCATATTTTTTCGAAAAAAAGGTGCAGAAGCCCAAAAAATGTGCCAGAATTGCACTAAAAATTCCAACCTGGCAACACTGATGTTTATGCTGTTTTTCTCCTGCGGCAATGACATGATTTAATAGTCCTTTTTACACCCACCCACTCTAGATTGTTGTAAAATTTAGGAATTGTTGTCAGGTTTAGGAATTGCTGTAGGTGTAAAAATAGAAAGTGCACAGCACTCTGATTGTGAGAAGCTTTCCCGAGACCCTTCATGGGATGCAATGGGAAACTATTGACCTATTTATGTATTGGGATTTTGTAATTTGCCTTGGATTTTAATTTGCATTACTTAATCTAATGCAATGACAATTAAAGAATATTGAAATTTCATTCGCCCAGACAGTGCCAATGCATGTTGTGGATTCGGATGCCAATGGGAATGAACTTGTTTAAAGTATTTTATATGTAGAGGTTTATGGCTTCGATTGGCGTTGCCTCGTAGTACTTTCAAATCCATAAACCTTCATATAAAAAATATTTGAAAACCAAAACAAACGCTTTTTTTTAGAAATTATCGAATTGTTGTAAATTGAAATTTGCCAATGTTTTATACCTGTAAATGACACTACCGCCGAGATATTTACGTTACGCCAAATACTGCAAAAAACTTGCCAGCAATAACTATAATTTTGCACAGCTAATCGAAAAGGTACTAGGGAAATGATGGAGAATGAGAGACCAAAGAAGACATGAACTAATTTTAAATAGTGTTTATTGATACTAATGCCAGCTAAATTATGTTTTATGTTGTTTGCATTGAACGAAAATAGGCATTCCCTTTGATTTCTGTCCGTTTTATGTCCAACGAAAGAGTAAAATTGGTAAAATACAGCACCAAATAAAACTCTATGAAATGGCCTACTACCTCGCCATCATGAAGAGGCATCGAAAAGAGTAATAGAAACTCTTAAGTATTACTCTATGATTCGATTGCTCTATGATTCCCTACTTAGCCGTGTCAGAGCTTGATATACATACGTACCCTCTACGCTTTGTAGAATAGTAGTAATGAAGTTGGATCTTAAGAACCCTTGACAAAAAGAGAGGGCTCTGAGAAGACAAGGGTGTTTAGAGTGATCTCTTCAACACTTTGATATAGATAACAGTGAGAAAACTATAATAAACACAACAAAGTATTGGCAGTATAAACCAAAAAAAGTCATGGTGATGATATCAATTGCCATGCATATTAAATGCAAATATAAATAACCAAGCACCAATTAAATTAACACGACTTTTCGCTGTTAGTACATTTTGATAAAAAACAATACCAGCTGTCAAATTCTGAGAACAAGAAAGGAACAACTGAGCGCATTTGGAATTAAAATCATATGTATATGGAAAGAGGAGTTAATATGTAAAAATGAGTGTAATAGGTAACGAGGTCTGAAAAAGTGATTGAAATTAGTTAAGGAGTGCGTAATTATTCTTTTTATTTTTAGGTTCTAAACACTGCTGGAATTATACAGAGATGACAGCAGTAATATATGAATACAATTTCGTGTTCAAGTTCCGTTACGAATCCATTTAAAATGTTCCAAATTCAACATTTAAAATGTTCCAAATTCGTGGGAGTTCTAAACGGGTTTGATGGTGATTATTTCAAAACCAGGGCCGGATTATTCAGAAGACAGTGTAGGCAACTTCCTAGGGGCCCCGCAGCGAGAGAGAAAAGTAATATGATTCATCGAATGTAAATTTAATTTGAAGATTTGTATCCTCAATGACAATATTATTACTAGTTGGAGCGAAGTTCCTTATCGCACGTTGCGGGATGGGGGCTAAAAAATTTTCAACAACTTTTTTTTAACTACTTTATTACAACCCATTATTATCAAGTATCTTGGGTACTTTTGGTTTGGTTTGGTTTAATGTGAATATTTCTAGGTGGAGCCTGTTTATTACATATTGCAGTCTTGAACCCAATAAAAAGTAAATTTAGAAAAAGCAAAGTGCAAGACAGGCAAATCCATGAAATACAACCCTGAGCATGGAATTACATATGGCAGCACACTTACTCTTACACACGTACCTTTGGTTTGGTTTGTGTCTAGACTAACATATGGAGAGAAATTTCTCGTTTAATGAGAAATTTCCTACGTGGAGCCTGTTTATTACATATTGTAGTTTTGAACCGAATAAAAAGCAAATTTAGAAAAGTCAAAGTAAAAGAAGTTTAAAAAATAACATTTTCTTAAATAAGTGAGTTTTCCTAAAAAAAACTAAATTTTCTTAAAAAAAAAATCCTATTCATATTCTTAAACAGAGTACCTTTTCTTAAAAAAATACCGTTTCTTAAAGAAGTACGATTGCTTAGAAATGTAAATTTTCTTACAAAAAGTACATTTTCTTAAAAAATTATTTTTTTTAAATACATACGTTTTCTTAAAAAGGTACATTATCTTACAAGAAATTACCTTTTCTTAAAAACTACTTTTTCTTTAAAGATTAAGTACGTTTTATGTAAAACAAAATAACTTTTCTTGAGAAAAGTACCTAGTCTTAAATTGTACCTGTTTTTGAAAAAGGACCAATTCTAAAAAAAATCCCATTTCTTAAAAAAAAGCATTTTCTTCACAAAAAAAATATACCTTCTCTTAAAAAAATACACACATTTTCTTACAAAAATTCCTTTTCTTAAAAGTATATTTTCTTAAAAATAAAATAATACCTTTTCTTTTCTCTTCTTAAGATAAGTTGCCTTTCTAAAAATAAGTAAATTTTCTTAAAAAAATAACCTTTTCCTAAAAAGAGTATCACTTCTTTAAAAAGTACAAGTTCTTAAAAAAGTGCTTCTTTATAAAAAAAATTCATACTCTTAGGCTTTTTCTTACAGAAAGTCCTTCTTATTAAAAATGGTACCTTTTCTTAAAAAAAACATTAGCTTTTAATAAAAGAAGTGCTTCTCATTAAAGAAATTACATTATCGGGAAAATATTATACATATTCTTAAAAAAGGACCTACTAATATACTTTTTTTAAAAGAATATATTCAATAAATATAGAATGTCATAAAAAATTATATCATTTTGCAAAAAGTACCTTTTCTGAAAGATCGATTTAAATTATCGTATTTTTCAGCAGGCTCCTTAGGCGTGTTGGAACTAACTAGTACATAGCGAAAGCAACTTCGTTCCAACCGGGTGTCCCCTGGCACCTCATGTAATTTTTTTTCTGTGTTAAATGACATTGTCATATTACAGATTATTATAGAATGGTATTCGATTTTTTCGGGGTGAGTTTAACGCCTACTAATCAGACAAAGGTAGGGAAAAAAGCAAGATCAGCCATTTTAACAGAAAGCGCATCAGAAATTCTACATTGTGAATGCACCACTACTGGTATTACGTTTCATTGGCTCGTCACTTTTGAAAGGTTGGAATAACCGCCATTATGGTTCACATGGCAAAGAGCATTGGGGAGTCTACTCTTCTTTGGATTCGTTACGTAGCGTAGTTGTATTGTATTATCGTTCTGTAATTGCGGCACGTGAGTTTTGCGACGTGAATTTAATTTAAGAAGTTTTGATGCGCTCTGTGTTTCAAAACATACGAATTTCGAGTACTAGAGTTTTTAGACAAAGTGCCAGTCCTTTGAGTAATATTCACTTCATTCGCCTAATAGTTGTGGGCAGAACAATAATAAATAATGTATTGAAAACAATTTTCCGGATTAATATATTTAAATATATACCTTACTTGTCCGACGTTATTTGCAAATTCCAGGGCGTTTTAAAAGCAAAACAACTACCCGAAATTGAATTGTATTTAATAAAAAAACACCTACTTTCCCGTCATTAGAACTGCATTGGCTACGGGGCCCGACACGTTTGATCCGGCCCTGATCAAAACACACATGAGAAATAATTCTATGCGTAGAGCGCTATTTAGGGCATTTATTCATTTCGACTGGATTTGACAAATGTGACATCGTGGATTTTAAGTACTAGGAGGCAACACCATCAACCTTTACATTAAAAATAATTGAAAATCAATATTTCCACGTATGAAAGCAATACTGTGAAAATAAATACAATAGCCAATGGAACTTAAATTTGCATTTGTAGAGGAAATTCAACTTAAAGTACAAATTATAATTTGACCCAAAACAAAAAAATTTTGTAAAACTATAAAAAAATATAATTTTTAAAAGCGCGAAATTTGGAGTAAAGGCTAAAAGATGTTGTTCCTTTCTTGCCACAAGTTCGGGAAGAAATTTTACCATTCGAGGAAACAAGGATTTCAGGTCATTTAACATACATCACATTGTTCTAAATAAAATTTTTAATTACGTGTGGGACTACGTCAAGGGTGAAAGGTAGAATGAGGACCCTGATGTAGTCACAGATGGTAATTCCAGTCGAAATAAAGAAGTGCTCTATATAGGGCTCTATACATAGAAGATATAAATACATATAAATATATTAACATACACCCAGCGAAATAACTAGAAAGTCAATATATTTTTTCTCGGTACTCTCAATGCACTATGTTTTTGGTATAGAATTTTAATGCATGCATTAATGCATATTATGTCATAGAATGTAACCATTCGATCTCTTTTACAAGTTAAATGAAAAGTGACGTTGTTTTTTATGTTTCTGGTCGGAAATATATACAAAGGCAACATGGAAAAGAACCCGAATTCGAGCAGTAGTAAAGAGGAATTTAAACAGAAGTGAGTTTTCTTTGGTTGTTATTTTATAGTTTTAAATGTACGTAGGTCAAATAAAAAAAATATTAATTTATATAGAATGCCTCGTGGAAAGTTAATAAGTAAAGAAAAATAGGAAAAAATTTAAGATTATCATGATGAAGTGCTGTCCAATCGGGAAATTTAGAGGCGATGGAAAAGATCTAGCTGTGTCATTGACAATTTAATATAATATGGTGGCCTATATGGAAACACAAACGACTGATTAGTAACAGCGCCAAAAAAGAGATCAAAAGGGTTGCAGTTAAAGAAAACGCGACTTGCAATTGTCATATGGGAAAAAGTATTCAAAACTTGCTCTCATGCCAACACACGAATTAGCCAGATATAAATTCGCTGAAATGTACACATTTTTGGATGAGCACTGATATTTTCCGATGGAAAAAATTAAATTTGGATGAACCTGATAGCTCGTACAAATATTGGCTTTCCAGATATTTTTCCAAAATTATGCGTCAGCGGCGAAATTTTGGCGGTTGCTCCCTTATGGTTTGGGCAGGTATGAGTTACAGAGAAACCACTGCAATATGTTTCGTTTCCACAAAAATAAACTCCGAGTATTATATTCGACTGCTGGATGTCGTCTTAGTTAATTCTGGAGAGGAAATTTGTGTCCCTGAATTTATCATCCAGCAGGACAACGCAACAGTACATCGGTCTAAGAAAACTCCAAAGTTTCTGGAGCCCAGAAATAATACAAAGTCTCGACTGGCCTGCACTCAGTTCTGATCTCTATCTGATCGAGAACCTCAGGCCTATTTTACCTACCAAAGTTTACACCCCGGGCGCCAGTTGAAGAATGTCAAGGATCGAAGAGTAGCAATTCAAGAAAATGGGATATAACTGATCCTGCGCATATTCATTAAATGACAAACTCAATGTCAAGAACCTTAGTAGAAGCTATCAGCGATAATGGAGATCATACGTCTTACGAAACTTGTTAAAATATTTAAATAAACCTCGAGTGTTTGGGCGTATTTTTAATTTATTGCATTGTCCAGGCAAATAAACACATTTGTTAATAAGAAATGAAAACAATTGATAAACAAAATTTTTTCATGTCATTCGAAAAACAACAATAACAAAAAATTAAAAATTCGAAATATCGAACAATAAAATTAATTAAAAATACGACCAAACGCTCGAACAATTTAATTTTGAAATATAATACGAAAGGTCGGATAAATCGTCAGATATTTAAATAAACCTTTTACATACATACATGGTTTCCCATTACATCCCATGAAGGGGCCGGGGAGAACTTCTCACAATCACTGCGCTGTGCGCTTTCCAGTTTTCACTCGCTGATTGGGACCTACAGTTTTACACCGATTCCGAACGGTATTTTGAGAGGCTGTTTCATGGCTATATACTCGATAGTGTCGCCGTCACTATGACCTATGAGGGTTCGAACCCAGGATCTCATGTACAAGAGCCGCGCACACTAACCATTGCACCACCGACGGTGCAACCTTTTAGTAAACCTTTTACTTTATAAATATTTCGCTCTAGTAATTAGTTTGTTTTTGTTGATTCACCTTGAAGAAGTCATGGTCAAAGTATATTTGGTGAAAAAGATTTTATTTTGAAAGGCCTAATACAATATAAAATAACAACTTGAAAATTCATCTTAACATTTGAAAAAAAAATTGGTGTTGCTTTTATATTTATTTCGCTAGGTGTACCTATCGAATATTTGCCTGTCGTTCTGAGAAAGTGTGTTTTGATATAATCATCATAAAAACCGTTTAGAACTTCCACGAATTTGGATCATTTTAAATGTTAAACTGTTTCGACAGGTGAAATATATAACGATGGATTCGTAACGGAACTTGAACACGAAATTGTATTCATATATTACTGCTGTCATCTCTGTATAATTTCAGCAGTGTTTAGAACCTACAAATATGCAGAATATTTACACCTTAGTTTGAATCACTTTTTCTTACCTCGTTATCTACTGCACTCATTTTTCCTATTTTTCCATTTTGACTCCTTTTTCCCTCTACATATGTTTTAAATTCCAAATGAGCTCAGCTGTTTCTTTCTTGTCCACAAAATTCGACAGCTGGCATTGTTTTTTATCAAAAATTACTAACAGCAAAAAATCGCGTTAATTTTATTTCTGCTGGATTATTTAGGGCGGTATTCCAGAAGTCGTTAATCAGTCACTTCGCGTTATTTTTGTCGTTTTGGTAGTTTATAAAACGTTACAGCTGGTCGGGTGACTACCTGGCTTGAGTTACGTTATTTAATAGGTAGTTTTTAAAACGCAATGCAACGTTTTTGATCACTACAGCTGTCAAATTGAAAACGCCACAGTTCCTCGCGTTACTTGAAAAAAATAGCAAATTTAAAGAAAAGTTCCGATCGAGGGTGGGCAGATGGAAGTATTTTGCATTTCGTTGCTTGTAAGTAGTTGGCAATTTTGGATGAAATGCAATCGACGGATGGGCTGTATTTTTTTTTAAATAATTCAAATTTATATTGTTCACTCAATGAAATTCTTATTTACAATTATAAAATTAGAAATGGAAAGTTAAAATAAATAGTGCGTTGCAAAACTATATATATGTATGTTATATATGTTGATATATATGTTGATATGGTATATGTTGACATTAATAAACATAAAAACCAAAACATTTTAAATACCGGCAAATGGTACGGGTTTTTGAAAAGACAACTAATTTTATATAGATTGGAAAATTTATTTAACATTGCAATCCAAAATAATATGAATTTTTTAATGGAAAATCTAGGTTTTTAAACGTATTTATGTAATTGAACTCCCTTAATGACCTCAAAATAGGTTTAGTCATTGAATAGTTCTTCCGGTGAATTGGTACATTTAACCAACCAAACCAATCAACAAAAGTAGAGAGGGGCAATCAATAAGTCCACAAATGAGCATATAGATAAATATAACAGACACAATTTTCCTGCGATTAACGAGAGAGTCCAGATGAATATGTATATAGTACATATATATTTGGTGGTAGTAAGTCAAAAATGTGACTGATAAATTGGGAAGAAAATGCTGGCGTTAAAACAATACTCTATCAAAATTTAGAAAATATATTTTTATGTCTGTCATGTCGAACGCCGTTTGAGCCCCATAGTTTTTACCAAATACACTACGAATCGAAACTTCAACGGGCGGTTGTCCCCTCGTATAAAAAAGTAATCAGCTCTTCAATGCGCACCTTTTGAGGCCCCCTTAAAACATTTTTTTGACGGTACACCTAACGGACATGTTAATAAGCCAAATTGCCGCATTTGGAGTGAAGAGTATCCAAGAAGGATTCACGAGGCGCAATTACATCCACTAGAAACTCACAGATCGGTGTGCTTTATGGGCCGTTAGTATTCTGGGTACTTACTACTGAACGGAATATTGACTGAATACATGTTTTTCAAACAAGACGGCGGCGCCACATACGATACCAAACAATCGACTTATTGAAAGAAATAGTTTGGTGAACGCATTATTTCTCGAAATGGGTCAGTCAATTGGCCAGCGGGTCCGAGCGATTTAATACCTCTAGTTTATGTTCAATGGGACTACTTGAAGTTATTAGGGTATGCGAACAAGCTGGAGTGCCTTTGGAATACATCGTTGTGTAAATTGTTGCCGAAATACGACCACCATTGCTGCAAAAAGTGGTTGAAAATTTGACTTGCAAAATGCGCCACATCCGAGGCCGCTATCACACACACATACCATATTTTATTGGAACACTAATGGCGACGTTTTCTAATAAAGTCAATGTGCGGATTGAAATTATGTAATGTCATCATTTTGTTTTAATTTAAAAATACTCTTTTGTAATAAAGGACCCTAGCCCAAATCCTAGCTAGAGATTGTAGATGTTGGTAATAAGGCCAAATTAACATAGTAGAGTAATGAATGGGACTAAATATGAAAGAAGAAAATACTCGGCGAAGTTGTAGTACATATCCGAACATGCGTTCATTCTTGGTCAATTTACATTTGCGATGCAATCTGCTTTGCCTTGTGGTGCTTGGTCTTTAAATTATTATGATGAAACAATATTTCATCCAAAGCTATTAAATCCGAAATTCTGGTTAAACACAGCCAAACATTCCTTCGATATTGTGATGTCATTGTGTAGTGAATAATTGTGACCAAAGAGGTTTCTCATACACAAGTGATCTTACATCTATCATAAAGTCGATGCCTAGAATCCATATTATGGCAATTATGCAGTTTTATAAGTAAACAGTTCTAATACTTTCAATCAAGACTTTGTTTGCATGGTTTTGGCAAATATTTTATATGCAATGTAATATCCACAAGTATTATTATATTTCCGCTAAAATTCGCCAGTTCTTTGCTTCAATAACCTGTCCAAAACACACAAAATGACACAACTTTGCATTCGAAGCAACAACGGAGGAACTACTGTATTTTCGATCGAATATAATCGAAAGAGAAATTTATATATTTCTAACAAATGCTGCAATTTAGTCTCAACGTCTACAAGAATTTATGACTATGTGTAAAGTGTGGGCCATGTAAACTGCCGCTTAACAAAAAATTGTTTAAAAATTTCGAGTTTATTGGAAAGACCTATCATTGGCATTTATGCATGAAACACAACATCGTTCAAATGGCTTCCACACCTTGCTCACAGTAGCGCGTTCGATCTACCCATTCTTTCAGCGTATTTTCGATTGTTTGAACCTCTTACTGGTGAACGAGAACGACAATTTCTTGTTTTTAGACCTCAAGGGACTCAGGTTTATTTGCGTAACATGTGTCTTTCACGACACCGCCGAGATAATAGCCCAACTGGATCAAATCCCAGCTGGAAGGCGAACAATTGACTTCAGAGTTTCAGCAGATTATGCGCTTTTCGAACACATTACGCAAATGATCGATTGTAACGTTGGCTGTATGGCATGTAGCGCCATCCTTTTGAAACCGAACGTCATTTATGTCATCCCCTTAATTTTTTTAGGAACATTACAACGCTGAGCATGACACGGTAACGCTCACCATTGAAGGTAATGGCGGCTCCTTGCTCATTTACGAAGAAAAATTGGCTAATGATGCAGTTATGCCAAAAATCGTACCAAACAGCCACTCTTTGTGGATTCGTCGGATTCTCCTTGACGATGTGTGGATTTTTCGTGCCCTAACTGCGCCAATTTTGGTTGTTAACGTAGCCTCCGAGGTGAAAATGAGCTTCATCGGAAAATGTGATTCTTCGACAAAAATGCTTATCTTAAATCAAGCCATATTCAGTCCATTCAGCATCGATTTTCACGAGGCTTCAGCTGTTTGACTACTTGAACTTTATAAGATTTCACACCAAGGTCAGGAACGGTGTCGAGTTGATGTTGTTGGTTATTCGATCACACTTTCAGCTTCAGCAGCAATATTTTCCACTGAACGCACTGGTCGAACACGTACACATTCAGTTCGTTTGTCCCATAAGGACGCAGAATGACGAACTGGCTTCACAAATTGATCCACAAATTGAGATGATGGCACCCATATTTCAATTGCATTTATTTTGTAGATTTCATACAGTTCGAAGACTCAGCAATTTGGATGAAGGTTTTTATAATACCCAACTTTCTTGAAATGTAAAGCGATCCTAGTGGTAAATTTCCTATGATCCTATTGGCAAATGATCCTAATGTAAATGACTTCCTTCAGCGATTTGAAATAAGTTTGTAGTAAGTGCATTTTTGAAAACCGATGTTTCCGTTAAATTCCTAATACAACTTTCGCACTGGCATGGATTTTCTTGATTTTGCCACTTTTGATGATTTTAAGGAGAAGCAATAAAAATTTGCTTGATTTCCCATACGTTTTGCAAATGAAAAAAAAAAAACGTAACTGGCACTAGACCGGTCATCAAAAAATCTATACCGCAAAAAAATTTAACTCTGTTATTTAGTAAAAAACTCAGCTTAAAGCACTGCATCAATGTGAGTATGCAAGAGGAAAAGAAGAACATGGTAGAAAAAAGGCGTCTGTTATTATGTTGGAATTATAGGCCTTTTAGTGTGTGTTGATACTTATACAGCATTCGTACTGGCATCGATTTTCTTGATTTTGCCACATTTGTTGATTTCAAGCAGAAATCAAGAATTTTTGCTTGATTTCCCGTACGTTTTGACAGACGACAAAAAGGGGGAAAATATGCCTGATTTGCATTATGCAACACTGTTTTATCTCACACTACGAACGAGTAGTATGTTTGTTTACAACCATTTCAATCACGGCGCATCGATGTGGTGGTACCACTAAAATAGACCAACCTGACCGTGTAAGCTTGTAGTATGAATTTCTCATACATTAACTAAAAACAAATAGGGTAATTTTGCATATTTGTATAAAACACCAGGGGAAAAATGTTGATTTGCTTTATCAACGCTGTTTTATCTCACACTGCATATGAACAGTACGTTTGTTTGTTTTAATCACGTCGCATTGAAGAGGTGGTACCATTAGATTAGCCGACTTCTTAATATTTCTCATTTCTTGTTTCTCAAACATATGTATATATTTTGTACTTTTTGTTTACTTTTATTCTTGCTATACGTTTGTGCTGAATTTGAATGTGGAAAAATACCAGACAAAACAAAATGCATAATGGTGTTGGCTTGGTGTGATTGTTGTCGTAGTAACACCACCTCATCAATGCGCCTTAACATTCAATCAAATTCAAAAAAAGAAAAAGACACAGATTTTGCTAGGGTTTTGGATACGAAATCAAGAAAAAGATTTCCAGCGCGAATTAGCTATAAAGCAGGTGGGATTATATAAAAAAATGGCTGTAATGCCCTTGCAGGACTCGGGGAGAGTTTCTCACAACCACAACGCTTTCCACTTTTATACTCACTGATTTGCACCTACAGTTTTTACGCCGATTCCGAACGGTATTTTTGAGAAGCATGCGAGGTAACCGCCGCCGAAAGAAATTGAAGGTGGTCAGAGTAGATATCAAACCCAGGATGTCATGTGCAGGGGCGCGCACACTAACCAATTCACCACCGACGGTGGGACGATATGCTATTTGTTAAAAACAGGTTCCAAGTACATTGTTTTGCAAAAGATTTCAAACCCAAATTACACGATTCAATTCAGATAAAATATCGTTAATTTGTCGGTTTGTTTAAGTGAGTAAAAAGACCCAACACCATTGACTAGTATAAGAGGTAATATCTGAAAGTAATGTATATTTCCCAGTGTATCTCAACATTACTCAAAATTCCTCGTATTTATTTATAAAAAGGGTATTATTTTAATAGCAATATAATGGGAAATTGTCCATTTAAATTTTTGCTGAATAAAGAGAAATACTTAAGTGTATTAAAGAGCACCATCAGCACATGTAAACAATCTCTTATACTACTATAAAGGCCAATGGAAGGATATCTAAGGCGCAGGATAGGTTTTTAGCCGAGAGAGATACAGAGAAGGAGAGAGAATGTACACAAATATTACAAGAGAACAGAGCGAACGAAATTCTAAATTGGGCATAAACTGACAATAACATTAAGTAAAATAATTTCTGGTTACGACAATTTGTATAAATATTTGGAGCTTAATATAAATGGGTTAAGCCAGGAGAAACCATAATTTTATGCTGTATAAATTCAGTACATGACTAAGAGTTTCGGCTATTTTAATTTTTTTGTTGGTGTTAAGATGTAAAGGGGCTTAAGTTGTTTTAGATAAAATCAAAATGTTGTACTAATAATTTGTTGATTTAAGAGCTATTTGTTGTATTTGAAATAATCGATTGTTCTAATTTACATTTGAATTATTTACATGTTACCTTACATGTTACCTTTTTGATTGGTTTACTTTTGCCAGGATGTATTGGGATAGGTTTGTTTATTTTCATTTCGGCTCTGTGCAAATCATTACAACCTCTTACTTCTACTCTCATCTGGGCATAATTTGCTAAAGGTATCGTTATCGAGAGTATTAGGTAAGGCATGAGAGAAATCCCTGTCAAGGTATGTTTTAGGACAGTAAAGGTGAAGGATTCCTTCGTAAAGGGAATTTCACTTAAACCATGCCAAACGAGCAGACTTCGTACAGGGATATTTGTGAAAGCAACAAAGGATATTTGAATGCTCTCATAATGCTTCACTCACTAGCGAGAGAGAGCGACATGTTTTGTACTCTTTTCCTAATGGTCTTCATTGGTGGTAATCATTTCAGCGGGGTATTTACTCATTGCATATTGGAATTTCGGTTTGTTTTTTTTTGTGTGTGTGTGTGTGTTGATGGAGCTTAGAATATTTAGAGCCGTGTGTTACCTTAGTTGGTTTTGGAGAGCATTCAATAAGGGAAGGATTTGTTTTGTTTTCTCCCAACTGTAGCTGGTGAATGGAGGAGAAAGGAAATAACTACTCGTCGTGTTTTGTTATTGATGTGCGACGATAAAATTTTCGCACTTGGCCAATGCTCAGTTTTGTATTCGTATCTGAACGTAACGTTACGTCGTAAAGCAGGAGTACGCAACCTGATTTTTTTCCATCAAAACCAAACCAAAAAGTTAAAAAGGAAACGGTGTGCAAAGTAAAAAAATGGGGATAATAAAATAATTTTCTAAAAATTACAAGAAAGATTTCGGATTTCAAAAGAAGAAAGAAAATTAAAAAAAATTTAAAAATAAAAAGTATTTTAAAGTGGTTACGAAAGTTTTTAACACGAATTGGAGTAACCTAAATACGACAAAAAATAAATTTGTTAGAAAAAAGAAGGCAAATTTCACTACGTTAAAATAATACTTAAAATTTAAAGAGTGTATTAAATTACATATAAATGTAGGCCACAAAGATTTACACATATTGTTAGATTTTTAAAATCGTTCTCAGCTCCCGGTCTTCTGACGTACCACCTCTAAACCTAAAAAGTTCGTGCAAGTTTTTCGTTCATTCCAATTGCTAAGAATATTTTGTCTTTATACTCGAAATTCCGTGCACGTTGTTAGTACACGTAACTCGCGTTTTCTTCTGTTTGTGGCATCATCATCATCGGCAGCAACAACTTAATAAGCAGCAGCGTCATTAACTTGGCCAGCAGTGACTTCATGGTAATCACTTTTATAGCTAAAAAAATACGGTCACCCTCGAATTAACGATACCCGGTAGCCTCGTGTTTTCTACTTTTCCGGGATTCTAATCATTAGCTTTAATGTTATGTCTACATTGCATCAGCTGTCGAAGCACCTCTCACAAGTCGTCAAATCTATAAAATGATGAATTTGTTATGTTGTAAACACAAGCGTTTAAAAAAAGAGCAATTTAATTAAATTGAAGGCAACACCAGAGTGTTAATAATTTCACGACAAAAAAGTAAAATAGAATTTTTTTGTAATGTATTACACGTCTATGTCGAGTAGACGAAGTGTGTACAAGAAGAAAAGTGAAATGAAATCGTGTCAATAATGCCAGTCAGTCACGTAGTCTGATGAATACTAAACAGGTCGCACAACACAGCAAAACGAATATCTATGAAAGCCAATAAAAGTAGAATTCAATCAAAAGGAATCAAAATCAAATCCCTACCCGCGCCATAACAAATAAAATTACAACTCATATCTGCCGGTATACATACCTTTTACCCACATATCAGAAGAATATTTTGAATATACAAAAGAAAAATCCCATTGCGGTTAGAAAGTAGTAAATGATAATATAATGAGATCTAAATAAATTTAAAATTTTTCCCCCGAAAAAAAGAAGAAAAAATTTCTTAAATATTTCTACATAAATTAATAAAACGGCACGTATAAAAAATACATACATACATATGCATATCAAAAATATATGTGAGTTTTAAAAAAATTAATAACAAATTGAAAATAAATGTTGTAAAAAACACCCCGAACACAAGTTTTCTTTCCAATGAGCTGCCATCATACCATAATTGCCATCAACATCAATGAATGAATGAAATGTATAGCTTCCTTTTATACACTTAACAGAGAGATAAGTAAGTACGATTTATAAATTAATTATTAATTAACTGTTTTATTTTTTCCTTCTATCGAACACTTAATAGTTGTAAAAATACAATTGGGTGGTTGGTAGGAAAAACTTACATATGTCTACATTAACTATTAATTCTATGGAGACACTAAGGGAAACAAATTATTGAACATGCAAAAGCAAAATAATGTCCTATCTGACAGTCAGTTTTATGTAGACTGCTTCATACTAATGCCGGTGACTAAGTAGTAGTGGGATTTTCAATTAACCTCATAATAAATGATAATATAAGTAGGGGACAGTCAGCTAAAGACCAAAATATAATGGGATCCTAATCAATAAGTTGGGGGTTCTGTGATTTATTTAAATAGTTTTGAAGGTATTTTTAAAGTGTCTTATTTTTAAAGGTTTTATTATTACGACGGTTTCAACGTTTTTTACCTTCCACCATACTTACATACATAAGGTTATCTCGAAATATTGGAATTAGGCATTTGGAGTTGTTAGCATTCTACCTTTACTTCAATTGAATTTGCTTCAAATTTAAAATTTCAAAGGTTTAAATTTTAAATTTCAATTTAAAATATTCAAATTTTAATTTTTCGAAATTGGGGGATTCGACAACCTTATCAACAGAGAGGTCTTCGATCCAAAAATGATTTCAAAAATGCGAAGATTTTTTTCTGTTTACAATATTAATAATTTTCAGGACAATCAAGGCAAATACCCGACCGCCTCCGAAAGATATGTTACGTTGGCAGAGCAGGGATCGAACCCACGTTCTCAGGCGCAACTGCCGCGCATACTACAATTGCACTACCGATGGCCATATATTAGTCCATATATCGCCAGTAAAACAAAATAAAAAGATTGAAAACGGTTCAAATTTTTCTGATGGCCGAGGTTGTTAAGATTGGTCTACCAGTGCATGGATCCCGTTGGGTATGTGGAGTTCTAGTTTGAATATTACAATAGCACAGTGTGATCGGGCAAGGGGTTTAGAAACGGCTGTTTTTTAGATATCCCCACTAGGCGTTCTCATGGCGATTTGGTTGCTGATAAAAAATTCAACATTTCTGTTGTTCTTTACCCTCAGAATACCTTTTTGTGTTCGTTTCTGAAAAAAGGGCAACTTAAATGTTTTGTGTGGGAATGCTGCACTCATACAGGCCAAAGATGGTGTATTTCTTGACTACGCAGAGAGCCACAGTGGTTAACTTCCCGTCATTTGGATGTGTTCTTTGTCCTAAAAAAAGTTGTTTCCCATTATATTTTTACTCACTGATTGGGACCTACAGTTCATACACAGAATCCGAACGGTATTTTGAGGAGATTTTTCATGGAAAAATACTCGATAGTGTCGCCGTCACTATGCGAGGTGACCGCCGCCAAAAGAAATTTAAGGTGGTCAGAGCAGGGATCGAACACAGGATCTCACGTACAAGAGGTGCGTGCGCATACTAACTATTGCACCAACGTTTAAAATTTAGGATAAAAGTTTTAAATTTAACATTAAAGATACACGGAAAAAAAATTCAAGTGAAGAATTCGAAAATGCAAACAATTGAATTATTAATTGAAACTCCTGTAATAAAAAACATCACATATCAGCTACCATATTTGTAGGTTGTTTATTGGAAAAATATTATTTTGCAATCGATGAGAAATTCTACGAAAATATTTGTACGTTATTTATCAAAAATATTTTCGTTTTTAGTCGATGAAGAATTTGACATATTAACAAACTGAATTGTATCTCAGTTTTCGTTTTGTCTTCGATACGAAGTATTTTTATAAATTTTGCCGCGGTAGGATTCGAACTCACAACCACTGGAAGATCGTTTCTTATTTTATTCTTTATTCTTATTCTTTAAATATTGGTGTATTTCTTCATAATTTATTTGCTGGTACCATTTATCGATTTTCATTTCAATATTTGAGTAATTTGTCGGTATATGAATGGAAAATTTAATTGAGTGCTGAGATTTTTCACGTACCAATTTTTTTGTTAAAATTTTACAGTCGTTTTTTTTTTTCTGTGTATCAATAGAGAGGCTTTCGATTCAAAACTGATTACAAACGTTGAAGAATTTTTTTGTTTACAATGATACTAACTCTCAGGACAATCAAGGCTGGGGTATTTCTATTTACTACAGAAACGATGTCAATTTATTTATGCAGTAGAATGTAGAACAGCCACTATGATTGATTCAAAAACACATTTTGAACATTGAGATTTGTTAGCTCATTCCATACGCGCTGACAAATATCGGTCCCAGCAACATATTGCAAGAAACATGAACATGTTTGCAAGCATTGTTTTCATGAATTTTAGATCAGCTGCGTTTTTGTTACTTCGTTTTCTGTCTCGTGTTTGGGTTTAGTGGTTTACAAACAAAAAAACTACATTTGGGTCTCAAAAACAGATAGCGGGACCGCCAAAAACTACTCAATATTTTCTCAAATTTTTTTTTTAATTTGAAAGTACAATCCTTCCGGTTAATAATGGAAAATAATTTCATTCAAATGGTCATGGATTAGCCTACCCGATCGGTCCAATTTTTAACCACATTATCGATTGTTTGCAGCTGTATTTCACCAATGGCTTCACGAATATTGTCCTTTAAAGCATTAATTGTCTATGGCTTGTCGGCGTAACACTTATCTTTGAGGGCACCCTACAAGTAATAGTCCAACGGTGTCAAATCGCAGCTCCGAGGTGGCCAAACGACATCAGCTTTGCGGCTGATAATGTGATCTTCAAAAACAGGGCGCAAAACAACGAGTGTAACTTCGGCTGTGTGGCACGTAGCGCCGTCCTGTTGAAACCAAATGTTGCCAATAACCTCCTCTTCAATTTTTGTGAACAACAATTCGTTCAACATGGCCCGATAACGATCGCCATTGACTGTAACGGCCACTCCTTGCTCATTTTCGAAGAAAATAGCCCAATTATGCTTCTGGACCAAAATCCGGACCAAACAGTGACTCGTTTTGGGTGCATCGGCTTTTCAATGTATGCGTTCGGGTTTTCTGTGCCCCAAATGCGACAATTTTGCTTGTTTACATACCCGCCAAGATCAAAATGACGGTGCTTCTCTTCTTCCAAAATCCGTACGCAATTTTCGCACACATTCTGCAACATTACCATGATTTTCAAAGTACTGTCGCAATATTTCCCAGCGTTGTTCAAGCGTATACACAACCATATTCGTTCAGCGGAAGGATAAAACTAATTATCTGTCAAATCAGACATGAGCTAAGTATTACCATTCACGAAATAAGAACTAGTTGAAAAAAAAAGTTAGATGGCGGACCCGATATTATAGTCTATTAATCATTGTGTCTCAAACATGTTATATTGAATAGCAAACACAATGTGTTTGGGCACAAGTATAGTATATTTGCGAAAAGCTACAAACACGTTATATTTGCATCCAAACATATAAAAAAGACAGATTTTTTTCAGCTTGTGGTGGTGGATTTCTCAAATAGTTATGATATAAGAAAAGGTTTGAATCATTAGGGTTTGGCGGGGATGTGAGATGTAATTTCACATCTTTCTAATTACCAATTTTGTACCACTGAACGCGTTATCACCTCTAGTGTTTTATTCTTTTACTACACTAATAAGAGTCATACATAAACATTTAATATTAAGTAAATATTATTCGAAATTAATGGAAATTTGAACAATCTAAATTTTTGGAAGGAGGATCTAATTTGAGGGATATGATTTCTAAGTGACGATTCGGCCATTTGTAGTGTATCATGATCTGTATTTTTTTTTTTAAATTGTATTAAGTAATGTTTATACTTTCATCATGAAGAGATATACGCAAGAACAACGTTTACAAATTATTCAATTTTTTTGTATCAAAATTATCGCTCTACAATTGCAACTTTTCGTGCGCTTTTGCCATTTTAGGGTCGTAATAATCGTCCACCAGTCATCGAATTGTTGCAAATTACGAGCGTACATTTTCTTTACATAATCTTCAAGTGCCAATAAGACAAAGAACTGCTCGAAGTAATGAAAATATTGCTGCCGTTCAGGCAAGTGTTGCAGGTGTTGACAGCAATTTATCGATTCCAAGCCATTGTCAACAATTGGGAATGTCTCAAACCATAACCAAGCGGTTTAGATCGGTGATCAAAAAATTATGTCCCATAACATCACATGAAGGGATTGAGGACAGCTTCTCATGTGTGCTTTCTAGTTTTTACACTAACTGATTGGGACCTACAGTTTTACACCGGTTCCGAACGGTATTTTGAGAAGCTTTTTCATGGCTCAGTACTCGATAGTGACGCCATCACTAAACGAGGTGACCGTCGTCGAAAGAAATGTAAGGTGGTCTGTGCTGGGATCGGACTCATGTTCTCATGTATAAGAGCCGCGCACACTTTCCATTGCACCACCGCTCGATGATAACCAACTGTTTGTGGCCGTATCTGGTACCAACAAGACGGGGCTACGTGCCACAGAGCACGCGCAACAACCGCATTATTGCGAGAAAAGTTTGGAGATTCGATTATTTCAAGGAATTGTGACATTGAATGGCCTCCAAGAATTTGTGATTTAACACCATTAGATAATTTCTTGTGGGGTTATTTGAAGTCATTGGTCTTTTGCAATAAACCAGACTCTCTTCAAGCTTTATAAGTCAATATTGAACGTGCTATTCATGACATACGACTTGATTTAGTGGAAAATTTTAGTGCTCGAAAATTGGGTTCATCGAATTCGTTCTTGCAAAAGAAGACGTGGAGGCCATTTGAATGACGTTTTATACATAACTTAATTGTATCGATTGTACTTAGTTTTATGAAAACTGGTCGTTAATTTCAAATTCGAACAATAGAATCCCAGAATTCCCAAAATCTTTTTTAAAATTTCCAAACATTGGATTTGTCACAAAATTTCCGGCATTCTCCACATATGACGCTAAGAAGTAACAATTTTGAATATAGTTATTTAGGAAAAATTAAAATATCTCAGTTATGTTAAGTAGGCAGTTTTTCACGTCCAGATATGTTTGGCCAAGTATTTTTTTGATATTTACCAAATTTGGGAGACTCTGGCGAAAGCTGTGTGAAATATAGAAAAGTATAATATCCATAAAAATAATGTACATTAAGTTTAACGTTATTTACAAATCATGGAAAGGCACTATGTTCTTTGCTTTTTATTTATACTTTATAACTGGAATTTATTTTACAAATAAAAGTGCAAATAATCCACTGATCGTTGTTCATTGGAAATCCATACTAGATATCAACATAAATAAATAAATAAATAGTTTCCCATTACATCCCATGAACGGATAAGGGAGAGCTACTCGATTTATAGTTTTACACACATTAATTGGGACCTACAGTTTTACTCCGGTTCCGAACGGTATTTTGAGAAGCTTTTTCATGGCTATACACTCGATAGAGTCGCCGTCACTAAGCGAGGTGACCACAGTCGAAAGATATGTTACTTGGTCAGAGCAGGGATCGAACCCACGTTGTCATGCGCAACAACCGCGCATACTACCATTGCACCATCGACGGCCATATATTAGTCCATGTATCGCCAGTAAAACAAAATAAATAGATTGACCTCGGTTCAAATTTTTCCGATGGCCGAGCTTGTTAAGTTTGGGCTAGTACTGCATGGATCCCGTAGTTTATTTGGAGTCCCAGTGTGAAAATTACAATAGGACAAAGTGAGCGGACAAGCGCTTTAGAAGCGGCTGATATATTTCGATTTTTTTAGATATCCCCCACTGTGCATTCTCATGGCGATTTGGTTTCTCAGAAAAAATTCAACATTTCTTTGCTCTTTACCCCTCAAGCGCCTTTTGGGTACGTTTGTGAAAAACGTTCAACTCTACCTAAAGGTTTTGTGTTTCTTTCTGGGAATGCTGCACTCAAAAAGTCGAAAAAATGGTGTATTTCTTGCCAACTCAGAGAGACACGGTGGTTAATCCTGCCCGAGAAGAGGGTTGACTTTCTGTCGTTTGGATGGATTCTTTGTCATAAAAAAGTGGTTTCCCATTACCTCCCGTGAAAGAATTGGTGAGAGCTTCTCAGACCCTGTCTTGGGTAAACTACGTCTACGTTTTGTATGAAGAGCTAAGCAATTGTAAACCAATTGTTTTCGAACCTCTTCGACCAGCCTCTATGGAGAGTTGCTTAAAATCGCTTGGGTCCCCTTATAAATATTAGTTTAGCGGCATAAATAAAGGCTATAAATTTAAAGAGGTGATGAAAATATTCTTAAATGTTGCCTCATTATTTTTTATAACCGAAATTAATTAATCGTATGTAGCAATCTAAGCTACAGTGCGGCCATCTAAGCGGCAGTGTGATCTATAAACATCTACAGCTAAATTCTACCAAAAATGTGGTATGGAAATGTAGTAAAGGAAGGTTTAAACCTTTGAGGACCATACATTGTAGGGTAAACGAATTTTATATTTCTGTTTATTTTCGTGATATGTGCCCTAATAATATCTAGGCCACAAAAATTGTCATTTCAGCTTAAAGTTAAACATTCATACCCACGAAATATTCGTTCCATGTGGGCCTAAAAAAAATGGTTTCTCATTACATTCCATGAAGGAATTGGGGAGACATTCTCACAGCCGGTGAGCTGTGCGCTTCTTAACTGTAGGTAGATTGAGACCTACAGTTTTTATACCGATTCCGAACGATATTTGAGAAGATTTTTTCATGACTAAATATTCGATAGTGTCGCCGTCAGGATCGAAACCAGGATCTCATGTACAAGAGGCGCGCACAGTAACAATTGCACCAACACGGCCTAAGATTTTTTGAAAGTTAAGGAATGAACGCGAAGTTTCATGGGTTGCAGCCATATCTGCTATTTTTTGCGACCCGTTGCATTCTCTTGCATTGACACCAATTTGAGGGCTCCTAGGGGGCAAGTGGCAACACATATTGAATTACTGGTTACTACGGTATTACTGGTTACTACGGTTTCTATGGACACAGTTGTTCTATTTGCAACCTGGAAAATTCTAAGGGCCAACAACCTTTGGGTGAACATACTTTTCGTGGTTTTAAAGGGGATAGCAATATCCGGTTCAGTAGAATACAAATCCAGCGATATAGGATTTGGTAATTCCAGTCGTACATTATAAATTTATAATTTTTGTTGTTTTCTAAACAGATTCCTCTTTAACCACAACCAATTGGATATCTCTGCATAAGTAATCATAACCTACATAGAAATACTAAAACCCTTTCAAAATCTTAATTTAAAAATTAACTTCATTTCAGAAACGGCACAAAATTTGAACCATCTCTTAATCTCATAGTTCATTGTTTGTAAGAGGCTCATTCCTTACCCATTGTGTGTGAGAAGCTCTCCCCTTACGAGTCATGGGATGTAAATGCGAGAAAATAAATCGTATGAAATCTAGACCTAAGTATATAGTCTAGACTTAAGTTGGAGCTAAGAATGAATCCCAAGATATAAATGCGGGAAAATAGAAAGTATGAAATCTAGACCTAAGTACATAGTCTTGACTTAAGATGGAGCTAAGAATGAATCCCAAGTGTAATTCGGTGTATGATAGACAATAGACAAAGTTAAACAATATTGAAAAAAATAGAATGCCAATAAATGACGTTGTTGTTTTGGTTTTTAACTTAGGTGGTAGATATCTGTACAATTGCAGCCGATGCTTATACTTATACCAATACACTGAGAAAATGCTTCGCTACTTTGATGAATAGTTTCATAGAGAGTGAGGTGATGTGTAAATTCATCGCTACAAGTTCATGTTCATTATTTTTAGGATATTCATGATACGAAATGAAATCGCTGAAGAACAGTATTGCCATGCTTAAGATAAAAGCTTTAAATTTAACATTAACGAAATCAGAACCGGATTAGTATCGGGAATATTGGTAAATTAAAGATTTTAAATAAATACAAATAAATATTTTGACATTACATCTCATGAAAGGCCAAGCGAGAGCTTCTCACAAACAGCGAGCTGTTTACTTTGCTGTTTTACAAATATAGTTTTATACTGGTCCCGACAGATGTTTGAGAAGCTTTTGCAGAGTTAATAACTGCATTGAAGCTCCGTCTCACTCAACTAGGTGGCCAATGAGGAAAGAAATGCAACTTGGTGAGGTCGTGGGAGAGCGAACCCACGATCATATGTGCAAGAGTCGCGCAAACTATTCATTGCGGCATTGACGGCCAATTTAAAATTTTGGTGAAAATTATTTCAAGGAGTACAAGAAAATGAAATGTGATTCTCGAAATTATGAAATATATGAAATTTGAGAAATTTGTTTGCTATATGTACTCATAATCGTAGTTTACGTACTTCCCAAATTGTCGACGAAACAGTAAAAGCACTAAGGAACAAATCTATAGTCACTCAGTGATCTTGGATCAATATGTATGCGTCGTATAGAGATAGGTCTCCTGATCCCAAAACTGAGTTCCAATTTTTTCCAGAACTTCACATTTAAGAGAAATTTATGTTTAAAAATGCACAAAAATGCAATTTATGCCTGTTTTGAATATTCTGAGACTAGCGGGGGACAAAGAATATTCAATCAATTAGTAATGATTGTAATCATGCTGTAACTGCTAATTTCAAAAATAGCATACATTTTTACGACCCTTGTTTGGTTTACGAGATATCACGAACAGAAAACTAATAAGTTATATTTTTATTTTCGGTTAAACGTCCATGTATGTTATATCATGTATAAAATTTACTAGAGATACCAAATTTAATCTGTCATTATTTTGTTCATTTCACTTATTTCTTGTGAGATATGACACATTGAAAGAGCGGCCAAAAGACGCTTTTGCAATTTCGATATGTATATATTTTTTATCGCTAATATCTGAAGGAGTGGTAATGATAGTATGCGGGGCGTTTGTACATGAGTACAAATGAGTTCGGTCCCTGCTCAGACCACCTAACATATCTTTCGATGGCGGTCAGCTCGCTTAGTGACGGCGACACTATCGAGTATTTAGCCATGAAAAAGCTTCTCAAAATACCGTTCGGAACCGGCGTCAAACTGTAGGTCCCAATCAGTGAGTGTAAAACTAGAACGCGCACAGCTCACTGGTTTGTGAGAGCTCTCCCTAATCCCTTCATGGGATGTAACGCGAAACCATTTCTTTATTTATTTTAATATCTGCAGGGGTTGTTGTCGGTGGTGCAATGATAGTGTGCGCGGATTTTGTACATGAGTTCAAATGAGTTCGGTCCCTGCTCAGACCACCTAACATATCTTTTGACGGCAGTCACCTCGCTTAGTGACGGCGACACTATCGTGTATTTAGCCATGAAAAAGCTTCTCAAAAATAACGCTCGGAACGGGTGTAAAACTGTAGGTCACAATAAGTGAGTGCTAAACTAGAACGTGAGATGTAAGGGAAACTATTTTATTTTATTTTTTTTTAATATCTGAGGGGCAAAAGTTTACACGATATCTGGTAAATCAAATATGACAATACAAAAAATTGTATTGTATTTTCCGAAAATCTTTGGGATTCTGAGGTGCCGCTAATTGAGTAGTTTAAAATACTACAACTTCGGATATTTCGAAAGCCAGTAACTATGATATGTTATGTGTATTTGGCATTATTAAATACGAACTTCTTGGAAATGTTCTCGCTGCTCCATAACATTTACGGCAATTAATCAAAAATTTATTATTTATTTAAACTTCAATCCCTTTAAAACGAAAATCATATGTGGTCCTATTCAATTTAAACGGACTGTATAACCGTTTGATGTCATTTTAATTGAAGTATCACGATTTTTAAATTGTTTGCAATAAACGTGATCTTTTTAAAAAACTTTATATCGAAGGGGTATAGCATGACATATGCATATGTGTACAGAAAATGCTTTATATCCTTTGAATATACCTACATTTGCTTTATTTTTATCCCTTCTTTGCATATAGGGTGAAATAATTGATGATGATACCTTCTAAAGAGAGGGTTGAAAACTTATGCGACATTTAATTGTTAAGGGGTCCATAATAGGATATTTTTTAGAAATAATTTAAAGTTAATGTAACTTTATTATGGAAGTTTTTTAAATATAGAACGAATTTCACCTGAAAGTAGCCATACTCCAGATAGATAAGATTCTGAGGAATTAATTAAATTCCTAAACAAATAAAGCCTTGGATACAAGTAGAGTGGTTTCAAAACAGATGAACAGACGATTTTTTGTGACTTAACAATTGAACAAAATGCTAAAGTCTTTGTATGGTTGTAGAGAAATTTCTCCTATATTTCTTTGTCTAATTAGCATTATCAAATCCAGTGTTGCCAGGAGCTTTCAAAATAAAATCTAAAAAAAGAGCAAAAGTTAAAAATAAGAGCTAAATCATCAAATACGCAAATAAACCAAATATCACACAAACACTGGTGAAACAATTTTTAAAGACGCATTTTTGGGAACACTTTTTCAATTAACGTTACCATACACAACAAAAAATGTAAAATTTGTTACAAATATTGAAAGATACATACCTGATTTTAAGACTGTGTTTCATGCAGCGAAGTGATAGTGCCATATTTCGCCAAAATACAAACTGCTTAGGATTTATTGAGGTAATGTCGAAAAAGATCCCTATTCTTCAGCTGGAATCTTGCGGTCTTAAACAAGAACGGATAACTAATTCTTTATTTTATAACAACAAAATTATTACTTAATACAGAAACATCAAATATGAGCCATATATAAAAAGTTCTGACTTGAGTCGCAATTTACGAAAATAATAAAGGGCTAAAACTATGACAATAATTTGCAAAAGAGGTAAAAAACTCCTAGCTTTTTTTTAAAAAAGAGGATCAGCAACCAAAAGTTCAGAGCTAAAAGTGCCCTAAAAGGGCTAAACTGGCAACACTGATCAATTCTCATGCCATTGGGCTTTGTAAAGGGGTTTTCAACAGAGACGCTACAAAAGCAAATCGATAGGGACAGCAAACGACGCCATATTTTTCCCGCTCTTTTCACATTTCTCTTTAGCAAGGTTTGCCATTTCATCATGTAAAGATACACGAGCCAACAACGAGTCGAAATTATTAAAATTTATTACCGAAATTTGTAGTCAGTGGCCTCAACTTTAAGAGCGCTACGTCCAATTTTTGAATTCTGAATTTAATTTCTGGCTGCATGGCTTCGTCAATAAGCAAAATATGCGTTATTGGTCAGACAGCAATCCACAGTCATCATTGCATCCCGAAAAAATTACGGTTTGGTGCGGTTTATGGGCCGGCGGCGTCACTGGGCCGTACTTCTTCCGTGATGATCAAGACCGGCACATTACTGTGAATGCGAATCGCTACAGTTCAATAATAACCGAATATTTTTGACCCCAATTGGATAATATGGACTTGGAGGACATGTGGTTCGCCACAAGCCACACAGCGAATGCCACAATCAATTTATTGGAAAAAAAGTTTGGTGAACGTGTTATCTCACGAAATTGCCCAGTCGATTGGCCGCCTCGGTCGTGAGATTTGACGCCGTTAGATTATTTCCTGTGGGGCTGCGTCAAGTCTATGGTCTATGCCAACAAGCCAGCGACGATTGATGAACTTCGTACGAATATCGAACGTGAAATTGCAGCAGTATCGGCCGATATATGCTTGAAAACCGTCGAAAATTGGGTTCAGCGTCTGGACTTCTGCAAGTGTGCCCGTGGTGGTCATGCAAAAGAAATCGAGTTCCATACATAATGGCATCGAACGTACTCTCACAGGAATAAAGAATTTCATTGGTGTCAAAAACCGGTTTTGTTTTATTTAAAAAACTTTTGTAGCACTCTTATTGAAAAACCCGATATTAATAAAATTTTTTAAAAATACCAGGTATCTCATTGTTTGTTTTACATTATAATACTTTACAGGTTTCTTGTGGTAAATAAACATCCCAGTGTTCAATGAATCCACTAACGGAAATGTAAGAGAATATAGTTTCGTCTCATTTATTACATTTTATGAAAAGCACTTCTCTTGGCAAGAGTACAATAAAATTTCCAAAAATTTAGCAATCCAGCTATGACACTTTTTCACAGGAGCCGTAAATCTTACTTATCATATCAATGAAACATCTTCATCGTGGGTGGAAAATTTGTACTTTACCATAACGACGTAAATGAACTCATTGAGTGGATAAATCTGAGCAATTTCAATCATGTGGCGAACCTCATTGTTTAAGGTATTAATACTTTTTTGTTAAATTATAACTGCAGGATATTAGGCACAACTGATGCAAATATATGTGATTTGAGATTTAAATAATCCAAAAAATTTACATCAGTACAACTGAACTCTGAGGGCCATTATCACTAAGTCTGGTTAGAGTTAATCTATAGTTAAACATTTTAAATTCAACACAAGCAGACAGCCATAACTGTTATTATGTATGTTACCTAGAGTTTATGATAGTGGGCATATATCGAGTAATTGGAAACCACTTTTGGAGCAAGATGTTAATTAGATCCGCTGCAATAAGAACCCACAGTTAAAGTTGCTGACGTACAAGGTGTCGCAAAGTTAATCACCCTAACGGAAAATTTTATAATTTTTCCAAATGACGTCGTAGCTCAATCATATTGGATATTTTTGAACTAGGCAGCTGCAGTATACAAACAGACAAGCAATGGAGCGCTATGCTCCGCAAGAGCGTGGAATAATTGTGTCGAGTTTTTGACCAAGCAATCTTAGTCCACATGTAACACCAAGTAACGGTGTAATAATCGATCAAAACTTGATCGTGTTTTAATTCATTTTTCGGAACACTGTTTGTGTAATATTTGATTAGAATAATTTTGCACCGAAGCCCATAATTATGTCGTAGAAAATACTGCTCCTTCACAACTTTGAAAAATCACTTTCAGGGGAAAGTAGATTTAATCAATTCTCCTGCTTATAATTTTTGTTCTAGTTACATTCTGGACTGTTCATTCCTTAAGTAAGCCCTGAGGCACTTTTATAATCCAAACAAGTCTTTTACATTGATCCAGTGGGAAGTTACTGAGACTTGTTAGTTATCCAGCAATTTATTAATAGCAAATAAAAGCGATTCCTTAATAAAGATTTCCTAAATAAAAAGAAGTAAATAACTTCATGTTAATATTTTACTGATATTTTCCCTAAATCTTCCAAATATGCCTACATCCATTAAGTATCTTTTGGTAAAAATTGTTTCGATTTCCAATTGTGATAGAATTTTGAATGAATTGCAAAAGTATAGGTACACGAAGTATTGACGGACGATTTTCATCAATATCAACAACAATTCTTCATACTATTTGTGGTTGCGTGTAGTGCAAACATTGTAATGCTTATATTTCACTGTGTCACGATATTCCCAAACACTGTTATACTTTTAGTTAAACAGCTGACAGACAGGAGTGTGAAGTGAAAACAAAAATAAACTCTCAAGTGTTTTAATGACAGAAATTTCCGAATGGTTTATTAACATATTTGGTGCTTTGACGTATGTAACAGCAAGCCACTTTATGGTGTGACTTTTAGAGAAATGTTATTGAGTATCTACAGGCAAAACGAAATGTCACAATTTCCCGGCTAACAATGAAACACCATATGGACAACTCGCAGTTTCAAGGATAATTACTCGTACAAACAGAAGCTTTAGCCCAACTCTTTACTACTGTATGCAATGACAAATTTTCTGGCTCACAGTGACGCAATACTAAAAGACCAGTCTGCCAACCGTACTTGGCTAATGCGGAATAAAGCACAACTCTAAGTGAAAACCCTCGCTAGATTTTGGAAAGTTAGCGACACAGGAATTGAATTTTCGAAAATTATTTGAAACTATAATTTTGTTCAAAAATGTGTTCAGGAGTTAAGGTTAGTAACTGGTATAATGAGGGATGAATTCAGAGTTGGTATAGGAGTTGGATTCGATTTCTTCAGCCCGATCCCAACTCTGTGCTAATAAAATTACAAACAAAAAATTATGAATAACAGAATCGAAGCTGATGAAGGAATACAATGCTACCTCGAGGATATTAATTATTTGCCATTTTTAATGGAAACACAGACATATACGTTGGCCGTTGTGAGCGCATGAGTCTGGCCAATACTATTCTTACCCCGCGACATGACAGAGGGTTCATACGTCAATTTGGTGGTCTTTGAACTGAAAACTGTTTTTCTACGTTGATTTTTCCAGTCGCCATGGTTCGGAAAAAATACTTTCATTAAGTCTGTTATAGGGATATATATTGTAAGCGTCACTAGTTTTGGTTTGGTCAATAGGTTCCGAGATAATTCAATAAAATTTGGAAAGCAGAAAATGTTATATTTGAGCCACTCGAAAGTTGTGTATAATCTTTCCACTATGTTGTTCTGGTTCTACAGATATCTGGGAAAACCGTTACATGTGCCGTCGATTTTGAGGGATCTGCGGCTATCCACAATAAAAGTCGACTACATGACACCCACATCAACTTTTGGGGGAAACTTCTGTACTCATATCCCGGACAGGCGCATATCAGGTTATATAATATTTTTAAGGTGCTACATTGCCGATTCCAAACTGGACGGCAAATTATGGTTTGCAGTACACCTTCCACAAAGGCTACATTCCAATGTAGTGTCTTTCAGATAGAAGTCAAGGCAATCGCAGAAGTTACCGTTTGGCTAGGACGAAACGTCATCACCGGCCGGGGTATCAAGATAAACTCTGGCAGTCAGGCTGCAATAAAGTCCCTGCAATCTGTATTCCTGACTTCACAACCAGTCCACAACTGCCGCGTATCTCGAAATGAGATGGCCAAGTAGTCAGATGTCCACCTTATATTGGTTCCTGGGCACAAGAACATTCCAGGGAACCATAAAGCAGATCAGCTGATAGGATTAGATATGGATCATGTGAGTATGGCCCTATCTGCAAGCAAGCTCACTCCAAAACCCTAGACTCTGAGATATGCTAATGTTATATGATTTCGTGGCACAAATTGCAGAATAACTGGGCAGATATCTTGCCAAGTATGGCCAAGTTATGACTAAAATCGTACGCTAAATCTGACATCCATTCCTTGGAAAGATATATCTATGGTAGTAGCTGTAATAACTGGACATTGTTTAGTAGGCCGACACCCGTCTAGACTTGTTATCTCAGCTCATGATTACTGCAGAAGCTGTGGGGATGAAGAGGATGAAGAGAGCGTCGAACATCTCATATGCTACTGCCACGCCTTTTGTATAAATTAATTATTTCCAAGCCCCAAATGCGAAAATATTGTGTGTTAACGAAGCACCAGAGGTGAAAATGAGCTTCGTCAGAAAATATGACTTTTCGCTGAAAATGCTAATCATTGGAACTCTGAAATGTAGAAGGGAGTTTTTAACATTTACAAATTTTTTAATCTTTACCAATAATCTCTTATTTCATAAATATCAAATCGACCATCTGCTTCGAAATAACGGGTGGTTCAAATTCCAAATTTTGTTCATAAAAATTATAAAATATTTCTCGAGACAACTGTTGGTTGAAATATACTTTCACCTACTATTTATTGTAAGTCAAGAAATCAAGATAAGCATAAACACGTGTGTTCGGGCATTTTCACAGATGAATGTTCTAGGAATCACCTTCATGAAAAAGTGACTGATTTTAAATCATCGTCAAATGTGTAATATCACAATAACGAAACTCAGCAATAGTGTGTAACCACAATCAGGGCGATAAATTTGACGTCAATTCAAAAAACGTTGTCGATAAACACAATCACTTGGGGCCAACATTTCTGACCCCTGTTTATCTTTTCATCTTTGGTCACTAATACATACACACAAATCTCAGTAATTAATTTTAAGTTAGTATTTGTTACATGCAGGAAGGACCCAATCACATCGGCTGTAGTTTTCCATCCAATGGAATATGAATTTACCCTATCTGTTCATATATTTTTTAGAAAATTGCGAACGATTATTATTTTAATTGTCAGGAATTAACAAACGCATGACGTTAATTGTAAATAAAACAAAAAGTTTTCAGAGAATTATCTTAATATTTTTTATTATGATAGAAGGATCTATGACAATTATGTGTGAAACAAAATATCGGCCAAATGCCCGCCACGGCTTCGCTGGCATATCTCTATCCGATGGTCCATATTTTCAATGACTCTGAGAGCTAATTGAGGTTGAATGTCATTAATGTGCCGAATTATCTCATCCTTTAGCTCTTAAGTTACTGACGTACACTTTTTCTTTTAAATGTCCCCAAAGAAAGAACTCCAATGGTGTCAAATCACATGATCGTGCCGGCCACTTAACATCGCCACGACGTGAGATAACCAGGCCACTGACGTTCTCGCGCAAAAGAGGCATTGTTTCGTTGGCTGTGTGGCAAGTGGCACCATTCTGTTGGAACCACATATCATCTGGCCAGAAGAAGTCCGTTATAATGCTGACCAAAAAAAATAACAAATTGCACGGAATGCATTTTGATTGGAGCCCCCATTTTCGTAACAGGCTTCAACAATTTTATGCGCTTCTTAATTGTGTACCTCTCCATGGTTGAATTTTTCAAACACAGAAACAAAGAAATGAAATGGAAAAGGTTTTTTAAAAAATAAAAAAAATTCGACGAAACGAGACGTTAAACGCCAGCTCTTGTTCTTCATCCATAAAAATGAATGAATGAATTGTATTCGTACACATAATTGGAAGGAAATTGCTACACAAATAACAATTGATTTGTATTTTTTTATAAATTGTTCTACAAATTTATTCCTACTATTTTTATTCCTGCCCTTTGTTGCCAGCTGATTTTGTCTATGTTCGAAGCCAGATTGTTACCAGAGTTTGCAAAAGTTAAAAAAAGAAATTACTCGCTAAGTTTTTCATTCATTAGTTACTTAAATAAAAAAACATTATTGTAATAGAATGAGAAGAGAATCCCCGAAGACAACAATTGCAATTGTTGACAATGTGGACAAAACGGTTACTGGCCTAGAACGCTAAGGCACTGATGAGAAGAGTCGCAAATTTCGAACCGATCGTCCGCTACCATTAGTTCAAATCTTGGTTCCCACTGTCTAAATTTTTTAAAATTGGATGAAAACCCTGATCTGTATAGCTCAAACGAAATCGAAAATTGTTTAAATTCTATGATACCAAATTGGGGAACAACTTTAATAGTAAAAATTATGCTTTTATTGAAAACATATTAATGGTAATATATTGAAACATTTCCTACATAACCATATGGGATTGGTAAATAAATTAATGACAATAGAGGCATTGAACGAGAAAAATTATGCGTCAAAATGGCATTTTCCTGAGATACTTTTTTTTTGTTAACATGTTCGAGTCTAAACTGCTTATTCTTGAGAGGTAACATGAGAGTTAATACTCTTGCGGGGCCTGTTCTTTTAATGTTTCTACACAAATTATGAGAAATATTACATTTGCTGACTCTCTGCAGACAAATCATTTACCATTTTGCCGACAAGACAGCGGTTTTAATTCAATGTGTAATTATAAAATCACGTTCGTGAAGGATGGTTCTAGCAACGCGACACCTTTATCACTGTGAATGAAGAAGAAGTGGTAGTCCGATCACACCTGAGACGTTTTCAGCAACTGCCAAAAAATTGTGATTATAGTCGACAATTTTATTATTATATGATCTAATGATTGGCCTATTGGATATTTTGAGTTACGTAGAAAAATATAATATTTTACAAGACCAATAAGTCAAGCCCGTCAGCAGATTCCATACATTTTTATTTTAACAAATTTGTACCTGAAATTTGTTTATTGGAGTCTTGGGAATTATATTCCTGTGGGCTGTGTGATACTACCATTAACGGTGTACAAGTTAGTGATATAAATTGCTTTTCTCCACAAGTGCACCAACTTTTAAAGTGCATTTAAATTCGTTGTGTGCACACAGCGAAGAGATTTGTTATCACAACTATATTTACAGCCAACTAAAATTTTGGGGTTCCTTGAACTACCACATTATTCAGTTGTGATTACCAATAATTGTGTTCCATATCATCAAATGTTGTGGATGTCAATGGATTTGTAATTCGATTTTCGTTGCAATAACAGAAATATTTAGTTGAAGCCACAACAACAAGAAATAAACGTGATCTGGCAATCAACAAATTATCCTGTAGTAGTGAATATTCTATTACTTCGATGAACGAAAAATGTAAAAACTAATTCGGTTGTACCTACTAATATATGCTCAACTAATAACTTGAATTTGATGGCTGTCACAACCATTTGGTGATGCTTTAACCCATTATGATTTTTATAGGTAAAAAAGTAAAAACATAATTTTTTATTAAAATTGTGTTCTTTATGTTTAAATATAAACAAAATTATTATAATAATTTATAATCGAAAATTTGATCGAAAATATGAAAAAATTTGTAGATCTCGAAAACGGTGCGTCCAATCGAAAAAACAACAAATTTTTATGCGTTATTAAGGGCTTCTCACAAAGTGTTCCAATTCGCATGAAATAATTTTTGTCGTAAAAATCGCTAAAATAAGTAAATCGCTAAAATTAAAAAATAGGCGTAACTCGGAAAGGGTGCGTCTAACAGCAAAAATAATATTTTTTTTAGCTCTCATACGGCATTACCTAAAATCCGTTAAACTAACATTTTTCAAATAAAAAATCGCTAAAACACACATATGTTTGGGTTAGCAATTTTTTTAATTAAGTGATGTCGTATTAAAGACATCAGTTGGTTAAAGTCTCTTATAAAGGTAACAAAGTTATTATTTGTGCGAGTTATAGCCATTTTATATTTCAGCGATTTTCATATTTTGATGATTATTTGAACAAAATATCTTCCATACGATGCACCACTTTATGAAAAATCCTTATAAACTCTTAAAATATAGTTTTGTTTTCGATTGGACGGTCCGTTGCCGAGATATCGGCATAGGGGAGTTTTAGCGATTTTTGATTTGAAAAGTTGTAGTTTTAGCGATTTTTAAAAAATAAAAGTGATGCCATATTGAAGACATCAATAGGTGAAAGCCTCCTAGAGAGTTAAAAAATTTATTATTTTTGCGATTGGACGCACCGTTTCCGAGATATAACAAGTTTTTTATTTTAGCGATTTTTTATTGTGGCGATTTTAAAAAAAAAAAAATACTCCAGGGAATGGGAACACTTTATGAGAAACCCGTAGACATTTGTTATTTTTTCGATTTTTCTAAATTTTTCATATTTTCGAACAAAAATGGGAATCATATCATTTGTGTGTTTAAGTTAATTTGTGTTATCCACAATAATCATTCCTCCAGCCAAGTGTCCACAATTGTTTGCATGTGTTTGCGAAGGCGTCAATAGTGGAGCCAGATTCAACAATTGTGTTTAAAAGTTTCACTTCACTACAATTTTTTGATAATTTGTATTCTTCGCTGGTTGATATCTATACACTTTATTGCTTTTTTACTACTTTGTTCATCACTCTGTTTAAAATATTAGTTTTTGTGTAAAGTCCTCGTGTAACATTCAAATATAGTTTCTCTTTTACAGCAAAGCCTCTTCTGAAAAATCGAATTCTTTACTTTGTAACAAGTGTTTTTGTAACAGAAACTAAATTATGCTTACAGTGACTAATATTTGAACATGTTATTAGTTGTAGCTTTCATTTCATAAGAATGAGGTTTTAGAAATGCTCAAATTGGTTAATACAACTTAAGATCGGTTGTAGCAACTTGTATATAGTAAGACCTATTTTTAATCTATCAATAACATCGACAAATAATTCTGATGTTTGACAATTATGAATTCTAGTCAAAATATAGACTTTATCTTGGAAATTCCAATGCTTGAATTCATATCCAACCAATCTTTTCCCTGTGTGGGGCTAAACTTTCAAAACCTATCGATTGTTTTGCTTATATGTATACTTTATAGTTGCACTTTAAATGCGCATTAGCCAAGTCGGGTTGACAGCCACCTCTTTTGGTATCGTGTCATTACGAGTATGTGATGTATGTTTTATCTTATTTGGTTGATCATTCGCAAGTATATTATTGTTTTAAAAAACAAAAACCCAATATACTAAACGTCATGTTATTTGTACTTATAATGTCAATTGGCGTATTCCTTTCAGGGTACAAAGTCATTCAATTATTTTATTTAATCAATTTCGTTTTACTGTGTTTTTTTTTTTGCTGTACTACTAGCACTCTCCACAATTGACTCAACATTTATGGACCATGCCATAAACCAGGAAGTAAAAATAATGCGAAAGTTATCGTATAGTGGCCATTTCAAAGAAAGATTCCGTTTTTTTGTGCTAACAATGTTGGGTTTCCATAATTTCGTAAAAGATTAATTGTTTCTTTATGTCAATAGCACTAAAAGCTATAAATTAGGTGCAATGGTTGGAAATAAATGGAAACTTTTTTTTACCCATTTCTTCTATTGACATCAATATGAATGACTGGAAGGAGATTAACATGTTTTTTAAGGATACATTTTGCATAGTGACGGTAGTTATGAGATTTGCAGTTGTGTGTTTGCCAATTTAAATTAATAGTTATTGAGAAATCATAAAAATACATGTGATATTACTGTTATTGTTGTGGACCTAATTGTAATTGATACTTTGATTGATTGTTGTTTTAATTGAAGTGGTTTAAGGGCAGTATAGTGAAAATAGGGATAGAGTAGGAAATTAATGAATATAACTAATAAAATATCAATATCATTTTAATATAACGTTATCAGAAAAATTATAATTGTTTCACTACATTGTAGCATTGTAGTAATAAATAAAGGGTGTCCCAACGATCACACAAGATTGAATTGTAATTGCATTGTTCTCGGGATATATTACACCGTCTTGTTGAAAACATATGTCGAATTTACATACATAAAATCTATTCAAATTCATTAACTATTCAATCATCTATAGATTATAAGTCTTACAAATTATAGAAACACAAGGACTTAATGTTAATTGTACAAACTATATATATCCTTACATACATTAATATTAAGTTTTAAACATCATGATATCAGGCTTATTTAACGCATAATTTTTTCTATGAAAATTCCATTGGAGTTTCATATAAATTATTAAGTTCTTTAATTTCTTGTTATTAATTATTATTATAGTTATTAGTTATTATAATAAATTGCTAAATAATTTTCCCAGGACTGTGGAGTCCGGCTAAAATTGGGCGACTCCAACTCCAGCATTTTGAAAATACACGACTCCACTCCGACATAAATCAGTTTTCTAATATATCATTGTCCTTACGAATACAATAATTTCATATGGATGTAACATCTCATTATTAACCGCACAACATACAAATATTTATTGTTTTTGGAAGACAAATTTTTTAAATTTAAAACTTTATACCCTGTTCAAAATAGTATAACACAAATTCACGTTTAAAAATAAAGTGCCTCGTATATTCTCGAATTGAAAACAGGTTTATTTTTTTAATTTTTTTTTTATTAATGTAAATGTCTAGCACATCCAGGAAGTTTCTATGACACAGCTGGTTAACTTCTTAGCTGCAAATTTGATACAGGCTAGAATGTGAATGAGAGTGAGCGCCAGGCGAATTGAAAAAACTGATTTTAAATTTGATTTTATGGGCATTTATCACTTTTAAAATAACTTTATATGCAATCAACCAGTTCTGATTTGAAGTATACAACAATTTTAGTTAATTTTTACTTGTACTAAATCCACATTCTGGCAGAAAAAACTGGCAAAAAAATTGTACCAAATTTGTTGTTAGCCCAGTGATTTTCTACGGGAATTTGGTGGAACTGAAATTCGAGTGGCTTCTCTTTAATACTCGTATTTCTCTATGAGCACATCCCAGTTGTAAAATTCCGGTTTTAAAAGTCATGAAGACATTGTCAGTAGAATTTCCTTGGGACCACGTGTGTACATGACTGCGCTTTATATAAGACATCTTCTTGGTATGCCACCCACCAGTTTTGACTTAGGACCTAAATTGTGAGGGGGCAGATAATCTATGTCGGACCGTCCTATTGATTTCTCAGGATTATATCATGACCGTCTCTTAATAAAAGCAACGCTGATTGTCGATAGGTGAAGTCATTATCGTTATGTTCGCTTAAGTGCGTAGATTCTCAAGTTATTGGTAAAATTTAAAACTAAAATATTTATACTAATTGTGTTATAAATTTTCAGCATTTATTTGAAAAATAATTGAAAATGGATAAAATAATATACACATGCTGATGAAACTATATGATTGTACATATGTACGATTGTAAATTCATGTATCCTTTGTGAATTATGTGTCTTTTAGATTTGATTAAATTACCCTATGCAACAAAATTTAGGTTTTTGCTTTGGGTGTGGACGATTTCAGCTCCAAATTATCACACTAGGTGACTATAGTCAAACCCCAACAATTTAAACCGATGTGTTTTTTATCCGAATTGAATTTTTGAATTTATTTTAACCGATACTGTCCGAGATAAATTTAAAAATCGAGTATAAATATTAAGTTGAGCGAAATCTTCTGTTACCACGTTTTCATTGAAATTTGCCGGGGATTATTTTCGTAGAATTCTCAAATGCTCTATTTCGTAGTTTAAAGAGTCCTTTTCGTCCTTTGTTCAAAAATGTACACTAAAATGACCAGCTACGGATTGAGAATGTTCCACGAGTTTATTTCCCGTTGAATTTTACTATGGGTCTTCATAGACAAGGATTCACTACCTTTATTTCCAGACGTCCTTTTGTCCTTTTTTTTTAACAAGGTTAAGAAAACTGCACCAAAATAACCGGCAAACTATGCAAGTGTTCTGCCAATTTATTGTGGAATAGATTTTCCTAGAGGATGTCGCAGACGAAAATCGCTCATCTTAAATTTGCATATGGGCATTTCCGTGGTCGCGAACGTACGGTTCGTACGCTTTAGAAGCATAAAAAACAAAGAAATATATACTTCTTTTTATATTTCAAAATATGTTTCAATAGCATTTTGGTAGGTCTTTGTTAAATGTAATTGGTGGAATCTGCTGACTTTTAGTTTTCAAAATATTTGCAAAACACATGTGGTCGCGAACGTACGCTAAATGGAAGTCGGTCTTGTCTTTATGTAGCAAACTACAAAAATCTGCGAATTGGAATAAAATATTTCGAAGCCGTTACATTTATTTCAAAGTAGAATAATGTAGCTTTCGTTAAGCTTTTGTTAGGTTGAAATATATTTATTGTTTTTTTTTTTTTCGCAAAAGTCTCGGTCGCGAACGTACGGTCGCGAACGTACGATTTTTCCATATTTTTTTTTTAATATTTTCGGTACTTGATGAGACGTTCCATATTGATTTTGGCCTTTTAAACTTAAATCTGGGGTCAGTTTTGGTGAAATCCACCAAGTTTACCCAAAAATCGTACTAAAAATCTAAAATTGCAAATTTCGTGAAAATCTCGAATCCTCGTAGAAAAGCAATTTTTCTGCGTAGCTAAAGATACGTTTTAAATGAATGCTGAGCTCATAAAATACAATTGGGACTTTTTTTTTGATCTGCCAACATAAAAACAAATATTACAGAAACAAATATTACAGAAAAAACAAAATAAACTCTTTTTATTCAACAGTTTAAACTAAGTAACATAACCATAAAAAGTAAGAAAAGCGTTTTCTCCAAGTAAGAAATCTTATAAAATATTGTTCACAACCAAAAAAACTTCTAATATGAATTAACAGTCTTAATTTGTGAATGTAAAAAAGGAATGATTAAAAAATACATACATATAGTGTGAGTCAAAAATTTTACGAAATATTTTTCTTCGACGAATAGGCCGTTATAGCTACTTTTAATTTTAAATCTGTATCAAAAGTAATTGAATGAAACTTCCTAATACCAGGAATATTTGGGATATCCTTCCATTTTTCAGTTAAAGTCGGGGAAACCTCATTTATTGTATCAAGATCAACATAAACTACTTGAATTCCAGTAATGTGCTTTTGTGCGCAGTTGAAAAACGCAATCGCATCGTTTTAAATAATATTTTTCGTTTTTGTGATTTGCAAATTATTCTTTTGACAATCGCTCCAATGCCATCGACTGCACCCTTGCCGTGCGATGTCGCAAAGTAATTCCACTCAATCGTTTTGCAACCGAATTGATTCAACAAATCGGGTAAGCTCCTAATAATGAATTTATTTTTGAACTGACAGCTACTTCCGTCCGAGAAGAAAAATATACTTTCAATCGCTTATTATTGCAAATGATTTAGTTTCATCAAACATTCAAGCTACACAAGTGAAAATGGAAACTTGCTTGTAATTGAAGTGCGCACTTTGCACTTAATTTTGGCAGATCAGTCTATAATTTTCAGCAAAATCTATTTGCAAAATGAGTATTCCAGGCTTTATGTTTTTTTTTACGGCTTCAAAATAGTTTTGTTGGGCTCGCTTTACGAAAAAGTGATGTTTGAAAAGTGGAAGGTGAACTTCAATCTCATGTATTAAGTCTGACAACGGACCAACAGTAGAAGTTAAGACTATACGATCGTCTACCTTCCTCCAATGCTCCCATGTCACGTTGTCTTCCATTTTCGACAGGTATTTTACAGGAACAATATCATTCAAAACATCTTTTGTACAATTATCGCAACAGTTTGCCATACAGTTTTCGTCACTGATATTGCAACAAGCTGATTCCAAAAAACATTCGAAACTTGTGGGGAAAAATTTAACAAGTTTTGCGCAGCCCTGCAACAAAAAACTAAAATTGGCATGATAAATGCACACACACATGTTGTGAGGCATTTTGCTACAGAGTTGCACATTCTTTGGTCGGCATTCGAAAAAAACTGTTTTACTGACACTTTCCTCTTTCACTTTCTTCTTGTAAGTCTCATAAGCTTCTGATACGGTTAAAATCATAAAACGCTTGCTGACAATTTCCTTGTCAACGATTACTGTATCCTTTTTGTTTGCAGATTGAACGCTGATGTCTTCGCTTAAGTAAAAGTCTGCAGCAAATTTTAATTTTGTTTGCCATTCCAAGCTACCTTGAGTTGTATTTTTAGAGGCATTTGACGATTCAACATACTTTTTATATAATGCAGAAATAATTTCAACTTTTTTCGTCAAGTCTTTTGGCAATGCGTTTTCTGCCTTTTTAATAGCTTTTCCCAAAGTTTGTTTGCTATTATAAGATTGAAGTTGTGGTTTAGGCTGGTTTTTCTTTTTTTCGCGATATTTCTTCAGCCTTAAACGTTCTTCAACCTGCAGCTGTAGCTTTATTTTTTTTTTGGCAATTTCGATAGCTCTGCGCGGCGTTTCTTCATTCTCTCAACTGCCTTTTGACGATATTCTTTGTGTCGTGATGCATCACTTTTGATTTTATTTAAATAAGTCTTATGTTTTTCCATTTGCGCACATGTTTTACCCATCTACATAAATATATACACATGTTAAAATAATAAAAAGATTTATTTCGGTTATAGGTTTTACTTACGGTCGCGAACGTACGAATCTTTGAAAATCAAAATAAAATGTTTGGCGATCTTTTTAAGCAGAGTTACTTTTGTTTTAGATTAGAGGCGTTAAACTTGATTTACATGCGCAATAACAATCACTTATTTGCATTCAACGCGGAGTAATCAGAACAAATGCTGTTTTTTGGTCGCGAACGTACGATTGAAACATCGATGTAAACAAAATAAAAATTTACCGCTAATCGGGCTTTGCTTTGTTCTTTTCGCTTTTGTTTGTATTCAATTGTTGTTCATAGAGAAATTTTAAAACAAAAGTGCAAACAATACATGTACGTTTTCGTAAAAAAACTACTAAAGAGAAAAATGCATTTTGAAGTCGCTTAGAGTAAAAATAATTTTTTTTCTGTTTTAAGGCCAATTTTCTCAGGAAAAAAACTTATGTGAGCTATAAAAAGGTTTTTTTCTTAAAATTTTGACATTTCTTAAGAATCGTAATCAAACAATTTTAATGTTTCTTGACATTTTTTTTTCGCCCTCGGTTGACTTTCTGGCGGAAATGCCCATATTCCATTTTAGACCTTATTTAAAAATGTAAATCTTGAAATCTTGAAATTTATATCTGAAATTGAAATGACTATGTTCTACAAATATATTATCAAATAAATACATATATAAGTATATTCCTGAAGAAGTTTGTCTTTATAACATATTATCACACGAATTCGGTCAATTCAATATTGATACTCGATTTGTAAATTTATCTCGGACAGTATCGGATAAGAAAGTTCAAACTTACCACGCTCATAAAAAAAAGTACAGCAACACAACGGACTAAATTTTTGAGGTTTGACTATATTCACCTAGTGTGGTCATTTGGCGTAGGAATCGTCCACCCCCAAAATTGGTGTTGCACAATGTTATCGGTCATCAAAGGATTCTAATATAATAAATACATGCATATGTACATACATAAATATACAGACGACGACCCAAGATCCCCACATTTGGAAACGGCATGACCAATTAACCCAGTGATGAATACTGGGTTAAGAACGTGTTATATATGTAGAAAGTGAAGAGTAAGTTGTAATAGCGTTGACAGAGTGTGGAAATAAATTCGTATATTTTAAATATTTAGTTAAAAACAAAAAAGGATTATTAACTCAATCAATTTATTGCTCTCTCCTGAATAAAAACAAAAACAATTTGAATTCTAAATTGATATATTCAAAGTGAACAGTAAATATTATAAAGTTATACAAATGTTATAGTTTTGCCCTCTCGTTTTATGTTAATTTATTCAATATTTTGTCCAGAAGCCTTTGGATTTGTTAAGACCTTGTATACGGGCAGTTGCCTGTTGCCAAATTTTTCCGTTATTTCTGCTGGAACTGCATCCTAAGTTTGATCCCTTAGCTCGGTTACGCCTTTTGGTGCATCTGGGTTTTTAGAGTCCTGATATTTTTTGTCGTACTTTAAAATAGGCAACGGAATAAACATTTTTCTAAAAAGTTTTCGATCGGGTTTACGAGTATGTCCATTGATTGCGCTGGCTGTTTTGTTGACTATTTAACAAGTTTTTAATAATTTTGTCTGACTTTTTTGGGTTGTGGTCATGTTGAAAAATTACTCATGAAAAAAATTAGACCATAGCAGCTGGTTTCTATAGCAGCTGGTAAATGATTTTGCGAAATTGAAAGATATTTTGGGTTTTTCATAATGCTTTCAATTTCAACCAGAGGACCTACTAAATTCTTCGAAATACATCCCCGTACCATTATGGATCCCCCACCATGCTTCTTGCATTCGGGGCAGTAGTATTTGGATCTTTGCTGCAATACCAAGCAAGGTCATCAGACTCAAATCGATTGATTTTAGTCTCATGGAACTGTATAACCTTAAGCACAAGGCGTAATTATATTTGTATTGTTTAAAACGAGTCGAATTTAATACTTTACCTTATTCCAGTCAGTTAGACCTGGGTGAGCTCTTAAATACAAATCCGGTTTCCATTTTATCCCCTGAAGGGATTGGAGAGAGGTTCCCTCAAAAAGGGAGCTGTTCGCGTTCTAGTTTCACATTCACTGGTTGGGACCTACAGTGTTACCCCGGTTCCGAATGGTATTTTTAGAAGCTTTTTCATGGCTAATTTCTCGATAGTGTCGCCGTCACTAAGCGAGGTGACCACCATTGAAAGAAATTTAAGGTGGTCAGAGCAGGGATCGAACCCACGTTTTCGTGCACAAGAGCCGTGTACACTACCATTGCACCACCGACGTCCACAATATTTCTATATCACTATATGTATTTATAATATAATATCACTATAATTTATTATAATGAGTTTATCTGAACCATGACGACACTGAAACTAGAAACTACATCAAGAAACTGTTTTCAGTTTGAAGATCAGCACAACCAATTTTGTAAGTCTGTCTCTCATCGCTGGCAAAAATAGTATTGAACGTAATCGGGCGTTCGACTCTAACCAGTCCCTATGACGGAGGTAGTACTTATAATGTCAAACGATTGACATCTGGTGTGTACTGTTGTACTCCCTTAGTTGCTTCCATTTTTGCATCTTATAAAATTTGTAGTAATTTTATTAACACTGAGTCGGGGTCGGGCTTAAAACATTGACTCCCACTCCTACTTCAAGTCAGGGCAAATTTCTTTAACTCCAATTTCACATCCCTGGTTACATGCCTCAGAGACTGTTTGAAGAGTAAACTGTATAACATTATTCGATATCATTTTAAAGCACTTCTATGAATTTCCTAAACCTCAACATGTCAATAGAATTCTTTACTCAAACAATGCGCAAAATATTTCAACCTAAAATTTATGTGTCTTTTTTACTTATGTATTTAAGAAATGTTCCATCCTTCAAATACCTAGTTTCTTTGTGTTTTGTTTCATAAAATTCATTTCAAAATAACAATTGTCAGATGTTGTAAACAAAAGTTGTATATAATGTAAATGCATATAATGCAAATAGAGAACAAAAATTATGGTAAATAATCACATTTCAAAGAAAATAAAATAATTAAATATAGAAACAGACATACACATATTTTTCTTTGAATGCATCACAAAGCAAAAATTATTTAAATGAAATGTTTTCTACACGAAAGGATCTCTTAATGTTAAATGTATGAAACAAAATTAGAATATTTCTATTGTATAGTATCTAATTTTTAAAATTTTTATTACTCGAGTGTTGCTTTTCTTTTATAAAGAATCAGGCAATAAATGTTACCAACGTTCAGGGACTGAAAACAAAAATACAGAGAGACACATCGGCATTTAAAAGTCAAAATGACGTAGCAACAATTAACTGATTCACTAATAGACCCGATTTTTGGGTTTCTACGTTCATACCGTCGAGTTTATTAAAATGATGTCATAAATTAAACTTTGTGGCCGACGGTGGTGAAATGATAGTGTGCGCGGCTCTTGTGCATGAGAACGTGGGTTCGATCCCTGCTCTGACTGCCTTAGATTTCTTGCGATAGCGGTCACCGCGCTTAGTGACGGCGACACTATCGAGTATTTAGCCATGAGAAGGCTTCTCAAAATACCGTTTGGAACTAATGTAAAACTGTAGGTCGCATTCAGTGAGTGTAAAACTAGAACGCGAACAGCTCACTGGCTGCGAGAAGCTCTCCCTAATCCCTACAAGGGGTGCACCTGGAAACAATTTATTTATTTAATATTAGTTTTCAGTTGTTTTGGCTTAAGGTCATAGGAATAAAAATAAAACATTTCAGATATTTCTTCTTATAATTTTATTAATATTTTCCAATATTTCAAACAACTTCGTTGATCATTTTCAAGGATCTGATAAAACAAGAATAAACACAAAGTGTTCATAGACATTATTGAACAGTTCAAACAAGAATCAACATAAAAATTTATATTATATTCCCCAAAGGGAGAATAATTAATTTTAATTACATTTTGAGATAACACAGAGCGCGTCCAAGTTTTTCCGCAGGCTTATGTCAACTGATTTGTCCTTCTCTTGAATTTGTCAATTGTGTGCCTATACACATGCGCAAAAACTTGGACCCGCTCTGTGTTATCTCAAAATGTAATTAAAATTAATCATTGTCCCTTTGGGGAAAATAATATATATTTTTATGTTGATTCTTGAAATGAAAATGTTCTCACGTAATTTGCAACAATTCAACGAATAGCGCGCACAGGTGGACGATTATTACGACAATAAAGTGGCTAAAGCGCACGAAAATTTGAAATTGGAGAACGATTATTTTGATAAAAATAATTGAATAATTTGTAAACGTTGTTCTATCTCTCCATTATGAAATTGTAAACATTTCTGAATACAATGACAAAAAATTGGCAGATCATGACATACTATAAATGGCGGAATCTTCATTTAGAAATGGTATCAATCAAATTGGAAAACTCTTTATACTTATATGCAAAATAGAAAATTTTCAAAATGTTTAAAAAAATCCTATTATGGAGCCAAATTTCTGGAGTAAATCTGTAAAATCTACCCTTGATCTTGGTATTGGTTTTGACTCATCCTTATCTTTCATTCAGCATATACTTAGATTATATTATTCGTAAATCATACAGAGTGCTTGGATTCATTAGAAGAACTTGTTCTGAATTTTCCGATCCTAACACACTCAAATTGATTTATGCCTCATTTGTCAGATCGAAGTCAGAAAAAGTTTATGAAGTTCGTTGTTTGTTTAGTACGGATGGTAAATCCATTACATACTTATGAAATAAAATGTTCATGTTTGGGGTTGGCTTCTTTAGAATTTCGGTAGAAATTCCAGTCTGTTGTGCTTGTTTTTGATAATATTAATGGCAGTATTGACTGCCCAGTTCTGCTTTCTTTAATACCATTTAATGTTCCTTAATGTGCCTAGCCTCCATACCAATTATGGGCTTAATAGTACATTGGCACGAGCTTTAATCTTTCTTAATGCTATTAATGTTAAACAATAGAAGAAATCAAACCCAAAAATAGAGTCCTGCGTATCCAAATATTGTTTCAAAAAACGTTTGCTTCAAATTGTATAATGAATTTTTATAACAATTCATTGTATAAGTATATACATCGATATTGACATTATTGGTTTCAATTTTATATAAAATACTTTATTGTACAATTTGTTACTAAGTAAGGAATTTGTATTTCCATTGACTGATAAATGAAATGAAATGAAAAATGTTTACCAAAAATATTGACCCGACCTATTGTACATGTAAAATACTTTAAAATCAAAGTTGCCAGCAATCAAACCAATGACTTTAAAAACGTACAATGAATTTTGGGGGTAGTCATCGCATAATTAAAAGGTGTCCAAGTCTTTTCTGGTATCATTTTATAGTGTTTTGTTTTAACTTAAGATATCTAAAACAAGATAGACTATTACTCAAAATGTGCAGAATGGCAGAATTTTTTTTTTTGAAAATTAAATTTTCCTCTTTTTCCGGCATAACTAACCGTCCAGCTTTTTGCTTTTTGTGATCTATACCCGGTTTGAATTTAAAATAACAAAATGATTATATACAAATTAAAAGGCTTTAGTTTATTTTAACTAATCTTTAGTTTTAGTCTTATTTTAACTAAATATATGTATTTTTATTTAACAATTTATTTTTTAATTTCCCATTGTAAGTATCTCGCTTTTTGGTGACAACCAGTTGGTCAGGTTAAGCACAACGCTAACAGTTTGTTTTAGCACTCGCGCTTCGAGTGCTTGATTTTGCCTACTGAAATTGAACCACAATTTATAATTACCATATAATTAATTTGTCCCATGGATGGAGTTCATGCACACTTTTGCGGATACGTAATATTTTTGGAAAATATTTTATTACTCATACGTCGCAGTAGTGGCCACATGACTGAGATTGTACTCAAATATTCATATTGCGTGCTTAAAGTTCGTTAAAATGTTATTACACTTGAAGAATATTTTAAACAGATTGTTGTTATAGTATGAAATACATTTTGTTCTAATACTGACTGAGTATGTCTATAAATCTACTTATACATACCACTGCTACTGACTGCCTATTTGAGTTTGCATATACTACTTAGTATATATACTTATGTTCGTGAAAAACGAAAAATTAAAAAAAAACAAATGAAAAATCGTTTCAATTTGAATGATAATCTGGATGATTATAAAATATGACCTCAGACTTTTCAAAATATAAACAAGACAAAAGCTTTACGCATTTAGGAAACATTTCCCATGACACATGACATAATTCGTACGATTGTGTTGAGAAAATAAAATAAATTTATTTTTGACGTAAATGTACATATGTGTGAGTATGTTTGTAACGATATACACACATATGTACATATATATTATTTAAGTACAATGACAGTTGTAACAAATTTCAATTGTACAACAAATTATTAGAGAAGAATATATTTTTGACATTATGCTGCTTACCTGTTCCGTTGGGATTTTCGGGGGATTTGATATATATGTATATGTAAATACTCGTGCTTTACCTCGAAATTTATAAATTCGTGTAACACAATTTATATTTAAATTTAAATTATTTATGAACATTTTGAATACATAACTTTTAAAATCAATATCTATTTGAATTAGTTTGTGGAGTTTGTAGAAAAACTTGTCGTTTGATTTAAACTATTTAGGATTTGAGAGGGGCGTTTATCAACTGGGTATCTGGTCAGAAACATTTTTCTAAGTGAAACTCATGTTTGGGTATACATTTCAGGGAAGCACACTCACAGGCAAGACTGGTTACGAAGTCCGTAACAAGTTCATCATCATATTCCTAATTATTGTGCCGGACTTGATACTATCCATATATAAGCATTTCATATATATGATGAGACACATGCGTACCGCGCAGGTAAAATATAAAAATATACATTTCAGGGAAGCACACTCACAGGCAAGACTGGTTACGAAGTCCCTAACAAGTTCATCATCAGATTCCTAATTATTGTGCCCGACTTGATACTATCGATATATAAGCATTTCATATATATGATGAGACACATGCGTACCGCGCAGGTAAAATATAAAAAATATATATTTATATATTTTTTATTTCAGATATATTTATGCCAGTTTTTAATTGTTTATAATTTTTGGAAAAAGTTTATAAGTGTTATAATCAGGTGTGAAGTTTTCCTTAAAATGTTGCAAATTCTAACTCTAACAGCGCGATGCTAAATTCAGAAGTCCGATCTTACTCTAACTCCAACTCCATAAATAAACCGAGAGTACTTAAATGTTGTCTTTCATTGCGAAGGCTTATTATTTCAACTGTGGATGGTAGCGTCTGAGTATACACACAGTATTGAACTAGTCTGATCATAGAATGTAATTTAGTATTAATTAATATAATGACAACACAAGGTTCACTATCCAGAAAGAAGTACAAAAATTCCCAAGAAATATTTACCCAACGATGATTTTGCCAAACTAAAAAAAATCCGTTTCCAATTGCAGCCCATGACGGGATTGGGAAGAGCTTCTCACAATCTGTGAGCTTTTCGCTTTCTAATCTTTTACTCACTGTTTGGGACCTACAGTTTTACACCGGACATTTATGAAGTGACAGATTATTGGGTAGTGGTTAGAAATTTTCGAAACGGGTCGCTTTACGCTTGAAGAATATTGGGAAATATTAAAAACTTTCATCAAAATTTCTGAGCCTTGAAATCAAACTGTAAGAATTCTGAAAAAAAATTGGATAGAAATAGAGTTCCATCAATGCCGATTGTGGATCAATATGTGAAGCAGGTTTGTCAATCCGGGTCCTTTTTGAAAAGGACTCGTCTACGTGCTCGTACAGTGGAAAATATTGCCGCTATAGCTGACAGTATGCTGGCACAGCCATCAACAGCAACTCGCCACCGTTCGGATTAAATTAAATTTGTGTAATGACCTCGGTACGAAGTCTTAAGTTCAACTAGTCCAAGAACCCGAGCCTCGTGGATATCCGATGCGTTTTCACTTCTTTTTTTTTACCGAAAAATAATCTCTGCCGATGAAGCTCCTTTCCACTCCAGGGCTAATTTAACAAACAAAATTGTCGCATTTGGGGCTCGGAAAATTCACACGTCATCGAGGAAAAGGCGATGCGTCCACAACGAGTGACTCTTTGATGCGGATTTTGCAAGGCAGCATCATATGCATCTTCGAAAATGAGCAAGGAACCGCTGTTACCGTCAATGGCGAGTGTTAGCAGGTTTTGGTTCTACAAAGTTGAAGAAGGTGACATGGATGAAGTATGGTTTCAACAGGACGGCGCTGTGTGTCCACCAGGTACAATTGACCTTTTGCGAACTGTGTTCGAAGACCACATAATCAGACGAAAGTCCACTGGCCGCGTCGCAGCTGCGATGTGAACCCGAATGAATGAATGGTTTCCCATTACAACTCATGACGGGACGGGGGAGAATTTCTCACAATCACTGAGCTGTGTGCTTTCCAGTTTTCACTCACTGATTGGGACCTACAGTTTTACTTCGATTCCAAACGGTATTTTGAGAAGCTTTTTCATGGCTATATACTCGATAGTGTCGCCGTCACTGTGCGAGGTGACCGCCGCCGAAAGAAATTTTAAGGTGGTCAGAGCAGGGTTCGAACCCAGGATCTCATGTACTAGAGCCGCGCACACTAACCACTGCACCACCGACGGCCACGCAATGTGAACTCGATAAACTATTATTTCTGAAGCACAGTGAAAGATAAGTGTTGCGCAAGCAATCCCGAGTCCACTGAGGTCTTAAAACATGAAATATAGGCCCAAAAAATCGACAGTGTACTAAAAAAGTTTGTTGGTCGAATAAGGTGCTGTGTCTATATTAGTATTTTTTTCAAAGCGAAATTAAATTCCAAATTTTACATGGCCCACACTTTAGTTTCCCATCACATAACATGAAGGAATAGGCTTACACACTCTGATTGGGACCAGCAATTTTACGCCGGTTCCGAGCTGTATTTGGTCTATCTTTTTAATGGCTTTGTACTCGGTAGTCGATTTCAAAATTCAGAAAGACTGAGTTAGAAGAAAACAATGTTTCTAAAAACCGACCCGGTTATTAGCCGGTTTCTACACCTCGGTTTAACCAAAAACCGGTTTCTCCAAAATCGGTATATTCGAACAAGCCGAAAACCCGGGTGTTTGTATACGCTAATTGTAATAAATTAATAAATAATTTTTCATAAATCAGCGCTTTAATTTTCTCTTAAGGAATATTAAAACAAAGTTTGTCCATTTCCTACAAAAAAAAATCAATGATGAACAATTTACCTAAATTAACTGCTGGCTGTAGTGAAGACTTGTAGGCTTCAGATAACTGAACTGTAGAAGTTAGAATTTCTGCACATTTGAATGACAAAATTCCAAGTGCACAACGTGACCGCAGAGGATGATACATAAGATGACATAGAGGATTGCTCTTGTCAGATCATTATAGATACATTTTGTAAGAGCATTTCAGCTCAATATATGTGCTTCTGTAACATGTATTAATTAGGAAGTACCTATCAATAAAATTTCTGTATAGGTTTTTCGAGATGTCTATGGTACTAGAACAACACAGTGGAGTGCTTATATTAAAAAAGTCAAAAGAACCATTTATATCTTTTTACTGAAGTATCTCAGAACCTGTTGAGAATATTCGAAAAACCAATGACGTTTATAATCTATAATAATATGAATTTATCATTTGCTAAGGCAATGCAAATGCAGGTTGTGGAATCGGATACCAATTGTACTGAAATATGGGAATTCTTTTAGTTGTTTTGAATTTGATTGACTGCTGGAAATTCTGTTTTGAAAGAATTTTATATGTTGCGGTTTGTGGCTTTGATAGGTATTAGTACATAGTACTTTAAAAATCACAAATCTGTACTGTATAAAATATTTGAAAACCGAATGTGCCAGATATGAAGGAAATGCTTTGAAAATAAGTAAAATTTTTTTTGAAATTTTTGGAAAGGTAATTCAAATTCAACTACAAATTATAATTGACATATAATTAATTTGGCCCATGTATGACTATAACAGACTGAATTAAAAATGATTGTATTGATTATTGAATGTCCATAGACTGAATTAAATAAATAAATAAAAAAAATAAGTTACCCGAACCACGACAACACGAGACAGCTTAAAAATTATCACAACTGATTCACCAACGCTTTCTCACATCGCTGAAAAAAAAGTATGGAGCGAAGTCAGGCGTTCCACGCCCTCCAATATTCATGACTTTAATGTTAATGGGTGCGACCCCACACCCTTGATTTTAATATTAACTAATTTCTTTTGCAAGCTTTTCAATAAAACCTTTAATGCTCAAGAAGGTTGTGTTATAAGAACAGCTGACTTGTTTTTTTTCATGTGGTTGTGCCAAAGTGGTGCTCACTAACTGTCAAATTCTGTTTACCTTCGTTCTGTGTACGTTGTTCGTACTCGTAGTACGTTGATATTGGTATAAACTACTAGTATTGCTCCTACATTTTCAAGCTGCCTTGTTTAGAATGTACAAATATTGTGACTTTTAAATCCTAATTTGAAATATAAAATTGTTCATATCACAAAATGAAGGGGTTTTATTCAAAATAAAACTCTTAAATACCGTTACAAATTTTTTGGAACGAAGTTCTTTATCGCACGTTGCGGGATGGGGGCTAAATGAAAAAAATAAAAAACTTTTTTGACACTATTATGCTACAACACAGAATTATCAACTATATTGGGTACTTTTGCTTTGGTTTGTGTCTAGACTAACATATTTTTGTAAATTTCTTGTTTAATGTGAAGTTTTATAGGTGGAGCTTGCAACCAATATTTAGTATATGTTGTAGTTTTGAATCCAATAAAAAGTAAATTTAAGTAAGCCAAAGCGAAAGAAATTTTTAAAACATATCATTTTGTTGAATAAATGCCTTTTTTAAAAAAAACAAATTTTCTCAAAAAAAAAAAAAAAATCATACTCTTAAAAACGTAAATTTTCTTAAAAAAAATACCTTTTCGTAAAAAAAGTAAATGTTCATACAAAAAGTACCTTTTGCTTAAAAAAGGATTTTTTTAAAATTATGTAGTACCTTTTCTTACAAAAGTAAATTTTCGTACAACACTCTGCCTTTTTTTAAATTACTTTTTTTGTGAAACGAAATAACTTTTCTTGAGATAAGTACCTACCTATTCTTGAAAAAAGGACCAATTCTAAAAAAAATCTCATTTCTTAAAAAAATTTTCTTCAAAACTATACCTTCTCTTAAAAAAATAAATTTTCTTACAATAATTCCTTTTCTTAAAAGTAAATTTTCTTAATATAAAATAATACATTTTCTTTTCTTTTCGTGAGATAAGTAGCCTTTCTGAAAATGAGTTCATTTTGGTAAAAAAAACAAAATTGTCGTAGAAAGAGTACCACTTCTTTAAAAAGTACCTGTTCTTAAAAAAGTACTTCTATGTAAAAAAAAAATGCAAACTATTATGGCTTTTTCTTACAGGAAGTACTTCTTAAAAATTGCACCTTTTCTTACAAAAACAGTGGCTTTTCATAAAAGAAGTACCTCTCTTTAAAAAAGGGCTTATTTGGGAAAATATAATACATATTCTTACATTCTTAAATTCTTAAAAAAAATACATTTTATAAAAAAAAATTTTCTTAAAAAAGTTTCTCATTTTACAAAAAGTATATTTTCTTAAAGTTGAATTTAGTAATTATCGTATTGGCGTGTTGGAACTAACTAGTACATAATATATATCGATAGGTTCGCTACAAAAGGGTGTCCCCTGGCACCTCATGTAATTTTTTCATGAAGAGAGTTTTAGCTTGTGACTAGATAGATTTTAAGAAGATAGCTTTAGTGTTAAGGAACATTCCTAGGAATTTCATACGTTTTAGAAAGATCTTAGGTACATTTTCAAAAAAGTTCATGGCTTTGGACAAAACTGAGAGACACGGGTCTTTTTTTTGTCCTTTATCACGTAGTGTTGTTTCGTGTTGCACTGTGTAATGATACATAGTCGTGTTTGGAACTCCGGGTTTCGATAAATATTTACTTTAAAATAGAACCCGTTATTTCTTCAGCTAAAAATTTATAGGGTTTGTTCAGAATCGATGTAGCAATGTACCTACATTTCGGTGTCTTCATGTTAAAAAACATAAATACAATTACCAACTTCAAGTTTGTACCCCCTCTCCTCCCCCCTTACCACAAATAATAATATTTTTGTCGAGTTATTAGGGGTAAGGGGGGAGGAGAGGGGGTACAAACTTGAAGTTGGTATTCTTCTTAAGGTCCTCTACATTTCTTACTTAGAAGTCAAACTTCAATTTTGAAGCGTTCTGCCTCTAATTCTGTCTCGAAAATATTACTGTTGTTGACATCCCAGCAAACTTTGGGGTCAAATATCTCGAAATTTTGACGTGGTAGAGAAAAACGGGAAATGCCATTAAATTCAGCGTATCAAAATTATGCAGGTTCGCAATGTTTCACTCAATTCAGATTTTTAAAGTGCAAAAATCACACACAGTGTTATTTGTAAATTTGATCATTATTCCTACCCCACAATTTTCAATTTAAATTTAAAAATTGAAAAATTATAATTTGTTTTAAAAAAATATTGTTTAATTTTGTGAAGAGTATAATATGTTTAAACATTTTCTAATAAATATTCAAAACTTTCCTGAAAATGGTACACGTTGACATGCAATTGCTGATATATTACATGGTTATATCACACATTAGACCGACTCACATTGTATGGTAGGGAAAAAGTACTTTTTGTCCACCCCTAAAAATATACCTTGGTTTGTTTTCCGATGATTCCCAAATTATTTCACGTCTAGCATTAAGATCCCGTGAGCTGGACGGTTTTTAAACTAGGTATTTTTTTGAAGTTTGTCAAAGAAATTTTGTTCTTTAGCTCAAGAAGATGTATACAATTTTAATATCGTGTGAAAGAGTTTTTAATGTCGCGTCCAGCGGTATATAAAGCATGCCAATCCTTTTTTCAGGGATATTCTGCAAAAAACGCTGTTATGAGGAACTTTCTTTGTGAATCGGTATATGAGATATACTTTACACTTTCTTGTGTGTTGTATATTATTCTCAAATTTGTAGGCCAAAATTTCAAACCGCTTAGAGCCCAAGATTATGTTTGGAAAAAATCAATGCCAAATTAAAATTAGGTCATTGAAATTATGGAAAATGTCATTTGTATGTTTACATTTCTAAAACAAACTTTTCTTATAATAATCATTATAATAATCTATAAATTGTATTGTATAAGTGTATACGATTGCTGTATTTGTATTCAAAAAATATGTAAAGAAATATATTTTATATATTAGGGTGTTCACTTCTTCGAACTATTTGTGAATTGATTATTTTTTCATGGTGTTAAATATGGATTGAATTGTATGCTATATTTCAAATGGAAATTGTGACACTATTACAACATACCCAAAATAATTTTCCAAACTCTATTTTTTGTCTTACGACATATATGGATGTTCACGTTTCCAAAATGACCAACTCCATTAAAAAAGAAGTGGATTGAAACGATAGTAAATCTGTTTGTGAAGCATCATCTTGAGCAGCGTCTAGCCCGTTAAACCACTGCGGTGTGTATTTACACGAGTCACTAACCGAAGACAATTATTGATTGTGCAGAGTGAGTGTAAGTAGCGACAACCAATCACTCTGCACAATCAATAAATGTCTTCGGTTAGTGACTCGTGTAAATACACACCGCAGTGGCTTAACGGGCTAGACGCTGCTGAAGATGATGCTTCAAAAACATCGAAACGATCGTCCAGCGAATGTGAGTTCGAATCTCACCCGCGGCATTTACATTTTTTTCACTAACCGGAGAAAACATGATCTCTTATAGCCTTAAGGGAAATTACAACTTTAAAATATATTTTTAGTGTTATGATTCGATCTGATTTATTTCTTAGAAGAATATTTTTCCATTTCTTATAAGCTGAACATAACAGTTTTTTTTTCTGCAATTAGAAAAAATGTAAACTGTCAGAACCAGGATTTGAAATCACGTTGGCGGACGAACGTTTCGAAGTTTGTGCCTCTTCGTATCAACGCCTTAGCGTCCGAGACCAGTGATCGTCTTCTTCACATTGTAACTAATTGCAGACTGTTTAAATTTTTTCTCATTGCAGAAAAACCCGTGGTCTGTCTAGTTCATAAGAGATAGAAAAATATTTTTATTAAAAATATATTCAGTTCATTGACCAAACCCAAATTTACCACTCAGTGGTACATTAATTCAATTTTTTTCATGACAATTTTTGTTTAATTTTTACCCCTGACGCTAAAAACTCCAAATTTTTGAAAAGTAGAGTTGATCGGTCTGAAATCTCTATGTCTCCAGCCAGCAATTTATAATATACAACATTTTATAAATGGTAGACGAAGAATGTAGGCATGACAAGCAAATATTTCGAATTCAGATTTGGCAATAAAGTATTCCTGATCATATAGAAGCATCGAAAATCCTTTAAAAGGTGAGTTTACCCGGACCGTCTATAGAAAGTGCTATAGTTTGCTTTAGATTAAAGGGTCCTTAGCAAAAAAAGGGATATTCCATACCAAGCACACCCTAATGGATATGTGTGTATAGACTATAAACTATTTTCTCTTTATTTGTTTTCTTGTTGTAAAACAGAGTAAACCATTTAGCGTAATACCAAAGGGATTGGCATATGAAATGCTATTCCGCCGGATATACTTAAAATTGTAAATATACTAAACCGTAATGTAAAAATATGTTATGCAATAAACAGTGTGATGGCGACACATTCGCACAGAATATGTGATTTATGCTTATGCGCTGAAAAATCGGCCCCTGTAGCATTATGCATGAACCACGTATCTGTTTAAGACACTGTTTTCATGAATTGAAGATCTGCTGCTTTTTTGTTTCTTTGTTATTTATCACTCTGTAGAGCTTTGGTATTTTAAATAGTATTTTATTAAAAATTGTGCATAAAGCTACACTAGTATTCGTAAAATGAATTGGTTTCCAAATTTAGAAGTTCTGCGCTGTCGCCTTTGAAACTAAAAGAAGAAGAAGATGATAACAGACACGTTGACCATAGGCGAGGTTATTCGTTGTTACTCAGTGGTACTGAATTGGGTCCACTGCATGTAGGCAACTAACATTTCCATACACTCATACACTCAAACACAACCTTTCCCTTACAATACTGTAAAATCGGCAACTAACATTACCAGACCTCAGAGGACTGCCAACCTTACCTCGCCGATCGTCAAACGTGAATGAGAAATATCCCATTTCATTTCATTTCATTTCACTTCGAAATTCTGATTTTATTGGGTACTTAAACATCTGATGGAAATAATAACTTAAATCTAACATTAATCTTTCAACACACTACTTTCTATACATTAAATAATATTTCTAGAACTATCTTAATTTATCTTAATATGCTTACAGCTGTTTGCATACCTTTCATACTATAATTATTTACACCCTCTACCTGCAAAGCAGTACCCCAAAACTATACCATAAAAAGGGGGAGAAATGTCCCATCACTGCTCCTCCTTTTATACAAAATGTTACAAAGAAATATGACAAGAATGACGTTTCCCATGACAGCAGTTGACAAAACCAAATAAATACATAGTTGCATTGAAAGGTAGTATGAGTAGTATATCGAAAATAGCCGTTACGAAAGATACATATTGGAATACGTTAGTACTTAAAATATACACTGCTACCACTCTTTATATTTGCATCCTAACCTTAACAAAAGATCGATCTTTCAACAAATATAAATGTATGTAGGATATTGTTAAATTTTGCGCAATCTGCCGGTTGCTACACTGAAAGAAAAACGCTTCTTCGCACGGATGAAACGTTTTTCTTAATGCATTTACGCTGCTACAATGAAAAGTATATATCCAAAAATTTGGTAGTAGCTGCAACGAAAAATTTCGAACGTGTTTCTCCGCCGGAATAATTTAAATTAATTTGTGAAATCAGACTAATTAGTTGTACTTAGTTACAAACGTTTATTCTCAAAAAAAAAATTGTGTGAATTTTTGTGTTTGCTGTGATTGGTTGTGTAAATTTATTATCTATAAATCAAATAGATAAATAAGGTGCAACACAACTGCAAAGAAAATGACGCATCAATACCAGAAAAACAACCCCAAAATATGTAATATAGCATTTGTGTGTGCGTATGCGCGCGACGGTGCAAATCGCAACAAAACATTCGTGTTTTAACCATTATTCGGTTGCATACATATGTTTCGTTGTATTGGTATTTGGATTCAGAAAAAACGAAAGTTATACATACAGCCAAGTAAAATTGAGCGGGCAGTCGAAGTCAACGAAACGAAGAAGTCAAGGAAACAAAGTGTTTCAAGAATCCAATCGAAATTTTAACCAATTTGGATAAAATAAATAAAAGTTGAAGAAAATGCTTAAAGAGCGATCACTGGCTTAATAACGCTGAGATTTGGGGCTACAATTGAATGACAGAACCCTCACTACAAACAATGGTATGGTTCAATTGTAAAAGAAGTTTTGAATATAGATCAACAGCTGTGATGAAATCCATAGGGGAGTAGAGCTTTTGTTAATAGTAATTACAGACATGGATGTGTAGACATCTTCTGCACTTGCTATTTTAATCGAAATCTTAATAATAAATTCCTAATATTTGTTTCTAAGTCCAGGATCTGAATACGACGGCAACAGTAACACTCAACCTCGACTAACGCAATCTTTCTCCAGACGAGTTTTTCAACATGGAATGGATATAATATATACAGAAAATTAACACCATTTTCGAAACAAAAATGCAAACTATTTTTATCAATATAGATGAAATCACCAGCAATGTAATACTAACAGTGAATTTGTGTACTATTGACAATAACTAATTTGAAAAACACGTCAAAACATTCATTGCAGCAATGAGCTTGAATTAATGAAACAAATTCATTGCAGCAATGACCCAAATTCACTGCAACAATGAAACAATTCATTGCTGTAATGAAACAAAGTCATTGTATCAATGAATTAAAATCATTGCAAGTGCGAAACTTAATCATTGCAACAATGAAACAAATTCATTGCAGCAACGAAACATATTCGTTTCAAGAATGAATCACATTTATTGAAATAACAACAATACTTTCATCACAGTGACGAACAATTTGCAGTTGATGAACACATTTTCGTAGCGGGAATGAGACTGAACGTTAGCTCACTTTCGATGACAAAAGTTGTTGGCTTGATGGACATTTTCATCCCAGTGACGAAGCTTTTCTGTTAAGTATACAATGTGTTAGGGTTATTATAGTTTTTAAAGGCCTTATGAATGTGTGAAAATCGTGTTGGCTGTAGATTTATTGTCTGCAATTTGTAAACACGTGCAAAGTATTATTGTACATGCATATACATACTAGATATATGTTAAGATTCTAAAGAAGTCTTAGCAGAAATATGCTTTATTTTGTTCGGGGTTACTTCGAAAAAACTTTTGATTGTAGAGTTAACCAGGCCAACATAGAAAATTTGACTTGTTTTCAATCCGCGGATTTTTCTGAGGCGAGCGAAGGCTAATCAATAACGACGCTAGGAATGCAACAATCTCTTCAATCTCCAGTTAGACGCATAGTAGACGGATTAATCACATTATATTTTACTGGTAACCGCAAGACATGAGTAGCCTAAACGATCGGTCCAATTTTTAAGCACATTATCGATTGTGTGCAGCTGTATTTCACCAATGGCTTCACAAATATTGTCCTTTAAAGCGTCAGTTGTCTCTGGCTTGTCGGCGTAACACTTATATTTGAGGGCACCCCACAAATAATAGTCCAACGGTGTCATATCGCAGCTCCGACGACATCAGCTCTGCGGCTGATATTGCGATCTTCAAAAACAGGGCGCAAAACATCGAGTGTAGCTTCGGCTGTGTGGCACGTAGCGGTGTCCTGTTGCAACCAAATGTTGCCAATATCCTCCTCTTAAATTTTTGTGAACAACAATTCGTTTAACATGGCCCGATAACGATCGCCATTGACTGTAAATGGCCCAATTATGCCTCTGGACCAAAATCCGCACCAAACAGTGACTCGTTTTGGGTGCATCTTTTCAACGTACGCGTGCGGGTTTGCTGTGCCCCAAATGCGACAATTTTGCTTGTTTACATACCCGCCAAGATCAAAATGAGCTTCATCTGAAAATATGATTTTTTTTTGGCAAAATCGGCATCTTCTGTAAGTCGATCGCAGGCCCATTTTCCCTATATTTCCCAGCGTTGTTCAAGCGTATACACAATCATATTCGTTCAGCGGAAGGATAGAACGAATTATCTGTCAAATCAGACATGAGCTAAGTGTTACCATTTACGAAATAAGCACTATTTAAAAAAAAAAAAACGTTAGATGGCGGACCCGTTATATGAAATGTTCGCTAAACAATTGTGTTGTAATATAAAGTGTAGAAAACCAAAAAACCCGGTTCCACCAGTTTTTGTCAAATTTAAAAGACAAAAACCGGTTTCGTGAAAAATGGATTTTTCGAACAAACCGAAAACCGGTTTCTTGAAAACCCGATTTTTCGAACAAACCGAAAACCGGTTTCTTGAAAACCCGGGTTTTCTAACTAACCGAAAACCGGTTTCCAAACAATGACAGTTTTTGGACTCTCTAATCATCACACATTATAGTGATCAGCTAATCACAAATTTACGAGAATTTCAATGAAAGCCTACATATACAAGAAATTGTGAATATTGATGATTTCGATAGAGTGTAGCTTTGTATGTTTTCACACTAGTAGGTGTTGTTGAAACAATTCTCGTTCGATCATAGTGACTATCCCTTTCACAAAGATAGCACGGAAGTTTTGTATTACCACCTTGCATTCCAATTAAAATTGTCAAAATTTTTTAGTTAGCTACGAGTTTCCATGTACGCATGTCATAACTGACGAGACAGAGTTTTTTACCCATTACTTCATAAGTTTCTTTTGTGCTGGCCGCATATACGGTTGGTGCTGATGATAACAGATTTTCGCAATGTAACACTTCAGATTTCATTTAGAGGTGTGCAAATATCGATGTTCACAGGAACCATTAACGAAAATTCGTCATTCCATTGAAGAATAATTGTAATTGATTGATGTGTGGGTTTGTTTGAGTTTGATGATTTGAGTTTATTTGAATGAATTTCTTGTAAACTTCCACCACACTAATATTGTTCCTAAAATCACGCCGATGACTGATATCAGTAAATGACCCACTAATAAAGCAAAATCTATAACATGTAAATACATGCAAAACAGGTAAATACATACAAATACACACATAGTTCCTACGTTTTCTTATATAACATATACATACATACGTGTATCTGACGAAAGGCCTAATTTCCTTTTTTCTAAATCTTTTGAAAAATTAAAAATCAATTAGTAGGTACGTAAGTTATAGTCAGATATCCTCAAAAGGTACAAACACCTGGATCTTTAGCCGCAAGGCAATATTTTGGGGGTTTTTGGGAAAGTTTCCAAATGGATTCTGGTTTTACTTGACAGCATCTACAAGAGATGCTTTCCCCAATCCCTTCCTGGGATGTTATGAGACATAATTGTTTTACCTACAAGAAAAATAGTATCGCTTCCAGGTATTCTGGACTGCAGTACAATCAACAGGATTGTGATTTTAATTGCACTTCAACATTATTTTCGGTATTTCGATGCCAACAAAGGCATCAAATCAGCTGCATTTCCACAAGTATATCCTCACTCCTTATAGGGATAACCAAAATTCAACTTAATGACAATTCTGTCAATACATATTATATCGAAAGTACTTTCCTACTAAATTTTATTTTGTAATATTAAGTACACAAATAACACTGCAACACCAATTTTTGGGGTGGACGATTCCTGCGCCAAATGATCACTCTAGGTGAGTATAGTCAAACCCCACAAATTTAGACCGCTGTGTAGTTTCCACTTTCTTTATGGGCTGGGCAGATTTGCATTTTCTTATCCGATACTGTCCAAAAGTAATTTAAAAATCGAGTATAAATATTGAATTGAGCAAATTCTTGGAATAACGTGTCTGCAGTGAAATTTAAACAAGGATTTGTAGAATGTCTATTTCAAAGTGTAAAACATCCTTATCGTTCTTTGTTCAAAAAGTACTAACAATTTGCACTATAATGACCAGCTAGGGACTCAGAATGTTTTACGAATTTATTTCTTACTAAATTCCATTATGGGTTGTCAAAGGCCAAAAATCTCTATCGTTATATTCAGACATCGCTTTTGTCCTTTTTTGAAACAACGTCGAGAAAACTGCTTCGAAAAGGCCGGTAAAATATCCAAATGTTCTACTAGTTTATATTGGAATAGATTTCACTGTAGGATTTCGCAGACGAGAATCCTTCATCTTGATTTTGCTATGTCGTTTTAGTCCTTTTCTAAAAATTGAAATCTTGAATTCTTAAAATTGAAATCTGGAATGTTATATTTTGAACACACTATGTTTTACAAATATATTGTCAAACAAATATGTATATATTGCTCAAGAAGTTTCTCCTCCTTTAGACCCTTTTCAAAAAATATCTCAAAATTCCACCAAAAGTAAAAACAAAAATGTCATAAAACCCTTGTTAAGATATGGATGTTTTTATGAAAACATTAAATTTTTTACAAACCAAATACAATATTAATCAGATTTGTCATCAGTACCTAAATCAAATAAGAAGTTACTGAGGCATTCATTCGGGTTTTCTCCAAAGTCCTCTTCTTCAATTCCCTTGTCCTGGACCCTAGGGTTACCAACATCAACATATCTCCCCAAGTATTGCCTCTGGAAACTTTTTTTTCTCTGTATCTGTAATCATTTAATGTATTAAAATAAAATTTATTATAATCACTCTAAACCATTTCAGATTTAAATTTTAAGATTTTATTTTAGATTTTTCAATTATTTTCGTTTCTAATTAATAATTGTGTTTGTCTTCCTAACGATGCTACCTAAAGGGTTGCGAGATATCGAAGAATAAAATTCATTAGAAATACGACCAAACGCTCGAACAGTTTAATTTTTGAATGAGATTGCAAGAATTAAATTTTTAAAAAAGGACTAACAAGATATATATGTAAATTCAAGATGAAGGATTCTCGTCTGCGAAATCCTCTAGTGAAATCTATTCCACTATAAACTGGTAGAATATTTCGATATTTTCCAGCTTATTTTGGTGCAGTTTTCTTGACCTTGTTTCCAAAAAGCACAAAAACGACGTCTGAAAATAAAGATAGAGAATTTTCGTCTATGACGACCCATAACGGAATTTAATAAGGAATAACTGCGTAAAATATTCTGAATCCCTAGCTGCGCATTTTAGTGCAAATTTTTGGTACTTTTGAACAATGGACGAAAAAGGACCCTTTAAACTGTGAAACGAACCATTCAAATATTCTACGAAAATTATTCTTGTCAAATTTCACTGAAGACATGTTATCACAAGAATTCGCTCAGTTCAATATTTATACTCGATTTTTAAATTTATTTCGGACAAATGCAAATTTGCCACGCCCATTAAAAAAATGTAGCTATACAGTGGTCTAAATTTTTGGGGGTTGACTTTACTCACCTAGTGTGATCATGGGGCGCAGGAATCGTCCACCTCCAAAGAAACAACCGAAATTTTGTAGCATAGTGTAATTGGCCAAATTGAAATAATTATTGGGGCAATAGTATTGATTTACTAACATAATTGATATTATTTGGGCAATAATTTTTTCTGTGTGCAGGCAGTATCATTATTTAGAAAACTTAACAAATCCTTACATATTGAAAAACTGATTATTGCTGAATCGTGTAAAGGAATTGGGCGATCTTACCTTGACATTTCGGAGAGCATTGTACTACTAAATCTTTAGATTTGCATTTGTTACAGTTTCTAAAGTTTTGGGAATCCACTTTCATTACAGAGCAATTTAAACAGAATTTGTTGTCATAATTTTCCTTCACCCTGTTAAATCGTTTTTAATTTTTTGGACAATAAAATATGCATACAAAACACACAAAGTCTATAGGCCGAATATAAAAGAGAACACCGTAAAGTAGCAAAACGTAGAGAAAAAGGAACCTGAAATAAAAGAATAAATTAAACAGGATTTTTTATTTATCATGCAAAGCTGCAATGTTCCCAACATTTGAGATTTAAATAATAATTCCTTTCCTTTGCATTTTTCTTTATGTTGACCTCAGTCAACTGTTGTTAATATGATATAATATGTTTTATGTTAAATTCTGTGTAATACCAAATACTAGATACTAAATACGAAAAATGGAAACAGTAATTGAAAGGAAGAAAGGTAAACGGAAGGGATTTAAACTCTAAAAAAAAAACAAATGAAATGAAATGAACAGTCAAGCTGAAGGATAAATAGTTGCAGCTCCATTTGGACTTTAGAGAGTTTGTGTTCCTATTTATGTACAATAAACAGGTTGTTCAGACTAGTAGTTGAAAATGCAAACAAATCTTAAAAAGTATATATAAACACATACGTCCCTGTCCATATGTATCTATACATAAGGACGAGGGTTTGTATTATAATGTAAACGAGGTGGTATTATATGAAATGCATGTGTATGTAAATCCTAAGTGTTTGTTTAGTTTAGAATTGTGTTGTTCTTGTTGAATTTTATTTATGTTTATTTTATGTATATAGGTTATATACAAACACACGAATTTACATATAAACTTTCGGCTACACTTGATGTTTGTTTTGTTTTTAAAGAAAAATCCTATCGTATGTTCAGAATTTCTGCAATTTTTTCTCCTTACAGAATATCCAAAAGAAATAGTACGATATATTTGTTGCCATTGTATAAAAAACGGGAAGTTTAAAGTCTGTGATATATGAAAGTGATATCAGTTTATTGCTGATATTTGAAAAAGGACAAAACGAGTTTTGAAATAGAAATTTTTACATATTTTAGAATTGATAACTGTAATTGCAATTCCGATAAAGATAGCAGGATTACACAGTGCAACACGAACAAATATAACCATATACGGACACCACTACGTAATAAAAAACAAAAAAAATGGACCCGTGTCTCCCAGTTTTGCCCAAAGTCTGACACTTTTTTTTGTGGGCCCCAAAGATTTGGGGCCTCGGTGTAATTTTTGCAAAAGAGTTATCATTTTGTCAGGCTCTTATCTTGCAAACGGTTTGGAATTTTGATTAACTCTCTGAGGGAAAGTTGTAGCTCTTGTCATAGAGAACATATAAAATCCAAAAAACTTTATCTTCAAGTTCAAAATCACGTAGTGGTGTCCGTATATGGTTTTAGTTCCATTTTTCACTTTTGCGGCTACCTAAACGCTACCTAAGCGCTTCCTAAACAGTGTTAAGAATCACTCCTAGGAAGTTCATATATTCTAGAAAGTTGTTTATTACGTTTCTGTGGTTGATTGTTTCCTGAATTGTGAACGGTTGGCTACTTATGGACCTTAGCAAGGGGAAAAATTTAAAAAAAAATCGAATTTATATTTTCTCACTTTTTGTTTTTTCTGACAAGAGCTTAAGATAAGGTTTTTTTTTAAGAAAAGGTTCTCTGTTTAAGAATATGAATAGGTATTATTTTTGAGAAAATTTACTGTTTTTAAGAAAATTACCTTTTTTAAATTTGGCTTTGGCTTTTCTAAATTTACCTTTTATTGGGTTCAAAACTGCGATATATGCTAAATATTGGTTACACTCTCCATCAAGAAAACTTCCCATAAAGCAAGAAATTTACCAAAACATGGTAGTCTAGACACAAACCAAAGCAAAAGTACCCAATATAGTTGATAATACTGGGTTGTAGTATAATAGTGTTAAAAAAGTTGTTTAATTTTTATCATTTAGCCCGCATCGTGCGATAAGGAACTTCGTTCAAAAATCTGGACTGCTAGCAGACTATGCTAGGTATATTATTGCTCAAAATCTCATGAGAGTTATATATTATATATGGATAAGTTGAGGGCTAGTTTTAAGTTGGACCCCAAATCGTTCTTCAGATTTGTTAACTTGAAGCGAAATTCTTCTTCCACAACTTGTAGGATTAAAATAAATGGTATGAGGAATCTACTGCTAATTGGTTCGCCGATTTTTTCGCATCTATTTATTCCACCCGATCCTATGATGTTTTCAAACTATACCTGTACATTGTCCGCTCTACCATTCCTTTCGATGCGCATGTCGTAAATTCTTCATTGTTGCTAGATAGCTTGACCAGATTGAAAGCCTCAAATAAAGCTGTTGTGATGGTATACCAGACTCTGTGTTGAAATACTGCTCAAATTCTCTCAGCTTACCGTTGACTCTGTTATTTAACGCTTCGATGATGTTCGGTAATTTTCTTGCACAGTGAAGAGCTCTTGTAGTTTAGTAAATGTTGCAAATTATAGGGGAATTGCAAAATTGAGTGCCATTCCTAAACCTTTTGAGAAGTTAGTCACAGAGGTAATTTCGTATAATGTTTCCTCTATTTTAGATCCATGTCAACATGACTTTTGGAAAGGTCGTTTCACCGTTACTAATTTTCTCACTTTTCCTCTTCTGTTATTGACGGATTTATTAATGGAGATCAAACTGAGTGATTTTTTTACTGATTTTATTAAGGCCTTTGATAAATTTAATCACAGTTTGTTATTAGATAATCTTGGGGCTATGGGTTTTAATTGCACCAAGTTGAACATAAGATCTCACTTGGCCGATCATTCTCAAAATCTATTTTCTATTCTATTATTGTTATTCATTAACGACTTACACGCCTCCATAATGCATATAATGATAATGCACATAACGTACCCTGATGACTTGAAGATCCTTTTTTCTTAAAAGTATCCTTGACAATATACTTGACTTCAGAGGGATTTGTCTACTTTCCAGACGTGGTGCGAAGCCCATTTGATGGAGCTTAATTTTGCGAAATCTAGGCATATCTTGTTCTCTAGCTGACCACACTTTTCGGCAAAATAAATTTTAGGTGACAATGTTCTTGAATCGGTGGATTAATTTCTTGAGCTTGGTGTTCTCTGGGACAGAAAATTGATTTTCAACTCCCACATAATTACGATGGTTTATGGCGTTCTGAACTATATTAAAAGTTGCGCAAAGGAATTTTCAGATACCTACGTTACGAAAAATCTCTTTACTTCACTAGTTCGCCCATTTATCGAATACGGATCTATTGTCTGGGACCCTTAGTACAATTTATATGTTAATATGATTGAATCGGTCCAGAAACAGTTTTTAATTTTATGTCTGAGAAACCTGCAATAACACCCGAATCATAATCTTCCTTTGTATAGCAGTAGACTAACATTGATCAGATTACCGACCTTTAGTAGTAGACGTACCATGATGAACTCTATTATAGTTTCGAAGATAATTGATGGATGTATATTTTCTGAATTTCTGTTATCTAAGATTTTGCACAAATGTCCCATTGAGACCCAGGAGGTACTATAAACTCATTCACATCGAGTTTCAGCGTCCATTGATCCAGTTAGGAGAATGTGTTGTGACTTTAATGAGCAATACCAGTTTATTGATTTCACTAGTAGTTGGGAGACTACAAAGTCAAGGATAATTTTTCGTTTGAACTAATTGCTTTAGTGCTATATATTCGGTTACATTTGCGATAATATCCTAAAAATACCATTCACTAGTTTGAAAATCTACTTATCTACACGCTGAAAAATCCTGTATTTTTGGACGCAAATATAACGTGTTTGTAGCTTGTCGTAAATATACTACACTTGTGCCCAAACACGTTGTGTTTGCTATTCCATATAACACGTTTGAAACACAATGATTAATAGGCTATAATATATGTTTTTGAGACCCAAATGTGGCTTTATTTAGAAAACCGCTAAAAACAAATACGAGACAGGCAATAAAAAAACAAAAATACAGCAGATCTTCAATTCATGAAAACAGTGCTTCCAAACATGTTCATGTTTCCTGCAATAAGTTGCTGGGGTCGATATTTTTCAGCGTGTATAAGTATAATTTTAACTTGTAATTTCTTAACGAACTAATCAGTGTATTCGATGATGAAGTAGCGTATTCATAAGTTATGGTAGCTCTAATTAAACATATTAGTATTTTATTTTATAATTTTTAATTTTTATAATTTTTTCAACAAAATAACTGAAATATTGAAAATTGCCTTCTTGAAAAGTATGAAAATTTACATAAGCTGTTTTTCATTTCTGGCACAGGTAAATAAATCAGATATTTTGGCATAGATAGGAAACAGTCACGTGCGACAAAACTGACATTTGCAATTTACCTTGAAATCACATTGACCACAAGAACTTACTTTAATACAATATGAAAGGGATTCCAATTTGAGGGATATGATTTCTTTTCAAAAAAATTATAATACTAATTGTTAAGGAAATTCAAATGTTTTTTATATAGTGTAAAGCACAATCGATACAATTGAATTCTGAGTAAAACGTATCATATCATGAGTAGTACATTCAATATTAATTTGTAAAGCTTGAAGTGAGTCTGGTTTATTGCTAAAGACTAATGAATTCAAATCACCCCACAAGAAATAGTTTAAATAAATTGATTCCCGTTACATCACATAAAGGGATTAGGGAGAGGTTCTCACAAACCAGTGCGCTGTGCGCGTTCTAGTTTTACATTCACTGATTGGGACCTACAATTTTACACCGGTTCCAAACGGTATTTTGAGAAGGTTTCTTTCTCACGACTAAGTACCGAGGTGAGCGCCGTCGAAATAAATTTAAGGTGGTCAGACCAGGGATCGGACCCACGTTCTCATGCACAAGAGCCGAGCATACTACCATTGCACCACCGACGGCCAAGAAGTCTGAAGGTGTTAAATCACAACTTCTTGCAGGCCATTCATTGTCACAATTTCTTGAAATAATAGAATCTTCAAACTTTTCTCGCAATAACGCGGTTGTTGCCAATGACAAAGGTCCAATGGCTTGAGTTCTTGAGTGATAACAATTATGTACGGATGCAAGTCCAAATCCTTTCTCAAAATCCGCTAGGTTATGGTTTGAGACATCTTGGAATCGAGAAATTGCGGTCTTCAGCAACACTTGCCTGAACGGCGACAATATTTTCATTACTTCGAGTGATTCTTTGTCTTATTGGCACTTGAACATTGTGTAAAGAAAATGTGAGCTCGTAATTTGCAACAATTCGACAACAAAGGGCACGAACAGTTGCAATTGGAGAACGATATTTTGATAAAAAAAAAAATTTGATATTGTGAAAACGTAACATTACTGACATTAACATTACTGAATACAGTAAAGAACAAGTGACAGATCATGACATACTAAAAATTACCGAAATGTCACTTAGAAATCATATCAATCAAATTGAAAAACCCTTTACATACATTCCTATAATCCTTATCCTTGAAACTAAATTAAATTTCATATTTACTTTTAATGGCTTCTACTAGTTCTTCTAAGAAAATTCAATTAAATATTTGTTTTTTGTGTGTATAGTTCAAGGTTTAATCCAAATTTGTCGAAATTTAATATATGTACTAAAGTAAATATACTTGATATATCAATTTGTTGTGTAGCATAGTTGTTATTTAAAATAACTCTGTGCAAAAAGTTATTTCATATTTAATAACTGATTCGGAGAATCTTTCATCCTACCCTTTCAGTACATGTAATGGAATAATAAGTAAGTACATGCCATAGAGTAATTACGCATAGAGCTGCCATAGTTCTTCTCTGGCGTTTCCTTTCACACTAGTCGTGGTGCGATAGAGACTTAGTTGACGTAAATTGGCTTAAACCAGGTGGAATTACAAAAATTGTTGACTTAAAGTTTTCATATCGTTTTGATGAAAAACTGTCAAATTTATACGTATTTTGTACTGTTTTTGTTATATTTTATTGTTAGTATATAAAGTATTTATTTTGTATTTACGCAAAAATTTTAACGCATAAATCGAAATGCCGTTGCTGATTTATTGTTGGATGGTTTGAGCTATTGCCTGTATTTGCACGCAGAAAAAAAACGGCCTCTGTAATATATTCTCCCAACCATATTCAGCAGGAACCATGTATAGGTTTAGAACACACTTCAAACATTTATATGTTTGCAAGTCCCAAACTCAGGTGTGTTTAAATGCAAACAAAAGCATGTTTACTGACGAATATGTATGCTTTTACGTGAAAACATATGGGTGCTTCATCCCAAACATCCATGTACTGACGTGGAAGCATTCGCGTGTTTCCCCCAAACCTCCATATACGTACTTACATGGAAACATATATGCATTTTCTCCCAAACATAATAATATTTAGAAACGAATTATTGTTTCTTTCTTCATTTATTATAATTAAAATTAATAATTAATGCAAAAAATTAAAATATTTAAAATTACCCTTTTTACATTTACTTGCTGAATGCATTACTTTTTTTCTGAAATGAGAATCTGCAGCTCTTTTGATTCTCCTTTCTTTCTTGTTTCTCACTGTTTTGTTTTCAGAAGGTTTCGGCTATGCGTTGGTACACAAATAATACAAATTTAATTCATGCAAGGCAGTCGAGTATTAATTACTTGTGACTTTTTATTATATTTCACAAATGGTCCGCCATTACGATTTTTTCAGTAGAGACTCGGGCAGAAAAGGGATTCACGTTGTTGCGAGTTTCAGTTTCTTTCCTCAAAATCGTTTCTTACTTTGGTAGCACACATAAATATATGCGAAACACATACAAATAAACCAAAGCAACATCACAAACCAAACGTTCGTTTATTCTTTTTTCACTGATCAATTGCTTTTGATATCACCTGTCCGATGAACCATTGACGACTGAATAAATGAAATTAAAACGCAATACAACAGCCGAAATAAGAAACACTAACTTCGTCTGCAATTTACACGCACATTCAGGAATATTTATGAATCACTCACTGAGAGAATAATGCAAAAATACAGGTACACACTTACAAGATATACACGCTGGTTGCCCCTCTTTTATTCTCTTGCTCTCGAAAGAGCATTAACATACAACAAAAAACAGCTGTATTTATATCACAAACACAAATATGTTTGGGTCGCAAACACATATGTTATAACATATTAATCATTGTGTCTCAAACATGTAATATTGAATAGAAAACGCAATTCGTTTGGGCAGAAGTATATAATATTTGGGACTAGCTCCAAATACATGTTATATTTGCATCCAAACAACAAAAAATTACATATTTTTCAGCGTGTGGTATTATTAAAGCAATACTTTCCAACATCCAACCGCCCATCTGTAGCACACCAAATGTCATCAATTGACTGAGAGAATTGGCGTCCCTATACGACATTACTCTATGGTACAAACTAAATAATCTCTTATATTGTGAACTCTGACTTTTGTTGATAGAAATAGTTTTTAAGTCAAAAACTTTCAAAATTGAGCTAGCAAAATACTATTGGTATGTGCAAAACATTTACATTTTGGACAAATTAAAACAACTAAATAGCATTATATAAATCATCATATAGAGCTTAAAATTAAAACTAATCTATTTCAAACATCATGGCTGCGAGACAATTTTTTTTATAAACACTGCTATAGAACACAAGAATCATAATGCCAAGAATTAATGAAACATTTTAAAGAGCATTAAAGCTAAAGTCTGCCTGAAAAAACAGCTGCATCAGATCATTTTGAATTGATATTATCACATGCATACAAATGCAAAATTGTTGTGCTTCATACACATGCTCAATGTGCTTAGCCAAAGTATGTCATAAAATTGTTATGAAAATATCTATACGCGACCATGTACATATGAATACAAACATAAATTACAGCAACATCATATTTTCACACACACACACATACTATATTTTGGCAAAACTTGCATATATGTGTAGGTAATTGCATTTGTGTGTGTATGCATTTTTAGAAAGCACTAAAAAAGTATTAAAATACGACGGATGCGGTTGTTACAAAATTTACTGCAATCTGTAACCATGTGCATGTGCATTTGAACTAGTGTCTGGATGTACATAGATATGTACGATGGTGTATGCTGTAGTGATGCTTAATTTAGTTTACACACATACCCACATATGTATGTATATGTACATACATAACATGTAAGCAATCATATGTATATAAGCAAACATATAACAGCAAAAAGAGTCACAGAGTGTGAGAGAGACATTTCTATCCATATGACGTTTCATAATCGTCATAGTTGCAGCCACAATTGCATCACACAAGTCACAAATCTCGCACTGAACACAACACGTCAAACATCACATTTTGTTTACATTTTATGTACAAAACACATACATTTACACAATTACGCTCGGCCGACAGTATGCGGATTATGATATTATGAATGCCGAACACTATTGTACAAATAAATAGCAATTCGTTTTCATTACATCCTATAAAGGAACAAGAAGAGCTTCTGAGCTGTGCACTTTGAAATTTTACATTGACTGATTGGGACCTATAGTTTTATATCACTTCCGAGTGGTTTTTCGTGAAGATTTTTCGTGGCTAATTACTCGATATTGTTGCCACCACTAAGCGAAATGACACTTACCGAAAGAAATATAAAATGGCCACAAAAGGGATATAATTCACATTCTCTTGTACAAATGCCAAGAACACTACAATCTGCACTACCGGAAACCTGTTGCACCAGTGAATCGAAATACTGATAGTTACTATGTTCTAGTCTATGTATTATACTGAATGTGTGAATCCACTTACTGCAAATCTGAAATCAATTCGAGATCATTTCTGAACTTAGCATTCTAACGCATGTGCAACAAGTTGGACGAAATTTTAAAGTACAATAGAGACATAACTTAAATTTTCAGACTGTAATTTTCTGTTTAAAAGTCATTTCTATTCGCTGAAAAAATCTGCCATCATTTGCTGTTCTCTTTCACCTACTATGGACAATTTTCATTCGTTTGTTAATTTAACTAAAAAAGATTTTTGGTAAGAATTTGTTTTCTCTGTTGAGAATTTGTCCTTTTCAGTTCATTATAATTTTATTAATATTAATATATATTAATATAATTTAATTATACTTTATAGAGATGGCCTATATAAAACCTTAAGTCCACATCGGAAAAGCATCGTCACAGGGATGCAAATGTTCATCACCCCAACAACTTTCGGAATCGAAAGTTAGCTAACGTACAGTTTCATTCCCGCTACGAAAATGTGTTCATCAACTGCAAATTGTTCGTCACTGCGAAGAACGTATGGTTGTTGCTGCAATGAATTTTATTCATTATTGCAATGAATTTGTTTCGTTGCTGCAATGAATTTGTTTCGTTGTTGCAATGAATAAGAATCGTTCTTGCAATGACATTATTTCATTGCTGCAATGAAGTGGTTTCATTACAGCAATGAATTTGATTCATTGCTACAATGAATTTATTTCATAGCTGCTATGAATTGGTTTCATTGATGCTATGAACTCATTTCATTGCTGCAATGATTTTATTTCACTGCTGCAATGAATGTGTTGAAGTGTGTTTGAAATTATTTATTGTTTATTGTACATAAATACACTGTCAGTATTACATTGCAGGTGATTTGAAAAAAATTTTAATTTTTGTTTCGAAAATGGCCTGAATTTGCTAAATATATTACATCATTTTCACTAGTCTGGAGAAAGATTATGGTAGTCGAGGGATTGACTGTTATTGTAGCCGTTGTACTCAGGTCCTGCATTTAAAAACAAATATGAAGGCTTTTTTATTAAGATTTCTATTTAAGGTATGTACATACATATCTACTTATGTCTGTACTTACCAGGAACAAAAGCTAGTGAAATACTTGACATACCCTTAAATAAGAACCAGAAGTAATTCTAGTTATTCTATTCATAGGACTAGGAAAATAAGCACCCTAGATTTCATCCATAAATTTCATCTGGTAAATTATTTCATAGTTTTTGTTGATTGTCTTTGGAATTACCCTTATACGAGGTTTGCAATTCGAGTATTTTATAACCGCGAACTTCTTATACTCACATCTCTATGCCACAAATTGTTTGTGGAGTTGTGTACATAAAGCGAAAATGGGGTTGAATGTTATAATAATTCAAACCGATACCGTGCCTGGAAGCACACATGCATTTATTGGTATTTTCTGCAATTCTTGTATATATGCATCTTTGCAATCTTTGCACTCTTGCATTCAACATTTTTGCTACTGAATAAAAAATAACAGCGATATAAAGCCAAATACTCTAGTTATCAAAAAAAACCTTAAAAGCTGTTGAAACAATTTTTCACATGAATGGTAACATTAAGGCAACAGCAGCGTATGAATGCAAGTAGATTTCTGTAATATTTCTATATTTTTTTTTGTTTTCAGTTAAAAACTCCAAAATCTGATTACACTCGAAAGAACTGTACCATCAACCACCAACCATCACCATAACCATACAGCGGCAATCAAACAAAATTCGCGTACTCATATTTTAAATTATGCTTCCTTGCAAATATTTGCATTTAAGCTACAATTTAATGGAAAATACTAGCAGATCCTCTCAGAGTGATGCCACACTGTAGCACACAAACATATACGAACGATATATGTACATAGATAAATGTTTGTACGAGTATAAATACACATCTGAAGTCGGTGGCATATGCAGCACATTTGTATCTATTATGACAATGATAACATTGTGTAAACACATACTCAACTGCAGTGACATTTGGATATTGTGTGTCACTCTGATGTCATGTTACGCCCTGTCGCGCATACAGTGAGTGGTAGTAGTGGGTCTGGGTATTTATGTATTTCCAAGGAAATCGAAAAAGATAGAAATTAGCTTCAAAAATGCAGTGGGGTTTAACTCACAATGCTGTGACGGAATATGCAATTAGTTGGGATTAATTTTTTGGGAAGGCTGGTCTTTTGAAAACTAAGGAATATATCGATCAAATATTCCAGTATATGGTGCTGATCATTATTGTTTTAGAAATTTTTAAAGGAACAGGCCTACTATTATGCTAACTTATATGCAGTGGTCCTAAACTTCAATGAGGCTTTATGAAATATATGAGAGTGTGTGCTTCTTTCTTGGCAAGGGTTGCAGCATTGTGTGCAATAATCTCGATTAATAATTTTTAAAATTAAAAAAATTCTCTTGCTGCAGCTTTTATTGAAACTTAATTCTTTTTTATAGAATCCCCGATTTCTACCGCCTTCGGGGTTTCTTAAGAATTAATTTTATTTATCGAAGATATTAAACCAGCTATGACTAAAATAAAATAATCGGTCATAACAAATTCAAATTCAAAAACGTAACTGATGTTGATTACCAAAAAGGTATATCGCAGAAAAATTCAATCCTGTTATATAGATTAAAACTCACCTCAAAGCGAGTATGTAGGAGGAAAAGAAGGACATGCCAGAATAAGCTTTCTGTTCTTGCGTTGGGATTATGGGCCATTCAGTGTAGGTTGGTACTTAAGCATCTTCGATCCATACTAATTCGCATACGTAAATTGCATACTTGAGTTTATATATATACGAGTTTATATATATACGATCCGATATTAATTCCGGTACAGTAGTTTACGCATTTGATGTTAAACTTGTCACGGAATTCGAAACTAAGCATGCTAGTGAATTGTCTATTATTCCAACAAAAACCGAATATTTTTCAATTAGGAAAATGTTTCTGGCCTTGTAAGCTTGTAGAATGAATTTTTCATACATTAACAAAAATTAAAAAAACAACTAATCTGTGTAGCTGGTAAGAAATAGAAAAATATTCTTCTAAGAAATACTTTCAGATCGAAACATACACAGGGTGGAGCGCGGTAATTTGGATATTTGGGAATGAAATAAAAAAATTATGAACCTTACAAAAATTTATTTTATATTTTAATTATATTGGACAGTAAGGGAGTTTTTAAATTACATTATTTTAAATAGTGTATCTGGAAAATGTCGACCTTCGCTATCCACACACTGCTGCATACGTTTTCTGAAGTTTTCATGAACTCTAGCAAGCATGTCGATTGGTATTCTGCCAATTTTAGCCTCAATATTGTTAATTAGGTCTTCGAAGGTGTTGGGACAATTGATATACACCTCCGACTTCAGGTAACCCCAAAGGAAAAATCGCATGGGGCTAAACCTGGTGAGCGTGCCGGCCAGTTCACATCACCCCTCAAACAGATAAGCCGTCCAGGAAACATTTGCCTCAAACAGTTCATGGTAACCCTCGCTGTTTGTGCAGTGGCACCATCCTGTTGGAACCATGTATGTATCATCTAATTGCATTGCCCCAAGAGCCGGCTGAAAAACTCCTGTTTCATAGTCAAGTACCGTTCGGAGTTCACAGCTACGGCAAGACGGTTATCCTGGAAAAAGTAAGGGCCAATGGATGCCTACTCGTGATGTGGGGCACCACACAATGAAGCGGTCCGAATGTAGAGGTCTCTGGGGGTTGTTTCACTATAGTACCGTATATTTTGTTTATTTATACACCCACCGAGGTGAAAATGTGCCTCTTCAGAAAAGAACACAATTATGTCACGGGGTATAGTTGCAAGAATGTCTTCACAAGAGGTCCTCCGTGTCAAATATCTCAAACAATTAAAAATGTATATAATATATATTAGTGCCGTATATACCTGCCATTCTTCTTATCCGACATTTAGTTTCACACTATTCGTGGTGCGGTCGGAGCGATAGAGAGTTGTTTGACTTAAATTGTCTTACGCCAGGTGGAATTAGAAAAATTGTTGACTTAAAATGTTCATGTCGTTTTGAAGAAAATCTGTGAAATTTAAACGTATTTTAGTCTCGTTTGTTATATTTCATTGTTAGTATATATTTAATAAAAATTTTAACGCACAAAACGAAATGCCGTTGCTATTTCTTCTTGATTGGTTGCAACCATTGCTTCTATCTGGTTTTATTAAAGCAATACTTTCAACGACCACACCACACTTCGTAAATTTACGGAGACAAATCGCTACTCAATGCGTCATTACTCTATGGTTTATAAACTTTATTTAAAAAATTCTTTTTATGCAGATTTCCTTCGGGTTTTCTTAAGAATTATTTTTATTTAGCTAAGATATTAAACCAGTTATGAATAAAATAATCGGTCATAAAAAATTCAAATTCAAAAACGTAACTGACACTGGTCATAAACAAGCTATAACGCAGAAGTCATACAGAACAACTATTTGACATAAAAATAATACAAACAATTATATTGCTTTCTTTTACTATGAAACTAGAAAATAACGCGTAGTTGCTGAAGTTTTATAATAGGCTCATTCTTAGCAATGAAAGTTTTCAAATTTTGTCACACAACTAAAAGTTTATAGAATTTTGTTTACAATTTCAATTTGTTATTTTTGAAAGAACAAAATATATGTAAAAATATACCCGGGGGTATTGACAGAAAACAGTGCCGATCGGTGGATGCTAAAAAAATCAATAGACCGGTTTCGGTTTTTAAAACCGGTAAAAACCGGTTTTTCAAAAATGTCGGATTTCGGTTTCTTCGAATATTCCATATTTACCGTAACCGGTTTTCGCTTAATCCGAGGTAAAAAAACCGGTTAATAACCGGTTTCGGTTTTTATGACAAAATAGAAATCTTTGGTGTTATAAACATGGTTTATTTTCAATTCAGTCTTTTTGAATTTCGAAACTGTTTCCATGCTATCTGATTTAGTTTTAGATATGAAAAAAGTCAACATCTGATAAAATTATTAAAATTAAATTGAAAATTTTTTTAAATTTTTTTTAAATCAGATACCATGGAAACATTAATAGAAGGAAAATATTGTTTTTGAAAAAAAGTAAGTTAACACCTTCTTCCACCAGGGGCTTCAATTGTTCTAGTATGGCACTAGTGCATGCAGGGCTGTCTCACAATATCTGAGCATGTTTTGCACCACAAATCAACTTTTAAGAGGCACGGAAGACCTTGGAACGGCTGATAAATTTTAAATTTCTATCGAATTGTTGTAATTTTTATAGACCTTAGGTCTTTTGGGAACTATACCTGAGGTCTTTAATGGGTATAAAGACAAGTAGTCTGGCCTTTCATCCCTTAGCTATGTACCTGGCACGATATCATGAATCACAGCTTGATTTCTCGCTGGTGATACCGCTTGGTTGAAGTTGGAAGCCTAACTTCAAACAGCCCTACGATGTACCTTAAATTGTTTTACAAAAGAAGATCCAGTAGGTTCCTTTATGCGGTCTTAATAAATTATTATAAAATACATATTAGAAGGCGCTGGGCCGTCGGTGGTGCAGTGGTTAGTGTGCGCGCCTCTTGTACATGAGATCCTGGGTCCGATCCCTACTTTGACCACCTTTTGGCGGTGGTACCTCGCATAGTGACACTATCGAGAATTTAGCCATAACAAAGCCTCTCAAAATACCGTTCGGAATCGGTGTAAAAAGTGTACGTCCAAACTAGTGAGTATAAAACTAGCAAGCGCACAGCTCACTGGTTGTAGGAAGCTCTCCCCATTTCCTTCATGGGATATAATGGGAAACCGTTTGTTTCACCTATAAAGGGGCTGGGAGAACTCCTCACAATCAGTGCGCTTTTAGTTTTAGACTCGCGAATTGGGACCTACAGTTTTAGGCCAGTTACGAAGGAGAAGTCTATAGTGTATCCGTTACTAAGAAATGAGGCAATCGCACAATGGTTCAGAATAGATTTCCGTCGGCCAAAATTCAATATCTCTTGAGCTAGCAAACATTTTTAAATGCTGTAAAACACCAGATTGTTGGCAATGAGTCAAGGATTATTGCGATATATGGAACAGTGAAAATCGCACAGTGAGGTGCATTTCAGAAGAATTTTCAAAGTTGAATACTTTTTGATTTCGATTTCCAAGAAAGCAAAAACATCGGTTTTTTTATTTATATGCATTCATAACATATGTCGTCGGTGGCGCCATGGTAGTGTGCGCGGATCTTGTGCATGAGGACGTGGGTTCGATCCCTACTCTGACCACGTAATATTTCGCTTAGTGATGGCGACACTATCGAGTATTTAGCCATGAAAAAGCTTCTCAAAATACCGTTCGGAATCGGTGTACAACTGTTGGTCCCAATCAGTGAGTGTAAAACTAGAACGCGCACAGCTCACAGGTTATGAGAAGCTCTCCCTAATCCCTTCATGGGATGTTATGGGAAACCATTTATTTATTTTAACATATGTTGACTTTTCCGAATTTTCCGTATCACAAATATTCGCTTTTTTCGAATTTTGGAAGTCGAAAAATATTGATCTTCTTATTCAAATTTCTTGAACTGGATCTCATTCAGTTTTAGAGAAATTGCACTTCTTTTGTCTTTATTAAAGGGAGTAGTAGGGTAGATTTGATATGGTGGCTAAGTTTTGTTCGGTTGTACTGTTCGGTTGTACTAATATTTCAAAAAATATCGTTTTTGAAAAATATTTTGTATTTGGGCCAACATAACTTTTTTGCTTCGAAAGTTTCCTATGAATATGATATATAGTTGGAGTGATAATTTAATTTAAATAGACCCTAGACGCCAGTTCAAAGCAATCCAATCTCTATTTTGAATAAAGTAACATTTAGTGGAATATCTGTAAAACGACATGAGATACATTTTAAGAAACCAAATAAAGTAGAACACGACAATGTTCAGCCATTTTTATTGTGTGCCCAAATCTCGTCTTTCAGGCAATAGCAAAAATCATGTCCATGAAAGCCAATTGTTTCCTCAACATGATAAAACGTACGCCGAATACTTCCTGTGTTGGGTGCTTTCGATATTTTTCAAGTATTTGCATACCATTTTCACTTTTCGTTTTCATTTAGCTTCCTAAATTTTCCAGTCGATCCATTTCTTACGAAGGTCCGGATTAGCTGTCTAATTTTCCAGGAATCGATAAAGAGGCATTAGTATAAGTTTTTTTTTTTGATATAATTTGTGTCATTTTATTCGAGATAGGGAATGGAATTCAGTTTCAATAAGTAAAATTATCTATCAACTCTAATATAACAGTCTGAATATATGAAAAACCTCACACAGGTGTACTTGCACTTAGAGCACGACGAAGATGCCAGCAATTTTATTGTGTGTAAAATTTTTGGTATCTTTCATGTAACAAAAACAATTATGTCTATTGAGAGCAGATGATTTTTGGAATTGCTAAATTTTTCCCTAATCGGAAGCCATAACTTTTGTCTAAATTGCGTATAAATCTCATAAACATTTTTTCATACCCACAGCTTAGATATTAATGTTGTTGATGTTACTTATCGCTTGCCAATATCCCCACTTGGTGGCTCCCCGTTTTCAAGGATTAATCTACGAATTAACCACAGATAATTAGTATGTAGAGAAACGAATAAAGTAGTCTTTGTGCCCCAAGGTTATAAAATGTCAGCTTGATTACAACTATTGTCAGCATTACAATTCCAGCCTACCACACTCATATACGTATACACTCTTCAAAATATGAATCAATCTACTTTTAAGTGATTTGAAGCGGTACGTGTTTCGATATTTTTAATAATGCTTGTTATTAATAATAAACAGGTTCGACACAACGTAGAATACATACATACTTATACATATATACAATACAATATTCAATTTGTAGTGTCGTTCAAAGGGCGTCCTTTGACATTAATATTAAATATTTATAATGTTAAAAAAATTATTGCCGATATATTGCATTTTTGTTTTACTGATACATAGTTATATTTAATTACGAAAACTATTTCCTTAAATTGTTAAAATTTAATTAAAATACAAAAATTCCAAAGTCTCAAGAGCATGCATTATTAAATAGCATATATGCATATTTCTATGCACGCATGAATTAATTTAATTGAGCTTAAATAAATAAAAACTTGAAAATGTTTGCTAAACAACCAACAACATGTGAATACATTCAGATAACAAATTTTTGGAAATGACGTTTCAGCAACCGTAAATACTGCTGTTGCTATAGAATTTAGGTTGCCATAATCGAACTGAAAATACCACAACTGAATTTAGCCCCACAACCGAAATTCCGTAAAAACAAACTCGTCTTATAATTGGATCGGCAATAACAACTGAATTTCCAATAATCTTGATCCTATCAACTAAATTGTAATATATAATTTCGATTATAACATTTGATTTTGGGAGTAGTTCGAATGCAAAAACCGAAATTGGTATCAAATTCGGTTGCAAAAACCGAATGTGTCATAAATTCAATAAAATTTGGTATCAATTTGGTAGCGATGACCGAATTTGGCCTAAAAGTCGGTTGCATTGACTGAATTTGGCGTTCAATTGGTTTATGTAACGGAATTTCTCATGAAGTCTTTGGTACTAGGGAATTCGTTTTCAATTCAGTAACCACACGAAAATTCTGCATAAAGTGTGTCTCAGTAAGACTGCACTTTTTCATTTTAAAATAAAAGCATGATTTTTTTTAGATAATTGTGAGTATTTTATTGGATTGTAAAGAAGACATGCTCCGATTAAGTAGCTATGATGAGCGGTCATTACCCTTTTCATGAAATTTTCCATTACTTTTTCACAGAGATGTGGCTGTACCGCTTTGGATCTTGGATTTGAATTCAGAAACTGTTTTTGGTTTATTCGGCCCAATATAAACCCAAGATTTCATAAAACCCCAAAGAAATAAATAGCACGGCGTTAAATCGCATGATCTTGGTTGCTAGTTGCCGTCAGAATTTCTTGAGATAATTTGTTCTGGAAATCGTTGCTGCAATAAATCGATTGTTTCAAGCTCGATGTCGTAGATGGCACCGTCTTGTTGAAACCACATGTCGTCCAGATCCATACTGCCCAGTTGAGGCCACAAAAACTCAGTTATCATGTTCCTGTAACGAATGCCGGTCGCAGTTACTTCAATTTCGGCCTTATCTTCAAAAACGTAATGCCCAATCAGGCCGTGTGACCAAAATCCGCACCAGACAGTCGCTCGTTGTGGGTGCATATGTTTCTCATGGATTGTACGAGGATTTTCTGAACCCTAAATTCGACAAATTTGTGTATTCACGAAGTTATTTAGGTAGAAATGCGCTTGATCGGAGAAGATAACTTTTTTCAAAAATTTGAGTTGACTTCACTTTGGTCTAATACCCAATGAAACGAATTGCCGGTGCTTTTTAGTAAGCTGAATTTTGTACGCATGAAGGTGCGGATGGCCCACCCGCTGAACTTTTTAAGGCAGGTAGCGAAGAACTGTTAGACCACATGCATCAACTTATATGCGGTATATGGCTGGGGGAATCTATGCCCGACGATTGGAGTCTCAGTATATTATGTCCTGTATTCAAAAAGGGTGATCCGTCTGTCTCTTCCAACTAACGTGGTATTAGTCTTTTATCGATCGCGTATTAGTTCTTGTCGAGTGTATTATGTGAAAGACTAAAGCCAATTATTCAAAACCTGATTGGACCTTATCACTGTGGTTTTAGACCAGGAATTCACGCTACACCAGATCCTGGAAAAGACCCACGAAAAGCAAATTATCTTTTGTTAAAATTCGCTGCGTAGTGCTTCCTGAAATTTGAAGTTGTTGAGAACGACGCCGAATTAATGTTTTCGGGTTTTCGGCGACAATATCATTATCATTTTGGCCGGTTTGCATCCGATGGAACAAATTTTTGCACGTATATTATTTCTTATGTCCAATCTATTAGAAAATGCGCGTGGAGCGGAACACATTACACTTTTCCATTATTCAATGTATTTCATTGGCACTCTAATGTATATATACCTATTTATAATGCTCTGAAAGGTTGCATATTGTTTTAATATATTTCAAATATTTGGAAATAAATTCTGAAAATGTATGTACTTATGTATATGTATCAATTTTTTAGTTTGTAGTCTTTGAAAAATCTGAAAATCCATTCACATGATTAGTAGTTGACAATTGAGGAAGACCTCTTCTAGCTAAATTCAGCATTGGTCTTAGTACCACTACTGAGAAATCAATATGACGGTCATACATAGATTGTTATGTGTCACCAAAGACTCTGAAACAGCTGATTACGCGACAGTCAACCATTTTTTATACCAGGGTGCTTATAGTCCGCTGCCGGCAGCTGAAGTTTCGTTTCCTAGTGACCCTGGTGTAAAAAACAGTTTGACGTTGCCGTAATTATCTCTTCAATACGCCTCTTTTTAGACCCCCTCATTTTGTCTGTTGCGTTGATTGTTAGATCTGTTTTATGGGGTTTGCGCTAATGCCCACATCAGATGACAATTTCAACACTTGTCATCAGAGGTCAACAATTCTGAAGTTTACACGCTTTTCTTTATATACAACGGTCGATAGGATAGATTTAGGACTTAATTCAATGGGCACAAAACGTCAGAATTGATACGGTGACCCATGATTGACCGAACATTAAAAGCGGTCGAAAGTGACATGGAGAATTACTTAGCTTCCCTAAAGATTACCCTACCAAGTGCATTATTTTCAAGGTTTGGAATAATTATAGATAATACAGGAAAATAAATCATTACTAAAACGTTAAACAATTTTTCTATAAATGCCGTTTAAATTAATATGAAAAAACATAAAAATTCAGTTGTGATACCTTCCAAATTCGCTTGTGACAACCTCTAATTCGCTTGTGACAACCTATAGCTGGAATGTGACAACCTCTAATTCGGCTGTGACAGCCTATTCTAGGGCGATCCCAAAACTAGTCGACTTGAAGTAGAGATGGTGCCAGTAGTTTGAGTAAGAATATTTTGGTGAAAAGTGAGAACCTTATAAAATATTTGTTTTCAGTTTCAAGGCGATGAAACACATGTCCTCCACTTCACACCTGAGACAAATGAACAGTCAAAGTGGTGGACAGGCATGGGAGAATCGTGTCTAAAGAAGGCAAAGACGGTTCCATGGACATGGCGTTTGGTTTTTGAGATGCGCTTGGCATAATTTTTATTGATTATCTTCAGAAGGGAAGAAACAATCAAGGGCGAGTATTATCCTAATTTACGAGTATTGCTTAAGTGATGAAATCGTGGAAAAACGGACTCAATTTGCAAAAAAGAAAGTGTTGTTTCAAGAAGCCAATGCTCCAGTTCACACGTCTACTACTGCGATGACCAAAATTAATATCTTAAAGTTCGAATTGCTTCATCACGCACCGTATTCGTCAGATTTAGCTCCCTCCGAATATTTTCTATTTCCATACTTGAAAAAATGCTCGGCGGAAAAAGTTTTGCCAACAATAAGAGGTGGAGAATGCGGTTGATGGTTATTTTAAGGAGTTTGGCAGTTCTTACTATAAACAGGGTATCGAAGCTGTTGAATTTCCCTGGAAACAGTGTATCGAGGTAAAAGGTGATTATGTTTAAAAATAGAGAAAACTTTTACCAACTTTTTTGTGCCTTCTTTGTTAGGTAGGCTAGTTTTGGGACCGCCCTCGCATACACGCTGTAAAAAACTGCATCTGTAACATATTCTCCCAAACATATTCTTCAGAAACCATGTATATGTTTGGAACACACTTTAGACATTATATGTTTGCAAGTCCCAAACTCAGGTGTATTTCAATGCAAACATTAGAATGTTTAGTGTCAAATATGTATGCTTTTACTTGGAAACATATGCGTGCTTCATCCCAAACATCCAAATACTTACGTGGAAGTATTCGCGTGATTCCCACAAGCCTCCAAATACTTAAAAATATTTTGAAACGAATTATTCTTGCTTTTGTTATTTATTATAATTAAAATAAATAATTAATACAAAAAACTAAAATATTTAAAAATACACTTTCACTTTTATGAAATGAGAATCTGATGCTCTTTTCCTTCTCCTTTCTTTGTTGTGTCTCACGTTTTTGTTTTCAGAAGGTTTCAACTATGCCTTGGTTATCACTATGCGTTGGTACACAAAAAATATATTTATATGCAAATTTAGTTCATGCAAGACAAGCGTGTCTTAGTTACTTGTGTTTGTTTATATTATATTTCACAAATGGTCCACCATTCCGATGTTTTCAGTAGAGGCTCTGGCAGAAAAAGTGATTCATGTTGGTGCCCTTTCCAGTTTCTTTCCTCAAAATCGTTTCTCACTTTGGTAGCGCACATAAATATACATACATACACTCTCGATGCCCCTTTTTTAATCAATTACTCTAGAGAGAGCATAAACAGTGCAACAAACGCGGCTGTATTTATATCACAAACACTAATATATTTGTGTCGCAAATTCATATGTTATAATATATTAATCATTGTGTCTCAAACATGTAATATTGAATAGCAAACACAATGCTTTTGAGCACAAGTATATTATATTTGCGACAAGCTCCAAACACATGTTATATTTGCATACAAACAACGAAAAACTACAGATATTTCAGCGTGTAACATCCATAAGGGTATTTCTTTATTCCTACGAAGATGTTCAATAACATTATTTAATCAATTTCTTTTAACTGTTACTGTTACTTTACTCAACTGGATCAACATTTATGGAGTATGTCATAAACCAGGAAGCAAAAAATACAAAAGTTATAATGGTCATTTCAAAGAAAGATTACAGTTTTTTATGCTAACTACAATGTTGGGTTTTCATAATTTGGTAAAAGATTAATTGGTTCTTTATGTCAATCGCACAAAAAGCAATAAATTATGTGCAATGGCTGGAAATAAATGGGAACTTTTTTTTTACCCATTTGTTCTATTGACATCGGTATGAAATATTCAAAGGAGATTAACATGTTTTTTAAGGACACACTTTGCATAGTGATGGTTGTTATGAGGTTTCCAGTTATTTGCTTGCCAATTTAAATTAATAGTTTTTGAGAAAAAAGTATACATATATGGTGTTATTTCAATTTGTTGTGGACCTAATTGTAATTGCTTTTTTGATTGATTGTCGTTGCAGCGGACTTATAATTGTCGTTATACTTGAAGTATTGAAAGAAGTATAAAATAGAGGCTTAATGTGTATAAATAATAAAATGTTATAATTATTTTTAGAGTTACTTTATTAGAAACGATTTAGTAGTTTCAACATACCGTAATCTTTCTGGTAAATAAAAGGAATCGCAAAATTCACGAATGACTGAAGAGTAATTGAAACCCCTGGTGGACATATATGGTAACTCACTTTTTTCAAAAACAATATTTGCCTTCTTTCAACGTTTCCATGGCATAAGATTTAAAAAAATGTAAAAAGAAAAATTTTAAATTTAATTTTAATAATTCAAATATCAGATGTTGAGTTTTTTTCTTATCTAAATCAAAGTCAGATGCCCTGGAAACATTAAAAGAAGGAAAATATTGTTTTGGAAAAAAGTGAGTTCCACCTCTTCCAGTTCCATCAGGGGCTTCAATTGTATTGTTCTCGGGGTATATGGCAATGTCGCACCAGAATATCAGAATATCAAAGTAGGCTTAAAATGAAGAAATACGTATCTCGGCGTTTTGCACGTCAGAATTTTGAGAAAATCGATTTTTAAGCTTCGAAGGACCGTGGAGGTTCACTTGTAATATAATACTATTATAAAAAGGTCTATAAAAACAGAATGGGTGAACCGATTTTAATGCTTGAGCCAGTTTTGAAAAAGGAATTAAATTTGGATTTTTTTAAAAACACATTTTTCTTCGCTAGATGGCGCTTCAGTTTTCAGGTGAAGTTAAAAAAATACAAATCCTGAAGCTTACACACGAAAAAATAAACGACCAACATTTTTATCACAAAATAATAGTTGACTTCATATTCATTTTAGTATTTTTACATTACATTTACATTACATTTTTGGTTATTTTTTAGCTTTACATGAAAATTAGTGAGCCATCCAGCGGAGAAAAAAATGTTTTTTTTTAATAAAAAAATCCAAATTTAATACCCTTTTCAAAACTGGCGCTAGCATTAAAATCGGTTCACCCATTTTGTTTTATAGAACTTTTTATAATAGTATTACATTACAAGTGAACCTCCACGGTCCTTCGAAGCTTAAAAATCGATTTTCTCAAAATTCTGACGTGCTACAGCAAAACGCCGAGACACGTATTTCTTTATTTTAAGCCTATTTTCATATTCTGTTAACATTTCTCATGTGTACTCAAATAAAATTGATTTTGTCGTACTGTGTAATAATAGACTTTAGAATTGAATAGAAGATGAATACTTCAACACCAATAACTACGTTGATTAAAAAGTTGTTATAATTCATACGCAATGAATGACTTTATTAAGCCCTGGAACGTATACATACGTTTTTCTTAAGAATATATGATTGACTTTCATTTAGACTCTTTTCGTACTTCGTATTTCGTGTAAAATTCGAATATTTACGAAATATTAATAACTTCTTATTCGATACAAAAGATTCATTAGCAGCCCGATTCTGAATACTCCCCGGGAGATAATTCCCTGGGAATTAATTTTTCCCGGGAATAAAATCCTCCTATTCTAAACAGACGGGGAATAGAATAATAAGGGAGAGAGAATTGCGAATTTTCGAAGTCAGCTGTTTTGCTTTATGACGTTTGGTTTTGATTATTAAATGCAAATCAATTTAAGCAAATAAAACTTAATTAATAATTAAAATAAGTGAAAATGTACACCACAGCCTTTAGAATGGCAGCAGAAGAACGACCGGGAGCAGGAGAAGCAACAACAAACGTTTGCAAGGACATAGTTACGCGATGCGACGAATTCACTGGAGCTGCCGCAAGCTTTGTAAGTAACTACGGGAACGTACATATTTACTTGGCTTAACTCTAGTTCAGGGGCATTTCTTGGAATGAAATCAAAATTTTATCATCAATATAGATTTTTAAGCTGAGCTGAAATACAAATTTTTTTTTGTACGATCGGCCCATCTTCTAGAGATACGGCCTTCCGTAGCTTGAGTGTATAGTCGGCTATATCTCTGAAACTACTTTTCAGACCTTGTTGAAATTTATGTCATTAGAAAGGTCTTTTTAAACTCTACAAATACGGTTAAAAATATTTTATTTTTTATTAACCCATTGTGGAATAGTTTAAAAAAAATGATTTTATAACCTCACTTTTTTCTTTAAAATCATTACTTTTCAAAAATAGACCGTAGTGTTGCTACATTTTTTCTACACACTAGAAATAGAGAAGATTTCAGGCTTTTTTTTCAAGGTATAATACGGCTCAAACGTTCAACATTATATGAGGACCTGTTTTCATTAAAATATCAAAAATTATTTTAAAACAATCGCGCGGTTTTACTGATTTTGCCACACATCGACTTAAGGTACGGAGGGAATTTGTACCTTATTTTCATTTCGACGTTACGGAAACGAGATTAAAAAAAAGGGCGCTGGTCCATATTTTCTGAAATATAGACCTCCAAAGCTTGAATATATAATCGGGCATAAGTCAGCCATTTATTATCCGATCTAGTTGGAATCAGTACCATTACAAAGCCCTTTTTAAACCCTATAAATCTGTGTATAAATATTTTTATTTATATTAACCATTTGGGGAGGAAATTAAAAAAACCTCACTTTTTTGATATACTTTTTTTTTCCAAAAAATGTCCTATTATATTTCTTTTTTGTTTGGTAGGATCCGATAATACCCAAGATCTTAACTTTTTTTAGGGTATAATATTCACCTGTAACCCTTCAAAGACCGAAGATATTAAAGTTCATAGTATTTTTGTGTTATAAAGCTTTCTGCGTCGCTTAGGGATTTTCTCGTCTGGTGCGAGTCCAACACCCGCTTCGTGGCTTTGGCCTAGTATTTTTGTGTTAAATCGCGCGATTTTTTATAAATAATTTTTTAATTTTGGTGAAAAAAGTGGTGAATGTATTCAAAACTTTGAACTTAAATGTCTCCGGTCTTTGAAGGGTTATTGGTGAGAATTATACATTAAAAAAGGCAAAAGTCCTGTCTATTATCGGAGTCTACCAAAAAACTAAAAATTTTTTGAAATAATAAATTTTTATTAAAAAAGGGAGGTTAACAAATATTGTTTTTTTAATTAACCCCCAATGGATTAATAAAAATAAATATGTGCATACACAGATTTATAGAATTTAGAAAGACCTTTGTAATTATACTCATTCCTACTAACTTTGATAACCTCTTTTAAAACTTTTGAACTCAGTGCAGACGCTTTTCTCGGTGGTGACATTTTGGTGTAGATCTGAGAGTTGGTGCTAAACTAAATTTATTCCGAAGAATAATGCCATAATATTGATGAAAATAAAAGTAATTATTTAATTTTTTATAGAAAATATTAAATACTTACATTTTTGCGCAGTACTCCCTAGCAATTTGTTGGCGGAATTACTCCCAAAAGTTGTTTTCACATTCTCCATTTTATTGACATTTAGAATACCTACTTTTTTCCCTTTTTCGAAGTTCGTTTAGAATAAGGGAAAAGGGAATAGGGAAAAAACTCCCAGGGAGATTTTATTTAGAATAGGGGAACAGGGAATAGGGAAAAAACTCCCCGGGAATTGCTATTGAGAATTGGGCTGTAGATAATTATGAAATTACCAGGAACGCGAAGTATTTGAGAGCTTGAATTCAAACCCATGTAATAACGAGATATTCTCCCAATTTATAGGGAAATATTTTATAGTTGGCCTTAAATTCTCCTAAAGCCAATACATTTAAGGAAATATGACTCTACCAATGCATTACAGGATTTTAGCCTTTGATTTACCAAAATGTGTTGAATACAGGAGGGAATATATCTGTATTAATGAATTATTAATATTTAAATAGTAATTTAGTTAATAATTAATTTTTTTTTTGATTTGAATATTGGAATTCAACCCTAATTAGCATGTAGACTTTATATAGAGCAAAATATGTATTAAGCAAAATAAAGTAAAAATATATAAATCCTTCAATTGCTTTAGTACGTTATAAGAGAAGCAGTCTTTTTGGTCGATATGTGGCTCAAACGACGTATCATGATGAGGAGAATTATAAACATATTAGGATATTCCTTGGGCACAGTTAATATTATATTTATGTATAATAGAAAATTAAGTAAATTGGGACGAACAAGTACTCATGATCGAATAGCTGTCGTGAAAAAAATACCCTATCAAAATTTTGAAAATACATTTTTCTGTTTATGTTGTATACATAGTGTGTATTGAGAAATGTTTTTTTTTGGAATTTCAAATGTAGGGGGTCTCAAGAGAGGCGTATTGAAGAGGTGATTACGGAACGTCAAACTTTTTTATATGAGGGTACTTATAGTCCCCCACCGGTCGTTGTAGTTTCGATTCCTAGTATATTTTCGAAAAAAATTTTTTTTTTTTGGAGAATGTGGGGCTCAGACGACGTATCATGATGAACATACATAGAAAAAATATTTTCAAAATTTTGACAGATCATTTTTTTCACGATGTCATTTTGAAATCTTTGGTATGCATTTTCCTCATTTTGACTTATTTTACACACTTGTTCCATCAATTAGCTAATTTTTCACAAAATCTCAATTGATTCGCAGGTTTGTCTTTCTGTTTCGCAAAATCACGTTCACATATATTTCTTTTATATATGATGTATAAAGATTTCAAAATGACGTCGTGAAACAAATGCTCTGTCAAAATATTGAAAATATTTTTTTTCTATTTGTGTTCATCATGACACGTCGCTTGAGCCCCATATTGTCCAAAAATTTTTTTTGTCTAAAGTGTACTAGGAATCGAAATTTTAACGACCGATAGGGGACTATAAGTATAAAAGAATAAATGGTTTCCCGTTACATCCCATGAAGGGACTAGGGAGAGTTTCTCACAAACCAGTGAGCTGTGCGCTTTCTAGTTTTACACTCACTGATTGGGACCTAAAATTTCACACCGGTTCCAAACGGTATTTTGAGAAGCTTTTTCATGGCTAAGTACTCGATAGTGTCGCCGTCACTGAGCGAGGTGACCGACGTCAAAAGAAATTTAAGGTGATCAGAGCAGGGATCGAACCCATGTTCTCATGCACAATAGCCGCGCATACTACCATTGCACCACCAAAGGTCATAGGGGACAATAAGTACCCTCGTATAAAAAAAGTTTGACGTTTCCGTAATCACCTTTTGATTACGCGTCGTTTGAGACTCCCAACCCCTCAAAAAAAGTTTTCAGTACACCCTAATATACATACCCTTGGAATCGAAACTTCATCGGCCGGTAGAGGACTCTAACAACCCTCGTGTACAAAAAGTTCGACGCTCCCATAGTCAACTCAGACTCCTCCTCCAATAAAAATTTGTTACATATAAAATACGTGAAAACCAAACCGGCCCGATTTGAAGGAAATACTATTATTTCTAATGGTATTACAATTTTTTAAATTGGCATTAATTGTGGTAATTTTGGTTAAACTACAAATTATAATTGTCGTAGAACATGTTGTTGATTTTCAATATTTGGTCTGCTTTATCCATTTTTTCTAAAATATTTTAAAATTAAGCTCAAGACCTGGACAGTTCTGATATTTCGCCTGTTATTGACAGACAAAATCAGAATTATAAATTTACAATTTAAATACAAAAATATCAACTAGATATCGACCGTTTCCGTTCACTTCCAAAATTACAGTATCAGTACGAATAATAAAATCAGAAAATGAATTGAGATTCATTTCAGAAGAATTGCCATATAATTATATTGCCCCATGTATGGTTTGGATATAAATATGTATGACAAACATTTAAAAATGTTGCATTTTATGTTTTTAATAATTGTTCGTTTCAAGATCAATAACTATTAAAAAGTAGTTTTTCTATGAAAAAGTACATTTTATTAGAAATATTAAAAATAAATGTGTGAAATGGATCATAATGGTGGATGGCTGGGAATATTGATATTTCACTGCCCACCAAGGTATATCATCAGCTCCCTTCTCCACAAGTATTTAGGTATATCATCACACAGTATCACATGTTGCATTTTAATCGTTTCGTAAACTTTTTTAGATGAAGTCGCATTCAAATATATTCTGAATGATAATATAGTAGTTGCTTTTTATCTTTACAATATTGCGACCAATAATATATAAATCACAGCCACGTCCAAATTATCATCACTAAAAATGCCATCGAATATATCTATACTTAAAGAGTGTTTCAGTGAGATTGCACTTTTTAAATATAGTGTAATTTTGTTTATAAAGTACCATCTCTTAAATTTGACAGTTGTCACATAAGTTTATTCTAATTATTAACAATGGAGCGGGTTACAAAAGATCAACTTGTTATAAATGTGGAAATTTTATTACAAAAATTTGGAAAGTTATGCTGAGGTCGCTCGCAAACTTCGAAGAATTCTCTGTCGAGAAAGTACATTTAATGTATCAACCATTCGAAGAATTGTTTGAAGAAACTGGGTCGGATATAGACCGTAAGACTCCTGTGCGTCAAAGTACCGGTGGGTCTCTTGAAAACATTGCTGTTGAAAATGGGAGTGTCGCCGAAAACCCCAAAAAATATCAATTCACGAATTTCACGAAGAACTACGCAGCGAATATTGACAAAAGACCTCCACTTTCATGCGTACAAAGCTCATGCGTAGAAGCTCAAACCTGCTGACCGTGGAAAGCGCTGGCAATGCGTTCAATGGGTAATGGAGCAATGTGAAGTCAATGCAAATTTTTCAAAACAAAGTCAACTTCTCCGATGAGGCGCAGTTCCATCTGAATGGCTTCGTGAATATACAAAACTGTCGAATTTTAGGGCTCAATAATCCTCATGCAATCCATATGAAACAAATGAACTGGCTACCAAGATCATGCGATTTAACGGCGTATGATTTCTTTCTTTGGGGTTTTATGAAATCTTGCGAATAAAGCAGAACCCGTTCAGATCCACAGCAGATCCGAGATCTACAGCATAATCAGATCCGAGATCCACAGCGTAATCCGTGAGATGGGACCACATCTCTCTGAAAAGGTCATGGAAAATTTCATGAAAATATATGTCATCAGAGCATCATGATGGATATTTTACTCCATACTTAATCGGACTATATCTTCTTTATAATCCAATATTAAAATCACAACTATCTAAAAAGAATACTTTTTTTAAAATGAAAAAGTGCATTCTTACTGAAAAACCCTTTATAACTCCCAAGTTGTAGATGTTTTTAGGAAGATTTATTTTGCTTTTAGGTATTAATGTTGCGTGGTATTTAAAAGTATTAACAAACATTTTTAAATAATTTGCTTAAGTCGTGTTCAGAAAGATGGAATAAATATATTAGCTTTCCGTGTATCATATAAAATGTAGTCAATTAGAAGTTAATTATAGCTTAATTTGTACGGGGCAGCTAAGCGATATTAAGTGGCATTTAAATTTCCCACTTAAATTCCGACTTGAGCAATGACAATGTTGCCACATGTTCAATTTCAAGCAATGACAACAAAAAGTTATCTAGATGAATTTTGTTATCATTTCTTGCGAATGAAAATGTTATTAAGGAGGAACTCAAAAGCAGAAATTTGCAAAATAGCTTGCAAATTTTTTTATATTTTATATTTAATGGAAGACTACGTATACTTTTATATATCTAAATTTGAACAATAGATTTTTATTTCCGATTGAAAACAAAATTGGAACTAACGCGCGGTAAATGTTATATATATTGATCATGGTTGAATTGCTTATCAGGTATAGTCCTTTAAACATGTGATGACATTTTTTCCATGCCATTTTTCACTACATTTGTGAAAATCATATGTATTTTGATTCTATACTTTTTTGTATTCTAGTATTGTTGGTATGTATCATAGACCAATACTTGTAGTAGACCTAATAGTTCTCTCACCAAATTTATGACCTTTGGCCTGGCGTGATATTTTCGTTCGATGTTGAAAAGAATAGCTTTACTAATACCAGATAGAGGCAATGGTTCCAAACAACGAACAAAATAACAACAACAGCATTTCCTTTTCTGTGTTAAAATTATTGTGTTAAATACAACACAAATGTATGCTAACAATAACAGTCGATAAAAAAGTTTAAAACACATTTAAATGTCACAGTTTTTCACCAAAACGACATGAAAAATTAAAGCAAGAAGTTCTTGTAATTCCACCTGGTGTAGGTCTCATTTCGTCAAACACGAAGCATCACGAAGAGTGTGAAAGGAAACGTCAGATGAGTCAAATATTTTCTCTACTACGATTTCTCTATGGTATATATTTGTTTACAGTTTGACAAGTGAAGCGAATGAATGAAATAAAATGTCTGTTGTTGCTGCTGACTACTAGAACAACATCTGTTGCTACCACGTCTTTGTTGGCACTGGCTACAAACGTGTTGCCGTATCGTTTTTTCCACCCATTACAGCAAATGTTGCCACATTTCGTAGTATTAAGTGTGGATCGTTTTATTTGGAATGTCGTAAGTAGCGATAGCTTAATGGAATAAAAGAACAGGCTGAATATGTAAGAAGTCCTTAGCACGTACTATAATTATATACCCACGTCATTTTCTGAATTGAATCAAAACTTGAATTGTTTGCTTTTTTTTTAATTTTTTGGATTTGTTTTTAATTTTATAAACTCGAATGGATTGATTCTCTCCATTTTATGGCAGCAAGTGAACAAATTGTTATTAATATCTCTTTGAAGAAGTTCATATTTTTAACCCCAAGGATAAAATACCTTGTAAATTTTCCCATATGGGCTAGGAGAAATTATCTATTATCATCTAGTTCCAGTCTGGTAGTTCTAGCTATAATTTTGATAAAATAATATATACATTTTTACTCAGAAACTTGTTTACTTGTTCAAGCTAAATCACTTTTTCACACTAGATTAATGTGTAATCGGACCTTCGTAGAAATTTTTCACGAAACAAAAGGTTTTATCCAATAATATTGAAAAATTTGTGTGGGTTTTTTCACATTTCACCCTATAATCAATCATAAGTAATCAATTGAAATTAAAATGAATGAATGTATGAAATTCATTTGCCATAATTGGATTATTTAACAAATCATCAGAAACCTGACGATTTTAAATAATTTTTTTAAACGCATTTTTAATGTGTTGTAAAATGCGTCCAATTACATTACACATGCTTTATTTATAACAATACTAATATGATTGACAATTTCGTGTCGTTCCACTTTCTTTTTTTTTACAAATATACATATTTGGTTATTATTTTAAATTTTAAATGATTACAATATATGCGATGAAATATAAAATAAATCGATGTGAAATACAAAGGCAATATAAAAAAAAAATTCGGAAAATCGACCAATAATAAACAATTTAATTTCAGTATAAAAAAATATAAACAAACACATATCTAGGATGTCAATTTATTTGTTGAATATGCTCAAATGGAAGATGAAAAAATAGTGTTTAGATTCAAACTAACAAAAAGTTGAAATAAACAAAAAAAAAACTTTATTTATTTATTACTGAAAATTTGTATTAGATTGCACTAGCAATATCAATTAAATATTAAATACGTGTTCATGTATTCGCATGTATCGACAAAAAAACACACATTTTTAAATAAAAAAACCAACGAAATATATTTATCAGAAAAACCACAATGCCCAGAATATAGGACAACCGCATGCAGATGGGTATCTTTTTTTTAAATTGCAATAAAAACCATTGTGTCCAACACCCATATATACATATATGTATTTTTATTTAATATTGTACACAGGGTTATAAAGATTTTTTTTCCAAAAAAAAAACAATTATTATTTGCCACAATCAGGTCAAAGATGAAGAAAGCAGGCAATAACAGAAAACAAAACATATCCAATGTCATTGTTATACAAACACGTTTTGGTGTTGGCAAAACTATTTGAATTCTATTAGCAAAAAGGATATAGATATTTGTACACTTCGCTCAAAATTTGTCGAAAAATCAATAATATTTGCTTTAGTGTAAGGAACACAGTCAAGGCGGGGTGCCGTGATTCATTGTCATACAACAGAGGGGACAAAAATAAAAGGAGTTGTTGTAGATTGATTCAATTTTTAAGGCTGTTATAAATTAGCAATAAATGCAAATATATATAGTTTTTTTTTACAAATTCGAACAGAAACTCGTTACCTTCCATGTACCTCATATATAATTATTTTAGCTTCAAGAATTGCTAAAAAATGATTCAGATTCATAAAAACTTATAAAAGCTTGGTAATTTTTGCCCATACAAAAAGTAAGGAATAAAAATAGCATAGCAATGGCATCCATAAATATATTTAGGGGAAATTGTGTAAAACAGTAAATAAAAAAATAAATGGTTTCCCATTACATCCCATGAAGGGACTGGGGAGAACTTCTCACAATCACTGAGCTGTGCGCTTTCCAGTTTTCACTCACTGATTGGGACCTACAGTTTTTCACCGATTCCGAACGGTAATTTGAGAAGCTTTTTCATGGCTAGATACTCGATAGTGTCGCCGTCACTATGCGAGGTGACCGCCGCCGAAAGAAATTTTTTTTGAAGGTGGTCAGAGCCGGGTTCGAACCCAGGATCTCATGTACAAGAGCCGCGCACACTAACCATTGCACCACCGACGGCCACAGTGCAAAACGTAAAAATATAACCATATACCCACTACGTGATAAAAGACAAAAAAAAACACCCGTGTCTCCCAGTTTTGCCCAAAGTCATGCACTTTTTTTTATGGGCCCTCAAAGATTTGGGGTCTGGGTGTCATTTGTGCAAAAAAATGATAATTTTGTCAGGCTCATATATTGCAAACCGTTTGGAAGTTTTATTTACTCTCTGAGGGAAAGTTGTAGCTCTTGTCATAAAGAACATATAAATTCAAAAAAGAAGATCAAAATCGGAAAAAACTTTAAAAAAAACTTTAGCTGCAAAAGTGAAAAATTTCCTGAAAATTTTTTAATTTCATTTGTTTTTTCTTTACTTCAACATTCAGATATTATGATATCTATTACAAAAATAATAAAAAAAATATTCGTATTATGTTTATAATGTTGATGGCCCTGGACTTGTAAATCGCACTCTCTTCAGTTGTTGATCCCAATCGTCGTCCGAATAGTCCGAATCTGACTCTTATTCAGAACTAATGGTGTCCACAGGCACGTTGCTTCCAGACTGCCCTCCATCGTCAGCTTTTTCTTCTTCAAAAACTTCACTAACATCATACTGGGTGATACAGTGACTCCACCAACATTGCTGAAATGAATCAGAAAATAAATCAAATACAGTATGCAAAACAATGCATCAATAAAATTGATATTACCTCTGCGAGCAATGCGTCGAGTTTTTTGCCTTTTTTGTATCGTTTTTCCATAGGCATTGTGGTTTTATGAAACCGTTCTCCTTGTTCATCGAAATTTTTAAAGTGTTTTGCGATTTTGACCTTGAAAATTAAGTTTTTTTTTGATTTTATACGTTCACAATTTTTATTCTTTATGACAAGAGCTACATCATACCCTCAGAGAGTAAATCAAAAATTCCGAACGATTTGCAAGATATAAACTTGACAAAATGATAATTTTTTCCACAATTTACACCGATGCCCCAAATCTTTGGGGGCCCTTAAGAAAAAAGTGCACGAGTTTGAGCAAAACTGGGAGACACATATCTTTTTTTTGGTCTTTCATCGCGTAGTTGTGTCCGTATTTGGTTATCTTTCCATGACTTAAAAATTTACACTCATTGTTATTTACGGAACCAAAAATATCAAGAGCATACAAAGAGCAAATTTATTATATTTCATTCAATATATTCATTCACAATATTTCAAATATTTTATACAGTACACGTTTATGAATATCAAAGAAGTACGAGGCAACATCAATCGGAGCACCAATTGTGCTACAATAAAAAATTCAAATAACTTTCTTTTTCATCAATGTCTTTCACTTCTTCTTTCTTATTGCATAGAAAATTCAAGTTTATTCCAGTTGGAAATTTCGTATAGTGACATGTCGGAGTCACTGCTGATTTTCCGATCCGCTTCCATACAAAAAACGTCATGACACCTCCTGACATTGTCATACAGTTGTTCAAACGTCAGCGCGAATTTTCCGCAGTGTGTCAACAGTGTTGATCACCTTATGACATGTACACAAGACGTCCTTGAGTAACTATTCATCAGTGGGCCAGTTGCTGAAGACGTCTTTAATTAGGGTATATCGGGTCATCTTATAGGTTCTTCTTTATTCGAATCTATGTATGTTGTTATTAATGTATCTGATCTTCTGCGTGATATTTCAAAAAATCTAGGAGATAACATGATCAAAAATGAGCCATATGTACATAATTATAGTCCAGTGAAAATTTCCCTGTTCTTTTAACAAATTTCAAAATTTTTGAAATACACTCCAGTTCACTTATTTAATGGCACTAAAAATTCCATATTCAGCAGCCTGTATCTTGAGATATAAAAAAATCATGCCAATAGTAGTTTCTTAACTAAAGAACTTTTTTTGAGCAATTTATAAAAAAAAGTCCAAAAAAGTGATATTTTTTGGTTCACTTGAATAAAGGCACTTTATTATTTTTTTTATTATTTTACAGTTTATTACATCTTAATCATTTTACGAGACAAAATGGTAAAACAAAAAATTTCAAATCTATCGGAATAAACTAAAATCGATGTTTACCGTTCTCAAGGATATTCTAACCGCGCAATAGCTAAAAAATTGGACGCAGCCCAAAAGTTGTCGACAATTACATCAAGGACCAGAGGGGTATCCTTGTCAAAAAAAAGAGCTCAAGCTGGAGTGGAAGCGAGCAAGTCATCATCATGCTGACAAATAAGTACGACGATCTTACATAGCCTGTAATCCCCTTCATAATTTATATCACCTAAATGAAAACTAATTACATGTGAAGAAGATGTCTTATATACATTGTCATCACCTAAGGAAATACTACGACAAAGCCTTCAATACCAAATTTCAAACTGGGATTTTATATAACTAATTGGTTTCAAAGATGATAGACCCTAAATGATTTCCATGCTCATCCACGCATATGCGACACCTGATAATAAACTTTTTAATTTCGACCTGAAGTGTTGAAGTCGGCATTGCCTTAATTATTATTCTAATGGAATGCTTCAATTCAGTTAATTCCTTGGTTTCGTTTTCGCAGTCAGATCAGGTGACCTTGGGGGCCAATGGAAAGTGGAGTTTCTGGATATTAATTTATTTGAGAATTTTATTTTTAGGTCCGCCATAACGGGCCGTCGGTGGTGCAATGGTTAGTGTGCGCGGCTCTTGTACATGAGATCCTGGGTTCGAACCCGGCTCTGACCACCTTCAAATTTTCTTTCGGCGGCGGTCACCTCGCATAGTGACGGCGACACTATCGAGTATCTAGCCATGAAAAAGCTTCTCAAAATACCGTTCGGAATCGGTGTAAAACTGTAGGTCCCAATCAGTGAGTGAAAACTGGAAAGCGCACAGCTCAGTGATTGTGAGAAGTTCTCCCCAGTCCCTTTATGGGATGTAATGGGAAACTATTATGATATTGATGTGTTAACACCTCTTTGCGACACGGTACCTGTTCGATTTCTATGAACATATTAGTAAATATTACATTGGAAAAAAATATAATAGGTTTTTTGTATACACCGGGCAATGCTGAACATCAAATGACTCGCTTTGTTTGGCCATAGCAACAACAACGAAACAGCCAAACATTCTACATCACACATACTTTGTCCGAAGTAGCTGACGTATACGTATGTCACATAACCACATATTTGCCATATCAACAGCAACGAAACAACCAAACACACAACATCACACATACTTTGTACGAAGTAGTTGACGGATTAGTGTGTCACCATAACGTCGACTGCGCAAGCGCAAGCGCAAGCTTGCAAATGAAATTTTGCGTGGCTATTCTTTATATCTCTGGTTAGTGTGCGCGGCTCTTGTAAATAGCTCCTGGGTTCGAACCCTGCTCTGACCACCTTAAAAAAAATTCTTTCGGCGGCGGTCACCTCGCATAGTGACGGCGACACTATCGAGTATATAGCCATGAAAAAGCTTCTCAAAATACCGTTCGGAATCGGTGTAAAACTGTAGGTCCCAATCAGTGAGCGAAAACTGGAAAGCGCACAGCTCAGTGATTGTGAGAAGTTCTCCCCGGTCCCTTCATGGGATGTAATGGAAAACCATTTATTTATTTATTTATTTAATTATACTCCTCTGCTATAAGACCAGAATTGACAACTGTCTGACCATATTTCAAACTATAAAACAAATAGTGGGAATCATGCAACTTAACGAACTAAACTTTTTTATATTTCGACCTTAAATTCCAATAGCAATGTCTTACGAGTATGTCAAAGGATACATTAATCTGTGTTTCACATTTAAAATCGAATTACTGTATATACTTCGCAACACCCTTTCCCTATTCACATTATTATGTAATGAGTAACGAAATTTTACACAAAAAAAAAATGATAAATTACCTTAAACTCTGAGCAATTTCAAGTCCTTTCAAATTATGTCACATTCTCGCCATAGACGTTAACTAAATACTAATTTGTACACATAAACAAATTATTTGTCAACTTCAAAGGTAATGAATGCCTTCTTCGAGTTACGTTTATTAGGAACGCTACTTAAATGTAGTTTAATTTCAATGCAACTAAACTTCTGACATGTTAAATAAAATGTTTATAAAATATTTTGGTTTTGGATTTTGTTCTGTTTTCAGCTGCTCTTGGATATGTAGAACATTTGTAGAAATAGTTATTAGGTGTTCGTCTAGTGGTGACACAGAATGACCACAACAACTATTTGTAGCAACAATACAGTGACTGCAGGCGATATGGTAATTACCAATATTTTGCTTAGAACCAAAATAACCAACTCCCTTAGGATTGCGTCACCAGACAAATCACCCAATGAGCTTCGATACATGATGTTAAAATTTATATTATATTCTCCAGTGTATGTAACTTTAATTCAACATTGCTGTACATTATATTGCTATACATTCTCTTGGTCATGGCAAAATTTAATTAGGATTGTTTTAGGTTGTAAAGGAAACTTTTGTCCTAGTAGCTAATTGTATTAAATTTAATTTAAAATTCTAACTAAATTTTGCAAATTATTTGGAAATATTATAGCTATACACGTAATTTTAATGCTCATTTTTAGTTAATTGTAATTATTCATAATTTAAAATAATAATGATTGTCAGTTGAAAACTTCTAAATGATTGTGTCACAGTGAATCATTTATATATTTAGGTGTAATATTTTTTACTTTAAATAATAGTTTAGGTATTAGTAGCAATTAGTAGCCCAAAGTCATGCACTTTTTTATGGCCCCCCAAGATTTGGGGCTTCCGTATCTTTTTGCAAAAAAGTGATCATTTTGTCAGGGTCATATCTTGCCAACCGTTCGGAATTTTGAATCAGTCTCTGATGGAATGTTGTAGCTCTTATCATAAAGAACAAAAATGGTCAACACATAAAATCAAACAATCATCTCCAAGGTCAAAATCGCAAAAAACTTTAAAAAATTAAATTTTTTTACCTTTTCCCCCCTGGTCAGGTGAATAGGTAGTAAATCGTTCAAAATTCAAGGAAACAATCAACCATAAAAATGTATCTAAGATCTCAGTAAACAACTTTCTAGAACGTATGATCTTCCTAGGAATGAGTCTTAACACCGTATAGGTAGTGCTTATATAGCGTTTAGGTAGCCGCAAAAGTAACAAATTTCCCGAAAAGTTTTTAATTTCACTTGTTTTTTCTTTACTTCAACATTGAGATACTATGCTATCTATTACAAAAATAATAAAAAAATATTCGTATTATGTTTATATTGTTGATGGCCCTGGACTTGCAAATTGCACTCTCTTAAGTTGTGGATCCAAATCGTCGTCCGAATCGGACGCTGATTCAGAGCTTATGGAGTCCACTGGCACGTTGTGAACATATAAAATCAAAAAAACGTCATCTTCAAGGTCAAAATCGCAAATCGCAAAGACTTTAAAAGATCCGATTTTTTTGCTTATTTTCCCTATTCAGGTCCATAGGTAGCAAACCGTTAAAAATTGAAGGAAACAATCAACTACAAAAATATACCTAAGATCTCAATATACATATGAACTTCCTAGGAATGATTCTATACCATTTTATATGTACTCAATATTTGTTCTTTATGACAAGAGCTACAATTTTTCCTCAGAAAGTAAATCAAAATTCGGAATGGTTTGCAAGATATGAGCCTGACAAAATGATCACTTTTTTGCAAAAAGGCACCGAGGCCCATAACAAATATGACTTTGGGCAAATCTGGGAGACACTGGTCTCTTTTTTGTTGATGTTTTATCACGTCCGTCCGTATATGATTACATTTCCATGACTTAAAATATTACCCACAGTGTAATTAAAAAACCACTCTAAAATTTGGCCTTAGACTTATTAGTCTATTGTTAAACCACAAGCAAATGAGAGTGAGGGTTACTCCCACCGGCGAACCACTTAGTTTGCTCCGAGGAGCTCAATCCTTGTCTATGCATATCCGATATAATTCTGGCAGGCACCTAAAGAGTATGGATGCCATAGTTAACATTCTCCGGCCGGCTAGTAAAGGACACGTGCAAAGAAAATGTTCCGGACAACTTCTACAGAAGTTGTCTCTTCTGTCATTTAGTGTAACCACATATCTAAGAATCAGTTAGTGTTATGGTTAAACCGAAACAAGCATTGAAATATATGGCCTGGCTAGAGACAGCAGGTACATGGGCCCCCTGCGGTCTACTCTCGATCAGATTTGTGTTGCGCGTACAGAATTTGTTCCTCTCGTGTACATTTTCAGGAGCATCATATAGGAACGCTCTTACGGATATGCTTGCAAATGACTAGTGGCATACTAACATGTTTTGTAAGGTGGTTTTTTCTGGGCAGCTCATCCGCTCTACAGTTCCCCAGAATGACTCGGTGCACCCACATGACGTGAATATCATATTGATGCGTCATCACTTTAAGCGGTATGCGACAGTCGTGGGTAAATTTTGAATTCAGGAATTCTGGTCCCTCTGACTTGATAACCTCCTGACTGCCAGAGAAGACATTGCCCCTAATGACTGCTGGATTATTTCCTCTAGGACAGTCGGTCACGTCCCTAATAGCCAAACTTTTTTCCCAATATATGCTACATGGCCGTCGGTGGTGCAATGGTTAGTATGCGCGCCTCTTGTACATGAGAACATTGGTTCGATCCCTGCTCAGGCCGCCTTATATTTCTTTCGACGACGGTTACCTCGCTTAGTGATAGCGAGACTATCGAGTACATAGCCATGAAAAAGCTTCTCAAAATACCGATCGGAACCGGTGTAAAACTGTAGGTCCCAATCAGTGAGTATAAAAACTAGAAAGTGCACTTCTAACTGATTGTGATAAGCTCTCCTCAATCCCTTCATCGGATGTTACGGGACACCATATTTTTACGTGCTATAATGATCAGGTGAAATGGACAACCGTGAACTCAAAAAAATATATTAGTAGACACTAACAGTTAGAGAATAGTAATTTTAATTTTTTCATATTTTTAACTGAGTGCGGAGCTATGTTCATTTTTTCATTGTAGTCTGGTCATACTGTTAGATCGCGTTTCCTAACGCAGCTATATTATTTTTTGATGTGTTTATCCGTGGGTCATCCACTTAACAAATTTGCTACAATTCACCATAAACTCTGGTAATACCTCGTTAACCGAAATGCTCTGCAATCCATCAAAACTAATTAAATATGTATTAAGGACTATGTAATAGGTTAACATAATATATTCAAATATCTGCTGAACCCTAAGTCGATGAACAGACACACATACAAGTAATTTTCACACAAAAAATTAATCTAAATAGGTCATAATTATTGGCGCTGCCACAATACCAGCGCAGCTACCCTCAGGCAACCACCAACAATGAATCAACAATCAAAGCGATGAATTCTCACAAGTTGTAGAGGTAAGGAGCACCCAACCCACAGTCGAAAATCGGTTGGTTTTTAAAAATAAATATATATGTACATGAATAAATCGATTTTAATAAATATGATTAATGGCGGAAAGCAGTTTCGTGTATTGTACAACTCTTTACAAATTGCTTCAATAATTAATTATTTACAAGTCTTTCAATATGTTTTAACAACATTGTTTGTGTAAACTTTACACCACCAGTGACAGGGAGAGAGAGACGGGGAGAAAGAGACAAAAGCTTCAAATGGTAAATAAGCAAAGGGTGAATGAAAAGGATTTTTCTTACATACATATTTAAATAATTTGTTGTGAATACAGCGAGGGTTGGGTAATCAAACAAAATAATTACGGAAATAAATAATTAATATTTTTGAGGTTTTCGGTAAGTATTAAAGGGGATAGGTTCACCAAATCGTTGCAAGTGTTTTTTTGTGGTTATTCAGTTTTTACACAAGATTAAATACATATTTTAATCAATCGCAGCATTTTAGTAAACGTTAACATTTGCGTGTAGAATTTTATTTTAATTCCAGTTTACCACTGCACATTGTAATAGGGCATAGATGGGAAATTTGCACTCTACGTGTGTTGCCTTTTTTGGTTAGAGATAAAAAATACTAAGAAAAATTTTTCATAGAAGATGAAAACAAGACTAGTTTTATAGAAGACTAGTTTTATAGTTGTTCTTGCGTAAAACTTGTCAGTAATACAAGCAACTGCTTGTGATTGAATTTGCTCAATATTGGCCGCTTGTAAAGCGAATAATAAGCCGTATAAAAACGCCTCAGTATATTGCAAAACCATTATATTTTCAATGTTTCTCCCACAAAACCAACAATTAACACACAATTTTACAAATCTTCTTTATTTCGGTTGATTTTTAAATTTTAATTCATCTCCATGTTTTGTGTTGCCGAAAATTGTACGATATTAACAATTAAAATTCTTTTTAAAATTTAATTTCAACAAAATAAAGTTTTCACTTTACACATGTTTGCTTTCGCTCCCACCGAGTTATTGTTGTATAAGAGCTTTATTAGGAAAAGATATGGTGAGGGAAGATTACAGATGTCACTACCAAGCAAACGGTGTGGAAACAGTAGCAGACAGTAACAATAAAATCAACAGTGACAGGCAGAGCAGCAGCACTACCAACTCTATTTGGTTTGGCAGTGGGGTCGAGATGATGGTGATGAAAACACGCAGACTATAGCAGGAGTAGATGGACCGACCATATTTAAAATCCTTCTAACTAATACCGTCACAACCCATTAACGTTAATAACTTTTTGTTTGTTTTCAACGTTTTTGGCGCTTTTGTTACTTGTATTGTTGCTGTTGTATATCAAACGTTCGTTGCTTCGTTCGTTCTTCTTCAGCAGTAATTGCTGTAGTTTCTGTTGTTGTTGCCTTCATCCTTTCATCACTTCCTTACTGTCACGAAGGCAAAATGTTGGGTTGAGATGAGATAAAATGCGATGCGATGAAATGAAATGAATGTACTTGCCCAAGGAGGGTGCAAGGACTATGTCAGTCACTATAATGAGTGCTGAGTGCGAGCGCGAAAAAACAGACAAATATCAAAAAGAATTTTGGTGGGATTTCAGTTGTCTGCTGTTGTAGTGATGTGAAGATTCAAGGAAACTCCATCACCATCAGTCACCATTTACCCACCAACCTCACAGTCGTTGTCGTGGCAATGTTCTTCATTACCTCACATGCATCACCGCCAATGCTGTGACTCCTTCTCCTTCGTCTTGGTGGCAAGTTTACTAATAGTAACTAAGCTGAACAGCGGCGAAGCCATTGAAGTTACAAATTGAAAGAAAATTGCAAAAGACACAAAATTGTCAAGAGTGCATTGAATGAATGTGATTATGATGGTGATTATGATAACGATGTTGATGATGATTTTAATGTTGATGGCAGCAGACATTCTCCTGGCGTTTTGAACGCTGTTTTTGCCCAGTGGAAGCAAATGATTTTTATTGAATTAATTTTCTATGCTGTTGGCAAGGATGTTACTCAAAAACTGACTTATTAAACTAGTATCTGCATTACTTTGTGATTGTTCGTCTGCCGGTCTGTCCGTGATAGCCAACAAGAGACGACAAGCAACTATTGCTAAAGAACGTAATATAACAAAGTTTTATAATTAAATCAAGTCATCTTTTTTCTCCATTTAATTAATAGCAAAGCAAGAAGTTAATGGAATTCCTCAAAACCACTTCCATGAAACATAATTTGAAATTAGTGCGAGCACTAACATAATAAATGTAAACATTATTTATTTTTTCAATATTAATTCAATAAAGTCCTTTTCTCCACGTAGAAATAAAGCTTTGTTGAGTCGACCTTTAAATCCTTGTCAAGTGTGTTGATGTAAACTATGCTCACTTTGCCGTTGACTTGCAGCCTATTCGCCTCTGATAAGGGGGGTCTGAAACCCCTTAAGAGCTCTTCATTATTTGTTGACTTTGATAATCTTAAAAGATACTTGTTGTCAAGGATTTTATGGAAACATGCCATTTAACCCAGTAGACAAAAAGTGTTGTAAATACTCGAGAAACCACAGCAAAAATTTCATAGTGTTTTTGTGTTCTTCCTAGACAAACTAGACAAACTCACACACACATAAACATTCACGCACATATTCATATGTAACAATAACACACATGTTGCATAGCCACAATTTTCTTTAGCATTAAATCATAGGCCAAGTAAACAAACTCAAATACCCTTCCAAGGCATTTTTATGAAACTAAAACAATTCTAGCATAGAAATATAACATTGGAATGAAAAATGCGTTTCACTTAATTTTAACTGTCAATTGAATATTAATAGTTGTTGTAATAGTTCTGTCACATTAGTGGAATGTTATGTTAATGTAGATGTGGTGGCTTGTACGCTGGTTGGTTGTGGACTACCCACTAGCGGTTTGATGAATTAACGATCTATAAAGCATTGTCGAAAGTGCTAGATGTTTAAAGCAGAATCTAGATGCCGCTACGACCTTCTCCACATGAAGGTTGAGGCATTCGGTAACAATAAAGCATTCTAGAAAATTCTAGATATTTGTGGAATAAACTAGATATCGCATAATAATACTGCAAAATAATACTTACCGAGAACTTAAAACTATATTATTCATATTTTTATATATACATGTATGGATAAATTAGGATAATTCCTGTTGAATTTTTATTTTACATTATATAAAACCTGCGACTTCAAAATTGGAATTTTCGATTTCCAAATCGTCTCAGTATGTCCCAAAAATAATACAAAATAATACTATGAACAAACATACTTTTCGAAATGTGTAGGCTTAAATAAATTTTGACATATAGTTCATTCAGAAAATTTGTTTAAAGTCATTGTAGCTATATTTTGGTGTTGTACCTTTTGTGTCTCCTAGAAATTAATCCACCCCAAATATATTATTATTATATTATTTGGTCTTTGCTGATAAGGTTTAAAGCAATAAAATATCAGGGATTATAACAAGCTAGTAATTTTTACCACAGGTTATAACATTCCCAGAGAAAACCTATCTCTTTGAACGGGTCTAAAACTAAGCTTACATAGTATGTCATGTGTCTAGGTATTATATAGGACAGCAAGCTTAATTTCGGAATGCAAAAGCCGACGTTTCCCGCATATTAGACAATGTGGGGATATACCCCTTAGTGGCGAGTGCCTGAGAAGGCCAACTGTTGTGAACCACTTACAAGAGTTCACAAAATAAAAATGATGTGTATCATAAGTACACTGCCTACCACGTCATGTTATTCGCTGAATGTATTGGTACATTTGTTGCCAGATTATATTTTCGGGAATTAGATTAACTTTAACATCAGCCATCTAGTTAAGGATACTGTCACAATGGGGGTGAATTCGTGTCGATCAAAAAACATCGCTGGGTCATTCTTAGAACGTTCATACATATGTTTTATATATCTAAAATTGGTGAACAATAGTTTTCATATTTCATATTCTTACAAAAGGGACCTAAAAATATACATCTTTTTTAAAAAAAGTTTATCATTTTACAAAAGGTATCTTTTCTTAGAGATCCATTTAAATTACAGTATTTTGGAACAGTGTGTGAACTAACTAGTACATAATATATAGCGAAAGGAACTTCGTTCCAACCGGGTGTCCCCTGACACCTCAAGTAATTTTTTTAAATTCGCCATTTGCGATGTTCTCTTAGTGCGCCAGATTTTGTGCAGGTTTAGGAATGCAACCTTATTTATACGATCGCCTATATCCGCCGCAAAGCCACCATCCGTGGTAATCTTGCATCCGAAATAGTTGACTGAATCCACGTCTTGAATTAAAGAATCATCAGCTACTTTATTAGTGGAGTATTCCGCTCTCTTCGGATACGCATTAGCTTTGTCTTCTTTATATTTCTCAATATATTCTAAATTCCAGGTTTTTTCGCATTTTCGGAAAGTCTGTTTGACTTGGCCTCGATGTCATCAAAGTTGTGCGCCATAAGAAATATGTCATCTGCTTAGGCGATATTATGTAGATGCTCATACCTACTCCACTGAATGCCGAACGATGCTTCTGCATTAAATACATCCAGTACCTCGTACATAAGTGGAAGAAATAATGTGGGTGACATGCCACATCCTTGCGTAACTCCCGCAGATGTGGTGAAAAGTTGGCTTTCCTTCCCATTATATGTTGCATCTCTATACAAATCACGGATCATGGGCACTATATTGTCCGGTATCCCCTTTTTGGTCAAGGTGGACCACATTAAGGTTAGGTGTACACAATTAAACGATCGTTCGAAGTCTACGAAAACTAGATACAGAGGCCAGTGTAGTTCAACTGATTGTAATTTGATTTTACGTAGTCGGAAGACGAAAGACCAGGCCTGGAAACCTGTTGCTCCTTCCGCAAAATTTGCTCCACCAATGCGAGATTCGGTGAAGTATAAGGGTCGTCATTACTTTACCTACTGAATTTACCTATGTAATACCTCTCCAGTTCCTGCGCACCGTTATGTCACATTTTTGCGGGATAGTGATAATAACTACCTCTTCCCACTGTTTAGGGATTTTGTTGTCTATTCATGTACTTCGGATGACCGGGCAGCATTGATTCACCGTATTTCAACAGTTGCGCTGGAATATTATCAGGACTAGAAGATTTGTGATCCTTCATTTTACCCAGTGCCGACATCCGGAAGTCTAGATTGTGTCGTAAACAATACACCCCATCGCTCCACTTACTTATCTGGGGATAACATAACCATATCGTCAATACGTCGACCTATTATTGTTCTGTCGTAAACGCCAATTGTTTGAAACGGAGATAACAATATTCACAACTATACCACTATTACCGACTAGCAATTTTTAGGGATATACAAACAAATTAGAATAAACATTACGGTAATGGTGAGATACATAATAAATCTGACAACAGATTCGGAATGAGAACGCAGAAAAACCTGAAGACACAATATCATCTAGAAAAACAATCAATGAGTGTTCGAACTCACGGATGATGTGTTACCACCTTTTTGCTACAGAAAATCTAGTTTTAGCAGCAGCATAAAATCTGGTTTCAGCAGCAGCATAAAATCTGACTTTGATAGATTTAGTCCCTATACGCCGCTTTAGATGCTAACACATCAATAAACATAAAAAGCGTATAGGACAAAATAATAATCAACCGACGATTAGCTTTTGACGATGCAGTACTCCTGATATTGTTTTCCCTCAGTTTTTTTTATTAAAGAATACACAGTACAGAGGTTGCCTTTATTTGCACCTTTTTCGGTTTGCCCCGCTATATTGTTCAGATAATTGTCGTAACCATGTAACCCACCTTACGTGCTGATTGCCGATAGTCTGATTTTACCTCACCGTTGGTATCTTAGAGCGTATATGAATATTGTACAGGCGTTCACGATTCTGAATTTCGGTCAAGGATTCTACACTAGTCCAGGGTCTATTCACATATCTTTTCGAACCTAGAACCTCCATGGCTGTCTTTTTTGGCGTTTGAACAATGCCTGGCAAGTGTTTTGAATGACCTGTGCCAAATTGGAGCTGAGAGTCTGATCGTACATCATTGATATGGATGGGTCCCGCAGACGGTCTGTATTTTATGACTATGAGAAATAGCAGCCTAAACTCGATTGCAAATATCACACAGTTTTATCATGAAGGGACACTTAGAATAAAGTATTTCCTTTTGTTCTATGATATGAGAATGGATACGCATTGCCGGAGATAGTATGACCAGTTTGGGTATATGGTTTATTCTGGCAAAATAGAATTGTGAATTTCTTGTACACGACTTAGTTATTTTATCGATTTTCGGGATATAATTTTGACTAATAGGAAAGTGAGCTGTAGCATTACCCACTTCACGTTCCTGCAATCAGTTTTCCTGTATTTCAAATAAGCCCAAGACAGCTTGTTTAGCAATTTAATATTCATCTACGGATATTCACTGATTCAGTGAGTATAAAAACTAGAAAGCACACAGCAATGTGGTTGTGAGATTCATTCCTTCATGGGATGTAATGGGAAACAATTTTTTCTTATCACACGTTGCGGAATAGGTTCCACCCAATAAGTGCGAAAACAAAAACAGCGAATCCAAACCAGCGAAAAAATAAGAGCGAATAAAAAATGAGCGAAATGTCAAATGAGCGAAAGGTAAAATAAGCGAATAAAATTAGCGAAATCCGACTTATGAAATTAAGAAAATCGCGCGATTATTTTAGTTTCATAAGTCGGATTTCGCTAATTATAATATTTTCAACCAGAAGAAATTTATCACACATGACACGATGTGATCACTGGTATGCTGATGGAAACTTTAATACTGCTCCACAACTCAAACCTATACGATCCACGCTGTAAAATATCATAATGTTTTGCCAACTGTTTTTATATTAATGGCCAACAAAACGCAAGCATCTTATGTTCGTACTTTAATCGCCTTGAACAATTTAAATAGCAAATTGGCACCTATCACTATAATGACTTTGAAAAAGCAGCAATGAATGCGTTCAACGAAGTATTTCCCAAAGCAATTCTAAGAGGTTGTTTTTCCCACATGAGTCAGTGTATATGGCGTAAAATGCAAAGTATTGGTATGCAATCCCGATACACCAATGATGTAGAATTTGCGCTACAGGTACGGCAGTTAGCAGCTCTCGCCTTTGTTCCGGAAGTAGATGTTTTAAAGAGTTTCCAGGAACTTCTACAATCAGAATACTTTCTTAAGAATTACGATGTGTTACAGTAATTAATAGATTATTTTGAAGATACATGGGTTGGACGTCTTCAAAATAATCTTAATCGTCGCCAAGCATTGTTTGCCATAAAAATATGGAATTGCCACGATGCTTCAAAACTTGGTTGACCAAAGACCAATAATTCCGTGGAAGGATGGCATAGAGGATTTAGCTCCCTTTTAGGATTTAGTCATCCTACTATATGGAAGTTCATCGATGTTCTGAAGCATGAGCAGAAACTTAACGAAGTAAAAATTGAACAATATATTGCAGGCCAACACCCACCAAAAAGCCGAAAGATTTATCGTGAGACAGCTAAAAAAATAAAAAAATAGAGGACTTGGTTAATGATTACGAAAACCGGGACTTAATAGATTTTTTTACGGGGTATTATAGTTTTATTCAAGTAGTTAATATTGTGGTTTATTTAATTTATCGTTTGTTAATTAGAAAATTGTTATACTTTTGATAATTTTTATAATATTTTGTGTATTTATTTAATATGTTATCAAATTTATGGAACTTTCGCTCTTTTTATTATCTCCTTTTTTTCTTTCGTCGTTATTTTGTCGCTCTTATTAATTCGCTCTTTTTGGGTGATACCGCGGAATAGGGGCTAAATGAAAAAAAAATTATATAATATTTTTTGGCAACTTTCTTACAACCCAGTATTATCGACTATATTGGGTACTTTTGCTTTGGTTTGTGTCTAGACTAACATATGCGGGGAAATTTCTTGTTTAATGGGAAGTTTTCTAGGTGGAGCCTGTAACCAATATTTAATATATATTTTAGTTTTGAATCGAATGAAAAGTAAATTTAGATGAGCCAAAGTTAAAGAAGTTAAAAAAATCCAAAATTTTATTAAATGTGTGCCTTTTCTTAAAAAAAAGTAAATTTTCTCAAAAAAAAAATTCAATGTACGTTTCTTAAAAAACCTTATCTTAAAGAAGTACCCTTGCTTTAAAAAGAACATTTTGTTACAGAAGGTACATTTTCTTAAAAGTAAGTAGAAGTAATTTTTTCTTAAAAAAGTACATTTCCTTGCAACAAATACCCTTTTCTTAAAAACTAAATTTTCTTTAAAGACTGTTTTTTTGTGAAACAAAATAACTTTTCTTGGGAAAAGTACCTATTCTTAAAGATGTACCTATTCTTGAAAAAGGAACAATTCTAAAAAATATTACCATTTCTTAAAAAAACTTTTCTTCAAAAAAATAAATTCTCTTAAAAAACATACATTTTCTTACAAAAATTTCTTTTCCTTAAAGTACATTTTCCTTCAAATAAAATAATACATTTTCTTTTGGTCTCTTTTCTTGAGACAAGTAGCCTTTCTGAAAATAAGTAAATTTTTTATAAAAACATGTGCTAAAAAGAGTACCAATTCTTTAAAATTTAGCTGTTCTTAAAAAAAGTACTTCTTTGTAAAAAAAATTTATACTCTTATGGCATTTTCTTAAAAACGTACTTCTTCTTAAAACTGGTACCTTATCTTAAAAAAATATATTAGCTTTTAATAAAAGAAATACCTCTCTTTAAAAAGGGACCTTTTCGGGAGAATATAAAACATATTCTTACAAAAGGACCTAAAAGCATACTTCTTTAAAAAAACACATTCTATAAAAAAAATTTTTCTTAAAAACGTTTATCATTTTACAAAAAGTATCTATTCTTAAACATCCATTTAAATTATCGTATATTTCAAACGGGCGCTTTAGGCGTGTTGGGACTAACTAGTACATAATATATAATGTATATTTTTTTTATTTTATTTTCTTTACACGGATGCCAAGACACTTGTGAATTTTTTGCTTACTGCAGAGTGGATAAATATTTGCTGATTTTCTCCGTAAACCTAAGGTGGAGCAGAAGACCAGAACAAATATTTTTTGGATGTATACTGCCCTGCTTACTAAGAAAGACTCAACTCTAAAATATGTAAAAAAATGTTTTTTTTTAAGATCAAGTTAGCAACATTTTGCACCTTCCGTTATGGTTGGAAATTGCAGCAAAACTTCATAAATATTATTAATTTCATTATAAAAAACAACGGGTTTTTTATTACAATTGAATCCCAAGCAGAATTCAGAAATCTGCTTCTCCTGAAAAATTTAGGAAAGTGGACTTGAGTCCTGCTTGATAAGCACGGCAGTATAATAATAATGTAGATGAAGAATTCGCTGAACGTTGTCTCTACAAGTGTCCTAAACTAGTCACCCGGAGTATGTATGTCCTGAGATCCTACTTTTTTAGGGACTTGGTAGGTTTATCTTAGCTAATTACTGGTACAATCTTGCGCCTGTTTTATTGATTTTCCGGTGATTATAGTGCCTACTGTCGCTAGACCGTAACATTACAAAAGGCAAACATGTCTCAGTGATTCGTCATAATTTGCCAAACGCATTCTTCTTTGTTTTTCAATTGGTACCACAACAACGACAACCGACTTAGGAAACCTATTTTCCGATCACCAGAGTTAAATTAACAAGACAAAAAAGTATAATAAATCAATTTATTTAATCGAATTTTTTAACCGCTTTAAGGGATTTGTGTTAATAAGAATTGTCCTTTTTTATGAAATTCTTCGAAAATTTTAAAGCTTAGGCAAACCCTTATGAGCGAGATTGATTGGTAAATAGAAGCATAATGAAAAGTTAATGTGAATAACACACACAAACACACACACACATAATCAGATTAAGTTTTCCACTTTGTTCCATTGGACTACAATATTTTTAACTCATAAAAGCCCCAAACCCGCATTTAATACGTTCCCTCACATAAATAAGGACTACACACTATGGAAATGTATCACTCAACTACACCTATGATATTTATAAGCATATTATACATATACGCACACACTTTCATATAATGTAAACGTGGTAGTTGTGTTTGTGTGCAAACATATTTCGATACACAAATCAACCCCTTCTTAGCATTATTTAACTTATGGGGGTTTAAATGGAGACATTAAGTATTTGGTTTTGTTCTAGGTTGTGTTAAATATTTGCATATGTTTGGGTGAGTGTATATGAGTAAGCACATGTACAGTAACATGTATTTACATCGTTACAGCCGCACACTAATACGCACCTATTCAACGTTTTATGTTGAAATATATATGCCTATATGTTTACTTGGAATCAATGTGAGTTGGTGTGCATTTGTAGTACGTGAATGTGTGAATCCTTAAGTGTTTGAGTACCTTAACCTAGTATACTTGCATACGTCCATACAAACGCACCCACACACTCAAGAGCAATAATGGTTGCTAGTCAGCTTAAATTAAGTTGTGAATAGCAACTGGGCTTTCTGTCCTCCTGATTTATTTATTTATTCGCCAATTCTGCATGAAGTAAAGGACCATACCAACAATAAAGCATAACGATGAGTAAGGTGATGTACAATTTCTTTAAGTCGCCTGCAGGGGTTCGGCTTCAGCCATTTGCAGATCTTAGTGGGCTGAAATTTAATGAAGACTTAAAGGCTTAATTTCATCATTTGCATAAGATGATGTTAATTTTGATTCGAAATCATAGTGTGAAATGCAAAAAGTCACTTTGTCCTACATTTAATATATGCAAATAATTTTGCATTAAGTATTTTCTCTATCTTAGCGTTGACTATCACATCCTTGAGGCAATTTTCGGCGTTAGTTAGATGTGATAAATGTAAATGATTGTAAAAGTGTAATTGCTCTAAGATCTCTTGACAAATGACTGAGAGTGGGTTAAGAGCTGGCAAATGAATACCAACAATTTAAGTTTATTGCTTGAAAACAGGCAACAGAATGAAAAACATATTTTTTCACATCAATCTGTTAAAAACATTCTATCGCTAATGATATTGAATAAAAGTCAAGCCAAAGAAGCTTAATTAGTATAACAAATCTTTTAAACTATTCCGATATTTGGATGTCAGCGAAAATGACATTTCTTGATTGATCGGTGTCAATTTGGGTAAATTAATAAAGGTTATAAATAGACAGATTTTTTTTATTGTAGTCGACTTAGTCCATTTTCAATCCCAATTGCAATATATACAATTTAGCAGGTCATTGTTCTTCTTGATTTGCCTTTACAAGCTTTAATGGTTTTGTAGAGAACCTCTCACAAGCAGTGAGAGTAATGAACAAACTTTACGGTTTTACAGCGATTCCGGATGTTAATGGTTGTGTAATGTGTAATGTTACATGTTGTGTAATTTGGTCGTGTCTTAAATTGCTGGGTCCATATCAAACCGAACACCATTTTTTACAAATATTTGCAGCACAGTTTATTAAAACTAAATTTCACTTTTGTTATGAACGATTTCATTAGGTTTTTTTAAATTTATTTTTCCTTAAATTATTGGCAAATGCAAATTCTAGAAAACATTAATAATGTGATGTAGGCCGAACAGTTTTTGGAACGAAGTTCATGAAAAAATTTGAAACAAAAATTTTTTTTTAACTACTTTATTACAACGCATTATTATCAACTATATTGGGTATTTTGTATGTATTGGTGTATTACATATTGTAATTTTGAACAAAGTAAAAAGTAAATTTAGAAAAGCCAAAGTGCAAGACTGGCAAATTCATGAAATTCAACCCTGAGCATGGAATTACATTTGGCAACAACCCTTACTCTTACACTCTTACACTCGCCTGTGAACCGATTAAAAAGTAAATTGAAAGTGAAAGAATTTTAAAAAAATAACATTTTCTAAGTAAGCGCGTTTTCTTAAAAAAATTAAATTTCCTCAAAATGAAAATACCTATTGATATTCTTACACAATCTACCTTCTCTTAAAAAATATCTTATCTTAAAGTAAAAAGCAATCAAAAAAAAATTAATTTTCTTACGAAAAGTACCTTTTCTTAACAAAGTATTTTTTTTTAAATAAGTAAATTTTCTTAAAAAAAAACATCATTGTCTTACCTTGCCTTTTCTTAAAACACTACCCTTTCTTTAAAGAGTACCTTTTTTGTAAAACAAAATAACTTTTCTTGAGATAAGTACCAACTCTTAAAATTGTACATGTTCTTTCGTAAAAGAAAGCTTTTCTTCAAAAAAATATACCTTCTCTTAAAAAAAAACCCTTGTACCTTGTACCTTTTCTTAAAAATAAAATAATAGCTTTTCTTTTCTTTTCTTGATATTTTCTGTAAATAACTTAATTTTCTTAAAAAAATAACAGTTTCCTAATAAGATTACAACTTTTTTAAAAAGTACCTGTTATTAAAACACGTACTTCTTTATAAAAAAAAATGTATACTCTTAGGCTTTTTCTTACAGCATCCCATTAAAGAAAGAACCTCTTCGGGAAAATATAATACATATTCTTCCAAAAGGGACCTAAAAATATATATTTTTTTAAAAAAAATACATTCAATAAATAAAAAATGTCTTAAGAAAAGTTTATCATTTTACAATAAGTATCTTTTCTTAACGATCTATTTAAGTACGGTATTTTTCAACAGGCGCCTTACGTGTGTTGGTACTAATTAGTACATAATATATAGCTAAACGAGCTTCGTTCCAAGCGGGTGTCCTCTGACACCTCATGTATTTTTTATATTTTACTTTAATTTATTTTCATTTTCAATTATAAATTAAGCCAGTTAAGAAAAAGATCTGGTGGAAATTATAACAATTAGTGTAGAGAAATGGAAAGTTAAATAAATTCCCAACTCGTCTTGAGATATGAAAACTCGAATAACGTCTTAACGATAAACACTTTAATTAAGATCCCATATGCCGGAAAAGTACATACAAATCTTAGAACGCAAACTACATATTTTCGTGGAGGTGTTGTTTTTGGATGATTGTGTAAAACTTATGAAATATTAACATAGAACATGATCAGCAGCATAAGAAACAGGCATCTATATTATTGATCGAAGTGCTAACACAAACAAAAAGCTGATGCAGTCTTAGGTATATAACAATTATAAAAAAACTGGCACTAATCCATTCCTTTGAAAGATTTATGAGCCGACAATGATGTTGTTGATGGGACTGTGAATAAGTTTTACGAAGAATCCAATGAAGCCCTTAATGCAGAAACCAATGGCGGTAGCGATGGCGATCTTTTGGAATATGAGTAGATATATTCAAATATAACTGAGTCTCCAATAAAAAATTTTCGTATTTCGTTACACACTAAATTCAAGGCGTTCGAAGACTGAAGTCAGAAAATTATCAATTTTGGATTTATATTTAACGACGCCCATTAAATTTCATACAATTTGAATCGAAGTTGGATATAGTTGCGCCCTACTTATCATAAACATCAAGGTCTTCTATTCCAAAATTGATGAGTCGTAAGCAAGGACGGCTTTACACACGCTGAAAAATCTGTGTTTTTTTGTTGTGTGGATGCAAATATAACATGTGTTTTGAGCTTTTCGTGCACAAACGCATTGTGTTTGCTATTCAATATTACATGTTTGAGACACAATGATTTATATGTTATGACATATGTGTTTGCGACGCAAATATATTTGGGTTTGTGATATAAATACAGCCGTGTTTGTAGGACTGTTTATGCTCTCTCGAGAGCTAGAGTATACAAGAGGTGCAATGATTGTGTATATCTTGTAAGTGTGAATCTGTAGCTTTGCATTATTCTCTCAGCGAGTGATTCATAAATATTCCTGAATGGGCGTGCAACTTGCAGATGAAATCAGTGTTTCTTATTTTGGCTGATGTATCGTGTTTTAATTTCATGTATACACTCGTCAATGCTCCATCGGACAGAGGATATCAAAAGCGGTTGATCAATGAAAACAGAATAAACAAACGCTCGGACGATTAAATGGTTTGTGATGTTGCTTTGGTTTTTGTGTATGTGTTTTGCATATATTTATGTATGCTACCAAAATGAGAAACGATTTTGAGGAAAGAAACTGGAGAGGGCAATAACGTGAATCCGTTTTTCTGCCCGAGCCTCTACTGAAAAAATCGGAATGGCCAACCATTTGTGAAATATAATAAATAAAAACACAAGTAATTAATACAAGCCTGTCCTGCATGAACTAGGTTTGTATATAAGTATATTGTTTGTGTACCAACGCATAGTGCTAAACATGGCATAGTTGAAACCTTCTGAAAACAAACACATGAGACACAACAAAGAAAGGAGAACCAAAAGAGCTGCAAAATCTCATTTCATAAAAAAATTAATCCATTCAGCAAGTAAATGTAAAAAGGTTAATTTTAATTATTTTAATTTTTTGCATTAATTATAATAAATAAATAAATAAAGAATAATTCGTTTCTAAATATTATTATGGTTTGCAGAAAATACGCATAAGGGCATTTCCATTTTGACGTTATGTGACATTTGTACGAAAAAATATTTAAAAAAAATATGAACAAGTTATATTTTTAAAAAGCTTTTTTTATATTTGCGTAGTAATTAAGTAACACTTTATTCATTAAAGAAATTGAGGACAATCGACACGGAGGATTCAAAAATAGAAGCAAAAATATGAGCTGGCGTGACGTTATAAAAAACCGAAGTGGATTTTTGACTTGGATTACAAAATTGCAAAACTCTGCGAATTTGGCAAGACTTTTTTTATGAAACTTTTTTTTAGTAAAATATGAATTTTAGCTTTTGTATGTATATTTTAACTTTTAAGATATATTTCGCTTGTTGAAAAGACATTTTAAGCGAAAAATATTTTTGTTTGTAAAATAATTATTAGGACAACAAGATGAGATAGTAGATAGTTATGAAAATATTATATAAAGGTCTTAAATTATTGTTCAAGTTGAAAATGCAGTTTGAGCTGCCTTTATTTGCACGTCTTCCACTTTCGAAGATTCCAATTGGATAATTACTCTTACAAATGTAAATTGTAAAACATGAGCCTGTATTTTGTAGCCCGATAACACACCATCGCAACGAAGCAAAGCTAGGAACTCTTCTATTTAAATAATTTTCAATACTTCTATTTAATAATACATGTAAACAAAAACTGGTGGATAACTTTTAATATTTCGGTCAGGGTGGACCTTTCTGTGGTAATGCCCATATGTTTCCACGTAAGTATATGGGGGTTTGGGGGAAACACTCGAATGCTTCCACGTAAGTATATGGATGTTTGGGATGAAGCACGCACATGTTCCCACGTAAAAGCATACATATTTGCCTGTCAACGTGCTAATGTTTGTAATTAAATACACCTGAGTTTGGGACTTGTAAACATATAAATGTTTGAAGTGTATTCCAAGCATATACATGGTTCCTGCAGAATACGTATGGGAGAGTATATTACAGAGGCGGTTTTTTCAGCGTGCAGAAAGGCAATCAAGACAGTTGCCGAGGGCCTCGCAGGTCTGGGGCCCGGTTTAGTGAAAAAATATAGTTTTTTTCGTATGTTCCTAGGTGACACATTTGGAAAGCAAAAAGCGTAAGCAAAATTCTAAAATACGCAACATTTGAACCCCAGAGCGCCAAACGGTTGGTTGTGCATCTGGTTAACGGAAGGAATGCTGGTACGCCAGAATACGGGATTTAAACACAGATCAAACTGTCAGGGTAGTAGTACTATTTGACATTTTATCCCGATAATATTGACCGGTACAGCGTCTACAAATTATTCATCTGTATTACGGAAATAAGCGAAACCTCAAAGAGTAATAGGTTTCGTGCGCATAGACCAACTTATGGCAATACCAAGGACAAATTTCCACCCTCTTTGTTATTATTGGATAACATTTGACCAAATAAGAGGTGAAGAATCTGTAATGAATATATTTGGTTCCGTTCGCAGCAACTTGACTGATCTTTGTTCAAAAGCATACAAAATTTAACTCCGGCAAGAATTGAAGCCGGCCAACATTCCGAATCTCAGTCTTTAGACATTTGAAATGCTTGAGGAAAATTCGCTGTTTTCGACCAAAATCTTGGTGGTGAGATCCATTTCGGGCTTCATGGCTACGTCAATGCGCTAAATTGCCGTTTTTAGGCTAAAGTGCAAACAGATTTAAAAGCTGTCAATACACCCACACAAAACAAGGGTTAGGTGTGATTTATGGACTGGTGGAATCATCGGTTCATATTTCTGGTACTTGTACAGCAGCCGGTGAACAGTTAACAGCTGCACTACCGGCCTAAAAACAAAATAAATGGTTTCCCATTACATCCTATGAAGGAATTGAGGAGAGCTTCTCACAACCAGTGAGGTAGGCGCTTTTTAGTTTTATACTCACTGATTGGGACCTACAGTTTTACACTGATTTAGAACGGATTTAGGATAATCTTTTGGACAATTATTCGATTAATCGCTGTGATAAAACGATATGCTCGACGTCGAAAGAAATGGAAAGTTGTCAGAGCAGGTATCGTACCCATGTTCTCATATACAAGAGCCGCGGTTACTACCATTGCACCACCGACTAGGAAAGTCTAATAATGTCTTAATGCAGAACGATATACATCGATTTATATTCAATAAATGGTAAAAAATTTAGAAAAATTGCAGTTGTTAGGTGCTTGGAGCAATAATTTTCGATCTCAAATATCTCGAAAACAAGAGCCAATATAGAAAAACGTCTAGCACCATGAGATTGAGCGTACTTGAATTAGGTTTACCCATTGGGTTTCCTGCTTGTTACGTTTTGGAACTAGCACAGTGTAATTAACAATGTTTTCAGTAATTACAAACTTGTCAACTTCAATCAAGCGCAGGTGCCAGATTTTTACCTGAATGGTAATAATGAAATAGACATGGATCACGTGGTCCTTTGTAACCCAGAGGAAATGTATACTAACTACATATTAAATTATGTATACATTTGTTATCCGTCTCATCTGACGTTTTAATTTGCGCTTCTCAGCAACATCATATAAAATACTCCATTTTTAGTTTTGTGCACTCACGATGATCATATATTTACAGATTTTTAACATTCTCAGTAATAATTGTAGCTGTGTTTATCAAACCTCAGCGACAGAATTCTTCTCTTGACGTTGAAGCTTGCAACTTCCACAAGTTCGGTTCCATTCAATCATTAAACCGTTGAACGAGTTGAGAATATACATTTTTAAAAACATTACATTTTACTTTACATATACATTTTTGTAAACATACATTCTTCAAAGTAACTTCAAGACATCGTTCCTTTTCAGTAACTGTAGAAGACTGTTCAAATACAGCAGTCCGTTGACTTAAATATTAAGTCAGCCCACTGTTGCTTAACAAATTTTTTCCGACAAAAGACAAAAACATTTATCTACATTTTATACTATATATAATGGTACTGTATTCCAACCCCTTAATTACCACTAGGGTCATATTTTTATATCAAAATTCTTAAAATTCAACAGATGATCTGATAAATGATAACAATATCCCGTTTAACTTCAGCGAACTATTTATAGCATTTCTGTTGTATATTTGGCATCAGAACTACGATTTATATAGACTGTTGCCACACGATACACTTGAGTAACGTGAAATGATAAGGGTGACGAATTGTATACATTTCAAGTATTATTTATAACACTTTTTATTTCGTTTTAATCACAACTTTATTAAACCCACATAAAACGCAAAGTTATTGGCTACATGATATCCCCTATAGGTAAAGGCATTTTTCTTTGTTTTTCCTTCCCTTTCGAACTGATTGCAATACCGATTATATTGCACAATTGTTATGACTTTGCGACACGCAAAGGACGTTAAATGAAATTTGAGCAACAAACTTTTACCAAGCTACAACGTAAAGTAAATAAATTTCCCACGAAGTGACTTCGCCATCCATTAGGAGGGGAGGAAGGTAAATTGAGTTTGGATGAAATAACCTAAACTTTCAATGATAATCAAATGGCAAAATAAACTAAATTGATTATACGCGTGTGTTGTTATTTCTTCAGACTTCCCCAAAAAGAAAATCACTCTCTTATCGCAATAATAAAATCACAACTAAAATGTAGTATGTTTATATTAATGGCTATATGTATTGACTGTCACAAATAACAAAATTATGGTTTTATGTCATTAGTGACAGGACGAGTAGTAATAATCATTTTGTGTTATAAAAACAGGATATTGTTGCTTTCACTATAGAAGTGCACAGGAATACATACATATTGTAAACATTAATTCGTGTATGTTATGATGGATTATTGTCACTTTAGCAATATTAGTGATTTTAAGATAATGAAATGATTATGAAAATTTAGTGTAAATATGTCCACAGGTACTTAGATTGAACAGATATAAACATTATGTATGAAACCCGAAATAGTTTGGTAGATTAGTGGAGGTCAGTTGTTGATAATACGCAGTTAGAGAAGAAGGTGCATATGACTGGTATTAAATCACACTCAGGTTAGTATCTGATTGGTATCTGACATTAATAGACCAGTAAATAATTAGCTTATTTGTTAGCAAGACATGAGATAGGTAGCGACAATTTTCAACACCAGCATTTAAACCGATTAACGAACATTAATTAACGATTAAGACACAAAATTTCTAATTTGTTTTAAAATGTTTATTTGGATACTTACGTATTAAACTATTACTTTAGACTAAACTATTAGAGTAAATAAAGGGTGTGAAGATTTATTTATCCAATAAATTTATTTATCGAAGACACAAACCACTTATACTAAATTTCTGAAATCTCATTTTTTGTCAAAAAAAAAAGAAATTTTGTAGAGAAAAAAGAGCCAATAAGCGTTTTTAAAGCAATTCATGATGAATATAGCATATAATTAGCTTTTTATAGAAACAAATATTTTTTCTTCCTGTAAAAAACTGACATTGGTTATTTTTTATCTAACTTGGGTCGCTCACGACAAAGGCGAATGAACTTCTAATGTCTAGCGGCCTAACACCGTAGAAGCGCATAAACAACGCAGCCTATACATCCTGATTCCATTTGAGATCGGAGATATAGCCTAATTTATGAAGTGGCCCATGTCATTGACAATAATAATGATTTCGAGTGCCAATACTGGGTACTACTGATAAAAGTGAATGGACTAACTATATACTCCAAATTAGCCCCATGCGAGCACATAACATCCCCATTACAAATATATGCTGATTCCATTTCAGATCGGAGATGTCGTCAACTTTAGGAAGCGACCCATGTCATTGACAGAAATAATGACTTCGAGTGCCAATATTGGACACTCCTGATAAAAGTGAATAGACTACCTGTATATTCCAAATTAGCCCCATAGGACCACATAATACCACCATCCCAAATATGTGCTGATTCCATTTCAGATCGGAGATATAGTCAACTTTATGAAGCGACCCATGTCATTGACAAAAATAATGATTTCGAATGTCAATATTGGGCACTCCTGATAAAAGTGAATGGACTACCTATATATTCCAAATTGGCCCCATGCGAGCACATAACATCCCCATTACAAATATATGCTGATTCCATTTCGGATGGGAGATATAGTCAACTTTATGAAGCGACCCATGTCATTGACAGAAATAATGATTTCGAGTGTCAATATTGGACACTCCTGATTAAAGTGAATGGACTACCTATATATTCCAAATTAGCCTCATGGGAATATACAGGTAGTCCATTCACTTTTTCAAAAACGCTTATTGGCTCTTTTTCTGCACAAAATTTCTTTTTTTTGACAAAAAATTAGATTTCAGAAATTTTGTATAAGTGGTTTGTGTCTTCGATAAATAAATTTATCTTCACACCCTTGAGTAAATATAGAGTATATAAGTTTATTCTCTCGTTGGATGGTGGAGTCCATGTGTTCAATAGTACCAGATAGACGCATTAGTACAAAATATCCAACAAACAAACATCCATCGTGTTTGTGTGGTAAAATTGTTCTGTTAAATGCAACACAAATGAACATCAAAAATAAAACTCCACAGAAAAGTAGATTTAAATTTCACAGTTCTAACCAAAACGACATGATAAAGTTAAGCCAACAGTTCTTGTAACTCTACCTGGTGTAAGTTAATTTTCGGCGAACAATTCTTAATTGCACACACTCTTGACATAGAGCGTGAAATAAAATGTCAGATGAGACAAATGGCTTCTCTATTCTAATTCACTCTGTGGTTTCTACAAATAATTCACATAGCCACGACGTGATTTCAAAAACCCAAAGAAAGAAGCTTTAGCATCTAAACCAGACAAACTTGCCGGTCACTGGGAATCGCCAAAACGAGACATTAGCCGACCCGGAAACGCATTTTTCAAACTGTTCACTATCACGCAAGCTGCCTGTGTAGTTGAAAAATTCTATTGGAACTACGTTCTACCCTATGAATCAATTCGATGCAATAATGAATTGTTTTTTTTCAGTTTCTCAAAGGATTTTGAACGAATTAGCCTTTAAAACGATGTATACGTTCTTTAAGAAAACTTAAAAAATTTGTGTGCATTTGTCCATAAAAAAAGCAAAAAAAAAAGGCAAATTAGTTGGGGATTGGCTGAGTTATCGAAGTTTTCGTTTAAGCTAAATTTTTGAAAAAAATACAAGTTTTGGCCAGTCAACTCAAAAATGTTTGCTTGAGCGTTTCCTTCTGGAACGAAGTTCCTTATCGGACGTTACGAAATGGGGGATAAATGGAAAAAAATTAAACGGCTTTTGTTTTAACACTAATATTCTAATACCCACTATTATCAACAACATTGGGTACTTTTGCTTTGGGTTTTGTCTAGACTAACAAGGTGTCTCACATATGTTGGGAAATTTGAAATTTCTTATTTAATGGGAAGTTTTCTAGCTGAGCCCTGTCACCAATGTTTTAAATATATATTAGAGCTTTGAACCCAATATAGAGTAAATTTAGATATGGAAAGTGAAAGAAGTTTAAAAAAAGAAAATTTTCTTAAATAAGTGCCTTTGCTTATGAAACGTAAATTTTGTCAAAAAAAATTCCTATTCATATTCTTAAACAGAGTTCCTTTTCTTAGAGAAGTAAAAGTAAAATTTCTTACGAAAAGTACCGTTTCTTAAAAAAAAAGTATTTTTTTTAAATAAGTACGTTTTCTTATAAAAGTAAATTCTCTTACAACAAATTGTTGTTTCTTAAAAACTAAATTTCTTTAAAGACTACCTTTTTGTGTGAAACAAAAAAACTTTACTTGACATAAGTACCTACTCTGAAAAATTTACCTATTCTTGAAAATTGAGCCAATTTTAAAAAAAATTACATTTCTTAAAAATAACTTTTTCTTAAAAAAAAATACCTTCTCTTAAAAGAATACATTTTCTTAGAAGAATTCCTTTTCTTAAAAGTACCTTTTCTTAAAAATAAAATACTGCCTTTTCTTTTCTGTTCTTGAGGTAAGTAGTCTTTCTGAAAGTAAGTACATTTTCCTAAAAAAAAAATAGCCTTTGCCTAAAACGAGTATCACTTATATAAAAAGTACCTGTTCTTAAAAAAGTACTTCTTCGTAAAAAAAATTCAATTTCCAGTTTTTCTTACAGAAAGTTCTTCTGCTTGAAAATAGTACATTTTCTTAAAAAAATTAGCTTTTAATAAAAGAAGTACCTCTCTTTAACAGAGGACCATTTCTGGAAAATATAATACATATTCTTAAAAAAGGACCTACAAAATACTTTAATAAAAATACATTCTATAAAGAAAAATATTTTCTTAGAAAAGTTTATAATTTTACAAAAAGTATATTTTCTTAAATATCCATTTAAATTATGGTATTTTCCAACGGGTCCCTTAGGCGTGTTGGAACTAACTAGTACATAATATACAGCGAAAAGAACTTCGTTCCAACCGTGATTTTTTATTTCAGCATCAGTAGTTTGACTTTGAAGTGAACAGCAATATTCTGAAATCTTGTTTTCTTTTCTTTCAAGCGTTTTCGTTTGTAGCCATTTCTTGGTGAAAATATTCGAGGTTATGTGGGAAGAAGTCTAAATGCGAATGCAAAGAAATAATTTGTAAGGTCATGCCAAAAACCATTTCACCATATGCACTTAAACGTTCACTAACGACCGGGACATGATCGTCAATTCTGTGATTTTCAAGGAAATTGTCGGATAGCGCATACATAGCATCACTTCCCAGGTATTTTCGATTGTCGCGCAGTTTTATTTATTAGAAATTAACCCCCCACTTTGTGATCCCAAAAAAAAACGCCTTTCGAAACAAAACAAGTGGCAGGTTACTTATAACTAACCTGACCAACTGTTTTTGATCGAAAAGCGGTATTTTGATTTAAAAAGCGGGAATTTTTCATTGTTAGCAAATGAGTTAACATTTAAACAAATGAAGATATAAAACTTAGAAATAGTTAAATTATATTTAAAAGTAAAATATAAATTTTTCGATTTATTGAGATATATTTAAAACGACTATATATTTTTGTATTATTTTTAAAAAGCTAAACAATTAACTAGTAACAATAAGACAAAAATTTTCTCTTAACCTGCATTTGCAAATAATTTGTTTTAAGGTCTGTTTTAATATTACGCCCACAACAGGTATGTGATTTCGCCACTAGTGAGGCCTATTCGACGGTAAAAAAAAATAAAATTAGATCACATTACAAAGAAGAAAAATCGACAAAAACCCCCATCAGATTATTTAATCTTGTGACAGATTTGTAGAGATTTCAGTAGCCTGCAACTAAGCCCCTGATGATGAACTTCATAAACTTCGATTGGATCGTGACATTGTACATTCAAAACCAAATACTATTGCTCGAGTTCTTCCCTAATGAATTCACATAACGGGTTTTTCAATAAGAGCGCTACAAAAGTTTTTTTAAATAAAACAAAACCGGTTTTAGATACCAATGAAACTCTGTATTCCTGTGAAAGTACGTCCGATGCCATTATGTATGGAACACTATTTCTTTTGCATGACCACCACGGGCACACTTGCAGAAGTCCAGACGCTGAACCCAATTTTGGACGGTTTTCAAGCATATATCGGCCGATACTGCTGCAATTTCACGTTCGATATTCGTACGAAGTTCATCAATCGTCGCTGGCTTGTTGGCATAAACCATAGACTTGACGTAGCCCCACAGGAAATAATCTAACGGTGTCAAATCGCACGACCGAGGCGGCCAATCGACTGGGCCATTTCGTGAGATAACACGTTCACCAAACTTGGTTTCCACTAAGTTGATTGTGGCATTCGCTGTGTGGCTTGTGGCGCCGTCCTGTTGCAACCACATGTCCTCCAAGTCCATATTATGCAATTGGGGCCAAAAATATTCGGTTATCATTGAACGGTAGCGATTCGCATTCACAGTAATGTGCCGGTCTTGATCATCACGGAAGAAGTACGGCCCAATGACGCCGCCGGCCCATAAACCGCACCAAACCGTAATTTTTTTGGGATGCAATGATGACTCATGGATTACGTGTGGATTGCTGTCTGACCAATAACACATATTTTGCTTATTGACGAAGCCATTCAGCCAGAAATGAAATTAGGAATTCAGAAATTGGACGTAGCGCTCTTAAAATTGAGGCCACTGACTCCAAATTTCGGTAGTAAATTTTAATAATTTCGACTCGTTGTTGGCTCGTATATCTTTCCACGATGATGAAATGGCAAACCTTACTGAAGAGAAATGTCAAAAGAGCGGGAAAAAATATGGTGGCGTTTGCTGTCCCTATCGATTTACTTCTGTAGTGTCTCTGTTGAACAGCCCTTTACTAAGGGCAGACACATGCAACGGAAACACCGAGTTTATTTCAACTTTATCCAAACACTAAACATTTGCCTGTAAACATTTCCTTTGTCATATGCCACAATTTTGGCGTAGTAGACTTCTTAAAAGCACAAACGCTTGAATGGGCATTTTAAAAACCATATGAGGTGTCAGGGGTCAACCGGTTGGAACGTAGTTCCTTTTGCTATATATTATGCACTAGTTAGTTCCAACACGCCTAAGGCGCCCGTTGACAAATATGATAATTTAAATGGATCTTTAAGAATATTTACTCGTTGTAAAATGATAAACTTTTTTTAAGAAAAATTTTTTTTATAGAATGTATTTTTTGTAAAAACAAAAAGTATATTTTTAGGTCCTTTTTGTAGGAATATATATTATATTTTCCCGTATAGGTAATTTTTTAAAAGGAGCCACTTCTTTTATTAAAAGTTTAATTTTTTTTAAGAAAAGGTACTATTTTTAAGAAAAATTACTTTCTGTAAGAAAAAACCGTAAGAGTATGATTTTTTTTACAAAGAAGTATTTTTTTAAGGAACAGGTACTTTTTTAAAGAAGTGGTACTCTTTTTAGGAAAATGTTAAGTTTTTAAGAAAATGTACCTATTCTCATAAAGGCTACTTATCTCAAGAAAAGGAAGGAACATTTTTTATTTAATGTTTAAGACAAGGTACTTTTAAAAAAAGGAATTTTTCCAAGAAAATTTATTTTTTTAAGAGAAGGTATTTTTTGAAGTAAAGGTTTTTTTAAGGAATGGGAATATTTTTTAGAATTGGTAATTTTTTCAAGAATAAGCACATTTTTGAGAGTAGGTACTTATCTCAAGAAAAGTTATTTTGTTTCCCGAAAAAGGTCCTCTGTAAAGAAAAGGTAGTTTTGTAAGAAAACGCAATTTGTTGTGAGAAAATATATTTTTTTAAGAAAGGTACTTATTTAAAAAGAAATAACTTTTTTTTTTTGAGAAAAGGTACCTCTTATAAGAAAATTTACTTTTTTAAGCAAAGGTACTACTTTAAGATAAGTATGTTTTGAAGAAATGGTAGTATGTTTAAGAATATGAATAGGTATTTGTTTTGAGAAAATTTACTTTTTTTTAAGAAAAGGCACTTAGCTACTTTTTTAAACTTCTATCACTTTGGCTTTTCAAAATTTACTTTTTATTGGGTTCAAAACTACAGTATATACTAAATATAGGTTACGGGCTCCACCTAGAAAACTTCCCATCAAACAAGAAATTTCCCAACATATGTGAGCCATCTAGTTAATATCTTTCTTTATGATCCAAGCCCTAAGTATAGATGCAAACCAAAGCAAAAGTAAACAATATAGTTGATAATAGTGAGTTGTAGTATAATTGTTTTAAAACATAAGGTGTTTAATTTTTTTTAATCAGCCCCCATCTCGCAACGTACGATAAGGAACTTCGTTCTAAAAGCACGAAAACTTTAGGTCGTTCGGCCAATGGGCTGACTGTATGTTGTTGGGGTAACTTGAAACCTATTGCCCTGTTACATCCCAGTTTACATCTGGTTGCCAGTAAGGAACTGAATTCATCCCATGACTGAATATCGATAATTGTCGACAGCATCTCATCGCCAGTATGGAACTGAATTCAATCCCATGACTGAATATCTTAAATAAATTACAAAATCAACCATTTTTACTCCAAAATAATATCCATTAATAATTGAAAAATATTTTATATAACCTGCTGCTGAGTGAGTATTCACCTAAAATTAATTAGTTTGACCGACTGGTTTGATTGAATCTATTAAAATTATTTGAACTTATTACACAAATTTTGTATTAACATTGTTGAAAATTAAATTAAATTGCTGGGCAACTAAATGTGCTATCAAAAGGCTATAGAAATTGAATTAAAGTTTAAATATTTTCCCAACAGAATGTAAATTAGATTTTATTGCACTATAAAAATTTGTATAAAGTGATGCAGAAAATATTTGAACTAAAGATATATCAGACCAAATAGTCCAAAAAATTAGTAGTCGTTTATATTTGTAGCCTCCCTTTCTTAATCCTTCATTATTATTTTTTTTGTGATGTCGAAGTGGTATGGAAATGCTGCCCATTTATAAACAAATCGTTCCACCGATTGCTATTCAGAATTCTGTAAAGATAAGCATCTTTATCGCCACTTCTTTTTAGTCGATCATTGAAACAAGTGTTCGGCTTTATCGTAAAGATTTTGGATTTTCACAGATTGTATAGAAAAATGGGAAACAGACACTTACACCCACCACCCATGACAGATAAGCCCTTTCAAACAAACAATAACCCCTAAAATAACACCAGAAATCGCTGTAGCAGACGTCACGTTCTGCCTACACCCTCGAACACCCACACACAGGAAAATAATCCATTGTTTTTGTTGTTGTTACTATTATTATTAATTTTAATTAAATGCGTATTTTATCATATCTGCCGCATAAAATTTAACCGCAACCAACAACCACCAATCACTTCAATTACATTCATGCAGCAACATTAACCAACGAACATGGTCGACATAATGCCAAACATAAATCTTGGCTAATTAATCTGTATTCTTAAATAACAACAACAACAGCACCAATTACAATACTAAAACTAACAATGTCCGCAACCAGAGTTTAAGACACAAATTGAGTTTAGATAACATTGAAGACGAACACCACCGACCACTTGTAAAGTGTCAGTGAAGGTCAAACGAGGAACAGCGAACGGAACTCCTTTTAAATCATGATAATAATATACAATTTATAGCAAATCCACAGACATGTAACATAAATTATTTGTACAAAGACATTAGTATTAAACTTTAATTAAAGGATTATAATTTATTGTGTGAGTTTCACTTGGGAGAGCCATATCATCTTAACATAATGAATATGAGACGAAGAAGTTAAGTAGTGTAGAAGAGCATAGGGTAATAAATGTTTAGGGGTCCTTAGTGAATGGTAATGAATAATGACGGAAGTCGCAATAACTAATTCTTCGAAATCTCTAAATGGAAGTTTACGCATTTCAATTTGAATTGCCAGTAAAATAGAATTTTCTATAAAGTTTTCTTAAAGTTAATCTAAATTATGCAAAATTAATTTCAACTTTCGGGTGAATTGTATTTAAGCGTTTTAAATTAGGGCATATTATCCACCTTGTTTGTGTAGAGTACGTAAACTATTGTGAATTGTATCGCAGAAGAAGTTAAAGTGAAATTCTCGAACCCCTTATCTTAAAGCACAATAAAACAAACAAACATCTTGATCTTTACCAATTCATTTACATTACGTTTCTCTTATTCCATTAGTTTCTATTACAAGTCTTTATATTTGGCTGAATAATAACTAAAACTCTTGAAAAATTATACACGCTGAAAAAAGACGGCCTCTGGAACATACTCTCTCAAACATATTCTGCAGGAACTATGTGCATATTTGGAACTCACTTGAAATATACATATGTTTGCAAGTCCCAAACTCGCTTGTATTTATATGCAAAGAGTAGTATGTTTATAAACATAATACGATAATATTTATTTATTTGTTATTATTATAATTATTTTTATCTACATTAATCTGAATTTATAAATAATTAATACAAAATTTAAAAGATTTAAAACGTGCCTTTTTATATTTACTTGCATTGAATGCATAATTTGCTTTTTATTTCATGAAATGAGAATCTGCTGCTCTCTTGCTTCTCCTTTCATTGTTCACTGTCAGGTTTTTGTTCTTAGAAGGTTTCAGCTATGCGTTGGTTATCACTATGTGTTGGTACACAAACAATATACTTATATACAAATGTAGTTCATGCAAGCCAAGCGTGGATTAATTACTTGTGTTTGTTTATTGTACTTATTTCACAAATGGTCCGCAGTTCCGATTTTATCAGTAAAGGCTCGGACAGACAAAGTGATTCACGTGGTTGTCCCATCCAGTTTCTTTCATATAAACGTAACACACACACAGAAACCAAAGTAACGTCGCAAACCATTTAAACGTCTGAGCGTTTGGTTATTCAAGCGCGTGTGATATACTCTGTCCGATGAACGACTGACGAATGAATAAATGAATCTAAAACGCAATACATCAGCCAAAGTAATAAGCACTGACTTCGTCTACAATTTCCACGCACATTTAGGAATATTTATGAATCACTGACTGAGAAATAATGCAAAAATACAGATACACACTTACTAGATAGACTCTCTGGCTGCCCCTCTTTTATTCTCTTACTCACGAGTAATTATAATCAATGCAATAAACACAGCTGTATTAGTATCACAAACACAGATATATTTGGGTCGCAAACACATATATTATAACATTGTGTCCCAAACACGTAATATGTAATAGCAAACACAGTGTGTTTGGAGACAAGTATATTATATTGGCGACAAGCTAAAAACACACAATATATTTCCATCCAAACAACATAAAACTGCAGATGTTTCAGCGTGTACATATCAAATTAGTCAGCTGATGAGCGAAGAGGAATTCTTCGCATACCAGATAAATTACATTTAATCTCGGTTTTTGTTCACTTGTTAAGCGACAAAGTTTTTATTTGTTTTCCTCTAACCCGTAGTAGAACGCCGAACGAACGAAACTCAATGCGGATACATTATTGATAATTATTAACTTTGTTAAGTGTTCGTGACGATGAGACAATCGATCTTTACCGAAACGATGTCAAAACAGCTATTGCCCGGCTTAAGAACACCAAAGTCGCAGGAGCCGATGGATTAACGGCGGAGATGTTTATGGCTGGCTGAGCTGATAAGGTGCATGTATCAGCTCATTAGCAAAATTTGGTTAGATGAATGCATGCCCGGTGATTGGAGCCTCAGTGTACTAAGCACCATATTTAAGAAATATAACCCGAGCCTCTGTGCCAACTACCCTGGAATAAGCCTTTTATCCATAGCATATAAGGTACTATCAACTATAATGTGCAAAAGACTAAAACCAAATATCGGTGGTATGATTATACCATACCAGTATGACTTTTCGCCTGGAAATTCGACACTGACCACATATTCAAGCTACGCTAACTCCTGGAGAAGACCCACGAAAAACAAATCGACAACTATCATCAATTTGTCGATTATAAGGCGGACTTCGATGGTCCGATAAGGGAGAAACTCCACGAAACATTGCCTATTCTTGGTATTCCTGCAAAACTCATACGCCTTTGCAGGATGAACTTGACAAACACCAAATCCGCAGCGAAAGTTGGTAAGGATCATACCGAACCTTTTGAAACTGAGCGAGGCCTCAGACAATGCGACACCCTAGCGTGCTGCATCTTTCACATTTTAATGGAGATCATTATGAGAAAGCTGCAGTAAACATAAATAAAACCATCAGCAGGAAAAGTCACATTCTGTTCGCGTATGCTAATAATATCGATATCATTGGGCGCACAATTAGAGAAGTTTCTGCGGTGTGATCAAGAATTGAGCAGGTGTCGGCAAAACTGGGTCTGACAGTAAATGAGGACAAGACAACACTAATGGTTTCAACGAGCTGGGCCTCCGTGTGATTAGACAAAAGTGTGAACGTTGGTAACTGTTAAGGGGTGGTGGAGGAATTTATATACCTCGTATCTGACGTAAACAAAAACGACAACTTCAGCCTTGAGATCAAGTGGAGAATTGTGCTTGTGCATAGATGTTATTTTGGGCTAAGCAAGCACTTTAGAGATAAAGCCCTCTCTCGAGTAAAAAAAGTCCAACTATACCAGACTCTCATACAACCTGTCTTGCTTTATGGCACAGAATCCTGGGTCTTATCGCAAGCAGACGAAACATCAGTAGGAGTCTTCAAGAGAAAAATACTCCGAAAAATGTATGGGCCTATGGTGCACAACGGCGAGTATCGGCGACGCATGAACAATGAGCTATATGAGATATATCCCGACATTAGCAGAGTTAAGCGGTCCAAGTTAACGCCATTGCGCTGGATAGGCCATGTCAGCAGAATGGATGAAGGTTTTCGAAACCGAACTCGAAGGAAGACAAAAAACAGGAAGACCAAGACTCCGCTGGAGTGATCAGGTTGACAAAAAAAATTGAACCGGTTAGCGAAATATATTATCACCGTTTTGTAAGGTCCCTGACCCCTGGGGTTGTTCGAGACCGGATAAGTAAGAGAAGCATTCGATTGAGTTTAAGGACCTTGGTGTTGGTCGTCCTCTCTTCCTGCTTCCATCGGGTACGTAAGCTTTCGCGCTGGCTCATCTTCATCCATACTGAAACCATGGCCATTCTGATAATTTGATTCGCCTAGATATTCCCACTTCAGACTATAAATCATATAGCTCTTGATTCCAACGACGTCGGTACTCGCCGTTTTCCTTAACAGGACCATATATTTTACGGAGAATTTTCCTCTCGACAACTCCCAGATGTTTTTCATCCGCTTGCAATATGACCAACATTTCGGAGCCATATGCAGGACTGGGAAAATGAGAGTCTGGTATAGCTGAATTTTTGTCCGTCGAGAGACGGCTTTGTCTCCACACTGCTTGCTGAACCCAAAAATTCATCTATTTGGAAGCACAATTCTCCTCTTTATCTCCAGGCAAACGTTGTTGTCCTTGTCAACGGCGAATCCAAGGTAGATAAATACATCTACCACTTCAAAATTAAATCGGTTGTCACCGTTCGAGAGCGGACCAATGCGAGAGGTTTGTCTAGTCGTTGAGACTATCATTTTTAACAGCAAGACCTACCTTCGCTGATTCTTTTTCGATTCTTGAAAAAATTTACAAAGATAACAAAATCAAATATCGGATAATGGCGTATATTGTAGAAAGTATTAGAAATTTGGCATATACGTGGTTTTTTTTCTATTTTTTATTTGATGTTTTGATTTAAGTGTTTATAATGCTTTAAAAACTTTTAATATTTTTCGAATAAGAGATACTCTATATTTTCGGACATTGAAAATCGAAAATAACATGGGACATAACATAGTAGGTATGCAAGTTCTATGCATCGAATCAATCCATTTACAAAAACTGTTGCGTTATATATTAGCTTCAGACAAAGGCTCCATTAATTTGAACCTTCTGTTAATGCTACTTGTTTTCGTAAACGCCAAGACATTTTTCTGCCATACTTTCCAGTTAACGAATCCAACACGTTTACTAATTGCAACGATATTAAAGGCTTAATGGCGGAAATGAATATGGAATATTACCCCGAGAAAGAGAGAGGAGGAGGCGTAGTATAGTCGTATACGCTACCGCGGCCTACCCCTTTCCGAGCATACTATATCAAAAGTGTCGTGACGGTTTCAGATGTTAAATCCCGTAATGTGAGACAAAGAATTTCGTTCCCAAAAAAAAAGTTTTTGTAGTTAGTTTTACAAGGGTTAACATTTTTGTGTTGGCCGAGACAGTCAAATTTTGGCTCCCACTACGCGGCTTCAGTGAAGTCTATGTCACATAAATATATTATATTCTCTGGCAGATCATCACAGCTATGCTCTTCTGAAATTTAATTTTAGACTGTTTAGAAACGGCTGAATTATTTATCATTTTTTCGGGAAACCCCCACTGTGGCGTCGTTAAACGAGGTGAAGGTCTTCAAAAGATATCACAGTGCAACACGAAAAAATATAACCATATACGGACACTACTACGTGATAAAAGACCAAAAAAAAATACCCCTGTCTCCAAGTTTTGCCTAAAGTCCTACAGGTTTTTTTTTATGGGCCCCCAAAGAAGTGGGGCCTCGGTGTTGTTTTTGCAAAAAGTGATCATTTTCTCAAGCTCATATCTTGCAACCCGTTCGGAATTTTGATTTACTCTCTGAGGCAAAGTTGTAGCTCTTGTCATAAAGAAATTGTAAACATATAAAATCAAAATAAACTTCATCTTCAAGGTCAAAATCGCGAAAAACTTTAAAAAATGAGCGAAAAATCGCCCAAAAAGCGTTTTTTTTATTTTCCGCTTTTACGAACAAATTTACTTTATGAAAAATGCGCCAATTTTCTTTGGCCTGGTAGGGCTTACAGCGCTGCTTAAAACCGGAAAATTTTTTTAAGGAGGCCGATCCAACTTCTTGAGATATAGGCCTTTATAGCTTGAGTATATAATCGCTTATATCTCACCCATTTCTTATCCGATCTGGTTGAGATGGGTATCATTGGGAAGACCTTTGAAAACGCTATAAATCTGTATATAAATATGTTAATTTTCATTAACTCATTGGGGCAAATTAAAAAAAAAAAATTTTTAACCTCAGTTTTTTAATAAAAATCTGGTTTTCTCTAGTAAATTTATTTCTAGTAAATTTATTTCTTCCTAGACTCAGTAAAAGACAACACTTCAAGCTTTTTTTTTAAGGTATAATACTCCGCATTAACCCTTCTAAGACCGGAGACAGTGAGGTTTTTCTAACAAAAGTACTTTCTGGGAGCCAAAATTTCGCTTAAAAACAATTGAAGTGTAAGAAAATAAGCGATTTCTTAAAAAAATTTTGATTTCCAAACCTTGAAACATAAATAATTGTCAGTGAGGAGGCAGAGTGTGTGAGTGCACTGTACCTTCTCTGATAGTAAGTGCATTCTAATAAAAATTCTCGAGCTGGTGGGTGAGTTCCCGTGCCCAAATTATCAAACAACTACCTGGAAGCAAACATTGAAAAGGAACAAAGCATTGAATTCACATAAAACAATCCAAAATATAAAAAAAATACCTGGAAACGCATTGTATCTCTTGTCATAAAGATGAAATTGTGAACACTCTAAATGATGACAAACAACCCAAAATATAAAATAAATACATGGAAACACATTGTAGCTCTTGTCATAAAGATGAAATTGTGAACACTCTAAATGATGACAATTCGTTCGCTTACTGCAGCGATGTAAAAGCTTTGGTGTTAAAAATGGGAATGAACTACATCGCTAGTGAGTGGAGATTATTTATTGATGGTTCTGTTTCAAGCTTGAAAGCAGTGTTGTTGCATGTGTCGAACCGAAAACCTTCCATTCCGCTAGCAATGGGTATTAACATGCAATAAAGCTATGAAACATTGAAAGATATAATGGAAAAAATCAAATACGACGAAAATAAATGGAAGATTTGCTGTGATTTGAAGGTCGTCAACATTTTGCAAGAGACCACCGATAAGGGCGGCTTTCAAAATTCTTTTGTTTTCTTTGTAATTGGGATTCGCGCTCACCTCTGAATCAATACCAATGTAATTCGTGGAGACCAAGAGGAAGTGTGGAGGAACAAATGAAACAACATAAACTGATGAATGCACCTTTAATACACAATACTCAAGACATCTTGCTACCACCGCTCCACAAAAAATTGGGAATTGTTAAAAAATTCATCGAAGTGGCCGTTGTAAATTGCCCAAACGCATTCGACTATTTGAAAAGCGTTTTCCCAAGGCGTAGCGATGACAAAATTAAAAAAGCTTTTGTAGTAAATTTAAATCGAATTTTTGTTCACCTCATTGTACTATTTTCACTTTGTAAATGTTTTCTTTTCTGTCTTTATTTTTTGTCTTCATTTAACAGGCGTACTTAATGGCCCTGACATTAGAAAGCTATTCAAGAGCAACTTTGAATCATCGCTTCACGATTATAGTCATTCAATGGCATGGATCGAGACGCGGAACCGGAAGCAAGAGAATGGGTGAAAGAAATGCTGTATTATTTTGAAAAAATCGGCACATCGATGACATTAAAGCTGCATTTTTTCATTTTCATTTTGACGATTTTATCAAACTACTCCCTACCGAATCTGATAAGCAACGAGAACAATTTCACCAAACCACAATGCCTACGGAAAAACGGTACAAAGGCAAAGAACTCAACGCATTGCTTGCAGAGGTAATATCAATTTTATTGATGCATTGTTTTGCATTCCTTTTTTGATTTCTTTTGTAATTGATTTCGGGTATGTTGGTGGAGTCACAAGATCACCCTGTATGATGTTAATTAAGTATCTGAAAAAGCTGATGATGGAGGGCAGTCTGGAAGTAGCGTGACTGTGAACACCATAAGTTCTCAATCAGAGTCAGATTCGGACGATTGGGACGACGATTTGGATCCACAACTTAAAAGAGTGCGATTTGCAAGTCCAGGGCCATCAACATTATAAACATAATATGAATATTTTTTTTTATAATTTTTGTAATAGATAGCATAGTATTGTAGTGCCATCCCTGCTGAGACTACTAATCCCTACAACACTGAATCATTATTACTAAATATTCATGCTACTACTCTTTGTTACCAACCCTAACTCTAAATATCAACCCATACCACCTAATGACTAAGATTAATAAAATCAGTAATAGTATAACAATGAAACCTGCAACATGCCTTTTCACTTACGGGAGCAGGCTTTATAGTATCTCAATGTTGAAGTAAAGAAAAAACAAATGAAATTAAAATATTTTCGGGAAATTTTTCACTTTTGCGGCTATCTAAACGCTGTCTAAGCGCTACCTAAACGGTGTTAAGCATCATTCCTAGGAAGTTAATATGTTCCAGAAAGTTGTTTATTGAAATCTGAGGATCATTATTGTAGTTGATTGTTTCCTTGAATTTTGAACGGTTTGCTACCTATGGACCTGAACAGGGGAAAAAAGGTAAAAAATATAAATTAATCTGAGTCCGATCACAGGGGAGATGTGTAAACATCTAGTAATGAAATATTTTTGTTAAGTTGGAAGTACTTATGCTTTTAGTATATTTTTTTAATTAATCAATTAAAAGCATCAAAACTTTCAATATTGTTAACAAATAGGAATTTGCTGGTCTTTGTTTGTTTTATTTAACTTATTTGGTTAGTAAATGAGCACACTGCAGTATATGTGTACTGCATTAAAAATTACAGTAAGCAGTAAATTTACTGATTACTGAAAAAATGCAGTAAATTTTTACTGATAATGAAATTTAATTTGCATTACCAGTCAAATCATAGGGCCGTATTCATAATAATCAGTAATCGGGCATTACTGATTACTGAAAATTCAATGCACCTCATCATAATCATGTAGGCACTTTATAAAAATTGCTGAAAAAAAATTTTAGTAATCAGTAAAAATTTACTAGTTAAAGAATTATTTTTACTGAAAATTTAGTAGTACTGCAAAGTGCCCATCTATGGTAAATTCCTTAAGTACAAATAGTTAATATTGGCTTCTGGTAACTAAAGTAAGATACATATTTAAATTTTTGACTCGATTGTATTTAAAAATCTATGGAAAACTGCATCTATAGTAGTGGAATTGTTAGTTGTTGGGGTTTGTGGAGAATTGCTCATAAGCAAGTGGAAAACGTCAAATAAAAATTTTGATAAAGCTTGCGACTGTGGGTTTGCAAAATTTGTATTAAAATCTCCACCCATAATAATTGGCATGAGATGGAGATTGTTACCCAATTGTCGTGCACCAGCTTCAGTGTAAGGCAACAGTACGTAATGAAGATATGTTATAATCTTAATTTATATTGGAATCTAATATAAATTTTGTTAGAATTAACATTACCTCCAGTCAGCTTTGATACACTTTGTGTTGTTTTATGTTCTGAGTTATAATTTTGTTGGTGTTTTGTAAAATATTTTATTATTTTGTACTTGTTGCGGTTGACAATTTATTAATCAGCTGTTTACTGAAATGTAATGCATGTAGTTATTTTACAGCAATGGTTTTCGAAAATTAGTAGCTACTATTGCACACTAGATGGTGCTTATATGCCGATGGTGCTTATATGAATGACAATCTCAAAGACGAAGAAGACTTATAGTTTGACAAGTTTAGTTTTTAGTTTTCCTTATTTTGCTTTGTTTTAGTAAATTTCTTATTAAAAGTACAACAAATCTTTTTAAAAGTTATTAAAATTAAATGTTTTTGTATTCATTTTATTTATTTGTTTTCATTTGCCTACATACGATGTACGACATAATGTAACATAATGTACGACAATTAGTGAAAATTAGTCGCTACTATTGCACACTAGATGGTGTTGAGTATAATGTATGCAGCGTATGATTACACTAATACACTCATACATAGCTCACACCGATTTGATAACGCTTTACGATTGGTTAACGATTACATCGCCCATCTTACTCTAAATTTGTGATTATATTTTGAAAAAGATTTTTACCCCCAGCGTATAGATGTTTACACATTAAAAATTGAATTTGTTAAAGTCTTTTTGCGATTTTGACTTTGAAGATGAAGTATTTTTTGATTTTATATGTTTACACTTTTTGTTCCTTATGACAAGATCTACAACTTTGACTCAGAGAGTAAACGGTTTGCAAGATATGAGCTTCAGCAAATTATCACTTTGTCGCAAAAATGACACCGAGGCCCCAAAAATGGGAGACAGGGGTCTTTTTAATGGTCTTTTATCACGTAGTGGTGTCCGTATATGGTTATTTTGCCATGACTTAAAAAATTACACACTGTGTATTTAACTTTAACATTACACCAGCGACGGCCAAAAATAAATAAACAAATTTATTAATTTTATTTTCAATATTATATCCAATTTGTATATATACCCAACATTTCGAATAAATTTAAACTAATATAAAAATCCCTGCTAGGGGAGACGTTTTGCAGTTGTCTCAAATGATATTCACAGATAGGATGTTTTGTATAAAACTTAATATTATTTCAAAACAAAAATAATAATATTCTATCCAAGGCGTATTGACCAAATTGTATTAACCAAGTAACATAGAATTTTATACATATGATTCTGAGGTTTCCCTTACACATATGAGACTGATGTGAGCCTCATTTGCTGCACATAAATATAACTGAAATATTTGGAAGGAACTTTAATCACTCATTCCCCCCATATGTTAAGAACAATTATGTATCTTCTGCTTATTTATAGTGTACATATACAGACAGACCTTCATCAGGTTTATGTCAAGTTTTCAACATTCGTTATTTGTCTAATGATTCTGATAACTTACTAATGCAGCTTATCGAATAAAGTTTTCAATACTTTTACCAATATTTGAGTATCGATGAGTGTGTGTGTGTGTGTATCTATGTATGCGAAGATGTATTATGGTTTGGGGTAAATGAGATGGGATTCTATGTAATCTCAATATAAATGTACAAGTAGTGTATATACTCGTATACCAAATTTTGTTAATGGCTACACACATATGCATGTGTGTGGTATTACAAGTGTGTGTATATAAAGTATATAGCTCCTTTTTTGGTGAACGATTACTTCGTTTAATTGGAAACTTTACGAAACAAATTTAGGTACATTACGTGTATGTTTGTGGGGATAGTCGGATTATAAGTGCAAAACTAATTCTATAATATAGAACAGGGCAAATATGAAGCAAAAACATGGGATAGTGTAGTTTTATTATGTGTGTACACACTGGTAAATTGAGATGCTTTATTAAATCGAAAACTTTGTTGTACCAAGAATATTTCGGATGTACTTAATACCGACCGACCGTAAAGTCGAGGAAACCTTTGAACCTGGGTTCACTGATTGAAAAGAAACAAGAGTATTAAAAATTTCAATTCCATTTAAGTATAAAGTTGATAGAGAGTGATTGGAAGATTAAATTTTCAACTAACATTGTGCTTATTATTAGCATGGAAATATTAATACAAATTATAACTATAGGGTGATTCATTTTTTCTTTCATTCAGATTTCACTTCATTTCATTTGATTCAGATTTTCTTTTATTATTAAAACACACCAAAGTTTGTCGCAAAGATTTTGTTTTTATTTCATCATGTTTTTTCTGGCATTTATGTTGGAAATACTATATCCGAGAAATGCTCACCACGACTCCATTGGCAGTACAGGATATTCGCATCGACATTTCCCATGACTCTTTTTGCATAGTTCGGGCTATATATAATTTATTACTCATATGATTTCGTTCTTCAGCTTTGGAATAGTCTCAAGCTTATTGGAATACTCCATACTTTTCTCATAGCCCCATAGAAACAAGTGCAACGGGGTGAAATCGTAGTCTCAGCGTCAATTTAACCTCGTTGTTGCATGAGATACTGCGTCCTGGAAACTTTGTTCACTATAAGGTCATTGTTACATGAGCTGTGTGCCAGATGGGACGGTCCTGGTGACACCACGTATTGTCCAAGTCCGTTTCAAGTAAATCAGATTTGTTATCATGTCACGATGAAGTTCACCGTTCACCGTAACATTTTTACCAGCACGATTTGTATAGAATATCCGTCTGATGACTCAACCAACTAAAAACCTACACTCACAGAAAAATTAGGTTGAGACAGCCGAATTAGCCGTAACAGAATTTAGAGGTTGCCACGACCACATAAGAGGTTGACACAACCTCATTAGAGGTTGACACAACCTCATTAGAAGAGGTTGACACAACCTCAACCATAGGCCACCTCACCAATTCTGGCGTATTGTATTTAGGTCCTAATCCGTTTCCTATACAGATGATATCTCAAGCGATCGACCTGGAAAAGCTTCAAAACCGTTGATATCGGCTTGGCCTTTTCTGCAAAATAAGACGATTTAATACAAAAATCATAATTCTAAAACCAGGGTTCGCATTGGCACTCGAGCGAGCGGCTCGCGATCCGGATCGCACAATCTCAAAAATAAGGAGCTGCCTGCTGGCTCGCGGCTCTCTCTTAATTTGCGAACCGGCTCGCAAGCCATCATGCGAGCTTGTGAGCAAGTTCGCGAGCCGCGGTTCGGTTTTAAAAATTTTGCGAGCCCCGAGCCGGCTCGCAGCTCGGTTTTGATTGATTTGAATGTATAAATAGGTGATTTTTCGTTCGCTGAACGGTGCCGTAGGAAAGCTTCAATTTCTGCGCACGACGACGAATTGAAGTTGTCTCTGTCTGGTCCACACTTTCTGCTATAGCAGCAATATTTTCGGCTGAGCGACCTGTATGAAGACACACTAGTGTTGTGAAGCTGTGCACCGACCGAATTTCTGCACCAATCGGCTGATTGTTAACTCAGATGGCCATTTGTGTTACCCGAAAAAATCACGTAATCAATAAGTAATCGCTCGATATGTAATCACTCGATGAATAAGTTTACCACTTGTACGAAAAACTAAACAAAAAACATTGACATATCACCAGTAATTGCGGACAACCTCACCCTGAGTTATCTATCGGGTCCGATGTGCATGTAAAATAGTTGATCTAAATTGATGAAGATGTATCTATTTTTTTATAAGTTTGCTGCGTACACAGACAAAATTATTGCCCAAACAATGTTTATTTGAAAACGGGATACATTACGCTCTACATCCAATTGCCACACTTGCATTCTATTAACCAATTCTTGCACAAAATGTGATACATTTAACTTCTCTCCTCATCGCCGTCATCCTTATGCAGCTTTGCTATTAACTCGCTTGCAACTTTGTTGATTTTAATACGGAACACTACTGTGGGCAAGTATACCATCATCTTAAACTCGCTTCTCTGTGGCCAATTAATGCCTTCAACTTCAATTGCCTTTATTACGTTGTCCGCACTGGAGTTTTCGGGGAAATGCTACGTTTGGTGTAATGAATTTTAATCATATCTTTGATGGAGTTGTTAAAGACTTTGTGATACCATAAAATTAAACCGATAATTCGAATGTACAAATTCACAAAAAATCCAAATTTGGGATATGGTAAGGAGATATAACTTTCACACTAAACGGATTTAATAAACTGGAAATACGAATTCACGTGGAAGATAGAACGTGAGGGCAAACAATCGACTGCTCTTGTGTTGGCATAAACTAACATTTCGCACACACATACCACTTAATTTTTAGTGTATATGATTATTTCTGAAGTTATTGCTTAGAAGAATGACCGTCGGTGATGCAATGGGTGTTGTGTGCGACTCTTGTGCATGAGAACGAGGGTTCGATCCCTGCTCTGACCAATATATATTTATTTCGACGGCGGTCACCTCGCTTAGTGACGGCGACAATATCGAGTACTTAGCTATGAAATAGCTTCTTCGTTGTAAAATTGTATGTCGCAAATCAGTGAGTGTAAAACTAGAACGCGCATAGCTCACTGGTTTGTGCGAAGCTCTTCCTAATCCCTTCATGGGATGTAACAAGAAACCATTTATTTATTTATTTATTTTATGTCAATATATGTAAATAAATTACATAGATACATTTATTCTCTCATCTGACGTTTCATTTCATACTCTTCGTCGTAGGTTTGTGGAAATGAGAGAAATTAAATTTAAAATTAACTTACACCAAGTGGAGTTACAAAATATGTTCACTTAACTTTTTCATGTCGTTTTGGTGTAGAACTGAAAAATTTAAATGAATTTTGCACTTTATTGTTGACTTTTATCGTTGGTATACATTTGTATTGTATTCAACACAACTAGTTTGCCACAAAAACACGAAATTCCGTTCTTGTTCCTCTGTTGGACGTTGTTTACTATTGTCTCTTTCTGGTATTATTGAACCCATGTTTTCCACCATCCAATGTTTACTTTCCACCGTAAATATGGCATTTAATTTATTGAGAGAATAAATGTATCTATGTATGTATTCGTCTATGCCCCACAAAAAATAAACGTAAAATTCCTGAAGTTGTTGTTGTTGTTGAAATTTCAAAATTGAAAATTTCAGAAATTTTGTATTTTTCTGCATTATTCCAAATTTTATATCTCGAAAACGACTTGAGATATTTGAATTTTTTATTTATTTTTTAAGGAAGGAAAAAATAAATAACAGAAAATAGCCTACACTGAAAAAAATTTTCGCAAAGATAGTTTAAAGAAAACAATCGCATTTTAAATAAAGAGCTGGAGCAAGAAAAATAATCAATCATTGATGAGAAGTTAGGGAATTTATTTATCTTTCAGAAACAGAAAAAATTGGTATTTTCAAGTAGTTTCTGAGATACAGCATTTTTTGTGGGACCACCTTAACGCCCAAAAAGCGAAATACTACTGTTTCTCTTTATTTTTCTTCTTTAGTTACGCATTACACTTTGACGCACTGAGCATTTAAGTGCATATGTTCTGAAAGTATTTTGAAAAATGCAATTTGGTGTTGCAAAACATTGCATTTTCGCATTTTAGGCGTAAAGGTCATCCCACAAAAAATGCTGTATCTCAAAAACTACTTGAAAATGAAAAGACAATTAAATTTCCTAAATTCTCATGATTGTTTGATTATTTTTCTTGCTTCGCCTCTTTATTCAAAAGTCGATTGTTTCCTTTAAACTAGATTTCCGAAAAAAATTTTCAGTGTAAGCTATTTTCTGTTTTATATTAAAAAATTTCAAATATCTCACGTTGTTTTCGACGTAGAAAATTTTGAATAATTCAGAAAAATATAAAATTTTTGAAATTTTCAATTTTGAAATGCAACCACTTCAGGAATTTTACTTTTACTTACTTCACTTACTTGATAAGCGTCGTATGTTCGTGAATTGGGCTGAGCAACAACTTGAAACTGATTCGGATTTTCATCGGAAAATCATCTTTAGCGATGAGGCTCATTTCTGGTTGAATGGCTTCGTCAATAAGCAAAATATGCGTTATTGGTCAGACAGCAATCCACACGTAATCCATGAGTCATCATTGCATCCCGAAAAAATTACGGTTTGGTGCGGTTTATGGGCCGGCGGCGTCATTGGGTCGTACTTCTTCCGTGATGATCAAGACCGGCACATTACTGTGAATGCGAATCGCTACCGTTCAATGATAACCGAATACTTTTGGCCGAATACTTTGCCACAATCAATTTATTGGGAACCAAGTTTGGTGAACGTGCTATCTCACGAAATGGCCAGTCAATTGGCCGCCTCCGTCGTGCGATTTGACGCCGCTAGATTAGTTTCTGTGGGGCTACGTCAAGTCTATGGTCTATGCCAACAAGCCAGCGACGATTGATGAACTTCGTACGAATATCGAACGTGAAATTGCAGCAGTATCGGCCGATTTATGCTTGAAAACCGTCGAAAATTGGGTTCAGAGTTTGGACTTCTGCAAGCGTGCCCGTGGTGGCCATGCAAAAGAAATCGAGTTCCATGCATAATGACATCGAACGTACTTTCACAGGAATTAAGAATTTCATTGTTAGATACCAAACCGGTTTTGTTTTATTTAAAAAAACTTTTGTAGCGCTCTTGTTGAAAACCCCGTTACATATCCGTAAATTGTATGCCTCTAAAAATTCTTCGCTCTGCTGAAAACTTTTGATAGGGGATTACAACACTATAATTTAATTAAATGTATTAAACAGGAAAAACGCTGGTAAATTATCCTATGCTCTCAAGTTTACAACAAACTTTTCTAAAAAAATCTCTCGCAATTGTAAGAGACGTAGAAAGTGGGAGGATGGATTGGATTTTCAATCAGAAGTTCAAGCATACGAAAAAGCCCCTGAATTTAAAAAGGGGTTTGGATTAAGGAAAACTGAACGATATATTTTGCGGTTGAAGTGGGTTTGAGTCTTATGATTAAAATTCAATTAAAAAAGTTTTATACCACTTTTTACGAATAATGTGTGTCCAAATGCAGGCAAAGCAGTTCCTTGTGAAATTAAAATAATATATGTCTTTAATTGGTAGTTATTGATGTTAACTTGTAAATTCCTTATTTTATCCTTTTGCAACATCAATTCTATCTTCACAGTACTTTACATATGAAACCAATATATATTGTCACACATTGTATTCTATCTAGGGAACTACTCCTAGATAATGTATCTGCTTGAACTCTTCCACCAACCCATCCAACCCTGCCCTATCGCATCCTAACAAGTGTTGTGTGGTTACGAGTATTTTCCGAACAAGTTTATTTAACAATGGCCACATTGCTGAAAGACAAAAAGTTAAATTTTATTTCAATTTATGAGTCCTAAGAAAAGTTGTAAATGAAATTGCATTTCCTGTAGATACTAGTTAAGCGGCTTGACCACAACTATTTCTTTCATCTCAGGCAGTTGTTTCATATAAAAACAAAATACAAAACAAAAATCTGTAGGTAATTTGAAACTGAATTCCCGAACTCATATGATACTAAAAGTATTTGGTAAAACGTGTTGCTTGGGTGCCCCAAAACTATGCGTATAAGTTTAATGTATTCGTGAAAATCAATCAAACGTGATTGAGTCAAACTTTTTGACCAACAAACCCCAAAGAATCTTCACTTTATTTGTTGTTTGTGATGCATCTATTCTCTTGGACCATTAACAGATTGTATTTATAAATATCAAACCTAAGGATAGACAACATTTCTTTGTGAAACTTTTGCTGTTCGTATACATTGTGAGTTTGTAGTCGTTTTAAAAGTTTTAACCACACACACACAAAGAAGGCAACCTCTCTTGTTCGTTCAACTTCGATGAGTGCCATCTAAGGATCCTTTCTTACTTTGCTCTGGCGCAACCCATGTAAATGTTATGGACATTTTAATTTTAGTTAGGGGACAAAAACTCACAAAACTTGGAACCGAACGTTGCAATTAAATTTACTAAAAACTTTATAACCGTGTAGGGTATGGGATGTGGGGTGTGGCAGTTTAGTACGACGTTGTTGCGTACCTTTTTGTAACGAATCTAAATGCTGACCATTGGCAACTTAGTTTAATTGAAAACTATACTCTTTTGAGAAAATATGTTTCCTTTCATTTTGAAAATAATTTGCTTTGACAGCAACAGTTAAGAAAGTTGGTGTAAATAACATGTTGTGGTTATGAGTGGTTATAAATAGTTTGGAAAGTCAAGCAAAATTGTGCGCAGACCGTATGAAGGAGCAGTTAAGCTAAGACAAATTAAAAGTATAAAAATTCATTTTATATGCAAACTTTCGGTGGCTGACAGGTATTTGCGGCACCAACTAAAAGGAAAGTATCAATTCGTAAGATACAGACGATTTGAATATAAGTTAAGCCGGGAAGAATTTCAGTAAATCGCTTGACTGGGATAATTGAAAAAGTTGCATTGAAAATGCTATAATTTGACCATAAGGTCAAATTATGCGTCTGCAAACGTTAACGAATTAATATAGGCATAGTGCGTGGAAGTAGTGAGCTGCTTGAATTGCCCAATTAAGGAATCACTTCTGGCCACTCCCAAGCGAATATCTATTATAAACTTTCCACATCTACAGACAGCCACAAGTCTGGGACTGGCCTGGGTAGTCCATGTCAGTAGAATGGATAAAAGTAAACCAGCAAGAAGGGTTTTCGAAACCGAAGTCGAAGAAAGACGAAATATAGGAACCCCAAGACTCCGCTGGAGGGATCAGGATGACGAACTTGTTGGCGAAATATGTTATCTTCGTTTTGTAAGGTCCCTGACCCCTCGGGGTTTTTTGAGAATGGATAACAACAGACTTCTATGTTAAAATATGATTCTATGCTTTAATAAGTTCTTAGTTACATTTCCAAACAGGTTTTTATTCAAATTTCAAAACAATTTTATGACTTGAATAAGAATTAATTTAAAATTAATTAGCATTTTAAAAAATTTTCAAAAACCGAAAATCGGGTTGTAAAAAATGCCGGTTTTTTGGGCACTGTAATAATGTTACATGGAACGTGGTTTGATCCCTGTTCAGGGAATTTTAAATTTCTTTCGACGACAGTCACCTCGCTAAGTGACACCGGTGACTTAGCCATGAAATACGTTCTCAAAAAACTGTTCGGAATCGGTGTTTATCTGAAGGGCCCACGCAATGAGTGTAAAACTATAAAGCGCACAGCTTTTTGATAGTGATAAGTTTTGTTATCGAAAACCTTTCGTGCTGCCTCATCTTCATCCATTCTGATAACACGGTCTAGCTAACGCAATTGGCCTAATTTAATTTGCCTAGCTATGTCCATTTCAGAATTCAGATAATATAGCTATTTGTTCCAAAGACGTCGGTGCTCGCCGTTTTCTTTAACAGGACCATATATTTCATGGAGAATTTTCTCTAGAATACTTCCAGGTGTTTTTCATACGCTTGCGATATGACCCAAGTTTCGAAGCCATATGTCACGAAAGGTAAAATGAGAGTCTGGTATAGCTGGACTTTTGTCTGTCGAGAGAGGGCTTTGTTCTTAAACTGCTTTCTGAATAGCATCTATAGCATCTATTAGCATCTAATAGCATCTATTTGCAAGCACAATTCTCCTATTCATCTACAGGCTGACGTTGTCCTTGTTCACTGGGGATCCAAGGTTGACAAATTTATCTACCACTACAAAATTAAATCGGTTGTCGACGTTCAAGTGCGGACCAAGTCGAGAGGTTTCTCTAGTCGTTGACACCATCAATTTTGTGTTGGCCTCATTAACAGCAAGACCCACCTTCGCTGATTCCTTTTCGATTCTTGAAAATACTGCAGCAATCTCTCGCAAATTTCGCCCAATGCTATCTATGTTGCCAGCGTATGCCAGCAACATATGGCTTTTCTTGTGGATGGTATTGTTCATATGTGCGGCAGCTTTCTCATTATTACCTCCATTAAGATGTTGAAGAGATTGCAGGAAAGTGTGTCGCCTTGTCTCAGTCCACGCTTGGTACAGAATGGTTCGTTGAGGTCTTTCCCCACCTTCAATACCTAACCTAAGCTAATAGTTAATGAGAACGTGGGTTCGATCCCTGGTGTCACCACCTTACATTTCGTTCAACGACGGCCACCTCGTTTAGTGACGGCGGCTCAAAATCCAGAAATTAACCACGAAAAATCTTCTCAGAACACTGTTCGGAACCGGTGTAAAAGTAATCGGTAAGTGTAAAAGTAGAAAACGCACAACTCACTACTTGGGAACCCCTGCCCTTTAATGAGATGGGAAAATATTATTTATAACAAACATCCGATTTTAAAGAAACCGTAGTTTTAAAAGAGAATTAATTATATAATTCGACGCAGTCCGTTTAAAGAATGGGTTTCAAGAATTAAATGGATTTAAAAAATGATTGCGCCCATGCCTAAACGTTCTGTACCGGATGTCCTGGGTTAAAAAATATTTTTTGATATTTATTAAATTTGTTATTAGTTTCATACTTTTTACTAGGATTTTTGTTTGTTTTATTTGATTTATTAAATGTATTAATTTTGAAGTCTAGATTTAATATGTAACATGTTTTTCTTAACCAACCGTTATAATTTTGATACTTCAACTTGAAACTGCTCTGTTTATTCTGTCTATATGTGTTTGGACGCGACGCCATAAATGCATACTTTTTGATTAAACCATCCTGAAATTAGGGTTACAATTAATGTGTCAATTCAAAAGGGGTTTCAGGTTTCACGTTGCTACATCATATCCATAATTTTTCGCCTGTCGCACACTTCCCCATAATGGCGCACATGAGCATAAATCCTCTTAAAAACGTAAACAGACAACAAGATCATAACAAATTACACCAAAGACAAACATTCTGAGCACTTACAAGGCGCCACACGCTCCAATACACAGCCACATAAAATTGGCACTTGTGCGATATGACTTGTATGTAAATACACGTTATACACCATGACACAGGTGGAGTATTATGTGTTACATCCGTAAATTGTATTTTTGGAACTATAGGGAAATATATACATGGTGTGTAATTAAAAACAGTTTCACATATGTACATTAGGGGTATAACCAAAAGTAATACCTATCACCACGAGGTGGCCACTGATGTGTGTATCAAGAAAACAGATTGTCTATATCAATTTGGAAAAAAACCTTCCCCCCCGACCGCAACAACCTAAGTAAAATATATGTAAATAGTGTAATTTTGTATAAACTGTAGTCAAATCTGAGCAAAGTTTAACAATAACGTAGAAAACTGTCAAATAGCCAACATGGAATCAAAAGTCAATTTAGGGCTACACTTTTTTGAACCACTGTGACCCTTCTTTTATCTTTCTGGGTGTAGTATAGTTGGAGGTATAATTTTGAGCCGTGAAATAGAGTAACGGCCTTATTCATAAGAAGTTGTCATAGGTTCGTTAAAGGTTTGAGAAGGTAAAGCCCAATAATTGTATTCATAATCGAAAAACTCCTCTGTTAAGAGTTTTCTAACGTCGCCATTTTTGGTGAACGTTCAACCCTCATTTAAGGCTATTTTATCCGCATTAATACAAAAATTAAAATATTTTTTTTGCATTTCACGCTTGCCGTACTTAAAAATGTATGCGATATAAACAATTGGAATTATTTTGTGTATATTTGCAGCGTTTATAGTGTCACATTACCTTGTTAAGCAACCAAATAGTTTCGTTCCAATTTATAACAATTTTAAACAAAATGAACTTTTGTTTACATAGTGATGTATAGAAAATCAAAACATAATTCAGTATGCTTTTTTGAAACTTCTTCAACATTTAAAAATATAGCAAATATTAATTGAGCTGTTTATTGAATAGTTCTTTCCATTCATGTTTAAAATATTTTAAAAATGCATTGACGCATTGAAATAAAAAAAATTTAATTCGGTCTATCGGTAATTGTTCATTTTGTTTTTACATCTCAATCACTGTGAGAATACATAAAAAAGGGTTGTCAGTCAAAATTCCTTCACCAAATCTTAAAGCTTGCAATAACTGATGAAAGATTTTGAGATAATTTAATGATTTTTTATGAATAATGCCGTAAGAATGTAAATGTGTTTTTACATTAAGAGTAGTGCCCAAAATCCAGAATTTTTTAAAAACCAGTTTTCGGTGTGTTCGAAAAATTAATTTTTCGGGAAACCGGTTTTCGGTGTGTTCGAAAAATCAATTTTTCGGGTAACTGGTTTCCGGTTTTTAATTTTGACATTTACAATACAACAAAACAGGGGGTTGCCACCAACAATATTAAAGTGGCATCACTATTTATCATAGCTTTTCATGGCCTACCTGGCATGTATCGCTATTTTTTGATATTTTAAAAAATTGTTCAAAAGCTATACCCCTAATGTACATCCACCAAACATCATAGTCATCTCCATTACACTAACAAACAAAATAACAAAAGTAAAAGTAATGAACTGTCACTTTATAGTTTTGATGTTGTTTGCTCTCCTAACACAAAAATTTACATTATAAGTTTTTGCATTGTTGAATTTTCTTTAAATTTTTTTTAAATTTATATGTCACAAATGTAATACAAATGTGCTATAAATAGGTGTTTCTTGCAAATCGATTCACGGGATGGGAATATATTTTTGTCTACTTAAAATAATTTAAAAGTTTGTTTCACATTCTAACGGACACGAAAAAGATCTACGTATCGATGGTGTTGCGTAAAAGGGCCAATCTGCTGTTACCAATTATACCAACGATTTGCATGTATCTTGCGTTTGCCAAACAAAGTTATGTTTATATAGTAGGTCGTTATGGTTGGGTTCTTCGAGGAATGTAATTGTCTACCTATTTCGATGTAGCTAGGCCCAAGCAGTTTGGTTCTTTTTTTTTATCGTTACATGGGAAACAAATCCAGATTGGCCCCCATAAGAAACTGCAGATTGACCCATTTTATGCAACACGATCTAGTAGATATACATATAATGGATGGGCGATTTTTTTGGAAACGCGGCTCAGCAAAAATAAAACGTTTGCATCACGCCTAGAATTTTTGTCGAAGAAACCAATAGCTCTAAATGAAAGCTTTGATAATTTAATTGAGAAATTGGATAGAAAACGTGTGCCTGATCAAGATTTCTATATGCGACCATGACAAAACACTCTATCAAAATATTGTATTTTTCTAATTAATAATTGTGTATATCTTCCTGACGATGCTGTCCAAAGGGTAGCGAAATATCGAAGAATATTATTAATTAAAAACACGACCAAACGCTCGAACAATTTAATTTTTGTATACAATATGAAAGGTCGGATAAATCATCACTTATTCAAAATATTGTAAATATATTTTTCTGTTTATGTTCATCATGATATGTTATTTTGATCAAAAACTAAATTTATGCCAAAATACACTACGAACCTCATCGGCCGGTAGGGGACTAGAAGTGCCGTCGTATAAAATATTTGACGGTTCCGTAAGCAACTCTTCAAATCGAGTCTTGCGAGATATTTTACAGAGTATTGGCATGTCTTTCGTAAAAGGTATATAAGAAACAATTATAACCTAAGGAACGGACTACAATATTTCCGACGGCTACAACGCCAAATTATGATATATTGAAGTATGATGGAAAATATAGCCTGATACTCTTCCCAAATCTTCTTTGGTTTGAAGATTAAATTGTGATGATAGGGAACATCTGGGTTTTGTGATGGCACGCCCATGTACTTTGTTGTGTTTCGGCTTTTTTTATATGTATTCATTCAAGTGAACGTCGCATGGCGATGGAAAACATAAGAACCTCTTGTGCATGAGAACGTGGATTCCATGTCTTGCTCTGACTAATTTTGATTTCATTTGATGATATTTTCTGTGTGCTTTCAACTTTTTTAAATGGCGGGTGTTAAACTGACTCTCAACTTCACAGTTGGCACTTAAATGCAACTCTCCACTTAAATGAACATTAAATGCCCGATATAAAAGTTTTATTTAATATGAAAATTGTCTCGAGCTTTAAAATGTATCATTTAAATGACGTGCACTCACCCTTAACAAATTTTTTCCTCATTTTTCGTTTGCTGGATTTGAAAACTAATAAAAATAAAGATGATTTTTATAATACAAAAAATTGGAAAATAAAAAATTATATCTTTTCCGATTTGTACAATTTTAATTTGATATCTTTGTTTTCAAGACACCATATAATGCTACTAGATCGTAGATATTTGTCTAACATTTCTGTCTGTCTATTTTTTTTTACAGACTTTTTGGATATACCATTTACAGATCCGCTGGATTTTGTTTTGCAGCTGTGTGGGCGCTTTAATTTGGGTATGTGTGATTATTTTGAAAAAACAGTTGTTATTATTAAATAAAATCCCAAACTGCTAAATATTGGATAACATAATTAGGTATTGTGACACTAATTTCTGTTTTTCGTTGTTTTCTCTCCTCTTTCGATTTTTTTGTTTATATGCAATAAGTTAATGTGTTCTGAATGCATCAGTTTATATAATAAACTATTTTTTTTGTCAAATTTAATAATAAATGTTGACAAATAATTATGACACATATAGATTTAGTAGTGAGTCCTACCACCCTTATTGGAAATACGAGTAACATTGACGAAGAGTTCCTATATAATTTCAAGAAATTGGGTCACATGTATTTTTTTACCGCGTCTTTTAATCACTCTTTTTTTTCATATTGCTTTTCGTCGTCGTATACTTTTCGTATAAGCCAATATATTTAGATCGGGTGAACATCGGAGCTAATGCATAAGTTCGACATTTTGCTCATGAACATTATCGTGTTACTATGTACATGCTGGGGGTCGAAACAAATTGTTAAATTGAGGAACAGCGGCCTCGAAGGTCCTCTGTTACGATGTTGCAGTAATTTTTACAGTTTCGAAAACCAAATTGATGGAACCATAGTAGTCCATGGCACTCCATACCATAACTCTACCTTCTCTGCTGTGTCTTCGTTGCAAAAATTGTTTTTCTTTTCTTTAGTTGTGGTAATAGTTGGTATATCCATCTGGTCCATCGATATTATACTTTTTCTCGCCGGAAAGCACCACTTTCTACCACTTGCCCGACTATGTCATTGTATCCTTAGCAAATTGGGGGCGTCGGATTTTATATTTCGCATAAGGTGGCAGATTTTTTTGCAATTTCGGATGAGAAATGAAAGGGGATGCCTTTAAAATACAACGTACTACCCAAACACTGGAGTTAGCTATTCTTTCGCTGCGAAGTTATGGATACGACATGGATGAATTGGATGCAAGTCTGCAAGCTTTTTACCTTTCTCGACCATTGTTCCCTGTTTAGTCTCCCTTTCATATTTTTCTGTATTTCTCGATGTTATTCAACAAGTAGTATGCAACTGTTTTTCCTCTCGTAATTTTTTTCTGATATTTGAAATTAGGGTTAAGGGCTTTTGCGCGTCCCAAGTTGGTTGATATTTAAATCAAAACTATTTTTATTGTTTTGATAATTTTCATATGTTACAATCGATAATCGTGGCTTACTGGATTAATATAACATATTTCCTTATGCAGGTGATTTGTTAATAATGATAAAAGAAAATATTTTTCGAAATTTGCTACATAAACTGTAAGAGTATAGACTTTATTCGGGATGGATTTCGAAATTCACCTGTATCCAGTTTAAATGATATTCACGTTAAAAATTTGAAAAATTTAATTCCTTATTTAAGTGATTCAGGTGTCTATATTTAGCAGTGCTGATTTGATATAGCATTCAATAAAATGATTTCGACTTAATTTTACACCAGTTATTGAAAAATTATATACCATTTTACATGTCAGCTGTAGTTTTCGAGATGTCACACAAAATATTCGAGAAAAGTAAGATTTTGATCAATTTAAGGCCCTCTACCTTTTTGAACTTTTTTTCTGCCGCGGTGTTGTAAATTGTTTTCCGATAAATCTGGTATGATTTCAGGTTTTCAGGGCAGATCTAGCCTAGAAGATGAAGTATTATATCATATGCAAATCACATACAATTTTTGATAAATTATGTTTTCTTAGATAAGTCTGCTAAATTGATCCAAAGTTTTTTATTTCATCTGAAGTTTTCAAGATATTGAGTAAAAAAAATTACATGAGGTGTCAGGGGACACCCGGTTGGAACAAAGTTCCTTTCGGTATATATTATGTACTAGTTAGTTCCAACACGCCTAAGGCGCCTGTTGAAAAATACTGTATTACTGTATACTTTTTGTAAAATGATAAACTTTTTCAACAAATTTTTTATTTATTGAATGTATTTTTTAAAAAAAGTATATTAATTTTATTAAGTAAAGGTACTAGTTAAAAAATTACTTTTTTTAAGAAAATGTACTTTTTGTAAGAAAATTTACTTTTTCAAGCAAAGGTACTTCTTTAAGGTAAGGTATTTTCTTAAGTAATAGTACTCTGTTTAAGAATATGCATAGGTATTTTTTTGAGAAAATTTACTTTTTTTAAGAAAACCTACTTATTTAAGAAAATGTTATTTTTTTAATCTTCTTTTACCTTGGCTTTTTTAAATTTACTTTTTATTCGGTTCAAACTACAATATGTAATAAACAGGCTTCACCTAGAAAATTTTCATTACACAAGAAATATTCCCCCATATGTTAGTCTAGACACAAACCAAACCGAGAGTTCGAGTGTTAGAGTAAATGTGCTGCATAAGAGTGCTGCTAGGGTTGTACCTCATGGATTTGCCAGTCTTGCACTTTGGCTTTTCTAAAATTATGCCCTTATTATGGATTGACAACTAGACAGAAACTAGTTGTAATTTGAAGACTAGTTGTAATTTCGGTATTATGATTTACAATCAGTAACACAATTCGTTAGTTTTCAGTTGTGTTAACATTTTGTAGCTATTATGACTCACAACGGTTGTCATTCACAGCTGTTAGATATTATATAAACTAATCAATTGTGTTAGTGGTGGAAATCATAATACCAAAATTACAACTAGTATTCAAATTACAACTAGTTTCGCTCTAGTTGTCAATCCATAATAAGGGCATTACTTTTTATTGGGTTCAAAACTACAATATGTAATAAACAGCCTCCAGTTAGAAAACTTCCCGTTAAACCAAACCAAACAAAAAGTACCCAATATAGTTAATAATAATGAGTTATAATAAAGTAGTTAAAAAAATTGTTTAAAATTTGTTCATTTAGCCCCCATCCCGCTACGTGAGATAAGGAACTTCGTTCCAAAAATCAAACAAATTCGATTATTTGAAAAATTATAGACCCATCTAACTTCTAAAACTTAAAGATTGACGAATATCTGTGAATTTACTTTGGTCGGTGATCCCTAAAATTTGTCAATATGCCTCGAATAATTGTAGTTTCTCACTGGAAAAACATAAGGTAGTTGAAATCACGAAAACCGCAACATTTTTAAGATCTCCGTATCCGGTTATTAAAAAATAATTTTATCAATCTCCGCAACACACGGGCTTTGTTATAATTCTAACATTTGACATAAAAATGTTGAATTATGTTTAATCAATAAATTATTTTGGACACGGCGACACACGACATCGTGCTTTCGATCCCTGCTCTGACCACATTACTTTTATTCTGACGAAGGTCACATCGCTTAGTGACAACAAGTAATTAGCCATATAAAAGCTTATGCAAATCCCTTCACAATCGGTGTTTCAAATCAAGGGTCCAAATTATTGAGTGTAAAACTAGAAAGCGTACAGTTCACTGATTGTGTGCAGGCCTCCCCACTCCATTCGTGGGATGTAATGGGAAACAATTTATTAATACATATGTATATGTACGTAAATTCATATAAGCGAATATTTAAATTTTTTTCAACATTTAGCTTACCCAGAATGCAGTAAAAACATTGTTGATATCACCGCCTCCAGCAATCAATCAAAAACCAATTCGCAATTCTTCTGCAAATGCCTGATTGAGGTTAAGTGACACTTTTTAATGTAAATGGAATAACTGAATATTCTGCGTATGTTTTGCACGTGCCATCTCAAAAAACGACAGCTGATTCGGAGAAAGTCGAATTCATTTCATATGACTTTAGGATCAAACAACCATTGGTAGATAATTACAATAATTTTTTGAAACCATTCTTAATAAGCAACCTCATTTTTCATAAATACGGTCGTTGCAATAGAATTAACGCCACATTCAGTTTTTGCAACTGAATTAAAGCCTTATCCGGCTCTTGCGACCGAATTGTTAAGCTCGGAAGATCAAGGATCCTATTTTGATGAAATCAATATCGTGTTCAGTAAGAATTAATTTTTTTTTATTTTAAAGACACGTATTTTTTGAGATAGTTGCCATATTTTGATTGAATTATAAAGCAGACGTGTTCCGATTAACTATAGAATAAAAATCCCTCAAATGTCGCCTACGGCTCTGATGACAGGCCATTACTCTTTTCATACTATTTTCCATGACATTTTCACGGAGATGTGACTGTATCTCACCGATGACGTGTTGCATCTCAGATTTGAGTTCAGGAATTGTTTTTGGTTTATTCACATAAACCCGAGATTTCACAAAACCCCCAAGAAAGAAATCGCACGGCGTTTAGTCGCATGATCTTGGTGGCCAGTTGACATCCGAATTTCTTGAGATAATTTGTCCTGGAAATCGTTGCTGTAATAAATCGGTTATCCAGTTGAGGCCACAATAACGCCGTTATCAAGTTCCTCTAACGAATACCATTCACAGTCACTGCAATTTCGGTCTCATCTTCAAAAAATTAAGGCCAAAATGGAGATTTTCAGAACCTCAAATCTGACAATTTTGTATATTCATGAAGCCATTCAGATGGAATTGATCTTCAGCGGAAAAGATGACTTTTGTTGATAAATTGGCACGAATTTCTGTAATAAGTTTTCACAATTATAACGCATTGTTCTTTCATACAGCGGTCCATTGTTAATAATCAGAATAAACATATGTGACAGCTGCCAAACTTCAGAGTTGTCACTTGCAGAAAAAGTGACACTAAATTGAAATAGTGCAATCTTACAGGGCATGCTTTAGTTGGCATAAAGGCACATAGAGGAGGATTCTGAATGGCTAGTCTAATCAATATGAAATTTCATATGGGTAAAGCAAAGGGATTGTTCTAGATAAATTGGTATCTCAAAGTGCCATTGACGCCAGTGCAGCCGCAGAGTTTCAGTCAATCTTGCTTTTATGGTATTTGGGGAAAATATTTTTTGTTGAGAATGTTGCATCGTTTTTTTTTCAGTTATTTGAAAATATACTGGTTAAATGAAAAGCAATATTAAATTTGGAAAAGATCTTACATTCACAATAGGCATCACTTTTATTTTTAAAAAAATCGCTAAAACTAAAATTTCTCGAATCAAAAATAGCTTTAACCCATTTTCAGCCAAGAAAATTCAAATGCGAACTTTTTCAAAAATTCTGATATTTCTAAAGTAATTTGGGTCTTTTGAACCCAAATCCATTGTCAGTTTGTCGCTATCTTGCCTGTGAGTTGTGGAAAACGGTGTTCGCAAGTGCGAACACTGGCCGCTATTTGGCATAAATCCCCTCTATGAAAAAATCTATATTCATACATAAGTAAGTAGAAAGAAACTTTAACAAAACGTATTTATTTGCATATTATATTAATTAATTTTATTTTGAATGAAATTTTTCAAAGCATTGTGGATGCAAATGTACATTGCATTTTTGGCACATCCACTTTATTGGTTTACCACAACCTTTAAGTTGACACCTTCTTGGTTTTCCTTGTGGCTGAACTATTGGAATATGTTCTCCTAGATTACGCGGCAGTTGAAAGGAAACGGTTCTGTCGGAGTTTTCTTCAGAAGATACAGTATCTAATCTTGAAGTCAATAGCAAAGATTTGCTTACGCTTACTCTGAAATCTTTTTGCGACATGAGATTTTTTTTTGCCCTTTTTCCAAGAAGCAATGCAATTTCCACGCGTTAGTCACTGATGAACTAAGAACAGAGATAAATAAAGGCCAATACCACTTTTTTGATCTTATATTTATCCTATAATTTGAAACGGCATTATCGTGAAGGTCTACTCCCCCCATACCATTATTGTATGAGCTCAGAAGCAATGGTTGCGGCACATTCTCATATTTCTTTATATCTTTTTTCCACCGCTTTACACTGCGCATCGGTTCAACTTGTTCAAAGTTGGTGAGAGCCGTCACCTCTTTATTGTCTGCCCATCGACAAACCAATACCGAATTGGTTCTATCAAATTGATAGTCACTTTCACCTCGCTTCAGCTGCTTTCCAGTTAGTAACGGGGCTTTGGCAATGCGATTAGGACGAACAGTTCCTGTAGCGCAAAATCTTTTTTCACTTAAAAGGCACATCAAATAGTATGATGTAAAGAAGTTATCGAAATATATTTGATAAAGAATAGGATCTTCTACACATTCCAACAGTCTCAAAACCACGTCGGCACCCAAACCAATTTGACGATTATAGCTGTCACTCGAACCAGAATATGGTATACAATTAAATAAATATGCCCCAGAGGAACACAAGCACCAAATTTTATATCCAAACCGAATAGGTTTGTTTCGGATATACATTTTACATGACTGTCGACCAAAGTATGGGACCATTTGTTCATCGATCGAAAGTAGTTCACTCCATACACCAAATTGCATAAACTTTTTGTTAGCAAGATCAAACAAAGGACGGACCTGGGAAAAACCATCTGTTTTAAAATTCAAATAAAAAGTAATATAATATTGTTTACCTTTGACAGCTTATCATTCTGATCCAGATTGTCATTGTTATTAAAATGAAGGAAGCGTTTTACATCTTTAAATTTGTTTCTTGACATAGTTTGCTTGACAATTTGATTTCCAAGGCAAGGATCTTTTGACCAATAGTCATCAATAGATGGTAATGTATTGTTTCCTGACAAGATCAATATCCCAAAGAAATGTCTCAATGCCACCTCATTTACAACAATATTTGATGATTTTTGTTGAGCATAAATGTTGGATTGTGTGACAATAAAATCAAACATTTCCTTATCAAAAAATTTTTCAAACAATTGAACTGGTGAGAGACCACTGATTTTATCACGAAGGTTTTTCTGTATGATTTTCAACGGTTCTGCATTAGGTTTAAGTTCAAAGTCGAACTGATTGTTGGCGTTACATTTTTTTGTCCATTTTGGCTTGCCAAAAGCGGTTAATGATTTGTATGTTGGTCTTATTCGTTTTGCTGGTGGTGTTCCGCATGATGCTGATGACGGCATTTCTAATTCCAACTCTTCTAATTCTTCATCATTTGCGTTCATTACTTCAAATGTTCCTGCAAGTTCGCACGTAGCAGGCTCCTGAAAATTGTAGCATTTAGATGATATTACGAAATAGAAGTATGTAGCAAGTTACCATGTCATTGATGGGAATTAGGTCTTCATCAATCATTTCTTCATCTGTGACATCACCAACAGTATCTGGAGGTAACACAACTATAGACTCGATTGGATTTTCAAGCTCTTCATCACTTTCTAACATGTTTTCTATTTCCTTCATAGTCAACACACGTCGACAAGCCATTTTTAATTAATTTCACTTCACTTGTAATATTTAAATAAAAGATATATTTACACCACAGCATATATAACACAACTGCTTGAAGAAGCCTATAAGACAAAGTATGCAACAAACAATAGCAAAAAAATTTCAAATCAATAGAAATGATGCATGTGCACTAGGGTGGACCAATGTCCGCTTTTTTGCCTTTTTATTATAAAAACTATAAATATTGTTCATGTATAAAAAAAAATATGCGAAACGAAACAAGTCAAGGTCGATATCTTAGGCTCGCCAAATTTCATTGGAATTCCAAAAGTTAGAAAAGTTTTTTCGTACTTCCGATAAAACTAAGTACGAAATTAAGTTATTTTTCGACACTTTGAACTTAACGAAATTTGGCGAGCCTTGGACATCGACCTAAAATATTTTACATTTACATAATTTTTCTTTGCATATTGAATAAAATTTTTTGTATTTTGTAGTAAAGTTGAACAAAGCGGATTTTCGGGCCATCCTAATGTTTATTAAAAAGCATCAAGTATTTACCGTTATGTGTCTTGCTTCAATGTTTTTGGTGTGTATCAACTAAAATCGCACAAAAAAAGCAGAAAACAACAAAACAGTACCAAAGAGGCATATTCGCTAAATAGCAGCCAATGTTCGCGCTTGCGAACAGTAACATTTACTGATATAAAAGGCAAACAATGTTTTGATTTATTTTCTTTTTCTTATTAGTATTGATAACTTGAATGGTTGGCAAAAATACCGTATACTTAAATTTAAAATTTTTGAACAATTACTATTTATGTGCAACAATTGAAAAATCCTGTATAAATACGTCCCTTTAAACACCTGTCTATGTTAAACTACAAGATATATTATTTAATTTTTTTCATGGTTTAGTTAAATTTAGACCATATATTACATAATTGTGTCATTAAATTTTAATATATAAAAGCATAAGGCTTTGTAATTTGGTGCTTAAAACAAGTAAATTTACTGTTCGCATGTGCGAACAGTGGCCGATAATGGGTTAACGCCCTTATGCCAATATCTCGGAAACGGAGCGTCCAATCGAAAAAACAACAGATTTTTACGGGTTTCTAAGGGTTTTTCATAAACTGGTCCAATCGTGTGGAGGAACTTTTTTAAAAATCGTCAAAATAACAATATCGATAAAATAACTGTAACTCGGAAACGGTGCGTCCAATCGAAAAAATGATAAGTTTGTTGCCCCCCTTTTACACATGCAAGTAAATTGAGAAAAGGTGATAATACGTATTAGACCGAAAATGATCACCGAAAAATTCGAAAATTATCAAAAACACAAGCAGATTTTAGTAGTGTCTACACGGACAACTGCAAGTTTATTTCAAAAATTTCGTCGACCGCAAAAGTCATCGCCACATTAACTGTTCTTTACGAATTAAAAGGTATCCAGTATTGCTGTGTATTCCACTTCAAGAAAAAAGTCGGTGTTAATATGTATTTTTGTTTAAACAAATATGACCAAAATTAGTAATAATTACAATTATTATGTCACAAACTACCAAAAAATTGGTACAATCTTATTATTAGGTAACACTGCTTTCCATTTTGTTATTTGTCACTTGCTGCAAGTTTCAAATGCTTACTGCCTTCCAAATTTTAAAGGCAGTTGGGCTTCAAGCTATTGAAGTGCGATTGCACTAGTGAAAAAGTGTGAGTGAATTGAGTTTTTTGCACTTGCACTTGCATGTGCAAAGGAGGGGTTACCTCCGTAGGAGGCTTTAACCAATACGGCATCTTAACTTTATTGATTATTATACAACCTCATGAAGTCAGACGTCTTACATATATTAATTGAACAAATTTCAATATATTTCTCCAACTGGCTCTATCCTTCGCCTTTTCTCGACAGCTGTTAACACCAAGGATACGGAGGGATTCTTCTACTTGGTCTTTCCAGCGGATTCTTGGTCGTCTTCTTTTCTTGCTTCCATCGGGTACGTTATCGAAAACTTTTCGCGCTGGTTCATCTCCATTCATTCTGATAATATGGCCTAGCCACCGCAGCTGGCATAATTTGATTCCCTAGCCATGTCCACGACAGAATATAAATTATATAGCTCTTGGTTCAGGCGACGGCGGTAATCGCCGTTTTCCCTAACAGGACGGAGAATTACGCAGAATTTTTCTCTCGAATACTCCCAGGTGTTTATCATCCGCTTGCAATATGACCCAAGTTTCGGAGAGAAAACAGGTAAAATGAGAGTCCGATATAGATGGACTTTTGTCCGTCGAGAGAGGTCTTTGTTCCTAAACTGCTTGCTGAGCCACAAATAGCATCTATTTGCAAGCACAAATAGCATCTATTTGCAAGTACGAGAGGTTTTTCTAATCGTTGACACCATCAATTTTGTTTTGACCCACCTTCCCTGATACTTTTTCGATTCTTGAAAATACTCCAGTAACCTCTCGCAAATTTCGCCTAATGATGTCCGTTTCGTCAGCTTACGGCAACAACATATGGCTTTTCATGTTAATGGCCTTGTTCGTATTTACTGCAGCGATTCTAATTATTATCTCCATTAAAATATTGGAAAGGGTTGCACGAAAGTGTGTCGCCTGGTCTCAGTCTTCGCTTGGTACAGAATGGTTTAGTGAGATCTTTCCCCACTTTCACTGCTAATTTGGAGTTAGTCAGCGTTATTCTACGGAGGCGGATCAGTTTTGCCATCCCAAGTTCAGACATAACTTCGTAGAGTTTTCCCCGTATGGGGCTATCGAAAGAAGCTTTGTAATCGGCAAAAAAGGTGGTATGTATCGATTTGCTTTTCCTGTGTCTTTCTAGGATTTGGCATAGGGTGAATATTTGGTCAGTCGTGGACTTGCCTGGTCTAAAGCCACACTGGTAAGGTCCAATCAGATTTTTAACAATTGGCTTTATTCTTTCACATGGTATTAAAAGACACGATAAAATGAATAGATTTATATGAAGGAGTGAAAAAACATTATTGTGATTTTCTTTGCTCCTTTGCAATATATCTCGGATACCTGTGAATGGTATCCCATCTATGATCGTTGCATAAGATGGGCTTGTAAACTTAATAGAAGATGGTGCTCTCGTTTGATGAAATAGAGTTGTATAAAACACCAAAAAATTTGATCTTCAGTGGAAGAATCTGAGTGGAGTAGTGCTAAAAAGTGGTCTCTCCACATTTTGAGCACACACTGCTTATCAGTCACCAGATTCACATTCTCGTCCTTGCAGGAGGGCAACCCATTATTAGGCCCGTTATTCGATCTACTTACCCTCTGGAATAATTTTCGGGATTCACCATTCATCTTCCACTGACATTACCCATGCCAATATGGCATCACTTATTTAAAAAACAATCTCTAACTCATATGTGTGTTTTAGCGATTTTTTATTTGAAAATTTTTAGTTTGATGGATTTTGTATTTATTGTTAAAGGCGCCTACAGAGATAAAAAACGTGTTATTTTTACGTTTGGTCGCACTATTTTCGAGTTATAGCAGTTTTTTATTTTTCTTAATTTGGCGATTTTTTGAAAAAAATCGTGTATACCAATTGGGTCACTTTACAAAAAACTTTAGACTCGGAAAAATTGGTTATATTGCGATTGAAAGCTCTGTTTCCGAAATATAGACATAATGGCGTTTTAGCGATTTTTTGTTCGAAAAATGTTAGTTTTAGCGATTTGTTCCATTGGTTACTGCCTCCTCTGGAAGTATAAAATTTATTATTTTTGCGATTGGTTACACCGTTTTCGGGTTGTAGCCATTTTCTAATTTTAACGATCTTCTTATTTTGTCGATTTAAAAAAAATCCATTCGAATTGGACCGCTTTATGGAACACCCTTAGGGACTTTGAAAAATTAGTTATTTTTTCGATTCGACACTCCGATTATCAGACATAAAAAAGTTTTCTAATTTTTTCATATTTTCGATCAAAAATGGGGATGGTAACACATTACCCACGAAATACGAACCCTGGTTATAAATAATAATAATTTTGAATATATTTAAACATAAAATAAACAATAAAAAAAAATATTTTATTGTGTCTGTTTTCTATAAAATTCATAATGTGATATGACATCAATAACTGGTTGTGACAGCCATTAAATTCAAGAAATTAGTTAAGCATATTTGGTACAACCGAGTTAGTTTTTAAATTTTTCGTTGATCCATCTAGTATTCACCACTAGAGGATAATTTGATTGCTAGAACTAAAACTCGATTTACAGATCTTGTAGCTGAGACTTCAACTAAAAATTTCAATTCTTGCAACCAAAACGGAATTACAAATCAATTAATATTCACAACATTTGCTGACACGGAACACAGGTAGTGGTAATCACAATTTAATAATGTGATAGTCCAAGGAACCGCCAAACTTCAATTGGCTGTTAATATGGCGTAGTGTTATTTAACCCAAAACATTTTCGCCCAAACCACTAACGCCATTAAGCCCGAAAATCGGTACATGTAAGTTGTTGTTGGGAAAATTTGGGTCAAATGTCGAACGATTGGGCGAAATGTCCCTTTTCTATTACATTTTTTATTTTTCAAAATGACATAAAGCCCAAAACTGTTTAGATGGTACAGTGTCACATTACCCAATGACACAACGCCCAAAATAAAAAGTGTCATTAGGTCCAATTTTCCGTTGGAAAATATTTGGGTGGAATGACGTACTTACGTATATATTTACGTCATTACATTGTGGCCATGGACTTGGGAAATTTTAAACCGATGATTACACATTTCTCCGACCAGCTCGAACTTTTGCTTTTTTGTCGACACCAAGAGATTCTTTCCAACGAAATCTTGGACATCCTATTTTCGGAAATTGAATGTTACTTAAAACACTTCGGGTTTAAAGTAAATAAATTATTATCGGCAATTTAAGAAAAAAAATCAAATAAAAAGACCGCGCGTGCGCGCCGCGTACGCGCCGGGGCTGAGATTCAACGGCGCGGTCGCTCGCACGACCGCGCTCCCCCCCCCCACCACCCCTTTTCCAACATCACCCAAGTGTGTTTCTTTGCCACACCTAAAAATTTATCCAAAATTATAAGTTAACATATAAGCAACTAAGTTTCCAGCGGATATTGACACGATATTGTCGAAGAAAAAAAAAACGTTAACTGTATTTTGATTTTATTTAACAAAAAGTAAAGTCCAAAATAAATGTATAACATAAAACATTTTCAAAGTTACAAAAAACAAATTGATAGATATACAATATATATATAGATATATAACAAAAAAGTAAAGTACAAAATAAATGTATAACATAAGATATTTTCACAGTAACAAAAAAAAATTTATAGAAACTTTTGTTTTATATGCAGTCTTTTTTTTATATAGCTGTTTTTCTTCTCTTAAATACAAAAGACTTGAGTCGAGCCTTCTCCCAGACACAAATTCAAAATTCTGCGATGCCATTCCAACGATATGCACTTTTCTACTGATTGCCCAACAATGACTGGAAGCATATTTTACCTCATTCTTTGAAACGTAAAGGGTCTTCTATTGTACTAAGATGTAGAAATATGCTATTTTAAGCAAGCGTCATTTTGCCCAAAAAATTGCTAATTAAAATTTTGGGCGCTGTGGCGTTTTCCTGCAGAATGTTGACGCCTAAATTGTTTTGGGATTAATGTCGCTGATTTCTTTGGCCGGTATAACATTACTTGATTTGGACAATATGACGGTCTTTTTGTTAATATCGTCATTTGATCCCAAAAATTATTTGGGTTCCATGACATTTGCATTTGGTCTAAATGGCAATAAATTTTTTGAGATTCGGATTTTATGACATTGTTTGGGTGAAATGGCAAAAACAGTTTTGGGCAAAAATGTTTTGGGTGAAATAACACTACGCCGTTAATATAGTTATGACAACGAATCTCGTATCTGTGTGCGGTCTAAGACTGTGGGTCCCAAGTAGTGAGTCTGAAAGTAGAAACCTCGAGGACAGTGGATTGATGGTTGAAAACTTTTCACTATATTTATGGGCTGAAGTGGTGGATTTTTTTTCCAGTTGCGCAATGAGTTGTTGAATTTGCCGCCTTAAATCGTCAAACTAATTTCCATCATTTATTTAAATAACAAAAGCTGTATCCCTCTTACAATACATATTAAATATTACTGAGCAATAAACAACACAAAACTGTACGGAATCGAAATAAGGCGTAGATCTCAATCAGTAGGTTTAAAAATAGAAACGACATGCATACATACAACTTTTCTTCAATCTTTTTATGGAATATAAAGCGAATATAAATACGTTTTCAAGAACGACTTTATTAGGAGTATAATTCTCCCGGAACAAACACTTACTGCGTCATGTTAAAAAGTATTCCAATTAAAAATTCAAACTGTCACAGCAGTCAACCCTTTGTGTACCCCAAATGTACCGACAATATTCTTTAATGTCTTTATAACAAGTTCTTGGCGTTACATTTCGTTAATTTGTATCAAGGTACTCGAACAAGAACAAAAAAAGTGTTGCTGTTTGTAAATATCACCTACATAAATATACATTCTGTACTTATAAATAATGACATAAGCTTTAATACACATATGTACATAAGTATAACCGCAGTATCATTTACAATGCAAGTAATTATAAACGAATATGAGGTGTTGTGTCAAAATATAAAACAATTTCAAGAGGCTTCAATTGTATTAAAACTCAAACAAAAACGCAATTTCTAATTAACGTCAATTAGCACAAACACACACGGTTTGACGATTTCGGCTAAAGGCATCACTGATTACAAATACTTTTCCGCACAGAAACACACACATGTCCTCAAACACATATACACACACACACAAAAGCATACACGGGTTTTCAAAATGTTTTACTGATTTAATGTTTTCTTTTTTTAATAATATATAAGGCATTCATTGCCGTTTCTCTGGGAAGCCTTTCTTTGTGGTGGTTTTGAATGATGGTTTATTGTAGAAAAATTTCAGAAGAAGATTTAGAAACGTAAATAAATGTAAAGGACGTGAGTCGTAAGCTTTTACTTATTATATTTTATAAGATTATATTGTACAAAATATAAATTCCATGTTATTAACATGTTAGTTTTAAAACCAAATCTTATTTTAAAAACCATTAATTTAGGAAGTAATTTCGTAAATATTTCTCAAATATAAGCAAAATGTTCTCGAGAATTAATGCAATTGCATGTAGTTTGTTTTGGATACAATAATTATTTCATTGTTAACCCATACAAATTAGAATTTCTAACTAATTTAAACCTTTAGATAATATAATTTTCTGTTTAATGTTAATAAAAGGCGGATCAGTAAGAATGCACTTTTTCATTTTAAAATAAAAACACGTATTTTTTAGATAGTTATGATTTTTTTTATGGGATTGTAAAGAAGACATGTTCCAATTAAGTAAGGAATAAAATAAACGTCAAATGGCTCACACGGCTCTGATGACAGGCCATCACTCTCTTCATGAAATTTTTGATGACCTTTCCACAGAGATGTGGCTGAATCTCACCGAAGTTTGCGGGCGGTCTCAGCATAACTTTCTCAAACTTTGTAATAAGTTTTCACAATTGTAACGCGTTGTTCTTTCGTAAAGCGCTCCATTTCTAGTCATCGGAGTAAAACAGCTACCACATTTCAGAGTTGCCACTTGCACAAAAAAATGACAATATATTTAAAAAAAGGAATGTTACTGAGACATCCTTTAAAAGTGGAAATTAATCCAACTTTTAAGAGAAAAACAATGACTAATCGTGCACTAGTTTAAGCAGTTTTTGATCTCTGGTTAGCAATTTACATTTTGTGGCTTACAACGTTATTCGCGAGATGGCTTCAATTGTAAACCTTCATTTACGCTTGATGGAACGTCTTCATAAAAAAATACTTTTTCTCCATCATCATATGAACAAACAATATACACTCCGGTTCACTTATTTAAAGGCACTAAAAGTTCCATATTCAGGAGCCTGTACCTGTTGCAATTTGTAACCGATTGCAGAATTTTAAAATGGAAATTGAAGCTAGACATCTTGGTATATAAAAAAAATCAGAGCAATTTATAAAAAAAGTCCAAAAGTGTGCTATTTTTTTGGCTCACTTGAATTCACAATGAAAAACAGTGTTTCTCATTTTTTCAATTTATTTTACTTTATTTAAGAACTATTAGTAATGCGTACAACCCCCTTTGTTTTTAATAACCTCAAATCTACGGGTTTTCATTGAGAGATAAGGAGAATTTATGTAATCCAAAGAAATTTGATTCCAAGCATCCTTAATGGCCTGAATTAGTGACTGCTTGTCATCAAATTGTCTACCTCCTTCATAGACCTTACGAGATAACCAACTCCAGACATTTTTGATAATGTTTAGTTCTAGCGCATGGGGTGGCCAGCCAAGAATATTAACATTTTGTCTAGCAATGAACTCCTTTACTACTCTGGCGTTGTGTATAGGGGCATTATCCTGTTGCAATATCCAAGATATGGGATTCCAATAACGTTTTGTAGCATGCCCCAGCCATTTTTGCACTTTGAAATTCAAGATCGATTGTGCAATAGTACGTAATAGCACCCCGCACCCTAAAGCCGCCCTCTCGGCTGTGACGTAGGTTCAAAAAACGCTTTTCTTTGCGCAGATCATGGAAATAATAGTTGTAGCCATCAAGCCCATTCAAATTAAACTTCTTCTCATCCGTAAATACAACGGTTCTACAGTCATTTACATGACCTCTTGGCTGCACATTCCGTACAATGTAGTCTCTTGCGAATTGAAGCCGCTTTTCCTTACGAGGAGCATTAAGTGGCGGCTTTTTTTTTGTAATTTCATATATTTAAGATACTCACAGCTTTTAATTACTCTGCGTGCTCGTTTCCACTCCAGCTTGAGCTCTGATTTTTGACAAGGATAAGGCAGAATTAGAAGCAATTCAGATAATTTTTCTTTTCTCTTACGTAGAAGACAATGAAATCTTTTTTTCCGTACCCCTCGGGGTCCTTGACTTAATTGTCGACAACTGTTGGGCTCCGTCCAATTTTTTTAAGCTATTGCGCGTTTAGAATATCCTTTAGAACGGCAAACATCGATTTTAGTTTTTTCCGATAGATTTAACATTTTTGGTTTTGCCATTTTGACTCGTAAAATGATTAGGATGTAATAAATTGTAATAAACAAACGCTCCCTACAAAAAATCATCACTTGCTTTAAAAATAATAAAGTGCCTTCATTCAAGTGAATCAAAAAAATAGCACATTTTTTGACATTTTTTTTATAAATTGCTCAAAAAAGTTCTTTAGTTAAGAAACCACTATTGCCATGATTTTTTTATATCTCAAGATGTCTAGCCTCCATTTCCATTTTAAAATTCTGCAATGGGATTAAAATTGCAAAAGATACAGGCTGCTGAATATGAAATTTTTAGCGCCCTTAAATTCTTTATAAGCACAGATTTATCAAGCTGAGTGGCGCAAAACGACTTACCCCACATTGTTTTGCGATATCTTTTAATTTTTGCGTCACAATTTAATTTTTATTTTGATATTGATTTGGACCTTTGCATTTTGTCAATGTTTTCTGTAGATGATATCGCTCATCTAAACGAAAAAGTCTTGAGCGGTAAAATCGAGCAACCTTGCCGGTCACTGCAAATTAGGTGATATTTAACGACCGGGAAAGCACCCCTCAAAATGTCCACTGTCGCGCACCCTGTGTGTGCAGTTACACCAGCCTATTAGAACTCCATGTCCTTCAGTCCCAATTTATCAACTTTCGCCAATAAAATCTTGTTTATCGCTACCACTACCCATGTTAACCACTGCGTCATCGGAGAAATAAGGCCCAATAACACCTCAGGCGTAAATGGCGCACCAAGCACTGACTTTGAGCGATTATAATTAGACCTTTACTCCGCCGAGCCGATAAACACACAACTACAATCACAATATTTCCTACTAATAGTCAGCTTAATTTTGAATTTTGCACGACAACAGCCAGACGAAATTCCACACTCGACAACAGCAACATCCGGTACCATTACCGAACAGGTTACTGCACACATTACAACGAAAAAGCAGGAAAAATTTCCTAAAAATTGAACTCTGTACTGTAGCAGCCAGATCAATTTAATAATAATTAGGAATAGCCGTCGCCGCCGCCGCCGCCAGGTTAGCAGAAACAATCAGCGTAAACCTCTAATTATAATGCTCCTACGTGAATGATACGTGAATTTTCAGTACCACAGAAGCGAAGATTATTATTTCATTACGTATGAGTTCAGCTGGAAATAGTCCTCGATGCTCTTGCTCATTTTCGACCGAAAATCTACGCAGAAATTCATGTTGCGCCAAAATCACTGACGAATTATTCCATAAAAACAGTAGTCATGAGTATTCTGCGTTCTTCAGGAGTATAGCGTTCTCAGAGAATATAGATTATTTATTGATTCTAAAAAGAGTTACAAATGGTTCGTAAATGACTCTGAAATCATGCCCATTTATGACGCCAAACAGACTTCCCATATTTATATTTGTGATTCTTTTTTGAGTCATAAAACTTTCAGATAAGAGGACAGAGACACTTCAAACGCAAAAATATTCTGCTTTTGGAAAGTTCTGAGACTGCTTTCTGACTATTTTCGGACTCCGAATGTAGGATGTTATACTTAAATATGTTTATCTCGTTCTACAGATGTCATATCGCACCATAAATACAAAAGCGTCACAACTCAAAATTTCGAGATTTTAATTTTTTGCTTAAATACAATCACCGAGGACTATTTCTATCTGCTGTGAAAATCTGGGGTCAGTTTCTCTTCCCTTTCGCCAAACAAATCCAGTATTAATATGTTTATGTTTGGGACATTTCATATATTTTTTAACTTTCCACCTCAGTTTTTTGCCTCTACTAAAAATTTGTCAATTTTGAGTTGTGACACTTTTGTATTTAGGGTGCGATATGATAAAAAAATAGTTACACCGTTGAGTGTGTAAGTACATACATAGGTGAGTTTTTAAGTACGTTTGTTTTTAGTCCCTCCCTAATATCTGCAATTTTGCCAAAAAAAATCTTTACATACATACCTGGAATCATAGATTTAAAACCGCTTGTGTGGTAGAACTGCTACTGATTTTTGTAATATAATTGATTACTATTCATTAATTTATTATTAACATTATACCGACCAGGACTATTTATGGCGATTTTAAGCAAACGTGTTACGATTTCTCTGATCTAATGTGGTAACGATAGTCCCACAGACTATTCTGCCCTAAGGATTTGTTATCATTCCCACGTTAGCAAGATAAATCCATAGATTAACATACTTATTTACGATAATGATATTTCACCATATTTAGACGAACGATAACGATAACCATTTATTAAACGGTTTACAAGCACTTAATACTCTCTTTTATTTATATCTCTTACACTTATTTACTAATAAATATTGCACTTTCTCTTGAGATTATGGATCAACACAACAACAGTCCATTTCTCTTTACACTTTTTCTGCATTTAACCGTTTTCACACCCACGCACACACACGCATACACCGACACACGAATTACCGGCTCCACCGTAAAGTAGAAAGGAACAATTATATTCTTCAAAATTAAAAATTAATTCTGGTTGATTTTCACAAAAATTTTACATCACTAACAATTATCTATATTAATTAATTTGGATTTATTTGTAATTTTTAACACTTAACCAAAATTTTAACCGAATTTACGGGAGCTGACTGCGAACGACCAGAGAATTAAGAAACAACTAAAATTGTCATCAGAGTGAGAGAGGAAAGCTCAACTTGATCGTTCGGTTGAGAGTCGGGTAAAGACAAACGAAAAAGGAACACTACATGATGTTTAAAAAAGAACAAGAAGAAAAGATGTCAATGGAAATACATGATTGATTTTTGGCCTGCTTATTGTCAACAGTGTTGTCATTTTTTTATCATAATTGTTTGGACCGTTATGCTAATGCTTTTAGCATTATATTCACGAAATTTCTCCAACAGGTTTAATTTTTCGTCAAGTTTGTAGCATAATGTTTTACAAATTGCAAACTTCTTTTGTTCTTTTATGTTACTAACATTTTACAGTGAAAGTGGTTGTATTGTTAGAGTCAGTAAAATTTTACTGTTAAAGTTTTACCAAAATGCACATTATCTCCTTGTGCGGAAAAATTCCAAAGTATATATTTCAATTTCATTATTATGAATTGTCTAAGTCAAAATTTTTCACTTATTTGAATGCGAAATGTTTATGCTACTTTATATGAAATACATAAGCGAATGTCAGAGGAATGTCAAAACATTTGTTTGCGGAATTTTATTTTCTCAAAGTATACTTAAAACTTATCCAGCCGATAACGTTAACAGGCGGTCAGATGGCAGATGAAATCTGTTGACAACATCGGGTTTGTTTTCACGTTGTTATGATTTACGTATTTGGTTTTCTAATATTGACTTGCGTTCTTCCACCAGGTCAACAAGTAAATGTACCTCGGCAACTGAGAAGTTCTTCCCACGGTATCGTTTTGATTGAGTTTCAATGAATTACAATTTGCACAATACCACAGCCTTTACACGATGACATTTTTTAACCATGCAATTTGCGTTTTTTGATAAAGCAAGAATGGAGGAAAAAATGGCGCACTGGGTTTGTGTTCTTTCCACATTTGTTATGATTTGGACATTTGATGTTATTGTTTCTTTCGTTCTAGTTTTTCGTGTGTTGTGTTACATTGTTAGAGGTTACGTTAAATAATTAAACAGAAGTTAAAAAAAAGAAAAAGACAGTTAAGAAAAAAAGTTTAATTTTTATCTATTTTTTTTTAATTTTATTTTATTTAAAAAACATTTTATTAGAATTATGTAGAACCAAATTTGAACGCTTACAAAAATTACCAACACATGCAAGAACACTTACTAAAAAGAAAAATGTCGGAAAAAATGGCAAGCACTAATATCATGGGATGGCAACTTGTAAAGGCATGAAGATTTACTCTGCAATTTCGAAAGAGAATTGATAAAAATGGCAGCTAAATATGGCATCGTGTAAAGATGGTGTAATAAAGTAAAAAGCTGATATCTTACAGTGCTGAAAACTATAGTTGTACATTTCATCAGAGTTACCAGCGTAAAACTTCTAACATCCTGTTAAATTAACGGAGTTTGAGAAAATGAAACACATTAACAGGCAGAATATCGATCCGATAAATTTAAATACCAATTAGTACGCAGACACTTTAATCGGACATTAAGAAATTTGTCCTTAGAAAATCAAACAACTGAACGGCGTATCGTTAATTTGCCCCAATAGTCTTTGCCTAAATCACGGCGTTAAGTCATACCATCTAAAACTAAAAACATCATAATGCTCCAAAGTAGGCATTCCACTAAATGCTGAATGTCATGAGGCTCAAAGGCCATGTCATAAAGTCCAAATATGGTTTAGGCTTTGCGACAATTCTTGAGGGTTGTATGACATTTTTCGTCTTAAATTTTGGACGTCATGCCGTTTTTATTTTTGCGTTACGACATTTCTTGGCATATGTACATATTAAAAAAAAAATAAATGGTTTCCCATTACATCCCATGAAGGGGCCGGGGAGAACTTCTCACAATAACTGAGCTGTGCGCTTTCAAGTTTTCACTCACTGATTGGGACCTACAGTTTTACACCGATTCCGAACGGTATTTTGAGAAGCTTTTTCATGGCTATATATTTACTCGATAGTGTCGCCGTCACTATGCGAGGTGACCGCCGTCGAAAGAAATTTGAAGGTGGTCAGAGCAGGGTTCGAACCCAGGATCTCATGTACAAGAGCCGCGCACACTAACCATTGCACCACCGACGGCCATATGCACATATTGGCCTGAACTATTTTGGAAGTTGTTACTCTTTCAGTGGGGAAGACAATTAATCATATATATATTTTTTATTATATATAAAGTTCTCCACGATCTTCGATTGAAATTCTTCTTATTCTTTAAACAAGCTTAAGATCATTTATGTGTATTGATAATTTATTTCCAATATTTCGTCTCCACATTGGGCGACTTCTTCAGGGAAAAATTATTATTATATGTTTTAATAATTAACAATTAATTGGAATTGTTAATTATTGGAATTGTTAATCCCATTCACATAAGTGAAAAATTTTGACTTAGACAATTCATAATAATGAAATTGAAATATATACTTTGGAATTTTTCCGCACAAGGAGATAATGTGCATTTTGGTAAAACTTTAAAAGTAAAATTTTACTGACTCTAACAATACAACCACTTTCACTGTAAAATGTTAGTAACATAAAAGAACAAAAGAAGTTTGCAATTTGTAAAACATTATGCTACAAACTTGACGAAAAATTAAACCTGTTGGAGAAATTTCGTGAATATAATGCTAAAAGCATTAGCATAACGGTCCAAACAATTATGATAAAAAAATGACAACACTGTTGACAATAAGCAGGCCAAAAATCAATCATGTATTTCCATTGACATCTTTTCTTCTTGTTCTTTTTTAAACATCATGTAGTGTTCCTTTTTCGTTTGTCTTTACCCGACTCTCAACCGAACGATCAAGTTGAGCTTTTACACCCAATCTCTATTTTGACACTTTTGTCCTCTCTCACTCTGATGACAATTTTAGTTGTTTCTTAATTCTCTGGTCGTTCGCAGTCAGCTCCCGTAAATTCGGTTAAAATTTTGGTTAAGTGTTAAAAATTACAAATAAATTTATAAATAGTTGTTAGAATCCAATTAATTAATATTGATAATTGTTAGTGATGTAAAATTTTTGTGAAAATCAACCAGAATTAATTTTTAATTTTGAAGAATATAATTGTTCCTTTCTACTTTACGGTGGAGCCGGTAATTCGTGTGTCGGTGTATGCGTGTGTGTGCGTGGGTGTGAAAACGGTTAAATGCAGAAAAAGTGTAGAGAAAAATGGACTGTTGTTGTGTTGATCCATAATCTCAAGAGAAAGTGCAATATTTATTAGTAAATAAGTGTAAGAGAAATAAATAAAAGAGAGTAATAAGTGCTTGTAAATCGTTGAATAAATGGTTATCGTTCGTCTAAATAAGGTGAAATATCGTTATCGTAAATAAGTATGTTAATCTATGGATTTATCTTGCTAACGTGGGAATGATAACAAATCCTTAGGGCAGCATAGTCTGTGGGACTATCGTTACCACATTAGATCAGAGAAATCGTAACACGTTTGCTTAAAATCGCCATAAATAGTCCTGGTCGGTATAATGTTAAAAATAAATTAATGAATATTAATCAATTATATTACAAAAATCAATAGCAGTTATGCCACACAAGCGGTTTTAAATCTATGATTCCAGGTATGTAAAGTTTTTTTTTTGTCAAAATTGCAGATATTAGGGAGGGACTAAAAACAAACGTACTTAAAAACTCACGTATGTGTACTTACACACTCAACGGTGTAACTATTTTTTTATCATATGACATCTGTAGAACGAGATAAACATATTTAAGAATCCTATCCAAACGGAGTCCAAAAATAATCAGAAAGCAGTCTCAGAACTTGCCAAAAACATATAAATAAGAACATTTTTGCATTTGAAAGTGTCTCTGTCCTCTTATCTGCACGTTTTATGACTCTGAAGTGAATCACAAATATGAACAAGAACAGTCTTTTTTCATAATGGGCATGATTTCAGAGTCATTTACGAACCCTTTTTAACTCTTTTTAGAATCAATAAATAATCTATATTCGCCGAGAACGCTATACCCCTCAAGAACGCGGAATACTCATGGCTACTGTTTTAGTGGAATAATTCGTCAGTGATTTTGTCGCAGCATGAATTTCTGCGTAGATTTTCGGTCGAAAATGAACATGAGCATCGAGGACTATTTCCAGCTGAACTCATACGTAATGAAATAATAATCTTCGCTTCTGTGGTACTGAAAATTTACGTATCATTCACGTAGGAGCATTATAATTAGAGGTTTACGCTGATTGTTTCTGCTAACCTGGCGGCGGCGGCTATTCCTAATTACTATGAAATTGATCTGGCTGCTGCAGTACACAGTTCAATTCTTAGGAAATTTTCCCTGCTGTTGATTTAGTTGTACTGTGTGCTGTAACCTGTTCGGGAATGGGACCGGATGTTGCTGTTGTCGCGTGTGGAATTTCGCCTGGCTGTTGTCATGCAAAATTCATAGTGTCGTTTAACTCCATAAGTTATATATAAAGAATATAAACTACATAATCAGAATAGTAGGAAATATTCTGATTGTGGTTGTATGTAGTTTATCGGCTCGGCGGAGTAAAGGTCTAATTGTCTCTCACGATTTTGTTTTCAGAGTGGTTCAACTATGCGTTGGTTATCACTATGCGTTGATAAACAAGCAATATATTTATATACAAATCTTGTTCTTGGAAGCCAAGCGTGTGTTTTTTATTATACTTATTTGAAAAATGGTCCGCCGTTCCGATTTTCTCAGTAAAGGATCGAAACGATAAATGGCTTTACGTTGTCGCCCTTTCCAGTTTTTTTTCCTCAGAATCGGTTCCTACTGTCGTATCACACATACATGTATATGAATCACATACACAAAAACCAAAGTACCATCACAAACCATTTAACTGTCCGAGCCTTCGTTTATTCCGTTTTAACTGATCAAGCGCTGTTGATATCCTCTGTCCGGTGAACCATTGACGACTGAGTACGTGAAACTAGAACGAAATATATGAGCCAAATTAAGAAACACTTACTTCATCTGCAATTTGCACCTACATTCAGGTATAGTTATGAAACACTGAGTGAGAGAGCAATGCAAAAATACAGATATACACTCTCAAGATAGACTCTCTCGTTTTCCTTCTTTTATTATCTTGCTCTCGAGAGAGCATGACCAGTGCAACAAACACGGCTGTATTTATATCACAAACACATATTTTATAACATATTAAAATTGTGTCTCAAATATGTAATATTGAATAGCAAACACAATGTGTTTGGACACAGGTATATTATATTAGCGATTCGCTCCAAAAACACTTTATATTTGCACCTGAACAACAAAAAACACCGATTTTTCTGAGTGTACTACTTTTCATACTGCTGATTGTTAGCAAATTCATCAACAGTAGTATGAAGAAAGTTATAACACCCACTGCAATCACTACGTAGTTTCCAGAATCCTATGGAATTAGTGAATTCAGCAACCTTATTTTGAATACTTAATAACTAAGAAATGTATAAAACAAACCGCATATGTATTAACATTACGTTTGGCTAACTCGACAAGACTGTTAGGGCTGCTGTTAAATCATTGTTATTTTAATAGAAGTGGATATCATTTTTTAGAAATGATACAACCTCTGCAAATGAATTTTATCCATAAAGCATTAAAGAGTCACCCACGTGACAGCGTTTGGTTTTAATGAAATTTTTTACATTTCCCCCCATAGTCGCTAGATATTATTAATTGTATATTTAAGGTGATAAATACTTGTGGATCTTGTTTTAGTACTTGCTGCATATCAATCTCTTTTTTCCCTTTTTGAGCTTTACAATTATATAACCCTAAATTTCATTGTCCTAAATGTTCTGAAGGTGGCCGTTATGTATATATAACGGGTTTTCCAATAAGGCCTTGACAACTTTTTTTTTTAAATAAAACGCAAACCATTTGAGATATTTCCAAAACTTTATGATCGACTTGAAATACAATCAAAACATTTTTGAATGGAACTCGACTTCGTTCATATAGCCACCGCGGGCACGTCCGCAGCGGTCCATTCGTTGGACCCAATTTTCGATGACTCGGTCACACATTTCGGCGTAACGGCCGCTATTTCGCATTCAATGTTGGCTCTGAGTTCCTCCAACGTCGTCGGCTTGTTGGCATAGACCAATGATTTGACGTAGCATCAAAGAAAAAAGTCTAGAGGCGTTAAATCGCACGAAAGTGACGGCCAATTGACTGGTTCATTTCTGGAGATATTACGCTCACCAAACTTTCTTTTCAATAAATCGATTGTAACGTGTTTTCCAATTCGGGCCAAAATAATCGGTAATCATGGCACGATAACGATCGCCATTCACGGTAACGTGACGATCGTTATTGTCGACGAAAAATATGGCCCAATGACGCCGCCGGCATGCAAACCGCACCAAAGATTTATTTGTTGTGGATAAAGTGGTGATTCAAGAAGCATATGTGGATTTTTACCAAACCACTAACGGATATTTTGCTTATTTGATGATTTTGCGATGAAATTCATCATCTTGGCGCATCTACTCCAGAGCCCAATCGGAGAACGTACGTCGCGTCAAATGGTCCATCGGCTTCAATTCTTGAGTCAGCTAGATCTTGTATGGGTTTAAACCAAGATCTTTACGCAAAATTCGCCATAAAGTGGTCTTGGCGATGCCAAGTTCTTGAGAACGCCGTGGTATCGACTGATTTGCATCGTTTGCTACGGACGCCTGAACGGCAGCGATATTTTCGTCACTTCCTTCAACCCGTTGTCTCACTGGCACGGCAGCCTCACACAATGAATGTGTAGACTAAAATTTTTGCACTAAACTTGTTATAACAAATAACGACCGAAAATTGGAGTTAGCGCTCTTAAAGTTGCGGTCACCTACTCCGAATTTCGCTAGTACATTTTTATAATTTTCATACGTTGTTCGTTCGTGTACTTTACCATGATGAAAACGTTGAGTTTACTGAAAAAAAGAAAGGAAAGTAACAGTTAGATGATCAGTGAAATAGTTCGTTCACAAATTAAATTCAAAGTTGTCAAGTACCTATTGGAAAACCCGTTACATGTAGTTAAATCTGCTTAAAAAAGTAAATTTTTTTACAAAAACTACGTTTTCTTAAAAAAGGTAATTTTTTTAAATAAGTACTTTTCCTTAATAAAGTACATTATATTACAATATATTGCCTTTTCTTAAACAACTACCTTTTACATTATTTGTAAAACAAAATCACTTTTCTTTTAAAATTTTACATGTTCTTTCGTAAAAAAAACTTTTCTTCAAAACAACAAAATACCTTATCTTAAAAAAATACCTTATCTTAAAAAAAAATACCTTTTCTTACAAAATTTTTTTCTTAAAAGTACATTTTCTTAAAAATAAAATAATACCTTTTCTTTTCTTTTCTTAAAATAAGTAGCCTTTCTGAAAATAAGCAAATTTTCTAAAAAAATTACCTTTTCCTAAAAAGAGTACCACTTCTTTAAAAAGTACCTCTTCTTATAAAAACTACTTCTCTGTAAAAAAAAACTCTTAGGCTTTTTCTTACAGAAGGCACTTCTTATTACAAATGGTAGCTTTTCTTAAAAAAAACATTAGCTTTTAATAAAAAAAAGTACCTCTCATTAAAGAAAGGACAATTTCGGGAAAATATTTTTTTAAAAATTTTATTTAAAAAAAAATACATTCAATAACTAAAAAAATTATCATTTTACAGAAAGTGTCTTTTCTTAAAGATCCAGTTAAATTTCAGTGTTTTTCAACATGCGCCTTAGGCGTGTTGGAACTAACTAGTTCATAATATATAGCGAAAGGAACTTCGTTCCAACCGGGTGTCCTCTGACACCTCATGTGATTTTGTATCCATTCGACATTTAAATTACATTTGCTAATTATACAATTTCCGAGTTGGGCTTTTAGCAGTTACCCCAGCATTCGTTAGTTCTTATTTTTGATCCATTTTGTGTACTAAGTAGTATCAAAACCTCATCTCCGGATATCTGCGACTCTGCAAGTTATGTCGCTATAAATTGAAAATGTAACACTGTATCTATCGAACAACATCCAATTAATTGTTATGTCCTGAAACTGTGTTTTATTGATTCTAGTTAAACAATGCTTTTATCTCAATGGAGTGGACTTAAATAGTTGTTTACAACTTTTTTTATTTCTTCAACATCAACATCTTTTTTCAGTAAATTTTGGAAATTTGTTCATATTAAATATAATTTCAAAATTTGCTCGCATACAAATTTCTCCTGTGGATCGCAGAAGCAAAAAATTAAACTAATCCGAAGAAATTACTTGACGCATATGCATATTGTCTTGGCTAAAACAAAAGAAAATACATTATTTCACGTTAACATCAGTCTGTACAATATGTGAAATGTTTCTCGTTTCCATTAATTGTTTAAGTCACTTTATTTTTTGCTTGACGTAGAAGATAACAATGCTGATCCCGGAACACCAGCCGCTGAAAACATAACTTGTGTCATGTAAATAAATCAATTTACATATGAATAACGCACACACACAGCCACACAAATGTTCCTTAACACCTACTACTAGAACAGTTTTTCTATATATAGACTATGAAAACAAAAACATCAACACACATACAATATAGTAGCATAGAATACAGTATTATAATAACAACATTTGAGCCTACATCATATTTTCTTTCAGTTGATTACATGTACAACAACAACATCACACACAGAATGAGACACTACGACAACAGCAAGATAGGTAACAAAGGAAATCTGTTTACATCAATGTATGTACATTTAGGTATGTGGGTTTTAACTTTAGCGCATACGTGTATATATGTTTATAAACCATATGTGCGTTGGAAAATAAAATACATGTAGGCGAGCGGAAACTGAAAGGCCTCCGGAAGTAATCTTATGACAGTAACTATGCATTGTTGCATTTGCCCCACATCATTTGTTGTTTGGAGATATGTTTTGTCTCGGAGAATGGCTGAATTCCAAACCACTTAAATTTTTTTTCAGAAGTTATAAAATTAGAAGAACCTCGAGAAATTTTACGACTCGTCATTAGAAAAGTAAGATTTCTGTAACATTTTTGCCTAATGCTTTTTATCAGATTTGTGGGATGGCCTTCTTTGAAGGGGCCTTTTTAGTTTTAACTTTTTCACATATGTACACTTCTTCACACATATGTACTGTAGATGATTGTGTGTTGTTAACATATGTGTGCGTGTGTGTATTAATACTATGTTTACACTACTAAGTTACATACTTTATGACGAAATAATTAGAAAAGTTTCGCTCAATTTACACACCTTTGTTTCATGTTCATTGCCTCTGCACAGTGGTTCGGATGCTTTAAGTACTCAGTGTTTTTGTGATTGTTGGCGGTGCAGTGATTGTGCGTATTACCACCGGGTTCTTCTGGAATTGGTCTACTGTAGTGAGTAGTCAGCCATGAAAAAACTTCTCAAAAATCATTCGTAATCGGTGTAATTGTGTATGATAAGTGGATTTAAAATCGGAGAGGACATGAATGTGAAAAGGGAAAATACTTAATTTTTATTTCTTTTTTAGTTTATACACTCTTGATCATATGAAAAGAGTAGAATGCTTGATGAAAGAGTATTTTCTTAAGATTGCAAAAATAACAACAACAACTTTAAAGTATAACGCAACAGTATTATATAGGTCCTTTTCCAAAACAAACGACAAACAAAATTAAATTTTTTTTGCATTTTAATTTTTTGCACGAAGTCGCAAATATTAATAATAGAAAAATATTACTTTCTAATTAAAAAAAAAATGGGCAAGAAAATTATTTTGAACAAAGGGGAAAGAGCCAAGCTCCATGTATACGATATCATTCGCAAGGATATTCTTATGTGGGTATTGCGCAGGCAATTGGGCGAAGTCACGGAACTGGGATGTGGTACTAGAAACTATGGAAAATTATGGAAAGAACTACAAAGGAAGTGTGCCAACTAAAACCTTGAGAATTGCGTCAAACTGCTCACTAGGTCTCAAGCTGGTACCCAGGCAAGTATCTCGACAATAAAAAGAGCAATTGCAAGCTGTAAGTACCTGAAATTGAAAAACAAAACTGAAGAAAAAACCACGGTTATAATTTGCTAGAGGGCATATGATATGAGATATTCAAGTAAGAGGTTATGTTAATGATTGGTGTATTGTGGGTTTTAGTGACGAACTTAAATTAGATTTAGATGGCCCAGATGACTATAATTGTTATTTTCACAATACGAGAAAAGAGAAGCTAATTCATTGCAGCATAGAGACATAGAGAAGGGAGTTAAGGTCTACAAGACCGTACAAAACTCTTTTACAATCATCTTTTCCTAAAATAAATGATATCTGTGGACTGATTCCATGGATTCTGCAACAAGATAATGCTCCTATTCATAATGCCAGAGTTGTTGTAAAAGAATTAATTCCAAACCAAAATGTTCGTCTTTTAAATTTGGCCACCATATTCTAGCGACCTAAACATAATTGCAAATGTTTGCGGGAGGAAGACAATTCGATGGTAAAAACTCACTAATTGAAACCATTAAGTGTTCCTGGAATGAGATTTCTTTGCATTATTTAACAGCACTTTATGAATCAATAAAAGCCGTAAGTTGAAGTTATTTTAATCAAGGACGTCCAGCCGAGCTCAAGCAGGGGGGTTCAAATTCCCTCTGTACCTTAAGTCGAATTTTGCCCAATTTTTGTTGGCGACTCACAGCCATCGGATGTGAGAAGTAATTTCACCAATGAAATCGTAAGACGATTTCCGTTCACTTGAGTACCAACACTTACCTTTAAGTTCAGGGGCGCGTTTTTTTCGATGTTTTGGGCCGTAGGGGCAATTTCCTCCTTTCGGACAACAACAACAACCGACTCAGGAGCTCAAGTCAAGCAAAGCTGTATATTCAGTTCAGTAAAATTCAGCCGAAAAAATATACATATTTTTAAAACGATCCAACTCAGGGATGTTAATGCTAGACACGAAATATTTTTGGAATCACCAGAAAACAAACCAAGGTACAATTTAATGGGTGGACAAGAACAGATTTTTCCCTTACATTCAATTTGAGTCGGTCTAATTTATATACAGTAGACCGACTCTCATTGTATGGTGGGGAAAAAAGTGTTTTTTGTCCACCTTTAAAAATGTACCTTGGTTGTTTTCTGACGATTCCCAAAATATTTCGTGTCTAGCATTAAGATCCAGTCAGCGTGACCGTTTTTAAAAACGGTATTTTTTTCAGGTTTTCAAAGAAATTTGTTCTTTACCTAAAGAAGATGTATACAATGTAGGTCTCATATGAAAGGATGTGGCGCGTCCAACGGTGTATAAAACATGCTAAGACATGTCGTTACACATCCTTTTATTAGGGGTTTTCTGCAAATGTCAGATTGGAGTAATTCGAAATATTCAAAATTTTTATTTTCTTTTAAAAAATTAAAAAATTAATTTTTATTAAAAAATTAAAAAATTATATTTCTACAACAGTGATGTCTTTGTAAAAAGAAAAGATTTGATACCCATTATTGCATTTTTTGTAAAACTCGAACAAGTGCGAATTTCAAAAAATGCTGACACGTATTTTCTAATATTGACTAAAGATTAAAATATGTCAATCTGACATTTAAATCGGAAAAATCTCCGTGCTAAAATCTTAAGAATTCCTTTTGTTTGCAGTGTCCCAGAAATAAGGATGTGTCAGGACATGCTTGGAGAAGTTTTATATACCGTCGGACACGCCTTAAAAATGCCTGTCATATAATACCAATATTGTATACAATGTCCATAGTTAAAGTACAAAGTTCTTGAAATCCTTAAAAATATGGCTTTTTTAAAAATGGTCCAGATCACGTGCTCTTAATGCTAGATGCGAAATTTTTTGGGAATCATCATAAAACAAACCAATGTACATTTTGAGAGGTGGACCAAAATACCCTTTTTTTTGAGTCGGTCTAATATTCTTTACACGTTGAAAAATATCGGCTCCAGCAACACATTGCAGGAACCATGTGCATGTTTGCAAGCATTGCGTTCGTAAATCGAAGATCTGCTGCGTTTTGTTTCTCTATGGTGACAGACAAGAGTGCTTTCAGCAGTTTTCAATAAACAAAACCACATTTGGGTTACAAGTACATATATTGTAACCAATTAATCATTGTGCCCACAAACATTTTATATTGAATAGTAAACACACCGTATTTTTACACAAGTAGACTATATTTGCGACATGCTACAAACACGTTGTATTTGCATTCAAACAACAAACAAAGACTAATTTTTCAGCGTGTACAGCACGATTGTGTTTGCTACCAAATTTTCCTCGATAAGGACTCGAACTCAGGCACGTTGAAGAAGATATTCCGTTTAAACGAAAACACTGTTCTTCTGGTAGGTTTGTTTTGTTTTCCGTAGAACTAGTAATTGAGTGGAGATCGGCGTTACAGAGAACATATAATGTTGGCAACAGGTTCTAAGAAATTCTAATGAGCGTTGCAGACATTACTTTACAATAAGACAAATTTGAACTTTTAGAGAAAATTCAATTAAAACAAAAGAATAGGTATCAAAAAACATTTGAATTTTGTTAAAATATTTGGTGGCATTAGGCCCATTTCTCATGGGGTCAAAATACTTCACATAATTTGGCTTAATGTCGTAACCTACTTTATGATGAATGCGGTTTGAAGTCAAAATATCATAATTGGGATTATGAGAGCTCCTGATAGGGACAGCTTATTCTAACAGTTTCAATTTAGAACAATATCGTTGTGGGGGTATCCCCGGTACTATTGATAACTCTATTTTACATATTCTTAGATTCCACGAATTTTTATTTTTTGAGACGTTTTTTTTAAACTTTGAACTGCCTTAATGAAGTTTTGAAAATTACTCGTTTTGATTCACTGTGCATCGTTCGTTATTTTGTAACAGTGTAATTTTTTTACCTGCTGCTTTTTTTGTAGGGAAATGTTTTTTTACATAAATTGTTTTTGCGCGTGTGCCTAAAGTAAATGATGCCTATATGAAACGATGAACACTTTCAATGATGGTATGATGCTTTCCACCAGTAGTATGGGAAAATTCTGCTTGATATTTTTAAGCATCTTTGGCAGCAGTTAAAATGGATACAAGCAAACATTCATGAAAATGCCGAATATGTTACCTTCATGTAAATTTAAATATCTTAATATCATATGCTACATCCTTAAGCAGTGAATGTTTGTTTTGCTACCGTTAAGAATTTCACTCGTGACATTTAGAATCCTAATATTGTTTATTTTGGTACAAAGACAAGGTCTACAAACAATAACGACGCAGTATGCGCCAGGACTTGGTTTTTGTTTTCATTCTTATTTGCGTAAAATTAAGCTTGTTGTACATACATGATAACAATTTGTAACATTATAATTTCTTCAATTAATGTATTTTCCAAAAAAAAATTCATATTCATTGTGTTACTTTTTAAAAACATTTTAAAGACATCTTAAAACAGTATCTAATTGCTCGGCCTTTGCAGCTATGTTCAAGTTATGCCATGGATTTAGTGGTGTATTAAGGTTTTGTCGTACTGATTTTCTAAAAAGAATTCCCTATCTGTTGATTCCGCGAAATAGAGAATTTAGAATTATTACTCGTGTTCATAAAAGTCATTGTCGAAGGATATACCTTGCTGGTGTTGAAATATTCTTGAGAACTTGGTGTTTGCGAAAACTGTTACATCTCCTTTTTTTGCAGCAGCCAATTAGCTTTTAATGCCATAGTGATTTGAGCAGCGATGAGGGTAAAATACAACACCAGTAACTGGCAACGTTTTAAGTACTCTGAAGATTCTTATGTGTCTTCCCTTTATTTTTTGACGACAATCTTGATACTAAATGTTCGTTGTTGTTTTCCTATAATTTTACACCACTCAATATTCGTACGCTGGATCAGAGTTCTGGAGTCGGAGTAGAAGTCGCAATTTAAATATTCCAACAGGTATGGCAAAGGCCCACACAAATTTGACAAACCCTGCAAATGTAATACCCTCTACATAGAAGATTTATTAGAACATATTTATGAATAAAAAATTGTTAATTATTATTACAAAAATACAAATTATTAATTAGACATGATTTGTGTAAGTACAAGTGTAGGTCCTTGAATTGAACAAAAAGCAGTGCCGGTGCATTTGTATGGGCTCCATCAATATGGGAAAAATCAATATGACGCCTCTGTGACCCACTCTATCTGCCTGCTGTTCTATGGCAAAATGTTTCACAATGCCAATTAAAACTATGTCCTTTATATACACTGCATATTAATGTGGGGAATGTTGCTATTTTCGAAGTAGACTTTGTACCAAATATTTCAAATCTGGCTAAAAAAGTCAAGCTAAACAGGAATTCTGCAGCTTTTTAACTTCATTAAATTTCAATACAATATTTCGAATTTTGTCAATTTAACTACAGATTTGTATCGTTAAAAAGTTACAGAATTCCGGTGCTGACTTCGAAATTATAAAATACATGACAAATGAAAAAACATAATGGAATGGACTCGGGAGAGATCTTAGTCCCTAGGAATATATCTATGTTGGGTAGGTCTATTATTTCCGGTTATTTGAAAAAGAACTAAATAATAATTTTGCAATTACAGGGTTATAATAATACATCATTGATGGGGATTAATAATTTTTCTGAGAGTCAGTCTGCTACAAATGCCCTGGAATCAGAATTCATGATCTCAGCATCTGTCCAGTATAGATGAAAAGGTCTTAACGAAATGGTTGAGTGGCAGGGCACAGAACCAATCCGGAGAGCTGCAGAGCGGATAAGCTGGCATTAGAGGTTTAACAGGAATTGGAACGTGTTGGCTTGTAAGCATATCCTATATGAACGCTCCCATATAATGCTACAAGAGAGGTAGACAAGGGGCACGTATTGTATACGAGCACGACAAATATGTCCCAATCGAGACAAAGACAAAAACACGTTTTCCCAATAGACAAACTTTCCGCCTGATACAATGCCCAAAACTTCTACGTGAAAGAAAGAACTCTTGTTCCGTAGAGTATACCCTATGCCCAACCTGATCATGTCACATTTTCGCCTATACTAGGAACTGGGAATCCCTACTGGGAATCCCTTTCTTATACGAGAGTATAGTATTTCCGATCGAATGACTGCTCCGCTTTCGAGTAGTCGACAAATGCAGGAATCACGTTCCAACATTTTGTAGTTGTCCATGACCGACTCCGAGTCAGTGCAATAGCAGTCGTGATGCGTAGTGATCAGCAGTAGATCAGTAGTGAACAATTTGTGGATTTCTTCCGATCGGCCAATAACTTTCCGTTTATCGGTCCCAACACTGTTTCTGTTCTAGTGAATAATTATCGGAGGAAATCCCCATTTACTACCTATAATCCTTCGCCCTTTCCACTATGTTAGCTGTATAGATGCCGCAAAAAATCCTCGGAGAAGCCACCATTTTCAACCTATAGCCATATATCGCCCTAACATTTCAACATGATAATTTCCACGATAGGTATTTTATACCTTTGGGTTAAAAGGACCAGATCGGTATTGGGCAGGTTTACACCCAACCCATTTTCACCGCCCATCTGTCCAAAGTCTGTAAGCTACCTTGTAGATTGGGATACTTACCTCCAGTTGGCGTCCGAATTTTTAGAGTATTCCATACATTGCTCGGTTCCATAGAACCAGTATTCCATTCAGAGCAAGGTTCCCCTCCTTGAAGTCTGCGTCTGTTAACATACCACCTTGAGGTGTGCGTCTGTTAACATACCTCGTAGAGGTCGTGGTGTAATATTATTGAATTCTATCGAAATTGGTGTAATATTATTGAACGCACCATCAATAAAAACACAAGCTACCAACCTACACGCCTTAGCTGCCAATGAGTTTGCTATATATCATACTGGCATGCTGCGCAACAATACCCCCGCAAGTTCCCATCCATCACCCGTTCCTAAATCCTCACTAGGAGCCATTTTATAGGCCTAAACACATTAGGATATATGTGGGAGGCCTCTTCCGCTACTGGCACACACATCACTCTTGTATTACTGTACCCTATAGGTATGTATCTGAATTTTATATGATCGTTGTATAAATGTATTAGCCAGGTGATCGGTGGATCATCACAGTCTGAATTTCAGCTTGTGAGACCATATCGGGTCCAGGTTACTTAAAGGGTTTGCAGATATTGATAGCTCATGTAAGCATGGAGTTAGTAGCAAATTTTCTGATCTATGAGGTGTATACTTACTGGCAGCGGTCTTCTCGGTCAGCTACATATTTGCCAGGGTCATGGGTGACCATAATGAGCTTAAATGAATCAGCACTGTAGGTTGCCTACTGCCCGGAACAGACTTTCAGGTACCCCATCATCGTATTGCCCGAAGCCAGTATTCTCTATAGCCTCGAAGCTTTGAATGTATATTCAATTGTAATGCAAAAGAGCATCCACGAGCTTCGCTTGGCCCGCCAGAGCGCATTCATAAATCGGCTTAACTCAACTTTAATTCCATTCCACTCCTTCCCCCTGGGCTTAGTTCTTGGGGCAAGAGATTTGTAGCGACTTTTTGAGAGCACCAGAAACCAGAAATATAAGTAGTTTTAATCATCTCATCGAGTGTGTATGTCCTCTCAATCATTCGTATTGTCTTGCTTTCGCATTTTAAAAAGAAACTCTCCAATTCTACAGTGCGAACACAAAAGTCGTACAACAAATACAAATAGTTATTTCGATAACGCACAAAATATTGAATTCCGAATATTTAGAAAATTGCGACCCACATTATGTATATTTCTCTTGAAATTCCTTCTTTCAATACCAATTTAACTTAAATTACAAACTGTTCATAGTAGTACAGTTCCCAGCTCCCAAGATCTCAAATTTCCATTACAAACATAGTCTGGAAAAGTTTGTTCCACTTCAGTCGTCATAAACCCAAAGCTTATATTTTTACCAAAAGTTGTAACAACCAGGCAAGAGAACGACAAAAAAAACAATTGTATTACAACCACAAAATAGTTATATCACTACCAGTTGCCACAGATACAAATAGAAGTACTTGCTATCACGTTGGAGTGCCATAAACACGGCGAAGCGAAATAAATGTACGAGTGCATACGTGAAACAATTTAATTTAAGCACAATAGTCAAACAATTATCCTTAAGGTGAATGAAATTCGGCGAAATGTTGAACGCAGTAGCAAAGAGGAAAAATGTGAATGATGTGCACACAAGAACTCCTACAACATTATAAAAGGTAGCATTTCCCGAAACTGTCCAGGACAATACAGTCAAGAACTATGAAGAAGATTTATCATTGCACGGTGGCTACAAATAAACACAAAAACCAAACGATTGTCTTACTTACTCTCAAATTTTCTTCTTTTTTTCATTTTCGATGGTTGCTTGGTGTTCGTCAAATAATGGTAGACAAGGATTCGGCTGGCATTGTCCTGATGAAACAATAAAATGCAGTCGTTTACAAAATTCTAAAAGCACTAGTGTGGGTTATTCAACGTACTTTTTGTAGATTGTTGCAGGAGTCTAACCCAAGGATGGTTGTATAAATACTGTATGTGTATACATATGTATGTATGGGTGTGACATTTTACCGGAACTGCTTGCCATTATTTACCTCAAATCGTTTGTTTACACAATTTCACCATCTCTATAGATAGCTCTTGTACAACTCTACTACCACTATGCATGTGACTTTCTCTCTCCTTGGATTCTATTGCCACTTTAGTGCTGCTGCCAATTTGCAGTTTACTCGCAGTCACCTGGGCGACCAATTAAGTTAAGGCTGTTGCTTTGAGAGCACAGCATATTTTCTAGGTCAATATAACCCACGACAAATTGCAATGATTTTGACTTTTCATTTGACTGGGTTTGGGTTTGTTTGGTTGGAAGTGTATTTGGTGCGTGAAATTAGACGTAGTTCGTAGTTAGAAAAGGACAACAGCTTAACTAATTTCGTATGAAATTCGTACTAAACAGCACGAAACGGAGAAATTTGCAATTATTGTATCACATAAATGAGGGGCTAACTAACCAGCAACCAAACCGTAACAATCATCCGCTTTAACTAGGAAACTTTTAAAACGATTTGGCACAATTTTATTTTACCAACCGTTGTCGGGCACAAATCTGCAGAATGTAGGGTACATAATTATTTGAACTTTTCAATTAATCGATTTATTGTTAATCGAAAAATCAATGTCCACAATTAATTGAACCAAAGCGACAAAAAAAAAATTACATGAGGTGTCAGGGGACACCCGGTTGGATCGAAGTGCCTTTCGCTATATAATATTATGTACTAGTTAGTTCCAATACACCTAAGGCGCCTATTGAAAAATACGGTAATTTAAATGGATCTTTTTGCAAAATGATAAATTTTTTGATATGTTAACATCTATAGCGGCGTATAGGGACTAAATCTATCAAAGTCAACACAGGCAAACAACACACAGACAGGTTTTCTGCTGCTGCTAAAACCAGATTTTATGCTGCTGCTAAAACCAGATTTTCTGCGACTGCAAAAGAGAATAATGACGTGTTAAACAAAAATGAGCGAGCAAGAGAGCAATGAAAGAGTGGTGTGGCAGGGGTGAGGCAAACGAAATTGTGTCTATAGCGTATGTATTAACATAATAATGTATGTATGTACATGTGTCTGTTGCTGTTGTTGAACGGAGATATAAAGCATAGCCACGCAAAATTTCATTTGCAGTCGACGTTATGGTGACACACTAATACGTCAGCTACTTCATACAAAGTATGTGTGATGTTGTGTGTTTGGTTATTTCGTTGTTGTTGGTATGGCCAAACAAAGCGAGTCATTTGATGTTCAGCATTGCCCGGTGTATACAAAACAAGTAATTTAATTCAATAAACTTATTTTTTATTTTTCAATGTAACATTTACTAATGTGTTCATAGAAATCGAACAGGTAGCAAGAAGGTGTTAACACATCATCCGTGAGTTCGAACACTCATTGATTTTTTTTTAAGAAAAACTCTTTTTTATAGAATGTGTTTTTTTATTTATTGAATGTATTTAAAAAAAAAAAGTTTATGTTTAGTTCCCTTTTGTAAGAATATGTATTATATTTTCCCGAAAAGGTCCTTTCTTTGATGAGAGGTATTTCTTTTATTAAAAGCTAATGTTTTTATTGTAAGAAAAAGCCTAAGAGTATGAATTTTTTTTTACAAAGAAGTACTTCTTTTAAGAACAGGCTCTATTTAAAGAAGAGGTACTCTTTTTAGGAAAAGGTTATTTTTTAAGAAAATTTACTAATTTTCAGGAAGGCTACTTTACTTATCTCAAGAAACGCCAAGAAAGGTATTTTTTTACTTTTAAGAAAGGGTACTTTTAAGAAAAGAAATTTTTGTAAGAAAATGTATTTTTTTTAAGAGAAGGCATTTTTTTTTTGAAGAAAGACCAGGTACAATCTTAGGAGTACGTACTTATGTCAAGAAAAGTCATTTTGTTTTGCAAATCATTAAAAAAAGGGTAGTTTTTTAAGTAATGGCAATTTGTTCTAAAATAATGTAGTTTTGTAAAAAAAAGGTACTTATTTAAAGAATTAGGTTTTTTAAGATAAGGTACTTTTTGAAAAAAAATTTACTTGTTTAAACAAAGGTACTTCTTTAAGATAAAGTATTTTGTTCAGTAAAGTACTCTGTTTAAGAATATAAATAGGCATTTTTTTTGAGAAAATTTACCTTTTTTTAGAAAATGCACTTATTCAAGAAAAATGAATTTTTTTAAAATTCTTTCACTTTGGCTTTTCTAAATTTACTTTTTATTCGGTTCAAAACTACAATATGTAATAAACAGATGCCACCTAGGAAATTTCCCATTAAACAAGAAATATGCCCCTATATGTTAGTCTGGACACAAACCAAACCAAAAGTACGAGTGTAAGAGTAAGTGTGCTGCCAAATGTAATTCCATGCTCAGGGTTGTACTTCATGGATTTGCCAGTCTTGCACTTTGGCTTTTTTAAATTTACTTTTATTTGGTTTAAAACTACAAGGTGGCGCAAAAGTAATCCTGCTATCAAAAAATGCTATAAATTTTGCGATTGGCCCCTAATGTCAGTTCTGTTTTGACATTTGTGTAGTAAACACATGCGAAATACACGTTAATAAACAATGTTACGCTACACTGCTCCAGAACGCGGAATATTGCTGACTATTTATTTGACCAATAATCGGTCGGTGACTTTGGCACAACGTGAATTTCGCCGCAGATTTCCTGGCCGGCCAACACCTACTGGTGAAACACTGCGACGTTTAGCCGCTCGCCTCGAAGAGACTGGCACAACACGAGATGCTGCCAGGCGTGGCAGACCCCGGAGTAGCCGTTCTGCAGAGAATATTACTGCTGTAGGCGAGGATGTCATGGAAGCGCCGTCGACATCGACCAGACGACGTGCCACGCTACAGAGCAATGATCAACGAGTTCTTTTTGCCGCAACTTGATGAATTGGGATTGGAAAACATGTGGTTCCAACAGGACGGTGCAACGGCACACACTGCACGTGCCACAACCGATATGCTGAAGGATGCATTTCCCGGGCGCCTAATCTCTCGTTTTGGCGATTTGCACTGGCTAGCAAGATCGCCTGATTTGACCGCTCCAGACTTCTTTTTGTGGGGCTTTTTGAAGTCGCGGGTTTATGTCAACAAGCCTCAGACTCTTGCAGCTCTTAAAGACAATATCCGTCAAGAATGTGAGGACCTATCGCCGGAAGTTTTGGCCAAAGTGATGGAAAATGCCATAAAAAGGGCTCAAATGACAATCAACTGTGGCGGCGGCGATTTACATGACATCATATTCTCCACTTGATGTCAAAAAAATTAAAAGACCAAATAAAAATAATCCACAAGAAGAATCAAAGTTTTTAATTTTTTTTTAAATAACAGCCAAAAAACATCGGAAGTTTACTTTTGCGCCACCTATACAATATGTAATAAACAGGCTGCACCTAGAAAATTTACCTTTAAAATAATTCAAAAGTACCCAATATAGTTGACAGTAATGTGTTGTAATAAAGTAGTTAAAACAAAGTTGTTTAAATTTTTTTCATTTAGCCCCCATCCCGCAATGTGCGATATCGGACTTCGTTTCAATTATAAATGAGAAAAAATCCATATAAGAAGCATTTGTGATATTCTTTTGTTATAGAAGCGCCGGGAAAAGGCTACATCAGTCCTAACTCCGGTTTTGTTGTACAGATGAGGGAAGTGGGTCGTATATACTGTTATTGGGACAGGGAAATGGAAATATCTGCAGGAAAACGGGAATTCATTGGGATAAACTGAGGTGGAAAACAACGTTCTAGTTGCCAGGCCTCTTTATTCCTTAGGAAGCTAAGACGAAGACAAGGAAATAAATACCCTTCTACTTTAACATTCTACCAGTTCGAAGGAAGTTTATAAATATAGATAAAGATTTTTCTATATTTTTCCTTCAAAATTGTCGATAAAAGTAAAATAGACAAATTGATTACGGAAATATGCAGACTTTATTTGTAGTAATGTCTTAAGTTAACCACATACTTGTAATTCTTGAGCATGAACTTGGTCGATAACTTTTTATCTGACTGATGAATTTGAAAAAATATTATACAAAAACTTTTGTCGACATGATAGTGACGCTAACAACTTCGATTACATTCTTTTTTAATATCAAGAAGGGTGGTAAACCAACAATAAACATCAATGATAGCTGATGTTCATTCTCATGAATGGGACCTCTGTGGTTCGCTTTAGAATAAAATCTCAAACCATGTGAATAATATTTATATGTATTAAATGTTCATAAAGATGATGCCATGAATTGAATTGAAAAAATTTAACAGTTCGCAAGGCCCTACCGTAACAGTCTTTACCCAAAATTTTATATTTTCCAACCACTCAAATGCGCTAAGGTCCTTCTTTGTATGAGATCATGACGTAAATCATGTGTCTGAAAATACCTAATAAAAATGTTCTCCTATTATGAGAACAGCCATGCAGAATATTTTATTGAATTTGTGAATGTTGAATTTTAACTCATCTCCAATAAAATTTGAAGTTATTAGCTTAATTGAATGGTAACAGATTGATGCATTTAAAATTTCAAACAATCACTCTGCACACAATCAATAAATGTCTTCGGTTAGTGACTGAAGATGATGCTTTACAAACATCGAAACGATCGTCCAGCGAATGTGAGTTCGAATCCCACCAGCGGCGTTTACATTTTTTTCACTCACTGGAGAAAACATGACTTCTTATAGCCTTAAAGGAAATTACAAATTTTTTGTTTTAAAGATTAAGAATAAAAAAATCAGAATATGTTTCATTTACATTGAGAAGAGCAGAATGTTTTTCGATTCACATCAATAAATCTATAATTCATGTCGATAAAAGGGTAACGGAAGGAACATATAGAAACTAAAAGGGGTCATCTAAATATCAAAACAGTAAAAACGAACTGGCTGCTTGGGCCTAAATCTCAATGAAAGCAACTTTAAAATATATAAAATTATTCTAAAGCCGGTGTGCAAATACGATAGCCAGCTGTAGGGTACATCCACCAATTCGAATGTAAATATCATACAAAGCTATAGGACACCTGTGCTCCTAGGTGTGTCTCGAACACCAAATCCAAAAATATTTACAAATTCCATATGTCAATACCATTTCCAATTGAAATTAAAAATAATGAATTTAATTTTGAAAAATATTAACTGAAATTTGAAAATTGTATGTGCAATTTGAAATATGTACATCAATTGAAATTTATAAATTCTACTTATGTTTGAAATATGAAATGCTCAATTGAAATTTCGAAAACATCAATTGAAATTTGACAGACATTAATTGATATTTGAAAGACATCAATTGAAATTTAAGAGACATTAATTTAAATTTAAAATACATCAATTGAAATCTAAAAATATTATTTGAAATTTCAAACACATCAATTGCAATTTAAATCACATCAATTGAAATTTAAAATACATCAATTGAAATTTAAAAATATTATTTGAATTTTCAATCACATTAATTGCAATTTAAAACTCATCAAATGAAATTTAAAAATTATTAACCGATTTTATGTAGTCAATGTTTAAACTTAAGTTTTAAATTTAAGTTTTAAATTTCAATTGATGTATTTTAAATTTCAATTAATATATTTGATTAAATTAGTGTACCTAGATCGTAGTTGAGTAGGGGAATGATAGGAATGGAACTCCTTTGTGGTCGTCGTAGGTGAAGTGAAGGGAATGAGTAAACCTTATTACTTCCCTTGTTGTTAGTGTGGGATTCGATTTGACTGTTCCAAACCTGGTTAGTGGACTGTATCGTTGGGGTTGGTGCTTTTCAGAAGCAGAGAATATTTATAACCGTCTGCAAGAGCGTTGTAGGAAAGGATGGTGGTTGCGCTAAATTAAATTGGCATATATGATTTCTCAGGTGGAAAAGAAATGATATATGTAATTTTGGCAACGTTTATACCATAGAGAAATAAATAAAACAAGTGAATTAATGCGAATTCAAGTTATTGAGGGTTTGAGATGCTCACCAGTGGGTTGTTGTAGATAAAGTAAAGTTTCTTTTCTTTTTACAAACCGAAGATGGTTCGGAGGTTTACAATATTTGTTTTAGAACATAACATTTAGAACATAACCATTCACAATATATATTGTACTCAAACTGCAAAGATACAAACTGCAAAGGGATTTTCGAAATAGATGCAATTCACAATGTACACCTCAAAGTGGGAAATTTTCGTTATTAGTCATTTGACTACATTTCAGTTTATGGATAATTAATAGCAGATTCTTTTTCAATTATGAGTATTAGAATTCAAACTTAGATATATTAAATATGAATTCATTTTGAAATTATAATATAAGTGTGAACAATTCAAGTTTAGACAATATTTAAATTCCAATTGATGTATTTCAAATTTCAATTGATGTTTTTTAAAGTTCAATTGATGTATTTTAAATTTCAATTGATGTTTTTTAAAATTCAATTGATGGATTTTAAATTTCAATTGATGTCTTTTACATTTCAATTGTTGTTTTCTAAAATTCAATTGATGTATTTCAAATTTCAAATGGAATTTTTAAATTTCAATTACTGTGTTTCACATTTCAAATAGAATTTTTAAATTTCAATTGATTTTTTTCAAATTTCAACTGGAAATTGTGTAGTACGAAATTAACAGATTATGTTTCAAATATTTTTCAACACTAAGTAATCATCGAAATGTAATGCATATAATTTTACTTCATGAAACAGAGAATATTAGAAGACTAAAGCGATACAAAGGTGGCCGTCGGTGGTGCAAATATTAGATCCCTGCTCTGACCACATTAAATTTCTTTCGACGGCGGTCATCTCGCATAGTGACGGTGACACTATCGAGTAGTTAGTCATGAAAAAGGCTTCTCAAAATACCGTTCGGAATCGGTGTAAGGTCCCAATTAGTGAGTATACAACTAGAAAGCGCAGAGCTCAGTGGTTGTGAGCAGCTCTCCCCAATTTCTCCATGGGATGTAATGGGAAACTATTTCTTTTTTGTTTGATTTACCAGTTAGGAAATAATTTAAATGTATTTTGTACGAGGGTGCACCCAAAACTAGCCGACCTAACAAAGAAGGTACAAAAAGTTTTGAAAAATTTTCTTTATTTTTCGACATAATCTTCTTTTAGCACTATTTCCAGCGATATTCTCTGCATCTTCTTTGTTGGCAAATCTTTTACCACTGAGCCATTTTTTCAAGTTTGGAAACTGGAAATAGTCCGGGGCAGCTAAATATGGCGAATAAGGTGCGTGATGCAGTATTTGAACTAAATTTGAACTTTAGTTCATTAATTTTGGCAATCGGAAACAACACTTTCTTTTTCGTCAAATGCGGCCTTTTTCCACAATATCATATCATACTTGAACGCTGCAATAAATTAGCATAATATTCCAAGTTGATAGGTTTTCATTTCTGAAGATATTCAATAAAAATTGTCCAATGTGCATCACAAGAAACAGACGCCATGACCTGGCGTGCAACCGTCTTTGCCTTCTTTGGACACGATTCTCCCATTTCCGTCCACTGATTTGACTGTTTCTGTGTCTCAGGTGTGACGAGTTGTCCCATGTCTCATCCATGGTTATAAAACGAACGGTGAAACATCGCCAAAGACTCTACTGACCTTCACGACGCTTTTTGTGCTTCATTGAATGCGCACAGCTTCAGCTTAAAATCTTCCGTCAATATACGATGTATAGTACTTTTTGAAATGCCTATCATTTCAGCTAGCCCACGCACCTTCAGCCGACGACCATCCAATAACATTTTATGGATTTTCTTAATTGTGTCTGGCGTGGTCACCTCAACTGGTCGACCACTACGGTGGCAGCTCGTGCGGATTCGTTTAAGCTCTGCTACCCAAAATTTTACAGTCGCAAACGAAGGAGCAAACTTCCCCAGAATAAAATCTAACACGGCTTTAATGTTGCTTGGACTGAAAACTTTCAAATGGAAATATTGAATTACATAACGGTGACCAATTTTTTCCATGTTCACATAAATAAACATCAAATAAATATTGAGAAATATAAATATTGAGAAATATACTTTTCACCAAAATAATTTTTTTTTCAAACTATTGGCATCATCTATACGTCAGGTGGCTAGTATTGGAACCGGCCACGTATGTCCTATATCTGCGTTCAAATAATTTTTACATATCCTTTAGTCAACAACTGGACAAATGAACAAATTTGCTAAATGCTGTAACGCAAATTGTAAATAAAATGAATTTAATAAAAAAACAAAACTAGTGAGGAAGCTAATTCGAATTGCTGCAGATTAGTAAATTCCTAATAGAATTTTCTATAAATTGCATTCCGTTTTTTTCTTGCTTTAACAGGAAATGCCATACCCTAACCCGTTTGGTATTTTCTTCATTCACTCAGTTATAAACTAAATTAATATAGTGAACAATTGAAAATATGATCAACATATGTTTCGGACATTTCTGTTGGGTAAATATTTCTCAACTTTACCACAATCGAGAAGAAAAATGACACACAAAATAAAACAGAACGAAAAATGAGCAAATATGCGATAGAACATACCTTTTACAACCAACAGTTCTGGAAAGAACAACCAGGGAAAAAAGCTGGTCTTTAGAAACAACAAAATAATCTCCGGCGATAAGGGAAACAGGGGCACAACATAAAAGAAATTGCTCACCTGGTTACCGGGCAACACAATACCAAATACCCAGCTACCCAACTACAGTTTAAGGTCCTTGAGTGATGAAAATAAACGTTAGCAACAATATGCGAGCGAGAGAGAGAGAGAGGGAGAAAACAGTATTGAAGAACTTAAATACACTTAAGTGTTTATACTGAACAAACGTGCATACATACATCCATGTGGGAGTAGCAGCATGCAACATTTACCCCAAGTATGTATGCGTTTTATGTTAAGTCTCTTCCATACACCCTCATCTCACCTTACCGTGTATTCGTGTTTTACCTGGATTTTTGAAACTTACAATTTTACTAAAAACTTCGTCAGTTGGGAGAAGACTAAAAAACCAGCCATAGAAGCTGAGTTAATGCTGCAGCGGCGACCGTTTCCAGTTGCAGCATATGAACTGCTGAATGTTTACATTTATTTGGGAAAGGAGTATAAAATATGGATGGACATTTTTGTGGAATGAAAGGGTAGAGATAAATTTGCCATTAAGTAAGATTTCAAAAATGTTTAAGAAGTTTCGACTTCCTTATACGAGTACATACCACTTCAAATAATTTTTTAGCAAATTCTAGGTAAAATGTCATCGCTCATTTCTCACGTTCGGAACCGGCATAAAACTGTAGGTCCCAACAATTTTTCCCTGTTCTTTTATGGGGTATTGGGAAAATCGTTAGGTATTTGTTTGTAATTATTTCCGAGGTGGCTTACAATTTATTTTTTTATTTATTGCTATCCCTCAACCCGCCCCCCCCCTCGAACTACTGGATACTGATAAAAGCTATAAAGTTTGTCTCAGTAAGTATGCACTTTTTCATTTTAAAATATAGACACGTATTTTTCGAGATAGTTGTGATGTTTTTATTGTCTTGTAAAGAAGACATGTTCCGATTAATAATATAATAAAATATCCATCAAATGGCCCCCACGGACCTGATGATAGGTCCTCTTTTCATGAAATTTTGCATGAATTTTTCACAGAGACGTGGCTGTATCTCAGCGATGACGCGTTGGATCTTGGATATCAGCTCAGGCATTGTTTCTGGTTTATTTGCATAAACCCGAGAATACACAAAACCCCAAAGAAAGACATCGCACGGCGTTAAATCGCATGATCTTGGTGGCCACTTGGCATCAGAATTTCTGGAGATAATTTGTTCGGGAAATCATTGCTGCAATAAATCGATTGTTTCACCTGCGGTGTGGCAGGTGGCACCGTCTTTGTCGTCCAGATCCATGCCGTTCGGTTGAGACCACAAGAACTCCGTTATCATGTTCCTGTAACAAATACCGTTCACAATGACTGCAATTTCAACCTCATCTTCAACAAAGTACGGCCCAATCACGCCGTCTGACCAAAATTCGCACCAGACAGTTGGTCGTTGTGGGTGCATTTGTTTCTCGTGAATTGCATGAGAGATTTCTGAGCCCCAATGTCGACAATTTTATGTGGTCACGAAGACATTCAGATGGAAATGCGCTTCATTGCAGAAGATAACTAAGTTTGAAAAATTGGCATAGATTTCAGTTTGCTCCATTACCCATTGAACGAATTTCCAGCACTTTCCATGGTCTGCTAGTTTGAGTTCCTGCCTAAGCTGTATTTTGTACGTATGAAAATGGAGGTCTTTTGTCAAAATCTTTTGTCAAGAGGCCGACCAGTACGTTGACGCGCAGGAGCCTTACTGTGTATAACCGACCCAGTTTCTTCAAATTTGTTGACCACATTTCGAAAGGTTGACACATAAATTGCATTTTCGCGACTGAAAACTTTTCGTCTCAAGGTACTCAACAGTACAGGTTTTTGAATTTGAATGTTCTATGAGGCAATACCTATCAAAGCCACAAACCTCAACATATCATATACTGTAAAAACAGAATTGCCAGCAGTCAAACAAATTCAAAACAATTAAAATCATTCCCATATTTCATTACAATTTGCATCTGATTCCAAAACCTGCATTTGCATTGCCTGAGCAAATGTAAATTCAAAATTTTGTAATTGCCATTGCGAACAATGGTAATCCTTTTACATTTGCATTAGATAGAGTAATGCACATTAAATGCCAATGCAAATTAAAAAACAACAAGTGTGTACTCAAGGGCTATATTTCATAATTCTGTTGGAATTGATGTTACAATTCTTCAAGCTGAGAATATATATTGAAGCTTCCTTCCTTGCGATCAGTCTCAGAATAAATTTCCAAATTTTTCCCATAAGTTTACACAATTATAAAGCGGTGTTTTTTCGTAAAGCGCTCCATTTTTAATAATCGGAATAAACGTATGTATGTGACAGCTGTCAAATTTCAGAGTTGCCACTTGCACAAACAAATGGCGCTAAATTCAGAAAGTGCAATCGTGCTGAGACACGCTTTACATGTCTAACATTTTTGTTTTTGAAATGATTTTCTACAGCTACAGAGAGTTCAGATAATATATTTGCTTCTCAAATAAATAACGTTACACAGAAAAAAAATTTAATTTTGTATAATTTTCAATCATAGAAATAGTTTATCTGATGTAACAAAACAAGATTTATTGTTTTTCATCCTACGGCTTTTGTTAAAACTGAAAATTAATTCATTAGGTTCAAGAAAACATTTGTAAATATTACAAATCTTTAATTTTTATTTTCAAAGAATTCTATTTGTCAATTTTTGATTCAACAAAAACATGCTTTTGTTTAATTAATTTTATGTATTGATTAACGAATTACAATTAGAAATATTATTCATAAATTCTACTTAATCATTAACAAAGTTTATTTATTTGAACTAACTGTGAAACATTTAGCTGATTAAGCAAAAACATTTTGTTAAAAAATCAAATAATTTAAATTAGAAAATCTAGAAAACAAAGTATTTAGATTTCAAGAATTTTTTCTTCAATTTAAAGATATTAATATTTGAATTCTAGAAATTTTATTCATATAATTGTAATTATTTGGTTTTACAATTCTGTTTTTTCGTGTAGTATGTACTATTTTGATCCATGTAAATAGTATAGGTGGTGGTGAGGAAATCCCAAAACAAACTACAATGAAGACAACAAAATTTGGTAAAATATATATATAGTAAAAAATCTAAAGTTAATGTTTAAAATTAGACTAAGCAATTGAAGCAAAACGGTTCATGTGTGTATAATTTGAATCAGTTCATCTTTCCTGGAATTGTATCATTGTAATTTCTATTCAATCATCTCGTCACCGCTTGTATCATGCAGTTTCTCCGTAGAATAGAGCCGAGTTAAATTAGAAATCATCTTGAGAAACTTATTCTGGGCAACTTGTAATTTTTGATATGGGTTTTAGCAGCGTATTGCCAAAGAGCGGCTCCTTAATACATTATAGAATTAAATTTGACTTTAAATAAAATATGATTATATTCAATGCTCAATTGAGATTTTCTGTTTATGAATGGATACTATTTTCTCGATCTATGTTCTCGAAATTTTAGTTTTGAGTCCAAAATTAGTCCTAATTATTTTACTTACAATCCCATGGAACTTCAACTATGTTAACAATGACAAATTTTTGTGGAATAAAACATTCCTTGTGTTTTCTGTTAAGTAAATTGCTTTAATTTTTCTAATCTTAACTGTAATATTCCATTTTTTAAGTACTTTAATACATTATCTGTTGACAATTGAAGATTTTATATAACCACTTCTGTTCAGAGCATATTAGATCTGTATCATTGGCAAACATTTAAGTGGTACAATCAACGAGAGTGGGAACTAATATGTAGCCGATAATACTGAATCCAGCGTTATTTGGTCTCTTAAAAAAAAGAAAAAAGGATTCCCATTACATCCCATAAAGGGAGTAGGGAGAGCTTCTCACACGCAAGTGAGCTGTGCACGTTCTAGTTTTACACTCACAGGTTGGGACCTACAGTTTTACACCGGCTCCGAACGGTATTTCGAGAAGCTTTTTCATGGCTGTCCGTGGAGGTGGAAAGTTTCTGATAGCCATTCACTTGGGAGTGGCCAGAAATGATTCCTTCATTGGGCAGTCCAAGCAGCTCGCTACTTCCACGCAGTATGTCCTGGGCAATGGCTTAATCGGAAACCTCCGTTAGCTAGCTAGTGTGAGAAGGCGAAAATAAATGAGCAGCCTGATTTGGTTATGCGATCACTGATGTGTTTCAAGCTTAGTAGGTGACTGATGATAGCTCATCAAGCTATCGGGCATATTCTTTTGTCCTTTAGAAGGCGCATGAGCCAAACATATGGGCTAACGGCGTATAAAAAACCAAAAGAAGAAAATCCTGGTTCGACATATTGCGTCCTGGTCAGCGTCTGATCCATAATGGGCGGCTGCAATCAAATATCCTGGTGGATTGGGCTTGCCTCCCGCCACCATTCATAGTGGCAGTGAAAATACAAAAACGAAACAGAAAACATAAACAACCCCTATTTGTTGACGACCCCCGCAAACGTTATAAGGACCACGATTTACGGTTATGCACCTGGAATGTAAGAAGTCTATATAGATCCGGTGCAAGTACCCAATTAGAAGATGTCCTCGAAAGTTATAAGGCTGACATTACCGCAATCCAGGAAATGCGATGGACAGGACATGGATGCAATGGTATGAGACTGACTGACTTTGCCGCGGCAAAAAACATGGTCTTCAGTGGTACAAGATTCCAACATAAAAATATTCACAAGGCTACTTGGGTATCCCCTGATCAAAGAACGAAGAACCAAATTGATCACGTGGTAATTGATGGAAGACACTCATCCAGCGTACTGGACGTACGAGTGATCAGAGAAGCTAACATTGATTCTGATCATTACCTGGTAGCAGCAAAGGTTCGCACAAGATTAAGTAATGCGAAAATCGTACGAAACCAGACGTAGAGGAAGCTGGACATCGGATAGCTGCAGTTACCAGAGGTAGCCACAACCTACTCAGGGAAGCTCTCGCAACTTTTGGCACAGAACCCACCCCCTCCCGATAATGATCCTGAAGTGCAGTGGAAACCCATTTCCGACTCTATAAAAACCGCCGCAACAACCGTATGTACTTGGTTTTGAAAAACCGCTTCGCAAAAAACCATGGTATGATGAAGAGTGTCGCATTGCAAATGCTGAAAAGAACGCTGCACGCATGGCAATGCTTCAGTCAATTGCTTCGCGAGCTGCGACTGAGCAGTATAGGGAGAAAAGAAAGGTGGTAAACCGTCTCTTTAGGCGTAAGAAACGTCAGTGGAGAAAGCGCGAGAGTGAGAAAATTGTGTCATACAGAAGGAAGAACGAAGCCCGAAAATTCTACCAAAGGGTCAAAAACGGAACTAATAGACATGGTTCAGGGCCCCCTTCTGTAAAGACAAGGACGGGAATCGCATCGCAGATGTCCAGAGTATGTTGGGAATATGGAGAGATCATTTCTGAGATATCCAATGACGAGACATCTAAATTTGGACGGCGACGTCGATTGCTACCCTCATAACCAAGACGAGGGCAGAACAGCTATTGCCCGGCTTAAGAACAATAAAGCCGCAGGAGCCGATGGATTACCGGCGGAGCTGTTTAAGGCTGGCGGCGATGAGCTGATAAGGTGCATGCATCAGCTCATTAGCAAAATTTGGTTAGATGAATGCATGCCCGGCGATTGGAGTCTCAGTGTACTATGTCCCATATTTAAAAAAGGTGACCCGAGTATCTGTGCCAACTACCGTGGAATAAGCCTTTTATCTATAGCATATAAGGTTCTATCAAGCATAATGTGCAAAAGACTAAACCGATTATCGCTGACCTGATTCGACCATACCAGTGTGACTTTAGGCCTGGAAAATCGACAGCCGACCAGATTTTCACGCTACGCCAAATCCTGGAGAAGACCCACGAAAAAAAAATCGACAAATCGATTATAAGGCGGCCTTCGCTAGACCGATACGCGGGAAACTCTACGAAGCAATGTCTGAGCTTGGTATTCCTGCAAAACTCATACGCCTTTGCAGGATGACCTTGACGAACACCAAATCCGCAGTGAAATTTGGTAAGGATCTTACCGAACCTTCTCAAACTAAGCGAGGCCTCAGACAAGGTGACACACTATTGTGCGATCTCTTTAACATCTTACTAGAGATCATTATGAGAAAAGCTGCTGTCAACATGAATAAAACCATCAGCAGCAAAAGTCATATGCAGCTCGCGTATGCTGATGATATAGATATCATTGGACGCACAGTCAGATAAGTTACTGCGGTGTTTTCGAGAATTGAGAAGGAGGCAGTAAAAGTGGGTCTGACGGTAAATGAGGAGAAGACAAAACTAATGGTTTCAACGAACAGGGCCTCCACGCGATTAGACCAAAGCGTGAACGTTGATAACCGTTATAACTTCGAGGTAGTGGACGAATTTATATACCTCGGATCTGCCGTAAACAAAAACAACAACGTCAGCCTTGAGATCAAGCGGAGAATTGTGCTTGCGAATAGATGTTATTTTTGGCTAAGCAAGCACTTTAGAGATAAAGCCTTCTCTCGAGTAACAAAAGTCCAATTATACCAGTCTCTCATACAACCTGTCTTGCTTTATGGCGCAGAGTCCTGGGTATTATCACAAGCAGACGAAACATCTGTAGGAGACTTTGAGAAAAAAATACTCCGAATAATTTATGGGCCTATAGTGCACAACTGCGAGTATCGGCGACGCATGAACCATGAGCTGTATGAGCTATATCCCGACATTGACATAGTTATGCGGATCAAAATAACACGACTGCGCTGGCTAGGCCATGTGAGTAGAATGGATGAAGACGAACCAGCACCGAACTCGAAGGAAGACGAAAAATAGGAAGACCAAGACTAAGGATAAGGAAGGATAAGGTTGACGAATCCCTGCGTACACTTGGTATTGCCAACTGGCGAGTTAAGGCAAAAGATCGAACTGGTTGTCGAAATATGTTATCTTCGTTTTGTTAAGTCCCTGACCCCTCGGGGTTGTTCGTGACCGGATAAGTAAGTAAGTATTTCATGGCTAAACACTCGGTAGTGTCGCCGTCACTAAGCGAGGTGACCGCCGTTGTAAGAATTTTGAGGTGGTCAGAGCAGAGACCGAACCCACGTTCTCATGCACAAGAGCCGCGCACATTACCATTGCACCACCGACAGCCATTATTTGGTTTCTTGATAATCGTAAAAGTACGAGTTGAGAGTTGCTGTTATAATGAGATGGTAGTAGGTTTCTTCCTTTTACACTCACCACAAAACAATACAATGCACTACGTCCTAGTTTTGCCGCTAGATGGAGTTAAGTTTAGTAAATGGGTTTCGAAATTAAGTTTTAAATAAGAGTGTTTCTTCCTGCAGCACAGGATTAACTTTTCGGCCATCAATTTTATGCACTTATTAATGTTTGCGAAAATTTATTTTTACTGAAATGAAATCTGTAAATATCAAGACTCTCTCATACAATCCCCTTTTACGAAATTTTTTTTTACACATGTACTCCTTTAATGTACCTACTTGGTCAATTGCGAAGGTTGAAGTTACTGGTAACACCGGTAGTTGTTAGTGCTGCAAATATAGCACACACTGGATTCTATGGAATTTTTAAATTATTTTCGGAAAAAAACTGCAACTTGTTTACTTTACCTCAAACAAAAAAGACTAGAAACGGTAACTGGAACAATTTGTGCTGCACCAGAGACCAACCACAAGTGGTGAACCGTTGCTTAAGTAACGAAGTTTATGTGAAATTTACCAAACAAAAAAAAAAGACTACAACATTTACACACATGTGGAATGGATTACTTCAATATTTATTGTAAACGGAATCCGTTCTTTTTTCAACTTTCAACTAAAGTGAAATAGTTGAAAGTTGTTGAAGGCATAAGTGTCCTGGAGTGCAGAAAAATTGCCACTAATATAATTTCATGTGTTGGGAATACGGGGAGAATTTTTGTTGATGCATGTTTTTGTTTAGATAAATTATATATTAATATTTTTCGTTTATCAACTGCAACTCATTGCGGGATATTTCACTAAAGTTTGCTGTTGGTTTTGATGAGGTTTTTAGTTAGAGATTTTTAATGGTTTAACATAAATGATCCTGGGAACATTTTTGGAACGAAGTTCCTTTTCGCACGTTGCGGGATGGGGGCTAAATGAAAAAATTTTAAACAACTTCTTTTAAACTACTTTATTACAACCCATTATTATTAACTATCTTGGGCGCTTTGGTTTGGTTTAAAGGGAAGTTTTCTAGGTAGAGCCTGTCCATTACATATTGTAGTTTGGAACCAAATAAAAAGTAAATTTAGAAAAGCCAAAGTGCAAGAATTTCAAAATCCATGAAATACAACCTTGGGCGTGGAATTTCATTTGGCAGCACACTCACTCTTACACTCGTACTTTTGGTTTGGTTTATGTCAAATTAACAAATCGGGGCATATTTTTGTTTAATGGGAAATTTTCTAGGTGGAGCCTGTTTATTACATATCGTAGTTATGAACCGAATAAAAAATAAGTTTAGAAAAGCCAAAGTGAAAGAAGTTTAAAAAAATAAAATTTTCTTAAGCAAGGGCGTTTTCTTAAAAAAAAGTGAATTTTCTCAAAAAAAATACCTGTTTATATTCTTAAACAAATCTACATTTTCTCAAAAAATACCTTATCCTAAAGAAGTACCTTTGCTTAAACTAGTAAATTTACTTACAAAAAGTAAATTTTCTTAAAAAAAGTAATTTTTTAATTAAGAACCGTTTCTTAAAAAAATACATTATCTTACAACAAATTGCCGTTTCTTAAAAAACTACATTTTCTTTAACGAGTACATTTTTTGTAAAACAAAATTAGTTTTCTTGACATAAATACCTACTCTTAAACTTTTACATCTTCCTTCGTAAAAAAAGCTTTTCTTCAAAAAAAATATACCATCTCTTAACAAAATACCTTTCACAAAAATTCTTTTTCTTAAAAGTACCTTTTCTTAAAAATATAATACCTTTTCTTTTCTTTTCTTGAGATAAGTAGCCATTCTGAAAATAAGTAGATTTTCTTAAAAAAATAACCTTTTCCTAAAAAGAGTACCACTTCTTAAACCCGTTCTTAAAAAAAAGTACTCCTTTGTAAAAAAAAATTTATACACTTAGGCTTTTTCTCACAGAAAGCACTTCTTATTAAAAATGGTAGCTTTTCTTAAAAAAACATTAACTTTTAATAAAAGAAGTACCTCTCATTAACGAAAGGACCTTTTCGGGAAAATATAATACATATTCTTACAAAAGGGACCTAAAACTATAATTTTTTTTTTTGTAAGAATACATTTAATAAATAAAAACTTTCTTAGAAAAAGTTTATCGTTTTACAAAAAGTATCTTTTCTTAAAGATCCATTTAAGTTACAGTATTTTTCAACAGGCGACTTAAGCGTGTTGGAACTAACCCGTAAATAATATGTAGCGAAAAGGACTTCGTTCCAACCGGGTGTTCCCTGACACATTATGTAATTTTTTTTTAAGTGGATGACCTAAATACAGTCTCAACCTTGATATGGAGAATTACAAATAATTGTGAAACTGAAGGCTTAAGTAATTATATTTGTTAAACCTTGAACTTTATACAGATAGCCATAATCCACTGACTGTCTCTTTACGACATTGGTTATCACTCATAATCACGACACGTTCGAAATGATTGAGCTGAAGCCAGAGCTTTTAAGAAGCTCTGTAGAATCCTTCACATGTTGCAAACAAAATCTTTACTTTTTATTGACTAATTTACAACCTCATGAGGTCAGACGTCTTACGCATATTAATTAAACAAATTGCAATATATTCTTCCAACTGGCTCTATCCTTCGCCTTTTCTCGTCAGTTGGTAACACCAAGGATACGGAAGGATTCTTCTGCCTGGTCTTTCCAGCGGAGTCTTGGTCGTCCTCTTTTCCTGCTTCCATCGGGTACGCTATCAAAAACTTTTCGCGTTGGTACAATTTCATCCATTCTGATAACATGGCCTAGTCAACGCAATTGGCCTAATGTGATTCGCCTAGCCATATCCACGTTAGAATATAAATTATATAGCTCTTGGTTCCAGCGGCGTAGGTACCCGCCGTTTCCCTTACACGACCAAATATTTACCGGAGTAGTTTTCTCTCGTATACTCCCAGGTGTTTTTCATACGCTTGCAATATTACCCAAGTTTTGGAGCCATATGTGAAGACAGGTAAAATGAGAGTCTGATATACTGGTCGCTGAGCCCAAAATAGCATCTATTTGCAAGTACAATTGTACTATTTATCCTCAGGCTGACGTTGTCGTCCTTGTTCATCTACTACTTCAAAATTAAATCGGATGTCAACGTTCAAGTGCTGACCAAAATCAGAATTGTTTAAATTTGAATCGTGACAAAGTTTTAAGTTCATTATAGAACTTGCCTATTTAAATGACAGAATTTTGCAATTTAATTAAATTGAAAGAAAGAAAAACACAAATCTACTAAAACAGCACAAAGTGTAATAAAAAAAGATAAACTTAGAAATTAACCATATTTTTTTACTGCACCGTAGTAACACAGTCTGGCTCCTGAAGTTACGTGGTGAATACATGCATAAGCTGCTGCAACAGATTCTCATATATGAGCTACACACCGAAAGAGAGTTTATAGTGCCGTTGGTGCAGCATTTTGTTGAATTATGCTTATGGGAGTCATATAAATTACATACCATGACATTAACAACACGATGTCAATATAACTGATGTTGTTCCCGCCATTAGCTAGAGAGGCAACATTATTTTACATAAAGTGTATCTACATGTCTGAATAAAGGAATTCAGTGGCGTGATAATATTCAATTGCGACCAGAATTGGAGTGGCGTTGTTATTTATAAATATTACCTTATTATTAGTTATTCTCTTATTAAAATGTATAATCCGTCTGTTTGGTGATTAGCCTGGACTTGACGTAATTGACAGTAGTTGAGATTTTAAGATTATGGTATTTTGTTCGGAATTTTATTTGTTTAGTTGATAGGAATTAATTAAAATCTGCTGAAATTCTGGAATGTTTCAAATAAATCCAAACACAACTAGACTTACTGTCACTCTTGAAATGTATTTAATTTTAAAATGTTCTATACATATCGTTCAACAAGAAAGCCAGATGGAAGATTGCACCATTGCTAAGCTGAATATGTATCATTATGTATCATCCTTTAAAAGTCCTACTGAAATATTGATTACAATAATTTATGAGCATAAATTTAATGGTTTATTGTATTTTTACAGCTGCCTACGTTATAAAATATTCGAAATTTCAAAAATTACATTTTTGAGAATTTTCGTTACATTCAATCATTAACATAATATTCACAATATCTAGATAGAGCTAATAAACAGCTAAACAAAATCAGTCAGATGTGCGCTTTCTAGTTTTTAAACTCACTGAGAAGGACCTACAGTTTTACACCGGTTCCGAACGGGATTTTGAAAAGCTTTTTTATGGCTAAGCACTCGATAGTGTCGCCATCACTAAACGAGGTGACCATCGTCGAAAGATATGTAGGGTGGTTTAAGCAGGGATCGAACCCACGTTCTTATGTATAAGAGCTGCTCAAACTAACCATTTCACCATTAATAAACAGCTATAATATTTATATTCCACACGCTGAAAAATAATAGTTTCTCTAACATATTCTCCTAAACGTATTCTGCACGAACCATGTATATGTTTGGAACACACTTCAAACATTCATATGTTTGCAAGTCCCAACCTTACTTGTATTTAAATGCAAACAGTATCATATTTACTGACAAAGATGTATGCTTGTACGTGAAAACATACGCGTTCTTCATCCCAAACATCCATATACTTAAGTGGAAGCAGTAGCGTGTTTCCCACAAACCTGCATATACTTACGTGGAAACGTATGCGTATTTCCTCCCAAACATAAACATATTTAGAAACGAATTATTCTATGATTTCAATATATATGTATTAATAAATAATCAATATTCTTCGAGCTTGAGGTCAGATTTGCTGTAGTTATATTTATTTTCCTCGATATTTCGCTACTCCTTTGTGTAGCATCATCAGGAGATATAAACAATATTCAACAATTAAAACAAAACAAAATTAACTACAGCAAATCTGACCTCAAGCTCGAAGAATATTGATTATTTATTGATAAGGAAAAGGTCGAACAACAGAATAAAAATATATATGTATTATTTATTATAATTTATTTTATCAATATTAATCCACATTTATAAATAATTAATACCTTTTTACATTTGGTTGGTTGGTTGGTTGAAAAGGCTGCAAGACAGCACGCTGTCTAGCACACTCAGGCTGAAGAAGCCCATTGTGATACCTACAGTTTCCTCCATAGCAACTATTGACTAGGCGTCCAGCCAATTTACGCTTTCAATAAATTTGTCTATAAGACCTACAGGAATAACTAGATGTGTTCCGAATATCATACTTCTCAGTCCTGCCAGAGCAGGGTAGATTTTTCAGCGTGCATATAAACGGACTGCTAAAATTTGTAGTTAACTTTAATTTAGTGATAATTGAACATGGTGATAAAGGGAGCAAGATAAAATAAATAGTAAACAACAAGTTTAAAAATCACAGAAAACCAATCCAGTACACACTGACAAATCAGTACTTGGCTTTTGTTTTGGATGCAAATTTAGCATGTGTTTGCAGCTTGTCGCAAATATCGTATTCTTGTGTACAAACCCATTGTATTTGCTACTCAATATTACACGTTTGAGACACAATTATTAATGTGTTTTAATATAAGTGTTGGTGATCCTATTATAGCGTTGTTTGTAATAAAAAAAACACTGCTGTGGTTGGTGCTCTCTCTACTTATTTAATTAATACTGTCGAGAGTTAAGTAGTAAAAAGGGGGAAAGAGAAATTGCTCTCAGCCCATGTCAAGTTATACTGTATTTACGCATTATTCTTTCAGTCAGTGATTCATAAATTTGCCTGAAAGCGTGTGTAAGTGAATTGAGTGTTTCTTATGTTAACTGATTTGTTGCGTTTTAGTTTCATGCAATCATTCATCAATCGGTCGTTTTGGGGTAAAACACACGAATGCTTTGAAGTAAGTAATTAAGTGAATATTAACAAATTTAGCGATAATATTATTTGTGGGTCAAAGATGATACTGGGGTTCACTTGAAAAAATTTAATTTAATGTACTCTTTATTAAAATAAGTAGATCTACATATTTGCGTAAAACAATGTAGAAAATTAACGTGTTTCATACATTTTTTTCCTATAAATAATAAAATTTTCATATATCTGAAGTTTGACGTCGATGCGCGTCCCGTAAGTGTAGTCCGACTTGGCTCAAATTTTCAGCACTGATTTTATTTGACCTAGTGTCACAATATTCACATAGACCAGTGACTTCAAGAAGCAAGAAACCTGAGGCGTTCAAATCGGACACTCTTACCGACTCTTGGAAAAGCATTCTTTCCCCGTTCTGTTGGAAATACATATGCTCTAATCAAAATTCAGAAATGTGTGGCAATAAGAACTCGTTGATCATGCTTCTGCCGATGGTGCAATACTTAGTGTGCGCGACTTTTGTACATGAGATCGTGGGTACGAACCCTGTTCTGACCACATTATATTTGTTTCGACGACGGTCACCTCGCTTAGTCATGGCAACACTATCGAGTACAAACCAATGAAAAACATTCACAAAATACCATCCGGAACCGGTGTACAACTGTTGGTCCCAATCAGAGAGTCCTAAACAAGTTACACGAGGTGTCAGCGGACACCCGGTTGGAACGAAGTTCCCTTCGCTATATATTATGTACTAGTTAGTTCCAACACGCCTAAGGTCTGTGTAGAAAAATACTGTAATATAAATGGAGGCGGCATGAAATATCGCCCAAAAGAAAAATGACCCAATAATTTTATGAAAAATCGCCCAATTTTTAAAATTGGGTCAAAATATGAAAAATTGCCCAAAATTACATATGAAATTTACCCCAAAAATATATGCAAAATGACCCAAAAGAAAAATGAAAAATCGCCCAAAAATATTGGGCAATTTTTCTTAAAAAAAATGGCCCAAATTATTTGGGCAAATTTTCATATGAAAAATAGCCCAAATAATTTGGGTCATTTTTTTATTGAAAAATTGGTCATCTAATACCATTTTGTGCAAAATTTTCATATGAAAAATAGCCTAAAATCATAGTGAGAATGAAATAAGAAATACATGTAGGAGTACAAAAGTTTAATATTTGAAAAAGATTAAATCTCAGCCATTTATAGCCATTTTGTATTGTGTATAAATAAGCGCTGTAGTCGAAAAATGGCGTGATTTTTGAGAAATAATTGCTTCATAATGTATTGGTGCAAGCGCCGCAGGCGAAAAATTATTTCTCCAAAATCGCGCGATTTTTTCGAAATAATTTTTCATGTTTTGTCTTAGCGAGCGCCGCTACAGTGAAGTCTCTTTTAAGAAATCATGCTATTCTTTTTGAATAGAATTTTATTTTGTCTTTAAGTAAGCGTCTTTAAATCGCGCGATTTTTTCGAAATAATTTTTCATGTTTTGTTTTAGGGAGCGCCGCTATAGTAAAGTCACTTTTAAGAAATCATGCTATTCTATTCGAAAAGAATTTTATTTTGTGTTTAAGTAAGCGGTGCGGTCCGAAAATAGGGCAATTTTGGAGAAATAATTGCTTCATAATGTATTGGTGCAAGCGCCGCAGGCGAAAAATTATTTCTCCAAAATCGCGCGATTTTTCCGAAATAATTTTTCATGTTTTGTTTTAGCGAGCGCCGCTACAGTGAAGTCTCTTTTAAGAAATCATGCTATTCTTTTTGAAAAGAATTTTGTATTGTGTTTAAGCAAGCGCTGCAGTCAAAAAATCAAGCAATTTTGGAGAAATAATTGCTTCATAATGTATTGGTGCAAGCGCCGCAGGCGAAAAATTATTTCTCCAAAATCGCGCGATTTTTCCGAAATAATTTTTCATGTTTTGTTTTAGCGAGCGCCGCTACAGTGAAGTCTCTTTTAAGAAATCATGCTATTCTTTTTGAAAAGAATTTTGTATTGTGTTTAAGTAAGCGCTGCAGTCAAAAAATCAAGCAATTTTGGAGAAATAATTGCTTCATAATGTATTGGTGCAAGCGCCGCAGGCGAAAAATTATTTCTCCAAAATCGCGCGATTTTTTCGAAATAATTTTTCATGTTTTGTCTTCAGTCTCGTCTCGATCGCGGTTGTGAGCAGACGTGTTTTTTCTTTTTTCTGAAATTCACTGAGATCGACCAAATATTGAGAACTAAACCTAATAACAAAATACATTTATTTGTGCACCCACAAAGAGATTAACAACCACACAATAATAATAGTAACAAGCGAAAAGCAAAAACAAATTGTGCAGTGCGTTGAAAAAATCAAAAACATGCATAACGAAGACGAAGACGACGGAGACGATCACAACGTGAGCTGGCAGCAAGTTACACCAAAAAAACCATTTAAACGTAAACAAGTTGGATCACCTCAAATTCATCAACATAAAAAATCTAACAATGCCAACAACAATTACATGCCGAATGTGAGTAACAGATTTGATGGCCTAGCGTCGAACGACAAAGACGATAATGAAGAAAATGAACAACAACAACCACCTAAACCGCCACCAATATTTGTTCCAGATGTGCAAAAAATTGAGAAGATGATAGACAGTATTTCTAAAATTATTCCTACAAATGACTTTTACTATAAATCTTTGAAAAATAGTCAAGTAAAAATAATGATAAAGACAGTAGAGTCTTACAGAAAAATTGTTAAACATTTTGAACAACAAAAAATTGTGTATCATACATATCAGCTTAAGCAGGAAAGGTCTTTTAGAGTTGTTATTAAAGGCTTGCATCATAGTACTCCTATAGAAGATATCAAGTCAGAACTTACAATTAGAGGTCATGTTGTTAGAAATGTAATAAATATTAAAAGTAAAATTACAAAAGAACCACTTCCAATGTTCTTCGTAGATCTAGTCCCTGATACCAGCAACAAAAGTGTATATAATATAAGAGATATTAGCAGTGCCATTGTTGAAATAGTACCTCCTCATAAAAGCAATGAACTTGTTCAATGTCATCGCTGCCAAATGTATGGACATACGAAATCATATTGTCGACGACCCTATAGGTGTGTGAAATGTAGTTTGGATCATCCCACTGCACAATGTACGAAAACTAAGGAAATTCCACCTCAATGTGTACACTGTAATCAAGCTCATACAGCCAGCTACCGTGGCTGTAGAGTTTATCAGTATTTAACACAAAAGCGACCCAGGGATACACAAAATAATAAAATTCAGTCATTTGTTCACCCGAATTCTGAAGATTTTCACAATGTAACAAATTCTTTCAAAAATACGAACGAACCGCTATTATACTCGCAGGTAGCTTCTGGCAATGTAAATAATAATTTCATGGATAAGTTGGAAAAAATGTTATCAAAACAGCTGGAGTTGACAAACACTCTAGTCAGCATGATGTCCTTGTTAATGCAGAAGTTATGCAAATAAATTTACGCATTGCTATATGGAATGCCAATGGCCTTTCCAACCATCAACATGAAATTGAATTATTTCTGCAAACCAATTATATTGACATATGCCTCATATCAGAAACACATTTTACATCAAGAACCCATTTTAAAATAAAAAATTATGACTTAATTTCTACAAACCACCCAGACAACCGTGCTCATGCTGGAACCGCGATTCTTATAAAATCAAACATGAAATATGAAGTAGTAGATGAAATACAAACCTGTCCTGTTCAAGCAACTGGAGTCAAAATCAAGAGCCATGATGATAACATTTCAATATTTTCTATTTATTCTCCTCCAAGGCATACAATTACTTGTCAAGACTACTACAATTTATTCCAAAAACTTGGACAAAAATTTATTATCGGCGGTGATTTCAACGCAAAACACCCTTGGTGGGGTTCTAGGCTTATGAATCCAAAAGGAAGGGAATTGTTTAAATGTATACAAAAATATCACTATGCGACTATATCAACTGGAAACCCCACATACTGGCCAAGCGATACGAACAAAATTCCCGATCTTTTAGATTTTGCAGTTTTCAAAGGCGTGCCTGTAAGTTGCCTAGATATAATAGGCAGCGATGAACTGAGCTCAGACCATTCCCCGGTGATATTGAATTTCTGCACTGTTGGCAATTTCATTAGACAAAAACTTAGTTTAATATCTGACAGGACTGATCTTGATTCATTCAAGAACTGGATTGACACACATGTCGAATTATCATCTAAAATTGAAACAGAAACTGAACTTGAAAACGCGATAGAAAAATTCACAAAACTAATTCATGAAGCTGCCTACTTATCAACCCCAGAGCTACCACTCAAAAAACAAGCTAACAAGTGTTATACTTCAGCAGAAATACGAGATCTTTTAAGAAATAAAAGAAGACTAAGAAGAATTTGGATGCGTAGTAGAAATCCCATCGACAAACGAAATTTTAATCATGCGTCTAGACAATTAAAATTAAAAATTAAAGAATTCAAAAATAAAGAAGTGGCGAAATTTCTTAGAAGTTTGGACCCCTCAGCACCGTCAACTAACGACCATTGTTTATGGAACATAACAAGGTCAATTAAAAAACCCAAAAAGAGAAACATTCCAATTAAGGACCATAATAACTCTTGGTGTCGATCCGACAAGGCTAAAGTGGATGCATTTGCATCACATCTTGAAAACACTTTTCAACCATTTTCCCTGAACACTGCAAATGATAATGCAGAAATAAAAAGTTTTTTAGAAAGTCCGAATCAAATGGACCTGCCAATAAAGTACATATCCACACAAGATGTTAAGCAGGAAATCTGTAATCTTAAACCTAAGAAGTCGCCAGGTTCCGATGGCATTACGTCATCTATTATTAAATTATTACCATTCAAAGCAGTCGTATTTCTTACTATGGTTTTTAATTTAATGCTGCGCCTGCAATACTTCCCAGGTCAATGGAAATGTGCCGAAATTATAATGATAAATAAACCAAATAAACCCGAATTTTTAGCATCATCATACCGACCCATAAGCCTCCTTCCTATTTTTTCGAAAATATTTGAAAGACTGTTTTTAAACAGACTTTTACCAATCCTGCAACTTCGAAACATAATCCCAGAACACCAATTCGGCTTTCGTAACAACCATGGGACTCCCGAACAATGTCACCGAATAGTAAATATGATAACAGATTCCTTAGAAAGAAAGAAATACTGTTCAGCCGTTTTCTTGGACGTACAGCAAGCTTTTGACCGAGTTTGGCGTGAGGGTCTGTTGTACAAATTAAAGTTACTACTTCCTGCTCCATTTTTTCAACTCTTAAAATCATACTTGAACGAAAGAACATTTTATGTAAAAATAAACGATGAAACATCAGAAATATGTGTCGCAAATGCAGGTATTCCTCAGGGGAGTGTTTTGGGGCCAGTGTTATACACAATTTTCACATCCGATATGCCTATATCTGAAAAAGGTCTCACAGCAACATATGCAGATGATACGGCCTTGATGACAACTAATGATTCGCCCATTATAGCCTCGTCATATTTACAAGAAATGCTTTGGAACTTAGAAAAATGGTTAAAAAAGTGGAACATAAAAATAAACACAGAAAAATCTACCCACGTGACTTTTACATTACGTAAGGGAGACTGTCCGCCAGTGTCCTTCAATGGTGAAACAATCCCCAGTCATAATTCCGTAAAATACCTTGGATTTCATATTGATAGGCGATTGACATGGAAAAACCATATAGATGCTAAAATTAGACATCTTAACTTGAAATCAAGAAGAATGTACTGGTTGCTTGGTCCTAGATCAGAATTAACATTAGAAAATAAAGTGTTACTTTATAAAAGCATTCTACAGCCGGTCTGGATGTACGGATTAGAGCTATATGGGACAGCAAGTAAATCGAACATCCAAAAAATTCAGCGATATCAATCGAAGACGCTCAGAATGATAGCTAACGCACCTTGGTTCGTTACAAACATCACTATTCACAACGACCTAAATGTCTCTATGATTACTACCGCAATAAAAAGAAAAAGCGATGCATATCTTGGAAGACTTAGCAACCACCCCAATACTCTAGCTATTAACCTTCTCGATGACAGTAACGAAGTTGCAAGATTAAAACGTCACCATGTCTTAGATTTACCCTTTAGGAACTAATTTTTGTATATTATATTATCTAAATGTGTAAATATGTATATAGTTTATATAATATTTTTACACCTTATTTTACTGGAAAACTAGATCCAGCTGATGTTAGTTTTTAAGATCATTTAAATTTACTTATTGCTTTACAGCAGATTGTAAATAAAGAAGAATTTAAATAAAAAAAAAAAAAATGTTTTGTCTTAGCGAGCGCCGCTACAGTGAAGTCACTTTTAAGAAATCATGCTATTCTTTTTGAAAAGAATTTTATTTTGTGTTTAAGTAAGCGCTGCAGTCAAAAAATCGAGCAATTTTGAAGAAATAATTGGTTCATAATGTATTGATGCAAGCGCCGCAGGCGAAAAATTATTTCTCCAAAATCGCGCGATTTTTTCGAAATAATTTTTCATGTTTTGTTTTAGCGAGCGCCGCTACAGTGAAGTCTCTTTTAAGAAATCATGCTATTCTTTTTGAAAAGAATTTTGTATTGTGTTTAAGTAAGCGCTGCAGTCAAAAAATCAAGCAATTTTGGAGAAATAATTGCTTCATAATGTATTCGTGCAAGCGCCGCAGGCGAAAAATTTTTTGTGTGGCAAAAAAATTCATATTCCATATTTTCCATTGTAAATACTACGTGCACTTAATATGATGCTTTCAGTGTCGTCTTACTGTACAGAATGATCTTGCTTTGTAATGAAATGATCACAGTAACAGAATCAGCTAAACGTAAACAACACAAACTGTAGGTGGTTGCTAAGAGCGTTTATGTAAGTAACGTTTTCGAGTAGTCTCGCTTCAATAGCAATATCAGTTTTACATAAAATAAGAAAACGAAAATTCGCCCACAAATTTCGGAATTGTGCCGGATTATTTTTGGGCCATTTTTCGTATTTATAATTATGAAATATGGGCCACAATGGGTCTTTTTTCATATTTAATTTTATGAAAAAACATCCAAATGGGCAATTTTTCACAAACGTATTTTGGGCGATTTTTCGTACGACAAATCGCCCAAAGGATGAAAATGAAATATTGCCCACAATTTATGAAATAAGACCCACTCTTTCTGGGCGATATTTCATATGAAATTTCGCCCACTTTTGTATGGAATTTTTTGGGCAATTTTTCATAAATTTTTTTGGGCGATTTTTCTTTGGGCGATTTTTCGTTGCCCCATAAATGGATCTTTAAGAAAATATCCTTTTTTGAAAATGATAAACTTTTTTTAGAAATTGTTTATTTATTGAATGTATTATTTTAAAAAAGTATAGTTTTAGGTCACTTTTGTCAGAATGTGTATTATATTTTCCCGAAAGATCCTTTCCTTAATGAGAGGTACTTCTTTTATTAAAAGCTAATGTTTCATTTAAGAAAAGCCACCATTGTTAATAAGAAGTACATCAGTAAGGAAAAGCCAGGTACTTTTAAAGAAGTGGTACTCTTGTTAGGCAAAGGTTATTTTTTTAAGAAAATGTACTTATTTCCTACTTATCTTAAGAAAAGAAAAGATATTATGTTATTTTTAAGAAAAGCTACTTTTAAGAAAAGTAATTTTTGTAAGAAAGGGTATTTTTGTTAAGAGAAGGTATTTTTTTTGTAGAACAGGTTTTTTAAAAGATGGGATTTTTTTTAGAATTGGACTTTTTTCAAGAACATGTACAATTTTAAGAGTGTGTACTTATCACAAGAAAAGTTATTTTGTTTCACATAAAAGGTACTCTTTAAATGAAAGGTAGTTTTTTAAGAAAAGCCAATTAGTTGTAAGAGAATGTACTTTTTTAAGAAAAGGTATTTATTTAAAAAAATTTATTTTTTTAAGAAAAGGTACTTTTTGTAAGAAAATTTACTTTTTTAAGCAAAGGTACTTCGTTAAGATAAGGTATTTTTTTCGATAATTTACTCTGTTTAAGAATATGAATAGGTATTTTTTTGAGAAAATTTCCTTTTTTGAAGAAAACGCACTTATTTATAAAATGTTATTTTTGTAAGCTTCTTTCACTTTGGCTTTTCTAAATTTACTTTTTATTCGGTTCAAAACTACAATATCTAATAAATCGGGTTCACCTAGAAAACTTCCCAATAAACAACAAATTTCTCCCCATATGTCAAAAGTAAGAGTGTGATAGTAAGTGTGCTGCCAAATGTAATTCCATGCTCAGAGTTGTATATCATGGATTTGAAAGACTTGCGCTTTGGCTTTTCTAAATTTACTTTTTATTGGGTTCAAAACTACGAAATGTAGTAAACAGGTTCCACCTAGAAAACTTCCCATTAAACCAACCCAAACTAAAAGTACCTAATATAGTTGATAATAATATGTTGTAATAAAGTAGTTTAAAAAAAGTTGTTTAAAATTTTTTTATTTAGCCCCCATCCCGCAACGTGCGATAGGGAACTTCGTTCCAATAGAAAATTAATTAATTTATACACCCTTTCGTGTGTTATAAACGGTTTACTTTGCTTGCAGCTAAAGTGAATTGTGATAATTTAGGGTTTAATAAAAGTTCGTTCATGACAAGAGAAATGACTTTTGGGAAAAAAGTTTTTAATTTTGAGAAGAACTATTAACTTTGCTGAGGCAAAAAGAAATGGGTTTGCGCCAAACGATCTCTAAACAATTTGTTCTGTGCTTGTAGAACTAAAGAGAATTTATTACCCACACTGCGTTAAGTGCTCTCTCATTTTAGACCACTGATCTCATTGATTTCAGACCCATAAAATCCGTAAGTTTATGTTTTAACAATTTTAACTCACCGTCAATCAGTAAAGTGATCGTTGTCAAAATAAAAAGATAATATTCAGTGCGGAACTGTAACCCAAATTGTTACATTTGAGAGACGACCACGTGAGTCTTTCAGTAACATCGGACATAGGCAAACCCCTTTGAAATGCCCACAAACTAAAATTAAGGCTATGACTTAGTGTTGCTTTTAACTTCGTGTTGGCCTAGAATATTTGAATGTCATGCACACAATTTGCCTTTACCTAATTGAGCGGCTATTCTCTTGAGTCATTTAAGTCGCATGTGAAAGGTTATTTTGGCTTCAGCCTGTTTTCTCTGTTACTATATATTTTTTTGAGATGATCCAATATACACGGTGACGTGATATAAAGCCATAGGCAATAAATCCATATGGTATTATTTCTCATCGCATAGAGAAATAAGGCCATATGGATTTATTTCCACAGATGAAGTCAAATAAAGCCATTATGAAATTATTGCAGCTTAGAGTTTTTTGGGTAACATGAGCATATCTAGTACATTTGATTTTGTTTATTTATATAAAAATAATTCAGTTTACAAATTGGAGTATTTATACACTTTTAGTTTAACTCACAAAATATATGAGTGACATCCTTGATAACGGCACGACAAATTGGGCACAATATTTGGGTTCGTTTTTCTCTATCGCTTTATTTTAGTTTTTGGTAGCATGGTTGACAAAGTCTGAAGTGTTTGCATGGATAAAACAGTGTTTTCCTTCCCTTTCACAACAAATAATATATGACAGACAATGTTGCTCTTGCCTTTCGGTGTCAGTGCTTTCTTCTCTACTGATATTTTCATCGGATTCGTCGTCATGGCTGTCAATTATATTAATGACATTTTCCCCAAGTATACAGTTCTTCCTTTTAGAGAACGGCGCGAGTAAAGTATTAAGTGTTATCTTCTTCGAAGTTAGTAGCTGATATCGATTTTTTATAAATTCATTTCGCTTTTCATAATAACCGTTGTTCTTTTCGCTTAACGATGTGCAAATTTATAAAAAATTTGCTGTGCTTCGGAAACTTTACATGAAAGTGGCTTTGGACGTCTTCTGCGCCGCTACTTGTTCGGATCGGCGGAACTAAAAAAGAAAAGAATTGGATCAGCTGTTCTCTCGCTTCAAAATGTAGTAGAGGAGCTTCGATGCGCTAGTCTCCCTCTTTTCATAAGTCGATAAACAAAATGCAGTACTAGAGATCATACTGCAGCGCGCCGCCGCCGCGTACTTTGGGCGCCACGTGCACAGGGGTAGACGGCAAGTTCCCGTCTTCTGCCAGCTGTGCCATATCTTTTCAACACCTGACATTGACAACTCCTTCTTTTGGCAATACGTAACTACTATAATATTTGATGGGATTTCACACTATAAGGCTTTATTTCCACCATGACTGCTGATCATACGAGTATATGGTGTTATTTCACTTCGTCTACGGAAATAAAGTCATATGACCTTATTTCTCAGTGCGATGAGAAATAAGGCCATATGGCTTTATTGCATATGGCTTTATAACATGTCACCACTTCTACCTTAAATTCTCTCACTCATTCTAGGGTCCCTTTTTCTCCACGGTTAACATGTAACTGTTAAAGGGATTTAAACATTCTAGCTTACACATCCATACACATGCACATATACCAAACGCAGACACATACTAGCTAAAAACTAATACAAGTGTAATGGAAAAGAAATCGTTGCACATGTCCCCATATAAAAATGAAGCAAAAAACAACACAAACTTAAAACAAAATGCATAAAGAAGAGCAGCATGAGCATGAACAGGGACTAGGAATGGAAATGGGATTGGCAGATGAAAGAATACATTACCAAGTGTTGGGTACTTTAGTTGCATCTTTTGTTGATGCCGTGTGTTGTTGAAGCAGATAATTTTTATGAGACTTGAGCTTCAGCTCGCAGATTATGATTTCTTTGTAACACAACACACAAATACAGACATTGCGTATGTATACATGTGCTCAAGTGTGTGTTGCTTGTTGTGATGTTATGTCTCAGAAGTATAATAGTACTTACATTGCAAGTAATTGGAATAAGAAGAATTCAACTAACACACATGCACATACTGGCATATACAAATACACTTATTTACTCGCATATGTAAAGTATGTAGGTATGTTGGAGCAGTTGCTTTGTAAACACATTCAATTTCATATGTTTGTAGGAGAAATTGATCTTTTGCTTGTGTTTAACATACTCTTGTTAATGTATGTGTAGGAAATTTGTTTGTGAGTGTGGGTTTGTTGTCTCTGTTTCCATTTTTGCCAACATTGACAGTCATCTCGAATTAGATTCATAGTACGAAACAAAAATGATTGTTGATGAATATGAATATTTCGATGTACTCGAATACGCAATATCGAAGAGAGGAACTCTTTCTTTTCTTTCCATGTCAATGTTATCGACAACTTTTGTTACTGGCAGAAATGTTAATATCGCTGGCAATAGAGAATTTTGTTGTTCCCCTAGCATGACATCAGATGACAGCAGATATCAGCAGCAAGCATACAGTCAGACAAATAACTTCTGAAATACAATTGTGCAAACGAAAAAGTTTTTCATAAACAAATTTAATTTTGCAAATACCAGATGAGTACCAAAATGTACAAATAACATGGTTGCATTCAGATATCTTGGCGGCATGTCACTTCGTCGCTGTCATAACTGCACACACATGTTTAGGTTTCCAAAGAAAGCATGACCTATTGTATCGTGAGAAATAATGGGTGAGTTATTGAAAATATAATTCAGTGTAAATATAATTCGTACAGGGGATGAAGGGATCAAGTTTGGTCGTTTTCGAATTGTAAAACTAAAGCGAGACTCGCCTAAGGTACTGATATTTGTATGTGGCAGTTGCCGAAACGATTAACTCCATCAGAAAAACTCCCATAGAAGCTGAAGTTTTCGGTGAGTTTTAAAACCCAACGGCCATTATAAATTCAAATAAACATTTTGTGTTACTTTACTAGTCACCTCGCCGTCACTATAGAATATTTAGCCATGAAAACGCTTCTAAAAATAAATACAGATCGGAATCGGTGTAAAACTGTAGGTTCCAATCAATAAGTGTAAAACTAAACCGCGCACAGCTCACCTGATGTGAGAAACTCTCTCCAGATGTAATGGGAAGTAATTATGTTGGTGTGTGTTAAAGGCTGGTGGAGTCATTGATTGGTCCATATTTGTTCGAAATTCAGGACGGCCAGAACGTAACCGTGAATGGGGCTCGAAATTGTGAAATCATATCGGACTGCTGGCTGTCTAACATTAAAGCCCGAGATTTCGTCACATTTGCGTCTAACAGGACAGCGCTACATGCCACAGACTCTCTGAATACATGACACTATTGCGAGAACAATTCTGTGAACCATTAATTTCACAACTCGGTCCTGTGAACTGGTCGTCTAAATCCTATGATATTACACTCCTATAACTTTACCTTTGGGGCTACATTAAGTGCAAAGTATACAGTGATAAGCCGGCTAAGATGGAGAAATTGGAATTCAGCATTACTCGAAAAACTTAGAATGAACAATGTTAGCCACAATTATGCCCAATGCTTGAAACAAATAATCATTACAAATTAAATATCTAGAATTGTTCTTTTGTATGTTGACATGATTCGGCCAATAAAAGCCCAAATACTAGAGCCTGCAGGAATATCTGCCGATCTATTACCAACTAATAGTCCATTTGCTGTATTCTGAGTCGCTTTAATTTCAAAAATACTTTGAAATCAAATAACTTCGAATTAGGTGTTCTCACACGCTGAAAAATAACGGCCTCTGTAACATATTCTCCCAACCATATTCTGCAGGAACCATGTTTATCTTTGGAACACACTTCAAACATTAATTAGTTTGCTAGTCCCAAACTCACTTGTATTTAAATGTAAACAGCATGATGTTTTCTGGCAAACATGAATGCTTTTACGTGGAAACATATACGTATTTCCCTCCAAACAATAATAATAATAGTTAAAAACGAATTATTCTTAGATTTCAATATATCGGGGATTTCAATGCGAGTGGTACAAAAGTTTTTTTTAAATAAAACAAAACCGGTTTTAGATACCAATGAAATTATTTAATCCTGTGAAAGTACGTTCGATGCCATTATGTATGGAACTCGATTTCTTTTGCATGGCTACCACGGGCACGCTTGCGGAAGTCCAGACGCTGAACACAATTTTCGACGGTTTTCAAGCATAAATCGGCCGATACTGATGCAATTTCACGTTCGATATTCGTACGAAGTTCATCAATCGTCTCTGGCTTGTTGGCACAGAATATTGACTTGACGTAGCCCCACAGGAAATATTCTAACGGCGTCAAATCGCACGACCGAGGCGGCCAATCGACTGGACCATTTCGTGAGATAACACGTTCACCAAACTTGGTTTCCAATAAATAGATTGTGGCATTCGCTGTGTGGCTTGTGGCGCCGTCCTGTTGGAACCTCATGTCCTCCAAGTCAATATTATCCAATTGGGGCCAAAAATATTCGGTTATCATTGAACGGTAGTGATTCGCATTAACAGTAATGTGCCGGTCTTGATCATCACGGAAGAAGTACGGCCCAATGACGCCGCCGGCCCATAAACCGCACCAAACCGTAATTTTTTCGGGATGCAATGATGACTCATGGATTACGTGTGGATTGCTGTCTGACCAATAACGCATATTTTGCTTACTGATTAGTAAATTTTAATAATTTCAACTCGTTGTTGGCTCGTGTATCTTTCCATGATGAAATGGAGACCCTTACTGAAGAGAAATGTAAAAAAAGAGCGGGGAAAAATATGGCGTCGTTTGCTGTCCCTATCGATGTACTTTTGTAGCGTCTCTGTTGAAAAACCCTTTATATGCATGTATTATTTAACATAATTAAGTTTATCAATATAACTCCACATTTGTAAATAATTAATACAAAATATTAAAAGATTTAAAACGGCCGTTTTACATTTAGGTGCATTGAATGCATTATTTGTTTTTTCATGAAATGAGAATCTGCTGCTCGTTGCTCCTCCTTTCTCTGTTGTCTCTCACGTTTTAGTTTTCGGAAGGTTTCAGCTATGCGTTGGTTATCACTATATATTTGTTGTATACAAATCAAGCGTTTATTTCACAAGGGGGCCGCCGCTCCGATTCTCTCAGTAAAGCCTCGGCAGATAAAGGGCTGCACGGTGTTTCCTTTCCCAGTTTCTTTACTCAAAATCGTTTCTCACTTTGTTAGCATATACACGAATATAATGAATGATGAATGAATACATTAAACTGAAACGCAATACATCAGCCAAAATAATAAACACGGACGCATATTCAGGAATATTTATGACTCACTGCCTGAGAGAATAATGATACACGTTTTCAAGATATACTCTCTCGTTGTCCCTCTCTTATTCTCTTGCTCTCGAGAGAGCATAGACAGTGCAATAAACACAACTGTATTTGTATCTCAACCATAAATATATTTGGGTCGCATACACATATCGTCGGTATCCTGCAAAAAGATCTCAAGTCCACTATTTTGTGAAATGGAGTTAATGATGCAAAAGTGTCCCCAAAGTCATAGTGTATGCCCTGTAAAAAAAGCCCATGTCTATTTATAGTAGTGTTGTATTTATTGTATCAAAACAAATCTTTCTATGTCCAAAACACTCAAATGTGTCGAGCAAAAAGACCCAAGTCCACAAATCTTTTTCCCCATTTTTGCTGCAAAAAAAGGTCAAGTCCTCTAATTCAAGGATAATACACCCAGCAGATAAAACAAGTATTTAGTAGATCTATATAGATCTGTAAAATATATATATATATAAATAGATCTATAAAAGCAACCCTAATATAAGTAATGAAAAGAAACAAAGGTTTACTAAATCTTTGCAAGTCAGGAGCCATCCCGGACGAGTTTCATCACTGGTACAAAAGCTTGACAACAAGCAAAACCACCAGAAAAAGGCCCCAGAACCCGATATAAATGATGATTCGCAATCAGATCAAGATTAGAAAATTTAAAATAAAAACAACACATTTTCATAAAAGAAAAATATGTCCATAAAAATATATTTTTTCCAAAGTTTCATTTTATTTTTGTATACAAAAAGTTAAATAAATATAATTTAATTACATTTTTTGATTTATAAATGCTTTAACTATCAGATTTTAATATCGATTTTCAAATTAAAACTACTTAATGATTTTTCCAGCGGCCATAAACTTTAAATCTTCAATAACTCGGAAGCACAATTATGTGACTTGAGATCTTTTTGCAGGATACCGACAATATATTCTAACATATTAATCAATCTGTCTCAAACACGTAATATTGAATAGCAAACACAATATTTTTGGACACAAGTATATTATATTTGCGACAAGCTCCAAACACACTTTATATTGCATCCAAACAAAAAAAAAGACAGATTTTTCAGCGTGCAGTTTTAATATTTTTCTGAAATATTAATATATTGTTTAATATATTATAAATATATTATAAAAGCATATATTGTTGTGTTACTTTCTAATAATACGTAAGCATACTCACTGGCATGACCAGGGTCGATCTCGGTGACAAGTTCGTCATCAGATATGTAACCAATGTGCCTGAACTGATACCATCGGTACTCTAATCATATACATATTATTCATGTACATACTCAAATATGCAATTTAAATTTCCAAAAAAATTGTGAAATTTATTAATTTTAACACCGCTAACTTCAAAAATGTTGTTTCATGTTGTATTGCGTTTCACATAGGTAACTTTATTTGCAATACTATTTGTCCCGTCACAAATTACACTGTATAGTTGACATATTTATCAGCATTCTCGTAAATTGCATCGGTTAGAGGCAATCCCACTGAGTTGATCGGTACTCCTGAAGTGTCTGTATCACGTCATATTTTAAAAAAAAAAATAAATTTTTAGCAATTCTCAGATTTTCCTCCACTTTTTTTTGAAAAAAAAAGATTTTTTTCACTATTTTCAGCATAACTTGAAAGGACTCGAATTTTGTCACTGACAACATTAAGCGAAATTGTAGCCACGGTAAAGCTGAACCACTTTTGTGAACATAATAATACAATCTGGAATCATAATAAGGCACCCTGAATAGCTCATAAAAACCACTTTTGTAGCCTAAAAATTCTAATCTCTTTGTATATGTCATCATATACCACGCGTCCGATTTTTTTCAAATACATCTAGAAAAGTGAAAAATTACAACACTTTCGCACTACTTCTGTATGTAACTAACAGTTTCCAAACGGTAAAAAAAAACTTTTTCCTTAGAAAATAATTTTTTAAAAATCATTAAACATAACAAACGGCAAAACGTGTTAAGTTTTATTAGTTAATACTAAATTCATAGGATCTATGAACCAAATGAGATCTGGATCATGAAAATATAGGTACATGTTTCGCTCATATTCAGAATTTTGTGAAGGTACCTCAATTTGTCAAGAATTTAAATTTTTTGTTTGGGTTTTAATTGTATTGCATTTTTTTCACCATATTTTTGGAACGAAGTTCCTTATCGCACGTTGCGGGATGGGAGTTAAATGAAAAAAAATTAAACAACTTTTGTTTTAACACTACTATGCTACCTCCCACTATTATCAATTATTTTGTGTACCCTTCCTTTGGTTTGTGTCTAGATTAACGAGATGTCTCCATAGATAAATCAAAACCATGGGTGATTCATTTGTACGACCATTTTTCACTCGGATACGACGAAAAAGCACTCAAACATAATTCTTATTTCGATTCTGTTGTTTAAATCTGAAAATAGAATATAAATAATAGAAAAACATACATATCGCTTTTGATATTTTTCATAATACAAAAGGCAGAAAAAAGCATGGTTACATAGTCTTTTCAATAGTTTTTTTGCCAGTGAAATTTGCCCATATCCACCACTGTGGCGCCTTCTAGAAAATTTGCCTTTACTTTCAAATCCACCACTTATCTTTCACCATCTATGGTTTTTGATTAATCTAAGATGTCTCGCATATGTTTGGGAATTTCTTGTTCAATGGGAAGTTTTCTAGGTGGAGCCTGTAACCAATATTTAGTATATATTGTGGTTTTGAACCCAAATAAAAGTAAATTTCCTTAAGTAAGTGCCATTCTAAAAAAAGGGAAATTTACTCAAAAAAATACCTATTCATATTCTTAACCAAAATACGTTTTCGGAAAAAACACCTTATCTTAAAGAAATACCTTTTCTCAAAAAAGTAGATTTTCTTACAAAAAGAACCTTTTTTTAAAAATTGTATTTTTTTAAATCAGTACGTTTTCTTAAAAAAGTAAATTTTCTTACAACAAATTGCCTTTTCTTAAAAAACTACATTTTCTTTAGAGAGTACCTTTTTTGTGAAACAAATTAACTCTTTTTGAGATAAGTACCTAGTTTTAAAAATTTACCTATTCTTGAAAAAAGGACCAATTCTAAAAAAAATTTCATTTCTTAAAAAAAAAAACGTTTTGTTCAAAAAATACCAATTCTTCAAAATTATAAATTTTCTTAAAAAATTAATTTTCTTAAAACAACCTTTCCTTAAAAATAAAATAATTAAAGCTTTTCGTTTCCTTTCTTGAGATAAGTAGCCTCATGTGCGTGAAGATAAATTCGAATTTAACTATCAAAAACACAAACCACTTTCGTTAGCAGAGCGCTGTTATTATGTTAACAGATATATGTTAAAGTACTAGAAGGGGAAGTATATTGAAATATGTAAGGTTTTTGGCGAATTAAATTAATAAAAAAATATAAAACTGACAAATCGTATAAAAAACATTACGAGCTTTCAGTATAAGTGACACAAATCTTGAACAGTTTACCAGCAAACAGTATATTCAGGTTCAATGTATATCATTTTAGAAAGGACATTGAGCCCTAATCAAGGATTCTTCCCCAACTAAATGAATATTTAGCAATAGGTAGGAGCCTGTTCTTTTCGGTTATATTACTCCGAAAATTTCAAATAAGTTTGTTCTCGAGTTCGCTACGATCATAGTTAATGTCAATTTGGAAAGCACTAGTGATGTGCTAACGCCTGGCATAAATTTAAATCGCGAGGTTTTCTTAATTTGGAAACAGTGGGCGAAAATGTTAATACCTGGCCCAAGACAAAATTTCAAATAAGTTTGTTCTCTAGTTCGCTACGATCATAGTTAATATCAATTTGGAAAGCACTAGTGATGTGCTAACGCTTAGCATAAATTTAAATCGCGAGGTTTTCTTAGTTTGGACACAGTGGGCGAAAATGTTAATACATGGGACAATACTAAATTCCATACATCGCTGTTCTGAAATTCCTCCGAAATATAAGGGTGGTAAATTTGGAAAGCTCTAATGAGGGGTTTTAATCTGGTGTAAATCTTGTCCGCCAAGAGTCCTTCGTTTGGACACAGTGAAGTGTTCAAAAGTAGAGAAAAGTGCTTAAATGAAAACGCCCAAAATTATTGTATTCTGAAATTCGTCTGAAACATCAGAGTAATATAACCCAAAAGAACATGCACCTACCTATTGCTAGATATTCATTTGGTTGGCGAAGAATCTTTGATTTGGGCTCAATGTCCTTTCTAAAATGATATACATTGAACCTGAATATTCTTTTTGCTGGTAAGCTGTTCAAGATTTGTGCCACTAATACTGAAAGCTCGTAATGTTTTTTATACGATTTATCAGTTTAATATTTTTTTATTAATTTTATTCGCCAAAAACCTTGTTTATTTCAATATACTTCCGTTTCTAGTACTTGAACAGATATCTGTTAACGTAATAACAGCGCTCGCAAACGAAAGTGGTTTGTGTCCTTGCTAGTTAAATTCGAATTTATCTTCACGCACATAGTAGCCTCTCTGAAAATAAGTAAATTTTCTTAAAAAAATAACCTTTTCCTATAAGGAGTACCAGTTATTTAAAAAGTACCTGTTCTTAAACAGTACTTCTCCGTAAACAAAATTCATACCCTCTTTAAAATAGGACCTTTTTGGGAAAATACAATACATATTCTTTCAAAAAAGACCTAAAAATATACTTTTTTTTTTAAAAAATACATTCTATTTAAAAAATTTTCTTAAAGAAAGTTTATCATTTTATAAAAAGTGTCTTTTCTTAAAGATCCGTTTAAATTATCGTATTTTTCAACGGCCGCCTTAGGCGTGTTGGAACTAACTAGTACATTCTATATAGCGAAGGGAACTTCGTTCCAACCGGGTGTCTCCTGACACCTCATGTGTTTTTTATATAACTGCGAAACTGTAGGTTACATACAGTAGAATAGTAGTGTAAAAATAAATTGAAGATATTGTAATTCTTGACTCTTCTAGATTTATTTGGACAAAATCGGACACATCGTTCTTGAGTAATGGTCATATATACAAAAAAATACCATTTTTTAGTTACATAGTGGTTTTTATGAGCTATTTAGGGTACCCAGACACGTTCAGATTGTATTAAAATGTTCACAAAAGTTGTTCAGCTTTACCGTGGCTACAATTCTCCTAAACTTTGTCAGTAAAAACATTCGAGGTCCTCCAAGTTATGTCGAAAAAAGTAAAATTTTTTTTTTTTTCAAAAAAAGTACAGGAAAATCTGAGAACTGGTAAAAATCGAATTTTTAAAAAATTTCACGTGATACAGACATTTCAGGGGTATAGATCAACTCAGTAGTCTTACCTCTAACCGATACAGTTTACTAGAACGCTTATACAAAATTTCATGTCAAAAACTACAACAGTGTTATTTGTGTTAACAAGGAAAACTTACTTCTCTGAATTTATATATTTTTAGTAGAGTGAGAAAATTAAGAAGTTTAAACCATCTTTCGAATGAAACAATTTTTCGGCAGAGGCACTCATTGTTGCAGCCTTATCTTAATTTTTTCCAACGAATAATTCAAACTATTTTTCTTTTGGGTACAGGTGTCTTAAATATTCTTCAAACTTTCCAAATTAATTAGGACTTTATATGAACTCCATTAAACAAAATCCGTTTCGTATGCAAACCTTTTCTTGAAGCACCCAGTTTGTGTAAGAAGAAAACGTACTGCTGTTTTCCTTTGTTCCCCGACACAGCTGCGTCTGTCGCATTGGACTTTTTTGTCGATTCAGCTGCTGGTACATTTCGATTTTTTTTCCAACTTATATGTTCATATATCTGTTTTGCTCCTGCATAGTTTAACCATAGAAAATAATGTGGCAACATAACCATTTGCAATTTATTTTTGCCAATGTGGTTCTTATATTTGCATTTGTTGTTGTTCTTTTGTTGCTGCTTCAAACTTGTTGTGTTGTTACAGTTTCGTTGTGTAACAATTCAAGGTTTCCGACAAATTCTCCTTTGGTTATCGCCCTGGCTTTGTTTTGCGGCATTTGCTGCTGGTATGTTGGGTCTCATGTCGGTTTGTTATTTCTCTATTTTGTCTCAGGTTTTCGGTTTGTTTGTATTGTGATGTTTTTAACTTCCTGTTTTTCTTGTTAATGCAATTGTTGTTACTTTTCTTTTATAGTTCAGCACTTTTAAATGCAATTATGCTGAAATGACAATTTTTCCAACTATTCGCCAACAAAAACAAACACCGATGAATACTTATACATTTTGCACTCACTCCATGCTCCTTCGCAAGAGAAGGATCTGCATCAAGGACCAAGGAATACAAAAATATGCATAGCATTACACATTCGTTTGCATGTATATGCGCATTCTGAAGTGCAAAAATATTAAAATACAAAACAACATAATATTGTTTTGTTAGACTTGTTGTGAAGTGAGAATACTCTTAAGTCTAGGACTTTGTTTATACTCGATGTACATGCAGCCATACATACATTTGTACGGGCTGCAAAATCTCCCTTTTCATTTTGTTTGTTGTCGCCCCATCTCCCCTACAACCAAGTGATCTCATATGCACAACTTTTACATAGACAAACAAACAGAAGTGTTAAGTGTTGTTTGGCTGTAGTCCTCCGGTATGAAACTGATACCACCATTTCTGTTTGTGTTGTATATTTTCCACAGGATAGTCTTAGAAGAGGTCAGGAAGCTTCGTGCCTTTTCAAATGGTCTTTACGTATACAAGTGGCTAAGTAAGTGTCTTAACAAATATAAAAGGGGAAATATTTTTTAAACACAATTTTTGTAAAATTTAATTTAGGAAGGGACGCTCTGTTGTTATTAGAATTTGCAGCACTAACTGACGATGAAACTAACACGGAAATATTTTTGAAAATGGGACTATCCATACCAATTTGAAAGAGATGATTTAGTGAATCATGTGGAGTTTCAAGCATTTTAAATGTTGTATTTGTAGTAGAATTGCTTACAGTTTGTGGGCGACATGCCCCACATAAATTCAACATTCTTTTTCGCACATCAGACATTCATCTCAGGAGAAATCTATAAAATAAAGAATTTCGACTTATAAATTAAAAATAACCTATACAATTATGTACTTCCAAAACAGAACCAATTTGCATCCTCGTTTCAAACGGGGTATTTACCAGAAACAGTGGTATCTACCAATTTTAGGAATTGTATTCAATTTATAATAAAATGTTCTTGGCGGTGGTCCATATTTGCCGAGTCGAAGGCCCCAAGTTTCGGATATTTAATACTGGATGAAAGACTAGCCACTGAATAGCACATTGAAGTTATTAAATGGCTCGATAATCCACTGTAAGCTGGGTCAAGATTTTCGTCAGCGGTTTCCAGAACGATCTCATAGTAACGCCATCTGTTATCGATTGTTTCAGAGAATTTCACGTTGACTTTATCGCTTGTGGTAAGATCGCATAGTGTCACCATCATAACGAGTTCAGCAACCGTTCGCGGTATTGGTAGCCTCAATAATCTGTCTAGCAATCCAGCTGTAATTCGCGCCAAATTCGGTTGTTGCATCAGAATTGACGATGCCACATTCGGTTACTCCAATCGAATTTGGTACCAATTTCGATTGCTGCATCCGAATTAATTCCAAAATCGGTTGTTCCAACCGACATTTTGGGAATTTGGTTGACAAACAAATATAATTCAAGTTGTCACAACCAAATCAATTATGAAACGAGGTTGCTTCAACCGAATTTCAGTTATGACGAATAAATTCGGTCGTGACAACCCCAATTCGGTTGTAGCAACCGCAATTCGGTGGTAACAGCCGAATTTACGGTTGTTACAACCTCTTTTCAATCAATTATAGTTATCTGGGTGTAAGATGAAATGGAGAAAATGTAGTCGCATTTGGGGGATTGAATTGTAATTTTTGTTGATTGGTTTATTTTGCAAAGTTATCAATATGTTCACAGGTTACTATTCCTCCAAAGGGATCTACAGCAATTTGTCTACCCTGAACCGGACAATGGAGAAAAATATAATATGTTTACATTTTCTTTGGTGTTTCATCATTTTATGAAGCACTGGGTTGATTTCGTACAAGATGTTATGGAAACAATTATGAAACAAGGAACTACAATGTCGTCGAAGGGTGCAACGTAACATTTCAACCCGGATCAATGTCAGCCATATAGTCAAACATAAAATTATTGATCATGGTGTGGTAACGATCTCCATTGACCGTAACGCTCCGGCTTAATTTTTAAAGAAATGAGGTCCAATGATGCCCGAGGCGTGTAAACCGCTCCAAGCGATGCGTTTTTTTGGATGTATTGGAGTCTGTAGAGTCTATTGTGGATTGGTATCATTCCATATGCGGCAGTTTTGTTTATTATCAAACCCGTGAGTCCAAAAATTAGACTCATCGCTGAACACAATTTTGCGCTAAAACTTAGGTTCAGTTTCCAACTACTCTAGAGCCCAATCGGCGAAAGAACGCCGCATATGATTGTTTCATGTCTGCAGCTACTGGAACTTATTGCGCAAAAATTCCTTTGAGCAAAATTTTCCACGTAGTGGACGGAGAGAACCCCAATTCCTGCGACCGACGACGAATTGATAATTTTCGATCTTCTTGCATACTTTCCTTCGCAGCGGCGATATTCTCTTCCGTACGCACATTCCTTCGACGTGTTGGTGTTATTGCATCATTCAGCGAGTATGTGGTATGAAATCTATCCACTGTTCGACGGATGGCTTGCTCAGATGGACGAAGTTATCTGCAAGTGGCGAGTGGATGACTGATTTTAAAAGTAAATTTGGATAATTTAGTAGCGTTGTTTAATCATAAGTCTATTCATTATGATTTCCCAAAGTATACTGATCACAAATGTCGGAAAGAAAGCGCAGTACGACAGTTCGTTTGACAGCTAATCCTTTCGTTAGTTCTAAAAAAGAAAAGCCAAGCTTCTCAGAAGAGGGCTTCTCAGAACCAGTGACCTGTGCGATTTCTAACTTTTCACTCACTGATTGAGACCAACGGATTTACTACGGTTCCGAACGGTATTTTGAGACGCCTTTTCATGGCTAAATACTGGATAGTGTCGCCATCACTAAGTGAGGTGGCCGTTGTCGAAGGAAATGTAAGGTGGTCAGGAGCCACGTTCTCATGCACACTACTATATTTTTTTATTTTAATTTTTTCCCCTACTAAAATTTAGGACGAAGTCTGCAGGGTTTTCTAGTTATGAACAAATAAATTAATAGTTTTCCTTTACTTCCCATGCAGGCACTGGTGAGATCTTCTTACAATCAGTGAGCTGGCGCTTTCTTGTAGATTGAGATCCACAAATCTTGCACATGCAAATCTTGCACATGAAAACATGGGTTCCATTCCTGCTGTGACCACTTTTCCTTTCTTTCGACGGCGGTTACCGTGCGTAGTGACGTCGACACTGTCGAGTGATTAGACATGAAAAAGCTTCTCAAAATTGCGTTGGAAACCGTGGCCGTCGGTGGTGCAATGGTTAGTGTGCGCGGCTCTTGTACATGAGATCCTGGGTTCGAACCCTGCTCTGACCACCTTCAAATTTTCTTTCGGCGGCGGCCACCTCGCATAGTGACGGCGACACTATCGAGTATCTAGCCATGAATAAGCTTCTCAAATTACCGTTCGGAATCGGTGTAAAACTGTAGGTCCCAATCAGAGAGTGAAAAACTGGAAAGCGCACAGCTCAGTGATTGTGAGAAGTTCTCCCCAGTCCCTTCATGGGATGTAATGGGAAACCATTTATTTTTTATTTTACCTGTGTAGAACGGTATGTTTACGGGTTGTAATGGGAAACCATTTTTTTATACTTTCTATGTTCTATAAACAGCATTAGTTTAAAAATTTTGGAACAATGGCGTGTATAGAGGAAAGAAATACGTGTTGGTAATGAAATCAAGTCAGTCACATGTGGGCGAATGTAAAAACTGCAATTATTGACACATTTGAACAAGACTATCATTGGCCTAGAACGATAAGGCGCTTATGAAAAGAGTCTCAAATTTCGAAATGATCGTCCTCCAATGTGAGTTCAAATCTTCTTCATAGTGTTTAATTTTTTCAGGAATTGATTTTCAGAAAAGAAAAGCTAAAGTTATCTTCTACTGAAAACTTAAATAGGTTGACAATTATTTTGTATTAAAATATTTGAAAAATATGGTAAATATCCAATTTAGAAAACATTTGCAAAAAAATGGTCTCGAAAACCATATGCTCCCAATATAAGTATATGATGTTTGTTGCTGTCGAAAAGACAAAACAAATTCTCCACAGGCAATGGTATTGATTTTGGCTCGACCTGGTCTGTATGATGTTCTGCGTGTATGGAAGTTTACATTAAATCTCCAACCAGGTTTAAATAGCGTATACAATAAGGGCATCCGATGGATTGACACCTCTTGCACCGCTTGACAAATTTTAGATACTTGAGTACTTTTTACGACAGGTCTGTAGTAAGTTCAACGGATATCGCTCTTGTTTGGAACATCCTGAGATTCTTACTTACTTACTGCGAAGCCGGGGACAACCCAGGAGTGTTAGGGACCTTAATTAAGGAAGTTACCCTATTTCTCATACCGCCACGATCTTTTGCTGTTTACTCCCAGTAGGTAACACCAAAAGTTTGCTGGTATTCTACAACCTGGTCTTTCCAAAGAAGTATTGGTCAACCTTTTGTTCGATGTCCCTTTAATACCTTTCGCGGTGGTTCGTCCTGGTCCATTCTATGGCCATGTTCCACCCAACGTAATCGCGTTAGTTTGATTTGCTTAACAACGTCTGTGTCGGGATACCGTTCATACAGATCGTGGTAGATATAAGGCGGATCAATGACTCCGTGACTTTTTGAATGATCTGTTATCATAATCTCATTTCAGCTCAATACACTTAGTCCAACGTTTCTCCAATTTTTGTATCCCTTCCAAAAAATGGGATTTTTCGAGGTCCATAAAATAGGCATTTGTTTGATCAACAAATTCATCATTGGAGCTAAATCTCTTTCCACCGAGCCATTTCTTTAGGTTTGGAAATAGGAAATAGTCACCGGGGGTTAAATCCAATTCGTAGACCAATTAAACAACTCCAAACAATCCTTTGAAGTTGTCACACGAGTATGTTTTACGTTTGCCTATGTCATCAACAATCGCACCCACTTTTTACTCTTCGATCGGCCAACATCATATCGCGGATTTTTGCGACATTTTCGGGTGTATTGACCTCAATTAGACGTCCAGAACGATCAGCGTCATTTGTACTTGTGCGATCAAAACGAAAGTCAGTAAACCACTTTTTTACCATAGAAATCGATGGTGCAGAGTCCCCATAGTATTTATCAAGCTTTTCCTTGGTTTGATTGAGGTTTTTTTTCGTAAAAACTAATGTTTAATGAGCACTCGGAATTCACGTTTTTCCATTTTTAAAAAACTGCACGAGGTTGTATGTTTTGAACAGCTGTTAAACGCAGAGTAACTGTCGAAATTTGCTCAAAATTTGTCATTAGTCTATTAACTTGCTGGCAACAGTGTTGCATTTCATATAACTACGAGGCAAGTTTGAAAAGTCACGAACTTATTGATCCGCCCTCTTCGTCGTCTATACTTGGCATTAGGCGTGTGTTGGTTATACCACTTGCTTAGATTATCACTTACTTTGTATGGTTAGTTAAACGATATTAAGCGGCCCTAGAAGTTACCTCTTCCATTTCAGTCCTTAGCAGGCATAAAGTTACCAGTCAGAACAAGTCAGAATAGAAAGAATATAAAACTTTGCATGAATAACTACAAACTGTGTGTTAGAGCAAGACGAGTATATATATTTTCGTTTTAAAGAGGCACAAAGTTGCCAGTATGGAAAAATCAGTAAAATAGTGTTGGATATTGTTATTGTGAGTCGGAAGATAAGGAAGAGAACATAAACGTGCAAAAATAACTACCTATCTTGCGTTACAGCAACACGATATATATATATAAATATATATAATAAAAAATTACCGTTAGTTTAGCCATTTAGTTAAAAGCAAGCAAGCGATAATCTTTGTAACGTAAGCACGCTATTTGTCTATTATAAGACAATATATTTTCCCGAGTTTTTTTCTCCCGAACAACTCCAGGGCTGTTCCAGCAGCGAGCGGTGTGACCCAGGATAAGGCTGAACTGGTTGTACGAGCGTCTGATATAGCTGGATTATCATTTATCGTGAAAGGGCTCCATCACTGAAGTGCTTATTTAGTTTGAAGTAACGCCGTTCGCAAGCAGAATTCTCCATTCGATTTCTAGGCTGACATTATTGTTTTCGGTCACGGTAGATTCGAGTTAAATTAATTCGTCCTCTGCCTCTTATTTTTAATGGTTATCAATGTTCAGCCTTTCCTGCAAACGTTCACCCGTTCCTGCTTGGCAGGCTTTTGTTTCTCCAATATTGTATATTGAAAAGTTGCATTTTAGTTGTCTAATGCGAACCACAGACTTGTCATTCATGAGCATGAACATAAGCTGTCGTTGATGTTTATTGTCTTTTTACAGCCCTTCTTGATAACAAATAAGAATGTAATCGATGTTGTTCGCATCACTATGATGTTCACAAAATTTTTTGGTAATATTTTTCAAATTCATCAGTTAGATAAAAAGTTATTGATCAAGCTCATGCTCAAGAATGGCAGGTCTGTGGTTCGTTTAAGGGGGAGTTCAAATGATCAGACGGATTTGACGATTTGTCTAATCTGAAGAAAAATTGTCAATGTGAACAGCTGTCGTCAGATAAATATGATGGTATTTAAAACGTTTTGAAATCCAAACGATTTCTGTGAGCTTATCGATAAAACAGAGAGTGAGATTTAAATGTCGGAGAAAATAAATGGAGAGAAAGGCGGAAAACTATAAATGACATAGAAATTTTGAAATTTAATGTGAAATGAAAAAAATACAAATTTTTATTGTAATTTATTTTAATAAAATAACATTTTTATAAATAAAGAAAAAACGTTTGTGAAAGTAAAGGAATTACATATAACGGGGGAGTTGGGATGTGTGTGTGAGTAGCTTTGATCCTAAAATTTAGTTTGTATAATTACATATATATGTAGTTATAAGTATATGTGTACGTATGCATACCAAGTGTTCTCAGCAGTGTCTCCTCTTCCCTTCACTTTCTGCGAGCAATCAAGTAATTTTTGCGAAACATTTGCAAGCGCAAACCGTTGATGTTGACACTGTGGTGTCTTGCTTCAAATGAAGTGTGTCAGACAAATCTTTCTGTGAGGACGAAAAATCGATATTTTACTGATGACTCCTTCAGATAAGTCTGCCAGATATGTCTGATAATTGAACATCACTTTAGATCCGAATTATTGAACTCTACTTTAGATCCTAGTTATTTTTCGATGTTTTGTGAAACATCATCTTCAGTGGCGTCTAGCCAGTTAATCCCCAACAGCTGATAATGAGTCTTCGAAACTCAAAGTCAAGTGAAAAAAAAAATATTATTTGGAAGAAAACGTCTTTGCAATTAAATGATGATCAGCTACATTTTCATGGAAATTCAGAAATTAAAGGTGAATTACTCAATGTGGAAATGCCGTATCAATTCTTCAGCTATTTTTTTCTGAACACCTGATAACAAACATTGTTCAGCAAACAAATTTATACAGCGTTCAGATGAATCTTGACAAACAAGTGGCATATTGTGCTTCTGATATAAAACAATATCTCGCAATTCTTTTCTATATGTCACTTGTACATGCGACCAGTGTAAGATCCTATTGGAGTGATGACCTGTAATTTCCCCAAATTAGAGATATAATGTCAGTCAACAAGTGCGAAAAAATGCGGCAAAACATCCATTTGAATGACAACAGCACATTTGTTGCAAGAGATCAACCAGAACATGACAGATTACACAAATTGAGACCGGTTATAAATCATTTGCTACTTAAGTTCGAAAGCATTCCCCTGGAAAAAAGAACTGTGCATAGATGAGCAAATGTGTTCAACAAAAGTTCGGCATTACGTGAAGCAATACATGCCGATGAAACCTCATAAATGGAGGTTCAAATTGTTCGTCTTAGCTCGAATTTCTGGATTTACCTACAAATTTGAAATTTATACAGGAAATGAGAATAATATGGCTAGACCAGATGGTGAACCTGATCTTGGATCTACTTGATAGCCTTATGGGACGATATAAAATATCAACAAAAAGCAGGAAGTGGTAAATGCGTATATTTTACCTCCTGATTGATTTGACAATGGTTAATGCTTGGTTGACATATAAAAGGGTGCTACAACAGAAAAACAAAACGGACTCTGAAATTTAAAATCAAATGAGTTTTCGTATAGAGGTTGCTAAATGCCTGAGCAAAATTAACATCGCGCCATCCAAGCCAGAAAGAAAAGAGGACCAACACAAGGATCGCAAGGATCAAATTGGCCACTGGTCTGAACATGTGGAGGCTAAAATTCGATGCAAATATCCTGGCTGCAAGGGATTCTGTCGCATAAAAAGCCAAAAATGCGGTGTAGGTTTATGTTTGAACAAAACGAACAACTGTTTTAAGAACTTTCATTTAAATTGAAGTGCATAAGCGCAAATATTTTTATAAATCTGTTTTAGTCTTTTATTTGAACTGAATTACATACATTGAATTTTATTTATATAAAGTAATAATAAAAAATAAATAAATTAAAATTTCTATGCCTCAATTATTTCAAAAAATGTTCTTTGAAAACATCATGTAGCCATTTGGTAACAAACCCTTATCCTTAGAAATAAAAGAAATTTTTGCGTTTTACAATTTTTTAATACCTTTTTCAGACTTTGTGACCTGAAATCTTTCGTTATAAATAAAAATTATTAAAAATTAGAAAGTCATGCATTAAAATATTGTTCCGCATTTGAACTGAAATTGGGCTACATTCATAAAGTAAGAATTTTGTTCCACATTTGAACCAATCCAATTTAGAATCCAATTTCCAATCCAATCCAATTTGCGTAGAAACTACAACCGGTGTAGGTGAAAATATTTTAAATTCTTTTCATTTCAGATCAATGTTTTTATCATTTCCGAAAACTAAGTAACCTTTTAAAGGCTCACTAATAATACTAGATGCCATTGAAGCAACATACCAAGTTTTTGCTGTATTACAAAGTTTGCTTAAAAATTTCCTTAATGTATGCACTACATACTCTTGTGTTGAAAAACAAACTCATGCTTATTTAGCTATTCGAAAAAATAAAATAAGAAAAAAAAAACACATAGAAGAGAAGAATGTTTACTCTACCTTATACCTTCGTGTTCTTCTTTTATATACTCGTATATTACATCCGTTTCCGCTTCTGTTCTATTTGTTTGTGGTTTACCATTTTGGTGTACGAGTATAATATTCAACAGCAGCACCAACTTTTCTTTACATACTCGTACTTGTACTCGTTTTACCATGTGAACATGCCCCACACTGGCACGCCAAATCCATACTTATACGCCGAGACTTAGTTATGTAAATATATACGTTTATACACAGTCACATATAAATTACCTACCTTACTTCACCTTGGCTCCAGCTGTGCATTACAGCGAGAGCGTGTGCGGATGTGTGTGTGTGATTCTTCTACTCTCATTGTGCTGTATGTGTACGTACGGTTTTCAACGTGCAACAACCCAGGTGTTTTTTTAAATTTGCTGCGTTATAAACAAACACCACACCATTACACCTTAACCTATGTACTGGTAGTTGTGTTAGCTCTATTTTAAATGCGATTTTTTATTTTGGTTTTGCAGCTTTTAAACCTTTTGTTATTCTTATCCCGCATTTCATCTGGCCTTAAGTCTGCAACTAGATATCCTCCTCGTCTATTTCACAGTTAGGGAGCGAGCATATGAATGTAACGGTTCCAAACTAATTTGAACGCAATAGTGTAAAAGAATTTATATTTTTAGGATTTTAATATGTAATTTCAGATAAGAGAATGTTGTAATGCACCGTTGATAATTTGTGATCAGTTGATGATTTGGTCACAATTAAAGAATTAGTCTGAGTCAAGCATTGTGGAGCCTCCATTGGCGATATTCCTGCCATTTGTTAGATGTATCCGGCTAATCTTGCATTTCTGTTTCAAAACGCTCTTTTTATTTAAAAGAAATTGAAATATTTTCTATTCGAAAATTAAAAACCTCCACTTCAAATTAAAAAATAAATAATTTTGCCCATCGCAGAATAAACATTTTACACTTTAATATGATAAAATTTGTAATAAAGTTAGAAAACGCAAATACAATTTTGAATTTCAAGTTATTTTATTCATAGACATTTGCATTTCAAATTGTAAAAATTCAAAATAATATTAAGAATTTCATTTCAAATTTGTAAAATTTATAATATGGAATAGAATATGGCAATGTCTTTCGTGACATACGTAACATTCGCAGAGTTTTTACAACATTCAAATTATTCTATCTCGTGAACTGTTGAACATAGAGCTATAATTTTTTTTTGGAAAAATTATTTAGCTTAAGCTTAATTAAAATCAGTGATTTAATTGAAAAAAAATTACTGAATTTTGGCTGTAAAAATGGTGTAATTTGTCGTGACTGACGTAACGCATTTTTTCACCAATAATTCAGGTCACTTTTCCAAATGGCATTTCTCTAAAAGTTTCAATGTGAAGTTTATTTTTTTTGTCCGGATATCTTCTTCTATGTCTATAGTTTAGAATACAATCAGTATAAATGCGTCAAAAAATTATGCTCAAAAGATGTTGAGGTTTGAGCGAAATAAGTTCCGTGACTGACGTAACGTGACTGACGTAACATTTTTGGTATTGAACAATTCTAATACGTTAAGATACATTCTGAAGCCGGTGTACATGTAATTGTATATCATTGTGTTTGATTTTTTGTTAGTTGGTATGAGTTCCGTATTTTAGGGTATGTTTGGGCGGATGATCACCATCCATCATCTTCGTACGCTATTGTAAATTGTACGAAAATGAGGAATTATAAAAAGACATTGCCATATTCATTTTTAATGGGAAATACGCAAAAACATATAAAATATTGTATTTCAAAGAAAAATAAGAATTTGAGTTTTAATTTCCCAAACTTCCAAATAAGAACTCCATTTCAACTCGTAAAATTCTATGAAATTTAAAATACCTATACTAAATTGGGATAATTGAAACAAAAATTTAAATTTTAAAATTTAAAAAAAATTTCCAATCGAAGCCACATTGTTTGCCAATAGGGATTAGAAGCTGTATTTTAAATTTATAAAATAAATTATGAATTTACGATTAAAATTATAGCAACTCCTAAATCGATTGAGATTATATTTAAAATAGGTAAATTCGAAAATTAATTGAGAACTGTTTTATTTTATTATTCAAGTTCAAGACCATTCTATATCTCTATAATTAGAGAAAATTGTTTTTAAAAAATTATGAATTTACGATTAAAATTATTGTAACTCCTAAATAGATTGGGACTATATTTAAAATAGGAAAATTCGAAAATAAATTGAGAATTGTTTTATTTTGTTATTCAAGCTCAAGACCATTCTACATCTTTATAAATAGAGAGATAGTTTTAAAAAAGGAAATGTTTTGCAAATGCATCCTCATGATTCCTGGCAAACCGTATAGCTATTTCAGATCTTGCCACAGATCTTCTTCAGCGCTTATTTGGAATGATGCTTTTGAAAAATTCATCGAATTAAATGCAAACGAAAATTGAAAATTTTTCACTATGCAAGTGTTCGCAAGCAAAACACACAAGAAAACATTTGCAAACAACTTATTCCCATCTCCAGAGAACCATCGGTCCCCATTAGAAATAACTTTTGTTGTTGTCTAAAAGAGGACAGTTTTGTCGTGCTCTAGGTACATCGGGGATAATTTTTATTTATTTGGCCTTTTGATTGGTACTTTTTTATTTTATTACTCAAGCTTAAGAACTCAAGACGAATCATGAGGATGCATTTGCAAACATTTTCTTTGTTACAAGCTATATGTCTATTTAGAGAGATATAGAACTGTATTAGACTAGAATAATAAAATAAAAAAATACCAATATCACGGCCGAGTAAATAAAATTCATCCCTGATGACCGTAGAGCCCGTCATCGTACATTCCGAGGTTACAGTTTTCAATCACTCGTTCACGTAACTCCGTTGGTGGTGGCCTGGTGCTTTGCACGGCTTTTGTACATGAGAACGTGGGTTCTATCCCTGCTCTAAACACCTTAAAATTATTTCGACGGCGGTCACCTCGCTTAGGAACGGCGATTTCGAAAAAACTGGTATTTCGAAAATCTTCTCAAAATACTGTTCGTAGCCGGCGTAATGCTGTAGGTCCCAATCAATGAGTGTAAAACTAGACAATGTATAGATAATTGGTAGTGATAAGGTGTTCCCGATCCTTTCATGGAATGTAATTATATTCGTTCAACTCTCGAATGACGCGATAAATGTCTGCTTTTATTGTCTCAATCGCTGTCAAATTTCCAAGAAGACTTTCGACGTTATGTAGATGCAAAAGGAAATTATCTAGTGTTGTGATATTAGACGATTGATGGCGCCATTTCTACAGAAATATGGGCCATTGTGTGCACCAGCCTATAAACCACTCCAAACCGTTGGTTTGTTTGGATATAATGAGAGCTCTTGAACCTCCAAATCAAAGAATCATTATTTTGCTAATTGACTTAAAATTTTCTAAATTTATTCAAGCTCAAGATCTTTTTAAATAATATAAAGCTTATTTATTAGCTTTATATTTACTACTTTCAAAAAAGTCGAGCATAAAAATGTTCCAAAGATACCAAGGCTGTCTGTATAGCTATTTCGGATCTTGCCAAGATCTTAATCAGCAGACATTTTTGGTATGTTTTCGGTGAATTCATCAAAAATATATATCTAGAAACACTCATCATATTAATGAGAATTCCTTTATACACAAATTTGATGAAGATCTTGGCAAGATCCTATATAGCTATACAGACAGCCTTGGTATCTTTGGAACATTTTTATGCTCGACTTTTTTGAAAGTAGTGTAAAGCTAATAAATAAGCTTTATATTAGTTAAAAAGATCTTGTGCTTGAATAAATTTAGAAAATTGTAAGGTTAGAAAACAGACCGAATAAAAACTCCCGCAAGGGAAATGATGAAAGTTTATTAATTGGCATAACCATTCCGCAAAAAATTGGTATCATCGCTGACCAAAATTTTGGTCGAACTCAGTAAGTCTTCTTCAAGCTTTTCAAGAATAATTTTTAGACACTATGCCGGGCTAAGGTTTTCCAAAATTAAATGTTAAACAAGTCGAAGTAAGACAACCATAACAATTTGATCTGTAAATAAATCACAAAAAATAGGATTTTTAATAAAAATAAAACTAATTCATATGATAATAATTCGAATGAAGAAAACTGTAGGGTGTCTCACAATTCACGCGAGATTGAAGTGTAATTGGTTTGCTCTCGGGACATATGACACATGGCACCGGCTTGTTGAAACATTAGTGTAAAACGGGAAAGCGCACAGCCCAATTCTTTCATGGGATGTGATGGAAAATCGTTTATGTTTTTTATTCAATCAACTCTAGAATGACACGAAGAATGTCTGCTACCAATCCCTCAATCGCGGACGATTTTCAGGTAGATTTGGGCTTTACATAGCCCTAAAACGAAAAAGACCAGAGGCGTGATATCACATGCGCGACAGTGGAGCATTGCCACCAACCTTATTTTCGAAGCAGAATGGTCTAATTATGCCTCCAGCCCATAATCTACACCAAACACCAAACAGCGACACGTGGTTGATTGATTTGTTTCTCAACAATCAATAGTGGATTTTTTGGACCTTAAATGTGACAATTTTGCTATAGATGAAAATTAACCTCATCGCGGGAGATGATTGTTTTCGAAAACCCTTCTTTATTCTAAAATGTTTCTCAATATTGAACGAGTCGTTCGTTAATTTAGAGTTTCATTATGTTAACCCTAAATTGTCACAGCTTGACAATTTAATGCACACTGACACTTTACCGCACAAATGGCACGAAATTCAGATCATGCGTGAATTTTCTGGCATCCCTAAACCTAAATATGATGTTCCACTAAAAACTTTGAAAACTGTGAAAATCTAAGTAAAAAATATTAAGATGTTCTGTTTAGTACAAGTATTAAGAATGAAATTGAGAATTAGATTTCCAGCTCGGAAATTTCCAAAAAATAGGGAGACACATAAGTTTAAAAAAAAAATTGAATTCAAGTTTGTAAAATTCAAAAGAAAAATGAGAATTTGTTGCCTAGGTAGGAAAAATTTAAATAAAATAAGAAATGTGTCAGGGTATACCCTGTTGGAATAGAGTTCCTTTCGCTATATATTATCTAGTACACGACCAAGGAGCCAGTTGACAAATACTATTTTTATGGATCTTTAAGAAAAGATACTGTTTGTTAAATGATAAACTTTTTTTATGCAATTTTTTGTTACATAGACTGTATATTTTTTTTAAAAAAAAGTATTTTTAGGTCCTTTTTGTAAGAATATGTATAATATTTTCCCAAAAAGATACTTCTTTTATTAAAAGCTAATGTCTTTTTAAGAAAAGGTACTACTTTTAAGAGGAGTACATTTTGTAACAAAAAGCCATAAGAGTATGAATTTTGTTTATAAAAAAGTACCTTTTTAAGAACAGGTACTTTTTAAAGAAGTGGTACTCTTTTTAGGAAAATGTTACTTTTTTTAAGAAAAATGAAAATGTGTGTAAGGCTACTTATCTCAAGAAAAGAAAAGAAAACGTATTATTTTATTTTTAAGAATAGGTATTTTTTTAAGAGAAGGTATTTTTTTGAAGAGAAGTTTTTTTTTAAGAAATGGGAATTTTTTTTAAATTGGTTTTTTTTAAAAAATAGGTACATTTTTAAGAGTAGGTACTTGTCTCAAGAAAAGTTATTTTGTTTCGCAAAAAGGTACTCTTTAAAGAAAAGGTAGTTTTTTAAGAAAAGCCAATTTGTTGTAAGAAAATTTACGTTTTTAAGAAAAGGTAATTAATAAATAATCAATATTCTCCGAGCTTGATGTCAGATTTGCTGTTCTTGTATTTATTTTCCTCGATATTTCGCTACTCCATTGTGGAGGCGATATCTCCTGATGGTGCTACACAATGGAGTAGCGAAGAACACAAGAACAAGCAAATCTGACCTCAAGCTCGGAGAATATTGATTATTTATTGATAAAGAAAATGTCGAACAACAGAATAAAAATATTGAAAAGGTACTTATTTAAAAAAAATTATTTTTTAAGAAAAGGTATTTTTTGTAGGAAGATTTATATTTTTTAAGCAAAGCTACTTTTTTAAGATAAGGTATTTTTTAAGAAGAGGTATTTTGTTTAAGAATATATAGGTATTTTTTTGAGAAAATTTACTTTTTTTTAAGAAAAAGTTCTTATTTAAGAAAATATTCTTTTTTAAACTTCTTTCCCTTTGGCTTTTTTAAACTTAATTTCTATTGAGTTCAAAACTACAATATATACTAAATATTGGTCACAGGCACCACCTAGAAAACTTCCCCTTAAATAAGAAATTTCCCGACATATGTTAGTCTAGACACAAACCAAAGAAAACTACTCAATATAGTTGATAATACTGGTTTGTAGAATAATTGTGTTAAAAAAGGTTGTTTAATTTTTTGTTTCATTTAGCCAGCGCAACCTGCGATAAGGAACTTCGTTCCAAAAACTGTATTTTTATTAGGAAAAACGCCGCTTATATTTTTAAATAATTCCGCAGTGCATACAGATTTGACTCAAACCCCTTGCGACACAAACACACATATGTATGTATATTCCTATGAATGTGCATGGCTCAGTAGTAACAGGATGTGAAATACTTCCTTGTGGCAAATACAGTTTTATTGCAGCTTTCCGTAGCAGTGCTGCTGTTTCGCTGTAACTTTTTGTTTCTTCTTCTTCAGGGTGTTCCTTTCATTTTACTGTCGTATTATATACATTTTCCAATTGTCAAGTTTCCGGGGAATATAAATAAATTAGCTTTTAGTCTTTTGTGTCTTAAATGAAATTATTCACAAATTACGAAATATTTTGCATTTCTTTCTCAAAAGATCCGCGATGAGATTGTGCAATGTTCATTTTTGTGGAAATTTCGAAATTTCGAAATTTTAATCAATTAATGCACATTTCCATGGAGATTGAACAAAGTGGTCCTCTATCGATCTACGATGTTGATGGTGGTATTTGTGATGCTGTATTTAATTTCCATTTAGCTTGTTAAGGTTTTTATCGTTTCGTAATCAACTAAATTACTTGGGAAATTGAAATATTTCTAGTTGTTGGCGAAACACAAAGGAAACAGCCGCAACAACAGAAATGAAATCGCTTTTATGCAATTGTTAAATCTGCATTTAACCTACTTTTAAGGTGGGGCGGAATTTAACCCAAATGCATCACATTAAAACGAAGTTTCATTTTCATTTTCGTTTTAGTTTTTTTTTTCTGATTTAATGAAATAAAAAATATCCACCTTTCATAAGTAACAAAAAGGAAAAAAAACTATAAACTGTAACATGCAACACAATGCATATTAACCAAGGACATTAAAATCTGTTTTATTTTTGTGTATCGTATTGTGCATGTTGCAAAGTTGAGCTGGTACCTTTTTGTGTTGTTGTGTTGTGTTCTCCTAGCAATCACAACAATTGAAAATATATCAACGACAAGTACACAAAAAAATGTTGCATGCAGCAATAAATTACTATAAAGTAAAAAAAACCTCTTCACATACAAAACAATACATAAACTGAATTCAATGAATAAAAGTGCATGTACAAGTTTAAATAAGTATGAATATTTCAGCAAAAAGGCATCAAACCGAGAAAAAAAACAGAAAAAGACTCTACTAACAAACATCATCAAAATGATGAACCAAAAAAAAAAGCAAAAAATTAACAACTACAAACCAAACTGCTGAAACGAAATAAGAACCAAAAGTTCAATAGAATTGCGATACAAAATACTATAACTACAAGTGGAACTGTACAGCGAAATGACAAATTGTATAAATACAATGAAGAGTATTGATTTTGCGAAAGGGGGTCATATTTGATGTTGCGCAAATTTATATATCAAATACACAAGAGACACACTCTCTTTATACGATTAAGGTATTCTTCTATCCTCTGCTATTGAGACCATTTTCAAATGAAGGAAAAAAATAGAATAGGTTTAACGATTTTCCTCCAACTATTATAAGATTGTATTATAAGTTTTGACTATATCAATAGTAGTTAGAAGGAGTGGACAAATAACAGAAAATATCTCCTGCCGGTGTTACTAGCGGCATAACTCAAAAATGGGCAAAACGTAGAAAAATTAAAGGTTTTGATTTCTGTAGTCTGTATTTAGTTTAAAGAAAAATTACACTGATATCACAAATGCAAATTTTTGTGTAAGGCTAAAGGTTTCATATATGATTCATATAAGATTTATTCCACAGACAACGAGTGTGTAAATGCAAATTATCCATCACGAAAAAATTAGGTGGGAAATAGCAGGATGTAAAGGTAATTAGACAAATTTCATAGCAACTATGAAATTAACATCTCTTGGAAGTTAAGTGAACTAGAATTGTTCCTGTAAATTACAATAATTACAATACTATTTTGTTCGCAAATTGCATTTTTTAAGAATTTAGCGATTTTTAAAATGTGCCACTGTAGTCGTCGGTATTATGTCGAATATTTAAATTATTACGAACTTCGAAGAAGTCGCAAAACACTCTTTTGTTGTAACTGGTAATGAGACTAGGAGAACAATGACATAGCTAAATAAGATACGAGGGTGGATCAATAAGTTCGTGACTTTTTGAATGAAATGCAGTTTTTTTTTTGCAAAAAAATAAATTTATTTTTCAACATAATCTCCTTTTAGCTCAATACACTTAGTCCAACGTTTCTCCAATTTTTGTATCCCTTCCAAAAAATTGGATTCTTCGAGGACAATAAAATAGGCATTTGTTTGATCAATAATTTCATCGTTGGAGCTAAATTTCTTTCCACCCAGGCTTTTCTTTAGGTTTGGTAATATCAAATAGTCACTGGGGGCTAAAACTGGAGAATTCGTAGCCTAATTCATGGAATTTTGCATTTAGACTACACACGTGTGCACCCGTGCATTATGTTGACTAAAAAGTTTTTTTTTCTTTTTTTTCAGCGAAATGGACCAATATTCAACCTCAAACTTTTAAAAATCTCTAAAATGTGTTTTAAAAAACATAAAAAAACTTGCCGAAACTTTCAAATATCGACAATTACTGGATAAAAGCTGTCACAATTTTCAAAATTTTGTAACGAAGTTCCTTATCGGCGTTGAGGGGTGGGGGCTAATTCAAAAAAAAATTAAAAAAACTTTTTTCAAAAATATTTTTATTTTTAATATATCAGGATGTAACTTGTTTAATTTACCATTATGTATATACTTTTTCCAACCAAATTATTTTTCTGGCTGTAAATTAGAGAAACTGTTTCTACATAAAAAATTTTCTGGCTGTAACTTAAAACATTTTTCATATGACAAGAAAATTTCTTCAATTGTTTAATATTTAAATTTTTTATTATTGTTGTTTTTTCAACTGACAAGGAAAGAATTTTGTTTATCAATTGGTTTCGTTTTTAGTTAATAATTGTGTTTATCTTCCTGACGATGCTACGCAAAGGGTAGCGTAATATCAAAAAATTAATTAATTAAAAAATACGACCAAACGCTCGAACGAATTAATTTTTGAATACAATACGAAAGGTCGGATAAATCATCACTTATTCAAGCAACTTTTGTTTAACACTATTATGTTAGAACCCAGTATTAGCAACTATACTGAGTACCTTTGCTTTGGTTTGTGTCTCGACTAACATATGTTGGGAAATTTCTTGTTTAATGGGAAGCTTTCTAGGTGGAGCCTGTAACCAATATTTAGTATATATTGTAGTTTTAAACCCAATAAACTGTAAATTTAGAAAAGCCAAAGTGAGGCAAGTTTAAAAAAGAAAAATTCCTTAAATAAGTGCCTTTTCTTAAAAGAAGTAAATTTTATCAAAAAAATATGCATGTCCATGTTCTTAAACAAAGCACCTTTTCTTAAAAAATACCATATCTTAAAGAAGTAGATTTGATTAAAAAATTTTCCTACCAAAATACCTTTTCGTAAAAAGCAAGGTTTTTTAAAATGAGTACATTTTCTTAAAAAAGTAAATTTTCTTGCAACAAATTTCATTATCGTAAAAAACTACCTTTTCTGTATAGAGTAACTTTTTTGTCCAACAAAAGAACTTATCTCGAGATAAGTAGTTACTATTAAAAATGTACATATTCTTGAAAAAAGGACCAATTCTAAAAATATTCCTATTTCATAAAAACCCCATTTTCTTCAAAAAAATACATTTTCTTAAAAAAATACATTTTCTAACAAAAATTCCATTTCTTAAAAGTAAATTTTCTTAACAATTAAATAATACATCTTCTTTCTTTTCTTGGGCAATAAGCAGATATTCTTAAAAAACAAAATTTTCTTAACAAGAGTACCAGTTCTTTAAAAAGTACCTGTTTTAAAAAAAAGTACTTTTTTTAAAACAAATGTATACTCTTATGGCGTTTTCTTACAGAAAGTACTCTTCTTAAAAATATTACTTTTTCTTAAAAAAAATTCGCTTTTAATATACCTCTCTTTAAAAAGGGGCCTTTTCGGGAAAAAGAACCTAAATATAGACTTTTTTTAAAAACCAGTACATAAGTTTCAGTCGGGTGAACCGACTTAATCATACCCTCACCCTAAGTCATCCATTGCGTGGGAGGTGTGTTAAAAACGCCCACACTCAAAAGTGACCATATACAATAGCAGATTGACATTGCGCTAAATATTATTGAATACCCAAATTAGTTAGTTTCCCTCCGAATATTTATATGCGAGGTACAAAAATGGGCGTGGCAAGTTGTTGCCAACATTTTGATCAGTACCAAATTTTATTAAGATCGGTTATGATATATTGGAGATATCGAGTTGGCTAACTGCAAATACGCCCAAATTTTGTATGGGAGGTACGAAACTGGGCGCGGCACTATAGTCAGTTATGAATTTTAGCAAAATATTGCCTAGTACCGAATTTTATTAAGATCAGTTGCAGTTTACGAGAGTTATCGTGTCGATCAACAAGTCATCCGCAAAATTTTCATATGGGAGGTACAAGAAGGGGCGTGGACAAATAGCTCATTTTCTATAGGAGAGTTTTATTTTACTAAATATTGACTAGTACACACTTTCATAAATATTGATTTGGTTTTGCGGGAATTCTAGTACCGAACAATCAGACCGCCAATCAACTTTTGTATGAGAGGTGCCACAATGGGCGTGGCAAAATCACCCTTCTTTTAATCGGTGATTGGCGTTTGGTAACTTGAAGCCTTATGTCTAATTTCATTAAGGTCGGAAGTATTTCACACGATTTATCGGATTGACAACCTGAACGAACACCCTGTTTTGTATGGGAGGTACCAGAATGGGAGTGACAATCTCGCCCATTTCCTCCAGTTAACTAGGCATTTACAGATTAATAACCGGTGTGAGAGTTGAAGCTAATCACATCTACCAGAAGAAAGGTTTGAAAGAAATATGATTTTGTGCTAAATGTGTCGATTTGTATGGGAGGTACCAGAAGGGCCATGGTCACAACGCCCATTTTCAATCCCAAACTCAATATTGGCAAGTAATAGTTACTGAAAAACTATTTTTAACTATTAAATGAGATATACCCCCATCTCTATGGGTGAAGGTATAAAAATACATTCTCTAAAATATAATCTTAAGAAAGTTAATCATTTTACAAAATGTATGTATTCTTAAAGATCCATTTAAATTATCTTATTTTTCAACGGGCGCCTTAGGCGTGTTGGAACTAACTAGTACATAATATATAGCGAAAGGAACTTCGTTCAAACCGCATGCACCCTGACAACTCATCTGGTTTTTTTTTATTAACTTCTTTAGGTTTTTATTGAAAAAGAATATTTTAGTTTTATAGTTTAAAACAAATCATTTAAATTTTTATAATAAATTTTTTTTTAACAAATTTCGTAAAATCTTGGATTAACGTGCAACAGTGACGCGAACTCAACGAAATTTCCAACTACCGCAGTAACCGTGAGAGAACGCGAAGAAAAAAATTGTTTCCATTACATCCCATGAAGGGATTGGGGAAACTTTCTGGTTTTCCAGGATCTACAGGATTTACAGTTTTAGGATCTACAGTTTTACACCGATTCCGAATAGTTTTTGAGTAGGTTATTCATAGCTAAATACTCGAAAGTGTTGCCGTCAATAAGCGATGTGGCCGCCGTCAAAGAGGACGATAAGAGTGGGATGGAAACTGTAATCAATTACTCTATAGTAAAAGGAAATGAACATGCTAGTGTCAAATAGAAGTTCCTTAGTTCAATTGTCGAAATACGGTCCGGCCTGGTGGATTTACTGACGCCAAACCCTGTAAGAATCACTTTAACTTTGTGTCTTTGAAAAATTTCTCAAACATCGAACTAATTGATCTCGAAGAGTGGTTGACTGTTTACCGCCAAATATGAGATCTTTCCCAATATTTTGGTCAATAGGTTAACGTTACACACGATATGTGTTGGAATATAAGACGAAGAATTAACAAATTACAAAAGCTCCTTTGTGAGGAAATAACTTTAGCATGGTAGTGTTTTCCGTAAAAAAAAATTCTGCTAACCTAAAGTACTTTGGGTAATATACGTTGGCTGATATCACCTAGTAATTAGCCGCTTCTTCAAACTTCTTCAAGCTTCTCAAAACATATCCATTAAGGCCTGATCTTTCGGTTCAATTTTGAGTAATAAGGCTTACTGATTTTGAGAATCCGTTTCATGGAGTTTAATGAGACAATTTTTTTTTATTTTTTAACTACTACTTGCTACTAGTTTTACAATATATATTTTCAACTATTTGTAGCGAATTAAGACGAATCATTGTAACAACCAAACACTTAATGAATTGTGAACCCTCAGCTTGCATTAAGATGTAATTGCAAATATAAAAATTAAAAACGAATAAATTTTAAATAAAATTTAATATTATAATTCAATTCTCTACATTCTAAAAAGATAAGTAATTTAGTATTAATTCATTCTGAACTTCCAAAACATTGACCACATAAATCATGCCTACAAATTTCTTAAATTTTATAAACCAAAATTTAAATTTTTTTTATTGTTTTTACGTCATTCAAGCTAAAGCAATGGCACTTCAAATTTGTTGCCGTTTTCATGCCAATGAAATATTTTCGACTGAAAAAAAACTATTTTAGTATCTCTTAAATATTTGTCTACAAGTAAATGAATTTCATATTATAAATTTCCTCTTTTTCCTATCAAACTTTTTATATTTGAATTTCATGCACTTTGGCATAATTTTTTCATTCTGTTTCAAGCATTTTTTCCCGTTTGCTCTTGTGCTTGTTGTTCTACTTGTACTTTAATCATGCCCTCATTCTCCGGTTTCGTTAGTTTATTTTTCTTTCCTTTCGATTTCTCATATTCTATTTTTTACTATTGAAACATAAAGTACCTTATGATGCGCTCTTGAAAGTTTGCAGCTTTTCAGTTTTGTTCGCTTTGAATGTGTCTGCTCTTTGGATGTATGTGTGCGTTGGGATGTATGACCAGTCAGGATAAAACAAAAGGATGAAACAAACAAGAGGAAGTGATCTGCATATCAAAATGGGAGCACAAGTGAAAGTGTTTGTTGAAATAGAGATTTCATTCTCAATGTAAACAAATATGGTATCGTGGTTTGAAAATTGTAATGATGTTTAAAGTAAAACATGAAATAAAATTGATTTTTTTTTTGAAATGAATAGCATATGGAGACTGTAATATGAACTAAATATTAATCTTTATATGTATTTCCAAACTCAAACTATTGTGTATGTAATTCTTTTAATATAAAATGTATCCCATATGTGCTGCTTCTGTGGAACGTTAATCATAGCTGTTGAATATAAAGACTCGGTCGTTTTGCCACATTTTACTGCTGAAACTGAAAAGTTCTATAACTTTGGGCTTAAAATAATATCCATGAACAGTTTGTTTCAAATTTAACCTATAATTTTTATTTTACATCTTAATTTTACAGTTGTTTTGGAAGTTGGGCAGGTTTATTTCACTGCAGACTTGTGACATCTGAAGACTTTATATGAGTTTTAATGTTTTTGCTTGGCTGAATATCTTAATGTTAGCACAGTTCAGAATATTATATAATCCCTGTTGTATATTTCTTATAAATTCTTGCGCTTTGACACATATTTGGGAACTTCAAGAGTATAATAAAATGAATTTGATCATTGGCATCTTATTTCCTTCGGAACGGTTCCGAGTAAGCATCACTCATTGTCCTTAACCCTGCTGTTAGATTAGAAAAAACTTACGAATCTTAGATTGAGGGACCATTTGGTCCATACTGCAATTTTCATCCAAAATAATAATTTTATCTTATTCTTTGTAACTATTTTGGTTCAAAAATTTCTAAAGCAAGTATTTGACATATCAAAAACATCCGCTAACATATCAAAAACATCTTCTAAATATTTGACATGAATTTACATTCGCTTGGTAATGAAAAAATTTACGAATCTTAGGTTGAGGGACCATTTGGTCCATACTGGAATTTTCATCCAAAATAATAATTTTATCTTATCCTTTGTAACTATTTTGGTTCAATAATTTCTAAAGCAAGTATTTGACATATCAAAAACATCTTCTAAATATTTGACATGAATTTATATTCGCTTGGTAATGAAAAAATGTACTATTGACCAAATGGTCCTCTAACCTAAGATTCGTCATTTTGTATTTTTCTCAGTCCTGAATAAAGTTAGAAAATTTAATTTTCGCACATAACATTGTTTTATTAAAAGACCCCATTAGCAGAAAAATTTAGTCAGTATATATCACCGTTCCAAAGTTACAAGGGAAAACAGAAAAAATTTGGACCAAATGGTCCTAATCTAACAGCAGGGTTAAAGGTGTGTTGGCATTATTTTTGAACAATATAATTATATTATAATGATGTTGTTCTTAATCAATACTCAAGTAATAGTGTATTAATACAAAAGACGCTGAAGGAATAGGAGAATGGTATGTTTCTTAAACTTTTGTGTTTTGTTTTTAATCATTTATCCATTCCGGAAGATGATCCTCGATGAGCATCGAAATTTTGAAAAAATAAATGGAAAATAAAACTGACCTTTAGCATGAGTTTTGAACAAGATGTTAATGATTGTGGTCGAATATTAATACTAGACACTTCGTATTATTATAATCTCACTGAACGGTTTCATTCAATATCGTAAACCTCAGATGATATTGGATTACTTATCGTGGTTTACCTCCGTACATCTATTATCTTTTTACTGCATTTGTGGATAATTGTGGCCCGTATCAAGTTTTCTTCTGGTCAAATTAATTAATTAGTTTTCAGTACTAGTATTGAATTGAATTGTAGATCTCACAAGTATCAAAACACCTGAAATGCATGAACTTGCCATTACAGAATGTTTATCAAATCAACTTTATGTCTTATCTTTTGAACGTTTACAACCGTATATGTACAGTTGCAACGGGGCACAGTGCTTCGAAATTGGTTTCCATCGCCCAAGATTCAATAAATTTTGATTAAATAAACGTTTTAAGTAGTGTAAAAACCTTGCTGTCTGTAGGTAAAGAGTCAAGGATTATACTAATATAATAATACTGAAAATCATACGAAAAATCAAAGAAAACAAATATTTTTAAATGTCCATCTTTTACCGGGCTAACTGTCAAGTTCTTTGTTTTTTGATAGACAGCTACATAAGTTCGATTATATGGATGGCCGTCGATGGTGCAATGTTTTAGTATGCGCGCGTCTTGTACATGAGATTCTGTGTTCGATCCCTACTCTGGCCACTTAAATTTCTTTCGGTGGCGGTCATATAAACGGTTCGGAGTCGGTGTAAAAACTATAGGTCCCAATTAGTGAGTACAAAACTATAATGGGCACAGCTCCGTTGTGAGAAGCTCTCCCCAATTCCTTTATGAGATTTAATGGGAAACTGTTTATGTATTTAATTTAAGTATTTGAATCTGGTACCACAGTCAAAAGGTCTTTTTGCTTAGTGAACTGCATCAGTCTCATTAAGGTATCGGAAGTGGCGGTGAATAGAATGATGTTACCGACGACTGATTACAAGAAGCTTTCCCTGCCAATTTTCACAATAACTTGTTCTACACCAATCATAATGTCATGCCCAGGGCAGCGATCATAGGTCCCTTCGACACGCTCATAGAATATGTCCTTAGTTTCAACATTAGCTTATCCTCCGTTTGGGCATGCACCCATATTACTGAAATACCCAGCACTATTTTTTAGAACCTGTCGCCAAAATCATGCGCTACGGAACAATATGCTTTGTAATTATATTCCATTTCTCTACTGGTTCCGTGGTACACAAAATAAATTTATCAGATAATTTTACCAATACTGTTTTTTGGGAAGAAATGTGTTACTAATGCTACACCCCACGAAATAAATATAAAGGCAACACCATTTGTTGATTTTTTCCAAATGTTAAGAGGAGTTTTCAAGTTTTTATTTTATGTTGTATTATTAGTCCTTTCAAAATTAAATACTTTTCAGAAAAAAATCTTTGACTATGTATGACCTCTCCAAGAAGAATTAACAAAAATAAATTAATTTCTAATGCGAAATATTTATAAACGCAAGAGGTTTTATTTTAAATATTTTAAAAAGTTTCGTCAGATGTAGGATAACCGCAGATAACTCTTCTAAGGGTCTTAGCATTGAGCGTTCTTCTAAGCGTCTTAGCATTCTAAGCGCAGGATCAGTTATCTTCCACTTTTCTTGAATTCACACTTTTTGTCCTTGACATTCTTAAACTGGCGCCCATGCTGGTAAACTTGGGTAGGTAAAATAGGCCAGAGGTTCAAGATCGGATTAAGATCAGGACTAAGTGGAGGCAGTCGAGAGTTGGAATTATTTCTGAACACCAAAAACTTTAGAGTTTTCTTAGACCGATGTACTACTGCGGTGTCCTGGTGGAAGATAAAATCTGGGACACAAATTTCCCCTCTAGAATTAACTGAGACAGCATCAAAAAGTCGAAAATAATACTCGGAGCCCATTTTTGTGGAAACGAAACATATCGGAATGGTTCCTCTATATCTCATACCTGCCCAAACTATAAGAGAGTCGCCGCCAAAATTTCGCCGCTGACGCATAATTTTGGAGAAATCTTTGGAATGCCAGTATTTGCCCTAGCCATCAGGTCCATTCTAATTCAACTTTTTTTCATCGCATAATATCACTCCTCATCCAAAAATCTGTATTTATCAGCGAACTTAAATCTGGCAAATTCGTGTCTTATCATGAGACCAAGTTTTGTATACTTTTTCCCATATGACAGTTTCAAGTCGCGTTTCATTACTTGTTGAACACGACGGAACCCTACTCCCAAGCTCAATTCATCCATGAAGTTTTCTTTACCAGCAATCCTTTTGATCTTCGTTTGGCGCTATCAATGATCATCGGTGTCCTTCCTGGACGTTTTGTGTTTCCATATTGGCCACCCTAATTTATACAATTGCTAATGGCACAGTTAGATCTTTGCAATCGCCTCGAAATTTCCCGATTGGACAATAAAGGGGATTTCCCACTAATGGCACAGCTAGATCTTTGCAATCGCCTCGAAATTTCCCGATTGGATTCATCATGATAATCCTTAATTTTTCCCTTTTCTTCTTTACTTAGCCACTATCCTCCAGGCATTCTATATAAATTGAATGTTTTTTTTTTAATTTGACCTACGTTAATTTTAAAACAATAAAAGATCAAACAAAGAAATCTCACTTCTGTTTGATTTCCTATTTACCACTGTTCGAATAAGGTTACTTTTCCATGTTGCCTTTATATACATTTCGCACCAGAAATAGAAAAACATTGTCAATTTTCATTTAACTTGTAAAAGAGATCGAACGATTACATTCTCTAACATAATATAGTTAATAACTCATATGTATATGCATTAGAATTCTACACCAAAACCGCAGTGCATGAGAGTACCGATATAAAATACATTGCCTTTATACTTATTTCGCTGAGTGTATTATTGTTCGCTTTAACGGAATTTCTTCGATATTTACCCTTTCGCCCACTTTTTTACTGCAGTTTGAAGATTTGCGTTCATAATCATTCGATACGATATTTGGTGCATTTTTAAACACCTTTGCATCATTTCAAAGAATTTTCTCGTATCAGCAATTGTTCACAATCTGTTGGTCGCTTTTCTATTTTTTCACCCATGTGTAAATTTTTTTTTGAATTAAATCGGGAGCGAGAAATCGTCAAAAAAATTTTTTTTTAAATTTAATATTTATTGTATTTTCAATTTGAAATATGTATGTATACATCCCGCGAAGCCACAAGCCACAAAACGAAACTCACTTGCCGATTTTAATTTTTCGAGCTAATCGATAATATATGGTTCTCCTTACTTTGGTTTTAAAGTGAATCTTTAAAAAGTTAGTTACTCCCATAGAATAAAGTTAAAAGTTGGAATTTACAAATTTTCAGTAGAGCTAATCATAGTTATCATTATTTTTGAATTAAATCGGATGCGATAAATATTTTAAAATCTTTGAACATAAAAATTCGGCTCCCGAGCTAAAAAAAAGATTTAAATCGTCAAAGAATTTTTTTTTTAAATTTAATTTTTATTGTAAAGGGTCCGCCATCTAACGTTTTTTTTTTCAACAAGTGCTTATTTCGTGAATAGTAACACTTAGCTCATGTCTGATTTGACAGATAATTAGTTTTATCCTTCCGCTGAACGAATATGGTTATGTATACGCTTGAACAACGCTGGGAAATATTGCGACATTACTTTGAAAATCATAGTAAAGTTGCAGATGCCGATTTTGCCAAAAAATCATCTTTTCAGATGAAGCTCATTTTGATCTTGGCGGGTATGTGAACAAGCAAAATTGTCGCATTTGGGAAACGAGTCACTGTTTGGTGCGGATTTTGGTCCAGAGGCATAATTTGGCCATTATTCTTCGAAAATGAGCAAGGAGTGGCCGTTAAAGTCAATGGCAATCTTTATCGGGCCATGTTGAACGAATTTTTGTTCACAAAAATTGAAGAGGAGGATATTGGCAACATTTGGTTTCAACAGGACGGCCTACGTGCCACACAGCCGAAGCTACACTCGATGTTTTGCGCCCTGTTTTTGAAGATCGCATTATCAGCCGCAGAGCTGATGTCATTTGGCCACCTCGGAGCTGCGATTTGACACCATTGGACTGTTATTTGTGGGGTGCCATCAAAGATAAGTGTTACGCCGACAAGCCAGGGACAATTGACGCTTTAAAGGACAATATTCGTGAAGTCATTGGTGAAATACAGCTGCACACAATCGATAATGTGCTTAGACCGATCGTGCAGGCTTCATTATTAACCGGAAGGATTGTACTTTCAAATAAAAAAAGAAATTTGAGAAAATATTCAGTAGTTTTTTTTTATAGCATTTTCAAAAAAAAAGAAGTTATTTGGCGGACCCGTTATTTTCAATTTGAAATATGTATGTATACATCCCGCGAAGCCACAAGCCACAAAATGAAACTCCCTTGCCGATTTAAATTTTTCGAGCTAATAGAAAATATATGGTTCTCCTTGCTTTGGTTTTAAAATGAATCTTTAAAAAGTTGGTTACTTCCCATAGAATGAAGTTAAAAGTTGGAATTTACAAATTTTCAGTAGAGCTAAAAATCTGGTTTTGCTTGTTTAAAAAGCATATGAAAATGCTCAATAATTGGCATAATCAAAAGGATTCGTTTGAACGAAAGGGATGATAAAATTACGACAATTATAATGTGATAGCCCAAGGAACCGCCAAATTTTAGTTGGCTGTAAATATAGTTGTGACAACGAATTTCTTCTCTATGTGTAGTTTTATATTAAAAAATTAAAATTTGAAAATTTCCAGTTACTTTAATAATATAGTAAGTTTTCACAATTATTTACAATGTCTAATAAATTATATCCTTGTACTATCTTCCCTCTCTCTACCCATACAGATTATAAAGACAAACGCTTACAACGAAGTTCACTTTTTATTACCAAGGAGCAAACAACAGAAAAGACAACTTTGTACTAAAACTGCAAGATTGGATGAAATGTAGCAAAAACTCCTTAGTTGTAACCCAACGGATAGATATCCATCGCTGAACAAATGAACAATCACCTGCAGGGGAAAAACCTCAATTCAACAAACAACTAATCCTAATGCGAATGAGAGTACCGAAGAGAACGAAAAATGAGTTAATTAGCGTTAAAAATAAAATAACGCTAAAAGAATAAGAGCGAATTAAAATAAAAACAAGAGGAAACATTAAATAACATACATATAAAAGGCTCAAATAAACCTTTAAGCTCAAGCGTACCTTACCAGAATATACACTAAATATATAGAAAAGAAGCAAAATATAAAAACTTGAAAGCTGCGAAAGAAAAAACTTCGCTTGAAATCCGGTAATAAAACAATGGCTCTTGTTGCATCATTAACAAGTAAAAATGTTTTTACTTATCTGCCATGAATCAGCAACAGCAGCAACAAAACCACCAACAAAGGCAGAAACTACAACTATTGCAGCGAAAACAGTACTATCACCAGCAACATACCGATTGCAACAATAGCGGGACTAAAAGGAATTATCCGTGTAAAACCTTCGCTGTAGTTTGGCGAGCACGTAACGCCCTTGCCCGCCCATTTGTACACACACACACTTACTCTCACCACCACCCTTACACACTCATTGCAACACTAACACCTCCTGGTGGGTCTCACACGTCGGTTCGAGGAGGATTGTGGAGAATTCCAGCGCTTCAGAAATTAAATTGTTACATCCGCCAACAGGAAACATTAAAATTGTTCTAGTTTGTTTGCGCTCCCTCTTTTTGTCACTGTGTGTATATATTTTGTTTTGGAATTTTTGCGTTTTTTTTCTGTTCTGCCACTACATCATACACGTTTACCTGCGAGATAATAAATTATATGCAAAACACAAAGAGATAGAGCGAGCAGAAGAACAAAAGTAAATCGAAATTGTTGAAAATATACATAAAAATAAAATCTAAAACAACGAAACTCAATTGTACTCCACCCCCTCTCGAGAATTCTACAGTAAATAATAAATATCATGAGCAACAGAAAGGAGTCAAGAGCCGACATGGATTTGGTTACAAATCGCAAATTATCAACGGTGTTTTCATGGCGCCATTACATGGGTCTGGCAACATTATTGATATTTGTTGCTAATATCAATTATACCAGCGGTCAAATAGATTGGGATGACGACGATGATCCAGGTAAGTGCATCGTTTCAATATTAATAAATTTTAGTATTTACTTTTTCCTATTTAACTCATGCTAAATTTAGTGTCTACAAATGTATCTCTGGAACGCTTTGTATCTGATGGTTGAGTAACAAAAATCTTAGTTCTCAAAATATTTTCATATACCGTCACTTCGAAGTGTCTTGCCTGGGTTAGGCAAACCTTTGTTGTACACCAAGAAATATTTGAAAATAACAACAAATATAATTGACCCTGATTTTAAAATTCTTGAAACGTTTGCCCAAATCATAAACTTCACCCTTTTACAAACCACATCATAAAGCATACAATTCGACTCCCAGCTCTATTGATGCTTAACTGATAGCCAATCTCTTTCCCTTTAGTTCAATTGGTTAACTATAAATATTTGTTATTTATTAGTTGAGCTAATTTAAACAACCCATACCAAAAGTTAATTGTTGAATATAACCATTCGTTTGATAGGAGACCAATTTTTGTACCTTTTAAAAATATAATTTCCTTTCTCATATTACCAATCACAAAAATCCCCACAAAATGACAAGTTGAAGTGAGAAAAAAAACTTTATTAAAAATACCGTCAAACGGCTAATCCCATAGACAGAAGTGTCTAAGGGAATTTGAAAGAAAACTTATTAAAGAATAAGAAACGAAGGAAAATAAACCAACTGCCAGCTTAAGCCATCTGATGGTTAACCCTTTTTGGCTTTGGAATTTATACAAATAACATCATTATCCCTGACCAAACTTATGCTATCAAAATCTCAACCTTTTCATTGAACACAATTCCTTCATTCTATTACTCGCTTTCACATATTCGCACACTTTTCTCTTGATCTCCACCCTGTTTTGAGGTCAAAACATTTTTAGACATTTTTATGACTTGGGGAATATGTATGTCGCCAAACTGAAAAATTCACTACCTAAACATAAAAAAGGTTATAAGCTAATAAAAATACTAGAGTACATGTGATGTGCAGGGAGGCGAGTAATGCCACAGAATATGGAGGACACTATCAAAATCTAACTCTGAATAAGTTTGCCATATTTTCATGGATTTATTTAATGCCTCCGTATTTCAATGAAAATAATTTAAAAGTGTAAATGTCCTTGTGAGTTCAGTTAGACTTGCGGGTACCTTGGATACATTCGATTGTGATTTTCCTAAACTAAATAATGTAGTTGAAATGATAATTTATGAAGACTTGAATTATTTTACAAATTGACAATCTAGAGACCAAATCGCAGAGAATGATATGTTCATTACGGAGATAGAAAATTGAACTTTATCGTTTTGGGAAAAACATGTAGGCTGGCTCGTGTAGTTTTCTTTTAACAACTGGTAATTAATATTATTGTTTCGATCAACAACAATCGTCACAACCATGCCAGTTGCACCAGGTCACTTCAGCTCTCTTGTACTATGAGTGCTCATCGAGTGGTCGACATCATTTCTCCGCTGGTTCGGATATGGATGTAATACCTTGATTTTCAATAACATTACTAACCAATTTTTGAAATTCTGTATGAAACTGGTAGGTTACGAAAATCCGCATGGCACGATGAAGAGCGTCACATGGCAAGTGATGAAAAGAACGTCAATTACAATGCGGGTCGTGGAGGCCAGGTACAAGGACAAGAAGGGAGACGAAAATGGTCTTACTTTTACTTTTATTGCCAATTTTACAACCTCATGAGGTCAGACGTCTTACACATATTAATTAAACAAACAAATTAAACAAATTTCAACATATTCTTCCAACTGGCTCTATCCATCGCCTTTTCTCGCCAGTTGGTAACACCAAGGATACGGAGGGATTCTTCTGCTTGGTCTTTCCAGCGGAGTCTTGGTCGTCCTCTTTTCCTGCTTCTATCGGGTACATTATCGAAACCCTTTCGCGCTGGCTCATCTTCATCCATTCTTATAACATGGCCTAGCCAACGCAATTGGCCCAATTTGATTCGCCTAGCTATGTCCACGTCAGAATATAGATTATATAGCTCTTTACTCGCCGTTTTCCCTAACAGGACTATATATGTTACGGATAATTCTTCTCTCGAAAACTCCCAGGTGTTTTTCATCCGCTTGCGATATGACCAAAGTTTCGGAGCCATATGTCAAGCCAGGTAAAATGAGAGTCTAATGTAGCTGGACTCTTGTCCGTCGAGAGAGGGCTTTGTTCCTACACTGCTTGCTGAGCCCAAAATAGCATCTATTTGTAAGCACAATTCTCCTATCTATCTCCAGGCTGACGTTGTTGTCCTTGTTCCCGGCGAATCCAAGGTGGACAAGTTCATCTACCACTTCAAAATTAAATCGATTGTCAACGTTCAAATGCGGACCAAGTCGAGAGGTTTCTCAAGTCGTTGATACCATCAATTCTGTCTTGTCCTCGTTAACAGCAAGACCCAAGACGAAAGTCGAAAATGGTCTAATTCAGTATAAAAATGTCTGTGGGGAGAACTCGATGGAGAGAAACATACAGACCAAAGAACTGAAAAGTAGACAATAAATCCCAAGGCAATTGATTTAGAGATTAGAGATATTGACGGTAGTCTATTGGGTTGGCAATTTTCAATTAGTTTTTTCACATAATTCATTTTAATCTTTAATGTAGGCGCCATTTTGGTTAATGACCTTCTGTCATCGTTCAGGCAACTTGTTTATCTATTGTAGGTCCTATATTTGTATGTCCTCTTCTGTAGTGAAGTGCCGTTCAAAAAGTTTTACAGACTCCGTAATACATACAAGTCCGAAGGTACCACATCTGGACTATAAGAAGGATGTGGCATCACGTCCATTTAATCGCTTAAATTTCTTCCGAGTCTGCAAAGACATGTGAGGCCCAGACTTGTCGTGATAGAAAACCACGCCCGTCCGATTTACGCGATCACTTCAGGTTGTGTTTCTTTTAGTGTCCCATCAACGTTCTTCAACTGCTTGTAATAGATGTCAGAATTTATGGTTTGGTTTTTAAAATGCAGCTCAAAATAAATTACTCCCTTAAAACCCCACCAACTGGACAACATAAACTTTTTTGGTACAGTTCCTCCTTTGATGAAGTTCGAGCGCGTTCATCGTTCTTGAACCATTCGGATTACATTGTTGTAAAGACTCTCTTTTTCATCTCCAGTGACAATGGGTTTCAAAAAAGGATCAGTTTTGTTGGGTTTGAACAATAAATCTCACCTGCTTAACCGCTTTGTTACGTGGATTTCCTTAGGCTCGTGCGGAACCCAAATATCAAGCTAATTGACAAGTCCAAGCAGTTTTCAATGGTCGAAACGTGTCGGTGAAATTCGATAACGGCTTTGATTTCGTCCTCAACAAACCCATTTAGCCTACCGCTCCTGTGGCCATTTTTGACCGTGAAATTTCCAAAGCGAAATTTGTTGAACCAGGGTGTGCATGTGCGTTCTGTTAAAGCATCCAACCCATACACGTCACAAATATTCCGGTGTGCTTCCGTGGCTTTTTTTCCTTTTCGGAAATAAAAGTGGAAATATGACGAAAAGTTTAATTTTGATCGTCCATATTCTCAACACGATTTAAATGGAAACTGACCACTGACATATGACAGATTGTGTAACTGTGTAACTGTATAACACAGAATTTTGTCAGCTGATCACAAGCGTTTCAAACCTAACAAAAGCGCCATCTATTTGAGATATTCTTCTTATATTCTTGCCAACCCAATATTTGCCGATGTGGAGAGTATTTGAGGACTACTGAGCTTTGATGTCTCTAATCTACCTTTGTCAGGAGACTCAAAGGCAGGTTTGCGAGTTGAGCAAATACTAAAGCTTACTGTCGCAGACCTGATCGGACCGAGTCACAGTGGCTTTAAACCCGAAAATTCATTCATTACGATATTACGACAAATCCTGGAGAAAACCCACAAAAACAAATCGACACTCATGATCCCTTTATAGACTATAAAGCTACCTTCGATAGTCCGATACGGAAAAGCTTTACGAAGTTATGTCGGAGCTTGGTTTTCCGGCCAAGCTGATACGGCTCTGTAGAATGTCAGTGACCGACACGAAATCTTCAGTAAAGATTGCTGCAAATTTTACCAAACTTGTTAACAGAGGTCACTATGGGGAAAGCTGGAGCTAGCACGAATAAGACTATCAGCAGCAAAATCCACATAATGCTCGCGTATGCTGGTGATATATACATAAAAACAACAAAGAGAAAAAATGGTTTCCCATAACATTCGCTGAAGGGATTGGGTAGAGTGTCTCACAACCAGTAGTAGTGCTCTTTCTAGTTTTACACTCACTGATTGGGACCTACAGTTTCATACAAGGTAGACAGGACAGAGGTCGAATCCACCTAGTCATGTACAAGAGCCGCACACACTCTTAAGTTAGATACACGTGGTTATCACTATTGGCACATCTAGTCCAATGACGACCGGCACGTTATTTGACGTCACCTTCGTTGAACTTGTTAATTGACCTGGTATGTTTATAGTGATTATATCATGCCGATATTCCAGGAGACGTACACTGGTTCCGTGGGAACCAATTAGCACTCAGCAGAAAGGTTCTAAAATCATTCCGTTTAACTTCCCGAATGTGTGTTAGGTCTCTTAAAACATTAAATTAGAGCCCAAATATTTCTGCCCACTCACACAATAGGTCGGGTAGTCGTGTATAAGATGTTCGGCGCTCACTTTCTCGACTTCAACCTCACAGCTTCTTCTCATGACCTGAGATTATAAGTCTATCAGCGTGTCTGTATTTTAAAGAGTGTCCAGTCACCACAGCTACTAGAGTAGATATATTTTGTCTGGGAATGGACACCAGGCTTAGCTTACGATTTAGATCATAACTTGGCCATACTTGCGTGGTAATCCTGCAATTCGTGCCACGAAACCGTCTATCATTCGCATGTCTAAACGCTTCGGCTGCTTCGGCTAGCATTAAGGAAGGGCTCCAATGCTCCATATCTCGTGGAACAGGTAAGGTAGTCCCTAATCTTACCAGCTTATCTGATCTGTGGTTCCCTAGTATATTGCTATATTTCAGTGCCCCGGCATCCATATCGTATAAGGCGAATATATATTTGCTTGACCATTATATTTTGAGATGCGCGACAGTTGTGGGTAGTTATTGAAGCCAGAAATGCAGATTGCAGACAATTTATATCAGCCTGACTGTTGTGGTAGATATTGTTACCCCAGGCGGTGATGATGTTTTGTACCAGCCAAAGGGCAACCTCCCCGACAATGGCCTGGTAGCATTTCTCCAAGGTCTTGACCCAGTTGTTGAGAATAGGTTCCAAACCCTACCTTGGCATCTCGTTTGAAGCCAACAATGTATAATTCTAAATACCTTAAATAATCTGGTCGGTGTCCCATCCAGTCCTTCCTGTCCTGGATATGATTGGAGAAGTTTCTCACAAAATTTGAAGTGGTCGTCATGTAGGCGGCTTTTATTGTGGATTGCCTCAGATCCCTTAAAATCGAACCATAACCATATGGGCCGGTGATCCAATGCAAGGAATGCCTTAGGCATATTGATGGCATTGGAGCCATTAGGCTTTCGAGCAAATCTAGTGATAAGAGGTGGAGGATAACCTACCAACCCGTGACACACACCATTGCCATTCTCTGGAGTTTTTCCTACACACCCACGTAAGTATATTTTTCCAGTATCCAGTACAACAATACCGTAGAGCAATATCGGTCGGACAACAGCTGTGTGTATCCACTAAACAATATTCGGGGATAGGCCCCATATGCGTGACTCTAACCAAAGAGAATGCTAACTGGCGATATGAGAAATTTTATCGTTTGCCAAGGGAGTATCATGTGCTTACATTTTCAAGTCATTCCAAAAAATGTAAAGTGAAAAATTTATATTCGGATTGTGTTTCACAAATCTTTTACAATAAGATACAGTTTTATGGCACCAAGTTCCTTATCGCACGTTGAGGGATGGGGGTAAGTGAAAAAATTTTAAACAACTTTTATTTAACTACTTTATTACAACCCATTTTTATCAACTATATTGGGTACTTTTGGTTTGGTTTGGTTTAATGGAAAGTTTTCTAGGTGGAGCCCCTTTATTACATATTGCTGTTTTGAACCCAATAAACAGTAAATTTAGAAAAGCCAAAGCGCAAAACAGGCAAATCCATGAAATACAAGCCTGAGCATGGAATTACATATGACAGCACACTTACTCTTACACTCGTTCTTTTGATTTCGTTTGCGTCTAGACTAACATATTGGGAAACATTTCTTGTTTAATGGGAAGTTTCTAGGTGGAGCCTGTTTATTACATATTGTAGTTTTGAACCGAATAAAAAGTAAAGTTAGAAAAGCCAAAATCAAAGAAGTTTAAAAAATTTTCTCAAAAAAAAAATACCTATTAATATTTTTAAACAGAGTATCTTTTCTTAAAAAAATACCTTATATTAACGAAGGACATTTATCTTAAAAAAGGAAATTTTCTTACAAAAAGTAATTTAAAAAAGAAATTTTTTTAAATAAGTACTTTTTCTTAAAAAAAGTACATTATCTTACAAGAAATTGCCTTTTTTTAAACTACATTTTCTTTAAAGAGTAGGTACCTTTTATGTAAAGCAAAATAACTTTTCTTGAGATAAGTGCCTACTCTTAAATTGTACCTGTTCTTGCATAAAGAACCAATTCTAAAATAAATTCGCATTTCTTAAAAAATCACTTTCTTCACAAAAAATATACATTCTTTTAAAAAAAAAAATTAATTTTCTTACAAAAATTCCTTTTCTTAAAAGTATATTTTCTTAAAAATAAAATAATACCTTTTCTTCTCTCTTCTTGAGATAAGTAGCCTTTCTGAAAATAAGGAAATTTTTTTAAAAAAATATCCTTTTCCTTAAAAGAGTACCACTTCTTTAAAAAGTACCCGTTCTTAAAAAAGTACTTCTTTGTAAAAAAATTCATACTCTTAGGCCTTTACTTACAGAAAGTCCTTCTTATTAAAAATTTGTTAAAAAAAATTAGCTTTTAATTAAAGAACTACTTCTCATTAAAGAAAGGACCTTTTCGGGAAAATATAATACATATTCTTACAAAAAGGACCTAAATATATACTTTTTTAAAAAAATTTATTCAATAAATAAAAAATTTCATAAAAAAAGTTTATCATTTTGCAAAAAGTATCTTTTCTTAAAGATCCATTTAAATTATTGTTTCGTTGCAACCGGGTGTCCCCTGACACCTCATGTAATTTTTTAACTAGAGTTCATCATATATGTAGATTCAAATATAATAAATATATAACCGATGACACTTGATCACCACATTTCGAGACGCCTGCACCAACTTGCCCTATTGGCAAACTGCAGAAGATTCCTGCTGAATTTCTACAAAATGTATGAAAATGTCAGACGGTTGCATAAAGTTTTTCGTATGGAAGCGAATCGGCAAGTCAGCTGGTACTCTGACCTGTCAGTTCTGAGTCACTGACGATGCCTTTAGAAATATCCAACTGGATTAAAATGGAAGATAATGTAGAAGAATGAAGAAGATTTTGTAAAACTACTTAGATTTCAAATCAGAAATTTAACTCAATAATGAAATCATTCATCATACAAAATGTTTTCGACACTTTTCCTCTAATCATTTTACATCCGACATTTAATCTTTAATACTTATTCAGGGTATCAGGCACAGTGCGTATTCTTATTCAAAGTACCAATCAGAGAACATAAGTAGATATGTATAACATTTATGCAAAAAACCACAGGCAAATAAACGATCTGATCAATAGTCGAAAGTGGTCCCCGTTTACCAAATTTGTCCCACAATTTGCCTTTAATATAATCTATTCTTTCCAATTGTTGCATTAAATTCCATGATTTTCATTAATTATAATCATTCACATTAATCTACATATCAACAGTTCCACCGGATTCCATTTTATCACATATCACTCTAATCACTTAGCTTCTAAACGTGATACAATCAGGCCGGAATATATGTATGTATATATATAAGAAATCCATTAAACTCAGCCTTTCTATGCCAGTCTCGACATCTTGCAGCCTACTTTAAACGACATACGTCATTAACATCCGTAGGGTGTGCGAATTCTTGTATCTAAAACAGAACGCTAGACATATGTGCCCACTTTGCTGGCTTTGTAAAAGAACGTATAGGCAGACCCAAGGCAAAGAAGTATAAAAAAGAGAGAGAAACATTGTAAAAAGCTGCAGAAAATTACTGTGCCACATGGGTGTCAGCAGCACATTTCATACAATATATTCGACATTATATGGCTGCTGTCAACTACTGAGCACAATGCTTATAAAGTATAAATGGAGGGAGGAGAGATAAAAACAACAACAACAACACTAAAGAAATCTCAAAATATCTTAGAAGACAACAGAAAGAAGGAACAAACATACGACAAACACACCCAAACACATATAAAGGAAACAACCAGGCCATAAAGAAAAACAGCAACGAACAGCAATAGAGAAAGAAAATTCACAACACACATCCTGTCACACTTGTAAACATTCACACTCGCCCACACACACTTCCTCCACTTACAACGTCAACTACTTTCAGCAGCACTGTAAGACATTTATAATAAGCTCAGGAAATTCCTAGAAATTTAGCTGCAGAATTGTCATATTTATTCCGAAAAAATGGAGAACAAGCAAGACCTTTAAGCCAAAATGGAAAAAATGTGTCAAAATGCTCAATTTAATTTTTGGCACAAGGACTTTTGCTGGCTGCTGATTCAGGGTTTCTTGTGTATTGTATATACATACATACTTGACGTTTATAACTTTTATAATATAAAGCAGGAGCTAGAAATTGTTACCAGTATCGTCATTGAAGGCCTGTTGAAAGACGGAATATATTCATCTGTTAAGGTCTTTGGATATAGTGCGGTAGAATACAACAGCAACAAATGATTTATAACCCAGCGGCGGAAGTCGCAAGGCCTTCCGCAAACAATGCTTTCTTTTGTAATGCCTTCCTAAAATAAGGCCTGGGGAATGCATGCATTTTTGCATCAGATATAACCAAGAAGAAGATTTTTATAATTTTAAGAAATTTCTTTTCTGATTCTTTTTAACCGTAATTTAATATGGAAATTGCATACAAATTTTACAATTATATTTTTTATTTAATATTATTCAGGGTATTTTTAAAATTTTCAATTTGAAGTTGGGCGTGATACAACTTTCTAAGATAGATACATACACAATTATAAATAAATATGTAGAAGTGGATAATGATTTTGTGATAAAATTAATTATTTAAATTTTATTTTTGTTTAACAAAAATAAATTAAGGTAAATGCCTTCTAAGGCTTTCCTCTTTGCATGCCTTCTAAGGCTTGCCTCTTTGCATGCCTTCTAAGGCCTTCTTTAGGCAATGGGCAAGAAAGGCCTTGCCTCCCAATCTCACGCAATGTTAAAAATTACATGAGGTGTCCGGGGACACCCGGTTGGAACGAAGTTCCTTTCGCCATATATTGTGTACTAGTTAGTTCCACCAAGCCTAAGCGCCTGTCGAAAAATACTATAATTTAAATTGATCTTTAAGAAACTATACTTTTTGTAAAATGAGAAACTTTTTTAAAGAAATTTTTTATTTATTGAAGGTATTTTTAAAAAATAAGTATATTTTTAGGTCCTTTTTGTAAGAAAATGTATTATATTTTCCCCAAAAGGTCCTCTCTCTAATGCGAGGTACTGCTTTTATTAAAAGCTAATGTTTTTTTTAATAAAAGGTACCATCTTTAATAAGAAGTACTTTCTGTAAGGAAATTTTTTTCACAAAGAAGTACTTTTTTAAAAAGAGGTACTTTTTAAAGAAGTGCTACTCTTATTAAAAAATATTTTTTTTTTAGCAGAAAATTTACTTATTTTCAGCGAGGCTACTTATGACAAGAACAGAAAAGAAAAGGTATTATTTTATTTTTAAGTAGTCACTTTTAAGAAACGGAATTTTTGTAAGATAGGGTATTTTTTAAGAGAAGGTATTTTTTTTGAAGAAAAGGTTTTTGTTAAGAAATGGGATTTTTTTTTAGAATTGGTCCCTTTTTCAAGAACAGGTACAATTTTAAGATATGTACTTATCTCAAGAAAAGTTATTTTGTTTTTCATAAATGGTACTCTTTAAAGAAAAAATTGTTTTTTAAGAAAAGGCAATTTGTTGTAAGATAATGTACTTTAAAAAAAAGGTATTTATTTAAAAAAATTACTTTTTGTAAGAAAATTTACTTGTTTAAACAAATGTACTACATTAAGATAAGGTATTTTTTATAAGAAAAGTTTCTCTGTTTAAGAACATGAATTGGTATTGCTTTTGAGAAAATTTCCGTTTTTTAAGACAACGCACTTATTTAAGGGAAGGTTATTTTTTTAAACTTCTTTCACTTTGGTTTTTCTAAATTTACCTTTTATTTGGTTAAAAACTACAATATGTAATAAACAGGCTCCACCTAGAAAATTTCCCAGTAGACAAGAAGTTTAGTCCCCAAATGTTACTCTAGACACAAACCAATCTAAAATACGAGTGTAAGAGTAAGTGTGCTGCCAAATGTAATTCCGTGCTTAGGTTTGTATTTCATGGATTTGCCAGTCTTGCACTTTGCCTTTTCTAAATTTACTTTTTATTGGGGTCAAAACTACAATATGTAGTAAACATGTTCCACCTAGAAAACTTCCTTTAAACCATACCAAATCAAAAGTACCCAATATAGTTGACAATAATGGGTTGTAATGCCACCCGCGGCATTTACATTTTTTTCACTAACCGGAGAAAACATGATCTCTCACAGCCTTAAAGGAAATTACAACTTTAAACCTAACGAGGATCTAAAAGAACTAAAAAATTTGAAACATATGGTAGGGCCAAACCAAAAGAGAATGAGACAACTTCAATTAGAATAGTTCTTTCTATAAATAGAAATTTCAAAACTTCTGCATCAGTGCGTGTAAGTACGAAAGCAATGTGTAAGTAGCACCAACAATCGCTCTGCACACAATCATTAAATGTCTTCGGTTAGTGACTTGTGTAAATACATACCGCAGTGGCTTAACGGGCTAGACGCTGCTGAAGATGATGCTTCACAAACATCGAAACGATCGTCCAGCGAATGTGAGTTCGAATCCCACCCGCGGCATTTACATTTTTTTCACTAACCGGAGAAAACATGATCTCTTACAGCCTTAAAGGAAATTACAACTTTAAACATAACGAGGATCGAAAACAACTAAAAAATTTAAAAAGTTGTGCGATAAGGAACTTCGTTCCAATAAATTATTTTAATAAGTGATGATTTATCCGAGCTTTGGTATTATTCAAAAATTAAATTGTTAATTGTTATTTAAATTTTATTTTTGTTCAACGAAAATAAATCAAAGTAAATGCCTTCTAAGGCTTCCTCTTTGCATGCCTTCTAAGGTCTTCTTTAGGCAATGGGAAAGGAAGACTTTGCCACCCAATCTCATGCAATGTTAAAAAGAAAGGACGACAGATTTTGTAGGGTATTTTAAAGAAGGCCTTCCAAGTCATGACGTCCGCCGCTGGGAAAGTTCATGGTGAAATAGGTTTGTTTTCAATATTGTTATAGTAAGTTAAGATTGAAAAAAAACTATATACGATTTATGGCAACTAGATGTTTGCGGATACCGTACTCAAGACACAAATGCGTTGACGGTTTTCTAACACTCGTTCGAATGCAAGTGAAGTTGATAGTGTTTTTCTTCCTCATTTTTTAAGAGCAGTTAAACTTGTTAAATTTTGAAGCTTGGTTTATTTTGGCGCGACGACACTCTAAAAAACCGGTCGTTTTTGTTGTTTGGATGCAAATATAACGTGTATTTGGCGCTTGGCGAAAGTATAGTATACTTGTGTCCAAACACATCGTGTTTGCTATTCAATACAATATGTTCGTGACACAATGGTTAACATGTTATAATGATGTTGATGGTTGACCTTTATTTTTACTGTACTTATTTAGTTCGGCTTGAGCATTGATCATATTATCAGTGGATCAGAAAAACTAATGCACTTAAGGCTAGTAAATGCAAAAAGTGCCGGTTTAAATCTTATAATTTGTCCGTACTTGGTTAAAAATATAGATTTATATTGGTAAATTGATAAGTATAGGTATGTACATTGAATTTGTAAAATAATGTTCTTCTAAATAATATTATGTTTAAGTAAACTCGTATGCGGAAGGACATACGCGCATACCTCCACACACGAATGCCTTCATGTTAGTATATAGATGTTTGGGATGAAACACGCATACTGTTCCATATAAAAGCATGTATGATTACAAGTGACCATGCTAGTATTTGATGTTGAATATAAGTGAGATTGGGAATGGAAATTATATGAATATTTGAAGTGTGCTCTAAACACATACATGGTTTCTGCAGAGTGTGTTTGGAGGAATATGTTACAGAAGCCTACTACATTACGAACAAAACCGTCGTAAAATATTTTGTCCAATTTAGAGGGTACCTAACTAAACTTTCCAAACTTTTTTTGCATGGATAGTTTGGAAGTTTTGACCATAACCTGGTTTAGAAGGTTTTGCCATTAGAGCGTGTTTTGTGTTGTTTTCCAGTGTCAGTAAACAAATTTAATTAACTTGTGAAATTTTTCGTGCGATGATTTACGGGTGGCTGATGAATATTGCTACTTCCTCTTAAAGCTCATTCAATTTTATTAAATATACCTTAATTAGTTTTAAAAATAATGAAATTTAAAGGCCCCCCTTCTCGTTGATATATGTGCGGCAGCTTGCCAAAAAGTTGTTCAATACTGCTTAGAGAGTTGAGACAGGAATAACCGCAAGTGTTTCTCGAATGGATTGCTTTAGTTCAGTCAAATTTGTTGATTTTGCTATGTAGACTTCCTGTTTGCAGTAACCCTACAAGGAAAACTCAGGTGCAGTAAGGTCAGGCGACCTGGGGAGCCAACGGAATGTGGAGTTTCTGGATATCAGCTTCTTGGGAAATTTTCGTCGCAATTCTGTCATAAGAGGCCGGGCTATGTGAGGAGATGCACCATCTTGCTGAAACCACACAGAGTTGAAAGAAATTCTCATTCGACGTAATTTGGATAGAAAAACTGTCTCAACATGCTCAAGAAACCGTAACGGTGTGACCGTTTTCTTCGAAGAATAGGGCCCTACAGTGCAGTGTGATGAAACTGCACACCACACTGTGACACGAAGTGGATGCAATTCCGTCTCACGGAGTATTTGTGGTTGGGAAGCGCTCCATATTCGACAATTTTGTTTGTTTATGTTGCCGTTTAAATCGAAATGGGCCTCGTCAGACATGAAAAGACAGCTCAACATGTTTCCGTCCTCTGGCTGAAGTCTGCAGTGTTCAGTTTGTTGGCCATTTGAATTTTATATGGAAACAAGTTCAAATCTTTGTGCATAATTGACTGCAATGACTGTCTGCTTCTACCCATTGGAGCAGATAAGCTTCTTCTCGAAACTCTTGATTTGCACAGACAAACTCCGTGCCAAGACAATTATCGAAGGCTGCGGCACAACAGGAAAATTAAGTTGGCGGCTATTGATTTTGCCAGCTTTTTACAATTATAGGATTTTTAAAATAACTGAACTTTTACAATTCTATCAGTGGGCCAAATCGAGCCAGTCGTTAAAATCGGCTCAGATATTAAACCAAGGAGAGCAATTTATATCGTCGGCGGTGTGAGCTTCAAAAAGGTTTTGGTGGCGGCGACGCATTGGAAAATTTCCGATCGGCTTCCGAATGTCAAAGAGTTGATATTTTGTGTATGTTTTTATTATGGTTGCATGTTTTTAGTAACTAACAGAGTTGCATCAAAATGTACACCAGTTTAGAATGAGTTTAAAAATTGAACTTCATTTTCTACAGATTAAAATTGTATGAGTAATCTTCTGGGTTAGCGTGGGATAACGGAGTTAAACTTCGAAATGCGTTAATCTTGTTTGGTGCAAATGCCGTATAAGGCATCAATTTCATATTGCATCCTCATTTGGTTGGTTGGTTGAAAAGGCTGGAAGACAGCACGCTGTCTAGCACACTTAGGCTGAAGAAGCTCATTGTGATACCTGCAGTTTCTTCCATCGCAACTATTGACTAGTCGTCTAAACAATTTGCCCTTTCAATAAATTTGTCTGTAAGACCTACAGGAATATCCTGTAGGGCTACGGTGCTAACTAGATGTGTTCCGAATATCCTACTTCTCAGGCCTGCCAGAGCAGGGCAATCCAAGAGAAGGTGTTTCGTCGTTTCCTCATCCTCTTCCATGAAGCATCTACAGAGAGTGGAGTTTCTATGTCCCAATCTTAGGGCGTGTTTCCTACAAGACACTGTCCCGTAAGTGCTCCAATCATTTTGGATAACCTGCCTCTCAGCAAGTTAAGTAGTAGCCTAGTCCTCTTCCTGTCCACCTGTGGCCAGAGGACCCTGGCTTGTTTGCAAGTTGAAGTAAGTCTCCACTTGTCCTTGAACATATTATCGGCCCACTGCCCGATCTGCAAGCGGAAGGTAGAGATTGGCATACTAACACCTTCTTTTGCCGGAAGAACCTGTGCCGTAGTGCCCTGTCTAGCAATGCATCCGCTACGCAATTGCATGGAATGTCGCTGTGTTTCAGTACCCAGATGAGCCTGATGCTAAAATACCCTGCCATCACCCGAAGCGATGAGTGGCATTCTTTCACCGTCAGGGACGTAGCAAACATGGCTTCCAGGGATTTTGTGGCAGCCTGGCTATCTGAGTAGATGCATATTCTCCGGAGGGTTGTGACACTACTTTTCAGTAGTTCAGCAACCTCCAGTATGGCGGTAATTTCCGCCTGAAATACCCTACAGTGATGAGGCAGCTTGAAGGAGATATTTATATTTAGGTCCGGTGAATGGACCCCATTGCCTACTTGCTCGTCCAACTGTAATAGATCCGTGAAAAATCTGATGCTACTGGTATCCCCTTCCAGTGACTTTTCCCAGGTATTCCTGTTCAGAATAGAATTCCTTAGGTTTGTCGCAGGTAGAAAGTGGGGGATACAGTAGTCCATTTTTACGGGAATAGAGTTGATCCGGTGTTGTAATTCAGTGTGTCCGGGATGCCCCGATATCAAAACGCCACACTCTCTGATTCTCACCAGGGATGTAGCGATTGCCTATTCAGGATAGCACTAAGTGCAGTGCCTAATCGCTAACGCTAACCACTGTTGATCTTTGAATTTTCATCAAGGAATTCAGAATATATTTCTTTGGAGGGACCTCCACCAAACTACGATGCCATACAGAAGTATCGGTCTGACTATTGCTATATAAATCCACATGGTGATCTTAGGAGACAGTTCCCAACGCTTGTATAACATTGATACATGTGACAAATCATTTAACTATGTGGTTTACCCGGAAACTAAGCACCCATACTGTTTCATGATAAAAAAAATCCAACAAAGTTGTTCACACTCGAAGTACTTCAAAGCAAACGGTTGCCTGTTATTTGGGGAATTAGCCATGTGGTTGGTTGGTCAATGGTTAACCATAAACTTTTTGCTGGAAGTGTTCCGAGAATTTAGGAAAACCAATAGCCAAAGATACAAGCATGCGAGCTCTTACGTATCGGTTCACACAAGTGACATTTTGAGCACTGATACATAGAAATAATGGGGCATCAGTCGAATAGTCCTGATTTTGCAACCAATGACTTTTTCTTAGTCCCGCAAATCTAACGCAAATTGCATAATAAACGCTTTGACGCATGCACGCATGCGAAATTGTATAGATTATGAAGAAGAAAGAATATTCTAAAACGCTATAAAGGCAGTTCGAATCAAAAATTACAGATTTTTATCAAAGGCTTACAGTATTAAGAGTTACCCAACAAACAAGATTGTAGTATGCATTTCTTATATATTAACCAAAAACTAATCAAAAAAAGTGGTCATAAAAATTCAAATTCAAATAAACGTAACTGACACTAGCCCGGTCATCAAAAAAGCTATACCACGGAAAAATACAACTCTGGGATATAAATTAAAGCTCACCTCAAAAGCTCTGCAACAATGCTGAACGCATGAGGAAAAGAAGAACATGGTGGAAAAAAGCTGTATGTTGTTGTTGATGGAATTACAGGCATTTCAGTGATGTTGATAGTTAGGGATCTGCGATCGATACTAATTCGGACAAGTGAATTGCAGAATTGAGTTGGTATATATACGATAGATGATCAACCGATGGTAGCAATTTAAGCACAGTAGTTAGGCATCTGATGATGAACTTGTCACGGAGTTCGAAACTAGTCATGCCAGTGAGTGTTGAACTGAATTGTCTATTATTTCCAACAAAAACCAACCATTTTTCAATTAGAAAAATGTTCATGACTTGTAAGCTTGTAGTATGAATTTTTTATACATTAACCAAAAACTAAACAAAACAAGAAAATAATAATATGATTTTTTGCTATTTGAACTGAATAGTATTGAACTGAATTTTGAAAGCGAAGATGTTGCTTCCATTATTAATAGCGTTTAATAATAAACTGTGATCTTTACTACAAGGTGGCGGAAAAGTAATCCTCCTATCAGAAAATGCTATAAATTTTGCGATTGGCCCCTAATGTCAGTTCTGTTTTGACATTTGTGTAGTAAACACATGCGAAATACACGTTAATAAACAATGTTACGCTACACTGCTCCAGAACGCGGAATATTGCTGACTATTTATTTGACCAATAATCGGTCCGTCACTTTGGCACAACGTGAATTTCGTCGCAGATTTCCTGGCCGTCCAACGCCTACTGGTGAAACACTGCGACGTTTAGCCGCTCGCCTCGAAGAGACTGGCACAACACAAGATGCTGCCAGGCGTGGCAAACCCCGGAGTAGCCGTTCTGCAGAGAATATTGCTGCTGTAACCGAGGATGTCATGGATGCGCCGTCGACATCGACCAGACGACGTGCCAGGCAAATGGGTATCGGTCGACGGTCTTTACAGCGAATTTTGGTACAAGATTTGAAGATGTTTCCGTACAAAGTCCAGGTGGTGCATCAGCTGTTAGCTGCTGACCGCCAATCGCGTCTAACATAAGCTCAAGCCATCCTTAATCACCACCAAGAGGAAGATGATTTTTCATCAAAAATAATCACGAGTGATGAGGCCCATTTCCATCTTAGCGGGTACGTAAATAAGCAAAATTTACGCTTCCGGGGCACTGAAAATCCGCGTGTAACCCACGAAGAGCCATTACACCCGCTCAAAGTCACTGTATGGTGTGCTGTTTTCGCTGGAGGAGTTATCGGACCTTTTTTCTTCGAAGACGTCGCGGGCCAAACGGTTACTGTGAATGGTGAGCGCTACAGAGCAATGATCAACGAGTTCTTTTTGCCGCAACTTGGTGAATTGGGATTGGAAAACATGTGGTTCCAACAGGACGGTGCAATGGCACACACTGCACGTGCCACAACCGATATGCTGAAGGATGCATTTCCCGGACGCCTAATCTCCCGTTTTGGCGATTTGCACTGGCCACCAAGATCGCCTGATTTGACCGCTCTTTTTGTGTGGCTTTTTGAAGTCGCGGGTTTATGTCAACAAGCCTCAGACTCTTGCAGCTCTTAAAGACAATATCCGTCATGAATGTGAGGACGTATCGCCGGAAGTTTTGGCCAAAGTGATGGAAAATGCCATAAAAAGGGCTCAACTGACAATCAACTGTGGCGGCGGCCATTTACATGACATCATATTCTCGATTTGATGTAAAAAAAATTAAAAGACCAAATAAAAATAATCCACAAGAAGAATCAAAGTTTTTCATTTTTTTTTAAATTACAGCCAAACAACATCGGAAGTTTACTTTTGCGCCACCTTGTATATACTGAACAATTCCTAAATCGAAAGAGGCCAAATGTAATAGTTGCTCGAAGTAATTTAAAATTATACATTACATTCTTTAATTTCGAAAATTTCTTTTGAAATTTAACAAATATCACACTAATAAATATAATTCTCCAGTAATCGAATTCCCCGGATGCAGATGGTTCAACATTAGATCACAAAGTCGCAAATTATTAAAAATTTATGCAGTGCTCTGTAACATTAAATTAAAAAAAAAAAATCACAAACCTTGATATTACGAAAAAAGAACTCGAAGTCCCAGGAATCATTCAATATTTTATTCATTATTTTTTCAATCCTTTTTGTTTTGCTTTTTCTTCATCAATCCACCCGTTCATCTTTGCAAATAAATCCTTCGGTTAATGTTTGCGTAAGTCGCATGTTAAAACGATATCCTTTAGAGACAAGAAGAGAAATATGAAATACAAACAGAAAACATAACTTTGTTAATATTTTAAGTGATTAAGGTTTAAGGATGAAGCAACAACAAACATTAAACAAGAACTAACAAATCATTGACAAAGGGCCACATGTGTTTGGAGTTTATGGTTTATGAAAATAAAAATGAAAATGAGTGACAGAATAACAAATATACCTTAATTTATTTTCATAATCCGCTCTCCTTAAGAAATGAGATATTTCCGATTTAAAAAGGACTAAAGGGGCATATTTTGTTGAATTTTATTAAAATTGACTGACACATATTGATGTCGTATTTGTTTTTTGTAGAGGCTTAAGCATCTTATGAGGATTACCACTTTGTATTATTTATAGTGGTGGTTATATTAAATTTAAAAAAAAAAAAAAAATTAATGTTTGGTCTTTTGTAGACAAACTGTTTATGATTCCCAATTAAGGGGACGAAGATAAAGACGATGAGACCAAGAACATGTTATGTGACGGGCTATAAAATAACTGACTACTAGTGATGCACAGACCCGAGAAACCGGTTCGCCAGAACTGGTTCTTTACAGGAACGGACCGGACCGGGGCTTACAAGAACCGAAAGACGGGTCAAAATTAACCGATAACGGTTCTTTAAGAGCCGAAATCGGGTTCAAAATAACCGAAGACGGATCCAATAATTCCGAAAAACGATTCTACAGGAATTGAAAAACGGGTTGAAAAGAACCGTAAAACGGTTCCTGAATAAGAGGAACTACTAGTGTTGACATAGGGGGTGAGGGTACGAAAACGTGTATTTTTATCAATTTTTCTATAAATTTTTTATCAATTTTTATATTTATATCTTATTGTATTTTATATTATAATAATATATTTCAGTTAAGCCTCTTTGGAACAGAAATTTGCAGAGAACCGGAGCCGGTCCAATTACCCGGATTTTGTCGGAACCGGACTCGACAGAAAATGTGTATTTTTATAAAATTTTATATTCTTATAATAACATATTTCACTTTAGCCCCTTAGGGACAGCAATTTGCTGAGAACACATACCGATCCAAATACCCGGTTCTTCACGGAACCGGACTAGACATAAAAAGTATTTTTTTTTTTCAAATTGTATAGTCTTATAATAAGATATTTCACTTAAGCCTCTTTGGGACAGCAATATGCTGAGAACCGAAACCGCTCGAAATACTGGGTTCTTCTCGGAACCGGACTCGATAAAACCAGTTCAGAAAATACCCGAAACCAAAAAGTACATTTTGACCTAGCGTCGGTGAATTCAGACCAAATCTTGCGACAAATTTTGTGACAATATGACGCCAACCAATTTCACCGTGGTATAGAACACAGTTGTCAGTGGTACACAATTTCAAAAGGAAACATCCAGAAAGCTACTTTACTGAAAAATGAATCATTATCGTTAATACTTTTACGTTGCTGCAGTGAAGAGTTTCGTACATCCAACAATTTGTTTGTGGCTGCAACGAAAAAAGTCGTATATAAATTCCTTGACAATTGCTTGTGTCCATGCTGCAACAACTTTTGAATTCAACAACAATCAGAACATTTATTACAGTGCCGAAACATTTTCAGTTATTGGGTAAATGTGCGTACCGCGAATGAAAATTTAAAATTGAATTGTCTCTTATTCAAGCAAAATCCATTCAGTTTCAAACGATGGTATTCAGATCATGGGTATTCTGATTATTATGGGAACGTGTTTATGAATTCGCGTACTTAATTCAGATATACCCGAACAAACCGGAAAAATGTGATTGAACAGCGATTCAAAATGCCGCTGTGAATAAAATACCGCATACATTTTATATTTTTTATAGATTTTTCTAATTATGAAAAAAAAGTAATATTTTTTTTGCCAAAATGCAGTAGAAAGCTAAATTCAACGGCCTGTAGTGGACTATAAGTACCGAAAGTGTGACGTTCCAGGAACGAGCTCTTCAATACTCATCTTATGAGACTCCCACCCCCTTAAATTCAGAAAACCCTACTGTGCGTTTGCTCACTTTTGATGACAAAAGTTGTTGGGTTGGCTAACACTTTTAGTCCTGTGATGATGTTTTTCCGTTCAGCATTGTGTATACGCTGACCAAACAATATGGTATCAATTCAGGCACAGTAGACAGGCGTCAGATGGTGAGGTTCTCACTGAGTTCGAAACCAGTAATGCCAGTGAGTTTGCTTAACTGAATTTTCTATCATTCCAACACAAGGAACCATTTTTCAATTAGAAAAATGTTTCCGACCCTGTAAGCTTGTAGTATGAATTTCTAATATATTAACTAAAACTAACAAAATCGCTCATAAAAATTCAAATTCCAAAAATAACGAATCATATTGGTCTCTTGTTAATTGATGGTGGTCACTATTTCGGTGTAATCGTCGTACATACATAGGAGCCCAAAAGTTAATATCGATTCAGTTTATTATCTGGTTGGTGCAAACGATCGTTCAAGAATAATCAGAGCGAAAGCAGTGAGAAACCAAGCACAGAGAGAGCTGAACAATGAAACGCTGAATTTCCAGAGGTACACGAACAATATACAGACAATCTCCTTCATTGCTGGTGCAGAATACACTTATTCCGAAAATATTGAAGTGTAGTGAAGACATTTCTTCCATTTTGAAGATACTGCTGCATAAACCGTACTTGGTTATAAAACAATGACCCAAGATAATCGTATGTAACTAATGGATCTGTAACTGTATATATGAAAACCACGTAATATGTTACAACGCAGGCTTGAACGGAGCGTATAAAGGAGGTGTCAAGGTACAAATATTAAAAATGGTTTCCCATTACATTCCATGAAGGGATTTCAAGAGCTTCTCACAACCAATGAGCTGTGCCCTTTCTAGTTTTATACTCACTGTTTCGGAACTACAGTTTTACACCGGTTATGAACGGTGTTTTGAGAAGCTTTTTCATGGCTTATTACTCGATACTGTCGCCGTCACTAAGCGGGGTGCCCGCCGCAGAAAGAAATTTAAGGTGGTCAGAGCAGGGACCGAACTCACGTTCTCATGCACAAGAGCCACGCACACTACCATTGCACCACTGCGGGAAGGAAGAAAGAAAGCCAGAAATTCTATTAAAATCCAAATGGGAAACTCTCCACCGTTCCGTAATGATAGATCGGAGATCTTGTCACAGGTTATTTATAGGGTATATTGATTTCATATCTGTCCATTACTTGTCTCAGAATAATCCAATGCAGATTTAGGAAAGTAGCTAATCGAATATGATGGTTTTCATGATGTTCTTCAGTATGTTCCTTGATATTGAATGACTGCTTTTGTTCCGGCTCTAGTCGAAAAATATTTGATTTCAGTTCCACGATCTAGTCATTTCAAATTGTTACAAAAATTTCGGTAGAAATTGTGGTTCCTCTATTTCGATCATGCTGCTGTTTGGAACAAACCTAGAGTCAGTTGAACGGAAATGTTAAATTTCAGGAAACCATTTTGAGTCGAATGCGAGTGGCTGACTTTCGGTCGCTTAGCTTACCGTGCGAGACCGTTAGTTATACTTCTACAGATTGCATGCAACAAGTACAAATTTAAGATCTACTGATTTTTTTCTTTATTACACTAGTGTTATTAACAATTTTCAACAAGAAACTCCACATTTGGGTCACAAATACATAAATTTTAACGTCTTAGTCATTGTTTCCCAAACACGTTATGTTGTATAGCAAACACAATGTGTTTGGATACAAGTATACGGTATTTGCGGCAAGTACAAACACGTTATATTTGCGTCCAAACAATAAAAAATACACATTTTTAAGCGTGTATTTATACATACCTAATTCCTGGAAATATGAATATTCTGTTATTCATTCAAATACTTTGAAAATTATTCTAAAAATATTTATGACGAACAATTCAAATATAATTTATTCAGTTTATAATTTTTGGAATATCTTGAAAATATACGCACACGACTCGCCGTTGACAAATGATAAGGACATCTTCTATCGCCTTTCAAAATTGGCTTTAGTAAGAGTCAGCCATGACATAATGCCGACAAATCAATCGGACGGTCTTAAACAGAGTGTTAGCCCCTTCACAATGTATGTCATCTAAGCCAAAACTAGTGACATGTCGGGAAGATGTCTTATATAAATTGTCATCACGTACTGACATTGTCCTATAGATACTCTACTGACAATGTCTTCAAGACAAATTTTCCAACTGGGTAAGTGCGTTAACTATAGAAATTATTCAAAAGCACCGTGGATTCAAAGTAAACAACTTTGCGCAATGATCTTGGTGTTGCCTATCTTCAAAGGACAATTTCGGAATATATTGTATATTATCGAGCTGATTGACAAAATATCCCATCTTTGCCATGTAAGGCCTCTTGCCCATACTATGAGCTATGACAATGAACTATAAGAGGTCCTTTCTGTTTGGTCAACAACCCTAATTATATTCCATATTGTAATATGACTTTCTTCAACCATCACCCCCTCAATTGCTTTGCCAACACTTGTAATCTTTGACCGTAATTAATTGAAATGCGTCTTAAATTACAACTCAATCCCAAATGCAAATTTAAAGGAAATGCCATGATTAAAAATGGGGTCATTATAAAGCCCCAAGGAATACTGTAATGAAGACACCAGCAAGCATTCAGAGTATACTCGTACTACTAACAACAACAATTCCAAAATCATAATTTTCCCCTCCACGCTTTTCAAGTTTAGTGGTGCTGCATAGTACAGTTTTGGAAATGTTTTAGAGTAGAAACTTTTTGTTTTGTTTAATATTATTATTACAATGCAATAACTTTCTGCCAAGAATTTTTATTAACAAAATAATGAAGTCACTTCTTGAGTTGTTACTTATGTATAGTAAAGTAAAGTTACTCTATCTAAAAGTTGTGAATTACACCTACTCGTATATAAATAGACATAATATGAGGTATGTGTAATATGAATTTATGTTTAGCCATTATTTTTCTTTTCTTTAGTATTTTTATATTTTGTTTCAAAAACATATCATATGCTGTATCATAAACTTGGATTTTAATTACTTTGTATTGTGCGTGTAGTATATCAGATCGTTTAGAAACTCATGACTAACTATGGACAACAGACGTATGGATTGGATATTTCAACATAACGAGTTGCATAGATTTTCTATGTCTTCAGTGTACATCTGAAAAGGTTCTAGTTAAACATTGAAACTTATATCATTTATTAGTTTCAACTACTAAGTTTATATTTACATGTACAAATTTGTACACATGTACATATACTAAGGAAATTTAATGAGTGTATATGTGACAGTTTGCTGTGTGTCCTTTTGAAATGGTAAGGTAATTATTCATAATTATATATGTTTATATATATATATATATATGTAAACAAACAAAAGAAATGGACAACCACTACACCAGACACACAGGAAAAAAGGCTAAAGCTACAAATGACCAGGATATGTAATATTGAAACTCATGTTTTAACACACCTTTTGAGTGAGCACTGACGACATAAGGAGGTCAGTCAGTTAGTTAACTGTTAAGAGATGTAGTAGAAAAGCACATGAAGTGTAGCTAGAAATGTGTTCTTATATATAGGGTTGCCATTGCATTCGAATTTCATCAAAATATGAAGTATAGAGAAAAACTTATACTTGTTGTGAACTTGATAAACAACAAATTTTAAAACGCCCAAGATGACCAGGATATTTAAGAATGAAACGCATTTTTTTAAACACCTTATGAGTGAACACTGACGACATAATGGAGTCAGTCAGTCACTTGAGTGTTGACAGATGAAGCAAATAGCCACATGATGTTCAGTTTGAAATATGTTTATGGGGTGGCCATTGTATTCGAATTTCAGGAAGATACCAAGTGTAGAGAACAACTTGAACCAATTTTGAACTTGATAGATAAACAGATTTTCAATCGCCTAGGATGAGCAGTACGGTCAATAATGAAACTCACATTTGCAGTACACACTCGGGGCTAGTCAGTCACTTGAATGTTAAGAGATGAAGTAAAGAAATCACATGAGGTGTCAGGGGACAACCGATTGGAACGAAGTTCCTTTCGCTTTATATTATGTACTGGTTAGTTCCAACACGCCTAAGCGCCCGTTGAAAATACGATAATTTAAATGGATCTTTAAGAAAAGATACTTTTTTTAAAATAAAAAACTTTTTTTAAGAAATTCTTTTTATGGAATGCATTTTTTTTTGAAAAAATATATGTAAAATGTAAATTGTTAAAGAGAGGTACTTTTTTATTAAAAGCTAATGTTTTTTAAGAAAATTTACTATTTTTAAGAGGAAGTACTTTCTGTAAGAAAAAGCCACAAGAGTATGAATTGTTTCACAATGTAGTACTTTTTGCAGAAGAGGTACTTTTTAAAGAAGTGGTAGTCTTTTTAGGAAAAGGTTTTTTTTTTAAAAAAAATTAACTTTTTTTTCAGAAAGGCTACTTACTTATCCCAAGAAAAGAAAAGAAAATATAATATTTTATTTTTAAGAAAATGTACTTTTATGAAAGAGACTTTTTTTTAAGAGAATTGTATTTTTTTTTGAAGAAGAGGTTTTTTTAAGAAATGGGAATTTTGTTTCGAATTGGTGTTTTTTGCAAGAATACGTACAATTTTAAGAGTATCTCAAGAAAAGTTATTTTGTATTGCAAAATAGGTACTCTTTAAAGAAAGGGTAGTTTTTTAAGAAAAGGCAATATGTTGTAAGATAATGTACTTTTTTAAGAAAATGTGCTTATTTAAAAAAATTACTTTTTTAAGAAAAGGTACTTTATGTAAGAAAATTTACTTTTTTAACCAAACGTTTTTCTTTAAGGTAAGGTATTTTTTTTAAGAAACTAAACTAAACCAAACCGAAAGTACCCAATATAGTTGATCATAATGGGTTGTAATAAAGTAATTAAAAAAAATTATTTAAAATTTTTTCATTTAGCCCCGATCCCGCAACGTGCGATAAGGAATATTCTTACTTTTTTGTAAGAATATGTACTTTTTTTAAGCAAAGATAAAGAATTTTTTTTACTAAAAGGTACTTTGTTTAAGGATATGAATAATTTTTTTTTTGAGAAAATTTATATTTTTTAAGAAAGGGCACTTATTTAAAAAAATTTTCTTTTTTTAAACTTCTTTCACTTTGGATTTTCTAAATTTACTTTTTATTGGATCAAAAACCACAATATATACTAAATATTGGTTACAGGCTCCATCTAGAAAACTTCCAATTAAACCAGAAATTTCTCAACATATGTTAGTATAGACACAAAACAAAGCAAAAGTACACAATAATATTGATAAGTCTCCCGCTAGTACATAGTAGTTATTTGAATTTTGAATATTCATAAAATCAAATAGTTTTTGCAAGTCTTCTCGTATTGAATTTATATTGCGGTCTGATAGTGCGCACATGTAAAAACTAAAAAGTTGTCGCAGTCAACGGGTATCTTTATGGTGCATGTCTCTAAAACATCTAGCGAATATCTACTTTTGTTATCGTGACTGTAGTATTGTATGTTATTCTTGATTAATATAGCAGTTCCCCCACCAATTCAATTCAATTCGATATTTGCTTTTGATTTTATAATTTGTAAATATTACATTGTGTTATAAAAAATACATTTCTTTCAAAAATTCCTATTCTTAAAAGTGCCTTTTTTAAAAAATAAAATATTTCTTTTTTTTCTTGAGATAAGTCGGCTTTCTGAAAATAAGTGAACTTTGTTAAAAAATAACCTTTTCCGAAAAAGACTACCACTTCTTTAAAAAGTACCTGTCTTACAAAAGTATTTCTTTGTAAAAAAAAAGTCATACTTTTATGGACCCTTCTTACAGAAAGTACTTCCTCTTAAAAATAGTACCGCTTCTTAAAAAAAACATTATCTTATAATAAAAGAAATACCTCTGTTTAAAAAATGACCTATATAATACATATTCTGGGAAATTTAATACATATTCTTACAAAAATACCTAAAAATATATTATCTTTTTTAAAAAATACATTGCAGAAAAAAAAAATTTTTCTTAAAAAAAGTTTTTTATTTTACAAAAAGTACATATTCTTAAAGATCCATTTAAATTATCGTACTTTCCAACGGCCGCTTTATACGTCCTGGAACTAACTAGTACATACTATATAGCGAAAGAAACTTCGTTCAAACCGGGTGTCCCATGACACCTCATATGATTTTTTATATAATCATTTAAATTTTGTCACATTTTCTCTTGTTTAAATTACTTTAACATCCCGCAACGTGCGATAAGGAACTTTGTTCCAATAAATTTTAAACATTTATGCTTAAAAAACAGACCGACGAAAAACTCCCGCAATGAAAATTATGAACCTATAGTTTCTTTAAGAAAAATGTCTCATTACAATCTTTTAAATAAATCAGTGACGGAATCGAGGAAGGTTTCCTCGAAGCTCGCAGTTTGCCGGGCAGACTGCTTTATTTTCAAAGACATCACAACCCCGACACATTTATAAATGTCAATCATATTTTGTTCATTCCTTCTTAAAATTTAATTTATATTCATATAGTAGAAACAAATGATTAAACACATACACAATTCCACCTATACATAGCTGGGTAAAAATAAAATCATACAATCATTTGTTAGAACTTTTGTAGGTCTGTATATAATTTCTTATTATAAATATTAACGATGGTGTTCACACACTCACACGTATAATATACGATACACAAAACGTAGAATAATAATAATGGTAATAATAGCAAAATAAAAATCGCGTGCAAATAACTAATCTTCAACTTCAACATACCACTTCTAGATATGACTGCCATTGCTGCCATTGACCGCCTACGTAAATAAATGAACGCCAACGAAGTGACTTTAGCACGTGATGTAGTTTACCTTTTATACGCTTGAATGTAAAGGGGGTGTCATTAAGGTGTCTATACTAGTGTAACAGTTTGACGTAACAGATATTATGTGATGCCAATAATATGCGACTACAAATTCAATCCATTCATAAGAAGAGCAATACTATACCGGCCCATATACACATGGCTCCGGGTTTACGGAAAACGTCAAAAAACCTTCTTCTCTTAAAAATTAACTGATATCTGCCTTAGGAAAAAACATCGCAAACATTTATTTACAGGAATTGAAATTTATCGAAATTTTGGAAAATTCTTTTTATCGCCAGCAGACTGTATTGCAAATTTGAGTAAAAAAGGAAATTATTCACCAAATTTGTGTTTTTGAAAATATTTATATAGTAAAGGTTATTAATATTTTTCACAACCAAATTATCTTGTGGTAAAGTGAAAGTAATTAGCCGTTTTCCTATAAAATACATGCATTAAGTAAAACTTATCAATACACAATGAAAATGTAGTCAGTTTTCTCTCTCCCAGTATAAAACGAAGCTTTTATAAGACCAGATTTGTAAGGGAAAAATGATACCTCACCGCCTACGTTATTCCTTGTCGAAGGCATGATTTAAATGTGGTGAGTTCCCACTTGAATGCGATAGTTTTTATCAAAAAAGTCACATCGTTCATAGCTGATTTTTAGTGCAGAATTCAAAGCTTTCGGAAAGCGCATCTTAACCCTGCTGTTAGATTAGAAAAAACTTACGAATCTTAGATTGAGGGACCATTTGGTCCATACTGCAATTTTCATCCAAAATAATAATTTTATCTTATTCTTTGTAACTATTTTGGTTCAAAAATTTCTAAAGCAAGTATTTGACATATCAAAAACATCCGCTAACATATCAAAAACATCTTCTAAATATTTGACATGAATTTACATTCGCTTGGTAATGAAAAAATTTACGAATCTTAGGTTGAGGGACCATTTGGTCCATACTGGAATTTTCATCCAAAATAATAATTTTATCTTATCCTTTGTAACTATTTTGGTTCAATAATTTCTAAAGCAAGTATTTGACATATCAAAAACATCTTCTAAATATTTGACATGAATTTATATTCGCTTGGTAATGAAAAAATGTACTATTGACCAAATGGTCCTCTAACCTAAGATTCGTCATTTTGTATTTTTCTCAGTCCTGAATAAAGTTAGAAAATTTAATTTTCGCACATAACATTGTTTTATTAAAAGACCCCATTAGCAGAAAAATTTAGTCAGTATATATCACCGTTCCAAAGTTACAAGGGAAAACAGAAAAAATTTGGACCAAATGGTCCTAATCTAACAGCAGGGTTAAAAACGGTTTTTGGGTTATTAATTCATGCCTTCCGCAGGCTATTTGGGTATTATATTGGAGTTAAATTTTTTTTTATATCGGGTGTTCTACATTTCACTTTGCGCTTTCTAAACCGCATCATTTATACCTTACAACAATTATTAATAATGAATTACGTTTCTATTATTTTTGAGTATATCACAACTGACTCAATTTTTTTTTTGATGTGTTAACATCTATACGCGCGCCTCTAGGGCAGTAAACTATAAATTTAATACATACGCAAGTGTTAGGTTTGTAAGAGTAAATCATCGTTTGTTTGTTCGTTGCTTGGCAGTCGGTATTGAAAGTGATTATTGGGCGATTTTCATATAATTTTCCCACGCGATTTTCTCCGGAAATTCATAGCCGATTTTATTAATTTTTGGATTAAAAAGCTAGTGCGGGTTTCGACGAAGAGTTTAGGCCAAAAATTAAGGCGATCCGATATCGGTGAGCCGAGATTTAAGTGTTTTAATTTGGAGTATTAATTTGGAGTAATATTAAAAAAGTGTTTTGTTGATCTTCGGTTTTGTCTTATCATCGTTTGTTTGTTCGTTGCTTGGCAGTCTGTATTGAAAGTGTTTATTGGACGATTTTCATATAATTTTCCCACGCGACTTTCTCCGGAAATTCATAGCCGATTTTATTAATTTTTGGATTAAAAAGCTAGTGCGGGTTTCGACGAAGAGTTTAGGCCAAAAATTAAGGCGATCCGATATCGGCGAGCCGAGATTGAAGTGTTTTAATTTGGAGTATTAATTTGGAGTAATATTAAAAAAGTATTTTATGTTGATCTTCGGTTATATCGTACGAATATAACAATGTATGTGTGTATGTACAAGTGTCTGTTGCTTTGCATTCTTTGACTTTTGTGGGAATAAAAAAAATGTATTGAGCAAGAATATAATGACACATGTGCTTGCACTGGGTCTTTAAATAATTTTAAGTATTAATATTATTTAACTGTAACGTCATCATATGATTGAACGCTGTTTTTTATTTTCCAATGTAACATTTACGAATGTGTTCATAGAATTCGAACAGGTACCGTGTAGCAAAAAGGTGTTAACACATCGCCCGTGAGTTCGAACACTCATTGGATTTTTTGCAATTTTGGATTTTAATCAGGTTCTCTTTCCCAAGCGAAATTTTTTCTTTTCTCTAAATTAAAAATGCATATAGTGAGCATTTTTAACTATTTTATTTATAACACTGTTCAACAGCCAAAATCGGCGGGGTTTCCGACTACCGGTAAAATTTATATCGGTAAAGAAAAAGTTATACGTGTCCCGGGGTTTCGCTGGGTCATTTTGACAAGAATATTAATTTTTACCTCAATGAAGATAGATAACACTGTGACACAAAATTTGATTTTTTTTCAAAATGATGGGGTTCTGTCAACGGATTTTGGTAGAAAGGTCTAAAAAAAATATACTTGTATCGGCGTTTTGCCAGATCTGATCAGAATTTTTTTTTAGTGCGGGTCAAAGTTTCCGCCCCTCGGAACTTGCTTTAAATAAATCAGTGAGGCATGCAAAATTGTGTGTTCCTTACTTCTGAGGTAGAACCCATCTCCGAAGTTTTATGGAAAAGATTCAGATAAATATTTTTGCGGAACAAATTAATGCTGTAACTGTCACGTATAACAATAATTTTTTTGAAAACTCGCAAAAAACTGCTCGAAAATGATTGGGGGCGTGGTCAAAATGTTCTACAAAAATGATCGCCATAAAATTTCATTGTATGTGTCCCAACACTCCAAAACCTTCTAAGGTTCAGTAATGAATTTTGTCATTTTGCTGTTTTCATTAAAAAGAGACCACATAATATAATGAATTTTGTGATATTTCATCTTTTAGCTAGCACTTGGGCTAAGATTTGTGTTTTGGAGTGTTAGTAAAATTTGATGGCGATCATTTTGACCACGCGCCCCGTCATTTTCGAGCAGATTTTTGCGAGTTTTAAAAAAAATAGTAAAAATTATGGTTACACGTGACAGTTAGAGGGTTAATTTGTTCCACAAAAATGTTTATCTGAATCTTTTCTATAAATCTTCTGAAAATAGTTTGTATCTCAGAAGTAAGGAACACACAATTTTGCATGCCGATATGTTGCAGGAAAGCTCCGAGGGGCGGAAACTTTGACCCGCCCTAAAAAGAAATTCTGATCAGATCTGGCAAAACGCCGATACACGTATATTTTTTTTATACCATTTTACCAGAACCCCATAATTTTTTTTGGTATCGCACAGTGTTATTAATAAGGAATTACATTTCTATTATTTTACTTAATTTTTTAAAAATAATCTGCGGTTAACAGGGCATCTTATTTCTCTCTACGAGCTATCGGGGGACTGATTATTGTTTTTGTTTCCGCAATTGAAAATATCGTTAACATTCGGATTTTGAATTCGTACAAACTACTTAAAATTCTAGACCATTCATATTACAACCTGCTGAATTGTAATCGCTTCGTATCCGCTTTCACAACCGGACTTTGCACAAGAGGTTGCCACACGGATCAACTGGTTGTCCTAGCCCAATACAGATGTTGTTGCAGCTGAAATAGATGTTTCCACAACCGAATTTAGAGTATATCACAACTGCGTAAATTTTTTTTTTTGCAAATATAGTGAAAAAATGCATATAGTGAGAATTTTGTACTATTTTATTGACGGGTTTCTGACTACCGGTAAAGTAATATAGGTAACAAAAAAACTATATATGTCCCGGTGTTTCGCTGGGGCATTTTGACAAGAATATTGATTTTTGCTTCAATGTATATGGATAATAGTACTGAATGAATTTTAAAAATTTGCTCAAGGATGTGTAAAAAATTCTTTGGAAACAACGCTGATGATTTTTTTTATGATTCCCAGAATTAAACACATTTAATAAACAAAAGGTTACTTCTAAAGTTGTAATTTCCTTTAAGGCCAAGAGATCATGTTTTCTCCGGTTAGTGAAAAAAAATGTAAATGCCGCGGGTGGGATTCGAACTCGAACTTTACAACTTTAAAAATAACGAGGATCTAAGATAACTAAATTTGAATCATATGGTAGGGCCAAACCAAAACAGAACGAGACAACTACAATTAGAATAGTGCGTTCTATAAATAGAACTTTCAAAACTGCGGCATCAGAAATATCCGGGTTTTATGGTCCTTTTCCCGCGAAAGCTAAACAGAAGAAAAACATTAACGCAAGATTGTAAGTGGGCTGGTCTTACAGGCACTTAAATTATATATAGAACATATATTCCCAGTACAATCTTAGGACGTTGGGGGAGAAGAAGTAAATTCTAGAATAAGACATGAAAAATTTGTAAACGAGAATATAGACAATAAAAATTTAAATTCTAAAAAAAAAAAATTCTGCGACATCAGTGCGTGTAAGTAGGAAAATAATGTGTTAGTAGTGACAAACAATCACTAGGCACAATAACAGCTCTATTCTGGCAGGGTTACAAAAGTCACCACGATTACTATTTGACAGCAATGTGCCAATTGCCGCAAATCGGTATTCTGACACATTTTTTTTGGTGACAAAAGTAACAAAAACTGTTACCTGCCAAAGAGGAGGTAACAGCGCGTGTCAGCTGTTTTATTTGGCAGGAAGTTGAAACAGAAACATTTTATAAATTCTACAAGTAAACAATAAAACAGATATACGGAAAAAATTAATAGTATATTTTGTACCGAAAGCGATAAGGCGGAATAATTCAATGGAGGAAGGACTTTTGTTAGTTTGTGCTATAGAAATGGAGCAGAAAGTATAAAGAACTTGCTTTTGTGCTAGAAAGATTGAAAACACTACTACTACAAACATTTTTAACGTAAATATCCTTGATCTTTGAAGGGATATTGGTGAGTAATATACCTTTAAAAACGGCTAAGGTCTTGTCTATTTGGAAAAAAACCAATGAGTGTCGATGTGTTAACACATTTTTGTTACACGGTACCTGTTCGATTTCTATGAACACATTAGTAAATGTTACATTGGAAAATAAAAAACAGCGTTCAATCATATGATGACGTTACATATAAATAATATTAATACTTAAAATTATTTAAAGACCAGTGCAAGCACATGTGTCAACAAAGAGAATGCAAAGCAACAGGCAACAGTCTGACAATCTATGTTTCGAAATCGGACAAATTGTGTTCTATATAAGGGTGGGTCACCCTTATCATTTAGGGGTATGAAAAATAGATGTTGTCCGATTCTGAGACCTACCCGACATGCACAAAAAATTTCATACAAATCGGTTCAGCCGTTTCGGAGAAGTTTAACGACAAACAATGGTGATCGCAGTCGGATAAAATATGTTTGGATGTATTCACTTTGTGAATTAAGGCCGTACCCGCGCCTACAGATGTTAAAACATCAAAACATAAATTGTTGGCAGAAAAGTGAGGCTAAAAAACGTGTTTTTAATTAGATCCCCAATGGGTTGATAAAAATAAATATATTTATGCACTGATTTCTAGAGCTTAGAAGGACCTTTGTAATGATACCCATTTCAACCAGATTGGATTATAAATAACGGAGATACGAACGATTATACACTCAAGTTTTAAAGGTCTGTATCTCATGGACTTTTTAAACTCAGCGCAGAAGCTTTTGTCGGTGTTGAAATTTTGATGTAGAGCAGAGAGTTGGCGCTCAGATAAATTTTTTCTTCCATTTGGTGCGGATGGGCATTTTTCCGCTTAACATCTCTGGATGTTCCTTGAGGAAGGCAATATAGCATTCCAGCTGTGCCTTTGCGGTCAGCTCAAATTCCCTAATTAAGAATGTATTATATTTAATTCAATAAAACATGAATATATTAAATACTTACTTTTCCTTTTTTTGCCGCGTTCATTTTGTGCAGAACCCATGTTTTTGTTTTGTTGTCCTGCTTTTGACAACCTGTTATTGTGAGGTGAATTATTTGTTACGAGGTGAATTTTTCGTTGTCACCATGTTGCCAGAATACATAGTGACAATTTTAAGGATATAATTTGATTGCTACCACATACACATGATTGTTACCACATACACCGCATTGGCTTGTCGGGCTAGATGCTGCTGAAGATGGTGCTTTTCAAACATCGAAACGATCGTCCAGCGAATGTGAGTTTGAATCCCACCCGTGGCATTTAACTTTTTTTCACTAACCGAGGAAGCATGATTTCTTATATCGTTAAAGAAATTACAACTTTAAAAATAACGACGAGTTACGACACCTAAATTTAAAAGGTTACTTAATTTTTATGATTGCGGTAGCTACTACGTTCACATTTAATTAAAGGGAAACAAAGGAAGTTCACTGTTTTTATTGATGAGTGTTTTTCCGTTCCATGTACATTTATGAGTTTTGAAAAGTTTGAAACGCACAACGCTGGTAAAAAAGTCATAAATCATACTAAAGGAACACAAAATAATGTTGTTGGAAGGCTGACTCAGGTACATATGCTCCGTTAACAGATGCGTCCATTCTAAGTACATGTTCCGAATGTTTAAATTTTTACTAATTGCTAAAAAAAAAGCCTGATCTGTATAGCTCAAAGGAAATGGAAAAATATTCGTCTACTTTCGATAATTTCAGATCGAATCATATTTAATAAAAAAATAATTTTGTAATAATTATGTTTCTTACAAATTTATTCAAGCTGAAGACCTTTTCAAATAATATAAAGCTTATTATCTTTATATTACTTTAAAAAAATTCGAGCATAAAAATGTTCCAATGATACCAAGGCTGTCTGTATAGCTATTTCGGATCTTTCCAAGATCTTCATCAGCAGACGTTTTTAGTATGTTTTTGGTGAATTCTTCAAAAATATATATCCAGAAACACTCATCATATTAATGAGAATTCCTTTATATACTCGTTTGAAGAATACCAAGCACTACCATTGGAACGCCTTCATGGCACATATCTCCAAAATCAATGCAATTGCAATTCAGTCTTAAGTGCATCTGGGAACACCCTTTAGACAAAAAAAATCAACGAGTGCTCGAACTCACGGATGATGTGTTAACACCTTTTTGCTACACGGTACCTGTTCGATTTCTATGAACACATTAGTAAATGTTACATTGGAAAATAAAAAATAATAGTTTATTGAATTAAATTTTATTTTTTTTTATTTTGGTTGGTCAACCAAACACACAACATCACACATACTTTGTACGAAGTAGCTGACGTATTAGTGTGTCACCATGACGTCGACTACGCAAGCAAATGAAATTTTGCGTGGCTATGCTTTATATCTCCGTTCAATAACAGCAACAGACACATGTACATACATACATTGTTATGTTAATACATACGCTATGGACACAATTTCGTTTGCCTCACCCCTGCCACACCACACTTCCATTGCTCTCTTGCTCGCTCATTTTTGTTTAACACGTCATTATTCTCTTTCGCAGTCGCAGAAAATCTGATTTTAGCAGCAGCATAAAATCTGGTTTTAGCAGCAGCATAAAATCTGGTTTTAGCAGCAGCATAAACTCTGGTTTTAGCAGCAGCAGAAAACCTGTCTGTGTGTTGTTTGCATGTGTTGACTTTGATAGATTTAGTCCCTATACGCCGCTATAGATGTTAACACATCAAAAACTTCAAATACAACTAATAAAATATTAAAGCGCATTTTAAACTACAGAAAATAAAAATTTAATGTATGATTTCAACCAATATTATAGCCTAAGGCAGCCTTATTGTAAAAACCTTTCTAAACAAATTATAGAATAAGTGAGTGACAGAGTTCAGTATATGTGAGAAAGGTTATGGAAAGTTCACAGGTAATACGTTCACGAATGTACGCATGAAAGCGAATACATACGCACACAAACAAATGAATTGGTATTGTTGATTTACTTCGCTGTTGGTAGTTGTCGTCTTGTTGTTTTCCTATTTCTTAATATTATTTTTTTGTTAACAATGAAGTGTTTCCTTTCCTTCTTCTCTATTAACAACAATATTGAGAACACTTGAGTAATGCCGTCAAACAACACAGGAAAACGTACGAACGTAGTGAATATTTACAGTCATACATCTGAGCAGTCCCACGTCTGACCCTGCAAACATTTTGGATGATTGTGGACGATTGTTGTAAAGACGGGAATATCCAACCATTTTTCCTGGTGAAAATTTGAGAATGAGTCGCAGGTCTATTATGTAAGCGTTCGAGTCGGGATTTAAGAGAAGTCATAAGCATCGCATTGACTGCAGATGGAAGTTGCTAGGACCTTTAATCGAGATTAGTCGCTTTATTATGGCGCAAGCGATTGAATCGCGAATTGTGTAATTAACCGAAATATTCCTGGCAACAGTATAGAGCTGTTTAGAAGATTTAACGTCACCACGAAAATTCTCTGATTCTCCGATATCCGTTAAGCGATACACGGAACACGTACAAAAACTGGATTCACCATTACTTCTCATAACATGTACAGAGAGGTATTATTCATTCACACGCAATTGATTTTATAGATCGGTGAATACAGGCCTGTACTTGCAATGATGGAGCCGGGGATTGATTCCTTATCAGTCAGTAAGTCAGACTTAGAAAAATTTTCATTTAAATTTCAGATATTGTTCCTACCATTCATTCAGCTAAGCAAATTGAAAGTGAAAGTTATCATAAATTTGGATTGTTATGTGGTTGCCAGCATTTAGTATTTATTTTCAGAACCATATCTACTTTACAATGAAATCAACAACAATTTAAAATTGATATACAAAATGTACTTCATAAAAATAAATATTTTAACTTGTCTGATTAGAATTTGGGCTTCTCCTGTTTTCTGTTCGGCTGTGCATGCTGCCGTCATGACACCGCTTTTGGCACTTCTCACCGAATCGCTCAAGGATCTTCCTGACGATTCGCAGGCGATTTAACTCAACACCGCAACCAAAAATGTTTGCAGGGGATACTCATATATATGCGTGTGTGCGTGCTTTCCTGCGTGGTACAACTACAAATGGCACATATGTATGTTGTACACTTTCCTCGCCCATATGTGAACATTTACGCATACACATGGAACCAGTAGATTGTCATAGTTGTGTTATGACTAACTTAAACCTACTGTTCGTTCGTCCCTCTTTTATTCGAAAAAAAGAGAGGTTTATATGGTTAATACGTGGTTTACGTGTTAATCTTGCGATTGTTTTGTTATTTCGCTTTCAACACACACATACATATGTACGTACATACAGACTTCCTGGCACATACGCATGTTTATATAAAAACCTATTTGTTCTTATTGTGAGTGTGAGTGTGAGTGCGTGTGTGTGTGTGTGACTAGTATTGTCATGAACCTTCATAACGAGTGAATTTTTTATAAATCATGTTTTTCTACTTAGAAATACGCGATAGTTGTGTTAATGGAGGTTAAATGTTGGGGATTTTTACAATATTTTTCAATAAATATTCTAGCATGTTATAAAGAATATTTCAGTGGAACGAGTTGTTATGAAATGTGTTTATTGGTTTTAAGGTGATGGGGAAAACATTATTCTGGTTGTCTGTATACTAAATGGTGCTTTATAGTCATTATACCAGGTATCATCAGTCAAGGCTGATATTTGTATTCACATGATTAACCACGTTGAATTTGATAAAAGCTAATTAATAAAATTTGTGTAATAAGATGGTGGAAGGGCCTTAAATTTCATTAAAAAATTTGATTATAAATTGTAAACCGAGTAAATTATACTCTGGAATTTCAGAACGTTTTACACGACAATAGTCTGAATTTTCACTAAACAAGCGTTTTTGTAGGGATGGCTTAAAAAATACACACTAGTTTAGTCCAATGCAACTTATTTATGACATAGCCCACAAGAAAAGGAAACATTAGATTTAAGATCCAACTGTAATAGAAACAAGTAAAAATGGTTTTAAGTACGGTCGGTCAGTATTGTATGTTAATTACTAGATACTAGAAAATATAATATATGCATACTAGGGTTGCCAAACGGGAAATCCAAAATCCCGAAATCACGGTATTTTTCGGGTTTGATGAATCCCGAATCCTGGGAGTTTAATAAGTAAATCCCAGGATTTTCCGGGATTATTATTAATTTTGAAAAAAATTAAACTAAAAGCAATGACAAAAGTTCAGTGTGGTGTTATTTTTTTGGAAGAGTCGAAAGCAAAATGCAAATTGTGCAAAAAGGGTTTAAAACCCAATGGTGGCTCTACAAAAGGTATAATAACACATTAATTTTGGCATATTTATGTCTATTATACAACTTACTTGGCTCGGGTAGAACGCGATAGCTTAAGCAAAGAAAGTAAAATAACAAAATCGTGGCAAATGCATAGTTTCGGAGTTTGGACCCCGGCATTTGGGATACTTTTTCCACTAACGTACCGTGTAAAGCCATTGATATCACTTTTTTGTATAAAACAAGTCATAACAAACTCAAAAAATTATGAATCATTTTTCGATAAATCGCTTAGTTACCGAGTTATCCGATGTTTACGTTTCTCAAATAAAAATTGAAAAATTTATTTAAACTAATTTTTTTTGTTTGAGAAAAGTAAAAAAAAATCGATAATTTTTCTAAATGTCAACATCCGATAACTCGATAACTAAGCGACTTATCAAAAAGTTGTAAAGTGTTTTTGTCTAGGGCTGAGGTAAGCTCAGCCATGTCCAGAGTGCTTCCGTAGGATCCACCAAACCTTTCGAAATAAGAACAGAATAGTTTACCCTTTTTGGGGGGTTCGAATTCAGATTCTTTATTGATATTTAATTTGCAAAATAATTTGATTTACAGGAATAACATCAACTGCTTCACTCGGTGAGAACACTCCTGTTAGCTTGAGAACACTAGTCTTGGTTGACAACACTCTTCTGGGGGCAATTGTCTCGGCTTGACAACAATCTTCTGGGGCACTTGTCTCATCTGGGGCAGGTTGCGGACTGGTAGATTCTAAGGTGATCGGTATCGAATATGCTGGTTCGGTATGTGCTTTACATGTCCGGTTAGAACGGTTCGGTATCGGTTATCATCGGCTGGTTTACATGGGAATAGTGAGCCGAAGCCCCTGTGTGGGAACAGGGAGCCGAAACTCCTGTGTAGGAACAGTGAGCCGAAACTCCTGTGTAGCAATGAATTTACACCGTCTTTACTAAAGAACGGATCCCAAAATTTGCTCCTGTCCTTTGAAGAACTAGAGCCCCAGCCAAAATGGTTGTTGGTTGTTCACTCGGAGGCGACGACTTGAGTCTAGTCAACCTTAACACTAAGTACCATTGCTGTAGTGACGCAAATGAGAATTGCATCCAATCACTCATTCTCGTGTGACCATTAACTAGTTCGCTGCTAATATGTACACAACGTCGACAGAGCTTGTGTGTTGTCGGTGAGTGTGACTGTTCGCGGTGGTTGGTGCGACTGATGGATGTTGTGTATGCTTAGATGACGAGTAGACCAGGGACGTATGCGAGTGGGAATGGCGGTGAGTGGTTTTTATTAAGTACGGACGGATCATGATATCAAGGGCTTTACACGGTACGTTAGCGCCATAACCCTCTCACATGTCCCAAATTTCGGGGCCCATAACTCCAAAATTATGCATTGCCCCAATTTTGTTATTTTACTTTTTTGCTTTGAATAACGTATTCTACCCCCCGTCTGGTTGTTTTTTGAGTATAAGTCGTAAAATTTACCTGTTCCCAAAGAAATTTGAAAACAGAATCTCGAAAAATCCCGGAAAATTCTGGATTTTTTAAAATCAACCCTGTTAAGCATCCCTAATGCATACCTTAGTGATTTTATGAGAGTATCAAAGGAGAGTATCTCCTGTAAAATTAATTTCTTCCGTCAGTTCTAATATAGGAACCAAATTTCATTCTTAGACATCCGGTAATGCCAGATGTATTAATATTTAACATTCTGTGGTCTGTGAGTGAAGCAATGCCCGGTTGTCCAATCACAATATTGTATGGCCAGAAATCGTTCCCGGAGGAGTTGTTACATACATATACATAGGTACAATTTCAAGCGCATATGGTTTATATTTTGGTATATATATTAGCTTTTAAATTTCCTACAAAGAGTCGTGGCCCAGCACATTTTTTGAATACAGCACAATTTCCACTACACAAATAAATCAGTATTATAATTAATATATAATACAAAATGAAACAAAAAATTATACAGATTTTTCCGTTCATATGATTAGAACCATTTACCTAATTTTAATTAAAAATGCAGTATTTTATGATTAAATAATAAGAATAATTAATATTTAGTTTATTCATAAATATTATACCAACACCTATGTTATTGCCAAGATTCCGATTATTTGAAGTTTTGTGTTCCATGGGTGCTGCCACGAACATAATTTTTAATATTTTTCTACAATCACGTCCACTTGTATTGCGATACTATGAAAATACGCTTATTAAAGCAAATCTTTATATTGAGAGAACACACAAGATCAGATGATTAGAACCACTTAAATTTCTGATTTTAGTAGCCCATATCATTTTAGGCCATACCTTTTAAATTTTTTGTCAATAGCCAAAATATTACTACCATCGGATAGGGCATTTTCTTTAGATTACAAGTATGACAACAGCAACTTAAAGATTAATGCAACAGTATTAAAAGGGTCTTATTGCAAAAAAAAAAAACAAAAAATAATAGAAATGTTTTCGTTCATGTGATTAGAACCATACAACTAATTTTAATTAGAACTTAAATATTTTATAACTTAATAATAAGAACCATAGACTAATACATATAAATAGACTTTACATTTCGCTCAGTAAATTTCTGACATTTGGCTTAGTGTGATATGAACGCTGGATGTGGGAAAAAATTGCTTTAATCATACCAAGTAGAGGCAATCGTTCAAACTAAGAAAACAACAAGAAAACAACAATGACCTTTCGTTACTAACATTAATAGATAACAAAAAACTTCAAAATACGTTTGAATTTCACGGCTCTCAACCATAACGACAAGATCAATTTAAGTCAACAGTTCTTGTAACTCCACTTTGTGTAAGCCGACCACGAACAGTGTGAAAAAAGGAAACGTCAGATGAGACAAATTTTCTGTCTTTAATATTTAGTTTATTCATAATATTGTAGACTTTATAAAATTAGGTGCTAATTCCCGTGTTTAAAATATATTCAAATGTACGGTTTTTTATTGTTTCATAAAGTGGTGTTAAACAATCCTACGAAATCTCATTCCAGGAGTCCTTAATCGCTTGAATTAGCGATACCTTATCGTCGAAATGTCATCCCTCTTCATAAACCTTCCGGGAAAGCCAACACCTACCATTATAAATTATGGTTAGGTCACCACAATATGGTGGCCAATAAAGAAGACGAACATTTTGATTTGAAATTAATTCTTTCACAACTTTGGCATTACGAATAGGAGCATTATCTTGTTGCAGAATCCATGGGATAAATCCAAAAATATTAATACTTTAGGGAAATCAGTAAGTGTAAAACTAGAACCGGCACGGCTATTTGGTTTTGAGAAGTTCTCCGTAATCTCTTCATGGGACGTAACGGGAAACCATTTATTTTTTAGGGAAAGCTAATTGCACCAGAGTCTTGTAAGTCTCTCCTGTCTTTTTTGCACTTTGAAATTCTAAACCTATTGTGCCGTAATACGATATTGCACCCCAGACTATAACTTCACCCTCTCTGCTGTGGTGACGATTTTAAAATAGCTTCTCTTTTCTCGTATCGTGAAAATAAAAATTGTATCCATCTGTGCTATTTAAATTAAATTTCCTTTTGTCGCTGTAACCCACAGTAAGCCAATCATTAACATGACCTCTTGCTTGAATTTCCCATGTTATATGCTCTCTAGCAAATAGTAACCGATTTTCTTTTGAAAATTATTCAGCTCCTGTTTTTCTTCCGTTTTTCTGTTTCAAGTACTTACAGCTTGCAATGGCTCTTGAATTAGAGGTTGTTGTCACAGCCGAATCAATCGAATTTAGATAATGTCACAAATTAATTTTTAAAGTCTTTTTTTTATTCTTAAGTGATGATTTATTTTCCTGTATTCTCATAAAAAAATTACAAAGGGGGAAAATAAAATCATTTATATAGGGAATATTTAGCGTAACAAATTCGTTTTACATACCACTGCCAACGTTTTTTGAGGTCCCGGTCATCATGGGTCATCGCACCAATTCTGACGTGTTGTGTCTGTTGATTTTGTTACTAAGCCGTCTTATATACAAACAAATGCTGCATATCTGAAACGTTCGATCTTGAAAACCTTCAAAGCTGTTGAAATCTACTTGGATATTTTCTGCAAATTAAGACGATTTAATACAAAAACCGTGATTATAATTCCTTTACTAGGCTTTCATAATAACCACAAAAGAATCTTGATATCGGCACGACAGCAACAATTATACAGTCTTTAACTTTTTTTTAGTACAATATTTGTTTTTCGAACTTTAGACGTCATGTTTGAAATAACTACATACATACATTCGGTTTGTGATAACCGAAATGAAAATGAATGAACAATTTAGAAGGTTTTTTCCCGTACATTTTTATAAAATAAAACTAGTAATAGAGAGGGTAAACAAAAATAATGATAAATTCTCTCTGAGGGACCAAGCTACACAAAAGTACGGGAACGAAAAAATTATAAATGTGGTAAAACTTATGGCAGAAATGTGTCCAGAATATGGTCCTCATCTGAAATATCCAACAAGACATCGCCAGCTCTATTAGAATTGACCACAGCAATATAACGTTATTTATTTTTCCCTTCTGTTTACATTAAAACAATTTATTTGCCGATATTTAATTAGGCGGCCGGAAGACGGGCCCCAGGAAATAACATCCCAATTGCAAAATGAAATTGGGCCCCAAATTTAAGGTTTGTTTTCATTATGAAAGTGGGTCCCAAATTTCAAAATTAAATAGCCTCCCAAGCAATGATGAAGGGCCCCAAAACATTGTGAAGCACGACCCCAAATATTTTAGTGGGAGCAGCTTTAATTTTTTGGTTTTCATCCGTTTAAAAATAAGTCTCCAATAAGCGCAAGAGGACACCAAAATAATTGTTTGTTGTATACTAATAAAATTTGGGGCCAGATTTCATTGACTCTTTTGGGTGTATTTTCGTAAAATGTAATTTTAAAGAATAGAAATTGGATCCCAGGAAAATCGGCCCCAATAGAAAAAATTGGTTTTGTTATATCCGTCGATTTGATTAATTTCAGAATGAATATACAATACAAACATTGAACAAAATAAGATAGAATAGTTATTTCAAATATTTGTCTCCCCTGTTTTTACGTCTTTTTTGGCCAATTTTTTTCATTTCTTTCTAAATAATAAAATATAGTTTATTTTAATTTTTGTTGATCGCGTGTTGAAGCGCCGCAGGCAAAGCATTTTTCCCAAAAAAATCGCTCGATTTTTTTTGAAAATTTATTTTTTATTTCTTTCTAAAACAGCAAAATAGAGTAGTTTATTAAAATTGTTGTTGATCGTGTGTTGAAGCCCGATTTTTTTATGGAAAAATGTTTGTCATTTCTTTCTAAAACAGTAAAATAAAGTTCATTAAAATTTTTGTTAATCGTGTGTTGAAGCGGCCGCAGGCAAAAAAATCGCGGGTTTTTTTTGGAAAATTTTTTTAATTTTTTTCTAAAACAGTAAAATAAAGTTTATTAAAATTTTTATTGATCGAGTGTTGAAACGCCGAAGGCAAACATTTTTTTTTCATTTCTTTGTAAAACTGTAAAATATACAAAGCTTATTAAAATTTATTTTATTTACTTTTTAGTAATATTTGGGGCCTAATTTCAGTTTTTATTGTGGGGTGTTTTTTCATTGAGTTTTATAGTAGCCATACGAAAGAAATTACACCCCAATTTAGTTATAAAATAACGCCCCAAACCATGAAGACGGATCCCAAGTAAAATGAAAATGTTCCCCGAAAAATAATTGGGCTCCACTTTCAAAGGCGCCCATATTCATAATGAAAAAACACCCCAAGTGTAAGCGAAAATGGACCCCAAATGTGCGAAATAACATTTCAAAGTTTCGTGTTGTTGTAACCCGTGTATTGGTTTGGGGCCCATTTTCATTTTGCAATTGGGGTGTTATTTACTGGGGCTCGTCTGCATTCCGCCATTAAATTACTTTTCTAATTTATTTCGGCAATTTACTACTTTTACTCGATACAATTTTTCGAGTAAAACCAGTAAAAAGTTGTAAAACAAAACGCCATATTATTATTTCTTGAGTGTGGGTACGCTTTTCGAGTAAAAATCGTAAAAGTGGTAAAACTAGTAAATTGTAGTACATTTTAGCTACAAATTGGCATTTCCAACACCAAATTGTAGTAACCGTGTCTGATCGCAATTTTTTCAAAGGCTCGATATTGATTTAACGATGGCTGGATGTTTCTCGATTGTTTCAGGCTGTTATTGCAATCTCATCAAACAGTAGTGGTGAGTTGGTAATAGGTATATTTTTAAATTTCACCGGCGACATACTTTTAAGCGTAAGTAACATTTGGTATCCAAGCTGCAATATCATATCACATAAAGAATTTATCGTATCAATACAAGAAATAATTGAAAACAAACGAAGGCTGCGACCTGCCTTAAGCGATTACTTGTAGCAATTCAATTGTCCAGTGCGGTTCACCTCAACTAAAGATTCTTAAAACCAATGCACACAAGGAAGTTAATGAAAAAACATTCAGTATAATATACGATGAAACTTCTTCACTTCACTTAACCTGGTATAATGTTCATTAAGTCATGTTCACTCGCTATATTGTGTAGGCCTACAGTATATGCAGGTTTTTAAAAGCTGCTTATTATAAGTATAATGAAAACTTACACCTCTTACACCTAATTGCTTTCAAATATTGTCACTTATCAAGTTCAAGAAGCATTCGCCAAAAATTCAGCCAAAAAGTCTCCAAATATTACAAAATCAAATGATCACTTTAAAAGTCGCTCTATTATAAAAGAGTTCATTTCAAATTATTAACAAGCAATACACTAGTTGAACATAATTTAAACGACGTAACAGAATGTAAAATTAAGAAATAAACCTGTTGTTCAACGCTTAAATCAACCTACAGCAAGTGACTCATACTTAAAGTTGGAGCTGAAAAGTTTTCACGTGTAAAATGGTTGTCATATTGTAACAATTCTGACATAACAATTAAGTTTTAACAAGCGACGTCAATAATATGACACACAATATACCAACTCCGCCGAGTGGATGTCTCTATAGTGTATCAGTTTTAAAGGGTTGTTAAATTACAGTGTAGCTTAAATAATTGTGACGGCTAATATAGGTATAATAGAGATGTTATATCGACAGCAAAAATGTCAAATCCTTTATCAGTATCTTTTAGTATAAGAGCTGTCGATTATATTAATCCCAAATTAGAAATTGAATTTCATTACTGTGGTATTTAAATTTCTGGGATTTATAATACGAAAACCCATTTGAATGTAAATTTATGAATTGGTGGGATTTTAGTAGTATAATTTTCTTTTTGAAAATATTTTTGGGGTTTTAATGGGAAACCCATTTCAATATATATTTATGAATTGGTGGGATTTTAATATAATTTTCGTTTTTCAAGTACATATAATGTTTAGTGTAGAATGTTTTGCATAAATCGTTTCAATCGCTATATGCTCTTGTGTAAAAATAGTTGTTGTTGGCTAGAATTTAATTTTCAAAACAATGAAAAGTATTATAGTTATTATCAGATCAATTTTTTTTTCATATATATTTTTTCTCATTATTTAAAATTTGGTACTGGGATATTGACGTCATAAACATATACAGGGTGTCCACTAAACTTTTGTCTAAACTTAAACACGTGACAGCTGAGAACAAAAGCTACAATGTTTGCTCTTACGCCAATTGCCTAGGTGGCTTCGTTTTCGAGATATTCGTGTTTAAAATAATTGCATTTTTAAATGCACTTTTTAAACTAGAAAAACTACTTGTTTAATTTGCAAGAGATTAAAAAAAATTTTTTTGAAAAAGTTGATTGCTTAGAGTTTTTTTTCCTTTCTGTAATTTTTCTCGTTTCTAAATTTTTGTCGTCATGAAATTCTCCTTCCAAGAATACGGTGATATCGTGTACCATTATGGAAAAGGAGATGGAAACACTTACGAAGCACAAAGGCTTTATGGCTTCGTTTTCATTTCAAACGAAAAAATTAATTATTTAAAATCAATTTTGAAGCAATTTTCAATGATATTTCTTTTTCATTTAAAAATTAGATTATGCATTTATTGAAATGCATTCAAAAATGCAATTATTTTAAACACGAATATCTCGAAAACGAAGCCACCTAGGCAATTGGCGTAAGAACAAACATTGTAGCTTTTGTTCTCAGTTATCACATGTTTAAGTTTAGACAAAAGTTTAGGGGATACCCTGTATAGGGTGTTTTTTGTCGGGTGCATTAATATTTTGTTCTTATGTTACATATGTATAATGTTAAAATAAAAATGGTCTATAAAGTTTTTAAATTTTAGGAATATGAGCAATTTGTTATGTTTTAAGTGTTTACAGTCGATATAATCTAAAAATGGTACAAACGAGTGTAGGTTCCTATTTAGACTCACTTTCGACCATATGAAATCGAAAAACGTATATCAACTTTTAACTGTTCCAACTTATTTGCTGATACCGTATGTGAAACATTTTAAGCTCCACTGCTTTTAAACTTGTACACAATGAATTTGCTAGAACATAGTTTTGTTTAGCTGTGTTAGTGGTGTAAATGTTGAGTATAAATACAGAAGTATCTAATCGGCGACTGTTCAAACTTTAATTTTCTCCAGTGAGAATGTATATGTACAGTGTGGAGCATAAATAAATTGCAATTTGTGGCCGTCGGTGGTGCAATGTTAGAGTGCGCGCCTCTTGTACTTGAGATGCTGGGTTCAATCTCTGCTCTAACCACCTTAAAATTCTTTCGGCGGCGGCCGCCTCGCATAGTGACGGCGACACTATCGAGCATAGATAAAGTAAACTAATAGATGAAGCACAAGTGTTGGGGAAATTTTAGTGTAATGGGTAACTTTTTTGTTCCCTGCAACAGCACTGCAACAATGCGAGAATGCACGAGGAAAAAGAAGAACATGGTGGAAAAATTCTGTCTGTTCTTGTTGTTGGAATTACAGGCCTTTCAGTGATGTTGCTACTTAGGGATCTTCGATCGATACTAATTCGCACATGTGAATTGCAGAATTGAGTTTGTATAAATAGGATTGATGATCAACCGATGGTATCAATTCGGGCACAGTAGTTAGTCATCTGATGATGATCTTGTCACGGAGTTCGAAACTAGTCATGCGTATGTGTTGAACTGAATTGTCTATTATTTCCAACAAAAACTAACCATTTTTCAATTAGAAAAATGGTCATGACTTGTAAGCTTGCAGTATGAATTTCTCATAAATTAACCAAAAGTTCCCAAAAAAAGTAAAAAAAAATATGACGCTAAAATTCTATATCATAAGAAATAATTATTTTCAACAAAAATGTCAATTCGAAACAAGAATACAACAAGTTTATTAAAGTAGAATATCTGATGGGCATCGAAATGCAAAGCCAAGTCATCACCCTACCCTCTATGTCCTAATAAATTGGTTCTTCCTCCGGTTCTGCTACCATTCCTTGTTGAGAGTCGTCAGACACTCTAACGGTTTTGGCATCTCCGACCACAGAAGTTGCTACATTTTTTGGGCGGGAAGTTTTTAGATTAATAAAAAGTCATTTAAATTTTGTCACATTTTCCCTTTTTTAAACTACATTCACAAAATTTTCCACAATTTTGAGTAAACGTCAATAAGCATTATGGGAGCTTCAATGAAAGTGACACTAGTACAGGACAGTACCTAGTGAACAAAGTTGACAATGGGCGCGCTATATTTATTATTTCCTTTATCTATGCTATCGAGTATTTAGCCATGACCAAGCTTCTAAAAATACAGTTCGGAATCGGTATGAAAACTGTATGTTCCAATCAGTGAGTATAAAACTAGCAATCGTATAGCTCACTGGTTTGAAGGAGCTCTCCCCAAGTTCCTTCATGGGATGTAATGGGAAACTATTTATTTTGTTTTAGAAGCATCGACAAGAAAGAACATTATGAAATAGTTTTTTTGTTAGTTTTTACGTATTTCGTTCTTTACAAAATTATATATATTAACTAATAAAATTTAAAAGGTATACGGTGGAAAAATTTACTAAACTTTGTACATTTTAATAATATTAATGCAGTTACGAATTTTTGATATTTCGCCCATATTCCCTTTATTATTAGTGGCAAGTATGGCAAGTTTAAATTCTTTGTCATACTTTCGACCAAGTTGTGTATAGTTCAAATGGGAATACTATGTCATTCTAGCAGAACGCTTTGCCTCTACTCCTGCACGTTCGATATGACATTGCACCAACCGGTGCTTTATAATTCACCACAGATTCTCAATCGATTACCAAACACTCTCGTGAAAAGACTTCGAGTTATGATAATGTGTTCAGCGGGAATGGGAATGTATTCATATTTGAATTTTGAACACCTTGGACGAATATGGGAAATGCTGTTAACATGGTCCATTGTGAAGTTCCAACTTTCTATAACGCGTTCGAGCACTTCAAGTGGCATTTGAACAATGACGAAAGAAATGTTGGCTCCCAATTTCATATTCGTCGCCAACTTCTATATACAAAGTTTGGATTTTACGTAGCCCCAAAGGATAAAGTCTATAAGTGTGATATCACATGAGCTGGACGGCCAATTCACCGGTAAAAAGCTCGTTGTTAACTCTTCACCGAATTGTTTCTCAAAATTGCCATGGCTTCATTGCCTGGTTGGCAAGTATATATGCGTGCGAGTGGCGTGATTGCCGTTAATTCATGTAAGTCGTGATTTAAGCATGAATATGAAAACTTACTTCCGTGCCCTTGTCTATAAGCAATTGGCGACGTCTTGTTTTGTACATATCCTGTCATCGAGGATACGTGCTTCAGTTTCAGGCAGCAATTGGTCAGTTGTCACGGTGCGATAACCGGCGTCCTTTTTGAAAAATTTTGAAAGGATAAATAAAAAATTCAAATCCCAATAACACAGTTAATAATATCATAAAGTTTGTATATAAAAGACTTATGACTTATGGTCGAGTACGCTCTGAAGAATTAGGACAAAACTATCATACGTTGGCATTAATTTTAGCTTTCCCAAAGATAAATTAGAACTACAAATGAATAATAACCGAAATGAGCCTACCACAAGACATGTGACTACAATCGATGCAGTTTTATCTAGATATCTTTCTAGTTTTCATTCGAAAACATACGTATCATACTTCTCATACTATAAACCTCTTGTCTCGGTCTTACAATCAACCACAGTAATTAGTGATGTGTCGGATTATGTAAATAATACAAAGAATGAATGAAAAGAAAATCTATTCAAAAATATGCATTTATGAATGAAAACCGATAATAAATTTTAATCATAAAGGAACAGGAACAGCAATTCAGCATCCACGCACATTTATAGGCGTTTATTAGTTTGCTACCGAAATCATAAAAATGAAATAACCTATTGTTTAATACTTTTTTTTTTGAACCCTAGTGAGATAACGTACGTCTTTGAGACGTATGAAAAATAAGCATTTATTTATTTCTTTGATTTTTAAGGGGAATACTGTTCGTTGGTTTTGCAGTTTAAAATTTGATGGCTTTTCTTTAGATAGCATTTTTTTATAGAGCAAGACTTAATCTTATTAATTTGAAACGAATTTTATTTTAAAACATTTGGAACCTTTACTAATTAGACATCAAACTAGCATACGTCTTTATGTTTTATGTATGAAACAATAAGGTTATCTTTCTAGGGTTAATTCTGAGAAACATATTATTTAAAAAAAAAATTATATATGATACATTCATTTAGATTTAGTGAAATGGGTGTAGTAACATATACTCATTTCTGCTCCCCACTGTATATGTTTAAAATTTCATTTATAGATTTATGTAATACTTATTGACATAAACTGCCAAAATGTAATCAAGCATTTAAAGTTTACTGTTCAAATTTGATTGTCAGCTTGACAGTGGAAAAACATAGTTTGGCAAAGAATTTATAGGCAATCTAAAGAAAAGGTACGAAATTCAGTTGATAGTATTATTGCAGTTATGATTCGGTAACATTTCAATTAATTTTAATATTGACAGAAATTTTTCAACTGTCTGTTCTGTGAAAAATGTTTAATGTATAATGGAATGAGAGTTTCAAATTAAGAAAACTGAGACAAAGAAATGTATCTGGAGAGTGAGTTGGTGTAGACAACATTTTGGGGAGATCATCAGAATCGTGGGTGTATGAAAGAGTATTTTCTTTAATCTAATTTTGTCATTACAATTTCAAATTGAATTTTGTGTAGAATTTCTGTTTGCTTATTGGGAATTATACTTTTACATCGATTCCGAACTGTTTTGCTTTAAGATGAATTTTCCATTTCTTCAAATATTTGCTATTTTAGTTTACACATCATAATTTTCCTTTCTTTATACACCACTGATTATCCTTCGAGAGCCTGCAAATTACCATAAAACAAAAAAAAATCAGATAGAAAGTTCAAAGCGATTGACACATTTAGATCATGCAACAAACTCTCAATGTCAGTCATTTTTTTTTACTGATTTACATTATGCCACATCTACCCTCATAGAAATATGTACGAGTAATATGGCGGAAAATATGTCATTGATATTGCAACTAAATTGACACATATTCACACAAAGATATCTACATATATATATATATATATATATATATATGCATATCTGTCAGCTTCGACATTTCCTACAGTTGCAAACAATGTTGAAATAATGGAAAAGCACACAAACAATTTCAGTTGTAACTTTAGGGCAGATATGTTAGTGTTTTCAACCATTTTAGCATAATCGACATTAAAATTCCCTTAATTTGTAACTGCGATAGACTGGCTAGCTTGGATTAAAAGAGGCTATGAAACCAGTAAATTATTTTATTTAATTATTCGAAAAGTTGTTTAGAAGATGTAAACTTTGGAAGTTTTGTTAATGATCCATACGAGGTTGCTATATATATTCCGGGTCGTGGCAGTACAAGTGTTGCCAGATGAAAACTGGAACTTCTATTGGAAAGTTTGGAATTTTTTAGAATAAACATACATGGAAAGTTGTTGTATTTACAGTGTGTTGTATAATTCATCTCGATCAAAAAATGAAATTAACCCGTGATAAATTTCATTCGATTTTCAGCGTGGAATATCGATTGAAAAGTGTCTCAATCGACTTGTTTCGACTTTTGATGATGAAGCACCATCAAAAGCCACTGTAAATCGCTGGTACCAAGATTTCAATCTCGGACGGCGTTCGCTCCAGAATGAATTTCCTTAAGGTCGTCCAACTTCGGTCGTTTTGCCGGAAACTATCAATTCTGTGCGGGAACTGATAGACCAAGTCCGACATGTGACATACCGTGAGATTGAAGCTTCCTTGGGCATTAGTACCACTATCATCAATATGATATTGCATGTTAATTTGGCCGTGAAAACAGATTTGTTCTCTTTGGATTCCACATAATTTTACGAATGCTCAAAAAAAGGCTCATGTCGATTTGAGCAAAGAAATGTTGAAAAATACAATTTCGGTAACTCAACTACAGTGCACAACATCGTCACAGGCGACGTATCATGGATCTATGCATATGGTGTCCCATAACATACCATGAAGGGATTGGGGAGTGCCTCTCACAATCAGTGAGATGTGCGCTTTCTAGTTTAACACTCACTGATTGGGATCTACAGTTTTACACTGGTTGCGAACGGAATTTTGAGAAGCCTTTTCATGGCTATGTAATCGATAGTGTCGCCATCACTAAGCGAGGTGACCGTCGTCGAAAGAAATGTAAGGCTGTCTGAGCAGGGATCGAACCCGCGTTCTCATGTACAAGAGCCGCGCACACTACCCATTGCACCACCGACGGTCATGCAGATGAGCCCGAAACAAATCAACAATCGACCGTATGGGTCTTTAAAGACGAGCTAAATTCAACAAACCGGGCATGTAGCCACAGTGCTTTCAGTGGAACTTAGGACGTTCAATCCTTAGTAGTATATCAGCCTCTGTTTGGCAACAGTGTTCGATGAAATAATTAACCAACAAGAGAAGTCTGATCATTTTGCATCAGGACAATGGGAGCTCTCACACATCAGCTGAAACAATGTGCTATTTGAGCACCCAACATGTCGACCATACAGCCCTGATATGGCACCCAATGAGTTTTTTCTACTGCGTGGTCAGCGATTTTCGACGCCCGAAGCAACTGTTGAATTGTTCCAAGACCATACATGGTTTTTTTTAATTTGCATTGGATTTTAATTTGCACTCCTTTATCTAATTCAAATGCAAAAGAATTACCATTGTTCGAAATGGAAATTGAAAAATGTTGAATTTCCATTTGCTCAGGCAATGCAAATGCAGGTTGTGGAATCGGATGCCAATTGTAAGGAAATATGGAAATGTTTTTAATTGTTTTGAATTTTTGTGACTCTTAGCAATTCTGGTTTTAAAGTATTTTATATGTAGATGTTTGTGGCTTTGGTAGGTATTGCTTCATAGTACTTTCAACTTCATAAACCTGTACTGAATAAAATATTTGAAAACCAATATTGCCAGATATGAAGGAAATGCTTTGAAAATAAGTACAATTGCGAATGCATTGAATTTTTTTTTGCATTTGCATTTAGAAATGTAGTTCTAATTAAACTACAAATTGTAATTGTCATATAATTAATTTGCCCCATATATGTCCAAGACCATGTTTGGAGGTGTCTCAATCGGAGCGGAAAAAGTGCTTCAAAGTGCTATTTTGAAATACAATAAAACCATTTCCAATGATAACTGATTGTTGTTTTTTTGATTGCCGGACCCGAAATATAAGCAACCCTCTAAGATTTGTGTGGCTATCTTCTCTTTAAGTGTAGTTATCGCTGTTATTTTTGAGAAATTTTTTGAAATAATTAATTTGTTTAACTTTATGGTTTTAATTCATGCATTTAATATAGTAACCATTAACAATGATATTGAATATCTTTTGAACTGACATTTGAATTGAAAAATAATTACAACTTCTACAGGTAATTTGAACTAAAGGACAACCTACAATCAGCACAAAAATTTCAGTCTGTCAAAACGCCTAAAACTTACCCTCACCCTAAGTCAACAATTGACTGCGAGTTCCATTGGCAGTTCCGTAGTCAAAAGCAGAGTGGTATTTGATAGAAGATTGCGCTAAACTGTATAGGATTAAGACCGATGGTATTTTTTCCGGATTTATCGTATTTTCAAAGTACGATTTGCCCATCCTTTGTATAGAAGGTAACAACGTGAGCGAGATAATTCATCGATATTCAATTGGAGTAACTGATGATATTTTGTGCACCAACCATACGCCCGGCCGACCATAATTTTTATGGGATCTATCAAAATAGGAGGGAACAAATCGCTCATTTTTAAAAGCAGTTTGGCGTTTTCCGAAGTTGGGCAATTCCAAATTCAATTTCTATTGATTTAGTTTTACTCATACATGGGGCAAATTCTTTACATGACAATTATGGTATGTAGTTTCATTGGAAACACCTCTACAAATACAAATTTAAAAAAAAAAAATAAAAACCATTTGCAATTGTATTATTGTTTTAATCAATTTTAGTTTTCAAATATTTCATGAAGTTGAGACAAGTTTACGAGGCAACAACAATCTCTGCATATGAAATAATTCAAAATCAAAATTTGCCAGCAGTCAAACAAATTCAAAAATATCAAAAGCATTCCCATATTTCATTACAATTATCATCCGATTCCACAACCTGCATTTAAATTGCCTGAGCAAACAGAAATTCAGTATTTTGTAACTGTCATTGCGAACAATGGCAATTATTTTGCATGTGAATTATATAAAATATGGAAATTAAAATCCAATGCAAATTAAAAAACCCAACACTGGTTGTACTGGAGTTATATCCTGCCAGGCGATGTATGGCAGGTTCCAAAATAGAAGCAGCAAGATCTATAAATTTTTGTACTGAATTAGCGTTTGCAAAATATTTCCAAGTGCCAAATTTCATTAAAATCAGATTTGTTGTAAGGGAGTTATTGCGTCGATCATCCGCCAAATTTTTGTACGGGAGGTACCTGAAAGGGTATTGCAAAATCGCCACTTTCGTCTATGTAAGTAATATGGACATGGGACGATTTTATGAAATCTTTGTTTATGAGACAAACTTTTTCACTCATATCACGGACTAGCAGGTTTGGAGGGGATGCATTCCATTTTAGACGCATTCTATTATATAAGTTATTTAGGCTTCTACATCGATAGGTCCAAACTAGATAGCGAAATAGGTTTTGGAATTTTAAAGTATGTTTTGGAGTCAAATATGGCCCTCGGTGGTTCAATGGTTAGTGTGCGCGCCTATTGTACATCAGATCCTGAGTTCGATACCTGCTCTGATCACCTTAAATTTCTTTCGATGGCGGTCACCTCGCATAGTGACGGCGACACTTTCGAGTATTTAGCCATGAACAAGATTCTAAAATACCGTTCGGAACCGGTGTAAAGCTGTACGTCCCAAATCAGTGAGTATAAAACTAGTATAACCGTCGCCTTACCAAAGGTTTTTACGTGCATCGTTTACCAATACCCACCAAAGGGTTGCCCTTTTGGGTGATGGTAAACCACGAAATGAAATTGAAAAAATTTAAAAAAAAAGTTAAAAAAATAAAAATTTTATCACATTTTTTCACAACTCTGAACAACTTGTTCATTGAGTCAAAATTTACCCTAGATCGGAGCAAAATTAATAAAGACATTAAAGAATTAAAATCGAAATGGGCACCCGGGTGGGTATTGGTAAGGCGAAGGATAAACTGGTTGTGAGAGAGCTCTTCCCAATTCCTTTATGGGATGTAATGGGAAACCATTTATTTATTATTTTTGGAGTCAAAGTAGAGTTTGAAGTCTATTCTAAAGAGATGGGTCTAAACCTTGGTTAAAGTCTACTATACCTTTGTAGTGTCCTTCAGGCAGAAGTCATGGCAATCGAATAAGTTGTCCTTTGGTTCGTGTATAACGTCATTACTCTGAAGGAGATGGACAAGAAGTTCTGTATGGATGCAGCGGATACAGCAATACAGCGAACAAACTAGCGTGATTAGAGACTGCCTTACCTGCTCCCCTGAATATGGCACATGTGTGTATGCCACTTCCTGCATGGAAGAAAATGCGAAAGACTGAAGCTCTCAGACATGCGAATGGTAGACTTTATATTGGCACACAATGCAGTATACCCAAAACACAAGATATGACCTGAATCGTACGCTAAACTTGATACAAAATATTTTCACGGGGTAACTGCGATCACTGGACACTGTTTAATAGTCAGACATATGTCTAAACATGGAATCCCAGGACAAGAGTACTGCAGAAGTTGTGGAGATGGAATTGGGCGTCCATTAACTACAATTTTACTGCACAGCCCTTTGTGAAAGTAGAAGAGAATGTCTAGGCTCATACCTCTTGTCAGAACTTACAGACATTCAGCGAGTTAAGTTCCACAATCTTAGGAGCTTTTAGTAGAGTACTAATTAGTTCGGCAGGAGCTAATGTACGCTTCTATTTTAGTGGCATCCTGGAATATTGGGAAGAGGTTTCGTATGGCTTGAACGCACCCTAGTATAACAATGGTCCTGTTTGAACTAGATGTAACTATTAGTGACAGCCATTTCTACCAAACCTAACCTAGATACTTTACGGGGAATTTGCCAACTAAAATGTACTTATAATTATATGTGTAAATGCATCTGGATAGCGTTTTAGAAAACAAAAGATTCTGTACAGAATTAGTTGATTTGAATGGGATGTACCTAGGGTTGCCAGATATCGAGCGCCAAAAATCCGGATAACCGTTACTAAAAAGAAGGACTTCTCTGAACAACCAAATATAATCTTATACGGAGTTCAAAACTGATGATTTATCCGACCTTTCGTATTATATTCTTCCTGACGTCTTCCTGACGATGCTACCCAAAGTGCAGCGAAATATTAGAGAATAAAATTATTTAAAAAAAATACCAAACCCTCGAACATTTTAATTTTGAATATTATACGGAGTTTTGACTTTTTTATAACCACAGTGTATAACAACGATTTGAAAAATTTAAACAACTTTGTCCTTGAAATCAATTTGAACAAATAAATTTTTAAATCATTTTATTAACTTTTGGAAATAATTTTTTTTGGAGTTAACTTATATATTTTGAACTATATAAAATGAGGGAGAGGGTAAAATTACCATTACATATTTGGAGCCAACGTTTGAGAATTTTCAAAAGCATCAATTCGGAAAATTGATATTCCTTTTTCATTTAATATTTAATTTTTATTAAACAAACTTGTATTCCACTCAATTATACCTCGCCTTTGAAAGGAAGGGTACTGGCATATCGAATAATGCAGCAATGTATGACACTTTCGTATTGCTGCCAATGGCGACAGAGGAAGCATAGGATGATGACGGCAGCCAACGATGATGCTGGCACAGATAATAACAATTAAAATAGCACACCACAGCTGAACTCAATGGCAACAAAGATGAGAATGTTTGCATATACTTCCATAAAATATTGTATGCAAATATGAATGTATATGATAGGATGCAACTAGCAGGAATAGTTGTAGAGCGGCACTTGCAGCATCTGTTAATAAGACATTGACACATGACACAAATATCAGATTTTCTAATATCTACCCTGATATATTCATTGCCTTCTTTTTAGCATTGTCCTTAATTTTAAATAGTTTTCAACACATATTACAGAGCTGATTTATAAATATGTCTGTAGTTATATTTAAGTAGAAATATGCTGATGTCCTTCCTGTTCGTAACAAAATAAAAGATGGAGACATAAGCAATTTTAAAACAGACAATTGCTGTATGATATGTTTTAGAATACAGACGACCGTCTGTAGGATAGAATAAAAAAGAATTTTGCATTTTAAATAAATGTTAAAAATCGTGATAAAAATGTATTCAGTTATACGTTTCACATGGTTATATAACTAAGCAGATAAATTAGAAACATTAACAATTCGAATATGAAAAGTGTAACAAGAGGGCCAAAAGTACGACTACGAACGTATCAATTACTAAATTATTTTAAATTGAGGTATTAAGGTACCTAAACATATCTTACATTCCAAGAATTACTAGTAATACACATATAAAATAGTATCAGTATCGAAACTTTTCAAATCGAAGTTTCATCTTCAAAATTTAGTTTCCCAATATTTAACATAAAGTGATTGGAGAAAACTTTTCAAAATCAGTGTGCTTTCTAGCTTGTAGACTCAGTTATCAGAAGCTACAGATTTTAATCGATTTCGAATGATTATGCAACAAAAAACTTTTTCACGGCTATTTAGTCGAAAAAACGAGCTGCTATTTGGAAAAGAAGGTACAACATCCGATAAGCGCCTGAAGTCAATTGAAAAATTTTGCAGCCATGAATAAAATGTGTTTCCATTCGTATTATTCTTAGAGTCACCTCACGATACATGTCTCGAATTAAAATCTCCACCTAAAATGATACTATCGTAAATCTGGGATACTTGAAATATGGCTGAAAGGCTATTGTAGAGCTGTAACTGGTTAGCATTACACGGGATATAAATTGACCCAAAAATTATTTTCCTCTCAACACCATTTATAAAAACACTTACATTAAGGAATATATTGGGAAAATTAAAATTAGGTAATAGAATTTTCTCAAATTTATAACATTTTCTCAGAACAATAGCAATACCCTGAGAACTATTGTCCCTAATAAACGTGTTGTCCCTCAAACGAGTTTCTTGAATAAATCCTAGGTCTATACCACTGGTATTCAAAACATGCAATAGCTCTAATCTACGGCTCATTTCAATAAGTGACCTTACATTAAAAGATAAATGATTCAATGTTTTACAGGCTATACTTTTGACGAATTTCCTCAAAGACCCCTAAACACTCACACTTTGCTCCTTCTTTTGACAAATTTTTAAATTCTCTTACGAAATTCTCTATTCTGTTTTCCAAGGGAAGAATTTCCGGTTGACATATTATGTTCGCTATTCTCAGAAATTCTTCAACGATCAATGGCTTTGATGGTCTGCTACTATTAGCGTGCTCTTCTCCGCGCAAAATATTTGCATAAGATATGGGTTTAACTAAATTTGTCATATCAATTGACCTAACGACATTCTCAGACGATTTACGTTTTCTTTCCCTTGAAGCATTTTTTCTAAATTCCAACATTTCCCGCTCTTGCCACAGTTAGCACAATGTGGTGGACTTTCCTTGGATGACACGAATTCACAAGCACCTGGTTCATGACCCTGGTTGCATTTCATGCATATATGTATATGGTCGGTTACACATTTTAGATATGTGGCCCCATTGTTGGCAACACCAGCACTGAATAACTTTTGCGTTCGATTTAGGCGCTTCCCAATAGACTCGCTGATTGAAAATAAACCGCAAGGCTCGTATTTCTCTGATAGATTTTCCCGGAAGTAATGAAACAAGAAAGAGTCTCGTGTCTATATTACTTTTCCTGGAATAATTAGTTCAGAATTTTGAAACGGAATCGACCGTGTTGGGTGTCAATGTGTCTAGCTCCTTTTTAAGGCCAACCAAATTGATTTTATAATAAAGACCTCTTAAGACGATATTAACCTTTTTAAGTTCTTTTGGAGTATAGAAGTATGACTTCTCATCCTTTTTTCCCTAAGAAGGTTCATCATTTTCGTATGAGGAACGGGATCTTTTAAAAATAATTTGCATTTTTGTTTATTTTTGTTCACAATTTTAAATAGAACATTTTTTGATTTTAGGTCGTGCACTAGCTTTGTAATATTCACGTTAAAAAGAAATATTGCTGGACAAAATACATTTGTGTTTTTATTAACCTTTGTGTTGTTTTTATCAGGTTTATCTATTTCAGATTTACTGGGGACAGCCTCTATATCTAATTCTCCTAACAGTGCGAACTTATTTTGAGAGTGTACACTATTTAAATTTATTGTCCTTGGAGCAAAGGTATATAAATCCAATTTACGTTTATTGAATCTTTTCCGTTGCACACACTCTTGAAGTCCGCGCCAGAAGATGGGGAATCCGTATCCATATCACTAACCTTTATAATGTGACCGTTTGGATCAGTAATTGCTGTAATATCAAATAGCTCATTGCTTTCGATGGACACTTTTTCCGAAATGGCGGGAAGAATCAACTTTTTCATTAGCTATTAATCCAGAACATCCAGGAACTTCATTCGGATGTTTGACATTTCCCTTATCTCCAGAATCTGCTAGACAGGCGCAGGTGGTATGTGGTTATCTATAATAACCAATTCCTGATATGTTAATAGAGGTTATGATATTCGAAAGCTTCTTGAAAATTTTCAGTTAAAAAAATTTTATTTATTATTTTCTCTCCGAGTGTTCAAAAAACGAACGATTTAGTTCCAACCAGCTCGATCTTCAGATTTGCTCCTCAAATTGGCAACACCAAGCTCTCACATGCAATATTCCACCTGGTCTTATTAGCGAAGTCTTGGTTGTCCAAGTTTTCGATTTCCTTCGAGTGCGCCTTCGAATAACTTTTGCACTGGTTTTTTCTGATCTATTCTTCTGATACGTCCTAGCCAGCGTCAGCGCGCTATTTTGGTACGCATAATTACGTCGATGTCGAGATACAGATTATTTAATTCGTGGTTCATAGGCCGTCGATACTCGCTGTTTTCGATTAGAGGACCAGATATTTTTCAGAGCAATTCTCTCTCGAAGACTCCCAGTGATGTTTCATCAACAAGCGATATGACCCAGGATCCTGCGCCATAAAGCAAGACATGGTGTACGATATAAGAGTCTGACATAGTTGGATCGCCTTTTCTAGAGAGATGGTCGTATATCTGAAGTGCTTGCTTATTCCGAAATTATACCTATTTGCAACCACAATTCTCCTTTTGATTTCTAGGCTGAGGTTATTGTTTTTGTTAACTGGAGATCCGAGGTAAATAAAATTATCCACTACCCCGAAATTATAACATTCATCGGACTCACTCCCTGATCAGCCATAATCGGGGAGACATATCTAGGCTAACTGGCTAGGCTAGCGGGCAATGTCCAATCGGAAATCACGCAAGACGGTTGAAGCTGCCATATAATGACCACTGCCGTGCCTGCGATGACGCAGAAGAGAAGGAGACCGTGGATTATCTCCTCTGCAGTTGTCCGTCTCTGATGAATAGACGCCTGAAGACTATGGGCCGTCCCTTCCTGCATAACCTCAATGTGATACACGAGATAGATCTAGGGGATCTAATGAGGTATCTCCGATTAACGGACTGGATATAGACACGTTACTTTGGACTTTCCGGAGTGATGTGGTATTCAAAACTGTGTCTCAATACACTAATTGATGGCAAATAGCAACCACGGAAACCAACCAAACCAACCTCGAAATTATAACTGTTATCAACGTTCGGATTTTCATCTAATCTGGTGACTGTTATGCTTGGCGAGACCATTAATTTCGTTTTGCATGTGTTTACTGCCAAACCCACTTTTTGCTGATTCCATCTTGCTGACTCCTTCTCAATTCTTGAAAATAAGATAGTAACTTCCCGCAGATTTCGCCAATGATGTGTAAGGCCGGGGCCACACTGGCGTTTTCTTGTCGCGCGTTTTCAAACATATTAATGCAGATCATAATGAGAATAACTTAAAAAAAACAATCAGCGGCAGTAAAAAACGCATGTTCACTCTACGTGAAGTTACTGTATTATTTTTAAGTATCAAGAAATATTCGCCAAAAGAGGGGTTGACAGTCATTGAGGGCCAGACAATATTAATGGTTTCAACGAGCAGGGGTTCAACTAACTTGGCGCAACACGAGAAGATTGATAACCGTTATAACTTATAGGTACACGCTGAAAAAAAACGGCCTGTGTAACGTGGCCTCCCAAACATATTCTGCAGGAACCATGTATATGTTTGGAATACACTTCAAACATTCATATGTTTACAAGTCCCAAACACACTTGTATTTAAATGCAAACAGTACCATGTTTACTGGCAAACATGTATGCTTTTGTGTGGAAATATATCCGTTCTTCATCCCAACCACCCAAATACTTACATAGAAGCATACGTGCGGTTCCCACAAACCGCAATATGCTTACGTGGAAACATTTGCATATTTCCTCCTAAACATAATAATATTTCGAAACGAATTATTCTTTGAATTCAATGTATTTGTATTATTTATATAATCCATTTTATCAATATAAATCCGTATTTATAAATAATTAATACAAACAATTATAAGATTTTAAACGGGCCTTTTTACAGTTAATTGCATTCAATTATTGCATTGAATTATTATAATTATGTGTTTTGCTTTTTATGAAATGAGAATCTGCAGTTTGTTTGTTTCTACTTCCATGTTGTGCCTCACGTTTTTGTTGTCATAAGGTTTCAACTATGTGTTGCTTAGCACTATGCATTGGTACACAAACAATATATATAATTATATATACAAATCTAGTTCATGCAAGCCAAGCATGTATTAATTACTTGTGTTTTTTTATTATATTTCATAAATGGTCCGCCGTTCCGATTTTCTCAGTAAAGGTTTGGACAGACAAAGGGCTTCTCGTTGTGGCCAGTGTTGTTCCTTAAAATCGTTTCTCACTTTGGTAGCACCCATTCATATATACTAAACACATACCCAAAACAACATCGCAAACAATTTAACCGTCCGAGCCTTTGGTTATTCTTTTTTCACTGATCAAGCGCTTTTGATATCCTCTGTCCGATGAACCATTGACGACTGAATACATGAAACTCCATCTGCAATTTACACGCAGATTCAGGAATATTTATGAACCACTAAGACTGAGAATAATGCAAATATACCGAAACACACTTACAAGATAGACTCTCTCGTTGTCCCTCTTTTATTCTCTTCCTCTCGAGAGAGCATATACAGTGCAACAAACACAGCTGCATTTGTATCACAAACGCATATATATTTGGGCCGCAAACACATATATTATAACATATTAATCATTGTGTCTCAAACAAGTAATATAACAGCAAACACAATGTGTTTGCTCATAAGTATATTATATTTGCTACGAGCTCCAAACGCACGTTATATTTGTTATTATATCTATATCAGAATCTTGTATAACCTATTCTGCTTTATGGCCCCGATTCTAGGGCGATATGGCAAGCAAACATGACACCACCGCAGTGAGTGAGAGCAAAATGCTCCGCAAAATATATGAATTTTTAGTAGATAAAAGTGACAGCGGCGTATTTAAGCGAATGAAAAAACGGCGAATGCGTTGGCTAAACCTTTCAGTAGAATATATAAGGATGAACCAGCACGAAATCTACTAAAGGGTCCGCCATCTAACGTTTTTTTTCAACTAGTGCTTATTTCGTGAATGGTAACACTTAGCTCATATCTGATTTGACAGATAATTAGTTTTATCCCTCCGCTGAACGAATACGGTTGCGTGTACGCTTGAACAACGCTGGGAAATATGGGAAAAATGGGCCTGCGATCGACTTACAGAAGATGCCGATTTTACCAAAAAAATCGTCTTTTCAGATGAAGCTCATTTTGATCTTGGCGGGTATGTAAACAAGCAAAATTGTCGCATTTGGGGCACAGAAAATCCGCACGCATACATTCAAAAGCCGATGCACCCAAAACGAGTCACTGTTTGGTGCGGATTTTGGTCCAGAGGCATAATTGGGCCATTTTTCTTCAAAAATGAGCAAGGAGTGGCCGTTACAGTCAATGGCGATCGTTAACGGACCATGTTGAACCAATTTTGTTCACAAAAATTGAAGAGGAGGATATTGGCAACATTTGGTTTCAACAGGACGGCGCTACGTGCCACACAGCCGAAGCTACACTCGATGTTTTGCGCCCTGTTTTTGAAGATCGCATTATCAGCCGCAGAGCTGATGTCGTTTGGCCACCGCGGAGCTGCGATTTTACACCGTTGGACTATTATTTGTGGGGTGCCCTCAAAGATAAGTGTTACGCCGACAAGCCAGAGACAATTGACGCTTTAAAGGACAATATTCGTGAAGCCATTGGTGAAATACAGCTGCACACAATCGATAATGTGCTTAAAAATTGGACCGATCGTGTAGGCTACTGCATGGCCAGCCGAGACAGCCATTTGAATGAAGTTATTTTCCATTATTAACCGGAAGGATTGTACTTTCAAATAAAAAAAAAAATTTGAGAAAATATTCAGTAGTTTCTTTTTATAGCATTTTCAAAAAAAAAAGTTATTTGGCGGACCCTTTAGAAGTAATTTTGAATCCATGCGAAAACTTGTTGTTTGCAACTGGGCAAAAAAGTCAGAATATAGAGGCTGCTGGACAAATACGTTACTCGGTATATAGAAGTATGACTCCTAACCCAAATAGGTTGTCATTGGCCAATTAAATAAATTGGCCTCGGTAAGCGAGGTGACAGTCATCTCATGTAGGAAAGTCGAGTACGGGAACCCTAACACCACCAATGACCGAAGATTGAAGTTCTCTGAAAAGCTAATTAAAATCTATTCCTTCACCTACAGTTCATTGTGATTACTACGTAAAACTAGTGATTAGACAGAAAACTGAAAATTTCATATTATATCATATGTCAGTTGATTATACCCTAATAGTTGGTTATTCGTTTTCCATTTTCCAACCTATCATCAAGCTAACCGAATAAACCATCTCATATCCATATAAAACTAATTGGCTATCAATACCACACTGACATGCAATGGATGTAAAGGATAGTGGAAGGTTGTTCAGCAAAGACTAAGGTTTACGATTTTCGAAATTGCATGTTATGAATGTTCTCACATATGTACGTACATTAGAATGTTTAAAAACCAAATTTTTTCATTATTTCGAATTTGCGGGCACGCTACATGTATGTATATAAGCTAAATATGAGAATGTCAAATTCTCCTTCTACCGGTTGAAGTTTCCACTCCCAGTGCATTTCAGTAAACAACATTTTTTTGTGGCCAATGTGTGAAATTCAAACGATGTTTTAATCATTTTGACAGAGTATTATTTTCCTGGTTTCTTTGTAGATTTCTTGCAACACACAATATTCCAAAAATCTCAAATTCTGTTATAAGTTTAATACACTCTTTTAGTTTCCGCAAAAATAATAAACTACAATATTAGTGTGAGGGCAAATAGACTTGATCCGGAAATCTGTAAAAAATATACCCCTTAAAAATTTTAAAATTATTATTTCCTTTCTGTACCAATCATGGCACTTAATTTAGCATAAACTGCTTTAAATTGCAATGGGCTTCTTGGAGCCAACACATTTTTCGGTACAGCTTAATGTACAATGCATAGTAAGTAGTTCGTGCTACAAATGAACAGTCAGACAAGCTTCTTCAAGAATAAGCTTAACTAATTGTTCCTGGAATATTTGAGAAGTCATTCAAAATAAAATGTTTAATAGAGTTTTATATTGTAAGGAGTGACAGTTTAAATTTGAAATTATTGATTCATAATGTTATAGACAGTGTTGTAGACTAAAGCGAAATCAAAAATCCTTGTATGTAGGAAAATAATTAATGTTGTCTATATTTTTGTACTGTTGCATGTTTCAAAATTTCTTAAGGCCACCCAAAGATGTTGGCAAGCAAAGGTGAACCAACCAATTTAACAGGCACCATTTTATCCCACAATACATTGGATTTAAGTCATATATTCAAATGAATTGAAATGTGGGCAGTATAGAGTGATGTGTAAGTATTCTCAAATCCTTCAGCTTATTTTTAGTATGAATTTATGTTTATTGAGAAGGCTTAGCTTAAGTTCTTCCTAAGGCTAAAGAAAATAATAGCGTTCGCTTTCAGAGAAGTAAATTCAAATACCCCCTTAGGAGACAGGTACAACAGTTGGCACCTTATACCTCCTGCTGAAGCGAACCAGTTCCATCTGGTAGTTTCATGAAGATCTTGTTGCAGGATGCACCTAAGAGTAAGCAATAGCCTGAATACCAATCTTCTCCAGAAATTCCATAGAAAAGGCATCTCCTTGAGGTGTTTCTCTGTTGACAAATCTAGGAGATCCATTGACTCTGAGCAAACCGAAATTCGTCTTTCTATATGCAGGTTGTGGACAAAGGCTCCCACTATATCTAAGAAAGCTACCATAATATATTCTAAAATAGCGAAAGAACCTTTACAGGGAAAGAACCTTACCCTTACTGGAAGCGTGATATCGATAAGATATTCGGCTATGTCAATGTTGGTCCGTCGGCCGTCGGTAGTGCAATGGCTAGTGTGCGAGGCTCTTGTTCATGAGATGGTGGGTTCGATCCCTGCTCTGACCACCTTACATTTTTCTTCAACAACGACCACCTCGCTTAGTGATGGCGACATTATCGAGAACTTAGCCATGAAAAGCCTTCTCAATATACCGTTCGGATCCAGTGTAAAACTGTAGGTCCCCATTATTGAGTGACAAATTAGAGAGCACACAGCTAACTGGTTGTGAGGAGCTCTCCCCAATCACTTCGTGGGATGTAATCGGAAACGGTTTTTTCAATGTTGGTCCTAAGATAGCTGTCGAGTAATCTCTCCAAGGTTATCGAAAAAACTTACGATAGACTAATCAGCCGAAAATCTTTAAACACTTAATGGGATTGGTTTCATGCTTTAAGAATAACAATAACCGTCGTGTCCGTCTTTTTCAGAGGTATGTAGGACTACTTGATATATCTGGTATAGAGCCTTTTGAGCCAGTGCACCAGTTTATAATCCACCGCCGGCAGTTCCTCCCGCGAGACATTGCCCGTTTCTGGTGATTTGAAAGGTTTGATCCCTTTTATTGTCCAAAGATTCAAGATTTGGTTACAATTTCACTGGCAACATCAGATTACTGTGATTACTGGAAACTCCAACTGAAGTATATAGTTCACCCTCAGAGTTGTTATGGAAACGTATGGAGTAACCCCGTTGATTTCTCACTGGATATCGTCTTAGAACCATCACTTTTCCTAACGTACCCAATAGGACAAAGTGTTGCGGCTAAAATTTTAGTTCGCCTTCAGATGAGGTTTCAATATTACAGCAGAAAGCCATCCAGGATTTATTTTTAGCTTCCCTTAACTGTCTTTTGTACTATTTGAGATCTTTATTGTCCTGTTATGACCTTGTGGGCTTTGCCCTGTTAAAGAGCTTTCTACAGCACTCTCTGAGTCCAGTCAGGTTTGGCTACTGCCATGGTTTATCACTTTTCTTCTTGGCTTGACACTTGGCGCCCTGCAACGTGCAATTCAGAGATGATGTGACTAGTGCGCCCATTTTCCTGTGTCCCTATAGTTCGCATATTCAGTTCAGGTCAATTTGAAATACACCTGCTACAAGAGCCTAATCTTTCCCTAGTCTATGTGCCTAATATTGAGTGGAATGCACGAGTATAGGGCTTTCCTGTTACACAGAACCTAATATATCGATGGTCAGCAAAGCTATGAACGCCCAAAACTTTCCAATCAGATACTTTATCGCCTATGCTCTCAGAGACAACGGTGACATCAATCATGTCATTTATATCACAAGTAATGACGGTAGCTTCGTATCCTCTATTACAAATCACAACGTTACTTCCATAATATATTAACTCACCCCTTTCGTTGAAGTCAGTGCTATCGCACACGGTATGATGTGCATAGACAACGCTGCACACGGTCAGGCCCTTGTTCATCTTGTTCGCCGCTTTCGCCAGAGATTTTAATGCACCGAGTGGCGCTTCGGTATCATGTGTCATATACACTGAGGCGAATCAATATTAAGAGTTAGCTAACTCCAGTCTGGTTGCTACTACATCTTCGCTACTAAAAGTGGGAGAAGATAAATATTAAGATGGTTCCTAGATAGTATAGAAAGTGTTTAAAGTGATGTTATTGCCTACCGTGATTTCGGGGATTTCGAGATTTCACAACAGATGTCGTCTTTGACCTATACAAATATTTGTGGTTTTGTGATACCACGTCCATGTTCTTTCATAATATTTTTGTTTGGTTGGTGTCCTAAATCCACTGTCGCACAGTGTCAGCCAATATTTTCGGAAGCAGTGGTGTTACAAGTGTTTTGTAAGTTTCAATATCATTACCTAACCAAGAGAGAACCAACTCTAACCCAGGATTCAACGGAAATTTTTATTTTTATATTGCTGTGAGTTGGTTTTTAACAGCAATCATTTGTAGGAATCTGCGAATCGTTTATCACTGTGATTGTTAAAATAGAACTATACACAGTTTGTTTATGACAAGAAATTTGGTGCAATAGCAGACAATCTAAAAAAATTATAAATGGTTTCCCATTACATCCCATAAAGGAATTTGGGGAGAGCTTCTGACAACCAGTGAAGTTTTACACCAGTTCCGAACGGTATTTTGAGAAGCTTTTTCATGGTTAAATTCTCGATGGTGTTTCCGTCGGTGGTGCAATGGGTAGTGTGCGCGCCTCTTGTACGTGAGATCCCTGCTCGATCCCTGCTCCGACCTCCTTAAAATTTCTTTCGACGGCGGTCACCTCGCATAGGACGGCGACACTATCGAGTATTTAGCCATGAAACTGCTTTTCAAAAATACCGTTCGGAACCGGTGTGGAACTGTAGGTCCCAATCAGTGAGTATAAACTAGAAAGCGCACAGCTCACTGGTTGTGAGAAGCTCTCCCCGATTCCCTCATGGGATTTAATGGGAAACCATTTTTCTTTTTAAATTCTCGATGGTATCGCCGACACTATGCGAGGTGACCGCCACCGAAATCGCGTAACCTTTATGAACACAAATTTATGATTATACTGTCATTTTGGCGTTTCCCATTGACCGAAATGGGCTACTGATGAAGCTTGTTTGCATGCTCTAGGTGCGAGCAGGCACCGATTCAGTTGTCCACTAAAATATCACTCTCTCGCATTGTAGGTGCCTCTGTTCAGAACCAAGCTATTTTCCAGCTTCGGTATATATCCTCTGCCTTTTTCTTGTCGATGAACAATTTAAAGTTCTTATTTTTAATCAAATGCACGCGTAAAAATAACGGTCTCTCTAACAGATTCTCCCAAATATATTCTACAGGAACCATGTATATGTTTGGAACACACTTCAAACATTCATATGTATGCAAGTCCCAAACTCACTTGTATTTAAATGTGAGCAGTATCATGTTTACTGGCAAATATATATAGTTTTACGTGTACAGATGGGTTTTTCATCCCAACCATCCACATACTTACGTGGAAGCATTCGCCTATTGCCTCCAAAACTACATATACTTACGCGGAAACATATGCGTATTTAATCGCAAACATAATAATATTTAGAAACGAATTATTCTTTTATTTCAATATATATGTATTATTTATTATAATTAATTTTAACAATATAAATCCATATATATAAATAATTAATACAAACAACTAATAGATTTAAAAGGCCACATTTTACGTTTACTTGCACTGAATGCATTATTTTTTCCATGAAATGGGAATCTGCTGCTCTGTTGCTTCTCCTTTCTTTGTTGTCTCTCACGTTTTTGTTTTCAGAAGGTTTCAGTTATGCGTTGGTTATCACTAGGCGTTGGTACACGAACAGTATACAAATCTAGTTCATGGAAGCCAAACGTGGATTAATTAATTGTGTTTTATTTGGGTACTTATTTCACAAATGGTCCGCCATTCTGATTTTGTCCGTAAAGGCTCGGACGACAAAGGGCTTCACGTTGTTGTCCTTTCCAGTTTCTTTCCTCAAAATCGTTTCTCACTTTTGTAGCACACAAACATATATACGAAACAAATACACAAAAATCAAAGCAACAGCACAAACCATTTATTCGTCCGAGCCTTCGTTTATTCGTTTTTCACTGATCAAGCGCTATTGATGTCCTCTCTCCGATGAACCATTAATGACTGAATACATAAAACTAAAACGCAATAAGTCAGCCAAAATACGAAACATTGACTTCATCTGCAATTTGCACGCACTGTGAGGAATATTTAGGAATCAGTAACTAAGAGAATGCGACAATATAGATACACACTTACAATATAGACTCTCTCGTTGTACCTGTTATATTCTCTTGCTCTTGAGAGAGCATAAACAGTGCAAAAAACACAACTGTATTTGAATCGCAAACACAGGCATATTTGAGTATCAAACACATGTACCATATTAATCATTGTATCTCAAACATGTAATATTGAATATTAAACACAATGTGTTCGGACACAAATATATTATGTTTGCGACAGGCTCCAAACACACTTTATATTTGCATCCAAACAACAAAAAACTTAAGATTTTCAGCGTTTGTATAACAGTTTGCTTTGTTATTCAGTAAATGTTATATTGATGTGTTGAGACATAGCTGCAAAAATTGGGCTGCGTGAATTTAGTGAATATAAAAATAGATTGTTTTTGCTCCAGCGAAAAGAAAAATTTGAATATTTATGTTCGTCATAACACGTCGTTTGAGTTCCAAGACCAAAAAAATTTTTTGGTACGCGTAAACGCTACACTGAACGCAAAAATATCGCCACAGGGATGAAAATGTTCATAGCCACAACATCTTTCGTCATCGAAAGTGAGCTAACGTACAGTTTTATTCCCACTTCGAAAATGTGTTCATCAGCTGCAAATTGTTCTTCACTCTGATGAAAGTATAGTTCAAATTTGATTCTTTGCTGCAATCAATATGTTTCGTGTCTGCAATGAATGAGTTTCATTGTTGCAATGAACTTGTTTCATTACTGCAATGACTTTGTTTCATTACTGGAATGAAGTAGCATTCATTTTGAGAAATAAAATTCAATCCTGTTAAGATTTTGTTCCAGTGCTGCAATGAATGTTTTGAAGTGTGTTTGAAATTAATTCTTGTTAATTGTACATAAATACACTCTTAGTATTACACTGTGTGTAATTTTTTAAGTCATGGCAAAATAACCATATACGGACACCACTACGTGATAAAAGACTAAAAAAGAAAGACCCGTGTTTCCCAATTTTTCCCAAAGTCATGCACTTTTTTTTTTATGGGCCGCCAAAGATTTGGGGCCTCGGTATCATTTTCGTAAAAATGTGATCATTTTCTCAGGCTCATATCTTGCAAACCGTTCAGAATTTCGATTTACTCTCTGAGGCAAAGTTGTAGCTCTTGACAATCTACAATTTTTTAACAATTCCCAATTTTATGTGGAGCGGTGGCAGCAAGATGTCTTGAGTATTGTCAATTAAAGGTGCATTCTTCAGTCTATGTTGTTGTATTTGTTCATCCACACTTCCTCTTGGCCTCCACGAGTTACATTGGAATTGATTCAGAGGTGAGCGTGAATCCCAATTACAAAGAAAACAAAAAAATTTTGGGAAGCCGCCCTTATCGATGCGGCTGCATAGCAACTGGTTGCATCATGATCACCTGGGCGATTAATCCAGTTTACCGGCTTACAATACTTCATAGTACCTCTGCCTCCACTCAACCATGCCAAGAGATTGTTATAACATTTTCACCGGTCAAGTCCACTTCGTCGAAAAACAATGTATATGTTCTTTTGAATTCACTAGTTAAAAGATTCTTTTCCTTCTGAAATCTTGTAGATGTTTTTTTTCTGGTTTGATGACCGCAAACGTAGCAAAATAAATCAATATTTTCACACTGCATATTGAAATTGTCAGTTGCCAATGTTGTGTGCGAATTATACTGTAGCACTTTCACTTTTTTTACTTTCACTTTATAACTTTCACCGCTGAGCTCTCGTTGACGTCGCGCTGTGTAATGCCTCGATGTGAGCGTCGTGTCGCTTTTATATTGTGTGCTGCGTCCCTTGTTGCGTGTGCTGAGCTTACTGCATTGCCTGTGCTGCTGCTGTCGGTGCATGATCGCGTGATACCTAAGCGCTACCTAAACGGTGTTAACCCTTCGACAAACACATGGTTCTGGCCAGGCATATTTAATTTTTTGCTACCTATGGACCTGAACAGGAGAAAAAGGTAAAAAAAATTAAATTAAAAAATTTTCGGCAAATTTTTCACTTTTGCGTGCTACGTCAACAGTGTTAAGAATCATCTCTAGGAAGTTTATATGTTCTAGAAATTTGTTTATTGAGATCTTAGGTAAATTTTTGTAGTTGATTGTTTCCTTGAATTTTGAACGGTTTGCTACCTATGGACCTGAACACGGGAAAAAAGGTAAAAAAAAATCGAATTTTTTTTTAAGTTTTTTGCGATTTTGATCTGGAAGGTGAAGTTTTTATATGAAGATTTTATATGTTCGCAATTTTTGTTCTTTATGACAAGAGCTACAACTTTGCCTCAGAGAGTAAATCGAAATTCTGAACGGTTTGCAAGATATGAGCCTGAGGAAATGATCACATTTTTACGAAAATGATACCGAGGCCCCAAATTTTTGGCGGCCCATAAAAAAAAAAGTGCATGACTTTGGGAAAAATTGGGAGACACGGGTCTTTTTTTTTTAGTCTTTTATCACGTAGTGGTGTCCGTATATGGTTATTTTTTTTCGTGTTGCACTGTGTTACATTGCAGGTGTTCTGATAACCATTTTTAAAATTTTATCTTTCAAAAATGGTCTTAATTTTCTACATCTGTTATATCCATTCCGTGGTGAAATACTCGTCTGGAGAAGATTATGGTAGTCGAGGGATTCAGTGTTATTGTGGCCGTTATATTCAGATCCTGCAAGTAAAAACAAATATGAGGAATTTACTATTAAAATTTCTATTTAAGATATGTACATATCTATGTATGTCCGTACTTACTATGAAAATAAGCTCTACTCCCATATGGGATTCATCACAGCAATTGAAAAGATCATTTAAAATAGAACCACATCATTGTTTTCTTGAATTATGCAATTGTTGCTGCGTTGAGTGTTCTGTCTGTAGCGCCACATGTCACTATCATTAAGCCAGTGATCGGTCTGTAAGCTTTTTCTTCAACTGTTTTTTTATTTATAAAGTTGGGCTTAGATTCATTTCATTGTACGTTAAATTGTTGTTTTATATGTTCCTCTTACATGGAACACACACTACAAATACAACGAAACAAGTGCGACCGAATAATGGTTAAAATAAGAACATTTTGTAGCTATTTGTACCATCACGCGCATACACACACACACAAATGTTCAGTTACATATGTTTCGATGTACTTTTTCTGCTATCGGTGGGTCACTTTCCTTGCTGTCGAGTTGCTCCTCGCATTCTGTTTAGTTATCTATTTTATTTGTAGAGACTCAAGTTACACAAACGATTGCAGCAAACACATAAATTCACACAATTTTTTTTCACAATAAAATATTGTTACTAAATATAACTATTTTAATTAGTCATTTTTAAAAAGTGTTTTTAAATTATTCCGGCGGAGAAATATGTCGACCACTTTCGGTTGTTGCAAAGTAACTGATTTAAGTTGTGTACGTGACTCATCACTCACTCACACTATTTTCTCTTGCTGGTCTCTTTTTTATGCTCGCTCATTTTTTTAGCTGTTTGTCTCTCTTGATCTTCATAAAAATTAGTTTCGTTGCAATAACGAAATTGTTTCGTCAACCGTAAATGTTGGCAATCCTCCAATATAAACAATTAATAAATAAACTATACAAAGTGAGAGATAAACCAAATATCGATAGTTTAGATCTCATGCGCTTATTTTTTTCAATTTGTAACAGATTTTTCTACAAAATTTAAATTAAATAAAATTGTTGCAGGAACCAAAATTAAGTTCTTGCAGCAACGAAATGTAAAATTGCCAAAGAAATCATGTAGAAATTTTTCGTTGCACCGACTACCAAATTGTCGGATATACGAGACTATTCATTGTAGCAACGAAAATACATTAACGAAAATGCTTCATCCATGCGACGAAGCTTTATTCTTTCAGTGTAGAAGATGAAACTTAAAAGGTCTGTAGTGGACTATAAGTACCCTCGTATAAAAAAAGTTTCACGTTCGCGTAATCAGCTCTTCGGTACGCAGCTTTTGAGATGTTCTAGGTAAATGTAAGCGATCTGCGGTGAGAAGTTAGATGATTAATTATATGGAAAGATTAACACATATCACATACGTGGGCTTTATGTTTTATTTAAAAAAATTTTCTCAATAATGTACAATAAATGTATTCGATGCACCAACAATTGAGTGGTTGTAGCCACGCAACGACAAATCGTCAAAAAAAAACATAAAAAAAAACAAAAACATATACATTTCACTGCACAACGACAGTGGTGTGTGCAACTTCTCAGTGGGCATAGTAAGCACACTAACGAAGATATATCATCCATGCCACGACGCAGTTTTCTATCATTGCGGCCATCTGCCAGAGAAACGCAGCGGCGCTGTTTGCTAGTCATCCATGTAATCTGAAATTAGATGTCAAAATATCACCCATTCAATGGGAGTAGGTTTCTTTTAATTGCTACATACAGAGCTGCCTTGTCTCCATCTAACTTATTTGATATTTGGATTACAGATATGAGTTTGATCAAACAGTTGTCCTTTGATGTGTGATGTAGAAAAAAAAGAGATTGAAACTCTGGTATATTCTACTGAATCATGATATTTTAAATTAGCATACACTGTATTCCCCAAAGAACAATGAATGTCTGATGCTGATTGCATGTATGAACAACTGAATGAATAAATGAAAGAATTACAGAATTAATGTTAATCCTTTTGCCAGTCTGAAAGTGCATAAGTGGGTATAGAAAGTCTGTAACAGATTTAATCTATTCTTCTGTGTTTGTGAAAATTTTGATTGCATTCTGTGATATGTGGTTGGTATACTGTTTGTCTTGTATTCGTATTTGACTTACATTCACAACTGTGACTTATCTAGTGGAATAGTTGAAAATACATCGTTCTATGGTGAAAATTAATCTTTTTTTTGTTAAAATGACAGCATAGAGATTTTGTTGGCATTTTCATTATGAAAATAAATTTAATTATTTAATATCTTGTTTAGATCTTATCTTGGGATTTTGGTTGATTGTCAAGGACGATTGTGTGATTAAAAGTTTTAAATAGAATTGTCGTGACAATTAAGAGACACAAAGCAATTTAAATAATTTGCGGGCTTGTAGGACTAAAATTAACTGTAAACATTTTTCTGCCAAGTAAAAATAAAAATCACAGATTTCAACATACTCGTATATATATATATACATATGTATTTTATTTGTGACAAATTATTGATATAATTTAATTAAGTTCCTCACTATAAAATGTTGCACAGACTCGGGAATATCACATGTATTTAGCAGGCATTAGTAGTACTAGCAAGATACTGTAACCAGAAAAATATTCGAGTTAATTGATGTAAATTAATTGCCTTTGACTTCCTCTTCTGAACACATGAGAACTAAAAATGCATTTTGGTAATAATAATAGTTGTTATTATATCCATTTAATAAGGAAACATAAACAAATATCTACTAGATACATTCTATTGAACCATTTTCAGATGTATAAAATTGTATGAAATTTATCTTTGGCCCCCAACCTGAGATGAAAGCAGAAAAGAGTCTATCGATGTATAACAGCGTGTGACAAATCCCAACTTGTTTTCGGCACTTGACAAAATCTACGAGTATGAATACGTGAAACTGAAAACGATTTTAAGCAAAATTGCTTTCTCTGTCAATCTGTATCTTTTTTTTCATGGATCTTAAAGGATACACAGGATTATTCTTTATAAAGAGGTTGCGAATGTATTATCTACATGCTCATACCGGTTCAATGTAAGCGATATGTGTACCAAACGAAAGAGGCGACTGTTTTCAGTTTCGAATGTACATTTTTGAGAAATCAAAAATGCGTTAAGGGTTTAAGTGTGCCGCAGCATTAAATTAAATCGTATAATTCTAGACTTTTAGGTTTTTAAGATAAAAATATTAATTTGGATTAATAAAACCTGAATTGAATTGAAATGGATGGAATTGAGCAGAATTGAATTTAAATGAAATGCATTGAACTGTACTGAATTGAGTTGAATTTAATCGATTTGAGTTGAATTGAACTAAATTGAATTGAATTGAATTGAAGTGAATTGAATTGAATTGAATTGAATTGAATTGAATTGAATTGAATTGAATTGAATTGAATTGAACTGAATTGAATTGAATTGAATGAAATTGAATTGAATTGAACTGAATTAAATTGAATTGAATTGAGTTGAATTGAATTGAATTGAATTGAATTGAACTGAATTGAATTGAATTGAATTGAATTGAATTGAATTGAATTGAATTGAATTGAATTGAATTGAATTGAATTGAATTGAATTGAATTGAATTGAATTGAATTGAATTGAATTGAATTGAATTGAATTGAATTGAATTGAATTGAATTGAATTGAATTAAATTGAACTGAATTGAGTTGAACTGAATTGAACTGAATTGAACTAAATTGAACTGAATTGAATTGAACTGAATTGAATTGAATTGAATTGAATTGAATTGAATTGAATTGAATTGAATTGAATTGAATTGAATTGAATTGAATTGAATTGAATTGACTCAGATTGAGGCGAATTGAATTAAATTGTATTCAATTGACTTGAGCAAGTTGAATCGAATTGAATTGAATTGTATTGATTTAAATTGAGTTGAATTGAATTGAATTGAATTGAATTGAATTGAATTAAATTAAATTAATTGAATTGAATTGAATTGAATTGAATTGAATTGAATTAAATTAAATTGAATTGAATTGAATTGAATTGAATTGAATTGAATTGAATTGAATTGAATTGAATTGAATTGAATTGAATTGAATTGAATTGAATTGAATTGAATTGAATTGAATTGAATTGAATTGAATTGAATTGAATTGAATTGAATTGAATTGAATTGAATTGAATTGAATTGAATTGAACTGATCTGAACTTAGCTGGACTGAAGTGAACTGAACTGAACTGAACTGAGTTGAATTGAATTGAATTGAATTGAATTGAATTGACTCAGATTGAAGCGAATTGAATTAAATTGTATTCAATTGACTTGAGCAAGTTGAATCGAATTGAATTGAATTGTATTGATTTAAATTGAGTTGAATTGAATTGAATTGAATTGAATTGAGTTGAACTGAATTTATTGAACTGAATTGAATGAAATTGAATTGAATTAAATTGAATTGAATTGGATTTGATTGAATTGAATTGAATTGAATTGAATTGATTTGAATTGAATTGAATTGAATTGAATTGAATTGAATTGAATTGAATTGAATTGAATTGAATTAAATTGAATTGAATTGAATTGAATTGAATTGAATTGAATTGAATTGAATTGAATTGAATTGAATTGAATTGAATTGAATTGAATTGAATTGAATTGAATTGAATTGAATTGAATTGAATTGAATTGAATTGAATTGAATTGAATTGAATTGAATTGAATTGAATTGAATTGAATTGAATTGAATTGAATTGAATTGAATTGAATTGAATTGAATTGAATTGAATTGAATTGAATTGAATTGAATTGAATTGAATTGAATTGAATTGAATTGAATTGAATTGAATTGAATTGAATTGAATTGAACTGATCTGAACTTAGCTGGACTGAAGTGAACTGAACTGAACTGAACTGAACTGAGTTGAATTGAATTGAATTGAATTGAATTGAATTGAATTGAATTGAATTGAATTGAATTGAATTGAATTGAATTGAATTGAATTGAATTGAATTGAATTGAATTGAATTGAATTGAATTGAATTGAATTGAATTGAATTGAATTGAATTGAATTGAATTGAATTGAATTGAATTGAATTGATATGAATTGAATTGATATGAATTGAACTGAATTGAATTGGTTTGAATTGAATAGAATGAAATTGAGTTGAGTTGAGTTGAATTGAATTGAATTGAATTCAATTGCATGGAAAACAAAATATTTCTTCTATTCTTAAAATAAGAGATATCCCTTTGAAAATATGAACCATTCATATCAAAAGAAATTCTCAGTTTTTTTGCTCTATCCGCGTCCGTTTTAATTTAATTACTAAAATAACGCGCAACGTTTAAAATATATTACTCTAAAGAGAAAAGCTTCATCAAATATATGAATTCCTTCATTATTTTGACGAAACATTTCCTCGTTATCTAACCTACGATATATTTAATTGAATTGATCAAGAAAATTTCATCAATCTCTCAACCGTATTTGATCAATTGTTTACGTTGATTTAACGACAATTTTACCAGTTTGATATAAGTTTGTCATTAAGTTTTAGCAAAGTTTTCACCATTTTGATGTAAATTGTTCATCAACTTCCTGTACATTTTTCGTTAATTAGATGCACGGTTGTCGTGAATTTAGTGTAAGTTTATCAGTTAGTTGGTTAAAATTTGGATGTTATTTGGACTATTTTTCATAGCGTGGATAAAGTTTTCTGTCCAATGCACTATTTTCTATAATGTTTTTTTTTTAAATTTTCTATTACTTTTTTGTATTTTCTCTTTATTTTTCAATACTACGTCAAAATGAATCGATCCCACTAACCATTTCCAAATTCCAATGATGAAGAATGATGTAAGGAAAATCATCAATTCAGTGAAGCTGAAAAAGTTCAAGAAAAGTACAGTCATCAAATTGAAGAATTTTTCCATTGAATTGATGCAATTTGGCATCAATTCTCGGCTTTCTTTTGAAATCCATATCGCTTTGATAAATAGTTTATAATTTGTAGCAACATTTTTCAAACTCATGTATCATTGGAAACATTAAAACCACAGACTGAATATACTATAAATAAATAAATGAGATGGAAAGAAGTTTCAGTAAATGTTTTCTTGTGTGTTTTGATTGCGATATTTTTCAAACACTTGCATTGTAGTGAATTCTCAATTCAAATGAGATTTAGTTTGATGAATTTTTCAATAGCATCATTCCAAACTACCGCTGATGAAGATCTGTGGCTAGATCTGAAATAGCTATACGGTTTGCCAGGAATCATAGGGAAACATTTCAAACTCCAAAACTCCTTTTTAAGAAAACTATATCTGTCTTAATAGAGATATAGAATGGCCTCGAGCTTGAACAATAATATTCGAAAGTACAAAAAAAAGGCCGATTAAACAAAGGATTAAAGGAATCCTCGTACTTGCATCTTCTAAAATTTACATCGGTATCACCGACATGTTGATTTTTTCATGTGTATAAAGTTATGTCGCACGGTCTTATCTAATGTTAGTGCTGTTTCGAAAATGTTTTGAGTAGAAGAATTTAACCGATTGCTTATCGGGAAGTGTTTTGCATTTCCAAACTATTTGCTAGACAATAGCAGAAATTGTAAAAGACGTTACGTTAAATGTTTTAAAGGAATTAAGGGTGACGGCACTCTGAAATTAACATACTGATTTACAAGTCTTTTAGCATTAGAATCGTGAATTATTTATTTAATGTAACTAGTCTGTCTTAAAGTGTCATTGTAATAATTTTAAGGTGTGTTATTAGGACTGACAATATCTAAGACTTTTGAAAAACTAAACAATTTGAATTTTTTTAATTTTCTCAATCAAAATATTAACTTTTTTCAGAAAACTCGACCATCGATTTATCGCTGACCCACTTCAATATTTTTTACTTATAAATTCATTGTTACTGATTCAAGAATTTAAAAGTTGTTCTATCTGTGCATTTTAAGCGCAAATGATTATGACCAAAAGCCGTAAATGATCAAATTGGAAATGTTGTGAGTGACAAAACTGAATATTTTTCCTGTGATAAAAGGATGTGAAACTTCATGATCCCCTTTAATACATAACTTATATTCTTATATTCGCCCAATATTTCCAACTGACTCATTAAGCAGCTTTATTAAATCTTCTGGCGCGGTGCTTAATATTTTGGTCGAACGATAACTTTTTGCTCGTTTAATTTACAAAATAACCCCGGCCATATTGACATCTTGTATGCTGTGGGAATTAATGAAAAAAGCGGAAGTGGTAAAAATCAATCGTAAAAATCGACCATTACACTTCAATTTTATTGCGATCAATCACTCTTCAATTGAAGAACGTAAACTCTGAAAATGAAGGCATTACTTTTAATGTATACCATCAAAGTATCTGAATACACTTTCACACACATATACACACACAATCAGAAACATAACAAAACCGCGCCAGGATTAAGGATGTTATCAGCCCGTTTGTGTGTGTGTACGCAAGAGATCCTGAACCTGCATTCCTTGAAGGTGTACTGCGAAAGCAATTAAAACAAACTGTAGCTGTAGTGAATGTGTAAGCAAATGTGGTTTCATTTTTACATACAGGTTTATATTTATTGTTACTACAGCTACGACTGACACCACCACTGCTACAACTTCCACTACCACCACTGCAGCCACACATCCTTGAGTTTGAATGGATGATTAAATGTATGTATATAAGTGTGTGTAAAGTATATGCCTGAGTATGCGTGCACACACCCATGCCAAAGCTTTCCGCACACATGTACACGCACAATTCGCCATAAAAATGTTGTTCTCTTCCTTTTGCTTATGACTTTCTTCTTCTTAAATAAGCTTAAAAGTACGCTTGAAAGATCAAAAACCCTATTCGAGTAAGATAAGATGCGTTCATTCCACCTGAAATGTCCGTCTCTACGGAAAAATTGTCTGCACAGATGTAAGAAAAAGCTGGTACATAAAGAATTCGTGTACTTTAATATGGGATGAACAATACCAAAAGCCATAAAGCAAGTAAAAGTTTAAATAAATTATTATGAAAGCAATAAAGCAAAGTTTATAACAATTACTTAAGAACAAATAAACGCATCCTTTGGTTTACAACTGGGCTACATTTTTCCATGTCCTTCTCTTCGTGAAATTGAGAGTACTATAGATATTTAAATCTATAAGTTAATTTGGATAATCGAGTTGTGTCGCAAATAGGAAATGCTCAATCGTCTCATATGTTCGTACAAGTGTAATGGCTTGCAGGCCCGACAACGTTAGTTATTTTAATGGGTCGGATTGTCAGAAAAAACATATTCATTTAAACTAAGTCATTTTTTGTTTCCAGTATATTGCGTGAAGTTCCCATACACGTATCTGAAAAATGGGTTTGGACACGTTTGTACATAAATATTAAAGATACTTGGTTGTCGATATTAAGAATTCACTCCTGGAACTAATTGTTTGAAAAGAGGTTGTACTAACCGAAAATTTTCTTGTCATCATCGAATTGTCATTGCCACAACCGAACTGGGGTTGTCACCATAAAATAAATAATGTAATATATATAATATATAAATATATATACTTATATCAATAAACGAACTTGGAATTAAGTCGGATGCAATAACCTAAATTGGAAACAAGTTTAATATCAAATTCGTTTGCAGCAACCAGACAAAACACATCAGAATTGTAGCGGCAACCCATAATGAGCGGGATTTCAAACCTAACTACATTATATTATATCCTCGCATTGTAATTGTTTATCTATAATATAAAAATGAGTCGCTGAATGTGTTGCTAAGCGCAAAACTCGAGAACGGTAGGACCGATTTTGCTAATTCTTTTTCTAGAATATTCCTTGAAGTACGAGGATGGTTCTTACGGAGGAAAAAAAATAAAAAAAACAAGAAAAAATCCTAAAAACAACACTTTTCTATACACCCATACAAAAGATTTGTAATAATACTTAAAAGTCAATTAAATACAATACAAACAACCAAAGTGATAAGTTCAGTATCAGCACCAAATTGTCCGTGGTAAAATGTCACTTGAAATGGAAACGTCTCTAAAATCCATGATGTTAAAATTCATGTATTTCAGCGCAGTTGATAATTCTGTTAAGCTGAGTATTAGTATTTACATATTTACAACCCTGAGACATAAACTTTAACAGCACTGCCAGTTACGTTAAAGTACATCCATGGCAAAAACAATTGGCTGAAACTATAGACAAACGGCAAGGGCAACTAAAGAGTACATCTAAAAGTCAGAAGTTTGGCTCGCGTCCGTTTGATCTCAACAACCAAACTTATAAGTTCAGCATCAGCCCCTGGGGTATTTTTTGTGTGTTTGTGACTTACTAAATATGCCTCCTATAAGACGGCGGACAAATTTAGGTAGAAGAAACCGAAATGCAACGAATGAAATTAATTATCAATCAAATCGTACTGCACAGGAACGTGAAGATCGCAATGACGTGAAAGAATTCGGTTAAGACAGACCCGTGAAGGGCGACATTCGACTAATAATGGTGCAAGTCTGAATCGAGCTGCTTTCTGTTTCGATAAGTCAATTGATTACAGTGCCTAAAACTGTGTTGCTATTGGACCTATGAACTGTAAGGCATTGAAATACAAAACTTAACCCAATGGATTGTGTTGCGCAAATGGAAAGGTGAAATTTATACCATTGATTCCACCTCCAGAGCCATTGTAGTCATTGGTTTCAAGAATAGGAACAAATTCCAAACACTTTTTAAAGAATATTCAACAATACAATGACTGCTTTCAAATGACTTCATTTGGAGCAACAAAAGTAGTTCGGGGAAATTTCATGCCAACTTTTAAGGTTTGTAATAGTATTTGCAAATAGAATACATTTTTTCCCTTTACAGATACAAGGTCAAATATATCACAGAGCAGGTTCTTTGTTACCAGTGCCAGATAACGACTTCCAGTTTTTGCAAACCAATATTGAGTTTGGGATTGAAAATGGGCGTCGTGACCACGTCCCTTCTGGTACCTCCCATACAAATCGACACATTTTGCACAATATCATATTTCTTTCAAACCTTTCTTCTGGTAGATGTGATTAGCTTCAACTCTGACACGGGTTAATAATCTGTAAATGCCTAGCCAACTGGAGGAAATGGGCGAGATTGTCACGCCCATTCTGGTACCTCCCATACAAAACAGGGTCTTCGTCCGGGTTTTCAATCCGATAAATCGCGTGAAACACTTCCGACCTAAATGAAATTAGGCTTAAGGCTTCATGTTAGCAAACGCCAACCACCGATCAAATCAAGGGTGATTTTGTCACGCCCATTTTGGTACCTCCCATACAAAAATTGTTTTGGCCATCCGGTTGTTCGGCACGAGAAGTCCCGCAAAACCGAATCAATCTTTATGAAAGTTTGTATCGACAAAAAATGCTAAAAATGAAGCAAGAAAAGTCAAAAGTTAGCAAAAAATTTCCTGCATGTATTTTAAATATTGAATGAGCTAGAATTATCCACGAATTGATATCGTTTCGACGTTTATCGTCATACATAATTAGCCCCCAGATCAAAGAGTATAATACAGTAGAGAAGTTTATTCGCTCATCTGACGTTTCATTTTAGACACTTCATTATGTGCTTTGTTCACATGAGAGATGTTCAACAAAAATTGACTTACTGCAGGTGGAATTACAAGAACTGTTGGCTTAACTTGTTCATTTCGCTTTGGTATAGAGCTGTGAAATTTAAATGTATTTTGGACTTTCTTTCTTGCCTTTTGTTGTTGGTATTTATTTGTGTTGTATTTACGAGGATGCTATATATATTTCTGGTCCAGCCAAAAAAAAAAACAATCGTTTATCTTTGGAAATAGTTTTATTATTTTTCAAAATGTTATCCGTGAAGACCAATAGAATTTTGCATTCACTCAAACAAATTTTCGAAGCACTTTTTCGACTCCGATTGAGACACCTCCAAAACAATGGTTTTTGAATGCTTCAACAGCTGCTTCGGGCGTCGACAATCGTTAACCACGCACTAAAAAAAGGCATTGAGTGCCAAATCAGGACAGTGCGGCGGGTGACCCATCAACTTGACATGTTGAGTGCTAAAATATCCCATTGTTTCAGCTGATGTGTGAGAGCTCGCATTGTCGTGATGCAAAATAAAATGATCCATCTTCTCTTGTTGTCTTTCCTTATTTATTTGAGCAGTGTTGGCAAACAGATGATGGTATACAACTCAGAATTGGTCGTCCTACGTTCCAGTAAAGGCACTGTGGTCACTTGACTATTTATACCGAAAAAACACGTTCATTTGCTTTGATGTCTTGAAAGACCCGTCTTGAATGACCCATGTGAGGTCCTTCTCTGTTTCGGGGATTTAGCTTTGTTTCTGCTTCATATGCATAGATCCATAATGTGTCACCTATGACGATATTATATACAGCAGTGGTTGTATTTTTTCCACATTTCTTTGCTCCAATCGACTTGAGCATTCGTAAAATGTGGGATCCAACCAGAACAAACCTTTTTCACGGCCAAATGAACGTGCAGTATTTTATTGATGCTTATCATACTATTGCCCAAGGATGGCTCAATCTCACGATCTTGCTTTATCAGTTTACGCACAGCATCGATGGTATCCGGGAAAACGACCGAAGTTAGACGACTTACACGAAATTCATCCTGGAGCGAACCGCGTCCGAGTCTGAACTCTTGGTACCAACGATTTACAGTGGTTTCTGATAGTGCTTCATCAAAGACGAAACAAGTTGACTGTGACACTCTTATTTTGATAATCCACGCCGAAAGTCGTAAAAAATCATCGCACGAAAATTTTCACGGATTAATTAAAATTTTTGACCGAAATGAATCTTGCAACACAATGTAAATAGAAAAAATGATGCTCGTAAGTGAACATGTTGTATGTATGTTTATGCTAAAAATTTCAAGGTTTCCAAAGAAAGTTCGAGTTTGCATCTGGCAACACTAGTATTGCCAGGATCCGAAATATGAATAGCAACACTTACAACTATTTTACCACACAATTGTTTTACCACACAAACACGAAATGCCTTTGGTGTTGTATTGTTGAATGTGTTGAACTAAAGGGTCTATCTAGTAATATTGAACCCATGCATTCCAAGATCCAACGTTTACATGAAACCGTACCTATACGGTTAGAACTACTGAGAGTATAAACTTCAATACTATGTATTACTCGATGGGCCTGATTTGCATAGTTGCATGCATGACAGGCTTTTGGTATTGTTTTCTGTATTACAAAGTTTTTTTAAGAGCAGACCTTCGACTGGGCTTAAGGATTGTCTCCTCTGAAGTGGGTTCATCACTAGTGTATACATCATTAGTGTATATCATTCACTTTAATGTGAGCACCCACAGATGGTGTTCAGGTAGATTTGTTTTCCGAATCCGAAGACCCCAATATTATACGCCTAAAAGGGGTTGTCAAAGCTCACAGACACTGCACAATAAACAAACCGAATCATTGAATTCGTGAGAAGAATACCATGTATTTGAGTATCCACACTTGTAAATCCCTGTGTACGTAGGATACCCGATTTTTGGACCAAGAAAACCCTACGGGTCCAGGCCGCAAAATTTTTAATTTTTCGAGTTCTTAAATTTTGCTCTAATTTCGGTTTTTTTTAAGTTCCGCCCACGTACGGTAATTCAGCCTATTGTTGCAGTTGGTGGTGTTTTTTGAACGCTACGGATTTATCAATTATACACGAAAACCAACGTACAAGTGAGTCGTTTTGTCATTTACGTTCGTTTAGATGACACCCAAAAGAAATACTTACGTTTTCGAAATATGCTATATGTATGTTTGGGTCTTGCATTAGATTTATATTAAAATTCACAAAAGGCACAAATTTAATTTCCAATTTTCTTCACTATTTGGTTGGTGTAGTTAGATCAATTGACCTCTGAGTAGCTCATATACAACATCTACTCAAACACATGCATATACAACTGCATTAATTATCCATTTCTCAGTTCTTCATAACATATATGCATGTATGTATATATAGTCTGTAGTCTTGTATGTTCCTATTAAAAACAGATTAAAATAATAACTAGCAAGTTTGTACACTAGAAAATGGAGCAAGGAAAATTGCGATAATGCGATTAACTACCGAGTATTTTAGTATTAACTTTCACAAACAGATGTCGCTGTTCCCCATCCTCAAATATATCCATAAAATCCCAGGGAGCAAACCCATACTTTCGTTCCCTTGCAAGTGGTATACGAGTATATTGTTGATGCCAAGATTTTATAGGTGTTTCTTTAATAGTGAAATTCTGAAGTGGCAGCAGCAGCTGTCAGATGTGGCAATAAAAATTCTTTGAATTTCACTACGCACCAACTATATTGGTAATACCCACCAATAACATCGATGCAATAATGTTGTGAAAATACCCTCAATCATACGAATATACCCAAATAAATCGAAACTTATCCGGTATAAAAGCAATTTTCTAATTCTCCCTTTTCTTCGTTCTCTTCAGTTGGGTTGTGTTATTTATGTCTGCAGTTTTCTGATTGTTAGTTAATTCATGTTTGGAATTTATAAGATACGTATTCTTTTTTATTTGCTCAGTATCGAATTGGAATTGGAAAAAGACAAAGTATAAATTACAACTGAATACAAAGAAGGAGAGCAAAGCTGATTTAAGCAAAATGTTTTTGGAAAGCCCTTTTAAACGTACATGTATGAAGAATGTAATATGTTTCTGCAAAAAGGATTGGTTTCCTTTATTGGTAAAAAAAAACAGTTGGGCGACTGGGTGTACAGGTAGACAATAAGATAAGGAATGACATATTGAAACACTTTGAAAATAATTATGTCAATACATTGTGTCTGAATATTGTTTTGGGATTAAAAATCTGATAGAACTCGACTGTTCTTTATATTATATAAACAAAACCGTGAAACTTTATCTATCTGAAGCATAGCTCCTTTGATAGATAGCATAGCACCTGTGTAGAAGTATGATTTTGTTTTTGGAGCATTTGTTTGACATGATGCTAAGAGGTCCCCAAGGAGGCTATACGAAACACATGTGTTTATTGTGTCTGTGGGATACTCGAATTAAAGGTAACCGTTACCAAACGCAATTCTGGTATGCTCGAAATTCGCCGCAGAGACGACACAACTGCGTAAATGATCCACTCGTGCCAATGGAGAACGTCCTCATGCCCCCTGTCCATGGTAAACTGGGAATCTTCAAAAATATCATCAAGGCCATTATTAATCAAACGGAAATTCTCGATTGTTTGAAAAATATTCCCCTGGAATCAGCGAAGCAAAATTGAAATCATGAATCTAAAAGAACTCAAAGAAGCTTTAGTCGGTAATGATTACCGTCCGTGGAGGCCAGTGAAGAAAGTCATAGATAGTTTTTGGTGGCTGAAATTTGTTGGTGGTCGCAAAAGACATACGATCCCGACAATGAAGATGAAGAGTAAGAATATACAATGGGCGTTTCCTCCGAGGACACGCCGCAAAATTGACGTTACCTGACTTAATAAAACCAATTGATTTTTTCCCAGATGAAGACAGATCCTCATCCGATACAGACTTGGAGCAAGAAGGCGAACCACAATTTATGCGTTCATCACTCTTTATGATCTATGTCTCATTTTCTTCATATGTTATGTGACTTTACGCGAAAGTAATACGACTTGACACTTTTTCCCGTTTTGGATTTTTCACGATTTTGACGCATAAAAAATTTTAATTTATTAGGCAAAAAATTATTATTTTGCTTCATAAATTTATTTATACCTGCAAAACTGTTGACTGAGATTAAAGGAATTGTTATCCTTAATTTTTCTAACTTTGTGGCAGCAAAATCGGACAAGTCGTTCTCGAGTTATGTCAAACAAAAGAGCTCCAAAGGTGACAAAGTCCCCTATATGATACTTACTAACTTCAAATCGATATATCTTCATTCCTAGACGTGACCCAGCGAAACGTCGTTACACGTATAACTCGTTTTTGACCGCTGTAGCTTTTCTCGGTAGTCAGAACCCCCGCCGATTACTGACCCCTACCATATGTCGCATAGTGTTATTGTTAATCAAAATTAAAGAGGAATAGTTTATTATTCAATTGTATCTGCAAACATATAATAATTCCCAAACACTCGTTTGAATTTTGAATTAAAATACAATTAACGGGGTTTTCTATAAGAGCGCTACAAAAGTTTTTTTTAAATAAAACAAAACCGGTTTTAGATACCAATGAAATTCTTTCTCCCTGTGAAAGTACGTTCGATGCCATTATGTATGGAACTCGACTTCTTTTGCATGGCCACCACGGGCACGCTTCCAGAAGTCCAGACGCTGAACCCAATTTTCGACGGTTTTCAAGCATAAATCGGGCGATACTGCTGCAATTTCACGTTCGATATTCGAACGAAGTTCATCAATTGTCTCTGGCTTGATGGCATAGACCATAGACTTGACGTAGCCCCACAGAAAATAATCTAACGGCGTCAAATCGCACGACCGAGGCGGACAGTCGACTCGGCCATTTCGTGAGATAACACGTTCACCAAACTTGGTTTACAATAAATTGATTGTGGCATTCGCTGTGTGGCTTGTGGCGCCGTCCTGTTGGAACTACATGTCCTCCAAATCCATATTATCCAATTGGGGCCAAAAATATTCGGTTATCATTGAACGGTAGCCATTCGTATTCACAGTAATGTGCCGGTCTTGATCATCACGGAAGAAGTAAGGCCCAATGACGCCGCCGGCCCATAAACCGCACCAAACCGTAATTTTTTCGGGATGCAATGATGACGCATGGGTTACGTTTGGATTGCTGTCTGACCAATAGTGCATATTTTGCTTATTGACGAAGCCATTCAGCCAGAAATGAGCCTCATCGTATGACGACCATAAATTGGACGTAGCGCTCTTAAAGTTTAGGCCGACTCCAAATTTCGGTAGTAAATTTTAATAATTTCGACTCGTTGTTGGCTCGTATATCTTTCCATGACGAAATGGCAAACCTTACTGAAGAGAAATGTCAAAAGAGCGGGAAAAATATGGCGTCGTTTGCTGTCCCTATCGATTTACTTTTGAAGCGTATTTTTTTTTCTGTCAAATATAAAAAAAATATTATGTGTAATAAACAGTTAAGGTAACAACTACAATCCGTACTTATTTATAACGAAGACATAAGTAGCGTTTATAATTTTGTATATTAAGCTAAATTTATTCACCAACTACAACATTAAACCACATAGAGTCAAGTATATAGCACAAACTTGATTCCAAAATCTGTTAAAACATCTACGTTTAAGTCCAAGGATTTTTATGGTTCATAAAGTGTAATGCTTGAAATAATTTATGTTTGACAATATTTTATTTATTTTTTGCTACTGGTTGAATTAGTTTATGACCCACCCGCTCTTTTGATATAACTATGCATACGTGGGCAAATAAATGTCTCAGTGCGTAAGTAAATTTTATTATTCGATCTAATAAAAGAAGTTGACCTGCCAGTATGTCTGTCTTGATTAAAACTTAACATTCATAAACATTTTTATAGCTTTTGCATGCAGCATTTAAGTTTGAGCTGTAACATTTAGTTTAAGTATTCCTTTCATAAGACTCTTAAAATATATAAATATGAAGCAATTCCAAAAAACAAAGACCCAAATAAAAAATCAACCATAGCCGCCCAACTAAATGAGAAAATATTACACAAAATCCTTTGGCATTATATTGTATAGAAAGTCCAACTCTCATAACTAAACTAAATCCAAACTTGTATAATTGTTGGCCTTTATACTGAGGGGGAAAAACTTTTAATAACCATAAAAAAATCATTGTATGAAAAATGATCACCGAAAGCCAAAAAAAGGATAAAGGCAAAATAGGAACAAAGCACACACAACCAATAATTTTATAGTTTACAAAGGAAACGAAACACTAGTATCATATACATATGTATGAAACAATATGTAAAGTATCCTAAACTATACAATTACCATTGAATATCTATGTGCTCAATGCCGGGCAATAATGAAATTTTACAGAATATTAGAAAGTGAAGATTGAAATACAAAACTATCCTTGAAGTGCTACGTGCAAAATAGTTGTAATAGTTTGAGCATTGGCTTTTCTTAAACTTCGATTTGTGGTGAATACTTTTGAGATTTGTTATTTTGTCAGTCGCAGAGGATTACGAAATGTTAGGAGAGTTATTGACAAATGTGTTGTATGTATTGAATAGATTGCAAGTGATATAAAAAGTTAGCTTTACATTTTTTTTTTAGTTTTATCTTGCGAACATTTTCGTATTTAGCAGTTTACAAACTACGACTTAATTTGCAATGTAGTATAACAAAAAAACAAATTTCAACTTGGAATTGTTTCTGAATTTTAGGTTGTAGCTGATTTTAATCAAGTGAATTTCAGAATCCATTATTTTTATCCGAAAATTATTTAGCGTTGTGATATTGACATTTTGTTTGTAATTTTTACACAAAATATCTAGATTTTTTTCGGGGCTTCAAAATAATTTCGAGTTGTTCTAATGTTTTTGATGTGTTAACATCTATAAGCACGGGTAGGACAATCTATCAAAGTGACCACTTACAAACAACACACCGCCTTAGCACCACATACATGGTTGTTGTACAACAATAGTCACTGCATGAAAATAAGTATGATGGTATATGTGTAGCGGCGGCGAACAAACAAGCAAGTCGTCGTCGCCAAAGAGTATTGAATAGTATAGAGAACTCATGGAACGAATTGTATGACTCAAAATCACTGGCGGCATTTGGCGAATGATTCAAAACATATTACTCTCTTATTGTCATAACTTGCTCCATTCATAATTTTGATGCGAAACATTGATGCCATTTGAAACATTTACGCATTTTGTATTGCTTTATGTAATAACATTGTCGAGGTGGTTCATTTATATTGAAATATTATATTCTATAAACGAGTCATGCTCTTTTACTCAGACTCTCTACATGAGAGCGGAAAAAGAGTGCAATAAGTTCTCTATACTATTCAATACTTTTGGTCGTCGCCCTGTTTATGACAAAACAAAAACAATTATTTTCGTGACCTAAATATTGCCTTATTTATTTTAACAATATTACATCTAATGTTAAAGCAGATGTAAGAAACCAGAAAGTACAAAAGCAAAAGAGCCTTCAGCACAAAAACTATTTTTGCTATTATTTTCCAATGTATTATTTACTCATGTATTCATAGAAATCGAACAGGTACCGTGTAACAAAAAGGTCATAACACAGCGCCCGTGAGTTCGAACACTAATTGACTTTCTTTTCCGCTATTGTAATCCACGGTGCTGCATGACTCCTGTAGATATTTTGCTTATTTTCGAATTTTAGTATTTAAAGTTTTTCTACGTATCGAAAATAAACGTGTTCATTTTAAGTTACAATAGTACGATATTTTTATACTATACACTTCACAAAAGATGTACAAGATCAATAACTCGAAAATTTATACTTTTGCGCAATTTGAAATCAGACTCGAGCGAAAGGCATCTCCAGCCGGCATTTAATATCCCGTACGTCACTACGGCATATTTAAAAAAAAATACTATTATTCCCATAAAAGGTGCAATTGGTGCAACAATTTAAACCGGCTGATCATCGCCAACCTCTAAATTTTGCAGTTAAATTTCATCAGTTATTGAAAATCTGATTATGAGTGACGAAGCTCATTTTTATTTGAATGGCTTTGTTAGTAAGGAGAATTGTCGTTTCAGGTGTTCTGAAAATCCAAGAGCCATTCATCAGTATCCATTGCGCTTTATTAGGTGTATACTATGGTGTGGCATTACATCTGAAAATATGATTGGGCCTTAGTTCTTCGAAAATGAAGATGCAAGCACTGTAACCGTGAATGGAGAGCGGTATCGGTTTATAATATTACCTTTTTCGTCCTGATGTTGGAAACAGATCTGAGATGTAGTTTAGTTCACTTTAAAGTCAAATGTTTAGAGAGAGAATAATTTCCAATACTTCGGAAATTAATTAGACAGCGTGTTCGACAGAATTGTCATCTCCTGATTATTTTCTTTGGGGTTATTTGAAGGACCAAGCATATGTGAACAAGCCCGAGACAATCCTTTAACTGAAGTCAGATGTTATAGAAAATGCTCTAAACCAATTCCATCATTACGAAGCTGAAAATGGGGGTCATTTTTTGACATTATTTTCCATATTTAGTGTAAAAAAATTTGCATTTTGTATAGTTTATAATCATAAATAATCTGAATACAAACGAAAAATTTATTAATTTTTTAAAGCCCATGGTGATTGTGGCCCACACTGTACTAACCTTTGTTTGTTTTAATCCGTAGAAAAATATTGAAGTTGTGGTATTTTTTCTAAATACTTTATATATACACTTTTGAAATTAAATACTATTGCCTTGCAGTACCCAGGGGAGTCTAAAAACAAAGTTTACAATTTCATTCCATTTCCTTCCACTTATGCTCAGGTACAGAGGTTCCATATACTTAAGTTATATGTCATATAATTCTGTAACTTATATACATATATAGATCAATTATTTAATTTTTTTTTTGAATATTATAATTGAACGTCAATTGAATTATCAATTAAGTTTTGGGAGATCCTAAATCCAGTGAATTACTTAAGGTACTAAAAAATCCTCCTTAAGATAGCAATTGACTTAATTATACTTAATTCGTATTAGTGTATGCATATCAAAGGACTTAATATTCCAAATAATAATATCCTTGACAAATTTTAAGGAATAAGGAAATGCATAAGCATGCATTTACTTTAATATGAACGAAGTGAAAGATCGAAATATTATTGTAACGAGGGAAAGTTTTGGAATGCAATCTAAATTTTCTGTATACAATTGTTGTGTATAGTTACAAATGAATTTCAACTAAAAAGGAAAATTGCAATTTTGACCGAAAAAATGGAGGGCAAAAAATTTTGTTCACACTCATAAAGCTAATGCCATCAACTGGCTAAGGTGGCCATAATACTGTTGCTTGATGTTATAGCGAGAATTCGAAAAATGGATTTGTGATCTTCTTAACTCTTTCTATAACGTACACTAACTTCGTCATTTCACAAGTAAATTGAGGCTGTGTCACCCTGTTATTTATTGCCAAAAGCCACAAACACTATAGTCTCGAAATAAAAATAAATGTACTTATATAACCATATGTTTCCGACATCTAAACAAATATGTTTAACACCGTAGAGTTGAAAACATCCTTGTCCACTTTTATGGGGATCATATCAGTCTTAAGCTTCCAACCCTCCCAGTTAAAGAAATTAACCAAAACACACAAACAAACAGTGTCAACATGGCAGGAAGTTTATCTTTTGAGGTTATGTTTTGATGTTGTTTGTACATGCATATATTTGTGTATAAATGTACTTGGTATATATGGGACTGTGTCTGAAGAAGTAACTGTCGTAGTAGTAATTAAGGCTTCAAATTAAAAAAAAAATATTGCAAAAAGGAATTAAATACTTACACAAAAGTTGTTATCTTTGGCCAAGATATAAGCGATGGCAAAAATCTGTCAGAATTAACATTAAAAAAGTGTTAACATAATCCCTAGAATATAAATGGCAGTGCAAAACACTCATCCTTGCGAGTACCAACACACCAATAAAGACAACAAAAGCAAATTGTGTAGACGTGAGGCGAGAAGAGAGAGAGAGAGTACTACAACTACAACCACAAAATACTAACAAGAGTACCGATAACAACAACAACGCACGGAAAAAGGATACAAAAAGAATTAAGACCCTTTAACTTGGCCAATATCTTAGTGATGGTGTTAGTAGTGATGTTATTCTTGTGGTAACTGTATGCATGAGTATCTTTGGGCCTGTGTGTGTGTGTGCAAATGTATCGGCCAATAAAAACAAGGCAATTTCCGAAACATATGAAAACTTTATCCTTCTGCTTAATAACTTTTCTTTTGCCATTTCTTTCGGCCTTTGTACATTATTATTTGGTGTTTTTTTTTGCCTTCTCTGTTTTGGTTTGCTCTTGGGATCTTTGTCAATTCTTTGGTTCGGTTCTAAAGTTAGGCCAGTTATTCGGTGCGGCTAAAGTGTGTGAGCTGTTAGCTGTATTGTGCAAATTAACTTGTACCAATTAATAATCCTCAAGCAATATGTCAACTTTGTAAAAAGTCGAAATGCCGAAATATCCTTGTTATCCAGCCAATACTTACAATGACAACAACAACAACTGGGAACTTTGAAAATAGCAACAACAACTAGTTACAACAAAGTGTGGAAAATATAACTATATTTGAAACTTTTAGCATAATGTTGACATTTATGGTTATATTTTAACTTTCCTTAATACAAAGGATTGCCAGAGAGATGGGACTGACTGGCCTAGTGTTGCTAAAACTTGTGGTTGTCAAGCCAGTATTGGTTGTCAAACTTAAGGGTTATCAGGAAATGTAAATGAATATGGATTTACTAATTAAAACTTAAACAAAAACACCCAATGAGTAACTGCAAAGGGGGAATGTGTTAAGAAAACTTTTACATCAAGCCACCAACACCTTTACAAATTGTTCTTTGTTTTTTGATAACACAAGTCTTTGCGAAGATATTTGTCACACACGAATGCAGAAATTGCTAAGAATACCTCTGGGTAAAAGTTACTGAACAATAAAGTAGACTACATATAGTACGTAGCAGATTATACAAAAATATATAGATCCGACAAAAGCCTAATAGCGTTAGTCTAGTAATTCGTAGCTATTCGTGTATATTTAAATTTGAACAACCTTCATGGAAATAATTTTAAGATGGCATTAAAGGGATATATGAAACGTTTATAGTTTTAAATATTTGATAAGCCAGAAGGATTTAATTAGTTAATAGAAATATTAACATTTTTTTGAACTGTTAAGCTACATTTAAATAATGACTCAGAAAGTTATAATAGTATATTAATATCTGTATGAGACTATGTAATTTGAAAACATATACGTACACGCTGAAAAATCTGTCTTTTGTTGATGTTCTGATACAAATATAATGTGTTTTTGTGGCAAACATAGTATACTTGTGTCCAAACACACTGCGTTTGCTACTCAATATTAAGTGTTGGAGACATAATGATTAATAGGTTATAATATATGTTTTTGTAATGCAAATGTGGCTTTGATTATGAAATGGGCTTAAAACGAAACGTGACAGACATCAAATAAACATAAAAGCAGTAGAATTCTTGAAATCAATGCTGGCAAACATGTAATGCGCAATATCGACAATTATCGCTTCTATAAAACCCAGTTATTCTAAATTCTCGAAATTGGGTTGCTGCAGTTTTAAAGAGCAAAAGGGCAAAAAAGTACGTTTTCCACTTTAAAATTTAAAGTAAATTGTATTTATTGAATACTTGTAATTTTAACATCACAATTTTTGATGCACTACATACCACTATTCACTATCCTTATAATTTTAAAAATGTAACGCAATTATATTAAAATTTTGAAAAATGTGAAATTGGATTTCGTTTTTCTTTCAAGTGAATTGCGGGACATAAAGGGGTCAATTGTTTTTTCTGAAATTTTGTGTGTGTATTCTACTTCACCCATATAACGATTTCGTGCTGACGAAATACTGTATCTACAATTTTTTTTTCAGCCCGCTCTAATGTACATGAATCCTGCAATATGTTGCAGGGACCATTATTTCCCAGCGCGTGTTTGTAAAAAATTTAGGGAAAATTTCTGTGTAATACAACATACTTCGTAAGGAAAAGTATGCCTGAGCAAGGTATCAAAATCCTGCTGTGGAAAAGGTGATCTCTCAAAATTTTAAAAATATTTTTTATGACAAGTGATTAGAAAAATATTATTTTTTTTCAAAAATACACTGCAACTTCATTTATGTCGTCAAATGCGTCAAAACGTCCAGGTAGTATATTTATGCAGACAAAAATAAAAAAAATTTTAATTTCAAAGTAGAATACACACACTAGAATACAAGTAGAATACACAAACTAAATTTCCGAAAAAGCAATTAACATCTTAACGCCTCGCAATGCACTTGAAGTAAAAACGAGATGCAATTTCATATTTATGAAAATTTTAATAGAATTGGTTGACATTTTGAAATTTGTAAGGCTAGTGAAATGTAGCATATGCCAGGTAGGTATGAGTGTGAACAAAAAGTTTATGAAAAAACATTTAAATTATGCAATAAATACAGAAATTCCGCAGTAAAGAACGAAGGTTTTTGTTGTATTTGATCTTTAAAACTGCAATTACGCCATTTTGAGAACTTATCATAAATGGCATATAGAAAAGAGGTAATTGCCGATTTAGCCCATCGAGAATATGCTGGAAAAATTGTACATGCATTCGAGACTCAACAGTATCAAATTTTCATCATGAAAGTGCATGAAAAAAGTTCAAACATATCATTGACCTTGTTGCTTGTTACTTATAGAAGGCTATTATTAAAGTTAAACACAGAGATGGGTCGAAATCAAAAAGTTTGATATACTTTTTATATAGTTTATAGTTTGATATAGTTTGTAGTTATATAGTTTGATATAGTTTGAAATACAAACTTTTTATAAAGTTTGATATACAAATTTGTTCCCCTAATTATTCCATGCTCTTCATTGTAAAAATGTTGATGCCGTCGGATTCCCCTCCCAACTGCTGAAACGCTGTAACAGTTTTTGTGAATATTATTAATGCGCTATATCGGAAATTACCCCTTCCCTATAGGCCATTTATTATTAGTTCTCGAAGTTGTGTAGCTGCAGTTTTAAAGAGCAAAATAACAAAAAAAAGTGCGTTTTCTTCTTTAAAATTTAAAGTAAACTGCATTTATTGCATATTTCAAATGGATTTCTTCAAAACTTTTGATGCACATGAATACCAACGTGGCACATGCTACATCACACCATTCTTACAATTTGAAGATTTAATATGTCCATCCCATTTTTACTTGCATTGCGGATCGTTAAGGAGTTAATTGGTTTTTCTGAAATTTTGTGTGTGTATTCTACCTGAGCCAAAGACCGACTTTTTTGCTAGCCAATTGCTGTAGCTTTAACTTTTCGTTTCGACCCGGTCTAATGTATCCGGTGTCCAAAATTGAGGTAACATTTTAATTTTAATAAAAAAAGATTTTTTTGGAGATATTAAAATAATTATATTTCAGATTATTACAAATAGGTTCCGGTGAATACTGAAAAATTATTTTGGTCAAGTGACCCCCCTACTGCCACGGCAGGCTCGACATCTTTTACCAAAATTCTCGATCACAATTTCCAATAATGTATTGTGAATGTTCGATATCTGCTCGTTAATGTTGTTTTTAAGCTCTTGAACTGTTGTGGGATTTTTGCAGTACACTCTTGATTTTAAAAAACCCAACAAAAAAACGTCTAAGGGTGTCCAATCGCACGATCTTTTGGGCCAATTCACTCCACCTCTACAAGATATAATTCTTTTCTTTCCTTTCTTTAAAAAGATCCATTATTTCTATTGCTATGTAGAAAGTGTCTCCATATTATCTACGTTTAAATCGTCCCTGTAGCGATTTCCATTGACCGTAATCTCATTTTCATTTTCGTTTTTAAAAAATATGGTTCTATGAACCAAACCGTAACTTTTTGTGGATGTCAGGGTTGCTCTAAGATAACTCTTGGATACTCTTCACCCCAAATGCGGCAATTCTGCTTGTTGGCGTTGCCATTGAGCTGGAAATGGGCCTCATTGCTGAGGAGAATTTTATTAAAAAAAATTCTAATTTTCTTCTTGGTTTAAAAAAAAATAAATGTTTTAATAACAAAAACAAATTGTTTCTTATTGAAACGTTGTATATTAACTAACCGGAATGTATAGAAAATACAAATTTAGGACAAAATTCAAGTTATAAAAAAAATACAGCAAAACCAAAATGATACCTCAATTTTGGACACCCTTTATATATATATTCGAGTGTCCCATCAATATCAATTTGTTGCTTAAGGTTTGTTTGAAGATTTTTGAGAGATTTTTTCAGATTTTATGGAAGAAGTTTAGAGGTTGCACAAGTCGAAATTCCTGGAAATATCTGGTTTTCCGGACGTTTTTTATATAGTTTTTAAAGCAAAATCACCAGTTTTGTCTATAATTTTCCTCAATAATGAATAAATTGTTTCGTAAATTTTCCACAAATTCTGTAAATATCGCTTTTGTAACTTTTAAAATTTTTACGAAATTTGAAAAGACTGATAAATTCCAAACAATTTTGTATATGTCTGCAAGAATTGTTTTAGTGAATTGAAGATCTGCTGCGTTTTTGTTCCTTTGTTGCCTGTCACGTTTTATTGTTGGCGACAAGCGACAAACACGATATATTGGCATTCAAACAACAAAAAAAGGTAAAAGCAGATTATCAGAAGACTTGCTTCAAAATAAACAAAATCAAAGTTTAATTTCAAAAACCAGCCTTTCTTTATTTTGAAGCCTGCATTATTTCTATTGATTATTTACGAACAGATCCAGAAAAATGGGAAACCAAGAAATAACTTCACGAAGAAAAGGATAAAATTCAACACTTGCATGTGATAAATGAACGTGGAGTAGCCTTGGCTAACTGTTACATCACCGTCACAACTTCTGAAACAGATTATCGGAATGTATTGCAGGGCATGAGCTGCATTGCAAGATCTCCAATAAAGGATTTTGAAGAAAGACAAAATATTTGAATTTTTTGTCTTTTTCTTGGGTGTGAGTGGTAAGCTGCCTAGAGTTATGGAGGAATGAATTTATAATTTAATTGAATAATTTTATTTGTAATATTAGATCTCATGCTTGATGAATTCTGCGTAAATAAAAAAAATCAGTCTATTGGACCGATACAAAAGTGGGTAAACAGTTTATAAAATTATTAGTTTCATACAACGGATAAAAAGCTTTGAAAGGGTGTAATTCTGGAATAGTAACCTGAAGTTCAACATTTTTTTTTACAGAATTAGTTGGTACTTATTCATCTTTCAAGCTGCGTCATTAGATTCCTTAATTTTCGTAGAAATTTTAGAAGTTATAAAGTGTTAATTACAAAATTTATGCAAAATTTATGAAAAATTGTAATACATGGAACCTTATTGAGCAACATCATTGCCAAACTGGTGGTTATTGCATACACAATAACAGTTTGAACGTTCTGCTTTAAAAATGTTGAGTTATAGACTAAGTAAATCGTGTTTATTCACCAAGTTTTAAGTAACATTCCAAAAGCGTCCGGAAAAAATAGTTGGGGAAATTCGACTTGTGCGACCTCTACACTTCTTCCGGAGAATCTGAACAAAATCTCAAAAATACTTTACCCTATACGCTTTCCAATTAATCTTGAGCCCCATGAAAATCGAAAATATATTTTTTTTATTATCCGAAAATGTTTATTATGTTAACAATTTTGAAAAGATTTAAAACTGACTTCGAAATATCCAGAAAAACTTATTACGATAAAGATTCGTTACTGAAATTAAGTGCTAGTATTTGAGTATTACCAGCACCTTTATAATAAAACCTCAAAAAGGTAAATAATTTAGCAATTTTATGTCTTCGAAACAAGACACAACCCACCCACCTTTCATGATACCTCCCAAATGATGTCTATGCAAAGTTACCCAGCCATATTTACCCATCTATGCGTTATATGCTACAATTCATTTCGTTTTGACGTTCCAAGACAGATATAAATTGTTTTGAATTTTATATTCAATTTATAATCTGATTTGAATTTCAAACGTGTACGAGAGTGTCTTTAAACAAAAAATATCAATTTAAGTTTTAACAACAAAACTTACACTTTATAGGTCTCACAGATAGCTTTTTTTTGACCTGTGACATATGATTCGACACAAAAGTTTTAAGTGTTGTTTTTGTATAGGTAAAAGCCTTAATATAAATTGCTTGGTATAATTTGTTTCTATGGGACTGTGTGTGGTTACTTATGTTTAAAATAAAACACAGGACTAGACGCATTTGCATCAAAACCAATGAGATAAATACTTTCATCAAAATGGAAAAATGTCGCAACAGGACATGATGTTATATTTATAAATAACATAAAGGTCACAAGTTTAAGGCTGTAAATCTACACAAATTGAAATGAAAAACATATTATACCACACTTTCAGGCAATATTTAGAAATGTACATACCTGAGAGATACAGTCATGAATAAATGTTACATTTTACGGATTTGCAATAAAACACTTTAATTATTATCTCGATAGGATCTTAAGTTTATGAAATGTCAGACTGTTTTCATACGACATGGTAGTTTGATTTAAAATTTACAATGACTACAAGCTATACGAAGTACAGATTCAAGAGTTCAATCTTTATATAACATGGGTTCATTATAAATAATGTTATTGTTGCTTCTTTGCATCCATATGTTATCGCACATAGATATATGTATATATTGCTGACTTACTTGCTATCGGAGAATCTAAATATTGCATCTGCTTCCTTCTCACTTACTAAACAGCAGTGATATGTAAGGTGGCAAAACATCTATCCATGAATAAATCACTTCTAGCTGTATGAGTCGTTCCTTCTTGAAGAATATTGGTGGGCTTGTTACACTTCTCTACTCAGGGCCGGACTTACATTAAGGCTACATAGGCAATTGCCTAAGGCCATAAATCCTCTTAGCTTTCGCACTTTTGACGAAGGAAATTACCACCTTATTTTCTGTATGTTCTATCGGACAAGTCACAAGCGTCCTTACAATAGTGATCAAGTCGCTCAAATCGCATAAGATACTTTTGATCTCGGGCACCAACTCTTTGGAAGCAAAAGGTGTTAACAAAATTCCAAACAGCATATTTCTTAAGATCTAGTTAGATGATGGTTTTTCGCATAAATTATGCACTGGATACTCTTGTACGTTTATTTAATCCGGCGATGGTCACCTCGCATAGTGATGGCTACAGTTTCAAGTAAATATCCATGAAACAGCGTTTGAAAAATCATTCGCAAATGGTCGATACAATCAGTGAGCCTGAAAATAGAACACCAGACATTGTGTTTCGGAATCTGTCCCAAATCCCCCGTGGACATAACTAGTAGCATACAAATTTTACATCTCCCAAATCTATAAACCAAATTGACTGCATTGAAGTTGACAGTTATCAGTCTCTCCAACTATAGTGAAATGTGAGTAACTGCTTATTGGACGAAATAGGGTTAAGGATGCTACGATGTTGAGCCAAAATCAATTTTAGTTTTTCCGACCAATATTTCTGCAAATTTTGCCTTCAAAACATTTGGCATTTATTATTAACAATAGAATTTCCACTTGTAAAATACCACCTCACACTCTTTTGACAAGTAGGAAGATTTCGTTTTAAACACAAATATTTCACAATGATAAAATTACTACAACAGTTTTCAATAGGTGGTGTTAGATTTTTGAAGTGATTGTCAAGTAGAGTATATCGACCAAAAAAATGGCAATATTATCACATAAACGAAAGCATGAAATACAGGATGAATTACGACAAACTTCGAGGCTATTCATTGAAGCACTGGATAGTTTTTTTTTCGCAAGACTGGTGAAAGATGGTGAACAAACAGCACTAAATTGACAACACTGGTTATGATCTTGAAAATCCCTAACAAGACGTAGCTAGGAGATTTTATGCCAAATAGTGGCTACACGCTGAATAAAATACCTCTGTAACATATTCTCCCGAACATATTCTGCAGGAATCATGTACATGTTTGAAATAGACTCCAAACATTCAAACAATTGTCAGACCCAACCGCATTTATATTTAAATGTAACCATAAGCATGTTTACTTGCAAACATGCATTCTTTTTTGAGGAACCGTATGCGTGTTTCATCACAAACATCCATATACTTACATGGAAGAATTCTTATGTATCCTCCCAAACATCCGCAATCATGTATGTGTTTCCTCCCAACAATAACAGTATTTAGATGAAAACTATTTTTTGACTTCTATCAATTACACGCTGCTACAAAACTAAAAAAATCGAAGGAACTTGGGGAGAGACCTAGTGTAGGTTGTAGGTCTCACCGAGTACAGCCGGAAATTTTTTTAAATTTTTTTGTTGTATACCCCCAAAATCTGATTTTACCGTTAAAAACCCGTTATTTTTGACTTGTCATACAAATCGATTTATTAAGCTGTTACTTCCCAACCGATTTTCGATCATGGAACTGTTTTGGAAAGAGGAGAAATAGAGCTTTAAAAATATGTAGATATGATGGTACTTTCAATAAAAACATATAGAATTTCAAGTGAGTAAACTTCAAATTTCCAAAAATTTTCTCAATTTTTCAACTTTGATCGTGGTGTGTTGCATTATTTCATTCCCAATGGTGCTATATATATATAATATTCTGAAAGTGTGTTTAGTCTCAATTAAACTAAGTTTTATTTCATAACAATCGGAGAAAATTGCAGAAGTTATGCGAACGTTTATCAAAAGTCCATAGTGAATAAATTCAAATTGAGTCATAAATTCAAAAAAAAAAAAATTTCCGACTGTACTCAATGAGCCCTACAACCTACACCATGTCACATCAAAAGTTATTTTTGACTGTAGCACCGTGTTATCAATTCATCAATTACCATAAATTTGCCAATATAAATCAATATTTGTAACCAATTACTTACAAACATTTACTATCCGTAAAGCCACTTTTTCATCCAATGAGACTATATTGCTTGTTGGTTCCTCTTTTCTTTGTCGATTCTCACCTTTTTCTTTCAGCAAGTTTTAATGTAAACAAACGCTACAATTTTTTTAAATTTTGTTTGATATGTTAACATATAAAGGCGCGGGTAGGGACTAAAATCACAAAGTGACCACATCCAAACATAGTTTGTCCGACTGCGATCACAGATTCTTTGGCGTTAAACTCCTCCGAAACGGCTGGACCGATTTGTATGAACTTTTGTGTGCATATCGGGTAGGTCGCAGAATCGGCCAAAATCTGTTTTTCATACCCCTAAATGATGAGGGTGACCCACCCCTATATAGAACACATATTTGTCCGACTGCGAAACACAGATTGTTAGACTGCGAAAAAAACACACACTGATGTAGTGGCAGCGATGTCGGTGCGGAGCGCTCTCAGAGCAAAGAGAATAATGGCGTGGTTATACGCACTGTTGCCAGTTTAGCACTTTAAGTGCAATTCTAGCTTCTTTTTTGTGGCTTCTGCACTTTTTTTCTGGAAAAATATGCTAAATGCTTTTTAGCACTTTTTTGGGCAATTTTTGCCAACTTTTGACGTTTCTTGCTTAATGTTTAGCACTTTTTGTCGATAAATTAAATTTTTTCTATAATGTATAGCTGTTTTTCGGAATTGAACTCTGAATAGTACCAGGAATTATAACATATATAGAATTATCACGGGTGTGGATGTCAAATATGGATGTAAGTTGGCATTCAAAAAATCCTTTACTGCAAAAGTGTGTTGGTCTAGACTTTTTATTCGCAATTTCATTAAATTTGGTGTACGGAGAACATGACCCTAAAACGCAGAAATAAATTTGAATTTGCCTCTAAGTATATTACTGGTCAAAATCGAAGAGACGGTTGGACCGTCTAACTATTTTAAAAAACGGAAACAACTTTCATTCAAGCGGTTAACTTGGTTAATCGCCCACACCAATTTTGTCTAGTTAAGTACAAATTTGCTGATTAATCAATTTCAGTCTACATGCTGGTAGTTCGGACAACTGTATGAGACTGACTGAATTTGCAGCGGCAAAAGCGTGGTCGTTAGTGGTACAAGATTCCAGCATAAAGACAAGACTACTTTGGTATCCCTTGATCAAAGACCGAAGAACCAAATTGATTCCGTGGTAATTGATGGAGGGCACTCATTCAGTGTAATGGACGTACGAGTAATCAGAGGAGCTAACAGCGATTCTGATCACTACCTATTAGCAGAAAAGGTTCGCAGAAGATTAAGTTGCACGAAAATCGTACGAAATCGGACGCAGAGAAATCTAGACATCGGAAAGCTGCAATTACCAGATGTAGCCGGAGCCTACTACAGGATACTCTAGTAACTTTTGGAACAGAACCCACCCCTCCCGATGACGATCCTGAAGCGCATTGGAAACCCATTTCCGACTCTACAAAAGCTGCCGCAACTGCCAAACATTTGGCCATGCTTCGGTCATTTGTAAGGCGCGTTGCGACAGAGCGGTATAAGTGAAAAAGAAAGGAGGTAAACCGTTTCTTTAGGTGCAAGAAACGGCAGTGGCAAAAGCGCAAGATTGAGAAAATTGAGACACACAGAAGGAAGAACAAACCCCGAGAATTCTTCCAAAGAGTCAAAAGCCCCTTTCTGTAAAGACAATCACGGAAATCTCATTGCAGATGTGCAGAGCATGTTGGGAATATGGAGAGATCAATTCCCCGCGCTACTGGTACCATACATATCCAATGACAATAAGACAATCGATCACAATTTAGACAACGACATCGATTGCCGCCTCCAAACCAAGATGCAGACTTTGCAGGCAAAATCAGTTTTTGTGTGTGCGGTTGCATGTCAGTTTGTTCGGATCATTTTCTCAGTCACAGTCAGTAAATCTGTTTAGCAATGAAAACCAGCCAGGAATTTTAAACTCTGATCAGAATACCATTTTTCAATCTCAAACTAAGCTTGGTTAAATAATAGGCAATGACAAAATTTCATTGTGGTCATTACAGGCGTACGCCAGTTACCATGTTGACCAGCCAGTGAGCTATACAGACCGACGGGCACGGCTCAATAGTCCCAAAACTTCTTGTAACTTATGCGTTACAATTTTTTACGTATCAAATGATATATACTCAAATCCCTATTGGTGAGGGTGTTCGAATGCGAATGGTTTACGAAATTGGGGTTTTTTTAATCAAATATAGGCCGTAAAGTGTTGCAGTACTACAATTTTTAATTGTTTCAGTTGTAGCACTTTTTTTTTGAATTGCACTTTTTTTTAGCATTTTTTTTTGACAGCAACACTGGTTATACGTATATAAAAATTAGATAGCAAGAGAGCAACGAAAATTGTGTGAACTTGTGTAGCGTATGTACGAACATATCAATGTATGATACATGTGTCTGTTGCTTTGCATTCTCTTTGTTTTTTGTGGCAATAAAACAAAAAGTATTAAGCAAGAAAATAATGGCACATGTGTTTGCACTGGCCATTAAATAATTTTAAGTATTCATTTTATTTCAATGTAACGTCATCATATGATTGAACGCTGTTTTGTTATTTTCCAACGTAATATTTACTAATGTGTTCATAGAAATCGAACAGGTACCGTGGAACAAAAAGGTGTTAACACATCGCCCGTAAATTCTAACACTCATTGGATTTTTTAAATGTTCACAATTGTTCGGCCCCTCCGATTTGCTCACGAAATCCTGCGGCAGATAAAGGACTTCACGTAGTTGTTGTTTTCAGTTTCTTTCCTCAAAATCGTTTCTTAGTAGCGTAGTACACATATATGTATATACGAATGACATAAGCAAAAAGCTACGCACAACAAAAATTAATTATTAATTTTTCACTGGTCACAAATATATTCTACGAATAGGCAATTTCTTCACAGCATGCTTACTAATCAGTCAAGCGCATTTTCTATCCTGTTTCCGATGTCCGATCGACAACTGAATACATGAAACTAAAACACGACAGATGTACGAAATACTCACTTCATCCGAAATTTTGACACGAATTCAGAAATTTATTTGAATGAAATATAGTATATTACACATTTACAAATCTTACAGTGAATAATCTTTTTTTGGCCCCCTTTAATTCTATTACTCTCAATAGAGAGTAAATAATGGAGCAAATACAGCTGCAATTGTATCCCAAACAAAGCTATATTAGGGTCACAAACCCATATTAATCATTGTGCGTGTGACATTGAATAGCATACAGAATGCGTTTGGCCAAAAGTATACTATACTTGTCACAAGCACCACACAAACGTTATAATTGTATTCAAACAGCATCAAAATGTGGGTATTTCAGCGTGTAACTATAATAAGATTAGGCTGTGGAAAATGTAATTTTGATTGGAATATTTTGCTTGGATAACGATTTTTATGAATTCTTTCACTTGTGGTATGGGTCTAACTACCATGGCCTACTGGCATTTTACTATTGTAAAATTCATTTTTTTACTGGACTTTTGGTTGAAGGAGAAGAGGAAGGTGTCACCTAGTACTAGGTAATCAGAATCCTGACCAAGCTTTTATGGTAGTATCATGTAAATTTGGAAACTATTCCATTGTTACCTAGACAACTCATTTAAATAGTTATTGTGGCAAGAAACTCAACGCAAAACTTGAAAGTAGAATCATGAAAATTCGAAAAAGAGTTTGATATTTGAACTTTTCAGCAGTTAAAATGAAGTGTGATCCTATATCCTAGTAAGCAATATTCGCAGAAGACTCGCGAAGCTGGATTCATGAAATTTACAAAGTGTGTTCAATACATGAGCCGTTCATGAGCCAAACTGAAAATCCAAATTTTTGCTATATTAGCTAGAATTTTCACCTCATAATTTATACAGCTGTAGTAAAATAATGTATAATGACATAAGGTATTGGCAACTGACACATCCGAATGTTGTCGACATTTTGTAATCCTTCTGTAATGGGTTTTCGTTTTCATTCGAACTCCACTTTTAAATATATCGTTTAAGAGCTGAGTATGAATTAACAACATAAATAATAACTTCCAATGCGAAGAGAAATAACGATACAAATTTAAGAACATCCCCAGAGTAACATGTTTGTAAGCATTGTTATCTTGAACTGAATATCTGATGCTTATTGTGTCTTCATTGTCTGTCACGTTTTTGTTTTCAGCAGTTTTTAACAAACAAAACCAATTTGGGTCACAAATACATATATTATAACCTATTAATTATTGTGTCCCAAACATGTTATATTGAATAGCAAACACAATGTGTTTGGACACAAGCATACTGTATTTGCGACAGGCTACAAACACGTTATATTTGCATCCAAGCAACGTCTGGACGGTTGACATACGGTTATGTTCTGTGAAGCATTTCATGACCAATTGCTTGGTACGTTCCCCAGTCCCTTCAATGGAACTATATATTTAATTCTTGAAATTGTAGGTGACACTTTCCTTTACCTGTTGGAAGAAAATCTATCAGTTTTATGACCCGTATATGCAATCCCCTGGTTGACGGATAGACTTACTGTGAACCTCTTCGCTGTGATGGACCAATTAAGTGGCAAAACACTCTTTCAAACTTTTCTGCAAGCGCGAATAGCCCTTTTCACCTAATTGATCAGTATAACATCGATGTCATTAAGCCATCTGATATGCGTTTGGCCTTAATAATCGCGCGCACTTGTAATCTACGATCAGCCAACAACACAATATTGATTTTTTCCATTGCCTTGGGAGTTGTGACTCCCACTTGTGACTTTCACATGTGCGTGTACAACAAAAATTACATTCAATTAACCACTTCCTCACCCTAAATATTGGCCAAATTTATTAACGTTGCCAAATTATATAAAAGATTAAAATAATTTTTTAATAAATTAATGATTATGTGAACGTGCTTGCAAAACGACGGCAACGTGATTTAAAATAACTACCAGCATTAACATTTTCTCAGACTAAACAGTTGAGAAATTTGTCTTAATTTCTGAAATTTCGGTAAAGTTAATTAAGCGTAATCGTAGAGAAGATAAATTTACAACCAATTGCGTAGTCGTATATTGTAGTACAAAACATAACTATCTCACATACATACACAAAATAAATTAGTATAGTTGTGATAAACACAACTAATTTGAAGCATGTATTTAAGCCTATGTCAGTATGTCTGTTTGCCTGTATTTGAATAGATATGAATATGTTATGATAGAAGAAATTAAATGGTATGTAGCGTGTCTGCTTCATTGGCGGGTATTACAAGATAAACAACAAGTCACGTTCTTTTAGCTAATGAGGTCATGTCAGGCCTAACGATGATGATTCTGATGATGATGTAGCTGATGATGGCGGCGAAGATGGAAATGGTTTTGTTGACGATAATGATGATGACGGCGAGGTCATACTCTCACTCGCAAACTCACATTTCTACTCTAACCGTAGTTTGTATCTATGGACAGTGGTTTGGTGACAATGATTTATTTAGAATAATAATTTAACAAAAAAAATCAATAAAATTGGTCGCACAAATATGTTCATACCGGATTTAACTTAAAATTAAATTTTTAGGCAAAGAAAAAGATATAATTTTAAGTGAATCAACAAAAAGTGTGTTTTCCTGAAAGTTGAGTTGTGTTGTTCCAACAAAAGCAAAAATTTTTTGATAAGAAGAATATTTCTGCCATTTAGTATGACGTTCTCATACTACATTATCGCCTAAAGTATCAACATCGGGCATAAAATAAATTCAAATGCAATTGACATTAGCCCGGTCATTAGAACTATTTCCACAGTAAAAATGCAACCCTGTGTGTTATATAATAAAATGAACCTCAAAAGCACTGGAACTATGCGAGAACGCACAAGAAAAAGCAGAACATGGAGGAGAAGCTTTCTCTTCCTTTTCTAGAATAATTGAACTTTTCAGTGTGAATTGATACTTACAGGTTTTCGAACGATACTAATTCGCATATGTACATTTTCGAATTCAGGCATAGTAGTTAGGCATCCGATGTTGAACGTGTCACGGAATTCGAAATTAGTCATGCCAGTGAGTGTGCTTTCCTGAATGGTATTCCAACAAAATCAGTCATTTTCCATTTGGAACAATTTGTCTGACCTGGTTAAGTTTGCAGTCTGATCGTAAAACAAATTCTTCTGTTAGTAACTAGTTTGAATACTCACCGCAGTGTCTTAACGGGCCAGACGCTGCTGAAGATGATGCTTCCCAAACATCGAAACGATCGTCCAGCGAATGTGAGTTCGAATCCCACCCGCGGCATTTAAATTTTTTTCACTAACCGGAGAAAACATGATATCTTAGCCTAAGGGAAATTACAACTTTAAACGAGGATATAAGACAACTAAATTCAAATTGTATTTAGTTAACTAATACCAAAACTTAAAGACAAAGATATAAGTATGACATATTAATGTGCATCGTCAATTTATGGATGTGATTTTTTCAAATTCATTGAGCTTGACTCTGTCCGATTCATGAAATACAGAGTTTCCCTGTTTACAAGCGGGTAGTTTTTAAGAAGCTTAAATTATCAATAACAACTTGTTGATACCTGCTTGCAACGCAAAAGTATTTAGTTAATTTTTTACTGAGCACTTTCGACAATCAATTGCATCATGTGTTGTATTCAATTCGGTTGGTCAAATTAGAATAAATTCTAATTTTTTATGGAACTAAAATTGTGTTTTGCTTGCATACACTCCGAGAACTAATTGTTTAAAAAGTGGTAGGACAAGGTAGAGCGCGGTATTTTGCTTATTTGGGAATGAAATAAAAAAATTATGAACCTAAGAAAAATTTATTTTATATTTTAATTATATTGAACAGTAAGGGAATTTTTAAATTACATCTGGCAAATGTCGACCTTCGCTATCCACAAACTACTGCATACGTTATCTGAAGTTTTCGAGAACTCTAACAAGTATGTCGACTGGTATTCTGCCAATTTCAGCCTCAATATTGTTAATTAAATCTTCCAAGGTGTTGGAACGGTTGATATACACCTTCGGCTCAAGGTAACCCCAAAGAAAAAAATCGAATGGGGCTAAGTCTGGTGAGCGTGCCGGCCAGTTCACATTACTCCTCAAAGAGATAAGCCGTCCAGGAAATATTTGCCTCAAACAATTCATGGTAACCCTGGCTGTGTGGGCAGTGTAACCATCCTGTTGGGACCATGTATCCTCTAATTGCATTGCCTCACGAGCCGGTTGAAAAAATCCTGTATCATAGTCAGGTACCGTTCGGAGTTCACAGTTACGGCAAGACGGTTATCCTGGAAAAAGTAAGGGCCAATGATGCCTACTCGTGATAGGGCGCACCACACAGTGACGCGGTCCGAATGCAGAGGTCTCAGGTGAAGTTCTCTGGGATTTGTTTCACTCCAGTACCGCATATTTTGTATGTTTACACACCCGCTGTTACACACACGCTGCACTGCAATGATCGAGTGCGTATTTGAAAAATACGCTTCAACACAAATTGACCTTTCCTCACGTGTCCAATACATGATGGCAACTGAAAGCTAGACGAATACAAATCTCCCGTCAGCCAGTATAAGCCACGCACACTCTCCACTCTCTTCGACCAACAGTGCCGCCACAGTCTGCAGTGCAAGAAAGCAAATTAGCGCGCTCCACTCTGTATCACCCGTAAATTCGGCTGTTGCCACATACGTGCAGTTGCAACAACTGAAATGTGGTTGTCACGACTGAATTTTTGGCCCATAACTGAAATTCGGTTGAAGCAACCTTGTTTCATAATTCATTCGGATGTAACAATTGAACGTTCAATTCTATTCATTCTGCCAACTAAACTTTTTATAATTTCGGTTGCAACAGCCGAAATTGGAATCCGGCTGTAGATTCCAATTTCGGCTGTTGCAACCGAAATTGGTAGCAAATTCGGTTGCAGTAACTGGATGTGTCATCAATTGCATTGGCAATTCGGTTGCATTGCTCCAATTTGGCCTTAAGTCAATACCAACGGCTGAATTTGGCATTAATTCGGTTGCTGTAACCGAATTTCTTATGTATTCTGTTGGTACAACCGAATTCATTTTCAATTCGTTTACAACAGCATAATTCTATATATTTCAAACCTGACGTTTAAAATCATAGAAATATATATGATTTAATTGTTAAAGGTGTTTCCTTAGCAACATGCGAACAATTGATATCGAAAACTTTGGTTTCACAGCTGAGACTGCCAAACTGTGTTGACATTTCTGTTCAGTAAAATTTGGCCAGTTATCATGAATCGCTGAATGCTGAAACAACGCTTCCAAATGGCAGAAATTTTCTTTGAAAAAAATAACTCTGTTCGGGAAGTTCATAGAGCACATCGTCCATTTTACGGTCAACATAATCGATCTAGTGTGCCAGCAATACGTGCAGTTATTGATCGTTTGGAGCGAAGACAATCCTCAAGCCGATAACGAATCACCATTACATATATTAAAATTGACTATTTGGTGCGGTTCACACGCTGGCGCATCATCTGTTCTTATTTTTTTTAGACATGAGCACGGAGCTGCCGTTACGGTGAACGGCGAGCGCTTCGAGCTGTGCTGACTGCATTTTTATTTCCAAAATTTAATTAGCTAAACATAAGCGACATTTGGTTTCAACTAGATGGCGTAACTCGCCACACAATTGTTGCCGTCGCTTTGATATCAAGATATCTCTTGCTCAGTAAGAAATTTACGTAAAAACATTGGTATTTTGGTTAAAACGTCATATTTTGCAGTTAATGCCCACATTTATGAGTATGCAGTACAAGCAGATGTCCACAGTTGTGAAGTTTTCGACAGTCGCTAGTTTGAGATATCGCTAACAAAAATCGGCCCCAGCAACATATTGCAGCAACCATACATATGAAGTTGTCGGTGGTGCAATGGTTAGTGTGCGGGACTCTTGTACTTGAGAACGTGGGTTCGGTCCCTGCCCTGACCACCATATATTTATATCGATGACGGTCACCTCGCTTAGTGACGGCGACACTATCGAGTACTTAGCCATGAAAAATGCTTCTCAAAAAATACCGTTCGGAACCGGTGAAAAACTGTAGGTCCCAATCAGTGAGTGTAAAACTATAAAGCGCACAGCTCACTGATTGTGAGAAGATGTCCCCTATCCCTTCATGGGATGTAATAGGAAACTATTTTATGAATTTGTTTACAAGCAATGTTGTCATAGATTGTATGGGGGGAGCTTTTTTGTTTCATTGTTGTCTGTCACGGATTTGTTTTCAGCAGTTTCCAACAAACAGAGCCACATTTGGGTAACAAAAACACAGATTAGTAGGCAGCAATTAACATGTGTTTGGATACAAGTATACCATATTTGCGACAAGCTAGAAACTCGTTATAATTATATCCAAACAACAAAAAAAGACAGAATTTTTAGCGAATTTATAGAAGGGGTTTGGACTTAAATCGACACACTCAACACGTGGGAGTTTGTGCTGTGACCCATTATGGCCCGGACTTCAAAAACGGTCGGAAGAGGTTTAAAGGCTTAAAGTTTTCCCCATATAAAGTGCATTATTTCCTCGTTTTGTAATTATTCATGAGAATGCAGGAAAATAAATTATCACTAGTTTAAAAAAATCCAATGAGTGTTCGAACTCACGGGCGCTGTGTTAACACCTTTTCTTACACGGTACCTGTTCGATTTCCATGAACACATTAGTAAATGTTACATTGGAAAATAAAAAACATCGTTCAAACATATGATGACGTTACATTTAAATAATATTAATACTTAAAATTATTTAAAGACCAGTGCAAGCACATGTGTCATTATTTTCTTGCTTAATACTTTTTGTTTTATTCCCACAAAAACAAAGAGAATGCAAAACAACAGACACATGTCCATACATACATTGTTATGTTCGTACATACGTTAGACAAGTTCACACAATTTTCGTTGCTCTCTTGCTATCTCATTTTTATATACGTATAACCACGTCATTATTCACTTTGCTCTGAGAGCGCTCCGTACACACCCAAGTCAACTATTCGCTGCCGCTACATCAGTGTGTGTTTTTTTCGCAGTCTGACTATCTATGTTTCGCAGTCGGACAAATCTGTGTTCTATATAGGGGTGGGTCACCCTTGTCATTTAGGGGTATGAAAAATAGATGTTGGCCGATTCCGAGACCTACCCGATATGCGCACAAAATTTCATACAAATCGGTCTAGCCGTTTCGGAGGAGTTTAACGCCAAACAATCTGTAATCGCAGTCGGACAAACTGTCTTTGGATGTGTTCACATTGTGAGTTTAGTTCCTACCCGCGCCTATAGATGTTAACACATCAAAAAAAACTATTCAGAATTTAGTTGTGACACCATCTAAATTCTCTTGTGACAACCTCTAATTCGCCTGTGAGAACTTAAAATACCTCTAACTGGATATACCAACGAATTTGGTAATGAAAACCCCTAGTTTGTTTGTAGCAACCTCTTATTTGGTTATAACAACCTCTAATTCGGTTGGGACAACTTCTGATGCGGCTGTGTTGACCTCAAGGTGGTTGTACCTCAAAATTCGATTACGGCTACTTCGGTTGCCTCACCGAATTTTTCTCTGACTGTAAATTCGCGATCATTTTTCTTTGTCATCTCGCCAGTAGTGAGTTATACTAGTAATTAAAGTTTCTACTATGTCCTTTAAAAGGATTTGGAAAAAAGATTCAGCCAACTCTGTGATTTAGTTTTGAAGAAGAAATGATCATGTTGTTTAAATGTTGACAAACTTCCATAGTAAATAAATAAACTATTAAAACAGTAGGAGCTAAAAATAACAATTGTTTAAATCTTATTCACTCAAGTTTTTTTATTTCTTCTTCAATTTCCTCTTCAAATATTCCCAATAAAATTAATTGTTACAGCAGCAAGGATTCAGTTGTTGCAACAAAGAATTTTCAAAAAGTTATGTAGGACAATTATCGCTGCGGCAAAATAAATGCTCAGCCTACCAATAAGAAGAAGACAAGCACAGGTTTTTCAACTTAAACTTTGAAAACTAATTTAGAAAACCTAATTTAATGTGATTTAACCACTGTGCTTAATGGTAGTGTACTTGCATTAACTATATGTTGTGTTAAAGAACAATTATTTTTAAATACACATACATAGCCATTGTACGTTTGCATGTACATGTGTGTGTTTGCGAGAAGCACATCTTGTACGTATGAGTATTTGCAAAAAGCAAGGAAGTAATACTTCCTAACTACACATGGATGACGAGGAATAGACTTTTCTGTTTTTACTACTGATGATATTCGCTTTAATAATGACAATGATTATTACAGTATTTGTGCTACTCCACACACCAAGTTTGCGTGTGAGTGTGTGTGTGTGTGCGAGTTGTTGACGCGAAAGGTTTTTGTTCTCTAAGCTGCAGTACTTGTATCAACACATAAGCAAAACATTAGGGACTATTTAATATTTATAAAACGAGTCATCTTTTCACATTGGTATTTTAGTCACATGTCCTTTGCGTTTGTTTCCTCGTTTTTGGGAAACAATAACGAATTATTTTCCAGCTATATAATCAGCTGATTTAGGGCGAACAAAAAACGAAATCAAAACACACCTTATATCACGCATCGTTTCGTGAAGAACGTGATATAAAGTAAATAGAGTTAATATTAATTAACAAATGAAATAGACATGATATTTATTATCAAAACAGAGAGAAATATGCCACTTACATCAAAATATATATGCTGAACAGAATATTATATTTAATTCACGTCATTCGACTTCAGTTGTAATCATGAGCTCAAAAATGTATTCACGACTCGTGTGGAACGCAGTTCAAAGCAAAATCACAGGACTTTTTACGGCAACATTGTAATTATTTATTTCCACAGGTAACATATGTGTGTCAACACGCTTACAATAAGATGAGGTTTCATGTATCAGGAATTTTGTAGTCTTTTAGAAGTTCTACTTATTCTGGGAAAAAGTATTGAAATTCAAATATTTAAGACCTTTTGTTAATTTGAAGGCAAAGTAGGAGGCTGGCAAAAATTAAGGATTTAAGTGTCAACGATTTGGTGATTTATAAAAAGTTAAAAAAATTTTGCGAGGTCTAATTTTAATTCGTTTGATGTGTTGTTACAAAGACCTTTGGCGTTATTTCCGATAGCGTCACATAACCCCAAAGGACATAATCAGAAATTTAAAAAAATTAAGTTCCCCTCAGATGCTGTAATAACCGCAAAACTTTAAATTGTAACCGCATTAAAGTGGGACATAATCCCAATAAATTAGAAGACCTAAAGCCAAATTAAATTTAAGATTACCAAACTCATAATGTGCCACATAATATTTTAAAATAATTGAAATAATTTTCCAAAAAAAATTTACGTTTGGGACCTGCACTTTTTCACCGATTTGGAGCGACTTCACTTGAGAAGCTTTTTCATAGCCTTCCCAAATTGGAAATTAAACCCGCGTTTCAACGTTCACGACTAGCGCACGGTAATCATTGAGCCGTAAATCAAGTGCAATTTTTTAACAGATTTATTATGTATATTTCGAGTATTATCAAAATATACAAAATGTATAGAACCAGGAGCATTATTACAACCTTAAGGATGAAAAAGCGGCGCGGCGACAATTGTAAAATTAGTAAAAATGTTTCTATACCTATTATTCTCCCTGTTATCTCTGGGTTTAAGAGGATAAAATCTAAGAAGAAAGTGTTTCAGCAATTCCAGTCTAATAATGTAAATGAAGCATAAGCGTCATAGACGAACAATAATTTTTGTGAGTCAAGGAAGTTGGTGGATACCCTATTTGAATGTACACTGGGGATCGGCGTCGCAGCCGAAAAATTGATTTTTCCGTATTTCTCTCAATTAGAAAGAAAAATAAAAATATAATGCCTTCGATATATGCATATCCCGTGACAATATTTTTGTCTAAAATCAGTTTTTAATAAATTGTGACGAATTTAAATGCTTCTTCACGACAACATCACTGGCTGTGCGCTCTCCAGTTTTCACTCACTGAGTGGGACCTACAGTTTTACACCGGTTCCGAACGGAGTCTTAAGAAGATATTTCATGGCTTATTACCAAATAGTGTCGCCGTCACTAATCGAGGTGGAGGTCGTCGAAAGAAGTGTAAGGTGGTCAGAGCAGGGATCGTACCACGTTCTCTCGAACAACAGCCGCGCATACTAACCGTTACAGCCCCGATGGCCACTGCAATATGTTATCATCCATAAATAAAAATAATGAACGACAAAAATTTTTTACCGAAAATTTAGTATAAAAGTCAATGTTCAAAAAGCTTTTAAGAGAGAAAGTATGTTCAGTCGATTTCTTGCAGTGAGGGCGATAAATATTGTACCAGTGTTTATGAAAGTACTAAGTATCTATGAGTATATAGCTCTAAAATTATAAAATCTAGAAAAATAATAAAATCTAAGACGAAAAGGACAACAAAATTTAAAACAAATCTCCTGGTAGAAGAAATTTTTGTTTAAAAGGACATAATGTTAAAAAAACATTTAAAGTTTAAGTCACGCTACTTCAATGTAAATATTAAATACAAATGTGTGTACTCAATTTAGTGTTTCTATACTCCATTTTCTTTGTTTTTACGATAAAACAATTAAATCCAAAATCACGGCGGAGGCGATAATACGACATTTACTCCGAACAAGATTAACGCATTTCGAACGTTAACCCACGCTAGCCCAGAAGATTACTCGTACAATTGTAACCTTTGGAACCGGATTTTTTTTAACCTCATTTTAAACTGGTGTACATTTTGATGCAACACTTATAGTTACTAAAAAAAATTCAACCATAATAAAACACACAAATAATCAACTGTTTGACAGACGGAAGCCAATCTAACAATATCCGGCGCGTCGCCGCCACCAAAAGATTTTTGAAGCTCAAACCACCGCCGATATAAATGGGACTGTTTGGTTAAAACTGTGAGCCGATTTATCGACTGGCCTGATGTATCCCACTGAATAAATTTCAAAAACATCCCAAATTTGTACAAAACTGACAAAACCAATAGATGCCAACTAAATTTTTCTTTTGTGCCGCCTCCTTCGATAAGTAGTTAAGATTATGTCCTTCCCAAAAATCCGAAACACGCAGAAAGGATACATAACCCCAATTGGATACATAACCCGAATGATATCTGAAAATAGTTGATCAAGGTGTAACTAGTACAGCTGCAGTTAAAATAGTGAGGTAAAAATCACGCCAACAGTATTTAAAATATTTGGTTGGTCACGATAAATTGACCGGAAAAGTAACAGGACTGTTGCTAGTGAATCGTTATGTCAAAACTGATGGACAAATGTATTATCATATACTATATTTGCAATCGTATATATTAATATATTTTTAATGAGATACGATTATAAATACAAAAAATACATTTGTCAATTAAATACGTCTAATAATTTAGTCCTTTTGAGTTATAAATAACTAGAGTGACAGGGATGTTAGAGCTTTCTAAAATGCTCTTAAACACTATAAAATTATACAGAAAAGTGGTATAAAATAATCTTATATGATTCAGAATATAGTCTAAAGTATAAGCTGTAAAAAAGACTCATACGAGACCATTTTATGATTCGACTACGCCCTTAAAAAGGAGGAAATTCAATTCCAAGGTTCATATTTTTAGCTCTTTTGTGAGTTATAAAAGAATGCTCAAAAAGTTGGCTATTTCAAACGCAAAACACTCTTATTGATATGATTTCGGAAGGTAGTGAAACGTTTTGTTGACACTTTTCTGATTCAGAATGTTGACAAGGCAGTACATTTGTAGACCACATAGTTAGCCTGAAATTAACCATATTGGGATTGACAGATTGCTTCTATCTGAAAATAGTAAAACTACTCAACTACTATAAAGAAAAATTTAAAAAATCTAGCCCATACAATTTTCCTCAATACACAAAAAAACTAATTTTGTGTTTGTTTACATTTGCTTTGGTAACCAATATTTTGTATATATTGTAGTTTTGAACTCAATAAAAAGTAAATTTTGAAAAGCCAAAGTTTAAAAAAACAACATTTTCTTAAATAAGTGCATTTTCTTAAAAAGAATAAATTTTCTCAAACAAATACCTATTAATATTCTTAAGCAAAATACATTTTCTCAAAAAAAAACCTTATGTTAAAGTAATACCTTTGCTTAAAAACAGGAAATTTTCTTATATAAAGTACATTTTTTTAAAAAATAAATTTTTTATTACCATAAGTAGCTTTTCTTAAAAAAGTAAATTTTCTTACAGCAAATTGTCTTTTCTTAAAAAACAGGGGAGAATGTTACCCGATAAAATGGTTGATATTCTGTCCTTTTGCATGTCTTCTTTATAAATGCTAAGCTAATTTTTCTAACCTTTTTGTGGGGCCCTAAGCTAATTTAAGCGGCTTCAGCTAAAATCACTTACCCTCTGAAACAAAGCTGTCGAAATATTAGTTAAGCGGGAATAACAAAATATACCAATAGTGTTCGTATTTTGTTGACCGCTCTGTGTGAAGAGTCACTTAAAATGGCTTAATACTTCTTAGGTCTTAATATATACTGGTGGAATATGTTAGATAAAACAGGGTAAATAAGCAAACGGAAGAATATAGTTGTGAGGAAATTCAACATTTTTATGTTCTATTCTCACTCCCAAAAGGCCACAACTTTAAAGGGGCGATAAATGTCGCTTCATACAAGGGCAACAATATTTTTTAGAAACGAAATCACCATAAGTAATAGATTCATTAGGTCAGTACTATACCTCTGCGTAATCAAATGGAGAAATATAAACGCGAAATTGGCACTACTAAGAAACCACAAAAGTGACCGTGTATTATATTAAAACAAGTACTTTTGATTGTCAATGCAAGTCTACACAAGTTTTTGCATCTTTAAGGTAGTTTTTTTTGATGTGTAAACATCAAAACCTGTTTCACAAAACAATCACAAATTTAGAGTAAGATGTGCGATGTAATCGTTAACCAATTGTAAAGCGTTATCAAATCGGTGTGAGCTATGTATGAGTGGGATAGTGTAATCATACGCTGCATACAATATACTCAACACCATCTAGTGTGCAATAGTAGCTACTAATTTTCACTAATTGTCGTACATTATGTTATCGTAGGCAAATGAAAACAAATAAATAAAATGAATACAAAAACATTTAATTTTAATAACGTTTAAAAAGATTTTTTACACTTTTAATAAGAAATTTACTAAAACTAAAAACTAAACTTGTCAAACTATAAGGAAAATTAAAAACTAAACTTGTCAAACTATAAGTCTTCTTCGTCTTTGAGATTGTCATTCATACTTAACAGCTGCATATAAGCACCACCTAGTGTGCAATAGTAGCTACTAATTTTCGAAAACCATTGCTGTAAAATACCTACATGCATTACATTTCAGTAAACAGCTGATTAATAACCTGTCAATCGCAACAAATACAAAATAATAAAATAATTTACAAAACACCAAAAAAATTATAACTCAGAATATAAAACAACACAAAGTGTATCAAAGCTGAATGGAGGTAATGTTAATTCTAATAAAACTTCTATTAGATTCCAATATAAATTAAGAGTATAACATATCTTCATTACGTACTGTTGCCTTACACTGAAGCTGGTGCTCGACAATTGGGTAACAATCTCCATCTCATGCCAATTATTATGGGTGGAGATTTTAATACAAATTTTGCAAACCCACAGTCGCAAGCTTTATCAAAATTTTTATTTGACGTTTTCCACTTCCACCCCCACAACTAACAATTCCACTACTATAGATGCAGTTTTCCATAGATTTTTAAATACAATCGAGTAAAATATTTATATATGTATCTTATTTTAGTTACCATAAGCCAATATTAACTATTTGTACTTAAGGCATTTACCATAGATGTGCACTTTGCAGTACTACTAAAATTTCAGTAAAAATAATTCTTTAACTAGTAACTTTTTACTGATTACTAAAATATTTTTCAGCAATTTTTATAAAGTGCCTACATGGTTATGATGACGTGCATTGAATTTTCAGTAATCAGTAATGCCCGATTACTGATTATTATGAATACGGCCCTATGAGTTTACTGGTAATGCAAATTAAATTTCATTATCAGTAAAAATTTACTGAATTTTTTCAGTAATCAGTAAATTTACTGCTTACTGTAATTTTTAATGCAGTACATATATACTGCAGTGTGCCCATTTACTAACCAAATAAGTTAAATAAAACAAACAAAAACCAGCAAATTCCTATGTATTTACAATATTGAAAGTTTTGATACTTTTAATTGAGTAATTAAAAAAATATACTAAAAGCATAAGTACTTCCAACTTAAAAAATATTTTTCATTACACATCTCCCCTGTGATCGGACTCACATTAATGTTTTTTGGAATATCTACAACTAACTCATCCCATTTTTGATATTCCCTCGTACATCAAGAAAATGATATGATAGTTACTAGAGAGTGAATATAAAGAACACAAGGAGTCAAAATAAATTGTATCAATAAGTTACAACTATATCAGACACAAAGTAAATAGATGTGACTAACATATCTGGTGGTAAATACAAATTCAGCTATTTCCGTAAAACATCTTTAATAATCAAACCTAATTATCACAAAGTAGTGAATATTAAACATTTTAGTTGTCAAGTTTTTGCAAACGATTGCAACGTGTTTCCAATTTCCCGCCATTGCGCTAGTAAAAATAAAATTCTCAGATGCTGGAAACAAATCAGTGACGATTTTATATTTTCATACTTTGTCAGGTTTGATGTTAATTTTAAGAACGTAGACGACGAAGACAACGCATTGCCTCTTGTCAATATTTGTTTCTTCTCTTTTTGCTATGCTAACAAATTAACAATTTTTTGTTTAACTTTTACGTAGATATTACAAATCATAAGAATCCTGTCAATGAGTGGAGCAAAAAAACAATTCCCAAAAATACATGGCAAATAAAACTACTTGAAGACACGAAGAAACTTATAGCAAACACCAAAAAAATCCTCCAAAAAAACATCCGCATTGCGACAAATTATTGCACAGAACTTTCTTAACTTTTGTGCTTTACGTCTTCTTACATTTCTTTGTTTTCTCAAACTTTTTCTTCTGAAACTTTGTACGTACTCATGTATTCCATCGCAAGTTTGCTGCTGTGTTCTAACATATTTTTTCACATCATTCACACAAAACTGTTGCTGAATAGAATACGGATTATAGCATTTCTTTTGGGCAAATAACTAAAGAAAAAGGCCCAAGAAACAAAACCAAAAAAAAAAAAAATATCATCAAATTCGTTGGTCACAGTTATGGTCATAAATCATTGTGAACATCATTATGTAATAGTTTAATGTTATATTCAAAATTTGTAGAGATGTTGTTGCCATATCGTCAGCAGCTGTGCTCTGTTGATTTCCACAACTTGTCATCATTACGACTGTTTCCAGAAAATTTAAAATTTTGTGAAATCGCTTTCGCATGCTGTGGTGGGGCAAAGATTTTGTGTGTCAAATGTCACGGTTGTAGGGCGTGACTAAAGGCGTTTGTGGCAACTTTAATGTTCATATGACATTTTTGTGAAATTCTGCAACTACGAGGTAAGATTGATTTGACCCTGCTACTGGGAGCCCACCTATACAATTTGGGCATACAGACAGTGTTCCTAAGACAACATGTTTTATATGATAAGTTCATTTAAGATAAGTTCATTGGAACACCGTAGCTATTGCACCTGAGCACTATTCAATTGCCACGTGTATCTGACTCTAGTACAAGATTATTTCAGGAAAAAAACGCACATATTGCCAACTAATAAATAACTCCACAACACATACTTCAGCTGCAATGTTTAATTGAATATTAAACCAAAATCTCCTACGGTTACCCGCAATGTTGTTTTCAGTCTCTATTTTCTGTCCTGTGCAGTCTGTGGCCTATGTTGTAATATTTACTTGTGCACCCGGTGGACAAATCAGCTCCCTGTTGTGTGGGTACAATTTCATGCTCTTCTCGAATCTATTATGATCCTATAACATTTCACAAAATGAAACATTAATAAAACACAAATATATATTCAATACTGTGTAAATGTATGTGGGTCTCTAGAGTAGGGGCCATAAATCTTGGACGCTGAGGGCCAATGACAATAGTGCAAGGACAATTGTATGAAATTCATTCCCAAGGCTTTCGTTGTGTTGATTTTAACCTCAATGTTATAATATTTCAAACAATGGAAAATATTGAATTTGGAAAAGCTCAAACCAAAAGGTAAATACAAATTGATGCAATAAATTTAGCAATTGTATAACAGAAACCAGCAGGAGTCTTTCAAATTTGTGGAAAATATTAAAATAATGATTAAAAGTAAATGCTGCAGATGTATGCAGAATTAAAAATGTCCTTGAAGGATGCAGTAATTACACTAACTTGATTAATTTACATACTAGCATAAATAATGTACATTTCTCTTAGGGTGGGCAATATTTTTACAAACTTATTCATAAGAGTAATGGCGAATGTGTTAAAAACAGTTCATGTAAAAGGTTGTCTATTAATCGACAATACAGTTTATGCGACATCGTATTACAATATTAGTACTGTCATTTAAAGTGGAACTTTGCGTGTATTTAGAAACCTGTTGGTATTAATTTTTAATTATCAAATAATAGTAGCATATTCTATACTCCCTAAGATATTTCACACGAATACCAACACCATCTTGTATCGACCTTATAATTTTGATTTCTTGCTGTTATAAGATTTCATATATCTTTTGCTGATTTGGCCGCAATTTACATTAAACTTTTGCGGTTTCAATTGATTGTGTTTACAAGTGTACACAATTAGCCACAAAATAGAAAACTAATGGCCAACGGTGTTTTGTGTACAACTAGAGAAATATTCAACTCTCGTAAATGGCCTGATAAAGTCACTGTTAACAATCTTGTGGATATCAGCGTTTCACATACAAATATTAATTAACTGCCACAAATCACCTCATTATTTAAACGGGAATTATTTAATTTACCTATCAGCCTTTCCTAGGTGTTTGCTGAAGTACTAGAAACGATTGGTGGAAACATGATGATGAGTAAATTCGCATGACATCCCATAAAGGGAGAGGGATGCTCTCAATCAGTGAACAGATGAACTTAGATGGACGCAAAATTTTTTGCCAAACTTAGTGGTGGGAAACTCTGTGTTTGGTGAAAGGTGCTCTTCCAGGCTCGACGAAATTTTCATTTATAATTTGGGTGTACTCAAAACCACACTCTTGTGGAAGTTCTATCGCAGGGTATCTCAAACGATGCCTATTGAGGAGCTGATTATGGTTACGTCAAACTTTTCTTTTTTACATGAGGGTTTCGATTCCATGTGTATTTTGGTACAACAAAGTTTTATTGTTGTTGGACAATGTTGGACATACATATATTGGGCATAATTAGAAAAATATATTTTCCAAATTTTGACAGAGCCCTTTTTTCACGGCAGCATTTTGGAGTCTTCATCAAACGTATATTTCCCAAATTTCGCGTAATTCTCTTTGTAATTCGCGAATTAGCTTTTAATTATATTAATCTTATATATTTGCTACAATTGTTATGTAAAATGGAACAGTAAAGAAATTTAAAATTTGATTGCAAAATTGGGAAGGAAAATTATGCATGGCAGAAATGTAAAAATGATGCAGTGAAAAAAAATATTCTCTGCCAAAACTTTGAAAATATATTCTTCTAATTAGGATCGTCGTGAAACGTAATTTGGATCCTATAATGACCTAAAAATATTTTCTTTTGCCAAATGAAAATTCAACGGCTGGTAGGGATACCCTCGTATAAAAAAAAACCAAAAAAAAAAGGCTCTTTTGCTATTGCACTATAATTTTTATTACGTCTGCGTTAACATTAGATGTAATAGTGTTAAAATAAATTAACCAATATTTAGCTCACTGAAATAATTGTTTATGATTTGTCATAAACATAGCGACGAAGACCTGTTTGTTTGAATACCGGCATACAACTGAATAAAAAGCAATATAATATTTAGCGTTCCGCGCTAGATTTACTAGATTTAGCACTTTCCACCAACCAGAAATTCGAATTTTTCCTCTTTGGCGCGTGTGTTAAATAACGCGCTAAATTAGTGCGATTTACCTAAGGAGATTTGTTTAATTCCAAAATGACAACAATTTTACGCACGATGTGAAACTTCAAACCTTAACGAAAAAGTGCTTCGTTCTATGAATGACATCTAAAATAAATGCGTCTAAAACTAAAATAGTAATAGTTGCTTTCTATATATATGGGTGTACACTAGGGTGTCCCATCAATAATTTTTATTTTTGCTCAAGCTTTATTTGAAAGCTTATAGGGAAAATATTTTTGAGAATTATGTCGGATATTTCGGAAGTGGGTTAGAGTTCACGTAAGTCGAAATTCCTCCTAAAATCGGGTATTCGCGTTTTTTGAATTTTACTTAAATCTCGGTCAATAACCACGATTTTCTTAGTATGCAAGTCAACATTTTTGAAGGTAAGCGTCAAAACTTTTATTGTATATGCACAGACCACCAGTTTTGGGAATGATTTTGCTCAATAAGGTACCACGTATTAAATTTTTTCGTAAATTTTGTAAATAACGCTTTATATCTTTTAAAATTCCCATGAAAATGGAAAAAAGCTAATAATACGGTTTAAAAAACGTATAAATTCCAAGCAATTTGGTAGAATATTGAATTTGCGGTTAATGTTCCAGAGTTATACCATTTTAAACCCTTTTATTTGCTTTAAATTTCTTAAAATTTCCATGAAAATTTAAAATACAACTAATGCACTTGAAAAGATGACTACATTCCAAGCAATTTTGTAAAAAAAATTTTGAATTTGCAGTTACTGTTCCAGAGTTATGCCAATAATATTATAAACTGTTTGTCTTTTTTCATCGGATTTGCTTTAAATATTGTATTATTGAAAAAATCTACATGCGCTAAGTAATGACAAAGAATTACACGTAGCAAAAATGTTCCCGGCAACATCTGATGCAAAAATAGCAAAAAGCTTCATACAATGGGTAAAAGGCTTATAACTCTGGAACAGTATCAGCAAATTAAAATTTTTTCCCACAAAATTGCTTGGAATGTATACGTCTTTTAAAGTCTTTTACAGTTGAATAAGAATTTTAACAGTTATAAAGAGTTACCAACAAAATTTAAAATTTACAAAAAAATGTAATACGTGGTACCTTATTGAGCAAAATCATTGCCAGAACTGTTGGTTTATGAATATACAAATAAAAGTTTGAACATTTACTTTAAAAATGTTGACTTATGTCTAAGAAAATCGTGGTTATTGGCCGAGTTTTAAATAAAATTCAAAAAATTCAAAATAATAACGTTGAAGCGACAAAATTAGAAATTTTTTGGAGGTTTGTTATGCGTGGCAAAACCACGTCGAAATGTTCAGAATCATATTTTTTGCGTAAAGTTTCTCATTTGATTCATATAATTTACTTGAATACTAAAATTATTTTATAAATAACAGTTAAACAAATTATGAGCTTTATTTTAAGTAGAAGCTATTGTTTTTACTTGAATTTAAAGAATCTCAAGGAAAATACAATTATGAAGATATTTTAGTTTTTAATTACAAGTGATTTGTAACTTAAATTACGATAAATTGTATTTAAATTCAATTTAATTCCTGGCGCGTTTTGGTTATAATAGTTGACAACATATTTTTTTGACATATACATATTTTTGTGTTCTCATAAAGAGAACGACGACAAAAAGTATTGAATAGTATAGAGAACTTATTGCACTCTTTTACGCTCTCATTTAGAGAGTCTGAGTAAAAGACCATAAACGTGTCTTATTCTCTTTATAGAATATTTCAATATAAATGCACCATTTCGACAATATTATTACATAAAACAATACAAAAAGCATAAATGTTTCAAAACGGATCAATGTTTCACATCAAAATTATGAATGGACCAAGTTGTGACAAAAAGAGTGTAATACGTTTTAAATCATTCGCCAAATGCCGCCAGTGCTTTTGAGTCATACAATTCGTTCCATGAGTTCTCTATACTATTCAATACTCTTTAGCGACGACGACCTGCTTGTTTGTTCGCCGCATATACCATCATACTTATTTTAATGCATTTGTTGTACAACAACCACGTAGATGTAGATGATGCTAACGCTGTATGTTGTTTGCATGTGTTCACATTGATAGATTGCCCTACCCGTGCCTATAGATGTTAATACATCAAGTGTTTACAGTTCCATTCAAAAATTAAATTATTCGAGCGTTTGGTCGTCTTTTTAATTAATTTTTTTCTTAAATATTTCGCTGCCCTTTGGGTGGTACCAACGTCAGGAAGATAAATACAATTATTAATTAAAAACGAAATGAATTAAAAAAAAAATGTTCCTTATGCCATTTGAAAAAACAATAATAACAAAAATTAAACAATTGTGTATTGTATAGTTACATGATTAACCGACGGGCCTTTGGCACGGCTAGTAGATTTTCCCTGGGGTGGGTCCAACACCGACTTCGCTGCCTGCGTATTTTGTTTTGTATTGCCATTCCTTCCGCAAGACCCGGCTTAGGGATTATCTCCTCTGTAAAGGTTTCAACACAGGGTTCGCTTCTTTGGCAGTTTTTAATTTCACAAAGCTTTGTGCGTGGCCAGCCTTCTCCTGTACTTAGGGATTTTCTCCTTTGGGAGGGATCAACACATTCTTCACAAAAAGAAAAAATCACTCGATTTAAATATATTTTTCTAATTTCTCCAAAAATTTTCTTTAAAGTTCCCAAAATTAATACCAATGAAGTGGTTTTGACATTCTCTTCGTCGTTCTCCACTATAGTTACCCGGGTCCACAGATGTGGCTGTACAAAAATTCATACACCATTAAATTTGATGAGAAAAATGCCTTTCATTTGGGTACCCACAATTGTCAGTGTGTACTTTTTTTCAATGAAAACGTGTATGCAATAGGCTTTTCGACAACAGCGGTGATATTGAGTGACAATATTCAAAATTTGGACCAAAATTTGTCGATTACGACAGCGGTGATTAATACCCAAGATTCGTACACAGGTACATTGATTTTCAGGTGAGTGCATTTGAAATCAGTTATTTACATTGTATTTAAACGAACTAAAGCAGAACTATGGATACTTTTTTCTGACAAACAGCCTATCGGATGCTTTTTTTATTTCGTTCCAAGGTGTGATGAGCTTTAACATCAGTATTCGAGATGATCGATATTAAAAAATAAGGTGGACAACATAAAGACTGCTGATTTGTTATGTTCTCAGAATAGTACTATACTATTATAACCTTAACATCTTACCAAACCCCCATCAATGTTTTGGATATTGCGAACGAGCCTTTTACATTGATTTTCTACTTTGAAATGCAATTTTCAGCGTCCTATGTTACCAAGGGTATGTAAACGAATCAATGAATGTTTCGCATATACACCAGATAATTGCTTTATCATTAGAACGTCTTTAGATGAAAACTTCGAACAACGAGCGAATACCCTAACGATTATCTAAGACCACACACACAAACATTGAAACCATACACTTCAATGGTGAGCACCCATAAAGAACCCAATGCAATACACACTCCCATATACAATGTGTACATGCACAATATGTTTGCAAATCCATGTAACTAATCCGATATAATGAACATTCATTGCTTTAGAATTGAAACGAGGGAAGTTATTAAGCCCGTGGTTAAAGGATAATCATAGAAACATAAACCACTATGCATTTACCATAACATTTCGCAGTAGCCCTCTTACAGAAAAATATGTAATGAATATCAAGCTTCATTAAATCATTTTAAGATGGATTTATTTTAAAATTGCAATACAAACAAAAGACTGAACAGTTAAAGTATGAAATTTATATTTATTATCAGTATCAAATTTGAATTTATTAGGCAAACAAATCCAAAAATGCCATTAAGTTATATAACTATGTACATAATATGTTGTGGCCATCAAGATATTTTGAAGATCGGCTGAAGTACCTTGTAATGTGTGAGGATGTCTTTGACCAAACACATACCTATATATTAATACTTATAAACCATAATTTTCATTAGTGCGATTTGATATAATCAATTTAATTGAGTGTAAATGTTGAACAATTTGTGTTCCACTTATGCAGTAAAATGCTTGTTAATCTAGAGAACGATTAAATAGAGTTTTAGTTAAATCAGTTTAAAGAGTTGTGTGAGTTTGGATTTTAAAGTTTTGAAAATATGTTATAAAAAAATGGTTTCCCGTTACATCCCATGAAGGGAGTGGTGAGAGCTTCTCACATACCAGTGAGCTGAGCGCGTTCTAATTTTACATTCACTGATTTGAAGATATGTTATAGAGTACTATAAATATGAGATTACTTATAAATTGAGGACATGGCCAATAGTTTGTATAAACTAAAATATTTTTTTTGGAATTTGAATTCTATGACTGATTTTGTTAGTTTTAGTTAATGAATGAAAAAAGTCAATAATTCCAACACAATAGCATGTACTTCCAGGTACTTCTTTTCGTTTTTCATTCTCACCTCGTTGGAGAGTTTTGAAGTGAGATTTAATCTATATTACAGACGTACATTTATCTGTGAGTATAGCTTTTTAGTTCATACTTTTCAGTGTGTGATGGTACTTAGGGAATTTCGATTGTTACTAATTCCCATATGTAATTTGAGGGCTAACACAATCTCTACACGATGCCATTTTTAGCTGCCATTTTTATCAGTTCTCTTTTAAAATTGCAGCCCTAATCTTCGTTGCTATCGTATGATACGAGTATTAGTGCTTGTCATTTTTTCTGACATTTCTCTTAAGTGAGTGTTCTTGTGTGTGTTGTTCATTTTTGCAAGCGGTCAAATTTTGTTATACATAAGTCTAAAAATTGTTTTTTCGAAGGAACAAATTACATTTTTCTTTATTATTTTTAATTAATTTTTATGTTTTACTTTCTTTTTCTATTTTTTTTATTTCACGTAGCCTTGAACAATGTCACACAACACACGAAGAACAATAACACCAAATGTCAAAATCATAACAAATGCGGAAAGAGCACAAAGAGAATTGCAATAAAATTTCATGAAACCCGGTGCGATGGCGCTTCGTGTCATTTTTTCCTCCGTTCTTGCTTCTCTACACCCCTTATCAACAAACGCAAATTGCATGGTTAAAAATCGTGTAAAGGCTGTGTAATACATACAATGGGTTTTTCAATAAGAGCGCTACAAAAAGCGTTTTTAAATAAAACAAAACCGGTTTTAGATACCAATAAAATTCTTTATTCCTGTGAAAGTACGTTCGATGCCATTATGTATGGAACTCGATTTCTTTTGCATGGCCACCACGGGCACGCTTGCACGCTCGGCCGATACTGCTGCAAATTCACGTTCGATATTCGTAGGAAGTCCATCAATCTTCGCTGGCTTGTTGGCATAGACCATAGACTTGACGTAGCCCCACAGGAAATAATCTAACGGCGTCAAATCGCACGACCGAGGCGGCCAATCGACTGGGCCATTTCGTGAGATAACACGTTCACCAAACTTGGTTTCCAATAAATTGATTCTGGCATTCGCTGTGTGGCTTGTGGCGCCGTCCTGTTGGAACCACATGTCCTCCAAGTCCGTACTATCCAATTGGGGTCAAAAATATTCGGTTATCATTGAACGGTAGCGATTCGCATTCACAGTAATGTGCCGGTATTGATCATCACGGAAGAAGTACGGCCCAATGACGCCGCCGGCCCATAAACCGCACCAAACCGTAATTTTTTCGGGATGCAATGATGACTCATGGATTACGTGTGGATTGCTGTCTGACCAATAACGCACATTTTGCTTAGCCATTCAGCCAGAAATGAGCCTCATCGCTAAAGATGATTTTCCGATGAAAATCCGAATCATTTTCAAGTTGTTGCTCAGCCCAATTAACGAACATACGACGCTTATGGTGGTCAAGCGGCTTCAGTTCTTGCATCGATTTGATCTTGTAAGGATGCAGGCCAAGATATTTTCGCAAAATTGGCCACAACGATGTCACAGAGATGCCCAACGCTTGAGAACGACGTATGAGAGACACATTTGGGCTTTCTTGAACTGAAGCCTCAGCGACAGCAATATTCTCGACACTACGGGCACTTCTCTGTCTCGCTGGCATGGGAACATTTTGTACGGTGCCTGTGGATTCAAATTTTTCCACTAGACGCTCAATTGTTGATCTGGTAGGACGATTATGATGACCATAAATTGGACGTAGCGCTCCTAAAGTTGAGGCCACCGACTCCAAATTTCGGTAGTAAATTTTAATAATTGCGACTCGTTGTTGGCTCGTACATCCTTCTATGATGAAATGGCAAACCTTACTGAAGAGAAATGTCAAAAAGCGGGAAAAAATATGGAGTCGGTTGCTGTCGCTATCGAATTACTTTTGTGGCGTCTCTGTTGAAAAACCATTTATAACTCCATGTCAAACCGAACGATTTTCTGGAAAAATGTACGATTTCGACATGTTCTTTAAAAAAGTTACCCACACTTTTTTTTAAAAAAATGTTGACATTTGAAAGTGCTGGAAATGAATTCGGTGACAACGATCAGACTGTCGTAATACGAAAACGCTTAGACGTCATTCAATGAATGATATATTAGGTTAAAGGAAATTACTTAAATCTTTTAGCTTATTTTTTGGATTTAATACAGTTTCGATTCAAGTGTTTCTGTATTTTAAATTTTCGTTCATGTTGTTTAATTTGAAATCACCAACCTAAAAATCAAAAGAAAAAAAACTAAGAATATTCCCACATGGATTCTGAACAATCTATGTAAATTTGAAAGTGGACAAATAACAAGTTCTAGTTTTCAAAGAACATTTAACAAAAATAGAGACTCAAAATTAAAACACCTGTACGGTATGAAGGCAAGTAAACCCAAATGGTGTGTAAATAATATTATTGCGGGTATTACGGACATTTATAAAAACAATATATTATAAACCTGTTATAGCATTTGTTTGTATAAAAATTTTAATAATAATATATAATATAATATTATAATATTAATTTTCGGAATACGACTACAGTGATAACTTTACCAGGAATTCAAAATCATAAATTTCTATTGTGTACACAGATTAGTAAGTACAGATTCAGATTAGTTAGTAAAAGATGCAGTATAAGTCTAACTTTCGTTACGCTCGGAGGTAGTGATTTTTATAAAAAATATCTTCTAATTCTGTATGTGTATTTCGAGAATCAACGTAAGACGGTATTTGAAAATTTAATTTGATATTACTGCTTTCAACTACTGGTTCTTTCGCCATTCAGATGGCAGCAGCTAAAAATAGGAAAATATCATACAGGGAAGAATTCCTTAATTAATTAGAGCTTTACACAAATATAAGACACAAATGTAGCGAAACGACAGTGTGTTATAGTTTTGAAAATGCTGACTACAGAATCTTTAAAAAAAATTCTGTTGAAAAAACATTTGGATAGTTTTCATTCATACCTGTCTTACATTCACGTCTGTCTTGTAAATTTAGAAATGTCTGTCAAAGGGCAACGACTGAACAATATACCTTAATACCTTACTAAATACCATGAATCAACGTTCAGCATCATAGGCTAGCTTTGAAGTGGTCTGTTTGATTGCCCGAAACAGAAAACTATTGGTGGGAATTTGAGTAAACCAGCAGCTGTGGAAATGGCCGAGATGATGTGGTCAAAAAGAGATAAATAATCTGAATGCAGTGCCAAACTTGCAGATACGTAATACGAAATATAGAATTTCCATCATAGTAGAAAATGTAATAACACAGGTTATTTTCTCATTAAAACAGGCTAAATATTGTTCCATTCAACAAAGATGTGGTGTATGTCCGCTTCGAAGGGTTTTGCAGGGGAATTGTTGTTTTTTTCTCCTGTCGGGTAGAGAACTCGTAGAACTAATGTGTATAATAAGTTTAATGAATACTTTACTTCTGAGTGCATTAATCTAAAGTGGGAAAATTGCATTGGCGTATCAGTTGATGGAGCACCAGCTATGTTGGGTCCTATTAATGGTTGGGTCCATCTTGAAAGGAATAACCCAAAAATTGAAGTTAATTATTGTCTGATACATCTCCAGGCACTTCTTATGGAATATTTGGAACCTACACTGGAAGCCGACATGTATGTTGTCAACAAGATTGTTGAGCAAATAAAGAATTGCATGGTAAGAATATTAATATCATTTCAGCCAGAGCATTTCGATAGCCTCACAACAAGATAGCCTCGTTTTCAAAGTTAGCTTTATTTTTGGAAAATTGTGGTAATATCACTTTTAATGACGTCAAGGATACAGTTATCAGACATCTTAACAAACTCAGATTTCGGATGTCAGAAGCACCAAAGGATTTCAAAATACAACAAAGTTGCTGCCATTTGCAGCAACATACCTTTGCGAAGAAGGATTTTCCACTTTAATGAACATCAAAAGGAAGCACAGAAATCGACTGAACATCGAGTACTGTATTCAAATTGCCCTTACTTCAAAAAGCCCCAATTTTGAAGTCATTTTGTAAAATATGAAACAATATCATTTCTCCAAAACGTGTAGTCATTAACAATGGTGTTGTTTATAATTTTTATTTAATTATAAAGAAATTTTCTGGTGACCGTGCACTGGTAGTGTGCGCGGCTCTTGCGCATGAGAACGTGGGTTCGATCCCTTCTCTGACCACCTTAAATTCCTTTCGACGCGGTCACCTCGCTTAGTGATGGCGACACTATCGAACTAGAACGTGATGGCGACACTATCGAACTAGAACTAGAACGCGTACAGCTCAGTGTTTTATGAAAAGATTTCCTTAAGACTTTCATGGGATGTAATGGAAAACAATATTTTTTATTCAGTCGGTGTTGGCGTCAGATTCAGCGAGTGTGTTTAAAAGTCTCACTTCACCTCAGTGTATGGTAATAATAGTAAAATAAAAAAATACATGATAATTAGAAACTACATAGTGTGATGAGATATTCGTTTTGTCGATAGCAATAAAATAAACATGGACTTTAATTACGTTCTTTTGAATTCGTATAGAAAAATATATGTCAGCCGTTGTTTTTGTCCAAAGCATTACAAATTTTGGGTCTGTACTGCGTAAAATGTGAATATGTTTACTGACCATATATGTCGGTGGATGATATTTATATACTTTATTGTTTTTTCCCAAATATATTTCTCACTTTCTCTTTAAAATAATAGTGTTTCTGAAAAGTCTTAGCGTAACATTCAAATATAATTTCACTTTTACAGTAAAGAAAAAACAACCGTTTCCATTAGTAGAAGTTGAGACAATGCTCGATAAGTTGAGTTTTCTTTATCCCTATAATGTGGGATTATATACGTAAGTACTTGTAGAGAAGAGAGCTGATGATATGCCTTTGTGGGCATTGAAATAGCTATGTTTCCAACCATCCACCAGGATAATCAGTGTTGTACTTTTTCACAGATTAATTTTCACAGAAAAATTTATTTTTCATAGTAACTGATCTTGAAGCGAAAATCATTAAAGTAAATTTTTTTTAAACCTTTAATCAATTATGTGTTTCGAATTTGTCCTCATATCTAAGAATGTGAATATATTATACACTTTAATACAACACTTGTTAAAAGGATGTTTGAATAAAGTTTATTTCTTTTGTCCACATTTTCTTTAAGCTCTAACAAGATGCTTATTTAAAACTCATGCATGTTTTCATGTCCGTTTCACAACAAGCGGTCCGATTAACTCATATGTTTTTATAAATGGCGTTGTTTAATTAAAGCCTCTAATATCATAAGATCAGTTTTTAACAACATAAACAAAGTGAATAAAGTGCAGATTGCAGGTTTCAAGTTTTATTAACCCGATAGTATATAAGAAAATCTCTGCTGCAGCTAACCCGATCCTACGGCCAAATTTCTACAACGAATAGTAAGGAGTACGGTTTATTTTAATAGCAGAGAGCTTTCAAAACTTCAAAGTATTTGAGTTTCTTTACCCTCCCATACTTGAGTTTTGTTGACAAATTTGTTCTACTAAAAGATTGCATGTACACTGCCCGCCTTTGACACAGTATTGTGTTCGTATTTGAACAGATTTGAAAATGCTCAGGCTTTAAGCGAATTACAATTTATAACCCAAGCAGGCAGTATTTGGATATTCACATGCTTATGTGACTCCTTTTATTAAGGTCCTTCGCAATTATATGTTAGCCTGGTTCCCCTTGTTAGGCAAATGCATTGCCGTCCTTTTAATTTTGTTTTATAAATATATGTAGCTAAAAATTAACACGTATGCAAATACCCTCTAGCCACGTGACATATCTAGATGGTGGCATGCAACAACGTCCACACCAACAGCGCTTAGGACAAGCTGCACAGTTTTTGAAATTGCATTTTTGTTGCACAAATTTAATTTATGTGCTACGTTAGTGGTTGCCGTGGTTGTCGAGAACAGCATTTTGAGAAATTGCAAGCTATTTGTTATAACATTATAATTTGTTAGCAACGTACACATTAAAATTCTTCTTCAAATATTTGTGAAAATCCCTAAAAATAATAGTGGAGCAAAGAAATTTAAATATGTGAAAATGATTTGTATTTTCTTTCTATCTTACACCACCTGCAGCAAAGGGTATTAAGGGTTGGCATTAGGAGAGTTTATGGAAAATCTTTAATCATTTTGTTCATCGGAAGAACACTAGCATTCACACACACATAAGCATTTCCAGTTTTTGCCATGTGCTGCAATACCCCACACCCACTAAGGACATTAAACAAAAAACAACAACATTTAAAGTTTCCCCTTTCTTTATACACTTAGGAAATTGATCAGCATTTTAATAAAATAGGATAAAGACCAACTACATACAAATGCGTTGTAAGCAGTATAATAAAGTAGGAGGTGCGATTGTGTTAAAACTTAAACAGATCTTGTAAAGATTTAAATTTCCTTCCAATATTTAGTTAATATTTGTTGGAAACTCTCTTCCCCGCATGGGTATAGAAAAGGTTACTATGTGCCCCTTATGAACATTTATATGGCAATTAGTTTTTTGTTTAACAAATTATATACCTACACGCTGAAAATAATGGCCCCAGCTACATATTTCAGGAAACATGTACATGTTTTCCAGCATTGTTTTCATGAATTAAAGATCGTTTGCCTCTTTGTTTCTTTGTTGTCTGTCACGTTTTTGATTTTACCGGGTTTCAACAAACATAACCATGTTTGGGTCCCAAAAACATATACTATAGCCCACTAATCATTGTGTCTCAAACATGTTATATTGAATAGTAAACACGATGTGTTTGGGCACAAGTATAGTATATTTTCGACAAGCTACAAACACGTTATATTTGCATCCAGACAAAAAAAGACAGATTTTTCAGCGTGTATGACACAAGCGAACTTGGAAAATATTTCATATATGGAAGTCCACTCTTTTTTGGTTTTATTTGCCACCACACTTCAGCATATTAATTAACGTCGATGCCTTTGGAATTCCAAATATTTTTAGCGAGAATGCACATGTATCTTCGCGCACATATTTACATTTAATTGTTTATCGAAATGTTCTGCATATAAATAAAATATTTTGTATTCGTAATAATCTGCACACATGTTACAAAATGGATAATTAAAATTTTGTGTGAAACCGTAGTATTAGGCCGTGGTTTACATTATCAGAAATTCTAAGGATCAATGATTTTGTACGTATTGTTCATGTGTCAGGAAACCGATATGCGGTTTTATTGGAAATTTAAGTAGAATATTGGAAAATAATTAGATCGCGAAATTTTTGCCGTTATAATGACCTCTTAATGACCTAGTAAACAAAACTTGCCAAATAGCGTGTACAAAATCTGAAACGAAAAACCGGAAAAACTTTTTCACTGGGTGTTAGCTAATGTTCGAATAAACCGGATACCGTTTATTTGACATTTTCAAAATTAATTAAGTTGAATTCGTATGAGTTGAATCCGAATTAATTAAGCTTTTCACAATTTTTTTTTAACTTTAAAAATGCAAATTATGTTAGAAATATAAAAATGGTTTATTCATCTATGAAAACCTCTTCGCAATTTGAGTATGATTTTCTAAATTAAATCAGTTCAAATTGAATTTGAATACAATATATACAGTTTAAAATGAGCACGCCTTCCTCCTAATTGGAATATAATTTAAATGCTAATATAAAATTAAACCGTGATTCTCAAATTTAAATAGGGTTGTAAAATATTGAGTTTTAATTTTAATATTTATTTTTTTTTATTATAAGTGGCTTCAAAACTTTAATACGAACAAGTAAATGCAATGGTCGCTAACCAAATGTATTGTAAGTGCTGTGTGTGTTATTTAAATTAAAAATCAACACCGGAAAAACGATTCTACCGCTTTATTCCAAAATAAAAAAATTTTTGAATTGGTTTTTCAAACAATCCAATAACCGGTTTATAAAAAATACTACACTATAGTTACAGAGTTAAAGCAGCCATGGGAATTTAAAAATATAAATCACATGAGGTGTCAACGACCCCACCCGGTTGGAGCGAAGTTCCTTTCGGTATATATTATATACTAGTTAATTCCCACACGCCTAAGCTGCCCGGTAAAAAATAAGCTAATTTAAATTGATCTCTAAGAAAATATAGTTTTTGTAAAATGATAAAGTTTATTTAAGATTTTTTTTCCTGAATTGTATTAAAAAAAAATTAAATGAAATTTAGAAAATTGGAAGCTTAGAAAACGGACAGAATAAAAACTCCCACAAGGGAAGTGACAAAAGTTATTATTTTATTTTAAGGAAGGTACTTTTAGGAGAAGGAATTGTTGTAAGAGAGGGTATTTTTTAAGAGAAGGTATGTTTTTTAGAATTGACCCTTTTTTCAAGAGTAGGTATATTTTTAAGAGTAGGTACTTATCTCAAGAAAAGTTATTTTGCTTCACACCAAAAGGTGCTTTTTAAAGAAAGGGTAGATTTTTAAGAAAAGTCAAGTTGTTGTAAGAAAATGTAATTTTTAAAGGAAATGTACTTATTTAAAAAAATTTATAAGAAAAGTTGCCTTTTTGAAGAAAATTTACCTTTTTAAGGTTTTTATAAGAAAAGGTTTTTTGTTTCAGAATATGAATAGGTATTTTTTATGAGGAAATTTACTTTTTTTAAGAAAAGGCACTTATTTAAGGAAATGTGCTTTTTTAAACCTCTTTCACTTTGGCTTTTATAAATTTACTTTTTATTGGGTTCAAAACTACAATATAAGGGCGGATCAATAAGTCCGTGACTTTTTGAATGAAACACAGTTTTTTGAAAAAAAAATTTAGTTTGCAACATAATGTATGGCGATGAGGTACCAATTCGTACCCCGATTAATCAACTCCAAACAATCCGTTGCAGATTTCACACGATTACGTTTATGGTCAGTTGAGGCAAACGCGGCACCCATCTTTCAGGCATTTTTCTTAAACCCAACTGATCATTTAAAATCCAAACCACACTGCCATATGAAATGCCTATGGCATCAAAAATCTCACGCACTTTTACTCTTCGATCGGCCAATACCATATCGTGTTTTTTTTCGACATTTTCGGGTGTATTGACCTCAATTGGCCGTCCAGAACGTTCAGCGTCATTTGTAATTGTGCGACCACAACGAATGTCAGTAAACCACTTTTTTGCCATTGAAATCGATGGTGCAGAGTATCTATAGTATTTATCAAGCTTTTCCTTGGTTTGATTGACGGTTTTTTTTTCGAAAAAACAATGTTTAATGAGAACTCGAAATTCACTTTTTTCCATTTTTAAAAAAATTCAAATTTTGAACAGCTGTTAAACGCAAAGTAAATGACGGAACGTGCACAAAATTTGACAGTAGTCTACTAAAAGGTGGTACATGATGGGAGCAATGTTGCATTTCATATAACTATGAGGGAAGTTCAAAAATCACGGACTGACTGGTCCGCCCACTATACTAAATATTGGTTACAAGCGCCACCTAGAAAACTTCCCATTAAGCAAGAAATTTCTTAACATATGTGAGACATCTAGTTAGTCTAGATACAAACCAAAGCAAAATTATCCAATATTTTTGATAGTAGTGGGTATTAGCATAATAGTGTTCAAACAAAAGTTGTTTAAGTTTTTTCCCCCGCAACGTGCGATATGGAGAACTTCATTTCAAAATTTTCTCGGAGTCCGTGAAAAATGTCCAAGATCGTTTTTTATTGTAATTTTTTTGTTTGTGTGATACATCATTGTATTGGCCTCGATGAGTCCTACACTTGGCCTATACATGTCGCTTACGTACGACATCATTTTGTAATGAAGGCCTCATTTAGTGCAGTTCTACCCCCAACATTTAAAATCATTTTTTCTAGGCTTAAAGCCCTTTGAAAACCAGGAACACAGTTTTATTCATACAGTATACAGTTTTATTCAAAAACAAATAAGTTACGTATGACAAGATGTATTTGCAGCGTTAATACAAATATTTGTTCATGTTGTTTGCTTTGATACGCCAAGTTTGGCGATTATGGAAGAAAAGTTGTCGATTAGATTGAAAGCCGGTTTATGAAAAAAGTAAAACACCTGGTCGCCCTAGAATAAACAAAATAATGTCTGTTTTAAGAAGCGTTTGATAATTGAGCTCATTACTGCTTTCCGGTAAAAACTATTGGTTTTAATACAGATTACAATATTCAAAAGAGTAATATAAGCAATTAAAGCGTACGCTTGAAACCGTGAAAAAATACCACTACAATTTTGAGAATTGTATACCATTTCAACATGTGACTTAACAATTTTACCAAATTTTATCGAAATCAAAGGTGTGAGTAACATGTTGTTCAAATGTGTGTTAAATATGCACAAATCTTTTAGGCGCATATATAAATATATAACTTATTAACATTAGAAACGCTCTAAGAGTTAATATTGCTATAAGTGAAATGAACGCCAATTCGTTCATGGTTGACCTCATATTAATTATTTCACTCAGTTGGGGTTTTTCTTATTGTTTAAGCCAAATTTATTTTCTTCCTTTCTCGATTGTATTGTTGTATACAGTTTATTTTAGCATATTACTTTGTATGCGCATAGATTAAGATATTCTTGCTTCGCTATTACTTTCTACTTGCTCAATATTGTATGTGCATTTGATATAGGAAAGTGAAGTGAAATCGCTGAGAGGAAATCTTTTTGAATTCCATTAAATCGAATTAATTTATGCGCATTAATCATGCCAAACTAAATAAATCTAATCGCAAATTTACCACAAATCGAGGGAATGGGAAACAATAACATGTTGAGAAAATTAAGTAAGAACACACACATATTAACACTCCACACTCTGAGAGAATTAAAAAGTTTGTATGGAATAGAAAAAACATTCCCAACTCATACATTCGTGGACATAAAGAAATAAATTACATATCTACACGTATATCGCACTATTGGAACGGGAACAAAGCACATTAAATCGCAATCCTTGAACGTTGCTCCGTCTCTTCCAGCCAGCCAGTCAGCCATACATCTTTGGTTTTGATTGTGTTTCTCTCAAGTATTGCCATTTCTGTGCGATATGTATGCCTGCACTAATTACCACATTAATTCAATTTGGTCTCAAAAGAACAAACGGATAAAGGCGCACACACAGAGAGTGAATTGTTTTTTTTTTTTGCAGTTTGCCTGTGCCACACTCTACTCCCGTCTACATGTGCCTTCTAGTTTTCTAGTTTGAAGCGGGCGCAGGGAAAAACATTGAAAGAAATTAAAGTTATAATGGAGGATGCAGTTTCCAAAGATCTAAGTTAAATGAAAGCGGAGCATACGTTTATCTATATTTAGGTACTATATGGTAGAAAAACCGATGAGTACATAAATGGATGCCCTAAATTTGTCTTCAGCAATTTTTTTATCTCTTGGTAGTTTTCAGTGGAGAAGGCAACATTTGCAATCAAACATGTATTTCTAAAATATTATTTTCAGGAATATGTTCAGTATGCATAAATTCGGAATATTTTTAAATTTTTTAATTAATTTGTAAAATTTTTCAGTTAAGGGAAATCTTTACTGGGAAATACAAATTTGGACAAAGATGAACATTCATCAGATTCAGAATATCAGAACCGAGACGGGTTAACCGGTTAACCGAATTCAGGCCGGTTAGCCGTACGTCGGGTTTCGAAAAATTTATATTTTCGAAGAACAGGTTACACCCGTTATTTCGGTTTTTACACAACTAATATAAATGCATAATTTCAAACCCCATCTACAGAAAAGACTTTGTCAGCGAATTATATCGCAGAAAATTTTATTTAATCAGGTGTCCAAGACAAAAGAAGATGAATTCCGATTTAGATGAGAGTTCGAAACTCCCCGTTATTTCGAAGCAGATAACTAGTGTGACTTATATGAAGTGACAGATTACACTGTGCGACACCAAAAAAAAATTATGGGGTTCTGTCAACGGATTCTGGTAGAAAGGTCTAAAAAAAATATACGTGTATCGGCCTTTTGCCAGATCTGATCAGAATTTTTTTTTTTTGGGCGGGTCAAAGATTCCGCCCCTTGGAACTTTCCTGCAACATATCGGCATGTAAAATTGTATGTTCCTTACTTCTAAGGTACAAGCTATGTTCACATGTTTTATAGAAAAGATTCAGATAAGCATTTAACCCTCAAACTGTCACGTATAACCATAATTTTCTTTTTTTGAAATCTAGCAAAAAACTGCTCGAAAATTACGGGGGGCGTGGTCAAAATGATCGCCATAAAATTTCACTGTATGTGTCCGAACACTCCAAAAAACAAATCTTGGCGCAAGTGCTAGATAAAAGATTAAATATGACAGAAGTCATTATAACGGGTCCGCCATCTAACTTTTTTTTTTTCAACTAGTGCTTATTTCGTGAATGGTAACACTTATCTCATGGCTGATTTGACAGATAATTAGTTTTATCCTTCCGCTGAACGAATATGGTTGTGCGTACGGTAGAACAACGCTTCGCGAAGTGGGCCTGTGATCGACTTACAGAAGATGCCGATTTTGCCAAAAAAATCATCTTTTCAGATGAAGCTCATTTTGATCTTGGCGGGTATGTAAACAAGCAAAATTGTCGCATTTGGGGCACAGAAAACCCGCACGCATACATTGAAAAGCCGATATAACCAAAACGAGTCACTGTTTGGTGCGGATTTTGGTCCAGAGGCATAATTGGGCCATTTTTCTTCGAAAATGAGCAAGGAGTGACCGTTACAGTCAATGGCGATCGTTATTGGGCCCTGTTGAACGAATTTTTGTTCACAAAACTTGAAGAGGAGGATATTGGCAACATTTGGTTTCAACAGGACGGCGCTACGTGTCACACAGTCGAAGGTACACTAGATGTTTTGCGCACTGTTTTTGAAGATCGCATTACCAGCCGCAGAGCTGATGTCGTTTGGCCACCTCGGAGCTGCATTTGACACCGTTGGACTATTATTTGTGGGGTGACCTCAAAGATAAGTGTTACGCCGACAAGCCAGAGACAATTGTCGCTTTAAAGGATAATATTCGTGAAGCCATTGGTGAAATACAGCTGCACACAATCGATGATGTGCTTAAAAATTGGACCGATCGTGTAGGCTACTGCATGGCCAGCCGAGGCAGCCATTTGAATGAAATTATTTTCCATTATTAACCGGAAGGATTGTACTTTCAAATAAAAAAAGAAATTTGAGAAAATATTCAGTAGTTTTTTTTTCTATATCATTTTCAAAAAAAAAAGATATTTGGCGGACCCTTTATTATGTGGACTATTTTTAATGGAAACAGCAAAATGACAAAATTCAATATTAACCCATAGAAGGCAGTTAGGTTTGGCTTATTATCTCCCCTTGGGCTAAGATTTGTGTTTTGGAATGCTCGGACACATATAGTGAAACATTTTGGAGCAGTTTTTTGCAAGTTTTCAAAAAAAAAGTAAAAATTTTGGTTATACGTGACAGTCAGAGGGTTAATTTGTTTCACAAAAATTTTTATCTGAATTTTTTCTATAAAACGTGTGAACATATTTTCTACGTCAGAAGTAAGGAACACACAATTGTGCATGCTGATATGTTGCTGTAAAGTTCCCGGGGGCGGAACTAAAAAAAATTCTGATCAGATCTGGAAAAACGCCGATACACGAATAATTTTTTAGAACTTTCTACCAGAATCCGTTGACCCCAACATTTTGAAAAAATCTAATTTTGTCTCACACTGTTATTAGTTATAGGTTAGACATTTACGATATGAGTCGCTTTTCGCTTGCAGAAAATTGGGAAAGATTAGAGAATTATTTTCTAATGTTCTGAGTCTTCAACTCAAACTGTAAGAAATCCACGAAATAAATTTGGTAGAAATAGAGTGCCATCAACACTGTTTGAATTTTGCCTATATACCTCAGTGTGTAGGCTAATAAAGTTCAATTCGTCCAAGAACTAAAGCCTCCATGCCATCCGATGTGTTTTCGCTTCGCTGAATAGGCTGCAAATAACATGGCTGAAGATGGGAATTTTTACTGAAAAACTATCTTTTCCGATGAAGCTCATTTTTACCTCGGGTGCTCCATTGCAAACAAAGTTGTCGCACTTGGGGCTCGGAAAATCCACATGTCGTCGAGGTGAGTTTGAGTTCCCCGAAGTGGAAGAGGATGACACGGACGATGTATGGTTTCAACAGGACAGCGCTATGTACTACACAACCAACGTTACAGTCGATATATTGAGCAATGTGGTCGAAACCCGTATAGTCAGCCGAAACTCGGAATTGGGTTGATCGAATGCTGTACTATAATAAACCGAACTACAAACTTCTCATTCATGAGCATGAGCTTGGTCGATAACTTTTAACTATTTTTTGCAAAAATATTACCAAAAAATTTTTTAAACATGATAGTGATGTGAACAACTTCGATTGCATTCTTGTTTTTTTATCAAGAATTGCACTAAAGCACCAACAAACATCAACGATATATGATGTTCATGCTCATGTATGACAAGTGTTGGGGTTCACTTACAGCAAGTCATCGAAGCCATTTGAACGAGGTTGTGTTTCATTCATAAATACACCTAAACGTCCACCTAAACGAAAAATGCATGTACTCGTATAAAGTGAACTGAATCCAATTATTTGAATTCGACTCGCGTAAGCTTCGGATGAATTAGATTAGCTTACGATTAAATTGTACATATTATTTGTGTTTTGTTTCTTGTGCTTAGTTTGCTTTGTTCTTGATGATAAAACCGTACGACGTCTTGAAAGTAAGCAGCTTGTTGCTACTGTTTAGTAAACGTTAAATAAAAACTGCCTCTGTAATACATTTTGTCAAGCAGATTCTAAGAGAATCATGTATATGTTTGGAACACACTCCAAATATTCATTTATATGCAAGTCACAAACTTACTCACATTTAAATGCAAACATTTGCATGTTTACTTGCAAAGAGTCATATGCGAGTTTTCCTGCAAACATTCTTCTACTTACGTTGAAGCATTCATATGTTTCATATTCATATGTTTACAACAAAAAATAATTAACCGGATGTTCGTGTATGTCAGAAACCAGAGTAAGTTGAGCCATTCATTTTCGATTCGCTCGAAAAATTTTAATCGGTAAGGGAGTTTAATTTTTAATACTTTGAAGATTTAAATCTTTTCAACTCCCGACTTTTACTTTTAGCTCGGGACCCGAATTTTTATTGTCAAAGATTTGAAAATATTGCGCGTTCCCGACTTAATTCACAAAGAATGGTTCGCGATGCAAAATCTCCCATAATTTTTTAATTATTAAATGCATAGGAAAGATGTTCATGTGAATGTGTTAAATAATAAATAAACGGGAATAATATGGTAAAATTTGATGATATGGAGGAAATTGTTTGAAAGAATGATTGGTGTTAAAAGGTGCAAGCGGGGTTTGAATCTAAAATGCGAGAAAAGCTGTATCAAATATTAAAAATGCGGGAAAATATGTTAGAAAAGTTTAGGAATATGTCAAATATGTTTGAAAAGTTTAGGAATATGTCAAATATTTGAATATGGAAAAAGGGGTAAAAAGAGGGGCGAAAAGGGTAAAACTTCAAAATGCGAGAAAAATCGTTTGAAAAGGCTAAGAATATGGCGAAAATTGTGAATGTGGATCAAGAAGAAAAAAGGGGGGGGAAGAGGGTGAAACTTCAAAATACGAGAAAAGTCGTTTGAAAAGGTTAGGAATGTGGCAAATATTGTGAATGTGGAAAAGGAGTAAAAAAGGGGGTGAATAGGGTGAAACTTCAAAATATGGGGAAAATTTGTTTGTAAAAGTTAGGAGTGTGCAAAAATTTGTAATCTGGACAAAAAAGGATAGAATTATTTTGTTTATTTGGATAGATTATTGGATAGATTATCTGTGTTGAATTACTTATGCTTGAAGTCATAAAATTAATAAATAAGATTTATGTATTATAAATCACAAACAGAAATAATCTACTCGTACACAGTGTGCAAGCTTTCGTCGACTCATTTTAATTCACCTACGTCTACTAAGTTGCAGTCTATATCAAAAAACGACGAATATATTATTTTGGAAAAACAGCTTATGTGGACCTAAAATAGTGTTCTACAGGACGTGCTAATAGATATTAATTCACATATGGAGTTGGGCTGTTATTTCGTATGAAGCTTCGGCAAGAATTGAGATAAGTCAAAATTGTCATAGTGATAAGCTAGTGATAAGTATCCGCCGAATTAAACCAAAATTGTTTAGGTTCCATCAGGGACATCATGGTGATTTCTTAAGTTCAATTTCTCCCTAAGAGCTCTTAAGTCTTTCTCCTTTTTGGCACAGATATTTGAAATGCTGACATTACAATAATAACGGTGTTTCAGTAAGAATTCACTTTTTCATTTTAAAATGAAACCGCGTATTTTTTGCGATAGTTGTTATTTTTTTATTGGATTGTAGAGAAGATATATTCCGATTAAGTATGGAATAAAATATCCGTCAAATGGCCCCTACGACTCTGATGATAGGCAATTACTCTATTCATGGAATTTTCCATGACTTTTTCACTAAGATGTGGCTGTAAATCACCGACGACGAGTTGGATTTCGGATTTGAGCTCAGCAATTGTTTCTATTTTATTTGCGTAAACCCAAGATTTAACAAAACCCCAAAGAAAGAAATCGCACGACGTTAAATCGCATGATATTGGAGGCCAGTTGATTTCAGAATTTCTTGACATAATTTGTTGTGGAAACCGTTGCCGCAATAAATCGATTGTTACATGCGCGGTGCGGCATATAGCGCCGTCTTGCTGAAACCACAGTTCGTTCAGATCCATGACGTTCAGTTGAGGCTACAAGAACACAGGTATCATGTTCGTGTAACGTATGCCGATCACAGTCACTGCAATTTAGGTCTCATCTTCGAAGAATAAGGCACAATCACGCCGCCTGACTGAAGGCCGCACCTGACTGTTGCTCGCTGTGGGTGCAGGTGTAAGTGGATTTTTTGAGCCCCAAATTCGAAAATTTTGTGTGGATTGTTTGGATGGAAATGCACTTTTTTTCGGATGGAAATGCACTTCAGCGGAGAAGTTGACTTTTTTTGAAAAATTGGTATTGAGTTCACTTTGCTCCATTACCATTGGCCGAATTGTGGGCGTTTTCCATCGCCTGCTGGTTTGAGCTTCTGAGAAAGGTGAAAGTCGCTGCGTAGTGCTTCGAGAAATTTGAGGTTTTTGATAACTATGCCGAATTGATGTTTGTGGGTTTTCGGCGACACTCTCGTTTCCAGCAGCAATGCTTTCAAGATACCGACCGGTGCGTTGACGCATAGCAGTCTAGCCGTCCATAACCGACCCAGATTCTTCAAATTGTTTGACCACAATTATATCGCGTAGTTCATTCGTAAAGTGCTCCATTTTTAATAACCGGAATAAGCATCTGTGATACTATGGTACTATGGATATACACTAGTATAATCAGACCTACACTCTCCTACGGAGCAATGGTATGGTGACTTGTCGCGGGGAAGACGACCACCATGAAACTGTTATATAGAGTACAGAGATCAGCTTGCATCGGCATAACAGGGGCTATGAGAATGTGTACAGCTGAAGCCCTTAGTGAAATGCTTCATATTATATCAATTGACCGTCACATAACAGCTAGTGCGGCTTGGAGTGCTAGCTGACTAAATTCTCTTGGAATCTGGAAAAGCAACGCACCCGAGAATACCTCAGAGACCTCTAGAGAACTCAATATAGCCACAGTTTACTGCAACCCCTCATTGACGTTCGATATCCTATTCGATGTCAGGTTTCCCTGAAGAATAGAGTGGGATAATGGGGAACCACTGACAGGTTTTGATACCAATGTATTTACGGATGGATTCAAAATAGAATGTGGAACCGGCTCGGGTGTCTTCTCTGAAGAGGTAAGCCTAAATTTATCATTCAAACTCCCAGACAAGTGCAGCGCTTTCCAAGCGTAGGTGCTGGCCATCATAAAGCCTGCGCCGAACTTATACTACAACGGAGAACAGATCGCATTGGAATATTTGTGGATAGTCAAGCGGCTCTCTTATAACTTAAACTTAAAAACACTGCATGTAAACTCGTTAGTGACTGGTCAATGCAGTTCTTAGTTGGATATCAGGCCACCAAGGTCTGCTTGGGAACGAAAGGGCAGACGAACTAGCCAGGGCAGGATCCTCTTCCACCGAACTCCATATGGTGTCAGTTGCAACGCATATAGGGTCGGTCAAAAGAGGTATTTCCTGCATTACCTTGATCGAGGAAAGGCCAGATGGGATAGAACGGAAACGTGCCGCTTATCCAGAAACGCATGGCCAGAATATAACATTCACCGGACTACCTCCCTGATTAGCCAAAACCGGGGGAACATTTCAAGGTTAATTGCCGTGCTGACTGGGCGCTGGGCCATATAATGACCACTGCTGTGCCTGCGAAGACGCAGAAGAGAAGGAGACGGTGGTACTCTCCTCTGCAGTTGTACGTCTCTAATGAATAGACGCCAAAAGACTATAGGTCGTCATTTCCTACACAACCTCACTGAGATACACGAGATAGATCTAGGCGATCTAATGAGGCATCTCCGATTAACAGGTTGGATGCAGACACTGTACAGTAGAATGTCCGGAGTGATGTGCTGTATACTAATTGATGCCAAATAGTATTTTTAGCAGCCACGTGAACCAACCAATCAACACCTTAAGACTTAATTGAATGCTTAGAATTCGACCACAAGGATATTTTGTAGTTCTCCGTCAAAAAAAAAAGTTTTGCGTTATGACGTTTTTGCCGCAAATGAGCAAAATAATAGGTTGGTAATGCATGTTAACTTCTTCCTCTGACAATACCTGTACGCTGAATGCAATATAAACTATTTGAATTAAAACAGGTCTAGGAAAACCTAACGTCATTAAAAACGACTGCAGTTGGGTCGCATCAATACTTCACTTGTTGATCAAGAAAATAATTCGGGTAACGCAAATTTACTATACAGTTTTGTATCTCCCCTCTATACAAAATTTGCTTAGTTTTCTGGTCTTAATTTTTGGTATTATTTTTTTTTCTTTCCTTAACATCGTAACCGAAAAGTCGTTTCATAACTTAAGATGATATAATATGTATGTATTTTCCTCCTCCGAAAACATTTAAGGCAGATAAAAAAATGCGCTACCCAATGACGCGTGTACAGTGAAAAAGTTTTTGTAACAAAATTTAATATTTTTTCGTCCCAAATTGCCAAACTTCCATAAACTGTTGCCGGGGACATTTATGCAGTTGTTCCGAACAAAATAGTTCTTGTGAAAATATAAAGTTTTGCGCAATAGCGGTGGTAGTAGTGGCGGCGAGGGAAAAAAGTTGTGTGGCTTTACTTTAGGGAGCGATTCAAAGGCAATGCCATTTTGACAATATTTGTTCAAAGTGATTAAAAACATTGAAAATGTTGTTAAAAGAATTTACTCACAACAAATGTGAAGCAGGAAATTGAATGGAATATTATGATATTTGTAAAATTTAAGATGATTGGATATAAAAGACAAAACAACTGCGTATAGGTTTTTAACAATTATCTTGTCAGTTTAATATTCGAAATTGTTTAAAAAATACATAATTTTAAAACTGTCAAGAACAACTTTGTCGGCAATCTGAGAGTATTCGTATTTAATCAAGTTTAATAGCCACAAAAGATTAACTTTAATAATAAATACTAGCTTCCTTTTGGCATAAGCCGAAATACAAAAACTAGATCAATATGCATTTCAGACAACACCAATATATAGAGTAAGGAAAATAGTACAATCCTTGTTTTCTTTTTGCTGCTGCAGGTATCGTTGCCAAGATATTATTGTTTACTCCTCAATATATTTTCAACAAAGTGGTGAACCAACATCCAGCATTGGGGCAGGAAAAATATAAATCGAAAATATAAAAACCATTTTCCAAAGATTTTATGCATCAATGACTTTAAAGAACTTCATTTTTCGAAGTGGAAAGGAGTTGCTTCTATTCCTCCTGCATTATTGTTTAACAACAAAGTAATAATGAGAGGAGAATGAGAAATCGTTGAAAGCAGTAATTGAATTAAAATTTATATGTATTTGCCTACATACATATATATTTATTGTTAACTGTACTTTGCATTCCGTTCCATTTACATTTTCGTTCTAAAGCCCATGAGTACGAATAGAAATTTAAACAACAGTTTACTACTGACCTAAATAAGACTAAAGTAGAAACAAATATATATTTTCAATTTGTACTCTCGATGCTATTTAACTATCATGCATGAAAGGGACATAACAATTCCCATAAGAGGGAAATGCAACAAATTGTTAGTTCAGTATATACACACATGCATATGCTATAAAATACTACTTTACAATATTTAGCATTTTTTGTGTGGATTGCAGAATATTTTGAAGTTAACTAAATAACATAAATTTTTCTATAGGATCAGATTAAATATAAGGATACAAGTTAAATATAAGAGAGTAGCAGATAAGGATTTCAGGTTTACTAACGCGAAGTTCTTATATAAAGATATCAAGAAATGAGTGGAGTTTTCCCGAAACGCTGAGCATTATGTTTTCAAGCCCGCATTCAAGAAAAGTGTTTAAGCCGCTGGTTACGTTCAGTGCATAAAAGCAGTCACAGTAATATAAAGGATGTTCACAAAAATGCTGCATGTATTTGGGTAAAAAAAACGTTGTGTCTACCCTGCGTTTACTCGAGACCAGCCAAAGAGAATATGTATTAGTTGGCAGAGAAGGTGAATAATAATCATGCTACTCGTGTTGCTAAGCTGCAAAGAAAACAAAATACTCACAAATACATATGGTAAAAGATGTCAAAAAAATCTCATGAGGTGTCAGGGGACATCCGGCTGGAACGAAGTTCCTTTCGCTATATATTATGTACTAGTTAGTTCCTACACGCCTAAGGCGCCCGTTGAAAAGTACGATAATTTAAATGGATCTTTAAGAAAAGATACTTTGTTTTTAAATGATTAACTTTTTTAAGAAAGTATTTTTTTACAGAATGTATTTTTTAAAAAATAAGAATATGTATTATATTTTCCCATAAAGGTCCTTTTTTAAAGAGAAGCACTTGTTTTATTAAAAGCTAATGGTTTTTTAAGAAAAGTTTCTTATTTTTAGAAGAAGTACTCTCTGTAAGAAAAAGCAAAAGAGTATGAATTTGTTTTGCAAGGAAATACTCTTTTTTATGAACAGCCACATTTTAAAAAGTGGTACTCTTTTTAGGAAAAGGTTATTTTTTTAAGAAAATTTACTTATTTTCAGAAAGGCTACTTATCTGATGAAAAGGAAAGAAAAGGTATTATTTTAGTTTTACGAAGACGTACTTTTAAGAAAAGGAGTTATAGTAAGAAAAGATATTTTGTTTTTGAGAAAGTATTTTTTGAAGAAAAGGTTTGCTTTAAGAAATGGGATTTCTTTTTATAATTGGTCTTTTTTTCAAGAATAAATAAATTTTTAAGAGAATCTCACGACAAATTATTTTGTTACTCTTTACAGAAAAGGTAGTTTTTTAAGAAAAGGCAATTTGTTGTACGAAAATGTACTTTTTTAAGAAAAGTACTTTTTAAAAAAAAAAAATTTTTAAGAAAATTTACTTTTATTCAAAAATTAAGTTGTTCGTGTGTTTGGTCGTATTTTTAATTAATTTTATTCTTCGATATTTCGCTGCCCTTTGGGTAGCATCGTCAGCAAGATAAACACAATTATTAATTAGAACCGAAAAGAATTGATAATGAATTCTTTCCCGTGGACAAAAACATTCACTGCCGTTGAAAAGGGAGCAATTACCAATATTAAATATTATAGCAGAAAGAGAAGATTTTGTTCAAAACTACCAGATAAGTTATAACTAGAAATGTCTAGATCTAAATTGACAACGATCATAGATAGTCAGATGAATAAAATGAAACTGACGAATATGGATAAATTTGTGTTAGACAAAGGTGATATGGCTGAAAAGTATTTAAAGAAAAATAGGTATGTAATGATAGTTAATGCCGATAAGGGAAATTCCAGGGTAGCTGTAACCAAATGTGATTATATATCACGAATTAACAATATTGTAGGGTATACAGCTAAGTACAAACTGATGGATAAAGATCCTATCAGCAAACTTCAAAGAATTAACAATGATATTGTAGAAAATCTTTATAAAGGTTGTATGGATTGTACAATATAAAATACTCATTGCAGATGAAGAATAAAATAAAGGAAGTAAAAATACAAAATTGTGAAAAATTAGTTTACTTCGATATAGTTTCTTTATTTCCGAGTATACCTGTAGACTCGGAACTTCGTATTATCGAGGAAAATGAGACAGATTAGAACTGCACACAAATATTAATAAATCATTATACCTCTATATTTTAAAGTTTTGTATAGTGGCCGTCGATGGTGCAATGGTTAGTGTGCGCGGCTCTTGTACATGAGATCCTGGGTTCGAACCCGGCTCTGACCACCTTCAAATTTTCTTTCGGCGGCGGTCACCTCGCTTAGTGACGGCGACACTATCGAGTATCTAGCCATGACAAAGCTTCTCAAATTACAGTTCGGAATCGGTGTAAAACTGTAGGTCCCAATCAGTGAGTAAAAACTGGAAAGCGCACAGCTCAGTGATTGTGAGACGTTCTCCCCAGTCCCTTCATGGGATGTAATGGGAAACCATTTATTTCTTTTATAGAAGACAATAGGTATTTCCTATATGATGACAAGGTATATTTTCAACAAGAAGGACTTCCAGTGGGATCTCCAACTTAGCCGATTGTGACTGATATTGTTATGGAGAATCTACTTGATTAATAAATAGAAGAGCTGGCCATAAAACCGAAAATCATTACCAAATATGTAGACGATTTATTCTGTATCGTTTCAGATAGTTCTATAGATAATATTTTGACAACATTTAGTAACTTTCATTCTAACATTAGTTTTACAATCAGGGCTCCCATACTTCGATACAATAAGAAATAGGGAGAATTTATTAGTGGATTGGTACCAAAAACCAACTACTTCTATAAGGGTTATCAATTATCACTCGAAACACCCGAAATTAATGGTTATCAATACGGCAGAAACCAATAGAGACAGTTTTGAGGATAAGCGACTTGAATTTTCACAAAAAGAATAAGGAGAAGATTACAACTATATAAATGGTCAACAATTTCCCAGTAGGGCTAGTCAATAGATTAATAAGGCAATATGAAAATAAGGGGTAAGATAATCGAAACCCAACGGTGGAACCGAACAAGTTTAAATCATTATCTTATGTGCCAGGATTTTCTAAGAGATTAGAAAATTCAAAAATATATGATACAAATAATTACAAAATGGCCCATAAAACAGCACACCAACTAGGTAGATTGTTTAGTAAAACCAAAGATAGAATGGATAAATTTGATAGATCTAATATAGTATACAAAATACCTTATGGAGGAAATAATAGTGAAAGTTGCAATATGGTATATGTAGGTACAACTAAAAATAAACTTAGACAAGAAATGCACAACACAACACAAAACACAACGCAAAAAACAGCATTATCATCATACTGTGCAAATTTAAATCATTTTTCGAAATTTCAAGATACGTCAGTTTTGAATAGGGAAAATAATTATAATCGTCGATTTTTGTTAGAAATGTTACAGATAATAAGGTCTCCAATAGCGAAGAGAATAAACTTTAAAGCAGATACGGATAATGTAGCACAGAATTATAGATATTTAGTTTGTAAAATGTAGAACATTTCACCGAAAATTGTTTGATGTCTCATTGAATTTGTTACTAGGTAAATTTTTTAATATATCTGGATGTATCTTGTTGAATTTACTATTATGTATACACTTTTTTCAACCAAATTATTTTTCCGGCTGTCAATTAGAGAAACTATTTCTACACAAAATTTTTCTGGCTGTAACTTAAAACATTTTTCATATGACAACAAAATTTCTTCAATTGTTTAATTTTTTGTTATTGTTTTTTTTTTCAAATGACAAGAAAAAAAATTTTGTTTATCAATTCTTACGTTTCTAATTAATAATTGTGTTTATTTTCCTGACGACCCAAAGGGTAGCGAAATATCGAAGAATACTATTAATTAAAAATATGACAAAACGCTCGAACAATTTAATTTTGAATATAATACGAAAGGTCGGATAAATCATCACTTATTCAAAAGGTACTTTTTGTAAGAAAATTTACTTTTTTAAGCAAAGGTAGTTATTTAAGATAAGGTATTTTTTTAAGAAAAAGTACACTGTTTAAGAATATGATAAAAATAATATAACTAAATATTGGTAACAGGCTCCACCTACAAAATTTCCCATTTAAAAAATAAATTTCACAACATATGTTAGTCTAGATACAAACCAAAGCAAAAGTACCAAATATAGTAGATAATACTGGATAGTAGCATGTTACTTATAGTGTTAAAAAAAATGTTGTTTTAATTTTTTCATTTAGCCCCTATCCTTTAAAGTGTGATAAGGTACTTCGTTCCAAAAGGAGAATTATAAATTATAAACTTAGCGAAAATTATTAGTGAGCTTCATACAAAAAAGGCGATTATATACAGGGTGATTCAGGAAGTTCCGGACAAATTTCTCCAGCGTATTCCTTGGCTCATTTCATGAAGGAAAGTCCACTAGGACCACGTCCGAAGATGCAAGGGTTCGAAAAGGCAGCGGGTTCAAAATTTTCGGATTGCTGGTCGGAGGGTAGTAGGGTAAAGTTGCTAACTTCTGAGCCAGTCGTCGGATTTTGGAAAGGCTTTTAAGAGGCCTTTCAGAATTGATAAGAAACAAAAGTAGAAAAAGTCAAATCGCCGAGATACAGAGACATAACTCTTACCTTTCCAAAATGGCGTAAACGAAGACCAGAGGTGTTACCGTACCAAAGTTATGGCCATTTTACTGAAATGCAAAAATTTTTGTTTTTGTTTCTGGAAGCGAAATAGCAGCATACGTTTATTTGTTTTTGTAAACTAACACGTTTAAGATTGTATTTTATTGAAATTTTCAGAAACAATAAGCAAAAAAGTAGAAAAAAGTCAAATCGCCGAGATACAGAGCTTTCGGAAAAAAATGGAAAAAAAAATTCACATAACCTCAATTTGCTCAGCCACATGGCAGGTTACTTATGTTTTGTTGAAAGATAGCCATACCTCTTACCTTTCCAAAATGACCTAAACGAAGCCCAGAGGTCTTACCGTTCCAAAGTTATGGCCATTTTACTGAAATGCAAAAATGTTTGTTTTTGGAAGTGAAATAACAGCACAGATTTATTTGTTTTTGCAAATTAACACGTTTAAGTTTTTATTTTATTATTCTCAAAGGCCTCTGAAAGACCTTGCCAACAAGCCAAAAACAAAAACATCCGACCACTAGCTCAGAAGTTAGCAACTTTACCCTACTGCCCTCCGACCTCCAATCCGAAAATATTGAACCCGCTGCCATTTCGCACCCTTGCTTTTTCGGACATGGTCCTAGTGGACTTTTCGTCATAAAATGAGCCAAGGAATACGCTGGAGAAATTTGTCCCGAACTTCCTGAATCACCCTGTATGCAGCGGTGTAAACAAAACACGCAGAATATTTGTGTAACGTAGGCATCCAGACAATTATAATGGCAACAATCTTTGAGCAGCCACCGTCAGTGTCATTTCATGTGAATTCATTATCATTTACCAAACGCTGGAAAAAAGCAATTTTTGCAATTTCCAAGTTTCCAAAAATTGACCGCTTACATCAAATCATTTGCCCAATTTACTGTCTTTGGAAAATCAGAGCCAGTGACGAAAACACTGAAAAAAGTGTGAGTGTATTAGTAAAAAAGTTCGAAAGTATTGATATTGTCCCTGCAAAAATGTCTTGCGTAAATGCCATTATAAATATAAATTTTATTAAGTCACTTGCCAATATGCCAATAAATCTGTGATTGTAAAGCTAGAATGCGCATAGCTCACTGGTTGTGAGATGCTCTTCCTTCATGGGATGTAATCTAAAACCACTTTTTTTACTTACAAATATTGTAATTATAGATTTTGCATTAAACCGTATTATTTTGTAGACAATGCCCGCAGAAGTCAGATGTTTAGGAGTTTTTCAAAGCAGGCCGTTTGAGATGTGGAGGCTGCGTCTTTATATTGAACGGTTTGGGACCTGAATGCACAGACACACAACATCAGAATTAGTTCTAAGTGGCATGTTATATAAATTTGTTTCCCTAAAGATTACTCCGTATAAATTGCTTTGTTTCCTCGCTTTTCCATTATTTATGAGAATCAGAAAAATATATCATCACCAAATTAAAAAATTGTGGCAACCTCTAATTCGTTTCCGACAACCTCTACTTCGTCTGTGACAACCATTAACGCGTTTACGACCGAAGCGATCAGGCTGGGGGTGGCTATAAACCAGATGATAAATTTGCACAAAATGAGTTAAGTCTAGCTCAATGTTAGAGTTAATGTTTTATTTATGTGTTTTGTGGAGTTTGTGATGTCAGGGATAGTATGACGCTCATACGCGTCGTCGGTTTATGGGAAGAAATTTCGTTGTATAAACCGCAGGACGCACATATGCGTCACTATAAAAGAATGTAAACTATGAAAAGAAATATTGTGTTTCCAATTTAATTATTTTCATATATATCTATTCATTTTCAATATAAACTAAAAAGAAAATAACAGTTCATTCAAAAATAACAACAAAACATTCAAAAATATATAAAAAATCCAATGAGCGTTCAAACTCACGGGCGATGTGTTAACACCTTTTTGCTACACGGTACCTGTTCGATTTCTATGAACACATTCGTAAATGTTACATTGGAAAATAAAAAAACAGCGTTCAATCATATGATGACGTTACAGTTAAATAATATTAATACTTACAATTATTTAAAGAGAATTGCGAGCACAGGTGTCATTAGTTTCTTGCTTACAACTTTTTATTTTATTCCCACAAAAGTCAAAGAATGCAAAGCAACATACACTTGTATATACATACATACATTGTTATATTCGTACATACGCTACACAAGTTCACAAAATTGTCGTTGCTCTCTCATTTTTATATACGTATAATACGTCATTACTCTCTTTGCTCTGAGTGCTCCCCATCCACATTTTATTGGACTTATCTTTCACTATAATAAAAAAATCCAATGAGTGTTCGAACTCACGGGCGATGTGTTAACACCTTTTTGCTACACGGTACCTGTTCGATTTCTATGAACACATTCGTAAATGTTACATTGGAAAATAAAAAACAGCGTTCAATCATATGATGACGTTACAGTTAAATAATATTAATACTTAAAATTATTTAAAGACCCAGTGCAAGCACATGTGTCATTATTTTCTTGCTCAATACTTTTTGTTTTATTCCCACAAACGTCAAAGAATGCAAAGCAACAGACACTTGTAAATACATACATACATTGTTATATTCGTACGATATAACCGAAGATCAACATAAAATACTTTTTTTATATTACTCCAAATTAAAACACTTAAATCTCGGCTCGCCGATATCGGATCGCCTTAATTTTTGGCCTAAACTCTTCGTCGAAACCCGCACTAGCTTTTTAATCCAAAAATTAATAAAATCGGCTATGAATTTCCGGAGAAAATCGCATGGGAAAATTATATGAAAATCGCCCAATAATCACTTTCAATACCGACTGCCAAGCAACGAACAAACAAACGATGATAAGACAAAACCGAAGATCAACATAAAACACTTTTTTAATATTACTCCAAATTAATACTCCAAATTAAAACACTTAAATCTCGGCTCGCCGATATCGGATCGCCTTAATTTTTGGCCTAAACTCTTCGTCGAAACCCGCACTAGCTTTTTAATCCAAAAATTAATAAAATCGGCTATGAATTTCCGGAGAAAATCGCGTGGGAAAATTATATGAAAATCGCCCAATAATCACTTTCAATACCGACTGCCAAGCAACGAACAAACAAACGATGATTTACTCTTACAAACCTAACACTTGTGTATGTATTAAATTTATAGTTTACTGCCCTAGAGGCGCGCGTATAGATGTTAACACATCAAAAAACAACAACAACAACTACTACTACTGATATGTTGGTCATTTATTTGTGCTTGCTATGGCGTGGAGTGTTTGTGTGGGTGTAGGGGTGGGGGGTACCTAAAATAAAAACTGTTAAGGGAATGCAAAGAGTGGTGAGTGGGAGTGTAAATTGTCATGGTGGAGGGTATATAAGCTTCGGCCCGGCCGAACTTAACACCGTTTCTACTTGTTTTTGTATACACCGGGCAATGCTGAACATCAAACGAAACAACCAAACACACAACATCACACATACTTTGTCCGAAGTATCTGACGTATACGTGTGTCACATAACCACATGTTTGCCATATCAACAGCAACGAAACAGCCAAACACACAATATCACACATACTTTGTACGAAGTAGCTGACGTATTAGTGTGTCACCATAACTTCGACTGCGCAAGCCCATGCGCTTGCAAATGAAATGTTGCGTGGCTATGCTTTATATCTCCGTTCAACAACAGCAACAGACACATGTACATACATACATTATTATGTTAATACATACGCTATAGACACAATTTCGTTTGCCTCACCCCTGCCACACCACTTTTTCATTGCTCTCTTGCTCGCTCATTTTTATTTAACAGGTCATTATTCTCATTCGCAATCGCAGAAAATCTGGTTTTAGCAGCAGCATAAAATCTGGTTTTAGCATATTTTGACTTTGATAGATTTAGTCCCTATACGCCGCTATAGATGTTAACACATCAAAAAAAATACTGAAAAATTAAATAATTCCAAAAAACCAACCACAGAAAATAACAACTTGGTACTTCACCTAAACCGAAACAAACAAAAAAAAAAAACAATATAGAAACTATAATAAATGAAGTACAATACAAATTGCGACGCGTATATGCGTCCTCGGTTTGTGGGAAAAACCGCATGACGCATATATGCGTCGCGTGGTCGTCAACGCGTTAATTCGTGTTTGGCACCCTCTACCTCGTTTCTGACAATCTCTAATTCGACATTGGCATCCTCTAATTGGCAGTGGCAATCTCTAATTTTATTATGATATCCTCTAAATTCGGTTGCGTCTAATTTTGCTGCCTCAACCAAATTTTTCTAACAGTGTAGTCTTCCTTTTATTAAACCATATTTAAATATCCTGAAAATGGAGAATATAATCCGTTCAGCAACAAAAATTTTCCAAAACAAATATCGAAATAAATAATTTATTTTATTGAAATTAAAATTGTGATTTGTACCTTGGGATTTTTTAGATTGCACTGGTTTTTAATTTGCATTACGTTTTCTAATTATGTTGTTACGTTACCATTTGTTCGCAATAGCAATTGAACAATTTTGAATTTCCCTTTAATCAGGCAATGCAAATGCGGGTTGTGGAATCGAATGCCAATTGTAATCAAATATGGGAATGATTTTAGTTTTTTTCAATACGTTTGACTGTTGGAGATTCTGTTTTTAAACTATTTAAATGTAACCAATTTATAATTGTCATATAATTAATTTGCCCCATGTGTGACGTATAAAAACATGGCAATTAATACTATTTATCACAATTGAAGCCCCTGGTAGAAGAAGAGGGTAACTCACTTTTTTTCAAACACAATATTTTCTTTCTTTTAATGTTTTTAATGTATCTGATTTAAAAACAAATGTAAAAAAATTTTTTTTTTTAATTTAATTTTAATAAATTATATATCAGATGTTGGCTTTTTTTCATATCTAAAACAAAATCAGATACCACGGAAATATTAAAAGAAGGAACATTTGTATTTGAAAAAATGTAAGTTAACACCTTCTTCCACCAAGGCTTCAATTGTTCTGTAGTTCATTAATAATCTGTTGAAAGTGAACTAGGTACGACTTTGTAACTTGTTAAACTACTACTGTTTCAGTCTTTTCTCTTTGAAACATCTTTTGTTTCCACTCCTGTGCACTTTGAATCTTCATAAGAATACAAAATCCAAAGTTATTATCCTCTTAGTTTGTGGTTTATTTGTTGGCCTTACAGTTGTAGTAACCAAACAAAATGCATTGCTTTCTCACATGTTGTGTGATTGAGCGTCTAACAAGTACTGTTCTATCATATTCGTATATAAGTATATAATCTTATGATAATCTTGACTCTCATATATGTATATACATATTAACAAGTAAACCATACGAATTAGTAAATTTAATGCAACAATTTTTTACCATTTCTATTTTCAGGTAAGAAATATGCTATTTGTAATAAAAAAAACATAAGCAAAAGTTATACTGAGATATTGAAGGTAAATGAATAACTATTTTCAAAAATTCTATAAATATATGAAATAAATACACAGAAACATTTTTTTTTTAAATCTTACAACTCTATAGTGCAACACTCAACACAGCAGTTTAATTTAAAAGTAATGTCTCCAAACAATGGATTTATTTGATGTTCTTACACAAATTATCGAAATAAAATTAACATAGTAGAGATGAAAAGTATGTGGACTTGCAGTTATTCCCTCTATATGTTTCACTAGGAAAAAACGTATATCGAAATTTTTTTGCATATTTTCCACGTACCTTGAATTAGGATGTCTAACGGTTCTGCCTAAACAACGGCGGAAAGCGAAAGACCATTATCGATAGGTTTTGTTTACGTACATTCTTATGAGAACTGCTGAAACAGCGCCGACGTAAACGATAAAAATTTAAATTTTGACCGAACGCAAAGGGAGCACGTAAAAAAGGAAACGCACAAAACAAGTAACAAAACAGAGATTTATATAGAATAAAAGCTTAAAATAAAAATCAGTTTAATCAACATACACAAAACCTTTAACATGTCTTTTATGCTATTTTATTGCGTAAGCAGTTTATGCCGTTTTTGACATTTCGTGATATCGAGCGGTTGGTCAAAATTACGAGCCAATTATTGCTCATGAATTTACCCTTTCCGCCCTTGTTTAGTTAGGACCTTAACAAATCAAATCAAATTATAATTTTCAAGGAGCAGAAATATTCATTTCGAAATAATATGATTCTTTAATTGAAATTGAAAACATATCTACTGAAATCCATATATGTGACGCGCAAAATAGAAAGGGACCTAAGGGTAAAAACCGGTTTTGCTCAGGAGAGCCATTTTAAAGGTTTAAATACGTGTATATCGTGTATACCATCACTGAGCGTGTTGGTATTGGTCTCATTTGAAAGCGACACATCTCATGACGTCAGGAACGTGTTGGTCAACCTTGAAATCGCGCGTAGGTCGTCCCTACCTCTTGTTTTGTGTAGTTAGTTGTTACTATTTTCTACCTAGCGCGCTGTTTCCATGAGTTTGACATCAATTTTGCTCGCGTTTTTTCGAATCCAGCTTTATTTTCTAAAATTACTAATTGTGAATTATAATAAATACTTATTTATAATTATTTTAAATCGTGAATATGACTCTGTTACTACGAAAATTTTTTCACATAACCTCACTTTCGTCGACTTCACTTTCATAAAACGCGCATATCTATGGGAGGGAACACTTTTGGGGCATAGGATCGGTCTCATTCGATGCTCAGATGTTGTCCACATCAAAAAAAAAAAATTAATTTTTTTACCCTTAGGTACCTTTCTCTATGCGCTGTCACATATAAGTAATAATTGTATGCAAAAAAATGCATTCCACTTTTAGACATGGATTGATAATACTAAAGTTAAGGTTACACTGGGCAAATATTTGATGAAAATATGGTTTACCCTGCTTTCACAAAAATTTGTCAAATTATTTCAGAGTCGAATTTGTGGTCTAATTCCGTGCAAAATGGTGTCAAATAAAAATATATGTAAACATATTTCCTTGGTTTTTAGATTTAAAAAGATATTTTCCCAAAAACAACGATTGATTAAATTAAAAAAAAATTCCATACATATGTAAAGGGGTTTTCAACAGAGACGCTACAAAAGTAAATCGATAGGGCTGGCAAACGACGTCATATTTTTTCCCGCTCTTTTGACATTTCTCTTCAGTAAGGTTTGCCATTTCATCATGGAAAGATATACGCGCCAACAACGAGTCGAAATTATTAAAATTTACTACCGAAATATGGAGTCAGTGGCCTCAACTTTAAGAGGCCAACTTTAAGAGGCCTCAACAATCAGCGACGAGGCTCATTTCTGGCTGAATGGCTTCGTCAATAATTCGTTATTGGTCAGACAGCAATCCACACGTAATCCATGAGTCATCATTGCATCCCGAAAAAATTACGGTTTGGTGCGGTTTATGGGCCGGCGGCGTCATTAGGCCGTATTTCTTCCGTGATGATCAAGACCGGCACAGTAATGTAATCGTAGCAAATCGCTACCGTGCAATGATAACCGAATATTTTTGGCCCCAATAATATGGAAATGGAGGACATGTGGTTCCAACAGGACGGCGCCACAAGCCACACAGCGAATGCCACAATCAATTTATTGGAAACCAAATTTGGTGAACGTGTTATCTCACGAAATGGCTCAGTCGATTGGCCGCCTCGGTCGTGCGATTTGACGCCCTTACATTCTTTCCTGTGGGGCTACGTCAAGTCTATGGTCTATGCCAACAATCCTTTGATGAACTTCGTACGAATATCGAACGTGAAATTGCAGCAGTAACGGCCGATTTATGCTTGAAAACCGTCGAAAATTGGGTTCAGCGTCTGGATTTCTGCAAGCGTGCCCGTGGTGGCCATGCAAAAGAAATCGAGTTCCATACATAATGGCATCGAACGTACTTTCACTACTTTCACAGGAATAAAGAATTTCATTGGTATCTAAAACCGGTTTTGTTTTATTTAAAAAAAACGTTTGTAGCGCTCATATTGAAAAACCCGTTACATGTTCCTTCAATATGATAAAATAATAAAAAAGTACGAAAACAAAACTCAATGATGAAGTGATGTCCGTTGGGCAAAACATGTGCTTCATTTGAAGTGTTGAAAGAGGATTCAAGGGTTTGGGCTTTTTAAAGCGGTGCAGGAAATACTTCACTCCATCTGATCTTCTCAATATCTACACCACCTACATCAGCCCAAGAATGGAATATAACTCCCGTATATGGGCAGGTGCATCTAGGACATCTTAGGGGCTTTTCGACCATGTCCAGAGGAGAGCGACGGTGTTGATAGGGGACAGTATCCAAGCCTATCGCCTCCGTTGAACATCGTCGAATTGTGGGTTACGTGTCGCTGGTTTATCGATACTTCCAAGGTATGTGTTCCTCGGACAATCGTCAACTTATGCGAAACGTGAGGATATTTAGCCGAAGCACGCGGCTTTCCGGGAACTCTCATTTATTTTGTATCGAGTGGCCGGTTGATCGCACTAAACTATATAGAGAAAATTCGTTCTTAAGCCGTACAGTCGGTATGTGGGATAGACTTTCGGCTAGTGCATTTCCCAACAATTGTGACATTCAAAAATTCAAGGCAAATGTCAACAGACACCACTCCTTCTTTCCACCCTCCAGCCTGAGTGTTGGTTTGGTAAAAAAAATTAGAGTGAAATATAAGAAAACATTTTCGGACAGACCAATGGGGTGAAAAACGAGTCCACCTAGATACTTCTAGGTATAGGCAACATTAGGTATTCAAAATTTGAAAATTATATTTGAAATTTGAAATACATCAACTGAAATTTGAAAGACATCAATTGCAATTTAAACCTTATTGCAAGCGTACAGACTTCAGCTAAAATAAAAACTTCAGCAAAAACTGAAATACTTGTAATTTAATTTTTTTTATAAAATACAATTTTGGGTAGGTGCATAACCGGAATTTGGAATTTAATAAAATTAATAATTTTATAAGATTAATTTTAAAGTTGCGATTTTATTCGATAAATATCGTTGACATGTAGTATTTTTATTTCCGAATCTTTTGAAATACTGAGAATCCCACTTTGAAACTTTCAGTGTATCATAAATATACTTGAGGCTAATTTTGAAATAAAACATAATAAAAAAATAATGCATTAATTGCTGATTTTAACTTTTATGATAAAATATCAAAGATATTGTGTACTTCAAATTCATCTCATCGAGTCTGATAGCTTACCAGTTTACTGAATCACACAAGCCAAGGAACAATATAATTTTTATTGAAGTACAAAATTTCGATTCTAATTAGGAAGCCCATTTAAAGTGCTATTGTATATAATGACACTACACATTGTGTAAGGTAGGATTGCTTAACGAGATCAAAAAAGTAAATTCAAGAAAATCAATAATTAAAATGAAATATTCATTCATATACTCCCACTGTATTCGCTTTTCTCTCCCTCTTATATTTTTTGCCAATAGCTGTATCAGCGCTCCTGTAGAAATTCGTTGTGATTTTAATAGTATTTACACAGAATTTAATTCAATTAAATTGGCTTAGTTAAAATTTATAACCATTCATTTCATGGCTATTGGTATTGCCATTGGCCAACAGGGACACGAAAAAAAATAAGCGAAAAAAAATGGAGAGAAACATCCAAGAGTCCGTAGCTAAAAAAAGCAGCCTTGGTGAATGAAGAAAACATCATTTTGGTTTTGGTTGCTGTGTGCTCTCAGAAACGACATGTTACATGTTAATTTGCTTAATGGCACCATCCTCTCATAGTTGTGCATGTACTATATACAAAACATATAGTATATAGATATGCATATGTACGTATGTAGGTATATGTGCAAACTTTTCCTATAAATGGAATCTGTTCCATCCTCATCGCCGATAGTTCGTGCTCCCATATACTTACGTAGATATATACCTTCAGACATACGTACATAGATTCGTGCATGCTTACAATCACTTGGTGTTTTTACTCCTTTGCCGTTTTATCGCTCGGTTTTTTTTAGTACCCCAAGTATGCTTCATTTACTTCATTGGTACACGGGTACAGAAGAAGCTGATGTTGGATATTGGGTACTTCTTGCATGCCATCATGTTGTTTTGGTTGATGCTGTTATTTTTTCGGTTGTTTTTTTTTTTGTCAGCGATCAATATGTCTACGAAAAATTGAATATACTCAATAAAGTTTTAGCACGTCCGCCATACGTTTCTTTAGTCTCTCCCTCTCCAGTTCTCTTACTCGACGGATGTCCTTGCCATTTTCCTTTGTCGTGTGTTTTAACAAGCAAATTCATTTCAATCACTAGAATCGTACATTTATGAAATGACAGAACAACATGCAGGCATCTGCACCACATCCACCATGTAGTTGAATATGTATTCGTATATCGGTTGCTCAGCAATGTGGAAACCATAAGATGGATGGTAATAAGTGAAACGTATGAGATGAAATAGTGTATGTATTATACAGGGCAATATCTGTAGGAATACACATCATCATTGCAATCGACATCGTTAGCATCGTCAGATGATGTTAAAGCTGGTAATAGGCCTGCCATTTCTCTTGCATGTACTGTATTGTTGAGTGAAATGACAGATATTTTATGAGACTACGATATACATGGGAGATTCATGAATTTTAAAGATTCTCGTGAAGTTAATAACTAAAAAAAGTAAATTATTGTAAAAAAAAGTTCAATACGTATTTGTATTATCACAGATAGCTCACAATCTGCAATATGACGCTTTCAAACTCTTTCAATTGCGTAAACTTTAAGCTGCGCGTAAATAAAGCGGTCTCTACAGAACTACAATATTGCATTATATTGATCGATTAATGCACTACCTGTCAGGTATGCATCATTGTTGCCGCTCCTCAAAACATACTGCTTTCGTACACTATTATAAAGCGATAGACAAGTATGCATACATTGAGAAATAGGGCCATATGGCTTTATTTCCACAGACGAAGTGAAGTAAAGCCAATATGACATTATTGTACCTTTGAAATTTGTTTGTGTAGCATTTATCTAGTCTATTTGATATAAAAACAAAATTTAATGCAGACAACAAATTGAAACGTAAATACATTTTTTAAATAATTAACAAAATATAAGTGTGTCATCCTTGATAGTGGCTCGAGAAATTGGGCACAATATTTCGGTTCCTTTCTCCTTATCCCTTTCTTTTAACTGTTGCTAGCATGGCTGACAAAGTTTGAAATATTTGAATGGATCCAATATTATTTGCCTTTCCCTTTCGCAACAAATAATACATGCTAGATAATGTTGCTCATGTATTTTCATCTTTTCTACAAACAATTCAAGTAGACGGGCTAAAAACGATTTTAAGTACAATTGTCTATTACCTGGAGAATATACGCTTCCAAAAAGCTATAACTTGCCGGATTTTGTGAAAGATATTTGGGTTAGATGATGGGGCAAATTTGGATACCTCGATAAAGAGGCCTCAAGATGCCAGACTTTCTCAACAAGTTCATAGTGAGATGCTGGATTAAAGTAGGGTACTTAGAGGAAAAAGAGCCAAGATTGTCAAATATGGGTTTTACGTCATTAATATTTAAAAATATAAGTGAGAAGCAAAATCCGTGTACTCCACATGGTTTCAGAAACATCGGAATTGACCAGCAGATACAACAAGCGGCTTGAGTAACCTGTTTTAACAACCAGGCTTAAGACCCGGATTCAAGAAACGGTTTCAAGACCTGGTGTTTGAAACCGGTTCCAAATACAAGTAGTTGGAGTCGATTTCAATCAGTAAACCTGTATTGAAACAAAAATAGTCGGTTAACCGCGATTATTTTAACATGCTTTCAAAATCCGCAATCGATTTACACAACTTTGCCTTGTTTGCCTTGAAATCAGTCTTAACAGCCAGGTATTCAAACCGGTTTTAAAAACCAGGCCTTGAAACTGCTTGTAAAAACTAGTACTTGAAACTGGTTTTAAAATCACATATTTTGTATTTGATTTAATTACTAAAAACAACAGACAATTTTCTGTCACATTCGCCAACTTTAATATTTCTGTTCGTTTTTTTTTGGTTCAAAAAAATACTTAAAAATATACTTATTAGCGTTTCAAGCGTTTCAGAAGAAACGGTGAGAGGCTGAGCGGTCTGAAATCCTTTGCGCTCTCATGACTCCATCTCCCCACCTTGGGAATGAAGACCACTCTTACCCGGCTCCAACTCTTTGGTGAGAAGTTAAGAGTCAAGTAGGATCGGAATATAGTACAGAGCCACGGTCTAATTATGACGTCCGCGCATTGCAGCATTTTTGGTATACTACCATCTGGGCCCGGATATTTATATGGTGACAAGCTATTGATGGCCCACGATATTCTGTCTGGACTGACTATATCCTCTATACCATAAGTATCCGAGTATTGGGTTGATAATGTCGGCAACGTATTTCCGGACGGATCCAAAATGGAATGTGGAACCGGCTCGGGTGTCTTCTCCAAAGAGGCAGGCCTCAATTTATCATTCAAAATCCCAGACAAATGCAGTGTTTTCCAAGCAGAGGTACGGCCCATCAAAGAAGCTACCGCGAAGAACAGAGCACATTGGAATATTTGTAGATAGCCAACCGGCCCTCCTATCACCTAAATCTTACAACACTGCATCTAAACTCGTTACTGAATGTAGGGAAAAACATATCGAGCTACGTGCCCAACGTGGTTTTTACTTGGTTACCAGGCCACAAGGGTCTCCTAGGGTACGAAAAGGCAGACGAACTAGCCAGGGCAGGATCCTCTTCCACCGAACTCCACATGGTGTCAGTCACAACGCCTATATGTTTGGCCAAAAGAGGTATTTTCCTGCATTGCCTTGAACGAGCGAAGACCAAATGGGATAGAACGGAAACGTGCCGCATGTCCAGAAACACATGGCCAGAATATGACATTCACCAGACCCCCTGATTAGGCTAACCTGCGTGCTGACCGGGCACTGGACGGTTGAACCTGCCATATAATGACCACTGCCGTGCCTGGGATGACGCGCAAGAGGAGGAGATGGTGGAGCATCTCCTCTGGAGTTGCCGGCTCTGATGAATAGACGCCTGAAGACTATGGGCCCAAGATATATCTAGGGGATCTAATGAGGTATTTCCGATTAACAGCAGGATATAAACACGATACTTTGGACTGTCCGGAGTGATGTGGCATGCAAAACAGTGTCTCAAGATATTAATTGATGCTAAATAGTATCTATAGCAACCACCAAATCCCACCAACCAACCAAACCATCAATGTTCACAAAATTTCTTCCTAAGAATGCTTTCTTTGAAAGCCATTGCATAGATGTTGTTGTTTCAAAAAAGAAACAACGATTGCCATGAGATTGACCTTTTATTTACTATGCATTTTACTAGTTATTATTATTTTTTACTATTTATTTTTGTATCATTTCTCATAACGTACGACCATGTGTTTTAATTCTTTTACAAAAATTTAAATGCTCATATCCCTAATGTACATGCGATTGTACATTTGGCTGCGTGAGGGAAAGTGCCACATCACGTCACACTCGTTAATTCCTTATATTTTGGGACCATGGTGTTCATGTGTTTTCTATTCTTTTCCTAAATACAGAATCTAAGTAACTACATGTTTAGTAAAAGAAAATAATAGTAAAAGAAAATAAGAGAACTATCTGGTCCTAAAACATTTCCTTCTGTGGAAATTCTCATATCATCTATTGCATTGCGATGCTACTGTGGTCCTAAAATATAAGTAAGTGTCTAGAATACTACAATTCTAGGCTTATACAACATACATTTATTGAATCTTCATCTGAAATACATACTTTTATCTTTGAACACATGCCTTAACGAAGCAATTTATTTTAAATTGTTCAATATTTCTAAAATAAGCATCTCGGCCTAATTAGTTCACACTATTGTGAATTTTCGCTGATTGGAAGGCAACTGCACGTGAAACAACAAACTATGAAAAAATGAAATTGAAACACAAACTGTGTTGAATGTGCATATATTACCGATTAATTGAACACTTGGATTTTGAAACTCGATTGAATTGGTGGGCATCCCCACAATAAATACCTCTCTTAATTGAACTCTAACCTCTAGTTCTTTTATTTCTCCTTTTACTATATGTTAATTTGCTCTGACATACGCAATCCAATTTGGGTAACTTCTCCGACTTGTGAGAGAATACACAAATGGGACAATAAAAGGATATTTTCTAATTTCATTCTCCTGCATCGATTGCGCATACGTTGGCCGGTTTTATTTCAATTTCCCTCCATATTCACTCGAGGGCAAATCATCTGTAACGTCTCACCAATCTCTTACCTCACTCCTAATTAACTATCAAAAGTCAATACATCAACTTTGTTCAGTAATTGTCGAGGGTGACGTGAAGTGACAAAAGGTTGACCTTTCTGTGGAAATGCCCATATCATCTAGTGTAGGTGTCGCAATCATCATACAGCAGCACTTCATTGCAGTGCCATAACCGGAACCGCTTCTTCGTTGATTTTGTCATAAACGAACATCCGTTACGGACTCACTAGGAATCCGTTTACGTATGAAATTCCTCTCGAAAACGCGAATCTGTTTTCTACTTTTCCCGGTTCGACTCGAACTCGTAACGGATTTCATATTCGAACCCGTTTCGGGGTTGTTTTTTGTAAATAAAATGAATTCGAGACGTATCTACTTTTATCAATTTTCGCAGATTCGAAATGTACTGATATTTAAAATTAACCTACCGAACTTTTTCACATACATTAGGAACAAATTGTTACAATTAAAAATGTTCGTTCTCAAATAAATTTCAATTGTTTTAGTATGGTTTTTAAGTTTTTGTGTTTTATCTAAATTGCGATAATAAATATTTCACTGATTATTGTTTCATGATTTTACGGAGTCGTAACGGGTTCGAAACGGATCCGCTAAATCGAAATTTCACTGATTCGCTTTTTAGGCTTTTCTTATTCTGTGTTTAGCTAAAATGACACTATTTGGAAGTTTTCCTTAGATTTTCAAAAGCTGATATTACTCAGTATAAAAATCCCTAAACTGTCGTAGTCTCTTATCCCAGTCCATCGACAAGGTTTGCAACTTAAACTAGATCACGCCATAAGTAGGGTGTGCAATGCCAATAAAGACCTGCTAGGTATTCTTTAAAAAAGCAATACAAATTAGCAATATTTTTACTTCTATTAGGTCTCAAAAAATCTATGGCGACCTATAACTTTTTTATTTCTTGTAACGGGGTTTTCAATAAGAGCTCTACAAAAGTTTTTTTAAATAAAACAAAATCGGTTTTAAATACCAATGGAATTCGTTATTTTTGTGAAAGTACGTTCGATGCCATTATGTATGGAACTCGATTTCTTTTGTATGGCCACCCCGGGCACGCCTGCAGAAGTCCAGACGCTGAACCCAATTTTCGACGGGTTTCAAGCATAAATCGGCCGATACTGCTGCAATTTCACGTTCGATATTCGTACGAAGATCATCAATCGTCGCTGGCTTGTTGGACCATAGATTTGACGTAGCCCCACAGGAATAATCTAACGGCGTCAAAAGGCACCACCGAGGCGGCCAATCGACTGGGCCATTTCGTGAGATAACACGTACAAAAACTAAATTGATTGTGGCATTCGCTGTGTGGCTTGTGGCGCCGTCCTGTTGGAACCACTTGTCCTCCAAGTCCATATTATCCAATTGGGGCCAAATATATTCGGTTATCATTGAACGGTAGCAATTCGCATTCACAGAAATGTGCCGGTCTTGATCATCACGGAAGAAGTACGGCCCAATGACGCCGCCGGCCCATAAACCGCACCAAACCGTAATTTTTTCGGGATGCAATGATGACTCATGGATTACGTGTGGATTGCTGTCTGACCAATAACGCATATTTTGCTTATTGACGAAGCCATTCAGCCAGAAATGAGCCTCGTCGCTGAAGATGATTTTCCGGTGAAAATCCGAATCATTTGCAAGTTATTGCTCAGCCCAGTTCGCGAACATACGACACTTATGGTGGTCAAGCGGCTTCAGTTCTTGCGTCAATTTGATCTCGTAAGGATGTAGGCCAAGATCTTTTCGCAAAATTCGCCACAACGACGTCTCAGAGATGCCCAACGCTTGAGAACGACGTGTGAAGCCTCAGCGGCAGCAATATTCTTGACACTACGGGCACTTCTTTGCCTCACTGGCACGGGAATATTTTGTACTGTGCCTGTGGATTCAAATTTTTCCACTAGACGCTCAATTGTTGATCTGGTAGGACAATTATGACGACCGTAAATTGGACGTAGCGCTCTTAAAGTTGAGGCCACTGACTCCAAATTTCGGTAGTAAATTTTAATAATTTCGACTCGTTGTTGGCTCGTATATCTTTCCATGACGAAATGGCACATCTTACTGAAGAGAAATTTCAAAAGAGCGGGAAAAAATATGTCGTCGTTTGCTGTCCCTATCGATTTACTTTTGTAGCGTCTCTGTTGAAAAACCCGTTAGTAACTAGTACGATTATGATGTTACACTGAACTAAACTACATACTAAGTTGCCAGAATGCATTATAACATTTCGTAGAACATCTGTTTATCGAAAGATCTTCCACACATTTGATTCCATCACTCTTCGGGCATTTGACGATATGAATTTTTATATCCATGCGACATAAAATTCGTGCAAAATCAATTTTTTAACAAATGACACATAATAATTTTCTGTTTTTATTAAATAGAAAAATCTGCATATTTATGCTGTTTATTTCCTCCTCTTAAGAATTTCAATAACCCGTCGCCATAAAGCAAGCATTTCATCAATGGCGCATTTTATCCATGGCGTTAATAAATATACACGAACGGATGAGTCTTTCTATCCCGGAAAATATTGTCATAAATTTATCACACCTTAAAGATTGGTACATATGAGTATTAGACCGACTCATATGGTATGGTGGGGAAAAAGTGTTTTTTGCCCACCTTTCAAAATGTACCATGGTTTGTTTTCTGATGATTCCTAAAATATTTCGTCTCTAGCATTTAGTTCCCGTGAGGTATTTTTTAAGTTTCCAATGAAATTTGTATTTTATGGCGCGTCCAACTAGTTCAGACATGTCCTGATACATGAGTTTGCAGAGATTTTCTGGGTATAAAACCAATTTTTAGGTTTTTAGTACAGAGGTTTCTCTGATTTAAATGTCAGATTGGATCACTTCGCAAATTGTGTTACAAAATAAAAACAGTATATCTATACATCAATTATGTCCTTGTCAAAAGCAAGATCTGACACCCATTTTAATAAGATCGCAATGTTCCCACCGTATTTAGTTTTTGGTAAAGCGCGAACTAGTGCGAATTTCTGATTAAAATATGTCAGTCTAATATTTAAATCAAAAAAATCTCCGCACCAAAAACTAAAAAATTATATTTTTCACAGCATGGGTATCTCTGAGAAAAGGATGGTGTAGGACATGCTTTGGCATGTTGTATATACCGTTGGATGCGCCTTAAAAAACCCGTTCTTATGATAGCAATATTGTGTATATTGTCCGTAGCTAAAGTACAATACTCTTTGAAAAACAAAAGAAAAAACCTTTTTTAAAAATGGCCCAGCCCACGGGATCTTAATGCAAGTAACGAAATATTTTGGACAAAATAAACTTTTTTTTGTGAGTCGGTCTAATGAGTATGTATGACAGAATGATGCGTGTTTATCACCATGACATACTTGTATATATTTGAATATTTTCCTTAATGCTTCTTTTATATATTATCACATATTTTTTATATTTTCCTCATATATATCATTGAGTTATTATTCATCGTAAACACGCCTTCATACAATTTAATGTTCGCATTCGCATACAAATGTAGTTACTACTTGATATTGTAAATTGGTATAAACTTTTAAAAATTCTATAAAGAAAATTACTGAAATAAGATAAGAACAACTTTACTTGTGAAAGTGATTTATATCAATTGAAACTTTAAAATATAACGGATTTGAAATTCGTTAATGGCAAAATTATTTTCTAATTACATTTATCTAAACGTTTCCTGTGAAACTTGGATGCTCTTAAAAAATAGCAATAGGAGATTAGTAAATTGTTTTTTTTTCCAGAACCTTCATGGCATTTAGTGGAAAGCAATTTGTTTTGGTTTTTAAATATTTCTGGGAATTAACAAGTAATTGAAAGTCATGATTTAGCTTTAAGGCAATGGTTTCCTTAGAATCAGGTACCAAACTCAGAAATTTCTTTCTGAAATATTTTTCAGTAATATATCCTTACAAAAATGGCAGTAGATAATGACATTTTGTATAAGATATCTTCTTGACATGCCAATATTTTGACTTAGGTGACGTAAATTGCGAAGGGTAATGATAAAACTTTTATAGTTTTTGACATTACACTATTTTTATCAGCGTTTTAGTAAATTGTATCGGTTAGAGGCAAGCCTACTGAATTGAAATATCTGTATCACGTGAAATTTTTGAAAAAATCGATTTTTACCAATTCTCAGATTTTCCTGGAATTTTTTTTTGGAAAAAAAAATTTTCTTCACATTTTCCTGCATAACTTCAAGGCTCCTAAATTTTTTCATTGACCTGTGAATAAAATGAGACATGGATCATAAAAATCGATGAACGCGTTTTGCTCTTATTCACAATTTAGTGAAGGTATCTCATTATGTTAAGAATTGTGATTTTTTTGGGTTGGATATGAAGTGTTATACAATTCTTGACAAAATGAGATACCTTAACTTAATTGAGGATAAGAGCGAAACGCGTACATCGATTTTTATGATCCATATCTTCTTTTGTTTTTAGGTTATGTGATTTTAGCATACACTAATAAAAATTTGCACTTTTTTCCGTTTCTTATGTTTCATAATTTTTGAATAGTAAAAAATTTGATTTTTTTGTAGCAAAAAATAAATTTTTTTCATCATTCTTTTGCGAGAAATATCATTGAGAAATAGTACAGGAATAGATTAAATAAATAAATGGTTGCCCATTACATCCCATGAAGGGACTGCGGAGAACTTCTCACAATCACTGAAGTGTGCGCTTTCCAGTTTTCACTCACTGAATGGGACCTACAGTTTTACACCGATTCCGAACGGTAATTTGAGAAGCTTTTTCATGGCTAGATACTCGATAGTGTCGCCGTCACTATGCGAGGTGACCGCCGCCGAAAGAAATTTTAAGGTGGTCAGAGCCGTGCTCGAACCCAGGATCTCATCTACAAGAGCCGCGCACACTAACCATTGCACCACCGACGGCCACAGGAATAGATTAAAGGTAAATTTATTCGGAAAAATTCGGACGCGTCGTTTTCGAGTATATACAAATGACCATTTTCAAACTACAAAGTTGTCTTTATGTCCTATTTAGGATGCCTAGACACGTTCAGATTGTATTAATATGTCGTTCAGCTTTACCGTGGCTACAATTCTGGTAAGGATTGTCAGCGGAAAAACTCGATTTCCTTCAAATTATGTTGAAAATAGTTAAAAAAAATATCCTTTTTTTCGAAAAAAAACAGACATTTCAAGGGTACCGATCAACTCAGTAGGATTGCCTCTAACCGATAAAATTTACTAGAACGCTGATAACCTTTTTGACTACAGCAGAGTAATCTGTGTAAAACCATGGCTCTAATTTCTTAGGATTATGCCCTGACTGAATAAAATCTATATTATTTACCAACTGTGATTCATGTGTCTAGATTTTCAAGTTTTTAAAAAAACTTGAACTGAGAAATTTTTATTTAGTTCTACTTTTTAGGTATATAAATAAATACTGATTCAACTTTGAACACACATTGCTATAGAAAAATTGAAAAGATGCGAATTGAAGAGGCGATTACGGGAACATCACACATTTTTTATACAAGGGTACTTATAAGCTCCTACCACCTGTTGAAGTACCGATTCATAGTATATTTGGGTAAATTTTTTATAACTTTTCGGTCTCAGCTTTTGGGCTCAGATGACGTGTATTGCTGACCATAAACAACAAAATATATTTTAAAAATTTTGATAGAGTATTCATTTTTAACTGCAGCCGTGGTGACCGTTTCGGGACCGGTGACCGTGGCCGAAAGAAATGTAAGGTGGTCAGAGCAGGAATGTACCCCACATTGTCACGTTCAAGAGACGAGCATACTAAATATTGCACATCCGCCTAGAGCAATCTTAATAATATGATAAGGTGCACGCATCAGCACATTACCAAAATTTGATTAGGTGAATGCACGCCGGGCGATTGGAGTCTTAGGGTACTATGTCCCATATTAGAAAAAGGTGACCAGAGTCTCTGTACCAGCTACCGTGGAAAAAGACTTAAAGCCATATCATATAAAGTTCTATCAAGTATAATGTGCAATAGACTAAAACTAATTATTTCTGACCTGATTGGACCATACCAGTGTGGCTTTAGGCCTGGAAAATCGACAGCTGACACGATTTTGACGCTACGCCAAATCCTGGAGAAGTCCTATCCAAAACAAATCGACATCTACCATCTATTTGCCGATTATAAGGCGACTTTCGAAAGCCCGATAAGCGAGAAACATTGTCTGTTCTTGGTATTCCTGCAAAACTCATAAACGTTTGTAGAATGAACTTGACGAATACCAAATCCGCAGTGAAAGTTGGTAAGGATCTTACCGAACCTTTCGAAACTAAGCGAGGCATCAGGCAAGGCGACACACCATCGTGCGATCTCTTTAACATATTAATGGAGATCATTATGAGAAAAACTAAAAACAACTTGAATAAAACCATCAGCAGCAGAAGTCACATGCTGCTCGCGCGTGCTGATGATACCGATATATACCGGTGTTTTCGAGAATTCAGAAGGCGTCAGCGAAAGTGAGTCTGGAAGTAAATGAGGACAAGACAAAATTAATGGTTTCAATGAGCAGGCCTTCACACGATTTGACCAAAGTGTGAACGTTGATGACCGTTATAATTTCGAGGTGTTGGACGAATTTATATACCTCGGATCTGCCGTAAAAAAAACAACACCGTCAGCCTTGAGATCAAGCGGAGAATTGTGCTTGCGAATAGATGATATATTGGGATAAGCAAGCACATTAGAGATAAATCCCTCTCTCGAGTAGCAAAAGTTAACCTGTACCAGATTCTCATAAAACCAGACTCTCATAAAACCAGACTCTCATAAAACCAGTCTTTCTTTAAGACGCAGAATCCTGGGTTATATCGCAAGCAGACGAAACATCTGTAGCGATCTTCGAGAGAAAAATACTCCGAAAAATGTATGGCCCTATAGTTCACAACAGCGAGTAGCGGCGACGGATGACGTATGGGCTATATCCCGACATTGACATGGTTAAGTGGATCAAAATAGCGCGATTGCGCTGGCTAGGCCATGTCGCTAGAATGGATGAAGACCAACACAACGAAGGGTTTTCGAGACCAATCTCGAAGAAAGACGAAAAATAGGAAGACCAAAACTCCGCTGGAGGGATCAGGTTGAAGAATCCCTGCGTACACTAGGTATTGCCAACTGGAGAAATAAAGCAAAAGATCGAACTGGTTGGCGAAATATATTATCTTCTTTTCGTGACGTTTCTTCTTCCCTGACCCCCGGGGTTATTCGAGACCGGATAAGTAAATAAGTAAGGGCAGTGGTTGTAGGACTCTTCAATGTACTTAGAAAATATGCCTTTGACCTCTTTGTCTTCGTTATTATTATTATTATTAAACATTCATCGAGAGAGTAGATGTCATAGCCGTTGGAAAACTTCAAACTTACCACGAAACTCATGATTTTGTAATGGTATCACTGCTTTTCTTTCTTGTATTTTTCTCGTATTTCTGATCATAGTCATGTAATTTTCGAGCACATCCTCTATTTGAATATCCGTAAATCGCGGTCCTTATAAGATTTGCCGCCAACAAATAGGCAGATTTATTATCTTCATTTCTTTCGTGATTTTAATGATGGCGGTTGCTAATACCAACCCACTGGCTTTTGCATTTTACCCACGGCCAGGACTAAAATTACATCGGCCGATTGTGGATGAAAAGCTCTCCAGTATAGAGCTCTTAATGAGTCTGTCGGTCATGGATTAATTGTCTTTAGCTTCTGCCTCCCTTGACCTGCAATACTGGTTCAACAGCCATCTAAACACAGTTGAAATTCCTTGATAGTTGGATTATTCTTCAGATCTGCCTGTTACCTGACACCGTGAGACGCTTCAATGTTACTATGCCATTTAAATTGATCATTCAATCAGATTATAGCTTTAACTACCATCAGATGGGAGATTGAAAATGGCATTATTACTGAGGAACACTTTACAAAATTCTGAAAATTTTAACTGCATGCTGAATTCTACAATATAATTGCTGGTAGTTACGGCGCTTGGCGCACAGAATCACCTCTTTTTTCGCATCCTCCTATTGAAAAACTTCACAGCTGCAACGAATTACACCCATCTGAACCCAGAATTATCATGTCGTCCTTAAAAACCACAAACTATGTTTTGATTTACAAATGTTTACTCGAAAGCAAACATATAAAAAGTAGGGACTTCATACCAACCACATCTCTAAATTTCTATTTTATCTGATATGCTGTAACTACTTAGCCATATATCTCTGATTATTACACTTATACCTGTGGGTCTACAGCCGATTATTCAAGCTGAACGCCTGAAGTTAAAAATTCCAGTACTACAAACATAGGCAATGAACTCTTTACTGCCTTTATCATCAAAGGACCTCAATCTATTCTTAGCTAAACCTTAAAAAAAGGACTTATGAATTGTACATCATTTCTTAGAAAGTAACGAACATTTATAAATGTTAATAAAACGAACTAAATCTGCATACCAATCTCAATTTAAACCCAGCGTACCGCTTAATGAATAGCAACATTTCATTCAATTTCACCTTCAAAACGCACAAAAAACTGGATGGATATTCGCATTTTTTCATCTATTCTATTATTCAAACGATAAGCGATATCAGAACTAATCCTTAAACTGCTGCTATCACAGGAGTGATGAAGTTGTTTCCGTTGTTGTTGATGCTGATGATGTTGTATTTGTAGAAGTTGTTGTTGTTATTATTACCTCTGTTGCAAATGTTGAAGGTCTCATAGCACAACATAAAACTGGTGAAGGTATCATAGTATTTGAGTAGGTAAATACACGTGTATATAACAATTTTGTGTATGGGTGTGTGTGTGTTATAAAAAAACGCTGTGTGCTAGTGAAAACTGAAAAGTAGGAGAGTTTATAGCCCCTAAAATACATGTGTACATCGTTCACGTATTAGGTATGAATGAATGTTGCAGGCACCTGCTGCTGCGTACATTTGAAATTCTCAGTATATTACATTTTGATTTTTTCTGCCTTTATAGGTTTTTCCACTAGATTCTTTCTGTTGCAGACTTTCACCACGCATTGATGTTAAATCGCATGCCTTTGGCTTAAGGGGTTACAGTCATAAACCGTTGAGTAGAGTTAGTAATCGTAAAATGTGATATGAGCGTTCATATTTGTAAAAGGGAATGTCTGAGAGAAGAATCAATTTCGAACATTGATTTTTAAATACAACTTTTCGTAAATACAGTCAGTTTCAAGGTTTTAATGCTGAACTAAAAACAGTTTCTTTCGATTGATTCCATTGTAAGATGTGAAGATATGGATGTTGCAAGTATCGGGAACTTACTTTTCAAGCACAAACTTCTAACAACAAACGTATATAATATTCCGCCCTACCTTATTACATTTTTTAAGGTTTAGATTTATACTTTATTTTTCTAAATCAGTAGATTCCAAAGTATTTCGATTTGCGTGCTAGGTAAATACAAGTTTGTGGAGGGTCATTAACAGATCACAAGTCGAGAAGGAACTTAGCATCATTATGAACATTACGGAGATTTTATTTATGTTGCCCTAGTGCAGCCTTTTCCAACTGGGGGAGAGCTTCATGGAGGGTGTAAAGTCATTCAAAATTAATTTTAAAAAAATTTAAAAAAGAATTAAAGCACAAGCGGAATTAAAAACAAGTGCAATTATAAACGCTCCGAAAATTGTATTTTGTTGAAACCCTTATATCTCTATTGGTACTACTTTTTCATTTCTGGTATAGCTCACCAGATCTGTCGTCGATCAGCTGTACTTGTTTTGATAATTTTGAATAAGACCGAAATGTATTGTGTGCCCTTGCGTAAACAATAAAATTATCATCAACAAAAAACATTTTGTTATTTGTTTTGTATAATATTTTTTGGATTTTAATAATTTATGTTATTTTATATCTATTTTAATTTAGTTAATATAGCTGACCCGGCAGACGTTGACCTGCATAATATTTCATGCGATTTGTATGGGAGGTATCACGACCCTTTGTCCAATTGGATCGAATAGAAAATCTAAACCACCCAGGGCGCAACCCAAACGCATACAAAAAAATTTATTCAAATCGGTCCAGAAGTTTAGGAGGAGTTCAGTCACAAACACACGTACAGTAGAATTATATATATAAAGATTAAGAACAATGTTAATTAGTAAATTTTTTTTTGTTGCCCCCTCTTGGGAGTATATGACTTGCACAAATCCTTTCAATCTTGCACGGTTCACCGCTGTTGTTTTAGCTTTTCCCCATGTTAGATTGTTCTGTGTTAGTTCTTGAATTATAGTGCATCACCAGGTGTCTCTTGGTCGACCCCGATTTCTTAAGCCTTGGGGATTCCACTCAAGATTCATCCTTGTGATACTGTCGGGATTCTTTCAGATGGTGTGTGCGGTCCACCTCCATTTCCTATTTGTTATCTGCTTCGGTATGTATTCCTAGTCGGTCATGTTCCACAGGGCTATGTTACTTTTGGTGTTAGGCCAGAATATTTTGTATATGATTCTGAGGTACTTGTTGATGAATACCTAAAGATTTTGGGTTATATTATGCAATACAAGCCAGGTTTCACTACCATACAACACATGAGTTGAATATTCTGAGCGTAGTTCGTCTGGATATGTGCGTGCTTTTCCATACTGACTGCAGTCTCCCGAATGTCGCCATCGCCTATTGAGCCTGTTGATTACGTCGTTAACTTCGCTGCTGTTTGTAGATATTATACTTCCTAGATCACTGAAGCTATCTACATACTCGACTGGTTGACTTTGTATCATGATGTTTCTGTGGTAGTATTGTTGATTCTCATGACTTTGGGTTTCTTGATATTTGTCTCAAGTCCAACATCGCGGGCCAATCTTTCCAAGTCTTCTAGATTTGACTGGATATTTTAGGTCTTATGCGAGAGTAGACAAATGCCATCCTCATAATCCAGATCTTCGAGTTGGCGTTAGAGATTCCATGTTATTCCCCTTGCTTTGAACAGACATCGCTCATTGTGTCATCCAGCATGATGGTGAATATCCTTATTTTACTCCAGTATTGATGTGGAATGGTTGACTAATGTTCCCGTTGCAAAGACCTGAGGGTTCTGCATACCTGTACATAACTCTAATTACTCGAACTCTTTTCTGGGGTACTCCTTTTCTTCTCAGTGCGTAGATATGACAGTCCGTCTGATGGTATAGGAGGCTTTCTTGAAGTCGATGAACAGTAGACGCAGGAGGCACGTCATTCTTGAGATTGTTCTATAATGATGCGAAGAGTATTGGCTTGATCTACGCAGCTTCTATTAGGCCGGAAGCCTGCTTGGTTGTCCCGAAATACATAGTCTATTCTGCTTTGAAGCCTTACCTGTATTATAACTGCGAGTATCTTGTATATGAAGCTAAGCAGAGTAATTCCTCTCCAGTTGTTCTAGAAACTTTCGTTTGTCACTTCTTCAAAATTTTTTTACTTGTTTCGCCAGCTATTGGTATTGCTGTCTCGTGTTATTATTATTGGTTAGCTGCAGTTTCAGTTCCATTCTTTGAGAAATTAGCTTCCAAGTGCCATCTGATATGTAAGATTTCTTGTGGCTGCACTCCACCCAGTGTTTCTTCTGTGACTTGATTATATGTAGTTGTGATATCATTCCGTGAGTGACGTTGGTTTGTTGGTAGCTGTTTTCAAATTGCTATGGTTAATGCGTTCTTAGAGCCAAATTTCCTTGTCGTTTAGGGAGCCGTGATGTGAAAGGGGTTGGGAAACCCCGCACTAGTAGAATTGTGCTTTTTGTAGTTACACTATGTGTTTAAGTTTTGATTTGTATGCAATCTGCAATCTTTAAAATATGTAAAATAGTGAATGCCGAATGAGTAATCAGTAAAAACTGATAATTCAAGACAGAAATATTTTTCGAATGAAAATTTTTTTTATTAAAGTCTTCATGACATTTATTTAGTAAATATGATTTCCGGCATATATCCGCCCCGGCTTCGAGTGTCATGGTTCATTCGATCAGACCAATTTTTGAAAAATTTTTCCAATAAATCCAGCCGTATGGCGTCAATGGTGGCCTGAATATTGGCTTCCAATGCTTCAAGAGTAACTGGTTTGTCGGTATAAACCTATGCCTTAACATAGTTCCATAAAAAGTAATCCAGAGGTGTTAAATAGGAGGAACGAGGGGGTCGTGTACAGGACCACTTCTGGAAATAAAGTTGTCACCAAATTGAATTTGCAATCGTTGATGTTTAGTTGAATAATTTTTGGAAACAAAAATTCAGTCAGCATGGCTCAATAGCGCTCGCCATTCACCGCAACGGCAGCAGCTTGCATATTTCGAAAGAAATAATGACAGATGAATTAATGGCACATTTTTGAGGCATTGCTGCAGCGTTAAAGGATTCATGATGACTTGCCAAACCTTACTGAACAGAAGTCTCAGCACGGTTTTTCATTCTCAGCTGTGAAACCACAGTTATCGATATCGACAGTTCTCATGCTGCTAAAAAAAATACCCGTTATATAAAATATACTGCCGAATTTTATATATTTAGTATTCATTTATTTAGTTGCTTATTGCTTTTTTATAAAATCGTGTTTTTTTTACATTCTGGTAGGGGATTCTCAAATACACCTTTCGTACAAAAAATATATTTTTTGAATTTTAAAAAATAAAGAATTAGTTTAACTAAGAAACTGGTTTTAAAAACAAATAATGTGCCAATCTGCTCCGATTTGATTCAATTATTTCCTTCTCCTGGAAAGTAACAACAAATTGAGATGCGTCGGTTTTATATTAAGCCATCGATATTTATTCTATTTAAAGGGAAAAAATTCGTATCTGTAAATACTTGATTTATTCCGCTTATGCCGCTGTGTGGTCACATCCAGTTGGTCCAGTTACGTATAAGTAACATACAATTCCTACTGAAACAAGTATTCGCTCAGGTGGAGTCAGCAAGCTAACAATAATCCTGTTTTCTATCCCCTACTACTATGCTAAATTTTCGACCATTTTGTATGGGTAGCCGCTTTAAATCGTGGTCGAAAAATTAGTTTAGAGGGATATAAAAAACAGTTCTAAGTTTTAATAATTTAGAACAAGCAAATAATTCATTTTTTGGCATTCTGCAATTAATATTGCAATATTCATTTACTTTTACATATCGTTATAATCAAATTCAACTCAGAAATCAAATAATTATTATTTGTATGAAGCAGCATTATCAAAGAAACATTGAGTGCTTAAAATCAATATTTTTACTGATTAACAATTCAAAGCTTATGCAGCCCTAAACCTAAACCCTTTTCAAACAAACACACACCCACGTACAGCAACATTTCCTTCCCTAGCATTTACAGGTAGGTATATATTTTTTATCGCAGCCATTTATAACTTGTTAGGAGGTACTTTTTGGTGTACGCCATTTGTCAGTGTAATAAAACCAGACGCAGACTTCAGACACAGCCGTATCCTCCACTCGTTGTGTTCCCCGAAATTGTGTACCAAAATAAATCGTTGTTGCGTTATTTACAAGTGTTTGAATTGTTTGCCTACCGGAAAATCTTTTGTTGTTGTTGCTATAGTAGTTAGTGTAGTTGTTGGCATAAACACGAAACCGTGTTAAGAATTCCAATTTTTTGATGATGTTTACATATTTGTTCTGAACTTTCTCCCCCCATCTTTCGTCATCAGCATCTTGTTTCTCATGCTCGCACTACCTCTAACTAGCTGGTATATATTTGCCTAAAAACATTGCAAGTCGCTCGAGGAAATCATAAAGAAAAGGTGTGCCCTTTCGTGTTTTCTATTTCTTATAGTTGTTGTTTGATAGTCCCAATCTGATGAATGCGAGAATTGGAATAAGGGTTCATTTGTGACAACAAATACTTGACGGATAGAATCGAAAATTTTTGTGTAGTTTCTGTGATGACTGTTTTCGAAATGGGTCATATTTATTTAGCTGATCAAATATGTGATTTAGTTCGTTCACATTTGCAATTGAACACGAGGAATCTTTAAGTGTTGGGTTTCTTTAGAAATTCCCCAGATTGGGAAATGTCCTTATACGAATCTTGATAAAATATAAGAAATATCGCCGCTTTCAGTTTTTTTACACTTAAACTTACATATCGTCGCTGCGGCAACGTTTTTTATTAATTTTTCAGGAAGGCAGGAAAATAAAATCTTCTTGAAACTCTCTCTTTGTGAGTACAACAAACTTCGAAGCCGATACAAATATCAGGAACATATACAAGTGGTTTTCAATTGTGCACAAAGATATTTAAAAAAATATTACACATAACTCTTTTCGTTGGCGCAGCGACGATATGTATTTTGAATAATTGATAAAAAAAAACTGTTCGGTACAAAAGTAAAACAATTTACTTAGATTCAATTTCTACTTCCACCGTGGTCTTGTATGACTTCTGCCGTGGGGTCATGCGTTTCAAAACACAATCTATAATTCGTTGGCAATGTTGACCGTCTAGATCTATTAGACCGTCTAGGTCTAGATTTCTATAATATCTTACACTCTTTCGATGACGGTCACCTCGCGTAGTGACGGCGGCACTATCGAATACATAACTACGAAAAAGCATTTAAATTAGCGTTCGGAGCCGTTGTATAATTGTAGGTCCCAATCAGTGCGTGTTAAACTAGAAAGAACACAGCAGTCTGATTGCGAAAATTTGTACCGCATCCCTTCATGGGAATCTATTTATTTTTTAAGTGGTTTCAAGTGGGATACTAAAAATAGAAACACAATAGTGTTAATCCGCGCAATAAAAATGCGACTACCCGGCTGATTTATGGTATTTTCAGGAGTCTGGGATATTTGCTTGGAGTCGAAGTTGGAATAATTCAGATGTGAACCACTCCGACTCCAAAATTTTGCATTTTTTATCAAAAAGTTCGAAAAGAAGAATTCGTTGACCGACTTTTTCGGTAAATAAACATTTCGTAAATCGACATGTCGGGTTTTTTGGTTTCTGATGCGAAGAAAGCTGTGTTAACAACGGCTATGTATTGTGAAAAACTTGGTATGGTTTAAAATATTCCAAATCGTATCTATATTATAGCTGTAAGGAGGCAATGGAAGAGCTGGACTTACTTACTTATCAGGTCTCGAGCAGCACTAGAGGGTCAAGGATCTTACAAAACGAAGATAATGTATTTTGCCAACCAGCTCAGTCTTTGGTTTATCTCTCCAGTTGATAATACCAAGTGATCGCAGGCATTCGGCAACCTAATCTCTCCACAAGAGTCTTGATCTTCCTATTTTTCGTCTTCCTTCGAGTTCGGTTTCGAAAACACTACGTGCTGGTTCGTCTTCATACATTCTACTGACTTGGCTTAACCCGCGCAATAACGTTAGTTTGGTCCGTTTAACTATATCGATGTCGGAATTCATTTTTTTGGAATGCATTTTTTTGGAGTATTTTTCTCTAGAATTGTATAAGAGTCTGGTATTGCTGGATTTTTGTTATTCGAGAAAGCGACTTATCTCTAAAGAACTTGCTTAGCCCAAAAAATATATATTCGCAAAACAATTCTCTGCTTGATCTCAAGGCTGAAGTAGCTGTTTTTGTTTGTGGTAGAACCGAAGCATATAAATTCGTCCTCCACCTCAAAATAATAATGGTTCTCAACGTTCACTCTTTGGTTTACTTGCGTGTTCGTTGAATCTATTAATTTTGTCTTGTTCTCATTTACAGCCAGAACCACTTTTACAACAATAAACATAAGAATTTAACATCAATTTCTTTTCATTCGAGAATATAGGCAATTTGTTTTGAACAGTGATTTCAAACGAGATTTTTTAAAAGTGATATAGCCTGCCAACTGTTTTTGAACGAAGTTCCTTATCGCACGTTGCGGGATGGGAGCTAAATGAAAACAATTAAACACTATTATGCTACAACTCAGTATTATCAAATATATTGGGTACTTTTGCTTTGGTTTGTGTATTGTAGTTTTAAACCCAATAAAAAGTAGATTTAGAAAATCCAAAGTGAAAGAAGTTTAAAAAAGGAACATTTTCTTAAATGAGTGAATTTTCTTACAAAAAGTAAATTTTTTCAAAAAATTTACCTATTCATGTTCTTAAACAATGTACCGTTTCTTAAAAAATACCATATATTAAAGAAGTACCTTTGCTTAAAAAAAGTAAATTTTCTTACAAAAAGTACCTTTTCATACAAAAATAATTATTCTTAATATTAGGACTTTTTCTTAAAAAATTAAATATTCTTTCAACAAATTGCATTTTCTTAAAAAATTACCTTTATCTTTTTATGAAACAAACTAACTTTTCTTGAGATAAGTACCTACTCTTAAAAATGTACCTTTTCTTGAAAAAATACCAAATCTGTAAAAAATTCCCATTTCTGACAAAACCCCTTTCTTCAAAAAATACCTTCTCTTAAAAAATAAATTTTCTTACAAAAATGCGATATCTTGAAAGTACATTTTCTTAACAATAAAATAATACTTCTTTATAAAAAAAAATCATACTCTTATTGCTTTTTCTTAAAGAAAGTACTTCTTCTTAAAAATAGTACCTTTTCTTAAAAACACATTAGCTTTTAATAAAAGAAGTACCTCTCTTTAAAAAAGTACATTTTCAGGAAAATATAATACATATTCTTACGAAAAGGACTTATAAATAAACTTTCTTTTGAAAGAAAATACCTTCTCCAAAAAAAAAATTCTTCAAATAAGTTTATCATGCTACAAAAAGTATCTTTTCTTAACGATCTATTCAAATTATCGTATTTTTCAATGGGCGCCTTAGGAGTGTTGGAGCGATCTAGTACATAATATATAGCGAAAGGATCTTTGTTCCAACCGGGTGTCCCCTAACACTTCATGTAATTTTTTACTGAAAATAAAAACAAAATAGAGTGAATACATGTAATTAAACTATATGTACCTAGTTGCTTTTTGGTATTTTTACCATAATTTTAATATTAAAAAGGAGGAGTTGATGTGTCGGAGTTAGATTCATAAATATCTGGACTACTCTGACCCCAAAATTTCTACTGACAAGATTAAGCCAGCGCAACCGAGGTATTTTTATCCGCTTGACTACATCAAAGACGATGTAGCTCATACAGCTCTTGGTTCATGCGTCGCCGATACTCGCCGCTGTGCACTATAGGGCCATAAATCTTCCGGAGTATTTTTGTCTCGAAGACTTCTACAGATGATTCGTCTGCTTACGATGAGACCCAGGGTTCTGCGCCATAATGCCAGACAGGTTGTATACGAGTCTGGTATATCTGGACTTTTGTTACTCGAGAGAGGGATATATCTCTGAAGTGCTTGCTTAGCCCAAAATAACATCTATTCGCAAGCCAAATTCTCCGGTTTATCTCAAGCCAGACGTTGCTGTTTTTGTTTACGGTAGAGCCGAGGTATGTAAATTCGTACACCACCTCGAAACTATAACGGTTATCAACGACCACGCTTTGCTCTAATCGCGTGGAGGCCCTGTTCGTTGAAACCATTCATTTTGTCTTGTCCTCATTTATTGCCTGACCCACTTTTACAAAAATAAATATACAAATCTAACATATTTTTTTTCAATACGAGAATATAGAATATAGGAATATAGAAAAAGTGATTTCGTTTTATAGTATTTTGAGTAGCCTCTCAATTGTTTTTTAACATAAAAATTTATTTCGTCTGAAAAAAAAATATTTGTCTGTTGTGCTGCCAACAATGACATATTATATGAGTATAAAATTATATTCGAGGGCGGATACAAAACTGTCCGACCTGACACAAAACTGTCCGACCTGACTATGGTGCCAGTAGTTTGACAAAAAATATTTTTGTGCCAGATGGCAACTTTATTAAACATATAGTTTAAGTGTCAAGGCGCCGCCACGTTGGTTTGTATTTTTATTACGATCTCAGTGAATTTGTAAAACTAGAAAAAATTTTGCTTAGTGCAAAATTTCTCTCTATTATGTGAATATTCAATATATATCATGCATTTTTGTAAATATTTTAACTCAATAGAAAGCAAACGCAAAACTGCTCATATAAAAAAACAATTGATTACGTTCGAAATTTTTGGCAGAATTATAGTCGATATAAAATATATAGTGGTTTTATAGCCCTTACAGTTATTGTTAAAATAATTTAAGAAAAAACAATTTACCTTTCATGGCAAAATCGTTTTCCATTCTCTTCTATCTTTTACAATCATCTTATTCATAAAAAATTAATGGTTCACATTTCACAATTTTTATATAGTACAAACTTAATGGGTACACTCGATGAGGAGCGTGGGGGTATATGATCTGTTTGCTCGCATAAACCCCATGATACAAGCAAATCTATCACATAACTCATACCGAGTAATCGGTTTAAACTCTTGAGGGAGTTAAATCACCTATACGCATTTCGCCCCCCTAAATACGCACCCGCCCACGCACGTGACAACTCCAAGCCATCAGTGACTTCTTCCAAAGAAATTCATGTGATTCTTGATGAGAGCGTTTTTGTTGTGTAGTTACTTGTAATCTTGTTAAAGCGACACATTTGCCACCACAAAAGTGCTGTAACGCTAGGAGGATACCCAATACTTTTTATGTTGCAAATGTAGGTTGTTGTGCTGAAGATGCTGCTTAGTACCATAAGGGATAAATTCTTGACATTTCCCACAACCACTAAGCGGATAGAGAGAAGACAACGGCAAAAGTGGAAAAACAATATGAGGAAAAACAACCATCGTACACAACCCAGCTGAATGGGAACGCACCGAAATGTTTATGGGATTTATGTAATATTTCCATTTACGTATCCTTGCCGTCGACATATGACTGCGTGCAAGGATACGCATTTATATTCAATCTACATAAAGTATGAACTTTTCCCAGCATATCGCAGTTTCAGGCCTACGGTGACAGGTGCCTTTAGTTACTTGTCAATATAAAGTTAAGCATCCGAACACCCTAAAACAAGATGATGCTGCCGCCACTGCTGATGATGATGACGCTAACAATTCTTGTCATCAAATATGTCACTCAAAAATGTATGAAATACAATAATAATAAGAAAACGCAAGGCTTGAGATTCGGTTAAGACAAGTACTAAGGAAAACATGTTAACAAAAAAAAAATGCCAAATGAATGTTAAGGAAAAGTCTAAGAGTACACACATTTATTTCCCACATAAATCATGGCAGGCACGATCCCCTAAGTACGCTATGTGCAGAAGGAGTCCGGATGAGGTGTGATGAAAATGCTTGAGGTCAAAACGTAATTTGATTTGTACTGAAATTTGTAAAAGAAACTAATACGACAGTTTACTGACCTATCTTCTTTAATAAACGAAGGAATTTAATAGAATTTTTTATATTTTCAAAACTAGCTGACCCGGCAGACTTCGCCCTGCCAACAAAAGTATTCAATGCTGTCATGGCCACCAATGAATTCACGCATTATAGTACACACACATCTGCTACAAACCTAAGTTGGGCGAATGCAAATCGAATATGAAAGTTTCATCTTATTCGGTTCAGTATATTCTGAGTTTAGCCCAGCGTACATTTAGCAAACACCGTACATTAATTTGTATATATGTAAATAGATTATCGTGCATTAGGCAAGACACTACCTATGAACCTATATCTAAAGGGGCGATTAAATCAATTGAAGTTCATACCATGCGGAACACACCTTCCTATGTCTAAATATATCCTGAACTCCAGTAAGATGTGGCAAGTTTTGTAAATACCTATAACTTTATATACCCTGACATCTCCTGCATTATGTACATGGGTTTACGACATGGTTGAGAATTAGTTCATGTCCCCAATGAGTTGGCAATGAGCATCCATTTCCTTACTTCTCCCAATTGTACTGTGCTTTTATTCTAACCAGGTTTCAGAATGGTGCCTCCAATATGAGGCCAAAATATGAAAAAAGCATCTCACATTGCGACAGAGATACCATTTTCCGGTTAAATATATTTAGACTTGTCAAAGCTAGTTAAACAAATTATTTTAGCAGTTTCGGGGTCGTCAATCAATATCAAAAATGGACTCAAAATTGGGCAATGATATATAGTATACAGGGCAGTATTTCGACTGTTACACTGAAATACGAATATATGAAATAAAGTGCATGTACTGAGCCAAGTACTGTGAATCTACTTGCGCATGCCCTATTTGCTTCATTTGAAGGTCAAAGTCAAAATATCCTTTTACAATTTCATCAAATTTCATTTGTGTACCTTTCCCTTTAACGTGTTTATAATATAATTGTAACTATTGTATAGATTCAGAAGAGAATATCATATTCTGTGACCCAGGCTCCATTTTTTATGTACACATTGGTTCGGATTAAGTATGGTAACAAAGGCATTTTCACTGCATAATAAAGAACACGATAACTATTGAAGAGTTTCTCACAAACAGCGTTTCTCACAGTCCGTTCACGTTACTCGATAGATTCTAAGCCGAGCCTGAACTCGTATTCCCAATTTCAGTTGTCACTCATACTTACCGTTACCCCTCCAAAATTTAAGTCTCTCAAATATATTCCAAAAACAGCTTTCAGACCACTAATTACTTTGAAAAGAGGTTGTAGCAACCGTTAATTCGTCTGTTGCCACCGAACTGATATTGCGAAAATCGAATTGAGGTTGCCACAACAGAATTGACGTTGCTTCAACCGAATTGAGATTGCCACAACCGAATTGAGCTTGCCACAACCGAATTGAGGTTCCCACAACAGAAGTGCGGTCGCCACAACCGAATTGAGGTTACCTCAACCGAATCGAGGTTGCCACAACCGATATGAGGTTACCACAAACAAATTGAGATTGCCACTACCGAATTGAGGTTACCACAACGGAATTTAGGTTTGAACATCCGAATTGAAGTTGCGACGACAAAACTGAAGTTGCCACAACCGAATTGAGGTTACCATAACCGAATTCAGATTGCCACAACTGAATTGAGGTTGTCACGACTGAATATAGTCCGAACAAGTGCATTTCGCTTGAAGCAATCTCGTTGCATACCTGATTCGGTTTTGACAATTGAATTTTCAATTATATGTGGTCTGTCATCTACATGATCTATATTTTCGCTTACAACAGGCAAGTTTGTAATTAACCACAACCGAAGTTGCTACTAAATTCCGTTGCAGCAAACGAATGTGCCATCAGTTCAGGTGCAAATACCGAATTTCGCATCATTTCGCTGGAAAATATGAAATTTGGTGCCAATACGGTAACAATAACAGAACTTGACCTAAGTCGGTTGCAATTGCCGAATTTGGCGTTAATTCGGTGGCATTGACAGCATTTCTGCTGAATTCTCGAGGTACAACCGAATTCGTTTCCAATACGGTTACGACATAATTCTATACACATATATACGTATTTGAAAGCTGACGTTTAAAATTCTAATGACAAATATTATATTGAAAAAGTGAATGAATAGAATCTTAATTTGGCGATTATTTGAAAAAACAATATTCCATACGAATTGGGTTTTCGAGTTATAGACACATTGGCGTTTTAGTGATTTTTTCTGAGAAAGTTTTAGTTTTAGCGATATATTAAAGACAACCACTGTTTAACTGGGTGTGAGGTCCAAGATTTGTTTATTTCCAAAATAGATTGCACCGTTTCTGAGTTAAAGCCATATTTTGGAAAAAATCTGTATATGAATTGGACCATTTCATCGTAGTCTTTTAGAATTGCGCAAATATTTATTATTTATTCGATTGAATGAGGCTTTCTCGAGGTGCGGACTATTTTCCCAAAATTATTCATATTGTTCAATCAAAAATGTGGCTGGGTTAGCTTGGATAACCCATTACTACAAAATTACTTTATTTTCCCCGTACCCTGTGGGTAATGAGTGAATTATTGTTACTCATTCACCAGGGTGATGTTCATGGGTTATTCTTTGTGGATAAGTACGAAGTCTGATTGTGACAACCTCTAATTCGGTTGTGTCATCCTTCAATTCAGTTGTGACTACCTCTAATTTCGCTGTAACAACCTCTGATTTGTCTGTGATGACCTAGAGTGTAGTTGAGGCAACCTGTAAATTCGATTACGTCTAATTTGGCTGCCTCAGAAGAATTTTTCTGTGAGTGCGGTGCGATTTCCAATAAAACAATATTTGATAAACCAAAATTTTACGCAAGTATTTAAGTAAATCTATCTCTCCTCAACTACATCACCCTTTTGCCCACTTGTTTATTTATATATATTACAAAAGTTTGGTGGTAGCATATGTTGGCTCTGACATATCTCAGTAGTCTATAAAACATGAATTCAACTATATGACAAGGACCTTAATTATTGGTAAAAATCAATGACACTCATTTCATCAAATACTTGCAAAGATGTGCACTAGGGATTAACACTTTGTTCAAAACGAAACCCATGAGCTGCACCTTGGAGACACTTATTGTATTTAGTTTTGAAAATAGATGAAACTTTTAAATTTTAAAACTTGAAGTGCAAACATCAACTTTGGCAGGTTAGATATCTAAAAATGGAACACATATATTTAAAAGTGATTTAATGTTAAAAATCAGACAATTTATTTTAAACATTAAAACTCCATATTTTGTTTCAGTTTGGGCCATTATCACTATGCCCAGTTTGAGCTAACCCAGACATATTAATTTCAAATTCCATACACACTGATAGCTATAACTATTGATCAGCTTGAACTGTAGGATAATGCGTGATTGTGATAATGAGGATTACGAATGCACTCTATCAAGCGTTTTTGCTCCAATCAACTTGCTAATTTCAAAAGTAAAAATAATGGACTATAATCATGCAAATATATGCCCACGAATTGTGTGTTGCCAAGATGGAAATTGTTTGAAATTCTGCTTTGAACCCGTATAAACGTGTGCTCCAATGTTGGAAATTAGTTAACGGGATTCATATCTGACCATTTAAACTAATTCCTAAACTAAATTTTGTTAAAATGACTCCATATGTGCGACGTATGTGTATTTAAAATCTTATGCCAACAGTCATTTGTGCGACTCGAGAATACATCCCAAGCGACAAGATAATTCAATCCAACAACTGTTTTGTTGTATAATCATTACATTTGTATATGAACCAAAACTTAGCCTATTTCAAAGCACTTACTGAACAGTCATTTCAATCTCCAATAATTCAAGTCAAATTTTTAACGTCATTCTGCGCTAATTCCATCTTGCCTCCATAGCGTAAGGGAATGTCTGTATCCCTTTCGGCTGAACTTTTCCCTATTGTGTTGATATTTTCAATGAAATTAAATGTATATTAATACAATATGTAAACATGCAATTCATTTGTTTAAACAATGTTTTGCGTTTTCTTTTTCGTTGACGTTCTTTTATTTCCTATAAATGTTTAAATTCAATTATATGTTCGTTTTTTACTTCGTTCACTCTAGAGAATCAGAGAACAAAATGAATTGCTGTCTGATGTTGTTGTTCTTGTTGTTGTGGTTGCTGTTGTCATTTTGTCGTCAACGTCCTTTTAAAATGACTTGTTTTTCTTGGGTTTGTGAGATGCTACTGGACCATGTCTTTGGTGGTGTTATTGCCGGCTGTGCACAGTGGTCAGAGTAACATTTCTTAACATTTTTGCGTGAGGCTTAATTTTAATTTTAACTGTTTTCCTTGAGGCTCTGCCTTTTAACTTATCTTGCAGAGAAGACTGCTTTTTATACCCTCACCATAGGATGGGGGTATACATCATTTAATACGTAAAAAAATGTAACACGTAGAAGGAACCAAATTAGACCCTGAGTATCTTTGGACGAAATTCGTTTTAGGACTTTTTAAGACGTTTGACCCATGTCCGTCTGTCTCTCTGTCTGGCTGGCTTGCTGGCTGACTGGTGAACACGATAACTGCCGTAAATCTTTACAGATGGCAATGAAACTTTGTCAGTGACTATTATTTGCCAATATTGAGTTTGGGATTGAAAATGAGCGTTTTGACCACGCCCCTTCTGGGACCTCCCATACAAATCGACACATTTAGCACAAAATTATATTTCTTTCTAACCTTTCGTCTCGTAGACGTGATTAGCTTCAACTCTCACACCAGTTAATAATCTGTAAATACCTACTTAACTAGAGAAAATGGGCGAGATTGTCACGCCCATTCTGGTACCTCCCATACAAAACAGGGTGTTCGACCGGATTGTCAATCTGATACATCGCGTGAAACACTTCCGACCTTAATGAAATTAGGTATAAGGCGTCGCGTTATCAAAAGCTAATCACCGATTAAAACAATGGTGAGTTTGCCACGCCCATTGTGGTACCTCCCATACAAAAGTTGTTTGGGCGTCCGGTTGTTAAGCATGAGAAGTCCCGCAAAACCAAACCAATCTTTATGAAAGTTTGTACTAGTAGTATTTAGCCAAATAAAGCTCTCCTATAGAAAATGAGCTATTTTGCCACACCCATTCTGGTACCTCTCATATAAAAGTTGGGCGGATAACAACCACCGTGCCACGCCCAGTTTCGTACATCCCATACAAAAGTTGGGCGTATTTGGAGTTTGCCGACTCGATATCTCCAATAAATCATAACCGATCTTAAAAAGATTTGGTAGTGATCAAAATTTTGGCAACAACTTGCCATGCCCATTTTTGAACCTCGCATATAAATATTGGGAGGGAAACTAACTAATTTGGGTATTCAATAATATTTAGCGCAATGTCGGCAATCTGCTGTTGAATATGGTCACTTTTGAGTATGGGCGTTTTTTAACAGAACTCCCACGCAATGGATGAGGTACTTTATGGTGAGGGTATGTTTAAGTCGGTTCACCCTATTGAAACTTATGTACTGGTTTACCCTAACTTCCTCCAAAAGACCACGAATGGAGTACACGGCTTTTAGGGCGAACAATTTCCCCATGTGGCCGTCGGTGGTGCAATGGTTAGTGTGCGCGGCTCTTGTACATGAGATCCTGGGTTCGAACCCGGCTCTGACCACCTTCAAATTTTCTTTCGGCGGCGGTCACCTCGCATAGTGACGGCGACACTATCGAGTATCTAGCCATGAAAAAGCTTCTCAAATTACCGTTCGGAATCGGTGTAAAACTGTAGGTCCCAATCAGTGGGTGAAAACTGGAAAGCGCACAGCTCAGTGATTGTGAGAAGTTCTCCCTAGTCCCTTCATGGGATGTAATGGGAAACCATTTATTTATTTTTAAATTTCCCATTTAATTGGATATTATAAGGCAGAAAAATCTTATTTAAATTATTTAATTTTTATGTTCGTTATTCCTCTTGGAAGCATATGGCTTCCCCAAAGCATTTCCATCTTACACTATTGACCGCTGTTGATTTTGCTTCTATCTATGTTAAATTGTTCTTTCTTAGTTCTTGGACTATTGTGCGTCTCCAGGGGTTTCTTGGTAGACCACGATTTCTTGAGCCTTGGGGATTCCACTCAAGCACCATCCTTCTGACACTGCCGGGATTTTTTGAGATGATGTGTCCGATCCACCTCCATTACCTATTCTTTATCTGCTTCTGTATGGGTTCTTCATTGATCATGTTCCACAGTTCTATGTTACTTATGGTGTTAGGTCAGGATGTTTGGCATATGATTCTGAGGCACTTGCTGATGTTATCTATGCGAGTATTGTTGATTTTCATGGCTTTGGTTTTCTTGTTTTCTTGATGTTTATCTGAAGTTCCACATTGCGAGCCAATCTTTCCACGTCTTCCAGTTTTGACTCCATATTGGAGATCTTATGCGAGAGTAGATAAATGTCATCGGCATAATCCAGACCTTCGAGTTGGCATGAGAGAATCAATGTTATAAACACTTTGCTCATTATGTCATCCAGCACGTTGGTGAATAGCGGAGACGATAGTGGGCAACTTTGTTTTACTTCAGGATTGGTGTGGAATGATTGATTAATTTTCCCGTTATGAAGAACTGAGAATTCTGCATCCTCTAACTATTCGAATTAATTTCTGGGGTACTCTTTTCTTTCTCAATGCTGTGCATATGGCAGCCCGTCTGATGGTATCCAAAGCTTTCTTGAAGTCGACGAACAGTAGATACAGCACACAGGGAAAAGATTAGTTGGAAATCAATTCAGGCATTGGAGATTCCATGATAAAGTATATTATGTATTGATCAGAATTCGTAATTGTCAAACATTTGAATTATTCGTCGATGTTATTGATAGATTAAAAATCGGTCTTATTGAATACAAGTTGCTACTACCGAATTTTAGTTGTATTAACCAATTTGAGTGTTTCTAAACCTCATTCATCTGATATGGAAGATACAACTAATAAAAAGTAGAATATTAGAATTCGTGTTCACACATTAGTCACTGTAATCATAATTTAGTTTCTGTTACAAAAACACTTGTTACAAAGTTATGTATTCTATTTTTCACAAGAGGCTTTGTTCTTAAAGAGAACTACGTACATCGGAATGTTACACGAGGACTTTACAGAAAAACTAATATTTTAAACAGAAAGTGATAAACAAAGTTGCGAAAAAACAATAAAGTATATACTTATTGATATTAACCAGTGAAGAATACATATTATCATAAATTGAAGTGAAGTGAGAATTTTAAACATAATCGTTGAAAATGACGCCACTATTGACGCCTTCACAAACACATGCAAACATTTGTGGACACTTGGCTGGAGGAACTAGGAACTATTATTCTGTATGACACTAAGTAACTTAAACATTCGTATGATACCCAGTGTAACCCATCCCCATTTTTGGTCGAAAATATGAAAAATTTAGAAAAACTGTCTGTATCTGAAAAACGAAGCGTTCAATCGAAAAAATATCAATTTTTTACGGGTACCTAAGGGTTTCTCACAAAGTGTTCCAATTCGCATGAAATAATTTTTTTTTCAAAAAATCGCCAAAATAAGAAAATTGCTAAAATAAAATATTACTATATCTCGGAAACGGTGCGTCTAATCGCAAAAATAATAAAAAGAGGTATCCATTGGTTAAAGCCTCCTATTGAGGTACAAAATTTATTGCTTTTGCTGTTGGATGCGCCGTTTCGCTATTTTTTTATTTTAGCGATTTACTTATTTTGGCGATTTTTAGAAAAAAAGTCCGTACGAATTGGACCACTTTATGAAAGCCCCTTAAAGTGCGGAAAAATTATTTATATTTCGATTGAACGTACCGTTTGCGAAATATATACATAATGAAGTTTTAGCGATTTTTTATTCGAAAAAATTTAGTTTTGACGATTTGTTTTAAATAAAAGTAATGCCGGGGTAAAGACTTCAATTTGTTACAGCCTCCTGCGGAGGTAAAAAAATTATTATTTTTGCTTTTGGACACACCCGTTTCCGTGTCCTATTTCGTGCCCATTTTTGATCGAAAATATGCAAATCGAATCCAATCGTAAAAATAACAAATTTTTTTTTCTTATTTTGGCGACTTTCTGAAAAATAATTATTTCATGCGAATGGGAACACTTTGTGAGAAACCCGTAGAAACGCGTAAAAATTTGTTATTTTACGATTGGATTCGATTTGCATATTTTCGATCAAAAATGGGCACGAAAATACGGACTCTGGTTATAAAAAATAATAATTTTGTTTATATTTAAGTATAGAATACACAATTTTAATAAAAAAATATTGTTTTTACTTTTTTCTCTATAAAATTCATAATAGGTTAAAGCATCACCAAATGGTTGTGACAGCCATGAAATTCAAGTAATTACTTTAGTTGAGCATACCAATATATTATTTGGTACAACCGATTTAGCTTTTACATTTTTCAATCATGCAACTAATAGAATATTCGCAATTACAGGATAATTAAATTGCTAGAACTAAAACTTGATTGACAGATCACATTTATTTCTTGTTGCTGTGGCATCAACTAAATATTCCAGTTCTTGCAACCAAAACTGAATTACAAATCAATTGATGTGCACAACATTTGGTGATACTGAACACAATTATTGGTAATCACAACTAAATAATGTCATAGTCCAAGGAGCCGCCAAATTTTAGTTGGGTGTAAATATAGTTGTGACAACGAATCTCTTCTTTGTGTGAGAGTGGTACGCCTTTCTAGGGATTATTCGATCATGATGCGTTGAGAGTGATCTAAGCAGCTTTTATTTGGCCGGAAAACCTTCCAGTTCGTTTCGAAATATGTTCTCTATTTTGATTTGCAGCCTTCCATGTATTATGACTGCGAGTATCCTTTGTATGATGTTAGGCAGTGCAATTCGTTTCCAGTTGTTGCAATCTTTCAAGTCGCCACAGTTTGGTAACATTACAATGGTGCCTTTCTTTCAAGGCGGAGGCAGTCTTTCTGCCTTCCATACTATTGTGATGTGAGGCCGTAGAACTTCAGCCGTGCTTTCGACGTCAATCAGTACAATTTCGGTTGGTAATCCATCTTCACTTGCTGCTCTATTATTTTTAAATTTTTCAGTCGCCTCTTTTATCTCATTCTGAACTGGATTTGCTCGATATTCTTAAGTTGCTTTCTGCTGGGGTGTTATGATCGATTTCGCAGTCCGTTTCAAAAACTCATTTAGCACGTGCACTTTGGGTAAACATATCTAAATAAATAAATGGTTTCCCATTACATCCCATGAAGGAACAGGGGAGAACTTCTCACAATCACTGAGCTGTGCGCTTTCCAGTTTTCACTCACTGATTGGGACCTACAGTTTTACACCGATTCCGAACGGTATTTTGAGAAGCTCTTTCATGGCTATATACTCGATAGTGTCGCCGTCACTATGCGAGGTGACCGCCGCCGAAAGCAATTTTAAGGTGGTCAGAGAGCAGGGTTCGAACCCAGGGTCTCATGTACAAGAGCCGCGCACACTAACCATTGAACCACCGACGGCCATACGACGGTAAACATATCTGGCAATCATCAAACAATAGTGGGCACCAGTGACGGCAACGTTGTAGCTATTTGCCGCCTAAAACCAGTACAAAAATTTCAGTCTGGCGAACTGACTTAAACATACCCTCACCCTAAGTCGTCCATTAAGACCGAGTTCTATTAAAACCAGTACATAAGTCTCAGTCGGGTGAACCGACTTAATCATACCTTCACCCTAAGTCATCCATTGCGTGGGAGTTGTGTTAAAAAACGTCCATATTCAAAAGTGACCATATTCATATTGCTCTAAATATTATTGAATACCCAAATTAGTTACGATCCTAAGTGGTTTTGGGGAATTTTTTCCCTCCCATTATTTATATACGAGGTTCAAAAATGGGCATGGCAAGTTGTTGCCTAAATTCAATACCTAAATTCACTACCAAATTTGATTATGTTCGGTTGTGATTTACTAGATATATCGAGTCGTCAAACCGGAAATACGCCTAACTTTTGTATGGGAGGTAGGAAACTGGGCGTGGCATAATAGCCAGTTATTAATTACACAGTAGCTTTTAGCAAAATATTGCCTAGTACCGAATTTTATTAAAATCGGTTGTAGTTTACGCGAGGTATCGAGTCCTGTGAAAGTTCGTTCGATGCCATTATGTATGGAACTCGATTTCTTTTGCATGGCCACCACGGGCACGCTTGCAGATGTCCAGACGCTGAACCCAATTTTCGACGGTTTTCAAGCATATTATTCGATATTCGTACGAAGTTCACCAATCGTCGCTGGCTTGTTGCCATAGACCATAAACTTGACGTAGCCCCACAGGAAATAATCTAACGGCGTCAAATCGCACGACCGAGGCGGTCAATCGACTGGTCCATTTCGTGAGATAACATGTTCACCAAACTTGGTTTCCAATAAATTGATTGTGGCATTCGCTGTGTGGCTTGTGGCGCCGTCCTGTTGGAACCACATGTCCTCCAAGTCCATATTATCCAATTGGGGCCAAAAATATTCGGTTATCATTGAACCGTAGCGATTCGCATTCACAGTAATGTGCCGGTCTTGATCATCACGGATGTAGTATGGCCCAATGACACCGCCGGCCCATAAACCGCACCAAATGGTTATTTTTTCGGGATGCAATGATAACTAATGGATTACGTGTGGATTGTTGTCTGACCAATAACACATATTTTGCTTATTGACGAAGCCATTCAGCCGGAAATGAGCCTCATCGCTGAAGATGGTTTTCCGATGAAAATCCGAATCATTTTCAAGTTGTTGCTCAGCCCAATTCACGAACATACGACGCTTATGGTGGTGAAGCGGCTTCAGTACTTGCATCAATTTGATCTTGTAAGGATGTAGGCCAAGATCTTTTCACAAAATTCACCACAACGACGTCACAGAGATGCCCAACGCTTGAGAACGACGTGTGGGAGACACATTTGGGCTTTCTTGAACTGATGCCTCAGCGGCAGCAATATTCTCGACACTATGGGCACTTCTTTGTCTCACTGGCACGGGAATATTTTTGTACTGTGCCTGTGGATTCAAATTTGTCCACTAGACGCTCAATTGTTGACCTGGTAGGACAATTATGACTACCATAAATTGGACGTAGCGCTCTTAAAGTTGAGGCCACTGACTCCAAATTTCGGTAGTAAATTTTAATAATTCCGACTCGTTGTTGGCTCGTGTCTCTTTCCATGATGAAATGGCAAACCTTACTGAAGAGAAATGTCAAAAGAGCGGGAAAAAATATGGCGTCATTTGGTGTCCCTATCGATTTACTTTTGTAGCGTCTCTGTTGAAAAACCCTTTATTAAATGATATATACCCCCATCCTATGGTGAGGGTATAAAAATACGATTGTATTTTATTTCAAAACTTCAATGTGAACATTCAAACCACTGTCTGTTGCTGCTTGTGATGTTTTTAATGTGTTCTCTCTGTTTTCATGTTGGGAATAACATGCAAATTTGATTTTTACCAACAAAAGCAGCAGCAACAGCAGTAAAACCAAAACAACATTTACGACAACAACAGTAGCAGCAATAACGACGACAAGCAAGAAAATTCGCTTCAACATGTCCATCATGCGAAACATTCAAATTTTTCAGTTTGTCTGACTCTCAACCGAAACGAAACCCCAATAGCCAGCCGGCATGCGTGAGAGTGTGCATGCATGACTCCAAAAGCCCAAGCATCAGTGAATGAGTGACACCATCACCAGCATTAGCAGTGGTAGTAACAAACAACCTCACCACAACCGTCAGCATCAGCATCAGCATCTCGGCATAAGGAGCAGCAGCGGCAACATCAACAACAGGAGCAGGATCATCAGCAGGCGACGCATAGTTTGTCGATGTTATATTTGAATGATTTTGTGTTTTTTTCTTTGCTCAATCTCTTTTCGTCCTAATTTTTGTTTTATTTGCCCAGTGCCGACGAAGTTCTTTTCAAATTTGTGTGTTTGCCCTAAGAGTTGTGTATGTTTGTGTGTGGATTTGTAAGAGAGTTTCTTTTTTTCCTTGGTTTATTATCTTTGTCGACCTTAAGGATGCGAAGCATCTACAGTTTGCTCGTTTATTCGTTTATACAGTTGAGTGATTTAATGTCAATTGATTTTCATTTTTCCATCTCTATTCACTCACATACGCCAACGGAGATTTGCATTACCCAAATGCACAATTGGTGTCCATTCAACAGAGAAGAACATAGAGTTGTCGGGGTGTATATGTATGTAAAATAATGGCAACTCCGCCAAATGTGTGTGTGTGTTTGCTTGTCCCTTTGGTATATTTCGTTTAGGTCTTCTTGAAAATTGTCCAATAACGATTTTTTGAGCACACATTTTCTCATTTAATAGAAATCAAATAATGAAGTCTTATTTTAAATTGTACATTTAACTCTTTCACCACCATGGTGAATATTGAGAAACGCGTGTATTTTTTTGTAACGAATTATCCTTTTGTAACGAATTATCCTGTAGTCAGAAGAATTTCTGCAATTTTCCCGAAACTGAAGTGAAAATCTGTCGATTCACTTCGAAACCTGAGGCAGCTGTCAAATATAATTCAATTTCAAAAGCAGTTGGGAAAAGCTTCAAAATTAACAGCAATTATAAACACACGCTGAGAAAAACCGGCCTCAGCAACATATTGCACGAACCATATTCACATTTGCAAGCATTGCTTTCGCGAATTAAAGGTCTACTGCTTTTTGTTTTTTTATTGTGACAGACAGCAGCGTTGTTTGGGTCACAGATGCATATATTATAACTTATTAATCATTGTATCCCAAACATGTTATGTTGAATAGCAAACACAATATACTATATTTGGGGCAAGCTATAAACACTTTATATTTGCATCCAAACAACAAAATAATTAAATTTTTTTTTGCGTATATTATATATATTATTATTATAAGGTATATAAATATTAATAATTAATTATATTTTAAAAATATTTTGTTCATCTTTACAGAAATTACCCAGTAGTATGAATGGAAATAATTTGTCACATGTCTTTAATATTAGTAATTAGCGACAAGAAATTTAGTTGTGTTTGAATTTGAGACACCTAAAACGATATTCCGCTGCTTGTCAGAATAATTATATGATGTATCACAGGATATCTGTAGCAATTAGATGACATATAGATCTACGTCAACAGCTTCAAAAACTAGGGAACAGACACGAAAACTAAATTTCTTAGCTTAAATGAAGGTACAAATTGAAACCGTGTACAAATTTGAAACTATTTTATAATACGAGGTGGTTTGTAAGCTCCGCGAACTTATAACCATCGCTAATAGTTAAATAAAAATCAATATTGATCTTACATACTACCATCTGGTAATTGGCTACCGAAAAATTTTAAGCGAGCTGCGTCATTTAGTTCGTGTTTGACAGCAATGGAAAAAGTCAACCTCGTAAATTGGGATAAAAATGGAAAAACGGTCAATATCGTGTTCTTATCAAGCATAATTTTGTGCGGCAAAAACCATCAACGAGACTAAACAAAGGCTTGATAAAATCTATGGCGACTCGTAGCCATTTACTTTAATTGGTACAAAGTCATTTACTTAATACTGTTGTAGTTGTCAAGCCTGGAATCATTATTTCGTCTATCGGAGAATAAAAGTTTGTGAGGTGGCTGAGGATGCCGTTATCATATCTGAACGCAAAATGGGTGCCGCGTTTACTCACACCCGGCCATTAGCTAAACCGCATGAAAAATGAAATACTGTTTTTGGGGGTGTTCACCCGCAATCCGAAGGAGTTTTTCGCAATTTCATAACTGAGGACAACAAATGGTTCCATCACAACCAGCGTTACAAGGATTAATGCTATTTAAAGTCAGAAAAACAGATAAAAATCTTAAAAAAACTGTATTTCCTTATCGCACGTTGCGGGATTGATGGGGGTTAATGAAAAGAAATTAAACAATTTTGTTTACCACTATTATGCTACTCCCAGTATTATCAACTATATTGGGTATTTTCCCTTGGTTTGTGTCTAGACAAACATATGTTAGTAAATGTCTTGTTTAATGGGAAGTGTTGTAGGTGGAGCCTTCAACCAATATTAAATACATGTGACCTGGTCTACGGAAAGGGGGCTTAGGTGTCAAAAAATCAATTTTCACTTTTTGGTTGATTCGGATGGAAGATGAGATGCTTTTTCACGTGGTGAAAAGCAGCAAATCCTAACTTGCTTAGACGTGTACTAAAAATGTAGAGAAAGAAGAGTAAAAATGCGACAACACACAACACAACAGAAACAGTAAACGTGACTTCTTCAGTGTTACTTTTTTAAATGTTCCACACTAGCAACTTACACGATGAACTATAATAATATTCCGACCAACAACAACACTTACTGGACCAACAACAACAATTACTGGACGTCCGGCGCGGAGAACAATTAACGAGATAATGAGAAACTGACGAAACGAGTTGCTTACTTTTAACAGCTTTTTCACAGAAAACTACGTTTCGCACGTAAGCTCCCTTTTCGTAGACCAGGTCACACATACTGAAGTTTTGCAATCACTAAAAAGAAAATTTGAATGAAAAAAGAAAACGAAAGATCTTTAAAAAAAGAAAATTTCCTTAATTGAAAAAAAAACATATTCATATTCTTAAACAAATTACCTTTCCTTAAAACAAATATCTTATCTTAAAGAAGTGCCTTTGCATAAAAAAAGTTAATTTTCTTACAAAAAGTACCTTTTCTTAAAAAAATACCTTATCTTAAAGAAGTACCTTTGCTTAATAAAGTAAATTTTCTTACAAAAAGTAACTTTTCTTAAAAAAATAAATTTTTTTACATAGCACATTTTTTTTACAACAAACGTTTACAAAGTTTTTTTTTTACAAAAGTTTTTTTACAAAAGTTTTTTTTTTTAAATAAGTACCTTTTTTTTAAAAAGTAAATTTTCTTACAATAAATTGCCTTTTCCTAAAAACAACTATTTCTTTAAAATGTACCTTTTTGGTGAAACAAAATATCTTTGGATCTAATAAATGATTTTCCATGCTCGATGGAAATATCTTTTCTTGAGATAAGTACCTAAAAATTAAAACATTAAAATTAAAAGAGATTCCTGAAAAGTGACCAATTCTAAAAAATTCCCATTGCATAAAAGAAACCTTTTCTTCAAAAAATACCTTCTCTTAAAAAAATACTTTTTCCTTCAAACATACATTTTTTTTAAAAATAAATTTTCTTAAGTATAAAATAACACCTTTTCTTTTCTTGAGATAAGTAACCTTTCCGAAAATAAGTACATTTTCTTAGAAAAATAACCTTTTCCAAAAACGAGTACCACTTCTTCAAAAAGTACCTGTTTTTAAAAAGTACTTCTTTGTTAAAAAAAAAAATCATGCTCTTATGGCTTTTCTTACAGAAAGTACTTCTTCTTAAAAATAGTAAATTTTTTTAAAAAGGATTAGCTTTTAATAAAGTGAGTACCTCTCTTTAAAAAATAACCTTTCAGGAAAATATGATACAAGTTCTTACAAAAAGGACCTAAAAATATACTTGGTTAGAAAAAAATACATTCTATAGAAAAAAAAATTATCTTAACAAAATTTATCATTTTACGAAAAGTATATTTTCTTAAAAATCAATTTAAATTATTGTATTTTTCAACGGGCGCCTTCGGCGTGTTGGAACTAACTAGTACATAACATATTGCGAAAGAAACTTCGTTCCAACCGGGTGTCCCCTGACACCTCATGTAACTGTGTTGTAAAGACAAATAAGATTTTTTTAAAACAAAGTAGATTTTTCAACGATACCTAATAGCCGAAATATAGTATATAAATCGTAGTTGTATTCGGTTCCATATCTGCATGTGACCGAGCAATGCATAATAGCTTCAGTACAAAATCCAATAATTGTTGAAATTTAAACACTTCAGCCCAATCCTTATAGTATTAGTCGTGTTCGTCAATTTCATATATTAGATACAGCGTGGCGCATCAATTGTGCTACAATTTCAAATAACTTTTTTCTTAGTTAATGTACCCATAACCCTGTACAAAAAGTCCTGGGGGCAAGCGGTATATTTGGGTTTTGGATACTCACTTGACTGTTGGTCCGCCATAACCGGTCTAGCTATGTGTGCAGTTGCTCCATTTTGCTGGAACAAATGCTGTTGAAACGGTTACGTCTTCAGTGCAGTTCTGGGCAGAAAAAACTCATTTAAAATTTTTAAACACGGTCCCCATTGATAGTTACTATTACACCGTTTTCTTGAAAGGAGTATGGCCCACAATGCACCTTGATGCAACTACGCACCATACAGTGATTCGTTCTGGGTGCAGTTCCGTCTCGTGGAGAATTTCAGGAGTAGACTCAATCCATAGACGGCAGTTTTGCCGATCAAAAAGGGCATCATCAGACATAAACTAGCAATTTATCAAGTTGGTGTCTTCTTCGGCCGTTCCAATCAATTTTGGCAAAATTCCAGGCGAATAGGCAATTCCAGAGAATTCAACTTACCTGTAATATGGACCTTCTACGGAAACAAGTTTAAGTCATCAAGAATTTTCCGTTGTAATGACCGTCTATTAACTCCAATTTGCGCCGATAAGTTTCGAGTTGAAACGCCTGGATTTGACGACGATACAAATCTCTTAAACCCGAATATAGGGATCTCGATGGGAGGGTCTTCGTGCTATCCTCCCAGATTCTGTAAACATGTTCACCCACGTCATAATGGTCCACCTACTCGGGAGAGTGCCGCTAAAAATTCCCTTTGGCCGGAAACCATGGTACCGCTTCACTACCAAAATACTATTTGGGTGATTCCTTGGAAATAACGTTTTTTCGGATGGTGAATTTATTAGTTTTTAACATACCTCGGAAGTGATTTTTTTTTTACAGTTTTTGTTTATATATACTACTATAGTGTATACCAACATCTATTGTACTACAATACAACAAACATTTATCAATATATTTTATACTATAATTTTCAGAATTGCCACGATTCTGACATCCACGGTATTGACATTTCATATTTAAATTGACTTCATTCTATGCCAAATTGACGTGAGATAATTTCCTTTGAAAATCACATTTCGATGACTAAATATCGAACAAATTTCGTCACTAGGAGGGCGAGTATTATATTGCGCAATAAAAAAGCGGTACCATGGTATTGACTGCTAATTTTGTGACTTACCCTTCGCAAAGAAAACACTTCACTCCAATCGATTCAATGTGGATGAATCTGTCAGCCATTGATGTAAACATAACATTTGATATACAATGGTCGAGTTCTCACAGCGAGGGCGCCCATCTAACACGGCGCCACAGCGGTAAAACGTAAATGTACGATATTAGGCAAAAATGCGTGGACAAAGTTTAGATCTTGTTAGTCGGGCCTAAATAGGAGATTTACGCTCGGTAAATACATGGAAATATCCTCTATCTAGGCAATTTCAATGACCATAAAAAAATATCAATCCATCCTGCGAAATGAGGGAGTGAATATAGTATAAACCTTGATTTTTATGAAATGGACACGCCACGGTTCTGATATTTTCATTAGTTTCTGTATGTTTCTATCGAATAAGCGCGACGCAGGTGAGAATATTGTTGTGGAAAATCTTGTGTATCATAAAAGTATTGAAATTACGCGATTATTTATTTGCCGTCCCTTAATTACATGGAAATAAACGTGATGGACAAAGAAAACGTTATTTCCAAGGAATCACCCATTTACGTTATTTCAAGCATTCATTTTAATAAATCTAAATAGTAGCCTGTAAAATGAAAAAATAATCCGATTACTCAAACAAAAAAAAAGTGATTGCGTTTTGTTTTTGTAGCACGATTCGCGAGCCACCATTATTAATGTACTGGTCTTTTATTCTACCAGTATATTCCTCTTGCATTTGAAATATGTTTAAATCTAAACTAATACCATCATTATCGAATCTTAAAATACTTTTAATAGAAACGTGTCACTGTTTTGAATTATTTTTATATTGTCGGGTACCTTTGTTTAAATTGATTCTTTAACCAGTGAATACAGGATACATTTCCCACGTCAGTCAGAGCGAAATATCAAAATGAGTTAGATATTTGCTTTGATTGGTATGCCTTTTTTCTTGAACATGTTCAAACATACAACTTTATTTTCACTACACATATAAACGTCCATATCAATCTGATGTATCGTGGTTTTCACGCTTCAGGCCACCAATGAAGTCTGAGCAATTATTTATAATTTGGTGTTCATTACTGGTACTTAGTACACCGGGTCGGCCTCCATATAAAAAAATCCCAAAATCGAGGGCAAATATTAAGAATTACCTCGACACACTTTCAAAATTTTTTTTTCCTTTCCTAGCCCGTGAAAAACAGCCAAATCGATTTTCATCGTAGTTTTTTTCTTTATGGCTCGATCGTGACATGCCAGACATCGTTGTATATGGTCTCGACGAGTACTACCTTTGGCCTATAGATACCGCAGAAATAATTTGCTAATGAAGGGCTCATTTAATGCAGTTTCTCTAAAATATAAAAATATTTTTCTCTAGGATTAAATCCCTTTAAAAACCAAGAATATTTTGATTTGAAATTATACAGTTTTAATAAAACAAAGAAAGTTACGTATGACAAGATGTATTTACAGCGTAAAAACAAATATTTTTTCATGTTCTTTTTACTATTACCGTAAATTATTACATACTTATTAGCGCTCTCGAAAATTTTTTTAAGTACAATTGATTGCATACTCTTAAATGCAAATTATTGCACACCTTTTAGTCCAAATTATAGCATACTTTTTAGCGCTATCGATTATGCTAAATATTTGCCTGTGATAATTCATCTTAAATCTAGTTACCATAGTAAGAAAAATTTTATATAAATTTGTAAAATAAATAATATTTTTTCATTTAAAATACGTGTTGATTCATTTTCATTGGATTGAGGCACTTTATTCACACCTTTTACCTCGTGCAATATTGGTTGCAAAAGTATATAATATATGCAATATGTACATTTCTTAAAATTTGTACCGTGCGACATTTGATATTTGTGCTTTCCGATTTCCAAATTTCACACAGTGGGGATTGTTCGTAAAAAAGTTAAATAATTTAGCCTTTTCTGAGCGGCGTAATTAATTTCGAAATAACTATGTTTCATCAAATTTTTTGACTTAACCCAATTTGAGCCGCGTTGCAGAAAGTTTAGCATTTTTATTGAAAATTAATTCTCTATGATAGTTAAAGTTATTTGAACTCACACAATGCTTCAAGATTTTTTTTATATTTTTGGTATTTTTCGAAATTAGTTAACGTTTGATATGATATATTTGAACGATAGTGGCCAGTGTGCTTTCTGATGTAAATTCAAAGCCATGCACATTTTTCTAACAGAATTCCAGAATCCCAAAATAAAACCCAAAAATCCCCAAAATTGGGATTTTTCAGAAAAGTTTGGGAATTTGCCACATTTGTTTCTAGGTAGTTTGTCGTTTCAACGTGCTTTGTTGGAACACACACAGATATCAAAATTAAGTTAAAGAAATTGCGAGCCAACTTTGCACGTCGACATATTTTTCGCTAAATATGACATTGTTAATATCAACCGAATTTAGAGGGCTGTGGAGGTAGTTGTGTTAAAGATAGGATACTTTGACATCCATAGAGTTAATCGTTTTGTAGCTGTATTTCAAATGCATATAAAAGCGTAGTATGTCTGTATACTAACTCTTCTAGTATTGATATATATGTGGTGACACCTTTTTCCAAAAAATGTAAAAATTTTGGTGTTTTTTTTTTTAATTTACCTGCACGAAATTTCCTCAACAACTAATGGATGTCGACAGGTATAATTTTATTCTACAATATATGCTTTTCATTTAGCCAACAACGAAATTTTATCCACCAAAAAATAGGCCTAAACCTGCCAGCATTTTTTTTGTCCGTGTTTTATAGCGCTGCTACTAAGAAATAAAAAACATTTTCAATAGAAACCAATTTCAAAGTTTTATAAGGGCTACATTTTTTTGTGATGGCCGAGATAGTCAACCTTAGACTACTACTGTGCGGCTTCAGTGGTGTCAATGACGTCACAATATGGCAATTTCTCTAGCATAAGAATTCAGCTATGCCCATTGAAATTTATTCTTGATGGGTCGAGTCATGTAGAAACGGTGGAATTATTTTCGAGAAGTCCACCACAGTGTGCAACTGTGATAATATTGGGGAAACTCCAACCTATGTAAACAGTCATCTGCCATCTGATGTTATCGGAATTTTTAAAGGTTATTTTAAAAACCAAACTTAATATTTATTGGAAAATAGAAATAAATTCGAAAAAATTAATTTCCTCGCAAATTGCTATATAAATTCCTATATCAAAACTGACGGTTGCAGCTTTTGAAAAGCGAAATCCTAGAGTCATAAACCGTTGTTATAAGAGGATGCAGAGACGTTTTATCAAAGCAAAAAAGTCCCTCAAATTTATCAAAACTGTTTATAAATAAGGCGGATAGACTATAAGCCAAAAGATTCAGGCAAATATATTGCATTTTTTAGTTGTAATTTATGTAATATTTTCTGTAATAAGAGTCAAAGAATTTTGAACTGAAAAATAGGAAATCTTAGAATAACGCCATAACAAAGCTTAATGATAAATTCCAAATCCTTCTGCTAAAAGCGTTACTAAACATAAATAACATACTAAAGGCCAAGAACCAGTCAAAACAGTTGAATCTACGAGTGAACGTTTACCAAAGATAGGTGGGTTTGTCGGCCAACAAGGTAATGGCGACAGTTATTTGGGATACATTCTGAATTATTCATATCGATTACTTTGAAAAGGGTAAAACGATCACCGTCGAATATTAGTCACAGCTGTTGTATAGATTCGACATTGATTTGAAGCAAAAACGATCGCCTTTGGCGAAGAAAATAACTCTCTTCAACTACTACAAAACACGGGCGCACAGGTCTCAGTAAGGATGCACTTTGTCATTTTAAAATAATAACCCGTATTTTTTTGAGATAGTTGTTATTTTTTTTATTGGATTGAAAAGAAGACAAGTTCCGATTAATTATGGAATAAAAACATCTGTTAAATGGCCCCCACGGCTCTGGTGGGGGTCATGAAATTTTCCATGACTTTTTCACAGAGATGTGGCTGTATCTCACCCATGACGTGTTTAATCTCGAATTTGAGCTCTGAAATTGTTTCTGGTTTATTCGTAAAAACACGATATTGCAGAAAACCCCAAAGAAAGAAATCGCACGGAGTTAAATTGCACGATCTGGGTGGCCAGTAGACTTCAGAATTTCTTGAGATAATTTCGTCTGGCAATCGTTGCTGCAATAAATCGATTGTTTCATGCACGCTGTAGTAGATGGCGCCGTGTTGCTGAAACCACATGTCGTCCATATCCATACCGTCCAGTTGAGGGTACAATAACTCCGTTATCATGTTCCTGTATCGAATGCCGTTCACAATCATTGCAATTTCAGCCTCATCTTTGAAAAGATAAAGCCCAATCACGCCGTCTCTCCCATATCCGTACCAGACAGTTCCTCGTTTTGGTGCATTTGTTTCTCATGGATTGCATGAGGATTTTCTGAGCCCCAAATTCGACAATTTTGTGTATTCACGATTCTATTCTGATGGAAATCCATTACATCGAGAAGATGACTGTTTTTTTGAAAAATTGGCATTAAATTCAGTTTGCTCCATTAACCATTGAACGAATTGCCGGCGCTTTTCATGGTCTGCTGGATTGAGCTCCAGAGTAAACTGAATTTTGTACGCATGGAGGTGGAGGTATTTTGTCAAAATTCGCTGGGTAGTGCTTCGTGATATTTGAAGTTTTTGAGAACGATACCCATTTCCTTCAAATTTGTTGGCCACGCTTCGAATGGTTGGCATATTTGGTGCACTTTCTAACGTTCATCTGCACTTTCATGCATAAGGTTCCAAATCTTTGTAGTAAGCTTTCACAATTATAACGCATTGTTCTCTCCTTTTTAATAATCGGAATAAACACATATTACATCAACCAAATTTCCGAGTTGAACAAAAATAAAATAAATTACACCAATTTTAAAAGGTGCAATCTCACTGAGACACCATATATAGTCACCATGAAAAACATCCATAAATCGGGCTATAAATTGCTATCTCATCCACATATTCTCCGAGTTTGGCCCCAAGAACTCTATGCATTTCAAAAATTAAAGAAATGGCTGACTGATAAGACTTTTACGTCGAATGAAGGGGTTATCACAGGATCAAACGCATATTTTAGGGACCCTGAGAAAACCTATTATTTGGAACGAATACAAATATTGGAAAGCGACAGGATAAATGTATCGCGATAAGCAAGTGTGTTTAGAAATGAAATGATTTTTTGTCGGAAATATATATTTTATTCCAAAAGTTATGAAGAGTAGTATGTTGATGGTAGCGGTACAAGTACCAAATAAATAACGAGCCGTCATTATAAAAGTCATTAAACTGAACTTCATCCTGTTCGCATATGTACATTCCGGTCCACTTATTTAAAGGCACTAAAAAGTCCATTTCAGCAGCCTGTATCTTTTGCTATTTGTAGCCGATCGCAGAATTTTAAAATAGAAATTGACATCTTGAGATATAAAAAAAAATCATGACAATAGTGGTCTCTTAACTAAAGAACTTTTTTTGAGCAATTTATAAAAAAAAATTCAAAAATGTGGTATTTTTTTGGTTCACTTAAATAATGGCATTTTATTTTTTTTTTTTATTATTCATCAGGGATGATTTTTGTTTATTCGACATTTTTATTGGTACTTTTTAATATTATTGTTCTAGCTCGAGGCCATTCTATATCTCTATTAATAGAGATATATATATATTTTTTTTTTCAAAGGACTTTTGCAAATGTTTCCCTATGATTCATGGCAAACTGTGCAGCTATTTCAGATCTAGCCACAGATCTTCATCAGCGGTTGTGTGAAATGATGCTGTTGAAAAATTCATCAAACTAAATGCAAACGAAATCTCATTTAAATTGAGATTTCACTATACTGCAAGTTTCGAAAAATATCGCAACCAAAACACACAAGAAAACATTTGCAGAAACTTCTTTCCATCTCCAGAGAACCATTGGCCCTCATTAGACTTGTTTTTTTTTGTTGCTGCCTAAAAGACAATACAATTTTTTTACATTCAATAACAATTGCATGCAGTTTCGTCGTGCTCCACGTTATTTAAATTCATTAGGGATGATTTTTGTTTATTCGGCCTTTTTATTGGTTCTTTTTAATATTAATGTTCAAGCTCGAGGCCATTCAATACCTCTATTATATATCTCTATTCTATATCTCTATTATATATATTTTTCTTATTTTTTTTTTTATTTTTTATTTTATTTTTAAAGTGAGCGATGATTTTTTGTAGGGAGCGTTTGTGTATTACAATTTAGTACATCTTAATCATTTTACGAGTCAAAATGGCAAAAGAAAAGATTTTAAATCTATCGGAAAAAACTAAAATCGATGTTTACCGTTCTGAAGGATATTCCAACCGCGCAATAGCTAAAAAAATTGGACGGAGCCCAAGAGTTGTCGACAATCAAGGACCCCGAGGGGTATGGAAAAAATTTTAAAGGAAGTGTTTCATTGCCTTTATCTACGTATGAGAAAAGAAAAATCATCGGAATTGCTTCTAATTCTGCCTTATCCTTTTCAAAAATAAGAGCTCAAGCTGAAGTGGAAGCGAGCAAGTCATCAGTACGCAGAGTAATTAAGAGCTGTAAATTACAAAAAAGCCGGCACTTAATGCTCCTCGTAAGGAAAAGCGGCTTCAATTCGCAAGAGACTACATGGTATGGGATGTGCAGCCAAGAGGTCATGTAAATGACTGGAGAACCGTTGCATTTACGGCTGAGAAGAAGTTTAATTTGGATGTGCCTGATGGCTACAACTATTATTTCCATGATCTGCGCAAAGAAAAGCGTTTTTTGAACCGACATTACAGCCGAGTGGGAGGTGTTATGGTGTGGGTATTACGCACTATGGCGCCGTCGATCTTGAATTTCAAAGTGCAAAAATGACTGGTGCAAGCTATAAAACGTTATTGTAATCGGCTTTTCCGAAGTTCAGTGAACTATTTGGTCCCATATCTTGGATATTGCAACAGGATAATGCCCCTATACAAAACGCCAGAGTAGTAAAGGAGTTCATTGCACGCCAAAATGTTAATATTCTTGACTGGCCATTCGCCACCCTATTCGCCAGATCTAAACATTATCGAAAATGTCTGGGATTGGTTATCTCGTAAGGTTTTTGAAGGCGGTAAACAATTTTATGACAAGCAGTCTCTAATTCAGGCCATTAAGGATGCTCGGAATCAAATTTCGTTGGATTACATAAATTATCTTTATCTCTCAATGAAACCCGTATATTTGAAGTTATTAAAAACAAAGGGGGTTGTACCCATTACTAGTAGATCTTAAATAAAGTAAAATAAATTAAAAAACAAGAAAAACTGTTTTTTATTAAAATTAGTTAAACTGCCTTTATTCAAGTGAACCAAAAAACAAAGCACATTTTTGGACTTTTTTGTTACAAATTGCTCAAAAAAGTTCTTTAGTTAAGAAACCACTATTGTCATGAATTATATCTCAAGATGTCTGGCTTCCATTTCCATTTTAAAGTTCTGCAATCCGTTACAAACTGCTGAATATGGAATATTTAGTGCCCTTAAATAAGTAGACCGGAGAATTTTTTTGACCCCACCAGCAGCAAATTTTATTTGGTAACAACACTAAACAAATTATTAGGTTATACTTAAAACGAATCCGTACAATAAAATAATTTTAATCCACGTTCTTTTATTAATTACTATTAAGCTAAATTATATATGCTGACAACAAAAACGAGGCAGAAAACAAAGGAACGTAAAAGCACCAGATGTTCAAGTCGTGGAAGTTATGCTTGCAAACATATCCATGGTTCCTGCAAGTTGTTGTTGGGGCTGTTCATTTCTAGCGTGGACGCTCAGATGCCAATTGATCTAACTCAAAAAAAAAATCACAAAGTGTAGGAACTTAAAAAAATAAATGTGGGACTTAGTTTTATTCTCATAACTTATGCCAAATCTCAAAATACTTTTTAAAGACTTTATAATTTTAATAATTGTAAACAAGGGGGTTTAAGTATGAAACGATTTAGATGTTTTAGTATCAATAACATTAAAATCTCAACATTTTTAAAATGTGGAGTTACACCTATTGGCATCTAAGTAACTCAAATATATAAAAAAAATTATTTTGAGAAAGAAAGCACTTCATTAAAATTTGGTTTCTAAAAAGCTCATCCCTTAAGCACTTAGAACTTGTAATCCTCTTTTAGCAATTAGCACAAAATTTCGTTGTCTCGTTTATAGAGAAATATATGTCAAAATCGTAATCTTTCTTTTTTATAAACAGCAAATTGTAATGGATTTGTTTTTAATATCTTGGTCACATTGTCTAGACAATAAATACGTTTTAGAGTCACTTTTAATCTCCTTTATTTACTTTCGAGTTGGTTTTTCTTCTTTTTTTTTTGTTAATAAACAAACTGTGGGTGTTGTTTATCCTCAAAATTGTCCTCAAAAAATTTTTGAATCATTTTTAAAGATATCCTACGCATTTCTTTAAGATTTCCAGGACATTTTCTTCTGTTCAACTGTCGTATTTTTTTGTGTTTGTCAACAACGCAAAGGGTTTACATTTACAACTGAATTCACTTTGAACGGAGAGAATGATCTCAGGAAAAACCCTTTGGATTTGAATTTAATAATTTTTTTTTGGACGGGGGACGCCTTATCCCGAGTTGATTGAGGAAATGTATGTAATTCGTAGTATATATGGTCAGAAGAGAACCAAATAAACAGACACACACAAAACAATGAAATTCAATGTAAATACGAATAAAAATAACAGCAAAACAGAGCAGCTACGAGAAGTAAGTAATGTCATAGAAATGAGCAAAAATATCCTTTTTTTTGTGTGCTGTCAACCTTTGTACTAGTCCTGCCTTCAAGTGTCTCCGGTGTGTGTTGGGTTACAAAAGATAACAATTTTAATCATAAGAAATTTATGCGGGTTAACTTTGTTACAGTTAAAGGACTCTTGTGTATAAACAAACCATAAAAAATTAAATACTTGTATCGCTGCTAGAAGATGAAGCACAACAAAATGTAAACAAGTAATAATGAAACAAAAAGCAAACAACAAATGTCAAGCAACCTATGTAACCTGACCTGAAAATAAAATTAACAAATACAAATACAACAACGGCAATAGCCAAAATAAAAAAAAATTGATATACTAAAAGTGGTAGAATACGATTACATGAGATATTCGTTCCATGGCATTTGTCGGCAGTAGCCGTAAAGTTGGATTAACAATATTCATGTTGAATTAAAAAAAATAACAAAAGAAGACAATATAGTGGTGGAAAGTCTGGGGGTTCTGTCATCCAAGTTGATTCAACTCATCAAAGATTAAGAGAATATATTTAATTTAAGTTGAAATAGTAAAAAAAAAATTGGCGAAAATTTTAAATTTTGTTATTATATATATATTACATTTGACCTAAGTTGTTTGTTTAAATTGATATTTGGTGTTAGTTAAGGCAATGTTAGACTATCAGAGAAATCGTTGGATATGTCAAAATTGTCAATTCTTTATATTTCGAATAAAGGATACTGAAAAAGCAACTTAGTGCACAGCATGATATGATATCCAAAAATTCAGGATTTGATGGCCAATTCAATTGACCAGAATAAGTAGAGTGTATAATTGCTGAACGTTAATTGTTCTGTTTCAACAAAGCGTTCATTGATAAATATACAATGAGCGTCAAAATTGGGGCAACACCAGCGAAAATTCTGAATTTATAATAAATACGAAAAATCCGTATACGTGGAAATAAAACAAGAACTATAACTTATTTGTACCATTTTTTCTTATTCATCGACACAGAAATGCTTCTAATCTTTCACGTTACAACTGAGTCAACCCTTGCTTTCTTAGTTATTTGTATGGCCATCCTGTTGGATTTCTCGTTACTTGTACTCATAGTATTGCTAGAAATGATAGACTCAAATCTGATTTTGTTCACTCGAAAGCAGACTTGGCAGAGAATAGTCAGTTATTTAAAAACACTATGCAAGTTTTTGAAAAAAAAATTGTAAAACATACATGTTTATATATGAAGGTCTATGAAGGCCATTATGGATCCTTGGAATCAAATTTCGTTGGATTACATAAATTATCTTTATCTCTCAATGAAAACCCGTATATTTGAAGTTATTAAAAACATTACTAATAATTCTTAAACAAAGTTAAAAAAAAACAAGAAAAACAGTTTTTCATTAAAATTAGTTAAATTGCCTTTATTCAAAGTGCACAAAAAAAAATAGCACAATTTTTGACTATTTTTTATAAATTACACAAAAAAAATTCTTTAGTTAAGAAACCACTATTGTCATGATTTATATCTCAAGATGTCTGGCTTCCATTTCCATTTTAAAATTCTGCAATCGGTTACAAACTGCAAAAGTTACAGGCTACTGAATATGGAATTTTTAGTGCCTTTAAATAAGTGAACCGGAGAGTATGCGGACTCAACGGATTTACACTAATTCGACTCCTACGAATCGAACTGCATCATTAGTAAATGGGCGTTTCCACATAAATGTCCACCTTTTGTCACATCACGTCACCCTCGTTAATTGCTTATATTTTAGGGCTAGTTTCATTGATCGTTTTCTCATCTGTTATTAAATAAAGACCTTCTTCCATTCTGTATTTAGTAAAAGAATAGAAAACAATCGAACTTCATGGTCCTAAAATATAAACGGATAACGAGGGTGACGTGATGTGACATAGGGTAGCACTTTCTGTGGAAATGCCCAAACACGGAAAAAATAGCATTTTTAAGTTTTTAGTACGGTGATTTGTATAATTAAAATGTCAGACTGACATATTTTAATCCTTAGTCGATTAAAGTAAATACGCTTTTCAGATTTTTTTTTTAAATTCGAACTAGTTCGCGTTTTACCAAAAATTCAATATGGTGGGAACATTACTTTCTAAACAGGGCAAAATAGGTATAAATTTTTTCTTTTATCAACGACATCATTGTTATATATATATAGCGTTTTACGTTGTAATACATTTTACGAGGTGATCTGGACCAAATTTTGGATATTTAGAATTAATCCAATCTGACATTTAAATCAGTAACCCCTACGTACTATAAATTTAAAAATGCATTCTTTAGCAGAATATCCCCCTAAAAAAGGATATGTCAGGACAAATTTTGACGTGTTTTATACACCGTTGACTGCGTCACAAAAATCTCTTTTATATGGTCCTACTGCGCATTCATTGTCTTTAGCTGAAGTACAAACTTCTTTGAAAATCTAGAAAAAATGAGTTTCAGCTCACGGGATTTAAATGCTAGACACGAAATATTTTGGAAATAATACTTTTTTCCCCACCATACAATGTGAGTCGATCTAATATATATACCCCTAAAAGTGCTGAACCATCGGATATAATCCAATTGAGAATATTTGGGATTATTATGACAGACAAATATGAAACCAATATTCCTAGCAAACAGACTCTAAAATTAGCACTTTTAACAGAGTGGAATAAAATTCCATCAGAATTTACCAATAATTCAATTAGATCCATGCAGTGAAGGCTTTAATGTGTTAGACGAGAAAAGGGCGGTCCAAACAAATAGTTGACTACGAATACATTAGTAAATGTTACATTGGAAAAAAATTAACAGTTTTTCTGACGAAGACTTTTTTCTATTGCACTTTCTCTTTTCTGACATCTGCTTTAACATTAGACGTAATATTGTTAAAATAGATAAAGCAATATTTAGCTCACTGAAATAATTGTTTTTGTTTTGTCATAAACAGAGCGACGACAAAAACTAATGAATAGTATCAAGGTACAAACATATGGTAGAAGCACTAGCCCAGCTAATTTAAACTTTTTTTCTGGAGTGAGTTTTTCTCTTATTTCAAAGTTTGATTACATTGGTTTGTATACAACCACCGTTCGCCTACAATTGCTATTTTTAAAATGTTTTCTACGTAAAAATCACATAGAAGCGTTTTAATTTTCATACTTAAACACTTTCAAAATATCGAATAAAACACCCGCATTTTGTAAAGGACACTTTTTCCAATTTTGTCTAAATTTTTTTTATATTTCAATCAGCTAAGTTGACACAATACAGGCACTAAGCAAAAACAAAATGCCTGTTGTTTTTGGTTGTTGTATTTGTTGTCGTACTGCACCTACCATTATATTTCTACCATGAATAGTATAGAGAACTTATTGCACTCTTTTTACGCTCTCATGTAGAGAGTCTGAGTAAAAGAGCATTAACGAGTCTTTACCAAAGCATAAGTGTTTCAAAAGACATCAATGTTTCTATTCTATACTATAAAAAAATAAATGGTTTCCCATTACATCCCATGAAGGGACCGGGGAGAACTTCTCATAACCACTGAGCTGTGCGCTTTCCAGTTTTCACTCACTGATTGGGACCTACAGTTTTACACCGATTCCGAACGGTATTTTGAGAAGCTTTTTCAGGGCTATATACTCGATAGTGTCGCCGTCACTATGCGAGGTGACCGCCGCCGAAAGAAATTTGAAGGTGGTCAGAGCAGGGTTTAAACCCAGGATCTCATGTACAAGAGCCGCGCATACTAACCATTGCACCACCGACGGCCACTATATTATACTATTCAATATTATTTGGCGACGACGACCTGCTTGTTTGTTCGCTGCCGCTACATCAATGCCTTCATGCTTACCCGCTTGCTCTGAAAGTGGCGATTAACTACGTGGCACTAGTTGCGTTACTAGTTATAAAGTTTACTAGTTCTATTTTTGACTAAATGTAATCTATAGAGAAACCAATCGACACTCTTTTGACCCATAGTAATCGGAAGGGAGTCGTTTAACAACACGAATGAAAACTATGTGCTTGACGTCAACACTAATAAAAAAACGTCATTAAAAATTTTTTTTCCAATAGCAAAAAAAAGCAGTAAGTACCGTTAATATACCGAAAACATTCAAACTGAATATTGTTTTGTTACAAGTAAAAGACAAAGAGATTAGTCTTCATTTGAATTTCAACTTAAAAAAAGGTACTTCAAAAAAAGTTTGTGTGGAGAAAACATATAAAATTGAAATTTAAAATTATAATCTAACTCTTGAATATTGAAATACATAATTAATTTTTTTGTGAATTACCTTTTCTGTTAGTTTCCATTTAATTTTAGTTTCTTTCTTATTTTTATATAAAATACATACGTTAATAAACATAGAAAATAGTACACATCCTTTTTTATTGGAATACTAGTTATTTAACTGATGAACTCATGGAACTATAGTTGTAAGTAGTTTCATGTCAAACAGATATATACTAGTACGATAGAATTAGCAATGGAACTAGTTCGATGGTACTAGTATACACACATATTACTGTGGAACTAGTTAAATACTATTCAATAGTTATCTGAGGGGTAGTCAATTGACTACTGTCTAGGACATGACCATGTTAAATTCGCCTTTTCAAAGCATTGGAAGTGGATTGAAGTGGAACTAGTTGTGGTTGGTTTGGAACTAGCCTTATTCTAGTTTATAACTAGTTACCCGTACAAGCGAGGATTTTCAGGCTGAGACTATTGTTGTAAAACAACCACGTATGTGATACTAACGCCGTGCCGTGTGTTCTTTGCATGTGTTCACATTGATAGATTGCCCTACCCGTGCCTATAGATGTTAACACATCAATTAAAGTTTTAAAGTATCACTTACTTCAGTATTAATATTTTTAACTACTTTGACACGAATAACACGACATTTTTTGTTCACGTCCATAAAAAAGTTTTAGCAAGCATTTTAATCTACTAATGTTGTATTTTTCTTACGAGAACAGGGAAGCTTTCAGGTTTTGTAACAACAATCGATATGCAGTTCATTGTATTTATAAATAAAAAAAACGAAAATTATTTTTGGTGTTTACCTACTTGTGACGCTCATAGCATGTGTACCTTTAAGAAGTTTCATATTAACTAACCACACAATGTAAAACTTGACACTTTTCAAAATATAACATGTAATGTATATTTCTAGGTATCATAAGTAAACTAAAGTTGCTTGTGATGCCTTGAGAAATGGCCAGTGTTACATTTCAGTAAAGCAAATTCACTCCTGGGAAGTTATACGCATTACATTGAGTGGTTAATATGGAACGTCTTACAGTTGCACGTATATTTAATTACACAATTTTATATTGCATTTTAAAAAAAAAAAATAAAAACTTTTCACAGATTCGCACGCTGTCTTTCTAATTTATCAGTCGTCATACTTTATAATATCTAGTACTCGTATTCTCTGGCATTAAGGCAAATGAGGTCACACAAATTAAGCGCCTGTATACAAGAGTTTTTCTACACCAAACCATAAATAAGGGGAAAAAATGAATAATTACCCAACAAATTTGTCACAAATTATATAAAGCAGTTTTTGCCTACACCAGCAAGCGAACACTCTGTGGAAACTTCCTTGGGGTATAATTGCTCGTGTACAAATGGTTTATGATGCGTACACTTAAATTACCTGATGAAGGTAAAAATTCCAAGAAAGTGAAATTATAAACAACCGACCCCAAATACAAACGTGCGCGTTGTTTCTCTCCTTCACTATGGCTTTCTCTAGGACTCTATTATATTACAAGAGCCATCATTTCAGCACAACATTTATATGGACGGCGTCAAGGTGGAAAACGGAAACGCGTTATTTGCTAGCTGCTACGAAGGGGAAAACAGCCAGGACAAAAGCTTTTCCTCTTGGCCACGAGAGATAAGGTTGTTTGCTTGCATGGCAGAAGGACAACATGAAAATAATTTGAACTGGTTTCTCTGTGAGATTAATATTAGGACTCATCTACAATTAGTGCCAGAAATATGTAAGATTATTATAGCCTCCCTGTTCCTAGGTTCGCTTGGACGTTTTCAAGAAAGTACTTTACAAAGAGAACACCAACAACAACAGCATTAGCAATTACATAAAACTTGACAACGCTTTTTGAGGGTCCCACAAAACCAGTTACACGCTTTGAATATTTGCTGTTGCTGTTCACTTTTTTTTGCTTTTCTGTTTGCGCAGGGGCCTTTTAGATTTGTTGGCAGGCAGAAAGTTAAATTTGAATTTCATCTGGCTGTTATACATAATTTCAAGTTGTTGTTTTTCGCTTTTCAAACATTTCCTTTGCCGACCCGGTCGGTTTGCTTGTAAAGGTGGCATTATTAATTTTAATCGATTTTTTCCTAAGAGTTTTTATGCGAAGGGTCTACCAGTTTTTAAGGGCCAGATTATTTGAGTTAGGCTAAGTAAATAAGTTCTACTTAAAAAGGCGACCAAAAAGAGATTCTTTTACGCAGATATGAATTGTAATTAGTTTTTTTTTATTCATCTCTGTCTTATATTTTGTATAAATTATATTTACACATTTCGCCTTTTCAACCCTTAAAAAGGAGCAACTGTCAAAAGGTCGTTACCAGATACAACTGGGGCAAACACAAACAACCAGCCGGAGATTAAACAAGAAGTGTTAATTTCTATGTATCACAAGTATCGTATACTTGGTAATCGGGCATTTGTTTGGTAAGATTTTTGTCAAAAGATTATTTAAAAGTGATTTATTATTGTGTTTTGTGCCTTAATCAAATGCAATCATATCAATACTTCATGCATATCAGAAATGACGATTGCCATATATCTTTATATATATAATTCTACTGCACGTGTGTTTGTGACTGAACTGCTCCTAAACTTCTGGACCGATTTGAATATGCGTATGCGTTTGGGTAGCGCCCTGGGTGGTTTAGATTTACTATTCGGTCCAATTGGACAAAGGGGCGTGGTACCTCCCATACAAATCACAAATTAAAAATCCATTATTTCTGCTCCTGCTAACGGTATTTGAACAAAATTTGCAGGATAACGTCTGCCGGGTCAGCTAGTATCTATATATTTTACGATTATTTTAGAAACACTTAGCTGTTTGAAATATCTTTAAGAGATACCCAGAATTCAAATGTGTTATTTGTTAACTGTTGTATATGAATCCAAGACTGCATTCCTCATGGGTATAATAAAAAAAATTTTCTGGAGAGCGTCATCAATTTGTTTATGTATCTTAATTGCTAAACCACAGATTCGATCGATAAATTAAGTTGGGTGTGGTTAATTTGAGTTGAGCCAGAGGATTCGAAGCTTTAGCTGTTCAGGACAGGAATTCAGTAAATTTTTAACCTTAAATGTCGGTAGTTAAATTGTCAAAATTCATAAAATTCCAACACAACAATTTCCGATTTTTGTCAATCGATTCGGAAAAACGTTAACAATTTATTATTATTATAAATATATCGTGTAAATGCTATAGAATTCAGGGGCAGGTCATGCTATAGAATTCAGGGGCAGGGGCTTTCCGTATGGCTAAGCCCGGAGGTATGCTTGTTGTGGTATCTTCGCGTTCCGTCGAGAAACCTCAAATTTGTTAGGGGAAGTTCATTCTCATCAGGGATGATTTTTGTTTCTTTATTCTTCCTTTTGCTGGAATTTTTTATTTTATTATTGAATCTCTTAACTAAGATATGGTTTTTTTCAACTAAGATATGGTTTGTCATAATTCATAATATTTCAACACAAAAAAATTTCAGAATTTTGTCAACTTAACTACCGGCTTTTATCGTTAAATTATTATAATATAATTCAGGGGCAGGTCATGAATCGTAGCTGGCCATATGGCAAAGCCTGGAGGTATGCTTGTTGTGATCTCCTCGCGTTCCCTCGAGAAACCCAAATTTATTCATAGGAAGTTCATTCGCATCAGGAATGATTTTTGCTTATTTATCCTGCCTTTTAGCTGGAATTTAATATTTTGTTATTGAAGCTTTTTATTAAGGTATAGTTTTTAAAAAGAGTTTTAAAAAAGGTAGCCTCATTATTCCCGGCAAACCGTATAGCTATTTCAGATCTAGCCACAGATCTTCTAAATGCAACCAAAAACTCAATTTAATTGAGAATTACCCCAAAATGTAAACGTTTGAAAAATATTCCAAGCAAAACACACAAGCAAAAAAACAAAACGTTTCCCATTACCTCACATGAAGGGATAAGAGAGAGCTTCTCACCGCTAGTGAGCTGTGTGCTTTCTAATTTTTCACTCACTGATTGAGACCGATTTCGAACGGTATTTTGACAAGGTTTTTTACTGCTAAGTCCTCGATATTGTCGCCATCACACACAAGAAAACAGTTGCAGAAACCTTCTTTCCATCGCCAGAGAACTGTCGGTTACCATTGGGCATTATATTTGTTGTTGCCTAAAAGACAACACAATTTTTAAAGGCAGTAATAACCGCCTGTAGCTTCGTCGTGCTGTACGTTCAAATTCATCAGGTATGATATTTATTTATTTTTTCGGCCTTTTTACTGGTACTGTTTTATTTTATTATAATAGCTCTCTGTTAATAGAGATATACTTTTTCGAAACAAGTTTTGCAAAGTGCAACCTCATGACTCCTAACAATTCTGCGTAAAAATTTCCTCGCTGATTTTCAATAGGTTTTAGAGCCTTAAATCAGATTAATGCCAGAGAAAGCGATCTACGTCTTCTACGTCATAGATTAATCGTTCAGATTTATGCAGATGTGCCGGACAGTGACACTACCAGTTAGAATACTCAGTTTCAGATTGTGCTGCTTTATCAGCCCTCTGGTGTCATGTTTCTCTCTGAGCTGCCACACGGTATCTTTGCGGTTGTGTTCCCAGCATTACAATGCATTCCATGCATTCCAATGTTGGATCAAATCCGACCCAGTTCATCTACTCTTGCCTTTTGCAAGATACCACGAGATACCATCCATATGATCCTGAGGGTGCATTTGGTAGAGAATTTTCGTATTTCCTTCTTGCACTTGGGTATCGTACCTTAAGCGATGTAACACTTTGCGACGACAATATCGTATTGCACGCCGCTAGGCTATCAGTAAAAGTTTTCAAATCACATTTGTGTGACCACCTTCATTGTTTTACAAATTATTTTATAGCCTTAACCTGTGGACATTACGTCAAGGCCTCAATCTTTTCTACAGAATTCTACGCAATTAAGCAAGATATATTGTATGAAACTCTAAAATTGTGTGGTCTATATTTCATTTCTGAACTACAGGATGCACCATTTAAACCTTCCTAATGCTTTCTGGTAATAATAAAAAAAAACACAGAGAAATTAGTTTCCGTGAAATGATTTGTGGAACGAAGTTCCTTATCGCACGTTGCGGGATTGGGGCTAAATGAAAAAAAAATTAAACAACTTTTTTTAAGACTATTATGCTACAACCCAGAATTATCAACTATATTCGGTACTTTTGCTTTGGTTTGTGTCTAGACTAACATATCTTGGGGTTTTTCTTGTTTAAGGGGAAGCTTTCTAGGTAGATCCTGTAAGCAATATTTGTATATATTGTAGTTCCGAACCCAATATAAGGCAAATTTAGAAAAGCCTAAGTGAAAGAAGTTTAAAAAAGAAAATTTTCATAAATAAGTGCCTTTTCTTAAAAAAAGTAAATTTTCTCAAAAAAAAAAATACCTATTCATTCTCTTAACAAAATGCATTTTCTTAAAAAATACCTTACCTTAAACAAGTGCCTCTGTACTACGGTGTACACAATGCACAGATTATAATCTGATAATGGTATCCTATTATGCGGACGAAGAATACATAAAAAATTCCATTCAGACAGGTTTCGTTCCGCCGGAAGCTTTTCTATTTCTAAATAGCAATAAGGCTATTCAAAATAAAAATGGAATACCGATTTTCTACCACTTATATAGACGTTCTAATGTCAAAGCCATAGATTTGAACAGAACAGATATGAGTAACTTCCGGTTTGATAAAACAATCCCAGGAAAGGATAGAAATATTGCTCTTAATATAGACAATAATAAATATTGGTGGTTGAACTCTCAGTAAAAAAAAAAAATAAGTACCTTTTCTTAAAATAGTACATTTTGTTACAACAAATTGCCTTTTCTTGAAAAACTACGTTCTCTTTAAAGAGTACCTTTTTTGTGAAACAAAATAACTTTTCTGAAGGTAATTACCTACTCTTAAAAATGTACCTATTCTTGAAAAATTACCAATTCTAAAAAAATTCCCATTTAAAAAAAAAACATTTTCTTAAGAAAAAAAATACCTTGTCTTAAAATATACATTTTCTTACAAAAAATCCTTTTCTTAAAAATAAAGTAATATCTTTAATTTTTTTGAGATAAGTATCCTTTCTGAAAATGAATAAATTTACTTAAAAAATACCTTTTTCCCAAAAATAATACCACTTTTTATAAAAAATTTATACCCTCATGGCCCTTTCTTCAGAAAGTACTTCTTCTTAAAAACTGTACCTTTTAGTAAACAGACATTAGCTTTACCTCTCTTTAAAAAAGGACCTATCCGGAAAATATAATACATATTCTAAAAATATCCTTTGTTTTTCTAAAAAGAAGCATTAAAAACAAAAAGTTTGCAAAAATTTCATTTTACAAAAATATCTTTTCTTAAAGATCCATTTAAATTATCGTATTTTTCAACGGGCGCCATACGCGTGTTGGAACTAACTAGTACATAATATATAGCGAAAGGAACTTCGTTCCAACCGGGTGTCCCCTGACACCTCATGTAATTTTCGTTATTTTGAATTTGTTTCGATCACTTGTGGAATATTAGTAAACTTTTTGCCCTCCTGCATTGTTCAATCATTTTATGCAATCTGTGATGGCCTTAATCTGTGCCATATTACGTGATGGCCTTATCCTCTGCCACAGGATTCTGCGTCATTAAGCAAGAGAGGTTGTATGAGAGTTTAAAGTAGCCGAATTATTGTTTGTCGATAGAGGGCCTTATCCTTGATGTGTATGCGTTGCTCGCCAAACGAACTGTTGGTGTGTACAATTTTCCGTTCAATTTCAATCATGACGTCATTGCTTTTATTTACAGAATTTCTGATGTAATCAACTTAGTTCAATACCTCTAATTTATGACACCTGTTAACGTTCACGATCTGTCCCAAACGAGTGGTGGCTTTTCCTGTTGAAACAATTAACTTTGTGTTGCCCTCAATTGCTAATAAATTCAGTTACGCTAATACCTCGAAAATACCGCAGCAACTCCATCGTCGGTGGCATAAGGCTAAGTGGCATGATAACGTTGATGTGGCATCTACTCTGGCAACCTTATATTTCTTTCGACGACGGTCATATAGTGCGAAACCATTTAGGAACTGGTTAATTAGAAAGACTAGCTTTTCAATAAAATAAAAGAGTTCGGAACCGGTGTAAAATTGTAAATCACAATCAGTAAGTATAAATTTAGAAAGCGTATGACTGATTTATTGTGAAAATCTCTTCCCCGGGACCAATCATCAGAAGAAATGGAAAAATATTTAACAGTCTGCCACATGCTGACTACATTGTCAGCATACGCGACCATCATGTAACTTATGCTGCTTACGGTTTCACTTTGGTTAACTATACTTTTTATTCTTATTATCTCTATTAGGATGTTGAAGGGATCGCACACTAGACTGTCGTTAAGATCTTTACTAAAAGCATCGGAAAGAACCTGACAAATCTTTCTGTATTGAGGGTTTCGGATCGATCAGCGTCATTCTAGAAAGGTAATTCATCTCAGCAGGAATACAAAGATCCAACATTTCTTCGTAAAACTTTATCCGTATCGGAATTTCGTAAGCGTTTACAAGTAATTCCTATCTATATACGAATATCTATATACGAAATTAGTCTAAATTTTTGACCCCAATTTAGTTTAAAGTAGTACCTCTATATCAATTCAGTTTTTTTATTTCGTATTGATGGTTTTTTTTAATTATTTGAACCAGATTGAACTTCCTCCTTTGTTTGCGCCATTAGCCTGAATGTATGTATTTTCATTGATTGTTATTTGTCACAAATAATGCGAAACCATCTTACTCAATTTTACCTTTTCAATTTCAAAACTTTACCTGACATAAAATCCTAGCAAAAAATGTTAAGCCATCAACTTTCCAATAGAGTGATATCAATACTTGTGTATGGTATCCATATCCCACATAATAAAACAATCAATTTCCTGCAAACCGTTCCAGATTGTGAAACCTTACTTTGACAGCTCTTACACCCACAGGTGTATATGTTCAAATACCTACATAACGGAATCCTTTCAATATGATTTATACTTAAGAAATCTCATATTTTTTAATGTCAGATTTCAAAATTTCTAACATCAAATCTATAAAAACAAGGCAACAGTAGCAGCGGCAATAAGCCATTTATACATGAACAAAATCTAGAGGATTTTTTGCACACAATTACCTTTGATCGTTTAGATTGTGTCTGTCTTCTCCTTGCAACGTTAATGCCAAAATACTCGAACACATACATAGAAACATCGTTGATATATGACGCTTGCTACATACATAGATATGTATGTGTAAGTGCATTTAAGGATGCATAGCAAGGATCTTAGAACAATGACGGTTAAAACTTAAACTCACAAAACAAGACACGAAACCTTTACAAAAATCATTATTATGGCACTAACTCACTACCGTCATTGGCTGTTGCTGCTGATACTGCTCGCTCTTCCAGCCATTTGAGTACTCATCTTGTAGCCAACTTATACCCGACATTAGCCAGTTCTACTTAAATGATAGTACCGACATACCGAGCTTTTGGTGCCCACAAAATATGTACATACAACGTACATTAGTTCTTCTCGATCTTAAAGACATAAGGAAGTTGAAAACCCAAAAGCGGAAACAAAAGATTTATTTCAAAAATATAACAAAAGATTTTTTGCTCTGCCATTCAAGGAGCAGCAGGAGCAGTGGCCTTGCGTAAGTGGCAGCTACAGTAGCTGCTAAAGGAATGGCTACAGGCATTGCTAGCTATAGAACCACAAGACATCAGCTATCCGGCCAACCATCCCATGTAACCTCAGAATGGCGTGGGCCATGTGTGTACATTTGTGTGATGTAAAGTATAACGTATGAGTCTAATGTAGAGTAGCGAAGTTGGTTTCTTGGGTTTTGTTCGTTTTGGCTCCTCATCATCAACATCCTTTAGAAAATGTGCTTAATTGCACATTTATTTAAAGTTGTTATACCAGATAGGTGCAGCGACTTACGCTACAATCTTACATACATAGGTGAGCATTCAGCCACAGTGATTTGGATGACTAGTTTTACTTTATATTGAATAGTTAGATACGATAAATTTGTATGCAACATACTCGCTGGCTGGTGAACGTTTCCATATTCAAAATATCAAGTATTTATATTTTGTAATTCTTATAGATTATATTTTCTTATTGGTTTCAATACTAATTGCTTTTTTAAAGTCTTTTTATTGGTGTTTAACTGTAATCAAATGGAAACCATCTCCATGCACGACGAATTGCTATAAATCATCCAAATTTTTTGATTTTGTATTCTAAATTTCCTCTAACTCTACAACAAGAAATCAGTTTGAAATATATGTATGCTATTATATACTTTGTTGAAATATTTAATATTGCTTTTTCTAGAATGACCACAAAAACATACAAAAAGGGTCATTCTAGAAAAAGCAATATTAAAAGTTGGAGTAAGTTTAGGAGGCCCAAAGGGCCAACAGAATGTGCTATTTCTCGAATTCAGTTTATTATGGAAGTTTTGCTGCAATCCTGCCATGGCACTTACAAAGTTGAGAAGTTCCAACATTTTGTTGAAACCACACTGAAGTGAAAAAGGATTCTCTTTCGACTTAAATGGGCTGGCCGTAGACATTTAAATTTACTAAAAAACAAATTATAACTCTAGAATTAGCGTAGGATGCTATAGAAAAGATATATCATATGTTAAAAACTGAATTTGCATAACTACTTTGGACAATAAATAATTAAATGCGAAAACAAAAATAACATCTTTAAGTAACGGCCTCCAGTACGACAGTTTTCTTGGAAAAAGTAAGGAAAGACAATGCAGGTTGTTTCAAATGCGCACCATGGTGTGACTTCAGCTGGATATAATTCCATCTAATGAAGTGTCTGTGTATTAGAGTCACACAATATTAAAAAATGTTGTTTGACAGCACTGTGGATTAGATTCAAATGGGCCTTGTTAGACATAGCAATAGATATCAACATGTTTTCGTACTCAATTACCATATTTAAACGATCTTCTAACAAAAACCAAAGCGAATAAGTTTGCTTGATTTTGATGTGTGAACATCTATAAGCGTGGCCGGCGGTGGTGCAATGGTAGTTTGCAAGGCTCTTGTGCATGAGAACGTGGGTTCGATCCCTGCTCTTACCATCTTAAATTTCTTTCGACGGCGGTCGCCTCGCTTAGTAACGGCGACATTATCGAGTACTTAGCCATGAAAAAGCTTTTCAAAAATACCGTTCGGAACCGGTGTAAAACTGTAGGTCCCAATCAGTGAGTGTAAACTAGAACGCGTACAGCTCACTGGTTTGTGAGAAGCTCTCCCTAATCCCTTCATGGGATGTAACGGGAAACCATTTATTTTATTTTTCAACATTTATAAGCACGGGTAGGGCAATATATCAAAATGGACACATACAAACAACACACAGCGTTAGCATCGCCTACGTAGTTGTTGTACAACAATAGTCTCTGTGTGAAAATAAATATGATGGTATTGATGTAGCGGCAGCGAACAAACAAGCAGGTCGTCGTCGTCAAAGAGTATTGAATAGTATAGTATAGAATAGAAACATTGATGCCTTTTGAAACAATTATGGCGCTTGTATTTTTTGCTGTAATAACATTGTCGAAATGGTGCATTTATATTGAAATATTCTATAAAGAGAATAATACTCGTTTATAGTCTTTTACTAAGACTCTCTACATGAGAGCGGAATACGAGTGCAATAAGTTCTCTATACTATTCATGGTAGAAATATAATGGTAGATACAGTACGACAACAAATACAAGAAACCAAAAACAACAGGCATTTTGTTTTTGCTCAGTGCCTGTATTGTGTCAATTCAGCTTGTTGAAGAATAATGAAAATGTGTACAAAATTGAAGAAAGTGTCATTTTAATTATTTCAGTGGGCTAAATATTGCTCTATTTATTTTAACAATATTACATCTAATGTTAAAGCAGATGCAATAGTAAATGCAATAGCAACAGTGCCTAAGTACAAAAATTAATACTTTTTTTTATTTTCCAATGTAACATTTACTAATTTGTTCATAGAAGTTGAATAGGCACCATTTAACGAAAAGGTGTTAGCACATCGCCCCTGAGTTCGAACACCCATTGATTTTTTTTAATTTCATGCGGACTTAGTTTCCCAGGAAATTTTTTTACAAAATATATAAGCAGCAACTGTTTCCAACTGTCTTTCAAACGAAATTTGTTACTAATGCTACTGTTGTGCCTTTAAGCGAAATGTTTTCTAAAACTCAATGCAAAGCCCGGCCGAAGTGCAATGTTACTGAGTTCGAATCCTGATGAGGAAAAGTTTGGTAATAGAGAAAATAATAATATACTTATACAAGATGGGGTTAAAGGAATAACCCAATGTTCATTTGGTGTAATTTTTTTTAATGAAAATCTTTTTTTAATCCATTAGAATTTATTCCATCAAGTTTAGAAAATGATATCGGCCAAGTGGCCTCCGCCAGAGTCGATGACCGTACGGGTTCGTTTTATGGCATTTTCCATAATTCTTGGCAGAACTTCGGGCGACAGGTTCTCTCATTCCTGGCGAATATACTCCTTAAGGGCTTCAAGAGTCTGAGGCTTGTTGAGGTAAAGCCGCAAGTACAAAAACCCCATAAACAGAAGTCTGGAATGGTTAAATCGTGTCTTCTGGCCGGCCAGTGAAAATCACCAAAACGAGCGATTAAGCGACCCGGAAAAGATTCCTTCGGAATTTCGGTTAAGGCTCGAGCACTGTGTGCCGTTGCACTGTCCTTTAAGAAGCACATGTTCTCCAGTCTCTATTCATCCAATTGAGGAAGAATAAAAGTCGGTAATCATGACTCTGTAGCGCGCCGTTCACAGACGCATACGCAGACTGACCGCGGCGTTCTAAAAAAAATGGCCCGATGACTCTTGCATCGTAAACAGGACACCACGCAGTAACTTTGAGCGGGTGTAATGATTCTTCGTGGGTGTCCCAGTAATGGTTATTTTGTTTATTCACGTAACCGCTATAATGCAAATGAGCCTGCCTCATGGCTCATGATAATTTTCGATTAAAAATAGTCCACCACTTCGTTCGGATTTAGGATGGCTTGAGCGTAGGTTACACGCGTTTGGCTGTTGATCGCTGATGCACTGTGTGCTCTTTGTAAAGCAACATCTTCAAATATTTCACCAATATTCTGCGTATGGACCGCCGGCTAGTGCCCAATTGCACGTCGTTTGGTCGATGTTCCGGGCTCCTGTTGGACATCTTGGGTAACAACAGCGATATTTGCAGCAGAACGGCCGCTCTGGGGCCGGCCTGCCTTGGGAGGTCTCGTGTTGTTCAAATCGCGAGTGGGCAAATGTCGAAGTGTTCGTCAAGTTGTTGTTGAGCCAACACTCGTAGCTACGCTCAAGCCATCCCGAATCCCAACGAATTGCTGCGCAAAAAAGGGAAACAATTATTCCGCATTTTTGCGGAGTAAACCGATTCATGGCTTGTCGATTTGTATTCTGGGTTTGTTTGCTTTACAAATTTTAAAACCGAATTGCCATTTGCCACCATTTGCAAAAGTTATGGGGTTTTCCAATAGGGTGATTACTTTTGGTCCACCTTGTATAAAAAAGTGTGTGCTTTCCTATTACATCCCAATAAAAGAATTGAGTAATGCTTCTCACCACCCATGAATTGTGGACTTCCTAGTTTTATACCCACTAATTGGGACCAACAGTTTTACACCCGTTCTATGCGACATTTTAAGAAGATTTTTCATGATTGTTGTGGAAAGAAATTTTTAATGTGGTCAGAGCAGCGATGCAACCCACAATCTCATATACAAGAGGTGCGCCTGTTTTGTAGCAGTTGTCAACGTATATTATAACATATTAATCATTGTGTCGGTCCGCATAAACGTACATTATAACATATTAATCATTGTGTCGGTAACATGTAATAGCAATGTAGCAAACACAATTTGTTTGGACGAAAGTGTACCATATTTGCGATAACCTACAAATACGTTTTATTTGCATCCAACCAACAAAAAAAGCACATCTGTCAGCGTACGTTTACTAAAGTAACTAAAGGCTGTTGGGACAAAATCGAACAAATCTAATTGATAGTAGACCGTGAGTAGAACAGGGTGAATTACAATATAAAATGTTCCAAATCTGGTTAGGTTTAATCAAATATTTTGCTGGATTCTTCTACAGAGTTAACTGTAGTGACTTTCTGTTAATACCCAATTGAGCAGATAAGCTTCTTGGCAACGCCTTAGGATTAACTTTTGTGGCAGTAGCTTGCGCCAAGCTTGCGCATAAACTCTCTGCGAACGGAAATGATTGACTCCAATGAGTGATAGCGGCATGCAATTCAAATTCTTGTTTTGGCTTCCTATTCTTCAGTTTCTTTAAATTTAAAGACAAAGCCATTAAAATATATAACACTGAGCCAACCTAGTACGCAGAAAATATTTAATTGCGTTGTTTTTTCGGTATCACCATTCATCAGTCACCCTGAATTTACTTCACAAATAATGCAGAACGGTATAAAATGATTTTACTATTATCTATTTTAGTATATTAATATTATTATATTACCATATTAGTTATATATCACTTTTTATTTATATGAAGACAAACCAACTTTGTGACTCCACTGAATTGATTTTGATTCCATATAGTTCTTCTCAAAAATCTAAAAATTCCAAAATGTTTGTAAAGTATGGGACTGCAAACCACTGTGCACTTTACTTCATTCATTTACTGCGGTTGTGCATGCTGAAGCCTTTTTGTTATTATATGGTGTAAATGTAATACCTTGATGATGTTTCCTAGCTGTAGTTATTTCTGCTGCTGCAGTTGCAGCTCATGATGTTCTAACTTCTTTTCCATTTAGGACAATAGTTATTCTATTTTAGCAGTTTATCATGTTGGTAAACGTAAATTAAAGTTTACTGCTCTGCATTATATACAAACAAAACTCACATCGGTCTTGCCACCATAAATTGCTAGTTAGTGCCTAAAATGTGTTGGCCTTTTGCTCCTTTAACCAGCATGTCAGTGTTGTATTGAGTATCCTTTGTTCTTTCCAATACATATGTATATGTATATGTGATAAACACGTACTTATATTCTTCTATAATTATATAAAGGTGAAAATCAGATAGTTTCCATATGGATGGTTTAACATTTCCACTTTCTAACTAACTTTTATCATCCGACGTTTAGTTGTTTCCAGCTGTCTTATGGCGGAAATTACTATATTTAATGGCTAATTGTAGGAACTTTGCTGGTTGAATATAGGTAGGGGCGCAAGATTTAAACCATACAGTGAGTTTATGTCGAGATTTTATTGAAATATAAATTGTGTAAGATTTGAAAATTTATGTGAAAATTTAACAAATTTTGTTTCGAAATATATTTTGGTGGTATAAACGTCTGTTCTTTTAACATGAAGGAAAATTAACACAAATGCCAGAAAATAAATACAGCGTGGCGCATCAGTTGTGCTGTAATTAGAAATTCAAATAATCAAAGTGTTAATGTATTTCACTTATTTATTCTTTTGTTGTACAGACAATTATATTTTATTTCATATAACTAATTGGTTTTGAAGATGCTAGACCGTAACTGACCTCCAAGATCATCCATCCATATGCGACAACTGATCACAAATTACTCATTGCGGCTTGAAGGGTTCAAGTCAGGATCGCCTCAATTATTATTTCAATGGAATGTATCAATTCAGTAAAATTCCTGGGTTTCGTTTTGGATACCTGTTTCTTGACATAACCCCACGAAAAGAGTCTGATGCAGTCAGGTCAGGTGACCTTGAGTAGCAGCGGAAAGTGAAGTTTTTGGATATTAATTTGTTTGAGAATTTTCGCTGGACGTCTGGCTATATGTGCAGTTGCTCCATTTTGCTTGAACCAAATGCTGCTGAAATGGATACGTCTTCGGCGCAATTCTGGGTAAAAAAAGCGTCTTCAACATCTTTAAATAACTAATCCCATTGACTGATAATCTTACACCGTTTTCTTCAAAAAATTATTGCCCCCTTTGCGCACAACACAGTAACTCGTTCTGGGTGCAGTTCCCTTTCATGGCGTATTTCTGAATTTGATTTACTACATACACAGCAATTTTACTTGATTATATTACCGTTTAAATCGAAATGGGCGTCATTAGACATAAACAAGCAAATTTTCAATTTGTTGTCTTCTACGCCCATTTCAATCGAGTTTGGGCAACAATCGAGGAGTATGTGCGAATCCAGAGGGTTTAACTTGCTTGTAATTTGGACTGTGTACGGAAACAAATTTAAGTCATCATAATTATCCGTTATAATGACCGTCTGCTAACTTCAATTTGCGCCGATAAGTTTCTTGTCGAAATCCTTGGACTTGCCTGAATTGACTATGCTACAGCCAGCATTGTGTCTTTTACCCGAATATAGGGCTCTCGATGGTACGGCCTTCGTGAGTTGCTTCCAGATTCGGTATCCATGTTTACCCACCTCATAACGGTCAACCTACTCGGGGGAGTGCCACCAAACTCTTGCCTAAATTCCCTTTGAACGCAAAAAAAAGCACGGTACCGCTGCACTGGCCAAAACCTCTTTTCGCTAACCCAAGCAATCTTTTTAATAAATCTAAAATGTAGGCCAATAATGAAGGGCTATAGGGCTATATGCAGAAGGGGTATAGGATCCAAATGGGGCATCAACCCGGAAGTAACACACTGGCTCTACAGAAGCGTAATTAGGCCCGTATTAACAAATGTTTCTGTAGTATGTTAGATGGCAGTTGGGAGGAAATGTAACATCGCAATACTACAGACGGTTCAACGAGTGTGCTACATTGGTATTAGCGGTGCAATAAGGACTACCTACACAGGGGCCATGGAGACTAATTTATGTATTCAGCCCATCCAGATTAGAGGCAAATAAGAGGCCGCCCTTGCGGCAAAACGCCTACAGGCAACAGAGGAATGGATCAACTGGGATGGCAAATGGGACTGGCACACATGGCAAATGGGACTCGCTGCTACACGGATGGCTTACAGCTTGGAGAAGGAGCGGGTCTAGGATTTTTCAGTGAAAATCTGGCAACCGAAACCCATCTACTCCTCCCGATCATAATGCGAACTTTCAAGCGGAACTTTTGGCGATTACGGAGTGCATCAAATGGCTCGGCGATAATACAAACCTAGCCGAGGCAAATATATTCATGGATAGTCAAATGGCAATCAAGGCAATATTATCGGAAATTGTCAAATCTAGAACGGTCCTTGACTTTAAGAAGGTAATAAGCGACTATTCTATGCACGGCCGACTCGACATCTTCTGGGTGCCGGGTCACAGTGGATTATTCGGCAACAAACGAACTAACCTCTTATCAACGAAAGCCAGGAAGTTCCAAACGGTGAGCCTAGAGGAAACGAAACCTTTTCGGGTGACGAAGGCTGATTTAGGTAAATGGGCGGAGCCGGCATACATAGTCCAGTGGAACCAGGAAACAGTAGGCAGGATGACAAAGATCATATGGGGAGACCCAGGTGAATCGAGGACAAAAGGTTTGCTGAAACTGGGGAAATCATAAATTAGCAAGATGATGGGAGTACGGGCCCGTAATGGACTACTGGCGAATAGTGGGTGCAGGCCCTGCATGGAGGACGATGAGACCATGGAGCATTTCTTACGCCACTGCCCGGCCATAACACAAGCTAGATCCAGATATTTTTCGGGCAGTTTAATACCGGACAAGACCAAACTTGTAGGAATGGAATGGAACAACTTAAGGAAATTTGTGAATAGCACCGAATTCCTATGAGAGGTATAATAGATGAGTAGGCAATCTGAGAGCTCACAACAGGCCGAATCAGCGGCTTAAGTATATGTCTACTGACATGGGAAGGTTTAGAGAGCTCAAAATCGCACCCTGTCCCTTCAAACTAACTAACCTACAAAATAAAATAAAATACTCCGGTTACTCGCACAAAAAAAAAACATTATTACGTTTACGTTATTACGTTTTGTTTTAAACCTATAAAATAAATGGTTTCCAATTACATCCCATGAAGGAATCGGGGAGAGCTTCTTACAACCAGTGAGCTGTGCGCTTTCTAGTTTTATACTCACTGATTGGGACCTACAGTTTTACACCGGTTCCGAACGGTATTGTTGAGAAGCATTTTCATGGCTAGAGTCGCCGTCACTATGCGAGGTGACCGCCGTCGAGAGAAATTTTAAGGTGGTCAGAGCAGGGATCGAACCCTGGACCTCAAGTACAAGACGCGCGTACACTACCCATTGTACACCACCGACGGCCACCTATGAAAGTTAGATTATATTTCTTGGTCTTATTTCTACACCCATGGCCAAGGCGAAAACTGAATTTATTGAGGACAGTAATAAAGCGCTATTATCTTATACGGAGTGTGTCCCAAAAATTCACGCAAAATTGAATAATTGGATTGTTCACTTGATATATGGCATGTGGCACCATTGTTTTGAAACCACATATCGTCCACACACGATGAAATATCTCTCTCTATTTTTGTTGTTTGGATGCAAATATAGCGTGTTTGTAGCTTGCTATAAACATACTATACTTTTGTCCGAACAGATTGCGTTTGATATTCAATATTATATGTTGGAGAATAATGATTAACAGGTTATACTGTATATTTTATGTCCCTCAAGTAACTCTTGCAAACGTATACATGGTTCCTGTAATATGTTGTTGGGACCGTTTTTTTTTCAGCATGCACCCATCTCATGCAAGTTAGGAACCACAAACCTGATTATCAGGTCGCTACAGAGCATCATTAAATGTTATTGCCCGACCATCTGCATGTTTGAAGGAGAACGGTGCGATCTTGGTCCTAGTCCAAAATCTGCACCACATAGTGGTACGTTTGGTTTAGTCACACGTGTATCTTTGGAACCCCAAATGCGACACATTTTACGGTAACGAAGCCATCAAGATTAAATTGAGCTTCATAGCTGAAGATAATTTTCTAGAAACCCCCTTCATTATTTTGCAAATTTTATTCAACAATGACATCGCGTTGGTCTTTAATTTTGAGTTACAGTTTTAATAAACTAAACTGAATTGTCACCTGACATGGTGGTTTTTCTTCAATATCACAACTTGACCGTACGCATGGCTCGAAATTCAAAATTTGCGTGACTTTTCGGAAGCCCTCGCCTTTGCACTGTGAAAGTTTTGAAATTATTCATTAGCTAAGCGATATTAAGCGGAACTTGAAGTTGGCGCTTCCATTTCATTTCTAAACAGGCAGAAAGTTACCAGTCTGGAAAGATATCAGCAAAACAGTGTTGGATATCGTTACTGTGAATTCAAAGATAAATGGAAGAATATAAATATTTTCAAACACAACTACAAGCCATGCGATTGAGCAAGACGATTATATACATTTCCGAAATAAACAGGCACAAAGTTGCCAGTATGAATAAATCTGAAAAACAGTGTTGGACATCGTTGTTGTGAGTTCAAACACAAGGAGAGAAAGGAACACATATTCAAAAATAACTACAAACTATGCGTTAGAGAAAGACTTATTTATATACTTATGAGGGTAAAAATCTCCCTCAAGATACATTCTACTCTCTCGAAATTAATCCAAACAAGAAATGTCTGACTACAAAATTTTCAACAAGATAAAGCATTCTGAAAATTATTGAAAACTAATCAATATTTCGTAGAGAAATCAATTGCAGCCAAACGCTGGAAAATCTTTATAAGTTTAGTTTTTATAACATTCCTAAATAAATGTGATAAATCATGTCCAAAAAAAGAAAATCTTTTCCAACCACTAACTCATTTCACCAAAATCAAAAACTTTTGCCTGCTAATAACGATTTATGGTCTCGAAAACTTTTCGTTTCATCTCCTGGACAAATTTCATACTTGTTGCTTTTAAATCCTAAATCTCAACAAGAAACAATAAATTAGTTTGTGTTCTATATGCATAGGTATGTGTGTGTATGTGTGTGTTAATTTACGCTATGCGTAACTCAACACACTCACGCCATGCACAATACCTCTTACATTCACATATGTGTTGGACTGTGTGGAGTTTATATAGCATATCCACACTAAACTAAAAGTTAAGGGAATTTAATGCCCATATATCAAAACATATCCGGTGGCAAAAGTTACTCTAATCACACTAGATATACAGAATATCACACACTAACCATATACAATACTAGAAGTATACAGACACGTGCACGCATACACATACAATCGGGAAACACTATATTAGCCAGCCAGTATTTTATTAACACAATGAAATATAAGATAAAATGTGTGAAAAATACATTTTTATACATATAAACACAAGCACAAGCGAAATTATAGCCACCAACACATTCGTACGTCACAATAAGATGCTCTTCAGCGCGAAATTATGGCTAAACTTTGACCAAAGTGTGAAAAATTCCACACGGTGAGTAACAATGAAACGATTGGAAGGAGCAACAAGGATATCTGGGTAGACATTAAGATATTTTACTCACATTCGTATATGAGCTACTCCGATGCCAATTGATCTAATTCTATAACACAAAAAGTGAACAATACTTGAAAAGCAGTTTTCGATTTCTGTGTATTCTCATACAAATCTAATGCGATGCCTATAAATACTTCATTATTAACTCCTCATTATGATGATAATGAATGAGCAAATTTTAAATATGACAAGATTTATACGTTTTCGTTCCAACGTTATTAAAATTACAATATTTTAATAATGTGGTTTTAGAACAATTGGCATAGGAGTAGCTCATATATAGCAGAGGCATAAATTATATAGAGTGTATATTTAGAGCGAAAGCGATTTCCTAATTAAATTTTAATGTTTATTTCCGGCTAGGATGGAGATAAATATACATTAAGTAAATACAATGATGGATGAAACTATGGTATCCAAAAGATAAAAAGTTGTTCGATAAATCGAACAATTTGTATGAAACATTTGCTGGAGTATTTCAAAACAACTGATTCCGAGTAATAAATTAATCGAGTAATATATACCGATTAATCGAATATATCTAGAAACAATAAATTATTATAATACCAGGACGGATCAATAAGTCAGTGACTTTTTGAATGAAACACAGTTTGTTTTGCAAAAAAAAAATAAGATAATCTCCTTTTTCGTTTCTCTAATTTTTGTATCCCTTCCAAAAAAACATGATTTTTCGAGGTCCATAAAATAGACATTTCTTTGATCAATAATTTCATCGTTGGAGCTAAATCTCTCTACCGTGCCATTTCTTTAGGTTTGGAAATAGGAAATATTCACTGGGGGCTAAATCGGGAGAATATGTCGGGTGAGGAACCAATTCGTAGCCCAATTAAAAAACTCCCAACAATCCTTTGATGATGTCACACGCTTATGTTTATGGTCAACTGAGAGCAAACGCGGCACCCATCTTGCAGACAGCTTTCTTAAACCCAACTGATCATTTAAAATTGGAACAACACTGCCATATGAAATGCCAATGGCATCAGCAATCTCACGCACTTTTACTCTTCAATCGGCCAACACCATATCGTGGATTTTTTTTCGACATTTTCGGGTGTATTGACCTCAATTGGCCGTCCAGAAGATTCAGCGTCATTTGTACTTGTGCGACCACAACGAAAATCAGTAAACCGCTTTTTACCATTAAAATCTATGGTGCAGAGTCCACATATTATTTATGAAGTTTTTGTTTGGATTGATTGACGGTTTCTCTTCGCAAAAATATAATGTTTAAAAAAATAAATAATGTTTAAAATAATGTCGAAATTCACTTTTTTCCATTTTGAAAAAACTGCACGAGGTTGTATGTTTTGAATGTCGTCTATTTATAGGTGGTACTAGATGGGAGCAGTGATACATTTCATATAACTATTAGGGAAGTTCGAAAAGTCACGGACTTATTGATCCGCCCCCGTATTACTAGGTGCTCCTAAATTTATAATGCACTTTAACTTATTTAAGATAGGTCAAAATGCGTACATGTGAAAGGATATTCAAATGTTATTTTGAAAGTCCATTACGTGGTTTTACATATTTATTTATAAAAATGGAAAGTCTATTAAGTCCGGGCAGAAGACTGCTGTATGAAATGTATTGTATGATGGTGGGGTATAGAAATCATTTTCTTGGTGACATTTGTTTGACTTTAATTTCTTAATATTTAAATTATTTCGCTCCGAATTATTCGAAATGAATTAAAAAGTTTCAAATAAAATCGATGTAAACATCTCACTTTTATTTTCCATGGTGTATTCTGAAATCAAAACGTAACCATTTTCTACAATATTTAAACCCTCATACTGGCTATTCTAGGTCGCAATCTGGACACTGCCTTTAAAATTAACCAACAGGATCGGCAAAAGTGAAGATATCGATTTCTTGTCTTATATCGATTTCTTGTCTTTTACAACCCCTACTGAAATATTTTAAGCAACATTCAATTGAAACATTTGGATGCTCCAAAGTCTAGTTTGAATGCACTTTTCTGACATTGAAAAGGATGAAAATGTCACGTAAGGGATCGAGAAGGAGGATTGACAAAAAAAGTAAATTCTATTTTGCTGAAGAAATCTCGAAAATGAGCCACGCAATTGACAAACATATATAGTCTTTTAGAAATTTTTCAAATACTATTTTGTTCAAAACACAAATTTCAATTAACATCATTTTGTTGCACGGTGTAAGTAGCAAAATGAAATCGAAAAAGTGTCTATCAGATGCAATTGATTTCTGCCAGCGTTGGGATTGTTTAATTTGCGTTGGATTTTAGTTCGCATTAATTTCTCTAAAGCAAATGCCAAAAAATTACCATTGTTCACAATGACAATTACAAAATATTGAAATTCTATTTGCTCCGGTAAAGCAAATTCAGGTTCTGGAATCGGGTAGTGCCAGTTGTAATGAAGCAATTCTCTTTTCAAAGTACTTTCACAGAATAATGTACTAAGAGTGTAGTGAAGATATTAAAAGCTGTTTTTCTTTAACCGGAAACATTGGAAAGTCACTGGTATAGTTGGAGTTCTATTAGAGTTTGATTATTAGATGGCAAAACAAGCATGAAACATAATTTAAAATATATTATCATTAATCAAACGTAATTTAAAATGCATTATTATAAATCAAACGTCCATAAATATCATTTAAATGTATTTAAAACTTGGTTTATTTTCAGTCATTTATTGATTATTCTTTCATTAACTTCTATTCTGTACCAGTACTCCAAGAACCAAGTCGAACAGCTGTTGCATCGAAAGTCACTTTGATTTATATTGCCACTTTGTACCACAGAGTAATCATATACCTAGAGCAGCGACTTCCCTCAGTAAACTTACAAAGTATTTTTTGTTTGCATATGGACGTTGCATGTTTAAAAGTATTTCTTTAATAATAACAGATAGAGGAACTAGTTCAAACCAACCAAAAATAAACAGCAACGGCATTTCATTTTGGGTGTTAAAGCTTTTGTATAAATTCACCACAAATGAAGGGTGTGTCAGTAAGAAAGCACTTTTTCATTTTAAAATAAAAACACATATTTTTTGTGATAGTTGTAATTTTTTTGTTAGATTGTAAAGAAGACTTGTTCAGATGATTATGTATGGAATAAAACATCCATCAAATGACCCCCACGGCTGTGATGACAAGCCATAACTGTTTTCATGAAATTTGCCATGACTTTTTGACAGAGATGTGGGTGTATCTCATCTATGACGCGTTGGATCTCGGAGTTGAGCTCAGGAATTGTTTAAAGTTTATTTGCATAAACCCGAGATTTCACAAAACCCCAAAGAAAAAAATCGCGCGGTGTTAAATTGCATAATCTTGTTGGCCCGTTAAAATCAGAATTTTTTGAGATAATTAGTTCTGGAAATCGCTGCTGCAATAAATCGATTGTTTCTTGCGCGGTGTGACAAGTGACTCCGTCTTGCTGAAACCACACTTCGTCCAGATCCACGCCGTCCAAATCCACGCCGTCCAGTTGAAACTACATAAACACCGTAATCATGTTCCTGTAACGAATTTCGGCCTCATTCTCAAAAAAGTAAGGCCCAATCACGCCACCTGTACAGAATCTACACCAGACAGTTGCTCGTTGTGGGTGCATTTGTTTCTCATGTATTGCACGAGGATTTTCATCAGCTCTAAACTCGAAAATTTTGTGTATTCACGACGCCATTAAGATCGAAATGCGCTTCATCGGAGAAGATGACTTTGCTCCATTAGCCACTAAACCAATTGCCGACTCTTTCTATCGTCTGCTGGTTTGAGCTACTGAGTAAGCTGAATTTTATACGCATGAAGGTGGAGGTGTTTTCGAGAGACCGAACGGTACGTTGACGCCCAGGAATCTTACTGTCCATAACCGACCCAGTTTCTTAAATATTTTTAACCAGTCTTCGAGTGGTTGACACATTAGGTAGGTGCACTTTCTCGACTGAAAATTCTTTGAAGTTTGCGAGCGGTTTCAGCATAACTTTCCATACTGTTGTAATACGTTTTCACTATTATAACGCGTTGTTCTTTAGCAAAGTGCTCCATTTTTAATAATCGGAATAAACATGTGTGACAGCTGCAAAATGTCAGAGTTGCCACTTGCAGAAAAAATTATTCCGCCATATTTAAAAAGTGCAAACTTACTGAGACACACTTTATAACAACAAAAGTCAAAAATACGTTTAAATTACATAGTTCTTAGCCAAAAATACATAACAAGCCAACAATTCTTATAACTCCCTCCGCCTAGTCTAATTAAATTTACTTCAAATATCTCTTTCCACTGACCTCACCACGAAGAGTTTGAAATTAAACGTAAGATGAGAAAGATGGCACCACTGGTTGTGATTATTACTCTATTCTTAGTACTTAGTACCTGTACATGTAATATACATGTTTGAAAATCCAAATTGTCAGATATGAAGGAAATGCTTGAAATTAAGTAGAGTTGCCCATCGTATTTACAGTTTTTTGAATTTGCATTTGTAGGGTTAATTTAAAGTAAACTACTACAGTGTGGCCGTCGGTGTTGGAATGGGTAGTGTGATTTATTTTCATTATACGAGGTAATATTTAGAGTAATACATTTATTTTACATGTCACAACCCGCCTTCTTTGATATCCTGGCCATCAGGGGTCACCGCACCAATTCTGGAGCGTTGTATCTGTTGATTTATGTCCTAAACCTTTTCGTACACAGATGATTGCAGCATATCTCAATCGACTGACCTTGAAATCCTTCAAAACTCTTGATATCTGATTGGACAGTCTGTGCAAAATAATATGATTTAATACTAAATCCATAATTAGAACTAGGGAATTCACAAGGTGAACGAAGGCTGTAGGTTGTAAGAAAATATAAGACCTCCAATAGCACATATGTGAACACCGTGTCGTAAATCCATCTACTACAATCCAAGGCGCATTGAAGAAGGTGGTGGCACTAGATCAAAGTGTATTTATATCAAGTGGAAGCATTAGGCGTTCTTGTAATTGTAGGCAAAAACAACAGGCATTTAGTTTTTATTTCGTAGCGAAGTTTTTCGTAGTTTTTATTTCGTTTCGTGTATACAATAAAAGTAAACAAGCATGTACAAAAACCAAATACACATGAATTTGACAGTTGCTAGGTACAACGTCATGAAAATACTGAAATCAGCTGTACTAATGCTTCCACTTGATATATAGAAACACTTTGCACTAGATGTTATTGGGCGACTTCTAATTAATTAAATTGCCATTGATTGTGAGAAGAGTATTCAGGCACCCACTTATGCCAGAAACCGGATTTTCAGTTGTTTCGAAAAGTGCAATTTTTGAAACACCTGTGGCAACGGTTTTTTTTAATATAAAAAATATAACAAATTTTTAGAAAAATCATAAATTATATTAATTTATGATTCGTTTTATTATTTTCTTTTCAAAATTTAACACATATTTGAATTTAAAAGTAATAAAGAAGAGGTCGACTTTATGTCTTGTTGTCGAATTAAAAATTTTATTGGAAAGGGGATAGAACACACGATTTTCGGCACAAAATGCTACATACAAAAGTTGGGGAAATACCTATTTTATGAGTTATGGGCCTCCAAAGTCCGGAAAAAGGGAGGTTTTTGTCGCACGATTTTTTTTTCGGACGATTATTTTGTATTTCGAGTCGTCCGGCCGAGCTCAAGGACCAGGAAGAGAAATACCTCTCTTTCTTAATTTGCATTTCTGGATGTTTTGAATTTTGGGAAAATGTAAAACATATTTTCTATAATTTTTCAAAATTTGAACGGCTGATATTTCGATAACAAAGCGAGTTATCGAAAATTTTTATTTAATTTGTTTTGTTTATTTTGCTTTATGTTGTCCAAAAACGTTGCCAGACAAATTCCTTCAGATTCTTTTGAATAGATAGTAGCCGTAAACTTTTGTAACGGGTCCGCCAACTAGCTTCTTTTTTTTTAAAAATGCTATAAAAAAAACTACTGAATATTTTCTCAAATTTCTTTTTTTATTTGAAAGTACAATCCTTCCGGTTAATAATGGAAAATAATTTCATTCAAATGGCTGCCTCGGCTGGCCATGCAGTAGCCGACACGATCGGTCCAATTTTTAAGCACATTATCGATTGTGTGCAGCTGTATTTCACCAATGGCTTCACGAATATTGTCCTTTAAAGCGTCAATTGTCTCTGGCTTGTCGGCGTAACACTTATCTTTGAGGGCAACCCACAAATAATAGTCCAACGGTGTTAAATCGCAGCTCCGAGGTGGCCAAACGACATCAGCTCTGCGGCTGTCCTGTTGAAATCAAATGTTGCCAATATCCTCCTCTTCAATTTTTGTGTACAAATATTCGTTCAACATGGCTCGATAGCGATCGCCATTGACTGTAACGGCAACTCCTTGCACATTTTCGAAGAAAAATGGCCCAATCATGCCTCTGGACCAAAATCCGCACCAAACAGTGACTCGTTTTGGGTGCGTCGGCTTTTCAATGTATGAGTGCGGGTTTACTGTGCCCCAAATGCGACAATATTGCTTGTTGACATACCCGCCAAGATCAAAATGAGCTTCATCTGAAAAGATGATTTTTTTGGCAAAATCTGCATCTTCTGTAAGTCGATCGCAGGCCCATTTTTCTTATATTTCCCAGCGTTGTTCAAGCGTATACACAACCATATTCGTTCGGCGGAAGGATAAAACTAATTATCTGTAAAATCAGACATGAGCTAAGTGTTACCATTCACGAAATAAGCGCTAGTTGAAAAAAAAAACGTTAGATGGCGGACCCTTTATCGTACATTTATAGTTTAAAATTATATCTTCTATTCATTTTTAGATTTTGATTACCATAATTAAACAAACTCGATCATCTTTGTCGGTACAACCATCTTCTTCACTACGCCTTGCTTCAATCTGAAATGATATGAATATAACAGCTGATTAAATGGTAGACAAATGGTATTAGCTGATCGCTTAGTACACCTCGAAAACAAATCTGCAAAAGTTGCACTATCGTACAACACTTTTGTATGGAAAAAATTTAGCGCGAACTACACATACAACAGTTAGTATACTCTTATGAACACCCTAAATATTTTTATTTAACTTTCTTAATAACCACAAAAAAAAGTCTTAATATCGCCGTGACAGGATCAATTATACATTCTTTAACTTCTTTTAGTATAATATTTGTTTTTAGAATTTTAAACGTCAAGTTTTAAATTCCTAGAATTATGTTGTGGTAACCGAATTTAAACTGAAATTCAGTTGTGCCTACAGAATTCAAGAGAAATTCAGTTACAGCATCCGAATTGACGCCGAATTCGGTCGTTGCTACCGACTTCAGGGTTAATTCTGTTATTGCACCCAACTGGTACCAAATTCGGCAGACACTACCGAATTGATGCCAAATTCGCTAGTTGCACCTAAATTGATGCCACATTCGGGTACTCCAAGCGAATTTGTTACCAGTTTCTGTTGCTGCATCTGAATGAATTCCAAATTCGGTTGTTCCAGCCGAAATTTAAGAAAATTTGGTTGACAAAACGTATAGAATTCAAGATTCAGTTGTCCCAACCAAATCAATTATGAAACGAAGTTGCATCATCCGAATTTCAGTTGTGATGACTAAATTCGGTGGTGACAACCTTAATACGGTTATGGAAAACGCAATTCGGTGGTAACAGCCGAATTTACGGTTGCTACAACTTCTTTTCAATCAATTAATTATGTGGGTGTACATAGTCTTTATTCTAATTATTCGTCTATTACAGTGCCGACTAGTAATGCCGATAGGTAATGCTGATTCGCCCATTGGAGGGTCCCCTGCCCCTGTATTTCCCGTTTACTATATCTCATCGTGCCCATATTTGTAAATTTTGCTTTTGTTGTCCATTTTTGGTCATTCATTCCTATAGGTAGATCTGTCAGTATTGTGGGGAATACTTAAAATTCATCTCGGTTGTATCCCTTGATTGGTTATAATTCCCTTAAATTCAATCGTGCTATTTATATATAATTCTGAGTTGTCGATGAATCGTATTAGTATTATAGTCAGATTAAATGTACATTACCAATTTACCAGCTACGTATCCGATCCTTAAAACGATTTTTTGCTTACTTGGAGTACTAAGTGAAGTAAATATTGTGCAACCTTCGAGAAAATACTTTAGAATATTACTACTTAAGTGTATGAACTTTATCCGTCAAGTAGTTGCTGTTGTTTTAATCCAGATACGAATATTTGTTTTTTACTTGATACTCGTACTAAGCATAATTTTTATTTTGTGGTAATGTGTTAGCAGAGAATTTAACTGTCACATATTCTAATTTTAATAAGATCTTACACAAACACATGGGTACATGTTACCCTCACAACCACTACTCTGTAAAATGTGTCCTGCGACAAAACGCATAAGCTGCAACCAAGAAGCATATCATTCCCGTTTCGGTTTCCTCTCGTGTGTTGGTGTTTCTACAGCAGATACAACATTTACACTACTATACTTTTGACACAGTTGCATATAAATTTAAACCCACAAACACAGAAATGCTTAAGGACGATATGAAATAGTTACACACAATTGTATATACACTTGACTTAAGTCGTATAGTACATATGTATATTGCGTGAGAATGAGTGAACGAAAATCATATGAGTATTCGTGGTGGGGGTACAGAACTTAACCGCAGTAATAAGGTTTCCTTTTTGTCGATAACTTTTAAGAGATTTCGTAGTCCTTGAAAGTAAAATATACATGTGTGTAGTATAAGGGAAAATAGGAATTTCACGCATACTACAAGCGGAAAATAATGATTTAACGCAAAATATATAATATTTTTTTCCATTGCAGCAAATTGAACTTTTTTTGTTGCTGCTTGCTGTTGGTCTAAAGTGGCTTTTGCCGTTGTCAGCTTCCTCCAAGGCATTTATATCTATATATATTTAGAGAGTGAGGATACCATATAGGATATAGTAAATTTTCCTATACAAACCCAGACCAGACAATCACTTCCGTACGGAAAAATAGTTCTGCATTCTTATGTCAAATCGGGAAAATGAAAAAAGTAATGTTTCCTTATATGTTGAGCACTCAAGTGTCACCACACTCTGTGTACGTGTGTGTGTATGTGCGGTGGCAGTCATACCAAGCTGTTAAACCGCAAATGAGTATTAAACGTAAAGAAGCAGAACAAGGAGCATAGTGTGGGGGCAAGCATATCCTGACTCGTGTACAGTAGGATGGGTTGATTTTTATTTTTTATTATTAAATCAAATCGATTTTTTCCAGGAAGAACATTAAAGATGTGCAACTTTGTAGGAATCGAACAATGTCTGGGTTACGCCAACATGGGTGAAAGAACGAATATAGGTATATAATTTTTAGTTATTTATTTCTGGCCGTCGGTGGTGCAATGGCTAGTCTGCGCGGCTCTTGTACATGAGAACGTGGGTTCGATCCCTGCTCAGACCACCTTACATTTCTTTCGACGACGGTCACCTCGCTTAGTGATGGCGACACTATCGAGTACTTAGCCATGGAAATGTTTCTCAAAATACCGTTCGGAACCGGAATAAAACTGTAGGTCCCAATTAGTGAGTGCAAAACTAGAAAGCGCACATCTCACTGATTGTGAGAACCTCTTTCCAATCGCTTAATGGGATGTTATGGGACATCATTTTTTTTTATTATTTATTATTTGAGATCTTTAAAGAAATAAAATGGTTTCATACCGTGAAGGCGAGAGCTTCTCACAGCCAGTGATTAAAAGAAATCTTAGTTGTAAAACAGTAGTACGTGACACTATCGGGTTCCTTCACATAGAAATAGAAATTTACGTTTCCTTTAGAGACTGAAACTTGAACATTCAAATCTTAAACGAGACGTGAGTATTTCGAGAATCTTTAGCGAATTGATAGTCATGTCTACGTCATATACATGAAAATATCATATACTTGAAAATATCATGATAGTAATAAGATATCTATTGCAAATGCTACAAGCTTTTTATTTAAGTTGAAGGACATTGAAAGCAATAATAGTATTTAACACTAGAACTACTACCTTTCTGTCATATAATATTGTTTTTGGGACAGATTCCAAATAGTTTTCGATTCTAAAAATAATGTTGCCCTTAAAAAATGTTGCTATCACCTCGTCAAAGTTGAGCTTTTTTTGCGGTGAGAAAATAGCATACACGCTGAAAAATAACGGCCCCAGCAACATATTGCAAGAAACATGCACATGTTTGCAAACATTGTTTTCGTGAATTGAAAATCTGCTGCCTTTTTCTTTCTTTTTCGATTTGTTTTTATCAGGTTTCAACAAACAAAGCCACATTTGGGTCTCATTATATTGAATAGCAAATGCAATGTGTTTGGGCACAAGTATAGTACATTAGCGACACGCTACAAACACGTTATATTTTCGTCCAAACAACAACAGCGTGTAGAAATGTTGCATTTTCTCACAACTGTATTCTACCTTTTGATTTTTTACCATGATTTATTTACCTCGCTTATCTAAAATATTCGACCAGTGTTAGAGATATGGTACAGTTTTAAGCGAATTTTCTTACAAACTGGTCAACCAAGTAGCAATTGGAATTTATTTTCATTCCCGCTAAACTAAGTTCACTTCTTTTGAGAAGTTAAGCGATTTTAACTGAAGCCGCTTAAAAAGCCGCAAAAGGTAGGAAAATTTGCTTAGCGAAGACTAAGAACACACACCAAATACCAGAAAGTCAGCCATTTTAGTCGGGCAACATTCTCCCCCGTGACTCGCTTTGAAGGCTAAAAATTCAACATTTTTGAACTTTTTGATTTCAAAATTCTCCGAAAAGAACACCAAACCTTGAACTAAACTTGCACTTTTTTCACAAGGAACACAAAGATGCTCTTTTAGGGCAAAGAGCAGAAAAAATGTTGCATTTTATGTCAGAAATAAAATCGCCATAATCGCCATAAGAATTTATTTTGATTTATTCTGTTTATAAAGGGTGTCTCAGTATGAATGCACTTTTTCATTTTAAAATAAAAAGACGTACTTTTCGAAATAGTTGTGATGGTAGTCAATATAAATCTTGAAATAATTTGTTCCGGAAATCGTTGCTGCAATAAATCCATTGTTTCAAGAGCGGTGTAGCAGGTGACGCCATCGTGCTGGAACCACATGTCATCCAGATCTATGCCGTCTAGTCGATGCCATAAGAACTCCATTATCATGTTCCTGTCCTGTAACGAATGCCGTTGAAAGACAGAAATTTCGACCTCGTCTTCAAAATAAGAACGCCCAATCATGCCGTCTGACCAAAACTCCGCACCAGACAGTTGGAGGTTGTGAATGCATTCATTTCTCATGAAGTGCATGACGATTTTCTTAGCCCCCAATTCGACAGTTTTGTATATTCACGAAGCCATTCAGATGGAACTGCGCGTCATCGGAGAAGTAAACTTTTATTTTAAAAAATAGGCTTTGACTTCACTTTGTTCCATTACCCATTTTACGAATTGCTGGCGCTTTACATGGTCTGGTGGTTTGAGCTCCTGAGTAAGCTGAATTTTGTACGCATGAAGGTGGAGGTCTTTTGTCAAAATTCGCTATTAGGTCTTCGAAGTTTGCGAGCGGTGTCAGAATAACTTTCAAAATTTTTGTAACAATTTGTCACAATTATATCGTGTTGTTCTTTCGTAAAGAGCTCCATTTTTAATAATCGGAATAAGCATATGTGAGAGCTGCTAAATTTTAGAGATCTCGCGTGCACAAAAAAATAACACCAAATTTAAAAGTGCAATCTTACTGAGACACCCTTTACATAGGACAATAATTGCGCATAATATTTCAGAAAATTGTAAAGTGGCCTTAATTAACATGACCTATGAGGGGTCCATTTGATAACTACATGCTGTTAAATAACTCTTTTTTCGATAGCGCCGATGAATTATCCAACAATAACTGCTGCAGCCCATGTATCACACCGACTAGTAAGTTTACCTGTTTTCCAATGGTTATCAAAGAATTTCAGTTTGATTTATTATTTTATACACATTTGTCTCGTCCACGTTACAGCCAGAAACCACTTTAATAAAAGACTTTGTCACCTTTTTGATTAAACAACTTGATCAGCGCTTCAAAACTGATGACACAAAACTGTTTAAAACTTAAAATGTTTACTAATTAAACAAATTTTTCAACAATTGTGAGAGTTTTTTCAATTCAAGGGACTGCGTAAGTCTGGGGCTACACACGGCAATTTTATTTGCACAAGTTGTTGTCAAGTCTCTTTCGAACCTGCTATCATGTTCACAAACGGAAAGTATGCTTGAGTAAATTGTGCTTTCTTTAGTTTCCGCGTTCTTGCTTTTATGACATTCCATTTTATTTTAATTATGAAAAAATTTCATTCGGAAGGGATTTTTTTATATTTGTGTAAAAATAGAAGTGGAAGATAAAATTAAATAATAACAACGTTAATTGATTGCATACGAGAAACTTTTTTTGCTGTCAACATCAGTCAAAACACTTTTACAGTTTTATTTCCCATAATTTTATGCACAACGAAACAAAAAATTAAAACAAATGTCAAATTTTCATCTGCAGCCAACTTCGCGTAAAAAATTGCAGATGAGAAAACAAAACGAAATAAGCGTACGTGCAGGTCTGTACCCGTTTCTATTCTCTTTCCCTCTCTCTCCTATAAACTCAAGAATTGCGCAAGTAAAATTACCGCGTGTGACCACACACTAAGTCTTATTTTTGATTCCATCAGGGTTTGTATTTAGTGGATTACCCTGGGTTATCCCTAGCTAAACCATTATCATTGTCGTGTACTCATTACCATTACCCAATGGATATTGGGGAAAAGAATTACCCAGAACGTTTGTCCATTTTCAGATGGGGAATTGGTAGGCAGTCTTTACACATTACTAAACTAAAACATTTTCAAATATAAAATTGCTGAAAGGCTCATATGTCTACTTTATACCACAAACCGGAGTGTCCAATCGAGAAATATCTACTTTCTCAATTACTTTATATTCTAATTTCCAATAACAAAAGAAAAATAATGGTTTCCCTCTACATCCCATGAAGGGATTGCAGAGAGCTTCTCACAAACAGTGAGCAGTGTGCTTTCTGGGTTTACACAGGGGGTTTCTATGGCACAGCTGATCGAAAAGCCACTAGGGAAATGGTTTAGAATGACAGACCAAGGAAGACATACAGATTACAGACCATGCAGCAAACTAAGTTTAAAAGTGTTTGGTTGATAGTAATGACAGCAATATTATGTTTTAATGTTTGCATCGAACGAAAATGCTCATTCCCTTTTTTTTTATTATGCCAACCAAAGAGTACCAAAGCAACTCGAACTCGATGAAATTGTCTACTAACTCGTCATCATGAAGAGTCATCGAAGAGAGTATTGGAGGCTCTTTAGTATTGCTCTGTGGTTTACACTCACTTTCGAATGACCAGTCTTTTCTTTGTGAAGAAATACTTAATTCATGAGAATGGTCACAATTGGTAGGCTACGCATGTCTAAACACTTTTTCGTTTATAATCCAAGTATTTTTTTAATTGCCGCAGATGAAAGTTATGGCCATTATGGGGTACATGAAAGTTCGTTTCATAACATAGACAAAGAAAAATGGTTGAGTGTTTCCGGGAAGGTATTAAATTTTGCCGACAACCATAAGAATATTTTGGAGCCAAACGACATCTAGTCGCTTTTATTCTTTGCCTGTATTTGGTGGTATTCCTTTTCGTTTGGAAACACACTTCTGTTGCACAGTACAGATGCGCAATTTCGCTTGAATTTTTCCGCCAACATACCGACACTAACATGGACATCAGAAACGTTTCTGCATTTATTTTCGTGTTTAAAAAAATACTATATTTTATATTGTATACTTTAAATGCAAGTAGATACAACCCCCTTGTGGCCGTCGGTGGTGCAATTGGTAGTGTGCGCGCCTCTTGTACTTGAGATCCTGGGTTCGATCCCTGATCTGACCACCTTAAATTTTCTTTCGACGGCGGTCACCTCGCATAGTGATGGCGACACTATCGAGTATTTAGCCATGAAAATGCTTCTCAAAAATACCATTCGGAACCGGTGTTAAACTGTAGGTCCCAATCACTGGATATAGAACTAGAAAGCGCACAGCTCACTGGTTGTAAGAAGCTCGTCCCGATTCCTTCCTGGGATGTAATGGGAAACCATTTATTTATTTATAGATACAACCCCAATATTTGAATGGAGTTGGTTTTATACAGTTATTGGTTTTATATTCTATTGGTTCTATTGGTTTTACACAGTTTCTAGATTTCATTTTATTAATCGCAACGAAATATGCCGAATGCCTACAAAACGACAACACCATGATTTGGTGGGTATGTAAGAGAAATTGTATTCTCTTCTGGACAGAATGCCTCATTTATTAATATATAGAGCTCCCAATATAATATAAAAGTAATTAACAACTTATTTGTTTTGCACTACGAACATGATGTTGTTTTCAACAAAATTGTTTTGTGCTAGATAACGTTTTTTCAAATCTTAAATCGAAGCCTTTAACATATAAATAAATTTCGAAAGTTGCTAAACTAATATCCATGCATTTAATGGATTTTAAATTTATTTCATCTAATATCCATGCACGTGAATTGTATAACCATATGGAGATACGTGTCTAATTATAACATTTTTTGATCGCAACTTATGCTGTAGCTTATGGGTTTACTTAGAGATAAAAATCCTGATCGTGTTACCCTAATCACCGGCATTTATGTAAGGGTACGTGTAACGCCACACATTGCTTCGTATAAGCACTATGACTGGCTGGATTGTAAAATCGAAATAAAAAATATCAAACTCAAACACTATTTCCCTGGAATTTTTTTTTGTCTTCTTCTTTCTATTTTTGCCCCATCAACATTCTAACAAACTCGCCCTAATTCTATCACACTCTACCGGCGTCGCAACGCCAGCATCATTGTGAAATTGTGAACAATTTTCACATGACGAAGGAAGAAAAAAAGTTTAGAGAACATGAAGAAGAAGAAAATAATCTCCATTTAGTACTGCTTGCGAAAAAAAAATACCGTGGATAGGGGAATCTTTTCCTATCGCCCCACAATTCCATATTTGAATATTCCATCGCTGAGCAGCATTGCAGATATCGTCATAGTTAGATGCGGGTAACTACGAATGTTTTTGTATATTTGCTGCGTAAACTGTTGTGAATTGCAGTTTAGCAGCGGAAATTGCTTTTTTGTCGAACATATGTGTATACAAAATTAAACGAGTCTGTGAAAATACACATTGAGTGCTATTTATTTTAAGCCATAGTAAGTAAAATTCGTATTCGTTAGGGTTTTTGGATTTTGGGTTAATATGAAGATATGATGTAGATTTTTCTTATGTCGTTTTATTTAAGCACCATTGCATAGGGTAGAGACGCTTTTATGAAAGTCATTGTAATTAGTATTCCTATGATACAAGTTAGAAATTAAAATTATGTAGATTTGTTATGAATACAAAGACCTAAATATATATGAGTTGATAATTAGAATAAGAGGTTTAATACAGAGTATACAAGGAGTAATTTCTACCATCCGATTGCACAGAGTGGACCATATAAAGGAGTTAATTACGAAATCCCTTTCACACAAATTTTTCTTGGTAATAAATATTGTAACAAAAACTTTTTTTTTCTTGGGTTAATATTTGACATTATGGTTAACGGCCGAAATATTGGTGTAATATTCCCCACATTATATTTTTTTTCTATTCGAATTGCAATCTCAAATTTATTGTCATTTGACTGATTCGCCTGAGCTAATGATGTTGTGGCCATCTGTGGTGATAGCCCATAAGCTTTTTTCATAGCTCACTATGATTACTGACCCCATCAGACGGGCACAAAAGACTTTGCCAACGAATTATTTCGGCGATAATTTGGGAAATTAGTTGTTCAATTTAAATTTAAGTTCCGGAAATAATGACAACACATGTGGTATGTTAGCAGAAAATCATCTAAAACCGTACTCACATCCAAAAGAAGTACAAAACGTCTAAAGGAATATTTACTTAACGATGATTTTGACTATTGGGGTAAAATTTGGAACTTGAACCCCACATTATTTCGAAGCAGATGACGAAGTTGAAATTTATGAAGTAACAAATTACTTGTCAAATCACTCCAAATTTCGGAATCTTCATCTCAAACTGTCAGAAATCGACGATATAAATTCGATTGAAATAGAGTGCCATCAACGCAGTTTGTGGATCAATTTGTTTAGCGAATTCGTCAATCCGTATACTCAGTGGACAAAAATACTCGTGTACGTGCTCGTCCGGTGCGCTCAGTGGAAAATATCGAAAATATCAGTTCGAACAGCTGTCAACATCAACTCGCCACCATTAGCAGAACGCACTTCTTTTCGCAGAATTTTGAGCTTTTTTTACTGAAAAATAACATTTCCCGATGAAGCTCATTTTCACCTCGAGGGTTACGTTATCAAACAAAATTCTCACATTTGGGGCTCGGAAAATCCACACGTCCTCGAGGAGACTTATTTTTCGAAAATGAGCAGGGAGCCGCCGTAACCGTCAATGGTGAGCGTTATCGTGCCAGGGTCAGCGATTTTTTCTTTTTAAAGTTGAAGACAGGACGGCACTACCTGCCGCACAGCCAACGTTACAATCGATCTTATATGTACTGTCTTCGAAAACCACATAATTAATCGAAACTCGGAAGTTCATTGTCCGTCTCGTAGCTACGATTTGAGCGCGTTAGACTATTATCTCTGGAGCGCTGTAAAACGTAAGTGTTACGCAAACAATACCGAGTCCTTTCAGGCCTTAAAACACGAAATAGCGGATAAATCAAGCGGAAATGTACTAACAAATTGAGTGGATGGAATGAGGTACTGTAAAGCAAGTGATTGAACCCATTCGAACTATGTTGTTTTCATTCATAAATATCAATAATGGGCCTTACCAATTAAAACATAATTTTGAGAAAATGTCTATTGGTATTTTTTCAAAGCGAAAATAAATCCCAAATTATTACAATTAAATTAAATAACATGGCCTACTCTTTACTTTTCCATTACATCCCATGAAGGCGTAAGCACAGACTTTGAACGATATTTTGCCAACAATTTTCATAGCTTTGTACTCGATAGTCGATCACAAAATTCAAAGAGACGAATTTGAAAAAATCGACGTTTAGAAATCGCACAGTTGTCAATTTTGTCATAAAAACCGAAACCGGTTATTAACCGGTTTCTACACCTGAGTTTAACAAAAAAACAGTTTCACCAAAATCGGAATATTCGAAGGAACCGAAAACCGTAATTTTTGTAAAACAGGTGTTTTTAATACACTAGTAAACGTGTAACTCAATTTAAAAGAAACCCGAAAAAACATGTTTAACCGGTTTATGCCACACTAAGAAACCGAAAACCGGTTTCTAAAAAATGCCGGCTTTTTGGTGACTACTGTCATATCGCACGCTAACAAACCATCACTGGAAATTTTTGAGAGAAATGTGTTTCGAAACATGTATGATGCTGGAAAGAGGACGGCGAGTATCGATAGCATATGCACCGCACGCTACATAAACATGCTGATATCGACGTAGTAAATCTAATCAAAACTTGAGTACGTTAGCTAGGTCATGTCAGTAGATCGATTCAAAATTAGCCAGAGCTGCGGGATCTTCATGTTACCAAATGGAAGAAAAAAGCTGAAGATCGAGCAGGTTGGTTACGTTGTTTGCCGTAGCCTAAGAATGGTTCAGTAAACCAATCCAAATTTGTACGTACATGTATATAACAAATAATGCAACAATATCTAGTGACACTTAATATTGTTTTACAATAAGGATGTCCACAGTAATAATAAATATTTTACATTCATAAAATTCAATACACTATTATTTTTTCTGTCCATATTTTGATTTGTGAGTCAAACAGATCTCCAACTTTTCAAACACACCGAGAAAGTTTTAGTTAATGTATGAGAAATTCATACTACAACCTTTCAAAGTCAGGAACATTTTTCTAGTTTAAAAATGGTTGGTTTTTGAGGGAATAATAGAAAATTCAGTTCAAATACTCACTGACATGACTAGATTCGAACTGTTGTTCATCAGCAGATGCCTAAATACTCTACCCGAATTGATACCATCTATAGATACTCAATCGTATAGATACAAACTCAAATATGAAATTTACACATGCGCATTAGTACCGATCGAAGATACCTCGGTACCAACACACACTGAAAGGCAAATAATTCCAACAGAGGAACAGAAAACTTTTTCCCCCATGTTATTCTTTTCCACTTGCAGACTCGCATTGTTGCAGTGCTTTGAGCTGAGTTTCAATCTATATCGCATAGTTGCTTTTTTTTTACAGATTTTTGATTGCCGGGCTAGTGTCAGCTACGTTTTTAAATTTGAATTTTATGATCGATTTTGTTAGTTTTAGTTAATGTATGGCAAGTTAAGGAACATTTTTCTGATTGAAATTGGTTGAGTTTTGTTGCAATGGTACAGAATTCAGTTCAGCGCACTCACTGGCATGACTAGTTTCGAACTCCGTGACAAGTTCATCATCAGATACCTAAGAAATTGGCCTGTCAAACTTTGCGCCTAGCCAGCATTATGTTACTTATTATTTGTAGAAGTAAATGATGAAAGGGTACTGCGGATATTTTATGCACTGCACCTGAATTGTCAAATATTCCCATAATAAACCATAATTAGGTTTCATTCCCTAAACCAGCAAAAGTTCACACCTATGTTAAATTATCCATTTCAAATAATATTTGAATGTGCACTTGACAGTAAAATATTTGATTATTCCAGAATAAGAAAATATATTTAATGTATGAAATATTTATTTGCCTCATTTTCCATGTTTTTCCGGGTATCAGTCGGATTTTGTAAGGGAATAAAGCGACGAACGACACAACATTGAACATCCAATACCGAAATACGAGAAGAGTGCACAAACTGAATAGACGTGTTTTAATAAAAGGCTAATAGCAAACACACTCACTCAAAAAATCAATTCATACTATTACATACAGTCATCCCAAAGAAAAAATTCGAAATGACCAACTGCCAATTTAATGGCAATTTGATTACTTCATACATTTTTGTATTTTTTTTTTGATATTGAAATGTTCAAGCAAAGTTATTTGTGTATGTTCTCATATATGTATATCCATTTATGTGACGATGATGCACACGAGTACTTTCTGGCCTTGTTTGTGGAGAGTACTTGGCACATTCGTATTCAAATGATCAAAAGTACTTGTTACTGGCACATACATACATATATATATAGAGGGGTTTATGTGAAATTGGATATCCTTCGGTACGTACATATATGTATATATGCATGTTGGATGAGTTCTCACAAAAATGTACAATCCTAGGGCAGAGAACATTATTTAAATTCTCGACATATTTAAATTCATTTTTAATATCAGGATTTAGTCAGTTATTATATATGTCTGATGGAAACAAGTAACAGTTGGGGCGAAATAGTATATTGTACAAGTACATAAATAAATATTTATTTTATGTTATCGTGTTTGGGTGTATTTGTATACCAAATATCATTAAAAGTCGTTGATTGAAATTTACTACTTACACTAGACATTTTTTTTTTAAAAATTACTACAATATAAACAGAACACTGCCGATGATACACATAATATAGCTGACTAAAAGCTAACAGAATGCATCAAATATCAAACTACAACCTAAGCATTTCGACGCGTACGTAACGTTTCCGTCGTACAATTATACAGTAACTGACAATAAATCAAGAATCTAGTATACACCTGACAGTTACAGCACCTGCACCAATATGCAGGCTTTAGTCCACTTTTTTTTCTTATTCAGCTACTCATATGTAACTAACTAATTTGAACACTGTCCGCAAAATTCAATCAAAACTAATGGTTACGATCGATCACTGCTGTGGGCATGATTGCACAATCTATATATAAAATTATGTACAGTTGTATGAACTTAAATCCTTCTGTTTCCATTGAGTTGTCTTTCTCACATAAACTACTACCTCCGAGAGAATCATGAGCAACAAAAAAAAACAATTTTTGATTCAAAATTAAACCACAAACCTTCACATTTTTGCTGACAGTTAACATATGTCTGCAACACATATAGGACCATGCTCGTATTGTTCATTCTAACCACAATGCTGTGATTTGTTTCGCATTTATTTTCGGTTTTTTTCAATATCAGAGTATTGGTCTCTCGGTTGTCTGTACTACTCCCCCTATTGAAGTATGTTATTGACCAAAAGTCCCTCACAAAGGAGCAACAAAAAAAAAGAGCACTCAAGCACTTGACTTGTACTACAATCATTTGAAACTTCCGTTTTGCCTTCATGTTGTACATTGCAGGCGGGATGTGTTTTTTTTTTTGGTTTAGGTTTTTGTTTGAGCTGCTCGCCGACGTTGTTATGGCTGCTTTTCTAGTGGATCCATTAGAGTGATAAATGTAAGTTAAATCAATTGCTCGTTTTCGACGCCATTCCTAAGCCAAATACGTCTGCTTAAAACCGTTCACTTCATGTTTGTTTTCAGCCGTTCCGGTCAAAAGTCTGTGTAGTTTGGTATGAAATTGGTGTCCCCATCAATTTGAAGTGGTTCATGAAATTTAGGTCGATGTTTAAACCTTGTTTTTTTTTTGATTTTGAGAATTGCAGTTTTAGAGAATGTGAAATAAAACTCATTGCAATTGAATTGAATTTTCCAGTTATATAAATAGAATTGAAAATATTTACGGATTTTATGGTCAAATGTTAAAGTGCATATGATGAGGAGGCCACTTTTTATATCACTCGACCATCATAATTTCATAAATATTTATAAGTCAGTTTACTAGCAAATATAGGTTAAACATTTTAAGGTTGCATTGCAAACAAATATTGTCCTGACATCCTTCCCGTTTTTGTGTGTTAACTTTTCCACATTGTAGCAACAGAGTATTTGAAGTCAATGCTAATGTTTGCAATTTATAGAAAATAAAATAAAATAAATTGCAGACCAAGACGGCACAGAAGAAAGCTTCTCGCAATTAGCGAACTATGCACTTTCTAGTATTACACACCCTGATTAAGACATAGATCCATGCTAATTAATATATACCGATCGACCCAAATAACTAATTGCTTGAGAATTCATTATAGCAACAATTAATTCGGCTCTTACCACCAAATTGCGGTTGCCTGAACCGAATTGAGATTGTCACAATCGAGTTTAGTGCCCACAACTGAAATTCTGGTGAAATATCCTCGTTTCACAATTGATAAGATTATAACTGAATCTTCAATTTTGTTAGATCTGCCTACTAAATTTTCTAAAATTTCGGCTGGAACTATTGCATTTGGTATTAATTCGATCGCAATAACCGAATTTAGCCTTAAGACATTTGATTCGACCGAATTTGGCGTCAATTCGTTGATTTAACCGACGTTTTCGTAAATTCTGTAGGTACAAACGAACTCGCTTTCAACAACGGTTACCACAACATAAATCTATGTACTTCAAATCTGGCGTTTAAAATTCTAAAAATAAATTTTATATTCAATATTTTTATATATAATTTTTTGTGCTGCGTCAGAATTGGTGCACGAGACCGGCGTCACCATTAATCAAAGTCAAATTTACGTCACCATTAGCGGGTTAAAGAATGTACCTTTTAAAAACAAAAATACCATCTTAAAGAAGTACCTTGCCTATAAGAGTACATTTTTTTACAAAAAGTTAATTTTCTTACAAAAGTAATTTCTTTATTAAAATAAGTACCTTTTCTTAAAAGTACATTTTCTTACAACAAATTGCCTTTTTCTTAAAAACTGCCTTTTTGTTAATGAGTACCTCTTTTGTGAAATAAAATATCTTTTCTACACTTAAAAAATTACTTAAATTAAAAAATTAACCTACTCTTGAATAAATTTAGAAAATTGTAAAAGGTATTACTTTTAGGAAGTACTTTCTGAAGGAAAAAGCCATAAGAGTATGAATTTTTTTTTACAAAGAAGTACATTTTTTAGTTTAAAAAACAGACCGACTAAAAAACTCCCGCAAGGGAAATGATGAAAGTTGACGTAGAGCACCGCGAGCTTGAAACAATAATATCGTCCCTTAACCGCAAAAAAGACTTATGAGCCACAAATCCCAATTTTCGTTTTTTGATGAAAATCGATAATTACTGATGATTCGGACCATCTCTGAAAATGTCTTATCTCTAAGTAGTTCCGTTATGAATTTACAGCAAAAACAATAAAGACTTAACTACACTTTTAGTTTTTATTTACATTTCTGGTGACAGCAGATTGGCGTTTGAGTCTTTCTTCTTTTTATGAAATTCATTGAATTATTAATGAAAATTGAAATTTTTTCTTAAGTTATTACTTATGGCGTTGTGGAAACCAAGCGAAATTGTAAGTTTTGTTAGAATTTACATCTAAAAGCCTAATTGCCCTATTGGTGTGATGGCATTTATTTTTTCAGTATTCGGCCGCAAACCCGCTCGTTCCTTACAGTGATAGTGACCAATCTCCTGATGAATTGTATTCTTCTTGGCCTGAATCACCGAAAGAGATTGATGATGAAACGTGTGTGGGTAAGAGGGGCTACAAGAAGAAAAAACCATTGCCAAAGAGGATACAAAATGTCAAAAAACGCAATACTAGTGTTCAACCGAATCCATGTGTCGAGAAAAAATGTCCAAACTCTTGCACCGATAAGTTTACAGAATCTGATCGCCTGAAAATCAATGAACATTTCTGGGGTCTTGGAAATAAAATAAGGCAAAAAGACTGGATTGTTTCAAGTATTGTGAAAAAGAGTGTGCAAAGACGTAGAACAGAGGGTAACAAAAAGAAAAACAGCTACACATACGTCATAAATTACAATAATATTAGTACTAAGGTATGCCAACAATATTTGCTTAAAACACTCAACATATCGCAAAAAATGTTAAGAATCGCAAGAGAAAATACAGATTCTTTACGGACTTATAGTGTGAATAAAAAAAGATACGTGCCCTATAATAAAACTGATCAGACCAAGATTGAGCTCATAAAATCCTTTATTGAGCACTTGCCAGCAGTTCCTTCACATTACTGTCGGAATAAAAGCAATAAGCTTTATCTGCCTCACGATTTCATGAATATAACGGAGTTGTATAAACGTTATTCTCAACATCTAAAATTAATTAATGAGGAACCTGCGCTCGTGTCAATAAGAGTTTTTCGACACATTTTTAAAACTTATTATCACATCGGCTTTCATTTACCTAATAAAGATAAATGTATCACATGTGAAAACTATAAAAACTTGGACGTAGAAGAGCGCAAAACTTTTATACCGACAGAAGAGTACCTGAAACACATTGAAGAGAAAGACAAGTGCAAGGAAAGTTTCTTGAAGGAGCAGAAAGAAAGTAAAGGGAATTCTTTGAAACTATGTGCAAGTTTTGATCTCCAAAAAGTATTAAATACACCCCATAGTAAAAACATCACATTATTCTATTCGCGAAAATATGCGTATTACAATGAAAGTATGTATGAAAATGGCACTAGAAATGGCTACTGTTTTTTATGGGGAGAAACTGATGGAAAGCGGGGATGTAGTGAAATTTGCACCATTTTGTCCCTATATTTAAAACTTGTAGATGAAAGAAAAACGCACACCTCCATCACTCTTTACTGCGACAGTTGTGCCGGTCAGAATCGAAATAAAGCAATGATTGCGACATTAATAACATTCCTCGAAAATGCAAACTTCATAAAAGATATTAAAATAACTTACTTATTACCCGGACATACTATGATGCCTGTTGACTCGATTCACAGCACCATTGAATCGTTTATTCGAAATAGAACTGTTTGAGCTCCTAGTGAATGGTTCACAATGATATCTAATGCAAGGACAAACCCACAAGACTATAAATGTATAATAGTAAACCATTCAGATTTCAAAGATTGGAAAACGTTTTCTCAAGCAATGTCATTATTCATTATTTTTTGAAAAAAAACAATCCTATTATTTGTCTTAAATATGGATATTGTGACAACTCTGAATTTAAAAATCTTAACTTAAACTCAATCACACGCTCTAGACGCAATTCTACAATATTATCAAAAGGACCCCTTCCTTTATACGAAAAAAAACTACCGATATCATCTCAAAAATATAAGGATTTAAAAACACTTTGTGAGAGAAACACTATACCTCAAAAATTTCACAATGAATATTTAGGTTTAAACACCGATATTAATATTAAAGACTCTTTACCTGAAACAGACCAAGAAGATAATATTTGAAGATTTTTTACCTGTTCTACAACTTAAATTAAAATATTGTATAACATTTCGTGCTTATTTTTTTCATGAATTTTATCAAAACCTGTAATTGGCACGTTAACTTTGTTAATCGTTCGCAAAACTTACAAAAAACTTAAATAAATTGATTTTTGAAACGGCAAACGGACTTTTTTATTTTTAAGTTTTGGGCTTAAGAGCCATATTATTATTCTAATACCTTACCAGCATGACGGCGAAAAAGACGTGTGCGACACAAATTCCCGTTATTCTATAGATTTGTCAGTTTTTTTTTAACATATTATGTATTTCGGTCTAAATAACGGTTGCATACTAAATTTCATGGCAACAGCATGCCTCAATACGGAGATATTTAAAAAAAAACCTTCTCCTGAACAATTTTGTGTTTGCCCCATAAGTCTTTTTTGCGGTTAAGGGACGATATTGTTGATGGCAACCCAACCTATTCACCGAATACATACCAAAAATGTCTGGTGATGAAGAACTTGGCAAGATCCGAAATATCTATATAGACAGCCCTGGTTTCATTGGAACATATTTTATGTTCGAATTTTTTGAAAATAATAGCGGCATTCATGCAAACGTGAAAGCCGAGAACTTTTGCTCAGCGCAAGTTTCCCTCGCACCGTTGCATGAGGCACCAGGTAAAGTTGCTCGGCGTAGTTGTGCTCAAAACCATATCAGCTTACCAAGATGGATACATAAGGTGGTAGGTAGCAATTGCATGTATTACGTATGTGTACTTTTTCTACTGTTCTAGTGCTATCACCTTATTTATCCATCCTTGTCAGATGACAACGAAATGTCAAAAGTTTACACGTTTCTCCATCCCACGTTTGCGCAGCAAATTTTCCTCGAAAATTTTCCACTTTTGAGCAAATCGCTTTGTTTGTTTTGACGTTTGCTGTGCAAGTTTACGATGTTTTCGAGTTTACGAGGTTCTTTCGAGCTTTCATGAAGACCACTAATATAAAACTAATAAATAAACTTTTTATTAAAAAGCTTGAATAAATTTAGAAAATTGTAAGTTTTAAAAACACACCGACTAAAAAACTCCCGCAAGGGAAATGATAAATTTCTTTTCTTTTCTTAAAAAACCATTTTCTTTTAATACAAGAAGTACCTCTCTTTAAGCAAAGGACCTTTCTGCGAAAATGTACTACATATTCTTAAAAAACGGGCCTAAAAATATTCTTCTTTTTTAATAAATACATTCTATAAAAAAAAATTTTCTCAGAACATGTTTAACATTTTACAAAAAGAATCTTTTCTTAAAGATCCATTTAAATTATGGTATTTTTCAACGGGCGGCTTAGGCGTTTTGGAACTAACTAGTACATAATATATAGCGGAAGAAACTTCGTTCCAACCGGGTGTCCCCTTACACCTCATGTGATTTTTTTTCTAATTTCGTGGTGAGAACTTGGTGCGCAGTAGCTGTCAAATGTTGATTACCTTTCTTGTGTCTACGTTGTTCGTTGTTCGTTGTACGTTGATATAGACATAAACTTCGCACCAAACAAAAACATAGTGTCAGTTGCTTTTGCCTTGTTGTAATTTTTGTAGTTTTGCTAATACCTTCCAAGCGGCCTTGTATCTGTCTCTCTGTCTATTTCCCGCCTGCCTTTCCATGCATTCTTGCAATCAAACTACTGCTCGCAAACACTAACCAGCTCCAACAGAATTTGGTATATGCCCTTTTATTGGGCAACGGCCGAATTCTATTGAAAATATGTTTCATAAAAAGGCGACAAAAAAGACGGGTCCTAAGATACTTGGCGCCAGGTTTTGTTTAAGAATTGAATACCATATTTCTCATAACTGAAACAAAAATAGGACCATAGGAAATAGGGTATGGAAAAAATTTTAAAGGGAGGGTTTCATTTTCTTTATCTACGTATGAGAAAAGAAAAATCATCAGAATTGCTTCTAATTCTGCGTTATCCTTGTCAAAAGTAAGAGCTCAAGCTAGAGTGGAAGCGAGCAAGTCATCAGTACGCAGATTAATTAAGAGCTGTGAGTATCTTAAAAAAAAAAAATAAATGGTTTCCCATTACATCCCATGAAGGGACTGGGGAGAACTTCTCACAATCACTGAGCTGTGCGCTTTCCAGTTTTCACTCACTGATTCGGACCTACAGTTTTACACCGATTCCGAACGGTAATTTGAGAAGCTTTTTTATGGCTAGATACTCGATAGTGTCGCCGTCGCTATGCGAGGTGACCGCCGCCGAAAGAAAAATTAAATTTTTTTTTTTTTGAAGGTGGTCAGAGCTGGGTTCGAACCCAGGATCTCATGTACAAGAGCCGCGCACATTAACCATTGCACCACCGATGGCGTATCTTAGTATCTTAGTGAGTATCTTAGATACCTGAAATTACAAAAAAACCGCCACTTAATGCTCCTCGTAAGGAAAAGCGACTTCAATTCGCTAGAGACTACATGGTATGGGATGTGCAGCCAAGAGGTCATGTAAATGACTGGAGAACCGTTGTATTTACGGATGAGAAGAAGTTTAATTTGGATGGGCCTGATGGCTACAACTAATATTTCTATGATCTGCGGAAATAAACTTGTTTTGTGAACCGACATCACAGCCGAGAGGGCGGCGTTATGGTGTGGGTGCTATTACGTACTATGGCACCATCAATTTTGAATTTCAAAGTGCACACATGACTGGTGCAAGCTATAAAACGTTATTAGAATCAGCTATTCTGAAGTTCAGTGAACTAGTTGGTTCCATATATTGGATATTGCAACAGGATAATGCGCCTATACACAACGCCAGAGTAGTAAAGCGTTCATTCCAGCCAAAATGTTAATATTCTTGACTGTCCACCCTATTTGCCAGATCTACACATTATCGAAAATGTCTGGGGTTGGTTATCTCGTAAGGTCTATGAAGGAGGTAGACAATTCGGTGTCAAGCAGTCACTAATTCACGCCATTAAGGATACTTGGAATCAAATTTCGTTGGATTACATAAATTCCTTTTATCTCTCCATGAGAACCCGTATATTTGAAGTTATTAAAAACAAAGGGGATTGTATCTATTACAAGTAGTTCTTAAATACAGTAAAATAAATTAAACAAACTGGAAAAACTGTTTTTCGTTAAAATTAGTTAAAGTGCCTTTATTCAAGTGAAAAAATAGCAGATTTTTGGCCTTTTTTTAATAAATTGCTCAAAAAAAGTTCATTACTTAAGAAACCACTATTGTCATGATTTGTTTTATATTTCAAGATGTCTGTCTGGCTTCCATTTCCATTTCAAAATTCTGCAATCAGTTACAAATTGCAAAAGGTACAGGCTGTTGAATATGGAATTTTTAGTGCCTTTAAATAAGTGAACCGGAGTGTAGCTCCCATACAAATTGTATCAATTGTTATATTTATAAACATTTCTCAGGTTTACATTTTAATAGATATATCACAATTTTTTTAACCAGGAGACGCTCAATGACCTTGTTCGGCTCCGTTTCGCCAGTACACCAAACTGTTTGGTGTATTGTGATTATCCTATGTTAAGAACACGATTTTGGAATAGCCCAAATACTCGTCCACATTCTGGTTGCACAACAAAAATTATACCTTTGATGCTGTCACATGGTTGAGGTTGCGACCAATAATGATCAATCTCGGCTAGTACATATATTTTCCATGCCAAACTGATCATGAAGGTTGGCGAAATTCCTGCACTTTAAATTTTCTATTTTCCAACACCATATCGAGGATCTTTCCAACTGTTCCTTGTGTAGTTATCTCAATTTAATTGTGCACGATGCGTATTGAATGAAACTTTATTTACACGGGCGTACTTATAATCCCCTACCGGCCGCTGAAGTTATGTTTCCTAGTGTATTTGGAAAAAATGACGTGTCATGACAGCCCTAAACAGAATATTATATTTTAAAAATTTTGATAAAATAAATTTTATGTTCACTACAGCATTTTGAAATCATGATCATTCATATTTTTTCTTCCCAATTATTTAATTAAATGTTAAATTTACTTCATTTTGTGGTTTACATGAAACTAATATTACTAGGTATACAGATTTCCATTCAATGTACTGTATAAATGTAAAACATTTTTTCGTAGCAAATGTCTGCTTGGATATTTGTTGAAACCAAACCAAGTTTAAAGTAATATACAAATTTAATGTTACGAATTCAACCTTGTTTTGCAGAGCTACACAGTTTCCAACAAAAGTGAAGTGGGTGGGTCAATAAAATGAAATGCAAGTCAACGACACAGGTGTGTCAGAATGACCTATTTATGGCAATCTACTCTATATTAGCAGACTTCCGTTTCGTTATATCATATTTACTTATCTATTTCTTCAGTCTTTGCAATACAATTCCCGACAGGCATTCCTTACACATGTGGCTTCAGGTTAATTAATTTAAAAATTTCTAAAAATAATATTTGTTTTAATATCTTCAGGGAATGCAATGACGGGATTCTTTTTATACTACCATCATTTTGTTTATCTTTGATTAGCTGTGGGAAATACAAGATAAACAAACTCAAAACTGAATTACATTCAACTGCATGGCTGTCTTGACCGAAAAGGTTTAGAATATGTTTCCTTTCGAATGGTAGAAAATTATTATGCAGACTGTTTGTCTCTTTGCAAATGACACAGTCAAATTATTTGTCAGGGATGTGAAACTGTTGAAATATTTATATTAAAAAATATGAATACATGAGAAGCTTTTTATTGGGAGTAGACGTTGACTGTCAAATTATGCCAAATTATTGAATATAATTAAGAAGGATAAACAAAAATTATAATCTCAAGAAATTACCCATATTTTTTTATTTTAATGGATACATTGTTAAATTTGTTTATTTTTGTATTCGTTTAAAATAGGCATAAATTTAAGCACAAACAATAATATTTTTCAAAACAAAATTTAAATTAGATATTAGAGCAACATCTTTTGATAAAATTACGAAGGTCTGTAATAATAAACAACAATGAATAAAAATATAATTTGAGATAATACCATTTTTGAAATTCTTTGAACTGATTACATTCTTTAACAAATACTATTGACAAAAATTAAAACCTTAACCAAAATTTGAATCGCGTATTTCTATGTAATAGAGTACGAAAAAAGTGGTAGCTAAAAGTTGTTGACGAATATTGCGGTAAGTACTTATGTGCTCGTCAAAATTAGAAGACACCAATAGATCTACGTACATATATCAATATCAATATGTCAAAAAAAATTGTTGCCTGTAAAGTCGGTTTTACGGGCGAAGATTTTACGTGACAACGTCATTTTCTCGGTAGAATATTTATTGATATGAATATAATTAAATTGCACAATAGGAGTGCAATGAACTCACTTGCCCAATGAGTGTTAGAACTCACGGGCGATGTTTTAACATTTATTGAAACTTATGGTTTAGGAAAATAGAAGTAATTTCAACACCATCTAGGTACCTGTGCGATTTCTATGAACACATTATCAAATGTGACATTATAAACAATAAACATATCCTTTATTATAAAATATAAACATTTCTTTTATTATAAAAAATAAACATTTCTTTTATTAAAAACAAAAGAAAATAATTTACTAACCAAAAAGTATTTCAATTCATCATATTCGCATATCGTTTTTAAAGCCGACCGCAGCTCTCTGTTTCGTTTTGGCTACCTAATTCATATGAAAATTTCTACACACAAACATACACTACACATATCATAAAGCCAAAAAACAAAAAACAAAAAAAAAACAAAAAATAATACCTTATCCAATGCAGACTGATCTAAATCAATATTCATACACACGCACATATATACGCACATACATACTTGCTCAGTCGTCATATATATGATGTGCCAAAAAACAAAAACACTCACACCACCGACCAACAGCCACTAGAAGCCAGCAAAGCAAATCGTTTCTGGCACACAAGTAAACACATTGCGTTTACTTGTGTTCGGTGACTCATCGTAACGTTACCGGGCGTTACACTTTTTCATAAGTGACTCCCAGCCGCAACCTAATTTAAGACGTTGTCACGTCAAAAAAAAATCGGCGCAGAAGCGCAGCGAAAGCTGGACATCGAAAAATTGCAAATACTAAAGTAGGAACATCTTACTCAAATACACTCATAAAACTACTAGCGCTGAACGCGCACACTCTCGACGATTGTGAAGCGCAGTGGAAACACATTTCCGATGCCATAAAAATTGCTGCAAAACTTGTGCTTGATTATTGAAAACTGATGCGATAACGAGTGTCGGCAGCCAACTGCTAAAGACAATGTTACGCGTATGGCAGTGCTTTCAACAGTTGTAACAAAAAGTAGTATTTAAGTGAAAAAACGACAAACTTGAACCTAAACTCTCGATTGGATGATTAGAACCGCTCAAATTTATTTTTTTTAGTAGGCTATATCTATTTAAAGTTTTTGTCCAAAGCTAAAATCTTACTAACATCGAGAAGGGTGTTTCTTAACATTATACAAATAACAACAACACCATTAATGCTTAATGCAAAGGTATTCTAAAGGTCCTTTTCCAAAGAAAAGACAAACCTATTTTTTGCCCATATGATTAGAACCACTTTGAATTTTTAACTGTTTTACACGAAGTCGCATTTGATTTACACATCCAACAATTAGTAAAAGGAAAATATAACTTCTTAATAAACATTAGTGATAAATGGGCAAGAAAAGTATGTGGACATAGCGGAAAGAAGGATATTTTTATTGGGCCATTGCGCGGCCGTCGGTGGTGCAATGGTTAGCCTGCGCGCCTCTTGTACTTCAGATCCTGGGTTCGATCCCTGCTCTGATCACCTTAAATTCCTTTCGACGGCGGTCACCTCGCATAGTGACGGCGACACTATCGAGAATTTAGCCATGAAAAAGCTTCTCAAAATATCGTTCGTAACCGGTGTAAAACTGTAGGTCTCAATCTTTTTATAGATTATTTTACAACCTCATGAGGTCAGACGTCTTGGTCGTCCTCTTTTCCTGCCTCCATCGGGTGCGTTATCAAAAACCTTTCTCGCTGGCTCATCTTCGTCCATTCTGATAACATGCCCTAGCCAACGCAATTGGCCCACTTTGATTCGTCTAGCTATGTCCACGTCAGAATAGAGATTATATAGCTCTGCGTTCCAGCGACATCGGTACTCGCCGTACCATATGGTGTTTTTCATCCGCTTGCGATATGAGCCAAGTTTCGGAGCTCTATGTCAAGACAGGTAAAATGAGTGTCTGATATAGCTGGACTTTTGTCCGTCGAGAGAGGGCTTTGTTCCTAAACTGCTTGCTGAGCCCAAAGTATCATCTATTTGCAAGCACAATTCTCCTATCTATCTCCAGGCTGACGTTGTTGTCCTTGTTTATAACCGATTGCAGAATTTTAAAATGGAATTGGAAGCTACACATCTTAAAATATAAAAAAAAAATCATGACAATGGTTGTTTCTTACCTAAAGAAATTTATTGAGCAATTTATACAAAAAAGTCAAAAAATGTTAAATTTTTTTTGGTTCACTTGAATAAAGGTGCAACAGTAAGGAATCACGTATTCAAGCCATAAAGAATACCTGGGATGAGGGTTCTTTGGCTTATTTAACAGCGCGGTATGAATCAATCCGTCGAGAGAGGGCTTTGTTCCTAAACTGCTTGCTGAGCCCAAAATAGCACCTATTTGCAAGCACAATTCTCCTATGTATCTCCAGGCTGACGTTGTTGTCCTTGTTCACGGCGGATCCAAGGTAGAAAAATTCATCTACCACTTCAAAATAAAATCGGTTGTCAACGTTCAAGAGCGGACCAAGTCGACAGGTTTCTCTAGTCGTTGACACCATCAATTTTGTCTTGCCCTCATTAACAGTATGACCAACATTCGCTGATTCCTCTTCGATTCCCAATCAGTGAGTATACAAGTAGAAAGCGCACAGCTCAATGGTTGTGAGAAGCCCTCCCCGATTCCTTCAAAGAATGTAATGGTAAACCATTTATATTGTTTTTAATTGCGCAGGAAGTTTGATGTTACTTAATGGATATTGAAAACTTTGGAAAGCATTACAAATGGACGATTGCAGCAGCTTTAACTCCATTCGAAAAATCTTGAGAATTGCGTCAAACTCTTCTCCTCCACCACCAAATCAAACTGCAATCCAGGCAAGAACACTTCGGTTCACTTATTTAAAGGCACTAAAAATTACATATTCAACATCCTGTATATTTTGCAATTTATAACCGATTGCAGAATTTTAAAATGGAATTGGAAGCTAGACATCTTAAAATGTTAAAAAAAATCATGACAATGCTTGCTTCTTACCTAAAGATTTTTTTTGAGCAATTTATATAAAAACGTTAAAAAATATTCTATTTTTTTTTGGTTCACTTGAATAAAGGTGCAACGGTAAGGAATCACGTATTCAAGCCATAAAGAATACCTGGGATAAGGTTTCTTTGCCTTATTTAACAGCGCGGTAGGAATCAATAAAAAGTCGTATAATTGAAGTTATTTTAAACGAGGGAGGTAGCACCCACTATTTAAAAGTCTAAAATATTGTAAAATAATTTATAAAATAATTCAATTTTAACCAAAATTAATTAAATTTTCTTATCACATCTTATCAAAAGTTTTTATTATTTGTTGTCTTTTTTTTAAAACAGTACTTTTTTCATACTGTAACTTACTTATCCGGTAGCGAACAACCCCGGGTTGTCAGCGACGTTCGATCTCTTGCCTTATCTCTCCGGTTGATAATACCAAGTGTACGCAGGGATTCGTTTAAATGCCCATTCCAACGGTAGTAACATTTTAGCTGTTGACAAAAAACAATTAAATTGTTCGAGATACGACAAATTTCTTAACATAAATTTCTATAAGAATGCACTGACAGAAAAGTTTTCAAAAAGAAGCGTGTAACAATAAACGTTTTTAAAGAAACCTTTGACATCCAAGTCTTTTAAAAAATACATTTGACAACAATGTTTCTTAAAGGAATTTGGATGAAGAAATTCGTTCAAACACTGATACCTTGCGCAACAAACTAGATGAATACGCGTCGAAAATTCAGTCCCCGCCGGTTAAATTCCGAAAACATAGCCGCCGACGACCCTACAATGGCAAAGACGCCGCCGGGTTGGCGTTGAAGCCTGATGACCACGGCTTAAAACCCCCTTCAGTAAAGATAAGGGGGGAAATCTAGTGGCAGTTGCACAGAGTATGTTATGATGTGGAAAGACTATTTCTCTGTATTACTTGTTCTAAGATAATCCAATTCAAATGTGGGAATCTGTTGAAGATGGCGTCGTTTGCCTCCTACCCAGTCATGACGAAGTCAAAATAGCAATTACCCCTCTTAAAGACTACACAATTTATAGCATTAAATTTAATATATAATATGGAAAAGCAATGCATTTTGTTTACCTTCAATTAAATGCAAATTAATTGCATCATTAATTATACAAATAATAAGTATGACTGTACTTAAACTACAATCTGAAGACCAACTCACTAACAAATTTTAGAACTTTGAAAATGAGTGTCATTACATTCATTGTCATGAATGTAAAAAAAGTAAAATCTTTGTCTTGTTGAATTTCTTTAAAGCATGCGATCTCTTTAACAGCTTAGTGGAGGTAACAATGCGAAATCAGCACTTAATACTATCAACTGTTGGATCCAAAATATATATTAATTACACTGTGCTCGAATCTAGAATTTTATTTTAACAAGCGAGGCACCCAGAAGGTAGACCTAATTCGAGTACGGTGAATCCAATGGTGCTAAAGGTTTTTCTAGATTGGCTCTGGTTTTCGGCATATTTGAGATCGACAATTATTGTTGCAAGTTATTAAAACACACAATTTATCTTAATTTTATACCATTTACTGAACATAAATCGATATATATAGGTCGAAAAAAACATCTTATAGATAAACATGTATGCTATACGTAAAAAACTACAAAATAAAAACAAAATTAAAAAATTTGAATTATTGCAAGATGTTAATTTTTAATATAGTTTCATAAAATTTTGCCAATTTCACACATTACTTTCAATTAAAATCTATTTTAGTTTCCAAAATTAAAAAAAAATTTAAAATTAGTACAGTGTTAATAGTACTAGTGTTTTTTTTTTTTGTATTATCTAACAAGATGTTGCTTAAGTAAATATCTTATTGCGGGGTTTACAGATCAAACATATAAAGAATTATAAAAGGTTATCAAGCCACATATAAATTACCAAATCGTTAATCAAAAAGTTAACATTTATTCTTCTATACATGATGAGACGCTCTAGTATTCGAAATGTTGTATGTGTAGAATTCTAAAATTGCTCTTAAATAAATGTAAACAAATTGAGTCAAATGGAAAAAACACAGATAATAATTTATTACTTCACTAAATATAGTAAATAAATAAACAACAAATTAATATTTATTACAATATTTATTTAGTTTTAATTAAAACGTAATTGAAAGCATTGTAGAACAATAAATGCAAGTACATTAGTAATTATAAGTACAATTTGAACTGTTGACATGAGCAATACTGCTTGGTTTCAATTTATGAGTAAAATTCAAGATTTCAATAGGCTTTATCAAAGATGCTGAGTGCCTGATGAACGGTGATATCTCCCCACAATCAGTCTTTATTACATAGACTTTCTAATTCGCCTGGGCACGAAACCGTCGCTCTTCTGTAGAATAGGCGCCCAAACTCATTGTTGCACCCTTAAGAGAATTTTCAAGGAGTTTTGAAACTGGACACAACAATTTTGCATTTTCATTTGCCCAGGTAATGCAAACTAATGGTTGGGAAAATTGTTGCCACTTGTAATGAAATAGGTAATGTTTTTGGTATATTTTTTAGAATTTGTGTTTTTTGAAGTCATTTGGCTGCTATCTTTTCTTTTTTTTAAACATACTTTATATGTACCGGTTTGTGCTGTGATTGGTTTTTGAACGCATCATTTGAATACGAAATTATAGTGTATTAATCAAGTAGGCCATGATTCTTGATTGTAGTGTATGAAAATTATCAAAACAATAACAATTTTGGTTAATGTATGAGAAATTCTTACTACAAGCTTACAAGCTCAGGAACATTTTTCTAATTGAAAAATGGTTGGTTTTGTTGGTAATAATATTCAATTCAGTTAAGCATACTCCCTGACATCACTAGTTTCGAAGTCCGCGACAAGTTCATCATCAGATGCCTAACTACTTGCCTGAATGGACACCATCGGTAGAATCGTATATATACAATCTCAGTTATACAATTTACATATGCGAATTAATATCGATAGAAGATCGTTAAGTATCAACACAAACTGAAAGGTCTATATAATTCCAACACAAGAACATACAGCCTTTTTCCACCATGTTCTTCTTTTCCTTATGCATTCTCGCATTGTTGGAGTGCTTTGAGGTGAGTTTTAGTCTATATCACAGAGGTGTATTTTCCCGTGGTATATAATTTTTGAAGACCTGTTATTGTTAGTTTTTGGTTAATGTATGAGAAATTCTTACTACAAGCTTACAAGTCATGAACATTTTTCTAATTGAAAAATGGTTAGTTTTTGTTGGAAATAATCGACACATCAGTTCAACACACACTCACTGGCATGACTAGTTTCGAACTCCGTGACAAGTTCATCTTCAGATGCCTAACTACTGTGTCTGAATTGATAGCATCGGTTGATCATCAATCGTATATATACAAACTCAATTCTACAATTTACATGTGAGAATTAGTATCGACCGAAGATCCCTAAGTCTCAACATACACTGAAAGGCCTATAATTTCAACAACAAGAACATACAGAATTTTTCCACCATGTTCTTCTTTTCCTCATGCGTTCTCTTTAATCTAATCTATATCATAGTGTTACATTTTTTCGTGGCACTTTCTGAAACGATACAGAATAAATCCCCTACATATTTGGTAACTATTTTCGGTTTTATGGTCAGCTCTTCTATGTAGGAATCAAGTAAATTCTCCATTACAGCATCAGCCACATTCGAGGAACCTGGAGATCCCATTGGAAGTCCTTCTTGTTGAAAATATACCTTTTGATCATAACGGAAATAAGGGCGGATCAAAAAGTCCGTCACTTTTCGAACTAGTTATATATGAAAGTTATATGAAATGCAACACTGCCAACATCAAGTACGACCTGTTAGTAGACTACTTCCAAGTTCGAACAAGTTCCGTCATTTACTTTGCGTTTAACAGCTGTTCAAAACATATAACCTCGTGCATTTTTTTAAAAATTAAAGAAAGTGAATTTCGAGTGCTCATTAAACATTATTTTTTGCGAAAGAAAACCATCAGTCAATCCAAGGAAAACCTTGCTAAATACTATGGGGACTCTGCACCATCGATTTCGATGGTAAAAAAGAGGTTTACTGACTCTCGTTGTGGTCGCACAAGTACAAATGACGCTGAACCTTCTGGACGGCCAATTGAGGTCAATACACCCGAAAATTTCGCAAAAATCCACGATAAGGTGTTCGCCGATCGAAAAGTAAAAGTGCGTAAGATTGTTGATGCCGTAGGCATTTAGTATCGCACTGTGGTTTCGATTTTAAATCATAAGTTGGGTTTAAGAAAGCCGTCTGCAAGATGGGTGCCGCGTTTGCTCTCAATTGACCATAAACGTACGGGTGTATACGTGTGTAGTGTCAGTGGCAAAATTCCATGAGTTGGGCTAGGAATTGGTACCATATTCTCCAGATTTAGACCCCAGTGACTATTTCCTATTTCCAAACCTAAAGAAATGACTCGGTGGAAAGACATTTAGCTCCAACGATGAAATTATTGATCAAACAAATGCCTATTTTATGGAGCTCACAATATCCCATTTTTTGGAAAGGATACAAAAATTGGAAAAACGTTAGACTAAGTGTATTGAGCTAAAAGGAGATTAAGTTGAAGAAAATTTTTTTTTTTGCAAAAAAAAAACTGGGTTTCATTCAAAAAGTCACGAACTTCTGTTATCTTATATACAAAATTTTAATATATAGATGAATAATGATTTATTAATGCGTGGGTGCTGTTCTATTGTGATCCATTTTTCTTCGATAATGCAAAGTACCAAGTCTACAGATCTACTTGGAAATAAAGAAACTACATTGAATGACACTAATATTTTACAAATTTGTACCTTTAGTTCCTTTAATTTTATTCTTAAACTGCAACGAGTCCTTTATATTGTATTTCGAGTCATCTGTAATCCTTTTTAGTATGTTCGCAATGTGCCTACACAACTCATAAGAAGGGAAAAGAATCAAAGGGAAATAATCTATTGTACTTCCGTTGGAATGTCCTTGTCCGTTTTGTTAATGAACCATTTACTATTCAATTTTATTCCTAATTTATTTTCCTGTATATCAATAAGGCAATTGTATATTTCTTGTGTACCTCTCTAATTTTCTAATTAAATGATGTTGGTAATCTTATGGCTTTATTACATATACCAAATTTTGTAATTTTTTATGGAACACGATTTCAGTCATGCGGATGGCACGGCGGCTGTCTTCTCAGTAGCTCATCCTGTCTCTAACGGCAGCCGACAGTAAAAGTATACAGAAGTCAATTCGCTGCTTCGAGGCGACCAATAGACATCACCAAGACTACTGATAACACAACTTATTGCGTAAATGATCGATTGTTTGATGAGCTGTGTGACATGGTCATTCTGCTGAAACTACAGATTATCCAAGCTCATATCTTCCATTTAAATCCATAAAAAGTGCGTAAGCATAACTCTGTAACGCTCGCTATTAACTGAAATGGCGCTTCCAGCAGTATTTTCGAAAAAATGGGCTAATGATGCTACCTCCCCAAAATCCACCCCGAATTGTCACTCTCTGTGGATGCAGGGACTTCTCGACAATGTCCAATCCCCAGATGTGGCAATTTCGTTTGTTGACATCGCCGCCGAAAAAGGACGATTTTCGGCCTAATTTGGCGTCTGCTCGGAAAGTCTGTAAGGGCCAAACTGAGAAGACGTAGCAAGGTGTAATGGGCGTTTGCTTTCAATTGCGTCAATTGGACCTTGTATGCGAATAATCCGATATCGTTGTGCAAAATTCCCATAATGCTGGTGCGTCAAATGCTGCGCGTCAATTGCGACTACTAGTCGATGGTCTTTGATTGCGTTGCATACTTTCGACCACAGAAGCCACACAATCGTCGATACGCACCATATGATGACAGGAACTATGAGCGTCGTCCACTAGCAAGCCAGTCTCAGGATCTTTTTGCCCAAACTTGTGTATAGCACGCGCGTTGAGTGCTACATTTCGGCCTAGACTTATTTTAATAAACGCAAAGATTGAGCATCACATCACTCACTTTGAAAACAAATTTGCAATATTTCCCAACGTTGTTAAACCGTAAAGCGACTCATTTGGGTCCGCGGAGTTATGGTACTGACAGATAGCCAATGCTTCAAACAGAAAAAAATTTTCATATGATTTAAAAATATACCTGTATTTGGAAAACGCGTTTTACATTTTCTCTGCACAGTCTCTACACTGAAAGAAAAACTCTTCGTCACAGGGATGAAACATATTTGTTAATGGTTTTACGTTGCTAACATGAAAAATCTCGTATATCCGACAATTTGGTGGTCGTTGCAGCGATAAAGTTCATACACGATTTCTTTGACAATTTTTCATTTCGATGCTGCAGCAATTTACTTTACGTTCAAGCAACAATTTTATTTAATTTGCATTTTGTAGAAAAAGTGGGTTAAAAACTTTTAAAAAAAGTAAATACATAAGATTTAAACTATTGATATTAGGTTAATATCTTTATAGTTTATAGTTTATTTTTATTATTTATTTATTTTGAAGGTTTGCCAACATTTATAGTGGACGATACGATTTCGTTACTGCAATGAATATATTGTTAATGAAACAAAACTAATTTGTATGAAGATAATAAGAGAACAGAAGTCGAGAAAATGGTGAGCATGAGTGGTGGGTCACGTACACATCCTATATCCGCAAAGAGGTATACATATTTCTCCGCCGTAATAAATTAAATAAATTTTTTTAAACAGACTAACTAGTTCAACTTACGGCCGATTTCACCATGTTCAGTTATATTTCAGTTAGAACTATCGAACAGTTTTAGCTGTCAGTTTGTATGGAAATTCTAATTTTTAACTGTCAGTTAGCTTTAACTTTCTTTCGTGAAATTGGGCGTTAGTGATAATCTTTTATTCTGAAAAATAAATTGTGTGAATTTATGTGTTTGCTGTGATCGTTTGTGTATAAATAGAAATAGATTGCAAAGTGCAACACGTCAGCAGAGAAAGTGACGCATCGATAACAGAAAAACAACCCCGAGAAACAAATTTATTACACCAGCGAATCAAATTCATTGCGATAGTGAATCAAATTCATTGCAGGAAAAACCATACATAGTTATGATCGATTTGCAGTTGATGAACATATTTTCGTGGCGGGAATGAAGCTGTACGTTAGCTCACTTTCAATGACAATAGTTGATGGGGTGATGAACATTTGCATCCTTGTGACGATGATTCTCCGTTTAGTGTATAAATTCTCAAATACCACTGATAACTGGAAGTTGGGTTGCAACCAGAAAAATTGCGAAAATGTATGTCTATATCATTGTATGTGAATTTTGAAATTTAGATCAAATATTTCAAATGGAACTCGGATTTAATAAATGACTTAGAGTAAGGTTAAATTTAAAACAGTTCACCCGACTGTAGTTTCCGTACTGGGTTTCCACGTGCGGGATACAATTTAGTGAGGCTCTTTCGAGTAGAAGTGTAAAAAATATGTTCACGAAAATTGTATAATATATAAGTACAAACATCAGACAAACATCATACAAGTCTAATATTATTTATGCATAAACTTAAAATTTTTAAACAACAATTTCAAAATTTGAAGGAGCGATATTTGCAACATTTCAATTAAATTTCATTAATTGACACAAAACTTGCATTACCACACTGCACAGTGCACAAATATTGAGATTAGGGAAGGGCTTAACAACATCACATTGGATGAAGATGAGATTGTAGTTGCCTTCGATGTCATATCATTATTTACCAACAAACCGACGTTTCTAGCTATAGAGAACAGTATGATCGAGTGTGATAATATAGGGAATGACACGCAAATTCCAAGGTCGAAATTTCTTCAAATTCTTCAGTTCTGCTTTACTGAGGACAATTATTTTAAGTATGACAACTCTGTCTACCGTGAAACATTTGGTATGCCAATGGGAAATCCACTATTTGCGCCGATATAATTTTGGACAAACTACTTGGTAGATCTGAGGGAGACTTGGAAGTGTGGATTGTGAATATTAAATTTATCGTAAAGTCGAAAAATATGTTGATGATATACTTGCAATTATTAGGGGAGAAGATCTTGATACAATATTGGAAACTTTTAACTCATACCACGACAGAATGCAATTTACTGTTTAAATAGAGGAAACAAACTGTATTCTCTATCTGGTCATTAAATTACAGCGCGATGATGATACAATTATATTCAACGATGGTGAATTACCACTCCACCCAACCTAAGGGACAAAAGATGAATACAGCAGACAATTTCTTCCGGCGAGTACTAACCGTAAACCATGGAATATTCGGACAACAGGACGTGAACAGAATGAACACACTTTTAACGACAACTGACTATCCCTTGTATATGATTAACAATCCTATTGACAAATATTCGGTTTCCAATTTGAGTGATATGATTTCTAAGTGACGTTTCGGCCATTTGTAGTATGTCATGATCATGGACTTCCGTAACTGTCTTGAATTTGCTGATTTTGTCTTGGAACAACTTGAAAGCTATAACGATTTTTAAGGAAATCATCTTCTCCGATGGGGCTCACTTTCATCTGAGTGCTGCGGTAAATAAACAAAACTGTCGATTCTGGTACGAAAAAAATCCACATATTATTCATGAACAACCATTACATTCAGCTAAATTAACAGTTTGGTGTGGTTTTTGGTCTGGTGGAATAATCGGTCCCTACTTCTTTCGAAATGCAGCTGGTAACACCGTTAATGTGAATGGACAGTGGTGTAGATCGATGATAACCAAATTTTTATGGTCGAAATTAGAAGAAGTTGATTTGGACATCTGGTTCTAACATGACGGGACTACTTTCAGCACAGCACAACCTAATTATTGCGAGAAATGTTTGGAGATTCAATTATTTCAAGAAATTGTGACATTGAATAGCCTCCAAGAAGTTGTGATTGAACACCATTAGACTATCTCTAGTGGGGTCATTTGAAGTCATTGGTCTTTAGCAATAAACCAGACTACCTTCAAGCTTTACAAGTCAATATTGAACGTGCTATTCATGACATACGACTTGATTTAGTGGAAAAAGTGCTCGGAAATTGAGTTCATCGAATTGGTTGCTGCAAAAGAAGACATAGAGGCCATTGAAAAGACGTTTTATTGTGAACGTAATTTTATCGATTGTACTTCACATTAAATAAACAACATATAAATTTCTTGAACAATTAGTTTGTTTTTTTTCAGAAATCATATCACTCAAATTGGAAAACCCTATACTACCGTTCAATTGTACAACGAGAACAGTCAGATAACACCTGACGTGGGAAAACGACTCTGCAGCGCAACGTACATTCCACTGGTAAGGGGGAACTGTAGACCAAATTCCACACTTCGATCAGTATTTGGTAAGGCATGTAGGGGTAGTGATAACGAATATTGTTGGCGAATATTCATAGATACTAGAAGGCTCTCAGAACATGATTCGGTCTTAAAAGGGGAGGGGAAGATAACTGCATTGACGCAACACATGACGGGCAGTAAACACAAGCCTGACGTTAGAAACGTACGAATATTGGACAGTGGAAAGCAAAGTAATACACATTAGAGTGTCTGCGGGTGCAAAAACCACAAGCAGGAACAATGGACGAAGAATACGACGTCAACTGCATCATCTCAAGCTATATTATTGCTCTGAAATGAAGCTTTGGTTAGTTGTATTATATAAGGAGTAAGTGGTGCACGTCCATAATTATATAAATACACGTTGTACAATTCTGCTCGTCCTTTATGTTATTTATTTATCTTATTGAATTTTTGTTATTGTAAATGGAAATCCGATTAATGGATATGGCATTATGTTCAACTGAAAGCACTAAAACCATATAATACTATTCCATTGTTTTTCAAAAAGATCCATTAAAGTCTCCCCTCAAGATGTTGTCTAACAAACAACGAAAGGTGGGGAAAAATATAGAATAAATTGTGTTAATCTCACTACACTGAAATTTACCAAAAGCCCAGACAACTAACAATGTAGTTTTCAACACATTGAGATTAATATGTTACAAACAAATAGTGGTATTTCACTCTTTGAAATACAATGACACTTCCAAAGTTTTTAACCCTTACAAAACTATCTTGAACTTGGTTTAATAATTCAGAAACATATGCAAATATATTCATAAATGCAGTTAGCTTATTTTACGTGAATTTGGTTTGATTAAAATTGACATTATGAGCAACTAGCCAATTCTGTGTGTCGCCGACTAAAATCTGTGGTCACAAACAATAACAGCCTAAGTCGATTTTAAAATTTTTCGGGGAGAGCAGTTTAAAGTTTAATATCTTTACTGGAAATCAGGAGTCGGAGTTTTTGTGATAACTTTGTTACAGATAAGAAGGAAACGAATTCTTTTACTAACTTCTTAACAAAAAAGTGTTGCTTATTTGAGCACGGTGACCTCTCAAAGTTTTGTTTTCAAATTTGGCCTAACTCGAGTTAGGCTGTTATTGTTTGTGACCACAGAAATAGTGGCTGGTCAAAGTAATACGACAAAATTAGCAGAAGCACATTTTGATAACGTTGAATTCTCTTGATTTGCTTGAATACAACAATATTCCAATGTTCGCACGCCTTTAGAATCTTCTTAGACACAACATCCTACATAATTATCTAAAACATTAAACACATTTAATTTATTAAAAACAATCACAAATTGCAGCATCATTTTATGGGGCATTAAAACATATTACCGCAACAATTCAACACAGTTTTTTATTAATCCATTACAAAATGAATATAATCCGTTTTTTTTCAAGAATCACGGATCCTACATTACAATCAATCTCAATTTCGCGGGCATTAATTCTAAAAACAAACACATAAAAAAATTACGCGTATTGATAGATGCTATTGCCAATATAGCAAAATATTTATAACCCCATTTTATTAAGGGTTATGATAATGAATACATAAAATTGACATTAGGCCACATTTACAAAATATTTACCAGCAATTTATTGCTCTATTTTAGCCTAATTCAACATTCCTACACAAACATTAAAAGAGTTGATTGTGGCACGTGACGCAATAAACAAATTTGTTGAATTAAACAATGGCAGATCAAGCGAAAAGAGAAGAAGAAGACTAGCAATAAAAACAACACAATTTGGTTGTAATCAATTGCAATTCAGGATTGTTTACATTTAATGTATGGGAGTAAACAAACAAAACATTTGTAAAATGTTGTATAATTTTTGTTTTATGAACTTTGATCTTTGGCCTGGGAGGGCGGGCTACAAAGCAAAAGGGTTCATTCATATCGAAAACAAACACATTTAAAAGTCAACATAGGAGGAAAAAAAGGGTAAATGTTACAGAACACGACAATATCAGGAATACACCCAGTAAAAGTTTGTTTACGAAATGGCTAATGGTCAAATCGAACAGGCCGGTCGGTTTGTTGGACGGCAGCCCATTGATGAATGTTGTTGAACATGAAACTTAAGAAAATACAGTCGACACACAATTGCTGTTGCTGCTGCTTTTGCTGTTGTAGTACATTACAACAGGGGTTACGTAAAGGCCATTTCTTAACAAATAGACCAACAAGGAATTGATTGCAGCACGAGTGTACATCAAGACCAAATGTTCTTCAGCACAACAACTGAAAGCATAAAATGCCAACACAAAGTCATGGGAATAAAACGTTTCTCTTGTACCGGTCTTATTGATTTCTGTCGTAGTTTCTTGTTCTTTACTGACTATGCATGTAATGAATGGTACCATAAAAATCTTTCCGGACAATTGTTTTTCAGAATTTGTTTGGTAAAAATCATTTCAGATTGTAATGATTTAGGGTTAATGCATTAATGTGATTGGAAATAGCAGCAAATTGCCACCATTTAACTATAAATTGAAATGGTTCTGTTGTAAAGATTAAATCTGATACATTTTTGTTTGGAATAAATGTTTCCTGTAATTTAACATTGGGACTAAAGTGTACCCATTTCTCGAATTCCGTTTTATGCTTTTATTTATTATGTCAACAGAAGGTTACGCTGGCAGATTTTTCGGAATTCGGACCATTAAAATATTAAACAATCACTGTAGGCCTAGTAATTTTCATTTAGGATAACCGCCAATTAAAACCATTAAATTTCGTTAAACAAAGGCTTGGCAACCCCTTCCATCCGTGACACAACACTTCCATATGTTCATAGCACATTAATGACATTTAAATAACACGTTCCCCCATTGTAAAACAATTTTCATATTAACGCCGTTCAATGTAATTTTCTAAATTATTATAATTTCTTAAAGGATTTTTCAACCGAAAATACCGCCTGCGACAGAGGAGAGCCATTTCAGAAAATAGCTTAAAATAATTTTGCACTGGATTGTTTTCATAAGGTCTAATTATTAAAGTTTTGTATGAAACACATTCGGGGAAAAGTAATAAGAAGAACAGTGGGTGCGATTGACATAAAAGGCTTCCAATGAAAGTACGAATTACTAAGTGTGTCCCAAATTTCACACAAAATGAAATTTTGACATAAAACACAGGTGTTAAGATTTTATAGATTCACGAAGTATGCAGTTACGTATGAAATATAAAATCGGGTTAGTGTGTGTGGCTCCTGTACATGAGATCCTGGGTTCTGTTCCTACTGTGAGCACCTTAGATTTGTTTCGGCGGTGGTGACCTCGCATAGTGACGACAACACTATCGAGTATTTAGCCATGAAAAGTCTACTTAGAAATACCGTTCGGAAACGGTGTAAACACTATTGGTCCCAATCAGTGAGTATAAAACTAGAAGGTGCACAGCTCACTGGCTGTGAGACGCTTTCCCCAATCCCTTCATAGGATGAAATGGGAAACCATTTATTTATGACGGGTTTTGTCCTTTCCCGAGCAATCTTTGCAATTGGAGATAATTAAGTAAGATAATATATGGGCTGGCCGAATATTTAATTTAAAAGAAATCACAAGCGAATTGTATTCTAGAAACACCTTTAGATGCCCAGCAAAAATAAAATGAAGTAGTTCTAGTAGATGCTATTATTTTTGTACATATTCTGCAACACTATGTGCATATTTAATGCAATTTTGACGCTGATCAATAACAACTCCGAAAAATCTACATTTGCATCACATCCATTATGAGTATTATGATGCAAATTTATTAAAGAGCTAAAGGGATAGTGGACAAGTACAAAGATGCCTAAATATATTACATGTATTTAATTTGTATTTACTTTCTTTCAAATTGATTCTCACTTCCTTTCTTTTTCACCTGATCACAGAGTACTAATAAAAGGACAATTAATAAAATAATTAGTTAAACCCTAAATTTGTTGCTTAAAGTCAGAACTTTTTAATAGCATATCACTTGTTGCCCAGTTTCAAATGACAAGAAATTTACAAATTGTTTTAGTTGCTCGTTTGCGGACGAAATATAGCATAAAAATTTTAGCATAATCTGCACTTCCAAACAGTCAAACAAGAAGTAGTGCTGCATTGGACAACGCAATATTAAAAGAAGTACTTCTACACCTAAATTAGCACTACATCTTACCAAGGAGTTGTGGTGCAAATTCTACTTCTTGGTATACTCTTTTTTTGCCGGGTGCTAGAAAAATATATGTCTATAAATATACCTTAGATAACTAATTGAAATTGTATAAGAAATCATGGACAATAAATATTGTCAACAGCCATCTTTGTGAACTAAAAACCATTTATTTATTTATATTTTGATCTATTTTATATTTGAACTTTTTTACTTTACTGAAAATTCTGTTTGATGGAGATGTCATCTCATAACACCATGTTACTAAAGTGCGGTTTAGAGTATAAGTTTTTATTTAGGTCGTGATTTGACAGTCGCTTGTTGGAAAGATCGCATACATTAAAAAAAAAGACAACTAAAGGGGTTTTCCACAGAGACGCTACAAAAGTAAATCGATAGGGGCAGCAAACGACGCCATATTCTTTCCCGCTCTTTTGACATTTCTCTTCAGTAAGGTTTGCCATTTCATCATGGAAAGATATACGAGCCAACAACGAGTCGAAATTATTAAAATTTACTACCGAAATTTGGAGTCAGTGGCCTCAACTTTAAGAGCGCTACGTCCAATTTATGGTCGTCATAATCGTCCTACCAATAATATGCGTTATTGGTCAGACATGCAAAATATGCGTTATTGGTTCGACAGCAATCCACACGTAATCCATGAGTCATCATTGCATCCCGAAAAAAATTACGGTTTGGTGCGGTTTATGGGCCGGCGGCGTCATTGTTCCGTACTTCTTTCGTGATGATCAAGACCGGCACATTACTGTGAATGCGAATCGCTACCGTTCAATGATAACCGGACAATTTTGGCCCCAATTGGATAATATGGACTTGGAGGACATGTGGTTCCAACAGGACGGCGCCACAAGCCACACAGCGAATGCCACAATCAATTTATTGGAATCCAAGTTTGGTGAACGTGTTATCTCACGAAATGGCCCAGTCGATTGGCCGCCTCGGTCGTGCGATTTGACGCCGTTAGATTATTTCCTGTGGGGCTACGTCAAGTCTATGGTCTATGCCAACAAGCCAGCGACGATTGATGAACTTCGTACGACTATCGAACGTGAAAGTGCAGCAATATCGGTCGATTTATGCTTGAAAACTGTCGAAAATTGGGTTCAGCGTCTGGACTTCTGCAAGCGTGCCCGTGGTGGTCATGCAAAAGAAATCGAGTTCCATACATAATGGCATCGAAAGTACTTTCACAGGAATAAAGAATTTCATTGGTATCTAAAACCGGTTTTGTTTTATTTAAAAAAACTTTTGTAGCGCTCTTATTGAAAAACCCGTTACAAGCTGAAAAAATGTTCTCTCTAACATATTCCCTCATTCAGTTTCTGTACAAACCATGAATATGTTTATATCACGCTCCAGATGTTCATATATTTGCAAGTTTTAACCTCACTTATATTGAAATGCAAATATTTGCATGTTAACTTGCAAAGATGCATACGTTTACGTGGAGCCATATGCGGGTTTCATCCCAAACATCCATTTACATACTTACTTCGAAGCATTCGTGCGTTTCCTGCAAACGAACGATTGACTTCTGAATGAATGAAACCCAACATTAAAATAAAGAAAATTTAGTAACAGCACATAAAACCCAAACATATATGTATTTGGATTACAAAGGCATACATTATAACATCCCAGCAAAAAAAGAGTATACCAAGAAGTAGAATTTGCACCACAACTCCTTGGTAAGATGTAGTGCTAATTTAGGTGCAGAAGTACTTCTTTTAATATTGCGTTGTCCAATGCAGCACTACTTCTTGTTTGACTGTTTGGAAGTGCAGTTTATGCTAAAATTTTTATGCTATATTTCGTCCGTAAACGAGCAACCAAAACTATTATTTCCACAATTTGTAAATTTCTTGTCATTTGAACGTTGGCAACAAGTGATATGCTATTAAAAAGTTCTGATTTTAAGCAACAACTTTAGGGTCTAACTAATTATTTTATTAATTGTCCTTTTATTAGTACTCCAAAAGCTTCTGTCAACAGGTGAAAAAGAAAGGAAATGAAAATCAATTTAAAAGAAAGTAAATACAAATTAAATGCAAGTAATATATTTAGGCATCTTTGTACTTGTCCACTATCCCTTTAGCTCTTTAATAAATTTGCATCATAATACTCATAATGGACGTGATGCAAATGTAGATTTTTCGGAGTTGTTATTGATCAGCGTCAAAATTGCATTAAATATGCACATAGTGTTGCAGAAGATGTACAAAAATAATAACATCTACTAGAACTACTTCATTTTATTTTTGCTGGGATATTATAACATATTATATAATAACATATAATATTGGACAGCAAACAAAATTCGTTTGGCCACAAGTACGCTACATTTGCGACAAGTTCCAAACACACATTATATTTGCACCCAAACAAGAAAAAGCACAGATTTTTCACCATGTCATTTTAATCCCAAATATACTTAGATTATGGAAATTTAACTTCGAATATAGCCACAAATTTTTGATCACAAACTAATTAGATTCAGTAACTCAAATGTACTTAAATCGCGGAAAGCTTTCATTAAATAAAATTAAACTTGCCTCAAACACAGAACAACTGTTACATCTTTGAACAGTGGTAATATGTCTTCCACACGACTCAACTGCGTAAAATAAGGACGAATTCATTTGCGAAATTAAGAACAAAAATTGAGGCAATTCGTCTTTGAATAAACACAAATTTTCTTAAACATAGGAAAAGTTCTACATGTAGCAAGGACATATTTCTTAATTTTTGGGGCAAATCTCTTATAAAAGAGAAAACAATACCTCTATTAAGAATATTATTTCCTCAAATCACGTACGTTAGATACTACCTAACAATTTAGGAGCAACGAACTTAAAAATTTAGATAAACTTTATTGAATAAAATGTAAGTATTATTTTTCTGCAAAACATCTTACACGACCTCATAAGGACTGGTAAGATTGGGCAATAAACCTCGTGTCGGAGGGTGTGACAGACAATCAACAAAAATCGAATATTTGTACGATAGAAGACATGAACTGAGTGAGAACTCGGAAGATAATACACAAAAATTTTAATTTTTATATCACGTAAGTAACCGTAATCTTAAATTGAGTACATATTTTGCAATGCTCAACTTTCCTAACATAAACAAATGGTTTCCTATTACATCCCATGATCAGACTAGGGAGAGTTTCTCACAATCAGTGAGCTGTGCGCTTTCTAGTGTTTATACTCACTGATGGGGACCTACAGTTTTACACCGCTTCCGAATCGCATTTTGAGAAGCTCTTTAATGGCTAAGTACTCGATGGTGTCGCCATCACTAAGCGAGGTGACCGTCGTCGAAAGAAATGTAAGGTGGTCTGAGCAGGTATCGTGGCCACGTTCTCATGTACAAGACCCGCGCACACTACCCATTGATTTTTCTATGAAAAATACATTTTAATAGAAATATTAAAAAAAAGAAAGATTGTGAAATTGATTATTATAATGGATGGTTGGGAATATAGCTATTTCAATGCCCTCCCAGGCATACCATCAGCTCCCTTCTCCACAAGTATTTGGGTATATCATCACACATTATAGGGATAAACAAATCTCAAGTAAGCGAGAATTGTCTAAATTTCTACTTGTGCGAAAACATCCACAACAATACTTTGCCATAACCATCAATATTCACAACATTTCTTTCCTATGCATGCTTTCATCGAAAGCCATTGCATTGATGTTGTTGTTTCAAAAATGTAACGACGATTGCCATGAGATTGGCGTTTAGAGTGTACCGTCTTCAAATTTATATTCGTTTACATTATTCGATCGTTTAGTTGTTATGTTTTCAATAATTGGCCGGTTCAAGATCAATAACTATTAAAAAGTAAATTTTCTATGAAAAAGTGCATTTTAATTGTAATATTAAAAAAAAAAGAAAGATTGTGAAATCGATCATTATGGTGGATGGTTGGAAATGTAGCTATTTCAAAGGTATATTGGTATTTACAAACATTGATCTATTACACATAAATTATATATTATAAATATATACATACTTACTACGATTTTTGTCTAGTTCTCCACAATGTTCTGTATGTAAACCAGAGCCTTCTGCCCTGTTCAAAGCGGATATTGTTTTATATTCTCTAGCAGTAGGCCGACGTATAACGGTATTCTCTTTTTATGGAGAATTTTGCCGAAATAAATTTTTTATATCAACATTATGCTCCATAATTGAAAAAAGATTAAGGAAGATTTATTTCAACAAAAACTCCTGTAATCTAAACAATTTTTAAATGCTGCTTTAAAGTCTTTAAATAATTTCAAAGAACTACTACTGTTCTTCTATCTTAACATTTTCTATTTCTCTATTCGTAGTCTCTAGGTAGCGCAACCTTGTTTTATATCCTGGTTTTCTGCTACTCTTTACCACTGTTCCGTTGAGATTTGATAACTGCATATTCCGTAGGAACCACAAAAACCCTTTCAAGCAGCAAAATTCATAACCAACATTTTATTTCTTTCTAAAAATCTCCATTTACTCCTTGATTTTGTATCAGCGTTTGTGTATCAACGATAACCGCCAAAGATTGAACCAACAACAATAAAAAATACAACACAACTAAATCGCACTTAAACACGCAGGTCTTTCATTTCTATTAGTCCTAAAACACTATGGAACTCTACAAAATTCTATATACTTATATACATATAAAGTTTTTCTAAGTATTAGTGAATACAACAGCGCTAATGGCATTACGTGACCTCAGCCAACCTGAACCACCCTTACGCTTCACTGTTCTGTAATCAGAGGAAGGAGTAGTTGAACCCGTTTCATTACTCCTCCATCCTGGCATATCCTTTAGTTATTTTTATATGGATATTTATGTAATTTTGATTGTATATCACACAATAAAGTGAAAGTGCATATTAAATTTACATAAAAAATTCTTTTATTTAGATTTCTTAGCCACCCCCGAACTACTGGTTTCCTTACTAGATTACTAGTAAGCTAGGCAAGTTTTACCTCTTAGCCCCAGCACCGAAGATGATGGCTCAAGGCGAAACAATATGGATATATATGTATACTATAGTAGATGAAAATATAGGAAAATTAAGAAACTGAAAAGACTAAAAGGAAAATATAATGAAAATTATGGCAGACATGCAAATCTCTAATTTAAGTGAATGTGAAAATGGTTTATTTTAATACGTGTTTCCATTTGATGTTTATTATATTTGCAATAAAATCTAATGGGGTTTTAAGAGATGACTTGAATGGAATAATATCTTTTGTCTCAATGAGATTGTATAAAATCGTCGCCAGCACGAGCGACAACGCCATGGCTATCATCATTATCATTAGTGATTTCATAGGGCCAGAATAATGAAGATATTATTGTCATTTGTTGTTTTGTGAAAAAGCCAGCTCAATTTTAAGGTTGATTTGAGAAGGTTACTTTAGAAGGTTAAAAAATGTGAAACGTAAAGGGGATTAAATTATAATTCTTGACAGCACTCGCCACAACTTTAGCGCTTCCATTTCCAGTGATAAAATAAGATTTCAGTATTAAAATTTAATGTAACTTTAATGATCATATATGCAAGTAAAAAATAATTTAATTCATTTTGTTTATTTTCAGGTAAGCACTATAGACCTCGTTAACAATTTATCAATTTCGGTGAGTTAATATCGTTTTAGACACCGATTTCAAATACCTTGGTGAAACATAAATGTTTTGTCCCCCAACCCGCCCCTCTTGCTCTAATTCGCCTCATAGTTATAAATCACATTTTCTCACATAACAGCAATCACAATTATACGAAATATTCTTAAATTGGATTTTATAATAACCACAGCATGGATCCACACATACAAATATATTAATAATGCAACTATAATATTGTTGCACTACCATAAATTCCAATTATTCTTATAAATAATTTATTGAAGCCATGTTATATAATACACAGACACATATATATGTACATTATATATCGAGTATATAATTACTTTTGCTGTGATTTTCAGCTAAAAACTAAATTGAAATTTGCCAGAGTGAAAAAAATTCTCTATTGAAATTTTCATTAAAAATTATGAACATAATTTAGCAACAAAACAGAATAAAACTTAAACGAATATGTATGAGAAGATATTCCTGTATTTTGTGAACGAACCTTAGCACAACTCACCTGGTAGTGAGTAAAGTATATTAGAGCATTTTTAAAAAAGCTTGAGATACTGATAGTTTAGTGACCAGTTAATTAACTAAAGGCATCAGTCGTAAAAGATCAACTTTTGACCACATGTATTCTTAAATAATTGGTTTACTATTTGTTATAAGTTGCCGTCTATTCGCAAAATGTTTTACGGAAGACGAAAAATCTACTGTCCATCTTCTTTGCACGTGTACAGCATTAGCCGGCAGGAGGATGTCTACTATGGCCGATAAGTGCCGTCGGTGATGCAATGGTAGTGTCCGCAGCTCTTGTGCATAAGAATGTGGGTTCGATCCCTCCTCTGACCACCTTAAATTTCGCTTAGTACCGTTCGGAACCGGTGCAAAATTCCCAATCAGTAAGTGTAAAACTAGAACGCGAACGATCACTGGTTTGTGAGAAGCTTTCCCTAATTCCTTCATGAGATGTAACGGGAAAACATTTATTTATTTTACAGGCGTAGGCAAAATCTTCAGCTTCTTGGAGCAAACTAAATGGTTCTCCGGTAGAGCTAACGGGCGTAGCGAAATAACTCCCACATGAAACAACTCCCGCCAGAAAAATGAAATAAGTCCCAAAAAATTTCCATACAAAAGTGGGAGTTATTTCATATGAAATAACTCCCAAAAAAAATGACCGTTTGTACAAGGCCCATATAACAAGTGCTGTAGGAGAAGTCTTGGAACTTATTTCACTTTGCTATTGGGAGTTTTTTCATTTTTTGTGGGACTTATTTCAATTTTTCGTTATTGGAAGTTATTCTATTTTTGGTGGGAATTATTTCGTTGGGAGTTATTACATGGGAGTTATTTCATGGGGAGTTATTTCGCTACGCCGAGCTAACGCCTTCGGTAGCACAATGGACTAATAACTCTAAATGAGTTGTCCACCACCAGCACCTTATCTAAATGCAAACTCAAAAACCTTCTACTAGAAATAAATTAATTTTGAAACAATATACGTTTCGTCTAAAGCAAACTAACTCTATTTCACTAAATATGATATATTTCGGAAGATGGTTTATTGACACAAGTGTTGAATGGAATTTTAAGCACAAAATGCTTTTGGTACTTGCACTTTCCTGAAATGGACTTGAACCAATTCATCATAACTAAACACGGTGAAACAACGGCCTTTGAAACATATTCTCTCAAAAATATTCCGCAGGAACCATGTACATCTTTGAAATATTCATATGTTTGAAAGTCCCTAACTCCCTTATACTTAAATCCAAATATTACCATGTTAACTTATAAAGATGCATACTTTTACATGGAGTAATATGCATTTTTTTATCCCACACACTATTATTATTTTTGAAACAATATGCCTTTCGTCTAACGCAAACTAACTCTATTTCACTGAATATGGGTTATTTCTGCAGATGGTTTAACCTTACTTACACAAGTATGGTATTGTATTTTAAGCACAAATTGATTTTAGTACTTGCGCTTTCCTGAAATGGATTTGAACCAATTCATTATAACTACATACGGTGAAAAAACGGCCTATGTAACATATTCTCTCAAAACTATTCCGCAGGAACCGTGTATATATTTGAAATATTCATATGTTTGAAAGTCCCTAACTCAGTTATACTTAAATACAAATATTAGCATGTTACCTTATAAAGATGCATACTTTTATATGGAGTCATATGTATATTTTATCCCACATATTGATGTATAAGTACTTACGTCGTGTGTTTCCTCCCAAACGAACTAAAACGAAACTATACCGCAACAGACCAGTCATCATAACAAACATTCAATTCAATTATATAAACATGCAGGAATATCTACGAATAGAAAGAATATTGAAAAAATACAGTACACTGTAATAATATTAGCTTAGGCTGAGAACAATCTCTCTTCGCCCCTCATTTATTATTTAAAATTAACTGTGAACCGGATCACAAACACATATATAATAGCGCAATAATCACTGTGTCACAAACGTGTAATACTGAATAGCAAACACAATGAGTTTGGGCACAAGTGTACTATCCCAGCGGACCAAAACTTCGTATACGATATCGCATACGAGAGTTACGAGAGTAAACATCTTGAGATACAAAAAAAATCATGACGATAGTGGTTTCTTAACTAAAGAACTTTTTTGAGCAATTTATAAAAAAAAGCCCAAAAATGTGCTATTTTTTGGTTCACTTGAATAAAGGCACTTTAACTAATTTTAATGAAAAACAGTTATTCTTGTTTTTTTAATTTATTTTAATTTATTTCAGAACTATTAATAATGGGTATAACCCCCTTTGTTTTTAATAACTTCAATTATACGGGTTTTCGTATAATTGATACGGATAATTTATTTAATCAAACGAAATTTGATTCCAAGCATCCTTAATGGCATGAATTAGTGACTGCTTGTCGTCAAATTGCCTACCTCCTTAACAGACCTTACGAGATAACTAACCCCAAACATTTTCGATAATGTTTAGATCTGTCGAATAGGGTGGCCAGTCAAGAATATTAACATTTTGGCTTGCAATGGACTCCTTTACTACTCTGGTGTTGTGTATAGGGGCATTATCCTGTTGCAATATCCAAGATATGGGGCTAAATAGTTCACTGAACTTTGGAAAATCAGATTCCAATAACGTTTTATAGCTTGCACCAGTAATTTTTGCACTTTGAAATTCAAGATCGAATGGTGCCTTAGTACGTTATAGCGCCCCACACCATAACGCCGCCCTCTCGGCTGTGATGTCGGTTCAAAAAACGATTTTCTTTACGCAGATCATGGAAATAATAGTTGTAGCTATCAGGTCCCTCCAAACTAAACTTTTTCTCATCCATAAATAGAACGGTTCTCCAGTCATTTATATGGCCTCTTAGCTGCACATTCCATACCATGTAGTCTCTTGCGAATAGATGCCGCTTTTCCTTACGAGGAGCATTAAGTGGCGGCTTTTTTGTAATTTCAGGTATTTAAGATACTCAGAGCTCTTAACTACTCGGCGTAATGATGACGTGCTCGCTTCCACTCCACCTTGAGCTCTTATTTTTGACAAGGATAAGGCAGAATTAGAAGAAATTCTGATGATTTTTCTTTTCTGATACGTAGATAAAGACAATGAAACCCTTCCTTTAAAATTTTTTCCATACCCTTCGGGGTTCTTGTTGTAATTATCGACAACTGTTGGGCTCCGTCCAATTTTTTTAGCTATTGCGCGATGAGAATATCCTTCAGAACGGTAAACATCGATTTTAGTTTTTCCCGATAGATTTAAAATTTGTTGTTTTGCCATTTTGACTCGTAAAATGATTAAAATGTAATAAATTGTAATAAACAACCGCTCCATACACAAAATCGTCGCTTACTTTAAAAATAATAAAAAAATGCTAAAGTGCCTTTATTCAACTGAACCCAAAAAAATATAGCCCGTTTTTAGACTTTTTTTATAAGTTCCTCAAAAAAAGGTCTTTAGTTAAGAAACCAGTATTGTCTTAACTTAAGATGTCTGCCTTCTATTTCTATTTTATAATTCTGCAATCGGCTACAAATTGCAAAAGATACAGGCTTCTGAATATGGAATTTTTAGTGCCTTTAAATAAGTGAATCGAGGTGTATTGAGCTATCCCACACGTCGTGCGAAGACAAACAACACCGAAGACAAACAAACACCTTAGGTTAGGGCGCGGTTAAAGTTCCTGCTTCTAATCAGTACTTTAATTTAGCGGAATGCTAATGCGTCTGGTATTTTTTTTCATTTTCTCACACTCCGGTTAATTTAACAGGACGTTTTAGATGTTTTACGCTGGCAACTCTGATGAAATATATGACTATCGTTGGCAACACTATAATATATCAGCTGTTTACTTTATTTTTGTTTGTGTGCAAAGTGTAATTTAGAGAAATACTGGAGGAAAACAATCAAAACTACACCATTTGGAGAACTTTCCTGTTGCCGAGGAACATTTACTTATTGACCTGGTGGTAGAACGCAAGGCAATATAAAAAATATAAAGTTCAATCATAAGACGAGGAAAACAAAACAGCTGTTGCCAACAATGGTCAGGTGTTTGTATTTATCGTACGTATAAAATACTAACCGACGTTAGAGATCCTGGTAACGTTATCGGCCGGATGCATTTCAGTATATATTCAGAAAATTTAATTCTGCTAACCGGCACTTTATCCTTACGATTACGATTAACATTAATAAAGTGGCAATAATTCAATTAAATATTTGAATGGAGAACTTAGTATATTTTATTTAAACCAGTACATAAATTTCAGTCAGATGAACTGACTTAAACATACCCTCGCCCTAAGTCTTCCATTGCATCCGGCAGCTGTTATAACCACCCCACCCCCCTTTGTGACCATAGTCAATAGCAGATTGATATTACGCCAAATATTATTTAATACACAACTTAGTCAGGATCCTAAGTGGTTTTAAGTAATTTTTGTGACTACCAACCAATTTTCCGTCTAATATTTATATAGGAGTTACAAAAATGGGCACGGTGAAGATGTTAATTTGTTATTACCCAGTTGCTTTGCCGATATTTTGACAGTCCCAATTTTTATTAAATCGTTTGTACTTTACGGGAGATATCGAATCGGTCAGTTGGAAATACGATGAACTTTTTTATGGGAGGTACGAAACTGGGTGTGGCACGGTAGTATATTATTAATTACACAGTAGCTTTTAGGCAAATATCGCCCAGCACTGAATTTCATTATCGGCTGTGGTTTACGACAGTTATAGTGTCGATCAATCAGTCATCCGCCCAACTTTTGTATGGGACGTAGCAGAATAGGTGTGGAAAAACAGTTAATTTCTTTTGGCATTTGGCAAAATATTGTTTAGTAGAATATTTCGTAAAACTCGGTTAGTTTTACGGGACTTCTTGTGCCGAACAACCAGACGGCCAAACAACTTTTGTAAGGGAGGTACCAAAATGGGCGTGGGAAAATCTGCCTTGTCTTAATCGGTGATTGGCGTTTGATAACGTGTAGCCTTATACCTAATTTCATATTAAGTTCGGAAGTGTTTCACGAGATTTATCGGACTGACAACACGGGCGACCACCAAGCTTTTGAATGGGAGGTACAAGAAAAGTTAGGTAGACATGTATAGATTATTATCCAATGTGTGACTTGAAGCTAATCACTGCTACCAAAGAAATGTTGTAGACTAAATATCATTTTGTACTAAATGTGTGAATTTGTATGAGACGTACCAGATGGGGCGTGGCCAAAGCGCCCATTTTCAATACCAAACTAAATATGGATAAATAATTGTCACTGACAAAATTTCATTTTGATCCGTAAAGATCAGACAGACGGATATAGCTTAATCGTCTTAAAAAGTCCTAAAACGAATTTCGTCCAAAGATACTAAGGGTTTTTTTTTAGTTTAAATTCATTTTTATTCTCCAATGTTTTGTTCAAATCTTACATCTACTTGACATTAATATACATAAGTACATTATAATTCCTAACATCTAACGACTAATCTAGGATTTTTCTCATTTATGTTACATACATCGGCCTACAGCCAGCCCATATATATTGTTATTCTGACCTTTGACATTTTGTCCTTATCTTCGTTTACTATGCCGGGAAAACGGAGACTTAAAACCCGTAGATACTAATGGTCAATTTTTGCGTACTAAATAATGTACTTTTAATTATAAAAGTCTTAATGCTTAGTAATTGAAATATTATAACACAATTTTTCTAGCTGCCCACTTTTTGCTTCAATGCAAGTTGAGGCAGTCTAATATAGTATAATCACGTGTATAGACTCCCTCATATTAATATAAAATTATGGGTTTTAATAATTACAATACCAGCAATTCAGAAACGCAGCGTACTTGTACTGTGGTATAAAATTGAGATGTGTTGGTACCACATAAATATTTAGAAATAAATTTTATGCGAACATATTTTCATATCGTATTTATTCAAAGCAAAACAGAAAAATTAATATGAGAAATCTTTAAAATGTTTGTTGCATACTAGGGTATACGCATATAGAGTTCCTGCCTATATTATCCCCCGATATTCTACCTGGAGCAAACATATGTGTACATATAAACCCCATTCATGCATTGTATTTAAATTGCTTTTATTATTATCTTCATTTTTGTTACGGCTGATATTTTTTGTTGTTTTTGCTGTAGTTATAATTATGTTTAAGCTTGTAAAGTACCATCGGGATTAATATTTAATTTTCTGTTTACCTACCGCTTAATTACAATTTTTTGGTTTTGTAGTTTGACCGCCATTCATATACTACTGTTACATTTTACATCCGCCCAAACATTAACAGACTACAATCTATATGGTGGATACTGTGAAACGATACAATTTTACATGAATGTATGTAGCTATTACGTTACAGATGTCTCTATGATTGTGCGAATTTGGGTGTACTACAGTTTTCCTGTTTTTAAAGGGAACCAATACTTAATTTTACAGTAGAATAACTACAAAAATATTGTGTTTTTGTTGCTGGGAACGAATATGAATGCAACAAACGCATTTTTATGGATGCGTCCGTGTTCTGTCTGTTTTAAAAATATTTCGGGTTTCAATAAGCCGATTGCACTAATTTTTAAACCTCGGTTATACGGTTATTTTGCCAAGTAAGGGGAACAGCAATTCAATGACAGATTTATGATAATTTTTATTTTTTGCAGACTATCAAAATTTGTACGAGTTTGACTTTGACTTTGACTTGCATGACCAAAACGAAATCCCCCCAAAAATCATTCAATAACTTAAATCATAGTTTGATACGAGTAATATAAAATTTTGTATCATTTGAATTGTTCTAATTGTTCTAACAGTAAAGGTATTTCTCAAAATTTCAGTTAGAAATGGGACTCATTTGAAAATAGGATAATGTCGTGGAACCTGTAAATTGACCACGTATACTTAAGGCGCGTTCAAGCCACATCATAGCCCACCCTGATATTCCAGAATACATTATATTAGGGCAAGGAAACCGAATTTGTTCTCTGCAAAAAGGTTCTAAGATCATTCAGCATATCTTACAGAATATCTATTTGATCCAATATGATGTAAGATCCTGCATAGTGACTTCTGGTCACACATTAGCATAAGAGATGTTGTTTTCGGGATCATGTTAACCACTCCCTCTTTCTGTTCCGTTGCAATTTTGTTGTTCATCCATGCACTTCCGATAACCGGCGTAAAGACATCCGATATCGTTGATGCACCATATTTCAACTGCTCCGCTAGAATATGTGGTCCGTATTTTTGGAGCGAAGTCCCTTATCGCACGCTGCGTTATGGGGGCTAAATTAAAACAAATTTTGTATCATTTTCAACCCGAAATATTGACACAAATTTTTGGAACAAAATTCCAAAGCTGCGGCATGGGGGCGAAATTAAAAAAAAATTTAACAACTTTTGTTTAAACACTATTATGTTATAAGCCACTATTATAAACTAGATTGTATACTTTTGCATTGGTTTGTATCTAACTAGTTGTCTCATATATGTTGGAATATTTCTTGTTGAGTGGGAAGTTTTTAAAAGTTGTTTAAAATGTTTTGTTGTTTAAAATGTTTTCATTTATCCCCCATCCCGCAACGTGCGATAAGGAACTTCGTTCCAAAACTAAATTCGTTTGCTGCACCTGATTTATGAATGATTTCCGTTGCTGTAACTGAGTTTATAACAGCTCGGCTGCTTCTAACGAGTCAATGCCGAATTATGTTTTGGTAAAAACATTTATGCAAAAATCTGTAGCTAAACGTAATTAATACCAAATTTGGGTGATGAAATCGAATTATTGAAAAATTATTGTGATGGAACCTAAATATTGTGCATATCAATATCAATTAATTTGAAATTCAATTTTGGTTGCAAGAACTGAAATATTTAGTTGAAGCCACAGCAACAAGGAATAAATGTGATCTGTCAATCAAATTTTAGTTCTAGCAATCAAATTATCCTGTAGTGGTGAATATTCTATTAGCTGGATGAACGAAAAATATAAAAACTAATTCGGTTGTAGCAAATAATATATTGGTATGCTCAACTAAACTAATTACTTGAATTTGATGGCTGTCATAACCATTTGGTGATGCTTTTACCCATTATGAATTTTATAGGAAAAAAAAATAAAAACAGTAATTTTTATTAAAATTGTGCATTTTATACTTAAATATAAACAGAATTATTATTTTTTATAACCAGGGTTCATATTTCGTGCCCATTTTTGACCGAAAATATTAAAAATTTCTATATCTCGAAATCGGAGCGTCCAATCAAATAACAACAAATTTTTACGGGTTCCTAAGGGTTTCTCACGAAGTGTTCCAATTCCCGTGAAATAATTTTTGTTTCTCAAAAAATCGCGATTTTTTAAATATAAAAGTGATACCGTATTGAAGACATCCATATATGAAAGCCCCTGAAGAGGTAAAATATTTATTATTTTTGCGATTGAACCTTTTTTTATTTTAGGGATTTCCTTATTTTGTAGATTTCTTGAAAAAAAATTATTTCATGCGAATTGGAACATTTTGTAAATTTGTGTCATCCGCAATAATAGCTCCTCCAGACAAGGGCCCACAATTATTTCCATGTGTTTGTGAAGGCGTCAATAGTGGTGTCAGATTCAGCGATTGTATTTAAAAGTCTCATTCATCTCAATTTATGATAATATGTATTCTTCGCTGGCTGATATCTATACACTTTATTGTTTTTTCACAACTTTGTTTATCACTTTCTGTTTAAATAATAGTTCTCTGTAAAGTCCTCGTGTAACATTCCAATATATGTAGCAAAGCCTCTTGTGAAAAATCGAATAAATAACTTTGTAACAAGTTTTTTTTGTGGCAGAAACTAAATTACGATTACCGGGACTAATATTTGAACACGAATTCTAATATTGTACTTTTTATTAGTTGTATCTTCCATTTCAGATGAATGTGGTTTTTGAAATACTCAAATTTGTCAATGCAACGTAATTTCTATAGTAGGAACTTGTATTTAATAACACCTATTTTTAATCTATCAATAACACCGACAAATAATTCCAATGTTTAACAATTATGAATTCTAATCAAAATATAGACTTTATCAAGGAATTTCCAATGCCTGAATTGATTTCCAACTAATCTTTTCCCTGTGTGTAGTACATAATTGAAAGAAATGAAGGGAAGAACTTCTTTCCAACCGGGTGTCCCTTGACTCCTCATGTTATTTTTTTTTTCAAAAAATCTCTACAAATAAAAAGTATCTACAAGTAAAAATAAAAGCTCTCTAAAATGTCCCAATATCTCTGAAATAGAACCACTTATTTCTTATCCCTCAAAAACCCCCCGGCAATTGAATATTTTATTTATATAAAAAAAATTGGATATTTATTATATGAGGGTTTTAGCGATTTTTATTTGAAATACAGTTAGTTTAGCGATAGTTAACTACTTTATTCAGAAGTGTTAGTTTGCGGATTGGAAGCTCTGTTTTCGAGATATTGACATATGAATAATTTAGCGGCACAGTTTCTCAGTTATGGACATATTTTTTGGTAGCGGTTTTCTAATTTTGTCGATCTGTTGAAAAAATATATAATTTCACATGACGAGAGGGAATGATCCATTGCCGCGATAGTAACAAAATTTTGCAGAACAGAGCTCTGTAGGCAAAGAGTTTAATAATAAAGCAAGCAGTTTTCTGAAGAATCATTTCACTTATCTTTCAAGTCTGTAAAGAAAAGCACCCACGCTAAATGATTGCCGTTAGCCAGTCCTCAATATCACTACAATATGGTAAATTGGAGTTATCTGGGTCAGCAGATGTCCCACGCAAAATTGAAGTTTTCATTGAATTCGTGGAAAGAATATATTTCGTTTGAGTACCTACACTTGCATATTTCAAGGGAGGTCCCGTTTATAGTTCTGTTGGTCCCACAGATCTGACCGCCAATTCTTTGCCTCTAATTAAGGATTTTAATATCTTATTTACACTCGTCAGATGATTTCTTCTCTCCGTCTTGTTTGCTAATTTTCGTCAAATATTTGCCCAGTATGACCGTTCCGTGCGTTATACTATTTTCACAAAAGTTGAGCTAACAACGTAGCTGAGAAGTAATTATTTGTTGTGTCTATGAAGTAGTGGTATTTGTTTGTGATGGAAATACAAAATACTGAATTAAGCGCTGCAACACCCGGAAGCAAATTTTCAGCGGTTTTATGTAGTCGGTTTCAACGAAACGTAAATCCGAAAATCTTCATAGTTGAAAGTCCTGGTTTATTAAATTTCCTACTGCATTTGCATAAGTTCATGTGTTTTAGTGCACTGGAATCAGCGTATGTGTTGATACAGTAAACAATATCCTGTTGTTTTATAACACTTTCATGTGTTTCTGCATCAACGAGAATTATTTAATGTTTGTTGGTAACATAAGTTTACTGTGTTTACAGGTTGTTGGTATTGAAAAAGGTTGTAATTATTCCTTCATCCAATTGTTGGTTAAAATAACACAAACAGAAAATAGTATATATATACATATACGTGTATATACTCGATGACTTATATTTAGCCCATCAGTTTCCGACGTAAAATTTTATTATTTTGTATTCTTTTATTAGTTTTCTTCAATATGTTAAGTACTACAGACTTATACAAATATGTTTTTGATTGCGGTTTGAACTCAGTCATTTCAAATCTTTATTCCAAACCTGTTATCACTTCAAAATATAAAGAAAAACACTCCGATTCATATTTCTAAAATTTGAAATTCTGAGAGGTCAAACATCACGCTAACATCTCTCTAAATACCAATAAAAAAATTGTATTTATGGTTATATATGCAAAATATATTTGAATTGTCCTAACAGTATAGGTATTTCTCAAAATTTCAGTTAGAAATGGGACTCATTTCATAATAGGATAATGTCGGTGAACCTGTAAATTGACCACGTATACTTAAGGCGCGTTCAAGCCACATCATAGCCCACCCTGATATTCCAGAATACATTAGGCCAGAAAATGATACATACATTAGGCCCTGGTGACCGAATTTGTTCTCTGCAAAAAGGTTCTAAGATCATTCGGCATATCTTACAGAATATCTATTTGATCCAATATGATGTAAGATCCTGCATAGTGACTTCTGGTCACACAAAAAGTCGGCGTTAGAATAAGAGATGATAACGTTCATGCACTGTATTTCAACTGCTCCGCTAGAATATGTGGTTCGTATTTTTGGAACGAATTTCCTTATCGCACGCTGCGGGATGGGGGCTAAATTAGAACAGTTCATACAACTTTTTTAACCACTTTATTACAACTTATTATTGTCAACTATATTGGGTACTTTTGGTTTAATGGGAAGATTTCTAGGCGGAGCCTGTTAATTACATATTGTAGTTTTGAACCCAATAAAAAGTAAATTTGGAAAAGCCAAAGTGCAAAACTGGCAAATCCATGAAATACAACCCTGAGCATGGAATTACATTTGACAGCACAATTACTCTTACACTCTTACTTTTGGTTTGGTTTGTGACTAGACCAACATATGGGGAGAAATTTCTTTCCTAGTGGGAAATTTTCTAGGTGAAGCCTGTTTATTACATATTGTAGTTTTGAACCGTATACAAGGTAAATTTAGAAAAGAAGTAAAGTGAAAGAAGTTTAAAAAAATAAAATTTTCTTTAATAAGTGCGTTTCCTAAAAAAGTAAATTTCCTCAAAAGCAATACCTATTCATATTCTTAAACAGAGTACATTTTCTTAAAAAAAATCCTTATCCTAAAGAAGTACCTTTGCTTAAAAAAGTAAATTTTTTTACAAAAAGTACCTTTACTTAAAAAAATTATTTTTTTTAAATAAATACCTTTGCTTAAAAAAGTACATTATCTTACAACAAATTGCCTTTTCTTAAAAAACTACCTTTTCTTTAAAAAGTAACTTTTATGTAAAACAAAATAACTTTTCTTGAGATAAGTACCTACTCTTAAAATTGTACCTGTTCTTGAAAAAAGGACCAATTCTAAAAAAGTTCCCATTTCTTAAAAAAGCTTGATCTTCGTCACCCGGAAGCCTAGACTGTATCATAAAGAAGTCACCACATCGCTCCACTTGCTGATCAGGTAATGATATCTCCGTTCCCTAATTAGCTAATAACTCAACTTTTTTATTGAAGAGTACACAATACTGAGGTTACCTGTATTTGCAGCTTTTTCGGTTTCCTCGCCTTTATTGTTCAGATTATTGTCATAATCTGAGCGGACCATGTAACCCACTCTAGTTGCTGATTGCCGATACGCAGCATTTAACTGTCTCTTCGACCTTGGATTCTTCGATTGTATACGCATATTGTACGGGCGTTTACGATTCCGAACTTCATTCCGGTATTCTGCACTAGTTCAAGGTTTATTCGAACAGTTTATCCCAGCAAGGATCTCCACGGTAGTTTCCATCAGCCTTAGACCAATGTCTGACCACGTATTTTGACTGTCTTGTGTCCAATTGAAGCGTAGAGTTTGATCGTAAATCATTAATATTTAAGTATCCTGCAGAAGGTTCGTATTGCATTTTGCGATTTTGACCTAGTACCATTGACATTGAAGGTGCCCACTAAGTGTTGGTGATCGCTATCAATATCAGGACATCTTCTAGTTTTGACGTCCAGCAAGGAATTCAAAAACATCTTTCTGATATGCATATAGTCAATTTGATAGAAGTTGATTCCATGCGTATTTGTGTATATTTTTATAAGGGAATTTCGCTCCGCCGATAAACAGTTGATGGCGTGTACAGAAATCTATGAATAAATAAAAATAAATGGTTTCCCATTACATCCCATGAAGGGACCGGGGAGAACTTCTCACAATCACTGAGCTGTGCGCTTTCCGGTTTTCACTCACTGATTGGGACCTACAGTTTCACACCGATTCCGAACGGTAGAAGAGAGAAGCTTTTTCATGGCTATATACTCAATAGTGTCGGTACCGTGCAATAACTCCCAAATGAAATAACTCCCAATGAAATAACTCCCAATGAAAAAAATTCCAATAAGTATGAAATAACGCCCAACTGAAAAAAATTAAATAACTCCCAAAGGCAAAAATGAAATAAGTCCCAATTTCTGGGACTTATTTCAAAATGTAAAAATAAAACCCAATAAAAATGAATTAACTCCCAATGATATAAGGCCCAACAAAAATGAATTAACTCCCAATTTTTTTTTGGTTTCCTTTTACAGAACGCTTTTTATTTCATAATTATATGTAAGCATATACATAATCGTAATAATAATTACGATCTAGCCGCCGGACCCGCGCCGCGCCGCGTCATGCCTCCGCCCTCACCCCCCCGGTTGACATACATTCCTTTTCATAATATTCAATATGAATCAAAAGAAGTTGCTTAAAGCATCCAAGCGGTACAATTGAAAAAGTGCCATCGATTAAAATTCGTCTAGAATTGTTGTTTTGCTTCTTTGGAGTGAAATAAATTCCAACAGGAATGCAATAAATTGCAATTAGTTAAAAAAAAATTAAATAAATCCCAACATAATTTTGTTGGGAGTTATACGACTTAGAAGTTATTTCATTATGAAATAACTCCCAATTAGAAATTATGACATAAGTCCTAACGCATTGGGATTTATTTCATAATGATATTATTCCCAATTTATATGGAATTTTGTTAATTTTTTGTTGGGACTTATTTCACTTTTTTTGGGATTTATTTCATTTTTGAGTTATTTCACGGTACCGATAGTGTCGCCGTCACTAAGCGAGGTGACCGTCGTCGAGAGAAATTTTAAGGTGGTTGGAGCAGGGATCGAACCCAGGATCTCCTGTACAAGAGGCGCGCACACTACCCATTGCACCACCGACGGTCAATCTATGAGATGTGATAATTCGAGAAAAACTAAATTTTCCTCTTTAAAATTTCCGACCATGTCTACCAATTTCAATCATAGGATTTTATGTATTTTTTCCATTCTAGATCTATAGTCTAGAATGTAAGACGGTAGTTCATTTTCATTAATTTAGCCCAATTTTTCAAAACTTAAAAAATGTTGATAATTTTTAATTTTCTTATTCATATCGTAGAATACCTGCATTAACAGACATATAAAGGGGTTTCCCATTTGAGTGATATGATTTCTTTAAAAAACCACACTAATTGTTAAAGAAATTCAAATATTTTTTATTTAATGTCAAGTACAATTGATACAATTAAGCTCTGAATGAAGCGTCTTTCAAATGGCATCCACGTCTTCTTTTGCAGGAACGAATTCGATGACTTTTTACACTAAATCAAGTCGTATGTCATGAATAGCACGTCCAATATTGACTTGTAAAGCTTGAAGAGAGTCTGGTTTATTGCTAAAGACCAATGACTTCAAATAACCCCACAAGAAATACTCTAATGGTGTTAAGTCACAAATTCTTGGAGGCCATTCAATGTCACAATTTCTTGTAATAATTTAATCTCGAAACATTTCTCGCAATAAATCGATTATTGCACGTTGTTGGAACCAGATGTTGTCAAGATTAACTTCTTCCAATTTAGGCCGTAAAAAGTTGGTTATGATCGATCTATACTGTAACTGTGTTACCAGCTTCATTTCGAAGAATTGCGGTCATCGGCAACACTTGCCTGATCGAAAGCAATATTTTCATTACTTCTAGCGGTTCTTTGTCTTATTGGCACTGGAACATTATGTGAAAAAATTTACGCTCGTAATTTGCAACAATTCGACGAGTAGCCGAGGATAGATGGATGATTATAGCGACCATATAATGGCAATAGCGCACGAAAAGTTGCAATTGGAGAACGATTATTTTGATAAAAACATTGGATAATTTGTAAACGTTCTTGTGTATATATTTCCATGATAAAATTGTAAACATTACTGACTACTATAAAAAAAAAGACAGATCATGACATACTACAAATGACCGAAACGTCATTCAGAAATCATATCACTCAAATTCGACAACCCTTTACCATTTAAAACGAAATTTTGCAAAATGCATTCTCGTTATTCCTGGCAAACCTTAAAGCTATTTCGGATAAGCCACATATCTCCATCAGGGGTAGTTGTGAATGTTGCTATTTGAAAAATTCATCAAACAATCGAATTGAGAATTCACCACTATCAGCTTATTCGAAAAAAACACACTAGGAAATATTCGGAAAAGCGAATATACATCTGCACCTCTAGAGAGTCGATTGTATTGTATTAGTAAATTTCAAAATTCGTTTGCGTAATATTGAGACCAACATGTTCATCATTTGAAGACATGTAGCACTGCCTCCACTTAATTTATTTCTTTAGACTTACATGTTTGGCATAAAATTTTATAACACGCTTTAAGAATTGCTGCCACTGTCAAGACAAGGAACTAATTTATACACTTTTAAATAAGTCTGCGAAATTATTAGGAAACCAAATTAGCAAAACCACTTGTATCAGGATCCTCGATGTAATATTACATGTACGTTAAGCAAGTACACATGTATGAGTGAGTATCTTTATCAAAATTCGTTTGTTTGCATCCATAATATATTCATTGTTTTACAATCGTCCGACCACCCAATGGGTAGGTGGCTGGGCATGTGTTTGTACTATCAGTATCTCTATTTGTATTCAGCATAATGTCGCAAAATGCCACAGATTTGCCGTCTCTTCATTTTACGGGTATTATCTTTTTGGAAACAATAGACAACAGGCAAGCTTGTTGCATTACTTATGTTGTTCTTGATTCACAAGTCAATATTTATTCTGTCGTATACATTATCTTGGTCAATGCTATCGTCTATCTATTCTGTCGTGTATGTCCTGGGCTTAGTTACTAACAATCTTACACACACAGTCAAACAAACATAAAAGATTTAGATATTATATCGAGATATTAGCATTAAAACAAAGAAGACAAAGTCGAAGAAATTTACAACAAAGAAGATGTAATAAGTGAGAGCGGATAGGGAAATTGGTACTAAATTTTTTTTATATACATTTTGTTTGTTTTTGGTTGTATTTACTATTGTTACGCATTAACATAGATTATGGTAATTGTTGGTTTTATTGTGCTCAATGCGTTGGAATGTTAAATTGAGTATTTACTGAGTTTTGTATTCGGTACTATAAAAGGGATTACTGTTATCAATGGATCATTATATTGCATTATCTCTATTAGTTACCAGATACTATTTGGAAACCATTTGATTTGGAATACAGTGGAGCTGGGTGTGATGGTATTCTTTTTGGCATTGCGATGGTTGCTATCGAGTTGTTTGGAAATAAACTTACATACTAAACTAACTAATTTACAAAACAATAGCATTGAAAGCACGTGCATCCTCTTTGGACTCAAACACAATTGAACAGTTTTCGCTGAAAATTATACAGACTGTCCTGATTTGAACTAAGTCCATACATTTTTAATAATAATAATTCTGACATTCCTTGTATACCGTTGTATTCTTGTTGTTGCGGTATATAGTTGCAAATAGCAGAACAAATTTGTATTACAACCTAAATATATTTGACATAGACAATAGTTTCATGTTACATAAAAGCCAAAAGACCTCTCACACAGTTCTTAAATACTTTAGGCCCCCAAGCCTATCATCGCTCCCACTCAAAAACTTTGGAGCGATTGATATATTTCCAGGCACACACCAAGCGCAGACATACAGCTAGAACTGCATGAACTAGTGCGATACATACAGAAATCGTTGGCTGGTAAGCAGTATATGTGATGTTCCACTGGAACATACCAAATTTTACAGGAGGACAAAAAATAGACGTTTAGGTAAATTTTATCGGTTTTCAGGTTTTGGTTGGTAACACTGCCCAGACTCTTTCAGAGCATTTTACAATCGATTTATCTAATATAGTTTATTAAATTTTTTGGTATCTGTAGTGTCTTTTTATTCAGAATAATGTGTAATTTTAGGAAATCCAAAAAAATTGATTTTGATTTTGGGAACCTAAGGTCAATTCCTTGACATTGAGGTCGCATTCAATAATATCACTCGTAACTCGGTAGAATTGGCGCTATAGACCATCAAAACAAACGTGGATCTAATAAGTACAATAGCTCCAATTCTAAACGAGATACAAGCAAGACGAAAAAGAAACCACAGTTGTTCTATTTTCAAAACTTGGATCAAGTGAACATTTCTAAATCAGAAAAAACTTACATTTATTCTGGCATTATGAAGAATTTCTCTAAGAAAACATACTAACCCAAATATGAAAATTTTTCTTTTCTTAAAAATCAAAAAATAAGAAAAGTAACCAATTTTGGCTAACGTACAACTGTTGTATTGTCCAACTTCTATGGTAGTATTCCAAATTATCCGTGACTACCTATTTACAATGGGATTTTTGCAGAGCTCAAAAGTGTTCACTAGGACAACAGTTATTGCATTTTGGACTATAGAATGCGATTCTGTAACACTGTGTGTCGATGTCGGGATACAGTTCAAACTAGAAATGGGCGCGAGTCACGTGATTGCCCTGAATATGACAAGGATCACACTTTGCTCACATTAGCTTGAGAGAATTTGAGTAGCGAAGAGATCTTCGTGCGTGAGTCTAATCTTCGCGTGAGTTTTCCTCATGCGTCATGCGTATAGGGCTCGGTCCCGAGATTTCCAACCCAGGAATTCCTCGGGATTCCCGGGAAATACACACATTGAAAATTTTGCATTCGTGCCTCAAACCATTTCAATTTCTTTGTTTATAAAACAACCTTTTATACAAATTGACCTTTTACCATAGAAACAATTTTGTTTAATCAGCGCTTGATAATTTACATCCAAATGGGTTTTTGCTCGAACTGAGATTAAAACTAAGAAATATTAATAACAGTTGAAACCAGCTGGTACAAGAACTGTAATTCAAACTACATTATCTGTATTATTTTTAACGAATCTCGAATTAAACAAATACTCGATAGGGCCAACGTCACTAAGCTAGGTGAACGCCGTCGAAGGAAAGGTATCGTAGTCAGAGCTGAGATCGAACGCACGTTCTCATCTACAAGACCCACGCCCACCATGTACCAATTATTGGAACAAAGTTCCATGTCTCCTGTTGCGGTATAGGGGCTAAATGAAAAAAAAAGAGTAAACAACTTTTTTTTAACACTATTATGCTACAAACCAGTATTATCAACTAAATTGTTTACTTTTGCTTTGGTTTGTGTCTACACTAACATATGTTGGGAAATTATTGTTTAATGGGAAGTTTTCTAGGTGAAGCCTGTAACCAATGTTTAGTATATATTGTACTTTTGAACCCAATAAAAAGGAAATTTAGAAAAGCCAAAGTGAAAGAGGTTTAAAAAGTAACATTTTCTTAAATAAGTGTCTTTTATTAAAAAAACTACATTTTCTCAAACACAAAACCTATTCATATTCTGAAACAAAGTACCTTTTCTTTAATAAATACCTTATCTTAATGAAGTACCTTTGCTTAAAAAAGTAAATTTTCTTACATAAAGTACATTTTCTTAAAAAGAGTATTTTTTTTAAATAAGTACTTTTTCTTAAGACAGTAAATTTTCTTACAATAAATTGTTTTATTTAAATTGTGTTTTTTTGGTTAAAGGAAGATTTTTCTAATTGAAAAATGGTTTGTTTTTGTTGGAAATAATAGACAATTCAGTTAAGCACACTCACTGGCATGATTAGTTTCGAACTCCGTGACAAGATCAGATACCTAACTATTGAATTTTCTTAAAAAACTAGCATTTCTTTTATTTCTTCTGTTTGTGAAACAAATTAACTTTTCCCGAGATAAGTAGCTACTCTCAAAAATGTACCTATCCTTGAAAAAAGAACCAATTCTAAAAAAACCCCATTTCTTAATACCTTCTCTTTAAACAATACCATTTCTTACAAAAATTTAGTTTCTTAAAAGTACATTTTCTTAAGAATAAAGTAATATGTTTTCTTTTTGTTTCTTGAGATAAGTACTCTTTCTGAAAATAAGTAAATTTTCTTAAAAAAATAACCTTTTCCTAAAAAGAGTACCACTTCTTTAAAAAGTACTTGGTCTTAAAAAAATACTTCATACTCTTATGGCTTTCTGTTACAGAAAGTATGTACTTCTTCCTAAAAATAGTGCATAATCTTTAAAAAAACATTAGCTTTTAATAAAAGTATCTCTCTTTGAAAAAGGACCTTTTCGAGAAAATATAAGTCATATAAAAAAAATGGTTTCCCATTACATCCCTAGAAGGAACCGGGAGAGCTTCTCACATACAGTGAGCTGTGCGCTTTCTAGTTTTATACTCACTGATTGGGACCTACAGTTTTACACCGATTCCGAACGGTATTTTTGAGAATCATTTTCATGGCTAAGTACTCGATAGTGTCGCCGTCACTATGCAGGGATCGAACCCAGGATCTCAAGTACAAGAGGCGCGCGCAATACCCATTCTACCACCGACGGCCACAGTCATATAAGGAGCTAAAAATTACTTGAAAAAAAATACTTTCTATACAAAAAAAAAATCTTAAACAAAGTTTTTCATATTTTGAAAGATCGATTTAAATTATCGTATTTTCCAACCGGCGCCTTAGGCGTGTTGGAACTAACTAGTACATAATATGACGAAATGAACTTCGTTCCAACCGGGTCTCCCCTGACAGCTCATGTAATTTTTTGTTTGGTTTCGCTTTATTTTGAAATAAATATATAATTTTGTTGTAGTACGAGTATAAAAATATTCCTTTTATCTATTTACCTTCTATATTTATTTTTGTACAAATACTTTTTTTAATTTTTATATTTTTGTAAAATATTTTACAAAAATGCATTTACATTCTTAGTTTAGTTGTCCTTGGGAATCCCCGGCATTACTGGGAAATCTAAAAATTAATTTCGTTTAACCGGAGTGATAAATTTCCGGGGGAAAAACCCCTATACACGTGTTTGATTTCATATTTTTTCTTCATTGTTAAACAAAGAATTTTTGTAAGTCTTCTAATGGATTCTATGTATTTGGGTATTATTTTTTTATATTGGTTATATTAGATAAAGCTATTGTTCCATAACACAAAACAATTTTGTTTTACGCTATTGCCGTGATTCACTCGTGAATGTGAGTCACAATATGCTTACAGGGCGTATATGAACGTTAGAAACACAAAAATGTTTGTGTGAGATCGTGAGTGAGCGAACGTCTTACTTTCGTGAGTTTGAGGCAAAATTTAATTACGTACCAATATTCAGTTCAAACTGCTCTTGGTTCATACAATGCCGTTGCCGGTTGAATGCCGATATAGTTTGCGGAGGAGTTTTTTCTTCAAGACACCTTATTCTGATTTGTCTGCTTGCTTTCTGCATCAGTAAGCAAGCCAGGTTATAAGCCAGCCAGATTACAAGAGAGGTCTGAAAACATATATGTGAATCATTATACTTATGCTGTTTTTTTTTCCAGAATTGAGATAAATGATTTTTTGTGAAAACCACAGATTTGAGTTCAGGTTGGATGATAATTTCATTATGCAAATACATCCCTCAGAACAGCGATAGGAAGCTGTACAATTTTATTTACAAAATGAGTGTTTAGTACGAATTACTTAATTACTACATCTATTTTTTTGGACCAATATTTGTATTTTATATGTAGTAAAACTCACCATGGGAATGAGTAGCTAATAGGTAACCTACACATATAATAGATATCCTATACACATCGCCGTGGGGAATGGGTAACGATCGTATACATATTACACATCCATAATGGATACCAGCACCTACACATTACCCCAAGTTACGAGAAATCACCCAATATGATTACCCTCTACCCATGGGAGAAGGTGAATAAAGTGTATTCCAATTTAAGTGATTTGATTTCTAACTGACGTTTCGGCCATTTGTAGTTTGTCATGATCTGTAATTTGTTTCTTCATTGTATTCAGTAATATTTACAATTTCATCATGGAGATATATAAGAACAACGTTTACAAATTACTCAATTTTCAATCAAAATAATCGTTCTCCAGTCGCAACTTTTCGTGCGCTTTTGCCATTTTATGGTCGTAATAATCGTCTACCTGTGCTCGCTATTCGTCGAATTGTTGCAAATTACGGGCGTGCATTTTCTTTGCATAATATTCAACTGCCAATAAGATAAGGAACCGCTCGAAGTAATAAAAATATTGCTGCCGTTCAGGCAAGTGTTTCTGAAGACCTCAATTCTTCGAAATGAAGCTGGTACCACCGATACTTTCAATGGAGAACGGTATAAATCGATGATAACCAACTTTTTTTGGCCGAAATTTGAAGAGGTTGATCTTCACAACATCTGGTTCTAACAAGACGGGACTATGTGCCACACAGCACATGAAACAACCGGATTATTGCGAGTAAAGTTTTGAAGATTCGATTATTTCAAGAAATTGAGACATTGAATGGTCTCCAAGTAATTGTGATTTAACACCATTAGACTATTTCGTGTGGTTTTATTTGAAGTCATTGGTCTTTAGCAATAAACCAGACTCTCTTCAAGCATTACAAGTCAATATTGAACGTGCTATTCATGACATACGACTTGATTTATTGGAAAAAGTGCTCAAAAATTGGGTTCCTCGAATTCGCTCCTGGAAAAGAAGACCTGCAAAAGAAGACGTGGAAGCCATTTGAAAAACATTTTATTCAGAACTTAATTGTATCGATTGTACTACATATTGAAAAAAAAAACATTTGGATTTCCTTAACAATTAGTGTGGTTTTTTAAAGAAATCATATCACTCAAATTGGAAAACCCTTTAGTAATGTGTAGTAACCCAGAGAGGTAAAAACTTCCACTGTTGAATGTACTATTTACGAGTTATATTCAAATTTTCATTCCATCGATTACCTTATTTTGGTGATCTTTTGAAAAACAATATTCCATACGCATTGGACAACTTTATCAAAACCCGTAGCAACCAGTAAAAATTTACCTTGTTACCGAGACATAAGTGGGCCAAAGTCAAAATTGTTGAAATTTTAGGGTTGAAAAAATTCTAAATTTTTTTAGAGTGAAATCGAAAAATCTCGTTAATAACATTCTCCTTTGTTTTTGTTTAAAAAACATCCTAGAAATTAGGCTTTAGCGTTGATTTTGAATAGCTTGTAACATAATAGTTCTGCACGCCAAGGCCTTTCGCCGAAGTGTTTCGTCCATCTAAAGAATTTACTGAAATACACTGGAAAAGATGTGGTGCTTAAAATATTGAATTTAATGTTTTCAAAAAATACAATTTTTTTGCGACTTAATTAAAATATTGCACATTCCTTAAATTGCATGTATTAATAAGTAATTATATTAATTACACTGTGCAAGTCGAAAAAAAAACGAAGTGGACTCAACGGATTTACACTAATCCTGGTTCTGCGAATCGAACTGCATCATTAGTTTTGTGCCCTAAACATTTTGTCATACCCAATTATAATTTTCAAGCAAAAAATTATTATTTTTTCTTCATAAATTTATTTATAACTGCGAAACAGTAATTTTTCTAAATTTGTTTAAACTAAATCGGATAATGAGTTTTCGAGTAATGGTGAGATATGTATCAACTTGTCCAAAAAATGAGCTCTAAATCGCAGCGTCGGAGTAAGAAATTTAAAAAAAATCTGTATGAAATCATCATTATAGGCCAAAAAACTAATGGTGCAGTTCTTTACCAAGGACCCAGATCAGTGTAAATTAGTATAATAAAATATTTTAAAAAAATTTTTAAAAAACTTGGCCAGTGGTGTTAACACAATTGATTATCATTTTAATTTCCATTTTATGTAACGAAGATTTGAAAGGCCCATAAATTATGCAGTTCCGGTTTGTTACTAACGTGCCAAAAACCTTGCGATTCGCGAAAGGAAATCCTTTCGATTGCCGTGTATTTGGACGGATTCTATTGAGCGCCACGAATGCCCCTTTGCCAGACATTAGGGGTTTAAATGTTTGAAAAAAGTTGTAAAGTGATCAATCTTTAAATGTGTACAACATCGATGTTGTTATGTGGCATTAAAATTACTACAGATTACACTTTATTTAAACGAAATTTGATCAGTGTATCAGTGCATCTACTCTGTAGATAAAAGTACCAAATGATAATTTGTGTCATAGACTTTCTATTGATTTAGTCAAAAATTTAGTGTCAAAATTCAAAAATCCTCCGATGCAGTTTTTAAAATTTCTGAATTACATTCTATTATTCCATTCTATTATTTTTAAACGCGCTCTTGATTATTTGATGTAATGTCGAAAAAACTAGATTCACGCGATATCCTGGATCACCATGGAAATCATTGCGAATTTTTCACGGGATAAAGTGGTTTTTCTGTCAAATTCACGAATCAAAATTAGGATTTTACGAGTGATTTTCCAAGCTCCTATAAAAGTAACACTAAATTGGTATATATCAAAATATTGGGATATAAACCGCTGTATTCAGTTTGTCCATTAGTCAACGCACGCGATTTTTCCATCCAAAATACAAAAAGTGCCAACGTCTTAAATTTTTGACGGCCAATAAAACTTTACTGGTTGACTGTTAGCCTATATTTAATGTGTTAACATCTATGGGCGCAGTTAGGGACTTAACTAACAAAGTGAATACATCCAAACACAGTTTGTCCGACTGCGATCACAAAGATTCTCAGACTGCGGTCACACAGATTTTCCGACTGCGATCACACATTATTTGACGTTAAACTCATCCGAAACGGCTGCAACAATTTGTATAAAGTACTGTGTGCATATCGGGTAGGTCTCAGAATCGGCCAACATCTGTTTTTCATACCCCTAAATGATAAGGGTGACAAACCCCTATATAGAACACAAATTTGTCCGAATGCGAAACACAGATTGTCAGACTGGGAAAAAAACACTCGTTGATGTAGCGAAAGCGAATAGTTGTCTTGTGTTGGTGCGGAGCACTCGCAGAGCAAAGAGAATAATGACGAGGTTACACACATATACAAATGAGATATTCAGAGAGCATCGAAAATTGTGTGAACTTGTGGAGCGTATGTACGAACATAACAATGTATATGCATGTGTCTGTTGCTTTGCATTCTCTTTGTTTGTTTTTTGTGGGAATAAAAGAAAAAGTATTAAGCAAGAAAGTAATGACACTTGTTTTTAAATATTTTTAAGTCTGTTTCTCTATCTCGAACGAAAGTTTTCGTTCGTGTTCTATACGAAAGAAAGTTGGTTTGGGTTTCACAATCTTGTCGTCTCAAGTCGAATGAAAACCTAAAATTGTTCAGTAAAAATTTTGGTTTTTCTATTTCGAATGTTCTGTCACTTAGGAACAAACATGAAGTCAGCCGAACGAAAATTTCGACTTCGAGAAACCAAATTTGCAACCAAAATTCGTTCGAGTTAGAGAAAAAAGTTGTAAGTGTTATTAAGTATTAATATTATTTAATTGAAACGTCATCATATGATTGAACTCTGCTTTTTATTTTCCATTGTAACATTTACTAATGTGTTCATAGAAATCGAACAGGCACCGTGTAACAAAAAGGCATCGCCAGTGAGTTCGAATACTCATTGAGTTTTTATTTTAGAGGTTTGTGGCACTAAGTGTAGTCTGTATATTTTCTGAAGACCACTTTTCTCAAGGACAAGCGACGAGTATGCTAATGAAAATAAAATGGTTTCCCATTACATCCCATGAAGGAATCGGGGAGAGCTTCTCACAACCAGTGAGCTGTGCGCTTTCTAGTTTTATACTAGTTTTATATACCTGAAGTTTTACACCGGCTCCGAACGGTATTTTTGAGAAGCATTTTCATGGCTAAATACTCGATAGTGTCGCCGTCACTATGCGAGGTGACCGCCGTCGAAAGAAATTTTAAGGTGGTGAGAGCAGGGATCCAACCCAGGATCTCAAGTACAAGAGGCGCGCACACTACCCATTGCACCACCGACGGCCACATGCTAATGCTAATGAAAGAACATCATAAAAAAAAACTAGAAATCTTCAAGAAGTATTGTTTACGATACCATCAGTTATGAAATAATTTAGGGTGTAGGTCGACTTCATAAGTATTAAAAGTTTTTGAATTTGGCCCATATATTTTTAAATTTTTTCATATCGTAATGGGGATAAAGATAGTAGGGTACCCAGAGAAACCCATCGCTGTGAGTAGTATGTAAACGACTCTTATACATGAGTAACGGGTAATAGCAAAGTGAAATTAATCAATGTGTAAATGCTCAATATCCACTCCCCACGGCGATGTCTACGAGTTGCATGTGGATGGGTAAATTCGAACCATCGTTTGGGCTCAATGCCTCAAAGGATAACGTGTCGAGTGAGTACGGAGACATATAAGATAAAATTGATATAAGAACTGAAACCACCGAACTACTTCCAAGTCAATCCACTAACTTCTATTCATATATTCACATTCAAAAACAAATTTAAATATTCATTAATAAATGCTCAGTCATGGACTTCATATTGATACAAATGCAATTCATAAGATATAGTGGCAAGTAACAAAGATTATTATATCATGTAAGGGCGTAACAATATAATCAATGCAATTCCCTTATGCACCATACGTTTATGTTTAAAATTCTTTACATTTGTTGGATAACTATTTTCAAAATGCAAAATATGGAAATAAAAATGAAACGCAGATTTTTTCCTATTTTACTAATATACGAGTTCAATGAAACTGCAGACAGTTCCCTGTCATTAATCAGTTTGAAAGCTTTGTCACATTCATCGAAACTCTACCAAGCCCTTTTTCCCAAACAAACATTGTAGTTTTGTGATTCGTTTTACTAACTGGCCATCTCGCATCAAATGTAAGAATTTTCTTATTACGACACCGAGTTAAAAATAGATGGGAAAATGTTTCCAAATGCTTTGATATTTTCAGCCTTTGTCGACAAACAGTTTGATTTCCAAATCAAGATTTCAATTTAAATCAACAATAACAAATCTTTAAATATTTTTAAATTGTATGTACTCCCTCTCTCCCGCAGAAAGGACATGTGTAAGGAATTTCAATTCCATAGCAAAGTGCAGCTTTTTCATAGTGTCGTCGATGTTGAATGTTTGATATGAATGTATGTACTTTGTCGCTAAATAAAACTTTCGCTTTAGATTTCTATTTGTTTGATAACAATCAGAACGAACGGGTATGTCAAAAGAATGCAATTTTATGCTTTGACACCTAAACATGCAACATAAGGTATTCTCTTTCTTTTGTATTTTGTTGCCAGTTCTTTCTTCTGTTGCATGTAAACATACACAAAAGGAGTAGTGGCAGTAGTAGTAGTAAGATGCATCTAGCAAATGGGGTCAATACACCTCTCCATATGAATAGAATGAAAGGATATCCATACGTACGTATATACACACATACAAATGCTAAGAATGCCAAAAGAATACGCCAGCAAAGATATGCGAAGTCGACAAGGAAAAAACATTTGTTTAAACATTATAAAAGAGAATTCCAACAACAAGTAGGGGTCAAATTGGTTGACCATGATAAGGGGACGGGGGTTAGGGGGCGATGGAGGTGGCAAGCACAATTGAAGGTGTTGCAAATTGAGGTGAAACCATACAATAAGGTCATCTAGGGTAAACAAAAAAATCACAGGAAAAAACTATTTTCCAAACTGTAATTGTAGAAATTCCTAAGCATTTGCCAACACCAAAAAACCCAACACAGAGTTTATCAAGTGGAGAGAAGATGGGAAGACATTGTGACTTGAATAAAATGAAAATTGTAATATGTAGCGCAACACTGAAACACAAGTTTGAATATGAAATTTTTTGAAGTCGAGACACTGATTATGCTCTGAATCATAGAGAAAGTTATGGAGAGTGTGCATGTGTGTTTCAGTTCCACCAAATTCTTGTCGAAAGTCACTGGCTAACAACAGTTTTTATACGGTTTTCTTATACCAGAATTTGGACGTAATTCAAATACAAATTGAAGAAAATTTTTGTGTTCTTCACACAAAAACCAATTTATTGCATATGAAGTTGTTTTAAAAGTCATAAGTGCCTTGTAAAATCAAATTTAAAGTCAGTTTTAAATTCACCTATAGCACATTCACTTTGAAATTCTATTCTTCAACAAATTTGCAGCTAGGAAGTCGAACAGCTGTTACATCGAAACCCCCTGCTCTGAATCACGATATATAATCAGAGATACTTATAATATACTACTTGCCTCAGAATCATTTCGCTTATCTATTCAGACTTGCCCTTCTTTTGTGTCAAGGACGTCACCTGTGAAAGACGTCAATAAACTCCACGCGACTTGAATAGCAAACCTTATACACTTTTCAAGATCAAAACCTACCGTAACCAAGCTCCCTATAACCTTAAATTTTGGTTTTAAATTTGGGGTCTCTTTTCACAAAACGAATTCGTTCAAACTAACGAATCGACCAAAATTGAACAGTAAATAATGCAAATAATATTCTCAATTTGTACCACATTCCTAATCTTTCGAACGATTTTTCTCGCATTTGAAGTTTTACCTCTTTTGACTCCAATTGAACATTTTAGTCAATTTTTCCAAGCGATTTTAACCATTTTTTACTCACAATCACAATTTAAGTCACATCTCTCATCTTTCCAAACGTGTTTTCTCGCACTTTGAACATTTACCGTATTTAACCCCACTTCTTTGGCCACCCTATTTTTACCCACATTCGCAAATTTTGCCACATTCATAATCTTTTCAAAAGATTTTTCACGCATTTGAAATTTTACCTCTTTTGACCCGCATTCAAAATTTTTGTAAATTTTTCTAAACGGTTTTTAAAGTTATAGTGGTCTCGCTTCTTTTACTATATTTTTATTCTCAATCACAATTTATGTCACATTTCTCATTATTCCAAATATGTTTTCTCGCAGTTTGTACATCTACCCTTCTTAAACCCTTCTTAACCCACAAGTTGTACTTTTTGCCACCCTATTTTTACCCGCATTCACAAATTTTGACACATTCATATTCTTTTCAAACTATTTTTCACGCATTTGAAGTGTTACCCCTTTTGACCCGCATTCAACATTTTTGTAGAATTTTCCAAACAATTTTTGAAGTTCTCGCCCCTTTTACAATTTTTTGCACAAATTCAACATTTTTTCTACAATCCCAATATTTCCAGATTATTTTCCTCGCATTTTGAATTTTTTTCCATTTCGCACCCCTCTTTTAACGTTTTTTTACCCACATTCACATTTTTATTACTAAATTCCTAATCTCTCCAAATAAGTTTTACTTTGAAGTACTACCCCCTTTCAACAACTTGTTACCCTTTTTCAAACACAATTATAATTTTTTAAACATTCCCTATCTTTCCGAACGATTTTTCTGGCATTTTGAAGATTTTCCCTTTTGACCGCTTTTCACAATTCACACATTCACAATTTTCTCCACATTCCAAATCATTCCAAACTAATTTTCTCGTTATTTGTACTTTTACTCACTTTTATTACCACATTCATAATTTTGCGATACGACTTTTCTTGCATTTTAAAGTTTTAGCCCACCCCTCCCTCCTTTGTTTCATCACCAGCCCATCCTTTCAAACAATTTTCCCTGTATCATCATATTTTACAATTTGTTGACCACTTACCTATTATTTAACACATACTTATGTACATCTTTCATGTACATTTATTAATTAAAAAATATTCTGAAATTTTGACTCTCGAATTCTTTTTTTTTTTAATTAAATCGGGTAAATACCGTAACTTTTAAAGAATTTAAGGTCGAATTTCAACCGAATATTCATACGTTTGGCAAACATATCTTTTAGCTAAAATGGAAAAAAAATGTTCCACAAAAATCTTGAATTTGAATTTTGTGACCGATTTCGTTAGTTTTTAGTTAATGCCTGAGAAATTCATACTACAAGCTAAAGCTAAATGATTGGGTTTTGTTGGAATAATAGACAATTTTGTTGATCGAATTTTCTGCGGCCACCAAAATAATCAAAAATTTAATTTCTTTGGCCGAAGGTGAATGTTCGTCAGAGGTTTCAACAAGTTGGAATTTTATACCAACTTTGACGACGAGTGCTTTTATCAGTCCCTGTTAGGGATTCAATGTAGGCTAGTTTAATGGTATGTGTAATGTTAGATATGGTTGAACATTTTTACCTTAGTTTTTTGTGTATGGTTTCGGGAGATTTAAGCATCAAAAAAAATATATAGATTCATTGTTGTAGACCCATTAGACAAACGCGTTAATATAACATTTTTGCATCTCAAGATTTATGTTTCCGTTAGGCCAGTATATATTGAACTTAGCTTATCTACATCTGTTGATCAGTTTTATCAACATACCTATTCTTAATTTTACTCTCACCCTCTCTATGGTACAGGCTCTAGTTCAGGAATGTTTGTTACAACCGAAAATATTATTGACAATGTCCATCCGCCGTAAAATATAAGTGTTACGCAAACAATCCCGAGTTATTTGAGGTCTTAAAACACGAAACAGAAACCCAAACAATCAAAAACTACTCATGGACGCCATTCGAACGATGTGTTCATTCATAAATATGGATAATGGGCCTTACCAATAAAATCATAATTTTTAAAAAAATCTCTATTAGTATTTTGTGGGACCTGCAGTTTTACACCGGTTCTGAACCGTATTTTGACAAGCATTTTCATGTATGTTCTCGGGAATCGATCTCAAAATTCCAAGAGACCAATTAAAAGGAACGATGTTTCTAAAATGCATAGTCGCCCATTTTGTCATGAAAACCGACACCGGTTATTAACCCGTTTCAACACCTCGATTTAACCGAAAATCGGTTTTGCCAAAATCTGAGTTTTCGAAGAGACCGAAAACAGAAATTTTTTTAAAAACCTGTTGTTTGAATACACTAGAGCTGATGATATGCCTTGGTGGGCATTGAAATAGATACTTATATATTCCCAACCATACCACCATAACAGTCAGTTTCACATTATTTTTTTAGTGATATATTCTATGAAAGTGTACTTTTTTTATAAAAGTACTTTTTCATTGAAATTGATCTTGAACCGGAAAAATTATTAAAGAACACATGATCTTAAAGATCGAACAAAAACAACTAAAATTAATATATCTAGTATATTTCAAATTCAATATTTTGGTATTTAATAAAGAATTATTGTTTACAAATAAGAGTAACATCATCATAAGGAATTAGTATGTTCTTGAAAGTTTTCATGTCTCCTCTGATTCCCCATCATCAACCCAATACCCAAAAAACACATGGGTTGTTGAAAATTTCCCAGTATGTTACCTTATGTTTTGTGAAACTAAATTGTTTTATGCTGACCAGTTTCAAGACCGAAGGCAAAAAAAGTACTAAAACAAAATCTTTGCCAAACTCGTTACACAAAAACAAAACGCATAGACGTTCGCAAGGATGCCAAGGCATAAAGACGGAGGAAGGTGGTTGGTAACTGTAGTGGGTTTATGTGCACGAAAACAACTGGTACGTGAGGAAGTATTTGTATGTTGCCAGTAAAGGAGAAAGTAAAAGGACTAAAAACAGAGCAGGTTCAAATTACAAAAGACCGATGGAAGAAAAAAAGTTGACCCCCAACACAACGACAAACACGACACGCGTACTCTTCTGTCCTCGTGTTTACTCTGACTTTAAACGAATGAGTAGGAATTCTTAAAAGCGCATTGTTATTTGTATTTAATAATGTTCCTTTGGCTGCTGCATTCGATATTATGGTAGTGTTAAGGGCATTTGACCCTTTTGCTTTGTTGGTCAGGTTATTGGCTGTTCCCCGACTTTGCTTGTCCTCCATCAACTGTGACACTGGGTTGTGGGGTCAACAATTATTTTTAGTTAATGTACATATAAGTAACCTTTTCGCTCACAATGTAAGTCCTTCCTTCCAGCGTCTTTACACCAACCCGTTTTGCATGACCGCAAACGTTTGCATTTGTGTACTAAAGTGTTTCAATGTCACATGCAACGTTAGCCGCTGCATTCGTTACTTCTTTAAAATGCCACTTTTTCAGATGTGCTGCCAAACTGTAAGTGCTACTTTTCACATTTCGAGACATACGAGGCAATCGATAAAAACATGTTCAATTGTTGTTTTCCCTTTTATACGGTAGTTGCAATATCCATCCCATCTATAACCTGACATTTTTCCACCTTTAGGTATTGGAATTCGTTTTTGTATCTGATGTCCTTCCATGTCGGTACCGTATTATTATGGAGTAGTAAAAGACGCATGCAGTTTTATCTCTTTTGTGGACTGAAAATAACTTATTTCATGCACAATAGTGTACGTGCAGTGTAACACAAAAGAAAATTGTCAATTTTCGATTGAAGGGTGTTTGGAAATATGAACTACAGCAAAATGATAAGAAAAAATGCTGAAAAAAATTTATAAAATGAAAAACTCAAAGACATTCACACACACAATTTAATGCTGCACAATTTAGTTTCATGATAATGTGTGACATTTTATTTGTGACACGTTGTAAGTCGGTTTTTACTCTTCTAACACAAAAATTTCTTAGGGATTAAGATGTTGTCAAATTCATATCTGTAAAAAAACTCAATAGTTTCGAATTATCACTTTATAGAGTTATGTAACATGTAAACAAGTTTGACTGCGCTGTTGTTTTATAAGGCCTGCCCAGTTCCAAATATTCAGAGCTTTAGCGTTAGCTGCAAGTCTGGATCTCATGTTGCGGGTGGCCGCGGAGACGGTTGTTCCCTTGTCTCGTTTGGACTATCTCCTATTGGGCCGTTTCCTCTTCGCGCCTAAGAGCCCTGATGTGAAAGTTGTTGCAGTTGATTACGGATACCCTATTTGCGCTTCTACAGCGAGGTACCTCTCTTCTCCAGTACGGTATTCCCGCACAAAGGCATCGGTCACCTCCTGGCCAGAGGCTGGTCCTTAGACAAACCTCAAGTACTGAAAGTAAGTCGTGTTGTTCTGCCGACGGCAGGCGGGACAATCGGTCGTCCCTTGCTCTGCCAAGGTTCGATGACACATATACTCGCCGACATTTGGATGAACAACTTCCTTCTCTGTCAACGTACCTAAGCACACGTTGCACTAAATGCTGTTAGTTATGACCGAGGATACTACCTATTGAAGGAATCTTACTACTCTTAGGTATTGATTAATTATAACTGCAAAGAGAATTAAAGAAAAACTCCCCATAAAACTATGAACTATTAGCAAAAAAGGAAAATAAATATCTGTCCAAGTCGTATCTATAGGTGTCTAACTTTTCGCAAGCTGCTGTCTAATAGTATCCTGATATACTAATCATTTGCCAGCATAAACGTAGCATAATGGTCGCTCGCAATACCATCCAAACCCTATCCCAATGTACATTCATTGCCTGCGGATAGTGACGCCAACCTGTCGGCTACCCGCATATCCCGGGCTTCTAGTGACATTGGGATAAAAATCCATATTCATTTAGCTTATTGGCTTAAACTTGTCCATCCACTCCTCACGCAAATCTTGGTACAAAACAGTTTACAGGTATTGCCTCGACTCAAGTTATCGAAAAGCGCCTGATTAGTCTTTTAATCGCCTCCACTTGACGACTATCCGCACACTACTATTTCAGGTCCTGTGCATGGAGCTTTGATCTCGTGTAGCCTGTTCCGTATGGGCTTCCGTATGCGACACTTCAGGAATTTATACGCCCACTTAGTGTTAATATTATACTTGAAGCTGCTTTGCCGGAAATTGAGCCAATACTCCTCCTGACCGGTTATGTACTTAACTTGCCTGCACTTATGTATTAAGAGTTTTCGTTCCTTTTATTGGCCTTTTGCAGGCTATCCAGGATTTTCGTACGGACTAAATCCTGGTCTACCGATTTGGGTACTTGATCTGCTCCAGAATTAGTTAAGTACTTTAGGCGCCTTGCCAGTTGATTTATATTACCATGAGTAATCATGGTGGCTGTCGGTGGTACAATTGTCAGTGTGAGCGCTACTTGTAGATCCGGGTTCGATCCCTGCTCAGACCACCTCAAATTTCTTTCGGCGCTGATACTTCGCATAGTGATGGCGACGCTATCGAATATTTATATAAAAACTGTAAGTCCCAGTCAATGAGTATAAAACTAGAAATCGCAAAACTCACTGGTTGTGAGAAGCTCTTCCCAGTTCCTTCATGGGATGTGATGGGAAACCATTTATTTTTTATTTGTAACCATGGTGACACCAAACAATGGCTTACTCCGATTGCGCTGTGTATCGATAACAGAAGTTAGCACTCTATCTCAGGCAGATGTCTGTCCTACTCACGATGGGCCTCTCTCATGTGGGATCCAATCGACGCTAAGACTGATTTATTTACTCGCTCCGCATGCCTGCGGATAATGATTAACCCCGAAGTCGGTTAAAAATAGGTAATCACCCGACTGAAAAACCGTTTGCCATTATCCGAGACTATGGTGTCCGGGATCCCGGCACCCCGGCAACCGAAATTTATGACAGATCTCGTTTATAAAATAACTAGTTACGCTTTAGCTAGGGGTGACCTTCAGTATCACGAACTTCGTGAGATGATCTAGGATTATAAATGTATAACAATTTTCATCCATGGAACATGGATAAGGACCTAAGAATTCTACGAAAGTTCATTGGAAGGCCTCTGAATGATTATCACCTTTCCCATCCATGGTCGTAATTTTGCATTGCCCGTTTTAGCCTCTCGCCACACTTGGCAAGCAATAACATACCTCTTTATTTGTGCGTTCATATTCGGTCAGAATATGCCAGAATTGGATCAAAATCGATGATCTTTTATTTTTGAAAGTGTACTCGGTCTCCCTGCGGGTGATTCATTCGTAGATTCGTTTTTTTGTATTTGAAACAAAAATAAAACGGTCAATTTAGCCGGGTAATCTTCATTGCCATGCAGTTTAACCATTCTGGGTATTTCATTATTAAGGATTGTTATCAAATGCAGTCACACTATTTATGGTTACGTTCTGGTAGAGCTTATTTTTAGACCAATGTCTCCACCAGCCCCCAAAACTAAGACAAAGAGTTGTTTTGTCTGGATGTAATGGCAGCTCTTGAAGCTCTGTAGTCTGACTTTCAGCGCAAACATGGCAATGTGGCTTAGTAATGCAGCCTTTATCCAAAAATAAGTCTCATCTCTCTTAAGAAAATATTGGCCTTTTAATGATGAAATATCAAAAAACAGTGGCCAAAAGTGCTACGATAATTTGATCCTTACTGGGAAAAGTACTTTCAAATGACAGCCAATTCACCTAAATCAAACTGAAAGCTATGACAGACACTCGAATTCGACTTAAATTGAGGTTCTTCAGAGCAAATACTTTCGCATAGCAGACCAAATTTGTAGTGACTTAAGATTACAATCCAGTTTTCATAGGAACAAAGGCTGCCGTTATAATTGAAATTCTACTGGATTGAAATTGAAATTCTACTGGAAATTACACAATTGGACGGGGCCAAGGATCCAAAAGCGCTGATGTGGAAGTGACCACAGGTATATTCAGCCGTATTCAGTGTAACCCGTAACCCTTTTATGATGGTACGAACTACCTACAATTAAATTCGATATCTTCTGCGTTGGTACAATTTGTGTACGGGCTATATCGAAAATGTTGCTGGTATGAACCGTTTTGTTGTAGCAATTTTTATTCAAATCGATTCAAAATTATAACCTTGGCATTCTATAGTGCCAAGCTTGGTGGGAACAATTTGTATTGGCGATGTATCTTATAGTTAGAAATATTTTATACACTCTGAAAAATGTGTCTTTTATTGTTTGGTTGCAAATACAACGTGTTTATAGCAGGTCGGAAATATAGTACTCTAGTGTCCAAACACATTGTGTTTGCTATTCAATATTACATATTTGAGACACAGTGATTAATAGCTTTTAATATGGGTTTATTGAAAAGTGCTGAAAACAACAAAGTGAGAGACAACAAAGAAACAAGAAAGCAGCAGATTTTCAATTCGTGAAAAGCAGATATTCAATTGCTTGAGTCGATTATTTTCGGCGTGTGAAGAGTTCGCGGAAATCAATTACTCGCAGCCCATAATTGACGTTAACTCAGAGAAAAGACTCAATTACAAGGACGACATTGACCGATGCGCTCAAATATATCGACATACAATAAGAAAATGCAGGGAAATCAATCTTTAGTTGATTTTTTTGTGATTTATAATATATTTAATTATTGTCAATAGTTTTGTGATCAATATGTGATTAATTTTATATTTTTGTATATAGAACACTGAGGATGATTAGCGATGCTAATCGAAATATTGGGAATATTTATTAGGTCTTGAAAAAACAGTCAAAGCCGCTGGTAACTTAATCTTATGACCTCAAGCCAAACTAATTCAACACAGATAAAATAAAAGGTCAACAATCAACATCAAAACATGAAAAAGCTTCTTAAAATACCGTTCGTAACCGATGTAAAACTATGGGCAAAATCAGTGAGTGTAAAACTACAACGCGCACAGCCCACTGGTTGGTGAGAAGGTCTCCCTAATCCCTTCATGGGATTTAACGGGAAACCATTTCTTTTTATCTAGCTTAGTTAACAGGGAACATACAACGTGGACTTTCCTTAGACCTTATTTAATACACCTATCGGTCTATTTACATGGTAGACAAAAGTATTTTTTACGAACTTTATTTTTATGGAAAAGCATTCATGAGCATGAACTTGGTCGATAAATTTGTAAAAGTTTTACTAATATTTGTTGTGAAATAATAGTGATGCGAACAAATTCGATTACTTTCTTATTTTATATCAAGATAGGCGGTTAAACCAACAATAAGCATCAACGATAGCTGATGTTCATGCTCATGAATGACAAGTCTGTGGTTCGCATAATGGAGCAAACCTATTTAAAAATAAAGTATTGATATTTTAGAAAACCTGTGATTATTAACAAATGAGAAATGCATCTGAACAGCAAATAGAAGGGGTTTTTATGCATTATTTCAGGCCTGCAAAGGCGGCCAGAATGTCCACTCAGAATCGCGATTTCTTATTAACGTAGGTCACAATATGAAGGACGGCATACTTTCCTTATATTTTGCAGATTTTTCTCCTTTTTAACTGCATTTTATATTTGTTTGTAGACAGTGTAAAATATATTTTTGTTTTGGTTTTTTCACTTCAACAATTCCTAAATTGGTCGTGACATTGTGTTTCGACAGGGTCGCACGAGTACTGTTAAAATCTGACATTTCTTCCGAAAGAAAATATGGCAACGCAGCTCTTGCAACAAACTTGTGGAAAATTGTATTCGCTTAGCTTATTTCAAAATCCAATTTAAATTTCTGTTCTACTTTGAAATAAATTTTTAAATACTAGAGTTTTCCATAATCTCTCCTAGCCAATGCTTTCGCCACGTGTACATATACCACAAGTAAGCGGTGCAATAGACTAAGCCAGACACGAAACATTTGGTGTACAAAAAGCCACCAGCGTTTTACTTTTGTAAACAACAAAAATGGTCCTTTGGGCAGAATGATACCGTTTACAATTTAAGCAGTTCAAAAACCGCAAAGCTGACGCGTTTTATTTAGGAGTCTAAGTTTTGTCTATACAATAAATGTCTATATCTATATGTGAACTAAATGTAAACCATGAAAGATTGTGTTTGTTGGTTTGAATTTTATAGTGTTTACCAACCGAATTCATCATCCAATTCCCTACAATTGAGAGATTATGACAGAAAATTAAAGTCTCACCGTTATTTTGGTGTAGTTTTGATTACATTCTTGCTTTCGGGACTTGTTTATTATATATACACAGGATTCACACATTAACATTCAGTCATTCGGCGTGGAGATGAAGGTGTTGCCATTGCTGCTGTTTCTCTTATTTATTCAAATTATTAGATTCATATCTCTCGTCTCCACTGTGGCATCGTGGAAATGAATTTTGTTATTTTTATTATCCCTTTTTTATTTCGATTGCGCTACATTTACATTACTAGGTTTTCTTCTACAGTAACTTTTATATAAGTAACTACGAAATGGAAGGTAACGGATCCGAGCGGACATAGTGTCCTAACACGCTTTCCGTTTGATCCTTATACAACTACACGAATTTGGGTTACATGGTATGTAGCACAGGGATTCAAAAATGTATGTTATGTCGTTTGCACAACAGTTGAAGGAAATGGGATCAGCAGATTTTGTATCTATTTTGGTTCCATTTTATTCATTTGCATTATCCCCCATACCGTAATATTTCTGTCTCATTCTTCGAATGGTATGCTTGTATATTTTGCACTGAGGTAATTTATATACATGGTGGTGTACATTTGGAATCACTTCATTATGTATCTTATAATTGTAATGTTAATACAAGAGCTTATTTGATGCCGATGCATATTTGTCAGTTTAGAAATAGGGTATAGCAAGTATGAAGCCATATACTTCTGTCAGAATATAATATAAATTAGCAATGTCCGAATGACAATATTTAATTCAAGAGGAGAAATATTAGTTAAAAGTATTATACTTAAAAGGGAATTTTGTCTAACCAGTTGGCGGTGCCATGGTTAAATTCAGCGACTTTATTGCATACGAATGAATGTGGGTTCAATACAAGCACTGCATTCAATCACCGCTCTGCTTAAAATAATTAGCCATATAAAAGCTTCTCAAAACATAATAGTTCGATGTAATAATATAGGTCATGACCAGTGACTCTGTCCGGACCAGTAAGTCCAGACCCGTGAGCTTTGACGAGCGAATGCAAATTCGAAACAGAGCAGCTTACTGATTGTGAGAGCTCTTCCCTGTTGCTTCATGGGATGTAATGGCAAACTAGGTTTATAACTTGTATGCACTTTGAAGAAAGGGCCTCTGTAACATATTCTCCCAAACACATTCTGCAAAAACGATGTATAGTTCGTAACACACTCCAAACATTCATATATTTGCAAGTTCCAATCTCACTTTTATTTTTAAGTGCAAACATATATAATTTTACGTGGAAACATATGCGTATTTCCTCCCAAACATAGTATTAATTTTTTGAATTCAGTACACTTTATATATACAGAGTGTCCCAATAATCGTGCAGGATTTGGTTTAAGAATGAATCGCATATGTTTCGACCCAGCGGTGATATTTTTATTGCATTGCAAGGCGGACATGTTCCGAATAAGTGTGGAAGAAAAGTATCCGGCAAATGCACCCGCGGCTCTAATTACAAACCTTTGCTTCGCAAAATTTGAGGTTGTTGTGATCGATGCCGAATTGATATAGCCGGGTTTTCGACGACACTCTCGTTTACGGCAGCAATGATTTCGAGAGATCAACCGGAACGTTGACGCGCACGAGACTTGCTGGGCCGAATCGACCCAGTTTCTTTAAATCTGTTGATCACTCTTTGAATTGTTGACTCATTAGTTGCACTTCCACGACCGAAAATTCTGCGAAGTTTGCGAAGTTAGCGTAACTTCCCCCATTTTTGTAACAGGTTTTCACAGTGTTAACGCCTTCTTCTTTTGTGCAGCGCTTCATTTTTAATAATCGGAAGAATAGCAGACGAGAGCTGTCACACTTCAGAGCTGCCACTTCCAGAAAAATAGTATTTCTTTGCCCTTTCTTCCCTTGCTCTTGACAGCGCCTACAGTGTGCAGCAAACACTGATGTATTTGTATCATAAACACAGATATATTTGAACCACAAACACATATATTAGAACATATTAATTATTGTATAATATTGAAACGTGCCTGGCGAAATGTATTCCACATTGGCGACAAACTCCAAACATACGTTACATCTGTATCCAAACAATAACAAACACTGATTGTTTAGCGTGGAACAATGAACACGCCTCAATATTATTTTCCATACCAAGTTAATTGCATTTTCTGACAATTGCATGTAGGTACGGTATGAAAGTACACGCCGAAGAAACCGGCCGCTGTAAAATATTCTACCAAACACCATGTATATGTTTGGAACACATCTCAAATATTCACGTATTTGCAAGTCCTACACTCACTTACATTTATAAGCAAACAATAGCTTGTTTACATGCAAACATGCATGTTTTTACTTGGAATAATATGTGTATTTCATGCGCATTTTCTATCCTTATCATTAGTAGAAAACATTCATGGAAGTATTCGTGTCTTTCAAACAAAACCTTCAAAAGTTTACACGTTTCTCCATCCCACGTTTGCTCAGCAAATTTGCCTCGAAAATTTTCCACTTTTGAGCAAGTCGCTTTGTATGGGAAATTTGTTGGTTTTGACGTTTGCTGTGCAAGTTTACGATGTTTTCGAGTTTACGAGGTTCTTTCGAGCTTTCATGAAGACCACTAATATAAAACAAACGAAACGTTTAACGAAACATTCGCGCTAGCTAAGAAACTATTCAAATGTTTTGTATCGGTTATTATCGAAAGAAAAAAACACACGTGGCAGTTGGGGGACTGCCGACAGAAGCTATGCTCCAACTTACTTTCGATTGTTTTTTAATATTTTTGAAACACAATGATTGACAATATATATAGTTATTTATTATTACTATTATTATTAACACATCAGATATTATTTATTATTATTTTTCCACTAGCACGAATTTACCCCCCTATACTGCTGTATAACGTATTGTATGTTAAGAAAACATTTTAATTGGGTTAACAATGATACAAAAGCTTGCAAAAGCGAAATCCGGCACATTGTATTTAAAGTCATGTTTATTAAAGCTTTCTGAAATATTAATATGGTTGTAATCTGTGCTGGATTGATCCATGTTATTGATAACAGGTTAGCTACTTTTATTTCTACTAGTCCTGTAGAGGTGGCGCTGGTATATGATAAAGCTTATTCTGTTATGTTAATTTGTTTGCACTAGCTTCCAACCAACTAGCCTACAAACCTGTTGTGAGAGTGTTAATGTTATTTTGAAAGAGTTGAAAGATGAGCTTTATTTTCCGTGAAGTTTGACAAATTGCAATAACTACATGGTGATATAAAAGCTTGCAAAAGTGAAATCCGGCACATTGTATTTAAAGTTATGTTTATTAAAGCTTTCTGAAATATCAATATGGTTGTAATCTGTGCTGGATTGATCCATGTTATTGATAACAGGTTAGCTACTTTTATTTCTACTAGTCCTGTAGAGGTGGCGCTGGTATATGATAAAGCTTATTCTGTTATGTTAATTTGTTTGCACTAGCTTCCAACCAACTAGCCTACAAACCTGTTGTGAGAGTGTTAATGTTATTTTGAAAGAGTTGAAAGATGAGCTTTATTTTCCGTGAAGTTTGACAAATTGCAATAACTACATGGTGATATAAAAGCTTGCAAAAGTGAAATCCGGCACATTGTATTTAAAGTCATGTTTATTAAAGCTTTCTGATATATTAATATGGTTGTAATCTGTGCTGGATTGATCCATGTTATTGATAACAGGTTAGCTACTTTTATTTCTACTAGTCGTGTAGAGGTGGCGCTGGTATATGATAAAGCTTATTCTGTTATGTTAAAAATAACGATACTATCACCTCACGCATTTTCGTTATGCCATTTTTTCCCAGTTAACTCCGTCTCTCAAAGCCCGCTGTAAGAAGCATAGCTTCAAAAACGAAACCACTAACTTCATATTGCCGAAGAGCACAAACAAAACGATTGCAATATCGCTCTCCCGACAGCTTTACTGCCTTGAAACGTTTGGGAACAAAACACATACAAAAGAATCGTATATATAATGACCAGCATTCAGTTCGACTTAAACTTTCAAACAATGAGAAGCAAAATTATGCTTTCCAAAAATGATTTGTTGCGTTCCTTGTTTTTTGTATCGAGCAATGATAAAACTACATATGTATGTATCAGCAAAAACGGACAGTGCGATGGAGAAATTTTAAGTAGCCATGCAGGTAATTTAGAACGGCACTTAAAATGTGTGCACTCTGATAGTTACAACAACTACTACTTATTTTTTACTACTATATTTTACTTTACTTTATTACTATATTATTACTACATATATTATATTTTATAGAAGTATGTAGGTACATATTTGGTTTTTAGTTTTCATTGTACTCATTCATTTTCTTTTTTACTTAAAAAAATAAAGCTACCAACAGCAAACGACAACAACAACAACGAAGGAAACAAGAAAATAGACAGAGTGTATACAAATTGAGCAGCAAACGTTTACGAGCCATTCCCCTGCTTATATATCGTTCTGATTCCATTTGTCTGCTTGTGAGTATGAGCGCTTTTCGTTTTACGAACTCGAACTTAATTGTTTTTTGTTGTTAAATTTTTTTCGGGTTTCGTTAGTATTTCGCTCTCTGCAAATAACGAAACGAAACAAATCAGAAACGTTCCTTTTCGTTAGTTTGCCCGCTATGGACCGTATTTCCTCACAAACTCGCGATTAATTAGGAGGTATCATTTTTTCCCCCCAAACATAATAATAACTAGAAGCAATTTATTTTAAGATTTTAATAATATATATGTTATTTATTACAATTCGTTTTACTAATCTAACTTCAAATTTGTAACAATTGACTAAAAAATAAAACTAGAATGGTGGACTACAGGCGCCGCGTGGTGCCGGACGTCTTATAAATATAGGAAATAATGCGGTCATTTCGGAACTGAATGTGCGAACAAGACGAAAATTCACGAAGACATGGCTGAGGTCTTGTACTATTGAAATTCGTAACTCGATGCGCTGTGATCAACTGGAGTCGCACAGTCGGAGCCGATACTGAAAAACCTCAGCCATTAGATATATAAGGGCAATCTTCGTCTATTCGACGAACACTGTTGCTCTTTTAAATTTTTCACAAAAAAAAAAACAATGGGCTGAAGACCAAATTGCTCAAACATAAATCAAAAAGCTTTAAAAATGTAGGTCCCGTGTGGTTTATTTTTCTGACAAAGTCCATTATTGGTTAACAGTAGCCTACCAGACTTGTACGCTGTAATTTTCGTTAAAAATTTTGAAATAAAGTAGATCTTCATCGATTCGACGAAGATTACATTTAATATATGATTCTGGTTCTAGGGTTAGAAAAATTTTAATTGTATTACTGTGAGGCTCCAGTTGCATCCCGGTTTGGGATCTTCAATTGCACAATAACTCAGTTATGCCCTTATGAAATACCATAGCCATCGGGTAAGTCGTTTAGGAATGGGTGAATTATTTTCAATCTCCCACCGTGTGCCAACTAAGCCCAAAATATCCTCACAAGAAACCGTTGTTTGTATTACCAAACTCAGACCGTCAGTTCTAATCGTTTGAAAAATGGGCTGCAAAATATTGCTATATAAGATTTTCGAATAAGCCAGAAATAATTATAGCTATGGAGCTAGGCTTCATTACGTAAATTTCCAAATTATCGTATATCCGAATCATATGTCCAATTATTTTACTTCAAATAAAAAACGGCCTCTGCAACATATTGTCCCAAAATATATTCTGCAGGAACCATGTATTTATAATGAACACAATTCAAACATTCATAATAAGTCCCAAACTCACTTGTATTTAAATGCAAACAGTAGCATGCTTACTGGCAACATGAATGCTTTTGGACACATAGACACATGTGCGTTCTTCATCCGAAACATCCATATACTTACGCGGAAGTATTTGCGTGTTTCCCCAAACCCTTTCTATACTTACGTGGAAACATATGTATATTTCCGAACAAAGATAATACATAATAACCAAATATAATTATATTTAGAAACGAATTATTGCCTGATTTCTATACATATATATGTATTATTTATTATTAGTGTAATTAATTTTATCAATTTAAATCCACATTTATAAATAATTAATTCAGAAAATTAAAAGATTTTAAACGGCCATTTTTGCATTTACTTGCATTGAATACAATATTGGTTATTATTTTCACGAAATAAGAATCTGCTGCTCTTAACCTTCCTATACTCACGGAAAATATGAATCACGTATACTCGCCCCGGTCTATTAGACCGATGTTTGCCGAGTTCAGAGAAATTTTAATAAAACCCCATGCATTTTTAGAAATATATGGTTTAGTAATATAAACAAAAGTTTTAGAGAAAATAACTTTTTTATTTGTGACTAATAGTTTTCCATTTCAGTCGTCATTCATAAGAAAAAAATTTAAATTCTATTAGTCGCTCTTCCAGACCGTTTGCATGATTATGGGAAGGTTAAACTTCTCCTTCCATTGTTGTCTCGCAAGTTTTTGTTTTCAGAAGGTTTCAACCATTCGTAGGTTATCACTATGCGTTGGTACACAGACAATATATTTATATACAAATCTAGTTCATGACAGCCAAGCGTGGATTAATTACTTGTGTTTTTGTTTATTATATTTCACAAATGGTCCACAGTTCCGATTTTCCCAGCAAATGGCTTCACGTTGTTGCCCTTTCCAGTTTCTTTCCTTGAAATTGTTTCTCACTTTGATAGCACACATGCATATATACGAAACACACACACAAAAACCAAATCAAAATGATAAACCATTTAAACGTTCGAGCCTTTGTTTATTATTTTTTCACTGATTAAGCGCTTTTATTATCCTCTGTTATGAATCACTGACTGAGAGAATAATGCAAAAATGCAGATACACACTTACAGTATAGATACTCTCGTTGTCCGTGATTTATTCTCTTGCTCTCGAGAGACCATAAAGAGCAACAAACGCAGCTATATTTGTATCACAAACACAGACATATTTGGGTCGCAAACACATTTGTTATACCATACTAATTATTGAGGCTCAAACATGCAACATTAAATAGAAAACGCAATGTGTTTGGAGACAAGTGTATTATATTTGCGACAAGCTCCAAACACATGTGATATTTGCATTCAAACAACAACAAAAGGACAGATTTTTAAACGTGTACCAAATGAAAATAAATGCCTCAATCGGATAATTAGTGTACATTACTACACTTATGCTAACACAGACACTCACCCTCCTAAAAAAACTTATTAAACTAAAATTAGTTAAAGATCTTAATTCGACAATTTGGGGTACAAATATGGTGTCTTCAAAAATCCTATTATGCCAAGTTCGTGGAGCATTGTCATGAGTAAACCGATAGGTATATACAAAAATATATTGAACTCCAGTAGTAGCTCTTAGTCTTATCCACTGAAATTTCAAACCAACAACAGCTTCAGTAACAAAGTATATATATTTACATGTTTCTCACAACAATTGTCATGTGAAATGATCTGCATATAACCCCAAGGGCATTCAATGTTAGTATATAAATAAATTATTTTCCAACGTCTGTAGCCTCAAGTTCAAAATGTCTTAAACAATAACATTTTGATGGAAATATAACAAACGCAACCAAATATTTTTCAAACTAAATTTCAATATGATATTTAATTTTTCTTGATGTTGCATACTACATTTTGATGGTTGTACTTGATATGGCAATGGATTGTGTGTTATTGTTGCTGATGACGTTGAAATACTCGCTTGTTTGTATTGCCTCTGGTGGCCTTTTAGTGTAATGAATACCTTGTGATATTCTGTCATTCTTGACAAAAATTTCAATAGAATTCTATCAACTTAACATTGACTGGCTTGATGTTTCCAAGTACAATGTACTATATTCTGGTGTGAGTGAGCCATACTCAGTCAGTCAAATTTTGACAATGGAAGAATTTGTTGTATCGTACTAGTAGTGGAAGTATTTGTTTCTACTCAACTGTATGTATGTGTTCGCGTATATTGGTTATATGAAATGCGCATAGAATTTCAGAATTGTATATATGATCAGCACAAAGGACATGTGTGTACACATGTACGGGTGCTACTGTTGCTCATCTACATACCGCATACATCTACACTTGAGATTAAATAATAGTCTCCTTTTATGCAACATCTTTTGTTGGTGGTTGGTTTGTTTTAGCTGTTCGTCAATGTCGTCTACTATGAAAAGGTTAACATTTCATAGTGATTTATTGATTAGCATCTGTGAATTGAGTAAAACCTCTAAAGAACTTTCTGTCATGGTGAGCTGTTGTGTTATTGCCCTTAAACGCAACAGAAGATGTGTCAAATTGTCTTGAAATGTGTTGGATTAATAAAATACATTATAAGTTTAAATCGGAGCTACTGCAGGTGTTTTTGAGGTTAAATGATTAAACTCAGTTAAATTTTAACCGTCTTCCGCAAAGCTGAATATAGATGGAGGGATTTATAAAGCAATACGAATAACATACAGCTCGCCTGTGATGATTAATTTATTATGACATCTTTCCCTTTGAATGTTGTAGAATTATTTAAAATAAATTAAATAATAAGACATATTGAACATACATACTTATAGCAGATGTTTGTTTTGGAGGATGATTCTGAGACACAAACATGATAAACAACACCATACTAATCAATCAATCGATATCACAGGTATGATACTCAACTTCCCTGTTACAACAAACCGCTTCTCACTCTCTCAAAATACATCCTTAAGTGTTTTATTTGGATTTATTTTTAAATACAACCAAAGTACCTTAAAATAAAACCACAAAATCTGTCAAGGGCAACAGCTCCCCCTCATCTATTTGATATTGAAAATAATTGTCATTTTCCTCACGGGTAGAGGGGTGGTAAAAAGGCATTTTGTGTAAATTACATTATATCTAAGAGCACTTGAACGAGTGTTAAATTACTTTACACTTCAATGGTTTCGTTGTTAATGGGCTTGTCAATTTTGTGTAATTCCTTAAATTGCATTATTGAGTGTAAATGTTTACATATTTTATTTTGTTTTTGGTTTACACGAGTCTCGACTGTACAAATGTAACATTTCCTGATAGGCCCAAAGATCTATATGCCTTTTTGAAGAGATATCAAATGACGTAGGAATAGACACATTATTTTAAATGTTCTTTCGGTTTTTAATGCCACGAGTTTCATTTTTTATTGATTATTACAAATACTTTAGATATAAAATGGCAGTTCTTGTTGTTATTGCTGCGACCTAGTCTTGGTGCAGAAGTGGATGTTGGTATGTTTCTCACAAAAGGCATCACCATCGAAAGCACTATGGAAGATAAGCTTATTTTGAAAATAATTTGGTATCATATTTGGCACAAGTAACACAAATATGATATTTTAACCGTATAAATCGCTTGTATTCGTAGAATAAACTTTAAAAATCTTCCCTCTTTGCATGCAGAAGTCCAAGAGCAAAAAAATTCAAGAAAAAAAATCCAATGAGTGTTCGAACTCACGAGCGAGGTGTTAACACCTTTTTGTTACACGGTACCTGTTCGATTTCTATGAACACATTAGTAAATGTTACATTGGATAATAAAAAACAGCGTTCAATTATATGATGACGTTACATTTAAATAATATTAATACTTAAAATTATTTAAAGACCAGTGCAAGCACATGTGTCATTATTTTCTTGCTTAATACTTTTTGTTTTATTCCCACAAAAAACAAAGAGAATGCAAAGCAACTGACACATATACATTCATACATTGTTATGTTCGTACATACGCTATCCAAGTTCGCACAATTTTCGTTGCTCTCTTGATATCCCAATTTTATATACGTATAAACACGTCATTATTATATTTCTCTGAGAGTGCTCCACACCCACACAAGCCAATAATTCGCTGCAGCTACATCAGGGTTTGGTTTTCTCGCAGTCTGACAATCTGTGTTTCGCAGTCGGACAAATTGTGTACTATGTAGGGGTGGGTCACCCTTAGCAATTATAAGTATGAAAAATAGATGCTGGCCCATTCTGAGACCTACAAGATATGCACACAAAATTTCATAGAAATCGGTCCAGCCGTTTCGGAGAAGTTTAACGCCAAACAGTCTGTGATCGCAATCGGACAAATTGCGTTTGGATGTGTTCACTTTGTAAGTTTGGTCCCTTTCCGCGCCTATAGATGTTAACCAATCAAAAATCACATGAGGTCTCAGGCGACACCCGGTTGGAACGAAGTTGCTTTCGATATACATTATCTACTATTAGTAGTTAGTTCCAATATGCCTCAGGTGCCCGTTGAAAAATACTATAATTTAAATGGATCTTTAAGAAAAAATTTAGAAGATTTTATTTATAGAATGTATTTTTTAAAGAATATATTTAGGTCCTTTTTGTAAGAATATGTATTATATTTTCCCGAAAAGGTCCTCTTTTACAGGGAGGTACTTCTTTTATTAAAAGGAAATATTTTTTTTAAGAAAAGGTACTATTTCTAAGTACTTTCTGAACGAAAAAGCCATAATAGTATGAATTTTGTTTACAAAGAAGTACTTTTTTAAGAATAGGTAATTTTTAAAGAAGTGGTACTATTTTTTTTGGAAAATTTTACTTTATTAAGAAAATTTACTTATTTCCAGAAAGGCTATTTATTTCAAGAAAAGAAAAGAAAATGTATTATTTTATTTTTAAGAAAAGAAATTTTTATAAGAAAATGTATTTTTTTAAGAGAAGGTATTTTTATGAAGAAAAGGATCGCGCGATTTTTTTTGAATTTTTTTTCGTTTCTTTCTGAAATAGTAAGATACAGTTTATTAAAGTTGTTGTTGATCGTGTGTTGAAGCGCTTTTTTTTGGGAAAATTTCTTTCTAAAACAGTAAAAAATACAAGCTGATGTCATTTGCATCTTTAGAAGTTGGTTTATATTAGTAGTGTACTGTTGAGTAATATTTGGGGCCTAATTTCATTTGTTATTATGGGGTGTCTTTTCATTAAGTTTTACGATAGCCATACGAAATTGCACCTCGAGAAATTACACCCCAATTTATTTATGAAATAACACCACAAAATATGAAGACGGACCGCAAGTAAAATGAAAATGTTCCCAAAAAATATTTGGCCAAAAAATTTCATTTGGGCCAAATTTATAATGAAAAAGCAACCCAAGTGTAAGCGAAAATGGACCCCAAATGTACGAAATAACACCCCAAAATTTCGTGTGTTTGTAACCTGTGTGTTGGTTTAGGGCCCATTTTCATTTTGCAATTGGGGTATTATTTCATTCCGCCCAAAAAAGGTACTCTTTAAAAAAAAGGTAGTTTTTTATAAAGGGGCAATTTGTTGTAAGAAAATGTAATTTTTTAAGAAAAGGTACTTTTTTAAGATAAGGAATTGTTTTTTAAGGAAAAGAAAAAGAATATGTATAGGTATTTTTTTGAGAATATTTGCAATTTTGAAGAAAAGCCACTTGTTTAAGAAAATGTTAATTTTTTAAACTTTTTTCGCTTTGGCTTTTCTAAATTTACTTTTTAATCCGTTCAAAACTACAATATATAAGATTATATTAAATATTGAGTACAGGCTCCACCTAGAAAACTTCCCACTAAACCAGAAATTTACCAACATATGGTAGCCTAGACACAAACCAAAATAAATGTACCTAATATAATTGATAATACTGGATTGTAGCATAATAGTGTTAAAAAAATATGTTAATTTTTTTTTTTCATTTAGCCCCCAACCCCGCAACGTGAGATAAGGAGCTTCGTTTCAATTGCAGAGATTCATATATCATATCTTTAAAAATGATGTCAGATGGAATGTAAGTGCGTATGGAGCTTATTATAGCGCCATGATGCTGTACTATATACTGATTAAAATTGTAACCCGTGATCCTGGCTACAGTTGGATTCAACAAGCCGGCCCTACCTGCTACTCAAAAAATAAACGGTTTCCCGATACATCCCACGAGGCGATTAGTGAGAGCTTCTCACAACCAGTAAGCTGTGCGCGTTCCGCCGTCGAAAGAAATTTAAGGTGGCCAAAGTAGGCACCGAACCCACGTGCTCATGCACAAGAGCAGCACACACTACCTTTGCACCACCGACGGCCACACACAAGCCCAGAAACCTAGGCATTATTGAGAAAACAACTCGGTTAATTTAACACTTCGGACCGGTGAAGTGGCCGTCTTGATCGTGTGATATCACATCTCTAAAGTTTTTCCGTTGGATTTTACATGGATTGTGGAATTTGAAGCTATTTGAAGGTATATTTCTCGCGTCAATCGATAAATATCACTCGAAATATTTAAACGAGGCACTGAAAATGGGAACCTAAGAATGAATCGCAATTACGGCCAAAATTTGAAAGATGTAGTATCCAACTAATTAATTTAAAGAATGATTATTTGGGAGATAATAAAGATAAGACGATAAAAATATTACTATAATATAAAATTGTTTTAAAAAGTACCTTTAAATAAATCTCCCTTTAATATAGGACCTGAACAATTTCTGATTATGGTATTTCCAATTTTCCTCATAATTAAACGATTTGAGGAGAACTGCGAACTATAGGGTAGGTTACGAGAATGTAAAATTTGGAATTTGAAACCTCGTTATTTCGCAGAAGATGACTAAGTTCACATTGAAGTGAGAGATTACACTGTGCATGTTTTGGAGAAAAATTTTGGAAAACAAATGCAGACTCAACAAATTTACACTAATTCGTGTCCTACGAATCGAACTGCAGCATTAGTTTTTGGGCTATAATGATGGCTTCATACAGAATTTTTTTAATTTCTTGCTCTGAGGCTGTAATTTAGAGCTCACTGTTTGAGACAGGTTTATACATATGTCACCATTACACGACAACTGCTCCTCCGATTTTGTCTAAACACATTTAGAAAAATTAACAATTACAATACCTTTAATCTATACCTGTTCTATTTCCCAAGATAGACAACAGTTTCGCAGTTATAAATACATTTATGAAGAAAATATAATAATTTTTTGTTTGAAAAATTTAAACTGTGTATGAAATTTTTTTTTAGAAAACCAGCATTATATTTTTGGGCAAATGATGATACACTTTGATTCGTATGTCCTGAGTTAGTGTTAATCCGTTGAGTCCAATTCGTTTTTTTTTTGGACTTGGATAGTGTTATAGTCAAAGTTCTGAGACTTAAACTCAAACTATAAGAAATTTACGAAATAAATTCGATAGAAATACAGTGGAATCAACGAAGTTTATAAATCAAATTGTTATGCAAGTTCGTTAAGCCTTATTGGAGAAATGAACTGGTGTACGTGCTCGTCCAGTGCGTTCAATGGAAAATATTGTTGAAAGTGTGCTCGAACAGCCATCAGTGTCAACTCGTCACCGCTCGCAGCAACTGAATATTTGTCGCATTTCTTTGAGCAAAATTTTGCACAAAGATGTCGGCACAATTATTAACCGATGCGTTTGCGCTTCGCTGAATGGGATATACATCGCTTGGTTGAAGATGAGCATTTTTGCCGAAAAATCATGTTCTCCGAAGAAGCTCATTTTTACGTGGGTGGCTGCGTTAACAAGCAAAACTGTGGCATTTGGGAGCTCGGAAAATCCACACGTCGGCAAAAAGAAGCCTATGAATCCACAACGACATGACAGCAGCTTTGGTCCATTATTCTTTGAAAACGATCAGGTGCTCAACGATTTTCTGTTACCAAAAATTGAAGAGAATGACGACGATAGACGACGTACGGTTTTAACAGGACGGCGCTACTTGCCACACAGCAAACGTCACAATCGATCTTATACCCTTTTCACGTTTACCGCGTTTCAGCTGAAACGCCGGCGTTTCGCTCTCTATCGATGATTTCAGCGAAACACACTTTAATTGACACTTATTTCCATAAAAAAAAAACGCAAACATTATGCTCTTTTTACTGTAGTTTGTTTGAAATCACAGTAAAAATGAGAGAGAGCACAGTGTTGTACTCCAATAGTAGTTAAAAAAAGGAGTAAAATGAAAAAATTTCCATTGCTGGTTCAAACCAAATGTCAGAAAAATGAGGGAAAACAAATCTGTTTGTTTACATTTCTAGTTTGCTTTGTGGTGGTAAGTACTTATTGCAATGTGATTTATGTATGTATGTATCAATCTAATTATCAATGAATGTATCATATGTATGTATCAATGTTATTATCAATGTATGTATCATATGTATGTATCAATGTTATTTTATATTTCTTTATTCACAAATGTGCGTTTGTGTTGTTTACAGTCAATACAGAAAACACAAAACAGAAATGAGAATTGTCACATGAAACCACAGTAGTTTAAAAAAGCATAATGTGAACACCATGATTTCAAAATGATTTCAAGAGAGCGAAACGCCGGCGTTTCAGCTGAAACGCGGTAAATGTGAATAAGCTATTAGTCGACTGTGATCGAAATCCGTAATTCGGAAGACCATTGGCTGCCTCGCAGCTTTTATTTGACGCCGATAGACAACTCCGAGTCGATTGACACATTGTCGTCGGTGGTGCAATGGGTAGTGTGCGCACCTCTTGTACATGAGATCCTGGGTTCGATCCCTGCGGCGGTTCGATTCTTCCGGCGGCGGTCACCTCGCATAGTGACGGCGACAGTATCGAGTATTTAAAAAAAAATAAATAAATAGTTTCCCATTACATTCCATGAAGGAATCGGGGAGAGCTTCTCACAACCAGTGAACTGTGCGCTTTCTAGTTTTATTCTCACTGATTGGGACCTACAGTTTTACACCGGTTCCGAACGGTATTTTGAGGAGCTTTTTCATGGCTAAATACTCGATAGTGTCGCCGTCACTTTGCGAAGTGACCGCCGTCGAAAGAAATTTAAGGTGGTCAGAGTAGGGATCGAACCCACGTCCTCATGCACAAGAGCCGCGCACACGACCATTGCACCACCGACGGCCACAGTATCGAGTATTTAGCCATGAAAAAGCTTCTCAAAATACCGTTCGGAATCCGTATAAAAATTGTAGGTCCCAATCAGTGAGTGAAAAATTAGAAAGCGCACAGCTCATTGGTTGTGAGAAGCTCTCCGCAATCCCTTCATGAGATGTAATGGGAAACGGTTTTTTTTAACACGAAATCGACGCTGTAATTCACACGAAAGACACCCAAAAAACCAAAAATGTACTCAAAAAATGTTTAGGCCGAATGCGGTCCTGCAAAGCAAGTCGTGGGAACCAGTTGAGCGGTTTAGATTTATGCCACTAAAATCATAATTTTGAAAAAAAAAATATTTCATTTCATTTCATTTTATTATTCAAAATTGTAACTTAAAGCCCATTGGCCATTTAAACAAGTACCATATGCCATTTTTCTAAAATACCTTTTAAAGCAAAATTATACTCCAAATTCTATATCGCCCACAATTTAAAAATTAAAATTCTTTTTAGGTAAAAAAATAAAAATCAAATAAATTTTTTGGAACACTGTATGTACTTTTTGATATTATATACTTTTTGGTACTTCCAATGTACTTTTTGGTTCACTTTTTGGTAAGCGAACCTTATCACGAGTTGCTTTACTGCTCGCATTTCGAAACAACACAAGAGGGCGTTCGAAATTGGATTCGAGTTCGTTCATTGCCTAAAATTAAGGACTTACGAGCCGAAGTTTGCGGGCGGAAAAATATAAGTACAACTCGAAACCCTTGAGATGTATTTTGAGCTGTGCGAGAGATTTTTCTGGGTTAACTCGCATGCGTTTGCGATGCTTGACAGTATCTAAACTAAAATCAATCTCAACTTACATAATGCCATGTATGCATGTATTCCAAATACAAATTTAAATTACAAAAGTGGTTAAGGCTTTAAGTGTTATCGGTGTTATGACAAATATATATATATATAAGAAAAAAAATATATGTACATATATAAGAAAAAAACTTTCGTCCACTGTGCAAACACCACCTCCTTGCTCTCATAGAAACTAGGCTTTAAAAAATGTCGTTATATCAAAAAGGATGATGTGAATTTTGAAATGCTCAAAATATCAACACCAGCACAAATTATATCTGTTGACAGGGATGAAATTGTCAAATGGCACGACGAAGTAATCGAAAACCATAAGTTTCTCTCACATTTACACAGGGTTTATTGTAATAGTTATTATTATTATGTCAATGCCATTTATGATGGCCATTTACAGCTACAACAACTACTACAATTTTTAGTATGCTGACACTCGTAGGGCCCTTGTCAATTGCAGTTAACTTTGTTGTCTTCCTTATACTCTGGCCAAAGGGATTATAAACGTAGCGTTTGTCGCACTCTGTGTGCGTTTGAAAATATAAATATTCTTTTGAAGAAGAAAACAATGTCTCAACTCACATATATAGATTCAGAGCACAGTTTTGAATTATGTACGCAAATGTGTGTATATGCATGTATGTGTGTTGTATACGGAATGTATATTAATGATGATATTTTCATAGTCTTCATCTTCCCAAAACAGCCATCGATTCTTATCGAAATTTCTAATATGCGTTGCTGTTAATACCAAATGGAAAATGATTATTCTTTTTGTGTCATCAAGAATGACATAAAAGCATATCTACCATTTACTAAGTTGACAGTTATAATGTTATATTTATTTTTATAATTTATGGCGCCATCGATAAAAACTGCTTATCGTCAGCTTAGTTTTAAATTTAGCAAATCAGAAAATCATGAATGTAGATGATTTTTCGATTTAAATGGATTTAATTTTAAGTGGATCAATCAATATTGTGGTGTGGGAATTGATTACGGGGATTTGTGTTTAATTCAATAATTATTGCAGCTTAAATACATTTCGGTTTTTAGATCAAATTTAAAAAAGGTAAAGGTGCGGAATTCACGCGTACAACTCTGTGACTGAATCATCACCATAAACAGTAATAATATAATTAAAATTGTGTTAAATACCACGTGACTGTTACAACCGTTTACCAGTCAATATTGTTTATTTACTACACTCAAATTCTCTACCTTAATATGTAAATATTAATAAACATAAACATTCTTAAATCGAAAATCTGCATTTGAAACTATTGATTGGTTTGTATTACTGTGTTAAAATGAAAACTTGACTTAGTTGACGCTCATAGAATATACTTGATTATGGCGATGACCATCGTACCCGCAATTACCAATAGATGTATTTTTTTTATCGACGGGCTGGCTAGGACTATATGTACCCACAGTTCGGATGGCGCACATCGACTGACTTACATGGCAGGTGGAGAAGTCACACACTAGAGAGGAGTAAACTAGGTTATCAATATCTACTCTGACATCCAAGCGGTATTTCTGCATTCTCTGTTCCTAACTGCAAATACTGCCTACGACTGTCGATTATCTTTAAATCAGATAGCTAAGCTCGATAGAGCGGATGTGCTGTCATAATTAGGAACTACCTTATTCCTTCCCCTAGACAAGCTCACACATATGCGAATGATGGTCTAGATGCACAAAATATTGGAGCATCAGACAGGTGTGGCCAAGTTATGATATCAACCGTTCCCAAACTTGATACCCACTTCTATACAGGATAGCGCAATAGGACGCTGTTTGATAACCATAACTCAGCAATCTCAGTTCATAAGATGAAGCCATTGCGGTGAAGAGGAGGAAGAACAGGAAGAGGATAATGGTAAGAAGGGGATGAAGAAGAATACCAGGAGAATGAGGATGAAGAAAGCGAAAAGGATGAAGAGTAGAAGGAGGAGGAAGAGGAGAAAGCGAAAAAAGAGGAGAAATTCGAGGAGGACTAGGAGGAGGAGCAGATATTGAATAGGAGAGTTTGGTGGAAGATGGGCAGAGGGGAATAGGAGGAAGATGAAGTTGAGGAAGACGAGGACGAGAAGGTGGAAGTGGGAAGACGAGGAAGGGGAAGCAGAGGAGGAAGAGAGCAAGAGGAGTAAGGCGCAAAAGACGGGGAAATGGAGGAAGAGGAGAAAGAGGAGAAAGAGGAGAAAGAGGAGAAAGATGAGTAAGAGGACGAAGAGGATGAATAGGAGGCACAGGATTCACAGGAGGAAGAGGAGGTAGAGGAGGAAAAGGACGAATAGGAGGCAGAGGAGGAAGAGGAGGAAGACGAGGAAGAGGAGGAAGAGGAGGAAGAGGAGGAAGAGGAGGAAGAGGAGGAAGAGGAGGAAGAGGAGGAAGAGGAGGAAGAGGACAAGAAGAAGGAACAAGTGGAAGAGGAGAAGACGAGGTAGGGGAAGAAGAAGTAGAAAGACGATGATGAGGAGGAATAGGAGGAAGAGGAGAAGGGAGAGGAGAGGAGGGCGAGAAGGAAGACGAGGAAGAGGAGAAAGAGGAGGATAAGGTTAAAGAGGACGAAAAGGACGAAGAGGAGGTAGATGAGGTGGAGGAGGAAGAGGAGAAACAGGTGGAAGAGTATAAAAAGGAGGAAGTGGAGGAAGAGGAGAAAAAATGGGGAAAAGTAGAAAGAGGAGAAAGAGGATCGTGAGTAGGAAGAAGGGGAAGAGGATAAAGGGGGGAAGGAGCTAAAAGGAATGAAGAGTAGAAACCGGAGGAAGATAAGGGAGAAAATTATGAAGATGAAAAAGAGAAAGAGGAGGAAGAGGCAAAAGCTGTGAAAGAGAAGGAAGATGAGAAAAAGGGGAAATGTGATAAACAGAAGGAAGAGGAGGAAGGGGAGGAAGAGGAGAAAGAGAACAAAGAGAAGAAAGAGAAAGATACAGAAGAAAGAAAAGAGAGAGAAGAAAAAGGATGAAGGGGAGGAACTATATGAGGAAGTGAAAGAGGAGGAAACGAAGAAAGGGGAGAAGGGCGGAAGAGAGTGTCAATCGTCTGCTATACTTCTACCCGGTATTCTGTGTGAGTAGGAGACAATACTTGGGATCTTAATCCTATTTGGACAGAACAGATATTCAAGCGGTAGAGTTGTATGTGGTTCAAAGCCATAAGCTGACATGGAGTATCGCAAGGATTGGAGCGGTCATCCACACCAGTTCAAATTATAGGTTAAACTCTGGGGACGGAACGTGATAACCCCAGCTATCCAAGTGGACCTCACTTGACTAAGTGTGTCTAAAATGACTGTCAATTCTATCCCTCGTAACCTCCTAGTTTTAGTTTATATTCAAAAATATGCCATCAGTCGGAGTATCGTCCTACAGCTTACAGCTCACTGGTTTTGTGTGAAGCTCTTCCTTGTCTCTTCAAGGGATGTAACGGGAAACCATTTTTTATTTTATGCGAAAGATTCATATTGGTTATTAATAGCTCAAAATGACGCCGTCATCTGGTCACCACAACAACTGCATACTGAAAATCTATTCGAAAGGCGTGAACAGCTAACATGGATTACGCGTTCGTTGTAGGATTATCATTTCGGAATCGCTTTTAGATGAACCATAAAGCATCTACTAATGACTTTAAATATTTCCACAAAATATTACCCACAACCAAGTCGGTGTCTATAAAAACAGGTCTTCTAATTCTACTGAAGAATTAAGTAAAATCGTCAAGAAGACAAAGCTAATGCGTCTAAGCACAGAACGGAATACTCCACAGAAGTTGATGGATCGTTAATTGAAGACGGGGAATCTATCAATAATTTGGGGTACAAGATTACAAACGATAGTGGACCCCAACTGATAGAAATGAAAAGGGAATAAGTTTCTTGTTGCAATCCTAAGCCTGCAAAAAATCTCTTTTATATGGTTTCACTACTTGGATCTCGGCGACGGAAAACATAAAATAAATCTAAAAGTTTATCAACCGTTGTCTGAGGCAAATGGAACATATTTACTGACCTAATAAAATTTCAATTGAAGACCTCTGGCAAGGCACAAGTAACGGCCCTATTGAATTGGATATGGGTAAAAGAAAGTGAACTTGGATCTGCCATATACTTAAGAGTCCAACATCATATCATCATGGGTATCGAATGCTAATCATTTGGCAGAGACACAAGTCGATGTAGACAGAGAACCCTTACTTAAAATTTATATTGTTATACTGTTATAATGTTTTTAAATAAATAGCGAACACGTATACATAAATTCTTTTGTTTTGCTAGCAGGATATCATGTAGCTCCATTCTGTAGTGTTGCGTATTCGTAAAGCAAATCTCATAGAAATTGCATTGCTGGGTTTGTCTGATATCTTACAGATTTAGGAGCCATTATCACAATGTTTGGGTAGAGATAACTAACAGTTATAACTTTTAAATGTTAAAGAACTGACACTTCAAACCTTTGGCTAACTTTAACCGTCGGATAACCTGAGATGATGATAATCGGAGAGTAGAAATTGCTCAAAATATCCAGTTAAACAGAAGGTGCAGTAAGTACAGATTGTAACTATCTAGAAAGCAACTTGTAGTTTCATCTGTAACAAAATTAAATCTTGATACATCTGAACTTTGTCTTAACAATTTTCAATTTCTGTCTTACCTTAAACAGAGACGCCGCAAATGACAAAAGAGAAGCCTTTAGTTTTGTATTTCCATTGCTGCTAACTTTTCTGAATTATACAAAATTCACACTTAAATTGCAAGTACCCTCACTGCAATTGGTACTGAATGCCGCAAAAGCATTTGAGGCTAGCATTGGATGGGGGTAGCAGGATAAAATACTTCAATCAATAAATCCATAAAATAAAACGAAAAAAAAACACAATGCGAATCGAACATACAAGGATACACAGGTTAAAATGCAAAATATCTTTCGTTTTTTTCCTTTCTCATAGGGTATAAAGTCACACTGAGCTTTAAATCCTTGTAAACGAACATTCCATTCTATTTCATTTCACTTGTGTTTTTCTTCTTCGACGTGTATAAAAATTGCAAGCTACAAAAAAAAACATTTTATGGAAAATAGACTCACCGCAAATCTTGCTGTAAAACCTTTAAAAATCAATGACTGGGTTGTTAGAATTTGAAATCCAAGCTAAGACTAAAGCTGAATCTGATGCTGATGATGAAGGCAACAACGCCGCCGACGACGACCGGTTATGTTTCAACATTTATTTTTCAATTTATGTATGGACTTGTGTACATTGTACGTGTGTATGCGCACATTGCTGTATATGTTTCGCTATGCCTGTGTATTTGTTCGATTTCCATAAATTTTCCAATAACTTTCTCCATGGAATTGCCAGCTGTATGGTTGCTAGTATTGAGGTGTGTATGGTGCTACTGTTCCTCCGCCTGATGTGTGGCTTTTATTTTCATCTTTTTCCCCACTTACTCTCTCATTCATTTTTAACCTTTTTGGCCTCAACTCTGACATCGTTGCCATTTTATTGTGCTGCGATTTTGTTTTACCTCTTTTCTCTGTGAATTTTCCAGCTACATTAAAGTCCTTAGAATTTCTTGATTTATGTTTTATTTTACTTGCGGTAATACACATTTGCTTAGTTTTCAAATACAAACATCAGAGAATCTGTAAAGCGTAGCAGTAACAAAAAAAAAACAGGTAACATTAAATATTATTTGGGTTTCTTTTGGTGTAAATATATATATATATAAGTATATGTATACAAGTGTTAATGTATTTCCATGCAAAGTTTTAATATTTATGAGAGTTTGAGTGTTTGCATACAAGGTACATAAATATCTAGCGGTGTTGGTTTTATAATGTAAGCTGAGCAAAGGGTTCAACATTAGGACCAACTGCATTTGCTTTGGATTTTATTTGAGGTTGTGAAAACGGGTCGATAAAATGTGATAGTTTTATCGTTTGTCTTAAATATAAATTTAGTTCTGCATAAGACTTACTGATGTTTTTCAAATTTGAGTTTTATGAAAATATTTTTAGGGCAGGAAAAACTTGATTTTAAAACAATTTGACAAAATGTTTTTTTTCTGGAGTTTGCCCTGCGTTTTTTATTCTAATTTCAACTGATGAGTTTAAATTTGCATATAGAATTTTTGACCTTAAATTAATTTTTGACGTAGAATACGTCTTACCTTACGGTATAGGGAGTCATGTCAGATTGTTATTGTTGTAATCTTTATTTCATTGATTATGAGGAAACGGCGAGATAACTTTTTTTAAAATTTTTTTTGTAGGGAAATGAAGATGTTATCTTTCGTTTGATATACATTTCATATTGGTTGATATCTTCCTAATATTTAAATTTCTCAAATGAAAATTGTTTAAACACATACACTCAAACATATGTGTGGTGTTTGGTTGAGTGTTTGAGTTTGTAGCGTGAACACAAACTATGCTGCTGTTTCAGTGTGGACACAAACCTTCGGCTGTTGTTTTGATTGATGAAATATTGAAATTTCGTATATTTACTTATGTATTCAAGTGAAACAAAATATTAAATGTGAATTTGAATTTCACATGGATATATAATTACAAAAAATATAAATCAAATTGATTTGCGTCTATTATTTATCATGTATCCTTACTCTTTTAATTTAAAAACATATTTAACCTATTTTTCCTGCCATAAGCTTATGTATATTATCAAAAGTAACTATCAAATAAATAAATTCATTTGCTTATGTTATTTATCATTTATTGTTATATATGTTTTCTGTCTTATCGGATGGCGTATTCTACGTTAAACTTAATGGCCGTGTCTCTGACACAGCCTGCAGGGACAGTCCGTGGCCGAAGGCCTCGTACAACTGTCTGCTGTATTTTTTTTTAATTTCGTTTGCAACTGGTGTAGTATTTTTTAAACTCCTACTAATTACATACACAATCCTATTCTCCCCAAAGAATGTTGTTTACATAAACTCCGCCTTGGATCAAGGCGCTAGTTGTGCAGAGGAGGAGGCTTCGAAGGACTCTGGCGCGATCTGGTGATTTCACTCGCCGTCCTGCCCTTAGGGCGGAGATTCGGGTACTTAGTACCTCAATTAGTGCTGCGATTTCTTATTTTGAGTTGCAGCTTAACACACGGAGCGCCCGAGTAAGATACAGGTGGATGACACGACATTCCGGAAGGTTAGAGCAGCTGGTTGATTGCGTCGGCGGGATCCGATTCAGGATCTCGTGGATGGAGATGCAGCCGCTGTTGTGGCGGACGCTGATAAGGCCGATTTGTTGGCGCAGGTTTTTTCTGAGGTTCATGCCACGAACGATCACCTCAGGTCTGGTGAATTTGCTGAGAGGGTTACCGCTGAAGCAGCATCTTTGGTGGACCACACGCCTAGTTTCGCCTTTGGAGGTGACGTTTTGGCTGAAGGCACAGTTCAGTCGGGCGTGTTGATGACATTTTGGTCAAGGATGCGGATGTTGGTAACGCTCTTAAGCGGAGGCTTCCAAGAAGTCGGAGCGATTTGATGATATATTTTCCTTCCGCATGGAAGAGAGCTGTGATAGTGCCAATCCCTAAGCCATGTGGCGATCAGAGGAGTTCCAGTGGTTACCGGCCCATCTCGCTGCTCTCCCCTTTCGGGAAACTTCTCGAGTATTTTATGCTCGGGAGTATGCGAGATTTCATGGAGGAGCGAAAACTCTTAATCAGTCATCAGTTTGGTTTAAGGGGGCGGCACTCTACGTCGCACGCTTTAATGGTGCTTACGGCCTTCGATACTGCTTGGCAAGCTGCGATCCTTGGCAAAATGAAGGCGTACGATTTTAGCTGCATTCTTCTTCGGCTTGTGGCCAATTTCCTTACGGAACGTTCTTTCCGTGTAAGGGTTGGCGAATCCTTTTCTGGCGAGAAAGTTGTTACAGCAGAAGTGTCACTTGGCTCCCTTTTGGGGCCTGCGCTCTATAACATACTTCTTAGCGATATCCATCTTCCACCAGAAGGGGATTTGCTGCTCATATATGCGGACGATATTCATGTGGCATCTTCTGGAGTAAGAGCAAGCAGTGTCAATTGGAGGATTAACGGAGGATTAACTCGTAGGCTGAACGTGAACAAATCGACTGGGATTATTTTCAAGGGAAGGCGTGAAAATCTATATCTGAATGCTAGGGGATTCGTCCCTAGACTAGTGGTTGGTGACTCTGATATACCGGATTCCACGACCGTTAAGTACCTTGGGGTAATTTTTCTGGAAAGGTGCACGTTCGTGGCCCATGTGGGTCATGTTTTGCAGAAGGCGAAGCGGATCTTTTCGGCGTATTATAAGCCATTGAGTAGGAATGGTGGCCTGAGTACTCAGGTGCGCCTCTTGATTTATGTGCAGGTGATTAGACATATTTTGGCATACGCGTTCCCTGCGTGGTTTGCCATTTCATCAAGCCAAATGGAGAGGCTGAGGCGGAGCGAGCGTAAAGTTCTCACGTTTTGTCTTAGCCGTTGGATGAGAGTGATGGCGGATGGTTCGTTTCGTCGGCCACCCCGCCAGAAGGTCTACGATGCGGTGGGTTTTGATCGCCTGGATGTATTCCTTGTGGGGGCTGCGATGAGATTTTTGAAATGAATTGGTAAGGTCATGTTTTGAACGAGCGGATGCGGTGAGATGTTTTGATGCGGCATATTTTAAGCCGGTGGACCTCCTTGCCTTCTGTGAGGCTGGTCTCGTTGAGTCCGATGGGCGTCTAGTGTTCTCCCACAGGCGGTTTGGTAGCCTGTATATCCATAATTTGGTTTACAATACGGCTCATTGATAGGGATGTGCGTCTAGAAGGTGACTGCAAAATTGTTGTTAAATTTCTAAAATTTCTGTGTCGACCAAGTTGCTTTTTGTATTTAGTTTTAAGTTTAATTTTGTTTCTATAGTTTTAAGTTTGTTGTTAAGTATTTTTCTACAAAAAAATCATGATGAATTCCTTTTTTTCCATTTTTTTGGGAAATTTTGTTTTAAATGCTTAAATTTATAATTTTCATGCTGATGCCTTTTATGGGCAAATAGTTTGTAAGAAGTAGAAAGATTTGGATGGGCGCCTTTATGGTGTGCAGAATTGTTTTAGTTTCTAAGTTTTTGTTTTATTTGTTGCAATGTTTACGATGTTTTTGCAAAAATCAATAAATTACCAAACGGCCGCTAAACGTAATGTTTAGATAAATCAAATTCAATTTGCTAGTTGAGTGTGAACTTCAGTTCTACACACAGGGAAAAGATTAGTTGGAAATTAATTCAGTCATTGGAAATTCCATGCTAAAGTCTATATTTTGATTAGAATTCATAATTATCATATATCAGAATTATTTGCCAATGATACTGATAGATATAAAATAGGTGTTATTAAATACAAGTTCCTACTATAGAAATTACGTTGCATTGACAAATTTGAGTATTTCAAAACCACATTCATCTGAAATGGAAGATACAACTAATAAAAAGTACAATATTAGAATTCGTGTTCAAATATTAGTCACGGTAATCGTAATTTAGTTTCTGCCACAAAAAAAAACTTGTTACAAAGTTATTTATTATTCTCGACTAATTGTTCCAGCTTTAGGTCTCTTCCGATTTCATAAAACTTTTTTGTTCTTTTCGATATTTCGATTTCCTTTGGAAATCTTCTTCATAAAGATTGTGAAAAAACAATAAAGTGTATAGATATCAGCCAGCGAAGAATACATATTATCATAAATTGAGATGAATGAGACTTTTAAATACAATCGCTGAATCTGACACCACTATTGACGCCTTCACAAACACATGGAAATAATTGTGGGCACTTGTCTGGAGGAGCTATTATTGCGGATGACACAAATTTACAAAATGTTCCAATTCGCATGAAATTATTTTTTTTCAAAAAATCTACAAAATAAGGAAATCCCTAAAATAAAAAAAAAGGTTCAATCGCAAAAATAATAAATATTTTACCTCTTCAGGAGGCTTTCATATATGGATGTCTTCAATACGGTATCACTTTTATATTTAAAAAATCGCGATTTTTTGAGAAACAAAAATTATTTCACGGGAATTGGAACACTTCGTGAGAAACCCTTAGAAACCCGTAACAATTTGTTGTTATTTGATTGGACGCTCCGATTTCGAGATATAGAAATTTTTAATATTTTCGGTCAAAAATGGGCACGAAATATGAACCCTGGTTATAAAAAATAATAATTCTGTTTATTTTTAAGTATAAAATGCACAATTTTAATAAAAATTACTGTTTTTACTTTTTTCTCCTATAAAATTCATAATGGGTTAAATCATCACCAAATGGTTATGACAGTCATCAAATTCAAGTAATTAGTTTAGTTGAGCATACCAATATATTATTTGCTACAACCGAATTAGTTTTTATATTTTTCGTTCATCCAACTAATAGAATATTCCCCACTACAGGATAATTTGATTGCTAGAACTAAAACTTGATTGACAGATCACATTTATTCCTTGTTGCTGTGGCTTCAACTAAATATTTCAGTTCTTGCAACCAAAATTGAATTTCAAATTAATTGATATGCACAATATTTGGTGATACTGAACACAATTATTGGTAATCAGAACTCAATAAGGTGATTGTCCAGGGAACCGCCAAATTTTAGTTGGCTGTAAATATAGTTTTGACAACGAATCTCTTCTCTGTGTGTAACAACATTTTTAATTAATTCAATCAATTGAGACAAACGATTATTCTGTCATTTAGGTTCCATCACAATAATTTTTCAATAATTCGATGTCACCACCCAAATTTGGTATTAATTACGTTTAGCTACAGATTTTTGCATAAATGTTTTTACCTAAACATAATTCGGCATTGACTCGTTAGAAGTAACCGAGTTGTTATAAACTCAGTTACAGCAACCGAAATCATTCATAAATCGGGTGCAGCAAACGAATTTAGTTTTGGAACGAAGTTCCTTATCGGACGTTGCGGGATGGGGGCTAAATGAAAACATTTTAAACAACTTTTTTTTAACTCAGTATACAGCCCAGTATTATTCTGCATACTTTTAGGATTTAGTAATTATTACAAGATTTATACAGTCACGGACGTATATGAGGGTTGTGTTCTTTCATGTTGGCTTTGTGATAGTCATGCCACTGTGAAGTGTGCTGGCTTCAATGGAAGGCATTATGACATAATTACGGCTAAGCAAAGCGGGCTTCGCTGAACATGTTGGAAGTGTAAGGAATTCGATGTTGACTGTTTTTTATGTTATTGCCCTTTGCGCTATTAACAGTATTACCCCATTCTGTGTGCTTGGAGTTCAAGTCTCCCGCTAGTACATAGTAGTTATTTGAATTTTGAGGATTCATAAAATCAAATAGATTTTGCAAGTCTGCTCGTATTGATTTTATATTGCCGGCCGGTTAGTACGCACATATAATAACAAAAAAGTATCTGTATGGCGCATGTCTCTAAAGCATCTAGCGAATATCTACTTTTGTTATCGTGACTATAGTATTGTATGTTATTCTTGATTAATATAGCAGTTCCCCCACCCCTTGTTGCATCAATTCGATATTTGCTTATGATTATATAATTTCTAAATATTACATTGAATGTATGGTTTAATTTTGTCTCATTTAATAGGACAATATCTGCTATCTACCTACTCTTAAAAATTTACCTATTCTTGAAAAAAAAGACCAATTCTAAAAAAATACCATTTCTTAAAAAAAACCTTTTCTTCAAAAAATATCTTGTTATAAAAAGTACCTTTTCTTACAAAAATTGCTTTTCTTAAACGTTCCTTTTCTTAAAAATAAAATATTACCTTTTTTTCTTGAGATAAGTAGGCTTTCTGAAAATAAGTAAATTTGGTTAAAAAATAACCTTTCCTAAAAAGAGTACCACTTCTTTAAAAAGCACCAGTTCTTACAAAATACTTATTTGTAAAAAAAAGTCATACTCTTATGGCTTTTTCTTACAGAATACATATTATGGAAAATATTACACATATTCTTACAAAAAGGACCTAAAAATATAATTATTTTTTTAAAACATACATTGCAGATCCTTTTAAATGATCGTAGTTTTCAACGGGCGTACATAATATATAGCGAAAGAAACTTCGTTCCAACCGGGTGCCCCATGACACCTCATGTGATTTTTTATTTAGTTGCCACAACCAGAAATATATTTCCACGATATATTTTAGACAAATGTTATTACGGGATGATTTTTATTGTTGTTTTCTAATGTTTTCTTGTGGGTTTTGGTTACAATATTTTTCAAACACTTGCATAGTGGAAAATTTTCAATTCAAATGAGTTTTTCTTTGCATTTAGCTTGATGAATTTTTCAAAAGCTGAATTCCAAACACCAACAGATCTGTGGCTAGATCTGAAATAGGGGTTTGCCGGGAATCATGAGGGTGCAGTTGCATTCTTTCTTAAAAAAAAACTATATCTCTTTTTGTAGAGATATAGATGGTTTTGAGCTAGAATAATAAAATAAAAAAAAAATAAGTGTTATTGTTTCAATTCTCTGATTTACAACCAAATTCAAAAATATAAATATTTGAAACAATTTTTAGTGGTTTTTACTTAATTTTTGTCTAACGTAGAACCATATATTGGGTACATTAATTATATGATAATTACAATTTGTAGTTTAATTTGAATTACGTCTACAAATGAAAATTCAAAAAAAATTAAATACCCTTCATCTTCGTATTTGGCAGTTTTGGTTTTCAAATATGTACACAGTACAGATTTATGTATTTAAAAGTACAAAGAAGCAAAACCTATCGAAGCCATAAACCTCCACATATAAAATATTTTACCAGAATTGCCAGCAGTCAAACAGATTCAAAATAATTAAACGCACTCCCACATTTCATTACATTTGGCATCTGATTCAACAACCCGCATCTGAAATGCCTCGGCAAATGCAAATCAAAAAATATTTTAACTGCCATTGCTAATAATGGTAATTATTTAGCATTTGCATTAGATAAAGAAGTATTGCAAATTAAAATCCAATGCAAACATAAAAACCTAATGTATGCGAAGAACGAAAATAAAACATTCACGTAAATCTTTTATCTCAAAAGCTTTAGTTGGTAGACCAATTCTACACAGTCTCTTTTATATTTGTGAAGCAGCTTGGAGAGTCAGTGTTATATGATAACATTTTGTTGCTAAGACGAAGTAGCAAACTATTGATGGAAATTGGCATTGTCATATTAGACAATAAAAATCATTAAAGAAAAACATGACTAAATGCATTTTATTGCGGCCTGTCGACGGGCCCCAGGAAATAACACCCCAATTGCAAAATGAAAATGTACCCCAAATTTAGGGTTTGTTTTCATTATGAAGGTGGGAAATTTCAAAATGATTTAGCCTCCCAAGCAATGATGAAGGGCCCCAAAAAATTTTGAAGCACTTTTAGTGGCGGCGGCTTTATTTCTGTTGGTTTTAAAACGTTTAAAAATAAGGCCCCAATAAGCGCAAGAGGACCCCAGAATTATTATTTGTTGTATACTGGTAAAATTTGGGACCAGACTTCATTGACGCTTTGGGGTGTATTTTCTTGAAATGTAATTTTAAAGAATATAAACTGCACCCCAGGAAAATCGTCCCCAATAGAAAAAAATTGGTTTTGTTTATCCGTCGATTTGATTAATTTCAGAATGAATTTGAATGAAACATTAAACAAAATAAGATAGAATAGAATATTTATTTCAAATATTTGTCTCCCTTTTTTGATGTCTTTTTTTGTAAATTTTTTTTCATTTCTTTCGAAAACAGCAAAATATAGTTTATTACAATTGTTGTTGACAGTGTGTTGAAGCGGTGCAGGCAACAAATTGTAACCTGTGTATTGGTTTGGGGCCCATTTCTATTTTGCAATTGGGGTGATATTTCCTGGAGCCCGTCTTCATTCCGCCGCATTTTTACTTTAACACAATGTGTATCAGTTTTCGATACACACATGGATACATTTTTCTTGGGACAATGCAATTTCGAAAGTTATTCTTTTTTGGCAAACGAATTTGTCGGCTATAACCTCCTCGGTTATAGTTGATATAGTCCATTTATGACAACTACATTTCTTAGGTTGTCACATATAGAACTTAAACAAATCGGTAGTGGCAACAGAATTTTGCGGTGGCGAGAATTTGAGTTCTGGTTAGGCAACCGAATTTACAGTTACTGCAACTAAATTAATTCAGTTCTGACAACCTATAAATTCGTTTTCGGAAAATTTTCTTGTCTCATCCTAAATAGTACATGAGTGCAGCTATATTGAACACTAGTCTGTGAACCCCTCAGCAAGACCCTTTCTAACGATATCCTTGCAAAAGAAAAAAGGTAAAGCACTTGATGAGGAAAGTTGTAAAGATAGATTTACGTTGCCATGGTTTTGTTTACAATCGGATTTAATGCAGCTACAACTGTTCTTAAGGCATAACGAAAATATAAAAAACAAAGATTTTTCAGAAAATCCTTTTAAAGTATCGTTTTCACAGCGACGCAGCAATAAGACAAGCAACCTTACATAAAATTGAAATAGAATTTGAAACACAATCATTGTTTAATTCTCATTTTCAATTGGGCCGCAATATACACTGGCCACATCATTTTAATTCAATAAAAAATTGAAATGAAAAAATATGTAATATTATTATATATTTTAATGTCGCACTGGGGGACATCTTAAATAAAGTAGTTGTGGCCATAAATTAGACTTTTGCTTAATTACTTGAAATATGACCTTAAAAGTCTCCGGTAATTTCCGTTTTGCACAATCTCCGACCCAGGAATTGGTTTACGAAACCTAGCATAAACATTTAACTGAAGAAAAAAAAAACACAACTGAAGTGGAAATCCAACAGAGAAAAGCTTGTTAAACTCATTTTTCACAAAAAACTGACGGCCATTAATAATATTTATAAACACGTACGCGCTGCTGGCTCTGCAAGGACACAGGACATCAGAGCATAAATCTGCAATGCGGAGGGAGAGTGAGAAATTGGAAACACTACTATAAAAGAGCGATAAAAATGGCAACAACGACAACAACTCATATTGTTTAAAAAAAGGGGAACACAACAAGGCTGCGTTGACGTGAGCGCCTACAAGTGCAATGTTATATAGTTTATGCAATACAAATACCAAGCTTGTATGCACCATTACATCATTGTCCTGATTCCCCCCCAACAAGGACAGCCATACAAAGACTATTGCCGTATATGATAGATGGGGAGAGAAAATGGATGAAAATAAATTGCTTAATAAAAAAACAAAAGAATTTTCTTGAAAATATCTGCAGAAAATGTTTTAGCACCGGTATAATTAAGCGATAAGATTATCAATGGTGCTGCTGTCCTGCTAAAAAATCAATGTCAATCATACGTAATGCAGTCCAAAAAAGACTAAAATAAATTTGACTCAAAGCTGTATTAATATAACATTGAAAACACAAGTCAGACTGTGCAACACAGAAAGGAAAGTTAAGATATGTGTTTTTGGTGAATGTCAAGGGATAATTATTTGATTTGCCAGGAACATTTAATGCATGGAGACAAGTTCTTTACTAAATACAAGGTGGCGCAAAAGTAAACTTCCGATGTTTTTTGGCTGTAATTTAAAAAAAAAATTAAAAACTTTATTATTTTTATTTTTATTATTATTATTTTTATTTGGTCTTTAAATTTTTTTTACATCAAGTCGAGAATATGATGCCATGTAAATGGCCGCCGCCACAGTTGATTGTCATTTGAGCCCTTTTTATGGCATTTTCCATCACTTTGGCCAAAACTTCCGGCGATAGGTCCTCACATTCTTGACGGATATTGTCTTTAAGAGCTGCAAGAGTCTGAGGCTTGTTGACATAAACCCGCGACTTCAAAAAGCCCCACAAAAAGAAGTCTGGAGCGGTCAAATCAGGCGGTCTTGCTGGCCAGTGCAAATCGCCAAAACGGGAGATTAGGCGCCCGGGAAATGCATCCTTCAGCATATCGGTTGTGGCACGTGCAGTGTGTGCCGTTGCACCGTCCTGTTGGAACCACATGTTTTCCAATCTCAATTCATCAAGTTGCGGCAAAAAGAACTCCTTGATGATTGCTCTGTAGCGTGGCACGTCGTCTGGTCGATGTCGACGGCGCTTCCATGACATCCTCGGCTACAGCAGCAATATTCTCTGCAGAACGGCTACTCCGGGGTCTGCCACGCCTGGCAGCATCTCGTGTTGTGCCAGAGTCTTCGAGGCGAGCGGCTAAGCGTCGCAGTTTTTCACCAGTAGGCGTTGGACGGCCAGGAAATCTGCGACGAAATACACGTTGTGCCAAAGTCACCGACCGATTATTGGTCAAATAAATAGTCAGCAATATTCCGCGTTCTGGAGCAGTGTAGCGTAACATTGTTTATTAACGTGTATTTCGCATGTGTTTACTACACAAATGTCAAAACAGAACAGACATTAGGGCCCAATCGCAAAATTTATAGCATTTTCTGATAGGAAGATTACTTTTGCGCCACCTTGTATTATAGGTATTCACTTTAATATCGACAGGAACTTAAACACCACGGAGAGGTAACAAAGTACTGTCAAGTACTTTACATACCTTTCGATGTAAACAAAATATGCGATTAAGTCAAATTTTAAGCAATTTAGTTTCTATGAAAAAATTATTAAAACATTAGGTGAACAATTAAAAATATGTTACGACGAAAACATTTCAGGAACAGTATTTTTAAAGTCAAGGTAAACATAAACCTAATTTTGTATTTCACACCCTACCAACGCATGGCGCAGCCATCGTGCACATAAAATACCTCTCACTACTCCAAATACATCTCGCGAGATTCGAGTAGTATATATTAGTTGTATTTAATCGCACTTTCACGCGTTTTTTTTCGATATTTGAATTCTATACGCACGCGCTGTTGAGTAGGTGCATAAAAGGAGCAGTAAAATAGCTCGGGATTACTTTCGATTCTGGAGAATTTATAATAAGTGCGAAACTGTACAGACAGTATACCAAACAATGAACCAGAAAATATATATTGTCAAGTACTACAAAAAGTACTTTATGTGTTCTACAAAAGTCACATAAAGTAACAAAGTGTGTATAAAAAGGGAACTGTGCCCCAAAAAGATAAATAGAATCACCATAAAATCCCAACAATACCTACTGTACCAAAAAAAGTACATACAAATAACCATAAACGCAGTTTTTGGTACCAAACGTGTAAAAGTTTGGTACCAAAAGTAATTTTTGGTAAATATGTCGTGTTGTCATTAAAAGTGAAATTTTTGGTATCTTTTTTTTTTCGTATATTGTTGGTACATTCTATGTATATTTTGGTACTTTTTATGGTGTTGAGACACCAGGTACTTCTTGGTTCATTTTGTGCACTTTTTTGGTACTTTTATGGTACATTTTTGTGTACTTTTTTGGTGTAGAATGTAGTTTCTGGTTAACTTCATTGATTTTTTGGTACACCATGAACTTCTTGGTAAATCTTTGCTATATTTTATGTATTTTATGGTGTAGAATGTAGTTTTTGGTTCACTTCATTGATTTTTTGGTACACCATGAACTTCTTGGTAAATGTTTGCTATATTTTATGTACTTTTTAGGTACACTATGAACATTTTGGTGGCGCCATGGTTAGGGTGCGCGGTCCTTGTACATGTGACCGTGGGTTTTATTCCTGCTCTTACCACTTTGTAGTCATGAAAAAGCGTCTCGGTGTAACTCTATACACTTTACATACTTTGTGGTACATTTTATTTACGATTTATTTGCTTTTTAGCTCACGTTGTGTAGATTTTACATCCGGTAAACTAGATGTACTTTTTGATAGAATATATATTTGTTACACTTAGGAACAATTTTTGACTTATATAAATTATAAAATTATAATTATATATATATATAAATTATATAAATTGGTAATCAGTTGATTTTGATTTATGTTTGAGCTGACGCTGAACACAAAAAGTGTTTTGCAGTGCACTGCAAAATAATCTTACTACCAATATGGCAACAGTTGCAAATGTCGCGAGAAATAACCTGTATTCATCCATTAATTGGCTAATCGTTACAACACATCAACCTCACGCCATTTTTAAAAGAAAATTTGAATGATAAAATATAAAACATTTATTGAAATTGTATAGTATTTGAGCAGAAATCAAGTTCTACTTGCACTACGAGTTAAATGATACGTTTGTAGTGTCGTATCAACTAGGATGGTGATTATAATTGTTTACATTAACAATGACAGAAGCTTTGTTCTTGTTCTTCATTTTGTTTTCTGTTAAAATCATATGGTTACTTGATCGCACTTTAAATGCCGAAATTTGGCTGTTGTAATACAAATTTAATATCTGAATACCTTCAGAGTTTAAGTTATGTTTTATTGTTGATCAAAGACAATTGGCCACTCGAAAATTGGGCCTTAATATAATTTATCTTACACTTTATATAAGTTTGGTGCATTTTTGTACAGTTTGTGTACAGTTTGTACCTTTTGAAAAACTTTATGTACTTTCTTTAGAATGCTATGTACTTTTTGTTAGCTGCTCTCGAGTTGCTCGTTTTACTCCTTTGAGACGAAAAGCGGTGTGCGGAAATATATGTATAAAAACGCGCGTAGCTCTCTAGGCTGCACGTGCGTTTTAATTTTCACTTCACATTTTCACTTTCACTTCATATTTTGCATATCACGACCAATGAGTTGGTGCGTTTTTCTACTCCTCATTTTCCAGTTTGTTGCAAGTGAAAGAGCTGCAAGCTTACGCTTACGATGGCTGACTAAACTTACTTGTATTTGAATGCAAACAGTATCATGTTTACTGACAAACATGTATGCTTTTACGTGGAAACATATGCGTTCCTCGTCCCAAACACCCATATAAAAGGTTTTTCAATAAGAGCGCTACAAAAGTTTTTTTTTAAATAAAACAAAACCGGTTTTAGATACCAATGAAATTCTGTATTCCTGTGAAAGTACGTTCGATGCCATTATGTATGGAACTCGATTTCTTATGCATGGCCACCACGGGCACGCTTGCAGAAGTCCAGACGCTGAACCCAATTTTCGACAGTTTTCAAGTATAAATCGGCCGAAACTGCTGCAATTTCACGTTGGATATTCGTACGAAGTTCATCAATCGTCGCTGGCTTGTTGGCATAGACCATAGACTTGACGTAGCCCCACAGGAAATAATCTAACGGCGTCAAATCGCACGACCGAAGCGGCCAATCGACTGGGCCATTTCGTGAGATAACACGTTCACCAAACTTTGTTTACAATAAATTGATTGTGGCATTCGCTGTGTGCTCTGTGGCGCTGTCCTGTTGGAACCACATATCCTCCAAGTCCATATTATCCAATTGGGGCCAAAAATATTCGGTTATCATTGAACGGTAGCGATTCGCATTCACAGTAATGTGCCGGTCTTGATCATCACGGAAGAAGTACGGCCCAATGACGCCGCCGGCCCATAAACCGCACCAAACTGTAATTTTTTCGGGATGCAATGATGACTCATGGATTACGTGTGGATTGCTGTCTGACCAATAACGCATATTTTGCTTATTGCCGAAGCCATTCAGCCAGAAATGAGCCTCATCGCTGATTGTTGAGGCCTCTTCAAGTTGGCATCTTAAAGTTGAGGCCACTGACTTCAAATTTCGGTAGTAAATTTTAATATTTTCGACTCGTTGTTGGCTCGTTTATCTTTCCATGAAGAAATGGCAAACCTTACTGAAGAGAAATGTCAAAAGGGCGGGAAAAAATATGGCGTCGTTTGCTGTCCCTATCGATTTACTTTTGTAGCGCCTCTCTTGAAAAACCCGTTACTTACGTGGAAGCATTCGCGTGTTTCCCTTAAACCTACATATACTTACGTGGAAACATATGCGAATTTCCTCCCAAATATAATAATATTTAGAAACGAATTATTCTTCGATTTCAACATACACGTATTATTTGTGATATTCAATTTTAACAATATAAATCCACTTTTATAAATAATTAATACAAAAAAATTAATTAAAACAACCCTTTTACATTTATTTGCATTGAATGCATTATTTGCTTTTTTTCGTGAAATGAGAATCTGCTGCTCTTTTGCTTCTCCTTTCTTTGTTGTCTCACGCATTTTTGTTTTCAGAAGGTTTCAGCTATGCGTTGGCTATCACTATGCGTTGGTACACAAACAAGATATTTATATACAAATTAAGTTCAAGCAATCCAAGAGAGGATTAATTACTTGTGTTTTTTTATTACATTTATTTCCGCCGTTCCAATATTCTCGGTAAAGGCTCGGACAGACAAAGGGCTTCACGTTGTTGCCCTTTCCCAGGGATGCCAACTTGGTGGTTTTCCCGCTACTTGTGGTGATTTTTGACACACAAAAACCACTGTTTTAGAATTGTAGCGATTTTTTTTTAAATCGCTACAGTGGCGATTTTCGCTGTTTTAAGGTAGCGGCTGTAGCGATTTTTACGCAACATTGTTTATTGCCATTACATTTTCAAGGATTTGAGATAACATTAGTACTTATGCTGTACCGATACGTGCTGTAAGACTTTGTCCACTGTCGTTTTATTTATGACCTCAAAGCCGAAAAATATTTAAACGAATAAAATTACAAAGGTCAACTATATATACAACCAAAATAAATTAATTTAAAATCTTGTTTTTTGTCCTAAAAAAAGTTATGAAATAAGAATTAAATTTCAATGTTTTTTAAAATATCGCCACATAAGTCATATTTATAAGAAAATTTATTGAAAAGAAATTTAAAATCAATTTTTATTTTAAATTTTTTTAATAAAAGTGGTCAAATAATAATTGTTGTAAATTTTTATTATAAAAATTCATTTCATATTCACAATCTTCTACAATTATTTTTCGCTTTGATTTGTTCTATCTCATTACTCTTATTTTCGATTCCTAGTTTTAAGTCATTCGTAAATTGGTTATACTATATGCATGTAGTATGTTTATTTACGAAAAATTCCAAGTTTTTGTTGTTTATGTGAAGTATTTTTGTTTAAGTTTTAGTTTGTTCTATGTTTTAGCTAAAATTATTTATGTTTAGAAAACATATGTTTCTAAATAAATAAATTGAATTTTAAAATACGTATGCATGTATTTGCCTTTTTTTAATTTTCTCATATTCTGTGTAGTTATTACTAATTTTTGCCGTTTTTACACTTTTTCGGAGTGTTTTTTAATATCCTTCAGTAGAGATTTGTGGTGATTTTTAGCAACTTGTCTGTAGCGATTTTTGTCTCGGAAGAGTTGGCATCCCTGCCCTTTCCAGTTTCTTTCCTCAAAATCGTTTCTCACTTTAGTAGCACACATACATATATACGAAACACATACTCAAAAACCAAAGTCACATCACAAGCCATTTAACCGTCCGAGCCTTCGTTTATTATTTTTTCACTGATGAAGCGCTTTTCATATCCCCTGTCCAATGAACCATTGACGACTGAATACCCGAAACTAAAACGCAATACATCAGGCAAAATAAGAATCACTTCATCTGCAATTTACACGAACATTAGGGAATATTTATGACCAACTGACTGAGAGAATAATGCAAAAATACAGACACACACTTACAAGATAGACTCTCTCGTTGTTCCTCTTTTATTCGCTTGATCTCGAGAGAGCATAAACTGTGCAAAAAACACAGATGTATTACATCACAAAGCAAATATATTTGGGTCGCAAACACATATGTTATAACATATTAATCATTCTGTCTCAAACCTGTAATATTGAATAGCAAACGCAATGTGTTTGGACACAGGTATATTATATTTGCGACAAGCTCCAAACACACTTTATATTTGCATCCAAACAACAACAGAAAGACAGATTTTTCAGCATGTCAGCATGTTGATTTTTTGTTGGATTTTTTTTGACCATTTGTATTTAACCAAAAACTAAAACCTTGATATTTTGAGTTATGACGCTTTTGGTTGAATAGAGCACAAATCCAAACCCAAGGTCAAGCAAAGTCAACAAACAAAATTAATACCTAACTTCTGTAAAAACATAAATGTAACCAATACCACGTCTAAAACTGGTTTCTATAATTTTAGATTCCTGGTGAATTTTGCCTATTATTTTTTATTAGTGGCAAATCGCGTTTATTTCGTTTGCTTTTATTTAAATGGGGGAAACATGTTAAATGCAAATATAAGTGGGAACCGGCACCTGTTTCCATTAAAATCCTTTGAAACCGCAACAATCAAGAACAAATGTTTGTACAAAATATATTTGTTTAGCTTACAAATTCATTAAAATAGTTCGGGTTTCAGGATGCAGCATTTCATTGAATGCACGCGAACTGAAAGGCCCACCAATATTTAATCGAACACCGGCAATAAAAACAATTATATGCTATATTTTTATTTACAAAATATTTAAAAGTAACGTACAATTAAACGATTAAATGTATACGAGAAAACATTTAGTAATTATTCCGTTCAATGGTGAGCAAAATTAAAAAATATTTACAAAGAGCGAGTGTATTTACATACAAATGTTTTGCCTGCAAGTAGGAAAACAACAATCAGAAAACAGGTGGAGGTGGAAATATTTTATAAATTTAATTTAGTAAATTGCACAAATGTTTTCAATTATTTTCATGTAGCTTCTGTTGAATTGTGCAGAGGGGAAAATTTACCTTTTTTAAACACAACTGAAAATGATCGCGGTCCATGAGTAATTGAGTTAACAGATTTGTTCAAATGAGAGAGTAGCAGGTGAAATGACACACAGCTGGAAACGAAAATATATTTAATAAATTTTCTATGAATTTGCGTCATTTGAATATGTAGTATATGTAGAATATGTAGTTCTAAGTACGGGGTGGGTCAGCTTCGAAGTTGTTGGGAATATGGAGATATCAATTCTCCGCGCTACTGGTACCTGAGATATCCAATGACGATAAGACAATCGATCACAATATGGACGACGACGTCGATTGCCCCCTCCTAGTCAAGCCGAGGTCAGAACAGCTATTGCCCAGATTAAGAACAACAAAGTGGCAGGAGCCGATATATTACGGGGGAGCTGTTTCCGGCTGGCGGCGATCAGCTGAGAAGGCGCATTCATCAACTCATTAGCAAAATTTGGATAGATGAATGCCCGACAGTGTACTATGCCCCAATGTAAAAACCGTAACCCGAGTCTCAGTGCCAACTACTGTGGAATAAGTCTTTTATCAATAGCATACAAGGTTCTATCAAGTATAATGTGCGAAAGACCAAAACCACTTACCGCTGACCTGATTGGAGCATTCCAGTGTGGCTTTAGGCCTGGAAAAACGACAACTGACCAGATTTTCACGCTACGCCAAATCCTGAAGAAGACACCTATCACCAATTTGTGGACTATTAGGCGGCGTTCGATAGCCTGATACGGAAAAAACTCTACGAAGCAACGTCTGAGTTTGGTATTTCTGCAAATCTCATACGCGTTTACAGGGTGTCCTTGACGAACACCAAATCCGCAGTGAAAGTTGGTAAGGATCTTACCGAACCTTTCGAAACCAAGCGAGGCCTCAGGCGAGGCGAAACTCTATCGTGCGATCTCTTTAACATTTTAATGGAGGACATTATGAGAAAATCTGCAGTTAATAGGAATAAAACCATCAGCAGCAAGAGTCACATGCTGCTAGCGTATGCTGATGATATCGATATCATTGGGCGCACAATTAATTTTAAATTTAATTTAATGGTTTCAACAAGCAGGGCGATTAGACTAAAGCGTGAACGTTAATAGACATTATAAATTCGAGGCGGTGGCCGACTTTATATACCTCAACAAATTTAAAACAAATTTAGGAAAACAACAACGTCAGCCTTGATATCAAGAGGCGAATTGTGCTTGCGAATAGATGATATTTTGGGCTAAGCAAGCACTTTAGAGAAACAGCCATCTCTCGAGTATCAAAAGTCCAGCTATACCAGACTCTCATTCAATATGTCTTGCTTTATGGCGCAGAATCCTGGGTCTTATCGCAAGCAGACGAAACATCTGTAGGAGTCTCCGAGAGAAAAATACTGCGAAAAATGTATGGCCCTGTAGTGCATAACGGCGAGTATCGGTGTTGCATGAACTATGAGCTGTATGAGCTATATCCCGACGTTGGGATAGTTAAGCGAATCAAAATTACGCGATTGCGCTTCCTAGGCAATGTCAGTAGAATGGATGAAGACGAACCAGCACGAAGGGTTTTCGAAACCGAACTCGAAGGAAGACAAGAAATAGGAATATCAAGACTACGCTGGAGGATCAGGTTCACGAATCCCTACGTACACTTGGTATTACTAACTGGAGAGGTAAGGCAAGAGACAGAGATGGTTGGCATTGTCTTCGTTTTTGATCCCTGATCCCCCGAGGTTGTTCGAGACCGGAGAAGTAAGTAATTGTGTAAGAATAGGAGGCAAGTCTGGAAATTTTTCTGCGTTTCTCGAACAGTTGTTGCCATTTTGGTGAGCCTTTTAATGTTGTTTCATATTGGTTGCGTTTTTTTTGTAACCTCTATACGTTTCCCCATACAAATGCTATCTTGTATATGCTAACGGGGAATATCTTGTATATGCTAATCTTACCGGGGATAGGCTGTAAAAAAAAAGTAGTAAAAAGGTAGCGGAAGATAAAAATATTACCAAGTTAAATATTACCAAGTAAGAAGTGAAAGGGAAAACTAATTAAAAATCTTCAAAATTCAAAATTTATAGAAATGTATGGTTATGATCCTGTCATACACATCCCATTGGATACCCTATTAGCATGAGGTCCAACCGCTGCAGAATCAGCTTGAGTTCAATGCGCCATTGGTAACCGATGCAAATCTATGGATGCCGCTTTGTGCTTTGAGATAGATGTTATGGTAGCCACTTTATTATAGCCATAAAAATATCCGAATACTCATCTGTGTTGGGTCTATGAATACTTAATCAGGTTTAATATTATAACTTGTTTTACACATGACTCAAACAATTTGATATTGCATTGGGTGATATGAAAAAAGTAAACAGTATGGGCTTAATGGATTGGCTAAGTGTTCAACATAATCATGTGGCAAGAAGGCCAGCAATGAGGTTGGAACTTACCATTCAAAGCTACATTGATGACAAAACAAAGTTACAGTTTAAATTCCTTTTAATATCCTATGCTTATACCAAGTGTCTATCATTAAAAATGTCGACTACTGCTCCAGTATCCCTTAATCCCGGGAGACTTCATGTATTTAATATCTTTTTTAGTTTGGAAGACAAGTTTTTGGATAGAAAAATTCTTCGGATGAGCAAGGCGATCCTCGAATTGTCCAAAAGTTTAAAGAGGCGGGCGTCGAAGCCAGCACGCAGAAACTATAATATTATCATACAAATATAATGTACACCCACCCCCACGAATAGACATTGTTTTAAACTATTTGAAATAAATTACTTCACCTATTGAAACTATATATTTATTAAAAAAATCATTTTAGCTGCTTTAGAACTTAGGAAGAAAAGATGCTCTTGACTTAGTCACAATCAGTATTCTAAGTATTCATAAGTATTCTTAATCAGTATTCATAACCTATTTACAATGATTTTCGTATTTAGCAAGTGACCGCAGCCAAAAATTTGAAATGGGTGTCAGCAAACACATTCCGTCTTCCTTAATTTATAGCCCTTTGACTAACGCCCACGTACTGCGCCATGTCCTCTGCAACGCCTTTGTTATTACCCCTGCCACGGCCACAGCGTATGTTGTTAGAGCGTGGGGCCACCGCATGATGTTTCTCTGCTAGATGGGTAAATTCGACGGGACAAAATATGAAGTTATTTTTATCTGATCCATCTTTAAATTTAACATATCGGCCACATTTACTTTTAGAGAACCGCATTCCTCCGATTTATTGTCTTAACACACACAAAATTTAAATTTACCAAATTTTTTCAATAATGGGGCTGTGTTTACAATTGGAAAATGACACAAAAATAAATACAAATTTGACTTTAGTTATATTGAAGTGCTGCAAAGTCATTTCTGCTTAACCGGAACTCGTTTTTTTTTGTAACCTATGTACGTCTCGTATAAAGGTTACAAACAAAACGCAACCAATATTTCTTATTTCGTTTCATATTATTTATTGTTTTTTCATATTATGTCTCGAGGTTATTCAAATAGTTCTTTACAATTGTTCTTCCTACTTAAATATTTTCTAATATTCGAAGTATAGTTAGTCCTTTGCATTTTAAAAGTCAACTTTGTTCCTTTTCCGAGGTTCCATGTACGTTGAAATTTAAAACAAAACAGTTGAATTATTATATTTTTGATAATTTTCATACATTAGAATCAAAAATCACGGCCGACTTGATCAATATAAAACAATTCCTTGTTCAAATGTTGCTCTCAAAACCCATTCACTTACTGCATTTAAATAAAAAAAAAACATTTAAAAAAAATTACATGAGGTATCAGGGGACAGCCGGTTGCAACGAAGTATCAGAATACTAATCCAATACGCCTAAGGCGCCCGTTGGAAAATACGATCATTTAAATGGATGTATAAGAAAATATCCTCTTCGTTAAATGATAGACTTTTTGTAAGATTTTTTTTATAGAACTAATTTTTTTTTAAAGTATATTTTATTTTTTATTATAAGAATATGTAATTATATTTTCCAGAAAAGGTCCTTTTTTAAAGAGAGGTACTTCTTTTAGTAAAAGCTAATGTTTTTTTTTTAGAGAAGGTACTATTTTTCAGAGTAATACTTTCTGCAAGAAAAAGCCATAAAAGTATGAATTTTTTTTATAAAGAAGTACTTTTTTAAGAACAGCTACTTTTTAACGAAGTGCTACTCTTTCTAGGAAAAGGTTATTTTTTTAAGAAAATGTACTTATTTCCAGAAACGTTAATTATCTCAAGAAAAGAAATGGTATATTTTACTTGTAAGAAAAGGCACTTTTAAGAAAACGCATTTTTGTAAGAAAACGAAATTTTTTTTTAAGAGAAGGTATTTTTTTGAAGAAAAGTTTTTTTTTAAGAAATGGGAATTTTTTTAGAATTGGTCCATTTCCAAAAATAGGTACATTTTTGAGAGCAGGAACTTATCTCAAGAAAGGTTATTTTGTTTAACAAATAGGTACCCTGTAAGAAAAATATATTTTTGTAAGAAAATGCAATGTGTTATAAAAAAATTTACTTTTTTAAGAAAACGTACTTTGAAAAAACAAATACTTTTTTTAAGAAAAGCTACTTTTTGTAAGAAAATTAACTTTTTTTAAGCAAAGGTACTTCTTTAAGATAAGGTATTTGTTTTAAGAAAAGGTGCTTTCTTTAAGAATATCAATAGGTATTATTTTTACAAAATTTAATTTTTTCAAGAAAAGTCACTTATATAAGAAAATTTTATTTTTTAAACTTCTTTCACTTTGGCTTTTGTAAATTTATCTTTTCTTTGGTTCACAACTACAATAATTACAAAATGTCCCTAAACAAGAAATTTTCCAATATATGTTAGTCTAGACACAAACCAAAGCAAAAGTACCCAATATAGTTCATAATACAGGGTTGTAGCATAATAGTGTTAAAAAAAAGTTGTTTAATTTTTTTTCATTTAGCCCTCATCCCGCAACGTGCGATAGGGAACTTCGTTCCAAAAATAAACCAATATTATTTTTAGTTTGCTACGTAAATAGTAAAATTATAGATTTTATTCGTAATGAAAATTATAATTCTCGTACATCCAGTTTAAATAATATTTATGTACAAAATTTGAAAACTATAATTCCTTATTTAAGTGATTCCCAGGTGAACAGCTCATACGTTTTTGCGCACACCCAAATGAAAATTGAAGTTAATTAACAAAAACTAAATGTTAACATAGAACTAAAATCAAGTGTTATAGATTTGAATTTGAATTATAAAATTAGCTTAAATTGATGTTAAAACAATTAGTTGGTTATTGAAACAAATACAAAAAAGCAAATATTTCTAATTAAATTTTAAAAATAAATACAGAAAAATTACAAAACTTCTCCAATTTTTAACGGGTCAATTATCAAGTTGACATTTTGTTTGCATTAGTCAGTCAAACTATTTGTGTTGTTGTTCTCATTTTGGTTGAGTGTGCTTCATTTTGAATAAATATTTGCCAAGAATATTTTTCCCCAAACAAGCGCAAAGCAAATGTAAGCAGGTCAATGGACCGCGAACTATGTTAAAAGGGTATTGTATATGGACAGCATTGCATTTAAAATGAAGTCATATAATATTTAAAGAAATAACATGGTTTTAAATGTCATACCTACTCAAAGTATTTAATGTTAATTAAATATTTTTTTAATTTTTTTATGCTTAACATTTCATTGTCGGGCATATTGAATGCAGTTTATATGTGTTTTACGATTGTATTCAATTTCTCACACGCATGCAAGCTATGATCATTGATTGGCTTTTTATATCCTGTGAAGCAAATCAAAGGTATGAGGAATGTGGTGACCTTTTTGGTAAATAAATAGCAAACTGGGACTGTTGTCAAAGAGTGAGCGAGAGATAGAGTATTTAAGCATAAACAAATACCAATTAAATGCACTTCAAACCCTGCAATTTTGATAAAAACCCATTTTCAACAAATTTTAGCATAGACATGTGAGTAGAGTAAATACATTAACTTATCTACTGAATCTCCAGTAAACAAACTGGGGAAAACATATGTTTAAAAAAATATAGTGACACAATTAATTTGGTGACACTTTTTGAAATACAGCTGAATAATCTCAGTAGTGTTTATTGAATGGTTTTTTGTTCTGAAACATCGAACTCTTTAACCGGTTACACATATAAAAAGTTATATCAAAATTTGTCATTGACTTCATTTAAATAATTTTAAATTTGAAAATCTAACCTAAATACGTATGTATGTACTACATTATCTAAATCTTTTGCACATCAACTCAATACTGTACACAAACAATATTGTTGTGCTTTAAGAGTCTTACCACAAGCACAACGTGTGCTCTACTTTCACTTCTGCACTGCAGTTGAGAGTATAATTAAGAGAGCAATACTACAAATAAAAAACCGCAATCTCTCTGTGTATATCTTTTAGCTATTAAAATTCTTCTGTCGAAAAAATGTAGTTCTTTCTTTTATTCAACTTTTTTTTTCGGGTAACAATTAAATGCGAAACAGAATATGACTGTATTTGACTGGCAGCTAGATAACGCCTGGTTGCATACCTTCATTTTTATTCTTGTCGCTTTTGCGAAGAAAGGGTCCCTCCCCCAACATTCGGTGGTGAAAATCTGCAGTATGACAAAAACTACAACAACAAGTATCTATGTATTTGAATGCAGCAGTAAGGTAAATAGTTGTATGTACAAACACACATATGCAAGAGTGTGTTTGCGTGTGCTGCAGTCTGTGTATGTATAGGTTGCCTAACATTTACCTTGTAACACTAAAATATGTAGCACGTTCACGTGCTAAAGATGTCACAAATTAATGCAGCTTCAAGTCTCAGATACCCGGCAGTGTAACTGAGCAGTTGAAAAGAGGATGCGAGAAACTATGAAAAACGTAAAAGAGTTAAGAAGAAAAACGTAGAATTGTAAAAGGAAATTCAACAGTGCTGTGTCGAATTGCTGTATACCCTTCATTTGAATGGACAGTTATTTTTCTATCAATGCGTTTTTTACAAACTGAATTAGAGTTCATCAAAACCTGACAAAATTTATTTCCCTTTACATCCTATAGTCCGGTATTCAGATTTTATGGAATTTTCTTTGCCATAAGAAGTGCGTGTATAAAATATATCAAAAATTTCACGAACCGAAAATTTCGCTCACTTTTCTTTTGCTTGATACTCAGCTCTTTGCGAACATTTCGTAGGGAAAATCAAGTACAGGGTTGCTACGCCAAAGTTATTTCGTACGAAAACAATTGTTTGATAATTGTTTGGGACCGGAATTTTGCCATTTTCATTAGTTTACCAATCAAAAGTAACACCACATGCATTAAAAATAAAATGGAGTGCGTAGGGAAAATATTAATTTAATATTTACTAGGCAAAGTTAGGAGGTAACTCTCCACTTCAAAATTTCCGTTTATAAATAAATGGCAAAATTTCGTACGAAAATTTCGCCTGAAATGAATACGGGCCTTATGACAGCAGTAACAAGAGACAAGCGCCACCTTTCGGAATGGTAATGCTTCAAATAATAATAATAACTTAATAATAAGTTATTTTAAAATTCTATCAATCCTGCTATGAATTCCGAACAGAAAACACCCTTTATGATGAAATCAAGAGGTATTTAATTAAAATAGCCAGTTAGATTGTAATATGGTTAAACAAATTTAACAATTGGTATCATTTTAAAAACTAATTAGCAGAAAAATCGTGACTATTCTAGCGACTGCCACACACATTTTCTGTTAGAGTGACATGAAAATATTGGCTTGACTCAGGGTTTGTGCCAGTTGGAAATTTTACAGCTTTGCACCAATTAAAGTACAATGACGACTCTTAAAAACACTTGTGTCACCAATTCAACAGAATCACAAAAATACACTTACTTAATTTTAATATTCAACATTAATTTCTTTCGAAATATTGAGAGATACTAGACCATCATACTGGGCTTAGATACGATCGGCGAATAAGTAAACAATACCTTGTTTTCATTACTGCAAAAAAGGTTTATTAAAGTTAGGTTTAAAACCTGCATAAATTTAGTTAAACTCCATTTATATTTAATATATGGACACAAATTATTGTAACAAATTACCTCCATGACAAATTCTCTCCAAATAAGTACGATTGTTATAAATTTTGAGGTATCTTATTCTTAATTTTAGTTAAAAAGCAACTCAAATTTAGTTTAAAAAGTTGTGAAAAATATTAGTATAGACAAAATGATGTTAAGTTCGTGTCAGGCCAAAAATCAGTCTTTATATTAAAATTGAGTTAGTTCACCGTTGTAGTTAATTTAATAAACTATAAAGAATTTTCTGAAGTGGAGTTAAATTACCCTTAATATTACGAATTTTCAGTATTGAAAATATGTACTAAATTTAGAAACGTTTTTACGTAAATGGAGATGTTCAGTGCTACGAAGGTAATATACCAATTCGCATTTAGTTTACGGCAGCTGTCGTACAAGTATTCGACATTTGTTGTTGAAGAAATACGAACTTAATATAAGTTAAAGAAATTTGTGATTGATTCACATTTTAAGTCTATTCGTTCTTAAGTTAAGTAACAAATGAAACTGATTTGATGAAGAACATTTCAACAATCCCTCATCCATATTTCATCAATAGTTTAAGTGGATTCAACGACAATGTTACGCCAATTTGATGAATGTTTGTCATCAAATTGATGAAAATTGTTCATTAATTTTTGTAAATTTGTCGTTATTTAGATGTAAGGTTGTCATCCATTTAATGTAAGTTTGTCATCAATTTGATGTAAATTGGTCATCATTTTGATGCAAATTGTTTGTTAATGAGTGGCCTAACCGATTGGCCTATCTTCATCGTAAAAAATCCACAAGACCTCATGAAAAATGTTCATAACTTGGATAATGTTTTCTGTCCATTTCTCTATTTTCTTATTAGGTATTTATTTTCAATTTTTTGGCCCCCTTTTTTCTTTTTCTCTTAAATATCATCAATACAATGAAGCTGAAAATGAAGAACTTTTGTATTGAATTGATGAAATTTGTCATCAGTTCAACGACAAACAATTGGTGAACATTTAGCATCGATTTGATATAAAGATTTTCTGTCAGTGCACGTAAAGAAAAACTGCATCAAATTTATGAATTCGTTAGTCAACTTTACGAAACAATTCTTCATTTTCCAACCGACGACATATTTCATTGAATTGATAAAGACCAGTTCATCAATCTTACATCAATAGTTTACGTTGAGTCAACGACAATGTTACATCAAGTAGATGCAAAATTTCATCAGTTTGATGTAAGTTTATCATCAAGTTCAAGTAAATTTTTCACCAATTCGATGTTAATTGTTCTCCAATATCCAGTAAATTTTTCTTCAATTATATGTAAGGTTGACATAAATTTTATATAAGTTTGTCATCACTTTGGTGTAAATTGGTCATCAGTTTTATGTAAATTGTTTGCTAATGAATAGCCGAACTCTTTGACAATTGTACATCATAAAAAGTCCACAATATCAGGGTATAAGACTACATATAAAGTGATCATAGCGTGGAGAATGTTTTCTGTCCATTGCACTATTTTCTATTATGTATCTACGAGATTTTAAATTTTCTACTACTTTTTCTTTTCCCCTTTACTTTTCCAATACTACGTCCATATATTGAATCGATCCCACTAATTATTTCCAAATTTCAATGATGAAAATTGATGTAAAAAATATCATCAATTCAATGACGCTGAAAATGTTGAAGAAACTCTCAATCTTTAAATTGAAGTACAAATTTCATCAATTCAATTAAGACCAATTGATGAAAATTAATCATCGATTTGACATAACGACTTTTTCAGTGTGGGCAATGGATGCGGTCGCGAATACTTTGAAAGCTTAATACTTTAACGCACACGCTCTTGAGAGGATTCAAAAAGCAGCAATAGCCGGAGTCAAAAAGCAGCAATTAGCCGAAGTACGCGGCTTTCCAGGAACTCTCATCCGTTTTTTATCGAGTATCCGATTGACCGCACTACACACTATAGAGAAAATTCGTTCTTCAGCCGTACAGTCCGTATGTGGAATAAACTTCCGGCTAGTGTATTTCCCACCAATTGTGACATACAAACATTCAAGGCAAATATCAACAGACACTACTCCCTCTTTCCACCCTCTACTACCACAATTTTCCTTCGCCAACACAATGCACTGCATTTATAGGGGGCATCCCCCAAGTGTTGGTTTGATAAAAAAAAAAACAAAAAAAAAAAAACAACGTGGTTAAATTGTCTCAGAAAATGTACGTACAATGTACAAACAAATATGAAAATTTGCCAAATACTGCAAATATTGTACAACAAATGTACCAAAATGTAAATATGGTGCACCAAAGACTACAAAATGCGTACAAGACTAAGAAACTGAACCAAAAGTTCACCAAATATACAAAAATATGCCAATAATTATGCTAGAGGAAATATATATTGCACCAAAATGAGCATAAAATGTACCCAAAAAAAAATATGTACATGTACCAAAACATATACAATATACCCACTAGTAAATACATACATAGCGTCGATGATACAAGGGTAGTGTTCGCGGCTCTTGCACATGAGGACGTAGGGTTGACCCCTGCTCTGACCACCTTAAATTTCTTTTGACGACGGTCACCTCGCTTAGTGACGGCAACACTATCGAGCATTTGGCCGCTAAAAAGCATCCCAGAATATAGTTGCGAATCGGTTTAAAACTTTATTTCGCCATCAGTGACTATAAAATGAGATAGCGCACAGATTCCAGGTTCCTTAGCTTGGTTTTACATCTCACGACCATCGAGTAGGTTCGTTGTTCTAATTCTCGTTTTGCAGTTACGATGCCTGGTTTAAATATACATTTCTTATATAATTCAGCCACATATGTCAGTGGAGATATTCAATCCGCGCTTTCCAAGAACATAGTTATTAAATACACCCTCAAAGATCATAAATATAATAAATATTTCCAAATGCTTTTTTGCCAGTGCAATGTACAACATTTTGATTTCCATATGAACTTAATATCACCTCGTAACATGGAACATGGATATAAACTTGTAATTCGATCACAAAATATCCTTCTAACTTTTAAGAATTCTGAAATGATTTAGCAATTTTTATAACTCATATTGACTTCGACTGCCATTTATATGTTTAGATTAAATATGTGAAATTAAATATTTTACGCCCATAACTACTCCTAAATACAATGAATACACGCAGTAAATTCCGCACTCAGTATTGAAACGGTAATGTCCTATAATATTCAGCATTTCTCTTGCGGGAGTTTTTAGTCGGTCTGTTTTTTTTAAATAAAATTTTTTAAATTTATTATTAAAAAAAATAATATTAATAATAATTTTTATAATCAGGGTTTTTTGTCCTTTTCCCACGAAAATTAAAAATAAGGTGGAAAGTAATTTGAAAGAAAGTAAATGGGCTGGCCGTAGACATTTAAATTTACTAAAAAACTAATTATAACTTTAGAATTATCCTAGGATGCTAGAGAAAAGATGTAACATAGGTTAAGAACTGAATTTGCATAACTACTTTGGACAATAAATAATTAAATGCGAAAAAAAATAATAATTTTTAATAAATTTAAAGAATTAAATGTTCCATAACTTTGGACGTACTTACAATACTTTTACGTAAAATAGGACGACAAGTACTTCAATGAAAGGACAAGATACATTTATTTACACCAGAAGAAACTTGTACCTATACTGGTAAACTAAAAAAGGGATGGCAATGTTGAAGAAACATTGATAGAAAATGCCCAACGAAGATATATCTTTTTGTATACATAAAGGAACAACGTTGAAACCTCGATGAAAATTTTCATACAGATCAGGGATGCATACTTAAATAGATTAGTTTGAGTATAGATCAGGGACCCAAAATGATAATTGTACTTTGTACTAATGAGCTTACAAAAGTGTACTTTTACTACCCCCAACATAGTGTATTATATTAATTTTCTTCTTTAATAATTTGACAAGGAAAACTGTTGAAAAGAGTAAATAAATAAGAACAAATTTATAACGTAGTAGTATATTAATTCTTTATTTTCATAAAATTATTAAAAAGGAATAGTACACATTTCGCTGGATTATTTACATGATTTGTATTTGTAATCGGTGATACGAAATTTCGACTGGTAATTTAAATGCTGTGAAATATTTTGTGAAAAATAAATCTAGTTCCTTCGTTTCGGTTATTGTACGCTCATTCATATAACAAGATCAACACATACTCGAAGATCGAAATCTGTAAATTTCATATTTTAGCTTCACAATTTTTCTTTAAGCGACGGTAAATTTTTGGTCATATTTTTGCCATAACTTAGCCCTAAACGACGGAATATTAAAATAAAGTTAAGAAGCGATCTTAAAAATATCTACGTGTTTTTTTTTTTTTGATAACTATCTTAAGAGTATAATATTTTGCACATTTTGTCTTGTTTGGATGCCGCCAAAAGTTAGCAATATCATAGAAATATTTTAAGATGTTGACATGACTTAATAATGGTAATTAAGTGCTATTAGCTGGGACTACCATCGAGAAAATTCAACATATGTAGCCCACACTTTGACAAATTCATTGCGAGTAACGAAACCCAAGTGGCAACTACCATATATCTATCATATTCATAACCCACCACACATAGTACCTTTTTCATTCTTTGCAAGTTCGTGATTGCTGATATGTCAAACTAACAGCATCTCTGCTATTGACAGGTGCAAAAGTAAAGCTCTTTTAGGGACATCCTATATTAGTTTGGAACCTTTGACAGAAGTTGCAAGCGAAACGATAAGCTCTTACTTCCGCCTCAACATTGTAGAAGGGTATACAAAGTAAAGGAAAACATCTTTCATTGCCTTTTTATGTGTTCTTGTTTGATATAAGACATATGCGCGCGTTAGAGAATAAAATTGTGTTTTTCATTTTTCCCTTTTTCTACTCTTTCGCCTTTAGTTTTTCTTCTGTGCTTGAAACGAAACTTTATTATTTGTGTTTTGTTGCAGCTGCATGCATATAATCGGGTGGCTGGCTTTGCTTTCATCTGTTTTGGTGCAAGGCTCTGTTGTGTGCTGTTGCTGTGGTGGCAAAAAAAAAACAGGGCGAACAGCATAAGTTTATTTGCTGCATTCAACATTTTGAGCTTAGAAATATATGTACATACATATGTATATAGAATAGTGTTGTATTGTGTTGCGCACGTGACCCGCTTTAAGTCATCACAATGATGTTATTGCTGAAGTTTTTATAACCTCAGTACGTTGTCGCAACGAGTACCCTACTAACTAGTGATTTTAATAAGTTTAGGTTTTTTCTTAATGGAAATTATATACTAAAACAGGAATTATTAAATATAAAAAGTTCTAAAATTAAATTTGTCCAAATTCTCTACATAACATAAATTATTACCACATCTTGTATTAAACTGCCACCCGCTGTCTTTGAGTTTCTTAGAAATTTTCAATTAGAAAACTTCAAAGGCGAACTCCCGGAGTTTTTAGAAATCGGTTACACACAAACACACAAGCAAACACACGCACACATTATATTAATGTGTCAAAATCAATATAAAACTGCATCATTTATGATTTTGGAATGACAATTGCAATGGAAGAGGAGTGTAGCAGACATCTTATTTAATTGCTATGCGACGTGCAGTGTTCACGGAAGATGTCATAAGATGGTACCAGTTTTAATTTTAAAAATTCTATGAATTTGCTCAAACCCGCCTTCAGTAATACGGCAAGGATATCAGCAGCATATTTTGCATGTTACTTTATACTTCATTGTGTTTTCTCAACTCGACGTGAGTGTTAGAGCTTTTTAGAATGGGTCAAATATAGTTTTGTTTGTTTATGTATTAGATCCTCTTTATTTGTGTGTTCTGATATTTTATGAATCCAATTTTCTTAGAACGATACGCGTCAATATTGAAATTCTCAACGAAATTCGGTTGTATGAATCTAGTGACTCATATAATATACTTGCCTCATTATTATATTTGTGTATTTTACACATCAAACCGCCGGTTAAAGACATTTTATGCTTCATTAAAAAACAATTAGATAAATATTTGTCGGAAATATTTGATATTAATAAATTCTGGTCAGGGGCAATTATAATTATATAGCAACCAATTTATACACACCTTTTAACCTTTATTTACACCATCTCTGTCATCCTCTGGACCTAACTTAAAAAAACGTCATAATCGCTCTTCAGTTACAGGAATGGGCTTGGAACATTCACCCACATTCAATAGCCTAGTGGAATTTGGAAAAATTGTACTTGTATAGTTTATAATAAGCAATTTAACTAGGACTCTACACTTACAGAAAAATTCGGTTGAGACAACAGGTCATCGCAGCCGAAGCAGAGGTTGTCTCAACCGAATCAGAGGTTGTCTTAACCGAATCAGAGGTTGTCTCAACCGAATCAGAGGGTGGCACAACCTTATTAGAGGTTGACACGAACTCTATAGAAGTTGGATCAACCTCATTAGACTTTGACACAACCTTATTAGAAGTAAGATCAACCTCATTAGAGTTTGACACAACCTTATTAGAGGTTGACACAACCTCCTGAGATTTTGACACAACCTCATGAGAGGTTGACACAACATTATTAGAGTTTGACACACCCTCATTAGAGGTTGACACAACGTCACTAGAGGTTGACAAAACCTCATTAGAGTTTAACACAACCTAATTAGAGGTTGACATAAACTTATTCAAAGTTGACACAAACTCATTAGAAGTTGACACATCCTCATAAGGGGTTGACAAAACCTTATTACAGTTAATCAGAGGTTGGCATAACCTCACTAGCGAATGTCAGAGCTTCATTAGAAGTTGTCACAGCCGATATTAGATAGTGTTCCAAATGAGGATTTGATTATCATTGATTTTCCTGGATTATTATAATACAAATTACAAAGCGAGAAAATAAAGTCATTTGTATAGGGTAATCTTTAGGGTAACAACTTTTTTTTACATGCTACATCATCTAGGACATCGCACCAATTCTGTTGTGTATGTTGATTTAGGTCCTAAATCATTTTATGTACCGGCAATTGTAGCAAAGCTCAAACGACCGACCTTGAAAATCTTCAAAGTTGTTGATACCTGCTGCGACATATTCTCTCGCGTCAGCAACAATTATACATTCTTTGCTTTTTTTAGGACAATTTTTGTTTTTCGAATTGTAAACGTCAGATTTGAAAGTTATAGAATAGTGCTGTGGTCACCGAATTAAAAATTAATTAACCCACAGAATTCCTGTACATTTTGGTTACTGAAACCGAATTGACTTCAATTTCGGTCGTTGGAACCACGTTAAGGCTAAATTGTGATATTGCGACCGAGTTAGTACCAAATTCTATAATTACAACCGAGTTGACGTAGAATTCAGTTGTTTCACCTGATTTGATGCCATATTCAGTTACTCCAATTGTAATTCGGTTGTTGCATCCGAATCACCTCCAAATTCGGTTGCTCCAACCTAAAATTTGGTTGGCAGAACGAATACAATTGAAGATTCAGTTGTATCAACCGAACAAATTATGTAACGAAGTTGCTTCAACCGAGTTTCAGTTTTCGGGACTAAATTCGGCCGTGACAACCTCAATGCGGTTGTGATAACCGCAATTCTCTCAGACAAGGAGAACATATTGATTTATTCAGTTCAAAGAAGTTAAATTTTGTGTTATAACGGTCTTGTCTAGTGTATTCAAAAAACCGGTTTGTCAAATATGTCGGTTTTCGGTTTTCGCGAATATTTCGTTTTTGGCGAAGCTGGGTTTCGGCTAAACCGAGGTGTAGAAACCGGTTATGGAAAAATGGAAAACTATGCGTTTTATAAACATCGTTAATTTTTAATTCTCTTTGAATTTCGACTATCGAGTACATAATCATGAAAATGCTTGTCAAATTACTGGTCGGAACCGGTGTATGTGCTCGTTTCAATCAGAGTGTGTTAGCCTATTCCTTCATAGGATGTGAGGGGAAACTATAGGGTGGGCCATGTTAAATTTGGAACTTAATTTCGCTGTAAAAAAAATCTACCTTCCAATTTCACCACAAAAAGTTATAGCTAACTGACAGTTAACAATTATAAATTCCATACAAACGGACAGTTAAAACTGCCCGCTAGCTCTAACTGTAGGATAACCAGAGATGGTGAAATCGACCGTAATAGACATTTGATTGATATTTATCAATAAATGAAAAATCGTTAAAATGGTTTCCATGACTTGCCTTACAATACATCATCCTTTCTATCCAATCCTCCAGTACAGTTTCGATCGTTTTGACCTCCATTACTTGATTTAAGACCTCAAAGGAATCGGGATTGTTTGCGTAACACTTATATATCACGGCGCACCCGATATAATAGTCTAACGGATTCAAATCGTAGCTGCGCGGCGGCGAATGGACTCCCAAGTTTTGACTGAACGGTATTCTTGGCTGTGTGGCACGTAGCTCCGTCCTGTCTTCAACTTTTGGGAACAAAAATCGCCATTCATGGTTACGACGGCTATTTGCAAATTTTCGAAGAAAAATGGGCTTGTGAAGCCGCCATGTCAAAACCGCACATAACAGTCACTCAATGCGTATGCATCGGCTTCTCCTCGACGAAAAGTGGATTTCCGAGCGCCAAATGCGACAATTTGGTTTGTTAACGTAGTCCCCGAGTTGAAAGTGATCTTCATCGGAAAATATTTTTCCGTAAAAAACGCTCAGAATTCTGCGAAAAGAAGTGCGAAAAATTATTATTTCTGCTTACGGTGACGAGTTAATGTTGACGACTGTTCGAGCACTTTCAGCTTCAACGGCAATATTTTCCACTGGTCGAGCACCTCCAAGAGTTAGAGTATTTTGACCAATCTGGCCCTTGATCGACGAACTAACTTCACAAATTGAGCCACAAACTGCGTTGATGACATTCTATTTCTATCGAATTTATGTCGCAGATTGCTTGCAGTTTGAGTTGAAGACTCATAACTTTCCAAAATTGTTACCCAAATTTCTACAAGCGTAAAGTGACCCATTTCGTAAATTTATTCATAACTTTTAACTAATAATCTATCACTTCATATTGGTTATCTTAAAATTTGGTAATTAAATTGGTCATGAAACAGGCTTTAGGTTTATAAATCTGCGTTGTAATATCAGTTGTATAAAAACTGAAAAAACCGGTTAGTCGACTTGAAATAACCTGTGAAATCAGGAATTTTTAGAAAACCGACATACGGTTAGCCCTTCGAAATTCGGTTAACCGGTTTCGGTTTTGCATACACTAGTCTTGACGCAAATGAGCGACATGTAATGCAACAGCACTTAAATAGGCCACTAAAAATATATAATTTAATTTAATTTTTATTTTTTTTATTATAATTGCAACTTAGATAATCCGATTGTCTTCTGTTGAATTTGATATGAATGTTGACAACCCTCTCAGTTTTGAAGCCTTCAGTCTTACAGGCTGACTGAAATGAAACAAGAACCTCGATAAAACAGCTGATCGGCTTCCGAGTTGCAAATTTAATACAGAATGGAATGTGAAGGACAATGAGAATGAACGGTGCATGAATGGCTAAAAATTATTTGGAATTTGATTCAATTGACAGTTATTAATTTTAAAACAACTTTATATGCAATAAATGAAGCAGGCTGCCATTTGGTTTGTAGTGCTTCGTGCTCGAACAACTTTTGTTGATTCTGGCTCATGAGATGCATAGATCCATGATAGACTTCTTTTCAAACACCGCCATTACGTTTTGTAACATTTCCTTGCACTAATCGACACGAGTCTTTTCTTAGCCAATGACGAATTATACGGAATCCACAGATTGCACCTGGCAACACTAAAAATTGCCCAGGCCGGATATGTAAATCGCATTGTAGTAATTGGTGCCATTTGTCTATATTTATTTCCCGATTTCTGCATACATTTCTTCAGTCAAGTACTTAGTAATTGATTCAATTGGAAAGTAATTTTTCAGAACTTTTCTGTTCAAACAAGGTCTGAATTGATTTTTGCTGCGTATTTCAGCAGAAATCCATAAAACAATAATTAGGATTCACAAAACAAAGGAAAATTTACTCAACTATGATTTGGCATATACTCGTATGGACACAATTAACCCTAAATCTACTTTCAGCGAAATTGTGTGCTAAAATTAGACGAAGAAATCGTTTAAAAGCAAAGCAGGTAAATTGTATTTTAGTCTTGAAATATAATTCCTAAAGAAAATTGCTGCGGTATGGACTTTAACAATGAAATAATATTTCTTTTTTAATTTTTTAATAAAAACATCGATCTCAAAGACTGAATTAAATATAAGTATATAAAATTTTTATTTTCCACTTCGTTATAAAAACCGAAGCAGGTCAATAACTGATTCCTACTCCTGGGTTTAACCAAAAACCGGGTTCGCTAAAATTGAGATATTCGAAGGAACCGAAAACCAATTTTTTTTTATAACCGGTTTTTTGAATACACTAGAGGGAAGTAATAAAAATATCTTCAAAATCTTTATTCATTCTATAGGATGAAAATGCATTAATCACATTATTTCCGATACCACCAGTTATGAAATAATGGAGGGTGTAGGTCGATGACGTGAGTTTTAAAAGTTTTCGCCTTTGGCCCAAATAAAGAACAATTTTTCAATTAAATAAAAACAAATGAAATTAAATTATTTCAGGGTAAGCTCCTTATATAAAAATAATTAATCTATATCATGAAAGGTGTCGGCAAAAATTCAATTGAATGAAATGAAACAACAGCCATATTTTAAAAATGTCACAAAACCCAAATGTAAAAATTACATTTAAAAATTACAATAAATTTTGAAAATAAAATAAAATCTAAATGAAATGGAATAACACCTATCTACTTATTGAAATTGATATAACCCCCACTGAATCAATTTGGTTCTTCTTTTATTGGGAATACCAACCCAAAATATATTTTTCGGGGGATCATTGGGCGTTATACGGCATTAACACCATACAAGATTAACGCATTTCGAAGGTTAACTTCGTTAACACGCACTAACCGAGAATACTACTCATAAAATTGTAATCTGTTGAAACTGAAGTCAAATATTAAATTTTTATTCTGATGCAACACTGTTAGTTAGTAAAAAAAATTCTACCATAATAAAAATATTCACAACAAGTTTTTTGGATCACGCGCCGCCGTCGATATAAATGGCTCTTATAGGTTTAAACTGTGAGCCGATTTTATCAACTGGACCGATTTGACCCACTGATCTAAATTTAAAGTTTCAGTTGTTCCCAAAAACATTCAAAATTTGTACAAAATTTGTAAAGCCAGTAGCCGCCAACATAATTTTTCTGATGTGCCGCCGTCTTCGTTAATTTCGTCCCGGCGCAGAGTTTGTCTAAGCACGGAGTTGCCACCTGAAATGCCAATTTAATCTTAAATTGGGTGGTGTAAACGGCAAGGATTAGAGAACAAGGTTATCGCTAACCTGGCCGCGATAAAAGGCGATGTAATTGCGTTATTACTCACTAATAATTTTTTAAGTTTTGCTAATCTTTTGCACTGTGTGACTGCAGAATTAAAAAAACTGGTGTAGTCAAAGGAGACGGTTTTCGGTGTTACGGATTCTGGAATTTTAGCGAGACCGGGTTTCGATGAAACTCAGCTGGTAAAGCGGTGGCTTCAACATAGTTCAGTATTTGGGTAAATCGCTATTTGAAAGAGGAATAAAAGTCGATTTCCTCTTCAGAATAGCGATTTGCCAAAATATAGAATTTTGCTGGGGACACCGGTTTATTGTTATCAGTAAACTTATACTTTTTGAAATTTATTGACATTCAATCTGGCATCCGTTTTTCTTGAGATCTTTTTTACAATAAAAAATTGTAAAGGTGGACCAATAAAAATGTTAGTTATAAAATGCATAAATATTAATTTTGCATTTGCAATTTCCCAGAAAAGAGTTTTGCGAAAATATTTCCGAAAAATGGTCAGGCATGTCACGTTAAAAATAAGTACAGAATAGTTTAACCCTCAAGCTACGTTATAGTTTAGGTAGAATATATTGCCCCACCAATATATTTTGCAAGAACCATATACATGTTTCCAAGCATGGTGTTCGCAAATTGCAGATCTGCTGGTTGTTGTTAGTTTATTGTCTGATACGTTGAGGTTTTCAAAAGTTTTTAAACAACAAAGCCACATCTGGGGCACAAAGACATATCTTATAATCTAGTCATCATTGTGTTCCAAACGTATTATTATTGAGTAGCAAACACAATGTGTTTGGACACAAGTATACTATATTTGCGACATGCTACAAAAACACATTATATTTGGATCCAACCAGCAAAAAAATACAAATTTTTCAGAGTATCTATGTTGTTGCCTATGTTTTTTTCGTAACAATAGCTCACAATAAACTTCAAAATGAAGTTAAATCTGTAGATAAATTAGTATTCCGAATTTAGGAAGAACAAACGGTTATGTATGGTATAAAAGCCGGTGAAACCAGTTACTTAACACCATTTGTTTTCAAATAAAACCAGTAGGATAAATTTGACTTAAAACCCGTAAATGGGTAGGAGTTTTGAATTCTATGTATGTGTCCATCGAAGGTGAAATGTTTATCATCATCGTTCCAAGAAAACACTCACCTGTACAAAATTAGTTTTCCTATAACATTTTACTATAAATATAGTAGTTCTTGAATATTTTTAAAATTTGTTTTCTTGTAAAATGTTACTACAAATATAGCAGTTCTTGAATGAATATTTTATTATTCTTACAGCACTATATATTTATATATAAGCAGTGCTTAATATTCTCCGTTTACATTCGAGAACAAAAAATAACAGAAATTTTATGTTTAAAAAATGTTTATTGTTGCCACCTGCAGTTGGATTTTTTACATATTTCTCTTTATCAGACACAACAGTTTAAGACCTCGCAGGAAAGGAGAGACTCCTGCTCTGGATATGGCTTATTCTTATTATTTCGCAACATTTATTTTAGCTGCTTTCGGTTGTAAATATTCAACTCATTTATCTTAACACTTTTGCCTTGTATTCTCGTTTATGTTTTTCCGTTTTTTTTTGCTCGCCTTCTTTTCGGTTACCGACAACAGTGTACGAATTTCGTTTTTGCTTAATACGTATTCGAGCGTAACTGATAAAGAACATCAGTAAATAACAGGAAAGAAGATAATACCAATGGCAATAACACCAGTTCATCCACCCATTCAAGCGTCACACACACGCTTCGTACATTTAAATAATATAAATATCGACTTGCAATGTAGTAGTTGATAAGCAACCTGTATTGCAAGATTTTGATTTATATTTTAGGGGAAAATCCAGAAAGTTTTCACGAAACAAATAATTTTAAATGAAAACATTTAGAAATCTCTACAAATTTCATAATATCAAATGTGAAAGAAACTATTGAAATACAAACATTTCGAAATCACAGCAAATTTCCTAATTTCAAATGCATAAGACATTAAGTTGTCTTGTCTCCGCGGTGTTCTTACTGTAAAAGAACGACAACCCCTAGTTACCTTTTCACAAACATTTTCATTTGGAAGCTTTAATTTGCAAAGTTACAACAATTTCCAAGATGGATCAGTGTTATTCCTGATCAGTTGTTCTTAAAATAAAACACTAAAAGCTTACGAGGTGTAGGAATCTCTCACTCGTCCTTTAGGACAATGTGATTGTTATTTGTGTCTTTAAACAACATACAAGCCAAAAGACTTCAAGTGTAATGGAAATAATTTATACTTCCCAAAAGGGATTGAGCCACAATATTTTTGAATGTCTCTTTAGAAAAATGTTGCTGACATCCTGTAGTCGTTGTTGGTGGGGAGACTTTAATGTGAATATATCACCTATTGGAAATGTATGAGCAAAAAGAACACACACTGGGGAACTTGGCAGAATATTCAACATCAAAAGAACATTTCATGCATTGATTTTCGTCCTCACGCAATCGAAAACTTGAGCATAGTCCCACAAAGACTGGCAGACGGGCGGACGGACTGATATACAGTTGCGTATTTAGAAAAACCTCCAGTAAATCGAAAAGTAAAAATGAGTTCTTCAATTTCCCCCAGAGGCCGTTGGCTAAAAGCAAATCTTTCTCATCATCCAATCATTATCGGTAAATTTGTATATGTTGTGCAAATATATATTGATGTACGAGTGTGAAGATGTACCAGTGGAGGGAGGTGCTGTGCCACAAGAAGTAAACTAACACCGCTGACTTCGCGTGTGAGTGCCTTGCTGCCTGTCTCCCATCACGAATTATGTTAATTTTCCTTTTTTCTGCAGAAAAAATATCTAATGCTCCTTGTTCCCTTTGCTGCTCCATTTGTTTTAAGAAAGATGAACAAAAATATGCTTAGCATGAGAGTTTGCACACTTTTTCCGAAAAGGTAATAAATTAGACCGCAGGGCATTTTAGCTCAACTCGAGCATCAGAATTTCCCCAATATACATAAATATTTTCTTGGAATCTGCGTGTATGTGTGTTTTCTCGTCCGTCCAAGCGGCTGTCTGGGTATTGTAAATAAATATATACTTAATAAAGAAAAGGACGCAATGGAAGACTAATAGCAGTAGCAGTGATAGTGACTGGAATTGGCTAACAACATGTGAGTTTGATTTTCAGATTTATTTATTTTTTTTCTTTATCTTTCCTTTTACTATAAGAATCAAACCGCCACTGAATATTTATAAAGCAAAATAGGTTTTTATTATTATTTATTGTAATCATTTAATATTGTTGTGAGCAGTTAAACGATTCAAAACATTCAGATATTCTATAAATTTATCTATAAGAATCTGATTTTGGAAGAGGTTTGTTATGAAATGGATAGAAGATGTTTAATATTAGTGGGAGTACACTTTATTACTAATGTCAAAGAACACAAAAGGCATGGTACTTATATTGGATATTCTACGTTGGGAATGGGAAGACATTCTGCAATTCTTTTATATTTCTTAAGATGTAAGTTAAGTCTTTGATACCCTGCTGACACTTCAAACAAGCTTAATCCTGACAATGTCCTAAAATGTTAGCATACATGCATTCAATGGGAATTGAACAAGATATTGACTGATCCAAAAGGCAGCCTTCGAGAATAAGTCCGACAAGTTTGCTAACTAAAATGGATGCCAATACTTGCAACATTCCATTCGTTGTAAAAACAGAAAGGATTGATAAAAATTTCAACGACCCACAAAAATACCACAGGGCTTGTGTATTTCTCAGCTTGCGTATACTTATATTCCTGAATGTGCACAAACTTAACTTAACAAATTAACTTAAGTTTTTTAGTGACTTTAATTTTGAAAAATTAAATATTAAAAATATATGGGTCGAATAAAATAAAAGGGTCGAAAATCTCTTCAATTCTACGAATTTTTCGATATTTTGAAGAACCCTAAAAATATATCATTCCCATTATTGGACGGTAACACCTTTTATAAATCAAAACATTGCATCAACCCAAAGCTGAAAAAGCTTCACCCGGTGTACCCAAAATCAACGGACCATTAGTGCGATTATGATGGCCTTTTATTATTGGAGTAAAGAACACATGGAAATTAGAACCGAAGATTTCTCATCTTCATTAATTCCTATTTGAATAACACTGTGTGTAATTTTTTAAGTCATGGAAATATAACCATAGACGGACACCACTACCTGATAAAAGACAAAAAAAAAGACCAGAGTCTCCCAGTTTTGCCCAAAGTCATGAATTTTTTTTTTATGGGCGCCCAAAGATTTGGATCCTCGGTGTCATTTTTGCAAAAAAGTGATAATTTTGTCAGTCTCATATCTTGCAAACCGTTCGGAATTTTGATTTACTTTCTGAGGGAAAGTTCAAAAAGGGAATAATGGGCATGGGTCTTCGGTAAAGACAAGGACGGAAATCTCAACGCAGATGTGCAGAGCATGTGGGGAATATGCAGAGATAATTTCTCCGCGGTACAGGTACCTGAGATATCCAATGATGAGGAGACAATCGATCACAATTTGGACGACGACGTCGATTCTCCTCTCCTAAGATACCCAACTTGAAATATCCATTGATGAGGAGATAATCGATCACAATTTGGACGACGACGTCGATTCTCCCCTCCCAGCCAAGGCGTGGTTAGATCAGAAATTGGCCGGCTTAAGAACAACAAAGCCGCATGAGCCGATTTATTACCTGCGGAGCTGTTTAGCACTGGCGGCGATAAACTGATAATGTGCATGCTTCAGCTTATTAGCAAAATTTGGTTCGATGACTGCATGCCCGGATTGGAGTCACAGTGTACTATGCCTCATATGTAAAAAAGGTGGCAAGGGTCTCTGTGCGAACTACCGTGGAATAAACCTTTTAAGGTTCATTCTTACAAACCTTAAATAAGGTTCTATCAAGTATAATGTGTGAAAGACTAAAGCCAATAATCGCTGGCCTGATTGGACCATACTAGTGTGGCTTTAGGCCCGGAAAATCGACAACTGACTAGATTTTTACGCTACGTCAAATCATCGAAAAGACCCATGAAAAATAAATCGACAACTAGCATCTACTTGTCGATTATAAGGCATCATTCGATAGCCCGATACGGAGGAATTTCTACGAATTAATGTCTCGCCTTGGTGTTCCTGCAAAACTCATACGCCTTTGCAAAATTACCTTGACGAACACTAAATCCGTAGCGAAATTTGCTAAGAATTTTCGCGAACCATTTTAGACCAAAGCGTGAATGTTGATAACCGTTATAATTTCGATGTTGTGGACGAATTTATAGACCTCGGATCTGTGTAAACAAAAATCAACGTCAGCCTTGAGATCAAGCAGAGAATTGTGCTCGTGAATAGATTTCTCTAGGAGTCTTCGAGAGACAATGCTCAGAAAAATGTATGGTCCTGTATTACACAACGGCGAGTATCGGCGACGTATGAACCATGTGCTGTATAAGTTATATCCCGACATTGGCATAGCCAAGCGGATCAAAATAATGCGATTGCGCTGGCTAAGCAATGTACGAATGCACGAAGGGTTTTCGAATCCGAACTCGACGGAAAACGTAAAGTAGGAAACCAAGACTCCACTGGATGGATCAGGTTGACTAATCCATGCGTGTACTTGGTATTGCCAACTGGAGTGATAAGTCAAAGGATCGAACTGGTTGAAGAAATATATTGTCTTCGTTTTGTAAGGTCCCTGACACCCCCGTGGTTGTTCGAGACCAAATAAATAAGTAACTATAATGATATACGATCATCTTCGACAATCCACAATGAAATTGGTTCCATTTTAGTGCAATTTTTACCAAATGTGTTTAAAATTAATCGAGGATCATTGAGTAATTTTCTCGAAAATAATATGAGCTACATTTCTCTGAAAATTATGATTATTTCTACCTTTAAAATAATTTGTTCTAAATCTGATAGTTTTTAGCAAACATTAGATGGGAGAACAATTTCCCAAAAAAAAAATATATACAATTTAAACATAAAACGTTTTTTTCGCAAAATCCATAACTACAACCTTTTTATCTTAAAATCCACATTATACGCTTGATATCGTCGCGACAGCAACAATAGAAGCCTTTTCACGAATAATGTTGTAGGCGGCATTTTATTGAAACGTGTTGATTTGTACAAACATCAGTGTAAGAGGAATTTGCATCAACTTTCATACGCATTTCGAAGAGAAACGTTCGTGAGGCAAAATGTAAATAATTGAACCAAAAAATAAATAACATAAACATTATTTGAAAAATATGAACGAAATGAATATGATTTGTAGTGTTGTTTATAAATATTTAACGAAAATAAAAAGTGTGTTTTTTTGTTAAAATTTGTGATATTTTCGCAGTGCGCTCATCGCCTTTTATTTCGACATGTGACAAGAATATGAAGTTTCCTCAACTAGTTTGAGACTGTAAGAGCAAAATCGAAGTTGATAGGAAATTATCGAAGTTAATGTCAACTTGAAGTCGAGCAACTTATGCACAGGTCTAAGGGCCCCTTAAAACTATTTATAAGCGCATAGATTGCTGATTGTGAGAAGCTCTCCACTGTACCTTCATGGCATGTAATTGGAATTTATAAAACGGGTGATACAAATACAGGTGTATCTTTTTAAATCATATGTCATTTTCACACTGATAGACTTTTCTGTTCGAAATATTAAGTATCAGTCAGACTCCTACACCCGAGTCGCTTTCCTAATATTGAAAATTCCAATCGAATATCGAATTTGGCCGAAAAATCATATTTTCTGACAAGGCGTTTTTCCATCTCGGCCGCTATATCAACAAACAATATTGCCACATGTGGGGATCGGAAACGTCATGGTCGAAAAGTCTACATATCAACACAAATGGCTGTTGGGTGCTGATTTTGGAGTGGTGGCATCATTGAACCATTTTTTCGAAAAAGCTATTGGAAACATCTTTTGATCCAACGGCCAGCGCTACAGAGCCATGAGTACGGACTTTTTATTAACTGAAACGGAAAATATAAACTTGAATAATCTTTGGTTGCAGCGGGACGGCGCACCATATCACACAGCTCGGCAAACAAACATTCATTTGCGATCTAGGCGATGTCAATTGGCCGCCTCGGAACTGCGATTTGTCCCCTTAAGACGTTTCCTTGTAGCATGGCGTTGAAGACCGTTGCTATGTAAATTAGCCAGAAACGATTCATACTCGTAGGGCTTATATCGTCAAAGCCATTCGTGAGATAGAAACAAAAATCGTCAACAAACTTTCGTAAAATTAGACTGATAGGATAATCTTCTGCGAAGTCAGACGCGGCAGTAGCATGAATGGAATCTTGCGCCATAAATTTGAATTCTGGTTGTTTCTAATACAGCCATAATATATCGAACAAAATTATGTGAAGATAATTTTATTAAATTTGTTAAAAATATACTTGTAGTTGGACCAACATTCGGTGGTGCAATGGCTAGTATGCGTGGCTCTATCGCACGAGAACGTGGGTTCGATTCCTGCTCTGACCACCCGACATTTTCTTCGACGGCGGCCACCTCCCTTAGTGATGGCGACACCATCGAGTATTTAGTCATGAAAGAGCTTCTCAAAATACCGTTCGGAACCGGTGTAAAATTGTAGGTCCCTATCAGAGTTCACTGGTTGTGAAAAGCTCTCCCCAATCCCTTCATGGGATTTAATGGGAAACGGTGTTTTTATTTTTTGGACCACCCTGTATATATATGTATATATTACAGTGACTATTGCATTGAGCAAGGTAATGCCTCTCCAGTTTTTGCATAGAGTTAAAACACTAGTTTTTGGGATAGTGGTATCCACTCCAACTGTCCAAATTGCAGGTTTGTGGGCTTCCGGTAATCTTAGAATTAGTTTCCATATTCAGAACTCATTAATTGAAATTCAACGTAAATGAACTGAAATAAAAAACAATCTGATTTAAATCGTTATGTTTACTCGCCTTGAGTGGACAAATTCAAACTTTTCTCAGTTCAATCTCGTATATACTTGTATTACCCAGCATTAAATAAAACAATTGTTCTTTCCTCTAAACTTCTCGTTGTTAACAGCCCTTCCGTGTATAGTGTGCAACTGTAATATCCAGTAAATAAAAATCGCTATTTCCTTAATTTTATTTAACTTTCCAACTTTTCTAGACGCCGCAGCAAAATGACGACGCCGCCCGTTAAGTACAAAACGACATAGTGCAAAAATGGCGGGAGATACATTGTTATTAGCTACATTTAATCCTTTCACTACTTACCACAACAGCCACAACATCTTGACATTTAATTACCTTGGCACTAATACATACACACACACACACACATACGCACAAAGTATAAATAAGTCGCTTCACTTTAGAAGCTTAAAATCGTTGATTATCTTGATTTTTAGCTATATTTTACCTGACTTTTGCTCTATTTTAAGCCCTTCAGGTGTGAAGGTGGCACAATAAGTGGTACCGAGTAACACCAAGCAGCACTACCAAATGCATTATGTCAAATGCAATTTAAATCGTATTTACAGCTAAAATGGCAATGATTTTCCTTTCACACCCTAGTCCTTAGTATGTCTTGTTACGCTATTTTCTTCAGTTTTCCAACATATACATACACATACATACGTATATTTTTAACAAAGGATGTCGTACATTTCAGTTGTACTCCACATGGCAATACCTATCAACTCCTCCTCCTGAAAAGCAAAAAAAAAATTTTAAAGTAATATAAACGTACATTGCTCGAAATGTAAAGGATCTTTCATTAGGGCTTTTCCAGGTGAACAAGTTCCAAAGAAACAAGTTGTCATGTCATGATTTAGTTCTGCGAATTTCAGAATGTATTTCAAATCAGATGTACCAAAAGAAATGATACAACAGCGATTAGGATCAATCTAAGTCAAAGCGTGCACATTTATTGATTTGCCGATATTTATATGCAGTTTTCGAATGTATTCGATTGACAGAAGTACTAGTTAAATCTCCAATTTTATATGTTCTTCTCCCTTTATCAAAAATTACTTTGGCACACTCAGAAAAAAATGAACTTCAACGTTAGTAAAAATTAACTAAACGTAAGGAACGCGGGACATAAGTACATAAGTAAAGCAAAATTAAACTTAATGAAAATTGTTTTTGTGCAAATATATACATATCTACAGATATTCAAATAAATAAAAAAAAATAAGTGGTTTCCCATTACATCCCATGATGGGACCGGGGAGAACTTCTCACAATCACTGAGCTGTGCGCTTTCCAGTTTTCACTCACTGATTGGGACCTACAGTTTTACACCGATTCCGAACGGTATTTTGAGAAGCTTTTTCATGGCTATATACTCGATAGTGTCGCCGTCACTATGCAAGGTGACCGCCGCCGAAAGAAATTTTTTATTTTTATTTTTTTTTTAAGGTGGTCAGAGCAGGATTCGAACTCAGGATCTCATGTACAAGAGCCGCGCACACTAACCATTGCACCACCGACGGCCACATATATTCAAATAATTTAAATAAAATTAAAAAATTAAAAAAAAAATCACATCAGGTGTCAGGGGACACCCGGTTGGGACGAATATAAAAGAATTACGTACTACTTAGTTCCAATATTCCTAAGGTGCTACGATAATTTACGAAAAGGTACTTTTTGAAAAATGATTAACTTTTTTAAGAAATTGTTTTTTGTATAAAATGTATTTTTTTTAACAAAAAGACTATATTTTTACGTCGTTTTTGTAAGAATATATATTATATTTTCCCCTAAAGGTCCTTTTTTAAAGAGAGCTACTTATTTTATTAAAAGCTAATGGTTTTTTAAGAAACGGTAGTATTTTTAAGAAGAAGTACTTTCTGTAAGAAAAAGCCATAAGAGTATGAATTTGTGATACAAAGAAGTACGTTTTTAAGAACAGGTACTTTCTAAAGAAGTGGTGCTCTTTTTAGGAGAAGGTTATTTTTTTAAGAAAATGTACTTACTTTCAGAAAGGCTAGTTATCTCAAGAAATGAAAAGATAAGAAAAAGTATTATTTTATTTTTAAGAAAATGTACTTTTAAGAAAGGAATTTTAGTAAGAAAGTGTATTTTTTAAGAGAATGTATTTTTTTGAAGAGGCCGTGGTGGTGCAATGGTTAGTGTGCGCGGCTCTTGTAGATGAGATCCTGGGTTCGAACCCGGCTCTGACCACCTTAAAATTTCTTTCGGCGGCGGTCACCTCGCATAGTGACGGCGACACTATCGAGTATCTAGCCATGAAAAAGCTTCTCAAATTACCGTTCGGAATCGGTGTAAAACTGTAGGTCCCATTCAGTGAGTGAAAAGTGGAAAGCGCACAGCTCAGTGATTGTGAGAAGTTCTCCCCAGTCCCTTCATGGGATGTAATGGGCAACCATTTATTTATTTATTTATTTTTTTGAAGAAAAGGTTATTTTTAAGAAATGGAATTTTTATTTGAATTGGTCCTTTTTTCAAGAACAGGTAGATTTTTAAAAGTAGGTACTTATCTCATGAAAAGTTATTTTGTTTCACAAAAAATTTACTCTTTAAATAAAAGGTAGTTTTTAAGAAAAGGAAATTTGTTGTAAGAAAATGTACTTTTTTAAGAAAAGATACTTATTTAAAAAAAATTACTTGTTTTAAAAAAAAATTACTTTTCCTAAGAAAATGTATTTTTAGTAAGAAAATTTACTGCGTTTGACCAAAGGTACTTCTTTAAGAAAAGTTATGTTTTTTAAGAAAAGGTACTTTGTTTAAGTATATTTCCTTTTTTAAAGAAAAGTAACTTATTTGAGAAAATGTTGTTTGTTTAAACTTCCTTAAGTTTGGCTTTTCCAAATTTACTTTTTACTGGGTTCAAAACCACAATATACACACATGCGCTGCATTCCGATTCGTATTTATTTCACAAAGCATTTTAAATTCACAAGTAATCGAGTTTGGTGTTCTGAGTTTTCACTTTTCGCGCTTACATTTTGGCCGTTTTTACACAGTTGAATTGCAAAACATATGTTTTACTGCCAAAAATTAAGGAAGATAAAAACAAACAGGACGGTTATTGAATCTCTACCTGACTTCTTGTGTTGTGTTTTCCATTGTAAACATAATTAAAATATAAATAATTATTCGTATACATAAATTTTCTTAAAATACTTACATTTCTTTATGCAACTTCCTTGTTTATTACTTCCAAATTATTACGTGCATGTGTGTAAAACAAAATGACATGAAGAGTTGCCACTGTTACTCACTTAGACATTGAGTGAATAATTATAATTTGTACACATTTAGAAGCTTAGGAAATGATAGTTTTTTTCATTCTTGTCTTGTATATGCCGTCGTGTGTATGTTGATATGTTTGCGATATAACTGCAAAAATAAATAAACTGATTGTTAAATTTCTTAAATTTACCGCTCTGGCAACTTCGGATTTTAGATCATGGAGTACTCTGCTGATTTACATGAAATGGTATAAATGTGGAATGAAAACAGAATGCAAAAATTAAAATTTTTGGATACTTTTGTTTAATGGCTTTTTGCGATTAAATGATTGAGAAAATTTTACCTTTGAACAGTCCAAATTAGGAAAAACACATACCCCGGCTTTCGTTCTGTAATCTTATTTTTTACGTAATTTGCATTTTTGATACAGAAAATGTTATTTACTTTTGCTTTCACAAAAACATTTGATTGTGAAACAATTTCACAAAATGTCTTGGGAAAATAACGTCAAGAACACCATTTTTGTGAAAATTTTTCACTTTGACAAAGATTCGGAATGCAGAACATGGGCTATAAACTAAATATTTGCAGGCTCCACCTAGTGTAAATTGCTCCATTTTCGATATTACTTTAGTAAATGCCAAACAATTTGAAAATTTGTATTGTGCCCTCCGACGACATTGTAGCTCTTCATCACTGTCTCTTTGTAATGATAATAAATACAGTATTTATTTCCCTTAAAATCTGCGTTTAAACACCAATAATGGGCCAATCGCTCCGATTTTATTCAGGTTTTTCCTTTTCCTGTAAAGTATTAAAAAAAAAATTTAAAAAATTAAGCCATAGTTAATCTTAACCACCCAGGCCGCCACCCAAACGTATACAAAAAAATATATTCTAATCGGTCCAGAAGTTTAGGAGGAGTTCAGTCACAAACACACGTGCAGTAGAATTATATATATAAAGATTAAACATTTATACGGCATTTGCACCATACATGGGTTTTTTAATTTGCAGTCGATTTTAGTTACAATCGTAAATAAATGATACCAAGTTTAGGAGGACTTCAGTCACAAACACACGTGCAGTAGAATTATATATATAAAGATTAAACATTTATACGGCATTTTCACCATACATGGGTTTTTTAATTTGCAGTCGATTTTAGTTACAATCGTAAATATAAAATATAATTTTTAACCTCACTTTAATCTAATGTACAATTTAATGCAACACAGCTTTGTACCAAAACAATATGCAACCATAATCTAAACATGCTCATAAAATCAACTGTGAGCCCATTTGACCGACTGCCAATTCAATTTTCCTGTTGTGCCACCCACTTCGATAATTTGGTCTCGGCACGTAGTTACTCTAAATTGGTCTAAGCACAAAGTTGCCACCTGATATGTCAATTTAATCTCAAATTGGGTAGCGTAAACGGCATACTTATATAACAATCATTTGGGGATCTAAATTAAACTTCTGTTGATTAGTGTATTTAACAAAACTTTCAAAAAAATTTTGGACTCTAATTCCTTCGAACAGAATTCCACCAATTTCTCTACCGTGAGCCACAAACTGGCTGAATATATAAAATATTTAAAATTGTCTTGGTTGTGTCCTCATTTCATGGAGTATCATTTGTTCTGGAAGACGTATGACGCATGTATGAAATTAGATCACCGAAGGGAGCAATGCAAAATTTCGGACGGCTTGTAACGACGAAATCTTGTAAAAAAAAATTGTGATAATTAGGGAGACAACAGAGCAAGCAGTGTTTTGTGATACCAATATACTTTCATAATTTTTGAAACGAAGTTCATTATCGCACGTTGCGGGATGGGGGCTAAATGAAAAAAAAATTAAACAACTTTTTTTTAACATTATTATGCTACAACCCAGTATTATCAACAATATTGAGTACCTTTGCCTTGGATTGTGTCTAGACTAACATGTGTTGGGAAATTTCTTGTTTAATGGGAAGTTTTCTAGGTTGAGCCTGTAACCAATATTTGGTATATATTGCAGTTTTGAACCCAATAAAAAGTAGATTTAAAAAAGCCAAAGTGAAAGAAGTTTAAAAAAGGAAATTTTCGTAAAAAACCCAACTTTTTTCTCAAAATAAATCATATTCTTAAATAAAGTACCATTTCTTAAAAAAGATACTTTACCTTAAAGAAGTACCTTCGCTTAAAAAAGTAAATTTTCTGACAAAAAGTACCTTTACTTAAAAAAAAGATATTTTTTTTTAAAAAATAAGTACTTATTACCGCCACTAACAAAATCGCCCTATTAGCTATCGATATTTGGTACACTTAATGTTATCAACACTAATTACAATCAATTGTTCTGACTGAAAAAAAGCTCTTTCCCCACGGTTAACTACATTACGTTGCTTGTATTGGTTTCAAACGCGTCAATTTGTAATTTGGTTAATTTAGTACTGTCGATTGAGTAGCACACGACAAGTAGTATCGAGTTTCCTATCCAAAATGTTAGTAAAATATAATAATATTTACCAATTGTAATATTTGGCATATTTGTAGGAATTTTAACTTTAAGTTTGTTTCAAATAAACACTGCAGTAAAACAAATATCCGGACTTGGGTTTATAATCTTTAAGGAAGCTTGGTGAAGGGACGAAATTCCCCAGAACAGTACCATTTCTTAAAAAAGTAAATTTTCTTACAACATATTGTCTTTTCTTAAAAAACTACCTTTTCTTTAATGAGTACCTTTTTTGTGAAACAAAATAACTTTCCCTGAGATAAGTACCTAAAAAAAAATTTTTTTCGTACAAAAATTCCCTTTCTTAAAAGTACCTTTTCTTAAACATAAAATAATACCTTTTCGTTTATTTTCTTGATGGAATTAGCCTTTCTGCAAAGAAGTGCAGTTTCTTAAAAAAACAACCTATTCCTAAAAAGAGTACCACTTCTTTAAAAAGTACCTATTCTTAAAAAAGTACTTCTTTGTAGAAACAATTCATACTTTTATGGGTTTTTCTTACAGGAAGTACTTCTTCTTAAAAATAGTAACTTTTCTTAAAAAAAAACATTAGCTTTTAATAACAGAAGTACCTCTCTTTAAAAAAGGATCTTTTGGGGGAAATATAATACATATTCCTCCAAAAAGGACCTAAAAATATACTTTAAAAGAAATACATTCTAGAAAAAAATAAAATTTTTCTTAAAAAAAGTTTATCATTTTACAAAAAGAATCTTTTCTTAGAGATCCATGTAAATTATCGTATTTTACAACGGGCGCCTTAGGCGCGTTGGAACAAATTAATACATAACATATAGGGAAATGAACTTCGTTCCTACCGGATGACCCCTAACACCTCATTTGATTTTTTTTATTTGGTTCATGCCCAAACAAGAAGCTTCCATTTTTCGCACAGAATTATTAGTGATGGTAGCTAATTAATAATATTTTTCTTAAACTTAACTAATTTTTCCCACGCTTGAGGTCATAGAACGACTTTGACCGAACGAACGAATTGACCAAAACTATAACGTAAATAAATATCGATGTTTTCAATAGGGTCATTACAATGTTGTATTTAAATAAAACACAGAATAATTGAGATATCGGGCTAAAATTTATTTCAGGTATTGTCAACATAGTAAATAACGGGTTTTTCAATAAGAGCGCTACAAAAGTTTTTTTAAATAAAACAAAACCGGTTTTAGATACCAACGAAATTCTTTATTCCTGTGAAAGTACGTTCGATGCCATTATGTAAGGAACTAGATTTCTTTTGCATGGCCACCACGGGCATGCTTTCAGAAGCCCAGACGCTGAACCCAATTTTCGACGGTTTTCAAGCATAAATCGGCCGATACTGCTGCAATTTCACGTTCGATATTCGTACGAAGTTCATCAATCGTCGCTGACTTGTTGGCATAGACCATAGTCTTGACGTAGTCCCACAGGAAATAATCTAACGGCGTCCAATCGCATGACCGAGGCGGCCAATCGACTGGGCCATTCCGTGAGATAACACGTTCAACAAACTTGGTTTCCAATAAATTGATCGTGGCATTCGCTATGTGGCTTGTGGCGCCGTCCTGTTGGAACCACATGTCCTCCAAGTCCATATTATCGAATTGGGGCCAAAAATATTCGGTTATCAGTGAACGGTAGCGATTCGCATTCACAGTAATGTGCCGGTCTTGATCATCACGGAAGAAGTACGGCCCAATGACGCCGCCGGCCCATAAACCGCACCAAACGGTAATTTTTTCGGGATGCAATGATAACTCATGGATTACGTGTGGATTGCTGTCTGACCAATAACGCATATTTTGCTTATCGACGAAGCCATTCAGCCAGAAATGAAATTCAGAATTGAGGCCACTGACTCCAAATTTCGGTAGAAAATTTTACTAATTTCGACTCATTGTTGGATCGTATATCTTTCCATGATGAAATGACAAACCTTACTGAAGAGAAATGTCAAAAGAACGGAAAAAAATATGGCGTCGTTTGCTTTTGTAGCATCTCTGCTGAAAAACCCTTTAGAATTATGAAATTCTATTTGGTTCATTTGACTACCAGGAGCACACCTGAAGCGATCGATTCTTTGAAGCAAATTTTCCACCACTCTTCCACACATATTGTTCCTGAGTTCCTCTAACTTTTTGTACTCCCTTGAAGCACATGTGGGTTTGTTGCTGAACAAAAATGCATATTTTGGTTGTTGACAAACGCATTTAGCCACAAATGAGCTTCATCGCTGAAAATGGTTTTTAGAAGAAAATCAATATTTTCTTCAAACTTAAAGTTTCGACTAAAGACTGAGCATTTTGGTAGTACCTTTTAATAATCTCCTAACGTTGCTCGTTCGTGAACTTCAATGCGGTAAAAATTTAAATATTGACTAAAGTTTTGATATTGCCAGGTCATAAAAAAATATCAGAGTGCGTTTGTATTAAAATACTACATTGTTGTGTCCCTATTGAAATACCCAGGATTTCGGTTTTCATACGAGGAACTTTTTCTTAAAAATTTATTAACGGAATGTGAGAAGAATGAAAATCTTTTGTAGATAATGCATTTGATCTTTATTCTGCGGATTATTTATGTCTTAAATTTGGCCGATTCGATCGTTCGGTCGAATTCGATTTATAAAAAATAGGTTGTTAAAAAGAATTAACTCAAATGCTTATCAGCTTTTATATATATACTAGCTGACCCGGCAGACGTTGTCCTGCATAATATTTCAAGCGATTTGTATGGGAGGTACCACGCCCCTTTGTCCAATTGAACCGAATAGTAAATCTAAACCACCCAGGGCGCCACCCAAACGCATACAAAAAATTTATTCAAATCGGTCCAGAAGTGTAGGTGGAGATCAGTCACAAACACGCGTGCAGTAGAATTATATATATAAAGATTTATATATTTTATAGGTATATATATTATATATTTTTCTTTTACCCTCAGAATAGAGTTATTGATTAGACCGTGAAAGTTGTAGGCCCTTAATCAAATTCACACAATAATACTCGTAAACGCATTAATTTTGTACCAGCTTAAAAAGCAGCACAACTGTTATCTAGTTAATACACATAATATCGATCATTACTATTACAGAACCCGTTCAATGTTCGCACCTTCATACGCAAAGCAAACTCAGGTGTTTTACTTTTCCATTGTCTATACACTCAGCTTCGAGAGCTGTGAGCTTTGTTTTATTGTTCATTTTTCTGTTCTGGTGTTTGTCTTTGTGGCTGGCTGCTTGCTTGCAGTTTAACTCTATCCACACATTTTGCTAGTGCGACGGGCTTCCTACTATTTTTGCTTTTTGAATGTCTACCTTAATACCAATAAGGATCCACTGCCAGCTGTAGAAGTAGAATGTAGTTGAGTTTAGTCTTTCGGTGCCGCATATAGTGGTATAAATTAGGGGGGAGGGTGCTGTTGACGGTAGTGGATATAACGGAAAATATCTGTTGTTGACATAAAGTGGCAATTTTAATGTTGAGATAACTTTTGCCACTACGATTGCTCCTGCTACGGTGACGATGAAGAAAATATAATCGTCAATTCTCCATTAACGTTCCAACTCACGTACGTCGGCTGTGATTCAGGATATACGTAAGGTGTTTGCCAGCATGAGGAAAATAGTGCAAAAGAAAGAGATAGCGACAGACAAGACGGTAGTAATCACAGCATTTGTGATTAGTATTACAAGCCAAAAAAAGGGGGAAGAAAGAAATGGAAAAGGTAAGTGTTAAGGTGCATAAATGAGCCTACAGAAATTGTTGGTGAAATGACCACACAAAGGCACGTTCCGTAATTTTTTAACAGCCATTAAGAGGGACTGTTAAGTGTTTGGGAAATTGAGCGGTCATGTGGGGATGGAATATTAGTTTTTAAGCTAAAATTCACTAGGCACATGATGGTGACAGGTTTTTTCTTTTGAAATACTAAAGTTGGGATAGATGATTAGTTCAGCCGGCGCGAGTATGTATAGCCATGCTCCAATTTTGGTAAATGGTTGTAAATATTGGATAATTTAAATGACCTTTAACAACATGGAAATTTAGTAAAATAAAAGCACTTAGTTGAATTAATGTTTTTTAAACTAATATTTAAATAAAACCAGGAATATATTATGCGACAAGTACTAACCAATATTTCGATCAAAATTATTAAACGTTATTCGATAATAATGGCAGCTACCAACTTTAACGCAAATACAGTGTCGCGGTCGAGAAATCATATTTCATTGCATAAAAACGTATGGTCCCTTTTCTATAAGGTCTTCTATCATTTTACTTTAGTTTATATTAATGAATTACACGTTGAGAATGGCATTCATTCTCGAATCATAAATTAAAATATATCAAGCTCCACAGCAACCTATTGGATTTCAGAGAGTAGGGCCGAGACAAACAGGTCTAAGTAAGAAAAAATTATGATATATCCGACCTTTCGTATTATATTCAAAATTAAATTGTTCGAGTGTTTGATCGTTTTTCAAATAATTTAATTCTCCAATATTTCGCTGCCCTTTGGGTAGGTAGCATCATCAGGAAGATAAACACAATTATTAATTAAAAATTAAATGAAATAAAAACTAAAATTTTTCTTTATGTCATTTTAAAACACAGCAATAATAACGTGAAAAAAATTAAACAAATAACAAAATTTTCTTTCTCATATGAAATATGTTTTAAGTTACAGCCAGAACAAATCTTTGTAGAAAAGTTACAGCCAGAAAAATAATTTTGTTGAAAAACGTACAAATACACATAGTGGTAAATTCAAAAAGTTAAAAAAAAAATGGTTTCCCATTACATCCCATGAAGGGACCGGGGAGAACTTCTCACAATAACTGAGCTGTGCGCTTTCCAGTTTTCACTCACTGATTGGGACCTGCAGTTTTACACCGATTTCGAACGGTATTTTGAGAAGGTTTTTCAAGTCTATATAGTCGATAGTGTCACCGTCATTATGCGAGGTGATCGCCGCCGAAAGAAAATTTGAAGGTGGTCAGAGCAGGGATCGAACCCAGGATCTCATGTACAAGAGCCGCGCACTCTAACCATTGCACCACCGATGGACCACAAAAAGTTACATCCTGATAAATTCTAAATGTTACCTAATGACAAATTCAATGATACAACAAAAAATTTACGGTGAAATGTTCTACATTTTACTAATTAAATACCAATAATTCTGTGCTACATTATCCGTATCTACTTTAAAGATTATTCCCTTCGCTATTGGAGTCCTTATTTCTGTAAAATTTCTAACATAAATCGATGTTCATAATTGTTTTCCCTATTCAAAGGGCAGCGAAATATTGGAGAATAAACTAATTTGAAAATCCACCAAACGCTCACACATTTTAATTTTAAACAGGCCTGAGTAAGTTTAGAGCCACACTGCATACCCTACTCTAAGCTCCCATAGACCAATTTCAAAGACCGTGCAAAATTGACGACGTTGACGACGAAGTAGACCGAAAGTCTCAAAAAAACCGTTTAGCAGCCAATTAATAAAATAAGCTTGGGATAATACGCAGAATGCAAATTTGGTTAAAACGGAACGGGGAAAAAGACAAGAGATTCATTGGACAGGCTATCATAGCAGAATCATTGTGCAACGTTTCTCTTCGAAGCTATTTGACAAGACCCAAAATTACGATTGAAGCAACAAGCAAAATACTGGAAACGACCAAGCAAATGCTAAGGCTACTAATGTCGACTCAATTTCCTGATGACTCGGGGCAATATCAGCAATAACGCTGATAACCATATGACACCCCGCCACTATCGAGTAACTAAGTATGAAAAAAACTCGTTCGCAACCAGTGTAAAATTGTCAAGTTTAAAGTGTAAAGTTTAGTTGTTGCATGCTAAACGCATGTTATGAACATGCCGAAATCTTTGATACTACAAGGTGGCGCAAAAGTAATCCTCCTATCAGAAAATGCTATAAATTTTGCGATTGGCCCCTAATGTCAGTTCTGTTTTGACATTTGTGTAGTAAACACATGCGAAATACACGTTAATAAGCAATGTTACGCTACACTGCTCCAGAACGCGGAATATTGCTGACTATTTATTTGACCAATAATCGGTCGGTGACTTTGGCACAACGTGAATTTCGTCGCAGATTTCCTGGCCGTCCAACGCCTACTGGTGAAAAACTGCGACGTTTAGCCGCTCGCCTCGAAGAGACTGGCACAACACGAGATGCTGCCAGGCGTGGCAGACCCCGGAGTAGCCGTTCTGCAGAGAATATTGCTGCTGTAGCCGAGGATGTCATGGTTGCGCCGTCGACATCGACCAGACGACGTGCCACGCAAATGGGTATCAGTCGACGGTCTTTACAGCGAATTTTGGTACAAGATTTGAAGGTGTTTCCGTACAAAGTCCAGACGGTGCATCAGCTGTTAGCTGCTGACCGCCAATCGCGTCTAACATACGCTCAAGCCATCCTTAATCACCACCAAGAGGAAGATGATTTTTCATCAAAAATAATCATGAGTGATGAGGTCCATTTCCATCTTAGCGGGTACGTAAATAAGCAAAATTTACGCTTCTGGGGCACTGAAAATCCGCGTGTAACCCACGAAGAGCCATTACACCCGCTCAAAGTCACTGTATGGTGTGCTGTTTTCGCTGGAGGAGTCATCGGACCTTTTTTCTTCGAAGACGTCGCGGGCCAAACGGTTACTGTGAATGGTGAGCGCTACAGAGCAATGATCAACGAGTTCTTTTTGCCGCAACTTGATGAATTGGGATTGGAAAACATGTGGTTCCAACAGGACGGTGAAACGGCACACACTGCAAGATGTGGAGCAAGATGAGGAGCAAGATGTACGAACACCTTATTAATAAAACCTAATTTCAGAGTGAATTTAGTTCAGAGTAAACTTGTTCTCACTGAACTGAACCCAATTTGTTACAAATTTTACTACTTTTCTTACAAAAGACGATTTAAATAACATTTATTATAACTATACGTATTTTCAAAATACTAAAAATATTCTCCACTCATTTTTCTCCAAACATTCTATGAATGTTAACTTTTAACTAATTTAAAATCCCAACTAAGCTTCTAAGCTTACACACCATTGCCAGCCCTCAAAAAAACGAAAGCATCAAAGGCATTCAAAATACTCCTATAGTATATGTGCGCTAAAGTGTTAATGAGTTAGGAAATTAAGTTCATTTGTGCTGTGGCTACACGTTCCCCCACTCTCTGGCTTAATAATTAAGAAAATATCATTACAATTTGAAAATGTTCACTCAATTCAAATGCTTTGTTCTTTGACTCCAGCAGAACGTACATGAATATTTTAATTAAGGCACGTTTTTAACGCTGTGCCATTACGGATTTCCTTGTGCATCCGTAACAAGTCAGACGGAAAAAATAATATTGTTAAGAATATAAAAAAATATATGTATATATCTCTAAATAATTGTATAATTCGAACTTTTGTAACATGTCGCTACTATATTCTTTTCTACTCTTTCATTTGCAGTTTCCACCGTGGCAGTTGAAGCGGTACTGGGTCGTACGGCCACTTTGCCATGTGACATCGAACCGGAAGCGAAGGATGACAGAGTATATATGGTCCTGTGGTTTCGTGAAAGTGCTGGTAAACCTCTTTACAGGTAAAGCTTAGACAAATATCTACTCATGTTACATAGTGCAAGAAGTGCACAAAAAATATACTGAAAAATATTTCATATATATAATAAGGAATCTACCAAAAGTTTGTTCACATTCAAATGCTTCACACTACACAAATTTATTTCCGCATATAAAATATCTACAGTTACAACCGTAGAAAAAACGCAATGTTTCAACCATGTACAGGGGGAAAGAAACACAGCGAGAGTGTTGAAAAAAGTACAAGTGGCATTTAATTGGATGTGGTTGTCAGTTTAAAATGCCAGCTATTCAGACACTCATATACCGAAATGTAAGCATAATTTGTAACAAGACAGGAGAGTTAGGCGAACTGGAAACCATTGCTAAAATCCGCAGTTTCCCGCCACAAGCGCATACATTTGAATCCACACATGTATTTTCATTGTCCCAGTACCATAAATTGCACCTCTGCATATGTGGGTTTGTGTGTGTCGAGAAGGTTTTTCTGTTCAGTGCCCTCATGACGGTGGAGTATTCTAATTTTCCAGTCGGTTTAAATTTCCATATCTAAAACTTAGTGTTGTGACATGAGCTCATATATATTTATATATACGCGTATATGTGCTGCTCATGAAGACTGATAGAATTTTTCAGACAGAGGATCATTGGGGAATTGTGGGCCAGATATAAAAAAGTTTATCCTATAGGCTTTTTAAAATGAGATGACCGACGATATTCGAGTTTTACCAGAACATCAAGCGAGTAAATTAGTAAGGATAACTAAACCGAGAGTGGGCATTTGTTCATCTTTCAGTGTTAACTAAAATGACAATGAATACCAAACCTTTGCATATTTAATTTCACAAAATGAAAACAATATCAAAAAACTGCGACAGACGACTTTTATTAGACACTGTTTAAATTCACGAATACCCGTCCTCATTCTGTTAAATTTCCTGCTCTAAATTCGAATTACAATGAGCATCAACGAAATTTTCCGTAGCAATGACACTATTTCTTTCAGCGGTATATTTAATCAAGTTAGTTAAAAAAATATTGGAAATATATTCTATCACGGCAATTATTATCGAAAAAAAAAATCTTATTTTGAATGTTTATGAAATCTTCCGCCCTTATCTTGTGATGGAATGACCCATCGACAAAATTTAAGACACAATTAAGAAAGTTAAAAATTGGCCACCGAATGTTTATAATATGTGACCTGGTCTACGGAAAGGGGGCTTAGGTGTCAAAAAATCAATTTTCACTTTTTGGTTGATTCGGATGGAAGATGAGATGCCTTTTCACGTGGTGGAAAGCAGAAAATCCTAACTAGCTTAGAAGTGTACTAAAAATGTAGAGAAAAAAGAGTAAAAATACGACAAAATATAATTTATTGGTAATGAACAAAATACATTGAATTGTAAGCTATAACGACATGATTATACAGTAGAAAAACGTATTATGGGCCAAAAATAATAATGCTGAGTAGTTTATGTATTTTTCATTGTTGTCGTTTTCCTTGAGATCTTTTTACGTGTTGATCCTGAGGAAGATGGACCTGGTTCCTCGTCTGGTTTGAGAACATCTTCACTAGTTTTTGCCTTCCGCTTCTTCGATGGCAAATCATTGGGCAATGGAGCCACAATATCTACTTTAGATATATCCGAAACTAAGCTGCGAAGATTGTGATAGATGTACCACTGACGTTCCAAAGATAAACTGGCTGGTTGTATAACTTTCGGCATTTCAGGATCGATAGGTTTTAACAGAAGCTTAAAGGACTGCACGCACTTCTTCACTGTCTGCGAATTTCTTTGTTTTTACACAATCTGTAGAGATTATGAAATGATGGAATTGCGTTATTCCAACAAGTGACTTGTACAGTGGTTTGAAATAGCTGTCCCATTCATACCAGACGACTTTTTCAGCCGATACATCTTTATTATAACCCCCAGGTGATGATGCCTCGACACACTGCAGTAAATCTGCATACGTGTCGATGTTACTGACGGCATACTGACTTTTGAAAATACCGAAGTAACGATCAGGCGCGCACTTAGTGTGCCCGGTAAGTAGAAAATTGAATAAAATAGTTTTGTTAAGACCCCGAGCCAAACACCATTGCAGATATGATAGTACAGTGTTATTCTTATTCTGCCCAACACAATTGTCACAGAAAAGAACGAGTGTTTCAATGTCATTATAGTAGGTTTGCAGGTGATAATACAGGATGCTCACAACACAGTTAGGTCCTTTACCAACGTCATCTTTTTCGTCTATCATGTAATTGTACTGTAAAAAAAAAAATATAAGTAAGATCCTGTAAAGGCGAGCAATTTGAGTTCCTATGATTCAGTTTGAAATTCTAACCTGAACTTTTTGTTTTTCGTCTGTAATTCCGAAGACTCCGCACTTCTTGGTTGCTTTGAAGTATGCTGTACCAGGTTGTTGTGGACTGACAGGGTAGTGAACGGTTTGGGCAAAATCAAATGACAGAATGTCTGCTGTAGGGTCAGTATTTCTACACCAACTTTGATAATATTCTCGTTGATTTCGGGCTCGGTGGAGGTGATCAAGAAATTGATTAAGCTTCTGTTCGCGTTCAATGTCAGTAACACCTTTGCCTTGCGAAATCGATATTGTGTTTCCTGTTAAAAGAAAAAATACTGAATTTAATCTCAACGTTTGATACAACTATAAAATGAGAAAATAATTCTTACCACGGCAGACATCGCAGAGATCATCCGCTGGTTTCATAACTGTAACATGGGGTATGTATTTGGACCATATCCGTCGAAAACTGCAATTACTCATCTTCAATTCGTCATCACCGAGTGAAGAAATGTATTTTCGATAAATTGAGGACTTCGTCTCGCTGCATGGCAGTTTCATTATCCGAAAATCCTTAAATTTTTGGAGTCGTCCGGGCAGTGGAAAAGCCATTAAATCGACTATAGACTCGATGAATTTAACAGCTTTTTCGATGTCAGCCGGTTTAAATGACTTTGGATGTGTACTCGGGTTATTTGTCAGTCCGTGTTGGCGCACTGTTACACCCTGTGCGTGAAAATGACGTACTAAATTTTCGTAACGCTTCGTCGTACAGGCATGTACAAAAAGGAAAAACGAACGACAAACAGGTACTCTGTAGAAGGTAAATTGAATTCTATGCCTCATAACTTCTGTATCCTGTCTCTGTCCATTATTCTTCCGCCCAGCAAGCTTTGCGTATACACTTTCTAGCTTTTCGTTACTCATAATTCCAGCTTCGATGTGACTTAGTATCACTAAATTTAGTTAATTTTTCGACATCTCTAAACAATTGTTCCGCGTACTCTCGATCATTTCCCGTGGTATCAGTGTATGGCATTCATTATTACAACAATCTTTTGACAGAAATTTTGTTACCAGCTCCTCCTCCTTTACATCAACAACATACAGGTCCATGTTAACAAAAGTTTGTTCGGTATCATCTTCTGCCTGAGATACACAAACTTCGTCTTCATCATCATCGCTCTCTTCATAGTTTTCATCATCGTTTTCATCATCCTTTTCATGGAGGTATTGTCCGTATACGGCACTGAACTCCTCATCAACACTCATGTTTCATTTCATGCGAAATGCGAAGACGATAATCAACAGAAACAGTAAACGTCACTTCTTCAGTGTTACTTTTTTAAATGTTCCACACTAGCAACTTACACGATGAACTATAATAATATTCCGACCAACAACAACACTTACTGGACCAACAACAACACTTACTGGACGTCCGGCGCGGAGAACAATTAACGAGATAATGAAAACTGACGAAACGAGTTGCTTACTTTTAACAGCTTTTTCACAGAAAACTAGTTTTCGCACGTAAGCTCCCTTTTCGTAGACCAGGTCACACATACTATTTTCATCTGCCAGAGCATTAGAGCTAGAGTGTTACCTTCCAAGTTGGTTCAAAAAATATTTGAAATATAATCTCTTACGCCAATTACACTGTGCCACTTATAAATTATAAGTTAATTTTATTGAATGAATATTTACATTTTTATATACTATTTACAGAGATTTATTGCAATTAAGAAATATGGCCTAGTCTTTTATCTTTATCAGTATATTTCGTAATAAACGTAGAGGATTTGTTGTAATTATTTAACCTTCAAAGGAAAGGTACTAAAACAAACCTTTGCTTGACTATGAACACATTTCATAAGACGTCTATGTATCCAGAAGTGAAGATATCAAAACATTGTCCGAAGATTCGCACGAAGTATTAAATTTGTTTGTGATAGTACCAATTTTTATACGTGTTACTCATTTCATGCAATATATTAGTAGGAAAGCGCCTTGGTAGGTTTAGCATTACTTTCAAAAGCTTGTTTTGACATGTCTGTAATTTGTTAATGTGTGTCACAGCACACGTATTCCAAGCAGGACATCCATATAATATTATGGATTGAAATATTACTTTAAGAATTATAATTTTATTAAAGTTACTTAACGAAGATTTTCTGTTTATTAGTGGATATAAGATTTTTATATAAAGATTTACCTTGTTTTGGATATTAGTAATATGAAACTGAAATGTGAGTTTTTTATCTAGGTATATACCCAGATATTTTACATTGTCTGACATTATCTGATATATCAAACCCGTTTATGGTTAAATTAGAGGATGGGAGAAAGCAATTCTTTCTTTTTCTGGTAAAAAAGATAGATTGAGTTTTATCATAATTTAACTTTATCTTCCAAGTATCGTAATATTGTACTAGTTTATTGAGTGCACATTGAACGTCGGTCACAATATCATGACCCAATTTATGTGCGAAGAAGATACCAACATCGTACGCATATGCAGCATAACTACATGGGGATAATAATGGAAAGTCAGACCTGTAGATATTGTACAAAATTGGTCCTAGTACGGTTCCTTGAGGAACACCAGATGGAATTTCGGTCATATCAGATAATTCATTGTCAATAGTAACAAGAAATGATCTATCTGTTAAGTAACTTTTTATAATTTTAATTATGAAATGTGGAAATTTATAATTTATCATTTTATATATTAAAGCATCGTGCCATATGGAATCAAAAGCTTTAGCTATATCGAGAAGCACTAAAGCTGTTGATTTCCATATGAAAAGTTATTTTTCACATGGTTGCATATCCTCTTAATTTGGTGTGTTGTGCTGTGATATCTTCTGAATCCCAATTGCTCTAAGGGTATTATGTCGATCCAAGTGTGTGTCAATGCTGTACTTTAAAATTGTTTCTAACAATTTACTTAAACTACTTAATAAGCTAATTGGACGGTAACTATCTGGGCTATTGAGTGGTTTTCCAGGTTTTTGAATAAGGATAACTTTTGCTGATTTCCATGACTTAGGAAAATACTGTAATTTACGCCAAGAATTGAAGATTGATGTCAAATATTTAATAGCATTGTTTAGTAAATTTTTTAACATCCGATTATTAATCATATTAAAGCCAGTTGCCTTCCTTATTTTTAAGTTTTTAATTAATGATCGAACTAAATTTGTTGTGATCATTTCGGTTGTAGGAGTTTGGTGAAATTGCATGTTAAATACTGAAACCGATGATTCAACAGTATTAATGTGGTTTCGATTACTTAGTCTATCAGATGTGTGGTGAGTCTTTAAAAAACTTTGGGCCAAACAGTTAGCTTTATCCTTGCTGGAGTATTTTACGACTGACCCTTCCTTAAGAGGGGGTATATTTTGTCTCTTCTTCTTCAGAATTTTAGTAAGATTCCAGAATGGTTTTGAAGCTTTGTTTAGGCCCTTCAATTTTTTGGATTATTCGATATTTCTGTATTTCCTGTCGTATTGTTAGGCTATAATTTGACATCGATAAATAATCAGACATCTGTCTGTATCTAGACCATTCTCTTCTATAGATGTTTCTAATTCGAATAAGAGTAAGTATATATATAGGCAATATAAAAGAATTTATTTTGTTATTGACAAACGGCACCGACTGTCTTACAGATTCATGAAGTGAGCTAGTAAATGTTGTTATTCTGCTATCAATTTGAGATGGATGGTTAATATCATCCAGAAAAGTGGCGCTTTGGTTAAAAGTATCCGTCAAGACAGATTTGTACTTTTTCCAGTCTGCTCTATTGAAATTGAAATGACCCTGATCATCTCGACAAAATTCAGAATTTATATAAAACAGAACAGGTAAGTGATCCGAGTGTAGTTGGTTTAATGATTTTAAGGAGCATAACAATGGCGGTGTATTGGACAGCATTATGTCAAGAGTAGAGGGATTGGACCTTGAACAAGCTGGAATATATGTTGGCGAGGGGAAAATAAAATAGATATTGGGAAGAATGTTGACATATCATTTAATATGTTACCCCAGCTATTAGCCCTGGTACATCCCCAGTTTCTATGCCTGCTATTATAGGCTCCACAAAAGATATAGTCACCATTTGTACTGAGCATTTTTCTCAAATCACTTTTGTATGCACTTCTGTTGATATCAGTGTTATCAGCACCCGAAAGTAGATACTAAATATTTTTACGTTTGGATGTTTTTTGTAAATTATTTCAATACCAATGTTTTCTATTAACTTTGTCTTTATGTTGGGTATTTCATTAAATTTAATAGTTTTTTTAATTAAAATAGCAACACCTCCCCCTACACCTTCACTATCACGACGTAGTACATTGTAGTTGGAATGTGAAAATTTAATATAAGGCTTGAGCCATGTATCCGATAACAAACAAAAGTCAATGTTATTTCTGTTCAAAAAATCGAAAAATTCATACATTTTGTTGCAAACTTTTCTGCAATTCCAAAAAACTGTTTTTAGAGTTAAATTACTCATAACTACTACTATATAGAAATTTTATAGCTAATCTAGCAATTACATTAAATTGTTCCTCTCTGGATTTACAAGATCTTAGATTTGAAACCATCTCAAATGTGAGTTGAGTCATTTCTTCTTCGTTGAATAAGTTTGAAGAAGTATTTGCCCACTGATTGTTGTTATTTTGGCTGCTTTTGTTATGTTGGCTGCTGTTGATATTTTGGCTGTTGTATGTTTTGTTTTTGTAGTTGTAGTTATTGATATCATTGTTTGGTCTCTGGAGAGGATTAGTACTACTGTTGTTATGACTGTTGAAACGGGAGTATGCACAAGCTGAGCTGTTAGAAACATATTCGAGTTTGGTAAACGTCACTGTGCCACTTGGGCTAAGATTTGTGTTTTGGAGTGTTCGGACACATATAGTGAAATTTTATGGCGATCATTTTTGTAGAACATTTTGACCACGTCCCCGTCATTTTCGAGCAGTTTTTTACGAGTTTTCATAAAAAAAAATAAAAATTATGGTTATACGTGACAGTTAGGGGGTTCATTTATTCCACAAAAATGTTTATCTGAATCTTTTCTATAAAACTTCTGAACATAGTTTGTACCTCAGAAGTAAAGAACACATAATTTTGCATGCCGTTTCCAATGAATGTGTTTACATTTTTATAGGAAAATTAATACAAAATCACCACAAAATAAAATTTTCTTGTCGTGTTTCGTTTGCCGTGAAAAGATCCATTATTGTTCTAAAAGTATAACAACATATATCAGATTTTAATATTTTTAAATTTTCCATTAAAAACACATCATCTAATTCCATTCAGTTCAATTCAATTCAGCTTAATGTAATTCAATTCAATGCAATTCCTTTTAACCCAATTCATTTCATTTCATTTAAATTCAATTCAATTCAATTCAACTCAACTCAATACATTTTAACTTAATTCAGTTCAGTTCATTTCAATTCAATTCAATTCAACTCAACTCAATTGAATTGAATTCAATTCAATTAACTCAATTAAATTTATTTAATTTAAATTCAATTCAATTCAATTCAATTCAATTCAATTCAATTCAATTCAATTCAATTCAATTCAATTCAATTCAATTCAATTCAATTCAATTCAATTCAATTCAATTCAATTCAATTCAATTCAATTCAATTCAATTCAATTCAATTCAATTCAATTCAATTCAATTCAATTCAATTCAATTCAATTCAATTCAATTCAATTCAATTCAATTCAATTCAATTCAATTCAATTCAATTCAATTCAATTCAATTCAATTCAATTCAATTCAATTCAATTCAAGTCAATTTAATTCAATTCAATTCAATTCAATTCAATTCAATTCAATTCAATTCAATTCAATTCAATTCAATTCAATTCAATTCAATTCAATTCAATTCAATTCAATTCAATTCAATTCAATTCAATTCAATTCAATTCAATTCAATTCAATTCAATTCATTTCAATTCAATTCAATTCAATTCAATTCAATTCCATTCCATTCCATTCAATTCAATTCAATTCAATTCAATTCAATTCAATTCAATTCATTTTAACCCAATTCATTTCATTTCATTTAAATTCAATTCAATTCAACTCAACTCAATACATTTTAACTTAATTCAGTTCAGTTCATTTCAATTTAATTCAATTCAACTCAACTCAACTCAATTGAATTGAATTCAATTCAATTAACTCAATTAAATTTATTTAATTTAAATTCAATTCAATTCAATTCAATTCAATTCAATTCAATTCAATTCAATTCAATTCAATTCAATTCAATTCAATTCAATTCAATTCAATTCAATTCAATTCAATTCAATTCAATTCAATTCAATTCAATTCAATTCAATTCAATTCAATTCAATTCAATTCAATTCAATTCAATTCAATTCAATTCAATTCAACTCAATTCAATTCAATTCAATTCAATTCAATTCAATTCAATTCAATTCAATTCAATTCAATTCAATTCAACTCAATTCAAATCAAATCAATTCAATTCAATTCATTTCAATTCAATTCAATTCAATTCAATTCAATTCAATTCAATTCAATTCAATTCAATTCAATTCAATTCCATTCCATTCAATTCAATTCAATTCAATTCAATTCAATTCAATTCAATTCAATTCAATTCAATTCAATTCAATTCAATTCAATTCAATTCAATTCAATTCAATTCAATTCAATTCAATTCAATTACATTCAATTCAATTCAATTCAATTCAATTCAATTCAATTCAATTCAATTCAATTCAATTCAATTCAATTCAATTCAATTCAATTCAATTCAATTCAATTCTATTCAATTCAATTCAATTCTATTCAATTCAATTCAATTCAATTCAATTCAATTCAATTCAATTCAATTCAATTCAATTCAATTCAATTCAATTCAATTCAATTCAATTCAATTCAATTCAATTCAATTCAATTCAATTCAATTCAATTCAAATCAATTCAATTCAATTCAATTCAATTCAATTCAATTCAATTCAATTCAATTCAATTCAATTCAATTCAATTCAATTCAATTCAATCCAATTCAATTCAATTCAATTCAATTCAATTCAATTCTTGAGCCATTGGATGGTTCTTGGCTTATTGGCGTACACCTTACCCTTTAGCTAGTCCAAATATAAAAAATCGGGAGCCGTTAAATAGATCGATCGCGGAGGCCTTTTAAAATCCGAAAATCTCGATATTATTAGATCACCAAAAATTTCGCGAAGGAGATCCATAGTTGGACGAGCTGTGTGAGCTGCGTCTCCATCTTGTCAGAACCACATTGTCGAAACCATATTGTCGGCACCACATTGATTGGATTGTTCTCTAACTCTGACCTATAAAAATGTTCAATATCCGGAACTTGTTCTTCGTTTTCGAAAAAAAAAATATAACCTAGTGATGGTTTCTGTAGTTATTCCACATCATACTGTGCATCTAAGTGGGTGCAGTTGATGTTCAGCAATTACACTGTGCGACACCCAAAATCGGCGGGGGTTCTGACTACCATGAAAAGTTATATAGGTAAAAAAAAGTTATACGAGTCCCGGCGTCTCGGGATCGAGATATATTGATTTTAAATTAGTTAGTATCATATAGGGGATTTTGTCACGTTTGGATGATTTTTGTTTGACATAACTCGAGAACGACTATTCCGATTTGGCTGCAACAAAATTAGAAAAATTAAGAATTATAATTCCTTTATTCTATTTATATACTGTTTCTCTATATATTCAACAGTATTGCAGTTACAAATAAATGTATGAAGAAAGAAATGTATTTTGCCTAAAAAAATAAAATTTTTGACTTTTACAAATCATGAAAACCCCAAAACGGAGAAAGTGCAGGTCTTATTACTTTCACGGAAAGTCGCATAATCTATGACCAAAATGAGACATAGACCATACAAATCGATGAAAGAATAAAGTTATTTCCGTTTGTTTACTTTCGTTGTTTTCCTCACTACTTGCTCGTACCCCAGCAATGTTCACATCTTTTCGACTTGTTCGAGGTACTGCAGCACGCGGAATATTACAGACAGTCCCTTTGTTGCTCAAATCGCTGAACCAATTTAAGAACTTTAGTTCCTTTTTCTATCCTGAGTCTTTCCATCGTAAATTTTCCAAAGATCGAAAAAATACGTAAATAAAAATTGTACTCCCTAACTAGGTCATAACGTTACGTTGCATGACCCTGTAGTTATGAAATATACGACAAACATTTTCAGAATTTAATTCAAACTATTGGAAATTTGTTAAAAGATTATGCACAGTTTATAATTATGCATCGTATATCTACGAGATGAATGCTTACTCAAAGACGTCAGTGTACATATCCACTATTGACAAACTGCGGAACATTCCTACTGGCTTCTGACATAATGTTGTCATGACGTTTTTTATGGCGTTACTTTTTAATCACTGCTGATGTCTATTGAAAATATCCATCTGGGGTATAGAAGTTACGCCTCAAAATGTGTTTCTGTTTGTTTTATTTGGTTACATACAATGTTTTCATGATTTTTCTATGTAAGATAACGTGCCTGTGGACGCCATCAGTTCTGAATCAGGGTCAGATTTGGACGACGATTTGGATCCACAACTTAAGAGAGTACGATTTGATAGTCCAGGGCCATCTGTATTATAAACATAATACGAATATTCTTTTTATTGCTTTTGTAATAGGTAGCATAGAATTCAATGTTGAAGTAAAGAAAAAAAAATCAAATTAAAAAATTTTCGGGAAATTTTTCACTTTTGCGGCTTCTTAAACGCTACATAAGCGCCACCTAAACGGTGTTACGAATCATTCCTAGGACGTTCATATGTTGATAAAGGAGTTTATTGAGATATTAGGTACATTTTTGTGGTTAATTGTTTCCTTGAATTTAGAACGGTTTGCTACCTATAGACCTGAACAGGCGAAAAAAGTTAAAAAAAATTAAATTTTTTCAAGTTTTCTTGCGATTTTGACCTTGAAGATGAAGTTGTTGCTTCTTTATGACAAGAGCTACAACTTTCCCTTAAAGAGTAAATCAAAATTCGGAACGATTTATAAGATATGAGCCTGACAAATTGATCACTTTTTTGCAAAAATGAAACCGAAGCCCATAAAAAGTGCATGGCTTCGGGCAAAACTGGGAGACACAGTTCTTTTTTTTGGTCTTTTGTCACGTAGTGGTGTCCGTGTATGGTTATATTTTTTCGTGTTGCACTGTGTAATTTTAATGGGAGTATGAGTTAAACTTCTCAATTTTTCATTAAAATATATTTATATTTAAAAATATAACGATATTGAATTGAACTGAGAAGTAGTTAGGGTCGTGGCACCTGAAATTCTAAGAAAAATTATGGAAAATATATATAATATATAAACTACTGACATGGTCCTAAGGAAATACTTCTGACAATACTTGGAAGAAAAATATCAAACTGAAACTAAATGTGTAACTTGAAATGGAGAAGTGGACCTAGGGTGTCTGATATAGAAAAGTACGCCAAATCGATGTTTTCTCGAACCTTTGTTTTTGGCAGACTAAATCCCTTTCTTCACTCGAGTCGCATATATATTTTTGTTTGGAAAATTAGTAAAACGGAAACGGAAAATTGGAAGGAAATTATTTGGTGGCTTGGCAGGATAATGTTTACGCGGTGTAAAACATAATGATGCACTGCCATAGGAAATTTTGTTGGCTTTCAAAAAATAATTACGTTTCTCACCCCCCTACCCTTTGGGGGTATGTAGTGGTATGGAAAAAAAGTTTATGTTTGGACCAAATTTCTAAAAGGATAATAAGACACACTGAAAAGATTAAAATATATTTCAAAAATTTATTATACTATAAGAAAAAGCTAAATATATGTTTTTGTTGAAGTATCAGACGCCTTTGGTCGGAAAAAAATTCGAGACGTTTATTTAGTCATTTTTAGACTTCTCGGACAGCCGATAGCGGTGAAACTGTATGAGATACAGAAATTCTGACGATGGATTTGAGTTCAGCGGACCCCAATAACTAAGGAATTTTTTTATAAAAAATTCAAACGTTTTTGCAGCGTAGCTCAAAATGGGTTAACAGAGGCACTTTTTTATTAATTTTTTTATTCATAAAATTTTTGGGCTTTACCTTCTTAAATCCTTAACAAGCGTGTGACATCTTTTTATGAACAAGTCTGTTAGAAATGTTAGCAACAATACTGCATTTTGAAGAGTTTTATTTGCCATTTGTTCTCCCTCAAAATGAGGATCCAGCATCTTCCACAAAGGAGACATCATATACCACAATGTGTTTGCTCGGCACTAACAGTTATGGACTGATTTCAAAAATTTTTGGAACATACCTATTAATCAGTTATAGGCTACCTTGCAGCGCCGATTCACATTAGTAAAAACCAAAATATTTAATGGATCACCTGCTTACAAATACCGAATAATTTTCTAATAGGAAATATACCCATGAAGTTTATTTATATCGCAAGTTATGTGGCTTCCATACTAATATCACGTATATAATTGCACCTTTCTTTATGTCAACATTCATGACGTCTTTAATAATATTTTTATGAAACCCTCCTAACGTGTTTTTTTGTAGCAATTAATACAAATTATAATTGAAATTTTTTCGCATGTTTCTCTTTAGTTGCAAACAAAATATTTTATAGTTACACCTTTTAACTTCCATGAATTTACATTATATATTACAAGTGTTACTGCTACTCTATGTGTAGCATAATTCATATAAATGTATCCTTCATCCACATTCATATGGGGAAAAACATGTGAAACGCCCAGATCAAAATTAAAAGTTGACATGTTTTGATAACATTTGGATAATTTTTAGACATTTATGTCAGTAGTCTGGAAGTGAACTTTTGCCATTTTTTAATGCAACTTGGATACTCACAATTTTTAGCATTTTCTACACTCAGAAGAAAACGTTTTCGCTTATTAAGTGCAATTTGTTCAGATTAAGCATAAATTTCAAATTTTAAGTATAAATGAACTTCAATTGAGTCTCAAACACAAATTTAGCAAATCATTTTTCCTGATTTTACTTAACACACGTTTGTATCGATTAATATTTTTAGCTAAATTCGATCAATGTTTTAATGAAAATAGTAATTCTTAAAGAATTTTCGTGAACGATAGGTTACGTTAGTTTAGGAGTTTGTTGCAGTCGACGAATTACTCACTTATACTTATTAGTCTTATTCCATTTTCATAATATAAGCTAACGAGATTAAGAACTAGTCCCACCACAAACCCATTTCTAAATAGGTAAGATCCCATAGTAGACATCATTCTACGGGTTAGTACTGGGCACTTGCAGAGAATATGATCAGTGGATTCTTTCTCCACATTACAGCTTTTACTGATGCCATTTTTTCTGACTTCGAATCAGACAGTGTCATGTCAAATCTGAAACCAGCATTGATATCTTGGGACTAGCTAGACACAGACGGTTCATGGACGTCCAGCGATCCACTATCGGCCAGATTTGCCTTGCGAGTTCACACTAGGGTCCACTAGGGTTCAAAGCCGACCCCAATTTGTAGGCGACGGCGGTTGGTGTGTTTTAGACTGGCGGCGTGTTAAAGTTTGGCGTGGTTTTATCTAACTTAGAGCCCTACATATCAGTGTTTGAGCGCGTTTGGAAAAGGCTATGGTTTCTTTTAAATTTCGTTAGTGTCAAGGTTTATGCTAAATAAATTATTATAAACACCTTTGATGTCAAAGGTTTCTTCAAAAACTTTATTCAAAAATGTCTTATTTTGAAATTTTGGTTGTATAAGGTTTGATTTAGGACACTGAGTTGTCATTCTCTTCTGTTAGTCCAAGTTTTCTTATAGAAATCTGTCTTACAAAAGTTGTTTTATGGAAATCTTTGTTGCCAAACTTTTCTTATAAAAACTTTACTTTTAGAACCATATTGCACTAGAGAAAACTTTAAAAATTTTCAAATGATATAACTACAGTCTTCTTCTCGATGTATTTAAAAAATGCATCATTTGGTTTTTTTCACACGTTTGGGTAAATGTTGGCAAATGTTTTCCAAACGTAGAACAGATTGTCGGCTCGGCGTATGTGTTGTTTGTCGGTATGTCGGTATGAACTAATGAAATCGGTGAAAATACAAAGCGGCTCCAAGCCGGCGGCTCATGTTCAGTCCGATTCCTGTTATGGTAATTCTCAGTTTCTCAGTTGTGAAATTCACAGGAATGTTACTGCACCATAACACAAATATTGGATGAATACGGTGATGCGGAGCTATCTCTTTAATGGGTCTGTGGCAGTGCTGGGCAGATATTGAGTTCAGGAATACGGATTTCAGGGACTGGAAAAGCTCGTGCGTGCCAGAAATTACTTCGAGCCCAATGACTGCTGGAGTGTTATCTCTCAACCAGCCGGTTAATTCCATAATAGCCAAAATGTCCGCCTTATATATGCTACAATCCCCAAGTACGAGAAAGAGACACATCTAGTTCCTGGAAGTAGACCCCGTACCCTACTTGATCATTCATTGTCAAACCATCCGAACCATTCATTTGTACGAGGAAATCGTTTGGGTCAGGAATCGTTTTCCGGTATGAGACTCGATTTAAGTAGTCGACAAATGCAGGAGTGTTGGGATTGTAGTTAAATTATCTGAATTCATAAAATTTCAATACAAAATTTTCGAATTTTTTCAATTCAAGTACTGATTTTTGTTATTAAAAAATCACAGAATTCCGGTACCGGCCTGTAAAAAACATTATTTTAAAATTTCTGAAGGTCTCGTTTTTCAGATATAATAAACTTTGTATTTTAATTTCGAATTTAAAGGTGTTACAGTTTGGCACAAAATGTACGCAATGTCGCACGCACATAGCACCTGGTTTAGGAGCTACAGAACTAGATTATCATGTCGCGACATATTCACTGTGACCAGCCGCGTTTAAGAAAAAGAACGGTCCGATCATGTCACACAAACAGTGACAAGTGTAATAACAATCACTAGTGTAATTTCCGAATCCCAGGTTCGACATTTCTGACGATTAGCGAAGACATCAAGATGAAAATGACGGTCACCGGTGACGTAAGTTTTCCACGAAATCCCTTCAATATTATTAAAATATTTCTCAACAGGTAAAACCAGGTATTCTTTCACTTAGCGTTCCATTTTCAATAACCACAACAACAACAACAATTTGGAATTAAATAGTTTATAGAAATTATTGTAGAACATATTTGAAGATTCACTTTTTAGGTTAACACGTTTCTTATGGCTTCCTAAATATATAAAATAATAAAATCACACCCATATCGTAGAATGATAATAGGGCTGTTTTTTTATTCCGAAACCATTCATATCTACCTCTGTACGAGGAAATCTTTTTCCGGTATGAGATTCGATTGAAGTAGTCGACAAAGGCAGGAATGTTGGGATCGACTCATGGCCCATTGTGAGAGTTGTCATTACCTGATGGCAGACGCAGAAACAATCAATGAGAAAGTTACAATGCGAGCGACCCCAAAATACAACTTCAACTTCCAATAAAGCGATTTATTTTAAAACATAAAGTATTTCGAAAGACAAATTTATTTTTATTTATTAATCTTTTTAACAAAACAAAATTTTACACTGCATCCTATGAAGGAACTAAGGAGAGCTTCTGTCGAGCAATGAGATGTGCGTTTTCAAGTTGTACACTCACTCAGTAGGACCTTCAGGTTTACACCGGTTCCGAACGGTATTCTGAGAAAGGTTTTCATAGCTAAATATTCGATTGTGTCGTCGTCACTAAGCGATTTGACCGCCGTCGGAAGATATTTAAGGCGATCAGAGCAGGAATCGAACCCAGGTTCTCAAGTCAAGAGCCGCGGACACTTCGATTGCACAAAATTTGTTTTTAATAATCATTTAAAATGTATGTACATTTTGGCAAGGATGTTCAATCATATCCGGTTCAAGATCATTATTTTGTATTAAAAATGATTTTTAAAGAAAGTAGATATTTCAAGTATAAATTAACTTTATTACTTCTGTGACCGGCTGGGAACGTCAGCTACCTTCTGCACAAGTATTTTAGTACGTTATCGGACTTTAGACTGGCAATCCATTCTCAGCTTAAGGAGAATCGCTTCAACACCGTCTAAAGTGATACCATCAAACACATCATTGTACCAAAAGCACCTACATATATTCGCAACTTCTTGTCAGTGGAGACACTCATTGAAAGCCAGAGCATGCCTGTTGTTGTTTCACAGGAGTACACACCGAGTGGTGTGAAACCACTGTCTATTATTTCCGATTTTGGTTTATTTTATCGGTCTTTAAAGGTTTATATTTTTCAATCACTTTTCGGTTCAATTTTTAATCGAAAAATTATGCTTAATGGAAAGTAGTTCATTCACGAAGAAGGAAAATTTAATATTTCGGTGGATGATTAGTATTAAAGCTGTGTCAATGCACACGAATGTATATCATCATTTCCCGTCTCCACAAGTACGTAGCGTACGAAGACAATTGGAGGGATAACGTAGGCCTTGACAGTTTTTACATGATTTCTTATGGAAGAGTAAGAAGAGCTGGTGTTTAACGTTGTTTCTGGCGTAGACTACAAAAACTAGAATTCTTTTCATTTCTCTGGCGTCAAAAGGAACAATGCTGCTGACAGCTAAGTAAAAAAATTAGTATGTGTTGAAAAACGTTTTAATGTTTTCCTGACAATTAAAATATTTGGAAATCTTCTGGGAAATATGAACGGAGATAGTAAATTCATACTCCGTAGGGTGTAAAATTACAATCGATGTATTTTTGACGTACCGCCCAGTAAAAATACTAATTTAGGAACAATTGCGGAGATTTGTGCACGCAAAGAAAAAAAACGTTTATTGCTCGGTTGCATTCTCTCGACTGTATACACAGTCTTATCCACTCGTGTGGCATACACACTCACGCATGCAAATCAAAGTGATCACACACTCTAATGCTTCTACCTTGTCGATATATCTTGGATGGGCATTCAGGCGTTGTAGTTTGCTGCGATTTTAGTTGTTATTTGCATGCAAAGCGAGACAGACGTGTAGGTAGACAGTGAAAAAATAAACAAAAATTCCAACTTTTTTTTAAAACAAACCATAAAACCAAAATCATAAAAGTTGGAAATTTAAATAATAAAAAGCTTATGGAAGCCATAAATAAAAGTTTTAATTACAACTCGGTTGCTGTAACCGAAAGAACAGTTGGTGGAACCATTTTTCGTTTCTAACAAACGGTTTTTAGCTTTAATTTTTCATAACTCGTTTACTGCAAACGTTTTTCAGTTCTCGCAAACGTTTTTTTTTAGTTAGGATCAACTAGAACTGGGTGGCTGTAACTGAGGGAACAGTTGGCGGTACCGTTTTTCGTTTCTCGCAAACGTTCTTTCCAGCTTATGTTTGATATATCATTTCATTTCTAAACGAAATGACTTGTATGGCTTAACAGAAGTTCGTTTCTCCTAACTACAGTCCCCAAACGAACTTTATTAAATCGACGCCAACGATTACGCCCTGATTGTGGTTATACACTTAGGTATGCTTTCAAACATTTTAGAGATAAATATGTCTCCAGTTAATGAGAATTGTTTCCGACCCTATTAATGCACAAACATCGAAACCAATAACTTGCCAAAAGCAATAACATCCTAAACTTTTTGCCGATGCAGGTTCTTATTGAAAGCCAGTGCTTATATCGCTGGTTGAATTGCTAGACAACGTAACCACTGTATTACAGAAGATGAAAAAGTTTTTTAAAATGGCATAGACTACAGGTTTGGCAGCCACAATTTCAGCTTTTCCTCAAGATAGCATAGTTAAGATAATAATTTAAAATATGGCCGCCAAAATTGCATATTTTACAATTATATAAAGATTCCTTCAGAGGTCCTGTATATATAAAAAAGTTTAAGTTACATTGCTTTGTATTTCAGCTAAAATACAAGTCGAAAAATTTTTAAAAAGTAAAATAATCCAAATCTGCCCTTCTTCAAAAAATTTACTTAATATAGAAATCGACACCCAAGCTACAAATAGTACTCGCTCATCCTCTTATTTGCCTCCAATACTTTTGTTTGGGTACTGAACAATCTCAAACTTTGAAATTTCGAATAATTTTATGTGTTAATTTTTAGGATTTTTTTAAATCAACGCCCAAATAGCGATAATTTCAAAATTTCGAGGGTGTGGAGCGACCCTTAAAAATTAAAATTTTTTTTTCTTATTTTTTCCTTCGTAAGGATCCAAAACTACATCTCTTTCGGAGTGTAACTTTTCTTTTCTTTCTTTTATGCATTTTTTTCTCAACAATTACTAGTGTATTTTACGCTCATCGGTGAAGTAAGTTTTCTTTGCTTTTTATATTTATATAAATATTTATATTTAAATAAATATTTTATAGACATTTTTATAAATATTTTTAAAATATTTGTCAACAGTAAAAACGGGACATTCTTTCACTTAGCGTTCCATTTTCAATAACCGCGACATGCCAGCTGTCTTATTTCCTTCTTCAATAATAACACTACCGCACAAATAGTACGAAATTACAATCTTGGATGAATTTCCGGACACCCGTAAAATTAAATAGTTTATAGAAATTATTACAGAAAATACTTGAAGATTCACTTTTTAGATTAACACGTTTCTTAAGCCTTCCTAAAAATATAAAATAACACATCCATATCGCAGAATGATAATGATTGATCTGTGTAATTCATAGCAAATGAAAAAATATACTTCTAAGAAATAATTTCAGATCGAATCGTACATAAGATAAAACTTTAATTTTTGACCGTGTACAGTTCACATGTTTCTCCCCATATCTATTATGTATGTTAACAGGTGCACACACGTTCATTAATGCAACATAACTTTTGCATAACCATGCAGACACGGTCATTTAGTTCTCTGCCGTTCACACATTTATGTTGGCTGAATTGCAACTAATGTCGAGTACTTACGGACACATGTCCATATGTACCAACTCCACTTAGTACTACTATATGCAAATTTAGATTTGCTAAATTGTAACTTTGGTGCAACTCTTGCGGTCATACGTCAACCCCTTTTATACTGTTTTTCTTTTTGAATGCATTTGAGTTCATGAATGCAAAGAAGAATCAGAAACGTTGGGAAACTCTAGGTACATAGTAATTGCATGTAGGAAACGGTGTTCGGTATGGTTTTACAGTGTCCATTCATTTCCAGTTTATGAATACCATTCACTTGTAGGATTCCACGTAATAGAGCTGATTTTGGTTGAGTGAAGTTAATTATCCGTAAATCATATTTTTATTTCGGTTACGACATGTTACACAAATTTTTCCTCATAATTTGTGTTTAGAAAATATAGGACGAGTACTGAGGGAACGAATTGGCTTCAGATTTGGAACAATTTATATGATTATATGATCCAGATATAACTAATTATTGGCAATAAACCTTGATATCAATTGGAAGTAAATTAGACTTTACAAATTTTTTAAATGATTGGATTTGAATAATTAAAATCTTTGAAATTTCAAAGTCCAGTTTCCAACGGGCTATTCCACATGATTTCGCGTTTAAATTTTCTTGTTGAATTAAATTGCTTTTATTACATGATTTTTAATTTATTATGATTTAAGGGAGTTTCCCTAGAAACATTTTAAATTTCATAAAGTTGAATTGAAGCCCTGGCGGTAAAAGGCGATGCTCTCTGTTACTTAATGCATATAATTCACATCGCTGGTCAAGTCAAAAAATTAATTTTCCAGGAAAGTTATTTTAATTTTTTTAAAGCTTTCAACTTCTATATGTTAGAATGTTTAACGACTCCCAGTAAGTTCTAAGTCGTAAGTTACACTTACATTTGCACAGAGAGCCATATTTGCAATGTTTTGTTAACTAAAAAATAGGAATTAAACTTGTGACATTTTTCATCAGGATCAGCGATATATTTTCTGTATTTCATTTTAAGTTTCCAATTGTTATCCAACATTGTTATAAATTCAAAGGACGTATTTTATACATTATTTTTTTATATCAAAATACCAATTAGCGGTTCTAAAATTCCTATGACTTCTACTGAAATGAAAATTATTCTCAATTTGAATTGGCGGTATCAACCTTCAATCTGAAAATGGATATGATGGGGTTTATATATCAAATGCTAACCAGAAGACGTGTCATGGTTGAAGTGAGCATTCAACGCTCTTCCAGGAATTCCAACAGAGGCACAACTCAAGGAGAGGTCTTGTCTCACCAAGAGGCATTTTCCACGGCATCCTAAGGAGTTTTGGGCAGATGAGTGGGTGAAAATGGACTAGATGTAAACCCGGCAAATACCGTGCTAGTCCTTACTACTCCAAGGTATTAAATACCTATCGTGGAACCTATCACGTTGAATGGTTCTGAAATTACATTCACAGAATGGGTGTTAATTTGGACAACGGGCTTTGTTTTAGACCCAACAAAGAAGAAAGGGCGAACATTTAGATGGTAGCCCTATAATGGGTGATCTAAATACAAGTATCTCTTTTTGATTGATTGAATGATATTTATTGGGTTCAGCCCATACAAAAAAAACATGCTTTCTTATATACCATATTTGGTGTTACCATATTTCTTGTTACCATATTTGGTGTTACACTATGGAATACGATACATTTTATTAAACAAGTGTAAATAAAATAAAAAAATAAAATCAAATTTAAATGTTAAGAAATGGGTTAATTTGTATAACAAAAAACAAACAGTAAAATATTTTCAATACAATAGACAGATTGCAAACATAAAAGACAAAGAACAAAGAATATTAATCTAAAACTAAAATAAAATAAATAAAACAACAGTTTTTAAAAAAATTTGGGTACACTTTATATCAATTCGATGCACTTTTGAAAACAAGTGTAAATACTGCATGTTACAACACTGGTTCTGTAATGTTCACACAAAACATGCATTGTCATTATACTTCTTCTCTTTCTCACACTGGTTCTGTGATGAACACACAGATAATCGTACAGCTCTTACACATCATGTTATAATACATAAAATACAAAGCATATGAAAATTAATACAAAATTTGAAGGAGTTAAATTTTGATTTACTTATAGAATCAAAAAAATTATATGTAGCAATATGATTATTTAAATACAAATCAAAGGAAGACATATCAAATATGTTACGACCATACTTGAATTTTTTTCAATGCATGCATAAAGTATTAAAAACTTATAATGAAAGTGACAAACATTTTCTCAAAATTTTGTGCTCCAGATCAACACCCCTACCTTATCGTATAACTTATTCTACGTTAAAAAATTTCTGATATGACCTAATTGAATAATCTGGCACCCCCTCGCAGATCTGGCAAATCGGACATGATTATAAATATAAGAACTGTGGGTTTGCTTGCTTTGTGCAAACTAATTTGCTTTCTAATTTATACAAAAGTTCTTCAAATTAACCCCATATATAGATTTAGAGAAATCTGAAACGTGTTCCAAAACTATATCTTGTTATGTTGTTGAAGTTCACATTTAATTTTCGTTTCATATCACAGCCACAGCTGGAAAAAATGTCACGGGTTTATATTAGTTTCGGTACGAGATTAGTTTTCGCTAATAATAGTCAAATGAGAACTGGTGTAAATTTTTGGCTTACATACAGGTTTCTAAGAACTGAGGTGTATTACCAATTGCTGAAACAATGTGGTCTCTCCAGTTTAGTCTGGTGTTAAAAATTACTCGCAAATTTTTAGACTTTGCCACAACTTCTATCGGAGTGTTCGAAATATTTATGCATATAATTTCCGGAATACCCAGCAGTCTTTGCTTATTGTAATACATTTTGTCTTGTAATACATTTTGTCTTGAAGACATCTGCCCAACTTCATCATTCAATAAAACCTGTACAACATCAGCATGCATGTGAATAATACAGTTGACAATATTGAACATGAGTACGTGGGTTCAATCCCTGCACTTACCACCATAGATTTCTTTCGTGTTTTTTAAACTCCAATTTTGTAACTTAAAAAACTTTTAACTTTTTTAAATTATAAGTAACTACATATACAGACATCTCTGGTATCATTGGAGTTTTGTAATTCATTTAAATTTTTCCTCATAACTTTCTCGTATCTGAACAATAAATTTTGTCACTTTCTTCTCCTTATCCAGTTCATGTAATATGTCTTTTCTTCAACGGTTCTATTATATACTTCCTCTTCCGCTAGTTTTTTTTTCATTTTGAACTTCATTACTGTTTTCAAAGACCACTGATGGTACTAAATGAAACTGTGATCTAAAATGATAACTTCATTCCTTACTGGAACGGTCTCAAAATATCAAGACCCCGTAAATGAACTCGAATGCGCCACTCTAAAATCGGTCCATATTTTGGTACAAATGTCTTAATCAAGCTAGATGTTATGGCTCCTGATTTCAACGAAATTTGGTGTATAGGCTTTTCTTATCCATCAGATTTCATAACTACCTATTATCATAGAAAAATTCGAATGCGAGGGTTGCTATTTATATTTCAAGTCCAGCACAAAAAAAATCCCATGAGTGTTCGAACTCACGGGCGATGTGTTAACACCTTTTTGCTACACGGTACCTGTTCGATTTCTATGAACACATTCGTAAATGTTACATTGGAAAATAAAATACAGTGTTCAATCATATGATGACGTTACAGTTAAATAATATTAATACTTAAAATTATTTAAAGACCCAGTGCAAGCACATGTGTCATTATTTTCTTGCTCAATACTTTTTGTTTTATTCCCACAAAAGTCAAAGAATGCAAAGCAACAGACACTTGTATATACATACATACATTGTTATATTCGTACACACGCTACACAAGTTCACAAAATTGTCGTTGGTCTCTTGCTATCTCATTTTTATATACGTATAATACGTCATTACTCTCTTTGCTCTGAGAGTGCTCCGCACCCACATTTTATTGGACTTACCTTTCACTATAATAAAAAAACAACAACTTATATGTTGGTGATTTATTTGTGCTTGCTGTGTCGTGCAGTGTTTGTGTGGGTGGTGGGTGAAGCGGGCGGGGGGGTACCTAAAATAACAACCAAACACACAACATCACACATACTTTGTCCGAAGTATAACCACATATTTGCCATATCAACAGCAACGAAACAGCCAAACACACAATATCACACATACTTTCTACGAAGTAGCTGACGTATTAGTATGTCACCATAACGTCGACTGCGATGGTTTTAGCAGCAGCATAAAATCTGGTTTTAGCAGATTTTGACTTTTATAGATTTACTCCCTATACGCCGCTATAGATGTTAACACATCAAAAACAATCATTTATCATTGGAAATGGTTTTATTGTTTTTTAAAATATTCTCATATTTTCAATACCTTCGAAGTTTGATGTGGTTGCATATGGGCGTTGCATGCTGAAATGAATTGTTTTAATAACACCAGATATAGGCAATATCTCGAACCAACCAACAAGAAATTAGCAACATATATACAGACAATAAAAGATAACAAAACAGTGCAAAGTACGTTAATATTTCTCAGTTTCACATTGTGTTTACTATTCACTATTACATGTTGGAGACACAATGTTTTTGTGACCCGTTGAAAACTATTGAAAACAAAAACCGGACACACAACGAAGAAACAAACTCAAAAGTGACCATATTCATATTGCTCTAAATATTATTGAATACCAAAAATTAGTTACGATCCTAAGTGGTTTTGGGGAATTTTTTCCCTCCCAATATTTATATGCGGGGTACAAAAATGGGCATGGCAACCTGTTGCCAAAATTTTGATCAGTACCTAATTTTATAAAGATCGGTTGTAATTTATTGGAGATATCGAGTCGGCAACCTGGAAATACGCCCAACTTTTGTAGGGAGGAACGAAACTGGGCGTAGCACAATAGCCAGTTATTAATTATACAGTAGCTTTTAGCAAAATATTGCATAGTACCAAATTTTATTAAGATCGGTTGTAGTTTACGAGAGTTATCGAGTCGATAAACCGGTCATCTGCCCAACTTTTGTGTGGGAGGTACCAGAATGGGTGTGGCAAAAGAGCTCATTTTCTATAGGAGAGGTTTGTTTGACTAGATATTGACTAGTACAAAGTTTCACCAAGATTGGTTCGGTTTTGCGGGACTTCTCGTGCCGAACAATCAGACGGCCAAAAAACTTTTGTACGGGAGGTACCAAAATGGGTGTGGCAAAATCACCCTTATTATAATCGGTGATTGGTCCTTGATAACGTGAAGCCTTACAACTAATTTCGTTACGGTCGGAAGTGTTTCACGCGATTTATCGGATTGACAACCCTGACGAACACCCTGTTTTGTATGGGAGGTACCAGAATGGGCGTGACAATCTCGCCCATTTCCTGCAGTTAAGTAGGTAGTTACAGATTATTAACCGGTGTGAGAGTTGAAGCTAATAACATCTACGAGAACACAGATTTGAAAGAAATGATATTTTGTGCTAAATGAGTCGTTATGGGAGTTACCAGAAGGGGCGTGTTTAAAACGCCCATTTTCAATCCCAGACTCAATATTGGCAAGTAATAGTTTCTGACAAAATTTAATTGTGATCTGTAAAGATTTACGGCAGTTATCGTGTTGACCAACCAGCCAACAAGCCAGCCAGACAGACGGACATGGATCAATCGCCTTAAAATGTCGTAAAATATATTTCGTCCAAAGATGGTGGAAAGTGGTTCCATCGATGCGTTACATTTTTGCTGTATTAAATGACATATAGCCCCATCCTATGGGTGAGGGTATAAAAAGCATCAGATCTTCAATTCATGAAAACAATGCATGCAAATCATACACGCTGAAAAATTTGTCTTTTTTTGTTATTTGGATGCAAATATAACGTGTTTGGAGCTTGTCGCAAATATAGTATACTTGTGTCAAAACACATTGTTTTTTCTATTCAATAAAAGATGTGTGGGACACAATGATTAATAGGTTATATTACGTGTGTTTGTGGCTCAAATGTGTTTTTTTTTTGAAAATTACTGAAATCAAAAACGTGACGGACAATGAAGAAACAAAAAGTAAAGTAACAATGCTTGCAAACATGTATATGGTTCCTGCAATATGTTTCTGGGGCCGTTATTTTTCAGCGTGTATACATGGATCCGGCAGTACGATGCTGAAGGCATTTTTTGTGTGTATAACTAAAGTGCGTCTGACAATCAGTCAGCTGTGCAGTTTCCAGTCTTATACACACTGCTTTGTAGCTACACGCTGAAAGATAACCGCCTCTCTAACATATTCTCCGAAACATATTCTGCAGGAACCATGCATTTAAACTCACTTTAATTTAAGTGCAAACAGTAGCATGTTTATTGGCAAACATATATGCTTTTACGTGCAAACATATTCGTTCTTCATTCCACACATCCATACACTTACGTGGAAGATTTCGCGTTTTTCTCCCCAAACCTGCATGTACTTACGTGGAAACGTATACGTATGTCCTCCCAAACAGAATAATATTTAGAAAATAATGTTCCTTGATTTCAGTATATATGTATTATTTAATATAATTAATTTTAGCAATATAAATCCACATTTATAAAAAATGAATACAAAAAATTAAAAGATTGAAAACAGCCCCTTTTTACATTTACTTGCAATGAATGCATTATTTGTATTTTTTTCATCAAATGAGAATCTCCTGCTCTTTTGCTTCTATTTCCTTTGTTGTCTGTCACGTTTTTGTTTTCAGAAGGTTTCAGCTATGCGTTGGTTATCACTATGCCTTGGTACACAAACAAAATATTTATATACAAATCAAGTCCTTGCAAGCCAAGCGTGGATTAATTACTTGCGTTTTTTTTATTACACTTATTTCACAAATGGTCCGCCGTTTCTTTCCTCAAAATCATTTCTCACTTTGTTAGCACCCATTTATTTTACGAAACACATACACAAAAACCAAAGTCACATCACAAACCATTCAACAGTCCGAGCCTTCGTTTATTCTTTTTTCCCGATCAAGCGCTTTTGATATCCTCTGTCCGATGAACTATTGACGACTGAATACATGAAACTAAAACGCAATACATCAGTCAAAATAAGAAACATTTCATCTGCAATTTACACGCCCATGCAGGAATATTTATGACTCACTGACTGAGAGAATAATGAAAAAATACAGACACACGCTTACAAGTTAGACCCCCTCGTTGTCCCACTTTTATTCTCTTGCTCTTGAGAGAGCATATGCAGTGCAACAAAAACAGCTGTATTGGTATCATAAACATATATATATGTATGTTGGTCGCAAAAACATATATTATAACATATTAATCATTGCGTCTCAAACATGTAATATTGAATAGCAAACACAATATGTTTGGACACAAGTATATTTGCGGCTAGCTCCAAACACACTTTATATTTGCATTCAAACAACAAGATTTTTCAGCGTGTAGAACTTTTATCCGGTTGCGAACGCATTTTGAGAAGCTTTTACTAGGCTGAAAACTCGATTATATCGTGATGAATAATCACCTTAGGTCATAAAAATATTCTAGAATAATTGCAACCTAAGTCAATATAAACTACCCCTATTCACCCTAAATGTTATTGGTCGACCCATTATCATTGCCGACTATGTTACAGCCCAACGGTAATATTATAGACTTTATTAAGCTCATTGTTTATATTTCTGTCAGAATTATAAACGCTATTGCTAAGTGCCTGAAAGCAACCACATGTTTTTGTCTGCATGCATTAACGCACACAAAGTGCAAAAGGGAAATTGAAAAATTAATAAATTACAACATTTTGTCTATCAACAAGCACGTTTGAAATATATTAATCCTGCATGAGTATAAGGCTATTTTTTATGTGCGTTGTGTCAAAGTAAAATTGATACTAATTATTTACCACCCATTGTCGATGATATATTGGCATTATTTAATTTATTATTCTCTAATATTATCAATATTAATGTTTAAATACTACATCGAAAAGGAAAATGAAATCATAACCTTAACCAGCAAGCAACAACCATCAGTATGAACTATGACTATGGTTGTGTGTATGCTATAAAGGACACATGTGGGTGTGTGTATGTATTCATAGCAATCTTGTGGCATAGTGCTGCTGTATGATATAGCGTTTGTGCGACTGTTGATATTGCCACATTGACCGGGGGGTCTACAATATGTATTGTATGTGATTTATAGACAAAAGTTCTGCGACTTAATGTGTTGCGCATTACTAACACACACACATATACGCAAACACTCTCGCACAGAATCCCATATCAATTCCTCGCATTTATACATCAGTATGTACTATGAAATACTACCAACCCACACAGTCCCACTTGAAACACTAAGCAGGGGTGAAATTGCCAAAACATCGATGATATTATTTAGGTCTGTCTATTAAGGTAACGTGTACTGTTAATATACTTTCCTTGTCTGCTGCTCACCCAGGCACACTCAAATGTAGAACAAGAAAAGGAATTCCTTTGTCCATTTGTAGTTGATTTTGTGTGTTTGAGGGAGTGTGCTGGGCTTGGTGTCTGTGGATGTGTGCGTAAAAGCTAAAGAATATTGGAAACGTAGACTACGCAACATAACGCAAGAAACAACGTTGCCTGTGTCTATTATTAAGCCGATTGTTGTACAACAGTGTATTATGTTTTATATAAGAGTGTGCGTGTGTTTGTTTGTGACTTAGCTTGAGCTTGAGAGAGTGTTTGCACTCAATTGAAAACAATAAATTTTATTTTTAGCACAAACACACGAAGACGCACACAGTGAAACTAATACCATCAAAGAAATATACTTTGACACACTCGAGTGTTCTCGATAAAACAAGGAACAGAAAAGACAAGTGTTTAATGTTACTGAATGTGAAATAGTGCGACTAGTGACTACCCTGTGTTAGGAAGATCTATTTATAGACATCCACTATAGGGAATCTAGACGGTCATGCACAACCTATTATTCATTTACATGGGGTAGTGAATATTTGATTGTACGCGTCACATATATGGGACATTTTATGTGAAGCGAAAATCCAATTTTATTTTCTAAAATATGTTCATACTTAACTTAGTTGTAGTTCTAGTACATGCTGAAAAAAAAAGCCAGCCCCTGTAACATTATGCAGCAACCATGCATATGTTTGGAAAATCCGTGTATTAACGTGCAAACATTGTTTTCAGGAATTGAAGATCTGGTGCTGTTTTCGTTTATTTTTTTATTTTGTTGTTGTCGGTCACGTTTCTATTTTCAGCAGTTTTCAACAAACAAAGTCACAGTTGAGTCTCCAACATGATGTGAGTCTCTGTGCCGACTACCCTGAAATAAGCCTTTTATCCCCCAAACCATGTACATGTTTGTAAGCACAGTTTTCGTGAATTGAAGATTTGCTGCTTTTTGTTTCTTTATTGTAACAAAGTCACAGTTGGGTCTCAAATATATATATTAAAACCTATTAATCATTGTGACTTAAACATGTTATTTTGAAAAGTCAACACAATATGTTTGGACACAAGTATACTATATTTGCAATAAGCTACCAACACGTTATATTTGCATCCAAATAATAAAAAACATAAATTTTTCAGAGTGTAGCCTATAAGGTTCTAGCAATTATAATGCGCGAAAGACTAACACCATTTATCGCTGGCCTGATTGGATCATATCAGTGTGGCTTTCGGTTTGCAAAATCAAATCAATCAAAATTAATGGTTTCAACGAGCAGGGCAACCATGCGAGTAGACCAAAGCGTGGTGGTGGACGAATTGCTACACCTAGGATCTGCCGTAAACAAAAACATCAACGCCAGCCCTGAGATCGAACGGAGAATTGTGCTTGGGAATAGATGTTATTTTGGGCTAAATAAGCAGATAAAGACCTCTCTCGAGTAACAAAAGTACAGCTATACCAGACTCTCATACAACCTGTTCTGGCGCAGAATCCTGTACCTCGTTTCTGTAGTTCTCGAATCGAAAAAGTTTTCACATGGAATATGTGAATTGAAACAAAATCGGTACAAAAAACCGCTTTTCACATGTGGCTGTTTCTACAATATTTGTTTTGCGAAAACTTTCTGTCAGGTACTGTTTTTTTTCATGCTTACTGGAAAAATGCGAGAAAAAGTGTTTCTAAAAAGTAGGGAGTCGAAAAATTTTAAATTTTAAACGTCAAAAATACTCATAAATTAAAGCTGTGGAGATTTTGATATTGTTTCTACAAAAATGCTTTTAAGAAATTAAGAATTAATATTTTAAATGGAGAAGACAAGAATTATACAATTTTCTTATGTATTTCAATTAATTTTTCTTAAATATTACAGAAAAATCAAAAAAGCAAAAAGAAAATATAATTGAATATATATATATGTTAACTAATTTAGAATTTGCAAGACACAATTTGGAGGGTTAAATTCCAACAAAAATTGTAAGGAGCAATGGGTATCTCTTAAAATAACTTCTGTTTGTTGTTCTTTTCGCACTAGCTTATTTTCTTTGTTTATTTTTGTGTAATACTTGACAGCTATCTTGGAATATTCCAATAAAAACGCCACCAGTGTTGTCCCTTTTCGCATTATATACAGGAACACAAACGATGGAATTTTTTGTTTCATGTTTAATGTGAAAACTTTTTCGATTCGAGAACTACAGAAACGAGGTACTGGCTATTATTGTAAGCAGACGAAACATCTTCGGAAGTCTTCGAGAGAAAATTTCTCCGAAAAATGTATAGTCCCATAGTGCACAACGGCGAGTATTGGCCACGCATGAACTATGAGCTGTGTGAGCTAAATCCTGACAATAACATAGTTAAGCGGAAGCGAAATAACACGACTGTCGAACCAGCACGAAGGTGTTTCGAAACCGAACTTGAAGGAAGACGAAAAAACTGCAGATCCAGACTCCGCTGGGGGGAACAGGTTGACGAATCTCTGCGTACACTTGGTATTACTATCGGGAGAGATGAGGCAAAAGATCGAACTGGTTAGCGAAATATATTGTTGTCGTTTTGTAAATTTCCTGATCCTTCGGGCTTGTTCGAGACTGGATCAGGAAGTTAGTTAGTCTACAATATGTAATATTGAATAGCAAACACAATATGTTTCGACACAAGTATACCCTATTTGCGACAAGCAAGTAGTTCAAAAGATAAGTAAATTGATTGATCAGACTCACAAAAAAAAGCCACGCAGCAAAATGCACCATGGTTTGTTTTATGATGATTCTTAATTATTTCGTGTGTAGCATTAAGATCTCGGGAGCTAGACGGACCATTTTTAAAAAAATTATTTTTTTTTAGTTTTTCAACGAATTTTGATGTTTAGCTATGGATAATGTATACAATATTGGCATAATATGATTTTTTTTCAGGCGCGCCCAACATTTCCTTTTTTCAAGGGATATTCTGCAAAAAAATAGGATTTGTAAGTTTTAGTACGGAGATTTTTCTGATTTAAATATCAGATTAAATATCTGATTTAAATACCAGATAACCAAAACTCCACCAAATCGGAACTAGTGAATACAATTTTGAGGCTGTTGTCGCAAAAGAGTTCAATGAGATTCGTGGTGGTAAAGACATGGGAGGGGTTGGGTATCAACGGTTGTTAAGCGCGTAGGTACTTTTCGGCGAGTGAGCGACGGCGACGAGAATGTATCTATATCAGTGTTACCAGGAGCTGCCAAAAACCATATGCTAAAAAAAGTGAAATTTGTAAAAAAAAAAAGTATGCTAAAACTAAAATGATAAAAAATTGCAGCATTGCCGGCTTTTTCTGCACTATTTTCCATAAAAAATCATAATTTCTTAGATAATACATATTGTTTTTGAGTTTGATTTTGAATATACTCTGGTTTCGGATAATGATAGAGGATCGACTCACGGCGCCCCTCTTTACTTTATACAGCGCACCAGGGCGGCGCGGCTAACACCTTGGGAATCCCTGCTATAGTCGATTTAAATAGATAAGTGTTTAAATTTTTTTTGAAATTCGCACTAGTTCGCGTTTTACCAAAAATGCAATACGGTGGGAACATTATGTTCTGAACAGGGTAAAATGGGTATCAACTCTTTTTGTTTGACAAGGACATCATTGTTGCATAGATATACTGTTTCTAGCTTCTAATGTATTGTCCGAGGTTATCTGGAATATTTATATTGTCATTTTAAGTGTTGGGTTAATTGTAATTTTTTTAACATTAAAGAAACAATTGTATCAACTAAATCTCAATATCCCCAACTCCAGTTATCATACAGTTAAATTTAATTTAAATTTTTAACTGTCAGTTTGTATGGAATTTACGAATCATAATTGTTGGTTAGCTCTAACAGCACTATTCTGGCAGGGTTACAAAAGTCACCACGTTTACTATGTGACAGCAATGTGACATTTCTCACAAATCTGCAAATCAAAATCGTTATTCTGACACATATTTTTGGTGACAAAAGTAACAAAAACTCTTACCTGCCAAAGAGGAGGTAACAGCGCGTGACAGGTGTTTCATTTGCCGGAAAGTTGATAAAAAAAAACATTTTATAAATTTACTAGTAAACAAGAAAATTGTATAAAGGAAAAATTAATAAAATATTTTGCACCAAAACGACAAGAGGCCATATTCAAATGGAGAAAGGACTTTTGTTACTTTGTAACTCAGCGCAGAAGCTTTTGTAGGTGGTGAAATTTTGATGTAGATCAGAGAGTTGGAGCTAAACTAAAATTCTTTTTCTATTTGGCGCGGATGGGCAGGTGTATTTGGATGCATCTCTGGATGTTTACTTGAGGAAGGCAATATTGCATTCCAGCTGTGCCTTTGCGGTGCGCTCAAATTCCCTAAATAATAATGTGTTAATTTTAATTCAATAAAACATAAATATTTCAAATACTTACTTTTCCTTTTTTGCCGAGTTAATTTTGTGCAGAAAACCATACATATGTTTTTGTTTTGTTGTCAATGCTTTTAACAACCTGTTATTGTGAGGGGAATTATTTGTTACGAGGTGAATTGTTCGTTGTCACCTTGTTGCCAGAACACCAGATACAATCAATGGTGACAACTTTGTAACAATTTTGTGGTTACAATTTTGTGATACACAGGAAAGTGGTATAAGTAGATATTGTGATAATGACAATTTATTTAAAAAATTTAAAAACTAATGATTTTTGACTTAGACACTCCATTAAAATGTCAGAAACTGTTTTCTTGCATTTATATAATCTGGGAGAGTAATTCGAACGGGCATCCACCAAACAAACAGTCTTACAAAAAATTTCATTTACAAGGCATCATCACGAGAAGGCATAATTGGTTGAATATTTATAGCCGAGGGTTGTTAATTCATATGCAATTTCTGACATCTTCCACAAAAAGATATGAAAACTGAAGTTGAATGACTCTTGTCTTTGGTCATCCCTAAGGGAATACATTTCGCAGTATATTTCAATGCACTAGCTTGACATTTTAGTGCAATGATTTGGATTTAACAATTTGAAATAGATCACTCAAATGACATGTTGTCCCAAGCAGTAGCACAGTAAAATAATTTTATACGATTTGATTTTGCAGTTGAGTTATTTCGGGTAATAACGGCCCGAATATTCTAAAGTTTACCTGGCTGTACTCACGGATTGGCGTCAGTTGGTGACGAAATTTATTTTCAATGACCGCGAATGTTACATCTAAAACTAGAAAAAAATATTTAATTGATTGGATATTTTAAATCAGCATTTATCAAGAGTATCAGTAAATTACAGCTTCAACAATCAAAACGCGAACAGAGCTAACTGAAATCGCTTAATCGTAGTTGAATGTAAATGCAAAAGCATCTATTTGAACACTTTTCTTAAGTGTCTCTAAAAATCAGTGTGAACAGAAAAAGAGTTTCCTTTATGGAAGACTTCGCGAGGATCTAACAGAGCTATGTACATTCCAAACAAGAAACATAGAAAATATTGTAATCAATATTGTGCAGGCCTTGGTTTTTTCTTCTTGTTGCCGTATTTATGTTTATAAGCAATCTGTTTAGTGTTCTCGGTATATACAGACATCCTGATACATTTTGTGTACAAAACAATAATGTACAAAATTTCCGATTTCCTTAGAATGGCATTTACCCACACAAACACACACACACACATGCATGTACGCATACACTTGTAAGCGGAATATGAATACACACAATCAGACATTTCTTGATAAATATCTGTAAGTGATTCCAATACAATGTATCAACAACAAAAGTAACAAGAAAAAAAAACGTAATCACAACAAACGTGAAATCCTCAAGATACGTACAAGACAATCACATGAAAAGGAATCGACATGAATCGCAACGAGTCTCAAGGAAAGTATGTAGGTAGCAAACGGCGGAAATAAATGATTCAACGTTAAATCCTACAGAGAAAAAAAGTCGTAAACAGAAATAAGCACTCAGAGGCAAATATTTAAATTGTTTTTCTTGTTTTTCCGGTGTGTTGTGCTCTGGTCTTCTTTTCCCCTCGCGTCAAGACTGAGTGGGAATTTGTTTGCTTAGGAATATGATACAATTATATAGTAAAGGAAAGTTAACTTGTGTTTTCTAAAAATACAATTTGTATATACAATACTTTTATTAAATTTTTTAAAAATAATAAAACAAAAATGTTTATGGGTTTAACGAACTCCTAAGATGAAACTTTGTAAAAACATAATAAATTGTATATGTTTGTTATACGATCCGAATTGCTTTTTATTAGAATATATAACATCTTATGAGCTAATAGATCCAGGAAATTTAATGAAATTAAGAAACGTGCGGAAACACAATTTAAACTCTTATTGGCAGACAATCGTTTTAATTTTTTATTCATTGTACAGCAAGATATTCGATTGCAAAGAATGCGCTGTGTTACAACTTATACTCCACGCAAGGGACAGAATTGTATGACTCAAACATAACTTTACAGATATTATATACATTGCTTTGTGGTCATGCCAAAATTTGATCCAACTCCAACTCAAACTTCAGCATTTTGATAGTACACGTCTCTACTCCGATTGCAATATCAAATAAAACCATTTTCTAAGGTATCATTTTCATTAACGACTATATAAATGTACTTTTTGGCAGGAAAACGTATAAATTTTGACTTTGGTTTGCAAGAAATAATTTTTGAATTAAAAATCAGTTTATGGAGCATTCCATGAAAAAGTGGAATTCATAGCCATTTGAACAATATTGATTTTTTATACACAATTGGGCATACATTAGCAAGACCATACTTAAATTCCTATACTTATATCGGGTGATCAATCTAGAGGTTTTTTTTCAAAATAAAAAAATACAAAAATTCAAATCAAGTGTGGAATCCTTATTTTTCATTTGAAAGGACATTTTATGCCATTTATATTTTGAATATAATTTCCTTCCAATGTTGGCCGCAACTACGCCTCAGGGTGTCCATTCTGAGGGTCCAATTTTGGATGACTTGTTCGAGCATTTCGACCGGTATGGCGTTAATGACACGCGTAATGTTGGCTTCCAAAACCTGAATCGTAGCTGGTTTATCAGAATTGATTTTGGACTTTACGTAGCCCCCAAAGTCAAAGTCTATAGGTGTGATATCCCACGATCTAGGCGGCTAACACACCGGTCCAAAACGTGAAATTAGCTGCTCTTTGAAATGAGCTCTCAATAGATCCATTGTTTGAACAGCTGTATGGCAAGGGGCACCGTCCAGTTGAAACCAAATGTCGTCAAGATTACGGGCTTCAATTTCAGGTTGCAAAAAGTTCGATATCATGGCGCGATAGCGAGCACCATTCGTATTAACGTTCCAGGCATCATAATTTTTGAAAAAATTTGGACCGATGACGATGACGTTGTTGCGGTGTAAGCCTTTTCATGACGAAATGGCAAACAATACTGAAAATAAATAAAAATAAAGTTTAACACAACTCACGCGCAATCTGTGAAAAATTAATAAATAAATGGCTTCCCATTACATCCCATGAAGGAATTGGGGAGAGCTTCTCACAACCAGAGAGCTGTGCGCTTTTATAGTTTTATACTCACTGATTGGGACCTACAGTTTTACACCGGTTCCGAACGGTATTTTGAGAAGCTTTTTCATGGCTAAGTTCTCGATAGTGTCGCCGTCACTAAGCGAGGTGACCGCCGTCGAAAAAAATTTTAAGGTTGTCGGAGCAGGGATCGAACCCAGGACCTCCTGTACAAGAGGCGCGCACACTAACCATTGCACCACCGACGGCCCTATTGATACCTATTGAAAAAAATACCTCTAGATTGATCACCTCATACATAATAATATGCAAAAACTATAAAAATTTTAAATAGAATGATACATCCGTCAAACAAATGTACCTGAACAACATGGTTTGTAGATCATCGTTTTAATACAAGGATTTCACATTCAAAAAGTTTTCCAGACTCCGAAATAAATGATAATCCATAAGGTGCCAGAGCAGGACTATAACGTGGATGTGGCATCACTTCCCATACAAACTCCAATATATTTTTCTGACACTGCACAAATGTGTGAGGCCTAGCGTTGTCGTGATGGAAAAGCACGCCATTGAGATTTACCCGTTAAGGTCGTGTTTCTTTGAGTGCCCCATCGAGGTTCCTCAGTTGCTGACAAAAGTCGTCAGAATTAATGGTTTGGAATCAGTTCAAAATAAATTTAAAAAAAATATCACATGAGGTGTCAGTAGACACCCGGTTGGAACGAAGTTCCTTTCGCTATATATTATGTACTAGTTAGTTCCAACCGCCGTGGTGCAATGGTAGTGTGCGCAGCTCTTGTGCATGAGAACGTGGGTTCGATCACTGCTCTGACCACCTAAAATTTCTTTCGACGGTGGTCACCTCTCTTAGTGTCGGCGACACTATCGAGTACTTAAACAAAATGGTTTCCCGTTACATGCCCTGAACGGATTATGGAGAGTATTTCGAGTATTCAGCCATGAAAAAGCTTCTCAAAATACCATTCAGAACCCGTCTAAAACTATAGGACCCAATCAGTGAGTGTAAAACTAGAACCCACACAGCTCACTGGTTTGTTAGAATCTTTTAAATTTCAAGAAAATAATACCAACTGTACATTAAATTTTTCGAAAACTATTCAATTTACAGAGAGTAAGCAAATCACCTTCCGAACAATATCTGTCATAGTATGGTCAATGAATTGGGAAACAAAATATCAACCTTTAAAATCGATCCAATCCAAACACAAAGGTTTTAATATACACGCGTTTAAATGATTTTAAAAATATGTTCGAATTCTAAACGTCTCTGATTGTGTACAATTCTAAACGTCTCTGATTTGTTCCGGTTGGTTTTTGAATTGATTCTGTCCTCTTTCAACAACAAACAAGTAAATCCTAATGTTAAGGTTTTGTTCGACTTTGCTGAACGTGGGATTTGCATCAGTGGATAGATGTGCGACCTTGAGTAATAGGTTTCGTTGCAGCAACGGCACAATCACTGGATGCAATAAACTTTTCATTGCAACAATGTAAACATACTAAAGAATAATAATGAACGACCGTCAAAAGGAATGTCGGGAGTGTGAAGAGGACATCGAGGCAATGGATTGATTTTTTTGTAAATGACCCTCTTTCTCAAATTCAGACCCCGATGACACAATCATAGAGTAATACATATAAAGAGAGAAAATTGGGCTCATCTTACGTTTCCTTCCACACTCTTCGTGGTGAGGATATTGTGGTAAGAGCTGTCCGGCTTGCACTAGGTGGACTTACAAGAATTTTTGACTTAAATTCGTCATGTTGTTTTGGTTGAGAGCCGTGTTAAACTTAAACGTAGTTTGGACGTTTTTGTCATCTTTTATTATATATTTATATATTTGATTATGATATGATTTTTGAATTTTAATGGAATTTTGGAATTAAGAAACTTGATTTTTATTTCAAATACGATTTTATGCTTAAATTTCTAAATGATATTTACAAACCAATTTTTTATTCAAATTTCAAAATGACTAAAATAAATTAAGCGTTTCAAGCTTTTGTTCCAAATTTCAAAAATAAAAAAACAAATATAAATAAATGTTTTAGACTTAATAAGGTTTTCATACATGAAAATCTCTTTCAAATTTGTTCTGATTTTCGAATTGACATCTATTTAATCTGAATTTGAATAGAACTTTTAGATGTAATATTAGGCACACATTCCAAATTGGAATATAATATAAATTTTTTAATTAAAATTAAAACGTTGTTGTCATATTTTAATAGAGTTATGAAATTTTGAGTTTTAAAAACGAATAAGTATTTGAAATAGTCTGTAAAAAAATGTATTGTAAGTGCTACATGTGTAATTTAATTTAAAGCAAAAAAACAGAAATAACCGGTTCCACAGGATTTTTCAAAAATTAAAAACAGAATACCGGTTACTTGAAAAATTGATTTTCCGAACAAATCCAATACCGGTTTCTTAAAAAATTAATTTTTCGAACAAACCAAAACCTGGTTCTCAAAAAATACCGGGTTTTTTGGATACTCTAGCTTGGACGTATCATGCTCAAAACACTTTCAACGGAAAGATAGTCTCTAATAAATAATAGACACAATTTGGAATAAAACTTATTACTTCTTTAAAGGGAAACAAAATTGTATCATAACATATTGCATCACATTATTACACTATAATTTGTTTTAATGTATTCAAACTTTACTTCATTAGAAATCATTTCTGAATTAACTGAAATAAATTTTGCAGGAAGACTTCGACGACAAACCATTGACTGTGTTCAGGCATTAACCTAAATTCAATTATTTGTATATTCAAATTATACAAAACTCTTACAGTTTCAAACAAAAACCATTGAAATAATTACTTCGAGAATTAGCACAACTTTACTTGATTAGAAAGTGATTTTGATATTCATGTTTATCTGAAAAGAAACCATGTACAAGACAAAAAATCGAAAGAAACTTTGATTGCAAAACTTGTTAGTTTGTGGGTTTCTTGGTTTCCAATGAAACGACACAAAACACCGCAACACGCTCCTCGAACTTTGTAATGCATTGACATTGCAAATCACTTCTCTACTTCTCTTGCTCTTTATCAAATTGATAAATTTAGATGTGGGTTTGTACAAATTTACGCTAGCGTAACTTTCATTTGGCACCACCACCACCAATCGATTTATTTCAAAACCTTTCGATTTGTTGTGCCTTTTTACGATTTCAATGAAATCTAGCATATTCTATTGATAGCATATGTATAGAAATTAAGGTGATTTGTTTTTCTTTATTTTAAAATATTTGTTAATATTATTTGTTGACTATACATAGATCACTCACGTATAACCGAAAACATTTGTTGTGATTTTATGAAATTGTTGGTTTCGTTAAAAATTTATTTTAGTTCTTATCACACACGGAAAACATAGTTCGTTACCTACAAACGAAATTTTAGATATCTAAACTTCGTTAGCGGAATTTTCTTGCGGCGAACGAATTTTTTTAAGATACCTACTGAACAATGAATATAATTTTCCGGCAAATATATTTCGTTTGCTACATATGTATGCACAGCGTTTATCGTAGAAGACGAAACCATTCCGTGAAAATAAAAACGTTTGTCGTAACAGTGTTTTCCATTGTTGTAAAGTGACTTTCATTTCCCCCAAACTATTTACTAGTTACTTGCCCATGATTCAAAGTTTGATATAGTATTTTTGAATTTTAAATGTTTTACAGTATATTTTAGTACTTACCATTTTCCTGCAGTACAATTGAATCCAATTGCAACAATTGAATTTCGCAACCATTTCATTGCGAACACAAATAAATTTCTAATATGAGCTGTTGCTTCTTTGTTTCTGAACAATGAAGTGATAAGCACTTCAAACAAGAGACCCGTCTTAAGTGCTCGTTATAAAATGCTCACAAAAATTATTTGTACTTATCGTAATAATAATTTATACCAATTTTGAGATAAATGAAAGTTCGTGACTTTCGGGAGTGCATGGTAAGCGTGCTCGGCTCTTGGCCATGAGAACGTGGGTAAATCCTTGCTGTGACTACCCTGTCACCGCCCTTGGAGTTGGCAATACTGTCAATTACTTTGCCATGAAAAGGCTTTCCAAAATACCTTTCCCAACTGGTGTAAAACTGTAAGTCCGAATCAGTGAGTATAAAAGATAGAAAGCGCAAAACCCATTGGTTGTGAAAGGCTCACCCCAATCCGTTGGGGGTGTTGGTTGGTTGGTTGAAAAGGCTGCAAGACAGCAAGCTGTCTAGCACACTTAGGCTAAAGAAGCCCATTGTGATACCTGCAGTTTCCTCTATAGCAACTATTGACCAGTCGTCTGGCCAATTTGGCCTTGGCCTACAGGAATATCCTGTATATTCTGTAATGTGTTCCGAATATACTACTTCCCAGTCCAGCCAGATCAGGGCAATCCAAGAAAAGGTGTTTCGTCGTTTCCTCGTCCTCTTCCATGCAGCATCTACAAAGAGTGGAGTTTCTATGTCCAATCTTAGGGCGTGTTTTCCTACAAGACAATGTGCCGTAAGTGTTACTATCATTGTGGACAACCTGCCTCTCGGCAAGTTATGTAGTTGCCTAGTCCTCTTCCTGTCCACCTGTGGCTTGTTCGCAAGTTGAAGTTAGTCTCCACTTGTCCTGGAACATATTATCGGCCCACTGCCTGATCTGCAAACGTCAGGTACAGATTGGCATACTAACACATTCTTTTGCCGAAAGAACCTGTGCCGTAGTGCCCTGTCTAGCTAACGCATCCGCTACGCAATTGCCTGGTATGTCGCTGTGTCAGGGTACCGAGATGGGCCTGGTGTCAAAATACTCTGCCATCACCCTAAGTCATGAGTGGCATTCTTTCACCATCACGGACGTAGCAAACATGGCTTCCAGGGATTTTATGGCAGTCTGGCTGTCTGTGTAGATTAGAGTGGCATTTCTTCCCTTACTTTTGAAATTCAAGGATTGCCGGGCCGCATATTATGCCACTTGATGAAAAAATGTTATGCTATAAATTTGGGGAAAATTGGACAATGTTAACACGTCGCGCCCGAAGGTCAAAGTTCAAAAATTTTGAAATTATGTTTTTCTAAGTGACAGATTGTTGCAATATACTTATTTTTCGGCAGATTTTTGCGAAACTTGGTGGGTTTGCAACACAGAAGTTACTTTGTATCTGGTAAAAATGTAGGCAACATGGGGCAACGCTAACACGTAGCGCCTTTAGGTCAAAGTTTTTTTTTTTTTTTTTTTTTATTTTTTTTTTTTATTTTTTTTTTTATTTTTACCAGATAAACAACAAGTTCATAGTTACAATTCTACGAAGTTTGTGGTAAAAATCTGGTAAAAAATGAGTATGTTGCTCGAAGCTGACTATTGGAAATACATAATTCATCAATTTTTGAACTTTGACCTTGAGGAGGTAAGTGTTAACGTCGCCCAATTTTGTCCTAATTTTTACCAGATTAAGAGGAACTTCACTGTTACATTTGTACCGAGTTTCATAAAAATCCGAATAAAAATTAGTATGTTTCTGCAAGTTGTCTATTGGAAATAGATAAATTAAAAATGTTTAAACTTTGACCTAAAGGCGCTACGTGTTAACGTTGCCCCATGTTGCCTAAATTTTTACCAGATACAAAGTAACTTCTGTGTTGCAAACCCACCAAGTTTCGCAACAATCTGCCGAGAAATAAGTATATTGCAACAATCTGTCACTTAGAAAAACATAATTTCAAAATTTTTGAACTTTGACCTTCGGGCGCGACGTGTTAACATTGTCCAATTTTCCCCAAATTTATAGCATAACATTTTTTCATCAAGTGGCATAATATGCGGCCCGGCAATCCTTGAGTAGAAAGAAAAAAAAATTTTCATACAAAAAAATGCCACTCTAGTGTAGATACATATTCTCCGGAGAGTTGTGACACTACTTTTCAGTAGTTCAGCAACCTCCAGCATGGAGGTAATTTCCGCCTGAAATATACTACCGTGATCAGGTAGCTTGAAGGAGATATTTACATTTAGGTCCGGTGAATGGACCCCATTGCCTACTTGCTCGTCCAACTTTGATCCATCCTTGAAAAATCTGATACTACTAATATCCCCTTCCAGTGACTTTTCCCAGGTATTCCTGTTCGGAATAGAAGTCCTTGGATTTGCTGCTGGTAGAAGGTAGGGGATACAGTAGTCCGTTTCTACGGGAATAGAGCTGATCCGGTGTAGCAATTCAGCGTGTCCGGAATGCAGCGATATCATGACGACACAATCTCTGATTCTCACCAGGGATGTAGCGGCTGCCGATTGGGCCAAGATATCAGGAGTACAGCTGTAACGTAACAAACGAAATGTGTTTGCGGCAAAATACATTTAAAATTAGTTTGCGCACTGAAAAGAAAAATTTAAACATTTTTTATCCTTAAATCGAACTTTATGATGATATTTTGAAATATAACCAGGCTGAAATCCTTAAAGCCTTAAGCCATATTCAACAAATATTACAATCTGATCGCCTGGAAAAATACAAACCCGTGCCATACTATAGAACGTACTTAAATCTAAATTGTACATAACCCATTCATTTGACATAAGTGTGTACACCCAAATCCAATACCCAACCATGAGAAGAAGAAAATTAAAAAAAAGAGAAATATTTCATTTAAGATGTTTAAGGATATCTGATTATGTTCCATTGAGGAGACGTTTTGGGGAGTTAGCATACATTCAAGTCAAATGTATGAATTTACAAGGATCTAATTTGATTCTCAAACTTCAACCAAACAATTTCGTGAATGTTTGAATGCAGTATGAGAAATGTGTGTTTGGGTTAGTTTTCAGGCCAATGTATTTGAATACATACACATTGATGCATTCAAGTGTGTGTATGTGAATATCAACAAGGACATTCAAGTTTGTGAAATTAAGGACTTTGCACATATTTGCTCGAATACACATATATGTGCATATTTATACTCGTATGTATGTTTATGGTATGGGCATATTCAAATAAAATGAAACGAAATTGTCTTTCTAATTAGAAACTAATTTTTAAATTGATTTATTTGGTTTTCTTTTATGTCATCTATGTCAAGTGATGCTTGATAGGGATGACAGGGTTAGAACAGGTTTACCACATTCGTGTGAATGTGCATAGCGGTGATAATCATTTAGTTATATATTCCTTATTTTAACGAATTAGTTAATTAAACTAATAAATTTGCCAACACAACTTCTAATTGGATGACACTAAACAAATTGTCTTACATGCCTTGATGCAGTTTCAAGAAGTATGTTCATATGTGTTTGTGCATGATGAGTTTACGAGTACGAGTACTAATTAGACAATATTATTGAACAAGCTGAGAAATGAGTACCGGTTTAAGGACACTTTATGTATGAAGTGAATATGAGATATAAAGAGCAGAAAACTGGTAATTAAAATCTTTATGAGTGTTCGAAAAAATTTAAGGCAAAGGCAGTTACATTTAAATATTAGAACAGAAATTCATTGTGAGCGTCGGTAGCGGTTTGATTAACGCAGCTCTCGAACATGAGAACGCGTGCTCAATTCATGAGGAAGTTTGGCAATGCATAACCGTTTGCGTTTGATGTGAAACAGTTGGACTGGATTTGTAAATCTACAGATTCGGAAGCCCAAAGTTTATTGGTTCTGAGAAGCTATACAGTTATAGTATTCAAATGACCACATAAAATTTTGAATCGGAACGCCCCGTTATTTCAAAGCAGAAGACCAAATAGACATTTATGAAGTGACAGATTAATGAAATGGGGCGCCCTACGTGTGAAGTAAATTGGGAAATATTAAAAACTTTCTTCCAAAATTCTAAGTCTTCAACTCAAACTGTAAGAAATCGACAAAATAAATTCGGTAGAAATAGGGTGTCATCAACGTAGTTTGTGGATCAATTTGTGATGCGACTTCCTCAATCCGCGACATTATTGGACAAAATAAATCGCGTACTTGCTCGTTCAGAGCGTTCAGTGGAAAATGTCGACGCTGTCACTGAAAGTGTGTTTGACAGCCATCAACATCAACTCGCCACCATTCGTAGCACTTGAAAACTTCTCGCACTTCTTTGCGCAGAATTTTGCATGAAGTCCTCAGTATGGAAACTTATAACTCTCAATAACTCCAAGAACCGAAGCCTCGTGGCCATTCGATCAATTTTCAGCTCATTTTCACTTCGAGGGCTACGTTACCAAACACAATTGTCACAATTGGGACGCGGAAACTCCACACCTCGTCGAGGAGAAGCCGTTGCATACATAACGAGTGCGGTTCAGTTTTTGGCATGGTGGCATTATAGGGCTATTCTTCTTCAAAAATGAGAAAGGATCCGCCATCAATTGCGAGGGTTACCACGCCATACTTAGCGGTTTGTTGTTCCAAAATGTTTGAGTGGGTGACATGGACCACGCACATTTTCAACAGGGCGGCCCTACGTGCCACACAGCCATTGTTACAATTACTTTTTTGCGCACTGTTTTCGAAACCCATATAATCAGCCAAAACTCGGAAGTCCATTGACCGTCTCGTAGCTTCGATTTGACACCGCTAGATTATTATCTGTGCACGCTGAAAAATCTGTCTTTCTTTGTTGTTTGGATGCATATATAACGTGCTTGTAGCTTGTCGCAAATATACTATACTTGCTCCGAAACACATTTTGTTTGCTATTCGATATAACTTAACTCTTTAATGCACCTCTGACGAACTCACTCAGCTGAGAGCTGAGAGCTGAGAGCGACAGGGGCCAACAGCTGAGTGAGAACAGCTGGGCCACACAACCACTTAGCGACAGTAAATGTGTTGTTCGCACAACCATAGACACACTCACATAACTGGACCATATAAATTGGCGCGCACAGCTCAAACAGATCAGTCGTTGGATAGCCGGCGAACCTAACACATCGTAGCTAGTTGTAGTTATAGTAGCTTGTAGCATTGTACACTAGTAGTTTTAGTCCTAAAGTTGCCCTGTTTGTATACTCGTTCGGGGACACCCAGCCTGTGGGAATCCGAACTAGTGCCTAAACAGATATAAGTCCTGTATACTCGATCGGGGACACCCTGCCTGTAGGAATCGTGACGATACTTTGCCTGGTCTCATTTCAGAAGAAGGTTGATTTGGCCGCCCTATCATAACAGTCAGGCCTACCTTCGTCTTGCAGCAGAAGACAACGTATTCCCGCACCCCCGAAGGGTCCTGAAGCATTTCAAGCAACAAACAGAGACTCCCGTGTACCCGTCGTTTCTATCACCAAAGCAATTGCCGTTCGAAAGAGCCTGTCCCGCCAAATTGCATGCAAATCGCCTAAATCTCCTGCGTATACAACGTTCAACCACAGAGCAACCCGCCGAGGATCCCACAAGGTTTAGCAACCCCGGAAGTTATCCTAGTGAAATATCGTAGAGTGTGCATTAAACGCGTAATAATTCTAAACTAGTTTAAGGTCAAATTAAAGTAAAATAAACAGTCACCGAACATGAATAACTGATAATTCTCTCTCTCGCGATCTAAATTTTATGTAACGGACTCTGAATACCCCTGAGCGTATCATAGCTTCAGAGAGGAAAACTCGTCGTTAAAAAACTGGAATACACATTTTTTATTTGGATTCTAATTGCGACTATTCATATATCGCGGATTTAGAAAATCCAGAAATCGTTCCTTACAGTTTCTATTCGATCTTATGAAAGCCGTTGTTTGATGATTTATTTAAAGTCATTAGTATCCAGAAGGGATATGGTCTCTGTTATGTAATGTCTGGCGTTGCTGTCACTTACTCGTTTTAATAAATTATGCTTTGATTGAGCCTATAAATAGACCCATGATGCTTTTTAGTACTCGTACTCGTCTGCTTAAAAATAAGGTTAAATTTTTTTTACTTAATGTACTAGATTAATTAATACAATAATTAATTAATACAAAAAACCTTCTCAAAATACAGTTCGGAACCGGTGTAAAACTATAGGTTCCAAGCAGTGAGTGTAACACTAGAAAGCGCACAGAAGCTCTCCCCAATTCCTTCATGGGATGTTATGGGACACCATTTGTTTTTTTTAATTAATTCAAATATTTTATTTGTTAACTATTAGAAATTTTTGTTAAATATTTTTCAAATAAGTAAATTTTCCATAGACTTTAATAAATGAATTGAAATGATAGCATTACTTGTAATTTTCACATAATATGTGACAATATGTGGCATTATGTCATTTGTTATAGTATATAACAGATCGACCTAGTTGAACAATTTAACTTGTGACAAGCATCTCTAAAGTTTTGGCATAACTTTACCTCTGCACAAGCCCGATAATTCATTTTCAAATTAAACGAAAAAATATATATTATTGACCAATAAATTTGTATGGGCAAAAAATTCCCAATATTGCGTTCAAACCTTTTTGTACCAATAAAAATACACATAAAAATAAATAATTTCATTACTATAACTTTGAATTTTTTGCTTTCAATATATTCTCAGCGTGAATTTTGTTATTATAACACCATCAAAATGTATATGGATGTTATATATGTACGTCCATACACATTCTTTTAAACATTGGACGCAACAAACGAAAAAAGGCTTTTGGCCATAGTCATGGTGGTGGGCACACTAAATGTCCAACCAAATAACGTTGACAAAGTGCCTGGGTGAAATAAAATCCACTGACACATAAACGCACACACTCGAGCCTTTACACACATATGTATACGTACACATCAACACACTTATATACAAAGTGAAAGTGTTAACCCCTTTTAAAATGGACGTGTCACGTAAGGGATTTCCAGTATAATATGTAAGCCTGTATGTGTGTGAAGGTTAATGTGTTTCATCTGAAAATATATATATGGATATGTTTCAATGTATTCATGTGGTGTAAAAATATGACATTTAAAAAACAAATACCCCAGCTTTAATACTAATATATAAACTTATTGACATAAAGTCACATTTAAAAAAAGGATACATACAGCCGATAGGTTCGAATTATTTTTCAGTTAAATTTCGTGCTATACTTAATCGTAGATTTGTGTCATAATTTCAAAATGATAGTTACCTTTAATTTTACAATAAATACAAATGTGTAAAATAAAAGTGTTACAGAAATTAGGGGCATTATGTCATTTAAAAATATATACTTTGAAGTACATGTTCAGTGTAGAGGTGGTACTATTTCGACAATACAAGGATTACAATTGTTTGCATGTCATTCTGGCAAGCAAATATATTTGCTTACTGCGATAGATTGAATTATACTGCAAAAACAATGCTTAGGGGCCGGGATATTATTTTATCTGCATCGTATGTTATTGATTTTCATTAAGATGTTGAAGAGATCCCGTGACAGACTGTCGGCTTGTCTGAGTCCTCACTTTCCTCATTTGGTACCAAATAGTTTCGTAAAAATAATTGTGACCTTCAGGAATTTCGTTTGCAAACTTAGTTTGATTTACATTGCAAGATTTCAATGAAAATCCCTCTACGCATCCCCATTTTATTTTAAAAGCTTGCGGTGTTAAAATTTGAAATTTAATTGAAAGTTCCGGTCTCAAACAATTACCAAACAATTTTTCTTGTACGAAATAGTTTTGGCGCAACAACCCTGAAATTGGTTTTGCGAAAGAAAATTTCGGAATTAGCTGAGTACCAAACAAAAGAAATGTGGGCGAAATTGTCGGTTAATGAAACGTTCCTTATTTGTTATAAACATTAAACCGCTCCTTTTGTCCACCCCTCAAAATATACCTTAGTTTGATTCCTGATGATTCCCAAAATATTTCGTGATTTTTAAAAACGGTTTATTTTTAGTTTGTCATAGAAATTTGTACTTACATGCATACAAAACAAAGCATGTCCTGACACATAATTTTTTCAGGAATATTCTGCAAAAAATAGCATTTTTAAGTTTGTAGTAAGGATATTTTTCTGATTTTAATGTTAGGTTGACATACTTTAATCTTTGGTCAACTTAAGTAAGTTGGTGTTATAGGTTTTTTGAAATCAGAACTAGTTCGCGATTTACCAAATTTCAATACGATGGAAATATTATGTTGTGAACAGGGTAAAATGGGTATCATTATCATTATGTTATCTCATTATGTTGTAATGTTATACTGATTTTATTTTGTTAGTTTTTGGTTAATGTATGAGAAATTCAAACTACAAGCTTTCCGAGGTGATCTGGACCAAATGTTGAATATCTAGAATTCCTCCAATCTGACATTTACCACTTTCGGTACATGTTTTTAGATTCAGATACTAAAAATCTAATTTTGTTATTATTTGGCCTTTAATATTGTTAATAAAACAATTTAAAATTTTTTTTCAAAAGTTGGCTCCAAAGTGGGTTTTTGGAATGATGCCATATGGCATCATTTGTACTGGTTGGTGTAAAGAAGTGATTTTTAATGTAATATTACATTTTGTAATGTTACTTTCTGTGTTTATGATGCCATATGGCATCAATATGTGTCAGAATGATGGGTCCTTTCCATAAAATTGATGCAAATTGATGCCATATCATAAAAGTTTAAAAAAAAAAACAGCACGACCTTATCAGATTTTTTCGTTTCAATAAAAAATATAGTTAATATATTACAGTTTACTGCAAACTTCTGTAAATTCAATTTAAATAATTTCATTAGGCAAAGTACTAAAATATTTTGTTTTGCAATTAGGGTGTTCACAAGAGTGTCCTAACTATTGTATGTGTCGTATGTGCTAAAGTTCTACAACAGTTGTACAACTGTAGTAGATTTTTTCCATACAAAAGTGTTGTACGATAGTACAACTTTTGAAGATATGTATTGCGGTGTACTACGCTGATACCATTTGTTTAGCATTTGTAGCAAGGCGTAGTGAAGAAGGTGGTTGCACTAACACAGCTGATCATGTTTGTTTATATTCGCCTCACAATTACAGTAATCGAAAACTGAAAACCGGTCCACCGGACCACAGGTAGGACGAAGATATAATTTTAGGCTAAAAATGTAAGATACAAAAGTTTGGGTAAAATTCTATATTAGGAGTTATGGACCTCCAAATTTCGGATATACGGGGGACTACTATGTATTAAATAGCGTCTAAAGCAATTTGTCTGGAAGCGTTTTTTTGGACAACATAAGGCAAAATAAACAAAACAAATTAAATGAAAATTTTTGATAACTCGCTTTGTTATCGAAATATCAGCCGTTCAAATTTTGAAAAATTATCGAAAATTGTTTTTACATTTTCCCAAAACCAGAAATGCAAATTAAGGAACATTGGTATTTCTCTCCCTGGCCCCTGAGCGAAATAATCGTCCGGCAAAAAAAATCTGGACTTTGGAGGCCCATAACTCATAAAATAGGGATTTCCTCCAACTTTTATATTCAACATTTTGTGCCGAAAATCGTGTGTTCTACCCCCTCCCTCATAAAATGTTTATACAACCACAAGACATAAAGTCTACCTGTTCCTTATTATTTCTATGAAATGCAAATATGTGTGAAATTTTGAAAAGAAAATAATGAAGAGAATAATGAATTACATAATTTATGTTTTTTCTACAAAATGTTTTTATTTCTTATATTAAAAATAACAGGTGTTTCTAAAACTGCACTTTTCGAATCTACTGAAAACCCGGTTTCTGGGATAGGCGGATTCCTGAATACCCTTCTCACAATTTAATTAACAATTTAATTAATTATTAATTTACTTTATTGTTGGTATTTAGTGTATTTAGAAATTTATAATCTACAATTCTTTTGAAGACAGCTACCGTAATTTATTTACCGTTAGACAAAAAATTTCAAAACATATAAAATATGTGAAATTTTTCATGACGTTTCGTGAAATAATCGATTAAGAGTGTACTTTTTCTTAGAAATCTATTAGACGAAATTATCATAATAGCTACAATATTGTCAAAGGTTGTAATCCAATATTTCAAGCTGTTTGGGATTTATTGAAGTAAAATCTGAAACAGGGCCCTGACCACCTCCAAAATTTTCTTCTTCGTATAAACAAAATTGTTACGTATAGGAGCAAAACCGAGCGGGGAGAACTTTCATATTTTTTTGGTTTGGTTGAGGCCCGAGACCCACTGTTGCACAGTGTAATTTATTTGTGAAATAAAAAGAAAGACAACTAAGAGTATAAACTTCATTAAATATATACAAAACAGGGAGAGAGAGCACAAAAAATAATGTTCATAGTAATATAGTTATCCACCAGTATGGTATAATCAATTGCACCTGCTTGCATGTCCAGGTACATCACATTCAGTACACTTTGTCGAGCATTTGTTGTGACAGTGTCTGCAAGTAAGCTGCTTGATATTTCCGTCGGAGTTCCCTGGAATTTCGTCGAACCGCTGGTATATTCGGTCACTTCGTATTTCTCTTGAAAGACTGGAACTAGTTCCTTTCTTAGTAGATGACTTTCCATATTTTGATAAAATAGTCGTTGCCAGTATTCGAAATTGCTAAATCTAGGAAATTGGAGTAAATTGGAAAGTTCCTCTTTTTGCTGCATACAGACAACCAATACAGGCTTATATTTTAATCGCGCGGTACACTCCGCCCATATAACGATTATAATTATAAATACTATGCGGCTGCTTCAATGATACATATTTATTCCTTACTTGGACCAAAGACATTTTGAATGTGTATTCTCTACTCCATGAAGTGATGAAGATATATTTGGGACATTGTTATCATTATAATAGAATACTAATATTCCATTACAAGACTTATACCCACACAAACCTCTGTGTTTCTTGGCAACAACTTTTTTTTGGTAAAGGGCAATTTACATCGTTTCTGTTTTCAGCAGTTTTCACTAAACAAGGCCACATTTGGATCACAAACAAATATATTATAACCTATTAGTCATTGTATGTCAAATATCTAATATACATAGGATAGCAAACACAATGTGTTTGGTGATAAGTATACTATAGGTGCAAACATGATATATTTGCATCCAAACAACAACAAAAATACAGATTTTTCAGCGTTTATCATCTTTGACGTACCGCCTGAAAAATAAACTTTGGTGAACTTTCTTGTTCTTGGTTTTATCCACGGTTAAACAAAACGCTCAAAGACTCTTGTAGACACTTATTTTAGAGCTGTTGTACAATTCCATTTGTGGATGCTCAAGAGAAAACACGACACCCGTGAGGTCTACAGCTTTTTTAAATTCAATTGTTCATGTAAAATTCAAACGACTTAGACAGACTGGTATGCCTAGGACCTGTACAATTTGTCTCAGTTTCAATGTGTGATCGACCAACTTCATTCAGTCTTTTAGTCTTTTAGTATAAATGACAATTTCAAAGTCAAATGAGATAGACATTTAATAATACTTTCAAATAAACATAATAAAATAATTCTCAATAATATTTCCGTTTTTAATCAGAAACCTACTTGAATAACCTACCCTTTTTCATATATTCATTCCCAATTCCTAATTCCGTTAATGTAAACATGTGTTTCACAAAATGGTGTAAAGGAGTAAAACTAATTTGAAGTTCCCACCTTTTTGTTTTCTTTTTTCTATTATGGACAGCAATTCTTCCTCAATTGGCGAACTATATGTATCCCGCTTCCATTCCAAAACAATGTTTGATTATAAATATGTATGTATTTCCTTGTAGGCTGTTTTTTATTGTCCCTTTTTGGCTCCACTTAACCCTTTTTTCCACAAGTCGTTAACCCTTTCGATACACGTATATATGTGTCCATATATATAAGTGTCTATCATTGCTCATATGTGATTGCATTAAACTGTCAGTCGCAAAACAGCAAAAACGCCTTGAGAAGTCATTCAGCCACATATGTTTTGACACATTTTTGTCATAAAATAAATATTTTCTCCTTCGGAAATTTGCGAAAAAAAAAATAATGTTTCGGTCTTCATCCCAATACCCCACCTTAGCACGTCCTGTCCTGTCCTTCACGATTTGTGTCAGAATGCTTCTCTTCAGGTTATTTTATATATTTTTTTTTGGTGAGGGGATTTAAATTGTTACAATGTAAAAACCAATAAAAAAAGACAAAGCCAAACGAAACGAAACTGAATTGCACAAGGAGAACAAAAACAAAAGTGATATAAAAAGGACACCAACCACTATCCAAGGTTGGTTGGCTGTCGGGCAGGCTTGCGTTATGTTGTCATTTATGCTTCGTTATTATTTTTTCCTTTGTATTTTACAAAGAAGAAAAAATGTTTATACTCCATACTATAAAGGTGTCATTTTGTGCTATATTATACAACAACAACAACATCAACAATGAATGGGGCAAAAATGTTTATTGGATTATGGCAAACATGTCACGTTTGAAAAAGGTTTTCACTCTGTGTGTATTTTGGTTTTTCTTTTATCCGTACAATTTTCTCACTGTGAAAAAGGGGGTTCACTATAACACCTACACCTACAGATGGTTTTCCTGTAACAAAATTGATTTTTTGGCTGTTGACGGTATTGGGAATTTATCGTGTTGGCGTATTACATCCTCTAACCAACCATAAGGTTATTGCGAATATATTGTGTGTAGCTTAAGTTAAAGCTTAAGGGCGGTTGATAGTTATATGTCAAGCCGTATTAAGAAAACCATCAAATACGTTCAATGAAGAGAATCGAGAGAAGTCTTTACAATCGGTAAGACGTGCACTATATATTTTTAAACTCAGTGATCAGAGCCTAAAATTAACACTGACTCCGAACGGTTATAGTTAATGCAACTGTTTCATGACTAATAATGAGATTAGAGTTGGTGCGAGAAGACTTTTAATGTTAGATAAAGTAACTAAAAAAACTTTCTTTGTATATGATTCGATCTGAAGTTATTTCCTTGAAGAAAATTTGTTCTATTTCTTACGAGCTACACAGATCAGGAAATTTTTCGGCAATTAAAAAAATGTAAACAGTCGGCGGCACCAGGATTTGAACCCTTCTCATTAGCGTCTTAGCGTTCTAGAACAGTGACCGTCTTATGAACTTTGCAACTAATTGCAGTTTTCTTCAATAATTTTTTAATAAATTTATTATTATTAGTCAAGCTTGAGATCTTAGTTTCATTCCTTTGGATAGCATTGTCAGAAATAAGAGTAACACTAATCAAACCTCACAATAATTCAATATTCAATATTGTAAAAGATGCTATCCAGAGGATAGCAAAATATTGAAATAAATAGGAAGTAAATAAACAAATACTGCCCATTACATCCTTGGGATATCTGAACTAATAATTACTAATTAAAAATGTAGGCAATTTCCTAATATTTGATACCAACTTGTATATATTTAAACAAGCCTTAGAAAGAAACTAAAGATGACACTGATATTCCAAAATTAAATATTGGTTACAAATATCATTGCATTTTATCTCATGAACTGAAAAAAACTTGCGTTAATATTTCGTAACTTTGTGGAAGATAATTATTTTTTGTTCTGCCCAAATTGGTGTGTGTGACATTTCACAAACCGGAGATGGTGCGAATAGAGAGACTAAAGTTGGTATGTGTTCCAAGAAAAAAGCTACAAACAATGGTTTACTAGTGCTATTGAAATGTACTTCTGTTTAAAGTATCTCGATCAGTTGACCGTCTGCTGTTGATATTGAAATCGTTATTGGTGTTCGCTTATTTCAATTTGTATTGTACACCACTGTGTCCTCTCACAGATAAAAGAGATATAATTGGATATATAATTGTTTCTGTCTGCAGAAAATGAGTATAAGCCTTGTACCTTTTACACGCATTCTCATAAACAGTGGGGAGCAGAAATGTCATTCTGTAGTTCGTCAATTTTTGATGTAGCTGTTTGGTATTGACCCAACCGTCTTGCCACGTTTGACCACAACTTCTTTATTGGTTACGAAACAGCTCCATCGAAACTGGACGAGCTGTGGCAACATGCAAAATATACCTATTGGAATGACAACGGAATTTTACATAACCTGACAATGACAAATGTATGACAAATGTTTTCATTATAATCGGACTAGGACCTAATAGCATCATAACTAATCTGCTTCCTTAAAATTATTAAATGGTGCAACATTGTTTAAATGCTTGCGGTTTATTGCTTGTAACATTTTTTCCGACTTTTTTTTTCGTAACAGATTAATCTCAGAGTAAGATATAAAGAGTGCATGTGTGCATTCTTGTCGAAAATCACTTGCCCAACGGCAGATATAGTATTTTTATTCAATTTTTTCCTTGCCAAAAATTGGGACGTGACATAAATAAAAATTAAAGAATATTGTTGTATTCTTCAAATCAAATCTAATCTACTGCATGTAAAGTAATTTTAGAAGTCAGAACTGGAGAATCATTTGATTTTTCATTTCTCCCACTTCGTGCTGTGGTCGGTGTGATAGCGAGTTATTTGACGTAAAATGTCCTACACCAGGTGAAGTTACAAGAACTTTTGACTTACATTTTTCACGTCACTTTGGGTGAGAACTTTGCAATTCAAATGGATTTTGGACTTTGTTGTTATCTTTTATTGTTAGTATATATTTGTGGTGTATTTACACATAAATTTAAACTCACCTCTGGTATTATTAAAGCTATTCTTTTCAACATGTAACGTCCATATGCAATCACACCAAACTTTGTATAAATTGTACTCTATGGTCAGAACTGTTCAGTTTGAAAATCAATCCTGTATCAAATTTGCAGAAAGGAAGGCCATCAACAGTGTCATAGAAACCACCGGATATAAAATCATAGGAGGCGTCAGGGGACATACGGTTGAAACGAAGTTCCTTTCGCTATATACTTTATTATGTTCTAGTAAGTTCCAAAACGTCTAAGGCGCCCGTTGAAAAATTCGATAATTTAAATGGATCTTTTTTTAAGAAAATTTTTTTTTCACGGAATGTTTTTAATTTTTAAAAAAGTATATTTTTCTTCCTTTTTGTAAGAATATTTATTATATTTTCCCGAAGAGGTAATTTTTTAAAGAGACGTACTTCTTTTATTAAAATCTAATGATCTTTTAAGAAAAAGTACAATTTTTAAGAAGAAGTCCTTTCTGTAAGAAAAGGCCATAAGAGTATGAATTTGTTTTACGAAGAAGTACTTTTTTTAAGAACAGGTACTTTTTCAAGAAGTGGTACTCTTTTTGGTATTCTTTTAAGAGAACATACTTATTTTCAGAAAGGCTATTTACCTCAAGAAATAAAAGAAAAGGTATTATTTTATTTTGATGAAAAGGTACTTTTATGAAACGGAATTTTTTTAAGAAAAGTTATTTTTTAACAGAAGGTATTTTTTTGAAGAAAAGGGTTTTTTAAGAAATTGGGAATTTTTTAGAATTGGTCCTTTTTTCAAGAATAGGTACATTTCTAAGAGTAGGTACTTATCTCAGGAAAAGTTATTTTGTTTTAGTCTTTAAGGAAAAGGTAGTTTTTTAAGAAAATGCAATTTGTTGTAAGAAAATTTACTTTTTTAAGAATATGTGGCCGTCGGTGGTGCAATGGTTAGTGTGCGCGGCTCTTGTACATGAGATCCTGGGTTCGAACCCGGCTCTGACCACCTTAAAATTTCTTTCGGCGGCGGTCACCTCGCATAGTGACGGCGACACTGTCGAGTATCTAGCCATGAAAAAGCTTCTCAAATTACCGTTCGGAATCGGTGTAAAACTGTAGGTCCCAATCAGTGAGTGAAAACTGGAAAGCGCACAGCTCAGTGATTGTGAGAAGTTCTCCCCAGTCCCTTCATGGGATGTAATGGGAAACCATTTATTTATTTTATAAGAATATGTACTTATTTTAAAAAAATAGCTTTTTTTAAGGAAAGGAACTTTTTGTAAGAAATGTATTTTTTTTAAGCAAAGGTACTTCTTTAAGATAAAGTATTTTTTTAAGAAAAGGTACTTTGTTTAAGAATATGAATAGGTATTCATGTTCAGAAAATTTATATTTTTTTAAGAAAAGGCATTTATTTAAGAAAACGTTCTTTTGTTAAACTTCTTTCACTTTGAATTTTCTAATTGAGTTCTTATTGGGTTCAAAACTACAATATATACCAATTAGGCTCCACCTAGAAAACTTCAAATTAAACAAAAAATTTCCATCTAGTAAGTCTAGGCACAAACCAAAGGAAAAGTACACGATATATATGTAAGTGGCTGATAATAGTGGGTTCTAACTAGAGTATCCAAAAAACTGTAAGTTTTTATAAATCGGTTTTCGGTTTGTTCGAAAAATCAAATTTTCAAGAAACCTGTTTTCGATTTTTAAATTTTTTCCGTTTTTTGCTTTAAATTAGATTACACATGTAGCACTTACAATACATTTGTTTAGCGATCATTTCATATACTTATTAGTGCTCAAAACTAAAAATTTCAAAACTCTATTTAAATATGACAATTGCGTTTTAATTTTAAATAAAACAATTGTGTCATATTCCAATTTGTAATATTATTTCTTATTCAAGTCATAAAATCATTTCGAAATATGATTAAAACAATTGTTTGGAAATGTCATTTAAAACTTTGTGGAACATCAACTAATATTTGAGAATAGAAGTCATGTTTCTTAAATCCAAAATTTCATGTAAATTCGAAAATCATGTAATTTATTATTAATTTGTTCAAGGATATGAATACAAATTAAGTAAAATCCGGTTAACCGACGTCAAATAACTGGTTCCCGGTTTGTTCGCAAATTACGTCTTTAAAAAAACCGCCACACGAGCAAAAACCCCGGTTAACCGGTTTTGGGTTTGGACACTCTAGTTTTAACATAGTAGTGTTAATACAAAAGTTGTTTAATTTTTCTTTCATTTAGCCTCCATCCCTCATCGTGCTATAAGGAACTTCATTCCAATATTGTTCAAAATTAAACAGCTAAACGCTTACATTCATCGTATCGCCGTAAATCATGGTAAAATTATCTATCAGGTAAACGCGTCAGCCCAGCTGATTTGTGTTTTTTTCATCTTTTCCGTGGGTAAGCTGTCAAATTTGATTTTGTTTCTTTTTGTTTGTTAATAAAAATTAACGAATTTCAATCAAAATTTATTTTATAGCGTGAACTTTGTAACCAGGAAGACACGCTTATAAAATTTTTCATCTTTGGTATATGTATATAGTGTTTTTCAATATTTAGCTAATTTTGACAGCTTAACCATGGAGTTTGTAATGCAACTACCTACTAGCTAATTCTACCATGCCGTAAATCGTATATGCCTTATGTATGCAAAAAAAATGTATACTTATTTCAAGTTTTTAACTGTTTGAATGGAACTTAATATTATTATTATTTTTGTATCACCTAGTTATTGTTCTGCTTCTGCGTTTACAATTTTTCAAACATTTAGTCATTTCTGCTCACCACTGTACAAAGTCCATACACCCTATCATACTTGCATGTTCCAGAACCGGACTCCATGTCTACCTGTAGCCAGTATGTAAACTTTCAGTCCTAATGGTTACTGTGACTGTTGCCGTTACTGATTGCTGTGATGGAGATGTTTTTGATATTCTTATTGAATATTGTTGACGTGCTTTAATATTGGGGCTGACATTTAAAATGTTTTCGTTTTTTATTATGAAAAACGAAGTTCGTTCCTTGTTATTTCATTCATTAATTGGAAATACATGAACACATTGTTGTGTACTATGTTTGAGTTGTTGGCGAAACGCAAGAATAAATGGATTTTGAAGAACTAATTTGTATTCGATTTTTCAAAGAGTGATTGTGGAAACGCGCACGTATCCAGGTAAGGTGTTTCATAAATGTTCATATACCTACGTGGAGATTGCTGGCTTTTGAAATTAATACGTTCTGGGAATTTGTGACATGATAAAAGCCGGAGTGTATTTGAGTAGAATTTTCGACGGCAACGTTTAAAACATGTGCTGCACTTTAGTGAATTCTCGAGTTTTAAACAGAGCAAATTATTCGTTAGTCTTATTTAAAAATAGTCTACAAATTTAATTGAAATTCTGGGGCAATAGATTAACAACAATAGAATATATAAGTATTTCACAAAAGCGAATACGGAAGTACTTGAATAATATATTTGTTTTTCATCTTCTGAGCAAACTGATATGGGGTTTCCTCTAATTAGTGAAAAAATTTGAAATGGGACTTGAAGTTATCAGCGCCTTAGCAATAATTGATTTTTACTTGGTTTTTCTCTCCTTTTTCTCTCTCGTTCGTTGGAGAATTTTCTATGTCATCACAGACACGTGTTCGTTCTCCTTACAAGCACTGGTGCTGCATTTTTGAAAGTAATTCCAATTATTTTTGTTAATGTTCAAAGATTTTTGTTCGGCCTCTTCTACCATATTATTTATTTTTTTTATGACTGAAGATTTTTAATTTCTATGATTTCTCTAATTTCTTCCATATCCTACAATTAGTGAAATAATGTGAGATAGTCCGAAGTGTAGTCTAAACTCACATTACCGAACGATCGATTCGAAGCTGGTGGCTTTTCTAATTAAACTCTTCTTGCAAATATCAACACGTTGGATATTTAAAACTTAACTTTTGATTACCGTTTCACAAACGATTGACTAATTTTTCAAATTTTCACTAACGAAACGTATGGAGGAAAAACGCCTCCCGTTATTGTGCTGGAATTATTTAGCTTTTCAGTATGGATTGATACATCAAGGTTCCTCGATCGATACTAGTTCGTACATGTAAATTCGCTCATACTATGTATCAGGCATAGTATCGTACATATAGATCAGCATCCTATGATGAACTTATCGTTGTTGGCTCGTATATCTTTCCATGATGAAATGACAAACCTTACTGAAGAGAAATGTCAAAAGAGCGGGAAAAAATATGGCGTCGTTTGCTGTTCCTATCAATTTACTTTTGTAGCGTCTCTGTTGAAAAACCCTTTATATGACAAGTAACAGTGTTTGTTTATTGGCAACCCTGTTTCATGTATTATCAAGATGTTTGTGATGTACAAATAAAATAATCAATATTCGATATATTGGAATTTTATAAAGTGTAATTAAAGTAGAATTTTCAAAGAAATTATTGAAATATTTTAAACAATTACGAAATCAAAATATTCAATAGGGACGTTTTTTTCGTAACTTGTACACGTTAAGTCACACAAAATGACAATCTACACGTTAACACGTACACTGAACGGAAAAGCATAATCACACCGATGAAAATATTCTTCACCCCAACAACTTTTGTCATCGAAAGTGAGCTAACGTAACGTTTCATTCCAGCTATGAAAACGTGTTCATCAACTACAAATTGTTCGTTAATGTGGTGAAAGTATCATTGTTGCTGCGTTGAATTTACTTCATTATTGCAACGAATTTGTTTCGTTGCTGCAATGAACTTGTTTCATTTTTGCAATGAATAAGTATCGTTCTTGCAAGTGATTTGCTTCATTGCTGCAATGAATTTGTTCATTGCTGGTATGAATTTGTTTCATTGGTGCAACAAATTTGAGTCGGTGTTGCAATGAATTTGATTCATTACTAAAATGATTTTGTGTCATTGCTGAATGTTTTGAAGGGTGTTTGAAATTATTTATTGACAATTGTACATAAATACACTGTTAGTATTACATTGCAGGTGTTTTGATAAAAAATTTTTGAATTTTTGTTTTCGAAAATCTATTTGCTAAATAGATTATATTCATTCTATGTTGAAACACTCGGCTGGAGAAGATTGTGGTTGTCGATGGGTTGAGTATTATTGTGGCCGTCGTATTCAGGTCCTACAATTAAAAACATATACGATAAATTTATTGTTAAGGATTGTATTAAAGATATGTACATATCTATGTCTGTACTTACCATGAACATAAGATCTACTCCCCTATGGTCTACTCCTTTCACATAGAACATTATAATTGTTCTGTTAAAACATGCAATTGTTGTGCTGTGTGTTGAGGGATTTGATATTCAATTGTAGCGCCAAATATCCCCGCCAGAAAGCTAGTGATCGCTCTGTTTGCAATTTCTTCAACTGCTCTTTTATTTATATTAACCAAATTTTCTATAATTTTGATTGAATTTATTTGAGTGTAAGTTGAATTATTATTTTTTATGTTCGTCGTATTTGAAAGACTTAGTTCTTTGACTTCTTCGTTTTCATTGACTTCGACTGTCCGCACAAATGTATGTATGCCTTTCGTTTTTTTTCCGAATTATTTAAAACTCAAAAACACGAACATTTTATTGCGACTTGTACCGTCACGCGCGCACACAGCCACACAAATGTTCAGTTACATATTTCGGGGTATTTTTTTTTTTGCTATCGATACGTCACTTTCTTTGCTGCGTGTTGCTCCTTGCATTCTGTTTATTTATCTATTTAATTTATAGATTCGCAAGATCCACAAAGGATCACAGCAAACTCATTAATTCACACAATTTAGTTCTAACAATGAAAGATTTTTACTAAGTATGTATAACTAATTAATCTGTTTTAACAAATTTATTTAAACTATTCCGGCGGAGAAATATGTCTACCACTTTCGGTTGTTGCAATGGAACTGATTTAAGATGTGTACGTGACCCACCACTCACTCTCACTATTTTCTCTCGCTGCCCTCTGTTTTACGCTCGCTCATTTTGTCGGCTGCTTCTCTCTCTATACCATCATAAAAATTAGTTTCTTTACAATAACGAAATTGTTTCGTCAACTAAATATTTTGACAAACCTCCAAAATAAATAAATAATAAATATAATCTATAAAAAGAAAGAGATAAACCAAATATCAGTAGATTAAAACTCATGCCTTTGCTTTTTTTAATTTTCAACCCATTTTTCTACAAAATTCAAATTAAATATAATTGTTGCATTAACGACAAGTAAGTTGTTCCAGCAACGAAATGAAAAATTGGCAAAGAAGTCAAGTATGAAATTTGTAGTTGCAACGACTACCAAATTGTGGGATATACGACACTTTTCGCTATAACAACGTAAACACATTAACGAAAGTGTTTCATCCATGCGACGAAGGGTTTTTCTTTCAGTGTATAATTTTAGAAGTTGAGAATAACCCCGATAAAAGTGCTACTAAATTCGAGTGTGTTGTATGGAAAGTACAAAAATTGTGTCATTCCATTTCTTATACTTCCACGACGTTTCGAAAATTATGATGTAAATATTAGGGGTAGTTAATTTTTTAATCACAATATTTAAAAAGTTGAATAAAATATTATTGATTTTTTCTTCTTCAAGAAGAATAATTCTAAAACAACACTGGAGACAAACAACCACTTCAGATATCTCAAAAGATATCTACTTTAACCGATATCTTCCATGACTCACAAGAACGCCTTCGGCTCTGTCTGCTTGCTGCACCCTATGCAATTTTTTGATATACTTTATGCATTTTTTGGTACCCGTATGTCTTTTGGTACACTTTAAGTACTTTTGGTAAAATTTACACTTTAACTACTTTTGGTAAAATTTTAGTACTTCAGTACTTGTGGTACATTTTGTGGTAAATTTGCATATGTATTTTATGGTACATTTTATGCACTTTTGAGGAGCATACTAGGTTAAATAAATATTGTATGTAGTTTCTGGTACATTTGATGTAGTTTGTGGTAAATTTTATGCTCTTTGTTGAAAAAATTATGGTGAATAAATGACCATACCGATCCACATTCATCACACCGATCCACATTCTCATAAAACTACACAATTCCTTTTTATATCTCGCTTGCGGTACGAGATCTGTTCCGTAGCTCCTCGTTTTACTCGATTTAAAACCTAAAAGATCGCGAAGAAGACTATATAAAAAAAGCACGCCCATAGCTCGGGTACGCATGCGTTGTTTGTTCTATTTTTGCACGTGCTGACGAGTCATATATTTTTGGTTGTCAATATAACAACAGCAACCTCGTGTTCGGAATTTTCGTTTAACCAAACATCTGTTTTTAAATGTAATAATTCACTACTATTTTACTTGAAAATTTCAAATGAGAAAAAGTCTGCTGTAATGTCGATGCAGAATAACCACCTCATATATTACTCTGTATTCTTTAGAATTGTATTTTCCCTTTGACTTTTAAATAAACAAATTGACAAATAAAAATAAATAATTATTTGATGAAAACAAGTTGATTATACTCAGCATGTATGCGTTTTTTTGGTAACAGTTGATGTTAACTTATATAGGCTACGAAAAAAAAACACCCCTAATATAAAAAACAAGTTAGAAAATTTATAAAATTTTTGAAAAATAATTACTGAATTTTAAATTTGTGTTATTGAATACAAAAGTGGATAATGAGTTGCTGCTTGCATGTTTTAAATTTATTCTCAATAGCTTACCGCCTCTCTACCTTTGGCCCCCACCCAAACTGAAAGAATATGAAATATGATTGCCTGATGTTTTAGCAAACATATGAAATGCATATGTGTTATATTTTATAAGACATTTTTCCAGGTATTTGACCAACATTGGAAACAGTTTGTTGTCAGTTGCTGTAATGGTAACAAATTGGCTGCTGATAAGTAACCAACATTTTTTGCTGCGAAAACATTTAACATAAATCTTGACTAAACAAATTGCTATTCCGAATTCGGTCTAAAAATTGACAAAGCTGAGTTATACAAACATGCCGTAAAGTCAGTGTTGGTCCTACACTAGGCAGTTTTCTGTTAATGTGATTTAAGCACTGTAGAAAAAACTGGTGAAATGAGGAAGCAAACATGTTTGATATTTCAGCAAAAATTTGTCTGCCATTTAAACAAACATACATAATGCATATGTATGTTTGCTGATAAGTAGCAAACATTAGTTGCTATGAAGCCATTATTAAACCTTCCACGAGGGGAAATCCTGGCACGTATAAACTCCGACCCAGTAGAGATCTTGACGAAACATATTGCTATTTCGAAGTCGGTCTTCATAGTTGATAAAATTCCTCAGAATAGGCGTAGAACGACCAGTTACAAAGTTGTATTACACGTACGTGCCGCAAAGTCAGTGTTGGACCTAGGCAGGGCTAAATATCGAGAATTTTTCGGTTATAGTTTAAAATACTCACGGCTTGTTTGATTTTGTCTGGACAAATGGTGTTTCAAAAAGCGCTACAGGTGAATAATTGTAGCCAGAAATCTGGAAATTTTTATGCCCTCGGTTTTTATGCCACCATTTACAATAGCATATCAACATAAAATTATAACTAGCAGGTGCTCAGTTTCCTGATATAAAACACTAAGAAATAAAAGTCGCGTGATTTCGCCTGGTTATTATTTTGTAAACGGGGGCATAAAAAATGCCCTAAGTGCAGAATGTATTAACTCCAGAGTCTTTTATAGCACTCTTTATCCAGACAATAAAATCAAAGCAGCGTGCTAAAATTATGGCACGAATTTACCACAGGCTATCCAGCCAAAGAAAATGTTTAGGCCCTCGTTCTGGACAATTTTCATTCCATGCATGTTACGAAGTGTTAAGAGTAGCGGCAATGTCGAGTTTAACCAATATACCTAACTAACTCAATTTCATGTTAGTAGCTGACAGTTTACTAAACTCCTTTATTTGAAATATTTTACTATATACTACGTCATCTCAAGCTGGCCCACTAAATTTACCTCCATTATGACTTTTATTATCCTTGGCTATAATTTTTCTACAAATTTTATTGCGTTACACAAAATTTTAGGTTAAACGGGCACCATCACCAGCCGCAACATGGGAACAATTTTACATTACATTCAAATGAATGAGTTATAAAAAGATACGCATAATAAGCATAATATTCTTTGTCTCGTGAAAAAATTAATTTTATACATAAAAACAAACAAAGAAATTATATATATTTTTACAACCTCTAAATATAGAATAAATTATTATATTCTTCCCTCATTTATTGTCGTTTTCAAAGCCTTGTCTCATTTTCATCGAACAATAATGGACATTGTCATCATTATCATCATATCGGTCCCAGTATCGCCGTCAAAGTCTTCGTCCTTGTCAACTGAAATGACAAACATACAATGTACTTTTATAAAAGAAGAAATCATGCCAAAAGTGATAAAAATCGCCCATAATCGGATATAAGAGGCAAACAAACATCCGACCAACCAACGAAATTTTTATGTGAATTCTATAAGTGGACAAAAAAAAAGGGTTTCCTTTTTAAGGGCTTCTTGTCCACAAAACAGAGAGTTTCAGTTGTCCGATGGGTTGCTTTGAATAAAGTTAATATCTGTGAAATATTAAGTTAAAATGGTTTCTTTTCAACCAAAATAACCATGACCAATGACAATTTGTAGGATATCGTTTTTTCATTTCATTTGCTTTTACCGTGTATGAAGGGGAAGTCTTCTAAGGGCAACATAATGAAATAAAGACCCAAAAGTGTTAAATTATGAGATAAAAAAAACATGAAAAACTTGTAATTTGTTTCTGTTAAATGTGTACAGAGGGTATTGTTACGATTAGACCTACATTGTGTTACTGGTTATAGTCTTTATGATGTTGTAGATCTAAGTTTGCGATTAGAAAAAATTGTAAAATTTTTAAGGTCATTAATCTGGAGACAGTACATTTGACAACACCTAAAACTAAATACATGCTGTCATTTTAAACTATTGACATGTACTGTATTCAATGAATATGGCCGTTAATAACGTACTTAAACACAAAAAACCTCTTAACCAAATATTGGCATAAATCAATCTAAATTAAGGAATATATAAATGTACTTGAATTATTTGCTTGAAAAAGATACAACATTAATAGAACGAAACAAAGTTATTTAAGTTCATTCCTAGACTACAACCTTACATTCAGATTAGCAAAAAAAAATCTGTTAAATGGCTCCTATTTCTGCAAATATAACAATAGCCCCTGGACGCTGGACGAACCATAGACCCCTTCGTATCCCATAACTGGCAAGGGAGGGAGTCTTTTACAATGAGAAAGCTGTATACTTTGTGTTATATCATAATGCATTAATGGTGCTTAGGACGCGATTAAAACCCGCGCTTACTTGTCATTGTATTGCCCACTGCCATAGTTCAACATTCGCCAGAATGCTAGCAACAATTGTTTACACATTTCAGAATTCGGTTTCCACGACACGCCAAAAAACTGCGTTTTTTGTTGTTTGGATGAAAATTTAACACGTTTGTAGCTTATCGAAAATATAGTACACTTTTGTTCAAACAAATTGTGTTTGCTTTTCAATATTTCATGTTGGAGACACAATTATTAATATGTTATAATATATGTTATTGTGACCCAACTATGGCATTGTTTGTTCAAAACGGGTGAAAACGTGACAGAGAAGCAAAAAAGCAGCAGATATTAGATCCATGGAACTAATGCTGGCACGTAAGTATTTGGATGTTCCAAACATGCACATGGTTCCAGCATAATGCTACAGGAGTCCATTTTTCAGCATGTACGGAAGCACCAACAAACTCGATAAGCCCTCAAAGTCAAAAATTATTTGTACAATAAACTCACATTTACTTGCAATATTGGAGCCCATTCCGTTTGGAACATATTGGTTTATACACAGACCGAAAAAATCCCTTAGGACAGTCGAACTTGCCAGTTGGTAACACTAAGGATGCGGAGGGATTCTTCTGCCTGGTCTTTCCAGCGGAGTCTTGGCCGTCCTCTTTTCCTGTTTCCATCGGGTACGTTATCGAAAATCTTTCGCGCTGGCTCATCTTCATTCATTCTGATAACAAGGCATAACCAACGCAATTGGCCTAATTTGATTCACCTAGCTATGTCCACGTCAGAATATACATATATTATATAGCCCTGCGTTCCAGCGACGCACAGTGGTTCAGAATCAATTTCCATCGGTCAAAAGTCTGTATCTTTTGATCTAGAAAACATTTTTGAGTTTGTTGTTATGTTTTTTGAGTTTCTTAGACGCATTTGTTCATAGTGCGCATAAACAAATTTAGTTTTTTTCGTTTTACAAATGTTAGGTTTTTTCAGATTTTGAAAATTCAAAAAGTTAGATTTACAGCCAAAGTCACGATGTCGAACGTTAACGTTCGCTTTCTTTCTATGCGACAAACAGCTGATTTGGGAGTCACTAACAAGCGAACGAAAACATATACAATTTAGTACAAAATCGGACCCCACTTACACCCTCTCCTACAAAATCCAAGCAAACGAAGTCAGTCACTCACTTTCGATTCAAAACGCGAGTCACTATCTTTCGATTTGTCGTTCGCATGGTTTTACATGTGTTTGAGTGGTTGTTGTTCAAAGCAATAACGTAAAGTTGACGCTCACCATTTATTTTCGGAGCGAGAGAGAAGAGAACGAAGAACCAGTATCTGCAGGTGCCGCAGAGTTGGCGTTTTTGTGCTGAAATAGAAATATATTTTAATAACAAATTTATTATAATGACATTATTTTCTGTCGATTGTGTTTCTTCTATTGAATTCTATATAAATTGTTTTTGTTTCAAGCTTTTATTTGATTTCCAGCTATGCGACTACCAAAAGACAAGTGACTGGTTTTGACATTTTCGTTCGCATAGATGACAGCGAAAATAGATTGTGGCTTCCGATTTTGTAAACACACAACCACACAATAACATTTAAAGCCAGGGATACGAACGAAAGTGAGTGACTGGCTTTCGTTCGCTTAGGTTTTCTTTCGAGAACGTGACTTTGACTGTTAATTTTTTAACTTTTTTTATTTTTATTTTGTGTTGGTAAACTTGGTTTCTTGGCTTTAATACAACATCTAATTCTTGTTTCTCCTGGATGTAGGTAAGTTGTAATAATTACTTTCAAAAATATCGATTTTGAAAAAACAATTGAGTTTGGACCGAGATAACTTTAGTACGTCAGATCACGTCAATAAATTTGATACATAATTGGAAAGGCAAATATTTTTCCCATTTTCTGAGGTAACTTTTGCCTGTGGCAAACCCCCACCACAGCAAGATAGGACCAATTTAGCAAAAAAAATCGAGATTTTTTTCTCTAAAACGTGAATAATTGTTTTTTCTTCAACAACTTTGAAAAACTAACTTACGATAATTTGGGTTTCTTCCTTTGTGTTCTAAGAATCATAAAAAACGTTCACCAATTTCCAATGTTTTTTCCGATCCTAGTATTGTAAATAGGGTTTTGACAAAATCCGTGTCATATAATGCAGGTGTGTTACTAGTATGTTCTGCATTTTCAATCTTAAATTTTGTACAGAACATCGGGCAATTCATTTCATTCATATGCAAATATTAATTACTTTTTATTACCTAACGTACAACAACAATAAAATAATGTCAATGTTTGCTCTTCATTGAATTGCTGCACTATATGTGTGCAATCATGATGCAGTAATTGGATTTACATGCTAAATGGTGTATTATATGGAGTTTTTTGGACACAAATGAAGTCCTATCGGTATAAAATGTACCATGTGGTGAAAGAAAATTTTCTCGTCTTTTCACCTGTGTAGTTAGTTTTTCGAAGTTGTTGAAGACAAACACTTATTCACGTTTTAGAAAAAAAAAACGAGTTTTGTTTACTAAATTGGGCCATATCTTGCTGTGGTGGGGATTTGCCGCAGGCAAAAGTTACATATTTTCCTTTCCAATTATGTATCAAATTCATTGACGTGATCTGGCGTCCTAAAGATATATTGGTCCAAACTCAATTGTTTTTCCAAACTCGATATTTTTGAAAATAATTATTACAACTTAACTGTATCGAGGAGAAACTAGAGTTGTATGTCGTATTAAAGCCAAGAAACCAAGTTTATCAACACAAAAAAACTGAATGCTATGGCTCTCAAACTGTTGGAGATACAGTTCAAAAAATTAAATCTAACTTCTTGAATTTTCAAAATCTGAAAAAACCTGATATTTGTAAAACAAAAAAAAAAAATGCGCACAAAAGCACTATGAACAAATAAGTCAAAACAACTCAAAAAAACAACAACAACAAAATTAAAATTTTTGGTTTCTTGCAAATCGAAAAAAACGAAAAGTAGTCAACTTTGGAAATTGTTTTAAAATATATATCAAACTCAAAAATGTTTTCTAGATCAAAAGATACAGAATTTTGACCGATGGAAATTGATTGTGATCCACTGTGCGGCCGTCACAAATACTAAGAATATTTTATTTTAAGTTTTGGGAAAAAATATTGTTACGTAAAATCCGTTCAGTGTTTGGTTTATCCAAAATTCGAATCAGTATGAACGTTAATTGAAAGTGTGATATGTGTTAAACTAACATTGACTTGCATTGAACAGTTTACGGTTTGTGTTGAAGCTCAATGTGAATTATGTCGTTAAATTCATCGACGCTGCATGGTGAAAGCATATTCATAGTCGATCTCATCACGAACAGTTGATGAAATCGCTACATAAATTTCTGGACGAATTGAGAAATAGATGGCGCTACTGGCGGTCGGAAAATGTCTGAATGACGTGTCGTGTCCCGCGCAAAAGTGCGAAATGTCAATAAATTGTAAATTAAAGTGTTGAATATAGAGTTATTGCGAATGCTTAGTTGGTGCAAATAAAGAGTAATATTGTGACAATAGTAATTTAAAATAACTTTGGTTCCCAACGATAATAAAATAACGCTATAAGGCAAAATTAGTAAATGCGCAACATTTTTTAGTATGCGCGGCATTTTTATAAAGGAACGTGGGTTCGATCTCTGCTCTAACGGCAACACTATCGAGTAATTAGCCATGAAAACCCTTCTAAAACACCCGTACGGAACTAGACGAAAACTGTGGACCCCATCAGTAAATCTAGAAAGCCGCACAGCTCACTGCTTATAAGAAGCTATCTCTTCTCTACTCCTCTATGGAATGTAATGGAATAATATTCATTAATTTAATTATTTCGTCGTAATTTACAAATCCAGCCATTGGCTATTCACAATACAAACATACCAACCTACCACCATTATTGAAATTTTAGTACCATATACAGATTCATATTCAAATTTATTCACAGGTTTAGCATTCAGCCATAAGACGACAAAGTGAATCAAGATTTGTAAATTATATTCCAAATTCATTTTAATACTATAGATTTACACTGTGCATTCAGCTTATGTATAATTAAACATATTGGTCATTAATTACCACCTCTTAGTGCAGCCCACAAAAGGACTCCTTTTTTAATTACTTTCAAAACCGCCAGTTGTCTGAGCACACAAATCATCTACAGTACAAATGTAACAAATAAATTTTAATAAAATTAAATTGTCACTTTAAATTGCAATAAATTAACAAGTTAACCCCGACATAATAGTGATTACAACCTCGTAAGTGTCTAATAAACAAAAGAAAAATATCTTCAGCCGCAAAATAGAAACTAATGAGAATATCCGCATACTGTACAAGTAACGGAGTGTAACGGAGAGAGGAAGAGGAAGACACAGCAAAGGGACACAAAAGCGAAAGCTACAGCTATTACGAAAAAACGCCAAGTTTAAGAGGAAAAAAAAGAAAAGTGTATGGCTTCAAGCACGTAGTTTAATTAGCTTAATTAATTAAAAACAGAGGGCAAAAAACAATACAATTTAATAGCAGGATTATGTGAAGTGAAATGAAGGACTGGTTGATGCTGATGACTCTATTCGAATTGCTCTAAAATAAAGGATCGAGAAGGATAATATTAGAGCAGAGTGTGAAAGAGAGACAGAGGGAGAACGAGGCAAAGAGATAGCCTTGAGTTGGAATGAAATTATAATAAAAAAATACTATATTAAATCTCATAATATACGAGTGAGTTGATTATAGTATTTTATTCAATATGTTGGAAAATTGCCTGCTTTTCTATATTTCGCAATTAACTATTCCTTATTACAAGAAGGTAAGTAAATGTGGAACTGGACATGACTGCAGACTAAAGTTCAAGTATTTCTACCAGTCTCTACCACAAAATTCATATTTGATACAACCACGTAATTTGCTTATTTCTCAAGTTGTTTCCATTCTTTTTCGCTCCTGCTCTCGATCTCTGGAGGAGAATACTTTAAAATAAATAAATATATTTTCATTATTCTTGTTCAGCCTAGGGGAACAATAATGTTAAGTTTGCTCAATGAAGGAACGAAAGCAAAAACAATAACAATAACAAAATGAACTTAAACACAAGAGGATGCGAAAAGCGAAACAATCGTAAAAGATACTCGTTCTTTCGTTTTCGGTGTGGCAAAAATAAAATCACAAAATTGCTGGAAAATTTTCCATAAGACTTTCGAACAATAAGAATCGACTACACCCAAAGACACTAAGCTAAGTTTGCCGCATCAGCTTATTTGAAGAATTTACAATTTTCTTTCGCATTTTCATTGCCTCGGATATTTCAGTTTCATTGTTTTATTTCAAACAATTAGTTAGATAGTTTTGCAGTTATACTTGCACTTGCTCTACATCTTTTGTTACTGTTTTAACTGCAAATACTTTGTCTTCACAAGCGGTAAATAACAATGGCTAAAAGTTTAACATTTACGATTCAATAAAGATAGGAGTAAGAACGTGTACTTATATATTTAAACAGGGTGTCTCAAAAGAAAGGTTATATGTTGTTTCTCTATTTCGAATGACTGGGATACGTGACGCATCATTCAAGTGACGAAAATCTCGAATACTGCAGAATCTGATACACGCTACAGTCGCTGAATCACCGTTTTCGTAAAACTCAGAAGCACAGCGCGCTGTGTCGATTTCGTACATAAAGTTTTAGTTTAAATTCTACAAAGCTTTGAATAAAAAATCGGCCGCATCTCTGACATTTAGTATTCCATTGAAATTATATAATACTAACTGACCCGGCAGACGTTGTCTTGCAAATTTTGTTCAAATACCGTTAGCAGGAGCAGAAATAATGGATTTTTAATTTGTGGTTTCTATGCGAGGTACCACGCCCCTTTGTCCAATTGGACCGAATAGTAAACCTAAACCACCCAGGGCGCCACCCAAACGCATACAAAAAAATTTATTCAAATCGGTCCAGAAGTTCAGTCACAAACACACGTGCAGCGTAACTATATATATAAAGAAATAGCACTGAAAACTTTAAAATATTTAATTTAAAACCTAAAATATCTTGTTAAACCTTATATTGTTTTGGTAAGTATTGGCAAAGATCAGATGAAAAATAAGCAGAGTTCGTATTTACCCCCCCCCCCCATGAGTAACTCATACACATCGTCGTGGGGAATGTGTAATGAACATTTACCCATTACCCGCAGGGTATGGGGAAAATAATGGGTAGCTACCCACGAAAAAATGTCAAACTTTCCAATGGAAGTTCCAGTTTTCATCTCTATTACTGCCAGAACCCAAAATTTACTTTTAAGATACTAATATTTATACTTTAAAATTTAAGATACTAATATATTCGGTCGTGCAATGGTTAGTGTGCGCGGCTCTTGTACATGAGATCCTGGGTTCGAACCCTGCTCTAACCACCTTCAAATTTCTTTTTCAAATTTCGGCGACACTATCGAGTATATAACCATGAAAAAGCTTCTCAAAATACCGTTCGGAATCGGTGTAAAACTGTAGATCCCAATCAGTGAGTCAAAACTGGAAAGCGCACAGCTCAGTGATTGTGAGAAGTTCTCCCTGGTCCCTTCATGGGATGTAATGGAAAACCATTTATTTATTTTTTAATATATTTAAAGTACTCGAATACAATAATGATATAGGAAATGACACAAGGTTACCCCATTTGGAGACGCCTCGCCTAACTAACCCACTGTTGCATAGTAACTTACGGAAGACTTGTGTACATGTCATAAGGTGATCCCCACTATTGACAAACTGCGGAAAATTCCAGCTGACTTTATATCAAATGTATGAAAATGTCAGGGGGTGTCATCAAGTTGTTTGTATTGAAGAGGATCGGCAAGTCAGCAGGGACTCTGGCATAACTCTTCTTAGTCAGTGGTGTTGCCTTTAAGAAATTGCCAACTGGAAATATGACAAACTTCAAATATACTGGTTTTAAGTTGAATTTATAGTTGACCTTTCTTATTATTATGATTTTCAATTTTGGTATCATCTCGAGGTCATAGGTAGGAAAAAAGAAAACCAAGTTATATAGTTTTCCTTTTATCACAATTTATTTAGATTCCAATATTTCGATCAACTTCGTTGATCATTTTCAAGGATCTAATATGAGAAAAACACAAAGATTTTCTAAAACATTAGTGGAAACAGTAAACACAACATTTTTCCTTCAAGTACAATATTGTCTGTTAGAGATTATTGACTAGAAAATTACAATAATATTTATGCACATAATTACATTATGAGATAACAAAAAGGATACGACTAGTCTTTGCTGCAAGCTTTTGTCAACTAATTTCATTTTTTCGCCTAAATTTGTTAATCTAATGTCTGTAAACTTGTGCACATTGGTCCGTATCGCGCTTGTAGTTGAGTCTTTTCTCAGACTGAACGTCAAAAATATGCTGCATTTCCTGAAAGAGACGTCGTGAGTAAATCGTCTCTTCAGTTAGAATTTTCACTTCGTCAAAGTTTGGCCTGTATCCAGTTAAAGTATAGTAGGATGCAAGTGCTGGTTTTTCTTCCAAAGACTTATAATGTGCACATTTTATAATGTGATTTATGTGATGATATCCTCGTCTTCAGTTTACACATCGTAGTACCCACATATACGTACCTTCTGGCATATGTTGGTTTTGTCTCACATTTGGCTTGTCATCCGTACCGATTCTCGATTTAGTTCTACTAAAAAGAGTGATTTAGGGTGAAGTTAGACTTTGCAGCTAATTTGTATTTCTCCCTGTCATAAATGTTTGAATGTTTGATTCTTTCAGAGAGTCCCGGCACATACGTTATGGATTTATATATCCTCTCCGATCTTGTTTCATCGTTTGGTGTTGGTGGTTTTAAATCTGTTCGCGTTAGCAAGTCGGCAACCGTGTTGAGGGGAAAACTGTTCCTTTCAATATTTTGTTTATTTGACCAATTTGACGTTATATCTATCTTATCTCATTTGTTCTCTCAGGCTTTTTTCATCTATTATATTAAAAATTCAAGTACAAAATTACTTCATTACTTGCCTCTGATGTTTCGTTGGGTCTTTTCCAACATCTTCAGTGATATTTATTGAAATAGTTAATTAATTACATTTAAACAAAAATGAAACTGTCACGCGTAATATTCAACATATATAAGTACATTTAATAAAACAAATAACAAACGTTGTCTTTTGATCTCTAACTCGAAATCACTACTCTGTTCATTTGTAAAATCGTTCGTACTTTCTCCTTATTTTTCCAATGAAACTCCACGTCGCTTATTTTCAGCACTCTGTTAACGAAATTCTTGTCCGTATTAATTATTGTTTGGTACCAGTCAACTTTTAAATTTCCATCTTATCTTATAACTATGCAATCAAGGTATGGTAATTGTTAGTACCTTTCCTCTTCCCTTTCTTGAGTGCCTACATCGTGTCCTCCACTTCAGATTTCCCAATGATTACAACTGTATCGCCCACATATTTAGTTATAATTTTCGGTCTCCTCGTTAATGTATTGAGCGTAGTGTCAAGTAATCCTTCCATTATAATGTCCGTCATTATCGGTGACGCTGGAGAACCCATAGGCATGCCTTTACCCTGTTCATAAAATCGGTCCCCATATTTAGAATAACGTGTATCCTTGATACAAAACGACAGTAATTCCATTAAAATATCCTGTGGTATAATCATACTTATGTTAAGATTGACCCCATCAAAAAAAAAAGGGGGCAAAAAAAATGGTTTCCCATTGCATACCATGAAGGAATCGGGGAGAGATACGGGAATCGGGAATCGAGATACTCACTGATTGGGATTTACAGTTTTACACCGGTTCCGAATTGTATTTTGATAAGCCTTTTCATTGCTAAATACTCGATAGTGTCGCCGTCACTATGCGAGATGACCGCCGCCGAAAGAAATTTTAAGGTGGTCAGAGCAGGGATCGAACCCAGGATCTCAAGGACAAGAGGCGCGCAGAGTAACCATTGCACCACAAACGACGATACTAATATTTCGTCTTGGTCTGTTTTTAAGTTTTCTATCCTGGACTTGAAATTAATTGCGTTCTTAACATTATATTCAGAGGTTCTCGTCACATTTTTGAGTATTTCAACCATAAATTTGTTTTATATAAATTAAACAACTTTAAGACCATGAACACCTGTGCTTGTAATTTGAAAAGTGATTTGTTTGTAATGAAAATATCAGTCTACACGAAAACAAACTTCAGCTAATGATACAGTTGGACAGACTACTAAACGTCTATAATGTAAATATGTAACTGTAAATATTAAGTTTCACAAACTTGGAATCGAACGTCCAATAATGTGAGTGGAAATGATTATGTCCATTTGCGGCTGTTTCACATTCTTCATTAACTAACAATCTGTTGAATTTCCTACTCATAACAACTCGTTTCGGATAAACATGGTAAATGAAAAATTCTAAACCCTACATTTTATTTAACATTATACCAGCATGTGTTTCTATTTTCATCCAATATGTGTACCGTTTAAAGCTAAAGTGGTGTAAGTCAAAAAATAGCATATATGCAAATTGTCTTTCAAGATATTTTAATTCTCTTAAATTGTGTTACTATCCTCACAATGTTAGGTCTTTTTGTTGTCAATTGACTCCATGCAGAACTATGACCAAGGTATCTATGCCAGGAACATTCCTTTGGTTACAGGTAGTAGAAATATTAACTTGACCCATATCTGACTTACACCACTTTGGGTTTAAACGGTCCATGTATAACTGACATTTAAAATTTAATATTATAATAAAAACCGACTTGTTTCAATGACTTAAAAGCAAGCCTAAACTTAAAGTAAACAAAATCATAATACAACACAATACCCTTTGTTAAAGTCAAAAAGCTACATTCAATTTAACAGCTTGATGTATGCAGAAAATAATAAGGAAATCTACCTCCTTGTGGGCAGGCTGTAGTAAACCAATAAAGGCCTTCCACATGCAAATATTAATAAACTTTTTAAATATACATTTGACAGCGACGAGACATGAACAGTAGGACAGATTCCCGGGTACACATTCTATCCAGACCTCCACACAAAAAATGCCATTAAAATATGAGAGAGAGAAAAATGATATGAAACACGAAAATATTTTAAAAAAAAAAGAAAAACAAGCCATGGAAAGAAGCATTAGTGGAGAAAGCTGTTGGAAAAAAAGATGTTGAAAATAATATTAATTTTACCCTCAGCTGGAGGTTGTCCGTGCACAGACCCACCCACTCAACCTCAGCACTCATCTCATCCCCATTTAACATTTACAATATTTACCAAACATTTGTTTTTACCCCAACTACCATATTTTTTCCGCCAACGTTTTTTTCTCCTATTCTTTTATTTTATGTTCACAATGGCAACGCATTTAGAGCGACACAAAAAATATTACAAACTGATAAGAATTATTAATGAGCGAATAATAGCAAATAATCTTCAACTTCATTGCATTAAAGTGGCTTCCAGAAGAGTGAAATCAACCCACACAAGTACTGGGCCTTCGTTCTCTTTTGTCTATCTGAATATTTTGCATGTCACGTGACCTTACGATTTTTTAATGTATTTTTCGATTTGCCATTGTCGGGCTGTGTGCAATCGCTAAGAAAACGCTTTCCTTTTCACAAGTGATTTCTTCCGTATTAGTGTTTCACTTCAACAATGGCATTTGAATTAAACGTCGGAAACGTTGGTTTCGCTTTTTTAAGTATTTTATTTTTGGACGTTGCTGATAGTAATACATGTAGTACTGTATCAGTATAGTACGTTTCTTTGTACAATCTTGCGTTTCCGCATTAAGTCAATTTAAACTGTTTCCAGTAACATAACGACAAATAATTTTTTTTACGATTTGCATTTAAGGACAATGAATATATGGGGCGGTCCAAGTGAAAAAACCGATTTGATGAGGCTCATGTCTCCGATTTTGATAAAATTTGGTGGAAAGGAAGCTTATGCTAAAAGAAACTTAACCCCAAAATTTGAGCTTTTTCGGAGCTTTTTTGTGGGTTTTGTAAGCTTAAAAGTGCGAAATTGTAGATTCATTCATTTTCAAATATCTCGAAAATGGAAAATGATCAAGTTTTGAAATTTTCCACGAATATTTAGAACTAAATTGTCTTTTTAAAAAAATTTTTGAAAGAAAAAAAATTCGAACGTTTTTTAAAAAAAAAATGATTTTTTTGAAAAAACTTATTGTAGCAAAAAACACCCATCCCTCGATTTTTTTTAAAAAAATATATGTTAAAGCAGCATCTTTTCCAAACATTTTGCGGGGTGGAGCTTGTCGATAGAGTGAAATATGAGGAAGTTATAGCCATTTATGTGAGGCAACCTCCAAAATATCAATATGAAAAAGTACGGCAAATTGCAAAAAAAAACATATTTTTGCTTTAAATTTAACAAAATAACTTTCTTCAGTTATTAAATGAAGTTCTAGAATTATTCAAAGACGTATTTTTAAAAATATTTGCATACTTTTTATTTTATTCAATCAATATATAACAAAAAAAAAGTAATTCATTTATTATTAAATTTAAAAGAAAAAAACCATCGAATGGGTAACATTTTAATTATTCTTAAAATAAAAAACTAAATAAACTAAACTTTGACGCTTTTTGAAATTGAATTTAAAGAAGTTGCTTTCACTTTGAGTTCTGAATCATTAATAGGAACTGCATAATGAAGTCCAAGTGTCCCTTTAATAGTTTTACACGTTTCAAATCTAGTCTTTAAATACTGTGCAGACAATTCATAATCTTCTGACGAGCAAAAAAAAACATTTACGTTTTTTAAATGCTCGTTTGCCCATTCATAAAGCTTTTCAGCCGTTAATATTTCATTTTTACTGCCTTGTTGCAGGCAGTATTGCCTTGCTAGCCGTTTGAGAGTGCCTCCTACACCATCGCAAGCACCTTTTCCGTGTGCAGTAGCAAAAAAGTTCCATTCGGCTAATATTGAAAAATCTTTGAAATGGTTTAACAAATTTACAAAGTTTTTCTTATTTTTGTACTGTTGTGGTGCTCCATCAGAAAAGTACTTGATTTTTGTTACCGTGGTGAACTTCTCTTTTAAAAACTCAACCAGTTTTTGTTGGAACATGAAAACAGCGATAGTGTCATGTTCAAGGCAGTCAGATATTCCAACATACGAAACATGGTCCACTTTTGCGGTCTCTTGGTTCCAGAAATAAATTACCATTGGGTGGACTGTTGCTTGGTTGTTGTTCCAATGAAAGCCTTGAACAGCTTCCTGAACAACGAAGGCAAAATTTTCTGAAAAATCAAGAGTCACCACAAACTCTCCTGGTCTTAAGTTTTCTTTAGTGGTTTTGAAATACTGCGCTTGTTGTGTTGCAACGAAGTCATGAAAAAGAAGTTTATGCAGCTTTTCCACGAAACATGAAACAAACTCCTCCTTACTCTCTGTTAACGTTTTCAAAGTGCATCTGAATATTCCAAATAATGATAAAAAATTCCAAATTCAAAAATGGATATAAAAGGAGAAAAAACACAAAAATATTAACCTATCTGTGGCAATCCATTGTTTATATGTGATATCCTCAATTGGCTCATCATCAAAAGCTTCCATCAATTGATTTTGCATCACACTTTTGCTGGGACAGGATAAACATAACCTCTCATAGCATTTTTCTGTTGTAGCGGAGCAAATCAGTTGCTGAAGTATCATTTTATAAGCATTTTTCCCATTTATGGGAATTTCCCATGCTTTCATAACATGCCTTAAGTTAGACCCTGCAAATGTTTAATTTAAGTCATTTGATTGCTTTAAAATACTTTGATATAAGTCGTTTTACCTTCGATCATCAGCTTGACATTTTGATGTATAATGCATACGCAAACGGTATGGGTCCCAGAAGCTCCAGCCAAAACGCATTCTTGAGGGCGATATTCAGCAAATTTGGAAAAACTGGTTTTATGTTTTGGAAATTCAGATTTGAAAAGGCGATATAATTCCCGCAAGTTACAATATACCAGTCTTTTCTGTATTTTTTCTTTTTTTCCGTCACCTTTTTTTACTACAACAAAGTCCTTTATTCCAGGCAGCTCTCTTGAATTTTCATCGCTTAGATAAAATTTCTGAACCAAATCAACTGTTTCGGCTGCTATTTTGTTTCCTGTTTTCGGGTCGGGTACTGACAGAATGCCTTTTTCATTTTTTAGCTTATAACATTTCTTAGCAAAGGTATTGGAGCAGCCAAATGTTTTAATAACGTCGGCGACTTTAAAGTAACTAGGTAAAGTCGTCAAAATACGGCACTTATCATCTCTAAATTAAATCATAAATAATGCACTCTAATAATTTAAGCCTTTATCTTTAAAAATTACCTTGAAGTTTCTTTAGACTTAAACTTTTCTTTAAGCGTTGTGATAATTTCATCAAAAGCATTAACTTGATCATCTTTACTTGTAGAAATCTGCATATTGGAAATATCTTCAAACTTTCGTTTGATGGTCTTTTGAGCAGATTCTACTTTTTCCGTCATGTATATTGTTACGAATTTCCTTATTCGTCCTTTTTGCGTTGTTTTATTCCCAATAATAAAACAAGGTTCGTTTTTAATTACGATAATTACAACGGTATCACTTCCTTTTATTTATTTATACAGTACAACAGTTTACTTTATTTATAACACGTTAACAAGTCTTGTATTTTACTATCAATTCGCGTTGCTTACTTTACGGGGTTTAATCACAAACTGAACTCTCCATTCCAAAGACCTCCGCTATTTATACCAACTCACCATACACAAATGAAGGTACAAATATCTAGCGAATTCAAGAACCTTCTAGAAAATAGATGTTGTTGTTGTTGTTTATCTTTGTAGAACATTCTCCTACACAGGAGAATTATCTTTACTGAGGTGAATTCATGCTACTGGTTTAGCGAGCTGGTACGTTGTTACAATGCATACTTTCAGGCGCAGCACTAACCGCCTGTTGTTTACATACTGTTAGTAGAGTCATTAACAGTAAGCAAAAGCTTTTACTTATTCGTAACACTGCCCCCCACTTAAGCCTGTTCGTCCCGAGCAGGCTCAACCCTCCGTTTTCCATACAGAGCTAGTCTTTCCAAATGCACGACTTTCATTTTAGCTCTTGGACTTTGGCTTTTCTGGATTCGATAAACCACGTCATTTATTCGTTTGACAACCTTGTAAGGGCCTTCCCAGTGAGTCTGAAGTTTTGGAGATAAACCCTTCTTGCGCTGTGGGTTGAACAGTAAAACTAGCTGGCCTTCTTGAAATCCTTCTGAATTTGCCGCTCGGTCGTATCTGGCTTTCATTTTGTTACTGACCATTTTTAATTTGTTGCGCACAAATTCATGGAGATCATTAAGATCCCCCGTATCATGGTAATTGACATCACTGTTCGCAGGGTCAGACGCTGGTATGGTACCGAACTCCAAATCTCCAGGCAGCTTCAGCTCATTTCCGAAAATTACTTTAGCGGGTGTTCGCGAAGTGGAGTCATGGGTGGCCGTCCTATATGCCAAAAGGAACTTCGGTATGTGTTCATCCCAATCTCTTTGATCCGCGCTGACTACTTTTCTTAGGTATTCTTCAAGAGTTCGGTTGAATCTTTCAACCATTCCGTCAGACTGAGGATGCAATGGTGTTGTTCTTGTTTTCCGAATACCGTATGACTCACACATTTCTTTGAAGATGGTCGATTCAAAATTCCTACCCTGGTCCGAATGGAGCTCCGAGGGGACACCAAAACGGCATATCCAGTTATCCACAAACACTTTAATTATAGTCTTCGCTTCCTGATTTGGAACAGGGTATACTTCGGGCCATTTACTGAAGTAATCCATAACCACTAAGACGTACTGGTTTCCAGAGCTACTGACGGGAAATGGACCAGCCACATCCATAGCTATACGCTCAAAGGGTGCACCTGAGTTGTATTGCTGCATGTGGCCATGACTTCTTCGCGTTGGTCCCTTAGCTGTCATGCATTGGGTGCAATTTGCTATCCAATCGGCTACCGCTTGTTGACAGCCAATCCAGTAGAACCGTTGCTTTAGCTTTTCAATGGTCTTGGTTATTCCTAGATGTCCTCCGCTCGGGCCATTATGGAATTCTGTCATTATCTCTTTTTCCTTGGAGGAAGGTACCACTATTAACTTTTTGACTATTTTAGCATCCTCACTTTCCCATAACCGGTATAGGCAACCATTCAATAACTTTAGGCTGTTCCACTGGGCCCAGTATGCTTTCATCAGGGGGCTCTCTGAGGCGATGTCATTGCGTGTTGGTCTTTCACCATTTTCTTTTGCAGAAATGATTTTTGCCAGTATAGGGTCGCTTCTTTGTGCTGTTGACCAGTCTTCGTTGGATTCTAGTCGAAGCAGACGTACGTCAATGATGTTTTCTTTCACCTCTGCTTTTGAGCAGTGTTTGCATTCCAGCTTGCATGGACGACGTGACAGGGCATCAGCATTACCGTGTTTTCCTCCTTTTCTATGCTCAATGCTGAAGTCATAGCTCTGCAGTCTTTCAATCCAACGAGCAAGTTGGCCTTCGGGGTTCTTAAATTGCAGTAGCCACCTTAGCGCCGCATGATCGGTTCTTAACTGGAAAGGCTGGCCGTACAGATACTTGTGGTAGTGTTTGACACACTCTATGACGGCCAGTAGCTCTCGTCTCGTAACACAGTAATTTTTCTCTGGCTTTGAGAGTATTCTGCTGTAGTACCCAATAACTTTTTCTTGGCCATTGATTTCCTGCGAGAGCACGCCACCTATTCCGTAACCACTCGCGTCAGTATCCAACACGAATTTCTCTCCAGCAACAGGATATGCAAGCAAAGGAGCCGTGCATAAATATTGCTTCAGTTGGTGGAATGACTCTTCTTGTTTTTCGCTCCAACAGTACGGCCGACTTTTCATTGTCAGCTCGTGAAGACTTGCAGCCACTGTGGCGAAACCCGGCACAAACCGTCTGTAGTACGTACATAGTCCTAGGAAACTGCGTAATTCATGGAGATTCTGCGGTCGTGGCCAATCCTTCACTGTCAGGATTTTGTCTTCATCGGTGGAAATACCATCTGCTGTCACTCGATGTCCCAAGTATTTTACTTCTTTCTGGAACAGAGAACACTTCTTCGGACTGAGTTTCAACCCAGCCGCGGTTATACGTTGAAGGACTTCTTTAAGATTCTTCAGGTGTTCATCGAATGTTTTCCCCATGACAATGATGTCGTCTAGGTACACCAAGCATGTTCGCCAATGAAGTCCTTTCAACACGCACTCCATTAATCGCTCGAAGGTGGCTGGAGCGTTACATAGTCCAAATGGCATTACTTTAAACTGCCAAAGACCATCCCCTACGCTGAATGCAGTTTTCTCCTTATCTTTCTCGCTGATTTCTACTTGCCAATAACCACTTTGCAAGTCCAGCGTGGAGAACCATTTTGTTCCTGACAACGTATCCAATGTGTCATCAATTCTTGGTAGTGGATAACTGTCCTTTTTGGTGACGTCGTTGAGCTTTCTATAATCCACACAAAATCGGGTACTTCCATCTTTCTTCTTAACTAGTACCACCGGCGAGCTCCATGGACTTGAAGAAGGTTCGATTACACCATCCTTCTGCATTTCAGCTACCAGTTTCTTTACCTCATCTCTTTTTGCAAGTGGAAGACTTCTGGGCGCCTGTTTTATTGGTCTCGCTTCCCCTGTATTGATGTCATGCTTTACCATTGATGTTCTACCTTGGCATTCTTTTTTCAGGGCGAAGGCAGACGCATGCTTCCACAGTATTTGCTTTGCTTTGTTCCTATCAGAAGGCTTTAGTTCTCGCACCCACTCACTGAGATGCGACTCCAGCACTTTCTGCTCCTTTTCTGATAGTTTGCTGCAGTCAGAATTAACTTCACAGTTGATGACCGCCTCGACTGGTGTACATTCTGCAATTTCTGTGCGGTCGCCGATCACCTCCTCGTTGTTGGACAAATTTAGAACTCGTACAGGCAAGTATCCTTCATTATTAGTTCTTACTAGAGCTTTGGCAGTGATGATGTTATAGTTGTTTATACTTGCCGGTTCAACTACCCACAAACCGCCGATCTCACAATCTCCCTCCATTCGGGCCCATACTATGGTTTCTGAGTTTGGTGGCAATTTTACATCTTTGTAAGCGATCAGCCTTTTAATCTGTGTTGTATTGTCGTATCCCACATTGAGAGGAATTTCCACATTAGCCCACGTCAAAATTTGCTGCCCCATATCTAACTTGAGGCCTTGGGCAATCATAAAATCTGCGCCAATTATCACTTCATCTACAATGTCGGCGACAATAAACACGTGTTCGATGCTCATGTTGGCAATGGCTAACTTCAATTTAACTTTACCATGTACAGTTGCTGGTTCACCCGTTGCTGTGCGGAGTCTTACACCATGTAACGATTCTATTGGTCCATTTATCAAATCAGATCTGATGATAGATTGTGACGCGCCTGTGTCCATAGTCAATATGCGCTTCCGACCACCGATAGCTCCGTAGACAGTGAGGTTGTTGTTTTTCTGTTGTATTATTGAGATGGAGATCGTGGGGCCCTCGGTTGTGGGAGCTAGTCCATGCCCCTCTGGGCTAGCTCGTTTTAGTTTAACGGAGATTCATTTTGTGTAGTAAAATTTACCCGTTTATTGCCACGTTGGGGTGAGCTCGATCTTGATCGTTTTCGTGGCTCTCTGCAGTTTCGTGAAATATGACCAGGTTTGTCGCAATTGTAGCACTTTGGTCTGGACTTACTTCCGCCTGGTAACGCCTTGCTGAGGGTTTGGGTGATTTCTTTAAGATCGTTTATGGCACCCTTCAAATCTCCTGCCTCCGACTCCATTTCAATTTTTCTAACTCTTTGTATTTGAGGCTTGGACACAAATTTTGCTGTTTCCTGTGCCAATGCGAACGAAACAGTTTCGGCGAATGTAGCTTTTTGTGTGGCACAAGTCACGTATTTTATGTCAGGATCACGGATGCCGTTGACGAATGCTTCAATCTTAAATTGATCCAAGAATGGGTGGGACTCACCAGGATAAGTCATCAACACCAAACGTTCCACCTCGGTTGCGAAGTCCTGAAGCGTTTCATTATGCTTTTGCACTCGGCCTCTCAATTCCATGCGATATAAATCCTTCTTGTGATCGCCACCATACTTGCGTTGTAACGCAGCCAGTATATCCTCGTAGTTGTTTCTGGCACTGACGGGAATGCTCTGAAGGACTTCTGCTGCGTTGCCTTTCAGTGCTAAAATTAGCTCAACGGCTTTGTCGTTGCTGTTCCACAAGTTCTTAATTGCGACCATTTCGAATTGGAATTTAAAAACATCGAAAGGTGTAGAGCCATCGAAACTGGGAGCTTTCAATCTACTAGAGCCATCAGAAATTACTCGCACTGGCCCTTCTTGCAACTGGATTTCATTCATCTTTCTTTCCAGTTCGGCGAATCTTTCCTCCACATCCTGTTCGACCTGTTCGATCTTCTGCTGAAATTCCTCGAATTTCTGTTCGACCTTTCCGAATTGATCATTAACCTGTATCTCCATGTTATTCATAGCTTCTGAAATTTCATGTAGCTTGTCATTTGTGGCGTTTGATGTTTCCTGCATAATTCTAGAATTCTCGCCAAATTTCTCGTTCATAATTCTAGAATTTTCACCAAATTTCTCGTTCATAATTCTAGAATTCTCGCCAAGTTGCGTGTTAATTATTCGAGAGTTTTCGTCTAATTTTGAAAACTTTTCCATCATGGCTGCAAACATCGTAGAAATATCCATATTACCAGTTGCTTCCTTCGCAGATACCTCCATTTCTTCTTTACACTCAAACTGGTATGTATCAATGTCAATGTTTCGGCGCTTGAATTCTTCTATTAATCGCCTCTGCAGCTCTACCTTATTACCAGCTGTCGGTTGATCCAATTTACTCAACTCCTTTTTCAGTTGTTCAACTTTGAGTTCTTCAAACTTCATCGTTGTCCTTAATTCGTAATTTCACTTCTGACACCAATGTTACGAATTTCCTTATTCGTCCTTTTTGCGTTGTTTTATTCCCAATAATAAAACAAGGTTCGTTTTTAATTACGATAATTACAACGGTATCACTTCCTTTTATTTATTTATACAGTACAACAGTTTACTTTATTTATAACACGTTAACAAGTCTTGTATTTTACTATCAATTCGCGTTGCTTACTTTACGGGGTTTAATCACAAACTGAACTCTCCATTCCAAAGACCTCCGCTATTTATACCAACTCACCATACACAAATGAAGGTACAAATATCTAGCGAATTCAAGAACCTTCTAGAAAATAGATGTTGTTGTTGTTGTTTATCTTTGTAGAACATTCTCCTACACAGGAGAATTATCTTTACTGAGGTGAATTCATGCTACTGGTTTAGCGAGCTGGTACGTTGTTACAATGCATACTTTCAGGCGCAGCACTAACCGCCTGTTGTTTACATACTGTTAGTAGAGTCATTAACAGTAAGCAAAAGCTTTTACTTATTCGTAACAATATTTTTCTATTTAGTCTACGAAGAATAAATGAGCGAGATAGAATCAGCGACTACGAAAAAAGCTTTACTTATCTACATACCTTTCACAATCAATTTTACTTTCATCCAAAGAAATCAACGCCGTATTGAGCTTTTTTACCATTTCCTCTTCATCTGGCAAATCAAAGATTTTATCCTCTTCACCTTCCGAACTATTTGGCTTATATTCGCTAATCTCAATTCGACAATTCAAACAAACTACTGAATTCTCAGGAACAAATTTAAATTTCTTTTTATTTTCTGCAGAAATACTTCTAAATTCTTTAGTACCTTTAGAAGTATAAAAATATTAGAAGGTTAGCTCTGTAGATTTTAGACAAAAATTGCAAACATACGATTACTGCAAGTGCCAAAAGGATTCCAACAGGTTTCTTTCTTTGAATTACTCATTTTTGCCTCGGAATTGTACAACGCTAATCAAAAAACAAGCTTAAAATGGAATATTTTTGTTTTTTTTTTCACTTTTTTTCACACGAAACAGTTAACTTTCACCACACATTTGTTGCACATTTTGACAGAACTTTGCCAGATACACAAATTAACGAATGAAAAAACCAAAACAAAAACAATAAATTTGTCACTCGTTGGTGTGAAAGCACAGAGCTCTTTTGTAAAAGCTGTACATTGTGCATGTGTCTTGGACATACCTCATTTAATAAAGTACTTTTTCATATTGATATTTTGGAGGTTGCCTCACATAAATGGCTATAACTTCCTCATATTTCACTCTATCGACAAGCTCCACCCCGCAAAATGTTTGGAAAAGATGCTGCTTTAACATATATTTTTTTAAAAAAAATCGAGGGATGGGTGTTTTTTGCTACAATAAGTTTTTTCAAAAAAATCATTTTTTTTTTAAAAAACGTTCGAATTTTTTTTCTTTCAAAAATTTTTTTAAAAAGACAATTTAGTTCTAAATATTCGTGGAAAATTTCAAAACTTGATCATTTTCCATTTTCGAGATATTTGAAAATGAATGAATCTACAATTTCGCACTTTTAAGCTTACAAAACCCACAAAAAAGCTCCGAAAAAGCTCAAATTTTGGGGTTAAGTTTCTTTTAGCATAAGCTTCCTTTCCACCAAATTTTATCAAAATCGGAGACATGAGCCTCATCAAATCGGTTTTTTCACTTGGACCGCCCCATATATTCCCTCTCTTTTTCTATTACATGCCATGTGCAGTCATTAGAGTTGACAGTTTGAGGCTAGTTCTAAAATGTAATGATGTTAAGTCCGATTGAATGTCTTATAGCAAATTAGTATAGATATAACACAAAAGAAATTTAAGGTATGTTCATGTTTCACACAAGCCGGATTTTATTTAGTTCGTTATTTCCTTGTACAATAGTTTCGCTTTCGAACGTATTGGCCACAACTTTCTATTATGACGTCGCCATTCTATTATGGCAAGCTAATTAGTCGTAACCGAATTTAGAAGTTGCCACAACCGAATTTAGTGGTTCTCGCAACCATATTAAGGTCACTACAAGAGAACTTTAGGAACCAGTGGTTGTCACAACCGTATTAGAAATTGTTACAACCGGATTTACTTATCACCACAACCTAACCAAATTCTTTTTCTGAATTTAAAACGCCTTTAGTCAGAATGTTTTATAATTTATTGATAATTTTTTTCCAATATTCTCACCCATAATTATAAAACGGGGATTTAATGCGATTTATGTGGGAAAAGCTCGAAGCGAACTACAGACTAGCCATTCGTGAGCATGAACATCAGCTATCGTTGATGTTACGAATGTAATCGATGTTGTTCGCATCACTATCATGACTACAAAATTTTTTGCCAATATTTTTTCAAATTTTAAAGCCCGTGCTAATGAATGACAAGTCTGGTTCGATTTAGTGTATCAAATTAATTTTACATGCCATTTTCCAATGGGTTTGAATTTTCACGCTTCATGTGCCACGGACGCAATTATGATGTAGTGTGTGCATCGCATAAGATCTTAAAACCACCCATTCCACCGTTCTATATTATAATTCTGTATCATCATGTGAAAAAAAACTGATGTTGATGGTTTATGTTCTCTCTTCATAAAAATGTGTGCCTCTACCATCACGTCTTCTATAACTTATATTTTTATTCGGGACGAAACCTCACTGGTAGTGAGAAGCCCTCCTCAATCCTTTCATGGGGTGTAATGCACGCTGAAAAGTCTGTCGTATTTTGCTGTTTGGATGCAAATTATAATGTGTTTGGAGCTTGTCGCAAGTATAATATACTTGTGCCCCAATGCATTGTGTTTGCTATTCAATATTACATGTTTGAGACACAATGATTAATATGTTATAACGTATATCTTATATTTATCTGTGGTTGTGATACAAATCAAGCCGTGTTTGTTACACTCTTTATGCTCTCCCAAAAACAACAGAATAAAAGAGGGGCAATGAGTGTGTATATCTTGTAAGTGTGTATCTGTATTTTTGCACTATTCTTTCAGTGAGTGATTCATTGCGTTTTAATTTCATGTATTCAGTCATCAGTAGTTCATCGAAGAGAGGATGTCAAAATTGTTTGATCAGTGAAAGAAGAATAAACAAACGCTCGGACGATTAAATGGTTTGTGATGTTGCTTTGGTTTTTGTGTATTTTGAGGAGGAAACTGAAGAGGGCAACAACGTGAATCCATTTTTCTGCCCGAGCCCCTACTGAAAAAATTGGAATGGCCGACCATTTTTGAAATATAATACAAAAAACACAAGTAATTAATACACTCGTCTCGTCTTCCATGAAATTGATTTGTATATAAGCATATTGTTTGTGTACTAACGCATAGTGATAACTAACGCATAGCTGAAACCTTCTGAAGACAAAATCGTGAGAGACAACAAACAAAGGAGAAACAACAGAGCAGCAGATTTAAAACAAAAAAATAATGCATTCAATGCAAGTAAATGTAAAAATCATTAAAATCTTAAAATTTTTTTTTTATTATTTATATAAGTTGATAAAATTAATTATAATAAATAAAAGAAGAAAGAATAATTCGTTTCTAAATATTATTATATTTGGGAGAAAATACTCATACATTTCCACGTAAGTATATGGAGGTTTGGTGGAAACACGCGAATGCTTCCAAGTAAGTGTATGGATGTTTGGGATGAAGCACGCACATGTTTCCACGTAAAACCATACATATTTGTCAGTAAACATGCTAATGTTTTCATTTAAATACACCTAAGTTTGGGACTTGCAAACATATAAATGTTTGAAGTGTATTACGAGCATATACATGGTTCCTGCAGAATGTGTTTGGGAGAATATACTACAGAGGCTATTTTTTTCAGCGTATGGGCAACCATTTATTTTATTTAATCGAAATCAAAGTAAATTTAGTTCATAGAACCCTGATAATTTAGATTCTTTTGTCACAACAGAATTAATTACGAAGCGAGGTTGTATCAACCGAAGTTGGATTGTGGAGACTAAATTCAGTCGTGTTAACACAAATTTGCTTGTGGGTACCACGTTGTGGTGGCAGCAGTCGAATTTACGGTTGCTACAACCTCTTTTTAAACAAATACTTTTGTGAGAGCAGCAAACCTTCGTCCTCGATGAATTTCTAATAGTACAATTATAGACTCTAGTCAATGTTTTTTTGATATCAGTTCAGAATCACTAAAGTTATATTTAGCAATACGTCCGCGATATCAGAGTCACTACGGATTTGAATCGTGTTGAGCACAACAAATGGTATAAAATACCGGCAACTAATAAAGAAAAAGGTTCTGAACTACTAGTGCACCGCAACCTTATACACATAATGGGTTTTCCAATAGAGACGGTTAAACGTTAAAATTTAATAAAACAGTTTGCGTGTAAGATATCAACCAATTTTTGGTTTTATTTGAAGGGCATATCAATATCATATTGTATGAAATACGGCCTCACTGAAATGGCTGCGGGGGTTTCGCTGGAAAGTGGCCCGTATCCGAGAATTCAAATATTTCAAGAATCCGGCATATAAATCATGTTGAATTTGGCCGATGGCCCAAGATAGGTTGAATTTGAAGAAACCGGTCATTTGCGACTTATTGTCTGCGACGTAAGGAAATCCCACTAGAAAAAGTCTAACGTGCATACTGAAAAATAACGTCTTCTCTAACATATTCTCCCAAATATATTCTGCAGGAACAATGTATATGTTTCGAACACACTTCAGACACTCATATGTTTGCGAGTCACGAATTCACTTGCATTTCAACGTAAACAGTATCATGTGTACTTGCAAACATGTTTGCTTTTACGTGGAAATATATACGTTCTTCATTTCAAACATCCACATACTTACGTGAAAAAATTCGCGTGTTTACCCTAAACCTGCATATACTTACATGGAAATATATGTGAATTTCGTCCCAACCATAATAATATTTAGATCTGAACTATTCTTTGATTTAAATGTATATGTATTATTTAATATAATTAATTTGATCAATATAAATCCACATTTTTAAATAATTAATACAAAAACTAAAAGATTTGAAATGGTCCTTTTTATATTCGCTTGCATTGAATGCATTATCCGTTTTGTTTTTCATGAAATGAGTATCTGCTGTTCTTTTGCTTCTCCTTCCTTGTTTTCTTGTTGTCTCTCACGTTTTTGTTTTCAGAAAGTTTCACCTATGCGTTGATTATCACTATGAGTTGCTACACAAATAATATATTTCTCTACAAATCTAGTTCCTACAAGCCAAGCGTGTATTAATTACTTGTGTTTTTTTATTACACTTATTTCACAAATCGTCCGCCGTTCCGATTATCTCAGTAAAGGCTCGGACAGACAAAGAACTTCACTTGTTGCCCTTTCCAGCTTCTTTCCTCAAAATCGTGTCTCACTTTGGTAGCACCATTTTCTGTGTACGAATCACACACACAAAACCAAAGCAACATCACAAACCATTTAACCGTCCGAGCCTTCGTTTATTCTTTTCAAGCGATCAAGCGTTTTTGATATCCTCTGCCCGATGAACCATTAACGACTGAATACATGAAACTAAAACGCAATACATCAGCCAAAATATGAATCACTGACTTCATCTACAATTTACACGCACATTCAGGATTATTTGTGAATCACTGAAGGAGAGAATAATGCAAAAATCCAGATGCACACTTACAAGATCGACTCTCTCGTTGTCCCTCTTTTATTGTCTTGCTCTTGACAGAGCATAAACAGTGCAAAAAAACGCTGTATTTTATTTAGAAACACAGATATATTTGGGTCGCAAACACGTGAATTATAACACATTAATCTTTGTGTCTCAAATATGCAATATTGAATACCAAATATGTAATATTGAATACCAAATATGTAATATTGAATGTTTGGACACAAGTAGTTATATTATATTTGCGACAAGCTCTAACCACATTTTATATTTGCATCCAAACAACAACAAAAAGACCGATTTTCGTACGATGTCGGTGGCCAGTTTACATCGACTCTGCGTGAGATAAGTATCGTGTAGAATTGTAATATCATTCATTGTAATATCAGCTGTGTGGCTCATTGAGCCGTCCTGTTGGAATCATGTCTTTAACATTCATACTAATTTTTGCAAACATAAATTAGTTAGCATTGATAATTTATTCATCTCTTGGAAGAAGTTGGCACTCTGATAAGTAGTGATCTCCGTTGATGGCGATCAGTGTTTTCGAAGAAGTACATACCTTTGATGCCGCCGGCCCACAATCACTTTCTGCAGATGCATTGCCACTTGATTCACCTCATGTGAGAATCCTTTAATGTTTTTAGGTACAATTTTACAATGTTATAGTGTTAATATTAATTTAATTTAGATTAGATCGACTTTGTAGTTCAATATTCTATTACTCTCTTCATTGAATATTTCGAAACACGAGCAGCTTTTTGATAGTGTTATTGTATATAACTATATAAATTCCAACCATGTTGAAGTAAAATTACATAAACTATGAAAAAAGTATAAAATAAGCAAGATATGACGCGAGAGAGAAATGCGTTTGAGTGAACTCCTAGCACTTTTTGGTTCTCTTTTTCCAGGGTTGCCAAGTTGCGCACATCTTCTGGTCGTCTAATTGTAAATCGTCTTTGAAACTACTACTTTGCTGTGGTTGTTGTTTCGTTTGAGGTTTTTGTTGTGTACAACAACTGTTGCTACTATCTCTATAAATACATATATGTATTTTGAGTGACGCCAATACGATTTAGGAGAAAGAGAGATAATGCAAAAAGGTGCCGTTATCCCACGCAAATTCTAGTTGCGGCTGTGGCATAATTTTGTTTGGTGGCGTCAGTTATCTTTAAAAGTTTACATTTACATTACATTGTTTTACATTTTTTGATTTGATTAAATGATTAAAATCCAAAAACATTTACTACTTCATCGCAATCTAACAAAAACAAAAAACAAACTTATATTCCATATAAATACCATAAACGAAATGACTGCTGAGAGATAATGACTTGTGTAGCAGGTGGCTACATCGGTATGTCATATGCCACAAACGAAATGACTGCTGAGTGGTAATGACTTTGGTAGCAAGTGACTACCTCCTATGGCATCCCCATGTTAAATTCGCCACTCATTAACATTGCCAGTGGTTTGGCCGGTAAGTACTGGTGATTATTGGTAAGTAGTCAAATCACAAATCATTCGCAACTTACCCCGACTGCTGGGATTGAGCTATTGAATGATGATTGTGAACGTCGCCCCAAAAGTTTTTCATTTCGACCTTGCATTTTTCTTCATGATGGGCATGATGAAATTTTTATTTTAGCCAAATTATTAAAGATATTTTAAGTTTTTATTGGCAGAAAATAGATGTCGCTTGTGGTGATATAAAGTGGTGATATTTTTTGGTAATATCCGAGTAAATATGGATTTCCTTGTCTTGTAAACAACACAACACATAGGTTTTGTTTTAGGAGATAATGGTATATTTGTCGTTTGGTTTGAACATTTGCCTCCTCCTACCGCCGTTAATCTTTTATGCACAAAATCACTAAAACGTTTTATATTATTTCCTGAAAATTCATTTTAAATCATACTTTAATTAAAATAACTGTTCACTGCCTCTGTCCCTTTTTGTGTACTTCTATAATAAGTTAAAAATTGCACACTATTTCATTAAACGATCTTCTATTTTGAAAAAAAACACCACATATAACAAAATTTGATCTTTCATAGGACTACACATGAAATATTGCACTAGTATTTTTAAAATTTTTCAACCGCAATGGTGTAGTTTATTTTTCCTCTCCCCGTCCGTTATTTTAATATCCAGCAGAGACTGTCATTGTCCTGGCGGTGGTCGTTGTCATATTCATCGTCAATGTTGTCGCTTATTGTTTGCGTTTGCGACTCCAGTTTGGTTAGGTTCATTCATTCTACGACTGTCTTTGTATAGTTTACATTGTTGAAATACACGCACGCTCATGTTTACATTTATATCTGCTATATAGACGTCGAAGTTTGTTTTTGCCTCTTTGGCTGCCCCACTTTATCGCTTTCGTAAGATCCTCTGGTTCTTGTGTTTTTTTTCTTCGTTTACGAGAGCGCGTGATTTTATTTTTGCCGTTGACACAATTTATATCCTGTGTGCATATATTTCTTATGCTTATCACAAATGTAAAAATGTCGTCGTTTGTGGTTTGTGGCGTTTCCATTAACCCAACAACATATACAAATACACACACAAAGAAGGAGCTGCAACCGCATGCTCGCAGTTGGAGAAGCATTTTTCTTCGTAGTATGATGACTGTATTTTCTAAACGTCTTCTGTCGCCTGCTACCATCATCATTGTGGTACGTCGGTCCTAAGGACCACGTAACGCTGGGCTTATGGCTCAGTCTCCGTTCGAAATTTGTTCGGCATTATGAGAATCACCTCTGTGTGGCATTAATTCGAGAAGACATTGTTTGTTAGTTGTAACGATTGTTTGCTATATCTGCTTTCCACTTCTGGGCCAAGATCATTTAGCGTTTGCTTGTGATAAATGTCGGCAATTAAGTTTTTTCTTTTTGCATTTGTCCTCCTTGTCATCTTGTCGGCGTTATATCAAATGCGGGTGGAGATGGCAGTCAGTACATTTCCGCGTCTTTAGGTCTGTTCATTTTTCGTCTTACTCTTCTTTTTTTGTGCTGCGAGTAGTAACACAGCGTCTGCGGTATATTGTTAATTAGCTAGAATTTCTCGTGAAAAAATACTACGACACTCACACAATTGTATTATTGCTGAAGTGTGAAGAAAGAACCGAAGGAAGACTCAAAGAGAATGTTATCGACATTGCCTGTTAGATTTTTCTTTCCGCTCGTTTGTCGCCATTTCAAATAAAGTGAAGGAAATGATAAGATGACATTAAATAGTTTTTGATAAATATTTCAAGCATTTTTTGTCTAAAGAAAATCATAAAGTATCGCAAAACATTAGTCAGCCATAATAAAGATTAAACTGTTTAGAGTATTGTGCGTTTATAAATTTAACTGTTGTTAAAATTTTTATATAAAAACGATGTAAAAATCATAGAGTAATCTCATACTAGAGAGAATATTAGGCTCATCTGACGTTTTCTTTCACACTCTTCTTGATGAGGTCGGTGTGATAGGGAAATGTTTGACGAAAAGTGACATACACCAGGTGGAATTACAAGAACTTCTTGCTTTAATTTTTCATGTCGTTTTGGAGAAAAACTGTGAAATTTAATGGTGACTGTTATTGTTAGCATACATTTGTGTTGTATTTAACACAATAATTTTAACACACAAACCGAAATGTCGTTGTTGTTATTTTGTTCGTTGTTTTGAACCATTGCCTCTATCTGGTATTAGTAAAGTAATAATTTTCAACATCAAAGGTAAATGTCGCACCAGGCCAACAGTCATAAATTTGGTGAGAGAACTATTAGGTATACTATAAGTATTAGTGTATGGTAAAAATATTGAACTCCAGTAGATTGATGTGCGACACACCCACAGAAAAAGTTCGTAGTTCAATCAATCAGTGAGTCCAAAAACTAGATAGGGCACATGCCTATACGCTTAAGGGAAACTACATCATGGTATTGATGACACACTTTCATGGCTCTGTTGACATCAATACTTTGACAAATGGCGTAAATGGAATAAAATCTGACATATATCATATGAAATCATAAATATTATAACTGGTTTGACATCAATGAATCGACATTTATCGTTTAAAAGCACAAAATATGAGAAAATAATAAATAAATCTGTTTTCTGATACTCAAGGCAATGTTTTACAGTGTACCTTGTTGTTGAGACTTTTAAGCCACATTCCCAAAGCCAGAAACAATTTTATAAATCATTCTCTCTCGTTTCCACTCACAGCAATTCATATAATAATGACCTTTCGTTTTTTGTACAAAAATTTTTTTTTTTACTTTGTCGTTGAAGTAGGTCTACTTCTACTCCAGCTACAATTTTCTTCGAATCGGTAGCGGTAGATGGCGCGGACCTTCGAATTTCATTCTCAAACTTAAAAACACCATTGAAAATTTAAACTATTTGTGGTAAAAGATGCATTATAAAACGTAATGTTATCTGTAGAATCTGTTAATAGCAAATGCGTTTAAATACATTAACATTTTTTAACATTCAAAATGAAAACCTGGATTTGACATTTGTGACATTCGAATCATGATGCAGCTAATAGAGGTTGTCATATAAGAACAACAAATTTTATTTAATTTTCCTTCTGGTCACTACATGAAGAATCAAATTCAAATGTATTTGTTTCTTGTTATTTCTGGCTCACTTTTATTGTTGACATACATTTGTGTTAACTTGGACATGAAAACAAAATATATTTTATGGTTGCCTTCATATATTGGCCGTAATAATGGTATCACCTGTTAGAAAAATCATCTCGATTGGAAGTAAACTGTTGCTAACACGCCCATTAAAAATGTTGCTTGCATCAAAACGAGATATAAACAAAAGATGAGTTCTTTTATATCGCGCTGCCAATTCAGCGATTTTGAAAAAATGCCATATGTTTGTTAAATTTTGGGTTTGGGAGTAAAATTTAAAATAATATCCTTAATATCCCAAAATATTGAAGATGTTTCGAAGAAAATCTTATTCAACGATGAGACTGATTTCTATATTGATGGATTCGTTAATCCTCAAAATTTTCGGGTAAGGGCTTAGAAAAACACAACCCGAAAACAAGGCAATTACAATTCAATCTTGCGTGAAATGTGGGACACACTTCATCATCGAAGAACGCTTTAATTATTGTGTTAATGTTTCTTTAGTAAAATTTTACATTTTTAAAAACTCATTAGTCGTAATATGGACTTTTAACCGGATATCTGATTTATAAATATTCATTGGCTTACAAAACGCCCGCTTTTAATATAAAAGATTACATTTAAACAACTTGAATAAACTCTATGAATTAAATTAAGATAAAAGACTTTGCGATAGTTATTTAATTTCATCAGGAATGATATTTATTTGTTCTATCTTTTATTAGAACATAAGTTGGATAAATTTCAGCCGATACTCCTTGAGACCTTCAGCTATTTCAAGTGCAGTGTTGTGTTTATCACAAATAAGAGAATCCTCAATGGTTGTTACCATAATCCACATTAAAATGCGACTTAATTAATTTAATCAATTATCAATCTGATTGAATAACATTCCAAAAACAAAATTACCGTTAAAAGCTATCGCATCAAAATTGATTGATTTTTATGGCACGTGTAGAATGATGTGGTCTATTTCAAGAAACTCATATAAAGGAAAGGAAATAATTAGCAACACAAGGATTAAAACAGCCAAAAGAACTGAAAATATGATGCAAGGTGCTTTGAAATTAATGATTTGAATAATTATACTGATAATCTGTGCGTTCCTTAAATAAGACAAGTATGAATATATTAAGTTTAAATTTTAATAAACAAATTGTCAGGAAAAATTAACCATGAAATATTTATAATATATATGTAGTCAATTAGTTTATATGTAAACACTCTCAATAATATATTTAGGAAAAGTTTGAAAAATATAATTTTATCAGTTCAATGTTCTTAAGAAATTTTGTGGGCAGAAATCTAAATATTTTAAAGCAGTTGCAATTTAATTCAGGTTTAGATTCCTCTTTTAACATAATGACTTAAAAATACTGGGAACCAAGTCAAAAGTTAGGTCCTACAATCTTCAATTTTAAAAGTAATACCCATTTAAATTTTTGAAATTTGCCAAATATAGCTTGAGACTCAGAAGAGCTTTTCCATTGTCTACTTGCACGGACTCTGAATAATAGATTGCAATAAAAGGTAACAAAACTCAGTACACTTGGGAGATAAGGTCAGTGTACTTTATACTGACTTGCAAGGTTAATACAGTGAACATACACTAAGGAGATAAATCCAGTGTGTTTCAGTTGAAAGCTAGAAGGAACACTTTAGAAACAAATACAATTTTGAAAAAAACGCTTGATAGTGAATATAATTACCTAGCAAAAAGGTATTGAGAATTTGGAAGCAGTTGGAGTTTTTAGAAGCTCTACACTGCTTCCTGCTCCTTACGTGCAATAATGTAAGGCAGAATATACACGCTGAAAAATAACGGCCTCTCTAACATATTTCCCTAAACATATTCTGCAGGAACCATGTATATGTTTGGAACACATTTCAAACATTCATATGTTTACAAGTCCCAAACATACTTGTATATAAATGCAAAGAGTATTATGTTTACTGAGAAACATATATGCTTCTACGTCAAAACATATGCTTCTTCATCCCAAACATCCATATACTTACGTGGAAGCATTACCGTGTTTCCCCCAAACCTACATATACGTATGTGGAAACATGTGCAAACTTCGTCCCAAATATAATAATATTTAGAAACAAATTATTCTTCGATTTCAATATATCTGTATTATTTGTTATAATTAATTTTAACAATACAAATCCACATTTATAAATAATTTATACAACAAATTAATAGATTTAAAACGACCCTTTTTATATTTACTTGCATTGAATGCATTATTTTTTTTTCATGAAATGAGAATCTGCTGCTTTTTTGCTTCTCCTTTCTTTGTTGTCTCTCTCGTTTTTGTTTTCAGAAGGTTTCAGCTATGCGTTGGTACACAGACAAGATATTTATATACACATCAAGTTCATGCAAGCCAAGCGTTGATTAATTACTTGTGTGTTTTATTACATTTATTTCACAAATGGTCCGCTGTTCAGATTTTCTCAGTAAAGGCTCGGACAGAGGCCTTGTTGCCCTTTCCAGTTTCTTGCCTCAACGTTGTTTCTCACTTTGGTAGCACACATGCATATATTTACGATTTACGATTTACGATGTAATTGGGTTGAGAGACGTGTCCTCCTGCACCGCGACCAAGGTAGATCTATTGTGCGCCCTCCATTAAAGTTTAATTCATGGTATCATTCAGGAACTTTACAATATCCTTCACCGCTAGTTTTTTATATGCGTCCTCCATAACTTCGGATCCGCCAAGTATCTTAAGTCTCTGGTAAGCAAAAGCAGGGCACTTCGCAAGTATATGTTCCATGGTTTCATCGTCCTCCAAACAATATCTGCATGTTCCCTCCTCCGCTATTTGCATCTTATTCAACATGAAGTTGCATGTGTAGTGTCCAGTGAGAGCTCCACATAGGAGCCTTAGATTGGGTCTGTTCAATTGAAGAGCATCCTTGCTCCTTTTTTCATTGGGTGATAGGAATTTTTTCGAGTGTTTGAGTGGTCCTTTTTTGATCCAAAACTCCTTCGATTCTCCTTTTGTTACTTTTGTGATCATTGTTTTAATGTCCTTTTTAGTGAAGCCATATTGAGGATTTGGGCCTATGAATGGCCGTTGCGCTCCCAGTCTTGCTCTTTCGTCAGCCAAGTCATTTCCATCAATCCCACTGTGCCCTGGCACCCATACAAGTGTTACCTTGTTATTCTCTGCCAGCTGATTTAGGGCCCTATGGCCTTCCAACACTGATTTGTGGTGAAAGATGGGTTTGTTCAGTGCCTTTAGAACTGCTTGACTATCTGTCATTATGTTTATTTTCGTTCTTGTTAGATTTCTGTCTAACAGCGTTTCTGTAGCCGTGTTGAGTGCGTATAATTCTGCTGTGAATATTGTAGAATCCTTGCTTAGGGGAATCTGGAGCCTACACCTGGGTCCTACTATGCCCGCTCCCACCCCTTCTGTTGTTTTTGATCCATCAGTGAACCATTTTTGGGCTCCTTCACGTAGCCATATAGGGTTTGAATCCCATTCAGTCCTTTTTGGGATAAGAACAGTGTAATTTCGTTTCAGCTCCAGTACAGGCTCTATTTGATCACTACATAAAGTCATCTCTTTAATATGATTAGCTTTATTAAGGATTTTCAGGTGTCCTGTGTGGTCGCCTACTTTAAATTTAAATAATTTATGAAGCTCGATGGCCTGTTTAAAGGCTTCTCCTTGTATTGCCAAATGCAACGGGTCAAGGTTTAAGATAACCTCCAAAGCAGCCGTTGGCGTTGTTCTCATTGCCCCTGTGATATTCAAACAGGCTAGTCTTTGGGTTTTCGACAATTTATTCTGGGCTGTGATTTGAGTGGTTTTCTGCCACCATATTACCGAGCCATAGAGTATACTGGGAAGAACCATTTGTTTGTATATCCATAGTGACATCTTTGGACTTAAGCCCCATGTTTTGCCTAGGAGTTGTTTACTAGCCCAAATTGATTTTGTAGCCTTTTTATGTATCATGTTTAGATGAGGATTCCAGGAGAGAGTTCTATCCAGCATAATACCAAGATATTTTACCTCCTGCTCGAATTGAACCTCCGTATCTCTTATGTGAAGCGTAGGGATAGTTAATGTCCTTCGTTTTGTAAATGGGATAATTGTGGTTTTGTTAGGATTTATAGAGAGTCCCTCATTTTCGCACCATTCCCATGTTAATTTTAATGCATTTTGCATTTGTTCTCCAATTGTATCGTCATGTGTTCCTTCTACAATCACTGTGATATCATCTGCATATCCCACAGTGGTAAAACCATTTTCGTTCAGTTTTACTAGTAGATCATCAACCAGTATTGACCATAAGAGCGGAGAGAGAACTCCACCTTGGGGACATCCCTTTATAGTGTTTATTTTCCTGCTAGTATTTCCCATATTAGCAATAATTTGTCTTTGTGAGAGTATTTTGCTTACCCATTTTATCACTATTGGGTCTGATTCTCGTTTTATCAGCGCCCCTTCCATAGAATTATAGCTGGCATTATCAAAAGCGCCTTCAATGTCCATAAAGGAACATAAGGCTATTTCCTTCCTTTCCAGTGCTTTTTCAATTATGGAGGTTAGTTTGTGTATCGACGTTATGGTTGATTTGCCTTTTTGGTAGGCAAATTGCAGATTGTGTAGTGGCTTTTCAGTTAAAAGTTCATTACGAATATACAGATCAATAAGTTTCTCCATCGTTTTCAGCATGAAAGACGAGAGACTTATTGGTCTGTATGATTTTGGATGATCTGCTGGTTTGTTCCCCCCCTTTGGCAGAAAAACCACTTGTACTTTTTTCCATTTAGTAGGGATAAGGTTAAGAGCGAGACTGGCCCTGAAAACATGAACCAGTCGTCTTCTCAGTGAGTCTGGTCCATTTACCAGCATAGCTGGAAATATCCCATCAGGTCCCGGTGATTTATACGGTTTAAATGAGTTTATACTCCATTCTATCTTTTCATATGTTATGATTTGTCTAATTATAGGGTCGTTAGAATTAACTGTATTTTCAGATTCATAGTTCCTAATAGAATCACCTTCATCAAAGCTACATCCGGGAAAGTGAGTCTTAAGAAGAAGCTCCAACGTTTCCCCAAAGGATGAGGTTTGATTTGCATCATCTATTCGGAGATTGCCTATTGTCTGATTTTTCTGTGAAGATAAGGCTTTTTGAATTCTAGCCGTTTCTGGCACATCCTTCAGTTCTTCACAGAAAGTTTTCCAAGATGATCTTTTCGATTTTCTTAGCTCCTTGTTATACTTTGTAAGGGCCTTTCTATAATCTTGCCAGTTACCGCTAGATTTTGCCCTGTTAAATTCTCGTCGTGCCAATTGCCTTAATTTCTCAAGGTTTTTATTCCACCATCTGACTTTTCTATTTGTGTTCTTAGTTTTCAAAGGACAGTTATTTTCGTAAGATTCCAAAATATCATCGGTTAACTTATCCACCGATTCATCTAGATCTACTCTTGAAATTATCGGTGACGCGTGGGTTTCTAGCCTACCCTCAAGGTCAGATTTATACCCCTCCCAATTTGTAGCCTTCGGTGACCTGTACCAGATTTTCTGTATTAGGTCCGTTTTCAACTCAAAGAGAATATGTTTGTGATCAGAGAATGAGTTATTCTGTGAGACTCTCCAGTCTTTGATCATATCTTGAACATTGTGTGAGACAATGGTCAGATCTATGACCTCTTGTCTAATCGCATTTTCAAAAGTAGGGTTTTTACCCCTATTTGCTATTGCAATATTGTTTGTCATAAGGAAATCTAGTAGTGACTCACCTCTTTTGTTGGTATCAGAGCTTCCCCATACCTTATTGTGGGCGTTAGCATCACATCCGATTATTAGCGCCTTGTTGTGTTTCCTGCAGTAACTTACCAGCGCCTTCACTTTTTCAGTAGGCGCTTCGGGTTGTTCTCCCGGAAAATAAGCTGAGGCAATTATCAACTCCTTCCTCACTCCCATCTGATTTGCCTCCGTTAGTATGGTAACTAGGTCACCATCTGTGAACTCTGAAATTAGAAGAGAGTTAATGTTTTCATCCAAGATTATAGCGGCTCTTGGCCTTTCTACATTTATATCATAGATTAACTTACATTTTTCTATATTAAGCCCACATATCTTACCCGATCTAATCCAGGGCTCTTGGATCAGACCAATGTTGTAGGTGTTTTTGGCAAACCCTCTGCTAATTTCGGCGGATGCTGCTTTAGCATGAGGCCGTGATCGTCTAGTGGTTAGGACCCTACGTTGTGCATATATACCAAACACATACACAAAAACCAAAATAACATCACAAACCATTCAACTGCCCGAGCCTTCATTTATTCAGTATTCACTGATCAAGCGCTTTTGATATCCTTTATCCGATGAACCATTGACAACTGAATACATGAAACTAAAACGCAATACATCAGGCAAAATAAGAAACACTTCGTCTGCAATTTACACGTAAATTCAAGAATATTTATGACTCATTGACTGAGAAAATAATGCAAACATACAGATACAACACTTACAAGATAGACTCTCTCGTTGTCCCTCTTTTATTCTCTTGCTCTCGGAAGAGCATAGACACTGCACCAAACACAGCTGTATTTGTATCAACAGAGACGCTACAAAAGTAAATCGATAGGGACAGCAACCAAGGCTATATTTTTTCCCGCTCTTTTGACATTTCTCTTCAGTAAGGTTTAGAGTTGGGAATTTTAGTTCATTCCAGTGAGCGCTCATTTTAGTTCAGCTCATCAGAATGAACTAGTTCATTCATTTAGTTCACTAGTTCAATGTACCATTTCAGCTTAACAGTTGATATGAGCTGTGAACTAAAGAGCTCATTTCAGTTCAACTTGTAGTTTTAGATCAATCGGAGCGAATAATCGCGAAATTGATATGTATGTTTTTTGCAGATTTCTAAAATGTTTTGGATACTGTGAAATTTGTTTATACTAAATCGCCCCATTTAAGGTCGACTTAACGTTAGGTTATTCCGTTTCTGAAATATGGTGTTTCCGTCATCTTTTTATATTTTGGAAAAAAGTGGTGATTAGCGCCGTAGTTATTGTGTAGACGCCGGTTACATATCCATATCCAAAGATTGTAACATTAGGCACCCTTGTGCAGATTGAGTGAGACAAAAAGAGCATGAACTAGAAAATGACGAAGACAACTACACAACTGAAACACAAAAAAATGCTGAAACAAAGGAGCAGAACAGTGTGAACTAGTTCATCTAGTTCACAAGAGTGAATCTTTCAATTGAACTAGTTCGTTCGTGAACTACACAACTCTAGTAAGGTTTGCCATTTCATCATGGAGAGATATACGAGCCAACAACGAGTCGAAATTATTAAAACTTTAAGAGCGCTACGTCCATTTTATGGTCATCATAATCGTTCTACCAGATCAACAATTGAGCGTCTAGTGGAAAAATTTGAATCCACAGGCACAGTACAAAATGTTCCCGTGCCAGTGAGACAAAGAAGTGCCCGTAGTGTCCAGAATATTGCTGCCGCTGAGGCTTCAGTTCAAGAAAGCCCAAATGTGTCTCTCACACGTCGTTGTTAAGCGTTGGGCATCTTTGTGACGTCGTTGTGGCGAATTTTGCGAAAAGATCTTGGCCTACATCCTTACAAGATCAAATTGACGCAAGTACTGAAGCCGCTTGACCACCATAAGCGTCGTATGTTCGTGAATTGGGCTGAGCAACAACTTGAAAATGATTCGGATTTTCATCGGAAAATCATCTTCAGCGATGAGGCTGAATGGCTTCGTCAATAAGCAAAATATGCGTTATTGGTCAGACAGCAATCCACACGTAATCCATGAGTCATCATTGCATCCCGAAAAAATTACGGTTTGGTGCGGCTTATAGGCCGGCGGCGTCATTGGGCCGTACTTCTTCCGTGATGATCAAGACCGGCACATTAATGTAAACGCGAATCGCTACCGTTCAATGATAACCGAATATTTTTGGCCCCAATTGGATAATATGGACTTGGCGCCGCAAGCCACAACAGGACGGCGCCACAAGCCACACAACGAATGCCACAATCAATTTATTGGAAACCAAGTTTGGTGAACATGTTATCTCACGAAATGGCCTGGTCGATTGGCCGCCTCGATCGTGCGATTTGACGCCGTTAGATTATTTCCTGTGGGGCTATGTCAAGTCTATGGTCTATGCCATCAAGCCACCGACGTCTGATGAACTTCGTACGAATATCGAACGTGAAGTTGCAGCACTATCGGCCGATTTATGCTTGAAAACCGTCGAAAATTGGGTTCAGCGTCTGGACTTCTGCAAGCGTGCCCGTGGTGGCCATGCAAAAAAATCGAGTTCCATACATAATGGCATCGAACGTACTTTCACAGGAATACAGAATTTCATTGGTATCTAAAACCGGTTTTGTTTTATTTAAAAAAACTTTTGTAGCGCTCTTAGTGAAAAACCCGTTATATTATAACAATCATTGTGTCTCATAATTGACAGATAATATTCAATAGCATACACAATGTGTTTGGACACAAGTATATTATATTTTCTACAAGCTCCAAACACTCTTTATATTTGCATCCAAACAACAAAAAACAACAGATTTTCAGCATGTATATATAATCAGAATGGTGCTCTGAAGAGTTTCTGAGAATTAGCAAACAGAATAAACAAAATAACTAAAACTGTACCAAGGTTTTTCGAACGAAACACAATCACGATGCTCTAGAGACAGAATTCCGTTAATAGAGAGTTAACAAAATTAAAATTTTGCCTCTTCGTTTAGACTGATTAATGAGCCGTAAATATTCTGCAATCTATATTCTGCAATCTATAGAGAGCTTTTTGAAATCCATGAATATATTGCATTTATTTGGCTCTATCGACTGCTTCTAAGTATGAACTTTGTTCGAAAAAATTGTCTTCTATAAGCGCATTGACAAGTGCTTCTGAAGAGATTCCTGCCTCCATTACTGTTTTCTGGCATGCACAATTTATTGGTGGGTATTTACAGGGCAAAAAAATAATGATGCAGTTCGATTCGTGGGATCCGAGTTAGTGTAAATCAGAAGAGTCCACTTCTGTTTTTTTTTTGACTTGCACAGTGTAATCAGACAAATTAAAACCATATCTCCAATTTTTGGAAATTGTAGATATGAAAAAATTTTAAAAATACCAATATCTTGGAAACACTGTTTTAGATTGCGAAAATAGAAACATTGTGAGGAGTTGTAATGGGTTAGGATGAAGTGGTGCTTCTAACATTGTGGCAACATTTTTTGAAAAAATCACCAAATTAAAAAACTTTTAAAATACAAATGTGACCATGACACGGATACGAAGCATCCAAGTGACAAAATAACGTAATTTTTTATATCTTTTTGAAATTAAGAAATCGAAATATTGGAAATATGGTCATAACTCTGAAACGAGTCAGCCAAATGCAAAAATTGCATTATTTGTATTATGTATGATTCGATCAGTAATTATTTCTCAGAAGAATATTTTTCTATTTCCTTCGAGCTATACAGATCAGGGGTTTTTTGTAATTATTACTATAAATTTACTATTAAACAGAGTGTTCCGTTTGCAAGCCTGAAACACATTTGATTTTAATGATTATTTTTTTCAATGTTGAATGTGTTGGTGATACATCTAACAATGGTCAACATTGTTGGTACTCGGTTTCCGACTTATTGACATATTTATGTTTTAGAAATTTTTCTATTTTTGTGATTTTTTCCAATATTTTGCCACAACCGTCCTACACTGCAGCAGAATTGTGAAAAAACGGCGATTTATTTGGAAATGAGAATTTATATTTCATAACAGTGTTGGATATCACGTGAAAGTGCACAAAATTTCACATCAAGTGCTCGACGTACCAGCGATGTAAGTTGTATACTTTCCTTGCAGTGTGTAGTCAGAACAATACAAATATTGTTCGTTTAAAATCAAAACGTTTATTTGACAGATTCTAAAGCGCTTTTTGAGAAGCAGTCAACAAATTTATATTTGTATGCAGAAAATAAAGACGACTGTACAATTTTAACAAAAAAAATGGTACGTGAAAAATCTCAGCACTCAATTACATTTTTCATTGATATACTGACAAATTACTCAAATATTGAAATGAACATCGATAAATGGTACCAACAAAAAAATTCATAAGAAATACGCCAATATTTAACGAAGTAAATACGATACGAACAACCACATACCTTCAGTTAGAGATAAGTTTGTGAGTTCGAATCCTACCCCGGCTGTTTCAATTTTTTTAAATAAACAACATTTCTAAAAATTCTTCAGATCGAAGACAAAACGAAAACTGAGACTAAACGTTCATCGACTAAAAACGAAAATATTTGTGATAAATAACGTATAAATATTTTTGTAGATGGGTGAAATGTTGCATCAATTGAAAAATAATATTTTTCGAATAAATAACCTACAATATGGTAGCTGATATGTAATTCTTTTTATCACAGGATTATCAATTAATATTTTGTTTACATTTTCGAATTTTTTAACTGAATTGAAAAACTATTTTTTTCTGTGTATTTATAAAACAACCTACGACGTCATGTACATTAGACTGACTCACAAAAAAAAGTGTTTTTGTTCCACCCCGTGAAATGTACCTTGACTTGTTTTTTGATGATTCCCAAAACATTTCGCGTCTAGGATTAAAACCCCGTGAGCTGGACCGTTTTTAAAAAAAGGCTTTTTTTGAGTTTTTCAAAGATTTTTGATAGTTAACTAAAGATAATATGTGCAATGTTAGTATCATAGGAAAGCATTTTTAAAGACGCATCCAACGGTATGAAAAACATGCCAACAAATGTTCTGCCAAGGCCTTTTTCAAAGATATTCTGCAAAAAAAGGCTTTTTTTAAAAGCGGTCCAGCTCACGGGGTTTTAATCCTAGACGCGAAATATTTTGCGAATCATAAAAAAACAAGTCAAGGAATATTTCAGGGAGTGGAACAAAAACACTTTTTTTGGCCCCATACAAAATGAGTCGGTTTAATGTACATACGATGGGTACATAGTTTTATGAAACTAGTTTTATAAATAAATTCATTCTAATTGTTATACAAATGCATTCTTATGATTCTTATGATTTAGCATTCTTATGATTCATGGCAGGCCGTAACTATTCCAGATGTAGCCACAAATCTTTATCTGACGTTGTTTGGAATGATCCTCCTAATCAAACTAAATGCAGACGAAAAATCATTTTCGAATTTGAATGTTGTGATTGATTTTGTTTAATTTTTAGTTAATGTATGAGAAGTGCATACTTCTAGGTTACAAGGTGAGGAACATTTTTCTGATTGGAAAATGGTTGGATTTGTTGAAATAATAGACAATTCCATGCAGCACACTCACTGGTATTACTAGCTTCAAACTCCTTGACATGTTCATCATCAGATTCCTTCAACATCAAATTTCCTGAATTGGAGCCATCGGTAGTAGTACAAATTATAGTCTATAGTTTGGTCGACACGCAATTGGTTCGCACTGAATGATGGAATAATTTGGACTAGAAAAAATATTTAATCACTGACTACAATTTACCTCACGGCCATCGTATTCAGAATAAACTAACAACGTGAATCTAAATAAGTAAACACTTCGGTTGACAATAGTGTTATAATTGAGAATATATTAGAAATTCAATTGATATAATTGTAATCCACTAGTGTATTAAAAAAACCGGTTTTTCAAAAATGTCGGTTTTCGATTTCTTCGAATATTCCGAATTTGGCGAAACCTGGTTTCGGTTAAACCGAGGTGTAGAAACCGGTTAATAACCGGTTTCGGTTTTATGACAAAATGTAGAAGTATGCGTTTTATAAAAATCTTTTATTTTTCATTCGTCTCTTTGAATTTTGATATCTACTATCGAGTACATAACCATGGAATTGCTTGAAAAGATACCCTTCAGAACCGGTGTGAAACTACAGGTCCCATTAACAGTGTGTGAGCCTATTCCTTCATGGTATGTCATGGGAAACTAAATTTGAAATTTTATTTCGCTTTAAAAAAAATGCTAATACACATTTTTTTCAAAATTATGATTTTATTGATTATCTAGTCAATTTGTTTCGCGTTTTAAGCCTTCAAAGGACTCTGGATTGCTTACGTAATACTTATATTTTCGTCGCTCCAGAGATAATGGTCTAAGGGTTCAAATCGCCAATGGACTTCCAGGTTTCGGCTGATTATACGGTTTGCGAACACAGTGTGTACACAGTCACCCTGTATTCAACTTTTGGGAACAAAAAATCGTTGAGCATGGCACGATAACGCTCGTCATTGACGGTTATGGCGGCTCCTTGCTCATTTTCGAAGAAAATTGGGCCTATGATGCGGCCTGGCCAAAAACCGTGGATGCATCGTATTCTCCTCCACGATGTGTGAATATGCCGAGCCCCAAATGCGACAATTTTGTTTGGTAACGTAATCCCTCAGGTGAAAATGAGCTTCATTGGAAAACATGATTGTGCAGTAAAACGCTCAAAATTTTGCGAAAAGAAGTGCGAGAAATGTTAAGGTCTGCGAACGGTGGCGAGTTGATGTTGACGGCTGCTCAAACACACTTTCAGCTAAAGCGGCAATAATTTCCACTGAACGCACGGGACGAGCATGTACACGAGAAGTTTTGTTGATGTGTTGACGGCAGTCTATTTCAGTCGAATTTATTACGTAGATTTCTGGCAGTTTGAGTTGAAGACTCAGAACTTTGGAAGAAAGATTTTAATATTTTCCAATATATTCTAGATCTTTAACAAATATCCTGTCACTTCATAGAGTTGAAATAGGTCATCTGCTTTGAAATACCGGGAGGTTCAAGTTCCACATTTTACATGTCCCACCCCTTCTCATACACATTTGACGTTTGGACGTTTTGTACTTTTTTTTTGAGTGAATACTGTTTTTTATGCATTTCAGCTAACATACCACCTGTGTTCTTATTAGATCCAGAACTTAGATCTAAATCGGAGTTGGCAAATATGACTCCTAATGTCATTAGACAACCAATTTCAGCAAATTATCGGCGAAATAATTCGTTGGCAAAGTCTTTTGGGTGTGTCTGATGGGGCCTGTAATCATAATGAGCTTGAAAAAGGCTTTTGGTTGTGTAATTCTGCGGTGTTATATCAGTTGTGTAAAAACCGATAAAACCGGCTAATCAACTTGAAATAACCGGTGAAACCGGTTCTTCGAAAATAGCGATTTTTAGAAAACCGACATACGGTTAACCGACCGGAATTCGGTTACCTGGTTAACCGGTTTCGGTTTTGAATACACTAGTATCCACCTTCAGAAGGCTGCTAAAATAAAAATAACTTTCTCGATACTTGTCTGATTACATCTTTGCTTTAAGATTAATTTGTTGTAACTCATTAGTAATAATTCAATAACTTTTACAAATGTAGACACTAGCGTGGCAATGACCGTTGCATGAATATATCGTATTATAGCTTATTGGAAGCGGATAAACTTCTGCTAGAAGGTATTGGAATCCAAGTTAAATATATTTTTCAGTTAGATACAATTTTTGGTAAAAAACCGATAACCCCAAATTTTAATTTCTGTTAACCCTTAGAGTGGTCGCATTTTATTCAAACTGTATCCAGCTTATATTCATGTTAAACTAAATCAATGTGGAAATTTTGTTTCAAATGCACCGAGGAATGAAGATTTTCTAGTGTTTACAAATTTTCACCCAAAATGCCAAAATCCGAAAACTTTGACTTAAATACGCCACGGCTTGGATTTGTCCGTTTCGGCTCAAATTTTCACCAAGTCAGTTTTAGACCATAAGGAACAAGAATCTGACTGGGGTTTATTAAAAATCCGAAGTTGGTTTTTCATTGCCACCCACACATTATTTAATTATAGTAGTCAATGCTGTTTTCAATTTATTTTTGGAAACTTAAATCAAAAAATAGAGAACAGAAAGTAATTGGTTTATTTAAGGAGAAATTTCAAACATCATTATCAATATAAAAGGGGTGTTGGTGCCGGAATGATCGGGGACGAGCATTAATATTACTGTTAAGCCATGTTCGGATATGAATAAGAAAATTGATTCATATAAGTATGCTCGAAAATTTTTTTTTTTCAAATTATAATTTGTTCGATATGGCTTAAAGAAATTATTCGACTGACTTCCAATACTGAACAACATAATTGATGTAGTTAAGAGGGAACTGGCTTGTTTGTTCGCTCCTTTTTTTAACACAGAGTTTGGTTCAAATTGTAAATTTATAAATTGTATTTAAATAAATTATTACAATTGATTTAATACACAAGTAATACTGACAAACATTCCCTTGCGCACAGACTAAAAAAAATACAAAAGCACATAAATACATTATGAATAAAAAATATGTCAATCATAATAATTCTACTTAACGTTACGCATGAGTTATTTTTACAATTTATAACATAATATAAATATAAAAGCTAAAAAATCTACAACACATACTACTTTACATGGAAAACCAACAAACACACACAGACCCATACAATGAAATGCTTATACGTTTATCAGACACATACTCACACAAAAATGTTAACTCTTTCGTGTCAAAAAATGAAATAATTTAATTCACTTTTCAGTTGTCAGTCAAGTCAACTGTAACAGTTTAATACACAAACTGAACAGGATGTAAATGATGTATTGTTGCTTTCGTTGTAACTTTTTTTTTTGTTAAAAATGCGAAATAAATACAACAACACAACAGGCGAAAACTGTTAAACACAAAAAAAAGTAGAAGCAAAAATTTCAAAAAAAAAAAACAAATTAAAATCCAACGTTGACAAGTATTCTGACAGCAAATGTGAATTGTGGTCAATACTCTCGCTCTCTTTCTCACCCTTTGTTGGAGGGGGGGTGTATATATAATATATACTTTTACAACTTATTTACTTTTAATGATATTTCTTTCACATTATTTAACGTTTCAATTCTTTCATTTATTGCAGCTTTGACGTACGGGGGAGACCTTTTGAAAAGGCTTTATACTGGTCTGATACCAACTCGTTTGGGCCTCGTGCCTACTTTGTTACCACCAAACAACCTGCCAAATTACAAGTTGACAATATACAACTGGACGATGAGGGAGTGTATAGATGTCGCGTGGACTTCCAGAATTCACCTACCCGCAATCATAGAATAAATTTAACGGTTATTGGTATGTATTGTCAATTCTGATGTTCCTCTTTGCAAGTGGATTAAGTGCACCTTGGAGAGGAAAAGATTTGTAGAAAAAGAATGGAACAAAAATTATAATGCATAACTTATCTGAAATTTTCTAAACCCCTCCTAAACTTGTCAAAATTGTAAAATTGGGGTCTCTTGAGTCCGAAACCGTTATCACACAATAAAGTTTTTGCACTGTTTAATTTTTTCTAAAACATTGAACTTTTAAAAATCATATAATCCGGCATGTGATGAAAATCGATCAAGTTAAATTCGAATAGGATTTGACCATTTAAACGAATTTTATTGGCATTTTTATATATTTATGGCATATATGGAAGTCGAAAAACGAGACAAGGCGGGAGATGACGGTTTTACCCTAATTCAGGTACGAGGAATCCAACTGCATCATTAGTTTTTAAAGTTACAATTAGGCCTTCATACAAAATATATGTCGTACTGTATATTACGCGTTTTTTGGATTCGTTGTACTGTTTTCTGAGTAAACCACCACAATGAAGACGAGAGTACTTTTTTCAACCATTGTACTTTTTTTGTTGTTTTATGTTTTTCTTTGGCTCAAACCCCAATTAAACAGTGTAGAGAAAGTAAAATTAAATGAAATTGAAAAGTAAGTCGGATTTGATATTGGAATGAAGACGAGTAAAGAAATATATATTTTCTTATCTTTTATTTTATTATTCAAGATCAAGACCATACTATATGTCTATAAATAGAGACATAGATTTTATAAAAAACGTTTTTGCAACTGCATCCCAATGATTCGTGGCAAACCGTGCAGCTATTTCAGATCAAGCCACAGATTTCCATAAGCGTTTTTTTGGAATGCTGCTTTTGAAAAATTCATCAAACTAAATGCAAACGAAAACTGAACTTTTATTTATTGTCAGCCTGTAAATAAATATAGTTATATAGAGAAAGAATTGTTCTTATTTGGCGAAAGAATCTGACTACTGGGAATTTGTGAACGGAAAACTCAAAGAATGTTATAAAATTACTTTTCTGCCGCTATTTTGAATCAAAGACCCCCAAAAACCCGGCTCAATAACAAATCTTACCTCTAGCTTTGTTCCCAAAAGTTAAAGCCCAAAATGATTGGAACAATTTTGTTGAAGAAAGTTTACCGGCATAACCAACTAAATAAAAGTTAGTGGCTGTAAAATTGAGTCAAAATCAAATAAAAATCCACTCTATTAGTCAAAAATAAATAAATTGTTTAAAACCATAATTGCGACTCAAAAAACTAATGATTTAGTTCGGTTTATTGGGAAATTGTTGCACAGTATTATAAATTGATATCCATTATTTAAACAAAAAAAACATGACTATTATGTCATATTCGATTTAATACGATCGATTTCCATCACATATCTGAATCTTTATGTCATGTCTGAAACTTATATGAAAATTTGAAATAAATAAGAAATATGAAAATTTTTAAAGGAGTTTCCAATTTGAGTGGTATGACTTCTTTAAAAAAATTTTTTTTCACAGTAATTTTTGCGGAAATTCAAATGGTTTTATTTAATGTGAAGTACAATTGATACAATTAAGGTCTGAATAAATCCTCTTTCAAATGGCCTCCACGTCTTCTTTTGCAGGTTGGAATTCGATGAATCCAATTTTCGAGCACTTTTACCAGAAATCAAATCGTATGTCATGAATAGCACATTCAATATTGACGTGTAAAACTTGAACAGGGTGTGGTTTATTGCTAAACACCAATGACTTAAAATAACCCCACAAGTAACAGTCTGATGGTCTTAAATCACAACTTCTTGGAGGCCATTCAATATCACAATTTCTTGAAATAATCGAATCTCTAAACTTTTCTCGCAATAATTCGGTTTTTGCACGTAGCCCCGTCTTGTTGGAACAGCTGTTGTCCTGATCAACTTCTTCCAATTTCGTCCATAAAAAGTTGGTTATAATCGAGCTATACCGCTCTCCATTAACAGCAACGGTGTTACCAGCTTCATTTCGAAAGAAGTACGGAGCGATGATTTCACCAGACGAAAAACAACACCAAACTGTCAATTTAGGTGAATGCAATGATTGTTCGTGAATAATTTTTCGTCGCACCAGAATTGACAGTCTTGTTTATTTCCTGCACCACTTAGATGAAAGTCAGCCACATCGGAGAAGATGATTTCCTTAAAAAATGGTCATCGTTTTCTAATTGTTCCAAGACAAAATCAGCAAATTTATGACGTTTACGGTAGGCCAATGGCTGCAGTTCTTGAGTGATAACAATTTTATATGGATGCGCCGCCCAAATCATTTCTCAGGTTGTGGTTTGAGACAGTCCCAACTGTTGACAACGTCTTGGTATCGAAAAATTGCGGTCTTCAGCAACACTTGCCTGAGCGGCAGCAATATTTTCATTAATTCGAGCAGTTCTTTATATTATTGGCACTTGAACATTATGTAAAGAAAACGTACGCTCGTAATTTGCGACAATTCGACGAATAGCAAGCACAGGTGGACGATTATTACGACCATAAAGTGGCAAAAGCGCACGAAAAGTTTCAATTTGAGAAAAATTAATTTGATAAAAAAATTTAATAATTTGTAAACTTTGTTCTTGCGCATATCCTCCCAAGATGAAATTGTAAATGAAATTAAATACCATTAAAAAAAATTGCAGATGATGATGGTTGAAATGGTCGAAACGTCACTTAGAAATCATATCACTCAAATTGGAAAATCCTCTATTTAAATGCCATTCAAATGTTATGCTAAATTTTGGAAGTGGATGTAGAAAAGATTTCATATCCTCTGTTCAAATTTCAATTTTGGAAATACTAAACCTCTTAGGGGTTAAAATTTGTATAACCGACGAGCGGATTTTCCCAACCACCTTTGAATCTTTTGAAAGTTAGTTGACTTTTTGCACCTTACTTAACTAAGACAAATGCAAAATTTTGGAGTTCCAGCTTCTGTTGCTCCTGAGATTTCGCGCGTCAAAAAATTAAAAAATTGTTAAAAATACTGCCAATCAGTGTTTTGCCATTGTTACTTATATCTTCAAAAGTTTTTAACATACAATGGCAACATTGGTCTTCTTTTAAAGATATTGAGAATAGCTTTAAAATTGCTTTTATTTTAACTTTATGTTATGAAAGATCACTGTCAAAGGATTTAAAGTTTGGGAAGCTATATCTCAAAAAATGAAATTATTAAAATTTTGAAAAATATTTATGTTGATCCAGCATTTCGTTCCATAATATTTGAGTGAGCTCTTATTAGTTCCTGAGATATAGACAATAATGTGAAATTGTTTGAAAAAAAATTATACTTTTATTATGGACTAATTTTTTTAAATTTATTTGGTTGGTATTAAATACAAATATTAATTTAGAAAAAAATAGTTTAAGTAAGAAATATCTATTTTACATATTTATATTACAAATAATATGCGAGTAATTAATTGTAAATATTTTCAATTAAAAATTCCCGGTCTTCGGAGAACAGTTTGACTTTAAGTTCTAAATTTCCTTCTGTAACAAAATAGTGGAATTTTTGTGTTCCTGGTATAGTTCTCAATCCAATAAACCTGTTTTTAAGAAACTCTTCTTCTGCTTTATAATCTTCTTCTGTTAAAAATACAACATTACAATTTAAAAGATGTTCACGGCACCACTTATACAATTGAAGCGGGGTAGTAATTTAGTCCTGTCTTGGACGCTGCAAAACGGCGAGTTTCCATGGCTTGTGACAACAAAATTTTATTCGGCTGGAAACCCAAAATCATCTTCATGACCAAAACTTATTTTGTAGAATCATTTTCACATGGCGATGGAACGGAAATTGTGTCAATTTGTATAGCGTGTTTACTAATATAACAATGTGTGCATGTACATGTGTATGTTGCTGTTGTTGAACGGAGAAATAAAGTGAAGAATAAATAATAAAAAAAAATAGTATTAACATTTTTCAACCAATTTCACATTATTGTCTATATCTCAGAAACTAATACGAAATCACTCAAATTTTTTGGCACAAAATGCAGAAGAGGCTATTAGGATCAACATTATTTTTTCAGAATTTTAAAAATTTAATTTTTTGGGATATAGCTTCCTAAATTTTAAATTGGTGACAGTGACATTTGACCTTTCGCAAAAAAATTTAGAAACGTATTATTAAAGCTATTTGCAATATCTATTAAATGAAACCAATTTCGACTATGTACGTTAAAAACTTTTGAAGATAGGAGCAATATTGGCAGATCACTTATGTGTGTTTTTAATGAATTCTCTAGTTTTCGAAGCGGCATATTTCCAGAACCACTAAAGCCAGATACCTAAAATATTTGAATTTATATTAGTTTAATACTGTAGAATATTCGTGATAATTTCTGTACAATTCTAAGGGGGTAATGTCAAAAATTGGGGTTTTTCGTTGGTTTAAAATTTGATATACCCTAACTTACATACATAAAAAAAATTCCGAGTGACTTTTTTTCAATATGTATTAAAATTTCTTCATTCACCGGCGTCAAATTCAAAAAAAATCGCATTCAAAAAGTAGAGCACCTTAGACATTGCATACTAATGCTGAAAAGGGCACAAAATTCCCATGATCGACGTTAAATATACGGAATTCTTCACACAAAACACGAAATATTCCTGAAACAAATTTAAAATATAAAATATATACTAAATATAAATAAAATCACAATGATCGAAGTTGTACACAAACCTGATTAAACTATCCCCGTAAGTCATATATACATATAATTCTAATGAACTCTTTTGAGCCTAGTTTGCCACCCATTTGGCTGATGACAGCTACGTATTTCACTTAGACTTGTTGCGGTTGTGTTGCTTTAACATATGTATGCATTCCATTATAATGTACTAGTCTTTTCCTGTCCGGTTAGTATACACTTAAAACCACTTGGTTGATTGTGAATTTCTTTTAACTATTTTCCACACATATTGTTGTTCGTTTCAGTTCCTCCTCATCAAATCTTAGTATATGATGCCTCTGGTCGTGATGTTGCTGGCGCTGTTGGACCTCTCTTTGAAGGCGATAACATTGTACTGACATGTGAAGTGCGTGGCGGTAAGTGGACATGTCAGTTTTACAAACCTTAACCAAATGCTCCGAAAGGACTATGTAGTGGACACACACAACTTTAAAACAGTTGTTTTTCACCGTTTATACTGACACAACGAGGCAATATGGCCATGACGATGGCAATGCTGATGACGAAGACAAAGACAAAGTTAACCGCAGCAAAACAAAATCTCACAAAGAAGGAACATATTATTTGTTCTACTGATTTGACCGACAGACGTATGCGGTGTCGTAAATCTTATAAAAAGTCGCTAAAGATGTGTTTTTATGTAAGCGTGTCGGTATATACATAGTTGGAGGGGAGCAAATAACATTGTAATAATGTGTGTATGTTTTTACATATGTATATGAAAATATAGTGTATTGAAAAATTACTGCAACTTGGCAAACAATATGGCTACAATGTTATGGAACAGTTTCGCGGGCAGAGTTCGAGTGAAACTCATGTAGCATGTAGAAACATCGAATGTAGTTGAGACTTTGTATACGGAGGAGATAGAGGTTCTGGCTGCTGTTATGCCTTCGACTTGGCTGTCCGTGCACTGGGTGCTATAAATCATAATTTTTCTGACAACATTTCAGGGACTTTGTTATGCTACCAGTGGTGTCTGTGCATAATAAGCTTTAAAATTTTATTGCAACACATGGAATTAATATGTATGATTTTGTTCGTGTGTATATTTGTTAAAGCGTGCGCGAGCCTTGGAGCCAATTTTTTCTGTATATTTTCCCATGAACTTGGGCATTAAATTTTACCTAAATCTGGAATGCAAAAACGGGAAAATAATATGGTGTATAAGAACCTATGCAAAAATAAAAGATTGTACTTCTACAAAAAAGAAACCAGTACTAGCAAAGCACTAGCAAACAAAAATAGACAACTGTACAAAAATACTGTAGTGGCAAATCACTGCTACAACCCAAGTGATTTGCTTTCCCAGTCTCACAAACTATACAACAATTCATAAACAAGAATTTTTTAGAATTTTAGTTATGTTTAAATTGGAATGATTTGTGCAAAAGAGCAAAGGATACTGATCTATTGTTAAAAACATTTGAATTCCATCATGTGTAAATATATTTCAAACTCATGTCTATCCAAATTTTGAACGTGTCATCCTATACCATTTGATGGAATTGAACAAATGTTAACATCTTTGATTTCATTTAAAAAAAGTTTGAAAAACACATCATCAAATTTTGAATTATATTGTTGAATAAAAGGACACTTAATCGATTTGGATGACTCTATCACATTGCCGAAACAGTATTTTACATAGCGGATATACCAGTCAAATGCTACTTCAAAACAGTCGGTTGGAAATTCTCCAAGATTTCTTTGGATTGACGTCATATAATTAGTTCTTTCATAATGTTTTTATATAACCCAAGCTATTTTCAAAATCAAAAGCTTAAAAGTGAGATATGGGCGTTCAAAAATCAATGACATCATTTGAATGACATCATTTGAATGAGGCTATGGATGTTCATTGTTTGAGCACGAGGACTGTAAATAGTTTTAACGTAATGAACTCGGAAATATGAATAATTTGGTAGGAGTCAAAATAAGACAAGTTACAATATCAAAATTTGTTTTTACATTTCACCTCCCAATATTTAAATTGCAACAAGAAAAATCAAAAATCAACAAGAAAAATATGCGCACAGCAAGAAAAATCTAAGCTGTGATGCTTTCGAGCAACACAACTCCATCAGGTCGAATGATTTTATTGGAATTCTACATTAATATCCTTAGATATATTTATATACTGTGAGCGTCAAAAGAAAGTTTACACCTTTGTAAAATATGTGTTCTCTTCTACGACTAACACTTTGCTTGACTTGTTTTTTGTTAATAATCTTTCCAAAGTACTTCTGTATGACCAAATATCTGCTTCTTGTTTTTCCAAACATGACCTTATATTTTTAACATATGATTTCCAGAGCAAATCAGAGGAAAAAATATACACCTATCGGGATTTTAAAAACATAGATTACAATTCGCTTTACGATGGTTTCTTGCAAATTGACTGGGAAAGTATATATTATATGTCAAATGCAAACGATATGATTACTTTCCTTGACGAACATGTTTTGAGACTTTACGATGAGACGGTACCTTTCAGAACTAAATCTGTTATGGCTAGAGCCAAACCCTGGTTTAGTTCTACCATTAAGGGTTTAATTCAGCAAAGGGATATTGCTTTCTCTAGATGGAAACGTTTCAAAACCTCTGAACTTAGGAATGAATATCGTGATACTAGAAGAGAAGTAAATCGCAGAATAAAAATCGCTAAATTAGAGTATTACTCTAAACTCTTTGGGTCTGCATTGCAATCCAGACAAACTTGGAGGACAATTCGTGAAATAGGAATTGGGAAAGCGAACGTAAATAGCAATATATGTTCAATGGATGTGAATGACCTTAATGTTAGTTTCACTAATTTGCCTGTAATCCAGATGAATGACAATTTTTACAATTTTGATTCTGCTGCAAGCGGCACTAACGATGACCATAACTTTGAATTTCTATGTGTAAATGAAAGTGATGTCTTTTCTAGTTGTATGTCTGTAAAATCTAATGCTATTGGCTTTGACGGTATCAATCCAAAATTTTTCAAACTCCTTTTACCCTTACTACTTCCATTTGTGACTCATATCTTTAATTATATTATAATGTCCAGTAATTTTCCTACTAAATGGAAACACGCTAAGATAATACCAATACCTAAATCTGACAAAGAGTATCGACCAATAGCAATATTGTGTTATCTGTCTAAAGTCTTAGAAAAACTTTTAAACACTCAAATCAGAAATTATCTCAACGATCATGAACTTTTATCGAATGTGCAATCAGGTTTTCGTCCTAATCATAGTTGTGTGACTGCATTAATTGATGTAGGTGAGAATATAAGACATGATCTTGATGATGGTAAAATAAATTTTTTGATACTTCTTGACCACTCTAAGGCTTTTGACACCGTTCACCATCATACTTTGTGTATGAAACTTCGTCACTTTTTTAATTTTTCGTATACCTCTACTCAGCTCCTAACCTCGTACCTTCACAATCGAACACAGTCAGTTGTTTTAAATAATGTTTCATCTCAATCACTAACGTTAACACGAGGTGTACCACAGGGATCTATTTTGGGACCTCTTCTGTTTTCTTTATATATTAATGATCTTCCAAAGCAATTATCCCATTGTAAGATACATATGTACGCGGACGATGTACAACTTTATCTTAGTAGTCCCTTACACACTCTTAGGCAAAGCATTGCTAACATTAATTCTGATCTCATAAATATTCAGCAATGGGCAATGTCTAACGGATTATTCTTAAATCCACTGAAGTCTAAATGCCTTCTAATACATTAAAGATCACTAAACCCTGAGATTTCAGATGACTTATTTATAAACAACCAGCCTATTTCCATTGTTTCTACAGCTAAAAATCTTGGTGTAGTTTTTAATAAAAACTTGTCTTGGAGCAATCATATTAATTCGCTAGTTGCTCAGGCCTATGCTAAATTGAGGTCATTGTGGACTACCCAATCTTATACACCAGTAAATGTTCGCTTACTTCTTGCCAAATCATACATAATCCCTGGTTTAATTTACGGTTGCGAATTATTTGAAAATTGTGATACTGCAAGCAAGCGTAGGCTCAATATTATTTACAACAACATTGTAAGATACGTGTATGGTTTGAGGAGATTTACTTCTACCTCATCATTCTCTAAGAAAATATATGGAATACCTTTCGATTGTCTCCTGAAAATAAGAGTTCTTTTATCTTTTCATAAAATAGTATATACAAAAATGCCTAAATATTTATATGAAAAAATCTGTTTTGCACGATCCAACAGGGGTAACAAGATAATTCTTCCGAGGCATCACACCCTTGTATCGGAATGGCAATTTTTCATAAACGCTGTACGTCTTTGGAATCAATTACCATCAAACTTACAACTAACGAGTAATGTAACGCATTTTAAAAATCAATTATATAAATTTTTTGAATAATTTTTTATATTAAATTTTGTTTTTTGTTTTATTTTTTGTGTGTTAAATTTGTATTATTTTTATGTCTATTGTTTAAGTTAGATCAAATTTTTATTTTTTTTTTTCCATCAATCTTTAATTTTAAATTTTGAATTACTTTATATAATATATTTAGATATTCTTATTATTTGTTCTGACATATTTAAAGTTTTACTAATAATTACTTTCTGTACTATAATTATAAGATTTAATCTTGTTGTGCAGAAACTCAAATGAATAAATAAATAAATAAAAATAAAAATAAATTTACTTGAATATTAAACAATAATAATAAATTCAACTCATTATATTTTTTAAACACGGAGATCAATTTATGAAAAGATATCAACAAAAATCTTACACCTACAAAAAACACATAGCTAAAACAAAAAATTACTTCATATTTGTCGCGTCAAAAGAAAGTGTAAAATTTGGTTAAAGTTGTAGTAATTTTTACTGATCAGTTCAGTTATTTTTACCATTATTATTGATTTTTGATGTGTTATCATCTATAGGTACGGGTAGGACAAAGTGAACACATGCAAACAACACACAGCCTTAGTATCACATACGTGGTTGTTGTACAACAGTACAACAACAGTAGTCTCTACCTGAAAATAATTATGCTGGTATTGATGTAGCGGCATCGAACAAACAAGCAGGTCGACGTGGCCAAAGAGTATTGAATAGTATAGAGAACTCATGGAATGAATTGCATGACTCAGAAGCACTGGCGACATCTGGGGAATGATTCAAAACGTATTACCCTCTTTTTGTCATAACTTGGTCCATTCATAATTTTTATGTGAAACATTGATGCCTTTTGAAATAATTATGCTTTTTGTATTGTTTTATGTAATAACATTGTCGAAATGGTGCATTTATATTGAAATATTCTATAAAGAAAATTAGACTAGTTTATGCTCTTTTTCTGAGACTCCTCTTTAAATGAAAGGAAAAAGAGTTCAATAAGTTCCCTATACTATTCAATACTTCTTGTCTGACAAAACAAAACAATTACATCACTTAGCTAAATATTGCGTATTCTTCAGTTGTATGAAAGCATTCAAACAAGCAGTTCATCTTCGGTCTGTTTATGACAAAACAAAAACAATTATTTCAGTGAACTAAATATTGTTATATTTATTTTAACAATATTACATCTGAGATGTACAACGCAGATGTAATAAAAAAGAAAGTGCAATAGCAAAACAGCCTTCAGCACGAAAACTATTCTTTTTTTATTTTGCAATGTAACATTTACTAATGTGTTCATAGGAATCGAACAGGTACCGTGGGACAAAATGGCGTTAACACATCGCCCGTGAGTTCGAACACTCACTGATTTTTATTGTTTCTATTTACATATTGCTTCAGTAATTAGTTATCAGCGATAGGTACGGGACAAAATTTGTGGGTTTAAATACATTTTCCAATAATGGGTAAAAATTCCATAAAGAAGGAAAATCACTGCGAGAAGTTCGTAATGTCATTGGTGGAAGCCACAACATAGTTTAAATTGGAAAATTTGGAAAATCGTCCAGAATCTGGTAGACCGAAAATATTAACTGAATCCCAAATACGATCAATTGATCGCATTTTTTAAGAAGTGTCCAGCTGAAAGTGCAGTTAAAATTTCGATAGATATTTCAGCAACATCTGGAACTGTCGCCAAGTCCGTACAATATGTAGAGCCCTATATGCTAATGGACTTCATGGTAGGGTTCCAAGAAGAAAATATAAATATCCACAGTCAACCAAACGCGGCGCCTTGAGGTTGCTAATATGAACAAAAATTAATACATTTATATGTAGAATAACATAACATAGCCCAAGATCAAATTAATGATTTTTGTTAAAGAAACCCGTTCAATATTGGGAGAAGTAAAAACAAAGAATTTTCTGAACAAAATGTAATATCTACTATAAAGCACGACGGGGATTCATTGATGGTTTCGGGTTGCATGGCTGAGATCAGAGTCGGTAAATTAGTATTTATTTGAAGTACCATGACTAAAACCGACTTCTTTCATATTTTGAAAGACAAGACAGTGTATATATGTTGTGTTTGGATAGGACTTTAATCTTTAACAAGATAAAGATCCCAAGCACACATCAAAATTACTTAAGGCATGTTTACTTTACCACACTTCTAACAATTTTGTCATCCTCCACAATTGCCGGACCTCAAACCAATTGAACATTTGTGGAGGCATCTTGTTCGCGAAATAAGAAATGGAGTAATGAGTCACAAACATGTCTCTTAATTCCTTACATATCCGGCCACTTACAAAATAATAATAACATATTTCGCCAAACAGTTCGATCTTCTGATTTATTTCTCCAGTTGGCAATACCAAGTGTACACAGGAATTCCTCAACCTGATCCCTCCAGCGAAGTGTTCGCCTTCCTATTTTCGCCTTCCTTCGAGTTCGGATTTCATGTTCGTCATCCTGCAAAGGGTATGAGTTTTGCAGGAATACCAAGCTCAGACATTGCTTGTTGAGTTTCTTCCGTATCAGGCTATCGAAGGCCGCTTTATAATCGACAAATAGATGATAGGTGCCGATTTTGTCGGACAGTCTGTGTGATCGCAATCGGACAAACTGCGTTTGGATGTATTCACTTTGTGAATTTAGTCCCTTCCCGCGCCTATAGATGTTAACACATCAAAAATTGCGAATACAGAAAACAGTCAACGAAAAAAAAGTCTATATGAATGAGAAAGTCGCTAGAAACTTGTCTTAGAAGACGGCATATATTTTATGAGAAAATGTCTTGAATATTATTGTGCCATGAGACATGTGTTTAGTTAAAGCATTTCTTCATTACTTTGGTAAAGCTTCAACAGCATAACCGTATGCGAAATTTAGAACATCTGCAAAGACCACGAAAATTACCACAACTATAATGTTGGGTATTTATTACATCAATTGCACTTAGAGTCACTACATTAAACTGCAATTAAGCAATAAAATAAAAGCGAAATATTTCAATATAACTGTAAAATAAGAATATATTTTTCATACCTATGCGATCGATACGTATACGTCCGTTGGCTATTTCGTCACTCTTATGTATTTCTATTCATCCATACAACTCTGTATATTTTATAGTATATAGCATTTGCTTTCATCTGACGTGTATTCGATGTATAATGCCCATTTAGTGTATGTATACGTATGTAGAATTATATTTCAATATCCAGTAAGATACTTACACCTACATACTTTTCACATATGGAAAAACAACTTGATTGTGTTTGGTATGTATGTATGCACGAAGACAAAAGTGCAATGGCAGTCTCAATGCCACAACACGTTAACGTTTTAATCCTGAACGTATTTCGGTTACTGATGGGATTTTAACGTCAGTTAAACTTAGATACAATACAAATGAATTAGTCTGGTTTTATGCCTAAAAAAGGAAAAAGAAAGAGAGGGTGAAATGCAGACCGACACACCACCATAAGAAATAAAAAAACAAACAGAGTAAAATAGTAAATGGGGAATTTCAATTGATTCAACATTGTCACGGAAAAAAATTGAATTAAAAACCAATACTAGTTATCCGAGTTGTATGTAGTTATTACAAACATATAGCATTGAACTTAAAAAAGAATTTTCGGCTAATGAATGTATATATGTATTAAAAATAAAATGCAAACATAACTTTATTTTATCTATAGATGTAAACAAGTTGGATGATAAAGGAGTTATGGATTGCTAACAGAAAAATTTTGGTTATCTTTTAATGCAGCTCATTATTAATTTTTGAATGCTTCCAGCTTTAGAGATGTGTTTTGTATCATGTACAATTTTTTCACAGGTATCATTATACGTAATTATTGCAACAGTGTTAATAATGCAAAATTATTGTTTTACAATATTTTAATTGTCTAAAGTTTCGGACAAAGTCGTTACACACAAAATCTTAATTGTGCTGTAAAAATATGCGATAAAGAGGGGGAGTTTTGAATTTTTTTCGTAATTGTGCAACTAAGGGCGAGTTTCACACTCGTCATTTAAAAGCTCATTTTAAAAGCTCACAGAAAATGTTCATATTAAATGACATTTAAATGTCAAGCACCTGGCATTTAAATTTCATTTAAATGGAAAATTTTGAACTGTGAAACTGGCCATAAGTTTTTATCCCCTAAATTGAATATAAAGTTTGCCAAAGGACAAAAACGACTTAAGCCCGCTTCGGAAAAACGTGACTAATAATGGCCAGTTTCACAGTTTAATAGCCTGTCCAGCGAACTTTTGTGTTTAAGCAGACGTGCGATTGCTATCCAGGCGATCAAGTTTATATTTGAGTTTTTTGTTCCATTTTCGTCCGGGAGTGAAAGCCCATTTTACTAGCTGCCCTTATGTCAAAGTACATTGTTGCCAATGTGTTATTCTTGTTGATTTTAAAAGTTCTTTCTATTGGAAAATACCAAAATTTAGCAAACTGCAGGCAACAGTGCTCTATCAGCAGTTTAATTGGAAGCAGCTGATTGCAGACAAAACAAAATAAACAAACAACAAATTGCCAGAAGAAAAGTGGGAAAAATTAAAGTTGTTAAGTGAGATAATTAAAGTGTTTTTAAAATGATTGCATCCGTGGTATTTGGGGCGACATGTAGCGACTTTTTTGTTAGAAATATCCATATTAAACAACAATTTTAATTAATTTTCTTGTAAATGCGTAAAGAAACACATTTGTAAACAAACTAAACGATTGATATTTTCTGATTGTCTAATCTGACATTTTGTTTCGTTCGTGTTTTATTTCGCTGAACCAAATTTTTTAAGCAAAACGAAAGCTCTTTTCGTTTCACTCAAAACAAAGCGTTATCCAAACCAAAAGTTATCTTCGCTAGTCATTTGGCGTACGAATGATCAAAAATCAAGTTACAAAAACAGGCTATAAAAGTCTCCATTCAAATGTACTTTAAATGCCCGATGCTTGTCATTTAAATGTCATTTGATATGAAAATTTTCAATAAGCTTTTAAATGACGAGTGAGAAACTCGCCCTATGGCTCAGTTTCACAGTTGAATTTTCTCAACTTAAATACTATTTAAATGTTTGTCATATAATGTTACTTCATAGGAAAATTTTCTGTGAGTTTTTAAATTGACAGTTCAAATGACGATTGTGAATCTTACCCTAAGTGTACCAGTCACATTTCATGTCTAATCCAGTTCTTTTTTAATTTGACTTATACTGCAGGAAGTTATATACCAGATATTTGGGTCTTATGCATTAAATGTCACAACTTCACATGCAAAATACCTGCTAAAGATAGTTCTCGAAAAAATTTGGGAAATGCACAAGGGTCCTTGTTCCATTTCATCTCAAAATGCACACTATCAATCGAGGCCATCAGAATTTAAGTGACCTTGTGTTTTACAAGCATTGTTTTCGTTTTCTGCTTCAAAAATCTGATTATCTGAAGCCTCATGGCGTTAAAGTCGTAAGTACTGAAATTTTTCAAAATATTCCGATGCCATCCTGTATTGAAGACAATGTGTCTGCACAATGTTCAGGTTAGACTTTTAATAAATAATATTACTGCAATAAAATGTATTAAATCGCCATGAAGTCTTCTTAATTGCTTTAAATTTAGAAGTTTTTTTTGCCAGATGCAGATGCCGATAGTTGTGCAATGGGGTGTGTGCTCAACTTTCTCATGAGAATGTGGGTTCGATACCTATTCTAACAATGTTTAATTTCCTTCGACGGCAGCCACCTCGCATAGTGACGGCGAACTATCTAAAGGGTGGTCCAACCAAAACGTACGATGTTAATTGTACATAAAAAAATTTTTGAGAGAATTATATTAATATATTTTATTATTATAGAAAGATTTATGACAATTATGTGTGAAACAAAATATCGGGCAAATGCTCGCCACGGCTTCGGTCACATACCTCTAGCCGGTGCTGCATATTTTCAATGACTCTGAGATATAATTGAGGTTTAATGTCGTTAATGTGCCGACTTATCTCATCCTTTAGCTCTTGAATTGTTCTTGATTTATTGAAGTACACTATATCTTTTAAATATCCCCAAAGAAAAAACTCCAAAACTCCCCAAAGAAAAAACTTAAATCACATTATAGTGACGGCCAATTAACATCGCCACGTCGTGAGATAACACGTCCATTGAATTGTTTCGTCATTTTTTCGTTGGCTGTGTGGTAAGTGGCACCATGCTGTTGCAACCACATATCGTCCAGGTCCATATCCTCAATTTCTGGCCAGAAGAAGTCCTTTATCATGCTGAACAAAAAAATCGCGAAGTGCACGAAATGCATTTTGATTTGAACTCCCATATTCGTAAAAGGCTTCAGCAATCTTAAGGCACTGCTCAATTGTATACCTTTAAATGGTTGAATTTGTCAAACACTGAAACAAAGGAATGTCAAATTAAGTTGGGCAAAAAACTTGATGTTAAGGTTTGACTCACAATTAATGTCGTGCATTATGGTTGGACCACCCTTTAGCACTGAGGAATATATTTTCTGTCCATTGCACTATTTTATATTATGTATTTACTTTCAATTATCTACAAATTTTATTATTTCCTTTATTTTTTCAACACTACGTCCATATTTTGATTCGATCCCACAAATTATTTCCGAATTCCATTGATGAAGATTGACTTAAAAAATATTATAAATTCAATGAAGCTGAAAACCCATAATCTTCAAATTGTAGAACAAATTTCATCAATTCAATGAACACCAATTTATCAACAATTAAATATACTTATGAACATTTGATGTGAAGATATTTTTCAGTGTACCTTGAAGCATATGTGAAGAGTTTTCGATGCCGTCAGCTTGAGTACCAAATTACTAAAAGGGAGAATTGATGAAGAGGCTTAATAAATAAACAGAAACAACTAGCATAAATGAAAAGTTACAAAACTGTTGTAAAAAATCCCATTTTTTTGGATTTTGGTTTACTTTTCACGATTCTGGGATTATGCTAGGACAGACTTTTAAAAATTTTCATCGTTTTGAGTCTACATAATCGATTTGAGTCTACATATAATCAATTTCGAATATAACCACGTTTTATCAAATTTTAAATTCGTGATTAGGAATCCCTTTTTAAATAGAATGATGATGCAAAACTGAACAGAGTCTAGCACTCTTGGATAAATCGCACCCTAACTACAGAAGGCTCAAAATTTAAAAGTTTTCAGTAAAGGCAAAAAAACTGGGTTTGTTAATTCAAAATATCTATGAAAATACTTAATTATAATAATATAATTATAGATAATATAGATATAGATAATAATTATAGATAAATTCATATCTGATTTTGTTCATGAAAGGGAGGAGAAATTAGTAGCAGATTTTTACAGCGGCTGGAAATGATCCTTGGTTATTGATTTTAAAAAAAAATTGAAATGTGACAATTTTGAGTCATGACTCTTTTGTGATTAGTTTGCAAAATGTTGTAAAGTTAAACCAAAATGAAAAAGTATAGTTTCCTGGTTTTAAGGTAAATAACCTATCATTTAATGATTTCATGGGACAGTGACAGTTTAACCCGCGAACTGTTGTACAAGTGGAACTATGAACACTTTCTTGTTACCTACGTTTATCGTTGTCAAGTTTTTTACGAGAAACATTTTAAGGACCTAAAAGCAGCATTTTTGTTTACATTTTGATATTCTAAACAAACCTTACGCAACCAGAAGACATAAGTTCATGAATAAAATGAATCCAGTCTTGAGCCCACCTCAGGAGAGTAAGTGATTTAAATGGTGATAGATTTTTTCAAATCGATTTAGGTACGGTTTCTAAGTCGATCTGCTTATTAGTTTATGCCTAATATTCTGGCTTGAATACTAACTTATAACGACATATCCCTAAAAGGGTAGAAGATAAACTATAAACCAATGGCAGGATATTAAATAAAAATGTACACAAATATAAAACTGTATTGATCAATGCCTTTAACGATTTGTTTCTAACAAACACTTAATGTTTATGTGCTATTAATTCTCATAAAAGGGAAATATATATATAATATTTACTGCAATATATATTTTATGATCCCAAAACAATAACCCTACAATTTATATGGCAATTAATTAAATCGATATATATTTTGTTGTAGCTTCTTTTCTTTTAAGCCAAATAACCAATACTCACACATGCTGACACAAACACACACACTAAAATAAGATAACGTGAATGTAAAGCTTCCCAGTAACAATTTTTAGAACCTGTTGCCAACATCATGTATTGCAGAACTACTTTCATTGTACATTTGGGTTTCTCCGCTGCACATAAAATAAATCGATACTTAATAGCTGATGCGCTGTTTATTAGAAGGAATGGACCACTAATACTGTTATTGTTCGTTTAAATGCAATGTCGTCCATCCTAGTTTGCACAAAGAGGGATGAGGAACCCTTCCGACCACGTTATGGTCTCGCAAAATCATAACGAAAATAAATAAATGGTTTCCCATTACATCCCATGAAGGAATCGGGGAAAGCTTCTCACAACCAGTGAGCTGTGCCCTTTCTTGTTTTATACTCTCTGATTGGGACCTATAGTTTTTACACCGATTCCGAGCGGTATTTTAAGAAGGTTTTTCATGGCTATATACTCGATAGTTTCGCCGTCACTATGCGAGGTGACCGCGGCACACAAAAAAAAGAGACGCACGCAAAAATAAAGAGAAGAGATCATAAAAAACAGAAATGTGAGCTCTCGAATCCGTTGCCAGTCCGTAAAAACATAGAAAGGCGAATCAGTATAATTGCGATTTGGCGGAACTGTTTGGGGCCCATTTCGAGTTCGTAAAGATATAAAATGCGAATCATCAAGACAAGAAGTACCCGACCTACACACACACAATAATTTCCTTTGCAAACGAATTCGTTATGTGTCTGTAATTGATGTCCGCTTCTTACAAAATGTACAAAGAACCGAGTCCATCACGAATTCAAAACCAATTCATATGGCATACTGGGATAGTTGAAAATCAAAGCGCCTGGGTTCGACTTCTTGTGGAAATTTGTCAATTGATTAAACAATAATAAATGCAACCATAACAAAATTCAAGCAAATCCCCATAATGACGATTGTCTACACCCTGTTGTTAGTCGAACCAAGCACTCCCAGTACCTCCCATTTTTTAGTCGGATATGCTACCGTCGTGATAACTGATATACCGGGTGGCGCTCGAATAGTGCTACTAAACCAAATGTTAATAACTTTTTTTCTGTGTGAGAAATCAATTTATTATTGGAACGAAGTTCCTTATCGCACGTTGCGGATGGGGCCTACATGCAAAAAAATTTAACAACTTTTGTTTGAACACTATTATGATACAACCCAGTATTATCAACTATATTGGATACTTTTGCTTTGGTTTGTGTCTAGACTAACATATGTTGAGAAATTTCTTGCTTAAAGTGAAGTTTTCTAGATGGACGTTTTCTAGTGAAAGAAGTTTAAAAAATATCATTTTCTTAAATAAGTGCCTTTTCTTCAAAAAAGTAAACTTTCTCAAAAAAGTAAATTTCCCTAAAAAAGTACCTTATCTTAACGAAGAACATGTTCCTAAAAAAGTACCTTGTCTTAAAAACTACCTTTGCTTAAAAAAATTACATTTCTTATTAAAAGTACCTTTTCTTAAAAAAATATTTTTTTTTTAAAATGTACATTTTCTTAAAAAAATTTAATTTTCTTACAACAAATTGTACTTAAACAAATTAACTTTTCTTGAGATAATTTTACCTACTCTTAAAAATGAACCTATTGTTAAAAAAAAGCAGCAATTCTAAACAAATACCTTCTCTGAGAAAAAAAGGTTTTCTTACAAAAATTCCTTTTCTTAAAAGTACTTATTTTCTCAGTGAGTGAAAACTGGAAAGCGCACAGCTTAGTGATTGTGAGCAGTTCTCCCTGTCCCTTCATGGGATGTAATGGGAAACCATTTATTTTTTATTTACTTATTTTCTTAAGATAAGTAGCCATTCTGAAAATGAGTCCATTTTCTTAATCTAATCCGACAGGCATCTCTTACAATGGTAAATAGATTAAAAATGAGCAAATATAAAGAAAATATCAGACATGGGCATACTGCAGTAAATAATTACTGCAGTAAAAAAGCAGTAAGCAGTAAAATTTTACTACTTACTGAAAAAAATTGCAGTATTCAGTAAAATTTTACTGCTTACTGAAAAATTTCCAGTATTCAGTAAAATTTTACTGAATACTGAAAAAAAACAGTAACCAGTAAATTTTTACTGAAATTAAATTTTTTACAGTATTTTACTGATAATGAATTTTTTTTACAGTATTTTACTGATAATGAAATTTTGTTGCAGTATTTTACTGGTTACTGAAAAAAATAGCAGTAACCAGTAAATGTTTAAATACTGTAGCGTGTAGTGAGACCACATCTAACGAGAACATCACTTCATCGTCTTCAATATACTGCTCTTTCACCATTTCTTTGAATTGTGCCGAATTTTTCACATTGTATATAGATCCTTCCGTGATCTTCGTTAAAATGTTAGTTATATACTTACACAGATTCATTGAAGGTGCATCGACCGACGAGCATATAGGCCTTAGAGGAAACCCCTCTTTATGAATTTTAGGCAGTCCATATATAAAATAATGCAAAAAAATTTCACTATCAGTAAAATACTGCAACAAAATTTCATAATCAGTAAAATACTGTAAAAAAATTTCATTGCCAGTAAAATACTGTAAAAAAATTTAATTTTCAGTAAAAATTTACTGGTTACTGTTTTTTTTTCAGTATTCAGTATAATTTTACTGAATACTGCATTTTTTTTCAGTAAGCAGTAAAATTTTACTGAATACTGCAAATTTTTTCAGTAACCAGTCAAAACGGATTTTTTACTGCAGTAATTATTTACTGCAGTATGCCCATGTCTGGAAAATATCAATAATTTGCGCAAAAAGTATGCTATAATTTGCATTCAAAAAATTTTTCGATAGCGCTAAAAAGTATGCAATACTTTGGAGTAATAATGTAAACAATGTGAAAAATATTTGTTTTAATGCTTTAAATAAATCTTGTCATACGTAACTTGTTTGTTTTTGAATAAACCTGTATACTTCCAAAGTAAAAAGTTTTTGTTTTTTAAATGGCTTTCTTTAATCCTAGAGAAAAATATTTTTAAATTTTGGGGGTAGAAACTGCATTAAATGAGGAATTCTTTAGAAAATAATGTCTTCCGTCAGCGACATCTATAGGACGAAAGTAGTACTCCTCGACCGTTATACAACGATGTCTTGCATGTAGTGATCGAGCCACAATCAAAAAACCTATGATAAAAAACGATTTTGGATGTTTTTTACGGGCTCAGAAAGGACAAATAATTTTTCAAATTGACTCAAGGTGATCTTTAATATCTGCCCTCGACTTTGGGAAATTTTTTTTATAAGGAGGTCTCCAGGTATAATGTACAGGGTGGAGCGCGAAATTTGCATTTTTGCACTGATGGCTGTGGCGGCACTGTTGGTCGAAGAGAGTGGAGAGTGTGCGTGGCTAATAGTGGCTGACGGGAGATTTGTATTCGTTTGCCTTTCAGTTGCCGTCATGCATTGGACACGAGAGGAGAGGTCATTTTGTATTGAAGCGTATTTTTCAAATGCGCACTCGATCATTGCAGTGAAGCGTGCTTTTCGTTTACGATTCGCTGTTCCCCCACCCGGTAGTGCTCCTGGACGGCAATTAATTGTAAATTGGGTAACTTCATTGCGAACAGCAGGGAATGTATCACGTGTCCTAACACCTTGGAAGACCTAATTAACAATATAGAGGCTGAAATTGGCAGAATACCTGTCGACATGCTTGTTAGAGTTCATGAAAGCTTCAGAAAACGTATGCAGAAGTGAGTGGATAGCGAAGGTCGACATTGGCCAGATACACTATTTAAAACCTTGTAATTTCAAAATTCCATTACTGTTCAATATAATTAAAATATAAAATAAATTTTTCTAAGGTTCATATTTTTTTATTTCATTCCCAAATAAGCAAAATACCGCACTCCACCCTGTATATTCTAGTTTTCCGTAAAGTAACCTATTGATTTTTGACAAACTCGGATAAATATAAGCGATGGTAGAGCCTAGAGTTAAGTACTTATATGTTATTTTAGAGTATAAGATTTTCCACCGCTGGTTATTTGAAATCGAATATTTAGCTGGGTATGTATGGATCCTATCCACACACAAGTCTCGCTAAAATACCACATGTACATACATTCTACATTTGTGTCCTTTTATGTTGTGTATTGCAAGAGTGGGTGTGTTAACTTGGGTGTACAAATACACGTGTATGTGTGTTTACATACATATTTATGTGAAAATTATTTTCATACTTTGCGTATATTAAATAGTAAACATACCCTCAAGTATTTGTTGTTTCCGTTGTTTTTGTTTTGTTATATATACTTAAGCACTTAAAGATACATTATGCACTTAAGAGTCCTGTTTGGCTGATTGCCTGAATATACTGTACTTTATGGGTTATATCTCCTTCTCCCTTATGCAAAAAATAATAACACCCAAAAGGAAGAACAATCACAGGAACGATGTCTCATAACGTATGCATAAGAAATCAAGTGGGAAAGCAGCTTGACCAATGTCTCTGGGGTATATTTATTAGAGCAATGATATCCGACGCTTGTAATAGAGAGCCTAAACTAAATGCTTAAATGAGAGTCCAGTATTAAGTAATTGTATGTTGATCTTGGACCTAAATGTTTAATTTTTTTCGTTTAAAATTAATAGAAATCAAGACTTAATGTCGTAATAAAATTGTACATAAATATACATAAAGGCATGAATGAATATCTGGATAGGACATTTTCTACAAATAGTCCCAAAGTTGTTATAAATTTTAATTAAGCTACTAAAACTTTGTTGTTAGTAGGGAAAGAACAGAAACAGGGATTGAGAATCTTTGAAAGTAAAATAAATATATCCAATGTTCGTTTTTGATATCAAGCATCTAAGTTAAATAAAGTATAACATAATTGCAGGCAAATAAATAATAAAGAAATTTGTTTTAATAAACAACCAAAGGAAGTATTACTAAAATTGTTGTTAACAAACATCACTTTATGTTCACCTCCACCGTCATCGTGTAGGTCCTTTGATATAGTAACTTTAAGCTTTCAATTAAAATTTTCATGTTAACTCCCATATCGAATTAATAGCCATCCAATTTACTTCATTTAACACAAATTGATTACTATAACACTGATTATGTTTGCATTGTATCTAAGCTAATTTTAGTTCAACCAAGATATATAACAGAATAGCTTTTATCCAAATACGTATATAATTAACCAGCTTGTTTGGAAATTGAATACTATCCCACAAAATACACTCACACAATATTGATAATTGAACAAATTTTAAATACAGCTCATTTTACACAAAATACGATTCATGGACAAATACTAATACAACATACTTTGGCCAATTGCTATTGATTCTACGATTTATTGAACACTCTGAGTAATTATTAGCCCTTGAATAGCAAAACAAACTCTATGGCGCTTAAAAACTCGCACGTACATGCACACATCCATACATAGTTATGTATAGCTTAATTTGGAATCCTGACACTTGTTGTTCTTGTTGTTGGTTGACATTGTTTTGGTGGTTATTCCTGTGGCTATGTGAAGAATTATGAGAAAGCTTAGCTATCAGTGGCAAATTCATACGAGATTTTGTACTTGTTGGTAGTAGTATTATAAATTTCACCAAACCAACGAGGACTAAAAAATATGAAACATGACTATTTATAGAAACATTGCTATTCGTGTTTTATTAAAATATCGATTTGTATGTTTATGATAAACGAAAAAGATATAACAACAAATAGGGTACAGGGTAAGCCATATAATATACGAGTACGAAGTATTATAGAAAATAAAGCTTTGAACTCGCACCTTCCCGACACAACACCTAATGTTTGTTGAGACACATTGGTATCTTAGTAATAAGCTTAATTAAGCTTAGGTCTAATTTTTGATTGGAATATCATCATTGATCAACGATCAAACACAATTTAAACTCCGAATTCACTTTTTAAGCGAATAGTTAATTGCTGTTTAAACAGGCAAAGTTGGGCATTTAAACTGTGATCACGTGACCATATGATTTTGACAGAAAACAACAAGAAGGACAATCACAAAGCTTCTTTAATTGTTAATGTGAACAATTATAATCACCACCCTAGTTGAAATAACAATAAAAAACGTATCATTTAATTCGTAGTGCAGTTATAACTTTATTTCTGCTCAAATATTCTGCAATTTCAATAAATATTTTGTATTTTACCACTTCACTTTTGTTTTGCAAATGGCGTCAGTTTGATGCATTGTAACGTTAAGCCGATAAATGTATGAATAACGGTTATTTTTCGCACTGTTGCCACATGGTAGCATTTGCCACTGTTGCCGCATGGTAGTAAGTTTATTTGACAAAGCACTGAAAAACTCTTTTCGTATTTAAAGTCAGATCAAACATAAGTCAAATCAACTGATTACCGATTTTAATAACCAGTCATAAATTGGGCCTTAGTAATAAGCTTTTAACATACTGAGACCACGAAACCATTTCCAAGTTATATCAGGTTAATCAATGATGGACCCAGAACATGACATCCCGGCGAATCATAACACGGTCAGCGTTGGACTATGTGTGTCAATTGTGACAACCGCTTATATCTGTCCTAAATCAGGTAAGGTATGAATCGCATAGGAATCTTAATCATAGATCTTTAACAAAAATCTGATCAAGTGTTAATCACTTTTTACAGGGTGGAGCGCGGTACTTTGCTTATTTGGGAATGAAATAAAAAAATTATGAACCTTAGAAAAATTTATTTTATATTTTAGTTATATTGAACAGTAAGGGAATTTTTAAATTACATGATTTTAAATAGTGTATCTGGCAAATGTCGACCTTCGCTATCCACAGACTGCTGCATTGAAGTTTTCATGAACTCTAACAAGCATGACGACTGGTATTCTGCCAATTTCAGCCTCAATATTGTTAATTAGATCTTCCAAGGTATTCAGACGGTTGATATACACCTTCCAGTGCAGGTAATGCCAGACTTCAGGTAACCCTGGAGCGTGCCGGCCAGTTCACATCACCCCACAAAGAGATAAGCCGTCCGGGAAACATTTGCCTCAAACAATTCATGGTAACCAGTGGCACTATCCTGTTGGAACCATGTATCCTGTAATTGCATTGCCTCAAGAGCCGGCTGAAAAAAATCCTGTATCATAGTAAAGTACCGTTCGGAGTTCACAGTTACGACAAGACGGTTATCGTGGAAAAAGTAAGGGCCTATGATGCCTACTCGTGATATGGCGCACCACACAGAGACGCGGTCCGAATTCGGAAATCTCTGGTGAAGTTCTCTGGAGTTTGTTTCTCTCCAGTACCGCATATTTTGTGTGTTTACACACACGCTGCACTGCAATGATCGAGTGCGCATTTGAAAAATACGATTCAACACAAAATGACCTCTCCTCACGTGTCCAATGCATGATGGCAACTGAAAGGCAGACGAATACAAATCTCCCGTCAGCCACTATAAGTCACGTACACCCTACACTCTCTTCGACCAACATTTCCGCCACAGCTTCCAGTGCAAAAAAGCTGAATTCCGCGCTCCACCCTGTATTTGGTTTGGCCATACATGTTCATAGTTAAATTCCAATTGCAAATATTATTAGTAATCATACATTCGAACAACTTGTTAAAAGACAACTGTAATTCGCATAATAAGTTCCAGTTCTTATGCACAATTTTCAACTGCAATTATGAGCATTGCGTAAAAATCCCAAATTTCAAATAACGACTAAGCCGTGGTGAATTTCTAGTGTCAAAAATTTGACTAGGCCCACACTCAGAAAAAAACTTTCTCTGTAACATATTCTGCTGGAACTCTGTATATGTTTGCAACACACTGCCTACATTCATATGTTTTCAAGTTCCAAACACACTTGTATTTAAATGCAAACAATATCATTTTCCTGGCAAACATGTATACTTTTACATAGACACATGTGCGTTCTTCATCTCAAACATACTTATACTTACGTGGAAAAATTCGCGTGTGTGCCCCAAACCTCCGTATACTTACGTGCAAACGTTTGCGTATTTCCTCCCAAACATAATAAGATGTCGAATCGAATTATCCTGTGAATACAATATATTTGTGTTAAGTAATATAATTAATTTTAACCATATGAATCCACATTTTTAAATAATTAATACAAAAACTGACCTTTTTACAGTCACTTGCATTGAACGCATTGTTTCTTTTTTTTCATGAAAAGAGAATTTTCTGCTCTTTTGCTTCCCCTTTCTTTATTGTCTCTCATGTTATTGGTTTCAGAAGGCTTCAACTATGCCTTGGTTATCACTATACGTTGGTCCACAAACAATATACTTATGTACAATTCTTATTCATACAAGCCAAGCATGTATTAATTACTTGTGTTTTTTTTTTTATTATATGTCACAGATAGTCCGCCGTTCCGATTTTCTCAGTAAAGGCTCGGACAGACAAGCCCCTTCCCGTTTATTGCCTCAAAATCGTTTCTCATTTTGGTAGCACAAATACATATATACGAAGCACATAGGCAATACCCAAAGCAACACCACAAACCATTTAACCGTCCGAGCCTTTGTTTAATCTGTTTATCTTTTTTCACTGATCAAGCGCTTTTGATATCCTCTCACCGATGAACCATTGACGACTGAATACTTGAAACATTTACACTCACGTTCAGAAATATTTTGAATCACACTTATAGAAAAGGTTGCGTCAACCTCAAATAAGTTGTGTCAATTATTTGCGGATCAAGCGCCCGCACTCACAAAAAAATTCGGTTGAGACAGCCGAATCAGAGGTTGTCCCAACCGAATTAGAAGTTTTTTTTTTTTTTTTTTATCAAACCAACACTCAGGGGATGCCCCCCTATAAATGCAGTGCATTGTGTTGGCGAAGGAAAATTGAGGTAGTAGAGGGTGGAAAGAGGGAGTAGTGTCTGTTGATATTTGCCTTGAATGTTTGTATGTCACAAATGGTGGGAAATACACTAGCCGGAAGTTTAGTCCACATACGGACTGTACGGCTGAAGAACGAATTTTCTCTATAGTGTGTAGTGCGGTCAATCGGCCACTCGATAAAAAACGGATGAGAGTTCCTGGAAAGCCTCGTACTTCGGCTAAATATCCTCACGTCCGGCATAAGTTGACGGATGTCCGAGGAACACATACCGTGGAAATATCGATAGAACAGTGACACGCAACCCACATTTCGACGATGCTCAAGGGAGACAATAGAGTTGGATACCCTACTGTCCCCTATTAACACCGTCGCTCTCCTCTGGACACGGTCGAGAAGCTCCAAAGAAGTCCTAGGAGCACCTGCCCATATATGGGAGTTATACTCCATCTTTGGCCTGATGTAGGTGGTGTAGATATTGAGAAGATCAGATGGAGTGAAGTATTTCTTGCACCGCTTCAAAAAGCCTAGACACTTGAATGCATCTTTCGACACTTCAAATACATGTTTTGCCCAACGGACATCACATTGTATTTTCATGCCCAGAACATCAAGAGCGTCTGATTCATCAATATCCACACCGTCCATAGACAATGACGACACACCTGCAAACAACACTGGGTCTTACTCGCATTAAAATCTACTCTATTCCTTCGACCCCATTCAACAATGGACACCAGATCGCGGTCGAGTGTTTCATTCATTGTCCGGCGTTTGACTTCAATCTCTTGAAGACTTGGCCTACGATCGAATGAATAAGAATGGCAGAGATTACTGTCATCGGCAAAAGAGTAGATTGGATTCACAGTCTGACCCAGGAGATCGTCAATGAAAATAAGAAAAAGAGAAGGAGAAAGAACAGAGCGCTGTGGTACACCTGCAGTCAATTTATGCTCGTCGGATGAAACCCCATCTACAACAACTCGTATAGTGCGATCTCTGAGAAAACTCGATATAAATCGAGTGAAGTTATCACCGACACCAAAAGCAGCGAGCTTTGACAAGAGTGCATCGTGCCATACTCTGTCAAAGGCCTTGGAAATATCAAGAGCCACTACCTTACTCTCACCAAGCCGGTGGATGGATCGACTCCACCTCACAACAGGTTGATACAACCTCATTAGAGATTGACACAAAACTTAGTCGATGTTGCCACAACCTTATTGGAGGTTGAATCTTGAAAATCTTCAAAACTGTTGATATCTGTTTGGACGATTTCTGCAAAAGAAGACGTTTTTAAACAAAAACCATAATTACAATATTTGTACATACCTTTCCTGAGAAATAAAAATAAAATGCTTTCCCATTACATCCCATGAAGGAATTGGGGAGAGCTTCTTACAACCCATGCGCTAGTTTTATACTCGCTGATTCGGACCTACAGTTTTTACACTGATTCTGAACGGTATTTTGAGAAGCTTTTCATGGCTAAATACTAGATTGTGTCGCTGTCATTATGCGAGGTGACCGCCGCTGAAATAAATTTAAGGTGGTCAGAGCAGGGATCGAACCTAGGATCTCATGCACAAGAGGCGTGCACATTAACCATTGCTCCACTGACAGCCACAACGGATGTTTCTTGATAAGCACAAAATACCTTGATATCTCTGCGACAGCAATAGTTATACATTCTTCAACGTTTTTAACATAATATTTGCTTTTAGAATTTTAACCGACAGGTTTGAAATAAAGTGAATTATAGTGTGGTAACCGAATCGAAAATGAATACGTCTGTACCTAAAGAATTCATGAGAAATTCGGCCAAACTGCCGCCAAATTCGGTCGTTGCAACCGACTTATGGCTAAATTCGGTTACTGCGACCGAATTGAACCCAAATTCGATAGTTGCAACCGAATTGTTGCCGAGTACGGAGTTTGCACCTGAATTGATGCCACATTCGGTTACACCAAACGAAGTTGGTACCACTTTCAGTTGTAGCATCCGAATTGGTTCAAAATTCGGTTGTTCCAACCGAAATTTTATAGAATTTGAAAGACAGAACGAATATAATTGAAAATTCAACTTCAACCGTATTTCAGTTGTGGGGACTAAATTCGTTCGTGACAACCTCAATTAAAACATTTATACTGAACTGCATAATAACTGAAAGTTACGGTAAATTGTTAACTTGAATCAAAATTACTAACTCGAGCTGGCAATCAGGATGACTAAGACAACCTAAATTCGGTTGCGGCAACCGGAATTCGGTGGTATCAGCCGAATCTACGGTTACTGTAAACTCCTCTCAAACAATTAGTTCTTCGGGTGCAAGCGAGAGAAGTAGACAGTTGATGTACGTTACAAAATCGCATCCTTCTATAAAATAGTCGGACATACACGCTGAATAATAAGGGCCGCAGCAACATATTGCAGGAACCATGTACATATTTGCAAGTATTGTTTTCGTGAATTAAAAATCTGGTATTTTTTCTTTCTTTAGTGTCTGTCACGTTTTTGTTGTCAACAGTTTTCAACAAAAAACCCCACATTTGGGTCACAAATACATATACTATAACCCATTAATCATTGTGTCCCAAACATGTTATATTGAATAGCAAATACAATGTGTTTGGCCTAGAGTGTTCAAAAAACCGGAATTTTTTAGAAACTGGTTTTCGGTTTGTTCGAAAAAGCAATTTTTCAAGAAACCGATTTTCGGTTTTTAATTTTGGCAATAACCGGTAGAATCGGTTGTTATCGGTTTTTTCGTATAAACTAAATTACACATGTTGAGCTTACAATACATTTGTTTAACGACCATTTCATATACTTATTCGTGTTGAAAACTCAAAAATTCACATCTGTATTTCATTAATTATGTTTTAGTTTTAATTAAAAACTATATACTTTAAACTAAAATGTTTGAGCGTTAGGTCTAATTTAAATTATTTTATTCTTCAATATTTCTCTAGCTAACGTCGGGAAGATAAACACAATTATTAACTAAAAATTAAATGAAAACAAATTAAAGGAAATAATAATTACGCTTATTTCCCTGACGATGCTACCCAAGGGGTAACGAAATATTGAAGAATAAAATAATTTAAAATAGACTTAACGCTCCAACATTTTAATATTAAACATAATACGGAAGGTCGAATAAATCATCACATTTTAAAAAATATATATCATATTCCAATTTGGAATGCTCGTTTAATATAAAGTTTAGAAGCTTTATTTAAATTCGCATTAAACTGATTTAAAATCGAAAATCATATTTCAATTTGAAAACGATTCTCATGTATGAAAATCTTATTAAGTTTAAAACATTTAGTTATCATAATAAAAAACAAATGATAAACAAAAAAACAAAAATATGATAAACAAAAAATAATTTTTAATTAATTCTAATTCAAATCGTAAAATTATTTTGAAAAAAAATTGTTTGGATATGTCACTTAGATCATATTTCAAAAAGGAAATAATATTTCTTAATTCCAAAATTTCACTAAAATTCGAAAATCATATCATTTATTATTAACTTTTTTAAGGATATTAAACCAAATTAAGTAAAATCCTAGTAACCGGTTAACCGACGGTAAATAACCGGTTTCCGGTTTGTTCGGAAATTACGCTTTTTAAAAAACCGGCACACGGTTAATAGCAAAGAAACCGGTTAGCCGGTTTCCCAGTTTTTCGGTTTTGGACACAAGTATAATGTGTTTGCGACAAGTTACAAACACGTTATATTTGCACACAAACAACAAAAGAAGACACATTTTTGAGCATGTAATAACTTGAGTAAGACAGACATCTCACTGATGGGGACCTACAGTTTTACACCGATTCCGAACGGTAATTTGAGAAGATTTTTCATGGCTAGATACTCGATAGTGTCGCCAGTGTCAGTGTCAGTGAGTGAAAACTGGAAAGCGCACAGCTCAGTGATTGTGAGAAGTTCTCCCCAGTCCCTTCATGGGATGTAATGGGAAACCATTTATTTTTTTTTAAGACAGACATTATAGAGACCTGCATTATAAAAGCTACGGTAAATTGTGAACTTGAATCACAATTACTAACTCGAGCTGGGAATCAGGCAAAATATGACTTAGGAGAAAAACTACAAAAATTCTTTAAAACAAGAAATAGAAGACGCATTAAGTTTGTTTCCCATGTGGTACTTCAAATCCTAGTGCTTTTTGGGAAAATCAGTATAAGATTTTCAAAATTGATTACAATTTATTTTGAAACAACTTCTTTAACTAATGAATAAGCGTTCAATATGCCCTGCTTTTATTTGTAAATGTTAATTAATTGTATTGTCCTTTTACATTACTTGCAACTCCTATATGCAATCGCATGTTGTGGCTTGGTCCTTGTGATAATACAAATTTTGCATTTTCGTTTTTTTCTTTTGTTGCAGGTCGTCCCGAACCCATAGTAACATGGATGAATGGCTCGCAACAGTTGGAATCCGGCAGTGGCGTTTCTATGGGCCGACACGTTACCGTCAATCGCTTAGAAGTGCCACACATAACACGTTCGGCATTGAACAACACATACCGTTGCCAGGCATCGAATACGAAATTAGTACCACCAGTGGAGCGAAGCATTCGCATTGATATGTTGCGTAAGTTGAGGTTTTATTTCAGAGCCAGCTCCCTACTACTTCAGACAACCAATAGCCAACGTGTATTTGGTCCTTTTCTATCACGGTGACGAGCTTAATTAGAAGTTTTATTGAATCAACAAATATGTTTGCATGAGTACGTGCGTGTGCACGGACAGAGGCCAAGTGACGCTTGCCCAAAATGGGTCGCCAGGATCACAATAGTGACGATAATTACGACAAAATCCCGCCATACAAGGTACAGAAAGCACCTTCGTTATAATTGTAACCAATCCAATACGGAAAATGCTAATGGAAAGTTGAGGTTACCTGGTGTTGCGTGTACATGTCGATTCGTGCATGCGTGATTTTATGAACTTTATGTACTCCTGCCAACAAGTTTGTTAATAGGAAAAAAAACAAATGCAGTCAGTTTTCGTTCTAGCATCTTTTCCAACTGAAAAATGCATTAAGTGGGTAGTAAAGAGCCAGCGATAAAAGCGAATACTTTGAAATAATTATAATATTTATAAGAAGTGGGCATAAATTATTTATGTTTCTTTCAATTTTAACGCCTTTTAGTTAAACCAACATCCGTTAGTTTGAAAAACAAACAAAAAGTGTTTTCCACCGGAGTCCAGTATAATCTAACGTGCATAGTGGAAGGTTCTGTACCGGATACGGAAATTAAATGGACACAAAACAATCGACCGTTTAAGAGGGGACTGGTAAGTACGACAATGAGATGGTTTGGGAAGGTAGTAGCATTCAAACATGTTGAAATAATATAATGTTGGTCGCTGGAAAAATGTCAATGAATTAAGCGAAAAATGTTGTCAATTATTTCTTTTCAAAAATTTAAGCGCGATGTCAAGGTTTTGAAGAGAAAAAATTAATGGCAAAAATGCATAAATAAATTAAAAATATTGCATATATAAATGTATCGATATCCAACAGATTTCAATAACTATTTAAAAGTATTTCCTACCAAAATTTATAATGTCAACCTTTACAACTTTTATCCTTGAAACTCATGTAATATATTGTTTGTGGTTTCACTGCTAAATCTACTTTTAGCTCTCAACTACACATGTCAATGGTAAAGTAATATCAGCACTCACATTTAATCCACAACCTGAAGATGATGGTACACTGCTCAAATGCGAAGGCTCTAATCCACGACTGCAAAACTCCGCTTTAGAAGACACCCTAATGCTTAATGTTATGTGTAAGTACCTATAGCTCTCTAAGACAGCAAAACTTGAAACCTTGAAAAAGTTAAACTTTTGTCACCAATCTTTGGTTAGATCATACCCATGTAAACGTTAACATTTCTATACAGTTTGTCAAAGATTTTAAACATTTGCGTCACAGTGGTATATGTGTGTGCCATGCCAAACATTGGCAACAAAAATATGGCTTCATTCGTTTTTGCTTGTACATGACGATAAAGTTGTCATCAGTTGATGCGTTATCATAAATTTATTGTTATAAAGACTTTCTGAACATAAATTTTAACAGAAAGAAAACAAAAAACTTGAAATGAGAGGCAGAACAAAGAGAAATATCATCGTCGACACCGCCATCAACGTTATCAGCTCGCGGTCCTCCTTACCAGTACCGCAGATGTCTACATAAATCCATTATGAAACATTTCAATTTTATTATTTGCCGGTGTTGTCGTCGTCATTTTTTGATATGATTTTATAGAAAAAAAATAAACTCAAAAAAATAAAGACAATAGTACTCCCAGCCAATATAAAGTATGTGGATTACACAGACAGGACCTTGGTGGAGAAATAAAAGGGATAAATAATTGTCAGCAAGAGAGATGGGATGGAAAGCACTTTACCTCCATGGAATGCAATTAAATTGTTATGAACATTAAGGGCAGATAACTTTATCATAGTGGAGAAAAAATATTGTAAATTAGTATCATGAAAATATTCCGTAATGACAAATCATCTACATTTTTTGTTTCTCAATACGTTTCCATATTCTACACATCCAGGAATAATATTACTCGAAAATCAGCTGCGACTATGACTAGAATTATATATTCAAAACTTTGGGATAAATTACTTAATTTTTTAAATCATCCTCTTTTTTACTTCTTCAACTAAATCAAGGCAGTCATCAATAAGTTGCATGAACCAACACTAAATCTTTTTCAAAATCTAAAAATCATAAATCATAGCAAAAGTTACCCGGCAGAAGAAAAAAGTTATACTAGATATTCAAATGTATTCACAATATTTATTTCAGTTTTGTTTTTATCGATCTTTTAGATGTTATGCTTTTTAATAACACTAGGCAACATTTTTGAAGTCAACGAGTGCAAACTCCTTCTCGTGTGAAATTTCTCGAAATACTTATACTTATCGAAACTAATAAAAACCTTTATTTTGGCTAAAACTTAATTTTTCTGAAGTACATGCAATTTTTCTAGCGGCTATATTGTGGCATAATTACGAAACAAACAAACCCCAGAAAACTGCATCTAGTGCCTCAAAATTGCAAAAATTTCGAAAAATTCTAATTTGTTCTATGATTTTTCACCATTTTCGGACTCATATCTTGTAAATCATCCACAAAAATTCTCTTTTTGAACTTTATTTCCATCAAAATAAAAAATTTAATTTTCCTGTTGTATTTTACATCGATAATTCGAGGAATGTAGCAAAAGGCAAAAAACAACATAAATTAATCAACATCCATTGAAGTTGATACTCTCGGTGATGCTGTGAAGTTGATGCTCTTGGTTTTTTGGTTGGTGGTTCAGGTCCATGATTTGAATCATCATCATCATCTGAGCTTAATAGCGCATTCAAAGGCATATTTCTTTCGGTGTGTCTTTAAATCTAATCTATTTCTGCATTTGAATAGACAATTTTGATTTAATTGTGGACGAAATTGTACTTTTTACTTTCGCAAACACTTGTTGAATGACAAAAAAGTTTAGAATGATCACTTGTAAATACTTCGTAGTTTTTTACTTAAGTATCTGGAAAAAATTGTATTCAAAATTTTCCTGAAAGGGATTTCTGAATTAGTGTCATTGCCAAGTGTGGTAAAGGGTTTTCAACAAAGACGCTACAAAAGTAAATCGATAGGGACAGCAAACGACGCCATATTTTTTCCCGCTCTTTTGACATTTCTCTTCAGTAAGGTCTGCCATTTCATCATGGAAAGATATACGAGCCAACAACGAGTCGAAATTATTAAAATTTACTACCGAAATTTGGAGTCAGTGGCCTCAACTTTAAGAGCGCTACGTTCGGATTTTCATCGGAAAATCATCTTCAGCGATGAGGCTCATTTCTGGCTGAATGGCTTCGTCAATAAGCAAAATATGCGTTATTGATCAGACAGCAATCCACACGTAATCCATGAGTCATCATTGCATCCCGAAAAAATTACGGTTTGGTGTAGTTTATGGGCCGGCGGCGTCATTGGGCCGTACTTCTTCCGTGATGATCAAGACCGGCACATTACTGTGAATACGAATCGCTACCGTTCAATAATAACCGAATATTTTTGGCCCCAATTGGATAATATGGACTTGGAGGACATGCGGTTCCAACAGGACGGCGCCACAAGCCACATAGCGAATGCCTCAATCAATTTATTGGAAACCAAGTTTGGTGAACATGTTATCTCACGAAATGGCCCAGTCGATTAGCCGCCTCGGTCATGCGATTTGACGCCGTTATATTATTTCCTGTGGGGCTACGTCAAGTCTATGGTCTATGCCAACAAGCCAGCGACGACTGATGAACTGGAAAAAGCACAGCGAAGCAAATCATCGAGATGTGGTTTCAACAAGATGGAGTCAGCCACTACCCACACTGCCCGAGACACAATGGCACTTTTAAGTCAAATTTTTGGACAGAAAATAGATTCCAAAAATTTGGAAATTAATTGATCATCGCCTTCGCCAGGTTTGTCAGTACCCGAATATTTTCGTTGGGATTATTTGAAGGAGCGAGTTTATGTGAACAAGCCCGAGACAATCCTTGAATTCAAAGCCGACATTGTTGCAGAAATTCGAACGCTACAGCCCTAGAATTTAAAAGGTGTTATGAAAAATGCGCCAAAACAATCCCATCATTGCGAAGCTGAAAACGGGGGTTATTTAAGTGACATAATTTTCCATACTTAATGTAAAACAAGTGCAGTTTTGTATATTTTATAACCTTAAAAAAAATATAAAAAATATATAAACGAATCCCACCCGCGGCATTTAAATTTTTTTCACTAACCGGAGAAAACATGATCTCTTACAGCCTTAAAGGAAATTACAACTGTAAAAGTTATTAAATTTGTAAACCCCATCGGACCTTTGGCCCACCCTGTATAATGTTTGGCAGATACATAGTACAGTGGTCTGGTTGGAACAGCTGATTTAAATTTTGCTGATTTATTTTTTTGATTGTTTGTGTAATCCTTTTATGTCAAATTCATATATTTATTATTTATTTTTGTACTTTTTTGTTTATTTTCATTGTTGTTACACACATAAAATTGACAGAAACACACAAAACAAAATGTCTGTTGTAACTAAAAGCAGTCGTGGTGCATTCACAGAGAACCTTTGTGTCATGGTTTGACAGCTTTTTAAAATCGCTTTCAAACAAATTACAAGTGTTTAATCTAATTGCGATAAAAATTAAAATTGTGTTTGACATGGTTCGCATTTTGTGTAGAGATACTAAGTATTTAATGGAGGTCAAAAGTTACGTTATTTTAGAAACACTTCTATGGCCACAGTTCTATTTTAGTGCCCATTTCATATTGAGGTTTTTTGTTGCCACCATGTTGGAGGCACGACTTTGTCCAAACCTCCTAGAACCTCAATCGAACCCATCGTTTCCTGGTACTTGTCTTTTCTGAACATTTTTCTTATCCGACAAATTTTCAACAATTTCTAAAATTGATTAAAACGCCAATCGAAGTATGAAAATGTTTTATTAATGGTGCATTTTGGTTTAATGCCTTCTACGTCAGTGTAAATGTAAAATTCAATATGTTAGCCGAATATAATCCTTTTCCGTACGGAATGTACACACAGAGAAGAGATTCGTTGTCACAACAAAAATTGGATGGTTCCTTGGACTATCATATTATTCAGTTGCCTAGGTGGCTTCGTTTTCGAGATATTCGTGTTTAAAATAATTGCATTTTTGAATGTATTTTCAATAAATGCATAATCTACTTTTTAAATGAAAAAGAAATATCATTGAAAATTGCTTCAAAATTGATTTTAAATCAAATGCGACTGGAAATGACTATTAATACAACTGCAACTGAAATAAGAGACCGCTTATCTAAGTGCATAAAGCAACAAGGCTCTCATTTTGAAAATTTTCGTTAATTGAAAACATTTTGAAAAAAAATTCGTTTTCATTTCAAACGAAATAATAATTTATTTAAAATCAAGTTTGAAGCAATTTTCAATGATATTTCTTCATTTATAAAGTAGATTATGCATTTATTGAAAATGCATTCAGAAATGCAATTATTTTAAACACGAATATCACGAAAACGAAGCCACCTAGGCAATTGGCGTAAGAACAAACATTGTAGCTTTTGTTATCAGCTATCACGTGTTTAAGTTTAGACAAAAGTTTAGGGGACACCCTGTATAAAATGTCTTTCATAAAGTGGTCCAATGGTGGTAATTTCTAAGGATTTTTTTATAGTTCTAAATAGTTTCCTCCATAGGAGGCTGTCCTGAATACGGCATCACATTTTTTTGTAAATCACTAAACCAATATTTCTCGAATGAAAAATCGCTAAAACACTCTCATTCCAATATCGAGTAAACGGAGCGTCCAATCGAAGTCATATATAAATGTCTAGTTATAGCAATTTTTTATTTTGGCGATTTAAAAAAAAGTCGTCCATACAAATTGAACCAATTTATAAAATCCCTTAGAAACCCGGAAAATTTTTTTATTTTTCGATTGAGCACTTTAGACAAAAGTTTAGGGGACATAGCTTCGAGTGGACGCTCCGTTTCTTCGATATTGGAATGCGAGTGTTTTAGCGATTTTTCATTCGAGAAATATTGGTTTAGTGATTTACAAAAAAAAAGTGACGCCGTATTCAGGACAGCCTCCTATGGAGGAAACTATTTAGAACTATAAAAAAATTCTTAAAAACCCAAGTTTTTATATTTTACATCGAATATGGGGATGGGTTACCCTGAATAACCTATTACCCATCGCTGTATAATGGAGAATTGTGAAGTGTAATTTCCCCACTATTTTCCCATACCCTGTGGGTAATGGATAAACGTTCATAACACCTTCCCTACGGTGATGTGTATGGATTACACATGGAGGGGTAAATGCGAACTCTGTAACCACAGACAAACAGTTATAATTTAAAAAAATCATATGTATGCTTAAAATCATATGTATGTAATAATTCCTCCAGACAAGTAACCAAAATTTTTTTAACGTTTGTGAAGGCGTGAATACTGGCGTCAGATTAAACGATTGTGTCTTAAAGTCTCACTTCATCTCAATTTACTGTAATATAAAAAATACATGCGATTCTAAAACTAGTGCACTCACGGAAAAATTCGGTTGAGATAACCGAATTAGCCGTAACCGACATTAGAAGTTGTCACAACCTCATTAGAGGTTTGCACAATCTCATTAGAGGTTGTCGCAACCGCATTAGAGGTTGTCACAGCCGAATTAGAGGTTGTTACAACCGAATTTCGATAGTGTCACAAAATAATTTTGAAATTAGTTTTAATTATTAGCTGATAATTTATTCTCCTAAATTCTTATAAAAAAAATTACAAATAAAAAAAAGTCATTTATATAGGGACATCTTTAGGGTTACGCATTTGTTATTCATGCCAGTTCCGACCTTTTTTGTAGTCGCGGAAATCATGGGCCACCGCACCAACTCTGATGTGCGTCTCAAACGACCGACCTTGCAAAACTTCAAAACCGTGGATATTTGTTTGGGCAAAAAAAATTGATATAGCCGCGACGGCAACAATTATTCATTCTTAGCTTAACTATTTGAGTATAATATTTCTATTTATAATTTTAAACGTCAGGTATGAAATACATGGAATTATGATGTGGCAACCGAATTCAAAATTAATTCGGTCAGACCTACAGAATTGAATAGAAATTCGGGTACAGCAACCAAATTGACGCCAATTACGGTCATTGCAACCGATTTAAGGCTAAATTTGGTTATTGCGACCGAATTGATACCAAATTCGATAGATACAATCGAATTGATGAGAAATTCGGTTGTTGCTACTCAAATGGTGTCACACTCTGTTACTCCAACCGAATTTGGTTTCAATTTCGGTTGTTGCATCCGCATTAATTCCAAATTCGGTTCTTCCAACCGAAATTTTAGAAAATTTAGTTGACAGAACGAATATAATTGCATTTTCAGCTTTCACAACCGAATCTATAATGAAATGAGGTTGCGTCAACCGAATTTCTGTTGTGGGGACTAAATTCGGTCATCAAAACCTCAATTCGGTTGTAGCAACCGCAAGTTGGTGGCAACAACAGAATTTGCGGTTGCTACAACCTCTTTTCAAACAATTAGTTGTCTGGGTGTGTGGTGAGATATATCAATTGGGCATATTTGTGTTTTCGATAACAGTTCAAAAAGAAGTTTAGCAAATGTATTCCTATGATTAATGGCGAACCATATACATGGGTATTTCAGATCTAGTCACAGATCTTCATCAGCAGTTGTTTGGAATGTTGATATTGAAAACTTTGTCAAACTAAATGTAAATGAAAACTAACTTGCAATGAGAATTTCTAACTAGGCAAGTATTCGAAAAATATCGCAAGCAAAACACACACGAAAACATTTGCAAAAACTTCTTTCTATCTCCATAGAACCATCGGCTCCCATTATTGTTGTTGTACAAGTGTTAATATACGTCGAATATTTGCCTTGTTGGAAATTCCCAATTGAAATGAGTTTTCTTTTGCATCTAGTTTGATGGATTTTTCAATAGCATCATTCCAAACAACCGCTGATGAAGATATGTGGCTAGATCTGAAATAGCAATACGGTTTGCCAGGAATCATAGGAATACATTTGCAAAACTCCTTTTTGACAACCCTATCTCTATCAATAGAGATACAGAATGACCTCGAGCTTGAAAAATAAAATTAAAAGTAACAACTTCTATTTAGTAACGCATAGTTTTAATTTATCACCAACATCGACAAATAATTCTGCTCTTAATTATGAATTCTAATCAAAATACAGTCTGTATTTGAATTTCAAATGCCAGAACTGATTTCCAAATAATCTTTTCCCTGTGTGTATTTATCAAGCGCATTCTCAGTAATATAAATTATGCTTAGTAGAATTCAGAGCAGACTGTGCGTATGCGAGCTACTGAGAGGCCAATTGATCTAACCTTAGATAACGAAAAGTGGAGCAAATTGGAAAAGAAGTTTGGAACTTCTGCATATTTCGCTGCGAGGGCCAAAAATACCTCATGCTTACTCATTCATTTTGATAATAATAAACATGAAGGGTTTAGCTATGACAAGAGTAAGATGGTAGTTTGAGTAGCTCATATAGTTTCTCGCAGTCAGTAACTCACCACTTTTGACCAAAAGTTATACACCGGTTCCGAACGGTATTTCCAGAAACCATTTCCATTAGACTTGTGTCGAACTCGTTCACTAGTTCTCGAACTCGTTCATTTAAGGTGCCCGGACATACCAATCACGAACATACTCGCGGTTCATGAGGGTGATGTCTGGTCACCCTGAATGAACTAGGTAGTTCATGAACTACCCAACTCTAATTTCCATCGCTTATTAGAAGACCGAGTAGCAGTCACTAAGCGGAGCGAACGTCATTGAAAGAAATTTAAGATGGTGTGGGCAGGGCTCAAACCCACGTTCCCTTGCACAACAGCCATGCACACTAACCTTTGCACTACGGGCGGTTACGAGTAGCTCATATGTTGGTATAAAGTATAAAAAGCTGTATTTTTGCAAAATTAATTGAAAGCAAAATATATTTGGCCGTAGTACGTGACATTAGAGAACAAACGAACAAACTAAGAGATCAAGTATATTTTTTTTTGGAATAAAAGTTACAACTAGTCAGGTGGTTCACATTTTATTTTTAAAAAGTAAAATAAGTGCAATCTATTGTAGATTATATTTTTTTAATACTGAATATAACCTTCTTCTTTTAATTATTTAATAATCAAAGACATTATTTTATAACTTTTTTAAAGAATTGCGAATATTTATCGTTTTTGTAGACTTGGTTAACTATCTTCTGTTTTGAAAAAATTTACAAACTCAGTACAAGTCTGCATAAAATTAGTTTTATTATTAATTCGCTTTCTAAATATTCAATTAGCAGATTATTTCATTCTTTTTTTGAAAAATTAAACATCAAGCTGAATATTGTTTTCGATGCCGTATTAGAATGAGGAATTGAAAATACAAGGAACAATATGAAGGAACATTTTCTTATTTATTGCTGGCACACCAAAAAAGTACAAATAGAAGTACAGCGGATATAAAGAAGTACTTTTGCGTACTTCTTTAGGTGTTATGCAGACAGAAGACTTGCAACCCTAGCTGTGATGTTATTATTGATTTTACATATTTGCAATTTTATTACATTTATTTCTGAAATTGATATTTTTTTATATTTCTTATAAATTTATTAAAACTCTTATTTCTTTTTTGTTGTGTTCAATAGGAATGTATTAAATATTAATAGAATATGAAATTTGTTTAATTCCATACATAAGTTTAGAACTTTTTTACCCTTTTCTGAAAAACTGGGTATTACCCGCATCTATTAGTTGTCTTTATACGTGATCAAATAAGTGTGTTTTTGGTTTTCTAAGAAATTAGGCATATACAACTTTTTTATTTTACACACTCGATTGTTTAAAAAATTTCTAATTTACCAGCTAAAATATTGTAAAACTTCTTGTAAGCTTAGGTCTAAATAACGGGTCCGCCAAATAACTTTTTTTTTGAAAATGCTATAAAAAAAATCTGCTGCATATTTTCTTAAATTTCTTTTTTTATTTGAAAGCAAAATCCTTCCGGTTACTAATGGAAAATAATTTCATTCAAATGGCTGCCTCGGCTGGCCATGCAGTAGCCTACACGATCGGTCCAATTTTTAAGCACATTATCGATTGTGTGCAGCTTTATTTCACCAATGGCTTCACGAATATTGTCCTTTAAAGCGTCAATTGTCTCTGGCTTGTCGGCGTAACACTTATCTTTGAGGGCACCCCAAAAATAATAGTCCAACGGTGTCAAATCGCAGCTCCGAGGTGGCCAAACGACATGAGCTCTGCGGCTGATAATGCGATCTTCAAAAACAGGGCGCAAAACACGCAATTTTCGCACACATTCTGCAGCATTACCATGATTTTCAAAGTAATGTCGCAATATTTCCCAGCGTTGTTCAAGCGCATACACAACCATATTCGTACATGATACAACTAATTATCTGTCAAATCAGACATGAGCTAAGTGTTACCATTCACGAAATAAGTACTAGTTGAAAAAAAAACGTTAGATGGCGGACCCTTTAGTAGATTTCTAGGTATATTATGACAGCGCCAAATAATCAGTATCATATTGTTAATTAATCAAATGAATGAGGGCGCACTTGTGTAGTCTCAATTGTTTTTGTTCATCAACCACATCCAAATTTTTCAATACCTTCTATAATGAGATGTTTGTTGCTCGTATATGATTAAATATTCGCTATCAGGTTTACACAAGTTAAATTCACAGATCTTTGTCAGTTTTAAATTATATATGAACAACTAAAAGAGAAAGAGGGACAAATCCAAGGTAACATTCATGTTTTTCGTACGTATTTAAAATTTGTCCTCTGTTTTATTTGCTTGTTTACTGTTTCCTGCAAATATTTCTTGCACAACCTGATATTTATATTGATTCTATAACTGTTTGTGCTTAATTTACATTTTTTTTATTTATTTTTTTTGTTATGTCCCCACTGACAGAGTATCAGTTTTACTTTGAAGTTTTAAATATGAGTGTGAACATTTAGGTATATTTACATGTATACAGTGAGAGCACACTTTGGAAGACATACGTGTTCATACGAATATTAGTGGTTAAAAAAGACTGCCTATTCTACTGGCTATAATCTAAAAATATACTACTTTAAAAGACACATTATGGCTTTTAGGTTTGATTTGGCATTTTTATTCATAGAAACACAATGGCCTAACAAGATTAAGTGTTAGCCCCAACGGAAACAATTAATTTTTCTCCAAGAAGCTCAAGATCCTGCCAACTCCTAAGACAATGCTCCCAGGTTCCTAAATAAGCAATATTCCTTAGTAGACATTCTCATAAAGACTTGCACGCTGAAAAATAATGGCCCCAGAAACATATTACAGGAAACATGTACATATTTGCAAACATTTTTTTAATGAATTGAAGATTTGCTGCCTTGTTGTGTCTTCGTTATCTGCCTCGTTTTTGTTTTTAGCGGGTTTCAACAAAATATACACATTTGGGTATCAGAAACATAAACTATGGCCTAATAATCATTGTGTCTCAAACATGTTATATTGCATAGCAAACACAATGTGTTTGAGCACAAGTATAGTATATTTGCAACAAGCTACAAACACGTTATATTTGCACCTAAACAACAAAAAAGGACAGATTTTTCAGGGTGTGTGTTGGGCACGCACAGAGAGATGACAGAAGTTTGAGAACCAAATGCGTCAAAGGAACAAAAATGTAGTAGATATTCAATTCATTAAAACAGTGCTTGCAAACATGTACTTGTTTCCTGCTATGTTGCTGGGGCTGATGATAACCATAGTTCCCTAGAGTAAAAGTCATACGCTACCTTATCATTAATTTCGACCCATCCGTTGGACCAGGAACTCCTCACAGGTGTACGAATAGTATCCGATAGAACCACTCGCTTTCGAGTAGTTGTCAATTGTAGGAATGTTGATTGCACATACCAGTACGGTTCCTTAACCGACTTCAACCATTACTAACCTGATCATCAAAGTAGTTTAGTTAGTGACACATTTGAAGCCCAGATCTTTAGTCACTGAAGATGAAGTTTCACACATATCGAAATAAGCGTACGGTAATGTGAGTTGAAATCATACTCGCGACTGTTACACAATTTTCACCAACCACGCCACCATATCTATCATCTCAGAAAAATGTTAACAAAAGATGGCAGTTTCTAGCAGCAATATTCTTTCCCACAATGTCCACCAGCCACCAATATAACATTAAATTATGGGACTGGTGCGACGAGGATCTGTGATGCACATCGTCGTAACTTGTTAACTCTAGTGAATAGTGCGCAATAGGTGGGTTTCTCAACTACCTGACACCTTATGGTAACCCAATTTTCGGTCTCACTACCACTCTATAGATCCAGTACACAATCCTCGGAGAAAGACCCCATTTGCAACATAACGACCTCGTGTATAGGGTTATCATCGTCTTTTTTGACCTTCCCACTGTGTTGGTGCTACAAACAGGGTTGCTCTCACACCCAGTATTTTGGCACACTCAGTAAGTTTCGCTTCAGGCCCATTCAACATATGTCAACGTATGTCTAGAACGGAAAAGTAGTCCCGTCCTTGGGGTATTCCTCTGTTAATATATCTAGTAGAGGTTCTGATTCCCCAATTGGCCATGGCACTCTTCTAGTGGGCATTTCGTACACAGGTCCAATATGATACACGTTTTTCTCAAGGGCCGATAGCGCCAAAACTTGGGGTGATATTTTTGACCGCACTCTCAATACTATATACATATATATTCCATAACACTCAAGCAGTTAGCCGTCGGTGGTAAAATGGCTAGTGTGCGCGGCTCTTGTTAATGAGAATGTGGGTTTGATTCCTGCTCTGACCACTTTACATTTCCTTTCGACGTCAGCCACCTCGCTTAGTGTTAGCGACACGTACTTAGTCAGGAAAATGCTTCCAAAATGCCGTTTGGAACCGATGTCAAACTGTAGGTCCCAATCAGTGAGTGAAAAATTCGAAAGCGCACAGCTCACTTTTTTTAAGAGCTTACGATTTATGTATGTATTCTACTAATCCATGCAGGGCTACTGCCCTTGTAGTACTCATGATGTACACCAGATTTCAATTTAAAATTAACACTTGTGCGCTCGTGCTCATCTATCAGCATTTCCTAAGTTTTATAGGCCTAAAGCCTTTTAGAGATGTGTTAGAAGCCTTTCCGCTTTTGAAATAAACTCTACCTTTGTAGTCCTCCACCCTTTGGCTGTGTAACCGGTGTCTATAAATGCGATACATAGAATCAGTTAGTTTAACGCTTTGTAGGCACCGATAGCCCATTTAACACCGGAATTACTAATAATTTTCTTGGCCACTACTAAAGTACATTGGGTTAAAGCAGTCTCCTCGTTCAGCGAGATGATAGGGAAATGGGTGCTTATAATAAGCTTGAGTGAATCTACCCTGTACGTTTTCCACAGCCCAGAAGACTCCTAAAAAAAATTCGACTACATATTGGGTTGTGCTGTATCTTGGTATTAATTTCCGTCAGAATTTATCTTTTCCGCGGATTTATATTCTATTAGATTTACAAAAGAGCATCCTTGTCAGCTACATTCAATAAGAATATATCATCTACCCACGTGATCTCAAGAGATGGTTCTGATCGCAGACAATACTTGCAAATCGTTTCATAAATAGACCAATCAATCCTACTTAAATTACGATGAACTTTTTTGGCGTGGTCATGTTTCAATTCAACTAGTACTGTTGGCAAATGGTTTCTAGTCCTCTGAAACAGTTCTTCGACTTGTATTTCTTCCTTTTTAATTACACAAAAATCGAAACATAGCGGGTGGCCCAAATACAGGTATCTTTTTAAATCATATATTTTTTAGCACTGCCTAGATTTTTTCTGTTCGAAATAGTCAGTCAGTATCATACTTTCGCGGACCAAAATGAGTCGCTTTGCGCTTGAACGACGTTAGGAAATATTGCAAACTCCAACCGTACATCGAATTTAGCCGAAAAATCATATTATCTGATGAGGAATATTTTCATCTCGGCGGCTATGTTAATAAACAAAATTTCCTCATCTGTGGATCGGAAAACTAGCACGTCATTGTAGAGAAACTAATGCAACCACAGTGAGTGACATGTTGATGTGGATTTTGGTGTGGCAGAATCATTATAACCTTTTTTTTTGAAAATGCTACTGGAAATGCTATTTCATTCACCGGCGACCACTACAGAGTCAAGATTGCAAACTTTTCATGGACTGAAATGGATGATATGAACTTGAATAGGCTTTGGTTTCAGCAGGATGGCGCACCGTGTGACACAGCTCGTCAAACAATCGATATTTTACGCACTAAGTTCGGTAATCTTGTTATACCAATTGGCTGTCTGGAGCTCCGATTCGAATCCTTAAGACTTGTTCGTGTAGGTTGCCATTAAAAACCGATGCTATGCGAGTAAGCCAGAAACAATCGGTAGCCTTAAGGCCAATATCGTCCGAAACATTCGTGAGTTAAACAGAGAAATCATCGCTCAAAATCTTGGAATTTAGGGCTGCGGCAGCCATATGAATGGAATTGCGCTCCATAAATAATGGGAATACCTATTATTTCTAATAAAGCCATAAAACACCAAACCAAATTAACTTTGGAAAGTTGTAATTCCTTTTACTGGATTGGCAAGAAATTAATTTCGGATTTTTTGTTCAAAGAAATTTTCAATTATTTTGGTTAATGTATGAGAAATTCATACTACTCGTACAAGCTTACAAGTGAGGAACATTTTACAAATTGAAAAATGGTTGGGTTTTGTTGGTAAAAATAATAGTCAATACAGTCAAGCACACTCACTGGCATGACTAGCTTCGAACCCCGTGACAAGTTCATCGTCAGATGCCCAACTACTATGCTTGAATTGATACCATCGGTTGATCATCAATCGTATATATACAAACTCATTATTTTATTCAAAAAATTCTATCTAATCTATAATGTATGTGTCATTTTCTTCAATGACTTTCTGCCATCGTTCACGCCACTTCTAGATCCCAGATTCATAGAATGACTGGTACTTTGTACTTTGGGTCATCTTCCGTATTGAAGGATTTTCCATTCAAAAACTTTTTCAGACTCCGGAATAAATGAAAATCCAAAGGTGCCTGATTAGGACTATATAATGGATGTGTCTAAGTTCGCATTCAAGCTCCAATATTTTTTACTGAGTCTGCAAAGATGTGTGAGGCCTTACGTTGTCGTGGTGGGAAATCTTTCTCCATAAAGGCTCGTCTATTGCTGACATTAGACGTCAGAATAGATGTTTTTGAGGAAGCAGTTCAAAATAGATTTCTGCCAGTAAATCCCACCAAATGAACATTATAATACTTGTTGGTGCAGTTTAGAATTTTATGAAGTTTGAGCACGTTCATCGTGCTTGAACCAGCACCTCGTGCGGTTGGCGTTGTTGTAAAGAATCAATTTTTCATCTCCACTGATAATGCGTCACAAAAATGAATAATTTTTGTTGCATTTGAGCAATAAATTGCAAGTGGTTATCTGCTTTGTTAAGTTGATTTTCATAAGCTCGTGCGGAAACCAAATATCAAGTCTTTTTACAAGTCCAAACCCTTTTAAATGGATTTTAGTGGTTACGTGCGACACATACAGCTTGTATGCAACTTCTCGGACAGAAATGTGTCGATCAGATTTGACTCCTTGTATGTGGCTGATTATTTGATTTCGTTCTCTTCAACCTCATTTTCCCTACCGCTGCTGTGGCCATTTTTGATCGTGAAATTTCCAAAATTAAATTTTTCGTTTCACCTTTGGCATGTCCCTGAGTGCATCCGCCTTTTTTGGCATTTCGGAAATAAAAGAGCGAAATATGACGATAACACTAATTCTGATCATTCATATTCACAACACGATTTAAATGGAAACTGACCACCGAAAATAATGTAACGTATCACAAATTTAAGATTGAAATGTCAGCTGTGTAACTGTATAACAAAGAATTTAGTCAGCTGATCAAAAGCATTTCAAAAATAGCAAAAGTACCGTCTATATGAGAAAACGGAGTTACTTTCTTGCCAATCCAATAAGCAAACATATCATGTTATTTTCTGTTATTGAAAAAAATATAAATTCCGCAGGAGGGATTCGAACATACATTCGCTGGACGATCGTTGCGATGTTTGCAAAGCATCATCTTCAGCGGCGTCTAGCTTGTTAAGCCACAACACATTAATCACAAACCGGTCATTTGTGTAGAGTGATATTTGGCACTGACAGGAAGAAACACGATCTGTTAGCTTAACAGGGATTGCAAATTTCTACAAATAACTCATATCACAGAAAACTAAAATTATGAAATGAAGTTAATTAATTAATTTTATTAATTTTGTAAAAAGATACTTGTATTTGGACCACCAGGTACTTCTTATTTTTATTGGCGTACAAGTTCGTATTTACGGCACTTGGACGATTTCCAATTCACTGCTTTTGTGTGAGAAATAACACTATTTTTAACTAAAAAGTCTTAGCATTAATTTGTATTTAATGTGGCTGTCTTGGAAAACATCATCTGCAAAATTACCCAAAATTGTATGTGTTTTTTTTTCATATGTAGTCAAAATATACCCCCAAGCATTCAATTCAAATTTATGATTAACTAAATCCTTATTTAATGTAATACTTAATATTATCCAAGTTTTCTTATGACAACTGGCATAATATTTGTGTGAAATTTCATCAAACGTAGCCCCGTTATATACTTGTTTGAAATTATCAAGAATGCCCCAAAGGATTTACCATGTTTTATGCAAATCGGGGTTTTACTGTGAACGCAGATGTGTGTATGCTGTAACGGATATTTAACATACATTTGTTTAGTTTTCAAAACATAAACTAAAAGTGAACAAAATATGCAACAATTGATGTTATATCAGTATTAGTTTAAATTATTTTTTATTTTCCTGTAACATGACAAAAGGTTTCCCGGTATCTCCTTTGTTTTGCTGTTTCGAATTTGGAATGCCATAAAATTCCATTTCAAACTTTTGTTTTGTGGTGTGTGTACAAGTGTGTATGTATGGGTGTCTGTAATCATTACATTTGTCATCATAGAAACATGTGTGAAAAGTCCCCTGAATATCCATCACCTCCCTCCCTTTGCTCATGCGTTTGCAATCTAAACAACGTACAATTTTTTGTTAATAATTTATTTTTATACACTCTATTGTATACGAGGCGGTATTCTAGGGACTTCATGTCCTTTGTTACTTGAAAAAATTGCTGAGTCCGTATGAAGAAGATATAATCGTAGTCTTTTAAAATTTCAGTCGTTGATTTCAAACAAGTTAGCTTCTCAATACCAAGAAGTAGATAGCTATAAACCTAACAGATAGAAATACACAATTGCTGGTATGTTAATCAATAAATATATCGCAACCTTAGAACAACAAGGTTCTAACTGAAAAGATTTGATAAATTTATCTGCATATCTCATCGTGTGAAAATAGGCATGTCCTTTCAATTATATCTCTTCCACAATTATATCTCTTATCGTTTACGAGATATCACTAGAACAAACTTCTTAATACATATTTTAAAATATAAAGCAATTTTAAATATAAAGCAAATATATTTAAAATATAAAGCAAATATATTCACCGCTGTATTTCGTAAATAATAAATATCTATGAAAAAGTTAGAATATTCTGATGTCACAGTATTCAGTATACATATGGTAATGGTAAATATAATACACGCCAAGTATTACTCGAATGTCCATTGTATTTTAAGATTGGTCAGAATTAAAATTTAAAAATTACATGAGGTGTCAGGGGACACCCGGTTGTATCGGAGTTCCTTGAGCTATATATTGTGTTCTAGTTAGACCCAATACGCCTAAGGCATTGGTTGGAAAATACTGTAATTTAAGTGGATCTTTCAGAAAATATACTTTTGTAAAATGATACACTTTTTTTTTAATTTTTTTTTTATAGAATGTATTTTTTTGTAGGTATATTTTTAGGTCCCTCTCGAAAGAATATGTCTAATAAAGAGTTTTTCAACAGAGACGCTACAAAAATAAATCGATAGGAACAGCAAACGATGCCATATTTTTTCCCGCTCTTTTGACATTTGTCTTCAGTAAGGTTTGCCATTTTATCATGGAAAGATATACGAGCCAACAACGAGTCACAATTAGTAAAATTTACTAGCGAAATTTGGAGTCAGTGGCCTCAATTCTGAATTTCATTTCTGGCTGAATGGCTTCGTCAATAATCAAAATATGCGTTACTGGTCAGACAGCAATCCACACGTAATCCATGAGACATCATTGCATCCCGAAAAAATTACGGTTTGGTGCGGCGGCGTCATTGGACCGTACTTCTTCCGTGATGATCAAGACTGGCACATTACTGTGAATGCGAATCGCTACCGTTCAATGATAACCGAATATTTTTGGCCCCAATTGGATAATATGGACTTGAAGGACGTGTGGTTCCAACAGGACGGCGCCATAAGCCACACTGCGAATGCCACAATCAATTTATTGGAAACCAAGTTTGGTGAACGTGTTATTTGACGAAATGGCCCAGTCGAATGGCCGCCTCGGTCGTGCGATTTGACGCCGTTAGAGTATTGCCAGTGGGGCTACGTCAAGACTATGGTCTATGCCAACAAGCCAGCGACGATTGATGAACTTCGTACGAATATCGAACGTGAAATTGCAGCAGTATCGGCCGATTTATGCTTGCAAACCGTCGAAAATTGGGTTCAGCGTCTGGACTTCTGCAGGCGTGCCCGTGGTGGCCATGCAAAAGAAATCGAGTTCCATACATAATTGTATCGAACGTACTTTCACAGGAATAAAGAATTTCATTGGTATCTAAAACCGGTTTTGTTTTATTTAAAAAAACTTTTGTAGCGCTCTTATTGAAAACCCCGATATTTTCCCGAAAAGGTAGCTTTTGAAAGAGAGGTACTTCTTTTATTCAAGGCTAATGTTTTTTTTTAAAAAGGTACTATTTTAAAGAAGAAATACCTTCTGTAAGAAAATGGCATAAGAGTATGAATTCTTTTTACAAAGTATTACTTTTTGTAAGAACAGGTACTTTTTAAAGAAGTAGTAGTAGTCTTTTTAGGAGAAAGTACTTATAATAAAAGGAACTTTTTTTTTAAAAATATATTTTTTATATTTATTCGTATTTGAATTTTTGTGACCGATTTTTGTTAGTTTTTGGTTACTGTATGAGAAATTTATACTACAAGCTTACAAGTCATGAACATTATTCTAATTGAAAACTGGATGGTTTTTGTTGGAGATAATAGACAATTCAGTTAAGAACACTCACTGGCATGACTGAATTGATACCATCGGTTGATCATCAATCGTATATCATTCGTTCCAGGAAAGAAAGTTGAAAATGAGTGATTTTCTGAATTCACATCCTCCGATTTTGTTTATATTGACAACAGAGAGACTCTATGGAGCCATTAAGAGAATCCCATTATCAGATATTTGAAATTTAAAAAACTCGCGATTTTATTCGCGTTTTTCATTTTTGAAAAACCTAAAAAAATGAAAAAAGTTGTGAAGTTTGGAGAGCTATATTTTTTTAAGTAGATGGACTATTTCAAAAATTTAAAAAGTTTCTGAATGATACGGCTGTCTATTTGTAGAATCCGTACTCTAAAAATGAAGGCTTGATTTCAGAAATGCATTTTTATAGCAACTGCACTTTTTGAATGCATTTTCCACTTCTTTTTCCCCCTATGATTTTAATAAATTTAACATCATTGCAAAATTCAGAATTTTTTATAAAAAAGACAAGTAATTTTTTTTTGGGACAAGGCAGCTTACTATTTGTAATGATTTTTTAAAAAAAGACACTTGATTTTTCATATAAAAAAAAATAAAATTAAATTTTTTTTAGGATTTTGAAAATGTTTGTACAAAATATGAAAGAAATTTATTTGGTATGTAACTTTGAATTGCTATATTTTAAACAGTTTTTGTCGCATTACTATTATTTAAAAAGTTACTGTACGGTATTGTTGTCATTTAAAGTGTGTTTTTCTAAAATAATGCTGATTGAGAATAATGCGAATGCAATTACTTGTAATATAAATGCTATTTTTGGATGCACTTTGCAAAAAATTCTAATGTACAGAAAAAAAATTGTTTTTCTTTTGATTTTTTTGTAAGTAGGCTTACTTTTTGATGCCAAATACTTATTCCTAGGAAACTACATGCTACTAGAATTGGATGATGAAATACTTCTTCCCTATTTCATCATGTATAGTGTTCAGCGTGTATACACACCTATTTGTACATATGTGTGTACAATTCTGTGACAAGCAAAAGTAGCAAAGATCGAAACTATTAGTTGGAGCGAGATGACTCGATATGTACAAAAATGTTTGGTTCATGTGTAACCTGCCAAATTCAGTAAGTTTGTTTTTTACTTCTTCGTGATTTTCATCAAGATAAGACGTGGGCGCATGCGAGCCAAATAAATTAACAAAGTACAAATAAATAAAAAGTGTTTTATTCGATATTTGAGTGGCGGGGTATTTTTCAGAAATTCTAACATTCTAAAACAAAAAAAAAATGAAAATTAAGTGTTGTAATCCTTTAAACTTATCTGAGCATAAAAACAATAAGTTCGAATTGCTCAGAAAAATTACCGTGAAACTATTAAAACTTACAAATAAATTTAACAAAAATCTTAAAACAGTGCCGTGGATATGTGAAAAGTGTAGAAAACTCGTTATTAATAATGCGGCTAAACGTAATACAAAATGTAACACCTCGCCTAATCCAGAGGATTGTGATACTAATTCTAATAGTGGTAGTCCTTCAAGTGAAAACTCAGACTCTGATACATGCAGTACCAATTCAAATAACTTCCAAACAAAAATTTTGGAGCACATTAAGGCTCATTATTCATTTATAACTAAAGTAATCTATTTTTCTGATGGGGCTGTAACACAATATAAAAATAAAAAAAAACTTTATAAACTTAAGCCATCACGAAGAAGATTTTAACCTTAAAGCAGAATGGAGCTTGTTTGCTACTTCGAATCGCAAAGGCCCATGTGATGGAATAGGCGACACTGTTAAACGGCTTGCCAGAAGATCATGTTTACAACATCCGTGAATGATTATTAAAACACCTCAACAACTCTTTAATTGGGCCGTTGAGAATATAAAAAACAATAATTTTTTTTACTTTGACTCTGTCCTGTACAAGGAAACCCCCGAAAGATGCCAACAACGATTTAATAAAGTTATACTAGATAATTAAAGGCACTCAAAAATACCACTCGTTTATTCCACAAGATAAAAGTACAATAATAGTAAAAGAAACTTCAAATTCAAATAAAAACCTACAATTATGAAATTTAACAACAAATAATTATTTTAATTTTGCATTTATCAAATAAATCAACTTATTATCTAAATATTTTGTAAACATTATATATAACAAAACAAAATATTTATAAAATTGTATGTTTTTTATAAACAAATCTTTAGATTTTAGATTCTTTAGATTCTTTTTCATAAATATAATTAAAAATAAAAGACATTATTTTTGAAAAAGCTCATTATTTAGACCTGTAGTTCTCTTATTATTAACTTTTCTTTTTACTTAAAAACTAAAAAATAACAACTTTTTATATGAAATATTTCACATGTTTTTTTTTAAAAAATCATTAAAAATAGAAAAATTCTTTGTCCCAGAACAAGAGAACATTTATTTAATAAATACTATTCTAAATTTTACAAAAATATTTTTTTTAAAATCGAAGGGGGAAAACGCACTGCAAAATGCACTTTAAAACTGAATTTGCATACAATTTTTTTTTTTATTATAGTGGTAACTTATAAACTGCAAATCATAAAATAGACAAAAACAGCTTTCAGAAACTTTTTAAATCTTTGAAAAATTCGGTCCACTTATGGAAATGTGGCTCTTCAAAGTTCACTACTTTTTCCATTTTTTTAACTTTTTGAAAAATGAAAAACGCTAATAAAATCGCGATCTTTAACAATTTTAAAAATCTAAAAACGCAAATGTATATTTGGCTCCATAGAGTCTCTCCGTGCAAAATTTGAAGAAAATCGGAAGACCTTCGGTCAGATTTGTAGCGTTTTCTCATGGAATGAATGATATATACAAACTCAATTCACATGTGCGTATTGGTATCGATCGAAGAACCCTAAGTATCAACATAAACTGAACGGCCTATAATTCCAACAACAAGAACTGACAGAATTTTTCCACCATGTTCTTCTTTTCCTCATGCGTTCTCGCATTGTTGCATTTCTTTGAGGTGAGTTTGAATCCATACCACAGAGTTGTATTTTTCCGTGGTATAGCATTTTCCAATTATTTGATGTTTTTTATTTTTTATATTTTTTTTTTGAAGAGAATGTATAAATGTATATTTTGAAGAAAATGTATTTTTTAAGAAATGTGAATTTTTTTTAGAGAATATGTATATGTTTTTCAAAAATATGTAATTTTTTAAGAGTAGCTACTTTTCTCAAGAAAAGTTATTTTATTTCACAAAAAAAGGAAGGAAAGGTAGTTTTTAAGAAAAGTCAATTTTTGTAAGAAAATTTACTTTTTTAAGAAAATGTACTTATTTTACAAAAATAACTTTTTTAAGAAAAGGTATTTTTTGTCTTTTAAGCATAGGTACTTCTTTAAGATAAAGTTTTTTTTAAGAAAATGTACTTTGTTTAAGAATATGAATAGGTATTTTATTTGAGAAAATTTGCTTTTTATAAGAAAAGGCACTTATTTCAGAAAATGTTTTTTTTTAACTTCATCCCCTTTGGATTTTATAAATTTACTTTTTATTGGGTTCAAAACTACAATATATGCTAAATATTAGTTAGAGCCTCCACCTGGCAAACTTCCCCTAACACAAGAAATTCTCCAACATTTGTTAGTCTAGACACAAACCAGAGCAAAAGTACCCAATATAGTTAATAATACTGGGTTGTAGCATATTAGTGTTAAAATAAGTTGTTTATTTTTTTTCGGTAAGGAACTTCGTTCCAAAAATGAAAAATGTTCCTATTTGCTCTTTTCTCTCGGAAAAAAGAATAACATTTTCGATGTGTTTAGTTCCAATTAATTTAGAATCCACCCAAGTTGATTTAAGAATACCCAAAATATCGATTAAAATATTAAGTCATTATTTATGACCAGGTCTACGGAAGGTACCTATGGCCAGAAACAACATTTTGAGAAATCAGCTGTTAAAGATTGCAAGTAGCGGCCGCGCGTTGCGTTCGTGTCTCCTCTTGCTTTGCTGTTTCTTGTTGCCCTTGGCTCACTACCGCTCAGAAAATTTCCCGTTTGTACAGTTTTTCTCTGACAGGAAATATTTTCGCAGCTTATTCGAGTGAAATTCCACTACAAAGGTAATATTCGAGGACCAACAATTTAGTTCAAACTTCAAGTGTAATTCGAAGAAATTCAGTCCAGCGGAGTCTTGGTCTTCATGTTTTTCGTAGTCGTTCGAGTTCGGTTTCGAAAGCCCTTCGTGCTTTTTCGTCTTCATCCAGTCTACTGACATGACCTAGCCAGTGCAATCGAGTTATTTTGATCCGCTTAACCATGTCAAAGCCGGGATATAGCTCATACAGCTCATTGTTCATGCGACGCCGATACTCGCTGTTGTGCGCTAAAGAGCCATAAATATTCCGGTGTATGTATTTTTCTCTCCAAGACTCCTAGACATATTTCATTTTCTTGGTAAGACCCAGGATTCTGCGCCATAAAACAAGACAGATTGTATGATAGTCTGGTATAGCTGGACTTTTGTTAGTCGAGAGAGGGCTGTATCTCTAAAGTGCTTTCTTAGCCCAAAATAAAATCTACTCGCTAGCACAATTCTCCGCTTGATCTCACGGCTGATGTTGTTATTTTTGTTTACGGCAGATCAGAGGTATACACACTTGCCCACCACCTCGAATTTATACAGGTTATCAATGTTCACGCTTTGGTCTAATCGCGTGGAGGCTGTGCTCGTTGAATCCATTAATTTTGACTTGTCCTCATTTTCTTTCAGACCCAATTTTGTTAACTCCTTCTCAATTCTCGAATACTTCGCAGTAACTTCTCTCAATGTGCGCCCAATGATATCTAGATCATCAGCTGACACGAGCCGCATTTGACTTTTGCTGACGAATGTTTTATTCATGTTGAGTGCAGCTTTTCCGATAATAATCTCCGTTACGATATTAAAGTGATCGCACGATAGGGTGTCTTCTTGCATGAGGTCTCGCTTAATTTCAAAAGGTTTGGTAAGATCCTTACCAACTTTCGCTGCGTATTAGGTGTTCGTCAAGGTCATCAAGGTTTTGCAGGAATACCAAGCTCAGACATTGCTTCGTAGAGTTTCTCCCGTATCGGGCTATCGAAGGCACACTTATAATCGACAAATAGATGATAGATGTCGATTTGTTTTTCGTGGGTCGTCTCCAGGATGTGGCGTAGCGTGAAAATCTGGGCAGTTGTCGACTTTCCAGGCCTAAAGCTACACTGGTACGGTCCAATCAGGTCAGCGATAATTGGTTTTAGTCTTTCGCACATTATACTTGATCGAACCTTATATGCTATGTATAAAAGGCTTATTTCTGTGCCAACGACTCGGATCACCTTTTTCAAATATGGGGCATAGTACACTGGGATTCCAATCGCCGGGCATGCATTCATCTAACCAAATTTTGCTAATGAGGTGATGCATGCGACTTACCAGCTCATCGCCGCCAGCCTGAAACAGCTCCGCCGGTAATCCATTGGCTCCTGCGTTTTTGATGTTGTTAAGCCCGACAATAGCTGTTCTAACCTTGTTTTGGGTAGGAAGGGCAATCGACATCGTCGTCCATATTGTGGTCGATTTTCCCATCGTCATTGGATATCGTCATTGGATATCTCAGTCTCTGCAGAAGGGGGGCCCTGAACCATGTCCATTAGTTCCGTTTTTGACTTTTTGATAGAATTTTTGGGCTTCGTTCTTCTTTCTGTATGTGTCAATTTTCTCACTCCCGCGATTTCTCCACTGCCGTTTCTTACACCTAAGAGACGGTTTACATCCTGTCTTTTTTCCGTATACCGCTCAGTTGCAGCTCGAGTTGCAATTGACTGAGTAGCGAATTTTAAAAACCAAGTACGGATGTTGCGGCAGTTTTTATAGACTTTGAAGTTGGATAAGCATGAACATAAGCTGCGAACTACTTCCATTAAATTCTTAGTTGGTGTCAGGAAGGGCGGTAAACCGACAGTAAACATCAACGATAGCTGATATTCATGCTCATGATTGGCAAGTGTGTGGTTCGCTTAAAGATGAACCGATAACCGATGAACCGCTACAAAAGCTTGATGTGATGAACAGGAGGGAAATGTCAAATACAATTTTTCTTATGTGGGGTATTTTATTGACTAAAACTAGTTGTAAAAGAGCAATAAGGAAACAATGATAGATTTCTATATGTCCACTCTTCGTACAATTTTATTTCTCCAGGGGATAACTCAATATATTAAAATCATTTTAGATTGACTGGAGACTGGAAATTAATTAGAATTCCTGGAAAAAGCATGAGCTCTTTTATATCCTCCATAGTGTTAATTTGAATTCGATTAAATATCAAAACAATTTAGAAATATATACCGCAACGTTTGATAAATTTTGTATGCGTGGTCACTAAAAGCTATCTCATTACCCATGTACAAAAAACACTGTGTAGGTCATTCAAAGAATTCAGTAGCTCAATCCACCTACTTTAATGTTTTTTCCTTCTAGCCAAAAGAAAACGTGTAGTGCAAAACAAATACCACAAAAAACAAATTGTGTTACAAAAACAACAAAAATGCACACACATATCAACAAATATTTTTTTAATTCAGAAAACTACAAAAAAAATGTGTTGAAATTTCGTATTTGTTAGAATAGCGATAATAGTGTACATGGCTATGCATATCAGGATACAACAATACACACTCACGCTTAGATATAAAATAAATATGTCCAAATGTAGGACAACAAATATAAAATAGAAAATTGTGGATTTTTTTAGAAAAAGCGTGTTGTTGACAAATTTAAAATTTCAGTAGAATATTTTATAAACGAAGAACAGTTTTGTAGCCGGTTGTGAAGTTTCCTTTTATGATATTTTTGGTTGGCTTTAAGATTTGTATATTGAAACAAATTGTGGGCAATGATTAGTTTTAATAGGTTTTTATAAATTGTTATTACGTCTAGTGTTCCAAAGTTCGAAATTATATGATTTGGAAAACCAGATATCTGAGTACCAAGATAGGTAGCAACAAAATATTTTTTAATGGTTACTGAACCAATAGCCCCTGAAGAAGTTATAATTTCTATTGAGATAACATTTCAGTTTTGATTAATCAAAAATCTGTAATCAAAAAACTCGAGTTCATATTGCCAGATGAATACTCGGAAGATTGTAAGACTCTATCTTTATCAATATTTATCCTACATTACAGACCGTCTGTTCTTAAGTGCCACTAACTGAAGTACTCATATAAATTGTCACTTACTCCACTCTTAAGAACTTGAGAAATATGCCAATTTTAGAATACAACGACTATTTTAGTCTAAACATTTTGATGTGTAAAACTAAATTTCAAATAATAAAATGTCATTAACCGCAATCTATCAAAGATCCTTAGGTTTGTATGTATAAATCCCATAATCCCCCCACTGTAATGGTATTATAATCAAAGTTTTGTTTGGATAAAGTTTTTGACACCACATCCTCTTGCAATCATTCAAAACATTGCAACAATATGCGTGTGGGGAAAAATAGGTGGAAAAAAACTTTAAATAAAACTTCATGTCATTTAGTTAATTAATTTTTTTTTGAGCTTTGAAACCTTCACAATCGTATAAACGCTAATGCACATAAACATGCAGGCAGTTCTATTTCACAAACCATAATAATGTGAAATATAGCAGATTTTCCCAACAAAAAAATCAAATAAAACCGACTCGATTCGAACTTCAAAGATTCAAAGGAAAAGTTTTCTTGACTTTTTGAAAGGCTTGTGTCGCTGTTTGAAGTAGCGACTATAAAGTGTTGTTCGAGGCAATGACGGCAGAAGGATACAGTGAGGCAAATGGCGTTTGAACATGAAAAGTTTAGGAAACTGAAGAAATGCATAAGAAAAAACAGATGCAAATTTTCACATGTACTGTATTAAAAGTTAACCTTGCTTTGTTTAGTTATGAAGTTTTGGGTTTCATATATCAGCTAAAATAATAATAATATTGTCCTCAATTTTATGAGACAAAATTGATTAATTTGTTTCAATCAGTTGTAGCCATTTCTACCAAATTACTTATTGTTCGCAACAGCAAATATGTAAAATAATGGCAAATGGTAAATTTAATATTTCAGTGGACACTTCTTTCCACTGTGCTTTGTTTCGTCTGCCAATTTCAGAGTCATAACGAGTGACTGAAGAAGTCGGGTTGTTAGTGTTCAGTAGGGATACATTACTGCCATATACATGTGTTTGTGTGCTCGAAATGAGAAAATAGTTGGGCAAAAAGTTTTGTTACTTTTTTAAGTTAATTACAAAAAACAAACAGTTTGTTTTTTCTTTTTAAATGAGAATTATTTATGAGATTTAAATTAAATTCTGAAAAGTTTTTCGTCACCGAGTTAAATAAATGAATTTTGATTTTAAGCAAATTAAAGTTGAATGACACAAAACCATTTATAATTTGAAAATAATTTAGGAATAATTTACAAATACATTAGTATTTTTATGTGGTTTTGTGCATATTATGGTGGCGGCATACATGTTTTAATGCTAACATTAAAGTTAGTGGTTCAGATTTAGCTAACTAAGAAAAGCGATTATTATTATTATACAGTATGTTTGGGCTATAAGTCCTCACCGATTCGACGAAGAATGATCATCCAGGGTTAGAGGTATTGCAATCATTTGTCAGAGAGAGTCTCCAAACTCTTAGCTCAACCCTTTTTGTACGTCATCAAGTGTCGCGACGAACAAAATCACACATGGGTTATCTAAGACTCTATTTATGAAACACTCAGAAACTGTAATACGAAATCGAGTTCTTGGTTGAGCACACTTACGAACTATTCAACACGAACGTACAACACTCAGTCGTATAATAATAATAATAATTTAATTTAAATTTTGTGAAATTATATTAAGAAATCGACAAAATAAGAACAAATTATTTATACTGACATTTATTTATTAAAATCTAGTTCTCATAGCGACGTTACCTAAATTTAGATAGTTTTTTAAGAGTAAACACTGCAAGAGTTAGAACATGAAGCAGCACCGTTTGCGGACACTCGACACAAAGTGTTTACACTCCATCACATGGTGCGCTTGCAGCATTTGCCGTGTGGCAACTGCGGTGAACAGAGTATTTTATACTTTTTTTGCACATTTCATTTCCAAGGCTGATTACGATCAAATAAAATCAATTAAAATCCGAAAATGTACTATAAAAATCGAATCGACGTGTAACCCATGCTTGTCGAATATAAAAAATTATGATTCGTTATAAATAACACGAGGAATGATACACATTATTACAAAATCCTCACAGAGCTTACCAATCATAGAGTAATAATGCATAGAGACGCCATCTCTCTCAGTATTTTTATGACATTTAGTGTGTTGCATATGGGGGGTTGAATGTTGGAAATTATTGCTTTATTAATACCAGATAGAGACAGTCGCTCAAACCATCCAACAATAAACCAGCAACGGCATTTCGATTTCTGCATTTGCCGCATTTGTCGCAATTGTTGCGTAAATCCACCACAAATATATACGAACAATAAAATATAACAACAAAACCCAAAATACTTTTTATTTTCACAGTTTTTCATCAAAACGATATGAAAAATTTAAGCCAACAATTTTTGTAATTCCACCTGGTTTAAGTCAATCTCCGTCAAATAACTCTATGTCGCACATATCACACCACGAATAGTGTGAAAGGAAATGTCAGATGAGAACAATGGCGTCTCTATACATCATTACTCTATGTTACCAATCCAACTAATACCTAATTAATTCCTAAGGCTAGGCGATATCCTCTCATGCGAACTCTTCTTGATAATAGAGAGAAAATCTGTGGTACACTGAAATAAAACCATCAGCGACAAAAGGCGCATGATAGTCGCGTATGCTGATGATGCAAACAACATTGTGTACGAAACTAAACACGCCATCTGCAAGTATGGTGGTGGAAATCAGTTTTCAGTTTGGAAATCAATGAGGACAAACAGCAGCTACGATATTGATTTCAAACATCCGAGGTGCCAATTGATTTTAATAGTAAAGATAACTTTAATATCTAGGGAGGCCAAGGCTAAGCAGAATGAAATAGGTGGATTAATTCCAGCGACGAAATAACAGGAGTAAATGTAGAGAAGTGAGGTTAGCCCCATTTCAATGAAATTGTTTATGGAGGCGACCCACAAATTCACTAGTTTGACGAAGCATTTCCTTCCTGTGTGCAACCATATAAGGGTGTTCAAAATGTATATTCCGAAAACACGAAAATTTTGTATCAATTCAATTCATTTCAATACAATCAATTCAGTTCAATTCAATAAATTTTCTTTTATACATTCTTTATTGAAGCATAAAATAAAATTTTCAGAGTACAACTGCTTATTACCCCGCGAAGCCTAGGCTTGAATGCAAGGAATCATAAATATACAGAAGTAAATTAGATTTCAGATTACATTCAATTACAAATCACATTGATTCTTCTAAAGGGTCCGCTAAATAACTTTTTTTTTTGAAAATGCTATAAAAAAAACTATTGAATATTTTCTCAAATTTCTTCTTTTATTTGAAAGTACAATCCTTCCGGTTAATAATGGAAAATAATTTCATTCAAATGGCTGCCTCGGCTGGCCATGCAGTAGCCTACACGATCGGTCCAATTTCTAAGCACATTATCGATTGTGTGCAGCTGTATTTCACCAATGGCTTCACGAATATTGTCCTTTAAAGCGTCAATTGTCTCTGACTTGTCGGCGTAATACTTATCTTTGAGGGCACCCCACAAATAATAGTCCAACGGTGTCAAATCGCAGTTCCGAGGTGGTCAAACGACATCAGCTCTGGGGCTGATAATGCGATCTTCATAAATAGGGCGCAAAACATCGAGTGTAGCTTCAGCTGTGCCGCACGTAGCTCCATCCTGTTGAAACCAAATGTTGCCAATATCCTCCTCTTCGTTCAACATGGCCCGATAACGATCGCCATTGACTGTAACGGCCACTCCTTGCTCATTTTCGAAGAAAAATTACCCAATTATGACTCTGGACCAAAATCCGCACCAAACAGTGACTCTTTTTGGGTGCATCGGCTTTTCAATGTATGCGTGCGGGTTTTCTGTGCCACAAATGCGACAATTTTGCTTGTTTACACACCCGCCAAGATCAAAATGAGCTTCATCTGAAAAGATGATTCGGAATCTTCTGTAAGTCGATCGCAGGCCTATTTTTCCCATATTTCCCAGCGTTGTTCAAGCGTATACACTAACATATCCGTTCAGCGGAAGGATAAAACTAATTATCTGTCACATCAGACATGAGCTATGTGTTACCATTGACGAAATAAGCACTAGTTGAAAAAAAAACGTTATATGGCGGACCCGTTACTTATACATGATTTTCGTACTTTGGATTTGTTCGCTTCATTGCGATTTTATGAAAAATTGTTTTACTAAAGTTTTACGTTTAAATTTATTTCGTATATTCATCAAATTTACTGACATCGAGTTAATTTCGCTTGGTAGTTGTACATTCAAGGTGCTTTTTCCGTGTCTATAGTTGCATTTTTGTACTGTAAACCTTCCTTCTGCCCGTCTTCTTGTATTATAGCGATTAATTAGATTCAATTTAATTCAATTCAATTTAATTCAGTTCAATTCAATTCAATTCTATTCAATTCAGTTCAGTTCAGTTCAATTCAATTCAATTCAATTCAATTCAATTCAATTAAATTTACTTCAATACAATCCAATTTAATCCAATTCAATTCAATTCAATTCAATTCAATTCAATTCAATTCAATTTACTTCAAGTCAATTCACTTCAATTCAACTGAATTCCATTCAACTCAATTTAATTCAATTCAATTCAACTCAATTTCATTCAATTCAATTCAATCCCGTCCAATTCAATTCAAATCAATTCATCTGAATTGAATTCCATTCCACTCAATTTATTTTAATTCAGTTCTATTGAATTCAACTTAATCCAATTCAATTAATTTTAATTGAGTTCAATTCAATTCAATGCAATTCAAGTCAATTCATTCCAATTCAGTGCAACTCAATTCAATTCACTTCAATTCAATTAAAATCCATTCAGTTCAATTCAAGTCAATTCAGTTCAATTCAATTAAATTCAACTCAATTTAATTCAGTTCAATTCAATTCAATTCAATTCAATTCAATTCAATTCAAATCAGTTTAATTCAATTCAATAAATTCAGTTCAATTCAAATTAAATCAATTCAATTCGATTCAATTCAATTCAATGCAATTCGATTCAATTTAAATATATTCAATTATATTTAATTAAAGTCTATTCAATTCAATTCAATGCAATTAAATTCAACAAACATCGTATTCCGTCAGAGGATTAAATAATTATTTAGGTATCTTGAATAGTCTATTCCATATGTTTCAATCTTTTGCCTTCTCCTTTAACTGATGAATTTCGTCACTCCGTAGAATATGGTTAATTTCTGCGATTGCTGTGTTTTATTGCCGGCTTCATATTAATCATTGAGGGGAATCAATATCAATATCTCTTTTAGTAGAAATAAAAACTCTTTGCCATTTTTCTTACATGTATGTATACAAATGTTTTGTGTATTTAGTTATTTTAAACCAACGTTGCATCAAAATTCCTTAAGTGTCAGTTTTGTTGCACACATGCTGAAAAATATTTTTGTTGTTTGCATGCAAATGTGACGTGTTTGTAGCTTGTCGCAAATAAAGTGTACTTGTGTCCAAACACATTCTGTTTGCTATTCAGTATTATGTGTTGGAGACGCAATGAAATCATAATATATGTTTATATATATATTCTAATATATGTTTGGTGGCCCAAATGTGGGTTTTTGTCTTGAAAGCTGTTCGAACCATAAACGTGGCAAACAACAAAATTACAAAAAAACAGTAGATCTTCAATTCATGAAGGCAAGGCTTGCAAACAAGTACATAGTTCCTGAAATATGTTGTATAAAAATCTTTGTTTCGGCAATGAGATATCTAAATAACTAAATTAGATTAGATAACCAAATTAGTGATAGTTTAACTATCAAACAAATTTTATTAATGAAAGATCTTTTCTCAAAAAATCGAAACGCAATGACGGCAGACAGAAAAATATTTCGTTGCAGCAACAAAAAAATCGTTATATTTTCCCAAATTGCCAATGCATTTAAGAAAACGACAATGCATTTTGCTTTCAGTGCATATTATATTTTAGGTGTACAAGTCAAGCGTTGTAAATGGTCAATAAGAATAATAGTATTTACACATACGTTCCTTCGTGCTATATTTGTATTAAAAATACAACATATTAAATTAGTAAAAAGCTACATAAATGTTGAAATTTACACTTTCAACCTGCTTGCACTTTTGCATAGAATTAACTCATTAACCGTCAGTGGCATATGTAACTCTGACATCACTATTCCAGTAAAACATCATCACAGAACTCTGAACAAATATTTTTTTGAATTACAAAAAAAATCAGACATAAACTTCAAAGATATTTTAATTTATTTAATTTGACTTTGAAAATGTCGCATTTTGTAGTTACACTAATACTCGAACAAGCGAGTTTTTTCAGTCACTCCTCCTGCTTTTAGTAAAAACACGCCTCTTTGCACTAGTATACGAATATGATGGGGTTTTATCAGGATATTCATATCATCATGTACAGAGAGCAAGATATGTATGGTGGATATACTACTAGTTCAATTGCCATAAACCTCTTCGTCGTGTATCCAGTGAGTGTAGATTTAAGTGAACATTGTTGCATTTTCATGTTCATGGGTTTGGCGCGAGTGGCAATGCCAGTGCTACATTAACGTATGTACATACGTACATACATACATACATACAGTGCGTGTACTTATGTGGTGCACTATAGTGCGATGCGATGCGGCGCCACCTAAAGCAGCTCGATAAAATTTACGATTATTACAATGTTAACTGTATAAAAGGGCGTTAATACGCTTACATACGATATATGTGGTTTGGCTAATGAAACTTGAAAAATTCAGTTTTTCTCGTTTACTACTTTTCTAGTCGCCCTTTTTTTTTATCGTAGGCTTATAGCGGCACAAAACAAATTTAAGAGGTTGGTTAAGAGGCTTTGGCAGGCATAAAACAAAATAAGTTGCCAGCATGTAGCCACCACTCCTTTGAGAGAATGTAATAAAGACGCATGAAATTTCCGGTTAATATTTTAAATTAGAAAATAAACGGAAATGTTAAGGGTTGGGAGCGAAACCCATTAGAGGTAGTTGTTAACAAGTTAATTTACAAAATCGATCTTCTTTGGAATTGTAAATAATTAAAAGCGATGGTCGTATATCAACGATTTGTATGGCATTCACAAGTTGTTAGTTATGATAAAGCGATGATGTTTCCAAATCCAAAAATATATTTAGATAAGATAATATGTATGTAGGCAATATGGTTGATTTTTTCAACTGAATGAAGATGCGATTTGTATCAAGTATTTGGCCGATTTCAGAAGTTTGAGAAATTTTATAAATTGTGCAAAAATTCTTGGGAAACACACTTATGCAGTGTGTTTATCGAAACTATTAATTTTGATTGACTAAAAGTTTGACATTAGCGTGGTGAGTATGTATTGCCAAAATTTTCACTAGCCCAATGGCTACAGAAAATTTTGAAAAGTAGTCTAAATTTTGACGTTTGTCTTCTATGCAGTATTTACTCGGAAATATGGTAATAGCAGCAGGTGTTGTAAACACAAATACATACCAACAACACAAGAATGTAAAAGAGTACAAAAACAAAATACATCAGTTTGTCAACTGAAGCGAATAATGGCATGAACAAATTGAAATCAGCTGTTTAAACGACTTTAGGTATATTTTACGGCTGACACTCCAAACGACAACCATATTTAAGGGGGCAGAACACGTTATTTTGAGCAATAAAGTAAAATAGCAAAATCCGGGCAAAGGCATTGTTTCGGAGTTATGATCCACGAAATTTTGGATGTGTGAGAGGGTAATGAGGTTAATGTAATTTGTAAAGCTATTGATATCATCAATTTTTTTTTTAAATAAGTCAAAATAAACTCAAAAAAGTAGCAAGCACTTCTCGATAACTCGCTTAGTTATCGAGTTATGGGATGTTGACATTTTAAAAAATTATCGAATTTTTTTTTCAAAATTGCAACATCTGATAAGTCGATAACTAAGTGAGTTATCGAAAAGTTCTATAGAGGTGTCTGCGTGGTCGGGCTAAGGGACTTTCTCGTCTGGGGTAGGTCCGACACCTGCTTCGGCATAGTATTTTTGTGGTATAAATCTTTCTGCGTGGAAGGCCTTCGGCCGGACTAAGGGATTTTCTCCAATACCGGCTTTGCGGCTTCGGTATAGTCTTTTTATGGCATAAATCTTTCTAGGTGGACGGCCTTCGGCCGGGCTAAGTGATCTAACGCAGTGTTTTTTTTAATTTTTAGAGAGTAACCCGTATAATAGACATAATCCCAGGAAACAATTGTAACAGGGATATACTTATGGAAAAACGAATCGCACAAGATCAATTATTTACAGGAAATATGACAAATAGCGTGGAAGGCTGGAGGTGCGTAGTTTTAAAAATGTGTGTGAAGTCCGCCGTATTTCATCCATATTTTCTGTGGTTCGTACTTATGTGGAAGATAAATACATAGATTTTGAAAAGTTTCAAATCAACCAAATATACCAGTATGAGGAGGAACTTGCGTTTAAAAATGTTCCGATATCCACATTGATATCATTTTAGTATTGTATAGTGCAACGCTAAGGCTTGTTTTGTGGCCGCCTTTAAGCTGTGCTCCACATTGGTTCCCAGCGAAGTTTTTGATTTGTTATACTGACCTGAAGGTGTGAGCTACATAAAAATTTTTTTGTAAAATTCAGTATTTATTGTCAATATAGTCATACAAAATATAAAACAATAAGAGCATATCTCACGCCTTGTTCTCTCCATTTGACACATCACATGCATCCTTTGGCGTAATCGCAATTTATTCATTTGAATAAAAGTAGTGAAATATTTTTTAAAAATTATGTTAATGTCAAAAAATACAAGCACATGAATTTTCAGCTGTCAAAATTTTGATTTTCCATTTCTAAATGACAAGCAAAATGAGTAAAAATCCTATGTTCTCTACACCAACAACAAAGAGATCTAGATTTGAGGATACTCCAATCTCACACGAAATTCTGCAGCTAATCGAACAAAAATATGCAAAACAAAACGAAATTATGATAGCTAAAATTGAGGAATGCGTGAAGAAAAGTGTCAATGATGCGATCTTAGCCTTGGAGGAAAATGTAAAAAACAATACTGAAACTTTGAAAGTTCTCTCTGAGAGGGTGACAAAAATTGAGTTGTCACTCTCTCACACAAATGAGATGAAAAACGAGATTGACAAACTTAAAGCAGCAATTGAACATCAAGAAAATATAAATGTTTCAACAAATATTCGTCTATGTGCCATACCTTACGAAGACAATGAAAATCTACTGGCAATATTTGCCAAAATCGGTTCCTTTTTAAAACTACAACAACCAAATATTAAATCCATCCATCGCACTACCAATAATAAAAGGAAAAACTCATCTGACGGTGTGATATTAGTGAAGTTATGCTCTTCACAAGATAGAAACAACATTCTCCGCTAAATTTCCAAATATAAACGTCAGAGCAAATCTCTGCTTACATTGGACATATTTTCACTAAATTCCAATACACCATTTTTCGTAAACGAAGATCTCATAAGTCACAATTACAAAATATTGTAAGCGGCATTAAAACTGAAGAGACGGAAATGTTTCACAACTGCATTTACATTGCGTGGATTTGTGTATGTGAAACGGTTTGCTGCGGACTCAGCTGTGCCAATAAAGTCTATAGAAGACCTCAGCAAGTTTTTTCGATCAGCTGTTCAATACAATGGTATTGCCAGCTATGTTCAGATTTAATACACTGAGAGAAATTCCACTGATCTTTGGAATAATACCAGTTATTGTTTTCCGTAATTGCATTCGTGATACTTTTTTCTATACTATTGACATATTTTATTATACTTATATATATACTCTTTATTTTGTTTTGTTTTTATAACCATTTTTTGCTCCCTTTTTAATATTTTTTGCTCCAATTATTACATCACATCTAAATTTAAAATCATAATATTACCAAAATTTGAGTTCGCTGCTTACCCTTCTGTGATCACTGATCTGTGATAGTAGTTATAGTTCCAAAGACGTAACATTTAATATGCTTAGAATCTTGGTCTCAAAATTGCGCACCTGAATGCTCAAAGTCATAACAATAAAATTGACGAATTTAGAATCTTGTTTATCTCATCAGGTGTTGAATCAATTATATCAATCAAATATAATCAATTGATATTATATAAATATCGGAAACGTGGTTTCACAGCTCTATAGATGATTCTGTGTACCAGGTTTTTACTTATTTCGAGCAGATAGGTTAACCAATGCAGGAAGTGTGTGTATTTGCATAAAAAATGGTATTATATGCAAAACTATACGTAAGTCAGAATCCGATAGCTTAATCAAGTATTTATTTTTAGAAGTTTCAATCAACAACGGGGATAAATTATTAATTAATTGGATTGGCGTGTACTCCGCTTGAAATGTTGATGGTGACAATTCAATATATATGGCCATGTCTTATAACGACATAATAATCGTTGGTGACTTTAATAGTAACCTCATTGTGGAAAGTTGTTTAAAGGACTCTATGATTGCTCTCGATTTATGTCCAACGAACTACACTATTACTACCCACTACTCTCATACAATCAATAACTTCCTTGATATCTTTTTTGTTAATAATACATCTAAAGTACTCATCTACGCTCAGTTATCTGCACCAATGTTTTCTAAACATGACCTGATATTTATGATTTATGATGTCAACGAAAATGTGTCTGATACCAGACTCAGTTACAGAGATTACGAAACTGTTAAATATGAGATTCTGCCTGAACTTGCGGAAAGTATTCCTTGGGAAAGAGTCTATGATTTTGCAAATGTTGATAATCAGGTAGTTTTTATAGAACAACATGTCAAAGTCTTATTTGACATGTGCGTGCCAATAAAAACAAGAGTCGTGAAACATAAACAACAGCCCTGGTTTAATGACACTATAAAGCGACTTATTATTATAAGAAATGTAAATTATAAAAGATGGAAACGGTTCAAAAGCTCGGCACTTTATCATCTTTCAAGCAATCTCGGAAAGATGTAATTAAACATATCCAGATAGCAAAATCTTCCTACTATGAACAAAAATTTGCAACGGCTATTAACAGTAAATTGAAATGGAAACATATTCGTGGCATTGGAATGACATAGATGTGAATGCATTAAACAGACAATTTGCTGCAGAAAGCTCTGAGACCATATCTAATGTGTACACTGAATATTCTACTGCTGAAATTGAGAACAAATTTTCATTTCATTGCGTTAGTCAATCGGATGTGTTGAAAAGCTCATACAGCATTCAATCTAATGCTGTTGGAATAGACAATATGTGCCCAAAGTTTATTAGAATATTAATTCAGTGGATCTTACCATATATTACTCACAACTTTAACAATATACTTACAAAATCTATTTTTCCAACAGCATGGAAATGTTCTAAAATCATACCAATCCCCAAAACCAAAAATGAGTTTCGACCGATTGCAATATTACCTTACATGTCAAAGGCATTAGAGAAAATTGTATACGCTCACATGGATAAATATCTCTCTGAAAATAATCTGCGTGCAAAGTGTCAATCTGGCTTCAAAAGGGAAAGACGCTGCATTACGACACTTATTGAAGTTACAGAAGACCTTAGGCAAAATATGGATGACTATAAGCTTTCATTCCTCATACTCCTTGATAACAGCAAAGCATTTGATACTGTCGTCCATTCTACATTGTTGACAAAATTGGACAAGTTATTTAGCATTCCTCATTCTGCGCGTAAACTTATTGCCTCATATATCGGAAATCGTACACAGGCTGTATTTTTGGGTAACAGCCAATCTGAATTGCTGCCCAATAAAAGAGGTGTTCCTCAGGGATCCGTTTTGGGGCCACTATTGTTCTGCATATATATCACTGATCTCCCTCAAGTATTACGATATTGTAAAGTGCAAATGTACGCTGATGATGTTCAATTGTACGCTAGTACGAATGTTGCAAACTGGAATAGTTGCACTGAAAATATAAATGAAGACTTAAATATGATAAACACTTGGGCCTCAAACAATGGACTTTGTTGAAATCCTGGTAAATCGAAATGTATATACTTTTCAAGAAAGAAAAGTGTCTTACCGGTTGAAGTGACGCTGAGGATAAACAATTCGCATATTCAATTTGTCCAAACTGCGGTTAATCTTGGTGTAACATTCATTGGTGCACTGTCGTGGACTAATCACATCAATGTTACAGTGGGAAAAGTTTATGGTATGTTAAGAAATCTATGGGCTGTCAAATCAACAACAGCCTTTCAAATTCGAATGCTACTTGCAAAAAGTTACTTAATACCAGTTCTTATGTATGGCTGTGAAATATACGAAAATTGTGACAGTGTTGATTACCAGAAGCTGAAAGTTACTTATAATAATATTGCCAGATATATATTTAATAAAAACCGAAATGATATAATATCAACTTATTCGTATCAGATTTGTAATATGACATTTGACAATGTTCTTAAATTCAAGTCAATTTTACTCTTTCACAAAATAGTTTATACCGAGGAATCCTGTTACTTATTTTAGATAATACAATTTGGCCAATCTAGGCGTGGAAAAATAATCACACCGAAAATTTTCCAATTTTTAATTTCCGAGAGGCAATTTTTCATATCTGCCCCACGTCTTCGGAAGAATTTACCATCATATATACAATGTATAAGCGACGCAATCAAATTTAAAAAGGAGCTAATCAATCATTTAAAGTAATTATTCAAACTAGTTTTAAGTATAGTTATTGTAAACAACATGTTAAATATTGAACATGTGTGTACCTATTTTTTATAACTTTTAAAATATATTATATTTAATTACACTCGTGCAACTGTTCCTTTTACCACTAGTACAGTAATTTATAAGATTCATTCTTGTTGTGCTCTAATAAATAAATAAAATTAATAAATTACTAATGTAAAAAGTTTAAGAAAAATTGTTTTCTCCTACTCCTTCATCATCTACTGTATTATTGATGTTTATTACATTTCTGCAAAGCATCTTAGCCATTATAGATTATAGCCATTCTAATTCATCCTTTGTGTTAATGGTGTCTTCTGTATGTTGAATATTTCCAATGTTAGGCCATTATTTTAGTTACTCTCACATTGGAGTACGCTCACGTTCTCTAACTCTGGGGATTCTGCCTCGCACATCGTGTCCTAAGTCTTGATATTCCCGATTTAGTTTGTTCTTCGATGCCCCTTCCATATTCGCCGTTTTCGACTTTGGATTTGTATATTCGTTGCAATGTGTTGTTGGATTTGGGGGCTATGTTATAGCTTTTCTCATCAGTGCATTTATAGTTTTCAAACCTTTCCAATAATTTTGGGACATATATCTACGACTTATTTGGTACTGGTTCTCTATCAGGTTCTCTAGAAGCTGAACTACTTTCTGTGCTTATTTTTCCACCTGGTTTCTGTGATAAGGTTGTTAACCGGTGTCATGCAAAGCTATTTTGCGATAAAAGTTGTCGTATTTTCTCCATGTTTTCAGTATAAAATTCCACGTCACTTATATTCAATACCCTGTTACCAAAATTAGTGGCCGTGTTGAATATTATTCTCTTCGGGTACATGTCCTTGTATTAATAATAACGATTTTCCTGGATGCAGAATTTAAAAATCTTCATAAACATAATCTTGGTCATATTTGTGACACTTTCCATCGTTGTGAATTTTTTCTCAATAATTTGTATAGCCAGCTCAACTGGAATACACGAGAATAGTGAATACTAGTTACACATTTTAAATATTATATATAAAGTACACACAGAGAAGAGATTCGTTGTCCAACAAAAATTTGGCGGATCCTTGGCCTATCACATTATACAGTTGTGATTACAAATATAAGTAATTGGGTTCAGTATCACCAAATGTTGTGCATATCAATTCATTTGTAATTCAGTTTTTGTTGCAAAAACTTAACTCTTTAGTTCAAGCCACAGAAACCGGCAATAAATGTGATCTGTCAATCGAGTTTTAGTTATTGCAATCAAATTATCCTGTAGTAGTTATTATTCTACTTATATTTGTTGAAAAAACCAAATGATATATTTGCATGGTCAACTAATTATTTGAATTTAATGGTTGTCACAACTATTTGTTGATGCCATATGTCATTATGAATTTTATAAAAAAAAATACAAATAAATAATTTTTTACAAAAATTTAAAACTTATTTCATTACCCTATGGGTAATGGGCAATCCTGCTGGGTCACCATTGCCGTGGGTAGCTACCCTTTATTTGCCTCCCAACCCAGTGGGTTATGGATAAACGTTCATTGCCCATTCCCCACGGTGGTATACTTATATGTATATGCAAACATTTATAATTCAAAAATATCTTCTGTATGTTTGTTAATTTGTGTCATCTACAATAATAGTTCTTCCAGACAAGTGTCTGCAACTTATAGCATATGTTTGTGAAGGCGTCAGTAGTGGCGTCAGATTCAACGATTGTGTTTAGAAGTCTCACTTCAGCTCAATTTATAGTAATACTAGTAAAATAAAACAACACGTGCGATTCAGAAACTAGTGAGGTGAGATATATGTATAAACTTGGCATATTTTCCCTGTCGATAACATTAAATTACACTGTGTGTAATTTTTTAAGTCATGGAAATATAACGATATACGGACACCACTACGTGATAAAATACCAAAAAAAGACCCGTGTCTCCCACTTTTGCCCAAAGTCATGCACTTTTTTTATGGGCCCCCAAAGATTTGGGGCCTCGGTGGCATTTCTGGGAAAAAGTGTTCATTTTGTCAGGCTCATATCTTGCAATCATTCCTAGGAAGATCATATGTTCTAGAAAGTTTATTGAGATCTTAGGTACGTTCTTGTAGTTGATTGTTTCGTTGAAATTTGAACGGTTTACTACCCATGTACCTGAACAGAGGAAAAAAGGTAAAAAAAATTAAATTTTTTAAAGTTTTTTGCGATTTTGACCTTGAAGATGAAATTGTTTTGATTTGATATGTTCACAATTTTTGGTCTTTATGACAAGACCTGCAACTTTCCCTCAGAGAGTAAATCAAAATTCGGAACGGTTGGCAAGATATGAGCCTAACAAAATGATCACTTTTTTGCAAAAATGACACGGAGGCCTCAAATCTTTGGGGGCCCATAAAAAAGTGCATGACTTTGGGCAAAACTGGGAGACAAGGGTCTTTTGTTTGGTCTTTTATCACGTAGTGGTGTCCATATATGGTTATATATTTTCGTGCTACACTGTGTTATACCTGGACTTTAATGATCTATTGATTTCGTATACAAAATAGGGGGTTTTTCAATTTGAGTGCTATGATTTCTTTAAAAAAAAACACACTAATTGTTAAGGAAATACAAATGCATTTCTTATTTAATGTGAAGTACAATCGATACATTAAGTTCTGAATAAAACGTCTTTCAAATGGTCTCCACGTCTTCTTTTACAGGAACGAATTTGATGAACCCAATTTTCGAGCACTTTTTCCACTAAATCAAGTCGTATGTCATGAATAGTACGTTCAATATTGACTTGTAAAGCTTGAAGAGGGTTTGGTTTATTGCTAAAGACCAATGACTTCAAATAACCCCACAAAAATAAGAATGTTACATCAAAACTTCTTGGAGGCCATTCAAGGTCACAACATCTTGAAATAATCGAATTTCCAAACTTCTCTGGCAATAATTCGCTTGTTGCAGGTGTTGTGTGGCACGTAGTTCCGTCTTGTAGGAACCAGTTGGTGTTAAGAATAACTTCTTCCTATTTTGGCCATAAAAAGTTGGTTATCATCGATCTATACCGCTCTCCATTGACAGTAACGGTGTTACCAGCATCATTTCGCAAGAAGTACGGACCGATGGTTCCACCAGGCCAAACACGACTCCAAAATGTCAATTTAGGTGAATGTAATGGCTGTTCAGGAATAATGTGTGGAGTTTCTTTCTTTGTAGAGAAAATGTACGATCGTAATTTGCAACAATTCGATGAATTGCGAGCACAGTTGGGCGATTATTAAATAAAATGGCAAAAGCGCACGAAAAGTTGCAATTGGAGAACAATTATTTTGATAAAAAAAATTTAATAATTTGTAAACGTTGTTCTTGCGTATATCTCTCCATGATGAAATTGTATGTAAGCATTTCTGAATACAATGAAAAAAATTACAGATCATGACATACCACAAATGGCCGAAAAGTCACTTAGAAATCATATTACTCCAATTGGAAACCCCTTTATATTTCAAGTTTCGTACGACTTTCGCTCTGCTTAATATTGTGCGAATCTCTGCTGCAACCAGGTTGTGATTATATCCACAGAACAATAAAATTTTGTTTTATGCTAATGTTGAGGTTAAGATTCCACGGTGTAACTATCACCACCGAATTTTTCAAACCAGCTCAAACTTAAATCGATCAAAATTTATTATTAGTCGCCATAATTTTTCTGTTCATTATTAAGACATTTTCGCAAGAAATACTTTCGTTTCACTCAAATTTTTGAACTTGAACCATAATTTTTGTTATTCATTTTATATTTCAAATTTTGCACGCTATTATTGCTTATACTGCTGAATAGAAATGTTAACATGAACTTTCATTTCAATTATTTTTATTAAATTTTTGTAACTTAATTTTAAAATATATCAAGAAACAATATTTTAATATAACTTTATAAAAATATTGTTTCCTCCAAATGGAAAATATATATTTAAATATTTATAAATTAATATTAACCGATTGGTAACCTTTTACTTTTCTTTTCACGCAACGCAACGACATTTCAATTGCTGTGTTTTACATCCGCCTCCTCATATGTGATGACTTCGTACGCCCTCCTTTTGGTTTGGCATGCGTGAATGTGTTGTTGTTCACTAAACCTGATGATAATGCCAACAAATAACCCATGACGTTGACAACAATAACAACATAACCACGAAAAAAAAACTGAAAATCAAAATTATCAGATCCACCACAAGTGACGTTGTCATTAGGCTCAACACTGAAACCGGATGACATTAAAGAAGGCGATGATGTTTATTTTGAATGTCACATAAAGGCAAATCCAAAGGAGCACCGCATTACATGGTCACATAATGTAAGTATTAAAATTGCAGAGGTTATAATTTTAATTTTATAAGTATTAAATACGATTATATTCATATGTAATCACCATAGAGCAATGACATTATAGAGCTGCCATTCTTCTCATCTGACATTTCATTTCACACAATTCATGGTGCGGTCGGTGAGATCGAGAGTTATGTGACGTAAATTGACACCAGGTGGAATTACAAAAATTTTTGACTTACATTTTGCATGTCGTTTTGATGAAAATCAGGTGGAATTACAAAAATTTTTGACTTACATTTTTCATGTCGTTTTGATGAAAATCTGTGAAATTTAAACGTATTTTCAACAAGTTTCTCATATTTTATTGTTACTATATAATTGTGGTGTATTGACATTCTAACGTTCAAAATGGAATGCCGTTGCTGTTTTCTTATTGGTGGGTTTGAGTCATTGCCTCTATCTCATTTTTGGTTAAAAAAAAGGCTAAAAGTTCAAAAAAAAAATTAGCAAAAACCAAAAAGAAGAGCTAAATAACAAAATTCGCAAATAAATCAAATTGCAAACAAAAACTTGTAAAAAAAGACCAACAACGAGAACCAAAACCAAAACGTCAAATTTTTACTAAGACTCAAAACCCATATGTTTTGTGCCAAATACTATAATACATAATTAGCAAATGTTAGGATTCTTGTTTTTATTGATTGTAGTCTACACGCTGAAAAATAACGGCCCCTGTAACATATTGCAGGAATCATGTACATGTTTGCAAGAATTGTTTCGTGAATTGAAGACTTGCTGCTTTTTTGCTTTAGTGTCTGTCACGTTTTTGTTTTCAACAGTTTTCAGTACACAAAACCACATTTGGGCCACAAATGCTAATACTAAAACCTATTAGTCATTGTGTCCCAAACATGTTATACTGAATAGCAAACACAATGTGTTTGGGTACAAGTATTATATATTTGCGACAAGCTCCAAACACGTTATATTTGCACCCAAACGACAAAAAAAAAGACCAATTTTTCAGCGTGTATTAATATATTCTGGGTTTTCATTCAAACTCAAATATCACAAATTTTTCTTAAAAATTTGAAGTTTAAATTTATAAGGAATACGAGGTGCACGAAGTACATATTTAAGAGTTTGAATGAAAACGCATAATGTCATATTTCGAATATTTTCTAGTATAACCCACACGCTGAAAAATATATCTCTAACATATTATCCCAAACATTTTCTGCAGGAACACAATTCATATGTTTGCAACTCCCAAACCCACCTGTATTTGATGCAAACAGTATTATGTTTCCTGGCAAAGATGTACGCTTTTACGTGGAAACATATGCGTTCTTCATCCCAAACATCCATATACTTACGTGGAAGCATTTGCGTGTTTCCCCATGGAAATATATTCTTATTTCCTCCCAAACATAATAATATTTGGAAACGATATTCTTGTTTGCTTTCATTATAGTATTATTTATTATAATTTATTTATGAATAATAAACACAAAAATTAAAAGATTTGAAAATCCCCTTTTTAAATTTTTTCTTGAAATGAGAATCTGCTAATATTTTCCTTCTCCTTTCTTTGAGGTCTCCCACGTTATTGTTTTTAGAAGGTTTCAGCTATGCGTTGTTTATCACTATGAGTTGGCCCACAAACAATATATTTTTTGACAAATCTAATTTATGCAAGCCAAGCGTGCATAGTTTACTTGTGTTTTTTTATTATACTGATTTAACAAATGCTCCGCCGTTGCGATTTTCTCAGTAAAGGCTCGGACAGACAAAGGGCTTCGCGTTGTTGCCCTGTCCTGTTTCTTTCCTCAAAATAATTTCTCACTTCCGTAGCACACATACATATATACAACACACATACACAAAAACCAAAGCAACATAACAAACCATTTAAACCAAATATTTATAAATCACTAAATGAGAGAATAATGCAAGAATACAGATACACTCTTAAAAGATAGACTCTCTCGTTGTCCCTCTATTATTTTCTTACTATCGAGATCACATATAATATAACATATTAATCATTGCGTCTCAAACATGTAATATTGAATTCAAGGCAAATGCCAGCAGACACTACTACCCAGTGTGCCAAACGGATCCGTTTCGGATCCACTTCTTCGTACATTCTATCCGTAACGGAATCAGTTACGGATCCGTTTCGGATCCGCAAGCGGGAGAAATTCCTCACAAAAAAATGTATTCAAAAACCGGTTTTATGTCCTTCTTCGAATCCGCTACGGACATCATATTAGGATCCGTTGCGGACCCGTGTATTTTAATAAAACGTATCCGTAGCGGAATCCGTTACAGATCAGTTTCGGATCCACAAGGATTTTTTTGGCCGGTTTTGGGATCATGTATTTGTCTAATTATTTTTTTTATTATTAATATTAAATAGAATTATTATTATTTAACTATTATAATTTCACATTTTGTTGAGTAGTATTTTACATAAGTGACATATTATACTTGTTTAATTGGCCAATATGCTTTAAAGTTACAATTTTGTATAATAAATGACATGAAATGAAATTTGACTTTCAATGCTTTTTCTCCTATTCTAAAAAAAAATAATTAAAAAAAAATTAAGTTACAGTGTTTTATTTATAAATGCACTAAAAACTAGAAAATAATTTTACTCTTAGCCTCAATAAGTAAATATATTCTTCTTCATGATAGGGTTGTACAATGGTCCGCCGAGTTAGCACTTCAACAACATTCGTCTAGATACTTTCAATAAAGAGCGTAATTAAAATGAATTAGTTAATTAATTTCCAAGGGATCTCTCAAATAAAACGCTTGCATTTAAATTAAAAATGGTGACATTTAATTTTGACACTTAATTTGACATTTAATTTTGACATTTAACTTTGACATTTAATTTTGACATTTAACTTTGACATTTAATTTTGACACTTAATTTGACACTTAATTTGACATTTAATTTTGACATTTAACTTTGACATTTAATTTTGACACTTTATTTGACATTTAATTTTGACACTTAATTTGCCACTTAATTTCAGATTTAATTTTGACTTTAACTTTGACATTTAAGTTTGACATTTTATTTGACATTTAATTTTGACATTTAATTTTGACACTTAATTTGATATTTAATATTGACACTTAATTTGACATTTAATTTTGTCACCATTTTAAATTTAAATGCAAGCGTTTTATTTGAGAGATCCCTAGACAATTAATTAACTAATTCATTTTAATTACGCTCTTTATTGAAAGTATCTAGACCATTGTTATTGAAGTGCTAACTAGGCGGACCATTGTACAACCCCATCATGAAGAAGAATACACTTATTGAGGCCAAGCAAAAAATAATTTTCTAGTTTTTAGTGCATTTATAAATAAAACACTGTAACTTAATTTTTTTTTAATTATTTTTTTATTTTTAATTTTTTAGTTAATACATTTTTAATGTTTTAATATTTTTTTTATATTCATATATTGTCATCCAAGTCTGACAAGTGTGCAAAATTTTAGTTTGATTGGTCAACTGCAACCGTGTTAAAACTGAGTTACTAGATTTGAACAGTACAGACTGATTTGAACAATACAGACTGACAGACAACAAAACAAGTTAAATAAAACACTGTAAAAAATACATTTCAATTGAGTTGCAATTTACGAAAAAAATTATTAAAAACTGATTTTTCTGGGTCCCACATAAGGACCTTTTCTTAAAAAAAAATCAATTAGCGATTACACTGATTCCTTTTCTTACTTTTTTGCGGAGACAAATCGGGATTGAAATGGATTATTCAATTCGCGATTACACTGATTCCTTTTTTTAAGTCTATTACGAATTCGGAACGGGTCCGTAACGGATCCGCATCCGTTTTTGTGCACATTGGGTATTCACCATTACTCGATGGTAAGCAAGTGCACGTTTCGATATATGGGTGTCTTTCCCAATGTTTATTACGTTTCAGATGAATATAGCCACTCTGATTTCTGAATTAAATAAGCTTATATGTTGACGATGTTATTGAAAGCGAGAGTGATTTAATTTTAGTTAATTTAACTAAATGTGCTTTAAGTAACAACTACACTGACTAAAGAATCACTGACCTGATGCCACTATCCAACTTGCGAATATTCTCGAAAATAATACGGCTAGCCTTGCAGACGTCCAAAAAATGCGAAGGGCAGGGAATTGATGCACATGGAAGAGAAACTATTGCATGTGCTAAAGCGGCCTGTTGCGGGTTGTAGCTGTCATAAGACAATGCCAATGGATCTGGGTCAGCGGAAGGGACTATTACAATCCCATATTTTTCCTTCTCAATGTCACAATGGACTACGCGGTCTAAGTGAGCCTGCCATACATATTGCCACTCTAACCTAAAACCACGGCATCTAGGCTCGTATTAAAAAAACACAAATGAAACGCCTGATAAGCAACATTTCATACAAAAGATTTTGTTATAAACCTGTCATAAGTGTTACGAATATGTCATCTAGTCTATAAGATTAACCTAGGGGGAGAACGTTTCAAAACTATTTGCTTGAAAGCTAAATATAGCAACATTTCATTAATTTGAACCGATCTATTTGTGCCTATAAGATACCTATGACTGCTGGCCTGGCCATGACATTACGTTAGTTCTAGGTTATATTGATGCCAAAGTTGGCAGGTAAAATGGTAATTTCAGCCTACATGCCTGCGCTTCTGACAACGGAATGAGACTAATAGATTTCGCAACAGCAGTAGAACATGGTTATCAATGGTACACAATTTATAGATAAAAAGTTGTGAGAGATTTGAGATTTCTTATTGTTTGATAAATCATCTCTCAAACCTCTCATAACTTTTTATGAATAAGGCCGAAAGACACTCTAATTCCACTTGGGTACCTCATGATCAGAAAACAAAGAACCAAACTGATATCTTTGTAATTGATGGAAGGTAAACTTCTACTATAATGGACGTGTGTGTAAAGGTTCGCACAAGAATGCGCAGAGCGAAGCTCGTACGAATCCAGATACAGATAAATCTGGACATATGAAGACCGAAAATGCCACAGGTAGTTAGTTTACATGCCCGCTCTGACACCTGAAAGATGCATTTACCAGCGATAGATACGGTGTACTTAAAAAATCTCTCTAAATTGCTAGGACAGAACGAAAGCTCTTTTGACGATTCTGAAGGCAATGTAACTATTTGGCCACTCCACAAAAAATGCTACTCAAACAGTGATATATCATGCAATACTCCATTTAGCAATTGCATGCAAGATCTTTTCGAGCATAATATGCGTAAGACTAGAAGCAATTGTTACAGAGCTGATCGGAGATTAACAGTGTGGCCTTAGACCTAGAAAATTCAGATATTTACATTATTATGTTAGGCTGCCTTCGATGCAGCGATACGCAGAAACCTTCACGGATCTTTTTTTGAGCAAGGTATCCCTGCCAAGGTGATATGCCTTTGTACAGCATCACTCACCTCAGTAAATCTTGGTCAAGATCTTACCGAATGGTGTGAAACCAGGTAATGGATTATCGCGTGGCCACTTTAACATTTGAATGGAGGTATGAAGCAAAACCATACATGGGTTTTTTTCTAATTTCCATTGGATTTTAATTTGCATTACTTTATCGAAAACAAATGCAAATGATTTATCATTGTTCGTAATGGTATTTAAAACGGTTTGAGTTTTCATTTGCTCAGGCAATGAAAACCAATTGAAAACCAATCGAAATGGCTTGGACTTGAAAAAATGATTTATATTTGTGTTCGGCATGAGCGTAAGGGAACCCACTTAACAAAGCGTATAGGTACTTCAGATTTATTGCTCAAATGCAACAAACCATATCCATCTTGGAAATCCATTGGAGATGAAAAGTATTCTTCACAACACTGTCAACCGAAAGCGATTCTGGTCCAAGCACGATTACCACGCTCAGAGTTCATCAAAAGGTTAACAAGACCAAGAAAATGTAATGTGGTTCATTTGGTGGGATTTTAAAGGGGCAATTTATTTTGCACTGCTTCCTAAAAACCCAACCATAAATTCTGACGTTTCCGTTACGTTACGACAACGCTAGACCTCACCCATATTTACGGATGTGATGCCACATCCACCTTATACTCCTGATCGGGCACCTTCGGATTTTCCTTTATGCCCTAGTCTGCAAAAATTGTTGAATGCTAATTCCCTCAATAAAGGAGAGGACTTACTAACCGAGTTGTGCGAGTATATGTGTAGGACGGACCACTCATTCTATGAATTTGATGCTACCCACACACGATGCAACATTGTTGGCAACATTTGTTTGAAACCTGGTTTAATTTTTTACCACAGACGATGCAACCAAAATTGAAACCATAAATGAAACATCAGTCGGGGAGCTTTTCTGCTAAACAAACATACGCGGAAGGAAAAAATTATTTTGAATTGAGTGACGCACAAAGTGGGTTAGCTGCAATTGTTATTATTGATGAACTGTTGTACGAAGATGAAGAAGAGGAGATGCAATTCTTTCCGTATCCTTTTGTTAATTTTTCATTTACTGCTGTTTTTTTTAACTATTACATTTTGCGTTCCATAATTCTGGTCAATTCTTATATTCATTTATTAAATTTCTCCAGTTTTCAATATTTCCAATTGTAGTCATTTTTGTCTCTCTTCGCTTTCCTTTACTCCGCGAATCATAATAAAGAACCTCACAGCGCGACTGCTCACAACGAATGATACAGCAACCAGTACATAAGTTTCAGTCGGGTGAACAGATTTAATCACACCCTCACCCTAAGTCATCCATTGCATGGGAGTTCCGTTAAATAAGAAACGCCCATACTCAAATGTGAAATATTCAATAACAGATTGACAATGCGCTAAATATTATTGAATACCCAAATTAGTTAGTTTCCCTCCCAATATTTATATGCGAGGTACAAATATGAGCATGGCATATTGTTGCCAAAATTTTGATCTGTACCAAATATTATTAAGATCGGTTATGATTTATTGGAGATATCGAGTTGGCACACAGCAAATACCCCCAACTTTTAGTCATAGTCAGTTATTAATTACATAGTAGCTTTTAGCAAAATATTGCCTAGTATCGAATTTTATTAAGATAGGTTGTAACTTACGAGAGTTATAGTGTCGATCAACCGGTCATCTGCCAAACTTTTATATGGGAGATACCAGAATGGGTGTGGTAAAAATCCCATTTTCTATAGGAGGGTTTTATTTGACTAAATATTGACTAATACAAACTTTCATAAAGATTGGTTCGGTTTTGCGGGACTTGTCGTGCCGAACACCCAGACGTGGCAAACCACGTGGACGTGGCAAAATCGCCGTTGTTTTAATCGATGATTGGCGTTTGATAACGTGATGCTTTATACCTAATTTAGTTAAGGTCGAAATTGTTTCGCGCGATTTGTCGGATTGACAACCCGGACGAACACCGAGTTTTGTATGGGAGGTACCAGCATGGGTGTGACAATCTCGCCCATTTCCTCCAGTTAAGTTGGCATGTACAGATCATTAACCGGTGTTTGAGTTGAAGATAATCACTTCTACCAGCAGAAAGGTTTGAAAGAAATATGATATTTTAGTAAATGTACCAGGAGGTATCAGAAGAGGCGTGTTAAAATGGTAAATTTTCAATCACAAACTCAGTATTGACAAATAATAGACACTGACAAAATTTCGCGGTGATCTATAACAATTTACGGCAGTAATAGTGTTGCCCAGCCAGCCAGCCAGCCCGACAGACAGACAGACAGACGGACATGGCTCAAACAACTTGAAAAGTCCTAAAATGAATTTCGTCCAAAGATACTAAGGGTCTACTATGGATCCTTCTATGTGTTGTATTTTTTTACGTATTAAATGATATATACCCCCATCCCTATGGGTGAGGGTATAAAAACAGTAAACATCGCCACACACGATGCAACATTGTGATTGAAATACAGAAAATATCAAAAACAAATGATATTTTTACAACCAACAATGAACCAAGATTGTAAACATGAAACATTGCTACACACGATGCAACATGGTTTGAAACATGGCCATGTTTCAAACAATGTTGCATCGTGTGTTGTTAGCATGAGATCAACAAGTTGCCTGAATGATGACAGAAGGTCACTGAAAAAAATAACAACTACAATATGGATTAAAAATAATTATTTGAATAAAATAATTAACAATGTTACTTTGAATATAAAACTCAAATTACTTTCCTGCTGACCCAATATGTTGAAATTCACAAATGCTACATGGTACATCAATCGTAGCCTGCAAATATAATTTATTGCAACTATTAATTGTTATTAATAATTCAATTGTCTGTTGCATTTATCAATCATTGGAATTGACAGCCTGCAATTCTTTATATTAATATTAAAAGAGTATAATAATATGACCAGAAGGCGCTGTAGTCATAATCATTTTGAGTCCAGTGCTGTACTTGCTAATACAACAACATTAAGTTTATAGTTTTGCTAATACACATGTAATTTGCTACATTATACGGTATGGAAATTCTAGCATCCACAGCTATGATTTGTGATATCTTCAAGTAGTTGGCAACATGACGTATTCATGTGATACAAAATGTCTACAAATAAAACTACAATTTCAAATAGAATCTGATAAATGATAGAAACCTAATTTTTGCCATATGATATTGACAGCATATTTTGAATTATATAATTAAATTTATCTTAAATTCTGTATTTGTATTTACATATATTTGTTTGGTTTTATTATGTGTGTATCAAAACAATAAGATAATAGTTATAGTGAATACTTAATCAGAGTTTTCTTTGAAGTTTTGTGGTGGGCATCCGTAATGATTAGATTAATAATTGATCATTAAGAATTAACAAATCAAATTTCGAATAAGTTCAAACAGGCATTTTGGCATCTATTTCTATAGATATGCGTTACATTTATATGCTTATATATTAATTAAATTTATATACAATTCAAGCATATGTGCGTAAGTCCAACCTTAAAAAAAATTACATGAGGTGTCAGGGGACACCCGGTTAGAACTAAGTTCCTTTCGCTATATATTATGTACTAGTTAGTTCCAACACGCCTAAGGCTCCTGTTGAAAAATGCTATAATTTAAATGGGTCTTTAAGAAAATATCCTTTTTGTAAAATGATAAACTTCTTTAAGAAATTTTTTTTTATTGAATGTATTTTTTTAAAAAAGAATATGTATTATATTCTCACGAAAAGGCCCTTTCTTTAATGAGAAGTACTTCTGTTATTAAAAGCTAATGCCTTTTATAAGAAAAGGAACCCTTTTTAGGAAAGGGTAGTTTTTTAACAAAATTTACTTATTTTCAGAAAGGCTAGTTATCTCAAGAAGAGAAAAGAAAAGGTATTATTTTATTTTTAAGAAAAGGTAGTTTGAAGAAAAGGAATGTTTGTAAGAAAATGTATTTTTTTTGAGATAAGGTTTTTTTTGAAGAAAAGGTTTTTTTAAGAAAGGGGAATTTTTTTAGAATTGGTCCTTTTTTCCAGAACGAGATCAATTTTAAGAGTTGGAACTTATCTCAAGAAAAGTTAATTTGTTTTACATAAAATGTACTCTTTAAAGAAACGGTAGTTTTGTAAGAAATTGCATTTTGTTGTAAGATAATGTACTTTTTAAGTAAAGGTATTTAATAAAAAAAATTACTTTTTTTAAGAAAAGGTACTTTTGTAAGGAAATTTACTTTTTTAAGCAAATGTACTTCCTTAAGATAAGGTATTTTTTAAGAAAAGGTACTCTGTTTAAGAATATGAGTAGGTAATTTTTTTTTTGAGAAAATTTACTTTTTTTAAGAACACAAACTTATTTAAGAAAATGCTATTATTTTAAACTTCTTTCAGTTTGGCTTTGCTAAATTTACTTTTTATTCGGTTCAAAACTACAATATGTAATAAACAGACTCCACCTAGAAAATTTCCCGTTAAACAATAAATTTCTCCCCATGTGTTAGTCTAGACACAAACCAAACCAAAATTAAGAGTGTAAGTAAGTGTGCTGCCAAATATAATTCCATGCTCGGGGTTGTATTTCGTGGATTTGCCAGCCTTGCACTTTGGCTTTTCTGAATTTGCTCTTTATTAGGTTGAAAACTACAATATGTAATAAACAGGCTATACCTAGAAAATTTTCCGTTAAATCAAACCAAACCAAAAGTACCCACTATAGTTGATAATAATGTATTGTAATAAAGTAGTTAAAAAAAAGTTGTTTAAAATTTTTTCATTTAGCGCCCATCCCGCAACGTGCGATAAGGAACTTCGTTCCAAAATTTTATTTGGGCTCATCCACTAGAAAAAAAAGTGGTTGACGTTGAGTAGGTAACATGTGCAGCTACCGCACTCTGTATATTGAAGGGTTCCAGAGATCTCCAACACCGCCTACAACCAACGCGAATCTACACATTCAAGCCCAAAACTCCACATTGAAATAAGGACGTTGACCCAGAGTGCAGGAGTACAACAACATGTATACATAGATAATAAACTGTAATGGAAGCTATTCACCAACATATCCTATTAACACCGGCTATTTCCCTCATTTTCTTGGTGTTTCATTAAAAAAAACTTTCGGTTCATTTCCCATTGTTCGTACTTATGTGAGTTGTGTTGTTTATAGGATGAAATTATATTCTATATGTAAAGGAGCTGCCTCGTATATTCCATTGTCATTGTCACTTTGGAATTTTTTGTTTAACATGGCATACAACATGTTTTACAATTTGTACAATCTTTATTTTAGTTTTTTGTTCAACAAAAAAATCCTAACATTTTTGTGCATTATATTTTCTATTCACATATTTTATACCATATGAAATATTTCACTATATCGCTGTTTTCCGTTTTTTATTTTTTTGTCTTTTGCAGGGTGTCCCCGTAACACAGAATGTCTCCTGGGGTATTATTATTTCAACACGTTCATTGGTGCTACAACGTGTGGCGCGAGTCCATGCCGGTTTGTATGCATGTTCTGCAGCCAACGATCGTGGGGAAACTACCAGTGCCATGGTGAATCTAAGAATACGTTGTAAGTACACATACCATACATAATATACTATGCCACACTGCTTCTCGTACTACATACATGTTTAAAGGAGTCATATTAATAATACGTACAGATGTACTACTGCATGTTCTCCTACCAGCGAACATTAATATTTTTGGACAAAATTTAATGCCAGTGGATTACATTTAAGGTCATTGAATAGAATTTGTGAAATAGGATCTATGGATTTATGTTATGCTTTCACGTTGCGGATTTATTTATGAATATCTATTTGGTTTTGTATTAAATCAAGTGTGTTAAAAATTTTATTACATTATCATGCTCGTAGAAATTATTATTGCCTTATTTATTAAATCAATTGGAATGAAAACAAACTGAAATGAATATCAACATTTGCATTTATATGGATTATGAATTGATTTTCATAATGAAATTGAAAATTGAAGTACGAAAAAAAAACAAAAAATAGATTATTTATTTGAAAGCACCCACATACAAATATCATTTTTAATTATAGCCCATTTTGATTATGAAATATAATTTAGGTTATAATGGAAATGCAAACATGCGGGTGGATGCGAGATAGAAATGCATGGTGTCAACGAGCTGTGGGGGATTTTTGAATAATTGGGGGAAATAATGGAAATATATGTTTAGCTACCGAACGCAAAAAAAAAACTAAAATGCCTAAAAAAAAGAAAAAAACCTATAACTTTCCTAACATTAAACTTTGGGGAGAATTGAAATTGAAAAAAATTATTGGACCGTATCCATATACCGCTTATCATCTATGTCATGACTAACTGACGTAAGTGCATTTTAATTTTTTTTGTAGAACAGGTTTTCTTCTGTTGGGTCCATATATTGTAGGGTCGTGGCCTTGTTTGTTTCAATGGTAGTGTGTGCGGCTTTTGTTCATAAGAACGTGGGTTCGGTCACTGCTCTGACCACCTTACATTTCTTTCGACGGCGGCCACCTCTTTTAGTGACGGCTACACTATCGAGTATATAGCCATGAAAACGGTCCTTCAAATACCGTTCGAGTAGAAAACTAGAAACTGCAAAGATACCTACACCATTTCCAATATAAATTTGAAAAAAATCTATTGAAATTTCAAAATTCTATTTGAAATTTGAAATACATCAAGTGAAATTTAAAAATTCTATTTGAAATTTACAACACGTGAATAGAAATTTAAAGCACATCAATTGAAATTTGAAATATTACTTACTTATCCAGTCACAGAAAACCCCGAGGGGTCAGGGACCTTACAAAACGAAGATAACACATTTCGCCAACCAGTTCGATTTTTTGCCTTATCTCTCCAGTTGCCAATACCAAGAGTACGCAGGGATTCGTCAACCTGATCCCTACAACGGAGTCTTGGTCTTCCTATTTTTCGTCTTCCTTCGAGTTCGGTTTTTAAAATCCTTCGTGCTGGTCTATCTTCATCCATTTTACTGACATGGCCTAGCCATCGCAATCGCCTTCTTTTGAACCGCTTAGCTATGTCAACATCGGTATTTAGCTCATACAGCTCATGGTTCATGCATTCGTCGCCGATACTCGCCGTTGTGCACTATAGGACCATACATTTTTCGGAGTATTTTCCTCTCGGAGACTCCTACAGATGTTTCATCTGCTTGCGATAAGACCCAGGATTCTGCACCATAAAGAAAAACAGGTTGTATGAGAGTCTGGTATAGTTGGACTTTTGTTACTCGATAGAAGGCGTTACCTCTAAAGTGTTTGCTTACCCCAAAATAACATCTATTCGCAAGCACAATTTTCTGCTTCATCTCAAGGCTGACGTTGTTGTTTTTGTTTACGGCAGATCCGAGGCATATAAATTCGTCCACCACATCGACAATATATAACGGTTATCAATGTTCACGCTTTGGTCTAATCGCGTTGAGGCCCTGCTCGTTGAAAACATTAATTTTGTCTTGTCCTTGTTTACTGTCAGACCCACTTTTCTTGAATCCTTCTCAATTCTCGAAAACATCGCAGTAACTTCTCTAACTGTGCGTCCAATGATATCTATATCATCAGCATACGCGAGCAGCATGTGACTTTTGCTGCTGATGGTTTTATTCATGTTGACAGCAGCTTTTCTCAGAATAATCTCTATTAATATGTTAAAGAGATCGCACGATAGGATACTCGGTAATATCCTTACCAACTTTGGTGTTCGTCAGGGTGATCCTGCCATGGCGTATGAGTTTTGCAAGAATGCCAAGCTCAGACATTGCACCGTAGAGTTTCGCCCGCATCTGGCTATCAAAGGCCGCTTTATACTCGCCAAATTGATGATAGGTGTCGATTTGTTTTTCGTGGGTCTTCTCCAGGATTTGGCGTAGCATGAAAATCTGGTCGGCTGTCGATTTTCCAGGCCTAAAGCCACACTGGAATAGTCCAATCAGGTCAGCGATAATTGGTTTTAGTCTTTCTCACATTATGCTTGATAGAACCTTATATGCTATGGACAAAAGGCTTATTCCACGGTAGTGGGCACAGAGATTCGGGTCAACTTTTATAAATATGGGTCATAGTACACTGAGACTGGCATGCATTCATCTAACCAAATTTTGCTAATGTGCTGATGCATGCAAAAGTTTAAAAAAGACACCAATTGAGTGACATTCAAGTGACGAATTTTAAATTTCAATTAATGTCTTTTAAATTTCAACTGATGTGTTTCAAATTTCAATTGATGTCTTTCAAATTTCAATTGATGTCTTTCTAATTTCAATTGATGTTTTTTATATTTCAATTGATTTATTTCAAATTTTAAGTAGAATTATTAGATTTCAATTGGCGTTTTTAAACAGTGTTTAGTTTCGAAAGGTTCGGTGAGATCCTTACCAACTTTCACTGCGGATTTGGTGTTCGTCAAGGTCATCCTGAAAAGGTGTATGAGTTTTGCAGGAAAACCAAGCTGAGACATTGCTTCGTAGAGTTTCCCTCGTATCGGGCTATCGTACGCCGCCTTAGAATCGATAAGTAGATGAGTGATGTCGATTTGTTTCCTAGTGGTGGCCTTCTGGTATTCTCCAGAATTTGGCGTATGGTCAGTTGTCGATTTTCCAGGCCTAAATCGACACTGATATGGTCCAATCAGGCAAGCGATAATTGGTTTTAGTATACCGCACAATATACTTGATTCAACCGTGTATGCTACGGATAAAATGCTTATTCCACGGTAGTTGGCACAGAGACTCGGGTCACGTTTTTTAAACATGGGGAATAGTACACTGAGACTCCTGTCGCCGGGCATGCATTAATCTAACCAAATATTGCTAATAAGCTGATGCTGACCTTGTCAACTCATCCGCTCCGCCGGTTTTTCCAAATTGTGACCCTTGTCTCCTCGTCATTGGATATCTCAGGTACCAGTAGCGCGGAGAAATTATCTCTCCATATTTCCAACATGCTGTGCACATCTGCGATGAGATTTCCCTCCTTGTCTATACATACGGAATACACTATATCCACTAGTTCTGGTTTGGATTTTTCGGGACAATTTTTGGGCTTCGTTATTCTTCTGTTTGTCTCAATTTTTTCACTCTCTCGCTTTCTCCACTGCCGTTGCTTACGTCTAAAGTGACGGTTTACCTGCTTTGTTTTTCTCCTCTGCCGCTCAGTCGCAGCTCACGTTGCAATTCATGGGAGCATTACCATGCGTGAAGCGTTCTTTTCATCATTTGCTATGCGACACTCGTTATCGTACCATGGTTTGGTGCGAAGCGGATTTGTTTGCGGATTTTTTTTTGTTGTGGCAGTTTTTATAGAGTTGGAAATGGGTTTCCACTGCGCTTCAGGATCGTTATCGGGAGGGGGTGGGTTATGTGCCAAAAGTTGTGAGAGCTGCTTCCTTGTGTAGGTTGTGGCTACCTCTGGAAATTGCAGCTTTCCAATGTCTAGATTTCTCTGCGTCTGGTTTCATATGATTTTTGTTCTACTTAAACTTGTACGATCCTTTGCTGCTACCAGGTACAGATCGGAAACGATGTTAGCTCGTCTGATCACTCGTACGTCCGTTACACTGCCTTCCATCAATTACCACGTGATCCGGTTGGTTCCTCGTTCTTTGATCAGGGGAACCCCAAGTAGCTTTGTGGATGTCTTTATGCTGGAATCTTGTTCTATAACCGTTTTTTTTGCCGCGGCAAAGTCCATCAGTCTCATACCGTTGTCGGAACTGTCAGCATGTATACTGAAATTGTCAATAATTGGATAAAACACCTTGACCCTGCCTACTTTGGCATTAAAATCTCCTAGTACAATCGTAATCTCATGGCCAGAGCAGCGGTCATACGTCACCTCTAAGCGCTCATACAATATGTCTTCGGCATAATCATCTTTCTCTTTTGTCGGGGCATGCACACAAATTAGGGAATTAGGGAAATATAAAAAATTTAGTTTTTATGCGGATTGTGGCTATATGTTCACTCACAGGGGTGAACCTAGACTATAGATGACGCAGTCTTTTGCCAACTACAAATCCGCAACCAAATTCAATTATTTTCTCATGGCAACTGTAGTATAAAGTCACAGTTTCTTTTTCTTGTGCAGTCATGTACTGTCCATCGCATTTCATGGATGGCTGTAATGTCAGCCTTATAACTTTCGAGGACATCTGTCAATTTGATACTTGCACCGATCATATATAGAGCTCTTACATTCCCAGAGCATATCCGTAAATCGTGGTCCTTACAATGTTTGTGGGAGTCGTTAATAAATAGGGGTTTTTATGTTTTCTTCTTCGTTGTTCTATATTCACTACCATTACGACATGTGGAGGTAGGCAAACCCAGTCCACCAGGTTTTTGCATTTTATCTACTGCCAGGATATTTGAGTGCAGGCGCCCATTATGGATCAGACGCTGACCAGGATGCAATATGTTGAACATGGATTTTCTTCTTTCGGTTTCTATCCGCCGTCGGCCCATATGTTGGCTCATTGGCCTTCCCGTCAATCATTTGATTTGAATTAGAATTTCTAATATTTGCCACATTCACATCTGGTATTAAAGTATAATATAAAGTTAAAGTGGGTCAATTCTTTCGGTCGCTTTTATTGTGACATGAAGTTGAACCTTTCAAGTCCTTTTAAATAAGTGCTTCGTACTAACTGCTAGCAGTAAAATGCATTATCATGATTAATATGGTACCAGTTTTTTGTTTTTCAATTATCTGATGATATTTATTATTAACGATACTGTTTCGTTATATCAAATCATTATGTATAAATCTAAGTGCATTTTGTACTGTTTTGTAATTTCCATTAAATAGTTTAAACTCCATGTATTAATAGCAAATTAATTGAAGTTCCACCGAACAGTCGCATTTCCAAGAAATGCAATGTTAATATGAAATATATATGAATACAAACTCATATTATTGCATTTTACAAAAAACAACATACGATTACAGGTGTGGGGGTGTGTATTTAAACAAACACACCCACACACAAGCGTTGGTACACAATAAACATTTGCATTTAATAGTTATGATGAAATTAAAAATTCATAAGGATAATTGAATTGATATTCATGGTGCTATAATTATTTATGGTTTATTAGTGATAATTGCCATAAATAGCCCAGGATATAAGCTGTAATTTTGTTCTTTCCATGTAATATATATGGCCCGCATACAAATGTATCGATTGACAAATTAATTCAGCAGCGGAAATCATTAAGGGTGGAAAGGCCAATATGTAGCTATCGCTGTGTAAAAAAATCAATGAGTGTTCGAACTCACGGGCGATGTGTTAACACCCTTTTGTTACACGGTACCTGTACGATTTCTGTTACATTGGGAAATAAAAAAAAAAATTTTTGTGCTGAATGCTCTTTTGCTATTGCGCTTTCTTTATTTCTTACATCTGCTTTAACATTAACAAAATAAATAAAGCAATATTTAGCTCACAGAAATAATTGTTTTTGGTTTGTCATAATCAGAGCGACGACAATATGCTTGTTTGAATGTTGGCACACAACTGAATACAAAGCAATATTTAGCTCACTGAAATAACTGTTTTTGTTTTGACGACAAAAAGTATTGAATAGTATAGAGATCTTATAGCACTCTCTTTCCGCTCTCACGTAGGAGTCTGAGTAAGAGAGCATAAACGAGTCTTATTCTCTTTATAGAATATTTCAGTATAAATCAGAGGTGACCAAAAATTTTTATGGTGTAGTATTGGTGAGAAAAACGATGTTGCTTCAGTCGTCGTTTAGACAGCGACAAATGCACATGCGCACGGGTGTATGGATTTTTTTGCTGATATATCAGCAAAAGATGCATATGTCCGCTACTTGTTTACACGTCGCTTTCTCAACGACGACTGAATGGAAGAGCATAAGAATAAGTGTGACTTTGTTTATGTGTTGGTCTCCGCAATTGCGGTATGGGCTGGTCACCAGTGGTATAAATCCACCATTTCGACAATGTTATTACATAAAGCAATACAAATAGCATACATGTTTCAAATGGCATCAATGTTTCAAATCAAAATTATGAATTGACTAAGTTATGACAAAAAGAGAGTAATAGGTTTTGAATCATTCGCCAGATGTCGGTATTGCTTTTGAGTCATACAATTCGATCCACGAGTTCTCTATACTATTCAATACTCTTTTGCAACGACGACCTGCTTGTTTGTTCGCTGCCGCTACATCAATACCATTATACTTATTTTCAGGCATAGACTATTGTTGTACAACAACCACGTATGTGATGCTAACGCTGTCTTTTGTTTGCATGTGTTCACTTTGATAGATTGCCCTACCCGTACCTATAGATGTTAGCACATCAAAAATTCAAGATAAATTGCAATATTTTTATTTTAAGAATTTGTAGTTTTTACGCGAATTTGTTGTGAGACATAAAGTTACAGTTGCGGTTTTACAGGCTGTACAGACTTTAAATCGAAGTATTATTTCTGTGCTACAAACTCTAATTTGTTATCTTCTATTCTGTAAAGATCTATCTATGAATTATCTCAGTATCTATATGTAATCATATGTTGAAATGTGAACAGTGCAACAGAGAAATTCAGAAGGCCCTGCTAGTCCCGCTGCTGGGTACACATAATTCTACATAAGAGTGAGCACAGGTAAATACTATTCATAGCTACAAATGATATTAGTGGCATGGTCCTGCAAATACTCACACTCCAACATAAAATGTATTGATAATTAGGTCGATTCAACTTATATGGCCTTACAGCTCATTTGCACTGGAAAAAATTTGCTTGATTTCGCATCAAAAAGCCGAACAACATCTAATGTCTTCGCTTTGGCATTTTTCCGGATTTGGTTGAAATTCAAAGCTTTTTGAAGAGGTGGTGATACCACGACAACACACAAAACAATAGAAATTTTGGAACGAAGTTCCTTATCATACGTTGCGGGATGGGGACCAAATTAAAAAAAATTAAACAACTTTTGTTTTAACACTATTGTACTACAACCCAGTATTATCAACTATGTTGTTTACTTTTGCTTTGGTTTGTGTCTAGACTAACTAGATGTCTAACATATGTTGGGAAATTTCCTGTTTAATAGGAAGTTTTCCAGGTGGAGCCTGTTACCAATATTTAGTATAATTGTAGTTTTGAAACCACTAAAAAGTAAATTTAGAATAGTCAAAGTGAAAGAAGATAAAAAAGAATATTTCCTTAAATAAGTGCCTTTCCTTAAAAAAAGAAAAATTTTCTCAAAAAAAATACCTGTTCATATTCTTGAACAAAGTACCTTTTCTAAAAACCCCTTATCATAAAGAAGTACCTCTGCCAAGAAAAGTAAATTTTCTTACAAAAAATAGATTTTCTTCAAACAAGTTAATTTCTTTTAAATAAGTACCTTTTCTTAAAAAAAGCAAATTTTCTTACAATAAATTGCTTTTTCTTAAAAAACTACATTTTCTTTAAAGAGTAAATTTTATGTGACTCAAAATAACTTCTCTTTAGATAAGTAACTATTCTTAAAAATATTCCTATTCTAAAAATTCTAAAAATTTCCCATTTCTTAAAAAACCTTTTCTTCAAATAAAAACCTTTTCTTAAAGAAATACGTTTTCTTACAAAAATTCCTTTTCTTAAAAGTACCATTTCTTAAAAATAATATAATACATTCTCTATTCTTTTATTGAGATAAGTAGCCTTTCTGAAAATAGTACTTCTTTGTAAAATAAATTCATCTCTAATGGGTTTTTCTTACAGAAGATACTTCTTCTTAAAATTAGTACCTTTTTTGAAAAAATACATTAGATTTAAAAAAATTACCTTTTCGGAAAATATAATACATAGTCTTACAAAAAGGATTTTAAAATATACTTAAAAAAGTACATTCTATTAAAAAGAATTTTTCTTAGAAAAGATTATCGTTTAACAAAAAGTATCTTTTATTAAAGATCCATTTAAATTATCGTACTATTCAACGGGCGCCTTAGGCGTGTTCGAACTAACTAGTATGAATATATAGCGAAAGGAACGTCGTTCCAATCGGGTGTCTCCCGACACCTCATGTGATTTTTTTGTCTGGTATTTTTCAAAATCAATGTCAGCACAAATGTATACTAAGAATAAAAGTAAACAAAAAGTACCAAAAAATACATTTGAATTTAAAAATAAGAAATTCCTAAGATATTTAAAAATATTACTTCGGGTGTTCTCGTTGGGTGTTCATGTTGATACATTCTCATTAGTGGTTTACATAACCGCATTATAGGTTGAGACAATCTCGTAAGTGGTTCGTACAACCGAATTTAGATAGTGTCAGAAATCCTTTTTGAATTTGGAAATAATTGACAGAACGAATATAATCCAAGATACAAATGTCACAACCGAATCAATCATGAAACGAGTTTGCTTCAACCGAATTTCAGTTGAGAGAATTAAATTCGGTCATGACAACCTCAATTTGGTGGTTAAAGCAGAATTTCCGGTTGCTACAACGTCTTTTCAACCAATTAGTTCTCTGGGTGTTGAACTAAACTCGGCTCGATTCGCTAGTCAACCAATCCGAAACCAATTACATAGCATGGTTAACGACCATGCGAATAAAACGACATTTATTGTTGTCATCTGCAATGGATTAGAAAGGGTTAACAGTCGGATAAATGACGACAATTAAAGAGAGAGAAGGAGAAAGGACAGAGGTGTGTGGTACATCCGCCGTCACTTCATTCTCTTCGGATGAGATGCCGTCTATAACGACTGATCGAAGATCAGTCTTTTTAAAACAAGTCATGGAATTGTGGCCGTCGGTGTTGCAATGGTTAGTGTGCGCGGCTCACGTAGATGAGAACGTGGGTTCGATCCCATGTTCAGACCATCTTACATTTCTATCGACGACGGTCACCTCGCATAGTGATGGTGACACTATTGAGTCTTTAACCATGAAAACACTTCTCAAAATACCATTCGGAACAGGTGTAAAACTGTAGTTCCCAATCAGTGGGCAGAAAAACATGAAAACGTACAGCTTAATGATTGTGAGAAGCTCTGCTGAATCCTTTCATTGGAGGTATTAGGAAGCCTTTTTATAATGGAATTCCATTCGTCGGCAACAGCAATATGCTGTGTAACTCCAGATGTTCGAAAACTTGTCTCTGACATTCAACTAGATAGGTTTCCGATCACGGGGACACAGTGATCTATTGGTTTCACGTAAAGAACAATTATTAGCTTTGTCAACCGGGTCAGCAAATATGTATATTGTCATTATTAATAACAGTTTGGATTGAGGAAGACCATTTATTGTTAACTCTTTTAACAAATGGCCAAAAGTTAATGCTGCCACTACGAGAAGAAAGAACTCTACTCTACTCTTAATACTCTGTCACATTTTGATCTTGACCTCTGGAATTTTTATTCAAATTCCAATTTATGATTAAACCAACATTTTTCAGAAGACTTTATGCAAGCTATTTCGAAGGAATGAAGTATCATTCAAACAAAAATAATATTTCATTTCTGCTTCGGCACTAATATTGTCTTCGAGAAAATATAGATTCGAATTGAAGTGTTTATAAACGCTGTCCGAAAATTGAATTGAATATGTTGATATTACATTCAACCTTGTTGAATTGTTTCCTGATGAAATAGTATGTCGGCCATATCCATATCATTCAAATTAGGAACATCAAAAGCTGATTATTATGTTGGGACAAAGTACCATTATTGTCTGACAAGTCAATATTGCCCGACCAACGATTATTGCCTGACCACCCATCACTGCCCGGTCAGCATTATTTTCGAAGAAAAATTGTTCGATAATGGCTCCAGTTAAAAATGCACACCAACCGGTGGCACGTTGTTGATGCATTTGTTTCTCAAAAATGCCTCGGGAATCTTTCTGAACCCCAAATGTGACATTTTGACGATTAACGGTAACACCAAACTTAAGATTAACCTCATCGCTGAAGATGATTTTGTTTGGAAACCCTTCATTACTTTGAAAATATTTTTCAACAATGAAAACGCGTTGTTCTGCAATCTAGAGTTGCATTTTGAATATTTATTGTTTTTATTGTATATTTATTGTATTTGTTTTCCTTTAACAACAACACTTCACCTCATACATGGCACTTACTTACATGTATTCACGGAGCTCTTTAAAACTCGTTGAGCTTAGCCAAGCCAGTCTTTCCGCACAAGGGTATGGATCGCTTTGTAACTGATCTTGAAGCAATAAGTGGTCCAGAATTCGATGTGGAGTAGTACAATGTCCGAATTGCAAAGAGATACAACGATATTAATTGCACTCTTTTTACTTGAGAGGTTTTTAAGTCGGTCTATCCTGCGATGAAACAGTCTTCGATCACAAATTAGTTTTTAATTGGAAGCCTCCTATTGCCTTCAAACTTATATTATGTATATATAGCTAAAACCATAGAGTAATATTATATAGAGCTGCCATTCTTTTCATCTGACATTTCCTTTCACACTGTTCGTGGTGGGGTCGGTGCGATAGAGAGTTATTTTTAATTAAATTGACTTACACCAGGTGGAATTACAAAATTGGTTGACTTGCATTTTTCGTATCGTTTTGATGAAAACCTGTGAAATTTAAACGTATTTTTGACTGTTTTGTTATTTTTTATTGTTAGTATATATGTATAAGTATTTGTGGTGTATTTACACAACAAATTTAATACACAAAACGAAATGCCGTTGCTGATTTATTGTTGGTTGGTTTGAGCCATTGCCTCTATCTGGTATTATTAAGGCAATACTTTCCAACATCCAACCGCTCATTTGCACGACACTAAATGTCATCATTATACTGAGAGAGTCTGCTAATCTATGCATCATTACTCCATGGCTAAAACAAACATTGTAGTATATGGGAGGCCAATGAAAACATGGCATTTCAATGTTATTGTGATAACATTTTTTAAAGTTTTTTTATAATGAACGATAACAAAATAAGCACCGATGCAAATACAAATCACAACGGTGATTATTATCTAAAACCCCAAATAGTATTATCGTATATGTATGTATGGATAATGGGCATTGTGTGGGTAAATTACCAATATTAAAATTCAGTTAGACAGACATATGACATTGGAAGTGAAAATTCTCTTCTAATCCAATATTCTGGTAAAATGGAAATACGAATTGCGCCCAAAAATTATGATTGGCTAAAAGATTGTAATTTTCTACACGCATACAATCAAAAGTAATCATATTTAACTTTTCCTCTTTGATTTGGCGAAAAGTTTGGATCTTGGTTATAAATTGTTTTGTTTTTTGTTCGAAATAACGCCAACCTTTCATCGAAGTATTGAAAAGGTTTTAATTTCCGAAAAGTATTGAAAAGTTTTCATCACAAATTTTCTTCATCAATCTAAAAAAAACATTTTTTTAAATAAATGTTTAAACGATTCGTGTATAAGTATTATTTTATTACTTCGTACAAGTATTGACTGCTTAGAATTTGCTGATATTTTTTTATTAAATATTTTTAAGCCTTTCTCATAGTCCTTCCTGGCATTCTGAGTGGAATTCAAGTAAAATCAAAGGTTGATACTCTTTTTCTTCCAGTCGTAACTTTAAGATAGTCTGTTTCAATTAAATCCCACTAATCAATAACATCAGTTGATTATTTCTGGAAATTTAATAATGCAACACAAATACAGTCAGTTCTTTATAAATATGCAATACAGATACACAATCTTTGTCATTGCATAGTCTTTGCATTTTAAAATCGAAATGTGAGCTTGGAAAAGGATATAACAATAGGGGTGTTCATTCATTTTATGTAAATGTTAAGATAAAAGCAATAGATTCATTTAATAACGTTAAGATAAACGCAATGGAGCAAGCGTCCACAATATTAGTGATTAATAGGATTTTATTGATAAATAGAAGACGTTATTTGAATTTCACATCTAGCTCTGGAAAACCATTGAAGATAAAGGAACTGCAATAATGATTGTTACACTTGATTTACAATTGAAGTCAATTTTGAGTTTATCAGCAAATCGAGGAATTGTAAATTCAAATTTTTTTTAGTGAAAAATTGAACAAGAGGACGTGAATTTGATCTTTGCTTCGACAACCTTACATTTCTTTCGACGACTGCCACCTCACTTCGTGACGGCGACACTATCGAGTAACTAGCCAAGATAAAGCTTCTCAAGAAGTCCTTCAGAACCGAAGTAAAGTTGTAGTTTCCAATCAGTGAGTGCATAACTAAAAAGCCTACAGCTCACTGATTGCGAAAAACTCTCCCAAGTCCTTTCGTGGAATGTAATGGGAAACTATTTATTATTATGATATTGCCAACATTGCCACAGAATTTCATCGCCGTTTGTTTTGAATGATGCTATTGCAAAACCGATCAAGCTAAATGCAAACGAAAACTTATTCTCATGGAGAATTCCCTACTATGCAAATGTTCGAAAAATATCGCAAGCAAAACATACAAAAAAATATTGGCAAAAACCTTTCAATCTCCAGATAACAATCGGTTCCCATTAGGCATGATTTTTGTTGTTCCCTAAAGGACAACACAATTTTATACACACTTGCATAGTGAGGAATTCTCCATAAAAGTGACGCTTCTTTTGCAGTTTTCAATACCATCTTTCCAAGCAACCGCTGATGGAGATCTGTGGCTTGATCTGAAATAGCTATACGGTTTTCCAGGAATTATAATAAAATAAATGGTTTCCCATTACATCCCATGAAGGGACTGGGGAGAACTTCTTTCAATCACTGAGCTGTGCGCTTTCCAGTTTTCACTGACTTGCCAGGAATTATGAGGATGCATTTGGTATATCTTCTTTTAGAACACTATACCTCCAATAATAGAGATATGGAATATTCTTGGGCCTGAACAACAAAATGAAAAAGTACCAGTAAGAGGAGCGATTAAATAAAAGCATACCTGATGAATTAAATTGTACAGCACTACGAAACTGCAGGCCATTCATATTGCCTGTATGAATTGTGTGGTCTTCTTGGCAACAACAAAAATAATGTCTAATGGGAACCGATAGTTCTCTGCAGAAGGATAGAAGTTTTTTCAAATGTTTTCTTGAGGGTTTTATTTCTGATATGTTTGAAACATTTGCATAGTAAGGAATTCTCATTTAAAATGATTTTTCCTTTGCATTTAGTTTGATGAATTTTTCAATAGCATCTTTCCAAACAACGGGTGATGCAGTTCTGTGGCTACTTCTGAAATAGCTGTACCTTTTGCCAGGAATAATGATGATGCATTTGGCAAAACTTCTTTTTAAAAACTATATCCCACTTAATAGAGATTTAGCATAGTCTTGAGATTAAATAATAAAATTAAAGACATCATCTCTGATGCATTTTACTTTTATTTCCAAGTGTTCCTATTGTAAATCCCTTTTACAAATGTCGACAATGACTGTTTCTTTGGCTGCTGTGTTGACAACTTGAAGTGTAAGAATATGTCTTTGGGTTACTGGTGCTGACAACACATTATATTATATCGCCTATGTGTATGTCTGTGCTTGAATGTATCGTATGTGTTTCAATCTATCCAAAATTCCGTCAAGTGTAAAGTTTTCGTATCATCTAAGTTTCGTATTGAAATATTCAAACCAAATATTTAACTTGAAAGAATGAAAATATATTGTTCATAAAGTTTTCCATGTGTACAGTAAACGACAAAAGATTAAATGCAGTCAATGAATATGAATGGAAATAAAAGATTCATGCAAATTACTACATCATTGGTGTTAATAATATTCGCATCAAGCGTTCGAAACTGTTGTGTCAATAGGCTTATATCTAATCCGATTTATTACTGTTGATGTGTCCGGTTACATTGTGTAATAAACCTATTAGTGGAACAGCGAAAGATTGCGTAAATTTTAGTGGAAATATATGTATGTTGAAAAACATTTTGTCCGAGTTGTTGAGGGAAAGAAAATATTATAGATAATTGGTAAAATACGCTAATATGAAAATAATAAAGAAAATTCGTGGAACAAAAGATAAGTAAATTAATATTTTTTAATTACTACTCATCCCACGGCCAGGGGAGATCTTCTTAAAATCAGTCATGGGAACCTATAGTTCTACACCGGTGCGGAGCTTTTTCATGGCATAGTATTCGATAGTGGCAGTGATCGAACCCACGTTCTTAAGTCCAAGAGCCCCGCCCACCATTACATGTTAAAATCTGTGGTCATACAATTCTCCATTTACGGTGATTGACTACTTCAAAAATTCCCTTACCTACCAATAAGAAAATAAATTACGTAGCTCCTAAGGTGTCATAATATATTTCTCACCTTCTCAGTGAAATTTAATACTAACTGGTAAATTAGTTATTATTCAGTTTTTATGATTTGCATTCACATTTCATTTGAACACTCTTTTATTATTTTCCCACGAAAACAATCGACTTCTTACGGAATCACTTTGGCTGAAATATATATCTCTATATATTTACATATTTACCCACGTAAATGTACAAATGTCATATTATACATTTTCATGTATTAATCTCATTCAATCCGAACATGAAAACTTTTCAAATATTTTTTAATAAATTTCAAAACAATATGTTTATTCCTGCCGGTTTTTTTATTTTGTCGGTCGCGTTCTGCTCCTTTTCTAACGATTCCAGGCAATTGTGTGCCAAAAAAATAAACAAAATACAACAATATGATACCAACGTAAAAGAAAATATAAACCGGAAGCACTTGTGAATTTCGTGTGTGTGCAAGTATATACATATATATATAAAAACACACTTCCATACATTTATAAATAAATACACATGTTGTGTTTGCATATGTGTCTATACAGTGAAGAACAATGAAATAGGGTTTATAACGTTTTAGAAACTCGAATACAAGTTCTGTATAAATAAAACCATTCAACCGTCGGTGGTGCAATGGGATGTGTGTGCGGCCGTTGTACATGAGTACGTGCGTTCGAACCCTGCTCACCTCGCTCAGTGATGGCGGCACCATCGAGTACTTAACCACGTAAAAGCTTTTCAAAATACCGTTCGGAACCGGTGTTCAAACTGTAGGTCCCAATCAGTGAGTGAAAAAAAATCACATGAGGTGTGAGATGACACCCGGTTGCAACCAAGTCCATTTCACTATATATTATGTACTAGTTAGTTCCAACACGCCTAAGACGCCCGCTGAAAAATACGATAATTTGAATGGATTTTTAAGAAAATAAAATTATAAACTTTTGTTGAAAAAATGTTGTTGATGTGTTAACATCTATAGGCATGGGTAGGGCATTCTATCAAGGTGAACACATGCAAACAATACACAGAGTTAGCATCACATACGTGGTGTGGTACAACAATAGTCTCTGCCTGAACATAAGTATGATGGTATTGATGTAGCGGCAGCGAACAAACAAGCAGGTCGTCGCCACCAAAAAGTATTGAATAGTATAGAGAACTCATGGAACGAATTGTATGACTCAAAAGAACTAGCGACATCTGGCGATTCATAATATTGATGTGAAACATTTTGAAACATTTATGCATTTGTATTGTTTTATGTAATAAAATTGTCGAAATGGTGCATTGATATTGAATTATTCTATAAAGAGAATAAGACTCGTTTATGCTCTTCTACTCAGAATCTCTACATGAGAGCGGATATAAGCGCAATAAGTTATCTATACTCATAGTAAAATAACTAAGTAGTAGCAGTAGACGTTGTTATTGTTGAAAGCAGCAACAACAGGCATTATGTATTTATTTCAATCGCTTTAGTTTTCTATCTATACACGAAGTATATCAACAACACTGGAATACAATAAAGTACAAAAACAAGGTACATATCAGTTTGACCACTGAAACGATCAACCACAATGAAGATATTGAAAACAGCTGTTCTAACGAGTTTACCTTCCTTATTTTACCATGCTAATACCAAGGGAATAAGACTCGTTTATGCTCTTTTACTTAGACTCTCTACATGAGAGCGGAAAAGGAGCGCAATAAGTTCTCTATACTCATAGTAAAATAACTAAGTAGTAGAAGTAGACGTTGTTATTGTTTTAAGCAGCAACAACAGGCATTTTTTATTTGTTTTAATCGCTTAAGTTGTCAATCTATACACAAAGTATAGCAACAACACTAGAATACAATAAAGAAACCGCAATGAAAAAATGTAAAACAGCTGTTCTAACGAGTTTACGTTCTTATTTTACCATGTCTATACTATTCAATACTTTTTGTTGTCGCTCTGTTTATGACAAAACTAAAACAAATATTTCAGTGAGCTAAATATTGCTTTATTTATTTTAACAATACTACATCTAATATTAAAGCAGTTGTAGGAAAGAAGAAAGTGTAAAAGCTATTCTTTTTTTTTATTTTTTATTTTCCAATGTAAAATTTATTAATGTGTTCATAGAAAACCGAAGAGATATTGTGTAACAAAAGCGTGTTAAAACATCGCCCGTGAGTTCGAACACTCATAGCTTTTTTTTATAGAATGTATTTTAAAAAAAAAAGTATATTTGAGTTTATCTTTCAATTGTTAATTTTCTTGAACCGAACAATTATTAAAATTAAAAAGTATATTTTTAGGTCCCGATAGCTCCTTTTTGAAAGAGAGGTACTTCTTTTATTAAAAAGCTAACGTATTTTTTAAAGAAGAGGTACTATTTTTAAGAAGAAGTACATTCGGTAAGAAAATCAATAAGAGTACGATTTTTTCACAAAGCAGTACTTTTTTAAAAACAGGTACTTTTTAAAGAAGTGGCACTCTTTATAGGAAAAGTTTATTTTTAAGCAAATGTCATAGTTATTTTGTTTCACAAAAAGGTGCTCTTTAAAGAAAATTTAGTTTTTTAAGAAAAGACAATTTATGGTAAGAAACTGTACTTTTTTAATAAAGGTACTTATTTTTTTAAAAAAATAGTTTTTTAAGAAAATTTACTTTTTGTAAGAAAATTTACTTTTTTGAGCAAAGGTACATCTTTAAGATAAGGTATTTTGTTAAAGAAAATGTACTTTGTTTAAGAATATGAATAGGTATTTATTTTTTTTTTTTGAGAAAATTAACTTTTTTCAGGCAAAGGCACTTATTTAAGAAAATATTCTTTTTTTAAACTTCTTTCACTTTGGCCTTTCTAAATGTACTTTTTATTGGATTCAAAACTAAAATATATACTAAATAGTGGTTACAGGCGCCACCTAGAAGACTTGCCATTAGACAAGAAATTTCCCAACATATGTTAGTCTAGATACAAACCAAAGCAAAGTACCCAATAGAGTTGATAATAATGGGTTGTAGCATAATACTGTTAAAAAAAAGTTATTTAATTGTAATTCATTTAGCCCCCATCCCCCAAATATGCGATAAGGGACTTCTTTGCAACAAGAAAGCGCACAGCTCACTGGTTGAGACAAGTTCTTCATGGGATGTCATGGGAAACCATATTTTTTAGTTGAGCACATTTTAGTTTTAGGGAGATTTCGTTCTGAGAAATGTAGAACACATTTAGCACATTTGGAAAATGAAAGGAACCCTTCTTTAAAGTGCTCTAAATTGTACTTTGAGAAACCACCAAATTGCTGCAATTTCTGCACTCTGTGTATATTTAGGGAAATCTGGCATACCTTTTTTTAACATATCGCACCTTAAGTACAAAAGAGTCATAACTTAAAATGTTGAGATTTTAATCTTTTAATTTTTTCCTTAAAAATAGTATTCAAAGACAGTTTGTATAACCCGAAAAAATCTATCAATATTTTCTCTATTCTATCGTCAAAAAATCCCGTAGGTTATGAGAATTTGCATACAATTTTTAACTCAACACAACCAGTTTTTGTATCTTTACTATAAAATTATAAGTTTCGACTTATGAATCTTTTTTAGTTAGGGTGCGAAATGTTCTATCGTTATAATTTGAGACACGTTTATGTTCTCGTCAGAGCATGTTTCAAAATTTAGTACAAATTTCACTTTTAAGAAGTTAACAGTTCTAACAAGTTAAATTTAGTGAGAAATTGGAAAGTATTTGATTCAATACTTTTTAGACAATTATAAATTTTATTGTTTAGTAAAAATTGTTAGGAATATATCCTATAGCACACTTTTAAAAGACGCCTTTCTAGTCCTATCTGTGTACTCTTTCTTGCAATTTGTGGAACTATTGTCGCAATCAGTGGAATTATTGATTAGTTTTGTGTACTTTTTGCTACTCTTTGAGACAACTTGAATAATTCGTTCATCTGGTTGTGACTACATTGCACATTAATCCTTGCTAGTAATCATATTTTATTTCTATTGCACATCAAGTCTTGCTAGTAATCATATTCTCTTTCCCCCCACTGTCACTGTGTTTGTCAAGTCATCATATGTATAATATAATAAGTTGATGTGAAGAAATATATACATATTTGCATTGTTATATTTCTTTTTATTACTACGATTGTTAGGATACGTTTACGTACGTACTTGGCAGAATACACAAATACACATATTGTGTGATGATCCTGTGCAGCAGTGTGATCCATCCTTTTATATATGGCACTTTCGAGTGAAATGTTTGTATTATATTCCGTTTCATTTTTTTGCTTCCTTTTTTTTTATTGTGCGGAAATTCATTCACTCATATGTGTGAAAAACGGTTATGGCAAAAACATACACTATAACACAGAAGGAAAAAAAATAACAAAATACCAAACGGAATAAAGAAGGAATTTCTTTAAAGCTCAATCGTTTAGAAATTTGAAATATGAATATATTTTCCTTGGCTTTTCTTGTGATGTAATGAATTTTTCCTGTTCCCCAGAAGGATGTATAAAATTTGAGTATTTCCCAGAGAAAAGAAAAAACATACAATAGCCCATAAAAAAAAATGTTTTATAATTCGCTTATAACCTTAACAATATCAGACACTTAACCTACATAATTCGCATTTATTTTGGATTTATCTTTTCTCTTGCAGATGCTCCTGTGTGTAGTACGAATTCGGTTGTTGTCATTGGTGCCTCGCTGGAGGAAGCAGTACCCATACCGTGTCGTGTCAACTCTGATCCACCAGAAATTGAATTTGAATGGACCTTTTCTAGTAGCGGTGAACATTTTGAAGTGCCTTCGGGTCATTACGCCACAATACAAGAGACCACCACCACGACGGGTGATATACATCGGACTATTGTGGAATCGAATGATACACATTTTGAAACTTACGGTAGATTAAACACTTAATATTTTTGTGAAATTTTGACAGATTTTATTTATTTTTTTCTTGTACATTTCTCGTTTGCTTGTATATTATTTTCCTTTGATATCCTGTACTTTATTTGGGTTTCTCTTTCTCCCTTAGTAGAGACTGTAAGTGAATTGATTTATACACCAAAAGGCGAACGAGACTATGGCACATTAGCCTGCTGGGGAAGGAACTCAATTGGTAAACAATCAGAGCCATGTTTGTTTCAAGTGGTACCAGCTGGTAAGTCTTGACATGTCACAAGAAAAAAAGTAGAAAATAAAATATAATGAAATAAAAAAATAAACAAATTTTGTAAATACAAATAGAAAACAACTTAGGTATACAAATGAATAAGATGTCACTACACACTTCAAAATAGGATACATAAGTCTTAATGTCAAGTTGAATGTCTTGAAGCGATAAAATAACCTATCTATATTATTAAACTTAATTGCATAACATATCGTAGAACAAAAACAACAGCAAATGGAACTTGTATCGTTTTGGATCTTCTCAAAATTAAAAACAACGCCATGTAACTAAAACAAATATTGCTATTATTTTTATATATATTATAACTCTTTAATTGAAAGATTAATAATTGATGCCTTCTCGAGATTAGCGTTGTAAGCGACAATTTTTGTGAAAGTAGTTTTTTCGTGAATTCCAGACTGAATTACTTTGACAGATTATTTGAATGCAAAACTTAGTAAAAAAATCAGTTTCTGACATTTTAACTCCAATTTGAAGTGTGAAAATACTGTATACTAAAACGTGTTAAAATTCAATTTGTTTTGGATATAAAACGTTATTTCATTGTGAAGCTCATAAAAGTTTAATTTTCTAAATAATTTATGACCAGTTTCGCAGTTGAAAATCTCCATTTAAATACTCTCTAAATGTCCGGTGCTTGTCAGTTAAATATCACTTAATATGAAAATTTTCTGTGAGCTTTCAAATTGAGTTTTTGAATAACGAGTGTGAAACTCTCCCTTAATGTTTCAATTAATCTAATTTTTTGTTTTATGTAAATAAAAGTGAAAGTTAATCTAAATCTTAAACAGACAAACAAAAACTGAGTGCAATTTACATTTCAAACAATTTACATTTCTTAAAAAATTGTAAACAACTGAAGCGTTCTCGAGAATAACGTTGTAAGCGACAAAATGTAAATTGTTCACCACAGATAAAAACCTATTTAAGCTAGTGGGCTCTAAGTTTTTTTTAGTTTCTTTAAATTCTGGATTAATTTCCGCTTTAATTAACATTATCCAGACAATTATATGAAAAAGGAAACTAAATCTTTTATAGTTTTCTCGATGAAATAGTTTTTGTATTCAAAACTAATGTAATGACAACACGCTTTTGCATGTTGCATTTTTCACTTTGAGATGGATTTAAAATGTCAGAACTGCACGCTGAAACAAACGGTCTCTGTAACATATTATCTAAAACACATGCTGCAGGAACAATGCATATATTGGGTGGTTAAATTTTAAGGGCCGATGTTGATGTTGAATAAAACACAAATTATTTAGGAAATTATTGTAATTACTTTTTATTATGATAATATGGTATAATTGAATTATGTATGGAACAAAATATCGGCCAACTGGCCGCCGCGACCTCGGCGGCACACCTCCATCCGATCGTCCAAATTTTCGATGACACTGAGGCATAATTGAGGTTCTATGCCGTTAATGTGCCGAATTATCTCTTCCTTTAGCTCTTGAATTGTTGCTGACTTATCGTCGTACACCTTTTCTTTCAAAAAACCCCAAAGGAAGAAGTCCAACGGTGTCAAATCACATTATCTTGACGGCCAATTGACATCGCCACCACCTGAGATAACACGGCCATTGAATTTGTTGCGCAAAAGGGCCATTGTTTCGTTAGCTGTGTGGCTGTACGAGCATGCACTGGTGTTTTCACATCTCCTACAGACCCGGTTTGCTCAAATTTTTGCACGATTTTTCCGATTATTCACATTTGGACAATTAAATTGCTCGAAGAATCACGAAGTGCACGATATGCATTTTGATTTGAACGCCCATTTCCATAATAAGCCTGAATAACTTTAACGCGTTGCTCAATTGTGTATCTTTCCATGGTTCCAATTGAGTTAGTCTGAAATTGAGAAATGCCAAATGAAATGCAGAAAAAAACTTGACATTTAGGTGTGGTTCACATTCAACATCGGCCCTTAACATTTCACCACCCTATATTTGGAACATATTCCAAATATTCGTATATTTACGAGCCCTAAACTCACATATATTTAAATGCAAACGTTAGCATATTTACTCGCAAATATGCATACATATCCAAGGATCCATATAGTTACATCCCAAACATCCATATATTTACGTGAAAACATTAATGTGTTTCCTCCCAAACGAACACACGAAACTCATTTGCACATGCAGTCAGGTTTATTTATGAATCACTGACTGACACTCACTGGGCTGCCCTCCTACAAGGATGAGAATGGGAATCTGGTGACTGATAATCAGTGTGTGCTCAAAATGTGGAGATACCACTTTTCAGCACTACTCCACTCAGATTCTTCCACTGAAGATCACGAGGTAATGATAGTGGAAGGTAGTGTAGATTCTAGATTGGATGGGCTACCCACTGAAGTTTTTAAGGCAGGTGGCGAAGGACTGCCAGAACACATGCATCGAATTATATGCGGTCTATGTCTGGGGGCATCTATGCCCGACGATTGGAGTCTCAGTGTATTATGTCCTGTATTCAAAAAGGGTGATCCGTGTGTCTGTTCCAACTATCTTGGTATCAGTCTTTTATCCATCGCTTATAATGTCTTGTCGAGCGTATTATGTGAAATACAAAAACCAATTATTGGAAACCTGACTGGACTTTATCAGTGTGATTGAAGACCAGGCAAGTCCACGACTGACCAAATATTCACGCTACGCCAAATCCTGGAAAAGGCCCACGAAAAGCAAATCAATACATGCCATCGTTCTGTCGATTAAAAAGGTGCTTTCGATAGCCCCATACGGGGAAAACTGTACGAAGCTATGTCTGAACTTGGGATTCCGGCAAAACTGATTCGCCTCTGTAGAATGACGCTGACCAACACCAAATCAGCAGTGAAAGACAAGACAAGGCGACACACTTTCGTGCAATCTCTTCAACATCTTAATGGAGATAATAATGAGAAAGGCTGCAGTAAATACGAACAAGACCATTAACATGAAAAACTATATGTTGCTGGCGTATGCTGACGACATAGACATCATTGGGCAGTATTCTCAAGAATAGAAAAGGAATTAGCGAAGGTGGGTCTTGCTGTTAATGAGGGCAAGACAAAATTGATGGTGTCAACGACTAGAGAAACCTCTCGACTTGGTCTGCACTTGAACGTTGACAACCGATTTAATTTTGAAGTGGTAAATGAATTTGTCTACCTTGGATCCGCCGTGAACAAGCAGTTTAGGAACAATGCCCTCTCTCGACGGACAAAAGTCCAGCTATATCAGACTCTCATTTGATCTGTCGTGACATATGGCTCCGAAACTTGGGTCATACCGCAAGCGGATGACAAAAAATCGGATGAAAGTATACGAGAGAAAAATTCTCCGTAAAATATATGGTCCTGTTAGAGAAAACGGCGAGTACCGACGTCGCTGGAACCCAGAGCTGTATAATCTGTATTCTGACGTGGACATAGCTAGGCGAGTCAAAATAGGCCAATTGCGTTAGCTAGGCCATGTTATCAGAATGTATGACGATGAGCCAGCGCGAAAGGTATTCGTTAATGTACTCGATGGATGCAAGAAAAGAGGACGACCAAGACTCCGCTGGAAAGACCAGGCAGAAGAATCCCTCCGTATCCTTGGAGAAAAGGCTAGAGCGAGTTGGAAGAATATGTTGAAATTTGGTTAATTTGTTTGTTTAATTAATTTGGGTAAGACGTCTGACCTCATGAGGTTGTAAAATTGTCAATAAAAGTAAAAATAAAGTTAAAATCTTGGAATAACATTAACATAGGCTGAGCACAATTTCTCTTTGTCCCTCTTTTTTTTTTTGATTTCAACAGACCATAGCGCCAACAAGTATTAAGTAAACAATGCACCATATATAGCTTTGTACTAAACATAACGCTGTATTTGGGTCACAAACACATATATTATAACATATTAATCATTGCGTGTGCAACATGTAATATTGAATATCAAACACAATGTGTTTGGCCACTTACTTTATTTTTATTGACTATTTTACAACCTCATGTGTTTGGTCACAAGTACACTATATTTGCGACAAGCTTCAGACACATATAAACAATGAAATATATGTATTTTTCAGCGTGTGATTACTTTTTACTTAGTTTTACATTTCAATCTGGGAGAGTAACTCGAACAGGAGTCAACAAAAAAAATCCAAAATATGTCGCTTACAACGGTATTTGCGAGAAGGGTTCAATTGCTATACTGATAGACCCAATTCTTTTCAGATCACTGTATTTTTAAGTTGCACCAAAAATTCAAACACTAATAAACACATCGAAATTAGCACTAAGCCAATCCACAGAGATAACTGTACATCGCAAAGCTGTATTTGCGAGCTGTAGCTACGGCCGACTGTGACAAACTAACTAATTTGCTAGTGCAGAAAGCACGCAATCTTGACGATTGTGAAGCGCAGGGGAAACACATTTCTCACTCTATAAAAACGCTGTAAAACTGTACTTGATTTTAAAATGGCGCCCGAAGACAACAAAACTTAAAAGTCAAAACAACTGTCATGCTTTAGGGATCCACTTCAGTAAAGTTGGAAACGTAAATAAGTCCACGGACGTACTGAGTGTATGGTAGAGAACATCACTTAGCTTGAATTGCGTGAGAAGTATCCAAAATTGAGGGAATACAACTAAAAGATGGTATCTATTGCTGCAGCCTTATCACAACAATGCCAGAGCCGCAATTTCGTGGCTTAAAAAACCTGATGGTGCTAAGTGACTACAGTAACAGAACTAATTACTCAGAAAGAGGTTGTAGCAACCACAAATTCGTCTATTGCCACCGAAATGGAGTTACCACAACCTCGGTTATGACAACCTCTTCTGTGGTTGTGACAAGAGATCGAGCTGGTTGGATGTTGTATTTACTATGTACTATGTTGTATTTACTAGGCGAAGGAAAATGAATGAACGAATAATCAAATCGGAAACATACAGGTCCTGAACTTGAATTAATATGGTAGGTAGGTACCTACGGTAGGTGCCTATGATAGGTACCCATGGTAGTTGCCTATACTAGTTAGATCAAGTACGTAATTAATGGTAACCGACCATCGATACATAGCGGTTTCATACAAACGTACAAAATTCAATATCAAAATATATGAAAGGGTTGTGATCTTCAGAGAGGGGTCTTGAAACCACTTCCGCGATGGATGGCATTGAGAACACATCTGGGACTTCAAGACTCCGCAAAGTTCTCTCGATAACTTTGGGGCAACTGAAAGAGCAAAATGGGCGTTGAACAACATTGAGTGATAAATCGTTAGACCTCCTACTTAACACACACTTTCCAGGAAACTGATCCAAAGCTATAAGGTAGGACTCACCGAACCTACGAATCACCTGGTCCTGACGGCATATATCCAGTGGAGTTAAAAATTGTACTAAAACTGTTGGCTCCCTGGCTTTAGATACGAGCTGCAGCAATATGTCCTATATTCTCGTTAAGTGGAGAGAATCCAATGTTATATTCATTCCCAAGGCGGAGAAATCATCGACTATTAGTCCCAAGGACTTTAGATCAATCAGTCTCTCATCTTTCCTTCTGAAGGCATTGGAGAGGATGACTGACTCATATGTGCGAACGCCCATAAGTACTTCTCACCTGTACACATTCCAGCATGCTTAACACAAAGGAGTTTGATAAGGAAGCTGGTGAGCGTGTTTACATAAAAGAATGCAGTCTTGTCGCTTATGTCGTTTTGTGTGTTTAACAATGTCTTACCAGGAGCGATAAAATCGACTTTATCGGCACTTTGTTTTTAGCAGGGGATCATAAATTTGGTCTACGAAAAGTCGGATAACCACGTCCCTGGGACGAACGACCTTAACTCGAAATGTACACCGAGGAATACCCCAAGGGCAAGTCTTGTCTTTACTTCTGTGGAATTTAGCACTGAACAGTGATTTGCTAGAACCGGAGGGATTAGGTTGCACAGTCGCTGCATATTATGACGATATGGCAATTTTAGTGCAGGGAAAATACCCCTCCACATTCGGAGATGTGTTCCAGAATGTAATCTGGGGGCTCTCTAAGTGGTCCACGGAGAATGGACTGGGTGCAAATCCAACGAAACCCGTGCTCGTAGCCGTGCTTTACAATGAGATATATAAAGGTGTGATTCTCGACAGGGAGCATTGTTTCCAGTTAATCAACGTGGATATGATCTTATATTCGTGTATCCGGGGTCGATTACTTTACTGGAAATACACTGCTGTTGTTCAACTGATATTGCTCTAAGCCATTTGTGGATTACTGCCAAAATCCACTTACCTAAGTCTGTTGGCAAAAGTTCAGAGAATGACAGTAGTGTGTATCACACAAAACCCGAACCGAAGGTTTGGGTGTTATCCTCCATATGTTACCTCCAGATTTGCTTCGAAGGAAAATTGCGGCAACGCCACCAATTCGGCTAAGGCATTCCGCTTAATGGGTTCCCAGCCCATATGGCCATAGGCCGATTTTAAGGCATCACCGGCAATCCGCAATAATAGCCAACTATATGACACCCACTTCCAATTTTGAGAGGAAGTTATCCGCACGTGTCCTGGACAGGAAGGACGGGAAAGGACGCATATCAGGTTACAGATGGTATTTAGGCTTCTACACTGATGGCTCCAAACTAGATGAGAAGGTAAGGTTTGCAGTCTATTCTGAAGTTCCGTGACTAGGTCTTGAAAAAAGGCTACTAGACCATTGTAGTGTGGTGCAGAAGTCATGGCAATCTGAGAGATTGCTTTTTGGCTAGGACGAAACGTCTTCACAATATAAACGGCATCAATATCTCCTCTGACAGCCTAGCTGCTATACGATTTCGGCAATCTGTATTCTTGACTTCGGCACAGGAGCATTCTAGGAAACCATAGGGCAGATGAGATGGAAAGGATGACTGCATTACCTGTTTCATGGGAAATGGAGCATGCGTGTACACACCTTTCTGCATGGAAGCTCATTTTTAAAACCGGATATCTTCTACATTCGAATGACAGATTACCAGGCAAGTATGGTCAAGTTATGATCTAAGCCGTACGCTAAACCTGGTATCCATTTCTAGGCAACATATTTCAATGGTCGTAGCACACGCTGAAAAATAACGGCTTTTCTAACATATTCTCCCAACTATAATTTGCCGAAACCATGTATATGTTTAAAACACGCTTCAAACATTCATATATTTCCAAGTCCCAAACTTTCTTGTATTTAAATGTAAATAGTATCATGGTTACTGCCAACCATGTATGCTTTTACGTGGAAACACATACGTTCTTCTTCCCAAAGATCCATATATTTATGTGGAAGCATTCGCGTATTTCCCCCAAACCTGCATATACTTACATGGAAACATATGCGTATTTCCTCACAAACATAATAATATTTAGAAACGAATTATTCCTTGATTTCAATATATACGTATTATTTATTACCATTAATGTTATCAATATAAATCCACATTTGTAAATAATTAGTATAAAAAATTAAAAGATTGTAAACGGCTCTTTTTACATTTCTTTGCATTGAATGTATTATTTGTTTTGTTTTTAATGAAATGAGAATCTGCTGTTCTTTTGCATCTCCTTCCCTGTTTCCTTGTTGTCTCTCACGGTATTGTTTTAGAAGATTTCTACAATAGATTGGTTATAGCTACGCCTTGGTACACAAACAATATATTTATATAAAGTACAAAGCTAGTTCATGCAAGCCAAGCGTGGATTAATTACTTGTATTTTCTTTTTTTATACTTATTTCACAAATGGTCCGGCGTTCCTATTTGCTCAGAAAAGTCTCGGACAGACAAAGGGCTTCACTTTATTGCCCTTTCCAGTTTCTTTCCTCAAAATCGCTTCTTAATTTGGTAGCACACATACCTATATATGAATCACACACCCAAAAATCAAAGCAACATCGCAGTATATTTAACCGTCTGAGCCATCCTTTATTCCTTTTTCATTGATTCAGCGTTTTTGATATAATCTGTCCTATGACCCATTGGCGAATGAAATCGTGAAACCAAAACGCAAGACATCAGCAAAAATAAGAAACACTGACTTCATCTGCAATTTACACGCACATTCAGAATATTTATGAATCACTGACTGAGAGAATAATGCAAAAATACAGAAAAACACTTACAAGACAGACTCTCTCGTTGTCCGTCTGTTATTTTCTTGCTCTCGAGAGATCATAAAGAGAGCAACAAACACAGCTGTATTCGTGTCACAAACACAGATATATTTGGGTCGGAAACATATACCTTATAACATATTAATCATTATGTCTCAAACATGCAATATTGTATAGTACACACAATGTGCTTGGACTTACTTTACTTTTAATGAATATTTTACAACCTCATGAGGTCAGACGTCTTACACATGTTAATTAAACAAACAAATTAAACAAATTTCAACATATTCTTCCAACTCGCTCTATCCTTTGCCTTTTCTCGCCAATTGGTAACAACAAGTATTCTTCTGCCTGGCCTTTCAGCGAAGTTTTGGTCGTCCTTTTTTCCTGCTTCCATCGGGTACGTTATCGAAAACCTTTCGCGCTGGCTCATCTTCATTCTTTCTGATAACATGGCCTAGCCAACGCAATTGGCCTAAGTTGATTCGCCTAGCTACGGCCACGTCAGAATATAGATTATATAGCTCTGCATTCCAGCGACGTCGGTACTCGCCATTTTCTCTAACAGACCATATATCTTACGGAGAATTTTTCTCTCGAAAACTACCAGGTGTTTTTCATCCGCTTGCGATGTGGCCCAAGTTTCGGAGCCATATGTCAAAACAGGTAAAATGAGAGTCTGAGATAGCTGATAAACTGATAAACTGCTTGCTGAGCCCAAAATAGCATCAACTTGCAAGCTCAATTCTCCCATCTATCTCCAGGCTGACGTTGTTGTCCTTGTTCACGGCGGATCCAAATTCATCTACCATTTCAAATTAAATCGGTTGTCAACGTTGAAGTGCGGAACAAGTCGCGATCTTTCACTAGTCGTTGACACCATAAATTTTGTCTTGCCCTCATTCACAGCAAGACTTACCTTCGCTGATTCCTTTTCGATTCTTGAAAATACTACAGTAACCTGTCGCAAATTTTGCCCAATGATGTCTATGTCGTCAGCATTCGCCAGCAGCATATGGCTTGTCGTGTTAATGGTCTTGTTTGTATTTACTGCAGCCTTTCTCATTATTATCTTCATTAAGATGTTGAAGAGATTGCACGAAAGTGTGTCGCCTTGTCTAAGTCCTCGCTTGGTAAAGAGTGGTTCGGTGAGGTCTTTCCCCACTTTCACTGCTGATTTGGAGCTGGTCAGCGTCATTCTACAGATCCGGCTCAGTTTTGCCGGAATACCAAGTTCAGACATTGGTTCGTACAGTTTTCCCCGTATGGGGCTATCGAAAGCAGCTTTGTAATCGACAAGAAGGTGGTATGTATCGATTTGCTTTTCGTGGGTCTTTTCCTGGATTTGGCGTAGCGTGAATATTTGGTCAGTCGTGGACTTGCCGGGTTAAAACCACACTGATAAGGTCTAATCAGGTTTTCAATAATTGGCTTTAGTCTTTCACAAAATACGCTCGACAAGACCTTAGGCGATGGATAAAAGACTGATACAGCCATAGTTGGAACAGACATAGATCACCCTTTTTGAATACAGGACATAATACGCCGAGAATCAAATCGTCGGGCATAGATTCCCATAGCCATATACCGCATATAAGTTGACGCATTAGGGTTATCAGTCCTTCGCCCATTGCCATAAAAAGTTCAGCGGGTAGGCCATCCGCTCCAGCGGCTTTTTTATTCTTAAGGCGGGAGATCGCCGATCTAATCTCGTCTTGGTAGGCGGGGTACAATCTACACTATCTTCCACTAGCATTACCTCCTGATCTTCAGTGGGAGAATCTGAGTGGAGTAGTGCTGAAAAGTGGCCTCTCCAAATTTTGAGCACACACTGCTTCTCAGTGCTTGCAGGAGGGCAGCCCATTATTAGATCCGTTATTCAATCTTCTTACCCTCTGGAAAAACTTTCGGGATTCACCATTCAACCTGCTTATTTCGGTTTTCACCTTCTCTCTGCTCCCACTGCCATTTTTTCCGCCTAAATAGTTGGTTTTCCTTCCTTCTCGTTGCCATACGTGCAGCGTCTTTTCACGGACACAAGTATTCTATATTTGCCCAAGCACCAAACACACTTTATATTTGCATCCAAACGACAAAAAATTCCAATTGTCAGCGTACAGTGATAATTGGGAACAGTTTAATAGGCAGACACGCGTCTAGGCTTGGAGTATCAGAACATGATTACTGTAGTACTTGTTGGGAAAAAGAAAAGAACGTCGAAGATCTCATATGCCACTACCCGGCCCTTTGTATACGTAGGAGGAAATATATAGTATCTTACTTCATGTTGGATCTAACATACATTGAGAAAGTTAAGCTGAATGACCTTAGGAGCCTTATAGAAAGTACTAATCGGGACTCCAGGGCTGAATGTACATCTCTTCTTCTGCCACATCCTGGAATATCGGAATGGTTTATCATATGGCTTGAACGCTCCATAATAACACAAGATCAAACTACAGGTTCAATGATGGCGATGGATTGTGATGTCTCGTGACATCACAACGATCCTCATTGGACTATGTGCGTCAATAGTGACATCCATTTCTACCTAACCTAACCCTAGCCTTTAGTTAGAGGGGCAATGGGCACGACTTCAGGTACTGCACGTAGTGCTATCCTGAACATCTGTACTCCTGATATCATGGCTGAACCGGCAGCCGCTACATCCCTGGTGAGAATCAGAGATTGTGGCGTTTTGATATCGGGGCATTCAGGACACACTGAATTAATACACCGGATCAACTCTATTCCCGTAAAAACGGACTACTGTATCCCCTACCTTCTACCAGCGACAAATCTAAGGACTTCTATTCACTGGAAGGGGATACCAGTAGTATCAGATTTTTCACGGAGGGATCAAAGTTGGACGAGAAAGTAGGCTATGGGGTCCATTCACCGGACCTAAATGTAAATATCTCCTTCAAGCTGCCTGATCACTGCAGGCAGCCATTCACCGGACCTAAATGTAAATATCTCCTTCAAGCTGCCTGATCACTGCAGTGTATATCAGGCGGAAATTACCGCGATACTGGAGGTTGCTGAACTACTAAAAAGTAGTGTCACAACGCCACAGGTTTTTCCGGTAAAAGAAAGTGTTAGTATGCCAATCTCTACCTGCCGTTTGCAGATCAGGCAGTGGGCCGATAATATGTTCAAGGACAAGTGGAGGCTTACTTCAACTTGCAAACAAGCCATGGTCCTTTGGCCACAGGTGGACAGGAAGAGGACTAGGCAACTACTTAACTTGCCGAGAGGCAGGTTATCTACAATGATAGGAACACTTACGGGACATTGCCTTGTAGGAAAACACGGCCTAAGATTGGGGCATCGAAACTCAACTCTTTGTAGAAGGAAGAGGACGAGGAAACGACGAAACACCTTCCCTTGGATTGCCCTGCTCTGGCAGGACTGAGAAGTAGGATATTCGGAACACATTTAGTTAGCACCGTAGCTCTACAGGCTATTCCTGTAGGTGTCATAGACAAATTTATTAAAAGGGCAAATTGGCTAGACGACTAGTCAATGGTTGCTATGGAGGAAACTGCAGGTATCACAATGGGCTTCTTTAGCCTAAGTGTGCTAGACAGCGTGTTGTCTTGCAGCCTTTTCAACCAACCCTAGCCTAGTGTAGAAGGATTTAATAATGGAGGTCAAATATTGAAAATCAGCAACGTACAGAAAAAAAATATATGGTTAGTGTAACCTGAACTGTACAATTGAACTGTACATTAATTTGTTAATTGTTCATATAACAATTAAGATGATCCATTTAGTAATAATAAAAATATCGGATGTCAAATCTCGAGTCACCCATACAACATGTTTTTTACATTTTACTGGTCTCTTATTCCGTATATGTATTTATGTAGAATTATCCAATTACCGTACGAGTATTCCAACTTTTTAAACAATAATGCCAAAAGTTATAGAAATATTTATATTCAATGCAATTACAATACTTACTAATATAATATATTAATAAATAACCTAAACTGAGTAAATCTTTCTAATAAAACAGTTATTCTAATCAAAAAATTGTTTACAAAACATTTATGTATTTTTGTATTCATTTGTCATATTTTCCAAAAATTTGATATAAAATCCTCTAAAATGAACCCCACTTGTAAACCACACAAAAACTAGAGAAAAATCCAATTTGATTTGAAACAAATTGAGTTAATAACAATAAAACAATCAAATAGATACACAGACTTACTAAACAAATAACTAAATCGAATAAAAAAATACAAATAATAATCAAAATCAAAATTATATAGTATTGATGTTTAATGATAATGCCCTGATGTATCCATTGCCTTGTGCTTTAGTATAACAATTTTATTGTGGTCCTTTTTCTTTTGTGTCTGTAGCAAAACCTGGAGCTTTGCGTAACTGTACCCTAAGGCCATATGTGGTGACCTCAGCATCGTTAAATTCATCGAATCAAACAACAATGCATGCCAATCAAATGATGATGATGCCAACACAATATGGAAGGCACGAAACAAATTTCCCGCATATGGAATATATACGTGAGCGACATAATAATGACCAGCAGCGGCAGCAGCAGCAGCAGCAACAGAAGCAGACTAATAGTGTCAGTACCAGTAGCGGTGGTGCCATCAACAACAATAGTAAACATGTGAATACAAGCAACAGCAAAATCCACAACAAAATTTACAATGAGGGTAATAAGGGAACACAAATCAAGAAATCCTCTTCAACACGAAGTAACAATAACGGCGGCAATGATGCTGGTGCTGATATAAATAAAAGAACTAACAACAATATTAATCAACAACATGTTATACAAAAACAGCAACAGCAACTGCAACAGCAACACCAATCTATAAAATTCAAGCATCAAATGATACAGCAAAAATATCGTTTGCCCCTAACACCACAACAAATGCAGCGGCTCAAAAAGCGCACCTCCTTTACACCCTCAGTGGCAATGGCCAATCTGAAGCAACAACAATTGAATAAAAACAAACAGCAGCAGCAGCAACAACAGCAACAACAACAGCAACAACAACAGCAGCAGCAATATCGGCAAAACAAAAACAACAATCAAGTTGTTAACAAGAAGCAACAGCAACAAGAAGCCGCATCAACTACAGATGATGCAACAAGACAAAAAACTATTGGGGCGCCACAAGCAGCCGCTGCCACTGCATCGAAAGCATTTATCAATAATCAAAGTGATGGATTGTCATTGCCATCAGCGACAACAAGAACGATGCCAACAGCAACAGTCAACAAAGTGGACATACAAATGGCGGCAGTAACGGCGAACAAGAAAAAACTTCGAATGAAACGTAATGCTGCTGGGGCAGCGACAATTGATGCTGCTGTTGCTGTTGCTGTTACAAGAGATAAAAAAGCTCACATCAATATTAATAGGAAAGCTGGTGCTGCTAAAACCAAGACCCTTAGTAAGTATGACGATGACAATGATGGTGATGTTGCACGAATGACAAAGGCGATGGAAACAAAGAAAGATCACCATCACCACCAGCAGCAGCAGCCGAAAGTAAAAAAGAAGAAGCAAACGCAAACACAACAACAAATCCTTAAAAACTTCAAGAACGTTGCGGAAAGTAAGAGAAAATCTAATTTATCATTGCGTTTAGAAAAGTCAACTAACAAAAAGTTGCTTAATGCAACGTCAACCACAAAAAGAAAGGTATCCTTTGAAAGCGATAGGTATCAAAACAACAAACACAACGGCATGAGCAGAAGCTTCGCTACCACCAGCAGCAGCCGCATAAGCAATCACAACAAAAACACGCATTTACGTGATATAAATACAATAGGGGCAATTCATCATTCCCATCATCATCAGAAACAGCAGCAACATGATGAAACGGATGTGGTAGCAACTAAAACACCGTCCGTAGCGTCATACGCCACAATGGAAAGCGAACGAGACTTTAAGCATTTCAAACACAAATCGCAAAAAAGAGTAACAAAACGAGATGTTGCAAATAATTTAAAGAAACCCAACAAGCACCCAATACATCAGCAGCATGAAAATGACAATGCTGTTTCCAGTTATGTTAGTACTGGATCTAAGACAACCGCACAACCCCAAGGATCCACTAAAACATTCTATCAGCAGAAACAACAATATGTCGCAACGCACAGTGACAGCCTCAGTGGCAATGACAATGACTCCGCAGAAACTAAGAATGCCAAAGACAGTCCACGCGACAATGATGTCGCCAGAGATGTTAACGGCGCCTCAACAGCTGTTGCGTTGGAAACTGATAACAAAAAGCGTATACGCAAATCATTAACACAACAAGATAATAAGAAAGGACTATTTTATGCACAACTTCGCCATGACAGCAATAACAGTAGTGGAGAAAAGTCACTATCTCGCACTAACAATGACAAGGATTTACAAAATGTCAATAATGATAAGGTCAATACAAGTGACCATGCCTCAAAGTCCGGAATTCCCAAAAGACAATCAAAAGTTCAACTGCCACCGAGTAAAAGTGAAATAACAAATCAATCTTCACAACAAGAACATCACCAGCAGCATCTGTCTCATGGCAATGATGATGATTCTACTATGGAATCCTTAAAATCGTATGATGATGTACAAAGTAAAGAATCAGCTGCACCCTCCTCACTCTCAACCAATAACGATGGTGGTGGTGGTGGTGGTGGTGCATCATCGTCGTCATCATCATATCAATTAGATCCTGATGCGGAGCAACTTGAAAGTCTAGATATTTTCGAAAATAATATTTTACAATACTCGAAACAACATGGCAATAATTATACAGATGAATTGCAGGATTTAGATGAGGACATAGATGAAGACGATGATGATAGTGAAGGTCTTAGAAATGCCGATTTGGAAGACGGAGAGCCAGGTGCGTCAGAAGACGAGCAAGTTGGAGAAGAAGACATGGACGTCGATGTGGATGTTGATGCAGATGCGGATGCAGATGATTTGCTGGCTGAGATGGTTGAGGATTATTCATTGAATGACTCGAATGCTTTGGATGAAGTTATATCAAGCTTTGATAATGCGCTGCAATCACAGCAGCTCAACAACAATTATACCACAGAAGGGCAACACAATGAAAATCTCCTTGAATTAAACAATAACAACGATGACGGAGGTAATCACGATGCTAGCCAATACCAACATCTTCACCAACAACACCATAGCCCTGAAGCAACTGACAACAATATCGAACACATTCCAGATGATGGTGATGACATGAGTGATACCAATAATGAACCACGCTTTGATTATTCACGTATGGAATATAGTTTTCATAATGGCATTGCCACACACAGTCTTGTTAGTCCGTATGGTCCCTCTGACGGAGGTGGCATTGGTGCAGGCGGTAGTGCTGGCATTGGAATCGGGGGTGGTGGCGGTGGCGGAACAATTAATTTCGAAAATTATGATAATATCATATATTCGACAATGGAATTGGAATGTATGCCGGGCTACGATGGCGGCCTGCAACAGCATTTCTATTTGGAGGCATACGACTCGAAAACCAAGAAACTACGCTTGAATGCTTCCAGCACATATGCGGATGTGCCCATATTTCGCATCGATTTAAGTGGTAAGTGCTATCAAGAGCTTTTGTTTGTATTTATTGTGAAACTCATACATATGCATATGTATATCAGAGATTGTTCATTGAAACATGCACTTAAAACAGGGATGCCAATGTCTGGGAAGGACGTTTATATTAATTTGTTGAAAGAAAAACATATCCAAAATTAAACAATATTAAAGGACAACATTTGTTAAATGTTGCGCCTGTTGGAAAAGATACAACTGGTAGCGTCAAAATTTTTAGAAAAATATTTTAACTTACTTGAAAGAGTGTGTGGCAACCCAATTGCATAACTACACTCAGGGAAAAGATTAGTTGGACATCAATTCAGGCATTGTAAATTGCATGATAAAGGCAATATTTTGATTAGTATATATAATTTTTAAACATCAGGATTATTTTTTGATGTTATTGATAGACTAAAAATAGATCTCACTAAATACAAGTTGCTACTACCGAACTTTAGTTGTATTAACCAGTTAGCGTATTTCTAAAACCTCATTCATCTGAAATGGAAGATACATCTAATAAAAAGTACAATATTTGAATACGTGTTCGAGAATTAGTCACTGGTATTCGATTTTTTACAAGAGGCTTTCCTGTTAAAGAGAAACTACATATCTGTGGTCAGAAGGCCTAAGAGCATATGTCTATTTTTGCAACTTTCTGTAAGAGAGTTTTAAAGGTTCAAATTTCATTTTGAATGTCGTGACTGATCGAGATTTGGTAATAAATCTTCTCCAATATCTTTGCAACTACAAATTGGATTATTCACAAAAACGTATATAGTGTGCAGTAGGATATATACAGCTTGATTCTCGAAAAATTAAATTTAAGCATAACTCGAGTTATGCCGTGTGACCACAGATATAATTGAATGTTACACGAGGTCTTTACAGAAGAACTATTATTTTAAGCAGAAAGTGATAAAAAAAAGTTGTGAAAAAACAATAAAGTGTATAGGTGTCAGCCAGCGAAAAAAATATATTATCATAAATTATAACTATAACTGTTACTGTTATAACTTTAAAACACAATCGTTGAATCTGACGCCTTCACAAACACATGCAAACAATTATGGGCCAAGCAACTATTATTGTGGATGACACAAATGAACTTAAACATACAAATGATACACAGGTAACCCATCCCCATTTTTAAAATATCGCTAAAACTAAAATTTATGGAATCTGGCAATATGTAGCAAACGGAGCGTCCAATCGAAAACAAAACAATTTTGTACGAGTTTCTAAGGATTTTTCATTAAGTGGTCCAATCGTATGGAAGATATTGTGTTCAAAAAATCATGAAAGTATGAAAATCGCGGAACTAAAAAACTCAAATGAGTGTTCGAACTCACGGGCGATGTGTTAACACCTTTTTGTTACACGGTACCTGTTCGATTTCTATGGACACATTAGTAAATGTTACATTGGAAAATAAAAAAATATGATGACGTTACATTTAAATAATATTAATACTTAAAATTGTTTAAAGCCAAGTGCAAGTACATGTGCCATTATTTTCTTGCTGAATACTCCTTGTTTTATTCCCACAAAAAAAAACAAAGATAGTGCAAATAAACAGACACATGGACATACATACATTGTTATGCTCGTACATACGCTACACAAGTTCACACAATTTTCGTTGCTCTCTTCCTATCTCATTTTTTTATACGTATAACCACGTCATTATTCTCTTTGCTCTGAGAGTACTCCGCACCCAGTGCGCTGCCGCCACATCAGTGTGTGTTTTTTTTCGCAGTTTGACAATCCGTGTTTCGCAGTCGGACAAATCTGTGTTCTATATGGGGGTGGGCCACCTTTATCATTTAGGGGTATGAAAAATAGATGTTGGCCGATTCTGAGACCTGCACACAAAATTTCATACAAAGGAGGAGTTTACCACCAAACAATCTGTGATCGCAGTCGGACAATCTGTGTGATCGCAGTCTGACAATCTGTGTGATCGCAGTCGGACAAAATTTGTTTGGATGTATTAACTTTGTGAATTTAGTTCATACCCGCGCTTATATCGCAAAAATAATAACTTTGTTACCTCTATATGAGACTTTAATCAATGGATGTCTTTAATGCGACATCACTTATTAAATAAAAATCGCTAATACATCCATATGCGTGATTTAGCGATTTTTACTTGAAGACTGTTAGTTTAACGGATTTTAGGTGATGCCGTATGAGGGGCATCCATTGGTTAAAGCCTCCTACGGAGGTAAAGAATTATTATTTTTGCGGTTGAACGCACCGTTTCCAAGTTACACATATTGTTGGAACAAGTTCCATATCGCACGTTCCGAGATGGGGGATAAATGAAATAAAATTAATCAACTTTTTTTAACACGATTATTCTACAATCCAGTATTATCAACTATATTGGGTACTTTTGCTTTGGTTTGTGTCTGGCCTAACATATATTGGGAAATTTCCTGTTTAAAAGGAAGTTTTATAGGTAGAGCTTGTAACCAATATTTAGTATATATTGAAGTTTTCAACCCAATAAAAAGTAAATTTAGAAAAGCCAAAGTAAAAGAAGTTTAAAAGAGAACATTTTCTTAAATAAGTGCCTTTTCTTAAAAAAAGGAAATTTTCTCAAAAAAAGTACCTATTCAAATGCTTAAACAAAGTACATGTTCTTAAAAAAAAACCTTATCTTAAAGAAGTAACTTTGCTTAGAAAACAAATTTTCATACATTTTCTTCAAAAAACAGTTTTTTTAAATAAGTACCTTTTCTTAAAAAAGTAAGTTTTCTTACAACAAATTGCCTTTTCTTAAAAAACAACCTTTTTTAAAGAGTCCCTTTTTAGTGAAACAAAATAAATAAATAGTTTTAAAAAAGGACCTATTCTTGAAAAAGGGACCCATTCTTAAAAAAATTCCCATTTCTTAAAAAATCTCTTCTCTTCAAAAAAATACCTTCTCTTAAAAAAACAATACATTTCTTACAAAAATTCCCATTCTTAAAAGTAAATTTTTTTAAAAATAAAATAATACCTTTTCATTTCTTTTCTGGAGTAAAGACAAGTACATTTTCTTCAGAAAAATAAAATTTTCCTAAAAAGAGTACCACTTTTTTAAAAAGTACCTGTTCTTAAAAAGTACTTCTTTGTAAAAAAAAAGCTTTTCAGTTTTTGCGACCAAAACTGAATTACAAATCAATTGGTATGCACAACATTTGGTGATACTGAACACAATTACTTATATTTGTAATCACAACTGAATAATGTGATAGTCGAAGGAACCGGCAAATTTTAGTTGGCTGTAAATATAGTTGTGACAACGAATCTCTTCTCTGTGTGTACATAGGGATCAGAATATAGATATTAAAGAATTTTGGTATATTATAAGAAGGGGGCCCATAATCGCACACTTCATATCTGGGCTTATAATTACTGAAATCCGATGGGACTTCATACCTTTGGCTCTTGTGTCGACTAACCCCTTTAAATTGTTTTATCGTGATACTGAACTGCTATTAAAACAAACATATTAGAGGACATGTTCGGAAATCGAAGCTAAACACCGTTCTGCTCATACAGCTGGAAAAGTAACTAGTTTTATTCATTTCCTAAATATAAAAATAAACTAACTTTTCAACTTAAACGCACTTTGGTTTCCTATTATACAAACTTCATTGAACTAAGCAAATATAACTATCAAATTACACGACTAAATATAGAACAGTAAACATATACATATATAGTATGTATTCTTGCTTACACTATACAGTATTTAGTATGAATCCAACAATAACTTTGTATGCTATAGAATACTAAATTTTTGCCGATAAAGTTAATAACAATACGACGATTAATGACAAGCAAATACAATGATATCATTCAGCAATGAAAACTTAGAAAAGAGAATTTTCGCTGAAATTGCTTAACGCGCTTGTCTAACTAATCGCAACTTAACGCTTCGTTACATTTCACAACCAAATTGTGCGAAAAGCCAAAATCAGCTAACGCAGAAAGGCATGCATACACTGATTGTCACACACACACAAGCATGCTTTTAACTAATTTAATCCCAGTGGCGGCCTTACGTTTCCATGCACTCCCCAAATAGGGGCGGCGAAATGCATGATTTCGGTTTAGATGTAGGAATTCCATGGTCAGAGCTGCCAGAAGGCTATGCTATTACTTTTCTTTTTCAACTGTTATACACATACTCAATATTTAAGGAGTCGCAGAACAAAACATGCCTTTTCGATTATTTCAAAATGTTGGGAAATCCAAGACTATTTTTTTCATCCGATTATACGATAAAATTATGTCAACTTCCCATCTCTAGTCAATGAGGAGAGAAAAAAATATCCAAATAAGATTCTTTCCAATAGAACTTAATCAAATTCATGCAAAGAAATAAAAAAAATCACGTTTTCTCTGTGACTGCTTATTTTATATATGAAGGTCTAACTGAGTCCATATACAGATAAAGTAGAGAAAATACAAATACATTCCCCTTTGCGTCCTTAAATGTTACATATTGAAGGCCTATCAAATGGAACTTGTTTCCAGCAGGAGTTTGAAGTTATCCTAAAAATTTTAAAACTCCGAATTCAAGCCCGCAATGTTAAAATTCTGAACTTCTACACCGAAATCGACTTCACATACAAGCTAAACGTATTAAAATACTTTAATTGTTTGTTTGCTTAATGGTACGGTGCCAATTACGAAGAAGCACTGGAATACATAGAATACACAGCCAACAAATTTTGTTATGCCTGTTGGCTTCCAACTGTTGGCTTCAAAAGTTATATACTTTCCAATATCGTATTCATTTTACCGTTGAAATCCTCCGTTCAAATTTACTGGTATGTTATTTTCCCTGTTAATTCAAAAAAAATAGATTTTCCCAGGACTGAGGAGTCTGACCAAAAGGATTTTGAAAATACACACCACCACTCCGACTCCAATATTAAATAAAATAATTTTCTTTGGTATCATCGCCTTTTTTGCGAGATGTGACCGAAAAATACTTAGCATTATTCGCATGAGAATAAAATAAAAAATGACTGGTTTCCCATTACATCCCATGAAGGGACCGGGGAGAACTTCTCACAATCACTGAGCTGTGCGCTTTCCAGTTTTCACTCACTGATTGGGACCTACAGTTTTACACCGATTCCGAACGGTATTTTGAGAAGCTTTTTCATGGCTATATACTCGATAGTGTCGCCGTCACTATGCGAGGTGACCGCCGCCGAAAGAAATTTTAGGTGGTCAGAGCAGGGTTCGAACACAGGATCTCATGTACAAGAGCCGCGCACACTAACCATTGCACCACCGACGGCCACAATATGCATATCATTCATTCCATGAGAAAACGCCACAAATCTGACCGAAGGTCTTCCGATTTTCTTCAAATTTTGCACGGAGTTTTTAGATTTTTAAAATTGTTAAAGATCGCGATTTTATTAGCGTTTTTCATTTTTCAAAAAGTTAAAAAAATGGAAAAAGTAGTGAACTTTGAAGAGCCACATTTCCATAAGTGGACCGAATTTTTCAAAGATTTAAAAAGTTTCTGAAAGCTGTTTTTGTCTATTTTATGATTTGCAGTTTAAAAGTTACCACTATAAAAAAAAAAAATTGTATGCAAATGCAGTTTTAAAGTGCATTTTGCAGTGCGTTTTCCCCCTTCGATTTTCAAAAAAAAACATTTTTGTAAAATTTAGAATAGTATTTATTAAATAAATGTTCTCTTTTTCTGGGACAAAGAATTTTTCTATTTTTAATGATTTTTCATCTCGCTCCAACTAATAGTTTGATTCGATCTTTGCTACTTTTGCTTGTCACAGAATTGTACACACATATGTACAAATGTGTACATAGGTGTGTATACACGCTGAACACAATACATGATGAAATAGGGAAGAAGTATTTCATCATCCAATTCTAGTAGCATGTAGTTTCCTAAGAATAAGTATTTGGCATCAAAAAGTAAGCCTACTTACAAAAAAATCAAAAGAAAAACAAATTTTTTTTCTGTACATTAGAATTTTTTGCAAAGTGCATCCAAAAATAGCATTTATATTACAAGTATTGCATTCGCATTATTCTCAATCAGCATTATTTTAGAAAAACACACTTTAAATGATAACAATACCTTACAGTAACTTTTTAAATAATAGTAATGCGACAAAAACTGTTTTAAATATAGCAATTCAAAGTTACACACCAAATAAATTTCTTTCATATTTTGTACAAACATTTTCAAAATCCTAAAAAAAATTAAATTTTATTTTTTTTATATGAAAAATCAAGTAAGTCTTTTTTTAAACAAACATTACAAATAGTAAGCTGCCTTGTCCCAAAAAAAGATTACTTGTCTTTTTTATAAAAAATTCTGAATTTTGCAATGATGTTAAATTTTTTAAAATCATAGGGGGAAAAAGAAGTGGAAAATGCATTCAAAAAGTGCAGTTGCTATAAAAATGCATTTCTGAAATCAAGCCTTCATTTTTAGAGTACGGATTCTACAAATAGACAGCCGTATCATTCAGAAACTTTTTAAATTTTTGAAATAGTCCATCTACTTAAAAAAATATAGCTCTCCAAACTTCACAACTTTTTTTATTTTTTTATGTTTTTCAAAAATGAAAAACGCGAATAAAATCGCGAGTTTTTTAAATTTCAAATATCTGATAATGGGATTCTCTTAATGGCTCCATAGAGTCTCTCTGTTGTCAATATAAACAAAATCGGAGGATGTGAATTCAGGAAATCACTTATTTTCAACCGAAAAACCCGGTCATCAAAATTTTGTTTTCAAAAATATTTGCATTTGATGGAAATGCTAAACTTGAAGTCGGAGTCGTCCATATTTGTACGACTCCAGGCAAAAATACCAGTCTCCGACACCAAGACTTCGACTCCAAATCTGACTCCACACCACTAGATTTTTGGCAGCATGTGACCGGGTTTTCACGACTGAATACCATCGGACGATGGCAGCCGGAAGACGGGCCCAAGGAAATAACACCCCAATTGCAAAATGAAAATGGGCCCCAAATTTAGGGTTTGTTTTCATTATGAAGGTGGGCCCAAAATTTCAAAATGAAATAGCCTCCCAAGCAATGGTGAAGGGCCCCAAAAAATTGTGATGCACGACCCCAAATATATTTGTGGGGGCGGCTTTAATATTTTGGTTTTAAACCATTTAAAAATAGGGCCCCAATAAGCGCAAGAGGACCCCAAAATATTTATTTGTTGTATACTGATAAAATTTGGGGCCAGATTTGGGGTAATGTAATTTTAAAGAATAGAAATTGCACTCCAGGAAAATCGGCCCCAATTTTTTTTGGAAAACTTTTTTTAATTTCTTTCTAAAACAATAAAATACAGTTTATTAAAATGTACTTCTATTTACTTTTTAGTAATATTTGGGGCCTAATTTCATTTGTTATTATGGGGTGTTTTTTCATTAAGTTTTATATTAGCCATACGAAATAGCACCCCGCGAAATTGCACCCCAATTTAGTTATTGCACCCCAATTTAGTCAAAACAGGAAGACGGACCCCAAGTAAAATGAAAATGTTCCCCAAAAAATAATTGGGGTCAACTTTCATTGGGGCCCACATTCATAATGAAATAACACCCCAAGTGTAAGCGAAAATTTGACCCCAAATGTACGAAATAACACCCCAAAATTTCATGTTGTTGTAACCTATGTATTGGTTTGGGGCCCATTTTAATTTTTCAATTGGGGTGTTATTTCCTGGGGTCCGTCTTTATTCCGCCTCGGACGATATCCTCCGAAAAGATATCTAAAAATAAAATACCTACTTAAGGGAATGAGTAAAAGGGAAGACGTAGGACCCAAATAACATACCAATGACTTTCAGCGAACGATTTATAAAGGAAGGAATAAGATATTGAAAATATTAAACGCATAAGTTTGGCATAAAACCCTTCTTGAATGAAGCGCAATGCGCGATGTTAAAACGCCCCGAATGTAGCCAAAACCAGTTTTTTCAAATTTTGTTTAAGATATCTCAGAAACTGGTGTGGTGGAGAAATCTGTGGTCAGATTGGGACTCAGGACAATGCAAATCTTTAGAAAAATAATTTTTAAAATTTTGTCGGCCTATTTGATTCTTTCTACTAAACAGATAAATAACTTTTAACAAATCAGCGCCTGAATTTTCTTCTAAGAAACGTCCTATTTCTTACAAAAGAGTACATTTCCATAAATGGGCAAAAGATAATTGAGGCGGTTAGCATTTTACGCAACCTAAAGATGGCGCCTACAGATTGTACATGGTAAAAGATCGGCATCATCGTTTCAGAAAAATCAAAAGGCTTTTAATCTAAAGGCTTACAGAGATATCTCTAGAAGCAATTCTCAAATTGTTAGTAGTTTTATTAACATGGAGTCAGAGTAAGGCTGAACAAAATCGACTCGAACTTCTGCTCAATTACGGACTACAATTACTAAACTCCAACATCATGTTAACTAACACCATCCGGTAATGACAATATAACATAAAAAAAATCATAAACCCACCCCTATTGTCTGAAACTTGTTGGGAAATTACTTGAACAAGAAGCGTTTTCAACATGTTGTCAAGCTGCCTTGGTGTGACAACTATCACATGTCATATCATATGTCACAGGGCACGCCAAGGTCATTTTGGATATTTCAATTCTTTAGAAATCCCGAATCATAAGTTGTATTTTGTTTTTACATTCCTGAAAGCACATTTTTTGCTGTGATTGCTGTAACTTCAGTTGCAAGCAATTTGTCTTTCTCCATCTTTAATTTCAACCTAGGTTATTTAACTAAGTCATAAAAATTACACCAGGTTGGAACGAAGTTGCCTCCGCTACATATTATATACTACACGCCTAAGGCTCCCGTTGAAAAATACGATAATTTAAATAGATCTTTAAGAAGAGCTACTTTTTTTAAAATGATAAATTTTTTTTAAGAAAAAAACTATATCTCTATTAATATAAATATAGAATGGCCTCGAGCTTAAACAATAAAATTAGAAAGTACCAATAAAAAGGCCGAAGTAATAAAAATCATCCCTGATGTATTTAAAAAGTGATTAACAATAAATTATAGAATGTATTTAAAAAAAAGAACACTATATTTTTAGGTCCTTTTTGTAAAAATAGGTATTATATTTTCCCGAAAAGGTCCTTTTTTATTAAAAGTTAATGTTTTTTTGTCAAGCAAATGTACTATTTTAAGACGAACTGCTTTCTGTAAGAAAAATCCATAAGAGTACGAATTTTCTTTAAAAAGAAGTACATTTTTTACGAACAGGTCTTAATGGCCTGAATTAGTGACCGCTTGTCATCAAATTGTCTACCTCCTTTATAGACCTTACGAGATAACCAACCCCAGACATTTTTGATAATGTTTAGATCTGACGAATAGGGTGGCAAGTCAAGAATATTAACATTTTGGCTTGCAATGAACTCCTTTACTACTCAGGCGTTGTATATAGGGGAATTATCCTGTTGCAATATCCAAGATATGGGACAAAATAGTTAACTGAACTTCGGAAAAGCCGTTTCCAATAACGTTTTATAGCTTGCACCAGCCATTTTGGCACTTTGAAATTCAAAGTCGATGGTGCCATATTACGTAATAGCACCCCAGACCATAACGCCGCCCTCTCGGCTGTGATGTCGATTCAAGAAATGCTTTCATGGAAATAATAGTTTGGCAGATCATGGAAATAATAGTTGTAGCCATCTAAATTAAACTTCTTCTCATTTTATCCAAATTAAACTTCTTCTCACCCGTAAATACAACGGATCTCCAGTCATATACATGACCTCATAGCTGCACATCCGATACCATGTCGTCTCTTGCGAATTGAAGCCGCTTCCCCTTACGAGGAGCATTAAGTGGTGGGTTTTTTTTTTGTAATTTTAGGTATTTAAGATACTCAGAGGTTTTAATTACTCTGCGTACTGATGACTTACTCGCTTCCACTCCAGCTTGAGCTCTTATTTTTGACAAGGATAAGGCAGAATTAGAAGCAATTCTGATGATTTTTCTTTTCTCATACGTAGATAAAGACAATGAAACCCTTCCTATACAATTTTTCTATACCCTTCGGGGTCCTTGATGTAATTGTCGACAACTGTTGGGCAAACATACCTACCATCCCATTTTGTAGGTATTGCGCGGTTAGAATATCATTCAGAACGGCAAACATCGATTCTAGTTTTTGCCGATAGATTGGAAATTTTTTGTTTTGTCATTTTGACTCGTAAAATGATTACGATGTAATAAGTTGTAATAAACAAACTCTCCCTACAAAAAATCATCACTACTTTAAAAATAATAAAGGACCTTTATTCAAGTGAACCAAAAAAATAGCACATTTTTGGACTTTTTTTATAAATTGCCCAAAAAAAGTTATTTAGTTAAGAAACCACTATTGTCATGAATTTTTGATGTTTCAAGATGTCTAGCTTCCATTTCCATTTTAAAATTGTGCAATCGGTTACAAATTGCAAAAGATACTGGCTGCTGAAAATGGAATTTGTAGTGCCTTTAAATGAGTGAACCGGAGTGTAACTTGACATTAAATAAGAAATTTCCCATCATACACAAACCAAAGCAAAAGTACCCAATATACTTTATAATAGTGCATTGTAGCACAATAGTGTTAAAACAAAAGTTCTTTAATTTTTTTTCATTTAGCCCCCATCCCGCAACGTGTGATATGGAACTTCGTTCCAAGAGTAAATAATTACCGAAATTTTACTTGAGCCTGCTGGGCACTCTATTTGTACTAAATTTGGAGCCGCATCTTATGCCTAAATCTGTGCAGTAACATGTAAAATAAATATTATATTATTCGCTTCAGAAGCTAGTTATGACTAAGAAGTTCGAAGGACTTAATATTGGTCCCTTACTTCATTTTACTAGCATCTACTGCTACTCACATACAAATTCCAACAAACGTACACTATCACAGGCAAAAAAAATCTACTCAAAGACAAACAGAAAATGTTAAATCTAAAAAGGAAAGGAAAAATAAATAACAAACAAAAAACCTCAATAATCAAAGTTTGGCTCATTAAACACTATATAAAAAAATAAACATTAAAAGAGTTTTTACACAAACGAAATTGTCATTACCTACTCTAACTCTCTTCGCAAGGAGGCAAAGTTCCGGAAATCGCTACTTAGTCATGGGAATTTCTCTATCTTAGGTGATTTTACAGAGGGATTTAACGAATGCGGAAAAAAGTCCAAAACGCCAACAGACATCAACGAGCTAATGAAAACCATATAATCAGTAGAAAATATCAGGAATCCTTTAACAATCTCTTGCTCTCCCTCCGCCGTGTAATTATCAAAGTTTTAAAAAACCTAACTATTTTCTTGTCTACTACAAGTTTTTTTTTATTTTATTCTTTTGCAAAGCAGCCATTACTTGTTTGTAAACTTAAAACTTTATGGGATTTGATAGAATGGAAAACTTTGATGTGTGCAATGTACACACAGGTATAAGAAATTATACTCCTTTTGTAAGGATGGCTAGAGCTAAAAGTACTTAACTTCCTTGTACATCAATACACATACATAACGCACACACATACACTTCTCTTACGAATTTGTTGACATTACATTTGCTTTGGTAATTACGCAACTAATTAATGTTATTTCAATATGAAAACCTCAGCCACCACCGTCACGCCACCACGCCGCCGCCAGCCTATTAAAAGGTAATTATCAGCAAATCGAAGAAAATATCACTCAAGCGTGACTAAGTGTGAGATTATTTGCTAAATACATAAGTATGTAGGTATAAACTTGCATTAACTTCCGAACTTTATTTGTTGAACAAGAAATGTCAACATTCCAGAAATGTCAACATTAACTAGTTGAAACCATCATCATCAAATAGTACTTAATTATGTGGGAGCATAATTGCTATGAACGAGAAAAATCCCATATGTATCGTCTTTCTTTGTTGGTTCCGGTTTGAGTTGTGTGATTTATTGTTGGTTATTAAAACAGAAATTTGTACTTTCCCAAAGAGTGGTAACTGTGCAATTTTGTTTTCGCTTATTAGTTTCAAGCAGCCATATGTTTACATTTGGGTTGTTTCCTTTGTAGAATTAGCTGCTTCCACATTGTCACGATTTTCTAAAATGTATCTTGAGGTACGGCAAGGGGGTTTCTGAACAGCAAGCCCGTCAATTAGTAGTTTTTAATGTAATGTATTCCTGGGTAGTGGTCGTCCTCTTTACTGAAACCGCATACGTTCTGATTACTTCTCGAACACACTATGGAAGAATCAGTCATAAAATTTCACAGATAACGTTATCCCACAAACGTATTAGTAAAATCATAATTAGTTAGGTTAACACATTAATGTGCACCTACTGCACGGAAACTTCTATTTTACACTGACTCCAAACGATCATATTCTGAGAAGTTCAAAAGTCATGAAAGCTTTATTTAATCTGATAGTAGCATTAACAAATTAACCAATATTTTTGAAGTGGACAAGTTTCGTGTGGATACCTCCTTTAATGTTTAATCAATCTACTTACTGTGGCCGTCATATTTGGCTAACAGCTCTACTCTGGCATGGTTACAAAAGTCACCAAGATTATTATTTGACAGCAATGTGACAATTGTCACAAATCGGTATTCTAACAAATTTGTTTGGTGACAAAAGTATCAAAAACTATTATCTGCCAAAGAGGAGGTGACAGTGCGTGACAGCGGTTTTGTTTGCCAGAAAGTTGATACAAAACACATTTTATAAATTCTACAAGTAAACAATAAAAATGTATACGGGAAAAAATAAATTATAAATTTTGCACCAAAATCACAAGAGGGCATAATTAAATGGAGGAAGGACTTTTGTTACTTTGTGCTATGGAAATATTGCAGAAAGAATAATGGACTTGTTTTTGTGTTAGAAAGATTGAAAAAGCGCCAAATGTATTTTAAAATTTTGAACGTAAATATCACCGGTCTTTGAAGGGATATTGGTGAGTATTATACCTTAAAAAATGGCTAAGGTCTTATCTATTACTCTGGTCAACACAATTCTTGTTTCCTTTAATTTCTTTTTGTGTTATTGGATATTTTCTATGGCCCTGACTATGAAAAAAATACTGGGAGATTACTAACAATTTTACTTTTCGAGATATATAGTTTTATTATTTTGGCAAAAAAAAAATACAAAACAATTAATACATATGTTAACAAAAGTTCTAACACTATCAACTGCTCTTTTATAAGATTTCCTTGAATGAATGACTTTAGGTGCCTGTTGAATCGGAGGTCTTGCAAGTTCGACAGCATGTACTCAGGATTTTGCTTAGGAAACTACTCATAAACAAAACAAATGAATTTCAAAGTTTGGATTCGACTTCAGTCAATGATTTGACAAAATTAGGATCTTTCATGAGTTGCCTAATCTGTGGCCCATTAAAAATACCAGGTTTAATTTGTTCTGCACTTAATCCTGGAAACTTGCGTAAAAGAAAATTGAAACATTCGCCAGTTCTTAGTTACCTATAACTCAAGCACAAAAGCTGTTGGAGAAAAGTCGCTGCCGTATTTTAAAAATGCGCGTGAATTTGAGATAGAAACAATAAAATTCACAGGAAATAAACAATTTTTTTCATTTTGTTGACCAGTGTTATCGGATCCTATCAAAAAGTACGTATAATAGGGAATTATTTTTAATAAAATAAATTTTTATCATAAAATTTAGGTTAAAAATTATTTTTTAATTAGCTCCCCAATCGGTTAATAAAACTAAATATCTTTGTACACATATTTATAGACCTCAGAAAGACCTTTGTAGTGATACTCATTTCAACTCTATCGGATTATAAATACCTGAGATATGAGTCATTATATACTCAAGCTTTTTAAAGGCCTATGTCTGAAGAAGTTGCACCGATCGTGGGGGGAAGAACAATATTTCGAACTCAGCGCAAAAGCTTTTGTCAGTCGTGGAATTTTGGTGTAGATCAAAGAGTTGGTGCTAAAGTAAATTTCTTCTTCTATTTGCCGCGGCTATGCAGGTTTATTCTTTCCATTTAGCATCTCTGGATGTTCCTTGAGGAGGGGAATATACCAATCCAGCTATGCCTTTGCGGTGCGCTCAAATTTCCTAAATAATAATGTATTAATTTTAATTCAATAAAACAAACATATATTAAATACTTACTTTTACCTTTTTGCCGCTTTCATTTTGTGCATAAGACCATATCGTCACCTAAAATGCAAAATGATGTAACAACAAAATTCCAAAATTTTCTTTCTGATTGATTACGATATGTTTGACAAAAATACACGATTTGGCAAAGTTTCAAAAACCTAAGTTCAAAATCAACGATTTTATTAAAAGGTTTAAATAGATGAAGTTTTTGATAAATTCACCTTTTTTCTTTGAACTCTTATTTTTTATAAAATATCGATGTCCATACATTTACAATTAACTAAACTACATATTCCCTCAAACTTTTAGACATCTATAATCCAAAATTGCAATTTTATTCACAAAATTCCGATTCAATATCTAACTATTTTTTTCCTCTCCTGTAAAGTGATGAAAATGTTGCTACGTCTTTTTGGATTTTAGGTGACGATTGGTTTTTGTTTTCTGTGCATTTGACAACCTGTTCTTGTGAGATGAATTATGTGATTAGAGGTGAATTTTTCGTTGTCACCGAGTTGCCAGAATACTATGGTGAGATTTAAATTTTTGCTGTGCCAATCGACATCTTTTTTGACGACAGTAAATTTTGACAGCTTCGGTATAAGAAGAAGACTTAGGACGTAATTGATATATAAATTTGGGCAATGAATATTTTTAAAAAATATTTGCTATTGATTTTACCAATTCTTTAGCGAATACAATCTTTACAATCCATGAATATTTTCATTCTGTAAAATTTCTTTCAAAATGGCTATATAATGTCATCCAAATTCCTTCGCCCCTTTTTGTTTTGATTACAAATAAATAATAAACAGAGCTAAAAACAAACATCAAAATTCAGATACAATTTTATATCTTCGCTAAAATGCCGAGCATTTAAAGAAAATGTGTACTTATTCAGTTTTTTTTTTCGAAAAACATTTTATACCGTAAAAAAATCTAAATTTTTTCCAAATTTTAGTCTACTGTCCTTAAAACACTCCACCGATTTACAAATTATCGTAAGTGTAAAATATATTTTTCGCCAACATAGTTGTGATGATATCAAGATAAGACTGGGTTTGACTGGATGTTTCCATCTCAAAATATAGTCGAAACAATATAAGTAAAATTAAAATAATTAAAAAATCAACGAGTATTCGAACTCACGGGCGATGTGTTAACACCTGTTTATTACACGGTACCTGTTCGATTTCTATGAACACATTAGTAAATGTTACATTGGAAAATAAAAAAAAAGATTCGTTTTTGTGCTGAAGGCTCTTTTGCTACTGCACTTTTTTTCTTACATCTGCTTTAACATTAGATGTAATATTTTCAAAATAGATAAAGACATATTTAGCTCACTGAAATAATTGTTAGTGTTTTATCACAGAGTGTCGATAAAAAGTATTGAATAGTATCATGGTACAAACATATGGTAGAAGCACTAGCCCAGCTGATTTGAACTTTTTTCTGGAGTGAGTTCTGCTCTTATGTCAAAGTTTGTTTACTTTTGTTTGTATTGTTTTCTCTGTAAAACTGTTGAAATATTTTCTCCGTAAACATCATATACAAACGATTTAATTTTCATACTTAAACACTTTCGAAATATCAAATAAAACACGCGCATTTTGTAATATTTGTATACATTTTCATTATTTATAAATTAGCTGAGTTGACACAATACAGGCACTGAGCAAAACAAAACGCCTGTTGTTTTTGGCTTGTTGTATTTGTTGCCGTACTACATCTACCATTATATTTCTACCATGAATAGTATAGAGAACTTATTGCGCACTTTTTCCGCTCTCATGTAGAGAGTGTGAGTAAAAGAGCATAAACGAGTCCCATTCTCGTTATAGAAGAATATTTCAATATAAATTCACCATTTCGATAATGATATTACAAGTACATAAAATAATACAAAAAGCATAAATAGTTCAAAAGGCATCACTGTTTCTATTCTATACTATACTATTCAATACTCTTTGGCGACGATGAGCTGCTTGTTTGTTCGCTGTCGCTACATCAATACCATCATACGTATATTTTCAGGCAGAGACTATTGTTGTACAACAACTACGTATGTGATGCTAACGCTGGGTGTTGTTTGCATGTGTTCACTTTGCTAGATTGCTCTACCCGTACCTACAAATGTTAACACATCAAAAAAATGTGTCCATAAAAATTCTTTTATTAATTTTTTCGGTTTCAGATGACCAAAATACATTTATAAAAAAGTCGATCTCAGCATTTGGACAAAATGATTATAAACTGGTGTTAGTGGTCTCAGCAGTCGTCATTTGTAGCCATTCAAACTTATTTTTATTGAAAATAACACCCAAATATGTGTCAAACTGCATGCTTAATCTCAGATCCATTTAAAGTGATTGCTATCATGGTTTGGATATTTAAAATTTTGTCAGTCTTGACTGGTTTTACACCCAATCTGCTACTGTAATATATTTCCTAAGAACAAGGTTTACTAATTTAAAAAGTTTAAGCATGTACGAGTATCACAATTTATATTTATTAAATTAATAACAATTCAAATGTTTATATTTCAGAAAATTTTAAATTTTAATACCTCTAATTAACATATTTATCTGTATGTTTGCTCTTTCTGTCGTCTATACAGATTTAACACCCATGGACTATTATCCGGATCCGAATCCTGCTCTACATCTTGTTGTCTACAGTGTGAATCAAAAGGGACGCTCCGAGGCAATTGTTTTGGAAAATGTACCAATTAATGAGGCAGAAAAACGCTCAGGTAAGTTTCAACCAAATATGTACAATATGTACATGCTCTTGTTGTACAGCGAGCCATTAGAAACTGTGTAAGGTACATGCTACAAATATATTCCACAAAATATGCACAAGGATGGATGTGAAACATGTACCATCCATCCAGCTTCATCTTTAATGCAAAGCTGATGTGCGTGTGAGAGTAGATATATTGTATGCAAGCAGCATATAGTCAGTAGCATGCAAACGAACGTCTGTGTGTGTGAGTGTGTGCCTAAATGTTTAACAAAGTATATGCATTACAACTACTAGTTAGATATACACCTAACAAGAAGAGGCAACACTGTAATGTACAGCAGTAAAGTTGAAATTTATAACCTTGTTTATAGAAAGGTCTAGAATCCAAACCCGACATACAAATTCGATGGTACGAGTGCCTAAGCATGTAGGCAGGTACCTATGAAGTCATTCACATACATACACATATTTCACATATGCAATCGTTTATAAGTAATGTAAGTTATTTTATAGCTTCTTAAATTTAAGTCTAAAAGTTTTATAGCCATATTCATACTACAAGTACTCATATGTACTCCTACATTATCTATGCTATTATATAGGATGTACATATATACTTATAATATGCACACTCAGATCAAGGCTCTTTATACATTTTCTATTTTAGAAATTTCGTTTGTATGAAGTTGTTTTACTATAAAAATTGTCCGACGACTACTTCATATAACTTTCGTACTTTTTCCCAAAAGTCTTTAATTGCTAAGGATTTAATTTAAATTCGACAACATTGAGGTAAATTTTATCGAATTTCCTGCTTAAATAACAATCAACGAAAATAAATAATTTACTAATAGATCTACTAAACTGAACTGATTTTTGGGTTCAGAAATTTCTCTGAAGTTTCAGTTTCGAAGTATAAGCCTTTTAACAAATTGTATCCGACTCTTTGCATGGCCGCTAAAGCGTGACGTTGTAAACAACAAGCCATAAACAAAGTAATTGAAATATCATTTTTCGCTCCATAACTTTACACCTTGTGTCCATCATCTTAATAGTCTGCATTTCAACGTTTTTGTGCTTTTACGAATATTCCATTTGTTAATTGCAATTACATTATATGTTTAATATTATTTGCTCATTATGAATTGAGCTTTCCTGTTTTAAGTTTACCTTTCCTTGTTATTTACTTTGTTTTTTTTTTCTTCTTCATACCTTTAATACATTTTTGTTTACAGAAGGACAAACCGAAGAAAACACAAAGGAAATCCATACTTTTCTTATGGCAACCGATTTCTTGCTCGCTACATGTCCTTGCGTCCGTTGTTGTTACTTCCGTATTTGCTTGCTATTTTAATCTTCCTCTCAGCTATGCCAACGGACAGGAAAGTCGTTTCAGTCAATGATGGTCCAAAGTTTCTTTGGTACTTGAAGACATGTTAACGTTTTATTTGTTTATCCTTCCTTTTCGTGGAGGGGTGGAAGTCGTAATTTTCCTTAATTTTTTAGGTAATTTCCGGTCACATTAGCAGCGCCTTCTGCTCCACAGATGTAAACGTGAAGCAAAGAAAAAATATATAACAAAGAATTGTAGGAATAGCCATTAACGAGAAAAATATTCAGGAAATTTGGTAGTTAAAGGTATTCCTAGAATCTTGTTAATATCCATTGCCTTTATGTTTTGTAACTCACATCAAACAATTCATAGACATTGTGGAATATTCTGAGATATCACGTTATATATTTCAGATTAAATTGAAATAATTTCAGTTTAAATTTAAAGTGGGTTTTAGGCCAAACAGGATAGCTGTCGCCAAATATTAAATAAATTGCGGAAATTAATGATTTGGGGCGTAGCCCTAAAAAAACTAATTTTATTTTAAATTGTTTTCATATTCTCCCGAAATATTAAAGGAGACACTTGTAAGCCCTGCATAACAAAATACATTCAAACTGTTTAAAGATTTGTTGCCGTTTGGAATCGAAAATTGAGGAAGCAATCGAAATATGTATAAATGGAGAGTTACAAAGCAGCTATACCATATACGAAAGTTTTTCCTAATTTATAAGAGAAAAATTTTAATGAGACAAAATATCAATAGACTAAGAGCAATAATTTACTTAGCATTCGTACAACCAGCTTACTTAGTCTGATTTCGAACTGGACCGCTAACAACGGACTATCAGTTAACCCACTTAAAACCGAGCTTATCTTGTTCTCTCGTTGGGGACTGTCTCCTAAGATCACCATGTGGATTTACACGGCAATAGACAGGCCAATACTTCTCTTTGGCATCGAAGTTTGGTGGAGGTCCCTCCAAAAGAAATATATTCTGAATTCCTTGATGAAAATTCAAAGATCAGCACTGATTAGCGTTAGTGGGGCAATGGGCACGACGTCAGGTACTGCACTTAGTGCTATCCTGAACACCTGTACTCTTGATATCATGGCCGAATTGGCAGCCGCTACATCCCTGGTGAGAATCAGAGATTGTGGCGTTTTGTTATCGGGGCATTCCGGACACACTGAATTACTACACCGGATCAACTCTATTCCCGTAAAAACGGACTACTGTATCCCCTACCTTCTACCAGCGACAAATCTAAGAACTTCTATTCCGAACAGGAATACCTGGGAAAAGTCACTGGAAACGGATACCAGTAGTATCAGATTTTTCACCGAGGGATAAAAGTCGGTAGAGAAAGTAGGCTATGGGGTCCATTCACCGGACCTAAATTTAAATATCTCCTTCAAGCTGCCTGATCACTGTAGTGTATATCAGGCGGAAATTACCGCCATACTGGAGGTTGCTGAATTACTGAAATGTAGTGGCACAACCCTCCGGAGAGTATGTATCTACACAGACAGCCAGGCTGCCATAAAATCCCTGGAAGCTATGTTTGTGAAAGAATGACACTCATCACTTAGGGTGATGGGAGAGTATTTCGACATCAGGCTCATCTGGGTACCGGGACACAGCGACATTCCAGGAAATTGCGTAGCGGATGCGTTAGCCAGATAGGGTACTACGGCACAGATTCTTCCGGCAAAAGAAGGTGTTAGTATGCCAGTTTCTACCTGCCGTTTGGAGATCAGGCAGTGATCCGATACTCGTAATATGTTCAAGGACAAGTGGAGACTTACTTCAACTTGCAAACCAGCCAGGGTCCTCTGGCCACAGGTGGAGAGGAAGAGGACTAGGCAACTACATAACTTGCCGAGAGGCAGGTTATCCACAATGATAAGAACACTTACGGGACATTGTCTTGTAGGAAAACAACCCCTTAGATTGGGACATAGAAACTCCACTCTCTGTAGATGCTGCATGGAAGAGGACGAGGAAACGACGAAACACCTTCTCTTGGATTGCCCTGCTCTGGCAGGATTGAGAAGTAGGATATTAGGAACACATTTAGTTAGCACCGTAGCCCTACAGTATATTCCTGTAGGTCTTATAGACAAATTCAAATTGGCAAATTGGCTAGACGACTAGTCAATAGTTGCTATAGAGGAAACTGCAGGTATCACAATGGGCTTCTTTAGCCTAAGTGTGCTAGAGAGCGTGCTGTGTTGCAGCCTTTTCGACCAACCAACCAAGAGCAGTAAAACCATTATATTAACAGCAGAGATCGTTGAGGCTCCTAATAGTTAGCAAGCTCTGATATGTTCTTTTTCGTATTCACCCTTAATTTTACACCAATTCCAATCAGTTCTGTTGAAATTAAACAACGTTACCGCCATCATCTATGAAATCCAATATTGTCGAAAGAAGCACCTACGTTATTATCCAATTCCACTGAAAAGAATATGTTAGAAATGCACACATAGAAAAATTCATTTGAGGCAGGCGAATTGGCCGTAACCGAAGTCAAACGTTTTTTGTCTTGATTGTGACATTTCAAGGTTATTACTTTTGTGATAATTCAATAATTCGATTCGATGAAAGTAACAAAAGTAACTTAAAGGGGAATATCTGCTGGCGATCGAATTGTAAAGCCATGTCGCCAATGTCTGTGTCCTCATAAATTAGTTCTTCCTCCCGTTCAGCAGCTACTCCGGGTTGAGAGTCCTCACACATTCTAACGGATTTGGCATCTGCGACAACAGAAGTTGCTACAGTTATTGGGCGGTATAAGTTTTTAAATTATGGGTTTGTAGCTTATGGGTTTTCACATCATGATATCACCCAAAACCGGCCTCATGGCTTTGAAATTTTTGTTTATATAAGAAAAAATTATGTTATGTTATTATCTAAAGTTTGTCACATTTCTCCTTGAAGAGATTATTTTCACAATATTTTCCCACAGTTTTGAATAAATGTCAATGAGAATTATGGGACACTTCAGTGATAGTGACCGTAGTACAGAACAGTACTATTATTTCCTTTATCTATTTTATATACTGTAGTGCACTGGAAATTTCGATGTCATCCATATCATGCCATAGTATCTTATAGTATGATGGAAACACCGTTCTAAGCAGCCTCTAATAGGAAAATAACATCAAACACGTTTAACATCATATCCAGCCCTTGTATATTTTTGCCCGTCCGCTTTGAACTTATCGATTCCGGTAGTGGGATTTTAAAGATATTATATCTCCGTGGTACAAAACGTTACAAAACTCGAGCTTTAAGTGAACCATAGACTTGTCATTCATGAGCTATCTTTGATGTTTACATAAGAAAGTAATCGAAATTTTTCGCATCACTATCATGTTCACAACATTTTTTGGTAATATTTTTTCAAATTCATCAGTCAGGTAAAAAGTTATCGACCAAGCTCATGCTCATGAATGGCAAGTCTGTGGTTCGCTTTATTGAGTTTATTCCCTCAATAAGGGAATGAGTCCTTTGACAGTTGTCAACCACTAAACAGACTTTGTTGTAATCTTTGGCAAGCACAAGACCCAAATTATTCAGTAATTTATCAAAATTTATTATGTAATCAACCAAGATTTATAGACTCTTTCTGGACTGAGTTACGTTCATAACAGATCTTACAAAAGATATTGTTGTTACCCAGCTTTGGTGCAAACTCATAGAACGTTAAATTTTCGCTTTTGCTTAAACCATTTAAATAAACATACTTACGTCTACATCGTCCAGAGTCAAATTTTTTATTCTTTTTGCTTTTGCTGAATTCTCGATCAAGCATCCTGCAATTTTTATTCTTTTTATACTTGCAATATATAAAGTAATACCGGTCGAAGTCCTCTCTGTTGATAGGGTTGTCGCATCCCTCAATTGCGAAAATTTAAAGCTTGAAGCCACTTATACTAAACCATCTTAAAAACTACAGTACTGTCACTAGAGTCATTCCAAAGAATCTGTTCTAGAATGCGCTTTAGAAACTTCCAGAGTAGCACAAAACAAGCCTAAATATTAATTATTACCTTAAATTCTATTTAATTCTATTGATTGCAATACGACTTTATTGTCTTATAATTTTGAGTTAATTCTTCGAAAAAATAGTTTTTGTTTGTTACGTTTCCCAGAAAATCCGCCGCAATTCTGTAGCTACCATAAACCTAGTTTTAATATTCTTTTATTAAACCCTGTATGAACGATTTCAACATTATTTATATTTTGTTGTTTATAAGTGCAACTATATCAGGGATGGAAAAAGTGTCAAAACGTTTACCCCATCAGTACCAATTTGTTGGCAATTATTCAACTTAAACCTAGCACTTGAAATTTGGTTTGACGATATCTGTTACTATCTTCTATGCCGGGGTCTACTGTACAATTTTGAGCATGTCGAATGATTTTTGTTTTAAAATAATATAATCGTTATGGCCATTCCCTTTCAAATGGGGTAGAACTTTGTGAATTCCCAATTAAGGTCATTATACCCTTAACAATTAATAAAAACAAGTTGGCTTATCAGCGAATTAAACAAGTTGGCTTATCAGCGAATTAGTTATTTGTAAGACAGGACCCACGTTTGATTTAAATTGGCCACAAACGCATGCGGGTGACACCTTCGAAAAGGGCTATTCCACCCCATAATATTGGAAAACAATACAAAATTGGAGTGCAATTACACAAAGTGTATTAAACTAAAATTGCAGGTTACAGCGAGGTACAACAGATTTTGAAACAGCTTCCCAATCGCTTTATTCAGCGATTGTAGGGTCTCCCAAAATCACGTCTACAATAACAACAAATCGTTTCCCATCACATCCCATGAAGGGGTTGGGGAGAACTTCTTACAAGCAACGAACTGTGCGCTTTCTAGTTGCATACTCACTGATGGGAATCTACAGTTTTCACCCGTTCCGAACGGCATTTATAGAAGCTTGTTTCGACGGCACTAAGCGAGGTGACCGTCATCAAAAGAAATGTAAGGTGGTCAGAGCAGGGACCGAACCCACGATCTCATGCACAAGATCTGCGCATACTAGGCATTGCATCACCGATGGCCACATACGACTCATGTAAGACGGAGTAATCGCCAGCAGCAACTCTAAAACTAATTCTTCTTCGAGAACGCTCACGGACTGTGCAACACGAACGTGCAACACTCAGTCGTTACAGATGACCAAAAAACAATACCAGTAATATCTTTTAATAAAATTATAAGTATAATTGAGGCATAGATTTTTGTAAAATATTTAAATTTTGTAATTCGAAATCAACAAAATTACGACAACTTATTTGAGGTTGGGTTAAGAGTAATCACTGCGACATTTAGAAAATGGAGTCAAACAGTTTTTAGACACTCGGCGCAAAAAGTTTACTTGCTTTTCCACCCCATCACATAGAGTGCGTGCAGCATTTGCTGCTCCAACACTCCGCTGAACAGTGTTTTTTTTTTGTACTATTTGTGACGGTTAAGGGGTTCGTTCAAACGCTGATTTTCGTACACTGTGATATACCATCCCTCGAATTGCCATCATTGTAATGCAGTACGCTTCGTTTGGATATTCATTTCACCTTTAAAAAGTCATTAAAGTATTTGCATATTCTTAAGAGAGGTTTTCCTTTGTGTATTATTTGCTTTTCCAACAATCACATGCCACTAAATGCAAACAACTAAGGGAGAAAAAAGAACATTTGTACTTTATTGTAACGACTTTAGTTTCAAAGAGTTTACAGCAGCAGTGATTGCCATTTTTCAGATATTTGATTCTTTTCTTTCACCTTCTTCCTCTTTGTTTTCTTTAACTTCGGTTATCAAATTGTTTTATTGAATAACCAGATTTGTTCAGGTTTAACAACACTTAAAGGATATGTATGGGGGAGGGGAGTTGCTTAAGAAAAAAAATAATAATAACATAAACTGATTAGTTTTAGCATTGGCAATATTAGTTAGAACTCGCGCAAATTACAACGTTGAAAAAAAATTTAAATACTACATTTAATCCATATCCATAAATCCATAAATTCATTATATGACAATTATAATTTGTTTTTTAATTTGAATTTCCTGTCCAAATGCAAATTCAAAAAACTTTCGATACCATTGGCAATTTTATTATTTTCGAAGAATATCCTTCATATTGGCAGTTTTGGTTTTCAAATATTTTATACAGTACAGGTTTATGAATTTGATACTACTACGAGGCAATACCTATCAGAGCCACAAACCTTTGCATATAAAATATTGTAAAAACCGAATTGCCAGCAGTCAAACAAATTCAAAACCAACGTGGGAAATTCAAAATTCCACAACCTGCATTTGCATTGCCTGAGCAAATGGAAATTCAAAATTTGGTAATTACCAATGCGAACAATGGAAATTGTTTTGCATTTGCATTGGATAAAGTAATGCAAATTAAAATCCAATTCAGATTAAAAAAAAACATGTAAGATTAATTCGTATAAAATTTTAACTATTAATCTTAAAAAAATCTAAACTTTTAAATTTTGTAACACAATCTCTGTTTGAGCCTAAGGCCATCGATGTCACAGCTCTCTTGTTTATATTGTTAATTTTAATAACAAATATCACTAAATATATAAATAAATCAATAAATATATAAATTAATTCATAAACAGTGCCTTATATTAATCACCTTATCTTTCGGTCCGCTTAAGTTCGACCAAGAAGAACAAAAAATAAAACCACTTTACTCGAGTGTTTGAATCAATTGAAGCCTCTTTTAATGTTTCCATGGTATCTAATTTAAAAAAAATTAAATTTAATTATACTAATTTAAAAGTCAGATGTTGACTTTTTACTTATCTAAAACAAAATTAGATACCATGGAAACATTAAAGGAAGGAAATTATTGTTTTTGAAAAAAAGTTAGTTGACCCCGTCTTACACCAGGGGCTTTAATTTGTAGTGAACGATCATAGCATCTCCGGTTTTCTGTCCAAACCAAAATTACGGTCTTGACATTACCACAAAAAAAAAGAGATTTGCAGTAAACGTTGGACATTTTTTGAGAAAAGAACGATTAAAATATTACGATTTTGAAATATAAATAGCATTGCACTGCAGGAGGGCAGAGTGAGATAAAAAAATATTGTTTAACGCTTCGACTGAAAGTTAAATTGAACTAACCCAGAATACAACGAAAATCTGTTCGTTAACTGTAAATGTTTCGTCACTGTAACAAACTTTTATTGTTACTGCGACTAAGTATTTTATATGATTTAATGACTATGTTTCATTGCTTCCTTGAGTACGTTTTATTCCTGCAATGAATATCTTTCATCACTGCGATAAATATATTTCATTTAAGCCATGAACATGTGTCACTAATACGATGAATATGTGATATTGATGTATTCGATATGTTCCATTGTTGTAATTCATAACTGCAATTAATTTGTTTCATTTGCCCTATTAATGATTTAATACTACGATAAATTTGTTCACATCAGCCTTTAATTTTATTTTCAAAACTATGTAGACAGAAATTATTTTGATTCTATATTTTAAAAAGTGACCATATTTTCCAATGAAACATAGGTATTATATGAGGAAATGTGTTAGTCATTAATAACTATAACTTATAAAAGAGTTAAAATTTTCGCCATTTTATGGAGTTTTAATATATTTTTCCTGAAAGATATGAGGGCGGTCCTAAAACTAGCCAACCTAACAAACAAGACACGAAAACATAGGGAAACATTTTTGTATTTTTCAACATAATCTCCCTTTAGCTCTATACACCTTTCCAGCGATATTCAATAGCTTCGATACCCTGTTTATATTAAGAACTGTTAAACTCCTTAAAATAGCCATCAACCGCAGAATCCACCTCTGTATTGTTGCACGCTGAAAATCAACAGCCCTGGTAACATATTCTCCCAAACATATTCTGCAGGAACGAAGTATATGTTTGGAACGCACTTCAAACATTCATATGTTCGCAAGTCCCAAGCGCACTTGTACTTAAGTGCAAACAGTAGCATGGCAAACATGTATATGTATACCATCCATATACTTACATGGAAGCATTCGCGTGTTTCCCCCAAACCTCCATATTCTTACGTGGAAACATGTGCGCATATCCTCCCAAACATAGTAATATTTGGAAAAGAATTATTCTTTGAATTCAATATATTTGTATTATTTAGTATAATTAATTTCATCAATATACATCCCCATTTATAAATAATTAATACAAAAAATTAAAAGATTTTAAACGGTCCTTTTTACAGCATTGAATGCATCAGTTGAATTTGCTACTCTTTCGCTTCGAAGCGTTCAATTATGTGTTGGTTATCAGAATGCGTTGGTATACAAACAGTAGACTCATATACAAATCTAGTTCATGAAAGCCAAGCGTGTATTAGTTGCACGTGTTTTTTTTATTATATTTCACAAATGGTCCGCCATTCCGATTTTCTCAGTAAAGGCTCTGACAGACAAACGGATTCACGTTGGTGCCCTTTCCAGTTTCGTTCCTGAAATCGTCGTATACAAAAACCAAAGCCACATCACAAACCACTTACCATCCCAGCCTTTGTTTATTCTTTTTGAACTGATTAAGCGCTTTTAATATCTTCTGTCCGATTAACCATTGACGACTGAATACATGAACCTCCATCTGTAATTTACACACACATTCTGGAGTATGTATGAATCACTGAGTGAGAGAATAATGCATAAATACCGATACACACCTACGAGATAGACTCTCTCGTTAAATAAATAAATGGCATTTACATCCCATTAAGGAACATCCCATGAAGCAATTGGGGAGAGCTTCTCACAACCGCTTTATAGTTTTATACTCACTGATTGGGACCTACAGTTTTACACCGGTTCCGAACGGTATTTGGAGTAGCTTTTTCATAGCTAAGTACTCGATAGTGTCGCCGTCACTAAGCGAGGTGACCGCCGTCGAAAGAAATTTTAAGGTGGTCAGAGCAGGGATCGAACCCAGGATCTCAAGTACAAGAGGCGCGCACACTACCAATTGCAACACCGACGGCCACTCTCTCGTTACCCCTCTTTTACCCTCTATAAACAGAGTAACAAACACAGCTGTGTTTGTATCACAAATATATATATATTTGGGCCGCAAAACATGTTATATTGAAAAGCAAACACAACGGGTTTGCACACAAGTATATTATATTTGCGACTAGATCCAAACACACGTTATACACATGCATCCAAACAACAAAAAACAACAAATTTTTCAGCTTGTGGCAATTCTTTTGCCACCGAGCCATTTTTTCAAGTTTGGAAATAGAAAATAGTACGATGGAGCTAAACCTGGCGAATAATCATAGCAATAGTGGATGTGTGAACTGGAGCATTCTCTTGATGAAACAACACTTTTATTTTCGCCATATGCTGCCTTTTTCCACATTTCATCACTTATACTTTGCAATAAATTAGATTGCAATTCGCTATTAATGGTTTTGCCTTTCTGAAGAGAATAAATAAAAATTATCCCATGCGCATCCCAAAATACAGACGCCACGACGTTGCCTCAGGTGTCAAGTGGTGGACCCATGTCTCATCCATGGTTATAAATCGAAGCAAAAATGCGGCTTTATTGCGGTGAAACATCGCAAAACACTATACTGACGAGGCTGTTTTTTGCTCTGTCGAAAGCAAGCGCGGCACCCATCTTTCACACAGCTTGCTCATCTTGAAATCATCGATCAATATACGATGTATACCACTTTTTGAAATCCTTATCATTTCAGCTAGATCACGCACCTTCAGCCGGCGATCATCCGATAACATTTTGTGGATTTTTTGAACCGTGTCTAGCGTGTGACGCGTCAATTGGTCGACCACTACGGTGTTCGTCTTGCCAGCTCGTACGGCCTCGCTTAAGTTCTTTACCTAATATTTTACAGTCGTAAACGAAAGAGCAGACCCCAGCAAGGTCGAAACTAGCTCGGCCTTAATATTGCCTGGCCTGAGACCTTTCAAAGGGAAATATTGAATTACATAACGGTGACCAATTTGTTCCATGTTTACAAATTCAGTGAGTTCGTTTTCTTTTGACGGCAATAACATACCGCCTTGGACCTTAAAATATAGTTTTTATAAGGTTGGCACTTTTCACCAAAATATTTGTTTTGAACTACTGGCACCACCCATACGTCAGGTCGGCTAGTTTTGGGAACGCCTTATATTTCAAGTAAAAATCATTAAATAAGGAAAGAGCTACGAAACGAGTTTGCTGTTTATGTTTCAGTGAAGGCACTGTGGCCATACCGAAAAAAACCGCTATTATTTGCTTCGATGTGCTTCTTCCACGAACAACTTTTGTTAGATTTAGCTCGTATTGAAAGACCCATACGGTCGATTGCTTGTTTGTTTCGGGCTCATATGCATAGATCCATGATTCGTCACCTGTGACGATGTTAAACACTGCATTTCAGTTGCTGCGGTGGTATTTTTTCAACACTTCTTTGCTCCAACCGACACGAGCCTTTTTTGAGCATTCGTCAAATTAGGTGGGATCCAAAGAGAAGAAATCATTTTCGCGGCCAAATGAACATGCAATATCATATTGATGCTAGTGGCACTAATGCCCAAGTAAGCCTCAATCTCACGGTATGCCACATGTCGGTCTTGCTTTATCAATTCGCTCACAGTATCGATGGTTTCCAGCAAAACGATCGAAGTTGGACGACATTCACGGAATTCATTCTGAAGCCAACGGTGCCAGCGAGTTACAGAGGTTTTGATGGTGCTTACTTACTTACATAGCCGGTCACGAACAACCCCGAGGGGTCAGGGATCTTACAAAACAAAGATAGCATATTTCGCAATCCAGATCGATCTTTTGCCTTATCTCCCCAGTTGGCAATAACAAGTGTACGCAGGGATTCGTCAACCTGAACCCTCCAGTGGAGTCTTGTTCTTCCTATTTTTCGTCTATGATATCTATATCATCCTATGATATCTATATCATCTTATGATATCTATATCATCAGCATACGCGAGCAACATGTGACTTTTGCTGCTGATGGTTTTATTCATGTTGACAGCAGCTTTTCTCAGAATAATCTCTATTAAGACGTTAAACAGATCGCGCGATAGGGTGTCACCTTTTCTGAGGTCTCGATTAGTTTCGAAAGGTTCGGTAAGATCCTTGCCAACTTTCATTACGGATGTGGTGTTCGTCAAGGTCATCCTGCAAAGGCGTATGCGTTTTGCAGGAATACAAAGCTCAGATATTGCTTCAAAGATTTTCCCCCTTTTCGGGCTATCGAAGGCCGCCTTGTAATCGGCAAATAGATGCTAGGTGTCGATTTGTTTTTCGTGGGTCTCTCCAGAATTTGGAGTAGCGTGAACATCTGGTCGATTGTCGGTTTTCCAGGCCTAAAGCCACACTGGTATGGTCCAATCAGGTCAGCGATAATTGGTTTTAGTCTTTTACAGATTATGCTTGATAGAACCTTATATGCTATGGATAAAACTCTTGTTCCACGGTAGTTTGCACTGAGACTCGGGTCACCTTTTTTAAAAATGGGTCAGAGTATATTGAGACTCCAAACGCTTGGCATGCATTCATGTAACCAAATTTTTCTAATAGGGTGATGTATGCACATTATCAGCTCATCGACGCTAGCCTTAAACAGCGCCGCCGGCAATCCATCGGCTTCTGCGGCTTTGATGTTCTTAACCCGGACAGTAGCTGTTCTGACCTCGTCTTGGTTAGAAGGGGGCAATCGACGTCGTCGTCCAAATTTTGATACATCACCAAAAGTCGAAACAAGTTGATTGAGATTGAGGCTCGATGATCCACGCCAAAAATCCTAATAAATTATCGAACGAAAATTTTCACAGTTTAATGTCATTTGTTGACCGAGATGAATTTTTTAACACACAACGTCCTATTTGAATCACATGGTAGGTATAACTAAATTTGTATCATATGATAGGGCCAGACCAGAACAGAATGAGACAACTACAATTAGAATAGTGCGTTCTATAAATAGAACTTTCAAAACTTCGTCATCAGGGCGTGTAAGTAGGAAAGCAATGTGTAAGTAGCGACAAACAATCAGTGTGACTAGTGTGAATACTCACTGCAGTGGCTTAACGGGCTAGACGCTGCTGAAGATGATGCTTCACAAACATCGAAACGATCGTCCAGCGAATGTGAGTTCGAATGCCACCCGCGGCATTTACACTTTTTTCACTAACTGGAGAAAACATGATCTCTTAGCCTTAAAGGAAATTTCAACTTTAAAAATAACTAGGATCTAAGACAACTAAATTTGAATCCTGTGTGTATGTTTATGCTAGAAAATATCAAACTTTCTAATGGAAGTTCCTGTTTTCATCTGGCATTACTAGTACTGGCAGGACCCGAAATATATTCAACATTTAAAATTTTCAAAATTTGATTTGATTTATTGAAGCAAAATCGAAATCATATTTGGCCTTAAAAAAATTGTGATGATCAGAGATAGCAACGAGCAGGGTTCTGTGATACCATTTCGATGAACTTTCAGAATTTGTTGATGTAATCAAGGCGCTAAATAATAACCCGTCATTTGTTGCTTAGTGTTGTTTCGTTTCCAATATTTCGATGAACTGATGTTGAGAAGTTACAAAAAGAGTACGCACGTCTTACTACAAACTTAACAAACTGCGTATTGGCAAAAGGAAAGGGTTTTTAAATCTTGAAAAAGCGTCTCAAAATCGGAAATGCTATGGCCTTTGCTGAAAAATCGATGTTCTAGCGTTTACGATAAAAATATTAAAATTTTCCTTAAAATTGTTTTCATGAATTTTTGACTGTTCTAAAAATCAGGCAGGGAAAGATCTTATTTTTAATGTTTAGTTATCTTTTTCTCCGGGTATATAAACCTCTTTTGCACAATAGAGAATGTTGACTATCATATATCTCATATCCACTTTAAGGCTATTGACTTCCCTGAACAACCTACCATAAGTCTTCGGCGTAAGTTATTAAAAGTTTCCCTCTACAACAAATTCTGATAAAATGTTCTTTAAGTCTATAAATGACCGTTACGTACTTAATATGTACTTGGCAGAAACCACAAGTAAACTGCTGCTTTTTTGAGTTATAATTTAAGCAAAAGTAACTTATTTACTTGTTAGATTATCAAACGCAATGCGTGTATCTATAAATCAAGACATAAACGCTCATGCTCATACTATTGGCACAGAGATTAGCTTGTGTGTTGATGCCACCTGACTACCACCCACTGTAGGCCTCTGGGCTGGAGGATGGGAAGCTTAAATGTGTGTACTTTGTCTATGTCCTCATAAATGTGAGGGGATTGTATCAATGAAATTTTGTCGAACAAGGAAACAAGAGTACATGAAAGAGTGTTTGTATATGTCGTAATACATAAATATTTATGTTTATAGATTTGTATTGTTGTTTAGTTGTTTTTCTATTGATACCTTTAATAGGTTTATAGATATATCGTCCTGTGTATGTTCATGCCCGTACAAAACATTTGTAATACTTCTTTATCTCGGTTATTTATTTATAGAACCATTTGAAATACACACTCATTTATCTCTTTATTTATTTGCCACTGAGGAATATAATATGATTATCTTTATTATCATTAAAAGAATAATATCCTGCAATAGTCTTTAGTAAAGGCATTTTAATAAGATGTTCATGATAAAAACGCTATTGTAAAAGCGTTTGGGGAACCATAGGCTAAGTAATTTACAAAGTAAAACGGATACTTTGTAATAATTCCGTTGTTAGCCTTAGCACCTTTTCAAAGTATTCAAACAAAAATTATTGATTTTAATTTAATAAACATCTGCCGAACATCTCCCACAGCTTTTCAAATATTAAAATTGAAATAAATCATTATTAGTATGGTTTCGCGAATATAGAAATTTAACGATGTAAGCGACGAACTTATTGATTAGAATTAGTACGGGTTTCAACCATATTATGATTAACAGGATATCGTATATTTGCATTGATTCTACAAACAAAGAACTACCAATCAATGTGCATTTTTATATAGAGATCCAGTTCAAATATTATTACACCAGATTGGATAAATATTACAAAGATTTAAGATGTTAATATAAGGGCAGAAAACATATTTGATTATTCAGCTATAGAAGTAAACGTTAAAACAACTTCCTCCTAACGTCCCACCTGTCCATCCTGGCATTTCTCTTCACTTGTTTATAATTAATTGAATTTTAAACTGTCAGTTTATATCATTAAACTTCAAAGCAATTTTGCATTACTTAACACTATTGACACGTACAGGTAAGATACCATCAGAATTGCTGTCCAACTAGTAGTAAGTACGGTGTACAAAACAGTGCATAACAGATTTTATTTTAATACCTCTGTAAGCTTTGATGTAATTTTCTTACTAGTGCAGAAATTTATAAATATCCTGTAAAACCCGAATTGAGAAAACTTCTTCGGAGTAGCTGGTATGAGAGACAGATGTCTCTGTGTGTCTTTATAACATAAAGAAGCCATATATGTAACTCGATAATGTGTATGTCTCTATATTGTACAGCCCTGTGAGCCATGCATATGTTTAATCTATAACCCCATATTTCGTACCGATGCCTTTATGTATGAAGGTAAAATGATGACGACGATGATGGTGATGATGATGCAAAAAACAGTTTAAAAAAACTGTTATACTCTTAGAACTAAAAACGTGGAAGAACCGAGAAGAACGTGGCAGACATACTGTTCAACTAATTTGAAAACACAATTTCGATCACACCACATACATTCTCTCCTAATTCCATTGAACAAATTGATTAGCATGTATAATCTTCAAATGACCTAGCAATGTGTCTAGGCGTCCCTTGAATCTTTAGTTCAAGTTTTGGTCAATTTGGGTGTTACTGTTCATTTTTTAGAATAAATCAAAACTTTCGAAGTAATTTGATTGAAATCTATTGAACAGACCAATTTTATGTGATCAGTGATGAAGCGTAGAATTCGGCTCTTCTGCTGGCATGTCTAAAGTTTTCTTCGAAAGACTTACAAAATCCAATTGGAGCTAGAACAGAAACATAGGACCATTGATTGCATAGTTAGTTCTATTAACCGGCGTTTGGACAGTTAGTACACGCCGCAAAATAACGGTCTCTCTAACATATTTTCCCAAACATATTTTGCAGTAACCGCGTATATGTTTGGAACACACTTCAAACACTCATACGTTTGCAAGTCCCAAACTTACTTGTATTTAAATGCACAGTATCATTTTTACTAACAAACATGTATGCTTTTACTTGCGAACATATGCTTTCTTCATCAGAAACATCCATATACTTACATGGAAGCATTCGCGTGTATCCCCCAAACCTACATATACTTACGTGGAAACATATGCGAAGTTCCTCCCAAATATAATAATATTTAGAAACGAATTATTCTTCGATTTCAATAAACAAATATGTATTATTGATTATAATTAATTTTAACAATATAAATCCCCATTTATAAATAATTAATACAAAAAATTAATAAATTTAAAACGGCCGTTTTCACAATTATTTGTATTGAGTGCATTATTTGTTTTTTTTTCATGAAATGAGAATATGCTTCTCTTTTGGTTCTCCTTTCTTTGTTGTCTCTCACGTTTTTGTTTTCATAAGGTTTCAGCTATGCGTGGGATCCAATCGAGCTGAAGCAGGTAAGCTAATGGCGACGACGAAAATCAACTGTCAAAATATGGACGGGATTAGGCAAAGGGGCGTGGTACCTCCCATACAAATCACAAATTCACAATCCATTATTTCTTCTCCTGTTAACGGTATTTTAATAAAATTGTGTATGTTGGTTAGGTGTACATATTCTAAGTTCTGCTGCAAATATGGGCGGGATTGGACAAAGATGCGTGGTACCTCCCATACAAATCACAAATTAAAAATTCATTATTTAAGTTTCTGTCTAGAGTAATGTGTAAAATAAAAACCATGCGTCTAATATAAAGAATTTATAGTCAAAAACTATGTTTTTTAGGGGTTGGTTTTTTTATTACACTCAATGCTCACAAATGGTCCGCTGTTCTGATTTTCTCAGTAAAGGCTCGGACAGACAAAGGGCTTCACATTGTGCCCTTTCCAGTTTCTTTCCTTAAAATCGTTTCTCACTTTGGTAGCTCACATAAATATATCCGAAACAAATATACAAAACCAAAATAATATCACACACCATGCAACTGTCCGAGCCTTCGTTTATTACTTTTTTCACTGATCAAGCGCTTTGGATATACTCTGTCCCATGAAACATTGACGACTGAATACATGAAACTAAAACGCAATACATCAGGCAAAATAAGAAACACTTCATCTGCAATTTCCCCGCATATTCAGGAATATTTATGACTCACTGACTGAGAGAATAATGCAAAAATACAGATAACACTTACAAGATAGACTCTCTCGTTGTCCCAGTTTTATTTTCTTGCTCTTGAGAGAGCATAAACTAGTGCAACAAACACAGCTGTATTTGTATCACAAACATACATATATCTATATGGGCCGCAAACACATATAATATTATAACATATTAATATCATTGTGTCTCAAAGATGTAATATTGAATAGCAAACACAATGTGTTTGGACACAAGTGTACTATATTTGCGACAAGCTCTAAACACACTTTATATTTGCACCTAAACAACCAAAAATTCAGATTTTTCAGCGATCAAATTTTTTAACAGTCATTGCGATCACTGTTAAAGTTTATGTCAGTATAGGTAACTTTGTCTTTCAGCAAATCTTCTTCAAAATCTTTATTCTAAACAGAAACACTTCGTACACTTTTATAAAATTTATTACTCCGAAATATCACTACCGATAGAATTTGGTGAATTGCGAATATTAAAAAAAAAATTCTTAGCTTTGGTTTAGAAAACATTTAGATTAAAAACGACGGTGACACAGTCCATACTGCTGGCGAAACATTGGATTTAGTTAAGAATGAGTTTGGCGATAACATTACCTTCAGTAACCTGGAAACTGGTTATGTAAAGAGGTGGCAAGAAAATGTTATATGGATTCAGAAATTGTGCAGCGGAGACGTTTTGTTTGCAGGATCATAATTAATTCGACTTGTCAAATTTTGTTTCACATAAAAACGTCCAGTTGCACTGCTATCCCACAGGCACGCAAATCGGCAAATCGTCAGCAACACAGATTGCATCCCTATTAAGATACCAGTTATTTTATTGGCGTAGTAAGTAAATCAATTGTTGTGTAAAATTTAATTAGAATTTACTATGTATGACTTCTGAACCCACTGGAAATTTGCATGCCATCTCTTCACATACAAGTTTGCCTTATCAAGAACTTCGTCATAGAAACCAATGGTAAAGGGACATATTTTAACTACTTGATCAAGTTGTTCCCAAATTATCATACGAAAATGGCAAAGAGGAAATATTTGTCGGACGTGAAATTCAAAAATTAATGCCCCAACAGAAGGTTTGCAAAATCTTTAATGACCAATGAAGCAGCAGCGTGACATCATTTCACACAACTTTTTCACAACATTTTTCACAACTTTCTCTGTAACTGCAAATCCTCGGATTTCAAGGAAATGATTGGCAATTTGTTATAAAATTATCGCAAATATGGAGCTCGTGGCCATCGGTGGTGCAATGGTAGTGTGCACACGGATCTGTTATATGAGACCGTCGATTCGATCCCTGCTCCTACCACCTTACATTTCTTTCGACGACGGTCACCTCGCTTAGTGACGGCGACACTATCGCCTCGAATTACTTTAACTGTCCTTGTTTTCTTTTTTAATTCTAAATCACAACTAAAGTTTCTCAAACATCGAAATAGTGGGTATAATCCCAATTTTGGTTATAACCCCTTTCTAAGCGGTTTTATGGGGAATTGAGCTTCTGAGGCTCAAGATCCGTGGGATTAAAACCGAACACCTTTTGAGAGACTCACATTTTATTACTTCCAACGAAGCACATATAACCAAATATTTCGCTTTATCGTTGTTTTGTATAAAGAAGAAGTCCATCATTAAATATTTTAAAATCATTGCAACATTTTGGCAACACCTTCAGCTCTTCAATAACTACGTCCATGGTATACATTTCAATGTTTTACCTACGTAGATATATAAACCAATAGATTACTAAAATATCGTTAACCAGACATTGTATTCCATCTTCGTTTATGGAAGGGTATGAATGTGTGTGTGTGTGTTTATGTAATGGCACTCTGACACAGGGCCGGATTTATTTCAAGGCGATTCTGTTTAAAAACATAATTAATTCAGTCGAGAATAGTATAAATAGAAAAAGATAACAACTTAGCCAAATTTGGAAAATTATATTTAAAGGTAAAATTCAGAATTTAATTTCGCTATATAGGAAAATACCAATATACTTTACATTCTTCCAAAATGATAATTTTTTTCGCAAGGCCCATCATTGACATTTATGAATGAAACTCAACATCCTTCAAATAGCTTCCACGACTTGCTTTACAGTAAAGGAAAGCGTTGATTACGTGTTTTAAGAGCTCAATAGACTCCGGATTGTTTGTGCAATACTTATCTTTCACGACGACCCAGAGATAGCACTCTAGCGGGGTTTCGGCTGATAATGCGGTTTTCGAACACAGTACGAAAAATATCGATTGTAATGTTGGCTGTGTTGCACGTCATGCCATTCTGTTGAAACCATATGTCGTCCACATCATCGTTTTTGAATGTTGGGAAGAAAACATCGTAGAGCATGACATGGTAACGCTCGATATTAACGACGACGGCGGCTCCTTGCCCATTTTTGACGAAAAGTCAAAAGCCGCACCAAACAATCACTCGATGTGGACGCAACGGCTTTTCATCGACGACGTGTGGGAAAAAACTTTGACGGATGACATCGCTGTAGTTATGCGTATCCAAATTGCGTATTTTCGCTGACTAGGCCATGCCAGTAGAATGGATCAGAAGGAATCAGTGCGAAAGGTATTGGAAGATGTTCTCGAAGGATATCGAAGCATAGGTCGACTGAGACTTCTCTGCATATACCAGGTGGAATATTGCCTGCAAGAGTTTGGTCTTACCAACTGGAGGAGGAAAGCTGAAGATGGGGCCGGTTGGAGAAACATGTTATCCCCATTTTGTAAGGCCCTTGACCCCTCATTTCGTAAATTTCTAAACTTTAACTCTTAATCTGTCACTTCATAAATGTCCAATTTGCCATCTGTTTCGAAATAACAGGGCTTGAAATTCTAAATTGTACATGGCCCAATCCCGCATGAATATGTCAATTATTGGGAAATTTTATACATACATATGTTATCTAAGCAAACCCAGTTGTTCCGTTTTTTTGTAGTTAGGGTGCGATATGTTTACATTTTGTTGGTAACTAACTTACAATATGGACAAAAGTAAATCCTTTAAACATTTTGATTTTTCTTGATCAAGATTTAGAAAGTTTGTGTGTGTGAAATACTTCAAATTTTGTACTTGCGTAAAGCCGATGTCGTTAGGTCAGATGGTAGCATATTACAGTAAAATATTAAGCAACAAATTAGAGGCCCTTAGCTATTCTACTTTTCGCATGGATCTCTTTCAAAATACCAAGGAATGGGTTAACTGTATTTAAAAAATTTAAATATCTTCCGAACTGCATAACCATATTTTTTTGACAAGATTTGTGAAGTTCAGTGAATATTCAAAATTGATTACAATAACTTATGACATTTAGTTAATGTGTGACAAGTTCAATATGTTCAATAGTCATAAAATTATTTGTGTGGTCCTTGCTTGGAACTTATGAAAAATATTTTCCAAGTTCCTCTTCAAAATGGGGCTACATAATCTTCTAAACGATTTGTGTTGCACTTCTGAAAGTTCGTCCCTGCTCTTACAATACATTTACGTATGCAGGGTATAGAAATACATAAATATCCGAATAATATACTGAATAAACACATACAATGTAAACAGAATTGTGTTAATACAAAATGCCAAATAATATGTATTGTATGCCAGGATACTTAGTATAGATATACAAACACAAATATAAACATATATACTATGTATGATGTCCTACATGTATGTGTTTGTGTAGTTTCTTAAGAAATATGAAAAATTCCTTGGTTTGTTTTTGTTCAACTCTCCAACTTTGTACGGGAGCATAACATGATATGTTGCTAACATAACATGCAATAAACGATAACTTCAAAATTTATTCCTTAAGATACGAGTATCTACGTTCGTTACAATTTTCCTTCAATGTTGAATGTTTCGTTGGTACTTATTTTATTTTTGGCTTTTTGCTGCTTCATGTGGCTCATTGTGCGGGCGGGTGGTAAAATCCACGTCTTTTGGGGATCTTAGTGTTCTGATAACACAGTTTTAATGTATTTCTAGAGATCGTTTATATTGCCAAAATGTTGCTGATGCTTCTTTATATCAAATCCTTCCACCCTTCACACACCCATACAAGAAGGTAACCCCCCCCCTAAAATGTAAGAGAAATCATGTAAGGATGAAACCTATTCGGTGCTGTTCTTCGTATTGTACTAACTCACGTGTAATTTTTAATGTGGGAGTGTGTAGGAAATTTGCTGGTTTATGTACACGAGAATGTGTTGATGTGTTGTGAGTAATGTTTGTTACGTCTCAAAGGAACCTATGTCAGTGTAGTCCGACATTATGCTGTTCTAAAAAACATACAAAATTGATTGTGTTTATATTTGCATTCATTTCAATTTTTATGTTATCAAATAGCAAAACAAATGTTCTTTCCTTTATTTTTATTTTTTGAATCCATTTTTCAATCATTCCTAAGCGTATGAAAAGATTATACGCTTCCAAAACTTTACAGTTTTTCCTTTTCTATTGGCATCTGTGATCTTATGTGATGATTCAGTGAAATAGTTAGTAGTGAAATTGAAAATTTGAAAGACGTCTAAGGAGTTAGCAACTTGTTGGAAAGTCCTTGGTCGTACTACCATAGATCTTGCATATGTATTAAGTTTATCGCCTTGAAATTGTCCTGCTATCCTGTACGATATTCAGTAACATAGTTACATAGTATAGTATGTTTTTCAACGTTTATATTCCGAAGATTAGTAGACAAATACAGATAATTGAGAAACACAAATATGTAACTATCACTTGCAGTAGTAACTTCATTTGTCGGTCATTATGGGAAACCTTTTGTTTTGTCTTTATTTTGTATTTATAAATTTTTATATTTGTCGACATTTTTTCGTTTTACTTTAAATTAATTAGAAGTTGACTTGAGCTCTACCTATACATTATTAATTTCAAATTAGTTACTTATCCGGTCTCGAAAACCCCTAGTGGGCAGGGACCACACAACTCGAAGATAACACATTTCGCCACCCAGTTCGATATTTTGCCTTATCTCTCTACTTAGTAATACCAAGTGTAGCCAGGGATTCGTCAACCTGATCCCTCCAGTCTTGGTCTTTTTCGTCTTCCTTCGACTTCGTTTTCAAAAGCACTTCATGCTGGTTTGTCTTCGTCCTTCCTAGTGACATGGCCTACCCAGCGCAATCGCCTTATTTTGATCCGCTTAACTATGTCAATGTCGGGATGTATAGTCCGGTTCACTTATTTAAAGGCACTAAAATTCCACATTCAGCAGACTGTATCTTTTGCATTTTGTAACCGATTGCAGAATTTTAAAATGGAAATGGAAACTAGATATCTTGATATATATAAAAAATAATGACAATAGTGTTTTCTTAACTAAAGAACTTTTTTTTGAGCAATTTATAAAAAAAGTCCAAAAATGTGCTTTTTTTTTTTTTTGGTTCACTTGAATAAAGGCACTTTAACTAATTTTAATGAAACACAGTTTTTCTTGTTTTTTAAATTTATTTTACTTTATTTAAGAACTATTAGTAATTGGTACAACCCCCTTTGTTTGAATAACTTAAAATATACGGGTTTTCATTGAGAGATAAAGAGAATTTATGTAATCCAACGAAATTTGATCCCAAGCATCCTTAATGGCCTGAATTAGTGAGTGCTTGTCATCAAATTGTATACCTTCTTCACAGACCTTACAAGATAACCAACCCCAGACATTTTCAATAATGTTTAGATCTGGCGAATAGGGTGGCCAGACAAGAATATTAACATTTTGGCTTGCAATGAACTCCTTTACTAATCTGGCGTTTTGTATAGGGGCATTATCCTGTTGCAATATCAAAAATATGGGACGAAATTGTACACTGAACTTCGAAAAGCCGTCATTCTTGCACAGCCGCCCTCTCGGCTGTGATGTTGTTTAAAAAACGATTTTCTTTGCACTGATCGTGGAATTAATAGTTGTAGCCATCCTGTCCATCCAAATTAAACTTTTTCTTATCCATAAATACCACTGTTCTCCAGTCATTTACATGACCTCTTGGCTGCACATCCCATACCAAGGAGTCTCTTGCGAATTGAAGCCGCTTTCCTTACGGGGAGCATTAAGTGGCGGCTTTTTTTTGTAATTTCAGGTATTTCAGATACTCAGAGCTCTTAATTACTCTGCATACTGATGACTTGCTCGCTTCCACTCCAGCTTGAGCTCTTATTTTTGACAAGGATATGGAAGAATTAGAAGCCATTCTGATGAATTTCCTTTTCTCAGATGTAGATAAAGACAATGAAACCCTTCCTTTAAAAATTTTTCCGTACCCCTCGGGGTCCTTGATGTAATTGTCGACAACTGTTGGGCTCCGTCCAACTTTTTTAGCTATTGCGCGGTTAGAATATCCTTCACAAGAGTAAACTTCGATTTTAGATTTTCCGATAGATTTAAAATTTTTTGTTTTGCCAGGTTGACTCGTAAAATGATTAAGATGTAACAGATTGTAATAAACAGACGCTCCCTACAAAAAATCATCGCTTACTTTAAAACTAATAAAGGGCCTTTATTCAAGTGAAACAAAAAAATAGCACATTTTTGGACTTTTTTTTATAAATTGCTCAAAAAAAGTTCTTTAGTTAAGAAACCACTATTGCCATAATTCTTTTTGTATCTCAAGATGTCTAGCTTCCATTTCTATTTTAAAATTCTGCAATCGGTTACATAGTACAAAATATACAGGCTGCTGAATATAGAATTGTTATTGCCTTTAAATAAGTGAACCGGAGTGTAACTCATACAGCTCATGCTTCATGCGTCGCCGATACTCACTGTTGTGCACTATAGGCCATAAATTCTTCGGAGTATTTTCTCTCTAAGACCCCTACAGATGTTTCGCCTGCTTCCGATATGACCAGGGATTCTGCACCATAAAGCAAGACAGGTTGTAGGAGAGTGTGGTATAGATGGACTTTTATTACTCGAGAGAGGGCTTTATCACTAAAGTGTTTGCTTAGCCCAAAATAACAACGCTAGAGATCTTATTTATGAGAATAAAGGACAACTAAGTATCTCCCTAAATGCGTTTTTTATGAGATTTGATTAAATTGTAATAACATCTAAATTCCGTTGTGAGACCCTCTATATTCAGGCGTGAGAACGACTAATTCGGTTGTGCAAATCCTCCAATGCGGTTGTAAAACTTACAGTTCGGTTGCTAAAACTTCTAATTTGTTTGTAACACCCTCCAATTTGTTTGTGGCAACCTCTACATCGGCTGCGCTGATCTCTACTGTAGTTGCGACAACCTCTAAATTCGGTTCTGGCAATCGCGAAATTTGGCTGCAGCTATTTCGGTTTTGTCAACCGATTTTTTTCTGTGGCTGTACCCTAAAGATTGGATAGTGCACAATATTTGATTTCGATACACTAGAACCCCTAATTTTGTGATGTTCGACAAAAAAATTCAGCAACTAAAAAGTGAGGGAGGTGGGGTTGGGGCAAGGTGGCGGTGAAGGTGTAAAAATCCACAAAAAGCCCTACAACGAATAAGCGACCGCCATTTCACTTCCAATATTTTTCCCGAAAACAATCCCTACGGGGCTACAAAACAAACATGCAATTTTTATGAAATTTGCTCCCCACCGATCGCACTACCACAAGGGAGAGTTTAGGGGAGCCAAATGTATGATCGACAGCCAATATTTTTTCAACTTTAACAGTTTCTCAGAACATACCTACTTCAACTGTTAGGTGGTGCCGATACATTTTTTTATTTTTACGACGTGCTGTATATTCTGCGAGGTAAACATCACTTTAAACAATTGTAAATTTTTTATTTACAGGTAATGTCGCTCTCAGTTAATATGATTGATATACAATATTTGTTTTAAATCCAAGCTATAGTTTTCGGAAGCTTCTCCGGTCTTTTCAGATATCTTGGCTTTCTTACAAGAAGTTTCAAATGTTGGAGGTATTTCTGAGGCATCACTTGATGCAACCTACTCATAGAACTTGGCACTCATAACCACGATACTGAAACTAGATTTGTACTAGTAATTAATTAACAAGACAATCCGATTAATCGACATGCTGAGTATTGACGTAATTAACAAATCATAACATTTTGATAAATAAATTTTGTGATTAGTCGACTATGCTTAATTTGTTTTCTTCAATATTTATGATTAATTAATCAGCAGAAAAATTGATTTTTACTAATATTGAGTACCACTGTGTGTAATTTTTTAAGTCGTGGAAATATAACCGTATATGGACACCACTACGTGATAAAAGACCAACTCGTTTCATCATGATCACCTGGGCGATTAATCCAGTTTACAGGCTTACAATACTTCGTACTATGTTTGCCTCCACACAACCATGCCATGAGATAGTTATAACATTGGCGACACACTGAATTAGGTGTGTAATTTTCACCGGTCAAGTCTACTTCGTCGAAAAACAACTAATATGCTCTCTTGGATTCACTACTTAAGAGATTCTTTTCCTTTAGAAATTTTGAAGAAATTTTTTTTCTAATTTGATGACCGCAAACGTAGGATAAATAATAAGTAAATAATAAATCTTCAAAAATAAATCAACATATTCACACTGCATATTGAAATTGTCAGTTACCAATGTTGAGTGCGAATTATGCTGTAGCACTTTCTCTATAACTTTCACCGCTGAGCTCTCATTGACATCGCGCTGTGTACATAATGCCTCGATGTGAGCGTCGTGTCGCTCTTATATTGTGTGCCTTGTTGCTTACTGCTTTGCCTGTTCTGCTGCGGTCGGTGAGATAGAATAGTATCTCAATGTTGAAATAAACAGTGTTAAGAACCATTCATAGGAAGTTCATATGTTCTAGAAAGTTGATCATTGAGAGACCTAAGTATTGAGATCTTAGATACATTTTTGTAGTTGACTATTTCCTTGAATTGTGAACGGGATGCTACCTATGGACCTAAACAGGGGAAAAAAGGTAAAAAAAAATCAAAGTTTCTTGCGATTTTGACTTTGGAGATGAAGTTTTATTTGATTTTATATGTTCACAATTTATGTTTTCTATGACAAGGGCTACAACTTTCGCTTAGAGAGTAAATCAAAATTGCGAACAGTTTGCAAGACACGAGCCTGACGAAATGATCACTTTGTTGCAAAACTGACACCGAGGCCCCAAATCCTTGGGGGTCCATACAAAAAATGCATTACTTTGGGCAAAACTGGGAGACATGGGTTTTTTGGTCTTTTATCACGTAGTGATGTCCGTGTATGGTTATATTTTTTCGTGTTGCACTGTGTAATTGAACATACCAGGTTTTATGGGGTTTTCTGTTAGATTTTTTTTAATATGCATCGTTTATTATTTTATTTATAAAAGATGTTGAAAAGATTTGTAAAAGATGTTTAAAATATTTATGTTTAAAAGATTTAGAGTAATTTTTTTTGTACATGTTGCAACTCTGAAATTTTGCAGCTGTCACATATGTTTATTCCGATTATTAAAAATGGAGTGATTTACGAAAGAACAACTCGTTATAGTTGCGAAATCTTATTACAAAGATTTGGAAGGTAATGCTGAGACCGCTCGTATTATTTTTAGTATTTTTAGTCGACAAGTGCACTTAATGTATCAACCATTCCAAGAGTGGTCAGCAAATTTCAAGAAGCTGAGTTGGTTATGGACAGTAAGACTCCTGTGCGTCAAAAAACAGGCCAGCCTCTTGAAAACATTAATTAAATCTCAGCGATCGTTCCTAAGAATTCCAAAATATTCCAGATACCCTTGAAAGTAACTCGCTGTGCACCAAAATTTCTTTTTTGATAATTTTTCGGATTTAAATCAAATAACGTTCCAAATGAAATTTCGACTTTGGTACTGTCTTGCGTCATTTTATAACCCGAAGCCATGTCATCAATCTATTATTTGTCGCTTAGAAGTGCTGAAGCATTGGCATATCGCTTGCAGCAGTGGAGACTTGTGTATCAAGTTTTTCACATAAAATGTGCCCAAATTAATTAAAAAGCATGGATTTAATTTTGTATCCCAGATCACAATTTTAGAACTACTGGGAGAACATAAATAAATGGTACAAGCTAGCAAATCATTTCATAATTAAGAGTCCTTTAAAAATTGAACAAAAGCTTGGGATTAAAAAGAGAGTAGGCAGTTGTATCAATAGTATATATTAGCGTTCGTGGGTTAAAAATTGTGTCGCCCAGTGTAAGTAACCAAGAATTGGTCTCGGATTGAGAAGTTGGTGCTGCTTTACAAGAATTCAGAGAAACAATGAGTTTAAAGGGCACTGGTCTGTCAAGAAATATAATTCCATTTAAGTATGACGTCAAATGTTGAAGTAGATCATTCGAGCTGAAAGCAGAACGTTTAATTTTTTGGGAGCCGCGTTTAAAAGAAAAGTTTCGGCGAATGATCTGGCAACAAGTTCAATGTATTAAGACAAGACAAGGTTCCTGCCAAGGTGAGTCTAATATGATTACCTTAGAATTAATAGATAACATTGTTGTAGTTTTTCACATGAAATTTTTGTATCGGATAGAGGCAAGCCTACAGCGTTGATCGAATGTCTGTATCACGTAAAATTTTTGAAAAAATTCATTTTCACCAATTCTCAGATTTTTCCTGCAGTTTTTTCTTTTTGGAAAAAATAGTTTTTTTTCACTATTTTCAGCATAACTTGAATGGACGCGAATTTTTTCAATGACAATATGTTGCATACTTGTAGCTACGGTAAAGCTGAACAACTTTTGTGATCATGTTAATACAATCTGAATGTGTCTAGGCAGCCTAAATAGATCAAAAAACCACTTTGTATTTTGAAAATGGTCACTTGTATGTATAGTCGTTATTACTCGAGAACGGCGTGTCCGAAACATTAAGAACTATAATACCTTTGATCTCATCCTATACTATTTCTCAATGTAATCAAAACTTTCGCAGTTATACACTAAAGAATGGTAAAAACAATTCCAGTCCCTTCATGTTACGCTGAAAATAGTGAAATAAAATCCGTGTTTTTTTTTCAAAAAATGTGCAGGATAATCTGAGAATTGGTAATATCGATTTTTTCAAAAATTGGAAGTGATGCAGACATCTCAGGGGTACCGATCAACTCACTAGATTTACCTCTAACTGATACAAGTTACTAGAACGCTGATCAATTTTTCGACTACAACAGTGTAATTTATCAAGTACTATGTCGTATATCGTAATTATCATTAGCCAATGTCGTCCAATGTAATTATTTGCACACTGGAAAATAATGTCTACACATTTTTGCAATTCTCTCAAATAATTGTATATTCATTTAATCATATTGTTTTATCACTTTCTATTATTAAATTGAACATTTTTTGCTTACTCACAGACCATTAATTTGTTGCTATAAAATTCTAACAATAAATATTTATGAATAGTCTTCGATCAACATTTGTTTAGTTATCATTTGAACCTTTTTCCTCCAATTCAATGAATATTCAAAGTATTCATACCACAATTTATGCAATTCAGCTCAAAATAAACTCCGTTGCCTTTCTATTTTAGGCAATAACTTGCAAATCATTATCATTTGATACTTTTGAAACAATATTTATTGTATATGTAAGAATTTATGATATGGTTCGCTGTGAATGACATAGACATTTTTATTTAGACATCCCACATCTAGTATGGAGAGAGAAGTTATCTATAGGTCAACAGAATTTCAGGAAAATACAGAAAATGTTGGCCTTTAGAAGCCAACAGGACTGTCTGTATGTTCTTTGTATACTTTGAATCCAATGTACAAAGATACAATTTTATAACTTGTTAGTGTAATTTAGCACAGTAGAAGACAAACTTCCTACAGTAAATAATTACACTAATATACAAATGAATTTTCTATATTACGAGGATAAATAAATAACTTAGTGACGTTTCTAACGAAAATACTATAAGTTGTAATGTTTGTGTACGTTAAAGTTAGTGTTCCGGTAGTTTTATGAAATGTTTTCAAGTAAAAGTTATATTTACATATTCATATCAACATCCATAATAACAATTATTTAAAAGTTTTCAATTAACATTTGCTATATCAGAGGCAGCTGACTCGCACAGTGTGTGTGTTGACAGTCATTGAAAGATTACAATTTCTGCAGAGTTTAGGACCTTGTATATCTTCCTGTAATCACTTGTTGGTTTAGAAAATAAACCCAAGAATATGTATTTTAACAATTAATACCTGACTTCATACCATTTAAGCAGATAAACTTTGTTCCAAATTAAAATAACATTAACAGAAAATTAAAGTAATAATTGTAATTTATTATTTTTAATTTAAACTATCACAACTCTCCAAATGCATTTCGCAACTAATGACATCATAGACATCCTTAAATTTGCTATTTTGCCTTCTGTTAGCATCAGCAAACCCCAAACATTCTTGATTAATTACATCCAAAATACTATAATTATGATTAATGAAGTTTATATGTTGTCAAGGATTTTTTGTCCTTACTATTCAGCAACAGTATGAGTCAAATGTGAGAGAATGTGTTGTAGATATACACATGCATAAAGTGTGCAAAAATTTCAAATTTGTGAAACCCGGATTTCGGGTAAATCACAAAATAGCGCCATGAGCATTTTTAATGGTTTCTTTCAGATTATTAAAAAATCACATGAGGTGTCGGGGGACACCCGGTTGGAACGCAGTTCTTTTCGCTACATATTAAGTACTAGTTAGTTCCAACACGCCTAAGGCTCTCGTTGAAAAATTTGATCATTTAAACGGATCTTTAAGAAAATATATTTTTTGTAAAATTATGAACTTTTTTTAAGCAATATTTTTTTTTATACTTGTAGAATGTAATAACATTGTCGAAATGGTGCATTTATATTGAAATATTCTATAAAGGGAATAAAACTCGTTTATGCTCTTTTACTCAGACTCTGTACATGAGAGCGGAAAAAGAGTGCAATAAGTTCTCTATACTATTCAATACTTTTTGCCGTCGATCTGCTTATGACAAAACAATTATTTCAGTGAGCTAAATATTGCTTTATTTATATTAACAATATTAAATCTAATGTTAAAGCAGATGTAAGATGAAAGACAGTGCAATAGCAAAATATTCTTTTTTATTTTCCAATGTAGCATTTACTAATGTGCTCATAGAAATCGAAGAGGTACCGTGTAACAAAAAGGTGTTAACACATCGCCCGTGAGGCCGAAACCTCATTTATTTTTTAAAGAGAGGTACTTCTATTATTAATAGTTCATGATTTTTTTAAGAAAACTTACTATTGTTAAGAAGAAGTAGTTTCTGGAAAAAAAAACCATAAGAGTATGATTTTTTTTACTAAGAAATACTTTTTTACAGAACAGGTACTTCTTAAAGAATTGGTACTCTTTTTCGGAAAAGGTTATTGTTCAACAAAATTTACTTATTTTTTAAAGAAACGGCTTTTTTTAATTTTTAGAATTTGTCGTTTTTTCCAAGAATCGGTAAATTTTAAGAGAAGGTACTTATCTCAAGAAAAGTTATTTTGTCTCACAAAAAAGGTATTCTTTAAAGAAGAGGTAGTTTTTTAAGTAAATGTACTTTTTGTAAGAAAATTTACTTTTTGTAAGAAAATTTACTGTTTTTAAGCAAAGGTACTTCTTTAAGAACATGAATAGGTATTTTTTTTTTGAGAAAATCTACCTTTTTTAAGAAAAGGCACTTATTTAAGAAATTTTTCGTTTTTTAAATTTTTTTCAGGTACTTATCTCAAGAAAAGTTATTTTGTTTCACAAACAAGGTACTCTTTAAGGAAAATTTAGTTTTTTAAGCAAAGGCAATTTGTTGTAAGAAATTTACTTTTTTAAGAAAAGGTACCTATTATTTAAAAAAAATACTTTTTTAAGAAAATGTACTTTTGGTAAAAAAATTTACTTTTTTTAAGCCAAGGTACTTCTTTAAGATAAGGTATTATTTTTAATAAAAGGTACTTTGTTTAAGAATATGAATAGGTATTTTTTCCGAGAAAATTTATTTTTTGTAAGAAAAGGCACTTATTTAAGAATATTTTTTTTTAAATTTCTTTCACTTTGGCTTTTCTAAATTTACTTTTTATTGGGTTCAAAACTACAATATATACTATATATTGGTTACAGGCTCGACCTAGAAAACTTCGCATTAAACCAGAAATTTCCCAACATATGTGAGACATGTAGTTAGTCTAGACACAAACCAAAGCAAACCTAAACAATAAAGTTGATAATTGTGGGTTGGAGCATAACACTTAGTGTTAAAGCCAATGTTGTTTAATTTTTTTTTCATTTATCCCCCCCATCCCGCAACGTGCGATAAGGAACTTCGTTCCAATAATCCTCGGTGACGCTAGGTGATGCGGTGATATTTGGTTCTTGCATTACAATTTTCGGACAATTTTAATAAGTTCAGTCGCCAAATCGATATTTTTTTGAAACTGTTGTGCACGCTGGAATCTTGGTCTTTGTTGTCTGAATGAAAATACAACGCATTTGTAACTTGTTGCAAATATAGTGTGCTTGTGTCCAAACACACAATGTTTGCAATTTAATAAAACATGTTGAATTCACAATGATTAATAAGTTATAATATTTATATCGTTTGTGACCCAAATATGGCCCTCTGTGTTGAAAACTTCTGAAAACAAAAAAGTGACAGACAACAAAAAATTATAAAAACAGCTGATCTTCAATTCATGAAACCCATGCTTGCACGTAAATAGTATATATAGTAGTAGTATATCCATATATATGAATGTTCCAAACATATATATGATTCCTACATAATATTACAGGGGCCGTTTTTTCAGCGCGCTGTCTTGACTTATCAGGTGCCCAAAATCATGAGTTTTATTTAAATTTGAGCATTTGAGATGATGATGAACCCGGTTCACAAGATACTCTATCCACAAATATATATTTTTGTAAATACTTGTACACAAATATGAGCATTTATACTCGTATATGTAAGTATGTATGTGAAACCTTAATGCCTCTTAGTTATTATAAACAAATATTATACCAGATTAAGACATTTAGTCGTTAAGTATAAAAGGCTACAAGTTTTGTGTGAGGAGGGACGTTTCCACACATTTATAAAAGAATTAAAGGGTTTTGTTTCAATGGAGCGTCGACTTTAATATTTGGATTTATAGACATTAATGAAATAGCAAAACGAGCCGATATTAGATAAATTTCGGTTTTGATATTTTGTGTTTAAAAGTGTAAACCAGTCAGAAATGTGTGGATTGCATAGCACATTAAAAGTAAGACTGTGATTGCATATAATTAAGGTATAGAAAATACATTGGAAGTGGACCATGCATACATATATGAGTTAAAGGCTATCTATAGGAGTGTCGTGATCATAAAATACCGTTCGGAACCGGTGTAAAATCTGTAGGTCCCAATCAGTCAGTGTAAAACTAGAACGCGCACAGCTCACTGGTTTGTGAGAAGCTTTCCCCAATCCCTTCATGGTATGTAATAGGAAACGGTTTTTTTTGTATATACTTGCTGGATTTTAGTGGGAAGTACATCTAGTCAAAGGAAAATGAATCTACGTACTCGACATATGGAGATTTGGTATCATCATATGTAGATATATTATCGACATATGAATCTACGTACTCGACATATGGAGATTTGGTATCATCATATGTAGATATATTATCGACATACGGAGATGCGTACGAGGTAGGTTTGATAACTTTGTGACTCTTTGAAAAATATCATTTCTGGAAAAAAAAATTTTATTTCTCGTCATTATCTCCTTATGCGATACTTTGATGCATTTATTCCAAATAGTAGATTTTCTTAAGGTGCTTAAAATATAACATCACTGAAATATAATATTGTTTCAGTGATGGCCTATTTATTCGACTTAAATATCTTACCGCCGAGCCATTTCCATAGAAGTGGAAATTAAAATACTCACTGGGGGATTAATCGGGAGAATATTGTGGATGACGTCGCAGTTCGTAGCCAAATTTATGGATATTTGTCATGGTCACTAAACACCTGGGCACCGGTGCGTTGCCATAGTGGATTTTCACTTTTTTTCTTCACCAAATGCAAGCCAATCCCGAAACTATATATTAGCTTGTGAAAAATATTCGCGGGAAGTCGTTGTACCCTATTCAATGTAACCGACTGGAGTCTATTAACAGCAGTGCTGATTAAGGATGTGCCATTAAACACTTAGTCAAAATTTTGATTAATCGATATCATGAGTAATCAGTTAATCGAATAATCAAAAATTCTGATTAATCAATTAATTGAATATTGATTAATCACATTTCAATAATTGTGTTCACCATACAAATAATTTTTTTGAAGAATTAACAAAAGAAAAGGAACAAAAGAATACATTTGAACATTTTGAGTCATAGAGTAATGTCATATAGAGCTGCCATCTTTCTCATCTGACGTTTCCTTTCACACTCTTCGTGGTGCGGAGGGTGCTATAGAGAGTTATTTCACGTAAATTGATTTACACCAGGTGGAATTTCAAAAATTATTGGCTTAAGCTTTTCGTGTCGTCTTGATGAAAAACTGTGAAATTTAAACGTATTTTGTACTTGTTTGCTTTGTTTTATTGTTAGTACTTACATACACTCCGGTTCACTTATTTAAAGGCACTACAAATTCCATATTCACCAGCCTGTATATTTTGCAATTTGTAACCGATTGCAGAATTTTAAAGTGGAAATGGAATCTAGACATCTTGAGATATAAAAGAAATCATGATAGTGGTTTCTTAACTAAATAACTTTTTTGGAGCAATTTAAAAAAAAAAGTCAAAAAATGTGCTACTTTTTGGTTCACTTGAATAAAGGCACTTTAACCAATTTTAATGAAAAACATTTTTTTTTTTGATTTCTTAATTTATTTTACTTTATTTAAGAACTATTAGTATTATTAAGAACTACTTGTTTTTAATAACTTCAAATATACGGGTTTTCATTGAGAGATAAAGAGAATTTATGTAATTTTAGTCCAAGCATCCTTAATTATCTGAATTATTGACTGCTTGTCATCAAATTGTCTACATCCTTCATAGACCTTACGAGATAACCAACGGCAGACATTTTCGATTATATTTAGATCTGGCGAATATGGTGGCCAGTCAAGAATATTAACATTTTGGCTTGCAATGAACTCCTCTACTATCCTGGCGTTGTGTATAGGGGCATGATTAAATAGTTCACTGAACTTTGAAAAAGCCGATTACAATAACGTTTTGTAGCTTGCACCAGTCATTTTTGCACGTTGAAGTTCAAGATCGATGGTGCCATAGTACGTACTAGCACCCCACACCATAACGCCGCCCTCTAGGCTGTGATGTTGGTCAAAAAAATGTTTTTCTTTGCGCAGATCATGGAAATAATAGTTATAGCCATCAGGTCCATCCAAATTAAACTTCTTCTCATCCGTAAATACAACGGTTCTCCACTCATTTACATGACCGTTTTGCTGCACATCCCATAGCATGTAGTCTCTTGCGAATTGAAGCCGCTTTTCCTTACGAGGAGCATTAAGTGGCTGCCTTTTTTGTAATTTCAGGTACTTAATATACTCACAGCTCTTAAAAACTCTGCGTACTGATGACTTACTCGCTTCCACTCCAGCTTGAGCTCTTATTTTTGACAAGGATAAGGCAGAATTTGAAGCAATTCCGAAGATTTCTCTTTACTCATACATAGATAACACAATGAAACCCTTCCTTTAAATGTTGTCCATACGCCTCGGGGTCCTTGATGTAATTGTCGGCAACTGTTGGGCTCCGTCCAATTTTTTAAGCTATTGCGCGGTTATAATATCCTTCAGAACGGTAAACATCAATTTTAGTTTTTTCCGATAGATTTAAAATTTTTTGTTTTGCCATTGTGACTCGTAAAATGATTAAGTTGTAATAAATTATAATAAACAAACGCTCCCTACAAACATTCATCGCTTACTTTAAAAATAATAAAAAAATAATACAGTGCCTTTATCCAAGTGAACCAAAAAAAGTAGCACATTTGTGAATTTTTTTTTTATAAATTGCTCAAAAAAAGTTTTTTAGTTAAGAAACCACTATTTTCATGACGTTTTTTATATTTGAATATGTCTAGTCCATTTGCATTTTAAAATTCTGCCAGCGGTTACAAATTGCAAAAGATACAGGCTGGTGAATATGGAATTTTTAGTGCCTTTAAATAAGTGAACCGGATTGTATATTTGTGGTGTATTTGCACAAAAATTTTAGCGTACACAACGAAAGGCCGTTGTTGTTTAGTTGTTGGTTGGTTTGAGCCGTTGCCTCTATCTAGTATTATTAAAGTAATACTTTCCAACATGCAACATCCATGTGCAACATACCAAACTTCGTTAATGTACTGGGTCAAACCGCTTCTCTATAAGTCATTTCCATATGTTTTCAGTGGTTCCACCCAATAAGTGCGAAAACAAAAACAGCGAATCCAAAACAGCGAAAAAATAAGAGCGAAAGGCAAAATGAGCGAAAGGTAAAATGAGCGAATAAAATTAGCGAAATACGACTTATGAAATTAAGAAAATCGCGCGATGTTTTTAATTTTATAAGTCGGATTTCGCTAATTTTATTTTGAATATTTAAAAGCACTGTACAACAATTATAATGTTGTTTTTATAAATTTAACAAATTTGCCATGTATCGTAAATCGGATTTCGCTAATTTTATTGATTAACTGATTTTTACGGGGTATTGCACACAACTTTAATCTCCAAATTTAATTCGAGTAGGGGAGACTGGGGCTGGTTCTAACAAATTTTGAATTAAGCGTAATATTTTCTAAACTACTTTAGCAAGAAACATGGTTTTTTGGTACATGATGCAAAATTTAATGAGCTTTACTTAAAATACAACAAAATGTATATATTAATTACCATATCTGAGAAAAAAGCAGTTTTGGCAAACAAGTCACTTGTTAGATCTTACCCCCGGTTTGGGGTTGGTTTTAACACCGCATGGGAAAGTTTTAACAGCGGGGGTAAGAAATAACATGTAGTTGGGAATGGGATTTTGGTTAAGATAAACAACAAAATAATATTCAATGTTTATTAGAAACACTAATTAGTGTTTATTATTATTATTAATAAATTTAAATGCGGTTCCTTACCGTTCATAAAATAAACAGAAAACTTAAATTATATTAGTTAAACTGACTCACTCAATCAGCATTAGGTAGGTACACAAATCAAAGAACAAAAAATATTCTTTGATCATCAAATGATCATTAATAATCCAAATAAAATGAAATTCGGCTCCTTGCCGTTTAAACATGTGTAATAAACTTAAAACTAATCACAATCTGAGTTGCAGTTTGTGCAAACATAAGCAATTGCATCGCCTTTTATGCAGGTTATGTGCGACCATTGTTTACAGGACATACATTCGACCCAGTCCACACCAGATATATCTTCAGAATATGATGAGCCACAGCCTAAGCAAATGGTCGCATCCTCATCATCGTCGTCTTCTGAACTGTCTTGTAATACTTTCCTTTTCACTCTATCCTTAGGCTGTTTACTGGACTTCTTTTCTCTTTTTCCCACTTTACGTTTCTTAAGTCTTTGCTTTTCCTTATTGACTTCTACATTCGCAGAAGATTTCTTTTTATTATTCTTTAGCTTAGCTTCTTCTTCTAAAGCACTCTTTTCCGGAGTGTCGGTTAAGATTGCACACTTTCGCTTGCGACCTCGATTAGACTGAGAGCGAGGGGCCGCTTTTGGCAATGGCCGTACAGCTTCGGGACTAAAGAATGTTGATGAATCTCTTGGAGGAGACGTCACTGCTGGTTTATTTTCTGCTCATCTTCTTGATGTACTAGGAACTGGACTCCTTAACATTTCCTCAAAAATTGTACCCATGCTGATATCAAGATTAGGCATGCTTCTTTCGATTTCTGGTATCAAGGACGGTTCCAGACCTAATGCTAGGCTAAGATTCTCTGGTGTTAATTCATTTTGTTCCTCAGTTTGCAGCAATGAAGGCGATGGGTTACCTAAAATTACTATTTTACTATCCATATTTTTTCAACTGTTGTGCGGGGCAAATATTAACCCGTTAGAACCTACCCCGTGCATTTTGTTAAAACCAACCCCACGGCCCACTTTTCACAAAGTTACTGCTTTTCTTTTACCGGTCATGTTCTCGATTAAAACTTTAACATTAATGAAAAATACAATAAATACGGATTTATGCAATACCGAAGCCAATTTTCTACGATACATATTTAAAGAGTAATGCAAAAAATTAAACACATAAAAAAGTTCATTTACCTGTAAAATTGGAGGCGTATGACACAACCTGCTCCCTTGACGCTCGACCGGCAACTGACAGGTCGAGACACGTTCGCGCTTATTCGTAGGCACAAAGTGCGTTGGAATTAGCGTGGTAAGTCGAATAGGTTCTATGTAATTACGCTGTTAGTATTTACCCCTGTTAAAACCAGCCCCTGTTTCCCCTATTATAGTTTTATTCAAGTAGTTAATATTGTGGTTTATTTAAAATGCGAAAATTAAATTTATCGTTTGTTAATTAGAAAATTATTATACTTTTGGTAATTTGTATAATTTTTTGTGTATTTAATATATTATCAAATTTATGGAACTTTCGCTCTTTTTTATCTTTCGCTCTTTTTTATCTTTCGCTCTTTTTATTATCTCCTTTTTTTCTTTCGTTGTTATTTTGTCGCTCTTATTAATTCGCGACTTTTTGGGTGATACCGTTTTGAGTAAAGAAGGTTTCAAACTGAGTAAACCTAAAAATACATATTGCTCAATTATTCAAATTTGTAATTAATCAATTTTTGGATTAAACATCTAATCATGAACATTGATAATCAAAATGCAGAGTATTCGATTTAATCGTAAATAGTATGATAAATACAAATGTATGAATAATAAATTATTTGATGATTTCAATCAGGTTGCCTTGTAAATCAAATATTCACACATCCCTAGTGCTGATTGCTTATTAACTACTAGGGGAGCTCAAAACGCCACGTAGCTTTCAAGCTGCCCTCGTAGTTGCTTTTCAATTGCTTGATAACGAATCGTTTCGTATAGTACATTATTCTCACATTATTTTATACGATTCCCAATACAGTTAAAATGAGCCAAATTCATAAGTTGCTGCTGGCCTCTATAAATTGTACTTACTATAATTTATGATTCATCTTTCCAGCACAGCTACCCTGTTTAAATGCTTAAACAAATATGTGGGTATATTCACATTTATAACAAATAGTTTAAGATTAAAACATACAATTCATCAACATCATCATCCTCATCATCCTGTTAGCAAAACTTTCGAAAAGGGATAGAGTAAATATCATTATGACAAAAGTCATTGGAAAACATCCAAACCATCACAATAATGACATCAACAGCAGCAGCAACAACACCAATGTGAAATAGCATATGCCACATTAAATCTTAATGGTTTAGTGTTTTTTTGTTGTTGTTGTTGTTTTTTTTTTCCTTGGTTTTCCTGCCACTAACAAATTATGAAAGGATAATTTCTACCAAGGAAAAGCTTTTCAAACTTACAAAGACACTGTTGATACCAGAAAATCTGAACAGACCTACCCTTACAACACACAAACGCACAATCACGTTCCTACCGGCGGATTTCACCCGCCCACATTTAATCCCATTTAATGGTAACAACTACCACTCCCGCTTACCCGGACAAAATCACACACAGACGCAGAAGTATAAAATGAAATCTGTTTTTGAGTGTCCTTTTCATAACTTTATTTTTGGTTTATTTTTTCCACGTCCTCGTTGTTGTTGTGCTTGAAACCATGCATATGTACGTAAACAGGAATTAAGTAGAGATGGTATTAGAGAAGTGTTTTAAGTATGTGTTTAGCATTGTAAATGTTATTCTATCTAAAATTGTATTTAATTTGCCTTTTTCGTGTTTCTATTCTTCTTTGTAGATGGACGTATGGGATTGTCAATTTTACCTATTGCTGCTCTTTTGACGGGCACACTCTTCACTGTGGGCATTGCGGTGCTATTTGTTGTTGTCGTGGCCGTACGCAAGAGACGTTGCCAGAGTGGCCGTAATATGTGTGATGACAAGGATAAGCATTTAGGTATGTTTTGGTGTGTATGTAAATATGTTTGAAACCATACTTTTGTTGGTATTTGTTTTTTAAATCTACAAAATGGAACACATATTGGTAAAAGGTTTTGTTGTAATTCCTGAGGAAATTGGTAAAATTTCTAATCGAACAGAGATGACCAACCTTGAAACAAAGAATTTTATATTGAAAGGATTAGAGAAAAATCTGTTAAATTCGTTTTTTTAATAAAGCATAAGCTGATCCAGGGGAATTTAATTAATACAATAAGATTATATGTGGCTGACATTAACAACAGCATAATACAGACAATTTGAATTTCCTGGTGTGTATAAATCGATTTTGTTTGCCTAGTACTGTATAGTACTTTATGTATCAAAAGTTTTAACCGAATGTAAATTTTTATACATCTATATCTCAAAATACATTCCTGAGAAAGTCGTGTAAAACGATATTGATTTCCATGGCAAATAGTGTAAATCGAAAAATGATAAAATCAAGTAAATCAGTATTGTGTTAACAAATTTAAATAAAAAATTAAAAAAGTATCTCGATGGACATCTAAAAATAAGAAAAACATTAAAAACGAATGATTGCACTGTGTTTGAATCGGGATTTTTTGTAACAAGCGGGCACCCAGTGGGTAAATCTAATTCGCGTACGCTGAATGCAATCGCGCTAACCGTTTTCAAGTTTGACTCTGGTTTTCGAGGTATTTGAGATCGAAAATTATTCAACCAAATACCGAAGGAATAAAATTTTTCATAATATTATACCATTTATTGAATAGAAATCGATGTATATCGGTCGAAAGAACATTAATGTGGCCACGAGAGTAAAATATGTAAAAATTTTAAATTTTCATTAGATGTTTTTTTCAGACTAAAAATCCATTTATCTTTCACTATTTCTCAAAAACTATCAAATGTATTTTATTAAGCAAATATTGTGGTATAATGTGTGAAAAACTTTTCAATATTGCGCTCACACATAGTGATATTCTTCCAATCGAGTTTCCATAAGATTCGTTCAATTTTTTCATCTTTACAATTTACAAATATTTTAAAAATATGGATGGTGTTGCGTAAAAAGTTGTCTCCAATTGTCTGTAAGATATTCATAGATTATAACGTAGCAAAAATGGTTATGGCTATAGAAAGTTATGGTTGGGTTCTTCGAGCAGTATAATTATCTACCTATTTCGTTGCAGATAGACCCAAGCAGTTTCGCCCTTTTGACTTGTCGTGACAAGGTAAACAAACTCAGATCGGCCTTCGTAAGAAAATGCAGATTGGCCCTTTTTACGCAACACCATCGATATATGTATACACGTTTATACTCATTTCAATAGACGAAGAATAAAATAAAGTGTACAACATATTTTAGAAATATATACACGTTTATACTCATTTCAATAGACGAAGAAATAACCTTTTCGAACATGTGTAGTATGTTTATCCTAGCAATTACAACTACTCTGTTCAACATTTCGTTCTGAATTTGCAGAATATACAGCCTACCTGGTGTATTGGTCAGTATGATAATTTCGGTACAACTTCAGCAATCACGTTAAATTTTTCCCGGGAATCATTGTTTCATAAAACTTCACTGCTTCATAAAACTATGATTTTGAACCATTATGGGCAACACTGCACCTGTATTTGGGTTACCCCGCATACAAAATCAATCAAATTTCCTATTTTGGTACCTACCAGGTTTGCTGCTCAATATAATAATTTACCCATGGCCACTTGTGCGGCCGCAAATGAAGGACATATTTATGACTTTATGCTTTATGAGACGATTTACATTAGTGGAACAAAAAATAAGACGATCTCGGCAATTGCATTTGTCTATGATGAAAGCAGAATTATTTTCTAAGTATAAGTATACATTCCGGTTCACTTATTTAAAGGCACTAAAAATTCCATATTCAGCAGCCTGTATCTTTTGCAATTTGTAACCGATTGCAGAATTTTAAAATGAAAATGGAAGCTTGACATCTTGAAATATAAACAAAGTCATGACGATAGTGGTTTCCTAAAGAAAAAACATTTTTGGAGCAATTAATAAAAAAAGTCAAAAAATGTGGTATTTTTTTTTTGGTTTACTTGAATATAACGTCTTTCAAATGGCCTCCACGTCTTCTTATTCCAGAACAAAGTCAATGAATGATCCCAATTTCGAACCCTTTTGTCACTAAATCAAGTCGTATGTCATGAATAGCACGCCCGATATTGACTTTTAAAGCTTGAAGAGTCTAGTTTATTGCTAAAGACCAATTATTTAAATTTACCCCACAAGAATTAGTGTAATGGCGTTGGAATTCATGACGTTCACAGTAGTCCAACAGCTTCAGTTCATGTGTGATAACAATTTTAGATGGTTGCATGGCCAAATCCTTTCTCAAAATCCGCCAGGTTGTGGTTGGAGAAAGTCTCAATTGTTGACAAAGTCGTGGAATCGATAAATTGCGGACTTTAGTAACACTTACCTGAACGGCAGCAATATTTTCATTACTTCGAGCGGTTCTTTCTCTTATTGGCAGTTCAACATTATGCTAAGAAAACGTACGCTCGTAATTTGCAACAATTCGGCGAATAGCGAGCATGGGTGGACGATTATTACGACCATAAAATGGCAAAAGCGCAAGAAAAGTTGCAATTGGAGAACGATTATTTAATAATCGTTAATAATTTGTAAACATTGTTCTTGCGAATATCTCTCTATGATGAAATTGTAAACATTACTGAATACAATGAAAATAAATTGCAGATCATGACATACTATAAATGGCCGAAACGTCACTGAGAAATCAAGTCACGGAAATTGGAAAAGCCTTTATAAATTAACTTAATAATATAAATTATTTAATTACATAAATTATGTGTTGATAGTCACGCGTTTTCAGCAAAGTAACTGACATATCAAAGTTTACAACATTTTCAATTTCTTTCCCTTCTGGGTCGTCCTTTTTTAGATCATGGCATAATATTGGTAGCCATTTCGACGACAATAAGTGTTGCATAAGGCCTTAATTCTGATGCAACTTTGAACAATTTCGTATATTAAACAATCGAGATTGTGTAACATCTCTGTTTCTGGATTCTTATGCTTCTTGCATAAGTTAATCTAATGGAAGTATACGGTTTTCCACAATTTGTTTTCCACGAAACAATTTTGTGCACGGTAGGTCTACTCTAGGGAATTAGGGTTGTCCCTTTAATTAACTGATCATTCTAGCGTGATCTGGCTAATTTTGGCTATGATAGAAGTGGCCGACTGGCTGAGGGATAATTGTCCAGCAGTCGTTGGGATCAATGTCTGCTCTGACATTTAGGCGGTCATCAAGTCCCAGCAGTACGATATCCTCCTCATGTAGGTGCCGATGCTCAGTGGCATTCGGGGGAGCTGCAGAGCGGATGAGCTGGCTAGACTAAGGGCTACTTTAGAGGATTTACAGCAATTGGAGCGCGTTTGCATGCGCCTATCGACGTGTAAGCATATCCTAGACGATATGATATATGATGCTGCAGGAAAGGTGGACGAGGTGCACAAATTGTGTACGCTCTGGTCAAATCTGGCCCAAACCCTACGTTTACACAAACAAGACAACGAGATCACGTATTAGTTTTCAAAGAAAAGAAAAACATGTTTGTCGAATTTAATGTGTATGAAAAACAGAGACAGTGACGAAGGGAATGACTGTATTTGTAAAAAAGTTTGCATGAATTACTATTGTCTCCGTAAAACTCTCTAGTATAAACGCCAAGATAGTGGATAGAAGGAGACCCATCAAAGCATAAGTTATCAATGCTTCTTTCACTTTTGTTGGGAAACTGTCTGAATAGTAGACATGCGGCGAAACTAAAGGTCAGGGCATATGACTTCTGTAGTAGCTGTAACGATGAGGAGTAGGAAGAATCTACTGACCATCTTCTTTGCCTGTATTGAGCTCTTGCTAGCAGATGGATGTCTTCTATGGGACCCTACCTATTTAGGAACGTTTGAGAACTACCTCAGATATCCGTAGACAAAATCTTGAGCTTCTTGTAGGATCGGAAATGATTCTCCGGTGGAGGCAACCGTTAATCTATTTAGCCCGTAGCATCACAATTGACTAATATGTCTAGGTGAGTCGTTCATCGACTGCCACTAACATCTAACCTAAGCTAATGAATTATAGTACACTGAAAGAAAATTCGAGATTCAGTTAATTTCCGCACGAAAAATAGGGCAGCGGCAACAGCACTAAAATCAACAATTAAAGTACATTATAATGTTAATATATTCTTAACATATCGATTGATTGATGCTACTGTGAGGTGCCACGTCATTGTGCTGAAACCAGTGATCGTTCTGTATCTTCAGTCAACAAACAGTTGTTTAGCATACTACTGTCATGTTGCCCGAGTGAAAACGAACTTATGGTGCACTCCCGTCTCACAAACATTCTGCACAAATTTGCATTCAACACGGGTGGCTGGTGCTTTTGATTAAACGTCAGGCATGTTTCCAGCACTTTTCTACTTATAATATTCTTTCCACTTTTCCATTTCGATGAAAAATTACTATTTCTTACATTTATTTTGATGAATTGGGCGACATATGATTTCTTTCGTTGCAGCATCGGAAATATATTTAGTTACGGAAGTGAAGTTACGCAATGTACCTTGTATGTAATTTTTAGTCACAGCAGCGACATAATTGTCGAATGTACGAAATTGTTGTAAAGGGTTTTCCAATAAGAAGTGTTATTTTGGTATTTTTGAGATAAATGATCGGATGTTTATTTTATAATAAAGAGGAAGGTATGCCGTTAATAATAAAAAACAACATCAGCCAAATGGCCACCATGACCACGCTTACAGGACCATATACTTTTCATGAAATTTTCCATAACCAAATCGCAAAGTGGCTGCCGTATGTCCTCGATAGCCTCACGAATTCTATCTTTGAGGTCTTGAATCGACGCTGGGTTGTTGGCCCCCCTTATTTTTCTCGTGGCCCCAAAGGAAGAAGTCGCAAGGTGTTAAATCACAAGATCTCGGTGGCCAATTGTGATCACCTCTTCGTGAGATAACACGGTCCGGAAACTTTTCCCGTAAAAGAGCAATGGTTTCGTTGCTTGTGTGGCACGTAGTGCCGTCTTGTTGAAAGTAAATCATTAATCATCTCAAATTCCAATTCCAAAGAACGACGAGGAATAGACAAACCTGGGTTTTCTTCAACACTTTGGGCTACAGCAGCAATATTCTCAGTTGTTCTTGAGCGACGTGCACGGGTTTCATTCTTCTCATCACTAACTTGCCCCACAGGTTCGAATTTTCCACCAATTACTGTATTGCGGTCCGACAAGGTGCTTCACGACGACCCAAATATGCGTTAGTTTTGCGAACTGTGACTGCAAGATTTTCACCATTTTTGTAGTGATTTTTAATAACTGCAATGCGTTCTTGAAGCGTGTATCGTTCCATTTTTAGTAATGGCGTAGTTTCTACTTATCAAATGTCAAAGAATAAAAGCTTCAAAAGTGACAGCTACCGAAATACCGCTGGTTGGAAACCCCTTTAGAACGTAAACACTCAGCGATCTGGTTAATAGAAAATTTCTGACGAAAAGATTTTGTTATGAATATCTTTAAGTCCGTGAATGCGAAAGCCGGGAAATGTTAACTTTACATGTTAACCATATGAAAGGTTGTTAGAAATAATCGTAACAGAGCCATGGGTGCCAAAGAACCGCCATGAAATACATTTTAAACTTACAATTTACATTCCTTCCCAGTGGCAATGGTTGGCCATCCCGTTGACAGTATATCCATCCGATTTCATACTTTTCTTCATCCATCCCATGAAAACTTTATATATTTTTGTACTGACAAAAATATGTTTGTTTTTCGTGAACTTTTTTAAATTTTTATCTGCTAAAAATTTTGTTTTGTTTCTCTTGTTTTCGTCCAACATTTTTTTTAGGTATGGATGTTACTGTTACAGCACCACTAGAGACTGGACCTGGCCATCAGCGCTTAGTTGTTGCATACACTCTAAAACAAGGCATTGAAAAGCAACCGGATATATTGAGTGCACAAAAAAATACGGCGGGCAGCGTAAGTTCATCACCATTGGGAAATCGACCAAGTGGTATTTTTATAGATACCAATACCAGTAACGGCGGCGTAGGCTCGAAGGCTACCAACTACACTAGTAATGGTGGTGTTGTGGGTGTAGGCAATAATTCAGCCAGTGGAAACTATGTAAGTTTAGTTTAAACAAAAACTTATATTAAGGGGACAGAAGTGTATTAGGGGAGCCAGCCCGCCTTTACAGGCGGTATGAAAAACAGGCGAAATAACATGTAGTTTGGCTTTAGTATGGGTTAACTAGAAGCACAAATTTTTGCGTGTACCATAGGGAGATTTGCCATGCATAAAAAAACATGTTTTCAACAACATGGAATATTAAATAAACCTTTAAAAGCGTAAAAATGTAAATAACGATTTTGTTCATTCATTTATCTCAGGATTCGCCAACAATGAATTACAATGATGCTTCAACAACAGATCCACTGCAGCAACAACTCAATAGTCCTCCATCACAATCAAGTACTTTGAAATTAGGATCGGACACTAGAAAATCCTACCAAACACCACCACTGTTATATGATGCTCTTAATCGTCACGATATATCCCGTTATGATCCCCTGCCATTAACCGTAAATTATGGAGGAAGTAATACAACTTTAAGTTCCGGCGGTAGTGCTGGCAACCATTCACTTACCAATAATGGCAGTAGTTCGCTTATGCAAAACACCCTCAGCAATGGCCATTACACCAATCATCACCACACGTTGCCACATCCATCCTCGGTAATGCAGCAGCAACAGCACTCAAATCAATTGCCAGGAACAACAACTCATCATAACATGGGCTCAGAGAAATTATCAATAGCTGACTATCTCACCGCCAGCAGTTTAATTGATTACAATCTAAGTAAATCATCCACGGGGATGTTAAGCAGTACCCTCAGTGGTAGTAATAGTGGCAGTGGTAGTGGCGCAGGAGTTGGTGGTGGTCCTTTGGCCACAAATTCAGCTAACGCTTCCTCTGTTATGGGTCACATGACCTTGCCTAAAGGCTTGGGATTAGGCTCGATAATAGGCATTACAAATTCGCAATCAACATCTACGCAAAATACAATAACACCTTCGACTTCCAGTAATTTAGCCGTAACACAAAAAACCAATTCCAATCGTAATCATATTATCACGGACACCCTACCGGGTCCTGAAAGTTGTGTTTAAATATTGAAATAAGAGATTTTTAGCAAAACAAACAAAACAAAAACAACAATGAATGAAATGAAAATAAAATGCAAAATTTGATGAATATCGAATGACAAATGAATGTTATTTGGATGTGTAAATAAGTTTTAAGAAACAAGACTGCAATAAACTAAATTGAATTATTAAACAATTTCGTAATAAAAATATTTATTAATAAAACAGAGAGACAAACCAATGCGGAGGCGAACTAAAACAAGACATAGAAAATACTGAAAATGTTAGTTGAATGAATTTCATGTAAAGGAAACTTAATATTCCTATTAAAATTGTAGTTCTGAAAAATAAAATATAGGTTACTAAACAAAAACCCCAATACAAAATGAGTATTACATGGAAGAGGGACAGAAAAACTACGAGTATACATATATAAATAACCATTTCATTTAATTAAATATATATATATGTATATAACCTGTTGATTGCAAATGTATAAGTATATCTTAACTTTGGAAAATGTATTCCAATGAAATACATTATCGTCTTCACTCGAAGCCCAACATAATGGTAAATACTTCTCTGAACAAAATTCATCGGAACAAGGTGTAATTTATAAAAAATCTGGAGTATCTTAGATTAACACCTGCCTTTCATTATTTCCACTAAAATGTATTCAAGTAACGATTACACAGCATGACACCTCACGCACTGCTCATGTAATTTCAACAGCTGCTGGCAAAACGCAAATCAAGAATTACGAGTTGTATGAAAGTGTTCGAATATATTTATAGTAGTACTATTTTTAGAATTTCTTACATTTTCGCAGACGAACAAACAAAATTTAATTGTATTTTAGGTAGAGATTCGATGTTGTCACGTAATGCCTTTTGCCAAAAAAATAATATATCGATGGCGTTGCGAAAAAAGGGGCGAACCTCCATTTTTGTACGAGGGCTAATCTGGATTTTTCGGAACACCATCGATATGTAAATATCCAATGTACCAGCGACGAGTTGGTGAGTGATTCTCAGCCACCTCATTGGTACGGTTAAATCCATAACTGGTAACTGAAAGCTCTTGAATCTTTAAGATGATGGTACGAAAACAGGATAAGGTAATACTAGGCATTGCTAATAATTATTGCTTCAACTGAACCATGTTCGGCTGTCTGGCTGGTAAACAGATAAGGAATGTGTTGTAATGCATTTGCTATGACTGATTTCTAGTGGAAAATATTTCGCCGTTGTTATGGCACTAAAAGTGAGGGTCATGCCACAATCCATATCATTGCAAATATGAGTTATTTCATGTAGTGATTTTGTTGTTGCACTTCTCCAGATAGTTACATTCATTTAAGATGAATAAACTTTGGACGGCGTTTGTCAGATTTTGTGATCCTTTCCAAGGAATAATATTTATCAATTACCTCAATATAGAGGTTAGATTTAGCGATGCCTTCTATATTGCAGACAAATCCGTTTTCATTGGTCGAGAAATAAAATGTCGAGAATGTAAATATTAAATATTTAGCACATCTGCAAAAATTGTTTAAATTGTCTTTAACAATATTTTTAAAACTTGAATAGGCCCCGTTTTAAACACTTGTTCAAATATTCCAAATGCAGGTTTAAACGAAGAAGCCTTCCGAAACTTTGCTTCAAAATAACCGATAAAACCGGGGTTTTAAATGAGTCATATTTTGAAATAACCGAACCCCCGGTGTCTTGAATGGGCCAGGCTTTTGAATACTTTACCTCAAATTTATTAAATTTTAAAAATTTTTTGGCAAATACCATCTTACAGTCTCAATAGTACCGGGAAAATATATATATTGTTACATATGTACGATTTATACTCTATATACACCATCTTTTATGTCGGTATGAGAAAATTTGTATTTAATTTTATTCCTTACAATTCATTTGGACTAGTGGTTGGAAATAATATCAATAAAATGGCGGCCTTTATTGGCCACGAAAAAATGTGGCCTTTTTGCTAGGTTTTTCATAACTTTTCGAGCATCTCGATCGTTATAGCAATGATTTCGGCACGAATGATTGCCATGGGCTCGTCAATGATCGGATAATTGTTGGGACTTCTATAAAGAAGTCTGAAGGAATTTGATCTGGAGAACTGAGTAGTTAGTATATCATGTATTTGACTTCAGTTAACCGGTTAACCGGATTTTACTTAATTTGTGTTCCAATCCTTCAACAAATTAATAATAAATTATATGATTTTAGAATTTTAATGCAATTTTGGAATTAAGAAACATGATTTCTATTTTCAAATATGATTTCATGTTCCTAAAATTTCTACGTGGCATTTCCAAACAATTTTTTTCATCAAATTTAAAAATGATATTATGACATGAATAAGAAAGAAATAACTAAACATATATTTAAGAATTAATTGAACTTCCAATTTTTTTTTTTTCAAATATAAAAATTAAAATTATTTTATTAACAAATGTTTTAACTTATGAAGATTCTCATACATGAAAATACCTTTCAAATTTGAATATGATTTTCGGATTTAAATCAGTTTAATGCAAATTTGAATAACATTTTTGAATATTATATTATATTAAAATGAAAGCGTAATTGTCAAATTTAAACAGAGTTCTGCAATTTTGAGATTTAGACACGAATACGTATATGAAATGATCGCTATACAAATGTATTGTAAGTGCTACATGTGTAATTTATTTTAAAACAAAAATAAACCGAAAAACCCCGGTTCAACCGGTTTTTGCCAAAATCAAAAATCGAAGACCGGTTTCTTGAAAAATTGAATTTTCGAACAATTCGAAACCCGGTGTTCTGAAACCTTAACCGAAAACCGGGTTACCGTTTTTGGATACTCTAGTGGTCAGTCAACTTCGTCTTTTGTTTATGTCACACGTCCAGGGAATTTTTGTTGGAGAAACTGTATTATTTGATTGATGGCACCATTTAGTTGAAACCGGGAGCCATCTAGAATATTTTTCAGCATTTTCCGGCAGACATAATGAGCTTTCTCGGAAGAAAAATAGTCCAATAATTGAGTTGGAGCAAACGCCGATACAATAAGTTACAAATGCGCAATTTTGCTTATTAACGGGTATGAAATGGCTCTCGTCGGTCATAAAAATTTGCTTCACCTAATCGAGCGTCTGTTTGCCCGTATTGCAGGCAACGTAGTCAGTCTGCAGGGAAAAATTATAATGAATTGACATTTCGAAAACATGTGTTCTTAAGTCAGTCGGGTGGACAGGTTTTTTAAAGTGCTGCCATATCGACATAAAAGATGGCATCATATATATATTTTCTACATTTATATTTCCTATATTCATTTATTCAAGAGAAATTAACAATATTAGGAAATAAAGTTCAACTAATATGATCACAAAGAATATTTAACGAAATCTTTCCATCGATTTTTGCTTCTGGAAAGTGATTCCATTTGAATCCGATTTTCTGTTCTTGTCACTGTTTCTATATAGAGGGTGGTCCTTGTAAAATTTGGAATTGGAACCCCCTATTTTCGAAGCAGATAGTCAATTTGACATTTATGACGTGACAAATTATTAGGTAACTTGCTTCCAAAGTTCTGAGTCTTTAACTCAAACTATAAGGAATCTACGAAATAAATTCAATTGAAACAGTGTCCCATCAACGCAGGTTGTGGATCAGTTTGTGAAGCAAGAGTCATAAATGCGGGCATTTATTGGGCAAAATAACTCGCGTGCATGCTCATCCAGAGCGTTCAGTTGAATATATTTCCGTTGTAGCTAAAAGTGTGCTCGAACATCAACTCGCCACCGTTCGCAGCAATTGAACTTTTCTCGCAATTCTTTGCTCACATTTTTGCATAAAGACCTAATGGTTTACAAAGTCAAATTAGTACAAAAACCGAAGCCTCGACGACCCCCCGATGCGATTTCGCTTCACTGATTGGGCTGAAGACGGGCATTGTTTTGTTATCGAAAACTCAACGTTTCCGATGAAGGTCATTTTAACCTCGGGGGCTATGTAAACAATCAAAATTGTAGCATTTGGGGCTCACAAATCCACACGTCGTTGAGGAGAATAAGAAGCATTCACAATTAGTGACCGTTTGTTGCGGGTTTGTTGCGGAAATTTACCAAGGAGCCGCCGTTACCGTCAATGGCGAGCCATGATCAACGATTTTTTGTTCCCTAAAGTTGAGCACCATATGGTTTAAACAGTTCGACGCAACGTGCCCCACAGCCAACGTTACAATCGATTTTTTACCGAACTCTGTTCGAAAACCACATAAAGACCCGAAACTTCGAAGTCCATTGACCGCCTCGCAGCTGGGATTTGATCCTGTTAGACTATTATATCTGGCGTGGAAGATAAGTGTTACGCCAACTATCCCGAGTTCAAAGAGGTCTTAAAACAAATCGACGAAATAGTGGCCCAAACAGTCGAAAGTGTACTGAAAAATTTGGTAGATCGAACGAGGTGCTATAAAGCAAGTTGTGGAAGCCATTATACCTATGTTGTGTTTCATTCATAAATGCCTCTAATGGGCCTTTCCAATAAATTCATAATTTTGAAAAAATGTCTACTAGTACTTTTGTTAAACCGAAATTAAACACCAAAATTTACACGGCCCGGTCTTTTAGTGTGGGCAAGTGCCGCTCTATCGATATCTGATGTGTGACTCTTTAGTATATGGTCGGTCGATCCAACTCAATTTTCGTCTGCGTCCATCCAATTCAATAGAGCTGTTACTTGTGCGTTGCCAGAGGTCTTCATTTAAATTTTTATTACTCCAGTAAATACGGAGTATTTACCACAGACAATGATTGTAGCACAACCGTATAACAGTGTAGACATTACTCTGAAGTTGAACATTCGAAATTAAGTCTTCTATTATGTGATCACTTTAAAAAATTCGATTTTTTTCCTTTTTCCCCTGTTCAGGTACATAGATAGGAATCCGTTTAAAATTCAAGGAAACGATCGCTTATAAGAATATACCTAAGATCTCAGTAAACAACTTTCTAGAACATATGAACTTCCCAGGAATGATTTTTAATACCGATTAGGTAGCGTTTAAGTAGCCGCAAAAGTGAAAAATTTCCCGAAAAATTTTTTATTTCTCTGTGTGTAATTATTTAAGTCATGGAAATATGACCATATACGGACACCATTACGTGATAAAAGACCAAAAAAAAAGAGCCGTGTCTCCCAGTTTTGCCCAAAGTCATAGACTTTTTTTATGGGCCCAAAGATTTGGGGCCGCGGTGTCATTCTTGCAAAAAAAGTGATCATTTTGTCTGGTTCATATCTTGCAAATCGTTCGAAATTTTGATTTACTATCTGAGGGAAGATTGTAGCTCTTGTCATAAAGAACACAAATTGTGAACATTTAAAATCAAAAAAAGTTCTTCTTTAAGGTCAAAATCGCAAAAAACTTTAAAAAATTGGAATTTTTTTACCTTTCTTCCCCTGTTCAGGTCCATAGGTAGCAAACCGTTCAAAATTCAAGGAAATAATGAACTACAAAAATGTACCTAAGATCTCAATAAACAACTTTCCAGAACAACTGAACTTGCTAGGAATGATTTCCAAAGAAGAAAATGCAGAAAGTTGTCTGAAATTGTAAACTAAATAAATAAATGGTTTCCCATAACATTCCACGAAGGGATTGGGAAGAGTTGCTCTCAACCAGTGAGCTGTGCGTTTTCTTGTTTTGCACTCACGAATCCATTGTAAACTGGAACCATTAAAATCGCTAACCTTTAAGCATGTACTATATTGTATTGTCACTACCCATACATCGGTTGTAATACTCGATAATCTTTCTATATGAAGCCAGTTGTATTTCGCATATGCTTATATATGTACATTTCCAACAGGTTATTACATCTCCCGGTTTTAAGCCTATGTTCCATAACAGTATATTAGTATATATACGAGTATAACTTAGAAACGAATAGTAATAATGAAATTGTATTCTAGTTATAGCAGTATTTGAAAATGAAAAGAGGAAACCGCAAGAAGTAATATGTGTAAATGAAAATTTATTTTTTTGGTTTTCCATTCATATGTTATGTAGTCTGTAGGAAAATTGTAATGTTAGCATATACAAATTTCAAAAGAAGAGGAAATGAAAATAAATGGCATTTGATTATGGTTTGGGAAACATAAGACGACAATGCAAACACGAGTTGTTTTTTATATAGAAAATATATTTCATTTTTTTTTGTACAAAAACTTACAAAACAAGATAATAACAATATAAATAAAATATTCATACATATATTAAATAATTTTAGTATTTACGCATATCTATATACAAAATATATGTTTGTTGTAATGACATATCTACTAAGTTGTGAAAAGTGTAATGTTACATATAAATAGTACATAAAGATACCTATTCATAAATATATATAGAGTAAAGTAATATAAATATATATATGTATGTAAATATTTTGTAGACATATCCGAAGCATATCCCCTTTACGTCCTTTAGATATTTTTGGGTGTAATAAATTGTTACATTCTGTTTGATTTATATTGTTTGTTTTTATTTTTGTCTTCGACTAAATTAAATAAATTTCAAATATAAAAAAATTTTAAATTTTTGTTAGTTTATTTTTGAAACATTCACCATATCATCTTAAAGTACGAGTATGAACTAAACATATACTTTTTCAAAACCTACGTACATATCACAAGTTATTAACCTAAATAGCGGCTTTATTTCAGATAGAAAATTGTGCGATATTTTGGGAAGACAAATATATAATATTGTAAATTGGAAACTATAGGTTATCTGGAATTCGATTACGTTGAAATTGTAATCTTCTCATTGGTGAATGAGAATTTGATCACATTTTTAGCGGTGTACCTACTTTTTTAGAGATGTTGGGAATAAAAATGTTATTTGCGTTTAGGCACCAAAAAAGTATACTTCTTTCCATTAAATTAGCACTATCTTCTTTGTGTTCAATCGAGTAGCAGCAAAAGTTACCCAGAGATATTGGGGAACAGGTCAGTCTTTAAAACTGTGTATAATATTCATTAAATGGCTTATGTTGGCCCAAAGTCAAAATTTTTTCAAAAACTATATTTTTTCAGATGGACATATAATGATTTCCGACCTCCATCAAATTTTACACACACAATCTGTCTATAGGGTAATTCCAAAATATTTCGACACAGTCCAGGACCCAACCCCTATGGCATAGAATGCAATTTCTCCTCGTCCATATGGATTATAAGACACCAGAATTGAGTCAAAATTCAAAGTTGTTTTTGATTTATGGTTCGTTGAAATAGGTAATATATGACACTTTCTGACGAAAGGACCTAACTGAAAAATGGCATAACTTTGGAATGCGGTAATATTTTTCAAAATGTTGGATATCGTTTTAAAGCTTGCAAAAACCGCTTTAATAATAATAGCCCACACAACAGTCATGTCGTTATGGTTCTTTAATTTTTGATTTCTCTTTCTCAACGTTATAGCCAAATTTCCAAGTGGGAGATTATTTTATAAAGAAACCATAATACTCTTGAATTTATTTAAAGGGAACGTTTCCTAGTGAGTAAAACGCAACTTTGTTTTTAAATATCCGGTATCTATTGACTAAGTTATTCAAGTTTTTATTAAAACTAAAGCTTTACTTTACTTTACTAAAGCTTTATGATGCTGGTAAAATTTTACAAAAACAAAGCATAATTAATGTTGAACCATAAAACACAAACTACTTTGAATTTTGACTCAATTCTGGCGTCATAAAATTCGAATGGACGAGCAAAACTTACTGTCCAAATTTTATACCAATCAAAAGTGGTCGGGTTCGAAAATTCTGATTTTTGTGTCGATTTTTTTGGAATTACCCTATAGTTAAATATTATTTTATACAAAAAACACAAGGGTACACAACCGCGAATAATTTTATAATTTTATTTCAAAAAAAATTCCTAAGGGTGATACTTGCGAGATCTTTAGGGTATTTGCGACACGCCCTAGAGTTATACGACATACCAGTGTTTGGAGCAAATGAACAAAACTGGGGTGTTGGAGCAAAACATTTTCATTGCCAAAAAATCGCCATACAAATAAAGTCCACCCTACTACGCACTATAGTAGGTATGCCCAATACCCCATAATGTACAACATGGAGTAAGTTCTCTCCAGTTTCCGTCTGCCTCGCGGTGGAAGTGGCGATCAATCACATTACCCACCACTCTTATATGCCATTCAATCTCGTATCGTCTATCCGCATTTACACTAGAATCTTTCCAGGGTAGTTCATCAGCGGCTTCATTTCCGACAAAATGATCGGGATCACTTGTCAAGTAGAAGTATCGATATATTCTCCTCCGAGGATAGAGAGACCTTAACGCCGCTTGGCTGTATGAGAATATTTTCGCAGTCTTCCCTACTTTTCCCACTTGGAAGATACTGCCATACAAGAGTGGATCAATAAGTCCGTGACTTTTTGAATAAAACACAGCTTTTTTTTTGCAAAAAACAATTTATTTTTCAACATAATCTCATTTTATCTAAATGCACTTAGTCCAACGTTTCGCCAATTTTTGTATCCCTTCCAAAAAATTCGATTTTTCCAGGTCCATAAAATAGGCATTTGTTTGATCAATAATTTCATCGATTTATCTAAATCGCTTTCCACTAAGCAATTTCTTTAGGTTTGGAAATAGGTAATAGTCACTGAGGGCTAAATCCGGAGAATATGCCGGATGAGGTACCAATTCATAGCCCTGTTCATGGAATTATGCCATTGAGACTACACACGTGTGCACCCGTACATTTATGGTCAATTGAGAGCAAACGCGGCACCCATCTTGCAGAGAGCTTTCTTAAACCCAACTGATCATTTAAAATCGAAACCACACTGCCATATGAAATGCCTATGGCATTAACAATCTCACGCACTTTTACTCTTCGATCGGCCAATACCATGTCGTGGATTTTTTCGACATTTTCCGGGGTATTGTCCTCCATTGGCCGGCGAGAAGGTTCAGCGTCATTTGTACTTGTGCGATCACAGCGAAAATCAGTAAACCACTTTTTTACCATTGAAATCGATGGTGCAGAGTCCTCATTATTTAGCAAGCTTTTCCTTGGTTTGATTGACGGTTTTTTTTTGCAAAAAATAATGTTTAATGAGCACTCGAATTCACTTTTTTCCATTTAAAAAAAATGCACAAGGTTGTACGTTTTGAACAGCTGTTAAACGCAAAGTAAATGACTGAACTTGCTCAAAATTTGACAAAAATCTACTAACAAGTGGTACTTGGTATAACTACGAGGGAAGTTCGAAAAGTCACGGACTTATTGATCTGCCCTCGTACAAAGGGAGACTGATTGATAGCGATATACCAAGGGAAAGTGAATAAACCCCAGCTCCCACTCCACTGTCCATCTTAGATCCATCCGTAAAAATGTCTATGTCAAAATCCTACAACGGTGAGTGGGTCTTCCACTCTTCTCCATGCGCTATAATTGTTGTGAAGTTTTTCCAGAAGATCGGTTTTGGACTACCGAACTATGTCTTTCAGGTATGACCCCACTAGGCAAAATACTCAGAATCCTACTATGCCCATAGCTTCTTCGTTGGGTCCAGCATTTCAACTCTCTAAACCGAAGAGCACTTTTAGCCGCTGCACTCTTAGAAAATATTTCTAGCTTTCTCTAAAGTCGGCCACCATACCGATACTCCGTAGATCAGAACGAGTCTGTAGATCCATAATTCCATTCTCGGGTTTGGGACCCATGAGCTCCCAAATGATCTTTTGCAAGCGTAGAAGAAAGGCATCTTGCCCCTCCTTAACTCTGTATTCAATATTAAATTTCGATGGATGTTTTGAACCGTCTAATAGTCTTAAGTTTGTAGGTTAAAGATAAAGTTTCAAAAACTATTTTTTTCAATTCCATGCGCATTAAAGACATCTTATTCAAATAATTCTCATTTTTAGTAAAAAATCTGCTCTAGAATTTTGGGTTGAATATATTTTGCTTGAAAAAAGATGCTGTTTTCAATAAAAATAAGAACAATTATCATATCTTTAGAGAAGTGCCTATAAAGTTGCCTCAAAGTTACGGGTTTTCTCGGTGAAAATTATCATAACGTTTGATATACGTTGGACCATCTCATTGGTGACATGAAGAGTCATAAACTTTAAACTTCGTTAAAAAAATTCTCTACATTGTATTCTCTTAAATCTTGAATGATTTATACTTCGCACGACTTCGCATCAATATAATATTTCAAGTCAAAGGGCGGTTATTTTCCAATACAAAATTTTTTTTCATTCATATGGGATGTCCAGCCTGCATGCGTGGATAAAGACATTAGAGTGCATTCTGCATATTGCGTACTGGCTAGAATTGAAAAAGTATATGATTCGACAACCTGCAGATGAAGAGTCTGTAGCGAATCGAAAAAAATGTATTCAAATGTTTTTCCAAAATGAGATGGGGCTGTTTATTGATGGTGTAAAACCGGGATGCGGCACGATCAATGATGAAAATACTGCCAGAAGGTTTTTTATGAATTATTCAAAGAGTGCTCAAATAACTGGACTAGAGGATGAAGTCATTAAAAGTTTTTACATTATTTTAAATGTCTTGTCATCAGTATTTGAAATTAATCTGCATGCGTTTCAAGGATTTCTCCAAGAAACTGGAGACAAATATTTAAAATTTTACGACTGGTACCTTATGCCTGTCAGCGCGCTCAAGATATTATGCCATGCAATCGAGGTTATAAAAAATTGCATTGTACCCATCGGTCAGTTATCTGAAGAAGCCCGCAACAAGGATTGTAGGCGATACAGGTCGGCGTACACACGCAAATCTTCAAGAATCAATATAAACAGAGATTTGCTTAACATGTTGTTGATAACATCAGATCCTCTGATCAATTCTTATCGACAAAAACGCTTTTAACCTTTTCATCGCCCCCGCCGGAAGTCATAAGCTTTTTAGTTGAGCCTAGTTGTGATGCCCATAAAGATCTACGTTTTGAGCTTGCAGAAGCAAGTGAAACTGAAGAATCAGAAAATTTTAGCGAATCTGATTCTGATGAATGGTGTAGTAGAAGTTTTGGTTTAACTCATAAATGTATGAATCATTTATTAAGAAATTAAATGAGCAGGCCTATTTTAATTTTAAGTACTTATTTTTTGTTGAAATTGAATATTAAGAATTTAAGCCCTACTATCACCTCCATACGCCGAATCATCTGTAACATCAGAATTCATTGGAAAAAGGTCGACAAATAAAGTAAAGAAGTAATTTTTACCTCATAGACTCATTGGCTCTCAAGGACCTATCGGGACGGTTTATCGGTCCTTGATCCTTTTTCATGGACCAATTTCACTCCAAATCCATCTATTTTCAATCTTAAAATAATTTTTGCCGGTTAACTTGTATGGGGTAGATTTGTAAAACTTAAAACGTTGACATTGTAAAACGTAGACGTTTTTTTAAATACGAATACATATATGAAATGGTCGCTAAACAAATGTATTATAAGAGGTATTTAATTTAAAACAAAACACCGAAAGAATCGGTTCAATTGGATTTTGCCAAACCTATAAACCGAAAACCGGTCTCTTGTCAAATTTATTTTTCGAACAACCGGAAATCCGGGTTTTCAATTTAAAGATTTTAATATTTTGTTTAAAAACAATATAGGATCATTTCTATCTGATGTTTCGTCAAAACAATTCAGTATCAATATCTATATTATTGAGAATTTTCATACATTTTTTAACGTTGAAATCCCAGTTTGTTACCTCTACTGAAAATGTTTAATTTTTGAGATGTGACGCTTTTGTATTTCGGGTGCGATATATTGTCAATACTCACAGGTTGATTATGTTCCCTACGAGTTCACCAGCTACATGTTGCCGGCTTAAATAGAAACTTGTATCTTTCATTTTAAATGAGGTTTTCCTACATGAATTTCAAATTGTCAATGATCAAACCAAGTGCTTTCGAGTTCCTTATCTCCAACTTTACAGAAATTTGGTATGTGGTTATTAACTCGTCCAATATACTTTTTTAAACACAAATTAATGTCAAGCTTTTGTAAAATCCCCTTTTACCACAACTACATTTTCTCATTCTCTTCACTATCTGATTTTAGCATTAAAACTGATTCTTAAGTTTTTTTTTTACTGATCATAAAAAGTCAAATTTATCACTTCAAAATTAAAATAATGTCCGAACAAACTTATCGCCTAACCACTTCTTTTCCTTGTTTCCGTTTCAATAAAATTTTTCTTACAATATTATTCAGATGCCATATAATTTGGTTTGGGCCACCATAACAATATGTGTAGTTTATTATTTATCCTGTATGTGTCAAACCATCATAAAATTATTGCACGAATACAAAGAAAAATGTACGGAATTTCTACGTCATATCGTATATAAAAGGCCTTCAAGTGAACGGCAATAAAAATTCAAACAAAACTCCCAACAATGGGCAAACATGTATCGGCTCATGTATGATGGCGCGTGGATGTTTCATATGAATGAATGATAAGCGAAGGAAGTGAGTAGGATTTTACAGGAATATTCAAAAAGTTGTGCCATACAACTGATGTTGAAAATGAGTGGTAAAAGGAAACAAAATCAGAATTGAACAAAAATAAATATGTAACATGACAATAAATGAAAAAGTTTTTAATATGCGTGTAAAAAATATTATTTGATTTAATTCGTACAGCATTTTATGGTGATTTGATTCAGTTGATTTCGATTTTAACTTCATTCCATTATTCACTTAAGGTATGAAAGTTATTCTGTTCTTGCCGTTACAACTTAAGTTAAATTACAATGTATTGTAGGAGATTTATTGTGACAAGTCTCGCAATCAAGTGAACAGTGTCAGGAATTAAGTGTTTTTTTTCTAATCACACTGGGAATTAGATGTATTTTTGTATAATTTATACATACAATATGTATATATATATGTACATTAATGTACATGTATATTTCTGGAAGATTTTTGTTTATTCTCATTTTCGTGATATTAAAAACCCCCAACCATCCCAACTCTAAATCCATATATATTTAGGTATAGTCATACATTATCGTTCGTAACTACATACATACAAAATTAGTGCAATACATATTCGTATTAGTAATTGATTAAGTATTTCCTCGTGTAATTAGTTATTAATGAGATATAATGCATTTGAACAAAACTTACTGTAACTATATTATATATACTTGCATAAACAGAAATATACTACATATTTGTACATACATTGTATAAGAAAATTAGAAATAATAAGTTCATTGTTTTGATTTAATGAAAAATTGTGTGAAATTTAATATAAAACTTAAGAATACAAAAAAACTGCTTACAATTATTTGTGATAATGATATAAGTTATGTAATTACAATTAAAAGTAAACAAAAAAAATAAATAAATAAATCTACTGATTAAGAATAAAACATTTCACTAACAATACAATGAAGATATATGATAATAAAGAAAATGGATGAGTAATATTGAAAATATAAAATATAAATGTGTTGTTTCCTCAAACTCAAATCCGCAAAAGGTATGGCATCTTTAATATTGGTAGAAAGTGGCTTTTCAATGCCATCTTAAATGGGTTTTAAGGGCTGTATTCGCGGTCGGTGGTATCTGTAGGAAAGTTTTTAAGAAATAGAATTTTATACAACATATTTAATATAAAATCACCAACCTCAACACACATGGATTGTTGTAATTTGCATTGGATTTTAATTTACAATACTTTATCTAATGCAAATGCAACAGAATTACCATTGTTCGCAATGACAGTTAATAAATGTTTAATTTGCATTTGCTCAGGCAATCCAAATGCAGGTTGTGGAATCAGATGCCAATTGCAATGAAATATGGGATAGCTTTTTTGAATTCGTTTGACTGCTGGCAATTCTGTTTTTAAAGCATTTTGTATGTAGAGGTTTGTGTCTTCGATAGGTATTGCCTCCTAGCATAGATAAATAAAAACCATAGATGATTCGTTTGCCAAATTACCAGTTTCACCAGAGGTCAAAATAGAGCTTCTGTTTCCGTACGACCATTTTTCACTCGGATGCGACGAAAATGCACTCACACATAAATTTTATTTCGATTCTGTTGTTTAAATTTGAAAGAGAATGTAAATAATATAAAAACATATCGCTTTTGATTTTTGTTCATAATACAAAAGGCAAAAAAGCATGGTTATAAAATTTTTGGCGTAGAATACGTCTTACCTTACGGTATAGGGAGTCATGTCAGATTGTTATTGTTGTAATCTTTATTTCATTGATTATGAGGAAACGGCGAGATAACTTTTTTTAAAAATTTTTTTGTAGGTAAATGAAGATGTTATATTTCGTTTGATATACATTTCATATTGGTTGATATCTTCCTAATATTTAAATTTCTCAAATGAAAATTGTTTAAACACATACACTCAAACATATGTGTGGTGTTTGGTTGAGTGTTTGAGTTTGTAGCGTGAACAAAATCTATGCTGCTGTTTCAGGGTGGACACAAACCTTCGGCTGTTGTTTTGATTGATGAAATATTGAAATTTCTTATATTTACTTATGTATTTAAGTGAAACAAAATGTTAAATGTGAATTTAAATTTAACATGGATATATAATTATAAAAAATATAAATCAAATTGATTTGCGTCTGTTATTTATCATTTATCCTTACTCTTTTAATTTAAAAACATATTTATCCTATTTTTCCTACCATAAGCTTATGTATATTATCAAAAGTAACTATCAAATAAATAAACTCATTTGCTTATGTTATTTATCATTTATTGTTATATATGTTTTCTGTCTTATCGGATGGCGTATTCTACTTTAAACTTAATGGCCGTGTCTCTGACACAGCCTGCAGGGACAGTCCGTGGCCGAAGGCCGCGGACAACTGTCTGCTGTATTTTTTTAGTTTGTAGTTTTTGTTTTGAGTTTTTGTTTTGAGGGAAATTTGTCCATATCATAGATAAATAAAAACCATAGATGATTCTTTTGCTAAATCACCATTTTCACCAGAGGGCAGATTCTGTTCCCGTACGACGATTTTTCACTCGGGTGCGACAAAAAAAAGAACTCAACCATAATTTTTATTTCGATTCTGTTGTTTAAATTTGAAAATAGAAGATAAATAATAGAAAACAATACCGCTTTTGATATTTGTTCACAATACACACAAGGCAAAAAAGCATGGTTATATAGTTTTTCCAATAATTTTGTTCCAGGGAAATTTTTCCCATATCCACCACTTCGGCGCCATCTAGAAAATTTCCCTTTATTTTCAAATCCACCACTTATCTTTCACCATCTATGGTTTTTTATTTATCTATGTATCATTCCGTATCATTTAATACGTAAAAAATTTAACGAATAGAAGGAGCCATTTTAGACCCGCAGTATCTCTGGACGAAATTCGTTTTGACACTTTTTAAGATGAATCCGTCTGTCTGTCTGTGTGTATGGCTGGTCAAGACGATACCTGGCGTAAAATCTTCACCGATTGCAACGAAATTTTGTCAGTGACTATTAATTGTCCAAACTTAGTTTGGGATTGTAAATGGGCGTTTTGACCACGTTCCTTCATATTGCTTCTAAAACTTTATTCTGGCAGATGTGATTGGCTGCAACTCAAACATTGGTTAATAATCTGTAAATGTTTACTTAACCGGAGGAAATGGGCGAGGTTGTCACGCCCATTATTTTACCTCCCATACAAAAGTTTGATGGTCGTCCTGGTTGTCAATGTGATAAGTCGCGTGAAATACTTTCGATCTTAATAAAATTAGTTTATAGGCTTCATGTCATCAAACCCTAGTCACCGATTAACACTGGGGTGTTTTTGCCACACCCACTCTGGTCCCCCCACACAAAAGTTGGGCGGATGACCGGATGATCGAAACGATAACTCTCGTAAACCACAACCGATCTTTACAAAATTTGGCACTGATCGATATTTTCTTTAAAGGTACTGTGTTATTACAAATGAACGGCTTCGCCAAACCCATTTTAGTTCTTTCCATATAAATATTGGGCGGACAATTGGCTGGTAATCACGACAAATCCCGAAAATCACTGACGATTCTAATTAATTTGGGTATTGAATCCTACTCAATCCCACTCTGCTATTGTATATTGGCACATTTGCCACCCTTATTCGTTCAACTTATGGGTGAATATGTGTTTTTAATAGAACTCGGACACAATGGATGACTGAGGGTGAGGGTATGTTTAAGTCGGGTGCAATTTCTGTACTGGATTTCCGTATTAAATGATATATACCCCATCAGTACGTGTGAGGGTATAAAAAATATATAAAAGCCCCGGGCGAAATTTTTGTTAAACGTCGAAATTGAAAAATTTGTTCAAAAACTTCACATTTTCAGAGAATGCTGACTTTAGGGTGCATTTCAAAATGATCATAATTTTACATTAAGTATATTTGCCAAAGCCTTGTCTTTCAGAAAAATTTACAAATTTGTATAGGTTTCTTGCAAAAAAAACTAAAGAAAACACTGAATGAATCAAGGCTCATGTTCTGCTAAATATTGTGGTTTTTGGAATTATACGAATACGGAATTAGGTTTCATAACCTGATGTAGTTTCAAAAGTATCGCGTATATTGTGTTTTATGGCAACCAAATCTGTATCTTTAATTCAGTGCTATTTATGGGAAAAATTAATCATATCAAATGCAATCACATCAAATGCATTAATCATATCATATCAAATATCAAAATGCAAATGTAAAAGAATTATCTACCATTGTTTGCAATGGCAATTACAAAATATTAAATTTGCAATTGCCCAGTCAATGCAAATGCAGGTTGTGGAATCGGATGCCAATTGCAATGAAATATGGGATCGCTTTTAATTATTTTGAATTTGGTTGACTGCTGGCAATTCTGTTTTTAACACATTTTATATGTAGAGGTTTGTGGCTTCGATAGGTATTGCCTCGTGTTATTTTCAAATTCATTAACCTGTACTGTGAAGGAAATGGTTTGAAAATAAGCACAATTGCCAATGGTATTAATATTTTTTGAATTTGCAGTTGTAGACGTAATTCAAATTAAACTACAAATTATAATTGTTATTAAATTCATTTGCCCCATGTATGCTTGTGGGTTAAACATATAAATTACGTTTTAAAGCGACTATATTGCATTTTATTACCAAGCTTGGTCTGTTAAATTTGTGTGGGGGTTATATCAAAAATGGGGACGAATATCATCTGCCTAAGAAGAGCTGTTGTTTAAACATTCGTTGAAATCGATTAATACTCATTAGTATTGAGTCATTACCTATGGAGCCGATAGATCTGTATGGCTGCTATATTAGAATTAAAACCTTTACGGCCAATGTGTTTATCGTTGACCTAAGCAAAGTGTATGTACCGCATTTCGTTTAAATCTGCTTATAATTGGAGCCGATAACAGCATTCGAATGAGGACTAAATCAAAGAGATATGGCCGCCGATATGGGCAACTTTTAAAAACGACCACACTTCTGCCAAAAAGATTTCGCAGCAAATTTTGTTGAAATCGGTTTATACATATATCGAACATCTGCTGCCAATTGTTTTTAACTTGTGAAAAAATTTGAGCTGATTTCCGAGAAAAAAACAGGCTTTTAATAACCTTAGTAGCCAGCATTCGTAAAGAGGTCCTTTGTCAAATCAGAGGAAAATACAAAATTTCGTTGATCGCAAAGATACATGGGCGGCTAAGTCAACTTGGAAATTTATAATTAAATATGTCTAGTTGCATCGAATCTCTGAAGGTGGCGGAAAATGCTCACCGAGAAAAATTATGAAGTCGTTTTACTCAGGTTAATAGAGTGCAATGAAAGTTTTAAATAAATGTAAATGGTATTTTACGTTTGATTGATGATAATGCATTTTAAATTACGGTTAATTTGTGATTATGTCTTCTAATAGTCCAATTCTATAAGAACTCTAACTATTCCAGTGACAGTCAAATGTTTGCTGTCGAAGAAAGTAACTGTTGGACGCTCTTGGAGTATTACTTGAGTGTCTCAATAACGGAGAAAAGGGCTCGTTAACTAAAATGAGAATAAAACTATTAGGTTCATATCTCCGCTAAAAGTTGCAAATTGAAACGGAAAAAAGTTTTGTACGTTACTAAACGCCCTGTTGTACCAAAGTATTGTCACAAAACTAGTGTAACTACGCCCAGCCAATATCTAGTCAAGTCATAACCCAAATATATTAGAAAAATTTGATATGGTATCTCAAAGGACTGTACATAAATAAAACCTCACTGTCAACGTACTGTACACATGAAACCACAGGTATTCTAGATGTCGCTACTAAGAAATAATTTATATACCATTTGCTTCGTACACGGAAAAATTATAATAAGAGGGACTCAGGGTTGCCAGTTTACCCTCAAAACCGATGTACTAAACTAACAGTCAAAATTTCTCTTCAATTGAATGTCAACAAACAAATCGAGTAAAGTCTTAGGGTAGTATTCTCGAAGTCCCGAAAGTGAACGTAAACGCAAAAGCTAACGCGAACGCCAAAGTCAAAAAATTTTAGTTTGTTTACGAAAGCTGTCACTGATATATGCGGTTTATAGAGTTACCCAACTAAAATAAACAATTATAGATTAGAAAAAGTTATCTTGAGTGAAATGCTCAGAATGAAAAATATTAAATAATCTATTTCAGTAGATCAACAGATTTTAAGACTGCTATTATTTATAATACTGCAAATACCAACAATATTCACCTAAAATGTGTAAAAACCTGTGTTATGTTGGGGTTCAATGTCCAATAAATTTCCTCATCCATAATAAATTAGTTGTCTTTTCAAAAATGTGCCATTTGGCTGTATGTATTGATTGTTATGTATTGGTTCGTTTGTTTATAATTGTCAACATCAACTGATGTCTATAATTTTTAAATATAATTATAAGAGTTTAGCAACGCATTATTTATTTGAACGTTCCATTTCTAATTTTATTATTGTAAATAAGAATTTCAGTGCGTAAACAATATAATTTTGAATTATTTAAAAAAAAAAAGTTTTAGCTCTATCCGTCGAATGCATTTCAGCAACTACTTATAAGCAATGAAATGCAAAATACTTCCATCTGCCTATCCTCGATCGTCATTTTTCTTTAAATTTGTAATCTATTCAACTAACGCGAAGAACTGTGGCGTGTTCAATTTGACAGCTGAAGTGATCAAAACCGTTGCGCTGCGTTTTATAAACTACCCATTAAATAACGTAATTCAACGCAGGTAGTCACCAAGAAGCTGTAACGTTTTATAAACTACCAAAACGACAAAGGTAAAGCGAAGTGACTGATTCACGACTTATAGAATTTCACCCTTAAGCATTTTCTGCTCTCTCTCTCTCTCTTCATTAAATATTTCAATACACGAGCTGCTTCTTGATTGTGCTATTATATACTTATAACTATACAAATTCCAACCAATTTGAAATAAAATTACATAAACTATGCCAAAAAGCATGAAATAATCAAGATATGACGTGAGAGAGAAATTCGCTTGAGTGAATTGTCACCACTTTTTGGTTCTCTTTTACGAGGGTGGCTAAATTGCTCACATTTTCTGGTCGTATACTTCTTGTTCGCTTTGATAGCCCTTTAACCCTGCTGTTAGGTTAGGAAAAAAATACGAATGTTAGGTTAAGGGACCATTTGGTCCATACTGCAATTTTCATGCAGAATATCAATTAAATTCGTTGTATTCGTTGTATATATTTTAGTTCAATATTCACTAAATATTGTTAGAAAATATACTACGGACCAAATGGTCCCTTAACCTAAGATTTGTATTTTTAACGAATGTTAGCTTAAGAGACCATTTGGTCCATACTGCAATTTACAAACAAAATAACCATCTATTCGTATTCTTTGTATCTATCTTGGGTCAGTAATACTCAAATATTATTATTGTTATTTTATATTTTGAACATAATTGTAAAGAAAATCAAAGAATATATTCTATGGACCAAATGGTCCCTTAATCTGAAATTTGTGATTTCTTATTTGACTCAGTTCTGTTTCTAGTTAGAAAATTTAATTTTTGCTCATGCCATTGGTTTATTAAAAAGATCACGTGACCTGCAAAATGAAGTCAGTATATATCACCGTTCAAAACTTACAAAGAAAACTAGCCATTATTTGGACCAAATGGGCTTAATCTAACAGCAGGGTTAAGGCCTTTTTGGCCCTTATTTTTTCGTTGCTGCAATGTTTTGGAAAATGAGCAAGGCACATTCTAGCACTTTTTTAAATTACTGCCCTTTTTTGTTCTAACAACTTGTGATTTATGTATGTATTCAATGTAAAGCTCGTATTGTATTTGTATTAATATTAAGCATTATTTGTATAGTAATGAAATAGTGCATTATGCGACAAATGGATGGTTTTTTTTATGGCATCAAGATTCCAGCCGACTAAATTGTATATCTTTCCTTATTTCATAACTCTTTTTACCGTCTTTCAGGAAAATATGTTGATGTAACATAGTTTAATTTTTTTTTGTCATTTTCTGGATGACTGTAAATAAATTAGGGTAACTCTCTTTGAAGGAATTGTTGCTTAGAAATTTCATGACAACTTACAATATACGCCAATCATATGATATTATATTTAGATACTGATCGACGCACAATTTTAACAATGTGATTTATAGGCGGTTGGATGTTGGAAATTATTGCTTTAATAATACCAGATAGAGGCAATGGCTTAAACCAAGAAACAAGAAAACAGCAACGGCATTTTGTTTTGTGCGATAAAATTTTTGTGTACATACATATACCACAAATATATACTAGCAATAAAATAAAAATAAAAAGTCCAAAATGCGTTTAAATTTCACAGCTTCACCAAAACCACATGAAAAATGTAACTCAACAAGTTTTGTAATTCCACCAAAATTGATAATAGTGACTCCGTCCCAAATCAATTTTATTTTAAAACACCCAAACAAAATGGAATCGATTATGAAGTCGAGACGAAACTGAAAAAGTACAAAAAACGATCCGCTGCTCACTGGGTAAAGTACCATCAAGATAAAGACAAATTTTTGAAAATAAACGAAAAAATTATTTCAATAAGTTTCAACAAAATGTTCTACCCCTGGCTTCAGTATTCATATCCATATTATTTCGAATTTTATAATAAAGCGAGGTTCTTTTTAAATTTCGATAAGTATAACACTTGTGAATGGTTAGTGTGCTTGGCTCTTGTACTAACTTGTACCTTGCTTTTCTTTCGACGACGGTCACCTGGCTTAGAGATGGCAACAATATCGAGTACTTAGCCATGAAAAAGCTTCTCAAAATACCGCTCGGAAACTGTGTACAACAGTGAGTGTAAAACTAGGAAGTTGTGAGAAGCTCTCCTCAATCCATTTCGCATGCATGAAACATTTACGGTAATGATTTTACATTGCAGCAATGAAAAGCCTCATAAATCCGACAATTTGGTTGTCGCTGCAAGGAAAAACTTCATATATAAATTCTTGACATTTTTTCATTTCGTTGCTGCAACCACTTATTTTTTGTTCCTGTTTTGTTCCAATTTTATTTAGATTGAATTTTTTAGAAATTGGGTTGAAAGTTAAAAAACAACAAGTGCATTTGATTTAAACTATTGATATTAGGGTTACCTCAACAATGAAATAAATTTATTGCAGTAACGAAACAAATTCGTTGCAATACTGAAACAAATTCTTTCCAGCAACAACCATATTGCTTTGACAAACAATTTGCAGTTGATGAACACATTTTCCTAGCGGGTTTGAAACTGTACGTTAGGTCACTTTCGATGATAAAAGTTGTTGGGGTGATGAACATTTTCATCTCTGTGGCAAATCTTTTCCGTCCAGTCTATACTATATGTTTTTTCTCCATAACATTATTGCTGACTTTGTGCTTTTAACGAAACCGCCCAATTTCGCCGCAAATCGGTTAGTTCTATCGTCGCTTTTAGAACCATTTCGTGTTCTCAAAGTTTGATATCGGCCTAATGAGAGTGGTGAAGTAAAAACGTCTAAAAGGAATTACAACTTTAAAAATAACTCGGATTAAAGACAACAATAATTGAGCAATCATATGGCAGTGCCAAACCAAAAACTACAATAAGAATAGTTGCGTTCTATAAATAGGAATTTCAAAACATCGGCACTAGTGCGTTTAAAGCACGTTATTCAGTTTTTATGAAATTTTCGTTGCCATAAGAAGTGCGTGAATAAAAAATAAGGAAATTTTTAAGCACCTAAAATTTCGTTCACCTTTCATTTGCTTGGTACTCAACACTTTCCGAAAATTTCTTAGGCAAAATAAATTACAAGGTTCTTACGCCAAAGATAATGAGTACGAAAACAATTGTTTAATAATTGTTTGGGTCCGAAATTTTGACATTTTCCTAATTTCAACAACCAAAAGCAACACCATAGAGTATGGGTAGAGAAGCAAAAAGTGCGCAATTTGGCAACCATCGTAGAAGAGAACCAAAAATTCGACGCGATTCACCGAAACGCATTTCTCTCTCGCGTCATAACTTTATTATTTCATATTTTCTGTAATTTTATCTAAGCATGGTTGGAATTTCTATAGTTAGATACAAAAACATCATCAAAAAACTGTCCGTGTATTGAAATATTCAACGAGGCGATTCACTCGTTTCTTTGTCGTTGGCATTCCACTACGTGAGTACATTTTCTTCTCTACCATTTCATCCTCTTGGCGTTGAAAACGTCATGCGTTGAAAATAAAATGGAGCGCGTTGAGGAATAATAAATTATATACAAAAAGGAAGTACAGGTAGAGAGGAAAAAAACCCCGCAATTTGGTAACCGTAGTAGAAGAGAACCAAAAAAGTCGACGCGATTCACTCAAACGCATTTCTTTCCCGCGTCATAACTTGATAATTTCATACTTTTTACATACTTTACGTAATTTTATTTAAATATGGTTGGAATTTCTATAGTCAAATAGAATAACCTCATCAGAAAACTGCTTGTGTGTTTAAATATTCAACGAAGAGAGCGAGCAGAGAAACGACACGCTGCACTCGTTTTCTTTGTTTGCATTCCACTCCATGAGTAAATTTTCTTCTCTATACAATAGTTGCTTTATGTTATTTATTTGCAACGAATGTCAAAGACATGTGGTAACTATCTGCAACAAAATTTTCCGTTTAAAGTTAAATGACAAACTGAGATAATGAAAAAATTTCGCAAAAACCCGAATACGGCTTAAGTAGGAAAACATCGTGTAAATAGTGACAAATTATCACTCTACACGATAAAACACTTCGATTAATAACAAGTGTGAATATTCATAGTACACTGCGGTGGCTTAACGGGCTAGATGCTGCTGAAGATGATGATTCACAAACGACGAAAAGATAGTCCAGCGAATGTGAGTTCGAATCCCAACCTTGGCATTTTCATTTTATTCACTAAATGGAAAAACATGATCTGTTAGCTTTAAAGAAATTACAACTTTATGAATGAAATTTGTTAAAAGTTCGACAGAAATTGTTTAAATGAACAGTTGCTAACCAAGGGTAATAAAAAGGATTACCATTACTTAATATTAAACTATCTGTTTAATACTTGCAAAATATGTGGGCGGAATTTTTGCGATTGTACAAGGTGAATAATCCCCTAAACCAGAACGCGCTAGTTTAGAAAAAATTTACTTTTTGGTTCTTAAAAACCGCTAAATCAAGCGCAAAACGCGTTAAATTTTTTTACACTAAATAGACCTGAGTACTGTATATGTGACGCATTTCAAGTTGGTTATGACACCCAAATGCAATGTAAAGTATACAGAATAATCGATTTTATTAGCAGGATATGAATGAAGGCTACGCTACGTAGAAAAGCTGTTTTAGTTCTAAGACTGTATTTTGTTTGAGACTGTACAAATAATGGCGGGTATTACAGTTGTTCTCAATTGAATTTTGCATTTTGTAGTAGTATGGACACAAACCTTTTAGTACTAATCACATGCATTCCTAGTAAATATAATAAATTGCGGTATGTTCCATAAATCCTTTTCCACTTTAACAACGGGTGGCTCGACAATATAACTTATTTCGAGCTACCCTGTTCGTAACATAGGTTGATGAACGATCTAAAAGAAAGCAGATGATTACGATGCCATCTATTTGCAAGGTGTGTTAGAAAACAGTAACTTTTATCGCACTTAGTGGCTTGTCCTAATACTAGTGGCTCCCATTATATCGTAAATATGTTTAATTGAACACCCTTAATGTTAATTCGCTTTATTTGGCTGGAAACTTAGCTAAGTACTAAACTACGTAGTTGTGTTTTTACTCCAGACAACCGTGTAATAGTTTTTATTATTTAACCGAGTGCAACACCCTGTGTTTATTACGAATCTTTTTTTTTGATTAACAATGAAAGAAACAATTTCCTTGCTATATATTCTACACAAACAAAACTTGTGGGAATGAGCTATGTGGTTACGAACCGGCTTTAGGTCAAAGGGATAAAACAACTTAGGTAACCTAAATGAACAAATTGAAGTTCGGAACAGCGATTCGAAATGAGAAGGATTTTTTACAGCTCAGTTAAGACAAGATGGACTAGAAAGCGCACTGCTCACTGGTTGTGGGAAGCTCTCGCCAATCCCTTCATAGGCCAATAATGGGAAACCATTTTCTTTACATATCAATATTGCAAAACACGTTAATGACTGATTGGGTGGAGATACACCCAAAGACCACAGATTGTATGTGATAGACCAAAATATATACATATATGTACATATGTATATAATATAAATGCTCTATGTGTGTGAAATTTCATTAAAGTCGGACAACGGAATCGAGGGTGACTTGAATCAATAGTTAGAGGCTTAAGAAAATGGTACCGTGAAGTAACTTCCAATTGAGATAACCACAAACGAAAACAGTACGTCACCAGGACACGGTGCAGTTGTACTTCCTTTTGTCTTAAACACGTAGGACGTCATAACTACATAAAAAGTTCATCCCAACATGTGCTTATTCTAGGTAATAAAATCAGGGAAATATTAAAAAAAGAGACTGAGATGCGCGGCGTGACAACACAAAAAGATCAGCTAAACTCTATAAAATAATCTTTTCAGGAATCCGGACAAACCAAATAGAAAGCAGGTCAGTCAGAATGTCAAGTCAATCAGCCTGGAAGGTGTAAAAGAAGGAATAAGTCGATAAGAGATATACTGTATCTTCCGTTACTCTAACCCCAAATTCATTCATGCCAAGAGCACCAAGACTGGGGAAGACCACTCAAGCAACGAGAAAGAAAAAAACGAAGTATCAAGATATGAAGGAATCACAATTGGGTCAAATTATAATAATATGCACAACCCAGCGCTGAGGATATTCGGTGAATATGTGGGATATGACATCTTTTGCTACAAACCATCAGAATCTGAAATCACTCTGCCGATAATGCATCAACATGAGCTGACTTTCCATCAAGGTCATCCACCTTAATTGGGGAAAGTAAATTATCTCTGGGATTGTCAGCATGCATACCTCAAGGGTTACTCAACGTCAATTGAACTGGGCGTAGCAGATTTCTCGAATCTTTGTGACCTACATACACGCTGAAAAATCAGTATATTTTTGTTGTTTGGATGCAAATATAACGTGGTTGTAGCACGTCCTAAATAAACCATACTTGTGCTCAAACACATTGTGTTTGCTATTCAATATAACATGGTTGAGACACAATGATTAATAGGTTATTATTTATGCTTTTGACACCAAAATGTGGATTTTTTTTGTTGAAAGCCGCTTAAAACAAAAACGAGGCAGATAGCAAAGAGACAACAAGGCATAAAATTTTTGGAAAAAACACGAAAAGCACAAATTTAAATTTTTGTTAAAAATTGCAATTTTTTCAAATTAAAAATTGGAACCCTAAGAGTGGTCGGATTTTACTCAAACTTTATCCAGTTTATACTCAGGTTAAACTAAATCAATGTGCAATTTTTTTTCAAATGCACCGAGGAGTGAAGATTTTCTAGCGTATACGAATTTTCACCCAAAATCCGAAAACTTTGACTAAAATGCGGCACGGCTTAGAGTTGTCCGATTCGGCTCAAATTTTCACCAAGTCAGTTTTAGACCATAAGGAACAAGAATCCGCCTGGAGTTTATTAAAAATCAGAAGTTGTTTTTTCATTGCCACGCTAATGTAAGGTGGTCAGCAGCGGAATTCTGTATCTTTTGAACGACAAAAGTTAAATTGACAAATCTCGGAAATTTTGTATTGAAATTTTACCAATTTAACTATCGATTTTTTTTTGAAAAAATTAAATCAATTTCAATTAAAAAATTTGTTTATTTGATTAATTTTTAATTGATTTTGGTGTAATCACGAAAATCATAACATTAATAAAAGGTATTTGTAAATTTGTCAAAAAAAAACTTCAACCAAAAAATTTGTAAATTTGATTAAAAGATTTATTGAATTTTTTACAAATATTGATCAAGTTAATTAGAAAAATTATTGAATTTTTCGCGATTTTTTATTAAATCTTGAATTGAATCAATTAAAACCGTTATTGCTTTCTCAGCATAAAACCCCCACCCCCTGCGACGACGCTAAAAAAAAACTAAAATGTTCTATTTTTAAAGCGATTTTATTCAAGTTTTCGCAGATACACATGTACTTTTATCTAAAGGGTTTTTCAACAGAGACGCTACAAAAGTAAATCGATAGGGACAGCAAACGACGCCATGTTTTTTCCCGCTCTATTGACATTTCTCTTCAGTTAGGTTTGCCATTTCATCATGGAAAGATATAGGAGCCAACAACGAGTCGAAATTATTAGAATTTACTACCGAAATTTGGGGTCAGTGGCCTGAACTTTAAGAGCGCTACGTCCAATTTATGGTCGTCATAATCGTCCTACCAGATCAACAATTGAGCGTCTAGTGGAAAAATTTGAATCCACAGGCACAGTACAAAATGTTTCCGTGCCAGTGAGACAAAGAAGTGCCCGTAGTGTCGAGAATATTGCTGCCGCTGAGGCTTCAGTTCAAGAAAGCCCAAATGTGTCACTCACACGTCGTTCCCAAGCGTTGGGCATCTCTGCGACGTCGTTGTGGCGAATTTTGGGAAAAGATCTTGGCCTACATCCTTACAAGATCAAATTCATGCAAGAACTGAAGCCGCTTGACCACCATAAGCGTCGTATGTTCGTGAATTGGGCTGAGCAACAACTTGAAAATGATTCGGATTTTCATCGGAAAATCATCTTCAGCGATGAGGCTCATTACTGGCTGAATGGCTTCGTCAATAAGCAGAATATGCATTATTGGTCAGACAGCAATCCACACGTAATCCATGAGTCATCATTGCATTTCGAAAAAATTACGGTTTGGTGCGGTTTATGGGCCGGCGGCGTCATTGGGCCGTACTTCTTCCGTAATGATCAACACCGGCACATTACTTGAATGCGAATCGCTACCGTTCAATGATAACCGAATATTTTTGGCCCCAATTGGATAATATGGAATTGGAGGACATGTTATTCCAACAGGACGGCGCCGCCACAAGCCACACAGCGAATGCCACAATCAATTTATTGGAAACCAAGTTAGGTGAACGTGTTATCTCACGAAATGGCCCAGTCCATTGGCCGCCTCGGTCGTGCGATTTGACGCCGTTAGATTATTTCCTGTGGGGCTCCGTCAAGTCTATGGTCTATGCCAACAAGCCAGCGACGATTGATGAACTTCGTACGAATATCGAACGTGAAATTGCAGCAGTATCGGCCGATTTATGCTTGAAAACGGTCGAAAATTGGGTTCAGCGTCTGGACTTCTGCAAACGTGCCCGTGGTGGCCATGCAAAAGAAGTCGAGTTCCATACATAATGGCATCGAACGTACTTTCACAAAAATGAAGAATTTCATTGGTATCTGAAACCGGTTCTGTTTTATTTAAAAAAAACTTTTGTAGCGCTCTTATTGAAAAACCCGTTACAAAAAAAATAAATTTTTAAGAATTTGGATTCAGAATGGGAAATAATGTTCGGATTTCTTAAACGAGAACGAGAACAGTTAATGAGGGAATGTAATTCAACAATAAATTCCATTGATTTGTCACAAGTAATTTTTATTTTTGTTTTTATAACTGAATCAGTGAAACTTCTCTGGTGGTTCTAGAGAAACATGCAATTCATCTGCTCCTTCCGCAGCAACAATCACTCCATTGTCGCATTCCATCTCTTCTGCATATTCAAAGCTGGAGAAATGTATTGGTTTTATCCAATTTAGGGCAGTCTTGATTTACACGTTCAAAATGCATTTTTACGTGAAATTTTTGATAACAATTTTCATGTAAACAATTGTATGTGGCATAAGGCGGAAAATTGTCTCTTTTCAAGTGCATAAAAATGTGTGGAAACAGCCACATTTTCCATTGCAAACAAAACACTCAATGCAAGCACTCATTTCCAATAAAATTATAAACGAATTATATATAACAACAGTGTTGTATATCAAAGACTACCGCCACATATATTGCCTCCCAACGGCGCTGTAAAATTCAACTTTCTGTAAAATATTTTATCACAACAAAAATTGTTTATATTAAGGTTTGTTAAGAACGTATCATGCATATTTACATTCATTTAGAAAGATTCGATAATTCGATAATGCACTCAAAAATTAAACATTTTTAGTGCCGTAGATTTGCGCCTTGCCAACTCCAAGTTCTGTTGTAAACTCAAAAAATAAATTGTAAATATGATTAAAAATTTAATTGATTCAATTAATTTCTAATTGAATTTTTTGAAAAAATTCAATTATATTTGTAATTGAAATCTACAGGCCAATATTTGTTTCTGTGTAGCGGAATAAACTAACTACTACCGTCTACCTAATAATGCGACTTTTAAGCCGACTTCTCGTAATGTGTGTCTTTGAAAACATTGGAGTTCAGACAGGCGGCACTAAAATCTCTGAATCTATTGCCAAAAGCTAGCACGTCTAACTTGGCTTGGCTATAATTTGAAACTTATTGGGTCGTCGACGAATCGATAAATCAGCAGATAATCTTGAACTTCGCCATAATAAAAACAACCGAAGTTGCAGGTAATCCGAAAAGGAAAAAAACGAAAGGCACAGAATATTAAGTGCAAAAATTTTAGGCTACTTGAGTAGAATTTCGGATATAGCGTTAAATCACATGGCATAACTAATTCACAGAACTAACAATCAAAGAGTTTGTTGCATTCGGCTGTTGCCACCGAATTGCGGCTGCAACTACCTAATTGAGTTTTACACGACTGAATGTGGTCCCCATAACTGAAAGTCGATTGAAACAACTGAGTTTCGAATTATATGCAGTCTACCAACTGAATTTTCCATAATTTGCAATAACCGAATATGGTGGAATCAGTTCGATTGCAACAACTTCTATTTCACTTGTGACACCCTCTAAATTTGGTTGTGACAACCACTACTGCGGTTGTTGCCGCCGTTAATTCAGCCCAGACAACCTCTAATAAGGTTGTGTTGACTTCTAGTGTGGTTGTGACAATCATTAAATTCGATTACATGCAGTTGTCTTAGTCGAATACGGCTGTGGGTGCGCTATTATGATAAGCATATCTAAGCATTAACGGCTGGGTTTAGCACTTTATACTTTTTTGGTCTGGTGAATTTACTATTATATACTTACAAATCCTTTATATTTTTCCTATATTGGAAGAAGGATTTCTTTCGTTTTGCCTGAAGTATAATGTTTGGTATGTATATGTGAGCAAAATCAATCAATACCAAACAATATTAAAAAAAATTAAAAAATTGACAAATCGTTTCACAAGCTGTGTCTTTTGTTGAAGTGTTCACAATAACTTTTACATCGATTGGACGAACAGGAACTCTCAACTACGTGCTGGGCCAAATCTTTAAAAATACAAATGTATACGTATGTTTCCTAAAATGAACCCACATCAATGAAAAAATGTCAAAAAATTAAAATGTTTGCCTAAGGTTAGGCCGAATTGAGAAAAGATACCGTATTTCATTTTACCTACATTATACATTTATTTGTCCACAATATAAAACCCGTTGAGCTCATTTTAAAAGACTACGATTTTATGGAGTTAGCGTCCAAAGAAAGCACACATAGACACAGGACTACATACATACCTCACCTCACCTTTCGCATTAATAAATCAAGTGAGTTTGCCGCAGCGTTTTTTGTGGAGAGCAGCCTTTTATTTTTGCTTGCTTATGGTGGTGGTGACCTTTAAGGTGATTAAGTTGAAGTGAGGAAAATAACCCACATTAATTAGGAATGAAAATTAATATGCCCTAACAGAAAAGCATTACGACGTATTTAAAGCTCAAATGACCAATATGTCAGAAGTTTGATAACGGGCTAAGAGACAGAAACCAAAAGAAATAATTTATTTATGTTTATTATTACCCAGGAAGGATATAATGGGGTTTTTTGTTTCATACAGTGCAGTTGACACATTTTAATTGGTAACATAAAACATAAAAAAGTGGCAAGGTCCATGTACGCAAGTAGGGGTTAATTCAAATAAAAGCTGGTGTATAATAATACGGACTGACGTTTTATAACAGGTTGGAAGAGCATTGCATGTAATACAAAAAACAGAGTGTAATATTATATACTAGGATTAATTCTAAGAAATGTAATAAGGTTAACAATGCGCCTTGGCTGCAGTTGATATGAAAAGTTATATTTATGGATACTATGAAATTAGTTTTTAATAAATTTGTAATTACAATTTTTATTATGATTCGAATTCTGAACATTGATGACAGCGGCACATATGCATGGAGTCAGGCACAAAAACAATATTTAATACACAAATATTCTTGTACTTATATAGCCTACATGCCTAAAGAATTAACCCTGACAGAGCTTTCAATAATAATGTAAAATATTATTTTAACTTTGTCGACCTTATCAATTATTTATCTTTTATTATGTTATCTCCTTAAATTCATTGAAAACGTCCTTATACACGACAAGATTTGATTAATCCTCTGAAAAGAAATTAGCCGTGTTATACTAATTTCTTGTAGCAAAAAACAACTCTTAATGAATCATTCTTTGCTACTTACTTTATCAGTTCTAACCCTAAAATCATTCAATGCCAGGGGCATAATTTCGCCTTTGACCATATCTCATGACCATGTCTCTATTAATGGTGAATTTCTGACTTAAGAGTTTAAGATATCAATAGATAAGAATACATACATATGTATATATTTAGATATTTTGTTTTGGAATGTTGACCTTTGACAAAAGATTCCGTTTCAAATCAACCACCTAACATGATAAATACCTAAATGCCACACTCTGGGCAACAAATGTAATTTGTGTATGCAGACAATACCTACATATAAGCTTGAACTAGTTGACCAGATGGAAAAGCAGTTACTGAAAGGCCTTCGACAAGGCCTTCCTGGCAACACCTGAATCACCTTCCTATTGAGTTCAAGGATCTCAAAAAGAAATCGCATGGGGTGTCAGGGGACACCCGGTTGGAACGAAGTTTCTATCGCTATACCAGGTGGTTCAGTCACGACTGTACAAATTTCACCAGCGTATTCCTTGGCTCATTTCCTGAAAATATGTCCATCTAAGACCATCCACAAAAACACAAGCGAGCGAAAGGGCAGCGGGTTGAAAATTTTCGGATTCGTGGTCGGAGGGTACTAGGGTAAAATTGCTAAGTTCTGAACCAGTGGTAACATTTTTTTGTTTTTGGGCTTGTTAGGAAGGCCTTTAAGAGACCTTGCAGAATCATTAAAAAAATAAAAAAAAATTAAATCGCATAGAAATCGCTGAGATTCCAAAAAAACAATAATGCATTTCAGTCAAATAGTCATAACTTGGGAACGGTAAGATCTCTGGGTTCCGTTTAGGTAATTTTGGAAAGGTAAGAGGTAGGGCTATTATCTACCATCTTCTGTCTTACGTCTTTTTTCCATTTTTTTTTTTTGAAAGCTCCGTATCTCAGCGATTTCACTATTTTTAAATTTTTGATTGTGAAAGGTCCCTTGAAGGCCTTTCCAACAAGCCCAAAAACGAAAAAATCGTTATTTTTTTTATAAGTATATTAAGTTTAAAGTATATTTTAGGTCCTTTTTGGAAGAATAAGTATTCTATTTTCCTGAAAAACTAATTTTTTAAAGAGAGGTACTTCTTTTATTAAAAGCTAATGATTTTAAAAAAAGGTACTATTTTTAAAAAGAAGTACTTTCTTTAGGAAAAAGCCATAAGAGTATGATATTTTTTTTACAAAAAATTACTTTTTTTAAAACAGGTATTTTTTTTAAAGAATTTATACTCTTTTTGGGAAAGATACATTTTTTTATTTTTATCTCAAGAAAAGAAAAGGAAACGTATTATTTTATTTTTAAGAAAAGGTACATTTTTAAGAGTAGGTACTTATCTCAAGAAAAGTTATTTTGTTTCACGATAAAGTTACTCTTTAAGGAAAATTTAGTTTTTGAAGAAAAGACAATTTGTTCTAAGAAAATATAATTTTTTAAGAAAGGGTACTTATTCAAATAAAAAATTTTTAAGAAAAGGACTTTTTGTAAGAAAATTTACTTTTTTTAAGCAAAGATACTGCTTAACGATAACGTATTTTTTTTTAAGAAAAAGTACTTTGTTTAAGAATATGAACAGGTATTTTTTTTAAATTTACTTTTTTTAAGAAAGGGCACTTATTTAAGAAAATTTTTTTTTTAAACTTCTTTCACTTTCACTTTCGCTTTTCTAAATTTACTTTTTATTGGGTTCAAAGCCACAATATATACTAAATATTGGTTACAGGCTCCACCTAGAAAACTTTCCATTAAACAAGAAATTGAAAGTACCAAATATAGTTGATAATACTGGGTTGTAGCATAATAGTGTTAAAAAAAAAGTTGTAATAAAAGTACTTAGCTCGCAACGTGCGAAAGGAACTTCGTTCCAAAAACGCATGTGTGCAGTTGATTATTTGTTAAAATGGCTAGTATCTCTAAAATCTTTCTCTGAGCTCAGGGTTGTATTATTTTCAGATTTTAATTATTTGCTCCAACACAATAACCAAGAACCATGTATATCAGTTGAAGTTAAAATCTGCCGCCCTTTTTATATTCCCTTTCATCCTGGTCACCTGGCATTTACACTTAAATGCTTATACTAATGACAGTGTGAGCGGCGCATGTATATGAGAATGTGGGTTCGGTCCCTGCTCAAACCCCCTTACCCCCCTTACGTGAAAGATTTCTCCATTTTCTTCATGGCATGTAATTTGAGAGCCATCATTTTGTCTTCCCTTTTTTGAGTGCGCGGCTCATGTACATGAGAACGTGGGTTGGAACCCTGCTCTGACCCGGTTACGTTTCTTTCCACAGCGATCACCTCGCTTAGTGAGTGCTACACTATTTAGTATTTAGCCATGAACAAGCTTTTTAAAATATCGTTCGGAATCGGTGTAAAACTGAAGGTCCCTATCAATGGATGTAAAACTAGAAAGCTCACAGCTAACTGGTCGTGAGAAGGTCTCTCCAATCCCTTCATGGCATGTAATGGGAAAACATTTTTTTTTTCGTCAAAATATTGCTGAGCATTTTCATACATATATTGATTTTTTGCAACTACTGAAAATTTGTTTGTTTTGAGTTATGACTCTTTTACAGTTAAGGTGCGATATATTTTTGCATTATTTTTGTGCGCAGGTCTGCCATTGACAATCAAATTTACATTCGATTATGTTCAAGTGAACGATAATTCTAACAATTTGCTAACAAGAAACCAACGCTTATGTGAGATAGACTAGATGGTATTTAATGTCCTAATGTATTAAAACACGTGATTCGGCATCAGGACTTTGATAGTCAAATAAATACGTTTGCTAGCATAGTGTCTCCTAGAAGACACACCTAATATGTGTGCTGACAAAGGGCCCTATTAGTTAAAGGCCGTTTGCAATTTTCTCACAAGGACTACATACCAGATGTATAAGTACATATGTATATACTTAACAGCGTATAAGTATAGATGTCCATATGTATGAGAGAGTATGGAAAAAATTCGTATACTTAATTTTGATTAAGCATCTGTGTACAATAAGCAAAAACGATAATATATATAGTAATATTAGTTTATATTTATCTGTATCCTTAACAAGTATCAGCAGTTAACTTTGATTTATGAGCTAAAAAACCTAAAAATAATGAAGTCCAAGTGTCAGCTAGTTATTTGTCCTTTATATTTCTTTAGGCATAGAGAAAATAAATGAACTTTATCCTTTAAACTCACAATAACACAGTGTCGCACAGTTCTAGTTTGACGCTAAGAAGTGGGTGAGGAGTGATTGTTAGTAAAAGAACATGCTTAAAGGTTTCTAACAGGGTCATTTAATAAAAATCAGCCTTAAGAAGGTAAAACATAGAAACCCACAAACAAATATTCATTGTGTGCTGGGTTTTATCATGTTGATTCAATGCTATCACAAAAAGGATTTGCAATATGGAAGAAGATTTTGGCAAACTATAACGCACATCGTCTAAATGTTATTCAAATCTATTTTAAGAGGTTATTTCATGTGCCAAAGCGTGAATTTGGTTAAAAATTTTTTTATTTCACACTTACATGCTTATATTATACTAAGATCAACAAATCGCGCGAAATTTTACAAAACTTTTTACACGGAAAATGCCTACGAAATACCGATGACACATTTCCCTACATGTAGTATTAAGTTGTGCGCACGAAATATCAGCAACATACATGTGTATATCGAATGACATTTTAATGTTTCTTAGAATGATTTTGTGAATGAATTGTACACCCACAGGAAAATTGAGATGAGAAACCCGAATTGGCTGTATCCGAACTTAGGGGTTGTTACATACCAAATTATTAGGGGATATTACAATTGAATTTGTAGGTTAATTATCCCTACTCCAAATTTTTTAAAAATTTAAAAAAAAAATTTATTTGAAAATTAAGATACATATTTGAATTTAATATTTTTTAACGTTTTATTAAACTTTAATTTCCTCTATTCTCATAAATAATTACAAACCGAGGAATCTTTAGGGAAACACGTTAATTTTTCATGCCAGTTCCGGCCGTTCTAGAAGTCCCAGGGTTCATGGGTTACAGCCCCAGTTTTTATGTGTTGTATCTGTCTCATTCGAGGCGTAATTAGTTAAATGCATGTCAATGTTAACAGTATCAAAACGACGCAATGTGTGAATACGAACATTAAATCGAATAAGAGATTTTAGCTCTGGACATTCAATAGAACCAGAATTAATACCATGCACACCCAGAGAACTAATTGGCTGAAAATAGGTTGTAGCAACCGCAAAATTCGCCTGTTACCACTGAATTCGTTTCATAATTGTGTCGATTGTAACGACTGAATCTTGACAGAACAACCGAATTTGGAATTAATTCGGATGCAGCAACCAAAACTGGTATCAAATTCGGTTGGAGTAACCGAATATGGCATCAATTCAGGTGCACCAACCGAATTTGTCCTCACTTCGGTTGTCACTATAGAATTTGGTACCAGTTCCGAATTAACCTTTAAGTCTCTTGCAATGACGGAATTCGGCGTCAATTCGGTTGCTGTAACTGAATTTCTCATAAATTCTGTACCTTAACTTTCAATTCGGTTACCACATTATAATTTTATGTATTAAAAATATTGTGTTTTGATGTTTAATAACAAATATTATTCTAAAAGAAGCTAAAGAATGTATAATTGTTTCCGTCGCGACGATATCTAGATTTTTGTAGAGGTTACTGAGAAAGGTGAGTAAAAACATTTTAATACTGATTTTTGTCTTATTTTGCAGAGATTGTCCAAACAGATATCAAGAGTTTTGAAGCTTTTAAAGGTCGGTCGTTTGAGAAATGAAGCAATCACCAGTGTATGATACGGTTTAGGACCTAAATCAAGAGATACAACACGCCAGAATTGCTGCGATGATCCATGGTGGCAGGGACTTCAAAAAAGGTCGACAGTGTCATGTAAAATAAATGTTTTACTGTTAAGATTTCCCTATATAAATGGCTTTATTTTATCGCATTGTAATGTTTTTTTTATAAGAATACTGGAAAATAAACCATTAGTTAATAATAAAAGAAATTTTAAAATTAATTTGTGACACTATTTAAATTTGGTTGTGACAACCTCTAATGAGGTTATGTCAACCTCTAATTCGGTTGTGACAACCTATAAATTCGGTTACGGCTAATTCGGCTGTCTCAACCGAATTTTTCTGCGAATGCAGAAATATAATGGAGGTAATACCCCTTCTAGATTCCTAAGTTTTCAAAGAAATCAACATGTAACAACTTTCATAAGAAGGGACTCGACCGCTAAAATTCAAAGAGACAAAAGCAAATTTCAGAAATGACTTCTCTACCTTTTGAATACGTATATGAAATACGGAAATTAAAGACGCATATTCTATTAATGTGTAAGTTTATTAGTGTATAGGTCTGAAAATTCACCAATGCTCCTACTAATAAAATATAACAAAAAATACTCATGTCTAAGTATTCATATAACATAGTCAAATCACAAATCATCATACTGTAAGATGAACTAATCATATCCCGGTATCTATGAAACTGTACTCGAATTAGGTTTACCCACAAGGTGCACTGCTTGTTACAAAAAAAAATTCCGATTCGAGTACAGTGTAATCATCAATACAGACTGAGTAGTGCCTAAAGGACAAATGCGATCGAAACCAATTCAAGGTTGAGCAATGAAACCCATTCTTGTGCACTTTAATTATCAATATATCATGATCAGTTTTATCAAGTGATATGGAGAAATCAATGTATATTGTATAGATTTGATCACCTTTCTCAACTTTACGTTTACAAAAATTTGTGAAAACCGCTGTATTAGTAGTTGTGAACGGCCAGCGATGAAACCATTCTAATCAGGACTAAAGAATACCCTTTACTCACTTACTTACTTATGCGGTCTAGACCAACCTAGAGGGGTTATGGACCTTTCAAAACGAAGATAACATATTTCGCCAACCAGTTCGACCTTTTACCTTATCTCTCCAGTTGGCAATACCAAGTGTACGCAGGGATTCATCACCATGATCTCTCCAGCAGTGTTTTGGTCTTCCTATTTTCCGTTTTCCTTCAAGTTCGGTTTCGAAAACCCTTTGTGCTGGTTCGACCTCACCGATTCTACTGACATGGTCTAGCCAGAGCAATCGAGTTATTTTGGTCCGCTTAACTAATTTTCTTAAATACTAAATAATAATTGTAATACTAATTTTTAAATAAGTAACTTTTCTTAAAAAAGTACATTTTCTTACAGCAAATTGCCTTTCCTGAAAAAGCTACATTTTCTTTAGAGAGTAACTTTTTTGTGAAACAAAATAACTTTTTTTGAGATAAGTACCCACTCTTAAAAATTTACCTATTCTTGAAAAACGGACCAATTCTAAAAAAAAAATACCTTTCCAGGAAAATATAATATATATTCTTACCAAAAGGACCTAAAAATATACTTTTTTTTTAAAAAATACTTCTAGAAAACAAAAATTTCCTAAAAAAAGTTTATCATTTCACAAAAAAAATATTTTCTCAACGGGCGCGTTAGGCGTGTTAGACCTAACTAGTAAATAATATATATCTCTTGTATCTAATTTCTAATCTAATCTATCTAATTTATTCATTTATTTATTTGTAACATCCTGCACAACAAGACTTAAAATCTTATAATTATAGTACAGGCTTTAGTATGTGTTTTGCTTATAATCAATTTTTAACAATTTAATGATTGTATTTAAGTAAGTAAAGTAAATTTAAAATTTAAATTAATACAACATAGTTTAAAAGTATAAGTTTAAATGATAAAAATGGCGTTGGAAAACAGTTGTTGGTTTAAAGAAATTAAAATAAATTAAAAGGAAGTAAAATAAAACAAATAAAAAAGTTACTGGTAAAATAAATAAAAGAAGTATATATTATTGTAGGTCAATAAAGGATATTATAAGAGATTTGTCTTAAGTTAGTTACGAGTATAATGTTCAAAAATATTTTTTTTAAATTGTTCTGCATTGCTTATTAACTGAATAGTTGAAGGTAGTAGGTTCCACAGACGAATACTATTTACAAAAAACTGCCAATCGGACATCAGACTATTGCACCTAACTGTAATTAAATCATTAGATCTATTTGTCCATGTGAAAATTATTCTACTATATAAATACAAAGGTTCACGCGTATATATTACCTTGTGAAGAAAAATCAAGGAACGTATTCTCAGCAAATTTACGAAACTAACACCGTACAAATTATTTGCCACAGCAGATATATGATCATATTTATTCAAACCATAAACATATCTTACTACAACATTGTATGCGCTATTTAGTGTGCCCAGGCTTGTAGAGTCAGTACTAGCAAATAATTCACACCCACAAAGTAAGATAGGCATTAAATAGGTCTTAGCAAGGAGTTGACGAACATTTGGAGGTGTGAAATATTGAGAATTGCCAAGAGTTCTTAATGTGGAATACGTTCTACCAGTTGCGGAGAGTATATGATCAGACCAAGTTAGTGTTTTGTTAAAAATTATACCAAGGTTCTTTGTCTTCGACACTATTTCTATTCTTTCACTACCAATAAAAAGTTCTGGCTCAATAGTTTGCCTCATTTGTCTTGGCCTTATAACCAAACATTTAGATTTAGATGGATTAATACATAGGTACTTTGCCGATGCCCAATTTTGTATGCGCCGCAGGTCTGCATTGATCTTATATACCGAATTTTCGAGTTGGTCTAATTTGCAGCTCATATATATTTGAACATCATCAGCATACAGATGTAGGTCACAGTGATGTAATTGATCAGCAATATCATTGATGTACATAGTGAATAAAAGTGGCCCAAAAATTGATCCCTGAGGCACTCCATTTGGTACTAATAATGGTTTCGATAATTTATTATTTGCAGAGACTGACTGATAACGATTGTATAAATAAGAATGAGTTAGTCTAGCGGTAGAAGGGGAAAAATTAAACATGGATTCTAGTTTCATGCACATTATGTTATAATTAACGGAATCAAAGGCCTTGAAATGATCCAGCAAACCAGAAGTGAAATATTGCCAACATCAACTTTCTCGCGTAATTCCTCAGACACATCTACAAGAGCCGTTATGCAACTCCGCCTTGCCCGGAACCCAGATTGTCTATCTGAAAGAAGTCCTGTTATTTGTAAATAATTAGCTATTTGATTATGAATTAATTTCGCAAAAACTTTGGATAGGCTCATACACAGTATTCTGCAAAACCTAAGTAACTTTTGTAGCAATTTCTTAAAATAAAAAATATTTTAAAAAGGTATCAATTAAAAAAAATAAAAGACAGTATTTCATTTATTTCATTATTGGCAACATAAATATTTGCAAAAATAAAAAATCGAAATTTATAACGGAAAACAATATCATTTTATCATTTTGTGCAAAATGTTCCAAAATCTTGCAAAATGTTGTCTGCGTACTTTAAATCTCTCGCACCGAGAGAGCCAAAAAGAGAATTTTTTGACAGTTGGAAGTTAGAGAACTTGCAAAATGTTGCTGGAGAAATTTCTGCTTGTAAGATTTTGCAACTAGTTTGAACAGCTGTTTTTATTTACTGTTTGAATGAAATAATTTTTGTGAAATGAAAATAAAAATTGAAATTAGCAATGGTAGAGGTAAGAAGTTAGAATTGTGTTGATTTTTAAAGTTTATAATAAACAAAACATTTTACTTTACCGTGCGACACATATGCTAAAATTCGTTTTCTTTGATATTTCAACTGTTTACACGCCGATCAGCTGTTTTCTTGCAAGATTTCACTGGATGCTGTCTGCGTACTATTTGAGATATTTTCAACCGAGAGAGTAAAATTGTTCTTACTCTCCCAAAAAAAGTTACTGAGTATTTGCTACTGGAAAAGTACGCAGACAGATATGTAATCTAATTTTAGGTGCGCAAAACCTAAGCAACTTTTCAATATTTTGTATAGAATCTTTTATTGTCGTAAACTTACTGACAACGTTTCGGCATCGATATATTGTTCATTGTTTCCATCGAAATAGCTTTCCATTTGTCTGTAAGGGTTTTTATAATATTTTTGCGGTTGCCTTTCACCAACTTTGCGTTTGAGGATTCCAAAAAGGTTTTTAATTGGATTCAAGTCTGGTTAATCAAGCACTGAAACCTTTTTCATCTTTCAGTAGTCTGTGACCAACTTCGAAGTGTGTTTCGGAACATTGTCGTGTTGAAACACGATTCGAAGTGGCAGGTTCCACTCTGCGTACGGAATCACTACTGTCTCTAACATGTTTTGAAGGGGCATGACATGAAGGGGCCCAACACCATTACCAGAGAAATACACCCAGACCATCACACTTCCTCCGCCATGTTTCTTAGTTTTCTTACAGAAGCGTGGAAAGTGACAATTCACATCAGAGCCGAATAAACTAGATTTGGATTTGTCACTAAACAGCACAATTTTTTCATTCCAATCCTTATATTTGGTCACAAATGCTATTCTATACAAAAAATTTTGGACCATAAACGTTATTTAAGATTTTTGAACCAATAACGCTCTGTACCAACCGATTATCGAAATGTTTTTTGTAAGCATTGGTTTTTTGCATGGTACATAACTCTTCAAAGCATAATTAAATCTCCTTTGCAATTACTTCTCGGATCGTGGAAAATAACCGTATATTTCGTGCGACAATAAAAACAATATCGAAAGAAAGCCGAAAGTTGCTTAGGTTTTGCGCAGCTAAAATTTGAGTCTATATTGTTTTCGTCACATATTTTGCCGTTATGAACTTCGATTTGTTATTTTGCAAATATTTTACCAATAATGAAATAAATGAAATACTGTCTTTTATTTTTTTAAATTGATATCTTTTTAAAATATTTTTTATTTTAAGAAAATTCATCAAAATTTGCTTATGTTTTGCCCAATAGTATATGCAGGTTTATTTTGATGGTTAGTAATTCATTTTTAATTTTATTGACAGTGCTATTCTCGAATTCATGACAACCGTCATTCATGAGTTTATTGTCACTGGCATTTCAATTACCTATTCTGGAATTGCTGTGACAAGATTAATAGCCTGTTCAGCGAACTTTTTTGTTTAAGCAGACGTGCGATTGTTACCCAGGCGATCAAGTTTATATTTGAGTTTTTGTTCCATTTTCGTCCGGGTGTGAAAGCTTATTTTACTAGCTGCCCTTATGACAAAGTACATTGTTGCCATTGAGTTATTCTTGTTGATTTTAGAAGCTCTTTCTATTGGAAAATACCAACATTTATCAAACTGCAGGCAACACTGCTCTATCAGCTGTTTAATTGGAAGCAGCTGATTGCAGAGAAAATAAAATAAACAAACAACAAATTGCAAGAAGAAAAGTGGGAAAAATTAAAGTTAGTGAAGTGAGATAATTAAAATATTTTTAAAATGATTGCATCCGTGGCATTTAAGGCGACATGAAGCGACTTTTTTTGTTAGAAATATCCATATTAAACAACAATTTTAATTAATTTTCTTTTAAATGCGTAAAGAAACACATTTGTAAACAAACTAAACGATTGATATTTTCTGATTGTCTAATCTGACGTTTTGTTTCGTTCGTGTTTTGCTTTCGCTGAACCAAATTTTTTAAGCAAAACGAAAGCTCTTTTCGCCAAAAGTTATCTTCGCTAGTCATTTGGCGTACGAATGGTCAAAATTAAGTTACAAAAACAGGCTATAAAGCTTTTTTTGTTTTAAAAAAAAATGTAATTTTTACCAAAACTAAAAACTACATTATGAAGAGCTTTTGTGTTTGTTGAAAACAATTGAAATTCATAATTTTTCAATCAGGCAGTACCTTTGCCTAACAAATACTTATTGTTAGGGATGAGGGTTTCATGCATTTATTATTGAACAATATGCGCCTAAGGGCGAGTTTCACCTCGTAATTTAAAAGCTCAACTTAAAAGCTTAATGAAATTTTTCATATTAACTGACATTTAAATGACAAGCATCGGGCATTTAAAATATATTTAATTTGAGAAATGGAGTTTATACTGTGAAACTGGCCAGAAGACATGCTCGTAAAAGATTAAAATTTGCCTAAAAATTAAAACAAATGCATATAAAAATATGTAATTTAATACTTGTTATTATTCACGGCAACAAAAAAATCAGCACATTAAAAATTCAGCAATACGTTGTCAATAACGTTTAATTGCCAAATTAGGGAAAAATAAAGAAAACGAAAAATTGTTTTTAAATCAGTCGGATATATGAGACTTACAGCGTATAAAATACGGGCCTATTTAGGTGCGTCTAAAAACAGGCTAAAAAGAGGCTTAATGATGGCTTTAGTTGTGTGGTGTGTCATCTGGAGACTCAAATAACCCTAATTTACCACGATATAGGGGGTCTTGTTAATCGGAACGGAAGCCGGCGTTTGACTCGATAACTGCTCGAGTTATCAAAAACTGTTATATATTTTTTTGGTTTATTTTGAGGCCTTTTACAAAAACCACCACATAGTCCTCGCAATCCTTTTTTGTACCGAGTGGGTTCCATGGGAATTTTTAAATTTTTCATGTTCTAATATTTTCCACTAATTTCTTGGCGTAATTTTGAGCCTCTCCCGAGGACATGCACTTTTGCTCTAATTTTGTTATACATAGACATAGTTTTTTTAAATATTCATTTAGAGAAAATTAAGCATTTAGAGAAATGAAGCAAAAAATATGCACCAACTAGTTAATGTAGCTTTTCTGCAAATTGTGTGATTCGTCAAGATGATTGATGTAATTACTTTTAGACTTTTGAGAAAAAACCTGGAGTGCAGTGAAATTTCATCCCTACTTATTTAAAATTGGAAAAATTGCTACAATACAAATATTAACCAACCAAATTAACCAATTTCCGCGTTTACAAGGTTTTTAGAAACCTTGGTACAATTCACATCGTAAATTTTTTTCCAAAATCGCCAAAACTTTTTAGTATATGCATTGAACCAACTTTTCAAAAACCCTTGGAAACCGTTATAAATTGTCTTATTTTTCGTTTGGACACTCCATTTGCGAGATATAGTCAATTTTCTAATTTTCTGCTGTTTATTTACACAACATTTTTATTGTCATGTGCTATTGAGAACGTTATAACTATCATTGTCAACTAAAACAAAAAGAGCTTTCATTTGACATCCAGAATAGCAAATTTAGGTTCTTGTCACTAATGTACTTACTGTCACGGCAAATACGCTTGTCACTCGGTCGAGAATAGCACTGTTAATATGAATATTTAAAAAGTTAAGTTAAATCCAAGTAAATACATATATTGGTTTAAACACAGTTAACATAGCTCGCATCGTCGATATGACTCTATTGACATTGATGAGTTACAGCCAAAATCAACTAGAGTTAAGGAATGGTATGAAGTTTATCAACATTTAGATCGATATTATTTATTTATGGACACGAATCCGTTTCTTGCTATATTAGTTTTGTCTAATTTTAAATCACATCCCAAGTATCTATTCTTATTTCAGTTTTATTTGCTTTTTTCATATTTAATAAACCTCAATATTGTTGCTGACTAACCAATAACCCTTTAATAGTGTTTGTTTAGAAAATGTGTGTTCTTTACACAATAACCCAAGTTTACTTAATTCAACCCGTACCAGTTCTAACACTAACTTGAATACACACAACTGCAATCAACTCATTTCCGGCGTGACATTTAGCTTAAAAACCAACATAATTTTGTAAAAACCCTTCGTTATACTCTCAATTAAGTATAATAGACAATCTATCGAACAAACAAACACTAAAGCAATCACGCACACATCCAAGAGCGCTCTCCGACTGGCCAACCAAATCATGTAACCATGGAATATTGAATGGAGTTGAATGGGAAAAGTTAGATGTGTTAGTGTGCAAACTAGAAGTGTTTGCTTTCTCTACGTTCTGTATATTTATATGTGTAGTACTTATATGTGTGTGTGTTTGGGTGTGCTATTCTATATAGTAAATGTTTGGACATCTTATGAGCTAAGCAACTTTAATGGTCTCATCTCATGTTTGCTCATATCTTATCTTTCGTCTAACTTAACGCCACTTTAAGTCCTAATACTTTAGGCCAATGTCTTAGTTTTTTCTTTTTCATATCAAACGGTTCAGTTGCCTTTAGTGCATACATTTACACATACGAGTACTAGACAGTTGTTTGTATTAACACACATCAATCTTTGAACATCATTCGTTCATTTGAATTGATGCTGTTGACCCTTTTCATAGATATCCGTCCCAAACATTTGTCTTAACTTCATTATCTTATAACGTTTTATGGTTGCCAAGGAATTGATTGTTGTGGGAATTGCATTAATTACTTTAACCTTTACGATTGCCTTTTTTTTTTATTATAATGTAACCATCGTCATTTGATTATCGTGTGTTGATTTATCGAAATGCTTTGCTAATAATACACTTGAAGAAATTTTAAGTTAAGTGTGGTTTATGTAGATTTTTAAGTCAAGAATTACAAATATAAACTTATACTTGTGGAATAAAACGAGTTGCCTGTTCAATAATTTAGACAATAGTCGAAATCATTAAATAATTTTGAACTCTTCCTCGAAATGTCTTTGTAATAGTAGCGAAACTATATAAACATAAAATATCTATCGGGGACAAATCTCAATTTTAATGTATTTTCGATAAGAATTCCAACAAGAAAAAAATAATTCCGCGTAAGTCGAAAATCTAAATTTGTCTTAAGACTTCAAAAATTAGATTGGTCCAAATTAAACAGATTGAAATTAATTTCCTTTATGCCGCTCGAACTTTCAGATATAAGGAAGTTATGTCGACGACTATTTCTCTTTGAGCGGCAAGGAGGACTGTAATCATTTTTAAGTTGTGTTAAGGCGTTAGGCGATCTGGCGGGGTATGAGACATTTGTGGGTGGCCCTCTGTAAATATATGGAAGATATATCCGTAACGTCGAGGCTAAGGAAAATACTGGGGTCAGGCAGCAACTGCGTAACTCCAGACGTTTTTTGAATTTTAATTAAAACGCGGTCAATTACCACGATTTTCTTAGTTTTTAAGTCAACATTTTTCAAGCTACATGTCCAAACTTTCACTGTATATGCAAAAACCACCAGTTTTGGCAATGATTTTCCTCAATAAAGTACCACGTATTAAATTTTTTCATAAATTTTGTAAATAACACTATATCTTTTAAAATTCCTATGAAAATTAAAAAAAAACTAATGGTGCACTTTAAAAGGCGTATAAATTCCAAGCAATTATGTAGAAAAAAATTATGGATTTGCGGATACTGTTCCAGAGTTATACTATTTACAGCCCATTGTATGCAACTAATAATATTATAATCCGTTTGTTATTTTTGCATCGGATTTGCTTAAAATTTCGAGAAAAATTTTAAATACTAATGATGAACTATAAAAGATGGATAAATTTCAACCAATTTTGTAAAAACAAAATTTGAATTTGCAGTTACTGTTCCAGAGTTATGCCACTTTAAAACTCTTTACCCATTGTATGAACCTAATAATATTAAAAACTGTTTGCCATTTTTCATTGGATTTGCTTTAAACTTTGAGTTGTTGAAAAAATCTACGTGCGCTAACTAACGACAAAGATTTACATGCAGCAAAAAATGGCCCCGGCAACATATTACAGGAACCATATATATGATTGCTTGAAAACATATATATGTTTCCTGCAATATGTTGCTGGGTCCGTTTTTTTCTGCGTGTAACTCTTTGTCATTACTGAGTGCATATAGATTTTTTCATGAATAAAATGTTTAAAGCACATCCAATGAAAAATTGGCAAACAATTATTAGTATTATTAATTTCATACAATGGGTAAAGAGTTATAAATGGCATAACTCTGGAACAGTACATGGAAAAGAAAAATGTTTTCTACAAAATTGCTTGGCATTTATCCGTCTTTTAAAGTGCATCCTTAGTGTTTAAAATTTTCATAGAAATTTAAAGCAACTCCGATGCAAAAATGGCAAACAGTTTATAATATTTTTAGGTTCATACAATGGGTAAAAAGATTTAAAATGGTATAACTCTAGAACAGTTACAGAAAATTAAAAATTGTTTCCTACAAAACTGGTTGGAATTTATCCATATTTTAGAATGCATCATTAGTTTTTTAAAATTTGCATAGAAATTTTAAAAGTTATAAAGCGTTATTTACAAATTGTATCCAAAATTTACGAAAAAATTTAATAGGTGGAACATTATAGAGCAAAATCATTGTTAAAACTGGTGGTTTATGCATATAGAATAAAAGTAGGAACGTTTTGCTTTAAAAATGTTGACTGACAAACTAAGAAAATCGTGGTTAATAATTAAAAAAAAAACTCAAAAATACTTTACCCTATACGGTTTCCCAACAAACTTGAGCAACCATGAAAATCGAAAAAGAAATTTTTTTGGGACACCCAAGTGTACAACCTGCATGGACATCCGCTAACACTCATTATGAACACACATTTCCCCAACAACTCTCTGAATGAAGAAAGTGAATATTGCTGATAGTTCAGAAATTTTCATAAAAATTGGTACTAAAGGGCAGGGTTAATTGGCCTATCGGCAGCTTCAAACACTGTAGGTGTCCCGGGTCCGACTTGATATCACCAGCGGATCTTCAGGGTGTGGCCCATCTATTGATCCTGCGCCTGTTAAAGTTATGCATAGCGTATATAGACTTCGGATATAAACCAAAGTGGTTGATGAATACAAGAGTAGTGCTTATTCCCAAAGCGGGAAAGGAATCTCGCACAGTTCATAAATGTTTTCATGGTTTCTAGTGAATACGTTGGAAAGACAGATAAATGGACACATGCGGGCGAGTTTTGATAGAAGATGCGTAATGTAAGGGCAGGTATAAAGATACAGCATTGCCTCAACTAGTGGGATATATAGATAAATTGTCGACTGCTAAGGAATATAGGTTAGGTTAGGAATATACGCTACTTAGACTTACTAATCTCTTACGATACCACGAGCTAACTATAACTACATATATTAAGCGATAGGATTATCGGAGAACCAATTAGTTTACCGCAAGAAGCTCAAGATGTTGTTTACACCTAAATAAATAAATAAATAGTTTCCCGTTACATCCCGCAAAGGGATTAGGGAGAGATTCTCACAAACCAGTGAGCTAAGCGCGTTCTAGTTTCACACTTACTGACTGGCACCTACGATTTTACACCGGTTCCGAACGGTATTTTTGAGAAGCTTTTTCATGGCTAAGTACTCGATAGTGCCACCGTCACTAAGCTAGGTGACTGCCGTCAAAAGAAATTTAAGGTGGTCAGAGCAGGGATCGAGGCCAGGTGCTCATGCACAAGAGCCGCGCACACTACCATTGTGCCACCGACGGCCACACACCTATCTGAGATAATTATCCCAAGTTCCTAAGTTGGTAGCGTCTCGTAGTAGACATGTCCCAACCAGCTAGTGCTGGACATTGCAGAAAAAACGTTCAGTAGATTCTTCATCATCCTCATCATTACAGCTTCTACGGAAGTCATTTGCCCTGATCTTTAGTCTCACCGCATGTCTACCAATCAGATAGTCAGTGTCCCGAAACAAGCAATAATATCATGGGTCTGGCTAGGTGCAGGAGCCATATTTGTCCTGCACGTACACAATCTGTGCCTCTCGTCCACCTCTCCTGTATCATCATATAGGAGGAAAGCTCTTGCAGGATATATTTACAAGCCACTAGGGATATCTCAACTCGTTCCACTTTCTGACGAACCTGTAAGGTACTCCCTAATCTTGTCATCTCATCCGATATGCACTTCCCCGGAATGTCCCTGTGCCCTAGCACCAACATGAGCCGAATATCGTACTGCTGGCCTTATTCGTTAAGAGATGCCCGGCAGTCTTGGGCGTTCAACAATTTTACGCGTACTACCATATAATTGTCACGATCGACATTTAGGTTGAACGTGGACTTTTGGGCAGAATTGAGCAACTCGAGGTATATTTATAGAGGGGAACCTCAAGGAGGGATGTGTCTCCACTAATCTGGGACCTTGTACTGCATGGAATATTGGTAATTTTCGAAAATGAGGGTGTGAAACTTGTTGCTTATGAGGACGAAGTGGCAATAGATGATGTAGTGAGCAAGTATTGTAGTATGCTAAGGGATATTCTCCAGGGTGGATATGTAAACCCGGTGAATATCGTGCTGGTACTTTTACTCAATTTTTGACAAATAGTGTGCCAAATTTATGGGTGCACAGTGTGGAAAATGTCATATCTGGATGTTATTTTGAACAGCAAGCCAAGTTACAGACACACCATGGTGGATTGTCGAAAATGGTGGTGATATCCCTATACCGGCTACCGGGCTATATGTTACAAATTGAAACTTTCTCCTAGGATTGTTCGCTAGAAGAATACAGCTGTGTCGAGGCCGATAATGCTATATGTGAGTTTCGTGTGTATTTCAGGTGTTTTAGAAATACACCTATTTTGCATTACTGACTATGCTTCAGACTATGGTGACGATGTACCTCCCCACTTCCACTGACGCAAGGAATGTAACGCTATATTTGTTGCAGGTGACATTATAAGGCGACAAGATGCTTCTACGTCTTCCATCAGATTAAGGCAGCTACGCAATACCATGACACAGTGCGGAAAGGTGGGATATGTAACACCATACCCTCATACCGGAAATGGATTCCTGGAACAAAGAAGTTTACACGTTTGAGACTAGAGGATAAGACCTGTTACGGGGTTTATTCTAGGAAACTAGAGTTGTTTCTTTTTCGTAGACTATGCGATCACTGTAGCATGTGTAAAGTAAACTTTTTGGGGATTAGGGAGGTGACCGACTGCAACTGGTCATTTGGTGAAAGGAACAACTTTTGATAATTTTGCCATTGGAGAAACAGAGAATGTTGAGAAATGAAATGCTGCAAATTTACAATGACAAAAGTGGTTTGGAATTTAAGGAGCTTATACATAAATGTGCCTGCCTCCGACAATCGAAAGCCCTTGAAAATATTAGGGCATTTATATACATGTCTGTAAGAGAAGAAACAACTGTGAACTGTGATAAAAACGCAAGAATTTTGGTCCGAGTGTGTACCTACTTGGGAACATACTGCGGGTATCTAGTCTTTTGGTACGATACAGTAAGTAATATGCTCAAAAGCGTAATACTTAAAACTTAATTCTTATAAACTTAATTCTTTTATAACTATTTTCTACCCTTTTTTGAAATTTAGAAAAAATATCCGTTCTCGTCGATCACTTTTCTCAAAGCTTGGCCACACAGAGAAAAACCGCCACTTAAAATCGACGTAAAACTATAGGATTTCTCAATGGTTTTCGTCCCAGAAAATTGTCACTTTAAAACCATAGAGACGATATATTTGATTTTTTTTATCAAGTAACCATATATTATTAAGAGGAACTCTTCTTATTTATAATATGAATCTCTTTGAATCAATGTGGAAATCCAATAGAAAAACTGTGAAACCACTTTTGTTTTAAGGGAAAATCATATTATTTGCTAACAACAAAAAGTTATCCACGAAATATCAAGAGGATGCCATTTTGTTGTTAAGTGAATGGTTATGTGATGTGGCTCCCTCTAGAGTTATTTTAAAATAATATGTGAATATATTACAACATTTTATATGGATGTCACATAGTTTGACAAATATGAGCACCAGATTATTTTAGTATTTTAAAGAGATTTTCATTTTGTTTAAAACAAATTATAAGGTTTTCTACATAAAAACTATTAGAGTACCTATTAAAATGTTTCAATAAGATTTGCTCTATGAATTCAAAGAGAGTTTTCTATGAAAATTAAATGAAAATTTGTTTGCCTATTTTAAGGTCAATTCCTAATGACATTGTTTAGTAGGGCGATCTTGTTTATTTTAGCGGGTCATATTTTTCTTTCTGAAGTGTTATGGGGGTTGAAAGTTCAAAATTGAGAAAAATAAATGTCAAGAATTGTGTATTTATTATTCACATCAATGTATGTACTTAATGTTGGGGTTGACCAGCATCATCACTCAGTCGCTACCCAGCGCCCAAACCGATACGATCATGTATAGATCTCGAAACTCTAATTCCGAAAGGAATCAAGAGTACAACTTTTCCCATAAATACATTTACCATAGCGACCGCTATCCACATCGCTAATTCCACAATAGCGACTTCGGTTGATTATTCCACCATAGCGACGTCGGTTGATTATTTCACCATAGCGACGTCGGTTGACTATTCCACCATAGTGGCTTAGGTTGACTCTTCCACCATAGCGACTTCTGTTGACTATTCCGCCATAGTGACTTCGGTTGACTATTCCACTATAGCGGCTTCGGCTGACTATTATACCATAGCGGCTTAGGCCGACTATTCCAACACAGCGACTTCGGTTGACTATTCCACCATAGCGGCTTAGGCTGACTATCCACCATAGCGGTTTAAGCTGACTATTCCATCATAGCGGCTTAGGCTGTCTCTTCCACCAAAGCAACTTCGGTTGACTATTCCACCATAGCGACTTCGGTTGACTATTCCACCATAGCGGCTTACGCCGACTATTCCACGTTATTGACCGACGGGAATCCGATCCAGTGCTTCCGTCCGAATGTGAGGTACTGCCCGAAAGTACGATCCGATCTTGAACCGCTCCCTGCTAACCAGATCCTACTAGATTACCTAAAATCGATTGACCGAAACCGTTCCCAGAAGAGTGTTTTAACCGCCCTCAGGAAAGTGTCACACCTACTATTCTATTCTACTATTCTTGAATGACGAAGTGTTACTCTGAATACTCCAGCAAAAATCAGCCATCATGTGTGCATCCCACCGACCCTAGTATCGTTCCTCCATTGTCCGGATATCTTGGTGGAATCGTTCGCCCTGTTCTTCACTCAAATCTCCTAGATTTTCAGGAAAACGATCTAAGTGGCTGTCCAGGTAGTGTACTTTGATGCTCATATTGCATCCAAGTCGGTGGATGTGAGATAACATCTCTTCAATGTGCGCAACGTAAATCAGACTTGTTATTTCCTAAGAAATTTTTAATAACCCATACAAACGAATCCCATGCATCCTTCTCAATTTCGGACATTGAACTGCCAAAATGAGTATCCTTCACCAATTTGCGAATTAGTGGGCCGTCAAATATGCCTGCTTTCAGCTTTTCCATGCTCAGATTGCGAAACTTCCTTGAAATATACTGGAAACATTTACTATCTTTGTTAAGTGCTTTAACATATTGTTTCATCAGACCAAGTTTAATGTGAAGAGGGGGTAATATGATACGATCTCGGGGTACTAGAGCTTCGTTTATAACATTTGTCATACGAGAATGTAGAACTGCTAGTATAAACCTATCAGCAGACCTTGTAGGGTAAGACCATCGCATATGTTTTCCGAAGCCGCTTGTTGTACTTAAACAATAATAACAATCAGTTTCGTGGCTCGCTGTTTCTCTCCATAGCATAGGCTTCGAAATTTCTGTAAAATGAAAAAAAAAATTGAAATAAGGAATATGTAGAATTCAAAATTTAGATAAGAAATACTGTTAGTGTAAAATATTCCAAATCTATTAACCTATACTTACTTTACGTCAGAAGATAAGTTCAATCGACATGACATGCATATAGTACTCGGTGTCCAGTGCTGGTGTAAATTGTGCGGATTTATATTATAGCAATCTTTATAATTTTTTTTGTACTACATCTGAGAAAACTTGTTTATTTTTCAAGGTGGTGTATTTACCGCACATGTAACAAAATAAATTCGGGTCGTTTTTGCACGAAAACTTTCTGAATTTGTTGATCATTTTTGGGTAAATTAGACTTTTCACTATTGCTTACACTTGTTGAATGATTAAGAAAGGATACTTGAACTATTATATGTACTGCTCGCGGGTGTGATTGATTTTTTACAAAACTCTTTTTTGTGAGTGTGTTTTAGCTTCTTGTTGCAGTAAACAGGTAGAACAAGTCCCTTTTGTATGGGGTTTTTTACAAAACTCTTTTTTGTGAGTGTGTGTTTTAGCTTCTTGTTGCAGTAAACAGGTAGAACAAGTGAATTTTGGTACACGAAAAAATACTTATATACAAATCTAGTTCATGCATGACAAGCGTGTATTAATTACTTGTTTTTTTATTATTATATTTCACAACTGGTCCGCCATTCCGATTTTTTCAGCAGAGGCTCGGGCGGAAAAAGGAATTCGCGTTATTTCTTTCCTCAAAATCGTTTCCCACTGTGGTAGCACACATCCTTATATACGAAACACATACACAAAAACCATAGTAACATCACAAACCATTTAAGCGTCCGAGCCTTCGTTTATTCTTTTTTAACTGATCCAGCGCTTTTGATATCCTCTCTCCGATGAAGCATTAACAACTGAATACACAAAACCAAAACGCTATACATCAGCCAAAACATGCAACACTAAACACTCATCTGCAATTTGCACGCACATTCTAGAAAATTTATGATTCACTGACTGAAAGAATAATGCAAAAATACAGATTCACACTTACCAGATAGACTCTCACGTTGTCCCTCCTTTATTCTCTTGCTCTAGAGAGAGCATAAACAGTGCAACAAAAACAGCTATATAGCTGTATTTGTATCACAAACATAAATATATGTGGGTCGCAAACACATATATTCTAACATATTAATCATTGTGTCTCAAACATGTAGTATTAAATAGAAAACTCAATATGAAAACTCAAGTATATTATATTTGCGACAAGCTCCAAACACACTTTATATTTGCATCCTAACAACAACAAAACATATATTCTTTACTATCCAATAAAACTAACACAATTACCTCGAAAAATTCGTGTTTGTATTTTAAAATTAAAAAGTTCATTCTTTCTGCGACACCCTTTACATACCTGTTACGAATGTACAGAGGTTTCTTAAACTTTTACAAAAAATGTAACGGTTCATCTACCTAAGAAAGACTAAAAAGGTGTATTACGCTATCGTAAGGCGCAATGCTAAGAGATGGTGTGTCATTTGCAATTGCTGGGATGGAGCGTGTTGCAGAAGCATGCATATTTTTAAGCAATATATACATTTTTAAGAAAATTATAATTGTTAAAAATTTTGCTATGAAATAAAATGTAATTTTCACGAAATTAACACTTAATCATGTTGGCATGACATTACACATTTCAATTCTTTAAATTTGATTTTTTTCTATTCATTCAGCTAAAAGATGGAGGAACAAATATCCAGCGGCGGAATATGCGAGGCCGTCCTCCAATAAGACATATGGAATCCTTCTTTTGTAATGCCTTCTTTAAGGAAGCCTGCGAAATGCATTGATTTTGTAAGGCTTCCACAGGACTGATAAAGGATGCTTTAAGAGGCGCTGTTGTTCAAAAGCACCTGTCTTTCTACATGTTCGCAATTCGTGTTGTAAAATCCTAACATGCAATTGTCCAGTATATATTTATAAGTAAAACGTCCGAGTATAAATACTAAGGTCCGTGTAGTCGATTCCAGTGAATGCAGATTTTTAAAAAATATTTATAAGTATTAAAATCGGTAAGAGTATAAATTTTAAATATGCAAATAATTCACATATAGTATTTGTATTTCTGCTTCAGTCCCACAAAAACTACTCTTTTTGCAGACCTTCTTGCAAAGAGGGATGAAAGACCGTGCCTCCCGATCTCACGTAACTTTAAAAAGAAAGATGGAGGTAATGTGTAGGGAAGGCCTGCAGTATTCTACTTTATAGAGTGCCTTCTATGCCATGATTTCAGGCCTTCAAGCTTATGACTTCCGCCGCTGGGTACCTTTTGCACAGATATGTTTGTATTTGTAGGTTTGTGTGAATTTTGCAACACGTGCCACCAAGTGGTGTAAAATGCAAATGAATTTTGTTCAGTTCTTCGAAAGTAACAGTGAACCATGTTGTTTCTTCTGAAGATTTTGTGTCACACATCTATTTGAAATTTAAATATAAATTTCAGTGAACCAGTAAGTCTACAAATAAGATGAGAAGTTCTCCTTTATCGCTTTGTAGGAGAAGTGGGATACTTCTTTAAAATTAAAAATTATTTTAAATGTTTTTCGCTTGCAATACCTAAATGGAAAAACAATAATTAATTGAAAAACGACCAACTTTGCAAAAAGGGATTTGGAATCCAATTATATTCTGTGGTGTTGAAACGCTCGATTCCTAATCCACAATAGCTTTCGTATCTTAGTCAGTAATATAAGCTAATATTGCATTTTTATTTCCCAAATTATAAACTAAAAATAAATAAATAAATAGTTTCCCATTAAATTCCATGAAGGGATCAGGGAGAGCTTCTCACAACCAGTAAGCGGTACGCTTTCTAGATTTATACTCACTGATTGAGACCTACAGTTGCACACCGGTTCCGAACGGAATTTTGAGAAGCCTTTTCATGGCTAAATACTCAATAGTGTCCCCGTCACTATGCGAGGTTACCGCTGCCGAAAGAAATTTAAGGTGGTCAGAGCAAGGATCGAACCCAGCATCTCAAGTACAAGAGGCGCGCACCCTAACCATTGCACTAAAACTATAGTGAATAGGTGCCACCATAACAAGTGAGCCGAAAACAATCATTTTTTGCACCCAAAATAGTTGCAACTTCCGTGCTAGTTTACAATTACCATACGGCCAACAATTATTGACTGCGTTAGCATTATTTCATTGGTCAAACAAAAATCTTTCGAACACTCTAATTTTTTTCGTACATGTTCACGATATTGCTTTCATACATGTTCTCGGACTGTGCAAGGAACAAAGAACTATCACGCCATAATACATAGTGAAGCTGGAAATCAAGTTCTTCTGAAAAGATACGGTTTCGAACCTGTTGGAGAATTCTTTCCAAAACGCGTAGAGAAAAATAGAAAATATTGTAAACAATTAAAAAATTTAAAAACTAAATTAAAAAAAATATATCTAAAAGTCCAAAAACAAGTCGCATTTAAAACGAAAACTTTAATTCCGGCATTTATTTCACCAAATATGGTAGTATTAACACTTTTTAAAACAGAGACAAGTTAAATATTAATATTTGTTTTAATTTGTTACCAAATACATAAAATACATAAATTAAATTGAGTTTAAAAAAATTGAACATAATATTTTTTTTTTTAAACGGACTTGAATCAAATGCCGTTGGTAAATATAAAAATTACAGCAGACAGTTGTCCGAGGCCTTCGGCCACGGACTGTCCCTGCAGGCTGTGTCAGAGACACGGCCATTAAGTTTAACGTAGAATACGCCATCCGATAAGACAGAAAACATATATAACAATAAATGATAAATAATATAAGCCTCGGACAACTGTCAGCTGTATTTTTTTTTCTTAAAAGTATTGAAGGTGTGATTCGTTCTAAAATTAACAAATAAAAATTTATAAAAAAGTCATACTTTTTTATATCCGTTTGGGTTTATATTATTCGATCTTTTAATTGTAATGTTTTTAATAATTGTTCGGTTCAAGATCAATAACTATTAAAAAGTACTTTTTCTATGAAAAAGTAAATTTTAATAGAACTATTAAAAAGAAAAGTGTGAAATTGATCATTATGATCATTGGGAATATAGCTATTTCAATGCCCACCAAGGCATATCATCAGCTCCCTTCTCCACAAGTATTTAGGTATATCATCACACATTATACGGATAAACAAATCTCAAGTAAGCGAGAATTGTATAAACTTCTACTTGTGCGAAAACATCCACAACAATACTTTGCCGTAACCAACAATATTCACAACAATTCTTTCCTATGCATGCTTTCATCAAAAGCCATATATAATTTAAAAATTATATTTAAATAGCCCAAAAATTTACAACGACATGCTATTTTGAAAAATGCTAATATCAGGATTCTGACCATAGTTATATTTTTTTGTATATATGTCTCTCACTAAATTAGGCGAAAATGTGATGGTGGCAACACTAACTCATATGAGCGAAAACTTTAGCATAAAGTCTCTAGAGCATATACTATGGTATCAACTATGTGAGACACATTAAAATCGTAATGACTTTGTAAAATTGATCACTAATTGATGGAACTCGCCAAATACTTTAAAGATATGTTATCTTGCCAAAAAAAATTTAAAATTTGTAATGCACTTGAATTTCAACATAGTCAGGCAGGCTTGCATATTAATTTCGATTTTTTTTATGTTTGGAGAAAAGTGAGGGATAAATAGACGGCGGAATGACGACGGGCCCCAGGAAATAACACTCTAATTGCAAAATGAAAATGGGCCCCAACCAATACACAGGTTACAACAACACGAAATGTACCTTTGGGGTCCATTTTCGCTTACACTTGGGGTGTTTTCTCATTATGAATGTGGGCTACAATGAAGGTGGACCCCAAATATTTTTTGAGGGAAATTTTCATTTTACTTGGGGTCCGTCTTCATGTTTTGGGGTGTTATTTCATAAATAAATTGGGGTGTAATTTCCCGGGGTGCAATTTCGTATGGCTACTATCAAACTTAACGAAAAAACACCCCTTAATAACAAATGAAATTAGGCCCCAAATATTACTAAAAAGTACACTACTAATATAAACCCACTTCTAAAAATGCAAATGCAACCTGAAATTGTATCTTGCGCTACTGAACAACAATAAGGACATTTATAAGTTAAGTTTTTCTGGATGTCATCAGCTTGTATTTGTTACTGTTTTAGAAAGAAATGAAAAAACTTTCCCAAAAAAAATCGCGCTTCAACACACGATCAACAACAGTTTTAATAAACTATATTTTACTGTTTTAGAAAGAAATGAAAGAAATCAACACACGATCAACAAAAATAAAAATAAACAATATATTACTGTTTTACCAATAAAAATCACATACAAATACATACAAATATTTGAAATAACTATTCTATTCTATCTTATTTTCTTTAATGTTTCATTGAATATGTTTATGTGTGTATTGTATATTCATTCTGAAATTAATCAAATCGACGGATAAAACAAAACCAATTTTTTTCTATTAGGCCGATTTTCCTGGGGTGCAATTTCTATTCTTTAAAATTACATTTCAAGGAAATACATCCCAAAGAGTCAATGAAATCTGGCCCCAAATTTTATCAGTATACAACAGTATTAGTATTTTTAAACGAGTTAAAACAAAAAAATTAAAGCCGTCCCCACGAAAATATTTGGGGTCGTGCTTCACAATTTTTTGGGGCCCTTAATCATTGCTTGGGAGGCTATTTCATGTTGAAATCCATCCATCCCATGAAGAAATTGGGGAGAGCTTCTCACAACCAGTGAGCTGTGCACTTTCTAGTTTTAAACTCACTGATTAATTGGGACCTAGAGTTGTACACCGATTCTGAACGGTATTTTGAGAAACTTTTTCATGGCAAGAGGCGCGCACACTAACTATTGCACCACCGACGGCCATTTTGCAATTGGGGTGTTATTTCCTGGGGCCCGTCTTCCGGCCGCTTAAGTAGACTCGTGTCAAAATTGGGCCGAAATAAAGGGCATAAAAATCAGCCCTTTTAGAAACTGAACACAGAATTATTTTTTAAAAAACCTGCTTTTCATTTTGTTCGAAAAATAAATGTTGAATTTTTTTCATTTGTAACTGGGAAATTTTGTACATTTAAGTTTTTAATGGTTTACATTAATAACGCATATTTTATATCAATGTCAAACTGAAATTACTTTTTGTATTTAATTTTCGTGCAAATACTATATTGGGCATAATGGAAAAGGAAACATGTGAGCCTAAAATTAGTAAATACTAAGAAATAGCAGGTGAGGGAATCGTGAGTCGGGCGCACCTTGAGAGATTGGTTTCCCCACGAGATGTTTTTGTAATTGCAAATGTGCTTCCACAAACTCGTACTTCGCTTTTTATGCTTTTACGGGCTTGTAAGGCGTTCGAAACGGATCCGCCAAATCCGAACTTCACTCATTCATTGTTTTATGGATTCACGAACTCGTTCTTCAACTTGCAGTATCAACGATTCCACTTTTTTATATTTAAGGGGTTCGAAATGATTTCAGCAACTCACATTTCGCTTTTGTATGCGTTTACTGACTCGTAACGGGGTCAAAACGGATCCACGTCCGTTCTTGCGCACATTCTCCAGGTACGAGTACAATCCGTTTTGTTCAAATACAATATTAAAACTACCGCTATGAGAATACTGTTTCATATCTTGTTATAAAACACAAATGTAAATGAACTTCAAACCTCCACCTAATGCAACTCATGGTAATACTTTCTCTATCATCGCAATTTCTTCGTCTAACTATAGTAAGCGTTTTCCTTAATAAAACTATCAAAAGTTGTGACGAGGGCCAAGTACTTAGAGAAGTTTACACAATGATTTCCATGAGTACAACGTAAATTAAGTGGACTGGATTTCATTTAATTCAATTGGTATTAATTTAAAAATTAAGTAAGTACAGTGATCACTGTTATAACATACTCGTATTACAACTGTAAGAGTGATTCTTAGAAATCCTCATCCCAATTTGTGTTGTCATTTAATTTTTTTCGGAGAGATGCTGTTATGAAAACGACAGAGAAGTGCAATAAATGTATGAAGTACTCGTATGTGGAAGAGAACGCAAATAATTGCATTTGATGAACACATGAGTTCAATGCTGCTTGATATGACAGTGATGCTGAGAAGAAAACAGCTGGTTATGCAAAATGTATAATTGGACAGGGCGGCAGTAAAGCTGATGACTCAAACTAGTGAAACAAGGTTATAAGTTTTGGTTATTAATAGTTCAATATGAGTCGTCACTAAGTTTAGATTAGGTAACTGTGTTATATATTATTTATTTACCAGGCCGATTTTTGAATAAATCTTAAACGGTGCATTAGTTTGGTTTATACAAGTTTAGATTAGGTAACTGTGTTATATATTATTTATTTACCAGGCCGATTGTTTTGAATAAATCTTAAACGGTGCATTAGTTTGGTTTATACAGGGGATTTCTATGGCACAGCTGATAGAAAGGCCACTAGGGAAATGATGTAGAATTAGAGACCAAAGAACACATACAGATTAGAGACCATGCAGCAAACAAAGTTTAAACTTGTTTGATTGATACTAGTAGTGACACCTAAATTATGTTTGCATCGAACGAAAATACGCAATCCCTTTTATTTCTGTCCGTATTATGCCAATCAAAGAGTAAACTACCAAAGTAACTCGAACTCGATGAAATGGCCTACTGCCTCGTCGTCATGAAGAGGCATCGAAGAGAGTAATGGAGGCTCTTTATTATTGCTCTGTCGTTTATAGCAATTATGTATGTACGAGGCGGATCAATAAGTCCGTGACTTTTTGAATGAAACACAGTTTTTTTTGCAAAAAAAAAAAATATTTTTCAACATAATGACCGTCGGTGGTGCAATGGGTAGTGTGCGCGCCTCTTGTACAGGAGATCCTGGGTTCGATCCCTGCTCCAACCACCTTAAAATTTCTTTCGACGACGGTCACCTCGCTTAGTGACGGCGACACTATCGAGTATATAGCCATGAAAAAGCTTCTCAAAATACCGTTCGGAATCGGTGTAAAACTGTAGGTCCCAATCAGAGAGTGAAAACTGGAAAGCGCACAGCTCCAGTGATTGTGAGAAGTTCTCCCCGGTCCCTTCATGGGATGTAATGGGAAACCATTTATTTATTTATTTAATCTCCTTTTAGCTCAACATACTTAGTCCAATGTTTCTCCACTTTTTGTATCTCTTCCAAAAAATAGGTCTTTTCGAGATCCATAAAATAGGCATTTGTTTGATCAATAATTTCATCGATGGGGTAAATCTCTTTCCACCGAGCCATTTCTTTGGGTTTGGAAATAGGTAATAGTCACTGGGGGCTAAATCCGGAGTATATGGCGGATGAGGTAACAATTCGTAGCCCAATTAAACAATTCCAAACAATCCGTTGAAGTTGTCACGCGATTACGTTTATGGTAAATTGAGAGCAAACGCGGCACCCGTCTTGCAGACAGCTTTGTTAAACCCAACTGATCATTTAAATCGAAACCACACTGTCATATGAAATGCCTATGGCATCAACAATCTCACGCACTTTGACTTTTCGATCGGTCAACACCATATCGTGGACTTTTTCGACATTTTCGGGTGTATTGATCTCAATTGGACGTCCAGAACGTTCAGCGTCAAAAGTACTTGTGCGACCACAACGAAAGTCAGTAAACCACTTTTTACCATTGAAATCGATGGTGCAGAGTCCCCATAGTATTGATCAAGCTTTTCCTTGATGTGATTGACAGTTTTTTTTCGCAAAAAATAATGTTTAATTCACTTTTTTAAATTTTTAAAAAAATGAGTAATATAAAGACGGAAATGACGGAACGTGCTCAAAATTTGACAGTAGTATATTAACAGGTGGTCCTTGTTGGGAGCAGTGTTAAATTTTATATAACTACGAGGGAAGTTCGAAAAGTGACGGACTTATTGATCCGCCGTATATCATATAATCTTTTTATATATTCTGGCTTGCTTTATCTTAAATATATTCTGGCTTGCTTTATCTTAAAAAGGGGGAAAAATATATTAAAAATAATATGTGACCTTTGACCTCAAACTTCAATTTATAAATGTAAAATATTTACATATATATTGGTGATAAAGTCAAAAGTAAATACCCGCGTGCTCCCGAAGTCTCATAAAACATGTAGTATTTTTCAAAAACAAATATAGAGATGTATATCGACCGCCCTTAACTGCAGTGTTACAAGTCTAGACAACGCATGTAATACCAACACTTCGACTTTTATTTTCAGTTTTTGTACCCTACCTATCATGCTGTTGAATATTATAATTGTCATATGTATAACCTTACTAATCACTTACTAATTATTTCGTTATTTACTGAAACAATGTGTTGGGATTAAAAATGTGCACACACCCTTTCGGTTACCTCCCAAACAAGTTACAACCGGTTGTACATGAGTTCGCATACAGATAAGTATTGAATGAATGCAGAATGCATTTTATTGAAATTTGTAGACTGGGTTAGGTAAAATTGTTTGTTACTATTGACTCACTTATTCCAAGTAACGGAAAACGACGTTCCTGTGTGTTGACCTGGTATTGTTAATGGGTGTTCAGGCTATCTGATATCCCAGTTCGGTATTTCAGGATGTCTCCGAAGAAGACATGCACCATAGTCTCTGGCGAAGAGATTGATGACTGTTAGATCCAATATGAACTAAGCTCCTATATAGTCTCTCCTACTCACTCGAAAAGCCAAGCAATAGCATGCAAGATATTTGACGCCCTGGCGCTCCTCTTCATCCGACAGCTTCTCCAGCAATCGTGAGCTGACGTTCCAAGACTAGACTAGTAATTGCTTATTAAACAATGTTCAGTGATCACATCCATTAACTTATAGATCTAGGACTCTCTAGGACTGGATATCAGGGTTTGCGTATGATTCTGGTAATTACTTGGTCGCACATGTCTGGTGATCCTGCATTTTTTACGAAATAACGTTTCAGTATTGTTTAGAAATGGAAATTATTCTGTGTTGATGGCAGGCATGACTTATCACCGTAGTCTTTCAGTGATCTCCAACTTTTTAATAAATTGATAAAAGGTCAGGGCATACGTCCTTTTTTATATGTATGTCAGAGTCCTCACTGTATTTTGTGGTCCCGTACCCATTCGTGGTGTTTTAAACGCTCCGGGACTGGCATTAGGCCTGACTTCTCGCTCCTAAGCAATCTGTTTTTTATATTACTCAATACATAGCGTAGTTTCAAACGCAATCACCTCAATTCACAGTGGTCACCTGGGACGCCATAGGAGAATGGAGATGACACAGGATGGTCTCCTGAGACGTCATCTATTTCCATCATCTATTTCGGAAAATGGATCCATCTACGTGACCGCTGCAGTGGGGCTCTTCTTCAGCACTTCATTAAACGCTTTCGGAAGATAGCTTCGTTTCACCTAGGGTCGTTCAGCGGCATATAAACTGTCCGGTCAAATTCCTTGCCCCATTGAGAGACGCATTTTGCGTCGCTGTGAGTTCTACCGTATCCACCTTTCTCAACCTCTTTAGAAATCTGGAGTTGTCATCTTTTTTATGGGATTGTAATGCAAAATGTTAACTACTTTATGGACAGAAATAATCTAACAGGTTGTAATCATCTGGTATATTCGCGTTGTGGTTTCACTGAGTGAATAGGTAGAATAAAGCAATTTAAAAAATTATAAAATCTCTTAATATATTGCATTTTCTTGTCAGCTATTTACCTTAGTCTGAAACATGCCCCATTGTGAGAGTTGCTATAGCCTGATATCAGATATGGACGCAATCTGCCTACCTATAATGTCTACTGGCAACAAGTATAACATTTCTTTCAGTGCATTAGTGGGAATGGTGCGCTTAGCACCCATAATGCACATCGTCTTCATTTTCTCAAAATTAATTGTGCACAATAGGTGGGTTATTCAGCACCTGCCACCACGCGATAACCCCGAGCATTATCGATCTCCCCACCGCTTTATAATTCCTGTGAACAATTCTCGGAGAAAATACACATTTAAAATCTATAGCACTTTTGCAGGTGTATGGGGCTATAGTTGTCTTTTTTGCCATTTCCAATAAGATTTGTTTGAAACTAAACATGCTGTCCACAATAACACCCACTTACTTGACACACTATGCAAGCTTAATTTAAGAACCTTTCAAACTGATGGCTACCACGGTATAAATTGTATACCTTCGTTTAAAAAGGACCAGCTCGGTCTTGGTTGTATTTAAGAACCTTTCAAACTGATGGCTACCACGGTATAAATTGTATACCTTCATTTAAAAAGGACCAGCTCGGTCTTGGTTGTGCTTACACCTAGCCCATTTTCATCCGCCCATCTGCCCAAAGTTCCTAATCTACCTTGGATTATGTCCCTTAGGGTACAGGGATCCTTGCCCTTATAGCTATTGCCACATCGTCTGTATAAGGAACAATTTATGCACCCACATTTTCGAGAGTGACTTGTATTCAATTCAGCGCAAGGATCCATACAAGCGGAAACACCTTGAGGTGTGCCACCGTTAACATACCTCGTATAGTTCGTAGAACCCAATTCGGCTGTGACACATCTCCTATTAAGTATTTGGTATGCAGGTCCCATAAGATCCATGTTCACCTTAAGCGCCGATGGCTCAAATTCTATCGCAATAGGAGTGACATTATTGAACGCACCCTAAATGTCAAGAAAGGCTACGAACGTATACTTCTTACTAGCGAACGATTTTTCTATGTATCATGCCATTTCATGCAGTGAATTGTCCGCAGACCTGCCCTTCCAATACGCGTACTGTTCACCAGATAACATTGTCACATCAATATTCGCACGTAAGTGTATGCCTGTCAGAGTCTTTGGTAGGAACAATGCCAGGTTTATACGCCTAAAATTGTTAGCAGCCGTGTGACAGGCATTTCCCGATTTGGGAATAAACCCCACACTTATATTCATCCATCCTCCAGAAGCGTGCCTGTGGTTTACACACGCTATCTGCCAGGAGATCAATAGATCGGCCAAAGCCTGAAGTTCACTGGTGATACCATGGTGGGACCGTCAGGGTTGAAGCGGTCGATAGCTCACTTAAACCTGGAGTTATAATAATTTCAATGGCAACTTCTGATTTATGAGGAGTATGCTCACTTGCAGCGATCTTCCCGTTCCAGCGAATAGCGAAGGAAATGCGTGCCCGTAACAAGATTAACCCCTGGACAAACACATGGTTCTGGCCAGGCATATTTCATATTTGAGCGTTAATTAAACATACTTCTAGTTTAAAAAAAATTCATAAACATCGGTCCATCACAACGAAAACTGCAAAAAAAAGTCCCCCCTCGAACAAACACATAAACACATAGTATTATACACATTTTGGGTTATTTTTTTTTTATATCTTTCTTTCTTTCGCTTGTGATTTTGGTTTTGAGTTCAGTTAGTTTATTATTGAATGCTGAGCATACAACATCGACAGTCCGAAATATAAATTTTTTGTGCGGAAACTAAAGTGAAATGAATACTATTATTATGGCAGAAGATTTAAAATTTGTGTACAATACGCGCTTGCGTACAGGTAGGCATCCTTACTTATAATTTCGAACAACAACTATCATCAGCGTTACAGCGTGATTTTGCACTTCACACAGAAGCAGACGAAGAAGTAGATTTATTTGAAGACCAAAGCGGTGAAAACTCAGATTTTGTGCCCGAAGATGACGCCTCGGACATTGAATATGAATTGGAAATTGAAGCAAATGAAATATTCGATAGCGATGAAGAATTCGAAGGAGAAAGTGAGAATGCACCAACTCAAGCTGCAGACGGTTTTTTGCTTGGAAAAGATGGTACCAAGTGGAGTACAGCTGAACCCGCTACAGTGAGATTCCGCCAGCACAACATCATGAGTTTTAGAGGTCGACCAAAAATAAACCTGACCACTCCGCTTGAGGTTTTCAACCTTTTCTTTTCACCGAATATTACGTTCATCATCGTAACACAAACAAACCCAGCAAAAAAAGAGTATACCAAGAAGTAGAATTTGCACCACAACTCCTTGGTAAGATGTATTGCTTATTTAGGTGCAGAAGTACTTCTTTTAATATTGCGTTGTCCAATGCAGCACTACTTCTTGTTTGACTGTTTGGAAGTGCAGTTTATGCTAAAATGTTTATGCTATATTTCGTCCGCAAACGAGCAACCAAAACTTTTATTTCAACAATTTGTAAATTTCTTGTCATTTGAAACTTGGCAAGAAGTGATATGCTATTAAAAAGTTCTGACTTTGAGCAACAACTTTAGGGTTTAACTAATTATTTTATTAATTGTCCTTTTATTAGTACTCCAAAAGCTTCTGTCAACAGGTGAAAAAGAAAGGAAATGAAAATCAATTTGAAAGAAAGTAAATTCAAATTCAATACAAGTAATATATTTAGGCATCTTTGTACTTGTCCACTATCCCTTTAGCTCTTTAATAAATTTTCATCATAATACTCATAATGGATGTGATGTAAATGTAGATTTTTCGGAGTTGTTATTGATCAGCGTCAAAATGCATTAAATATGCACATAGTGTTGCAGAAGATGTACAAAAATAATAACATCTACTAGAACTACTTAATTTTATTTTTGCTGGGAATCTATATGGAGAAAAAGTTACACGCAAATAGAACGCAGAACATGCAAACTGCATACCACGAGTATGGGTTGATATGACAAGTTTTGAGCTTGACGCTTTTATTTTTTTTTAGTCCGTGCAGCCATGTCATATACATGATTTGTTACTTTGATGCGCTGTGTTCGGTTTGACGATAGTCGTACGCGCGCATTTGGTCAACAAACCGACAAAGCTGCTCCCATTCGCGACATATGGATCTTCTTGAATAACAATCTTGCCAGTAATTTTGAACCATAGGAAAGTGTAACCATCGATGAGCAGCTATTTCCATACCGTGGGCGCACAAAGTTCACGCAATACAAACCATCAAAGCGCGCAGAGTATGGCTTAAAAGTATGGTGGGCATGCGATACGAAAACCAAATATCCGTTGTATGAAAAACTGTACACTGGTAAAGAGGGATATCAACGAGAGACAAACTAAGGCGAAAATGTGCTCATGAGTTTGCCTAATCGATACACCAACTGCGGCAGAACTATTATTGCTGATAACTTCTTTACAACATTAGACGCTGCTAAACGTCCTTCGTCGATTGGACTAGCATACGTTGGCACCATTAGATCCAACAAAAGGTGTCTTCCCAAAGAAGAGAAAAAAGACAGCAAACGACCAGTGCTTTCATCTGTGTTCGGTTTCTATGATAACCTTGTATCACTGTGCAGCTACGTTCCAAAGAAGAACAAAGCAGTAAATCTACTATCCACTGTGCACTACACCCAGAATGTTGCAGGCGTAGTAAAAAAACCGGAAGCTATATTATTTTACAATTCAACAAAGGCCGGCGTTTATATAATGGTAAAGCATTACTCCACAGAAGGGTGAACCAGACGTTGGCCATTAGCATTATTTGCAACATGATAAACGTCATGGGATTAGCCGCTTACATCATACGCAATGAAAATACAGAAGGAACCACAAAAGAGAAGCGACGAATGTTCTTGAACACGCTGAGTAAACAATTGGTGCTTGCTAATACTGAAAATCGTATGAACAACAACCTTATTTTGGGACAACATTCAACCCGTTTGGCCATTGAATCTTTCTTTGGAAGGCCGTTGAATATTCCCAGCAACATGCTGCCTAACCAACAAAGCGGCCCTAGTACACTGAATTCCAGAAAAGATTGCAGAATTTGTACCACGAAAGACGAAAAGCCGCGTAGGAAGACACGCTTTTACTGCACCAAATGCACTAATCCTGTGTGCCAACAACATTCTAAAGTTGATTATACTTGTTTTTCATGCATTCCACAAAATGAATAAAAGTCTTTTACATTTTGTAGCTACATACATATATCAACAAACCAAAAAAAGTCTAAAGGCAAAAATAATAAACGAGCATACCTAAAAATTCAAAGTTACGTTACCCTTTTTGCTATACAAATGCATAAAAACATATAGGGGTCTGGCCAGGCATATGTGTTTGTTCGAAAGTTTCAGAATATGTGTTTGACGGGGGGTTAAGTGAATCACCACTACAAGTTATCCACCGCCCAGAAGAGACATTCCGGTACCATATCGTCGTATTACCTTCCGCCAGTATTTCCCTTAGCTCCGATGCATCAGATGTATCATCTATTGATTTGCAGAAGGACATTCATGAGATTATTTTGGCTCGCCGGATTGCATTCCTATATTTTCTTAGCTCAACTTTGTAAAGTCCTGCGTATCTCCCGATGACTTGTGATGCATTTTTTTGAACCAACTGCCCCATGGTATTTTCGTCTAGCCGATAATTATTATCGGTGTTAGCTCTTACATATAGCTACAAGTTTACAATTATTTTAAAACGGTTACTTATGATTTTATGTAAAACCTGACAGATACATTGTTGTGGCCTATACAAAAAGTCTTTTAATGCATAGTGGACAGATAGTTATTGGCGATAATGGTAGCTTTACAACTTACATCGACGTCATATTGTTAGGCGTAGTTAACATTAGGATTCAAACTGTTAGATGATCAGACTGCAATATGCAACTCAAACTGTTTATTGACATTTCGAATGTTACTTTGAGATACTGCATATTACCGTTGATTCAAATGATAGGTAAGCTAAAAATGTTAGGCCTTTTTCGTAGCAGTAGTTAATCAAGTTTTAAACAAACTCTCTCTCGATAATTTCAGATCGCGCAACCATTGAAAAGCAGTACCCCACATACGACAATCTGATGGATTAATTCCTTGAATCTACATTTTGTCGCTTAAACGGCTACATTCATAATTTCTTTTAACTTGAACTGTTCGACAAAGTACCAAAGGTGAGACAAGGTTACCTTACTCGTAAAAAATTTAACTTGGATCTCAATAGTAACAAAACAAGTGGATATACCTAAACTTTAGCTTTTATAAGAGAACATACTCGTATCTCCGTTTATTTAAATTCTAGTCATATCACATGCAATTCGCAGTAAGAAAATCATCGTTAAATGAGAATTATCTAGTAAATGGTGTATAAATCTTACTATTTTGTTACTAAGTGTACTGTAAATTTAAGAAGGTTGGAAAAGGGGTAAATTAGGAATGACGGAAATCTGCTTCAGCAATTAAATACCGAGGAACAGGGATTTAAAAAAAAATGTTTTTTGAAAATATTTTATCACTACATATTATTTCATAAGTCAGCATAGCCTGAATTATTAAAATTTAAACTTTTGTTATTACTCCTAGCAAGATCCTATATTTCTCCCCATTTGAACAAAACATGTAGCTACTTGTGCAGCAGTACAATATTTGTAATCAGTAGCACTACGCTACGTGAAGACATGATGCACGTGAATCAAGGCGCAAAAGAAATTTAACGAAGGATTCCTTTGATACGAAATGTGACACCAAATAAATCTTAAACATTATGGTGTACTTCAGCACAAATGTTGCTCTTATGTTCTTTTTTTATTCTGATTTTGTTGTTTTTCCTGTTTAAACACTAACGACTTAATTCGTAAGTATTTGTATACCTTCACCCAATAGGGATAGATAAGGCAGCTGGACGATGTCATATCCCGTAAACCGCAACCAATCTTATTGAAATTTGGTACTGTTCTGTGTACTGTGATTTCAAAAATGGGAAATTTTACTTCGCCGATTTTTGTATCTCCCATATAAATGTACCTAATTAAAGTTGGTATTAGATAATATATTGCTCAATGCCTCTCTGCTCTTGAATATGCTTGAATTTGCCACAACCATTCGCATAAGGGAAGGTCGTTTGGCTGTAATAAATATCCACCGTTTTTAATGGAACTCGAACCCAACGATGACTTAGGGTGAAGGTATGTTTAAGTTGGTTCGGCAGGCTATAATTTCTTTACTGTTTTGTTTTTTTTTTTTAATTTCAATACTAAATAGGTGTACTTGTGTCTTCCTGTGGTAATGTATGCGTAGGTACTGGTGTACAAACCCAGCGACGGAAGTCGCAAGGCCTTCCACAAATAAGGCATGCGGAATGGTTTTTTTGTAATGTCTTCCTAAAATAAGGCCTGCGGAATGCATGAATTTTTTCATCAGATATAACCACGAAGAAGATTTTTACAATTTTGATAAATTTCTATTCCGATTCATTTTAACCGTAATTAAATTGTAAAATTTCATACAAAATTATTAAATTAAATTAATTTTTTAAAATTATTGTTTTGATTAATATTTTTCAGGGTATTTTTAAAATTTTCAATTTGAAGTTGGGCGTGGTACAACTTTCTACGATACATACATACACACTTATAAATAAATATGTAGTAGTGGATAATGATTTTGTGATAAAATAAATTATTTTATTTTTATTTTTGTTTAACAAAAATAAATTTAAGTAAATCCATTCTAAGGTCTTCCTGTTTGCATGCCTTTTAGGGCCTTCTTTAGGCAATGGCCATCACGCAATGTTAAAAAGAAAGGAGGAGGTAATGTATAGGGAAGGCGTTACGTAAGTTAAAGAAGGCCTGTGTGGTCATGATTTCAGGCCTTCCAGATCATGACTACCGCCACTGGGAAGGTACTTTGCAATATTCATGGTAGCGAAAAAGAAACAAACAAAAATTTCGTATGTAAGGAAATCCTTAAAAATAGCAATGTCTTGATTAACGTAAAACCCATATTTTACCATTACATCCATGGAAGAGACAAGAGAGAACTTGTCATACACAATGAGCTGTGCTCTTCATATTTTCAGACTCAGTGATTTACACCGATTCCGAACGGGGTTTGAAGCTAACTACTCGATAGTGTCGCCGTCACTAAGCTAGATCACCAACGCCGAATGAAATGACTGATACGTATTAAACTTACTCCATATATTTAAACAATCTACATAAGGGCTATTTAAAATCATTTAAATTACTTAAGAGTGAATCCAGGCAACTACAAATTTTGTTCCGGACAAACGATTCGGCGGAGCAATGGTAGTGTGCTCGGCACTTGTGCATGAGTACTTGGATTCTATCACTGCTCTGCTCCTTTACATTCCATTCGAAGGCGGTCAACTCGCTAAGTGATGGCCACACAATCGAGAATTTAGCGGTGAAAAATCTTCTCAAAATAATGCTCGGAACCGTTGTAAAATTTTAGGTCCCTATCGGTGAGCGGAAACTAGAAATTGCAAAGCTCACTCATTGGTAGTGACAAGCTTTTCACAATCCCTTTACGGGATATAATGGGAAATCATTTTTTTACAAATAGAATTCTAGAAAAGTTAACTACGTTGTATCGATTTATTTGCTGCCAACGAAGATTTTGATTTGGATGGCGCGAAGACATTATGTGGCATAAACATTTTTAAAATTTTATTTTTTATTATAAAGGACGCTAAATTTGAGGGGAAGTGTACACTTATAATGGAAGTAGTTTTGTGAAACGAAATTGCAAATTTTCCAAATTTCCCTGAATTTGACTGATATCCTCTAAGATATAGCAGGCATTGTGCGAAGGCGAGAAAAACCTTAACATTCGGATTCCTGATCAGTTTGTGTTAAAATAAGCTAGAAGCAATTCAGTAAAGTCATCAGTTTTGAGTAGACACACGTGTATGTTTATAAGCACAACACACTGAAAACTCGGGAATTTTTTGTAGTTTGGATACAAGTATAACGTATTTGTTGCTTTTAGCAAATATAGTATACTTGTGTGCAAACACATTGTGTATGCTATTCAATATTACATGTTAGAGAAACAAAGATTAATGGATGACAATAAATGTTTTTGTGGTCCATGTATGGTTTTGTATGTTGAAAACTGCTGAAATCAAAAACGTGACAGACAACAAAAACAAAAAAGGAGCAGATCTTCCATACCTGAAAACAATGCTTGTAAACGTGTGCATGGTTCCTGCAATATGTTGCTGCCACCGATTTTATTCAGCGTGGATATTTAAACACACTCCGTGTAATCATAGAACAATCAGTTGAACTGCACTCGCCTCTGTATCTAGTTTCCTAAACTTTAAACAAGATTTTAATTGTGTACACCAAAACTCAATATGGCCCACCCAACCAAAAAAGGGAACCGTACAGAAACACAGCGTATAAAGTTTGTTTTAATGGAAAGGAGCACGAACCCTTCACCACATCATAAGTTAGACAAGGATGTACCTTATCCCTCACGTTATTTGCTATACTTATGGATCATGTAATGGTGGCAACTAATGCAGGATCTCCGTTCGGCATTCAGTGGAGTATGGATAACCATCTATATGATACCGACTACACAGATAACATATTTATGTCTTATGACCCACAAATTGGGTGACATTGAGGCAAAGTTAAAAAGACTCCAAAAATGCGAAAACAGTAGAATTTACAATAAATATAAAGACGAAAAAGCCAACGCGAATTCGAACAGAACGGAATACTCCACTAACAGTGAATTCAGTCCAATATTTAGGATTCAAGATTACCAAAGAAGGTGCCTCCGCTGCGGATTCATTGCATTCCAAAGCCTGCACAAAATCTGGCCCAATAAGAGAATTTCCTTAAAGACAACATTTAGAATATTCAATTGCAGTGTGAAGTCTCTACTGTTGTATGGTTTGACGACTTGAACATTGACGAAGCTGACAATGAAGAAGGTCCAAACGTGTGCCAATCGTTGTCAGAGACAAATTCTCTGTACCTCCTGGCCCAAGACAATTGCTAATGAAGTAATCTGCAAAGTGCATGTAAAAACAGTCCTATTGAATTGGATATACGATTGACATGGCCTGGGATCGGACATGTACTTAGGTGCCGAACATTATAAATTGCTAGAGCGGCATTTGAGTGGAACCCACAGGGGTATCGAAGGCCAGGAAGACCGCCGAATACATGGAAGCGATGAATGGAAAAGGAATATAAAGAAACTAGACTATCATGGAACCAATCTAAATCACTTGCCAGAGGCAGAAATCGGTAGAGAGATTTCGTTGACGCCTGTGTTTTTCGTGAAACTTTTATTTAAACTTTGTATTGTAATATTGTTTTATATTGCTATTTTGTTTAAATAAATAAAGGACATACACTCCAGTTCACTCATTTAAAGCCACAAAAAATTCCATACTCAGCAGTCTATATCTTTTGCAACTTGTAACCGATTGCTGAATTTTAAAATGGAAATGGAAGCTAGACATCTTGAAATGTAAACAAAATCATGACAATAGTGGTTTCTTAACTAAAGAATTAGCAATTTATAAAAAAACTCCAAAAATGTGCTATTTTTTTTGGTTCACTTGAATTAAGGCACTTTAACTAATTTTAATGAAAACCAGTTTCATTAAAGACATTTTCGATAATGTTTAGATGTGGCGAATAGGGTGGCCAGTCAATAATATTAACATTTTGGCTTGCAGTGAACTCCTTTACTAGTCTTGCGTTGTGTATAGAGCCATTATCCTGTTGCAATATCCGAAATATGGGACCAAGTGGTTCACTGGACTTTGGCAATTCCGATTCCAGTACCGTTTTATAGCTTGCACCAGTCATTTTTGCACTTTCGATGGTGCCATAGTTCATAATAGCACCCGGCACCATAACGCCGCCCTCACGGCTGTGATATCGGTTCAAATAACGCTTTTCTTTGCGCAGATCATGGAAATAATAGTTGTAGCCATCAGGCCCATCCAACTTAAACTTCTTCTCATCCGTAAATACAACGGTTCTCCAGTCGTTTACATGACCTCTTGGCTACACATCCCACACCATGTAGTCTCTTGCGAATAGAAGCAGCTTTTCCTTACGACGAGCATTACGTGACGAATTTTTTTGTAATTTCAAGTATGTAAGATACTCACAGCTCTTAATTACTCTGCCTACTGATGACTTGCTCGCTTCCACTCCAGCTTGCGCTCTTATTTTTGACAAGGATAAAGCAGAATTAGATGGAATTCTGATGAGTTTTCTTTTCTCATACGTAGATAAAGACAATGAAACCCTTCCTTTAACATTTTTTCCATACCCTGGTAGTCGCTGATGTGATTGTCGACAACTGTTGGGCTCCGTCCAATTGTTTTAGCTATTGCCCGGTTAGAATGTCGTTCAGAACGGTAAACATCGATTTTAGTTTTTTGCGATCGATTTAAAAATTTCTGTTTTGCCATTTTGACTCGTAAAATGATCAAGATGTAATAAATTGTAATAAACAAACGCTTAAAAATAAAAATAGCACATTTTTTGAATTTTTTTTATAAATTGCTCAAAGAAAGTTCTTTAGTTAAGAAACCGCCATTGTCACGATTTTTTATATATCTCAAGATGTCTAGCTTCCATTTCCGTTTTAAAATTCTGCAATCGGTTACAAATTGCAAAAGATACAGGCTGCTAAATATGGAATTCTTAGTGCCTTTAAATAAGTGAACCGGGGAGTATATATTCATTAGGGTGGCAATGAAATGTATGGAGCAATTATTTTACTTGAAGTTTAACAAATTGCAAGCGGATTATTATGCCATTTGGTCTAAAACTGACGTGGTGACAATTTAAGCTCAATCGGATAATTTTAAGCCGGTCCCACTTGTGGTCAACATTTTCGGGGTGTGGCGTTTTAGGTGTAAATTGGTATACTACAAGGGAAAATGTTAATTTCTCAGTTTAATATTTCACAATTACATCAATGCTGATAGTTGAAAATGCGTTTTAACGCACCACTAAAGTATGACTGGCCAAATATAAATTGAAGCGCAAATTTAAAAATTCTTCTGCACTCTTCGTCACGTGAGTGAAAGATGTTCAATAGCAAATTCTGTGCATTTGGCGATTTTTCCGACGAACGAAACAAATCAAAAAGATGTAATTGATCGTTCGTCATTGTGTCATTGTGACAGACACTGTAAGAGATTTAAAGAAGTTCTTTTTGGGCAGTCTCTCTGTCTCAGTTTTCAATATTTCATCCATTTATTTTTGGATTTTGTTTAACTTTAAATTGTAGCAAAGCAAATGCGTTGCTCCAACGGAACGCTGTTTTAACTCCTCTTAAGTCTCTTACTCCTTTTTCACAAACAGATGGACATAAAATTAGGGGAAACAGCTAACAAAACAAATTCTTTGCTACGTGTAAAAAGTAAGGAGAAACTATGGGATTAACAGAATCTGGCTTGACGTTGAAGTATAGCAATATCAGAAGGTATCATATCTAAACTATAATTTATACAAATCTTTCAAAACGTTTGATTGAAGGGAATGTTAGAGGTTCACAGAAGCGGCCCCATGCACCTTCAGTCCGCATGGATAACAATATTGCAGGCTACATCATTTCGATTTCCTCGAAATACCTGCTCTAGCGTTCAATTTTCATTACGATGATGAACCTTAACGATAGCTCACTATGGATGAAAATATTTGCCTTAGCGTTGACTTCTCTAGAATGTAATGATTATATACACAATATAAAAATACCTGCTCGTTTATATATGCAGTTGGTAACGCATATGTAAATGTAAGATATATAATCATGACAACGAAATAGACGAAATGTTTGTTTGTGTCAGTGCAAATGTCGGATTGCAAGGATGGTACATTTTACACTGAGACATAAAATGTTAATATAAATTTTAACTTTAATTTGTAACTTTCATTTACATTCTATTTTTACGTTTTCCTCTCAACATTTCTTAAGACAAAATGGGAAGAAAAGACAAGAAAACTCTCATATACCATCAACCGTATATATCCAAGGACATTAATTGTATTTGAAGATGTTTTGAGAAGAATGTATAATGTTGGCTCGAACAATGTATGCCGCGGATTTATATTCGTCCATCTAAAGTGTAGGTGAACTCATGTAGACGAACATGCTCAGGTGAGAGTGTGTGTGTGGCGGGGAGAGAATATTTAATTAATTGCTAAAGTTGGGGTAAGATTAAAAAGGGAGGATTTATTAAAAACCAATTACTTAATATTTTATCACACCTGTTTGTCTTTTGTTTTATTTCTTGAAATTTAATTAAAATAAAACGGACGAACAGCGTTGTGCTTCAATGTTATGTGAATGTGCTTTTGGGAAATAAATGTGGTAGACAAAACCTTTGAGACGCCAGAAAATTTCTTGAGCAAAAAGAAAAATATATACGTGTGAAGAAAACAACCATCCATAGTTGCATTCCATTGCTTGATATTTAAAAAGTAGAAATGAAATGTATGTCGTAACAATTTGCAATATATGTATATAAGATTTTAAAACAAATAAATATGTATCTTTATTTACATTTTATTCAGGGATACACGCAAAGAAAAATTTGGTTACGCCCAAGCCAATATCAGATTAATGGGCTTTGGGAAATATAATCATGGCAACCGAATACCTGTTGAATCGAACAAGTTATTTCTTTTGTTGTAAACAAATAAACGCATTTGCTAGAAACGAAAACTGTTTATATTGAATTTATTGAATAAAGTTTACGAAAAACGAAGTTATAGTAAATGCAAACAACTTTTACGAGAAAGGACCAATGTTTGCGACATACTGTTTTTCGTTCAACGCAAACTACCTGGTTGGAAATTTTGTCTTAACCTTCGCATTAATAGTATCTACCCGGGTAGATATTTCAATTTTCCTTCTTTGATATCTCTGAGTGGTTTCATCTGATTTACAAATTCTTCAAACTCAGTTATTATTTTTCCCTTTTATTTCAGTAAATGGAATAAAAGTTATATTTTAAAAGGGTTTTCTGATTTTTTTTCCCAATTTTGTCTCTTTGTGTATGCGGCTTAATAGTATCTACCCGGGTAGATACAAATAATATTTTTGTCAGGTTTACTACTTTTAGGTAAATATTTTTTATAAATGAAGCAGTAATAGTTGTGTTTTTTATTTCCAATATAAATTTTAAGAAAATATATTGACTTTATTTACGTAAAATTTTTGCGCCTTGTCTTTGTAAACCAAAGTTGAACGCATAGGCATTTTGCATGGGACACATGCATGTCGTAAAGATCTCTACTTCCCGGACTCATGGTTGCATATGTAGCAGCTACCTTTTAGTTTCGTACTTCCGCTAAAATCCCGCTCTGATACTTCATCGGCCACACTATCTTCGCTTTTCGAAGATATTGGTTCACCTGTAATGGAAAATGTGAAAAACAAATTCGATAAAGGTATTGAAACCTACCTAAAATACATTGCACGTCTTACAACCACACGCCTTTTGTGATATAGATCTTAATTTGGGAATATTAAGGGCTTTTACCCACCTTGTGGATTGTTACAGACGTAAATTGCAGCAAGAGCTGAAATATCCAACAAATTCTAAGTCATAGGTAATGGCCAGAACGTTATTACAATTTTCGTTGAGAAAGGGGAAGCGAGTTTGTTCATGGTATCCACTCCACTTCTAGCCCTATTATATTATATTGGACACAGCCGAATATCTATGCAAGGATCACAAGTGTAAAACGGATTTTCCCTTTGCTGGTATCGTACAAAGGAGAACAAGTTTGCTTTAGCACTAAACCCAAATTTGCTGGAATGAACTTCTCGCCTCCTTGAAGCTTATAATTGTTTGTTTTTTCAAGTTTCAACTAAAGGCAATGCCCATCTGACCAGACCTTCTAACTACGCTAAGGTGGCGAAGAAATTATTCATTGTTAAATTGTTTCCTGTCTTTGTTTGGGGAGCAACTAAGTTCTTCAGAACCCTCTCGCTGTTATAAATACATTTTTGCATTTAGAGTATATCGTACAAAAATTGGTACCGCATGCCCACCAGATTTGTATATATCGCTGTTTTACTCCGAATTGTATTCGTTAATTTTTTCCGACCACTAAAGCCAAATTACTGATCATCCACAGTATTCGAGTTTACCATTTCAAAGATATATCTTATCGGTGCTAGCTTATCCTGTCGAAGGTCTCTAGTCCCCATTCGTAAAAACTGCATAAAATTTCATGCCAACTATTATTTAGTGGTTCTTTTCTTGATACCTGTGAACGCATTACAAGAAACATTCTAAAAAATCCCACCAAGAAATTGGTGTCCATGATAATGCTTCTTTTTCGGTGTTGTTTCATGAGAAGATGGGTTTAATCCCTGCTCTGACCAACTTACATTTCTTTCGACGACGGTCAGCGCGCTTACTGACGTCGACACTATCGACTACTTAGCCATGAAAAATCTCAGAATAACGTTCGGAACCGTTGTAAAATTGTAGGTCCAATAACTGTGTGGAAAGAAAGTGCACAGCTCACTGGTTGTGAGAAGCTCTCCCAGTCCCTTGATGGGATGTACTGGGAAACTATTAATTTATTTATTTACCTAAAAGTTTAGACTCTAATGGTCTGGTGAATCATGCAAAAACTGAGATCCGTGAAGTCGTGTCTGATATTATCGCCATGCACGAATGTATTGTTATTCTTTATTGGGGGACGTCTCTTGGTCATCATGGTCGCCATCATCGTCGTCAGATTCAAATCAGATTTTTTTCTTCCTCAATAAATTTAGCATTAAAATTCATTCCTTCCTGATCAGGAAAAGTATTTTGTTTACAGTCTTTTATGTATATCGTCAAGAAATTTTCAATTATTTTAAAATATTATGTGATGGAACCTATACGAATGACATTGAATATTTCTGTATCTACTCAGGTAGATATTATTAGACCGCGTAGTAAAAATTTGTTATTAATGCGAAGGTTAAAGACATTTTCAGTAGTATGTCCTTAGGACAGTGTCAGAAGGTAAGGACAATTTATATAAGACACCTTCATAACATGTCACTAGTTTTGGCTCAGGTGACAAAAATTGTGAAGGGACAATCTATGTAAGACGGTCCTATTGATTTATCAGCATTATATCATGGCTGACTAGAAGTAAAGCCAATGCTGAATGTTTTAGAGGAAGTCTTTATCATTGTGTCAATTGCAAGTCACTTGAGCAGATTTGAAGTTTTTAAAAAAATTTCAAATGAAAAATGTATATTTAGTTGTGGAATGTTTGTCACACATTATTAGAATTTTTAGCAAAAATATTTGAAAATAAGAAAGAGAATATGCACACTTTCAGGGATTGATATACATATATGCCCAGGGTTTATGATGTTAACAACTTTTCTTCCAGATTTTTGTTAATTATCGGTCAACAGACCCAATACATACACAATGATTAAACTAAGGTAAGTCTTTGAAAATTACACATGAGCACAACATTTAATGTTATTTTGTCCAATTGACACTTTGATGAATAATGACTCAAAGACATCTTGTGTACATGTCTTATGGTGGCCAAAAATATTGACAAATTGCTGATGATTCCTGCTGACTTTTTACCAAATGTACGAAAAAGTCGTCGGTCGGTGGCCGTCGGTAGTGCAATCTTAGTGTGCGCGGCTCTTGTGCATTGGAACATGGGTTAGATCCCTGCTCTGAGCACCTTAAACAATTTCTTTCGACGGCGGTCACCTCGCTTAGAGACGGCGACTCCATCGAGTACTTAGCCATAAAATAGCTTCTCAAAAATCCGTTCGGAACCGGTGTAAAATTGTAGGTCACAATGAGTGAGTGTAAAACTAGAACGCGCACAGCTCACTGGTTTGTGAGAAGATCTCCCTAATTCCTTCATGAGATGTAACGGGAAACTATTAATTTTTTATTTATTGAAAAGTCAGCGGGTGTCATGAAGTTTTTTGTATAGGAGTGGATCGGAAAGTCAGCAGGGACTTTGACGTCTCACCTCTTAATCACTGATGATGTCTATAGAAAATTTCAAACTGGGTAGATATTCATATCTCATTTAATTTTATTGGAAGTTTGACCTCACTGTTTGAAGAAGTTGTTAAATGTTACCTATAAATATATTTTAGTACTTACACTTTCGATGAAATGTATCTGAACCCAGGACCTATACCCACAAGTCCGCGCTTCTGTCATCTCAGCCAATACATATGCATACGATAGAATACAGAATCAATTCAAAATGCAGTTAAGTGTTTATGTATGGGATTGTATCAACTTGTTTTCTCTCCAAGAATATTGAGTGTAGATGAGTGTATGCGAAACGACTTGAACGATGAGATTTTTTACAAGAATATTTTATCGTTTTTTATTTGCGGGAAAAGTATACATTTTTGGGTTCAAACTTCAGATAAAGCAGGAAACAAAATATGTGTCTCGCAAAAGAAATACGTTTGCGTCAAACAATCTGTAAACGATGTTTCCCTTGCGTGGACATATTTGAACAACGAACATATTAGATAAATGTTTGACAATTTGACTGTACTCAACATTCAGTATTACATCCCAGAAGTCAGTCAGTTTCAAAATTCGTACTTTTTCACTAGAATGTGTCACATACTCCCCTGCAGTTCAAATGCAAATTCTTAGTTATATAAAGATAATTACTTGAAAATAATGTCACAAATATGTGCATGTAAACCACATAGATCCCTTATGCAGAAAACGTTCTTTAAGAATATATCACTTCACGTTGTGAACATTTCACCTAAGGGTTGCGGTACACAGACGTGCTTTAACATCAAACGACTGTTTGTGTGTGTACCATGTTCGCCGTCATCCGCAACCACTATTGTACACAAGATTGTCGTGTTAAAATATTATGCACTTTCCGTTGAAATGCAACGTCTAATTCTTTGAAAACCAAAATGTGTCACTAAATTACAAAACCTCATTGTCATACTGTCACAACGGAAGTGGTTTCATATGCCTACACCCACAAACACACATACCTAACTACGTTCCCACACGGATGCATGGCCATAAAAATCTCCTCTCGTAAATGTTTCGCCTGTTGGTGAATGCAACAACTGCAACAAGACCAACCAACGTCAATGACAAACAGCATAGCTGCACAGAAAAACAAACAACAAGAACTTGTGATGTTACTTGTCAGTGCCAACTAACGAAATTAAAACGACAATAACTGGTACTATAATAGCACTTTTTGATGGTGAATAAGGACATTCATACATACGTGTGCACTTGTATGAGTTTGGTTTGTGTTTTTGTGTGTGTTTGTGACTTGAAATATGAAAGCCAAGAAAAGCATTTTCAAATGCTATATACAAACAAACTGCTAAAACACCAGAGAAAAGCCGCAACATCAAAACATAGATCCTGTCAGACAGGTCAAAAACATTTAGCACAAATGTTCTACGGATATCCGTGGATGTTGTTTTGCGATTCATTTTTATGAGGCAGCAAGCCTTGCCACACGCTGTGGTGCATTCCATGTCACAGCAAATGATGGGTACAAAATTACTTAGTAGGCAGTCAAACTACTGAATGGTACTTTATATCAGTTAGCAAATTTAAGTGGATGAAATATTTTTAGTATTGAAATGTGTCACAATTTTGGTTTTGAAAAATAAACAGGGATGAAACATGTATGTACGTTCTTTTGTGTGCTTACAGTACGGCAATAAAAACAGTCGTGCATCCAACCATTTTGTCTTTGTTACAATGAAACGTATCAACAAGATTTTATTCCACATTCGTCGTTACTCTGCTGGATTAACGAAATTTTCGTTGCGGCAATAAATAAAGTTATTGTGAATTTTGCAAAAAACGCAAATAATATCAAAATAGAGCGTTATTTAGTCTTATTCTCTGAAAAACAAATAACGCCTAAATTTCGAAATAGATTTTTTTGTATAAGTGATTTGTAATTGAAAGTTATAGAAATGATAAAAACGTCGCTTGTGATTTGTAACATGAAAACGTGAGCCGAGGCAGTTTAAATAATTTGAAGTAGGTGAAATAATGGCGTTTATTTTTAAATAATATTTACCGACAATAGTCGCTCAAAATACGACTTTATTAGGGCATTAATATCGAAAAACTTTCGCACGCACACACACGGCGTGACAATTAAGTAGTACAGTTGTGTGTGCGTAGGGGTAACATCCCAATGTGCACAAAAACGGATGCGGATCAGTTCGACCCCGGTACTGGTCCGTAAAGTAGTAAAAAAGCAAAACGTGAGTTCTTGAACCTATTTCGAAACCGTTTCCGTTTCGAGTCCGTAGAAACATAAAAAAGCGAATCAGAGAAATTTCGATTTGGCAAGTCCGTTTCGAACCCGTTACTACACCACTTCCAAGTGATATTTAAAACATATCAACTCAATTTTGAAAAATATGAATTGAAATTTGAAAATTCTATTTGAAATTGAAAATACATCAATTGGAATTTTAAAATTCCATTTGAAATGCATCAATTGAAATTTGAAATATATCAGCTGCAATTTAAAAGACATCATGAAATGAGAAACATGTCAATTGAAATTTGAAAGACATTAATTGAAATTTAAGAGTCATCAATTGAAATTAAAAATCCGTTAGATGACAGTTGAAAATTATTACCCGGTTATGTATCTCCCGATTTTAAATATTAGATTTTTAAAATACAATTGATGTTTTTCAAATTTCAATTGATGTGTTTCAAGTTGCAATTGTTGTGTTTCAAATTTCAATAGATGGCCTTTAAATTTCAATTGATGTGTTTTAAATTTCCATTAATGTTCTTTCAATTTCAATTGATGTATTTCACATTTCAGACAGAACTTTTATATTTCAATTGATGTATTTTAAATTTAAAATAGAATTTTCAAATTACAATTGATTCTTTTTAAACTTCAATTCGAAATGGTGTAGTCCGTAAAAATATTGAAAAGAGAATGAGTGAAATTTCAATTTAGCGGCAATATTGGACAGATCTCGTGAGGAAACCAAATTCGTAGTTCGGTCAACAGGTGATCGACTGACCCAAAAACAATGTTTTCGAATGATACATGCTGAAAGAAATGGCATTTGTAACATATTCTCTCAAAAACATTCTGCAGGAACCATGTATATGTTTGGAACACATACCAACTATGAATATGTTTGTACGTCCTAAACTAACTTATGTTTAAATTCAAACATTAGCATGTTTACATGCAAAAATTCATACGTATATTTCGAGTGATATGCGTGTTCCATCCCAAACAACTATATACTTACATCAAAGCATTCGTGTTTCCCCCCAAACGAATAATTGACGACTGTATGCATGAGACTAAAATGCAACATATCAGTCAAAATAAGCAACAATCAATTCATTGACACACGAATTCAGGAATCACTGAATGAAAGAATAATGCACAAATACAGTTGTACACTTCCAATAATATTAACTTAGGCTGAGAACAATCCCTCTATGTCCCTATTATTTTTCCCGATAGAGCAAAACGTCAAAAAAAGATACGGAAACAGTGCATCAAACGCAACTGTATTTGTGTAACAAACAAGGACATATATCATACCATGTTATTCATTGTGTCTTAAACATTTAATATTGAATAGCAGACACAATGTTTTTTATTGACAAGTATACTATATTTGCAACAAGCTCCAAACACACATTATATTTGCATCCAAACAAGAAAAAGGACATATTTTTCAGCGTGTAGGGGTAATATGTTTTTGAAAGAAGATTCAGCATACCAAGTTTGAAATCAAACAAAAATAGTGATATAAAGAGAGTTAGGTCTGACATGGAATTACCGATATAAAAATTTAAATTGTGGTTGTTTGTGGATTGTACGTGCCTTGACGCAAAATAAGTAAACCGATCTTCTTGACATTTTCACAGATTGTAGCTGTATGTCCTGGGTTGGAAATAGGCTTCTAGTGGTTTTAATATATTAAGTGGAAGTGACCTCGTCCATAGGACCCTATTTTTGAAAACTCAATATCTGTAGGACGCTTTGAAAGTTGGTGTCGATTCGTTTCATTTCGCACATTCGGCCCCATTAATAAAAACGTGAAATCTGAAGTGCTATTACCCCGATCGTCTTGAAATTTGGTGTGGATGCAATTAAGAGCAATGTGTGTGATCAGGTTAAAAATGGGAGGGATTAGATTAGTAGTCGTGACCACGGCCATAAAGCCAGAATACAGACCGGATGCCGGATGGGCTTATCAAAAGTTTTACAAATTCGTACATATTCTACTGATGGCCGGGTAGATCGATTTGAAACCGGATTTTTGTTCTGCGCGGTGTGGGCCTGTGGGCGTGGCAAAAGTGTTTTTGGAGCTAGGAGGCTGAAAGCGTGGCAAATATATTTTATACCCATAGATGTCTAAAAGTTGATGGGGGAATCGCGTATAGGTTGTTAAATTGTATAGATAGTGACCGTCCGTTTTTCAGAAACTCTTAAGAGTTGACACCTGTAACTTTTTTTGAATATTAGTCTCTATAGAAGTAGCCTTTCTGTGTCAGTTTGGGGAGTTCAGAGTAGAAGAGGCTGAGTAAGCGGAGCGCTAACAAAGTTTTGTAGTGATATGTTACGGTTCTCACGAAAATACCAATTATCATCAGGAAAGCTTGCAAAATTTTGACGAAGAGTGTTATAGATGGAATAAATGTTAGTATCTGCCAACTTTTTGGTAAAAAAAACCTTTTGTGTTAGACTTATACATACAAAGAAAGATAAAACAGTTTCATTTTATTATTCAAGCTCGAGGTCATTCTATATCCCCATTAACAGAGATAAAATAAATAGATATGTTCCCATTACATCCCATGAAGGGATAGGGGAGAGCTTCTCACAATCGCTAATCCGTGCGCTTTCCAGTTTTCACTCACTCATTGGTGCTTACAGTTTTACACCGGTTCCGAACGGTTTTTTGAGATGCGATTTTTACTCGATAGTGTCGCCGTCAATAAGTGAGGTGGCCGTCATCGAAATACGGATAAGGTAGTCAGAGCAGGGATCGAACCCACGTTATCATGCACAAATGCCGTGCACACTACTATTGCACCACTGACGGTCACTATACATAAGTACTGAAAAACGCCCTCGAGAAACGAATCGTCGTCTACCATATATTTGTCGATTAGAAGCCAGACTTCAATGAACAGATACGGAAATCGTCTACGAGGTTTATGTCTGAGGTTGGCATCCCTGTTAAGCTGAAATGTCTTTACTGAGTTTACACAAAAAGCGTTAATAATACGGTATAAATTTGCAGAAAGCCTCTTATAAATTGCACCAAAAGAACTCATTATAATATTCTCTAATTGTATATAAAAAGCGCCAGTTTTGTTGCAAATGCAATTATCGTATAAAATATCTCGCGATATTAACCAAATTTATTAGGGATCAAAAATGCCCCTTCGTTTGCATTTCAGCCACTCCCCAAAAAACAGATTGTTGTAAATAACAAATTTAGCATTATTTCCCTCTATGTAGGCATGAGTATATAATTTAGCAGCACATTAATGACTTGTACAATACAATGCAGCACCATCATCACAATGATTGTTGATGAAATCATAAAATTTATTATTTATCACTGAGAATGTGATTCTAACAAAATATCACCAACCTACACACACAAATTCTCACGTGTACGTGAGCAAAAAAAATTGTTTGTGTTGAAAGACACTTAAATGCCCCGTCCTCGCTCTTCTGGGTGTAGACATTTTCACTTTAAGATAGCCATCAGCTGCAGCATTAACGTCACCATCATCATCAGTATCAACTAAGTGATGATAAACTTTTATTTAAAAAACATTAACGTTCTGAAAGTACAACGCAATGTATCTACGAGAGTTGATGTATGGACGGTATTGAAATGGCAATAAACCATCTTCACATAATTGCAAAAGATTTTTATGTCATTTCCTGTTTTTATGTGATTTTATGTGGGTTCGGAATGCGATCTCTCACTTATCCTCTCTTTAATGTAGTTCTCGTGCTGTACTTGGCATGCCATATGAAAGGGGATTGCAATAGGGCTGTTTCAAAAACCACTTTTTACTAATCCATTGGTGTAGTAAATAAAGCGCCACACATAGTGATTCTAAACTTGAGAAATTAAGATACACTGATAGATCGCTTAGTGCTCGTTGTCTGCCAGCTTCCAAATTGTATTGCCTTGATTTATAAGCGCAGTATTGTCTATCGCTACTATGACACAGAACGTTAATAAATGTATGATTTGCTATAGATTTTCTGGACAGAAACCTACTGTGGTAGAAAATATATCACACACAATTATAGGGTCATAGACAATGCAACATGCCATCCAAAGGGTAATGGGTTCCAAAATGATCGCACTATGATTGTAAGAAAATATGTTTCTCTAAATTGCACGGCCGTTATTCAACTATTGATCAACATTTTATTAATATATCGAGAAACTACTTCCTTCCAGAACTACAAAAAGAGTGGTTGCGATAAGAAGACCAGAGTAACAGAGGAAAATTGGGAATTTTAATTTGAGAAATCCCCTGGACAATAGCATATTCATCATCGTTTAACCAAAGTTGGAATGTTATAATGGACAACTGTTTTTGTTGGACGAACGAGAATTACATTCCATTATGTATCATATGGTTGCTATTTATATTTCGGGTCCAGCATTAAAAAAAACAATAATTTATCATTGGAAATCGTTTTATTGTTTTTCAAAGTATTTTCATATTTTCAATATATTTTGCTTCCGTTCAAACCAATTTTCGAAGCACTTTTTCCAGTTCGATTGAGATCTCCAAAACATGGTTTTTGAATGCTTCATAAGCTGCTTCGGGCATCGAAAAACGTTGACCATGCAGTAAAAAGAAGTCACTGGGTGCCAAATCAGGGCTGTACAGCGGCTGACTCAACAATTCGACATATTGAGTGCTCAAATATCCCATTGTTTCCGCTGATGTGTAAGAGCTCGCATTGTCCTGATTCAAAATGATCCGTCTTCTCTGGTTGGTCTTCCTTATTTCTTCCAACACTGCTGGCAAACGTAGGGTAGTATGCCACTCAGAATAGACCGACCAGCGTTCTACAGAAGGCACTGTGGCCACATGACCGGCTATACCCAAAAAAACCCGATCATATGATTAGATGTGCTTCTTCCATGAACACCTGTTGTTGGATGGGAAAGAACGATACAGTCGATTGCTATTTTGTTTCGGGCTTATATAAATAGATCCATGATTCGTCACCTGTCATGATGTCATACACTGCATTTAAGTTACCGCGGTTGTAATTTTTCAACATTTCATTGCTCCAATCAACACGAGCCTTTTTTTTGAACATTCGTCAAATTATGTGGGATCCAACGAGAACAAGTATTTTTTACGGCCAAATGAACCGGCAATATCTTCTTGATGCTAATGGTACTAATTCCCAGGGAAGCCTCAATCTCACGGTATGTCACATGTCGGTCTTGTTTGAGACACTCTTGTCTCGATAATCCTCTCCGAAGTTCCATTTTTTGACCAAGATTATTTTTTCCTCACACTGTAAAATACAACAATTAGTGGTCGCAATTGAAAACGTTCTATATATGTTTATGCTAGAAAATGTCAAACTTTCCAATGGAAGTTCCAGGTTTCATCTAGCAACACTAGGACCCGCAATATATATAGTAGCCCTCTAAAAGCCAAAATTCCAATGGAAAACGATGTAAGTTGGCATTATAAGAATCCGAGTTCCTGATAAGTAGACAGTCCTAATGGAAAACGCTGAAACGATGTAGGTTGTCATCCCATTACTCCTCATAAGAACCCAAACTCTTGAAGTGCCGGAAGTAGTGCCAATCATTGCAGTCTTACTAGTGAATATTATTCCAAACAATAATGTTGAGTGTTATGATTTCTAAGTGACTTTTCGGCCATTTGTGGTATGTCGTGATCTGTAATTTTTTCCCCATTTTATACAGCAATGTTTACAATTTCTTCACGGAGAGATAAACGCAAGAACAACGTTTACAAATTATTAAATTTTTTTTATCAAAATAATCGTTCTACCATTTTATGGTCGTAATACTCATCCATCTGTGCTTGCTATTCGTCGAATTGTTGAAAATTACAAGCGTACATTTTCTTTATATAATATGCAAGATAAAGAACCGCTCGAAGTAATGAAAATACGAGTACTACAGCCGTTCAGGCAAGTGTTTCTGAAGGCCGCAATTTACCGCTTACAAGACGTTGTCAACAATTGGGACTGTCTCAAACCACAACCTGGCGAATTTTTTGATAGGATTTCGCCTTGCATCCATATAAAATTGTTATCACTCAAGAACTGAAGCCATTGGACTACCGTAAACGTCATGAATTTGCTGATTTTGTCTTGGAACAACTTGAAAACGATAACGATTTTTTTTAAGAAAATCATCTCCTCTATTGAGGCTAACTTACATCTGAGTAGTGCGGTAAATAAACAAAACTGTCGATTCTGGTGCAAAGCAAATCCACAAATTTTTCATGAACAACCATTACTTTCACCTAAATTAATAGTCTGGTGTTGTTTTTGGTCTGGTGGAATCATCGGTCCGTACTTCTTTCGAAATGAAGCTGGTAACAGCGTTATTGTCAATGGATAGCGGTATAGATCGATGATAACCAAGTTTTTTTGTCCGAAATTGAAAAAAGTTGATCTTGACAACATTTGGTTCCAACACGACGGACACAGTACGTGCAACATCCCAATTGTTTGGAGCTTCGATTATTATTATGAAAAGTTTGGAGATTCGATTATTTCAAGAAATTGTGACATTGAATGGCCTCCAAAAGTTGTGATTTAACCCCATTTGACTATTTCTTGTGGCGTTATTTGAAGCCATTAGTCTTTAGCAATAAACTAGACTCTCTTCAAGCTTTAGAAGCCAATATTGAACATGCTATTCATGACATACGACTTGATTTAGTGGAAAAAATACTGGAAAATTGGATTCATCGAATTCGTTCCTGCAAAAGAAGACGTTGAGGCCTCCAAGAAGTTGTGATTTAACACCATTAGACTATTTCTTGTGGGGTTATTTGAAGCCATTAGTCTTTAGCAATAAACTAGACTCTCTTCCAGCTTTAGAAGCCAATATTGAACATGCTATTCATGACATACGACTTGATTTAGTGGAAAAACTACTGGAAAATTAGATTTATCGAATTCGTTCCTGCAAAAGGAGACGTTGAGGCCATTTGAAAGATGTTTTATTCAGAACTTAATTGTATCGAATGTACTTCACATTGAAAAAAAAACATTTAAATTTTCTTAACAACACTGCAAGTAGGTGAAAATGACACACCAAAACGCTGAGACACGTCAACCTAATTTTGGATTGTAGAATCCAGTGGTGTACCCCGTTTTGAAAAGTTATCTCGAAATCACGAGATATTTCGATATTAAATTTGTAGTAGATTTAAGGCGATTTTTGATTTTATTTGAATGAAAAAACTTTGACAACTTGTTTAAAATCAATTTGTTTATTATATATTTGTCAAAATTTATATTTAGAAATAATGGACGTCCATTTTCAAGGGGCCATGGAACTAGTATATTTCTTATTTTGATGATTTTATAAATTTTTTTGGATTTATTCAATTTTTACTCTGTGTTTGCAATCGACCATCAGAAATCAGCAAGCATTGAGTCTATTCTTTTTCCAGCGAAACGGTCGTCGAATGCCATTATAGTTTGATGAAATCATATTAACGCCAAGCTTGTCGAAGGACTTCATCATGTTGTCAATATAATCACGGTACTTTGGTGAGCGATTTTTGCAAAGAACGTTTTCAATTACCGCACGAATGGAGTTCCATGCGTTTAGTTCAGTTTCATCTAATATTTCAGAAAAACTCGTATCCCTTAAAAGTTTCCGTATATCTGGACCGTTAACTACATCTGTTAAAAAAATTGATATAAAATATATTGCAGTCACACACTTTTAGTTACACAAAATTACCCTCTTTTAATTTTTCAATGGATAATTTTGGTAAAAATGGTAATGCATTTTCGTTAACGCGAACCAAACTTTTTAAAAATATCTTTACAACTCCCAGCTTGATATGAATATCCGGAAGCATTATTTTCTGAAGGGGGATATCAATGGTGGACGAATTACATTAAATTTGGCAACAACTTGCGAATCGCGTTTTGGCCAATCTCGCTTTTCGTACTGGTTTACACGGCTGTCCCATTTACAAAAAATACACATGTACTTAGTATAGCCAGTTTGCATTTCAGCTAATAGTGAAAGAACCTTAAAATCACAATTTACGCGCCAATTGTGTTCGTCATAACTGATGCGTTCTAGAATTAATTTCATTGTATCATACGACTCATGCATTCCAAGAGCATACATTAATGGAACTGGTTTAAACGCTGCTGTTTTCAAATAGCAAGACTAATTTTAAGATTCTGGTTGAAGAGTCTATGAAAAGACGCCATAAAGATGGATTATAGTTGAAGATTCCCATTTCATTCATTAAACCGGGAATATCTTGACAATATGCATAACCTGCGTCCTCGGATAGCATGAAATAAGGCATATATGGTTCTTGCCGGTATTTGTAAGATGTAACTTTTACACCTGGTACCAGCACGTTGACGCTTCTTAGTTCCGAAGCCAAAGTCATTACATTATTTTGAGATAGCTTTAGATTTTGAATGATTCTATCTAAATGTTCCTGCGAAATTAATGATGGATATTGTATAACTGGCTGCAGGTAATCGGAATCAGCATGATGTAATGATGTTGCTGAGTTTGTGATTGTACTTCATAGGACGTACTGGGACAGGCAATTCATCACTGTGTGGAACTGGAACGTGAGCACTTGGCACACCTTTTTATATAAAACCGGATCGTTCTATAAGAATAAATTATTGTGTATTCCATATATAGACTATCTAAGTGAATTTACTGTTTCGATTGAGACCATTTACATCGTTCTTGCACGCGTAGCAATTTTCTGTATCATGTTCCCCTGGATCGGTCCATATCATTGGAAGTCCGTAATTTCCACCATCGAATATCGCCGTAACTTCCACCACTTGTTTAATGCACTAAAGCATGTGATGCACGTAAATTCAGGTGCATGATCAACATTTCGCATTTCTTCAGCGGGGGTAACCAAACAATACTGATTGTAAGCTTTGAGGGCATCTTCAACCAAATATCGTCGATGATTTTTCGGTGTAAATTTTCCACACACATTTTCGTCACTCTTTTTACCATTTTTTCAAAATGGTCAATAAAATGTATATATTTTTGATGTGTTAACATCTATAGCGGCGGGTAGGGACTAATCTGTCAAAGTGGGCACTTTGATATATATGTATGTCGTAGCATCTGTTAGTAATAGGGTTGCCAATCCCAAAATCCCGAATCCCAAAACTATTATAATTATTATGGCCCCAAATTTTAAGAGGTAAACTAATTCTGCTTCCAAATAGATGGCCATTATTTCATCGGTTACATTTTGTCGAAAAAAATGTTTAAATTGATTTAACAAGAGCTTTTGCAGGTTTTTCCCTCACATAAAATTAAAAATCACCTTAAATCTACTACAAATTTTAAATTGAAATATCTCGTTATTTTGAGCTAACTTTTTAAAACGGAGTATACCATTGGATTCTATGACCCAAAGGTTAGTTGTGGTGTCTCGGTGGTTTTGTGTGTCATTTCAAAACTTAAAATTTTACTTAGTTTTACCCACATCACTCAAATTGGACACCGCCTTATATGGAAATACAATTTTTAATTCATTTTAGCGTGAATATCTGATGTGTGTATTTTGTATATTTTATACAATAAATATTTAATTTTTTATATCCACAGTTGCGTCCCAGTTCTTCAATGCTAATCTGGGGATTTATTATCGCAACTACTGTGCTTATGGCAATCGCCATGTGTGGTGCAATTGGTTGCGATCATCGAACCAGCACTGTACTTTAATTTGTGCTATAATTAGGTTTCTGAATTCTGAGTCAACATCAGGATTTAACGTTACTTATGTGGCAAATACCATATATTTAATATACTGCATCCCAGTTAGAAAACCCTTTGCATGTACAAGGTACCCACATACATATATCAAGAGATTTCAGTATAATTCCAGATTTATACAACTCAAACATTGCATTTGTATGTGTTGAAATTTATTATCATCTGAATTGAGGATGGATTTAGTTATTGTACATGTATGCACTAAGTGTCCGAGCATTTGTATGTGTTTATTGTATTTATCATACACACACATAATACACGCATTAATATATGTTCCCAGTGGGTTAAATGGAAAGGCATTACAAAAAGAGGCCTGGAGGAGAGTCCAATATATCGCGACCTTTGAACCACGAGGTTCTAACTGACAATTTTTGATATAATGATCTGAATATTGCATCGCACTAATTTGGGTAACCTCTTTCGATTACTGCTATCACCATACACATATCTCTTGTAGTTTACGAGATACCTAATGCAACAAAGTTATAACTACATGTTTTTCTATAATATTTTGGTAAACAAAGTTCTAAGAACCAAATAGAACCTTGTGTTCCAAAACGACTTGAAAAATGTTCCAGTTAGAACTTAGTTTACCAAAACATTGGAGATAGAACTTTGTTGCACAACATTCTTTCGTTGCATTAGCAAAAAGAACTTCGTTGATTAACATTGTCCCGTTTGTATTTAGGCCTGTCAGCAATATTTTGGGCAAATTGTTACTGGATGTTGACTGTTTACACCAAAAAGCCAATAAAGCCGTGTACTACGATGGGTCACGTGAAAAATATTGAGTAAAATTAATTTGTTTCCCTGCGAAATGGACCAGCAACATATACAGGGTGGTTCAGTCACGAATGGAGAAGTTTCACCAGCGTATTCCATGGCTCTTTTCATGAAAATATGCTCATCTACGACCATCCCCGAAAATGCAAGGTGGCAAAATTGCAGCGGTTTGAAAATTTTCGGATTGGTGGTCGGAGGGTACTAGTGTAAAATTTCGAACTTCTGAACCAGTGGTCAGATTTGTTTGTTTTGGGGCTTGTTGGAATCAATAAATCAATTTCAGAAATCAAATTTAAAAAAGTGAAATCGCCGAGTTTAAAATAAAAATTAAAAAAAAGATGTAAGAATGTGCACATAACCTCAATTTGCTCAGCCAGATGACAGGTAACTTATGAATGTCTTTTCTCTCAAAAGACAGCCCTACCGCTTATCTTTGCGAAATGCCTAAAACGAAGACCGTAGGTCTTACCGTTCCAAAGTTATGGCCAATTGACTTAAATGCAAACATTTTTTTTTTGTTTTTGGAAGCGAAATAACAGGACACATTCATTTATTTTTGTAAATTAACACATTTAAGATTGTATTTTGTTGAAATTTTTGGCTGAAGAATTGGCTGAACTTTGAAATGGTAAGACCTCTGGGCTTCGTTTAGAGCATTTTAAAAAGGTAAGCGATAGGGCTATCTTTTGAGAGAAAATACATAAGTTACCTGTCATCTGGCTGAGCAAATTGAGGTTATGTGTACATTTGTTAGACACTGTGCCCAAGAATTTCAAATGTCATCGTCAACTTTGTTTAAAATGCTCGAAAAAGATTTGAAGTTATAAAAAACTAAAAAAATAGTGTCCATAGCATCCCACGAAGGGATTGGGGCGAGCTTCTCACAACCAGTGAGCTGTGCGCTTTCTAGTGTTATACTCACTGATTGGGACCTACAATTTTGTACCGGTTCCGGAAGGTATTTTTAGAAGCGTTTTCATGGCTAAGTACTCGATAGTGTCGCCATCACTAAGCGAGGAGGCCGAAAGAATTTAATGTGGTTTGTGCAGGCAGCGAATCCACGTTCTCATGCACAAGAGCCGCGAACACTAACCATTGCACCAGAGACGGCCACGATTTGCATTTAACCGGTCTGGCTATGTGTGCAGTTACTCCATCTAGCTGGAACCAAATGCTGTTAAACGGATACGTCTTCGTATCCAAATACAAAGTACAAAAACTTTTTCAAACCCTTTAAATAACGCTACCCATTTACATTTACTATTACACCGTTTTCTTCAAAGAAGCATGCAACTACGTTGCATCTAGATGAAACTGCGCACCACGCAGTGACTCTGGGCGCAGTTCCGTCTCATGGAGTATTTCTGGACTAGATTCACCCCATATATGACAATTTTGCTTTTTTATATTGACGTTTACATCAAAATGGACCTCACGAGGCATAAACAAGCAATTTATCAAATTGTTGCCTTCTTCGCCCATTTCAATCATATTTGGCTGAATTTCAGGGGAATAGACAAATCCAGAGGATTTAGCTTGCTTGTAATTTGGCCTTTATAGAGAAACAAGTTTAAGTCATCATGACTTATCCATTGTAATGACCTTGCGCTGATATGTTTCGAGTCGAAATGCGTAGATTTGCCTGAATTGAAGATGCTTCAGCCGAGATTGTGTCTTGAACCCGAACATAGCGATCTCTATTGTACGATCTTCGTGCAATGCTTCCAGATTCGTCAAACATGTTTACCCACCGCATAATGGTCCATCTACTCGGGGAAGTGTCGTCAAACTCCCACCTAAATTCCCTTTGGGCGGAAATGAAGGACTGCAAGCATGGTACTGCTGCACTATCCTCATCCTCTTGTCGATATCCCAAGCATTAATTTTAATAAATCAAAGTAGTAACCTGAAAAATTAAAAAATAAGCCGTTTACTCACACACAAAAAGTTATTACAATTTGTTTTTGTAGCACGATTCGCGTGCCACCAGTACTTGTGCTTTCGAGCATTTGTATACTGAATAATTCTCATCGATGTAAGATGTTTCGGTGTTGATAGTACTGATGGAATGCCAAAAAGCATATCAAACCCGTCTACTGATGAGGATCTTGGCAAGATCCGAAAAATTTATAGCTACATCCTTGGTATTATTGGAAGCCTTATTTGCTACGCTACAAGAAATGTAAACAAATTGACTGAAAAATATCTACTTTTAATGAAAAACGAACAATTATTTCAGTTATAAATTTCTGTTTAAAGGTTGTCCTAAAATTCACACAAAACTGAATTTTATATCGTCTACAGCCATACCATTAAACGTAGGAGCATAAAAGTTAGAACTTCATGTCACCAAGGAGCACCATTAACAATTTTTGCCCGACCAGCTGCATTTTCGAAGAAAAAATGGTCGTAGCCCATAATCTACAACAAACAGTGACACGTTGCTGATGCATTTGTTTGCCAATAATTTTGGGGGTGCACGATTCCTGCGCAAATGATCACACTATAGTCAAACCCCAATAACTTAAACCGATGTGTTGCAACACTTTTTTTTATGGGCGTGGCAAGTTTGAATGTTCTTATCCTCAAATTTCAGTGAAGACATGTTATCACAAGAATTCGCTCAATTTATTATGTATATTCGATTTTTAAATTTATCTCGGACAGTATCGGATAAGAAAATTCAAACTTGCCACGCCCATAAAAAAAAGTATAGCTACACAGCGATCTAAATTTTTGGGGTTTGAGCATACTCACCTAGTGAGATCATTTATGCAACATCAGTCGTAAATTTACTGATATGCGCTTAACGAAACTATTAAGATGATAAGTCGCGGAAAAGGATTTTGTTCGAATACCTTTCATTATTTTTAAAATATTTCCCAACAATGGAAATGCGAAGTTCTTTAATTTAATGTTCCATTTTCAAGGACTTTGAACTGTCAGCTGTGACGCTGTTGTTTTCCCTTCAACAACAACACTTTACGGCATGAAATTACTTATAAAATCTTCAGTGAGTTTTCGGAAACCCTTTGTAACAGTTTTGATAAAGTTATCAATAAGTAGTGTAGGTTATATAGGTGAACAAACTGATCCCAAAATTTTATAAATATTTCTCAGAACCACGAATAAAAATTCCCAAATCACTATTTACGTCTTAGTTAATGATACATGGCGCACCACAATATGATTTATATATTTTTTGGTACGCCAATATGTGGGCTTTAAACTACGACTTAATACTTGTTACAATATAGAAAAAGCGAATTAAATATTCGAAATAATTAAAATTTTTCTATAATATAAAGTTAACATAAATATCTTGTACAGGACAGAGTTGTACTTTTTATGGAGCATTTTCAATTTTTTTCCAATACTTTCGATAGAGGCAGTGTAAGACTTTTCAAAATTTCTCACTTCAAAATAACGCAGGCCTTTTAGAAGGCCTTCTAATCCCGGTGTGTTCCCACCCTGAATATTTTCAACTGTTTAAATGCGCGTGTGTTTGTGAATATCTGATTCTATTTGAGAATGAATGTATTTTTTAATTATGCATTTCCGATTTAGAATAAGAATTAAACAACGAAAAATATTTTCTGTTTGTTTTAATTAAGTGCAAGTTGAAAATGAAAATGAATTGGTTGTTTTTAATGACCTCTCTTCTTAATAAGACTACAATGAGCGAAATCTATTAATCAACCATTCACACAGCCATTTGTACTCGACGAACAGAGAAATGAACATACATATTTACGAAATATGTAATTTAATTGGAATTTGTTAAAAAATGTACAATATCTCACTATTATTAATTCTTGTTTTTTTAATTTCGCATTGTAGTGACATATTAATATATACAAAATATAATATTTATACAAAATATTTATTGAATTTATAGTAAAAAAGCTCATCATTACCAAGAAATTAGCTGAACAGTTGTTAATATATTTTTGTTCCCACATTCGGAAATCGTCACGTGAAAAAACTGGTATTGAGTTTTCCTATTAATAGTTGAAAATCCAACAGAGAATTTTTGTATGCGACATTTTGATGTAAACGTGATAAAGACTCCCTGCAATAAAAACGGATGTGTCAATGTGTCATACAATTATCACAGAGTAAAAGTTCGTCTGCGGATGTCCATAACTCAAATAGCTAGAATATTTTACCATGCATTCATGAAGTGATAGCCCATACGAAAGTTCTGGTAGACTGGATATACCAAAGTATATGGTAGTCCAAATAGAAGGTGTTTCAAAAGAAGTCATCCGATGTTGTTTGGCTCTCATTTTTTTTCTAAATGAAAAACTTCGATTCTGTTTTTTGATTATGTTTATTTGAACCTTCAGAATTTTATTGGTTAAGTTGAGAAGATGAAATCGGTTAAATGGGCGCCGTCACAATTGACTACCATACGGGCTCGTTTTATGGCATTTTTGTACATAATGATTTGAAAATCATAATGAGCGATGAGGCTCATTTCCACCTCAGCGGGTACGTGAAGAAGCAAAACTATCGCTTCTGGGGCTATTCATGTAAAGACACAAGAGCTTCGAAAACTGGAAACTCTCGAAAACTTGCACAAAAAACGTCAAATCAAAATTGTTCTCATACAAATCGACTTGCACACATGGTCAAATGTTTTGGATCAATTTTGCTGGGCATACATTGAAAACCAAACATCGGTAATTTTGACACTTCGATTCCATTTGTTTTCACAAAACGTGTCGATGCAAACTGACGTCTAACAAATAGTTTCTGGACTTTTGTTTGCAAGTGGACCACTAATATATTATTAAAAATGAAATCAAATGAACACAACTAAATTTCTTGTGGTATGCTATGGCTTTAGTGCAAAGGGCAGTCATTGTCATAATTATGGTATACGGTTTTATTTATGTGGCAGTCTTGTTGACGATTTCTAGCTCTATCTAACGTATGGCTCGAACTATATTCGGCTTACAATATACTTATACAATATACGCCACAATAAAAAGGTTCAATGGGGTCAAATTGCAGCACGGACGCGTGCAATTCACATCCCCAAGACGATATATAACACGATTACCGAACTTACTGAGCAATAGGGGATTGTATAATTGTCTAGAAACCGAAGATTGATAAAGTTCATATCTTCAATTTCAGCCCACAAACAGCTCACCGTCAAACAAAATGACGTTCCCAGTAGCATTTTCAAAAAAATTGGACAATGTGCCACCAAACTAAAGTCCACACCAAACTGTGATTCTCGTCGGTACATACCGTTTCTCCGAGAGGGGTTACGACTGTTTTTCAGTATCAAGCTAGTCTCACGAACATTTTATACAAACTTGCATACAGAACGTACGGTGGCTGCTTCATTTCGGTCTAAACTTAATATCAATAAGTGTGCTGATTAGGCAGCACAAAACTCACTTTGGAACTATGATTGCAACATTTTCCAAAACTAGTTAAGCATAATGTCACAACGTGGAGTGTGAAAACGCTATAAGTGTGGAAATATCGTACGATTTAAAAATGTGTTTTGCTGTTAGGGGTATGTAAATTGAAGAAAACACAGAAAATCACCTGACTGAAATTTCTGTACTAGTTCTTTGCTCGCATTGCTCATTGGAATGCAGTAGACATTTCAGATATTGCTGAATTTATATAAATACCTTCAAGTTCTCAAGTAATGACTAAACCACTGAATTCCAATGAAATATTAAATAACCACTGAACACTGAATACCAACGAAATATTTGATAAATGATTTAAATTTCTTTAAAAGTTTAAAATTTTTTTCTCCAATAAAGCAATCTGATGCCAGTTGGCAATCATATGTGATGTTGTCAGTCGTAACATTAGCTTGTCACATTTTCAATGAGTTACTGTGATTGTGAAGCATAGCAGAGGAAGGGAAGGTGACGGTGACGGTGTCCATTTTCCTTACGTTTTCTACACTTTAATCACAAATTGAAATTGAGAATCACATCACAAGCATTGCCAGCAACTAGCCAGAGGTTTAAGATTTTCACATACGAAAACTGTAGAAGCAGCTGTGAATTCTAGATACAATCAACAGAATGACACTTGGTGCCTTTATAAAAGACAAGTTGATTTATACACTGATTTAATCCAATTTAACGCTACGAGACACAATTAACTTATAACACAAAAGTCATATACATGCACATGTTTGTATTTGTATTTATAAAAACACACATACACATGCATATACACACACATGCAAACATACATTCATCTATACATATATACATGCATACATACACACGTCCATATGTAATGTGTCTATTGTGAAAGTTCTAATTGAATATGATGACACAATTGAAAGAAATCATGTACTCGAACGTCAGTTATTACTGTTTGTCACACAAATACACACACACACACGCACTCCCACAGTCACACAAATGTATGTATACATATATGTCTGTAGTTAAGTATTATTGTACAAATATTCTTATTATTATTAAATTAGGGAATGCACGATTTTATTCTTTGTGCAATTTATATAATTCACACATCTGTGAGATACTCGTATTCTTCACATCATGGGAAAAATAATCAATAATGAATTTGAGGATAAAGGACTAATTTACACGTTATATGGTCAAAGCTTTAGTTATTAAGTTAACTGAATCATTAGTTGTGATTTCAAAAGGTCCAAAGAATGCAATAATCTACTTGTTGGATCATTCGTAATAGTAATTGAATCTTCTATAGATACACGAAACCCAATATATTGTAGGCAGATTGATGTAATAAAATCTATAAACACATGCATGAGTATTCGGACGCGCCCGGGGTTTATTCTAGGAAAGCCTTTACAAAAAGTTAAAAAAAAGAAAGAACTCAATTTACCTCTACGAAATTCCAGTAATATTGAGTATACCATACACATATACATATAGAATACATTCAATCCTTCCTAATATCCCGCAAATAGTGGTATATGGTAGTCCGAAGCAGAAAACGATGAAGTTAATTCTGATGACAGGGGTGCAAAGCAAAACTTAATTTCCAAGAAGTTCATAAATAATTTGACAAATTTGAGAGAGAAGTAAAATTAATCTAAAACAAAATACAAAGAACAACGACAGTTTCTATTACAAGTTGTATCTGAATGCCGGCATCTTTTCCGGACTCTCCAAAAGCTACCATATGTAACCCATCTTTACTTTTATTGACTATTTTCCAACCTCATGAGGTCAGACGTCTTACACATATTAATTAAACAAACAAATTAAACAAATTTCAACATATTTTTACAACTAGTTCTATCCTCCGCTTTTGCTCGCCAGTTGTTAACACCAAAGATACGGAGCGATTCTTCGGCCTGGTCTTTCCAGCAGAGTCCTCGTTTCCTGCTTCAATCGGGTGCGCTATCGAAAACCTTTCGCGCCGGCTCCTCTTCATCCATTCTGATAAAAAGGACAACGCAATTGGCCTGATTTGATTCGCCTAAATATGTCCACGTCTGAATACAGATGATACAGCTCTTGGTTCCAACGACGTCGGTACTCGCCGTTTTCTTTAACAGGACCATATATTTTATGCAGAATTTGTTTCTCGAATACTTCCAGGTGTTTTTCATCCGCTTTCCATACGATCCAACTTTCGGAGGCATATGCCCAGGACAGGTAAAATGAGAATCTGGTATTGCTGGATTTTATATGTCGCGAGAGGGTTTTGTTCTTAAACTGCTTGCTGAGCCCAAAATAGCATCTATGTGCAAGCATCTATTTTTTTATGAAAACCATTACCACCTTAAGTTGTAATTTTAAATAATTATAATGTTATAATATATAATTTAACAATATAAATAACTAAATTATTTCAACACTATTCAACAATATAATTAGGTGTATTTAGATAAAATGCAATCGATTACTGTAATGTTCGTAGACTTTTGCATGTAAATCCACGTTTGAGGTTATCCACTACGACCTGATCTGATAAATTCTAAATAATGCTAAAACTAACAATTTTAGGAAAAATATTATTAATCCTAGAAAGATAACCTTATTTTTTTATTACATATATTTTATATTATTTTAGATAACCATACGTCTAAAAGACGTATGCTAGTTTGAGGTTAATTAGTAAAGGTTCCAATATGTTTAAAATAAAATTTGTTTCAAATTAAAAAGATTACGTCTTGGTACATAAAAAAATGCTATCTAAAGAAAAGCCCTCAAATTTTAAACTGCAAAACCGACGAGCAGTATTCCCCTTAAAAATCAAAGAAATAAATAAATGATTATTTGTCATACGAGTACGTCTCAGAGACATACGTTACCTCACTAGGGTTAAGATCAAAATTAATAACAACAAAATTTCTTTTCAAATAATATACGAATTAGGTTCATAGAATGAATGGTATCGTCTTTAAGGATGAAAAACCAGGATTTTTGTGAAAAATCTTTGTTTTTCCTAAATTTTTTTTTTTTATCAAACCAACACTCAGGGGATGCCCCCTATAAATGCAATGCATTGTGTTGGCGAAGGAAAATTGAGGTAGTAGAGGGTGGAAAGAGGGAGTAGTGTCTGTTGACATTTGCCTTGAATGTTTGTATGTCACAATTGGTGGGAAATACACTAGCCGGAAGTTTATTCCACATACCGACTGTACGGCTGAAGAACGAATTTTCTATATAGTGTGTAGTGCGGTCAATCGGCCACTCGATAAAAAATGGATGAGAGTTCCTGGAAAGCCGCATACTTCGGCTAAATAGCCTCACATCCGGCATAAGTTGACGGATGTCCGAGGAACACATACCGTGGGAATATCGATAGAACAGTGACACGCAACCCACATTTCGACGATGCTCAAGGGAGGCAATAGAGTTGGATAACCTACTGTCCCCTATTAACACCGTCGCTGTCCTCTGGACACGGTCGAGAAGCTCCAAAGAAGTCATAGGAGCACCTGCCCATATATGGGAGTTATACTCCATCTTTGGCCTGATGTAGGTGGTGTAGATATTGAGAAGATCAGATGGAGTGAAGTATTTCTTGCACCGCTTTAAAAAGCCTAGACACTTGAATGCATCTTTCGACACTTCAAATACATGTTTTGCCCAACGGACATCACATTATATTTTCATGCCCAGAACATCAAGAGCGTCTGATTCATCAATATCTTTAATCTCAATGCTGTTAACTTTACCTGATTGGTCTGAAACTTACTCAGTCACATTTTCCAGCCTTTTAATGAAGCGACCTATTACTTTCTCAGTCACATTTACAGCCTTTTAAGGAAGCGACCTACTACAAAATCCAAAAGTTTATTTCTTGTAACGGTCCCAAAATTATCCGACCTGACGTAGATGGTGCCAGTAGTTTGAAAAACATATATTGGTGAAAAGTGGCAACTTTATAAAACATATGTTTTAAGTTCCAAGGCGCCACGTTGTTTAGTGTTTTTATTTGAGCCATCAAAAGTAGACGATGAATTTGTAAACATGGAAAAATTTCGTCAATAATATATTTAAATTTGAAATATTTAAATTCAATAATTAAATTTGAAAGGTCTCAGTCCAAGCAATATTAAAGCCGAGCTAGGGAGAGTGTGCTCCTTCGTGTACGACTGTAAAATATTCGGTAGCAGAGCTTAACCGAGACCGTACGAGCTGCCAAGACAAACATAGTTGTGGTCGATCAATTGCAGTGACCATGCCATACACGGTTCAGAAATCCCCAAAATGGTATTGAATGATTGTCGGCTGAAGGTGCGTGAGCTAGCTAAAATGATAGGCATTTCAAAAAGTTCTATACATCGTATATTGACCGACGATTTGAAGATGAGAAAGCGGTGTGCAAGACGGGTGCCGCGCTTTCTTCAATAGAGCAACACAGCGTCATGAAGATGTTTCAGCAGAGTCTTCGGCGATATTTCACCGCAATAAAGCCGAATTTTTGCGTCGATTTATAACCACAAATATGAAATGGACCCACCACTCCACACATTCGACAAGGCAACAGTCAAAGCAGTGGACTGGAATGGGAGAATCGTATCCAAAGTAGGCGCAGACGGTTCCATCTGCAGGGAAGGTCATGGCATGCGCAGGAGATAATTTTTATTGTTAATCTTCAGAAAGGAATAACTATCAACGGCGAATATTATGCTAATTTTTTACAGCGTCTAAGTGATGAAATTTTGGAAAAAAATTCCCAATTTGGCGAAATAGAAAATGTTGTTTCATGACCAAAATTAATGAATTAAATTTCGAATTGCTTCATCACGCACCGGGCCATTTCATTCATTTGTCCAACGAAAATTGTCATATGTTGTTTAAACAATTGTGATTGCATTGTTTAAATTTAATAATATAAATATATGCAATTTCAAGTAATTTTTAGAGTTTTATTTTAATTTTAAACAGGTCGTATTAAAACCAAAGTGCTTTATACAACATCTGCTGCTCCCACCACCTTATTGAATACATCTTGCTAAACAGGGACACAAATGTTTTATTTGTTTTGGTTTTGTCGTTTGTGTTTTACGCGGAATATTAACAAAAACGTACTTGCAATTCACCGATTTTTCAAAAGCCGCAAAAATAAGTGCAACATATTTTTGATTTATTTATTTTTTCATTTCAGCGCCACCACCACTCACTGAATTGTCCTGTTTTGTGCGGTAACTGGATGTCAAAAATTGGTTAATAATCTGTCAAAATTTCATCACATGAATCCGCACAGCAAAATTACAAAATTTTATCTACCATTCCACAATGTATTCACCCAATTTTACCACGGACTACAAGAATTCGATCCGCCCACGGCCTTAAGAAAGAAATAGTGTCACCCATCAGATTTATTAATTTGGAAAGGATGTTGTTAACGGATAGTGTCAACTTCTCAGGGTAGCTTCAGTAATAGTATAAATATTTGAATCATACGATATGGTGCTCGGAATTCGTAGCCAAATACTTATTTCAGCTCATGCAAACACACACATGAAAAAATATTGCTTTTTAAAATCAATATTGATTTCAAAATAAAATCAACCACTTTATTAAATTGTTTTATTTGTGATATTAGTTAAACAAATAGTGATTCAAAACACTAAATGAATGACAATGATTTCACCACCACGTACAGCTTGGTACGTTCCATACAACAACTGGAAAGGCGGCTGGTGAGTCGGCACAATAACTCCAGTACAACTCAAATGCCAGTCACATACTGAATGAGAAAGATTTCACCACGCACATTGTGTAACCGCCCATATAAAAATTGCGCAGATGTCTGGTCGGTCGACGTGATAGCTCCCCTAAAATACAACCGATCATAATGAAACTTGGTTGTGGGTAACATTATGCCAAACGTCACTCTATAATTGAGATTCGGCGATCGGCACCTCTCATACAAATGTTGTAAGTATAATTAGCTTTTAGACACGAAAAAACACGAAAAACAAGACAGATCATAAATAAATTTGATATCAATATTTTGCCTATTATCAATGCACGTCTTTTGTGTGGAAGGTCCCATAATAGGTCAATTTTCAATCAGACGTAAAATTTCACAAAATTTTGGCCAGTACCGGGTTTCATTATGACACATTTTGTTTTACAGGATCGTCAACAGATCAGGCTTTCGCAAAACTTTTGTGTTAGAGAAAAAAGAATGGGAGTGTCCAAATTGCTAATTTGTAGTAACAGAATGGAGTTTGATGATATTTTTCTCAATTTTAAATTTCGTTATGATCGGGGTTTTTTTTTGTACGGGAGAGATTAAGCCGACCAACAAGTCGCAGACCCAGATTATTTATGGGAGGTACCAAACTGGACGTGGAAATATCATCAGGTTTCAGTAAGCAATTTGTGTTTTACAAAATGTTTCTGAATATCATTTTCCATTCAGATCGGCAGTGTTTCCAGGAGGTATTATGTCAGCCAACTTACATTTTGTATGAGAGGCACCAAAATGGGCATTGCAAGTTCGCAAATTTTCTCTATTTCAACAAATCTTTGATTCCCAACCACAGGTTCAAAGCAATTCGTAAAGTTATTCGGTAATTATCATATTGACAGGGCAGGGTCCAGAGACTACAAATTCAGGCCAAAGTTTAGAATTAACCAACCCTTTTATTATAAATAAAGGAATTAAGGTACAAGCGTTGCCTCTCAATACCGGTGTAGGTACGTCAAATCTGACATCACCATCTGAAAATATGAAATGTTTAATGGTCCACGAGGTCAGAACATTTTGTCACACAAATGCTATTTGCGTTTTTTACAGCGACTTTATATTTCGTATGAGCCCATAAATGAAATTAAATGGTGAAGAATTTCGTGCAATGATTTTGTATGGTTTTCGGCGTGAACTTACTCAACAACAATGTACGGGTCAATTTTCTTGAAGTTTTGGTTAAGAACCACCATCGCGGACTACCGTAATTCATTCGAGGTTATTGTGAGTTTGGTCTAATATTACTCTCTCCCTGTCTTTCACTTTTTGATGTGTTTTATAAGCACGGGTAGGGTAATCTATCAAAGTGAACATATGCAAACAACACACAGCGTTAGCATCACAAATGTGGTTATTGTACAACAATAGTATCTGCCTGAAAATAATTATGATGGTATTGGTGTAGCGGCAGCGAACAAACAAGCAGGTCGTCGTGGCCAAAAATCACAATCATAAGCACTGGCGACATCTGGCAAATACTTCAACACTCTTTTTGTCATAAATTGGTCCATTCATAATTTTGATGTGAAACATTTATGCATTTGTATTGTTTTATGTAATACCATTGTCTGTATATATATATTGAAATCTGTATATATATAAAATTCTCCTGTCACAATGTTAGTTACCTTACTCCTCCGAAACGGCAGGACCGATATGTATGAAATTTTGTGTGCATATCGAAAAATCGCACTGACGACTTTTCTAATGTACCGATTGTTATGAAAATTGCACATTGTGGTACTGATGATCAACTGATAGTCCTTGGTTATAAAGGGTCCGCCATCTAACTTTTTTTTTCAACTAGTGCTTATTTCGTGAATGGTAACACTTAGCTCATGGCTGATTTGACAGATAATTAGTTTTATCCCTCCGCCGAACGAATATGGTAGTGTATACGCTTGAACAACGCTGGGAAATATTGTGACATTACTTTGAAAATCATGGTAATGTTGCAGATGCCGATTTTGCCAAAAAAATCATCTTTTCAGATGAAGCCCATTTTGATCTTGGCGGGTATGTAAACAAGCAAAATTGTCGCATTTGGGGCATAGAAAACACGCATGCATACATTGAAAAGCCGATGCACCCAAAACGAGTCACTGTTTGGTGCGGCTTTTGGTCCAGAGGCATAATTGGGCCATTTTTCTTCGAAAATGAGCAAGGAGTGGCCGTTACAGTCAATGGCGATCGTTATCGGGCCATATTGAACGAATTTTTGTTCACAAAAATTTTTGTTCACAAACATTGAAGACGAGGATATTGGCAACATTTGGTTTCAACAGGATGGCGCTACGTGCCACACAGCCGAAGCTACACTCGATGTTTTGCGCCCTGTTTTTGAAGATCGCATTATCATCCGCAGAGCTGATGTCGTTTGGCCATCTCGGAGCTGCGATTTGACACCGTTGGACTATTATTTGTGGGGTGCCCTCAAAGATAAGTGTTACGCCGACAAGCCAGAGACAATTGACGCTTTAAAGGACAATATTCGTGAAGCCATTGGTGAAATACAGCTGCACACAATCGATAATGTGACTAAAAATTGGACCGATCGTGTAGGCTACTGCATGGCCAGCCGAGGCAGCCATTTGAATGAAAATATTTTTCATTATTAACCGGAAGGATTGTACTTTTAAATAAAAAAAGAAATTTGAGAAAATATTATTTTATAGCATTTTCAAAAAAAAGGTATTTGGCGGACCCGTTACTTGGTAGTGATTGGATAAAGCAGCGTGGCACCGCCCATACCATTTGAAATTTAAAATGGCTACATCTCTTGAACTATCAGAGGTATGAAGATGAGATTTGGTATATGTTGATACATTATGACTTACAGCCAGAGTGGTAGTGCGATATACACCCCTTTTAAAATAAACCGTTATAGCAGTCATAATAATAGTTTGATCGTACTGAAAATTTCACAGTATGTTATAGTTGGCCTACATATACGAACAGGCTATTTGGAAGCAAATTGGCAAAAAGGCCGAAGTGCTGCCTACACGCGTCAATATGTGACTATTACATATACTATATCAAACAATTGTCCGTAAACCAAGCACTTGACAACATACTTCAATGTATCTCAAAATATATATGACCGATTCGATTTAAATCAGTTTTTTAAAGTTCAATCCTTCTAACTTAAAAAAAAGAATTTTAATCATATCGGCCATATATCTTTTGAGATACATTGAAATATGTTTACAACTGCCAGGTGTACGGACAATTGTTTGATACAGTGTAGGAATGTGAGGTTCTGTACATATACTACTGATATGATGCAAATTACTTTTTGGGGAAAACCAATAAAAATACGGCTATTAAAAAGGTAAGACTATGACGCTAAGAAAGTGACCACAGGTACGAATGAATATGAATATCATTGAGGTCAGTTTCGAGAGCATCCTAAATATCGTAATCCCAATAATGAATTTTTTAAAAAAAATTCAGAATAATTTTATAGAGGCTACTATAAACACTGGAAATTATAAACGAGTTCATATACTGATTCCACGCATTCCCATGATACCTACAGACATGCCCATCGATTTCAAAACATTCCAGTTTCCGATTCTCTTGCCATTTGCGATGACCATTAATAAAGCGCAAGGGCAGTCGCTTAAATTTGACAAATCCGTGTTTTGCCACGGACAATATATGTTGCATGTTCACGTGTAGGTAAACCTTCCGACTAATATACATTTGCACCAGATGGCAAAACTAGACATATTATATATCCTAGAGCACTTGAAAAAATAGAAAAAAAAAATAACAAAATTGTGATTCATTAAAATTAAAATTCAGGGGTAGCGAAGCGCAACAGGTATAGCTATTAGAGTATAATGAGAAGCTTTTTAGACAAATCAGTACACGATCGAAATCTAAACAAATACTTCTAACAAATAGATATTTTACATTATTCTTCATAATATTCCAGTCAACTACAGGCTTATTTGCCCATTGTCAACTAAACGTGGCATTATCCCGTGTCGGAACGCCAGCAGATAAATATATTCATTTACTGCAAACATAATGAAACAAAATAATTTTGTTCACCATTGGGCATTACAAAAAATTTGAAGGTAAAACGAAATTTGCCGGGTCCAGCTTTACTTATATATGTATAGATATATAGATAAGTAGTGATTACAGGCGCTCCTCCTAGAACCTTCCCATTAAACAAAAATTTTCCCCCCATACGTTAGTCTAGACACAAACCAAAGCAAAAGTACCCAATATAACTGATAATACTGGGATGTAATAAAGTTGATAAAAATTTGTTCAATTTTTTTCATTTAGCCCATAACTTCGTTCCAAAAAAACATCGAAAAATATCTACGCATTTCCGTTTTACGCACACTTTTGTGATGATGTGTTTTCCTATATAAAATGTGTGAATTCATTTGTGGCCATGACATCATTGAATACTTTTTGTTGGCAGGGCGAAGTCTGCAGGGTAAGCTAGTATTCTATAAAAAGAATAAGACTCGTTTATGATCGTTTATGCGGAAAAAGAGTGCAATAAGTTCTCTATACTATTCAAAACGCTCTGTCGCTCCGTTTATGACAAAACAAAACAATTATTTCAGTGAGTTAAAAATTGCTTTTTATTCAGTTGTATGCCAGCATTCAAACAAGCAGGTCGTCGTCGCCCTGTTTATGACAAAACAAAAACAATCATTTCAGTGAGCTAAATATTGCTTTATTGATGTGTTAACATGTATAGGCATGGCTAGGGTATAACCTAACAAAGTCAACACATGCAAACACACACAGCGTTATCTACGTCGAAGCTAAGCAGCGTTAGCATTGAGAATAATATGTGGTTGTTGAAAAATAATAGTCTCTGCCTCAAAATAAGCATGATAGTATAATATATCGGCAGCGAAGATTTGTCTTAAAAGACGAAGACTTGCTACTCGTAAGCTTACGAAGATAACACAATGTATGCAAATGTAATTGTTGCTTTGCATTCATTCTCTTTGTTTTTTTTGGGGATAAAACAAAAAGTGTTAAGCATGAAAATAATGGCACATGTGCTTACACGTGTCTTTGTATAATTTTTAGTGTTAATATTATTTAAATGAAACGTCATCATATGATTGAACGCTGTTTTTTATTTTCCAATGTAACATTTACTAATGTGTTCATAGAAATCGAACAGTACTGTGCAACAAAAAGGTGTTAACACATCGCGCGTGAGTTCGAATACTCATTGGAGTTTTTTTCTGATCAAACTATATACACCCCAATCCCTAGGAGTGAGGGTATACAAAATTATATATGTATACCACCATCACATTGGGAGAAAGTATAGTAATATTATACATATAACACACAATACCCGCGTTAAAGTCAAGTACTAACTAAACCTAATATATTTTTAAACATGTTAACACGTTTATATTAACCATCTCAGAAATGTTATCATACGTAGCCCCGTAACATAAAAGGGATTCCTTGCCGATATCATATTACTGTACTATTTATCATTTGATCCTTTTGAGATATCAACATAGTAAACCCCAACTATGACCTACACAAAATATGATACATTTTCGAAAGCTATATTTGACTTAAATTGTCCTTTTGTATGGAAATTTGAGTATATTTAAAGAGGATATAAACCCCAAAACTTTTTTACTTTACAAACGTTACCAGCACACATGTAATACGGTTAATATGTATTCTAAAAACACTTTTTTGTGGCAGATGCAACAAGTTTTTTCTTTTGTATTCGTTCTTTTTATTTGCAGAGAATCATGAATTCCCAAGAACAAAATTTTACTAAGAAACACCAAAATGGACATTTTTGTCTGTTTCAATAAAAAATTTAAATTCAAGATTCAAAAAGATGTAGAGAAACTATTAGCAACATCTTTTGTTTTTGTACTAATAAGATGGGAATATTATGGTTTTGTTCATGTGAGTATATAACTTCTCCAGATACAATAAAGAAGAGAATTTCGTATTGAGTTTATTTATCCTTATCCAATTTTTTCTTCTGTTATGTTTTTGATTCAAGAAGCAAAAACTGAATTAAGAATGAGCACAGTTCGTCTCATGGATACCCTACAATCTAATCAGATTAATTTTTTATATAAATTTAATTACACACATATTTAGAAGGTTAACGAATTAAAGTTGCAAGAAAATACATGAAAATTTGTGTTACAAAGGAAATTAGAAGAGAAATGAAACCGACTAAATTCTCCGAAGGAGCCAATATTGTTTGGACATAACATTATTTAATCATTCTAAATAACTACGGTCACAAAGACCTCATACGAACGTACCTGTGATTTCAACAAGAGTTGGAACTACATTTTTTAAGAAAAAATTCCTAAATTTTGGGGGGCGCTCAATGTTGGCTTTCATAGCTAGAATCGGTAGAATGACGTCTAAAGCGTTACAAAAATTAAACCAGTATCGTTATGTCATCTAATCTTGAAGAATAGTTTAGGGTCCAGGAGGCATTGCTCTTGCTATACTATTTTCATAACAAGACAATTGTTTCAACTTGGCAATGTTATAAAAAATATTTCAGGATTTAAGTCAATAATTTTTGAAACCAAAATTAGACGATATTTATTTATTATATCGAACACCATTTACTTTCGCGCCAAGGGGCGAATATCGCGGAAGTCATAGGCAGAGAGCGGAGCCGTCTGATGTTATCGGCGGCGAATTGAGGGTCGGCGGTGCGCCTGCATATTTTGGCGACTATACTAGTTAGACTACAATATCCGAGGCCTCTGGATCCGATACAGTACACCCCAAATTATGTCAGAAAAATTAATATTTAATCTATCCTTTTTATAATATTTTAGATCTTACGTTGAGACAGAACCAGGCACGCTACCGATGACGGATTTTTTTACATGCTTTTCTTATGGCAGGAAGAATCGTTAAGAAAATCCGCAGCAGCCAACTACTCGCCGCTACAATGTAAGGGTTTAAACATAATCAAACCCAGACGCTACAGACGACGACGTGTTTTCTGCGCATTTTTTTTATGGCAGGAACAAATCGTCACGAAATTCCTCTGCAGCTGACGACTCGCCGCTAGAATAGAAGCTTTTCTAATTTCTTGGCGGTGCTCTCATAACGTCTCTCAATTGAGAGAATAAAGTTGCAACATTTTTATAAAAATCATAAGAGCAACCAACACATACTTACGGTGATATATGTCGATACAAAGAATAATTTAAAGAAAGGGTTTCCAAATGATTTATTTTCAAACACAATACAATAAAAGCGAATACAAAATTTTTTTAACGCTGGAAATCAATTATTTTTTTATTTTATTTTATTTTATTCCTATACAACTATAATATTATTTTTCCAAACCTACAAACAAATTCCAGGAGAGCCGCAAAAATATACGGCGCAGAGAGAAAAAAATCATCCGTAGTCACCACACGTTATCTGTTTCATTTCGCTTGGACGCTTGAGATTTTTTCCGTCGTCATCTAAAGCGTGTCTGGTTCCGTTTGGACTCTAAACCTTTTAATTTCTTGGCAGTGCCCACACCAACTTCTCAATTAAAATAATGGATGGCAATTTAAAATAAAATAAATGTGGCAATTTCATGGAAATCTTAAGATTCTAGGTGGACGACCAATATTAGTGCGCAATTTAGCAACCTACGTAAAAGAGAACCAAAAAGTCGACATGATGCACCCAAACGCATTACTCTCTCGCTCACTTCTTGAGTATTTCATATTTCTTACAGACTTTATGTAATTTTGTTTCAACATTGTTGGAATTTATAAAGTTATATCCCTTCAGTTCGCAGGAGTGACGCTGCACTGACGAATTCTCCTTGTCGCCACCGTCTGCATGACTTTTCAACCGCCCCCTAGTGGCTGATAACCAGCGAACGTTTTTCCTAGTACCAAGGCGGCTTACATTTCGCTACTCCCTAAGAACATTTTACTTCGCCATATACCAATGACGTGCAACTTCACAGTTGAAAAGTAGATAAAAAATTCGATAGCGAAAATAAAGTTTATTTTATTTAAATTAAGACATTTAACGTATATTAAAGGCAATGCACCTCAAACATGTGTTCATTAAAAGGATTTAAATATAAATAAAATACAAAATATATTTAAAAGAAAATAAATTCATATAAGATGAATTTCATGTAAAAATCGAGATGCATTGAACCCGACCCCCTCAGATATCGATGAAATTTTTTCATAGCTAAATTTGATCAATACAAACAAACCCTCATTTTTAGAAATGACTGTTTTGCGATTTTTTGGGCGTGGCACAGTGGGAAAGTTTTCGAAAAAACGCGAAAATGGTCGAAAAGAGCTCCATTTGAACTACAATAACTCAGAATCGGCTTAACCGCTTTCCATGATCTAGGTATCATTCAAAAGATATTTTAACAGGCTTTATGACACGTTTAAAAAAAAAATACACTGTAAAAAATTGTATAACAAAAAAAAATTTAACTAACGAAAAAACTAAAAAGATCAAGGGTTTTTTCACAGTGTATTATTTTTTTAGGAAGGTTTATCCTTCACCTATACCATATCCAAAAATAAAAATGGGTTCTTTTTCAGTTTTTTTATATAATTTTTTAAGTAGTGTCACTTCTAGTAATTGCCCTTATATTTCATATTTACAGGTAAAATAAATAAACATTGTCCCAGGAAAATTCATTTTGCTCCATTTAAACTACAATAACTCAGAATCGGCAGAAAAAATAAAAAAATACACTGTAAAAAGTTTAAAATGTCATAAAGCCTGTTAAAATATATTTTTAATGATACCAACATCATGGAAATCGGTTCAGCCGATTCTGAGTTATTGTAGTTTAAATGGAGCAAAATGAATTTTCCTGGGACAATGTTTATTTATTTTACCTGTAAATATGAAATATAAGGGCAATTACTAGAAGTGACACTACTTAAAAAATTATATAAAAAAAACTAAAAAAGAACCCATTTTTATTTTTTGACATGGTATAGGTGAAGGATAAACCTTTCTAAAAAAAAAAATACACTGTAAAAAAACCCTTGATCTTTTTGATTTTTTCGTTAGTTAAAATTTTTTTTTTGTTATAAAATTTTTTACAGTGTACAGTGTTTTTTGTTTAAACGTGTCATAAAGCCTGTTAAAATATCTTTTTAATGATACCAAGATCATGCAAATCGGTTCAGTCGATTCTGAGTTATTGTAGTTTAAATGGAGCTCTTTTCGACCATTTTAGCGTTTTTTCGAAGACTTTCCCACTGTGCCACGCCCAAAAAATCCCAAAACAGTCATTTCTAAAAATGAGAGTTTGTTTGTATTGATCAAATTTAGCTATGAACAAAATTTCATCGATATCTTAGGTGGTCGGGTTCAAAATTTCAGTTTTATCTCGATTTTTAAATGAAATTCATCATAAGTATATTAAATATGTATGTATGTAGTGTAAAGCAGTTAATATATATATTTGAATATTTTATAAAGACGCAAATTAAATTATTAGAACTGATATTAGATTCGGATCAGCAACATGTACGCCTTCAAACTAGAGTTGTGTAGTTCAATTGAACGAATACTCTTGTGAACTATAAGTTCATTTGTGCAGTTCTCTCTGCCATTTCCTTGTTCATGTTCTCGTTGCCTCACTCAATTTGGACAGAGGTGCCTAATGTCGCAATCTTTGTGGAATGGATATGTAACCTGCCGCTACACATTTACTACAGAGCTGATGACCACTTTTGTTCCAAAACATAAAATATTTACAGAAACCCCAATATTTCAGAAACGGAATAACCCAACCGTTAAACCGCAATGAGCTTTTACCTCACATCCCATATGAACTGTTAAACTGAAATTGTAAGGGATGTTTTTTTAACTGCATGAGAACTTAAGATGATAGTACAAGACAGATGACAGTTGACAGTTGGAATGAATTTTTTTTATTGTAGTGTGGTATATAATTTCATGACATTTCTTTTTAAATATGATTTCCGGCATATGTCAGCCGCGCTTAAGAGTTACATGGTCCTTTCGACCAGTCCAATTTTTGACTACTTTTTCAATAACTCTGACCGCATGGCGCCAGTGTTGGCTTGAATATTGGCTTCCAATGCTTCAGCATTTACTGCTCGGCATAAACCAATTCCTTAACCTAGTCCCATAAAAAGAAATCCAGAGGGGTTAAATCGCACGAACGAAGGGATCAGTGAACAGGACCACTTCTGAAAATAAAATTCTCAACAAATTCATTTTGCAATCAATCGATTGTTAAGCGCGCTGTATGGCAAGTTGCACCGTCTTATTGGAACCGAATGCCATTGATGTTTAGCTGATACATTTTTGGAAACAAAAATTCAGTCAGCATGGCTCGATAGCGCTCACCATTCACCGTAACGGCAGCTCCTTGCTCATTTCGAAAGAAATAAGGACCGATGATGCCGCCACCCTGTAGACCTCACCAAACAGTCAATTTTAATGGATGTAAGGCTGATTTGTCAACGGATTGAGGATTGTAAATAACTGCACTTAATAACTGAACGAATTGCTTGCTCACTAATCCGATTATGTTGGCCATAAAATGTACGAAGTTTTCTATGAACTTCGCGAACAGATTTATTTTTTTCAAATAATTTTCCACAATTTGGAAGCATTGAAGCATTCTCAGCTGTTAAATCATTGTTATTGATATCGACAGTTCCCATGCAGCTAAAAAAAACACCCGTGACAATGAAATAGTGAACTAAATGTCTGAACGAGTTCATTCTGCTGAGTTGAACTAAAACGAGCGTCCACTTTTGACATTTCTCTTCAGTAAGGTTTGCCATTTCATCATGGAAAGATATACGAGCCAACAACGAGTCGAAATTATTAAAATTTACTACCGAAATTTGGAGTCTGTGGCCTCAACTTTAAGAGCCCTACGATTCGGATTTTCATCGGAAAATCATCTTCAGCGATGAGGGTCATTTCTGGCTGAATGGCTTCGTCAACAAGCAAAATATGCGTTATTGGTCAGACAGCAATCCACACGTAATCCATGAGTCATCATTGCATCCCGAAAAAATTACGGTTTAGTGCGGTTTATGGGCCGGCGGCGTCATTGGGCCGTACTTCTTCCGTGATGATCAAGACCGGTACATTACTGTGAATGCGAATCGCTACCGTTCAATGATAACCGAATATTTGTGGCCCCAATTGGATAATATGGACTTGGAGGACATGTGGTTCCAACAGGACGGCGCCACAAGCCACACAGCGAATGCCACAATCAATTTATTGGAAACCAAGTTAGGTGAACGTGTTATCTCACGAAATGGACTAGTCGATTGGCCGCCTCGGTCGTGCGATTTGACGCCGTTAGATTATTTCCTGTAGGGCTACGTCAAGTCTATGGTCTATGCCAACAAGCCAGCGACGATTGATGAACTTCGTACGAATATCGAACGTGAAATTGCAGCAGTATCGGCCGGTTTATGCTTGAAAACCGTCGAAAATTGGGTTCAGCGTCTGGACTTCTGCAAGCGTGACCGTGGTGGCCATGCAAAAGAAATCGAGTTCCATACAAAATGGCATCGAACGTACCTTCACAGGAATAAAGAAATTAATTGGTATCTAAACCGGTTTTGTTTTATGTAAAAAAACTTTTGTAGCGCTCTTATTGAAAAACCCGATATGTACATTATTATGGGCTACCAAGCGATAGCGAAGTTGCTTGTCTCTAAAGAGAAACGAATTGACTTGTAAAACAGGGTCACTTAATACCAGCAGTACTGAAGGCATACAACAATATTATCAACAAACTGTGCGTGTAAGAGAGAAAAATTACATGAGTTGTCAGGAGACACCCGGTTGGAACGAAGTTCCTTTTGCAATATATTATGTACTAGTTAGTTCCAACACGCCTAAGGCGATAATTTGGTCTTTAAGAAAATATACTTTTTGTAAAATGTAAAACTTTTTTTAACAAAAATGTTTTTTTTATAGAATGTATTTTTTTTAAGTATATTTTTAGGTCCTGTGTGTGCGAATATGTATTATATTTTCCCGAAAAGGTCCTTTTTTAAAGGGAGGTACTTCTTTTATTAAAAGCTAATGTTTTTTTAAGAAAATCTAATTTTTGTATGAAAAAGCCATGATTACGAATTTTTTATAAGAGAATGTATTTTTTTAAGAAGTGTTTTTTTAAGGAAATGGGAATTTTATTGGAATTGGTCCTTTTTCAGGAGTAGGTAAATTTTTAAGGGTAGATACTTATTTCAAGAAAAGTTATTTTGTAAACATTTCACAAAGAGCAGTCCAACCGTTTTCGAGGCATTACGGTACTAAAAAATGCAAACAAACAAAACAAACACAATATCTGATTTTTGTAATATTACTCAAAATTAATCATTACCATTGAAAAAGTTTAAAATTCATAATATAATCATTAATATATCATTTTTATAGAAAAACTCATAATGATTACGGTTCCTGACTTCAGTGGATGAAGGAAGAACAGACGACGACGGTTTCGGAGATAAGAAAAAACTGCCTAAATTATGCAAGTTAGGAGTTACTGGCACAATTAAATTACGTCACTAGAAGCTTTTTTCCGTCTTGAAGAGGACAAGATGTCGTCAGGCCATTTACAAGTATCAAACATCTCCTCCAACGATATAAATTTCAAACTAGTAGAGACAAAGTCAGAATTTAAAGTTTGAAATCCTTTCTTTGCCTCCTTAAATAGCTTTAAAAATTCAACTTCGAATTTCCAACACGTCTAGCGAAGCCCACATTCCTTAGCCATAATTATATCATAATGCCTTCCATTAAAGCCAGCATACCTCACATGGGCATGACTAACACAAAGCCAACATTGAAGAAATCAACCCACATCCATATATACATATGCATCCCTGACTGAACAAATCTTTACCACACACTCCATTGGCATATTATGTCTTAATGTATACAATAAAATAAAATAACAAAACGAATTGGTACAACTTTCAAAGACAGTCAGGGAAATCCTAAAAGTATGCAAAATAATACTGGGTTGTATACAGGACATAATACGGTTAAAAAAAAGTTGTTTACAATTTTTTCATCGCGCAACGTGCGATAAGGAACTTCGTTCCAATAGGGCAAAGAAATATAACGCCAGTGTTGCCACCACAGTTTATTACATTTAATGTTTACTATATATAAGCATATATTTTAATTTCTATTATAAATATATAAAATTACTAATACTACACAAGGTATGTTCAACAATTTCCAAAACTCGCTTAAAATTACACAAAATTTTCCCATTTTCTTTCAATTTAAATCGAAATAATTAAATTAAGTCCACCGCTCGGCCTGTCTATTGCTACCATCGATTGATCCTTTCTTGCTGCATAATATGTAAATACGGGCTTTGAAATGTTGACGGGTCACAAAAAATTTTAAATTATAGCTTAAAGTCCTGGCTATAATCCTGTTCGTACTAAGATTTCTACTGTTGGTTATATTTTGAAATTAGTATTTAGTTCCAACAATTCCGTTTGGAACTGATGTAAATCTGTAGGTCTCAATCAGCGAATATAAAACTAGAGAGCGCACAGCTCACTGGTTATGAGAAGCTCTCCCCAATTACTCCATGGGATGTAATGGGAAACCATTTCTTTTTAGAAAATTGTATCAAAGCCTTATTTCTAGCCGCGTGCGCCGAAAGTGTCGGTGGCGGCGCTAAGATGGAACTAACTAAAGGCGGCTTTACTGTGTGGTCATAGATAGATATTAAGCACATACTCGTATATATAAACACAAGACCGAAACGTTGTTCTTGAGGCTCCAGTTATTGTATCAATTTGCTGCATAATAAGGTTTTTTTTTTGCAAAAGTTTGAACAGAATGGATATAACGTACAACGGCTTAGACCTTCTGAAAGGTGGCGAATCGATAATTCGCCTGAACTCGCCTCAATAGCACAAATATTCACTTGTATAAACTGAAAGAACTTACCGGTCTCCGCAAGAGAAAAATTTCCATCGAAAGTGAACTAACCCATAGATTTATCCCCTCAACGAGAATGCGTCTATTAACTGAAAAGTTGCGAATGTACTATATAGTTGAACACGAAGAGACTTATTGATGTCTGTTGACGCACAAGTTCTGCAGAAATTTGTCACAGTCGTTAGAATCTATCAAAAAAAGGTGATATATAAACAAATAATTAAAATAATAATTTAATTATTTTATGTGGTCTTTTTCGCCAAATGCGGGTTTTTTCCTCAATTTCATTACTTAAACGCTTTTTCGTTTCTGAAGATAATCAATTAAAATTATCCCATGCGCATTCCAAAAAACAGATGCCATGACGTTGCCCGCAGATGGAAACTTCTTTGGATAAGATTCTCCCATTCCAGTCCACTGCTTTGACTGTTCCTTTGTCTCACGATTAAAGTGGTGGACCCATGGCTCTAAATCGACGCAAAAATTCGGGGTTATTGCGGTGAAATATCGCCAAACACTCTCCTGAAACTTCTTCATGACGCTGGTTTTGCTCTATTGAAAGCAATTGAAACCATCTTTCTCATTTACAAATCTTCGGTCAATATGCGATGTATAACACTTTTTGAAATGCCTATCATTTCAGCTAGATCACGCACCTTCAGCCGACTATCATCCAATACCATATTGTGGATTTTCCTAACCGTATCTGGCGTGTACACGTCAATTGATCGACCACTACGGTGTTCTTCTTGGCAGCTCGTACGGCCTCGTTTAAGCTCTTCTATCCAATATTTTACAGTCGTATTCGAACGAGCAGACTCCCCCAGAGTAGTATCTAGCTAGGCTTTAATATTGCTTGGACTGAGACCTTTCAAATTGAAATATTGAATTACATAACGGTGACCAATTTTGGCAATGATTACAAATTCACTGAGGTCGTTTACTTTTCGCGGCTCAAAAGCGTGACGGCTTCAAGCTTAAAACGTATAAGGTCGTCATTTTTTACCAAAATAGTTTTTTCAAACTATTGCCACAATCTATCAGAGTCCGTACTTCGTGGGTAACCTTAGGAAACCCATTATTATTGCCGTGGGGAATTTGTAGCGATCGTTTTCCCATTACCCACTGGTATGGGGAAAATAATGGAAATTCCTGACAATGGGGAATTACCTATCATGATTACCCGTTACCCGCATGGCAATAAATGGAAATTGGCTAATGGGTTACCCAAAGTAGCCCATCCCCAGTTTTATGGTAAATATGGAAAAATTAGAAAATAATGTCTATGTCTCGAAACGGAACGTCCAATCGGCAAAATAAAAATTTTTTGCTGGTTTCTAAGGATTTTTCAAAAAGTGGTCCAATTCGTATGGAAGAATTTTTTTTTCAAAAAACCCCCAAACTAAGAAAATCGCTAAAATAAAAAAGTGGATATAACTCGGAAACGGTGCGTCCAATCGAAAAAATAATTCTTTTTTTTTTTACCTCGGTTTGAGGTTTTATCAATAGATGTCTTCAATATGGCATCAATTTTTTTTAAAGTCGCTAAAATTAAAATTTTTTAAATAAAAAATCGCTTTGGCGATTTTTTTTAAATGTAGGAGTTTATCCATGTTGGAGTTTATGGAAAATCCTTACAAAGTGGGAAAAATTGGTTATTTTTTCGATTGGACGCTCCATTTTCGAGATATAAACATTAGGGCGTTTTACCGATTATTTGTTTGAAAAATTTTAATTTTAGCGATTTTTAAAAAAAAAGTGATGCCTTATTGAACACATCCATTGGTTAAAGTCTCCTGTCGAGGAAAATTGTTTGTTATTTTTTCTATTGGACGTATCGTTTCCGACTTATAGCCGCTTTTTTATTATAGCGAGTTTCTTATTTTGGCGATTTTTTTAAGAACAATTCGTCCATACGAATTGGACCACTTTATGAAAAACCCTGAGGTGCCTGCAAAAATTGGTTATTTTTCGATTGGACGCTCCTTTTCCGGTGATATAGACATTTGTTCTAATTTTTTATATTTACCCTGGTACCCTGGTAACCCATTACACATAATCGGGATGGGTAATTACCCATTTTTCCCATACCCTGTGGGTAATGGGTAAACGTTCATTTCACATTCCCCAGGACGATGTATGTGGGTTACACATGGGGAGTAAATACGAACTCTGCCATCTATACGTCAGGTCGGCTAGTTTTGGGACCACCCTCTTATACTGCGGTTACCTTGTTGACTAACACTCCATCTAGACAATAAGCCAGACGGACATGATCCAACTCAGTTGTCTTAAAATGCCCTAATTATATTAAATAAATTAAATAAATTTCAAAATCTTCGCATATATTACCAAAACATGTCTGGTATGCGAACTAAAGCTGACTATATCTATATGGTAACATCGGAGGTAGATTATGATGTCATTGCCTTCGTTGAGACTTGGCTTACTCAAGATTTTTTTGATGGCGAGTTTTTTAATCTGCATTTGGAGGTGGAGTGTTGATTGCAGTAAAGAAAGTTTTAAAGCATCTTTGTTACAATTGGCCAACAATGATTCCCTTTTTGATCAAATTGATGTGCGTCTTGATGCTTTGGTTGGTGTTCTGGTCATAATAGTGTCCTACATACCACCTAAAAGTACTTATAGCCTCTATGATGCTCATACAGACAATATAATAAAAACAGTTCCCGAAAACAATGAAGATGGTTGCATTGGGCTTGGTGACTTCAATATTCCTAAGCTTAATTGGAGTATTTTTCCTGATTCAAATTATTTATATGCAAGTAATGTAAATTTATCCCATGAAATTAATATGGTTGATAGTATGATTGGTTCAGATTTGATTCAAATTAATAAGTTTCATAATTCGCTTCATAGATTACTTGATCTAATTTTTGTTAGCAAAAATCTTAATTTCACTATTAGTAGTTGTGATCATCCAATCAATCCTCCTGGTGTTCATCACTTACCCATAGTATTGGGAGTTGCATTTTATAATTTTTCTGGTGTTACTAATGAAATGAGTGATTTAAAGTATGACTATAAAAGTTTCGATTTTCAAATAATCAATGAAGCAATACTAGCAATTGATTGGATGAGAATATTTGCCAATAAGTCTTTACCGGAATGTTATTTTTTATTTACTGAACAAATTAAATTAGTATGTCAATTTTATATAAGAAAATTGAAGCCGAAAGTTTACAAAAACGCGCGGTATACAACAGTGCTGAAGAAGCTAAAAAATCTAAGAAATAAATTTAAAAACTTAAGCGAGAGTCAATATTCTGTGGAACATATGCATAAGTATAAGCATTATGCAAGGGAATTTGATTTTTTAAATTGATTTTTATACAATCAATATATAATGGCATTTGAAGACAAAATTCACACTAATCCTCAGTCATTTTGGAGCTTCTTAGCGTCAAAGAAAACGCATAGTAATTTTCCTTCCGCAATGGTTTTTGGAGAGAAAATAGGTAATTCATAATCTGAACAAGCGAATTTGTTCGCAGAGTTTTTTAAGTCAAATTTCCAATCATTTAATTCTACTCATGTAGTTGATAGTAGGCTTTTAGACAACGTGGAATCTCTTGTTTACTTTGGGTCTTTGCAGGTTTCTGAACTTGATGTTATTTCAGTGTTAATTAATCTGAAGGAATCAACTAAAGTTGACGAAGATGGCATCTCTGTATTGAGAGTTTTGAACAAGGCCGTCAAGTAGATGCAATTTATTTGGATTTTTGTAAGGCATTTGATAAAGTGCCTCATGGTATACTAATCATGAAGCTACGTAAGTGGGGTTTCCATTCTTCTTTTCTGAATTGGATTCTTTCATATGTTTCTAATAGATGCTGTTATGTAAGTGTAGACAACTGTAAGTCATCTGTTTATGTTGCGACGTCAGGTATTCCACAAGGAAGCGTATTGGGTCCGATTTTGTTTAATATATTCATTAATGATATTTGTAAATGTTTGAAGTTTGTAAATTATCTGCTTTATGCTGATGACATTAAAATTTATAGCAGTATTGCCAATTTTCATGATGCAGTGGCGGTGCAGATTGATCTGTGTCATGGTGTTTCCTTAATGATCTTCCATTACATATTAAAAAGTGCAATCATTTAACCTATGCTAGATGTCTTAATATTATAAATTCCAGGTATTACATTGACAAAAGCGTGCTGATAAAAATTGATCATATATTGGACTTGGGTGTAGTTTTTGACACAAAGCTTTATTTTGATTTGCATATTGATTATATAATCCCAAAAGCTTATTCTGTTCTTGCTTATATAAGAAGAAATTGCAAGTCATTTACAGACCCATATATACGTAAATTGTTATACACGTCATTTGTGAGGGCGAAATTGGAATGTGCTTCTGAAGTATGGAATCCATATCAGGATAAATATTGCAATAGAATTGAAAGGATTCACAAAAACTTTACAAAATTTGCCTTATTTTCATTAAATTTTACAGATACTATGCCATCGTATGAATCTAGATGAAAGTTGATACATTTAGATACGCTTATTAACCGTAGATATAAGAGATTAATACTGCTTGTATATAAATTGATAGCTGGTCAAATTGATTGTCCATCTCTTCTTAGTATAATTGGCTTCAATGTTCTATTAGACGTCTTAGCTTTAAAGAATTTTGTAATGTATCAGTTCATAGAACAAATTATGCTATGTTTGAACCCATCACAAGAGCTTTAAAGGAAGCCAAGTACCCGCTGGAGGGATCAGGTTGACGAATCACTACGTACACTTGGTATTGACAACTGGAAAAATAAGGCAAAAGATCGAACTGGTTGGCGAAATAAGTTATCTTCGTTTTGTAAGGTCCCTGACCCCCCGGGGTTGTTCAAGACCGGATAAGTAAGTAAGATTGGGAGCTACAGTTTTACACCGGTTACGAACGTTATTTTGACGAGCTCTGTCATGGGGCTTACTACTCGATAGTGCCGCCGTTACTAATCGACATGACTGATGTCGAAAGAAATGTAAGATGGTCAAAGAAGTGCTCGAACCCACGTTCCAATTTATACCACTCCTTCTATGCGTTGTACTTTCTTCGTAAGGAGCCAGTCATCTGGAGAGACAGTGTGTTCGCCTCCCAAATGGCTGCATCTGCGAAGATTGAACCTCCGACGGGAAATCAATTTACAGTTATTGTATGGACTGCTGAATCTCTATTCCGAAACTGACGTCTATCTGGGAGCGATTGATGTCAGTGGCACTCGTTGGTAATAGTAGTGCTATTCATAAAATATGTAAAGTCATTAATAAGTAAGAAGTATATGTATGAGCTTTTCCTGAAGCGGAAACAAAATGCTTCATATATTTATACCGTAATTGGCTACTTTAAGCGTACATTAAAGTTCAAGTGGATCTCGCGTTTAACAAATTTTTGCAGGCCCAGCTACGTGTTGTGGAGAAGCACACCAGTCGTCACTTATCAACAGATAATTGCTCATCTCTTGTAATATATCCCTACGATTTCCTCAATGATCCCAAGCAGCAGTGTGTCGGCTCCCTACCGCTATGATGGAACATATAGAGGAGGGTATATATATATATTTGTGTGCGTGTTTAGCGTACTAAATTGTTGCATATTTTTCTGCTGATACTAACACAATGTGAGTGGTATGAATGTATGAATGGAAAATATAAAAATCTCCAATTTCGAATGAATGTCAGTTTTTTGTTCGTTTTATTACACGTATTTTATCCCTCGGTTTTCCGTATTGAAAGAATAATGTTAAAACATTTCAAGTAAATGTGATTTATATTGATGGTAATCATGGGAAAATCATGCAAGATACCATTGTTAAAGTTATATTAAAGACGGATGTAGTAACGTTTTCCGGTAGCACTAGAGAGTTCTCAGCATCGACATCAGCATCAGCATCAGCATAATCATCATCAACATCAATGGATTTTGATTACATTTTAAAATACATTCGTAGATGCAATTTTGTTTCATTTACGTACGAATTGGAGGGATAAGAGAGAATAAGAAGAAACAAAAGTGTTTATTAAACTCCCGCATGTAAATGAAATGATTTACTCAATGATGGGAACGATGATGAAACAAAGAATTATATATTATCTCTCATCCCCTGCTAAAGTCCCCTGTCCTACAATGTACCAGGGGCAATCATTAAATTAAATTCGTAAATTGTGTTCTTCTTTCAAATAAGTGTGACCGCATTTAGCACTTTATAGTTAACAGCAATAAAAAGTGCCCTTATAGAGAATGACGCTACCATAAGTGTACAGCTGACCCTCATGGTGACACTGACATTTCAATGATGCCCTTTCAACTACATATGTAAGCATACATACACACACACGACAGTTTGTAAGTGCATATATGTTGCAGCAATTACTGCTGATGTTTCTCATTGAGTTTGCTTGCTTTTGCGGTCGTTGGGATGTCGTTTTCTGTTATTTCTGGGATGTGTCACTTGGACATACCCTTCGTCTAATGTCAAATGGTCATCGCTTGTAGCAATGCTGAGCAATTTTGAGAACACTGTAACACATTGATTTATTTCTGTTTAAAAACCATCATCACCAAATAAGCTAGGGTTGCCAATTAAAAAATATTTTTGTGTGGCTAGAGGGCAAATACATGAGTATGTATACTGTTCTGGGAATTATACCGCTTTAATTCTAGACACTTCACAATGGTATAAGGTGGAGTCAATGTCTCTATTTTCTTCAGCACTAATGGTTTTCAATTTGCAATTAAAGCTTAAGGTTATTACATTTCTTTTCCGTTTTACCGGAGATCGGTATTCCAAAAAGGTTTTTTTTTGCAATGGATCCCCACGATTCCTGTAAACTGTATAGCTATTTTGGATGTAGACTGAGAGAGGTTGTTTTAAATGATGGATGTTGTTGAAAAATGCATAAAACTCAAATGCACTTACAATTTTTCAGTAATCAAATGCATGAAAAAATGCCACCAGCACCCAAACACAAGAAAGTTCTTCTTTACATTCGTGTTTGGTACTTGCGATGATTTTGGAGCATTTGCATCTGCCTTTGTAACGCATTTAAGTTGTCAATTGCATTAAGCATGGTGTGATTTTCAAACGAATCATTCCGCATACCCAGGAACTATGGCTAGATTTGAAATAGCTAGTTAGAAATCATGAGAAACTTATTTTTTGATAACAATTTATATATTTCTTCATAGAGATGAAAATGGGTATTGCGCATACATAAAAACATACAATTTCTAAAAAATACAGACCGGATAATTCACGCAAGTGCTATAGCTGTCGGGACCTTTTTTGAATTTATATGTGAACATTCATAGAAAATAATTTTTTTTTCTGTTGTTTGAATGCAAATGTACCGTGTTTATACCTGTCGCAAATATAGTATACTTGTGTCCAAACACATTGTGTTTACTATTGAATATTACATATTGGAGACACAGTAATGAATATGTTTTAATAGGTGGTTTTGTGACCCAAGACAAAAATGCGTCAGACAATAAAGAAACAAAACAGCAGAAGATATTCAATTCATGAAAACAATGCTTGATCGTAAGTATATGGATCTTCTAAACATGTCAATGGTTATTTCATAATATTACAGGGGCCTTTCTGTAGTTCTTGGAATCAAGTTGCACTAGGGATTTTAAAATGAACAGGCTCGTTCTATAAAAATTAGCTGACAGTAGACAACAGATAGCGAATTTGCTATCAATTCGAAAACTGCTGACTATTTCAAAATGTATACATGAATTCCTAAGAATATAGATGAATGCCTAATTAGAGATCATGTTCTCGTGTTAAAGGACATTAGACCAGTGACGGCCTCATTGGAAAATATAAATAAAAAAAATATAAAAATTTTCCAGCAAAAAGATTTACTTGTTTATTGCCCCGTATTCCAGTGAATAATGTTAAGTGAGATTTTACTAGCGAAGAAGAAGTCTCGAATATTTGACGTCACAAAAATTTGAAGCGCTCTCCATCCAGGTGCAGGTTAAAGACCGCCAAAATCACCAAATACTTTGAACACCATGATTATATAATTATAGTGTCAAAAACTTCATGATACAGTTCGATTCTTATGACTCCAAATAACGTATACATGTACAGTAGGGTGTACTAAAAACTAAAAACAGTAGGGTGTACTAAACGACGCGTAACGAAGAGGTAATTACGGAAACGTCAAACTTTTTTTTGTAGGCCGTTGAAATTTCGATTCCTAGTACATTTTCGAAAAAAACTATTTTTTTTTGGACAATATGTGGCTTAAACAACGTGTCATGATAAAAATATATAGAAAAAAATATTTTTAAAATTTTGACAGGGCATCTTTTTTTTCACGACGTCATTTTCATATATTTATCATGCATATTTTGTCTTCCCCACTTGGCTTCATTTTACATAAATATTCCATCAAAAAGGTAATTTTTGAAAAAATCTCCTTTCAATATTTATTAGTTAATGGATTATTTATTTAAAATACAGGAAATTGGGGAGGGCAAAATATGCATGATAAAGAAATGTACTAGGAATCGAAACTTCAACGACCGGAAGCGGACTATAACTACCTTCGTCTAAAAAAATTTTTGACGTTCCAGTAATCACATCTTTAATTCGCGTCGTTTGAGACGAAAAAGCGTTTTACAGTACACCCTAATGTACAGTCCGCTACTGACTTTTAAATTTATTTCTAAAAAAACGTGCACAGTGTAATTTTGTAACTCATGTGTACACAAATTGTCACTCATACATCCAATGCCATTTAATTTGGTTTATCGTTTTTGAAAGTTTTTTTTTCTTATTTTAGTAATTGCATTAAAGTGTTCATCACTAAGCGTCATTAAATATTTAATTGGAAAGTTTTTAGATGTGTATTATAATGAACAGAAAATCGTCGAAACTTAAAGTAAGTGCTTTAAATAATACACTGAAAGAAAAACACTTCGTCGCAGGGATGTTTATTAATGTATTTACAATGCTACAATGAGATCGTTTGTAAATCCAACAATTTTATCGATGTTGCGACAAAAAATTGCATATAAGATTTGTTGTACTGGTTGCTGTCACGTTGGCTGCAACAAATGAATTTTCGTTGCTGTAACGAATACTTTAATTGTACATTTGGTAGACTTATTCCTATATGGATTCTAAAATTTCATTGAAGGTTTTTCCTTACAGTTTTCCCTCTCTCACGTTATATTAAGTTGCAAAATTTAGATACTTTAGATATAAGGTTAAGCCAAATCTGTGCAATAAGTAGTAGAGTATACGAGTATGTCAAATGTTGTATTAATTATTTAATAGAGAACCTGAATCTTAATCTAAATCTTATACTTAGTATTTTAATATTTTAGGGCGTTTTTCTAAACATTTGACGAAACTAGTGCATAGCTGCATAAATCCAGCAAAAAGTACCACACAATACAGTGTTGGATGCAGCAAAATTGTTGAAACCACTACTACTCTATGCGCTGACAGAAGCACTTGTTGATGTGTTAACATCTATAGGCGCGGGTAGGGACTAAACTCACAAAGTGAACACATCCAAACGCAATTTTTCCGATTGCGATCACACAGATTTTTTGGCGTTAAACTCCTCCGAAATGGCTGAACCGATTTGTATGAAATTTTGTGTGCATATGGAGTAGGTCTCAGAATCGACCAACATCTATTTTTCATACCCCTCAATGATAAGGGTCGACATCGACATAGTTAAGCGGATCAAAATAACGCGATTGCGCTGGCTAGGCCATGCCAGTAGAATGGATGAAGATGAACCAGCACGATGGGTTTTCGAAACCGAACTTGAAGGAAGGCGAAAAATAAGAAGACCCAGACTCCGTTGGAGGGATCAAGTTGACGAATCCCTGGGTAAACTTGGTATTACCAACTGGAGAAATAAAGCAAAATATCGAACTGGTTGGCGAAATATGTCATCTTCGTTTTGTAGGGTCCTCGACCCCCTTTGTTTTTTGTGTGAATAAAAAAAAAGTACTAAGGAAGAAAATGATGATACAGGTGCTTGCACTGATCTTTAAATAATTTTAAGTATTAATATTATTTAAATGTAACGTCATCATATGATTGAACGCTGTTTTTTATTTTCCAATGTAACATTTACTAATGTGTTCATAGAAATCGAACAGGTACCGTGTAGCAAAAAGGTGTTAACGCATCGCCCGTGAGTTCGAACACTCATTGGATTTTTTTTAAACTAAATTCCCAGTTAGAAGCTCTAGATACTGTCACTGAATGCAGTATGCTTCTACGAACTAATTTAGTGACACCAGAAGAAATGGCTTTGTCTAAGTTAGTAACATTCCTAAAAGATTTTCATAAATTTCATGAATTTCACTTCAACACTATTATTTCTCAGAAGCACTTCATTGCAAATCTCAATAAATCTTTATACGATGGTTGCAATTTATATTTCGGGTCCAGCAATAAAAATAACAATCATTTATTATTGAAAATGATTTTATTCGTTTTCAATATATTCTCATATTTTTAACAAAAGATGCGCTCAAACCAATTTTCGAAGCACTTTTTCCATTCCGATTGAGACACCTCCAAACCATGGGGTTTGAACGCTGCAACAGCTGCTTTAGGCGTCGAAAAACGTTGGCCACACATTTTTGTAGCAAGCAGTAGTGTAGAGCTTTCATAAACACGTACGGCTTCAAAATTTTAAATATTTTTTAGTGAGAAGTAGGCGATTATTCGACGTAAATGCATTGTATGAGATTAAGCCATGATCTTGGCAAATGATGCGATAAATGCATTCAGCACTTTGTTTTGCAACCATGTACATAAACTTGGACATAGAATTGGTATCAATAGATAATAAAACATATTGCATGCGTCCTCATTAGCGCGTAACTTAAAACCGTGTTTTTCTTTGAATTTCAAACGTTGTGTATTGAAGAGCTGACGATATTATTGTTTTGGTCAATTTGGGGCTTGAATGACATGTTATGATGACTGTAAATAAAGTAGAAAAAATATTTTAAAAATTTTGATACAGCACTTTTTTTACGGCAGCATTTTAAAATTCTTCTCTTGAAGTTCCAACTTGCAACTTCCACAAGCTCGCTTCCCTTAAGTCAATAAACCTATGAGCGTGTTGACAAACCTAAGAATAAATTAATCTATTCAAAATACTATGAAGTATATGAAATAAATATAAAACAAAGGTTTCCCGTTACATCTCATGAAAGAATTAGAGAGAGCTTCTCACAAACCAGTGAGCTGCGCGCGTTCTAGTTTTACACTCCCTGATTGGGATCTGCTATTTTACACCGGTTCTGGTCTGTATTTAGAGAAGCCTTTTCATGGCTAAGTACTCGATAGTATCGCCGTCACTAAGCGAGGTGACCGGCTTCGAAAGAAACTTAAGGTGGTCAGAGCAGGGATCGAACCATGCACAAGAGCCGCGAAAACTACCACTGCACTACCGGAGGCCACAATGAAAACCAAAATACATTGATAAATATACATAAAAATCGATAATGATATGCTTGATCGAGATTTAAAATGCCGTCGTAAAAAAATGTTCTGTCAAAATTTTGCAAATTGTTTCAAATTCATGGACCGCCGCGAAGAACAAATTTGCAATTAACCTAAAAATCGAATATAATGGATGTACACGGCGGTGGTAAGACCCGTTCTGACTTATGGAGTATTATGGTGGCCGGCTCTGTAGAAAGATAGAAAACTGTCAACAGTGTAAAGAACAGCTTGTGTTGGCATGGTAGAGGCATTACTAACATGCCCCTCTGCTACTGTCAATACGACGATGAATTTGCTTTGAACAGTTTGCTAAGGGTGGAGCGATAAACAATGCTTTGCGTTTTAGAAACCTGAAATGGGCATAGTTCGATTCTGTGCAATTTGCCTAGTGGGGTAATACCTAAAAGAGGGACGTAAGATTAATAATGACACCTAGAGCCGCTAGCTTTTTCATCTCACGTTTCATTTCACTCTCTTCGTGGTGAGATCGGTGCGATGGAGCGATAATTGACGTAAATTGACTTAAACCAGGTGGAGTTACCATAATTGTTTGCTTGAATTGTTTGCTTTTGAACTTTTTTTGCTATGTTTTATTATTAGTATATATTTGTGGTGTATTCACACAAAAATTTTACCGCTACCGCTTTCTTGTTGATTGGTTTCAACTAATGCCTCTACCTATTATTATTAAAGCAATACTTTTCAACATGCAATGTCCATAAGCAACCACACCAAACTTAGTAAATTTACTGAGAGAAATCGCTACTCTAGGTGTGTGAATAATATAGGGAACGGACTATGCCAGACCTGCGTGGCGGGTAACTTGATTGATCGCTACTTCCACCAGGAGCCACTCTGAAATTGGAAAGAACTCACTACATATTGGATGTCATGGTGTATATGGCCTAGATATCATGGTCAGAGAACCAAGATCCTGATGACTGAACAGGAATAAAATAGCCAGAACGACAGCTGTCTAAACCGGTCACTGGACGATTTGTACATGTGTTGCTAACATTAGGATACAACACAGGCGTTACTGTTGTAGTTGTGACAATGAACTTATGGCGCAAAAACCCCTGAACACTATCTCCTACAGTTCCCGGCCTTTGCAAATTTGAGGAGGAGAACATTTTTTCTTTTCAGTCTAACTTGGCTATTCAAAATATTGTTTCTGCTACTTGGGTGAGCTACCTTGGGAAGAACTCACAGTCACTGCAACCTAATCTAATGTAGTGCTGAATATGTGTGGAAAATTGGACAACGTTAATATATAGCGCATCAAGCTCATTGACCATATTTTAGGAAAGTACTTATTTTCAATAACCAGCTTAAAACAAGTCACTGATTAGTTCGGGCGATTTTTTTTCGTGAAATACGTTTAAATAGCTGTTGAAAATGTTAAGTACAGCGGACTACGTTACCAAGTGTCGCTTTACGGTTAAAGTTCAAATTTAAGCAAAATATCGTATTTGTTGGAAATAGATAATTCTCAAAATTTTTAACTTTAACATCGAGGAGATTCTTGTTACTGTAGTCCGGTTTTCACCATTTCGTCACTAGTTAAACTGTAACTACTGAGTCCGCCAAAATTTTGTAACTTTCAATGTTTGAATTTTGACCTCGAATCCCAAGTCTTACCGTTGTCCAATTTGCCCCAAATTTTCAGTATACCACTTTTACACCAAGTATCATAGTTAGGTTATTCACGAAGGGCTGATTAACAGTGTAACCGCGTAAATGATTAACTCACCAACAACAAAATATATGGGAATATTTTCATCAACTTCGAGCAACCCTTGCCTTTGGGAAGTGATAAATAGAGTATATGATTGTTTGTAGTGTTGGAAAATACCACAACCGACAACACTAAAAACGGGAATTTTTAGCATCTGGCATCTCAAATTTGATATTTAAATATTGGTTGTTTATGTTGCTTTTTTTGTGCGAAAAAATAAATATCAACATAAAATCAAAATAAATATCAATTGATTCAATTTCCAAAATACTCAAATGGACTCTGAAGTCGATTATTTCGTATTTTATGCTTTGCTTAGGCATTATAAAATAATTTCAATTGTAAACAAAAATTTAATTTGTCGAAAAGCTGATTGAAAACAGCTGATAGAAAAAAGTAATCAAATATGCGACTAAATAACATATAAGGGTGTTCACGCAGCACAGAGATTATTTTTAATATTTTCATCAAATATCCTATTAATCAGCCCTTAGTGAATAACCTTAGTATTTCGCACGGGGCTCGTATAATTTCAAAAGTAGAGAAAAAATTGCTACTACGTTATTCATATGCGTCAGCTTCCACACGAATTTGCTACTAACAAATGACCTATTCATCGCAATGAAAAATATTATTCGTCGTATCAATGTTACATATTTGTCTCCTTAAAGAAACTGTATCAGTTAAGAAAATCATTTGCATTAGGGCGATGAGTTTGTATATGAGCTGATTTTTGATGAAAATATTCGATGAAACGAGTAAGCTTTTTCTTTTAGTGTATGTGGATGCATAAATGTATCATATAAATAACATTCCAATCATTTGGCTACGATTGTCGTTAAGTTACAAACTGCATAATTAACCACCACATTATATTAAATGAGTGTTGAAGAGGTACGAGTATTTCCGTAATTTATCCATTTCATTTGCCTACCAAACGGACAACTCAACAATATAATCGCAGTTTCAAAACCAGTACAACTAAGTCCAGTGATGACACGCAGATTTCTGAATGGCAACATAGAATTGCCTGTGAACTAACGTATTAATGGCTAGTTTTTCAGTTAGTGGTCATTTTCGGTTTGCAGCTTAATTGGGGTTAAATGTCGAGTTGCGTTTTCAGCTAATGTCTAATGTTTGCTCATTGTCAAAATGAAAGACGTACGAAATGTAAAATTCATGTATTTGTTTACAGTATTTGTAGACATAATTTGAGTCTAGATCATTAAATTATTTCGCCGAGATAGTTTCTAGATATTTTTGCTGAAATGACTTCGATTTTATGCTTTTGTTTCCAATTTTTTGCCCGTTATTCTATGTTGTTTTGGTATTTAGCCCAAAACAGATGTTAACTTCCAATAGGAACGCAATTGTTGCCATATTGGACGGATAACAATATGGCGGCTTACATTAACTCACCACTAAAAACAAAATGCACAGTTATAACGCATTTAAACCGCCGTTTATCGTGACCAGGTTAGCGATAACCTTGTTCTCTAATCTTTGCCGGTTACACCACCTAATTTGAGACTAAATTGACTTCTCAGATGGCCACGACGGCGGTACAACAGATAAATTAAGTTGGCGGCTATTGGATTTGCCAGTTTTGTACAAATGTGGGATGTTTTTAAAGTAACTGAGCCTTCAGTCGATAACATCGGCTCGCAGTACCAATAAGAGCCATTTATATCGGCGGCGGCAAGAGCTTCAAAAAAGTTTTGGTGGCGGCAACGCGACGGAAAATTTCCGATCGGCTTTCACCTGTCAAACAGTTAATTTTTTGCGTATGTTTTCATTACGGTTGAATGTTTTAGTAACTAACAGTGTTGCATCAAAAAGCACACCAGTTTAAATGACGGTAAAAATTAAACTTCAGCTTCTACAGATTAAAATTGTATGATTAATTTTCTGGGTTAGCGCGCGTTAACGGAGTTAACCTTCGAAATGCGTTAATTTTGTTTGGTGTAAATGACGTATTACCCTCTAATTAACTTTCAATTTGGATTATATAATCCAATAGTTAATTAAAAACTGGGCATAAATCAATCTAACCGTTATGTCTAAAGTGTCAACAATTACTATTAGTTTGCAATGGTTTCGTTAACCTTAATACTGCATAATACTTAATAAGGTGAGTTCGTTATTTAAGAAAACCTTGAACTTATTTTCTCATTACCTCCCATAGAGGGAGCGGATGAAAAACTCCCTTTTATACCAGTTGATGACAGGTTTCTCTTGAAAATCCTTTCCATGGGCTAATATGTATATCGATAGTGGCCGCTATCAATTAGAGAGATAATCTGGCGCTTACACGGGACAGTTTTGCTCCGACAGTAGCAATACATTCACAAATTTTTACTACCACACTTACACTTCTCTCACTGTCCTCGCCACTGTCTCTGATATTTCAACGACAGTAACTTCGGCAAGAGATTTGACATAAGCGGTCAGTTCATGGCTGAACTAGTAAAGGTTGGCACAATAGAGCAACTGAGTTTACCTTCTTTTGACTACATCTGTTACATTCATTGTATTTTGTTGTTGTACTTTTTTGTTTACTGTGTTTGTTCATATGGATCTGTATTGAATTTGACGATTAGAGTCATGCCCGTTGTTGGTTCACACAATAACAGCAAAACTTGCTGCGTCAACCTCTGCTAGTTCAGCCACGAGCCAGATTGGCGACGTTTCGTAGTAATTTGAGAAAAAAGCAAAACATCGCAAACGGCATTATAAATTGTGACATATATTTGTATTTGAAAATGTTGGTAACTTTTATTGAAATATTGTTTGACACTACATATGAACATGAATACATGTCTAATTTTGCAGAGTACATCAGTTTCATTGTAATTTGGAGAAGTAAGGCAAAACACAATGGCAAAAGAGCGAAGAAAAAAATCAGAGCACGAAATTTAACGAAACGACACTGTCGGCGATTGCTTAAAACTGCACTGTCTTTATAACTGGCTGGACGCGTACGTCGCTCAAGCAATTTTTTTGTTTGTGACTACTAATACATATTCTCAACTATCTTGTCTCAAACTGCCCCGTGTAAATTTTACATGTAAAATTGGTGTCTCGGTTATTGTTATATACTTGGAATAAAACTAACAAGTTCGGAACTATTCACAGTCCAGAATAAAAATAAATGTAAGTTTGAAAATTGAATTAAATCTGCGGCTTTTTGAAAACCATTTCAATTCTTAATTTGTTTGCTAAGAACAATAATACTTTATAATGGTCCGAAAGCAAAGCCGACTGCTGTCACTTTTCATAAACTTTTTCTTTTGAAAACCTTGTCAGTGACAGATTTGAGTTCAGTTAAAACAAATCAAATATCAGAGAACCAGATCCATTTTCATTTACAGCCTTTAATACTTACTTTACTGTGATTGTATTTCAGACACATATTATTAAACAAGAACTACTTCAAATGCTTAAAAGAGCACTCATAAAAATTCCTTTCAAAATTATTTGAGAATTATTTACGCAATGCGAAAGCCCCGTTCGCATTTAAATTGAGTGGAAATATGAAATTATCTTCGAGAAGAATTGAAATTCAAAAACCAGACAGTCGTCACATTCCCACACACAACACGCATACACCCGCACGCGGGTTTCTACACAAAACCACATCAATCGTTGTCGGCGACAAACCAAGGATGAAACTCATTCAAAGAGAATAAGATAAAAATGTACAAACAAAAAACGAATATAAAATATTTCACATCTGCTTAAAATAGGCACTGGCTCAGGCTCGGCTACCGCTGTATGCTGATTTAAATCTGCAGCGGCGGCTGGAACAGCAACAACGATAATAATGACAGCCACCACACAGTTGCAACTGTGCATTAGTGTTAATCTTGCAATTGTCATTGAGTTGAGAGTAGTAGAAGAATGACAATTTATGCATTTATATAGGCGAACTGACTGACGTATGTAACTATGTATAATAATCGTCCCATTTGGAATAGAAATAAAAAAAGTACATGCATTCATTCGAATATATGTATGTAGTATGTATCAGTACCATGCAGTATGTATGAATATGAATGTATACTCGTAATCCTATTGCAAGCGGCTTTTGTGACAAACACAATTTAATTGTCACAACACTGATGATCAATAGTTTAGGATCAGATTATATAACTATGTGGTAGTTGGAATCATATGGGTGGACGGTGCAAAAAAGAAAAAATCAAAAAAACAATTGGTTTCCCATTACATCCCATGGAGGGTTCCAAGCGGGACTTTTTGAAGCTTTCCATAGGTTAAGCCCGGTATTCAGTTTTTATGAAATTTTCGTTGCCATAAGAAGTACATGTTAAAAAAGTATCGAAAATTTCGCTCACTATTCAGTTGCTCAGCTCCTAGCGACAATTTCGTAGGAACATTCAATTACAGGGTTATTACGCCGATGTTATTTCGTACGAAATCAAATGTTTGGGACCGGAACTTTGGTATTTCGATAATTTTAACAACCAAAAGTAGCACCACATGCGTTAAAAATAAAACAGAGTGCGTGGAGCAATTATAAATAAAATATTTGCAAGGTAAATCAAAGAGAGTTGTTAACTCTCCGCAAGACATATTTTTTTGTTTAGAGATAAATGAAAAAATTTCTTACGAAAAAACAACTGAATACAGAGCTTTACTACTCGATAGTGTCGTCACGAAAAATTCCTCAAATGCAAAATGCCCAAAAAAAAGTTTTAAATACCCCAAATGAAGAATTCCCCAAAACAAATGAAAAATTCCCCAAAAAAGCCAACATAAAAATTTTTCCAAAATAATTTATGAAAAATCCCCCAATGAAATATCCCCCAAATTTTATGAAAAAAACCAGAAAATTTTTTCATTTGGAAAAAGTGTATATTTTTAATGAAAAAAAGTTGTAATTTCCTTTAAGGCTGTAAGACATCATGTTTTCTCCGGTTAGTGAAAAAAATGTAAATGCCGCGGGTGGGTCAAAAGTCATTAATATGTAAATAAATGGAAATATCTGGAAACAGAAAATATAATTGCAGTAACAATTGCAAGTTGTTTGAAACATCCATAAGGCACAATTTGAAATGTACCGTCAATTAAATATTTCCTTCCCCCGATCGGAATGTTGAATAATTTTGTCACCGTAAAAATGCTTTCAGACAAAACGAACTTCACTGACCAAAGGTGGAACTGATAATGAAATTGACCAACTAATAATGTTAATTATATATGTTCGGAACTGTTATGCGTGAGGGTGCCATTATTATTTTGACTGAAATTTTATTTATTTATTTATTTTGACTGAAATTGACTGTACTGAAATTTTACACAAAGTTAAAAATGAAAAATTCTCAAAAAAAAAAATTGAAAAATATCCAACAAAAAATTGGGGAATTCTTCATAGTTAAAATTTTGGGGTATTTTGCATATAAGAAATGACAGTGCTCAAAAGTCTTAAAATATCGTGAACAAAATTTGGGTCAAAGATATGCAATGCACTAAACGATATACAATCTCATCTCTATGAGTGAGGGTTGACAATATGATATACTAAAATGACCTAAATGATATACACTCTCATCCCCTCATCCCTATCTTGAGGGTTTACAATAATTTATAATAATCTTGGTATTCTTGTTCAAAAATCATGCTCGAAGTCATATTCGAAATATTGAATGGATAAATTGGAAATAAAACTGACCTCGAGCTTGGTTTTTGATCAAGGATAATAATATTAACGAGGAAGTTCGAATATTAAAATTAGAATTAGCCAATTTTACGATACTATACAACAAATTGTTTCACCGACATAACTCACGTTAATGGAAAGTAATTTTTTATTTCTTGTATCTTATTTTACACTCAAAAATTCCATAGTTAATCATAACTAAAATTTCAAAGACAAAGTAGTAGATATAAGTTGGTTAAATATAAATAACCAAGTAAATGTTAACCTATAATTTGTCTACTTCAAATAAACAATGCTTTGGTTGGACTAGACCATGTAGAATGCGTCATAAAAATTAAAGTATACTATGAACTGCGATTTGACATTAAAAATAATTTATAAATAAATACAAGAAATTTAAATTTTTTTAAAGTTTTATTAATAAATATAAATTTGTTCACTAATTCCTAAATTAGAGGATGATTTTAAATCAAGAATTATTTTCCTGGGCACTTAATCCAACAAACCTTGAGTTTCTGCCTTGAAGATCATCAATGATTTTAAAATTATTTTGCTTTAACCCTGCTGTTAGATTAGAAAAAACTTACGAATCTTAGATTGAGGGACCATTTGGTCCATACTGCAATTTTCATCCAAAATAATAATTTTATCTTATTCTTTGTAACTATTTTGGTTCAAAAATTTCTAAAGCAAGTATTTGACATATCAAAAACATCCGCTAACATATCAAAAACATCTTCTAAATATTTGACATGAATTTACATTCGCTTGGTAATGAAAAAACTTACGAATCTTAGATTGAGGGACCATTTGGTCCATACTGGAATTTTCATCCAAAATAATAATTTTATCTTATCCTTTGTAACTATTTTGGTTCAATAATTTCTAAAGCAAGTATTTGACATATCAAAAACATCTTCTAAATATTTGACATGAATTTACATTCGCTTGGTAATGAAAAAATGTACTATTGACCAAATGGTCCTCTAATCTAAGATTCGTCATTTTGTATTTTTCTCAGTCCTGAATAAAGTTAGAAAATTTAATTTTCGCACATAACATTGTTTTATTAAAAGACCCCATTAGCAGAAAAATTTAGTCAGTATATATCACCGTTCCAAAGTTACAAGGGAAAACAGAAAAAATTTGGACCAAATGGTCCTAATCTAACAGCAGGGTTAATATAATAATTCTATATTTCACCTTTGTCACATGTGTATTTGGTTATTATCTTTCAATTTTTTGTGAAAATAATTTTTTGGCAATTAAAATTATTTTTTTAATTAGTTCCCTTAATAATGAGTTGCCAACAACTAAATCGTTGTAAACGACAACCATATTTAAATTAATTTCTTTAGGAAGCATCTGCGTACTTGTTCAAAGTCGTTACTAACGCATTTTATTGGAGAACAATTAATGTTCAATGTTTGTTTTTAGCGTAGAGTTGTCTGGAGGTATAAACTGCTCAGAAATAAGAGATCTTATTAGTTTATATGAACTTACTAGGGAATTACGATGCAGCCATATATTTTAGGAGTCTTTATGCGGTAAATGATCCTATATCGAGACGCTTAAGTCTTTGTAGTAACATTGCACTAACACAAAATTCTAAAGTATCCAAACATTTATATAAATTAAACCTATTTAAATTGTACAATTAATATCAAGTCTGTATGTATCTATAATCTGTAAGAATGAAATTCTGTAGATAATTGAATAAATAAATAAATGAAATAAAAACGATTACTGGTAGGGATACGACATTTCCATTAGTTGTCGTAACGTACATACACTGTGTTATGTTCGTAAGCTTAGGTGTAGCAAGACTTCGTCTTTTAAGACAACTATACGCTGCCGCTACATCAAATTCCACATACTTATTTTCAGGCAGAGACTATTATTGTACAACAACCACATATATTATGTTCAATGCTAATTCTGCATAAGTTCGACGTAGATAACGCGGTGTGTTGTTTGCATGTGTTGGCTTTCTTCGGTTATACCCTTCCCGTGCCTATAGATGTTAACACATCAAAAAGCGCCGGTTTAAATCTTAAAAATATAGATTTATGTTGGAAAATATATGTATTTATATTGAAGTCAAAAAAAGTTTGCTTCTAAATAATATTATGTTGTGGGAGGTAACAGGTATATGTTCCCGCGTAAGTGACCGCGTGTTTGGGACGAAATATGCACATATTTCCATGTAAGTATATGTAGGTTAGGGAGGAAACACACGAATGCTTCGTAAGTACATGGATGTGTAGGATGACACACCCATAAGGCTCCAGATAAAAGCATGCATGGTTGCAAGTAAACATGCTAAGGTTTGCATTTAAATATAAGTTAGGTTGGGACTACCAGTAATATTAAAATTTGGAGTGTGTTCCAAATATATCAATGCTTCCTACAGAATGTGTTTGACAGAATATGTTGCAGAGACCGTTTTTCAGCATTCCGCTTATAAACGTATACAATAAATTCATTCGGTCTTTACGTTATGAATTAGCAACTTTTTGTGGCATATAAATTTTACTTTGGTGTACTCTAGTCTTTTAACACTCTTTAAAGTACACTTTTAGCACTATAATTATCAGAAAGTACACATCTACGGCCTTATTTGTAAAAACTTATTATAGGTTTATTATAGTATTAAGAAGGCAATACTCAAAATATGTATTCATGACCGCCAAATTCCGCAATTATTTTAAAGCACACTAACCATTGCACCACGTGCGTCCATAATTTATTTGTTATTATTTTCTTTACTAATTTTTTTTAAAAAAAAAAAAAAAAAAAAATAAAAATTTTTCTTTCGACGACGGTCACCTCGCTTAGTGACGGCGACACTATCGAGTATATAGCCATGAAAAAGCTTCTCAAAATACCGTTCGGAATCGGTGTAAAACTGTAGGTCCCAATCAGTGAGTGAAAACTGGAAAGCGCACAGCTCAGTGATTGTGAGAAGTTCTCCCCGGTCCCTTCATGGGATGTAATGGGAAACCATTTATTTTTTTTTTTAATTTTACGGTTCAATATAGCTATAGCTTCCGTTTCCACAAGTATTTTGGTATATCATCATACATTATAGGGCTAAACAAAACTCAACGTGACTCCACACTCATACTTGTGCAAAAACATCCACAACAAATTCTTTGTCATAACCATCAAGATTTATTTTTAATAGATATTGATCTTGAACCCAAAAATTATTAAAGAACGTAACAAGCTAAAAATCGAATAATACAAACGTATTTAATAATTATTATCATATTTCTTATTTTGTGTATATTCGCGACTCTTACACAAATCACATTATCTGCCAATCCAGCAAATAGGTTCGATTGGCCTCCTTTCTTGGCATGCCCGTCACTCACGTCTCCAGCAAGGATGCAAATGAAAAAATTTAACTATGGAGAGATATTTATATTTATTAAAAAAATAAACAGGAAAACATGAAACGAAAATCAGATCATAAAATGGAAGTGTGTACAAAAACTTCAGTAAATATTCGTTTACATTATTCGATCTTTTTGTTGTCATTTTTTTTATAATTGTCCGGTTCAAGATCAATAACTATTAAAAAGTACTTTTTCTATGAAAAAGTACATTTTAATAGAAATATTAAACAAAAGAAAGATTGTACTGCACAATTGATCATTATGGTGGATCGTTGGGAATATAGCTATTTCAATGCCCTCCCAGGCATATCATCAGCTCCCTTCTCCACAAGTAGTTAGGCATATCATCACACATTATAGGGATAAACAAATCTCAAGTAAGCGAGAATTGTCTAAACTCCTACTTGTGCGAAAACATCCACAACAATACTTTGCCATAACCATCAATATTCACAACATTTCTTTCCTATGCATGCTTTGCATAGATGTTGGCGTTTAGAGTGTACAGTCTTCAAATTTATATTCGTTTACATTATTCGATTTTTTAGTTGTTATATTTCTTCAGTAAATATTCAAATATTGTTTCCAAGGAATTGACAAATATGTTGGGAATTTTTCACATTTTACCAATACCGTTATTTACGGATGACCAAAACGCTTTCCATGATTTTTTTAAAGAAAGATTTTTACATAAGGTTCTAAAATTAGCGAACGATTTACATTTAGAGAAATAAATAGAGATATTCTTTATTTTTAAAAGTAGACGTTTTGCAAATGCATCCTCATGATTCCTGGCAAACCGTATAGCTTTTTCAGATCTAGCCACAAATCTTCATCAGCGTTTGTTTGGAATGCTGCTTTTGAAAAAATTATCAAACTTATAGAGATATAGACTGCATTGAGCTTGAATAGTAAAATAAATAAGTAGTCATGAAAATGGGGAATAAATAAAAAATCATCCTGATGAACGTAGAGCAAGACAAAACAACAGCCAATAACAATTGCCTGTTAATATTGTGTTGTCTTTTAGACAACAACAAAAAACATGTCTAAGGGGAACCGATGGTTCTCTGGAGATGGAAAGAAGTTTCTGAAAATGTTTTCTTTTGTGTTTTACTTGCGATATTTTTCGAACACTTGCATTATGGAGAATTCTCAATTCAAATGAGATTTCGTTTGGATTTAGTTTGATGCATTTTTCAATAGCATCATTCCAAACAAGATCTGTGGCTAGATCTGAAATATCTATGCGGTTGGGCAGGAATCATAGGAATACATTTGTAAAACTCCTTTTTAAAAAAACTATACCTCTATTAATAGAGATATAGAATGGCCTCGAGCTAGAACAATAAAACTAAAAAGTACCAATAAAAAAAAAATTACAGCAGACAGTTGTCCGAGGCCTTCGGCCACGGACTGTCCCTGCAGGCTGTGTCAGAGACACGGCCATTAAGTTTAACGTAGAATACGCCATCCGATAAGACAGAAAACATATATAACAATAAATTCATTTGCTTATATTATTTATCATTTATTGTTATATATGTTTTCTGTCTTATCGGATGGCGTATTCTACGTTAAACTTAATGGCCGTGTCTCTGACACAGCCTGCATTGACAGTCCGTGGCCGAAGGCCTCGGACAACTGTCTGCTGTAATTTTTATATTTACCAACGGCATTTGAGTCAAGTCCGTTTAAAAAAAAAATATTATGTTACATTTTTTTAAACTTAATTTAATTTATGTATTTTAATTAATATTTTTATAGAAATAAGTTCTGCGAATGTTGAGAGGGCCGCCCTAATATTAAAAAAGGTTTACCTTATCGAGTCTTCGCATTAGCATTCGAGCGTTGTGTGAAAGCTTTACGCTTTACAATTCAAAATTAATGTTACAACAGCTTTATTGAAGCTTTCGCAAAAAAGCTTTATTACGTTAGCTTACTGTTTGTTTCACTTTTTACTAGATACATGTTGCCAAGCAACATTAGCTTGCTGTTCGTTTCACTTTTTACTAGATACATGTTCCTAAGCAATGTTGAGCAATCAAAAACACACAACCAAACACCACACATATGTTTGAGTGTATGTGTTTAAACAATTTTCAGTTGAGAAATTAAAATACTAGAAATATATCAACCAATATGAAATGTATATCAAACGAAAGATAACATCTTCATTTACCTACAAAAAAAATTTAAAAAAAATGCATCTAGCCGTTTCCTCAAATTCAATGAAATAAAGATTACAACAGTAAAAACCTGACATACCGTATGGTAAGACGTATTCTACGTCAAAAAGGCCGGATAAATAAAAATCCTCCCTAATGAATTATTTCATTTGGTATTAATGTATTTAGTCAATCATTAAAAAATAACAAAATGAATGTATTACTGCAACGTATCGGTCATTAAAGCGACGTAACTGGGTTAGATTTGTTTAAACATTTTACAAAAAATTTAAAGATATACTTTGCCACACGCAGACATAATTTAAATCAATTCTAGATCTTGGTAGAGTTAGAACAAATACAACACAAACGACAATATGTAATTGAGATTTTTCATTATTCCATTTCTTCTTTACAAATTTAATTTTCTTAAACCTATACATGCAGACAATGTATTCTCCAAGGACCTACGAACATAGTTATAGATGTTTGTGAATGTTTCACAGGCAAAGTCCTACGGTATGAATAGTTCTATAAATAAGTTCTATAAATAGTTAGTTCTATAAACAAAACTTTCAAAACTTCGGCACCACTGCGTGTAAGTTGGAGAGCAACATGTAAGTAGTGCCAAATATCACTTTACACTGTAGAGTCTCCACGAAAGACCGGTTGGTAATAAATATGAATACATACTGCGGTGGTAGACGCGGTGCCGTGTCATAATCCCCACGGACATAATCCCCATTACAATTATGGGGATTATGACCGTAAAAGAACTGGAAGTTCAATAAAAAGCTATGAATGTTATGAAAAAAATTGTAATGTTAGAGTTGATGTAATAGAATCAACTGAAACATGTTTAAGGCGCCTCAAGAATGAAGTACATTCTAACCATGGGGACCAGGAATCCAGAATGAAAGAATTTAAGCTACGTAACGCCATTAAAGAAGAGGTCGCAAACCCGAATCTCCAGGTGAATAAAGTTCGTACACTTTTTAACAATGAATGTCAAAAGCGAAAGGATGTTTCAACGTCAGTTGTTTATAAAAAAATGCAGCGCCAATTACGTCGAAGTAAAACAGAGTGTATGCCAAAATCGCCACAAACACCTCATGAATTCATAGAAATATTTGCAAATAATGACCACATGACTAATTTTGGAATGTGCGAAAGCAATGTGGACTAGAAATTTTACACTTGTACAGTGATCGAAAGTGATGCCATAACCTACACATTATTTTTTCGCCGCCGATTGCAGAGCTAGTGAAAACGGTTGCAGCAGACGAGAGGCATTACATGATGGATGCTACATTTTCCGTAGTTCCCTCATGTGGTTATAAACAGCTTCTTATTATACATTTTATTCACGACAATTACGTAAGTAATACGAAGCGTATACATCAGTAATCAATAACAAACCTCCAGTTTAAAAATGATGCGTTATTTTTATTTTATCTAAATTTGTAAAAGGTATCATTTTATTTCATTCGTTAGAGTATTCTGAAATATAAATGTTGAGCGCAAATTGTGAATCTAAAGCTCCGCGGGCGAAAATTTTTTAAACAAATCGCCGCGATTTGTTTAAAAAATTTTGGTAATTTTAGTGAATAAAAAGTAGTTCAAAATTTTTCTATTTTTTCGATTTTTGTAAGAAATTGTCGCAGTTTTGCTTAGTAATAAGTAATTTAAATATTCTTTAAAATTGCAGGTATTTCCATTTGCTTTTGTTCTTATATCAAATAAGAAACAAAAAGCATATCAGCACGTCTTGCAGTTTATTAATTCGAACTTACTCGAAATGAAACCAAAATCTTTTACGACTGATTTTGAAAATGGAATGAGGAATGCCATCAAAACGATATTTCCAGAATGTCGATTGAAAGGATGTTGGTTTCATTTCTATCAAGCTTTGAGGAGAAGAGCCTTAATGATGAAAGATTTTGGGAGCCTAATAAAGAGAGATACTCACGCTAAGCGAATCTTCCAAAAACTGATGGCAATTCCGTTACTTGAGCCGAAAGATATTATACAGGGTTTCAATATTATTCAGCATGAGAGCTATAGAGATGCCTTCGAACAGACTTTGACCTATTTCGAGAGGCAGTGGATTGAAAAAGTAAGTACTAAAAGAACATTTTGTAAATAAAGGGAAATACTTTTTTATCATTTTACATAGGAAGCTCCACAGCAGTTATCGCTACACAACGAAAATGTTAGAACTACGAGCGCATTGGAAGGATACAACAGCTATCTTTCTTCGTTAACTCCAACTCATGGCAGCTTCTGGGACTTCCTAAAAGATACAAAGCAGGAAGAATTCCAGAATCACAATGAATTGTCACTGGCGCTAGATGGAGTTTACGATGTGTTTGAAAGACCAAAGAAAAAATTTAAAAATCAAGCGCACTGACAGTAAAACTTGATAACAAAAGTATAAGTTTGCCGATATTTATTCAGAGCATTACAAACCGAAAAAATAATATACTGCCAAGCGAGGAAACTTTAAACTTAAATGAGGAAGTTGAATCCGGAAGCGAAGAAGAAATTGCTACCCCGGTTGTGAAGTTTGTTACAAAAACAAAAAAAATACAATATTTAAACCTTGTAAGCACGGGAAAATTTGCAGATCCTGTTTCGACAAAATAAATAAACAGCATCAGGAAACCGGGACTTTGACTTTATGTCCGTTTCGTAGGCAGATCGTTGGAAGTGTTGAAGAGTTTTTTTATTTAGTTAAGTGTGGCATTTTAATATTGGTACATTGAATTTGTTTAGGTAAGAATTTTGTTTTTGTTAAGAGTTTTGCCATATTTTTTAGTTAAGAATTTTGTTTTTTGTTAAGAATTCTGACATATTTCCGTTGCAAATAAATTTATTATTCATTTAACCAAAAAAAGTAATTTTTTAAGTTGTTTTCTTTCTGGGGAAAAATTTTCGGACCTAATCCCCACAGCAAACGGTCATACTCCCCATGGGGATTATGTCCGTTTTGGAAGAGGACATAATCCCCACTTTATTATGGGGGTTATGACAGAAAAAACAGGACATAATCCCCATAATTGCAATGGGGATTATGTCCGTGGGGATTATGTGCGGGCACCGGTAGACGCTGCTTAAGATGATGCTTCACAAACATTGAAACGATCGTCCAACGAATGTGAGTTCGAGTCCCACCCGTGGCAACTACATTTTTTTCACTAACTGGAAGAAATATGAACTGTTAGTTTAAAAGGAATTACAGCTTTCTAAAACAACTACTGTGAACCTCTTTTCAATAGAACGCAGGATAAATTAAAATTTGTTACTCTTTAGTTCCGTTCGTCAGTACTATATGTATTTCTATATATATTTTAATATTCTGTAATAGGCGCATGCCATTATACAAATATGTCCCAAAAAATTTTTCTTTTTCGATTTTCATGGTTGCTCAAGCTTAATTGGAAAGCTTGTAAGGTAAAGTATTTTTCAGATTTTTCGGAAGAGGATTAGGGGAATTTTTCCCAAAAATCGGGTATTGCGGATAGGTCAATATTTTTAAATCAAAACGTCCAAACTTTTATTGTATTTTCATCAACCACCAGTTACATATTCGTAAATTTGGATAAATTTTGTAAACAACGCTTTATAACTTTTAAAATTTGTATGTAAATTTACAAATATAATGATGCACTTTAAAAGACGGATAAATTCCAAACAAATTTGGAAAAAAAATTTCAATTTGTAGTTACTGTTCCAGAGTTACACCATTATAAAACTTTTTACCCATTGTATGAAACTAATACTATTATAAACTGTTTGCCATTTTTATATCGGATTGGCTTAACACATTAAGACCGTTAAAAGTTCGTAAAAACATAAATAAGCGAATCAGTTATACTGCGATTTGGCGGATCCGTCTCGAAACCGTTACGAGAGACTAAACGAAACGGATTCGAATATGAAGTTCGTTTCTCGGTTTCAAGAGGAATTTCATACGAAAACATAAGGGATTCATATGGCACACGGCGTCGCGATGGATCCTATTATTCCCAATTTCTCTGATTCGCTTTTGGCGTAGAATACGTCTTACCTTACGGTATAGGGAGTCATGCCAGATTGTTATTGTTGTAGTCTTTATTTCATTGATTATGAGGAAACGGCGAGATAACTTTTTTTAAAATTTTTTTGTAGGTAAATGAAGATGTTATATTTCGTTTGATATACATTTCATATTGGTTTATATCTTCCTAATATTTAAATTTCTCAAATGAAAATTGTTTAAACACATACACTCAAACATATGTGTGGTGTTTCGTTGAGTGTTTGAGTTTGTAGCGTGAACACAAACTATGCTGCTGTTTCAGTGGGGGCACAAACCTTCGGCTGTTGTTTTGATTGATGAAATATTGAAATTTCGTATATTTACTTATGTATTTAAGTGAAACAAAATGTTAAATTTGAATTTGAATTAACATGGATTTATAAAAAATATAAATCAAATTGATTTGCGTCTGTTATTTATCAATTATCCTTACTCTTTTAATTTAAAAACATATTTATCCTATTTTTCCTACCATAAGCTTATGTATATTATCAAAAGTAAATATCAAATAAATAAATTCATTTGCTTATGTTATTTATCATTTATTGTTATATATGTTTTCTGTCTTATCGGATGGCGTATACTACATTAAACTTAATGGCCGTGTCTCTGACACAGCCTGCAGGGACAGTCCGTGGCCGAAGTCCTCGGACAACTGTCTGCTGTATTTTTTTTTATGTTTTTACGGACTCATAACGGTTTCGAGACGAATCCGCCAAATCGCAATTTCACTGATTCACTTTTCTATGTTGTTACGGACTCGTAACAGGTTCGAGACCGATCCGAAAACATAAGGGATTCATATGGCACATGGGGTCGCGACCGATCCGCTTAATCACAATTTCACTGATTCGCTTTTTATTGTTTTTACGGACTCGTAACGGGTTCGAAACGAATGGGAGAACTCACATTTCGCTGCTCTATGATTTTACGGATTCGTTACGAGTTCGAAGTGGCTACGCATCCGTTGTTGTGCACATTGTGCCCAATGTGCCACATGAATCCGTTACGAATTCGAGGCGGATTCGTTTATGTGGACATTTTGTCCGAAACGGATGTCCGTCACGGACTCATAACGAATTCGTTTTCGTATGAAACGAGTCGTCTTTTGGAAATAAATGAAATTGAAACATTTAACGAATCTGGCAAATCACAATTTCATTAATTCGATTTTTTATGGCTTTACGGACTCGTAACGAGTTCGAGACGGATCCGTCAAATCACATTTTCACTGATTCGCTTTTTTATATGTTTACGCACTCGTAATGGGTTCGGGACGGATCCGTCAAATCACAATTTCACTGATTCCCTTTGTTATGTTTTTACGGACTCGTAAGGGGTTCGAGACAGATCCGCCAAATCGCAATATCACTGATTCGCTTTTTCATGTTTTTACGGACTCGTAACGAGTTTTAGACCGATCCGTCAAATATCAATTTCATTGATTCCGCCTTTTAAGTTTTTACGGACTTGTAACATAACGGGTTCGAGATACCCCCAAATCGCAATTTCACTGATTCGCTTTTCATGTTTTACGGACCCGTAACGAGTTCGAGATGGATCCCACAAACCGCAATTTTACTGATTCGCTTCTTTATGGTTTTACGGACTCGTAACGAGCTGGAGACGGATCCGTCAAATCACAATTTCACTGATACGCTTTTTTGTGTTTTTAAAGACTCGTAACGGGTTCGAAACGAAGTCGAGAGCACAGATTCCGCTGTTTTATGATTTTCAGGAGTCGTTACGAGTTCGGTACGGATACGCATCCGTTTTTCTGCACATTGGGGAATTCATATTTTTCCCCAAAAACGAATACGAAACGGATTCGAATATGAACTTCATTACGAGTCCGCAGAAACAGATTCGTCTCGAATTCGTAATGGATTAAAACGGCACATTGGGTTTCTAGCCCACAATTCGTTCGAAGAGAATTAGTTACTCTACAGTGAGCCTGAAAACGGGAAAATAAATATTGCAAATATGTTTCGACGTTTCATCAACATGTTTTTTTCTGAGAGACGTTAGAAAGAGGAATTGAATAATAGTCGGAAATTGCAAATCTAAATTTCCAACTTCTTAGGATTTATTGAAGTAGAATCGATAAAAGAGCCCTGCAGGTCTTGAGATCCTAAACAATAAACTTCCAATTGCCGCATACTATATTGTTTTATTACTACACAAATAATTGTTATGCTGTGTGTGAATTCAACCAACTATTTTGAATCGACTTAATTAGTGTGCCAAGTAATCCAAAATGAGAAATTTGTTTTTAGTGCTGAATTTGCTTGGAAGTGTGTACGCGAAACAGTAAATAATTCAAAACTGTATCAAATGGCAGTGAATAAAAAACAAAAGAAACCCCAAACAACGCGTAACTATAGTCATGTTTCAAAAACATGTAAAAAATGTTTGTGTGTATAACAATAAGACATACCTCACGTCTTCTACTCTCCATTTGATATACACATAACCTTTCAGCTGCCAGTATTTCGATTTTCTATTTCACACAAGTAAATTCAACACAATTTACCACAATCGAAATATTATAAATTAACTCAGTATTAGTATTAATAAAATATATATTATAAAAATAAAATATGAACTTTACATTAAAAAGTGTTTATTTAGATTACAAGTTGTTGATGTAAAAAAATGTAAAAAGGCCAATAATTTTAAAAAAGAGCTCAAAATTCCCTTGACCTTTTTTCGAAAAAAAAGTAGAGTAGCAACAAAAAAAAAGGCTAAAAGTACCTCAAAAGGTCTAAACTGACAACACTGGTCGGTTGTTTTAAAAAAAGGAGTGCTGTATGTCCCTGTGCAGATGATGTGATTATGCCTAAAAAATGCGTTAGTATTATTCACCTCACTTATAGATTAAGAGGTGGCTGGTATTAAAGATAGGTAAGTTTCACAGAAATTAGATTCCCAAATTGAAAATAGAGTACATCCTCGTCAATATTAGATACATAAAATATTAGATTCAGTACCACATTACAATACACATTTTTTATTTTTTTTTTCATACTGTGTTTTTTTTTTATTAAATCTGCTCTTAAAGAGCCTAGCAAGAAGTATTCAAATCTTATATTCTAATCAGTTTAATTCAATTATTATTAATTAAATTGTTGTTTAAGCGGGCATCTGAATTATGGCGTCAAAAATTGGTTGATTTATAAAACTGATGGGAAATCTCTTCTTCTTAGTCGGGATGAAGTTGTTGTTATTGTCAAGTTTCTTGCCAGAGGGTTTGTGTGCTGTTCCAGTTTTTGATTATGACTCTGTTTGATGCGCTGGAGTTCGTCTCTTACAGCAAGTATCTTTAAATCTTTGTGTAGGTTATCATTTCTAACATACAAGGGGCACCAGTAATTAACCGTAGTATTTTAGACTGCACTCTTTGTATTACTTCGATGTTACTCGCGCTAGCGTTTCCCCATATCTGCGACCCATATGACCAAATAGGCTTAATCACAGTGTTGTACTAAATCTGGACCTTATATTCTAATCTCAGCCTTGAGTTTGAGTTAAGTAGCCAATGCAGTTGATGTGTCTTCAGCTTTATTTGTGTCTTCTTGGCTTCTATATGACTTTTCCAGGTCAGTCTACTATCTAGATGTTTACCCAGATAAGTAAGATAAGGGGCACCAGTAATTAACCGTAGTATTTTAGACTGCACTCTTTGTATTACTTCGATGTTACTCGCGCTAGCGTTTCCCCATATCTTGGACCCATATGACCAAATTGGCTTAATCACAGTGTTGTAAATCTGGACCTTATATTCTAATCTCAGCCTTGAGTTTGAGTTAAGTAGCCAATGCAGTTGATGTGTCTTTAGCTTTATTTGTGTCTTCTTGGTTTCTGTATGACTTTTCCATGTATACCCAGATAAGTAATATCATCACATAAGGGAATTGGTACACTGTTGAGTTGTCTTTGTGGGCAAGTTCTTGCGTTTAATGTGAACGTAATTTGTTTGCTCTTCGTCTCGTTTACTTTTATCCTCCAGTTAGCAATCCAAGATTCGATTGTTTGGAGATGTAAGCAAAGATTTTCGGCTGCTTTAGATGGGTTTATATGAGAGCTCAGTATTGCCGTATCGTCTGCAAAGGTAGACGTAAGCAGATCGCTTCTCGTGGGGAGGTTAGCTGTAAATATAAGAAAAAGAAAAGGACCGAGAACACTTCCCTGTGGGACCCCGGCATATTTATCCGTAATTATATCTCCCTGCTTGACTCTAAAATATCTATTTTCCAAGTGACTTTCGAAGAGGGAATGTGTATTAACTGGCAGATATTTTTTAATTTTATGTAATAGACCTTAATGCCAGACCTTGTCAAATGCCTCAGCAACATCTAAGAATACAGCACAACAATATTCTCTTTTTTCATAAGCTTTTCTAATCTCCTTGGTCAAACGATTTACTTGTTGTAGAGTACTATGGTCCTCCCTAAAGCCAAATTGGTGATCAGGGATGATTTTATGAAGCGAAGTGAGGCTTTTAAGTTTTGAAAGAAATGCTCTCTCGAAGAGTTTTGATAGGCATGGTGACAAGCTTACCGGTCTATATGATGAAGCTAAAGTTTTGTCCTTTCCTGGCTTTAATATCATTTTCACTAGAGACATTTTCCACGCATTAGGGAAGTAGCTAAATTTTATTATATTATTGAACAAACCTACGAGGAACTCGATAGCTATTAGCGGAAGTTCTGATATCATCCTCTGTGTTATTAGATCATAACCAGGAGCTTTTCTAGGATTTGCTGTTTGCTTTATAATATTGACAACCTCCCCGACCGTTATATTCAATGGGACTATAGACGTCTCCGTGTTGCACGCTACATTCGATAGACTAAAACTGTTAGTACATGGATTGAGACGGAAAACTTCACTCAAGTGCTCTGCAAAAAGTTTAGCTTTTCCCTTATCTGTTGTAACCCCGTCACTATTTATGTCACGAAAAGGAAACTTTGTCTCAACTGGCGTTTTAAGATTTCTTATTGACTTAAACAAAGAATAATTTGTGGATATCGTGGGAGTCAATCCCTCAACATATTTTCCATGTTGAAGATCATCGTCGTTTTTCAAGGCTACTCGTAGTCTACTTGTGGCAAGTTTGAGTAGAAGACTTGTAGTAGGGCGTCTATATTTACCAAATATTCTATGTCTGCATTCGTGTATGTGTGTGTGCTCTTGTTTATCGTCCTGAAGTGGGGTTGCGTGAAGGGCTGCACCCTGGAGCAAACAGTTAAAATTGGTGATGTGATTTTCAATATCAAGCTCATTGTCTATACTTTTGTTCAAAATTGGGACATGGCTGCTTACGTATTTTCTGTATTTCAGCAATTCCTTTTTCTTAGATGTTAGCATCAAAGGGGATTCTATCTCGTAAACCGCGTTAATTGAGAATATAACAGGGGAATGGGCTGAAGACAGTCCGGTGGACGTTGTTGCCGACGCGTTAGTCTTTGAAATTCCCCTAATTATGGCGAAGTCAATTAGATAAGGCTGTTTGTTACTATCATGCGGCCAGTAGGTTGGCTGACAAGGAGATAGGTAATCGATCCCATTTTGTCGAGACATGATGCAGTTGTATAAATGTCTGCCTTTTGGGTTTACGAGACGGGAGCCCAAGTGAGTATGTTTGGCATTATAATCTCCGGCGGCTAAAGATGTGTGCCCTAGTCTTTGAAAAAAGTTCTTAAACGTATCACTCGACATCGAAAATCTTGGGGGGCAATAAATAGCCGATATTGCAATTGTCTCGTGAAAAATTGAGACGCGAACGGTAGTTGCTTGCAAATATTGTTCCGAGTAGCTTTCTAACAAATCGTTCCTAATTCTTTTGCGTATAAGGACACCTGTACCTCCATGTGCCCTGCCATCGGTGTGGTTCGTGCCATAAAATGTGTAATTAGGTAAATTAAAATTATATTTCTCTGTTAGATGCGTCTCAGATAAGAGCATTATGTCTATGGTTTCATCAGCTAGATTATTAGCTAATTCAAGTCTGTGTTTACTAACACCGTTTGCGTTCCATGTACAAACATCATTACGTTGTTTATAATGTTTGTACTGTTTCTTCACGTTTGTGGTACGAAATGAAATTAAAAATATTAACCATAAAGAGTTATAAAATAAGGGACCCGGATCCCGTTAAATTAATTTGTTTATCCCGCTTTCCGGGGAAATGAAGAATAAGAAATATCTGAAAGTACACATCTACGGCCTTTTTTATAAAAATTAAGAAGGCAATACTCAAAAAATGTATTCATAACCGCCAAAATCCGCTTTTATTTTAAAGCACACTAACCAATGCACCACCGACGTCCATAATTTATTTATTATTATTTTCTGTAATAATTTTAAGGCTCAATATAGCTATTTTCAATGCCCACCAAGGCAAATCATCAGCTTCCGTCTGCACAAGTATTTTGGTATGTCATCATACATTATAGGGCTAAACATAACTCAACTTAGCGAGAATTGACTCCACACTCATACTTGTGCAAAAGCATCCACAACAAATTCTTTGTCATAACCATCAATATTTATTTTTAATAGATATTGATCTTGAACCCGAAAATTATTCAAGAAAATAACAAGCTAAAAATCGAATAATACAAACTCAAACGTATTTAATAATTATTATCATATTTATTATTTTGTGTATATTTGCGGCTCTTAGACAAATCATATTATCTGCCAATCCAGCAAATAGGTTCGATTGACCCCATTTCTTGGCATGTCCGTCACTTACGTCACCGAAATTCTCCAGCGATTAAATCTAAATGCAAATGCAGCAAAACATGAACTATGGAGAGATATAATTAAATATAAAAATAAGCAGGAAAACATGAAACGAAAAGCAGATCATAAAATGGAAGTATGTACCAAATCTTTAGAAAATATTCAAATATTGTTTCCAAGGAATTGACAAATATATTGGGAATTTTTCATGTTTTACCAATTCCGTTATTTACGGATGTCCAAACGCTCTCCATGATTTTTTCAACGTAAGCTTTCTACATAAGGTTCTAAAATTAACGAACGATTTAAATAGAGATATTCGTTTTTAAAAAAAGAAGACATTTTGCAAATGCATCCCCATGATTCCTGGCATACTGAATAGCTATATCGGATCTAGCCACAGATCTTCATCTTGATCTTGAGCTTGAATAATAAAATAAATAAGTACCAATGAAAATGCCGAATAAATAAAAAATCATCCTGATGGACGTAGAGCATGACGAAACAACAGCCAATAACAATTGCCTGTAAACATTGTGTTGTCTTTTAGACAACAACAAAAATCATTTCTAATGGGGACCGATGGTTCTGTGGAGATGTAAAGAAGTTGTTTGCAAATGTTTTCTTGTGTGTTTTGCTTGTGATATTTTGCAACCACTTGTATAGTGGAAAATTCTCAATTCAGATTAGTTTTCGTTTGCATTTAGTTTTATGAATTTTTCAAAAGCAGCATTCCAAACAACCGCTGATGAAGATCTGTGGTTAGATCTGAAATAGCTATACGGTTTGCTAGGAATCATGAGGATGCATTTGCAAAACATCTTCTGTTTTAAAAAACTATTGAGCTTGAATAATAAAATAAAAAAGTACCAATAAAAAGGCCGAATAAATAAAATAATTAATACTAAAACTAAGGGCGGATCAATAAGTCCGTGATTATTCGTACATCCCTCGGAGCTATTTGAAATGCAACACTGCACCCATCAAGGACCACGTGTAAGTAGACTACTGTCAAATTTTGAGCAAGTTCCGCCATTTACTTTGCGTTTAACAGCTGTTCAAAACATACAACCCGTGCATTGTATTAAAAATGGGAAAAAGTGAATTTCGAGTGTGGTTTACTGACTTTCGTTGTGGTCGAACAAGTACAAATGACCCTCAATGTTCTGGACGGCCAATTGATGTCAATACATCCGGTGTCGTTTCGATTTTAAATGATCCGTTGGGTTTAAGAAATCTATCTGCAAGATGGGTACCGCTTTTGATCTCAATTGACCATAAACGTAATCGGGTGACAGCTTCAAATGGTTGCTTGGAGTTGTTTAACCGTAATTAAAAGGAGTTATTGCGGTATTTTGAAACTCTGGATAAAACATGGATCCATTACAACACTCCGGGGACCAAGCACCAGTCTAAACAATGGGTTCCAATGGGTAAACCGGCTCCGAAGAAAGCCAACGTAAGTTTGTCGGCCCAGCAGTCTTTTGGGATGCACGCGGGGTAATCCACATCGATTACCTTCAAAAGGGAAAACAATAAACGGCGAATACTATGCCAATTTATTGGACCGATTTAACGTGGATTTAAACAAAAACGACCCCATAAAGCCAGGAAAAAAGTTATTTTTCGTCAAGATAATCCACGGGTGCACGTGTGTGTAGTCTCAACGGCAAAATTCCACGAATTGGGCTACGAATTGGTACCTCATCCACCATATTTTCCGGATTTAGCCCCAGTGACTATTTCCAAACCTAAAGAAATGGCTCGATGGAAAGAGATTTAGCTCCAATGATGAAATTATTGACCAACCAAGTGCCCATTTGATGGATCTCGAAAAATCATATTTGTTGGAAAGGATACAAAAATTGTAGAAACATTGGACTAAGTGTATTTATCTAAAATGTTGAAAAATAATTTTTTTTTTCCAAAAAAATTTCTTTCATTAAAAAAGTCACGGACTTATTGATCCCGCCCTTGTATTTAACTTTAGCTGACAACGAGCTTTTTTATTTGTAAGAATTAATGTTAATGTAAGTAAAAAACTTCAGTGTATTAGAGGTAGAAAATATAATTCATACATATTTTAATTCTAAATATCAAAACGAATCCGTTTCGAATCTTCAAAAATTGGTAAAAGATTCGTGTTGATTATTTTTTATTATTATATAACATTTTCTTTAATAATTTTTCCGGTTCAAATTCAATTTCTATGAAAAAGTAGTTTTATAACGAAAAGTAAATTTTCATAGAATGTACTATTAAAAAAATAATGTGAAATTGATTATTATGGTGGATGATTAGGAATGTAGCTATTTCAATGGACACCAAGGCATATCATCAGCTCCCTTCTCCCTTTTTGTGTAATTTCATTTCACAATTTTTCACGAATTTTTTGTAGTTTATCCTCAATTTAAACCTTTTTCTTTAATCTCTATAACCATTTTTGTTCTTATGTGGACACAATTATTTTTCCTCCTATTCTTTTTGGTATCTGCATAAAGCTCGTAATGAGTTGCTAAGTCTTTCGAAATTTAGATTTTCAATGTACCAATATGAGCCAATTACAAATTGTCGATATTGGGTCCATATTTGTTATTGCTAAAAACTAAAGTAATTTAAAAATATGACCGTCTCAGACTTTAAGATTTATTATGGCCAAGCAACCCCTCACAGAACGAAGATATCACCGTTTAAAATAGAAATATCGCACCTTAACTACTAAACAGTCATAAATCAATATTTCTAAATTTTCAGTAAAGGGTTTGCAAAGTTAATAAATGTATGGAAATTCTCAATAACACAGTGCAACACTTAAATTGGTACCACTTTCGTACCCGGTTTTTTTTGAAGTATATATCGAAACTAAAAAAAATCCCCAACGGACTTGGCCAGATTACATCGAAATTTTTTTTTATGGACTCCCTAATTTTTGCACCCCAATACGATTTTTTTAAAAAAGGAAATTTTTTATGGAATCCATATATCATAAACCATTCGGAATTTTGTTTTTATGTCTTTGGCAAAGTTGTAGATCCAAACCAGAGCAAAAAACTTCTGATATGGACCGACCCAAAAAAATTGCATCCACTGCATCAAAATTGCAAAAATATTGGGAAAAATGCTATTTTTTCATGATTTTTTCATGATTTTGTCCTGAAATGGCTTAACTACTGGGAATTTAAGAAACCTTTCTTCAGCTAAATAATATCTAACAACAATATAAACAACTCTCTAGTACATACCACCTTAATACGAACATTTCTTAACTCTGGAAAGCACATCTTTTTAAATTCTTTTCTGTCTGTGTGTCTGTATGTATGTCACAAAAAATTTCGAACGATTTTTAACCCTTTTCCCGTGATCCAATCGAGCTGAAACTTTGCCAGCTGAAAAATTCCGAATGGTTTATGATATATGGATTCCATAAAAATTTTCCTTTTTTAAAAAAATCGTGTTGGGGTGCAAAAACTTAGGGTGTCCAGTCCGTTCGGGATTTTTTTTAGTTTCGATATATACTTCAAAAAAAACCGGGTATGAAGGAGGTACCACACGACGACCTTAAAAATGGTGCACTGTGTAATATATATATTATTACTGCATTTTTTTGGCGAAAGAGAAGAAAATCTGACACCAGATTTTTACACGGGATAGAAATGGTCCTTGATTATTGTTTTTAAGCTAAGACTGAAAATCTTAAAATTTTGAATTATGACGCTTTTGAAGTTAGGGTGCGGTGTGTATTTTTGGGTAAATGACCTTCAGCTGCTATTAGAGATTTTCTTCAAGGGGGTATGCCCAACAGGTTTCGTTTCGATCTGATGATATGCAACGAAAATAAGTCCGGTTATATTTCCAATAGTATAATGACTCAGCAAGAGAAGTTCTATGAACGGTAAGAATAAATAGATCTAATACGTGGACTTAATTAAATTATTTTGAATTCAAAAGAAAAAAAGTTTTCGTTAAAAAAAATAATTCTGTAATTTAATTTCTATTGATTTTCGATAATTTTTGATTGTCTCTGGATATGTTTTTGTTATTCTGGTGGCAACACTGAGACAAAGAGTCAAGAATTATTTAGATATATTTATATTGAAAATCGGATAATCGGGTTTATTTTAGAAAATATTCCAAATCTGACTGCTTTTTTACCCGCAGTAATTCGATTTCTTTTTTTTTATGGATTGTTATATGGGATATCTGGGACATAACCGAGGCAAACGAATTCCGATTAGCATAAAACATACCAAGATGATACAGAGAATTTTATTACCTATTATCGTAATCTGCTTCAAATGGCTCGAAATGTACAGGATCCATTAGTTTCATTTATGGTCCATACTAACACTAAGGGGAGTTACAATTCATTGTTCTAATATATTTTTGTAGGTAAACAAATTTATAATATATGTACTATATTACATTTAAAATTAAAATGTTCGAGCGTTAGGTCTATTTTAAATTATTTTATTCTTCAACTGTATATAGTAGTTGGTATGAAAAATTTAAAAAGGAAACCGGTAAAAATTTGATACTTCTCATTGTCGAACATACGATTATTTTGGATTGACCGTAATAAAATGCGAGAAGGTCGTACTGTCTTTGAAATCTTCTTGCAAATATTGATTTTACTCTAAAATTATTCAAAACGAATTTGAAATCATTTTATATTTAGTAGTAAATTTTACCACGATCCAGTCGTCGGTACTCTAACGGAATCACGGTACTATTGCTTTGGTTGTTGGGAACGGACGTAATGTGCCAATTACAGATTTTCAGGTATTTGCCGATCATGACGATCGCCTCAATCGCCTGGCATCTTATGTCGAAAACGTGTTTTTTGCAACTAGTTCTCTTTCTGCATTCCAGGTGCACTTATATGAACTAGAAGTTCGTTCTAACTACAACGGATTTTTAGCTGAAGTATCTATGCTATTTATGTGGCCGTCGGTAGAGCAATGGATAGTGCGCGCGCCTCTTGTGCATGACATCCTGGAGTCGATCCCTGTTCAGACCAACTTAAATTTATTTCACCGGATCACCTTGCATAATGACGGCGACACTGTGGGGTATTTAGCCATGAAATTTTTTCTCAAAATACCGTTGGGAACCAGTTTAAAACTGTAGGCCCCAATCAGTGAGATAATACTAGAAAGCGCACAGCTCACTGGTTCTGAGAAGCTCTCCCCAATTCGTTCAGGGGATTTAATGATTAACCATTTATTTTTATTTATTTATCTTTGTTGTGCAAGTAAAATAAATAAATAAATGGTTTCCCATTACATCCCATGAAGGGACCGGGGAGAACTTCTCACAATCACTGGAGCTGTGCGCTTTCCAGTTTTCACTCTCTGATTGGGACCTACAGTTTTACACCGATTCCGAACGGTATTTTGAGAAGCTTTTTCATGGCTATATACTCGATAGTGTCGCCGTCACTAAGCGAGGTGACCGTCGTCGAAAGAAATTTTTGCAAGTAGCAACATTAAATCGGATAAGTGATAGTAGTTCAGAACAGTCAGTAGAAGCAGTAAACTTTCTTGATTATAAAGTTAAAAAAAAAGTCAACATACAACGACTTTCGCTTAGCCTGTTTCATGGGAAATGGGACTGTATGTGGAGGTTCCTTCATTGGGCAGTCCAAGCAGCTCACTAGTGGGCAATGGCTTTTGCGGAAACCTCCGTTAGCTGTCTAGAGTCAGAAGGTGAAACAAATGAGCAGCCTGATTGGTTATGCGATCACTGATATGTCTCGGCTGTAGTAGGTGATTGATGTCACTGAACCTCATCAAACAATCGGGCATATTCTTTTTGTCCTTAGAAGGCGGATGAGCCAAACATATGGGCCAACGGCGGATAGAAACGAAAAGAAAAAATACAGGTTCGACATATTGCATCCTGGTCAGAGTCTGATCCATAATGGGCTGCTGCAATCAAATATCCTGGCTGTAGGTAAAATGCAAAAAACCGGTGGACTGGGTTTGCATTCCGCCACAGTTCATAATGGCAGTGAAATAAGAAAGACGAAAACATGAATAACCCCTATTTGTTGCTGGCCCCCGAAAACCTTATAAGGACCATGATTTACGGATATGCACTTGGAATATAAGAACTCTATGTAAATCCGGTGCAAGTTTCTAATTGGCAGATGTCGTCGAAGTTATATGACTGACATTACCGCTATCTAGAAAATGCGATGGATAGGATATGGCTGTACAAGAAAAGGAAACTGCGACTTATACTACAGTTGCCATGAGTTGCGGATTTGTAGCTGGTAAGAGACTGTGACTCCTAGTCTCTAGGTTCAATCCTGTGAGTGAACGTATAGCCACAATCCCCATAAAAGCGATTTTTTTTATTTCCCTAATTTGTGTACATGCCCCGAGAGAAGAGAACGATGATTATGCCAAAGACATATTCAATGAGGGTCTAGAGGAAACGGATAACAGCTGCCCTGGCCATGACATTAAGATTGTACTAGGAGATGTTAATGCCAAAGTAGGCAGGGAGCATAAGTTTCATCCAACTATTGGCAATTTCAGTCAACATGCTGCCAGTTCCGACAACGACGTCAGATTGGTTGACTTTCCGCGGCAAAAAAATGGTCATTAGTGGTACATGATTCTAGCGTAAAGACATCCACAGCGCTACTTTGGTATCCTCTGATCAAATAACGAAGAACCAAATTGATCAAGTGGTAATTGATGGAAGGCACTGATCCAGTGTAATGGACGTACGAGTTATTAGAGGAGCTAACATCTGTTCACAAGATTAAGTAGAGCACAAGATTAAGTAGAGCGAAAACCGTACGGAAGCAGACGCAGAGAAAGCTGGACATCGGAAAGCTGCAATTACCAGAGGTAGCCACAGCCTACTCAAGGAAGGTCTCACAACTTTTGGCACAGAACCCACCCCCTCCCGATGACGATCCTGATGCGCTGCGGAAACCCATTTCCGACTTTATAAAATTTGCCGCAATAACCGTACTTGGTTTTGAAAACCCGCTTCGCAACAAACCACGGCACAATGAAGAGTGTCGCACTGCAAATGATGAAAAGAACGCTGCACGTATGGTAATGCTTCAGTCAATTACAACGCGAGCTGCGACTGAGCGGAATAGGGAAAAAAGAAAGGTGGTACACCGTCTCTTTAGGCGTAAGAAACGGCAGTGGAGAAAGCGTGAGAGTGAGAAAATTGGGACATATTGAAGAAAGAACGAAAGCCGAAAACTCTAAAAAAAAGTCGAAAACGGAATTAATGGACATGGTTTCAGGCCCCCCTTCTGTATAGATAAGGACGGAAATCTCATCGCAGATGTGCAGAGCATGTTGGGAATATGGAGAGATCATTTCACCGCGCTACTGATACCTGAGATATTCCATGACGAAGGGACAATCGTTCACAATTTGGACACCGACGTCGATTAACCCCCTCCTAACCAAGACTAGGTCAGAAAAGCTATTGCTCGGCTTAAGAAGAATAAAGCCGCAGGGACTGATGGATTACCAGCGGAGCTGTTTAAGGCTGGTTTAAGGCATCAGTTCATTAGAAAAATTTGGTTAGATGAATGCATGCCCGGCAATTGGACTCTCAGTGTACTATGTCCCATACTTAAAAAAGCTCATTAGAAAAATTTGGTTAGATGACTCTCAGTGTACCATGTCCCACATTTAAAAAAGGTGACCCGATTCTCTGTGCCAACTACCGTGGAATAAGCCTTTAACCCATAGCATATTAGGTTCTATCAAGTATAATGTGCAAAAGACTAAACCCAATTATCGCTGACCTAATTGGACTATACCAGTGTGGCGTTTGGTCTGGACAATCGACAACTGACCAGATTTTCATGCTACGCCAAATCGTGGAGAAGACCCGCGAAAACCTAATCGACACCTATCATCTATTTGTCGATTATAAGGCGGCCTTCGGTAGCCCGATACGGGAGAAACTCTTTGAAGCAATATGTGAGCTTGGTATTCGTGCAAAACTCATACACCTTTGCAGGATGACCTTGACGACGACCAAATCCGCAGTGAAAGTTGGGAAGGATCTTTACGAACCTTTCGAAACTAAGCAAGCCCTCAGGCAAGGTGACACCCTATCGTGCGATCTCTTTAACATCTTAATGGAGATAATTATGAGATAAGCTGCAGTCAACATGAATAAAACCATCAGTAGCTAAAGTCACATACTGCTCGCGTATGCTGATGATATAGATATTGTTGGGCACACAATTAGAGGTCTATTCGAGAATTGAGAAGGAGTCAACAATAAATGGTTGTTGGTTCTGACAATAAATGAGGACAAGGCAAAAATTAATGGTTTCAACGGACAGGGCAGGGCAGGTGAACGTTGCTACCGTTATAATTTCGAGGTGGTGGACGAATTTATATACTTCGGATCTGCCGTAAACAAAAACAACAACATCAGCCTTGAAAGCAAGCGGAGAATTGTGATTGTGGGAATATGTAATTTTGGGCTAAGCAAGCACTTTAGAGATAAAGCCTTCTCTCGAGTAGCAAAAGTCCAACTACACCAGACTCTCATACAAGTTGTCTTGCTTTATGGTGCAGAATCCTGGATCTTATCGCAAGCAGACGAAACATCTGTACGAGTCTTCGAAAGAAAAATACTCCGAAAGTTTTTGGCCCTATAGTGCACAACGGCGAGTATCGGCGACGAATGAACCATGACCTGTATGAGCTATATCCCGATTTGCGATTGCGCTGGCTAGCCATGTCAGTAGAATGGATGAAGACGAACGAACCAGCTCGAGGTGTTTTCGAAACCGAACTCGAAGGAAGACGAAAAATGGGAAGACCAAGATTCCGGTGGAGGGATCAGGTTGGCGAATCCATGCGAACACTTGGTATTGCCAACTGGAGAGATAAGGCAAAAGATCGAACTGATTGGCGAAATATGTAATCTTCGTTTTGCACCGATGTTATCGTTCGTTTTGTCAGATCCCTCGGGGTTTTTCGAGACCGGATAAGTAAGTAAGTCTATTTCTGCCATTCATTTTAAAATAAATATAAATTTTAAATAAATACAATCATTTGTTTATTATTCGGTCGAAGTTACCGAACAGCATCATTAGTTAACCGTCAAGATGTCACTTACAGACCGTAACTCCAAATAACAATCCAGAATAGTTTTATGAAGCGTTGACTTGACAGCAGCTATATGGTAGCGGCAGCGTATGCAGTTGGTCGACGTTGGTTAGCAGCCTACCCTTAATACTTTTGAAATCAGAGCAGGGTTACATCCTTTTACATATCGGACCCCAAACTAAAGAAGGCTCATAACTAAAAATTTTGAATTTTCACAGTTTTAGTCAAGGAGCAATGACGTATAGAGACGCCAACTCTCTCAGTAAATTGATAACATTTGGTGTGTTGCAACTGGGCGGTTGGATGTTGGAAAGTGTTGCTTTAATAATACCAGATAGAGACAATGGCTCAAACCATCCAACAATAAATCAGCAACGGCATTTCGATTTGTTCGTTAAAATTTTTGTGTAAATAAACCACAAATATATACGAGTACTAACAACAAAATATATCAAAAATAGTTGAAAATGCGTTTCAATTTCATAGTTTTTCATCAAAACGACAGGCAAAATGTTAGTTCAAAATTTTTGTAATTCAAACTGGTGTAAGTTAATTTACGTCAATTAACTCTCCATCGCAGCGACCGCACCACGAATAGTGTGAAAGACGAATATAGGTATAGAGACATATATTCTCTCAGCTGACGTTTCATTTCACACTCTTCGTCGTAGGTTTGTGGAAATGAGATAAATTAAATTTAAAATTAAGAGATAAATTAAATTTAAAATTAAGTTACACCAGATGGAGTTACAAAATATGTTCACTTAACTGTTTCATGTCGTTTTGGTGTAGAATTGAAAAATGTAAATATATTTTGCACTTTTTTGTTGACTTTTATCTTTGGTATACATTTGTATTGTATTTAACACAACTAGTTTGCCATTAAAAAACGAAATTCGGTTGTTGTTCCTTTGTTGGACGTTGTTTACTATTCCTTCTATCTGGTATTATTGAACCCATGTTTTCCACCATCCAATGTTTACTTTCCACCGTACCTATGAAGTTTAATTTATTGAGAGAATAAATGTATCTATACCTATATTCGTCTATGGTGGCAGCATTATACCTCATTACTCTCTGGTTTTAGATTTATAATTTTAATTAGATTCTATGGAATTTATAATTTTGAACTGTCAGTTAACTCTACAATTTTTTGGCCACGCTTGGGAATATAATGTTTTATACGAGTATTTCGACTTACTTACTTATCCCGCCTCGAACAACCCCGAGGGGTCAGGGACCTTACAAAACCAAGTTAACATATTTCGCCAACAAGATTGATCTTTTGCTTTATTTCTCCAGTTGTCAATACCAACTGTACCCAGGGATTCGTCAACTTGAACCCACCGGCGTAGTCTTGGTCTTCCAATTTTTCGTCTTCCTTCGAGTTAGGTTTCGAAAATCCTTCGTGCTGGTTCGTCTTCGACTTACTTATACATGGAAAATATAATTTGTGGTAGCACTCAGTTTACGCTAATAAACGATATATCAAAACGTGGGCATCCTGAGACTTGCGCATACACTACATGCATTGTAGGACATAACAACTGAAGCTATGTCACTATGACGTCAAATAATATGACGCTAAATAAGAAAGAAAAAAATTCCGTTGTACAGTTGATGCTCCTATCCATATTAACATCACTATAATTGCTCTGGATATCAGGGGCCGCATGGTCATTTTTTAATTAAATCAATTGATTTTTTAATTCGTTTCATATTTGTGTAGTACGAAGACTGTGATCTCAATGAACTCAGAGGTTGGACACTCAATCGAATTAATGCATGAGTGTGCAAACGCGAGTGTGGAAATAGTCTGACTCTAGTATACCCAACCAAACGTTCTTGCACGCTCATACCCAATGCGATCTTGCATGATGACATGCGCACTTAACAATATCAAACATTCAAACGTTCAAATACACAGCAACAGCATTTTCCCTTGTATGTGATTGACTACACTCATATTATACTGATTAGTCGCAAGATATGGGGGCGCATTATGATGAAATGCTGGCTGCCAGACTGGGCTCTATGAATTCGTACGTACGTAATTTTAAGTGGCTGGACAACGGGGCAGGCGAAATGAGATATGAGAACAACTGTTCAAAAAACCAATGACTTTGGGCGTATGATCACAGCTCAGATCAGTGTGAAATTTGAGCTCGATCAGTGAACTTATAAACTCGACCAAAAAAAATAATGTGTGTAAACAAGAAATTTTCAAGAAGAAAGCGAAATTTAACAAATTTAAATTCTAATACATATTTTATAAAATGAACAGAAAAAACAAGAATTTTGTTAAATCAAATTAAACTTGAAAAAATCAAACAAAACACTAATCATCAACAATTATTTGAGTATATTAAACTGTGTGTTTTAGATCGTGTTGCTCACCAGCACCGCCTCTCGGCGCTGAAAAACAAAGGTTAAGACCTTATACAGCGCCGATAATCCTTATCACCGCGCATTCATTGGCATTTTGCTGCTGATACATACCGAATGCTGAGCGTTGTTTTTTTACTTTCTACAGAAAACGCGCCCTGCTGTTTGTGATTATTTGTACAAATATATTTTTTTTAAACTTAAATGCATTTTAATTGTTTTCATTTTGCTTTAAAAAAATAATATAACATAAAATATAACAGAAAAAAAATCACACAATATGCAGTATTTGTGTGTTCGGAGGGTTGGATGGATGATGATGCTATATTACTAATCAAAAACAAAAGCGCTATCACAGAAATTCATACAAATTTAAAAATACAAAACAGTGAATAACAACAATGTTGAAATGTACCATCCCTTACAACCAAGCATATAGTATACGTGTGTCATGTGTACACACGTCGGGATGCTGATGCCTGTCTCTAACCGCTTCAGATTATGCTGCTGTCGTTGACCGTGATAGGTTACCATAACATATGGTAAGTATATTCCTTATCAGTTGCGAACAAAAACCATAGACTTTAAATAGATATTTAAAATATTCTGGTTGTGAGGTAAATTAGGCCGACTAATTTAGCTTGGGAACAATTTTATAGTGATGATTGCGATTTAAAATATAACTCAGCATCGTGATCACCGTAATAGGAGCGAATTGAGATAAAAAAAAAATTATGTAAGCCTGGAAATATTTGAATGTATGGGGTAAAAAAGAACACTATGTTTCTAAGAAAATTTGAGGGGGTTTCTGGGTAAATATTATTCGCTAACCTGTGGCTCGAGCCCAGATTTCGTTCAATCGCATAAAATACATCAGCGTCATGACAGATCCTAATAATTTAGTATTAGAATACAAATTACACTGCTATATAATTTTAAAAAACTCTTCGGTAACTCTTCACAGTAAATCGGTGGTAATGAAAATTCCTCTTCAACTTACGAATACATTGTTACTATCGGGATTTTATTCAACACAGACGTTTTGCTTTCATCTCAAAAATTTCATTGCATTTTAGTTTCCGGAATGTTGAAATAACAATTGATACTTCTTGCTACTCGATGACAGGAGATGTGATAGTAGCAGGATACTTGGTATAAGCTATGAATTTATATAGAGACGCCATTGCCAATTTCCAACGTCTTTAAATATGTGGGGTTCCATAATTGGAATTCCTCTGCTCGCTATTTCTGGACACATGCAAAAATGTTCGATAGATTTGTCTCATTTCCCATCGATACAACTTCTGCATAAATACTGACCCTCAGTCCCACTATATATGTCTACCTGCTAGACAATATGAGACAAAAGTGACACAAGCTTTGAGACCTTGGGCCTAAGCACATGTATAAGGATCATATATGTACCTCCACCTATCCAATCTCGACCAGATTTGTCTTGCTTGTAAATAATATGTACACTTCGTACACCATTTCCACTAATTGTTTGAAAAGAGGTTTTTTCCCATTTTCCCATTACATCCCATGAATGGATTCGGGAGAGCTTCTCACATCCAGTAAGCTGTGCTCGTTGTAGTTTTACACGCACTGATTGGGCAATCGGTGGTGCAATGGGTAGTGTCGGTGACTGTTGGTTGTGCAATGGGTAGGTTGCGCGCCTCTTGTACTTGAGAGCGTGGGTTCGATCCCTGGTCTGACCACCTTAAATACCGTTTGGAACCGGTGTAAAACTGTAGGTTCCAATCAGTGGGTATAAAACTAGAAAGCGCACAGCTCACTGGTTGTGAGAAGCTCTCCCCGATTCTTTCATGGGATGTAATGGGAAACCATTTATTTTTTTATTTGACATTTATTTTTTATTTGGCAATACAGCTTGACACCAGTTCCGCACGGTATTTCTGAAAAACTTTTTCATGGCTAAATTTTCGAAAAAGTCACCGTCACTAACCGAGATGATCGCCGTCGAAGGCAATGTGAGGTGTTCTGGGCAGGGATTGAACCCACGTACTCATGCACAAAAGCCGCGCCCACTACCATTGCACCACCGACCGTCACAAGAAAAGGGGTCGTCGCAACCCTAAATTCGGTTGTTGCCACCCAATTGCAGTTGCCACAAACAAATTAATGTTGGTTCGACTGAATTTAATCCCCACAACTTAACTTCAGTTGAAGTAACCTCTAGAAGGTTGTAACAATCTCTAATGCAGTTGCGACAACCTCTAGTTCGGATTTGATGAAATGTAATGTGGTTGTTACAACCTTTAAATTCGGTTACGTCGAATTCGGTTAGTTTTTCTGTGGGTGTAGCTACTTCTGCTTACCAGTAGGTAAGGTCATCGCAATACGTTCCAATTCCTGGGTTAACTGCAAGGTAGTCTCCGTAGTAGTAGTCTGCCATCTCATCCGATTTTATAGTTTCCCGGAATGTGGCATTTGGGGCTGCCAAATGTCATTGTAAAAGGTCTAGCCAACCATTAATTAAAACCGGAATTTGTCTGGACAAGAATTTGGGCTTTTTGGTTATCAACAAATTTGAGAGAGCAAAGGGAAGTTTTACGATTGTGTCTTTTATGTTTGTGCATGGGATATCATTCGAAAGTTTGCATTAGAAAGAATCATCACTGCAATTGAGTTTTTGTTTCCATTTAACTTAATGAATTTTTCAATAAATTTTCATTTCATACAACCGCTCAGAAACCACTGATGAAGATCAGTGGCTGGATCTGAAATAGCTATAAAGTTTGCCAGGAAACATGAGTATGAATTTGCAAAACTTCTTTTTAACAATTATATCTCTATTTATAGAGATATAGCCTGAAACTTGAATAAATAAAATTAAAAGGTTTTAAAAGACAGACCCAATAAAAAAAATTACCTTAGTATTGGCAAATTTGAACAACAAATACGACGTTAATAAAAAATTGTTTATTAATCTGAACTTAAGCAAAAAAAGTAGAAAAATTTAAAATAGTTGAAAAAAACCTTTTGTCCATTCAAATAATAACACAAATCCGGCTTTATCTCTGAAAACTATAATTCTTTGCTTAAGAAGTTCCAATACTAATATTTTTGTGTGGTTAATTGTTCACCTTTCACAACGTGCCTGGAACGAATTTGTATAACCCCCATAATAATGAGAGTTTCAAAATTATTCCAAATTCTGAATTCCGTGGTTATGCGCAAGGATTTGATACATTTTTGCAAACGCGTCTTTAGTTGAAGCCTGTTATCCGTTAAGCAACACGTATCAGGCCGATTTCTACATTGTTGGAATAGTTGACAAAATTCGACCTAGTTATTTTTATAATATGAAGTATTAATGACAGGAGAATCATACAACTTTGGTAAAACCTATGAGAAGAGTGGTACTTTTCATAATTCCTATACAATGTTTCTAACTTCTCTATCTTTCCTTTCACAAGGGAGGGTACATTCAAAATGTAGTGATTTATCCCTAAATCACTTCAACACTCGTACTCTTTACAAACGCGGAAACTCAGAAAAATCCCGACAAATCCAGAGCACGTAGCAACCTTATCTGGCATTCATTCATATATCAATGATACTGCTGTCCATGATTTTAAGTTCAGTCTACGAGAAAGGTAGAACACTAGCATTCTGCGATATACCCGCATACGTTACCTGACTATTCAGTTAAAAAGCATTCTAGGAAGCCAAATGCCTTCTAAAATGCCTCTCCGGGTGTGCACTCTACTTTCAAACACTCTTCTATTACAGATCCTGATCCTGTAACAATATTACAGCTTTCCTATGCTGATGTCAGACGTAACAGAAATATATAAGCCTATAAGGTCTATCGGCAGAAAATGTAACAACATTTAAGGCATTAGTAGAAGTGTTGAGCAGATCACCCATGATGAATATTGAAGTCATTCGCCGAACCCTAGTGCGGTGGGCTACTTAAGCATTTGCCAACACACGAAAATCACACAGAGTAATACAGGCCTCACCACTAACTGTATGTACACCCTGAAAAATCTCTCTTTTTCGTTGTTTGGATGCAAATATATTGTGTTTGCAGCTTGTCACAAATATAGTGTACTCGCGACCAAATACATTGTGTTTTCTATTCAATGTTACATGTTGGAGACACAATTATAAATATGTTATATGATATGTTTTCGTGACCCAAATATGGCTTTGTTTGTGGAAAACTGCTGAAAACATAAACATGAAGAACAACAAAGAAAAAAAGAAAAATAAATATGTGAAAGTTCACAGCAATATACATGATTTCTGTATAATGTTACTGGGACCGTTTTCTTTCAGTGTGTATCCAGCTAACAATCCGCGATAAAAGCCTCCACTACGTTTGTAGAGGGCAATCGTCGCCTTTTGCTGAGGTTGCTGTTCAAAATAACGGTTAAAAAGTTGCTGCGCTCTACAAGCTTAATATCAGGATCATTTAATATGATAGGTTCCTTGCTGGACATTTCATACAACTGGGTAAACATTAACATATCGGGCTTGGCTGGGCTTACATGCAGGATATATTCACCTATTCATTTGCCCAATGTATTGAAGATACAGAACTAGGATTCTTGCCAGTCACAATCTGGGGCAAAGGGGCTTCAAAATTATGATTAATTCAATGAGAAATGAAGAAATGATTAATTGAATGAGAAATGAAGAATGGGAATTAAGATTTAAAATCCGAATTTGGGAAAGGAGAGTTGGGATTTAAAAAACTAATTTGCTATCAAATGAAAATGCTTAAATTACCTCAACACTTACAGTTTAAATTTTTCGGGGAGAAATTGATTTGGCGCATTTTCAGTGCAATATTTGGAAGCTCAGTCGGAGTCTTGGAGTCGGAGTCCGGGATATTTGTCTGTAGTTTTAGTCGTAGAAATTTCGACGACTCCGACTCTAACTTCAGTATTTCCTTTCAAATCTAAAGTTTTCGACATAAACTATTTTCCTTATACCGTTGTCATGTTTTATTGATTACTGTTGTATACAGTGCTTGTAGGAGTCGGAGTCGTGTCTTTTCACAGTGCTGGAGTAGGAGTCGTGCAATTACAAAATGCTGAAATCGGAGTCATGCATTTCCAAAGTACAGTAGTCGGAGTCGTGAATTTGCAAAATTTTGGCCCGACTCCACAGCCCTGCTAAATTTAGTATTTTTTTAAAATGAAATTTACATTATCCGGTGTATAAGTGCATTGTGAGTTTAGATTTAATTAATTGCGGTAAATATTTTTTTTGTAATGTTTGTTAAAATTTTTCTGATATTTTGAACAGATTTTGAATATGTACAAATTACATATATCTCAATTGAGTATACAATTGCAGGATCTATATCTAGATCGCAAACCTTGTCAGATTTTGCTCAAATCTAGAATCGCAAATTAGCTAGGCTACATTTTGAAATTAAATAAAATTCGGAGGGTTTTATTTAAAACGTTATAAAACACATTCGATTTATCCAAACATTAGGAAATAAAAACGACTTTTTATCGGAGTAATGAAAAACGTAGGTTCTAGCTTAGAACGTAACTAACTTTAAGCTAACAACAGGAATATTTGCGATATTGTAGGGATAGGAAATTAAGCAAAAATTAGTAAAGGGGAATAAGACTTTGACGATCCAAAATCTAAGTCGATTCTAATTCGCGCGAAAGAAAAAAAGACATAATTAATTCTACAGAAAAATTGGTAAAAAGTAGAAAAATCTGTATTAATAAATTAATACATACAATTATTTTTAGAAAAAAATATATTTTTAGTAATAATAAACAATAATATTTGCACAATTTTGAAATATCGTAAATACGGCTTGCGATCACATTGTCGCCAATATGGGATCAAGTCTCACTTCCGGCTGTCTCAAATTCTTTCATTAATTGTCGGGATAACCCTGATCTGTTAGCTCATAAGAAATTAAGAATCCTCTTAAAAAACAATTCAGATCGAATAATATAAAAAGTAAAAATGTAGATTGTTAGGCTCTAGGCAGCAAAAATACAAGATGAGGCAAATGTAATCACCCTATTGGAAAACCCTATAACCTTTGCAAATGACGCCAAATACTAATTTGGTTTTGATATTTGTGAAGTAAACAAATCGACAAGCCGCGAATCGGTTACTCTGCAAGAACGCTGAATAATGATTTAATTTTTTTGCGCAACAATTCGCCGATTGTGTTGGCGCATCGTGAATATCATCGCAGATTTCCTGGCCGTTCGACACCAACTGGACGAACACTGCGTCTTTTGGCCACTCGCCTTGCAAATACTGAGACAACACGAGATCTTCCCAAGGCTGGCCGACCCCGGAGCAGCCGTTTTGCTGAGAATATCTCTGCTTTTGCCCAAGATGTTGAAGAGGAGCCCGGAACATCGACCAGTCGACGCGCCACGCAGTTAATCATTAGCCGGCGGCCCCCTACCCAGAATTTGGTCCCTTAAAAACTGCAGACTGTGTATCAGCTGTTAGCTACGCTCAAGCCATTCTGAATCTTAACGAAGAGGTGGACGATTTTTTATCGAAAATTGTCGTGAGCGATGAGGCTCATTTCCATCTTAGCGGTTACGTGAATAAACAAAATAATCGGATTTGGGGCACCAAAAACCCGTGTATCACCCACTAAGAACCATTACACCCGCTTAAAGCTACTGCGTGCTGTGCTGTTTACGCTAGAGGAGTCATCGGCCCATTTTTTTTGAGAACGTCGCAAGCCAAACGACGACTGTGGACGGCGTGCCATGATTTCCGAATTTTTTCTTCCTCAATTGCATGAATTGTGGTTGGTGAAACTGTGGTTCCAACAGAACGGTTTACCGGCGCACACTGCTCGAGCTACTGCCGAGATTCGGAAGGGAGCATTTCCGGGTCGCTGAATCTCTCGTTTTGGTGATTTGAACTGTGAACTGTGTGATTTTCTTTTTGCGAATCACTGATCGATACAACCGGTTTTACAGTGATTATGAATGCTCATTATTAAGGGGTTTCAAGAATAATATCTCAATAGTGACTTCTGCAGAATGCAAGGTGACCGTCCCCGAAGGGATATAAAGTTTACTCTAAAGGCTAAGTCTAAAAGTTAAGTTATGATCCGGAAGACTTTAGCAGAATCTCCAGCATATACCCACAACAAATTTTGTCCCGCGTAGTACTAATGGCTACGGGATGACGATATCTAATATTAATATTATTTAAATTAAATTATATTTATTTCAGTAAACTTGTTTTGAATATAAAGAATCAATAATTTTAAAGTGCATAGCTCTCTTACGTTATCTTACGACACAAGGAATTGCATCCTTCCCCTCATAAGTTTATTTTAAACAGTGTACAATATTCCAAAAGAAACGTTCGTTTTCCATATTCTGTAAAGAATTTGTGTTGTTTTTTTTTCGATACGACTGTATATTTATTTTCTACCGGAAACGGGTAATAAAAATGAAAAGTAATAATAATGCAAACACACTCACACCAAGTATACGGGTACTATCAAACAAGCACAGTAGTAACTGCAACTAGCGAGCCACTTCAATGGAATTAGTTTTGCATAAATAAGCAAGAACAACAAACATACCAATTTAACGAGTGTTTGTTAGTAGTGGTAAATTTATATTATAGACGTGTATAAGTGCAGTTGTAAAATTCCACCTACGGCAATTGTTTACAAACAAAAAAAGCGAAACTAAAAAATAAAATTCATACATTCACATGTATTCTACACTCTGTGTAGAGAAAAACATCAACAGTGAAAATTCCATCAAATTACAAACGCTAACAGGCGTCGCAGTTAATAATATGTTACGTTAAAACGAGAACAAGAAAATTCATTGACTGACGACATGAGGTGAGGGAAATGACTTAAGTGAAAAGGAAGAAAAATCACAAGCACAAAATTAGTTTCCCAGCATAATATTAGGAAGAGATGTGACAAGGATCCAAGGAATTGTGGCAGAAGTTAGGGTATGGCGTAAAAAAATTTAGAATTGATTTTTAGGTATGCATATCCCTTAAAGAGTTTTGGAACAGGCCATATTTTTGGCCTGCTTGTAATTTCTGAACTGAATCTTTACACAGATTATAGATGTTGTGTACACTGAAGGAGCTTATCATTCAGTATTAGTGATCTACCTAAGAGAGGTACCAGTTGTCGAACGTACCAGTTTCTCATCTACGAAATTTGATTTCTTACCTTTTCACTAACGGCGGGCTATACTACTTATTCTCCCATTGCAGCTCATGAAGGGTTAGAAAAGAGCTTCTCAGAATCAGAGTTCTCTTTTGTAGTCTTACTGGTTGGTAGCTTCCCTTCTACAACGATTCTGAAGGGGTTTTGACAAGCTTCTTCATGGGCAATTATTCCACAGTCGTGTCGTCAAGATTTTCACCACCGTCACGACGGTCACATACAGCCACCATTACGACTTTAATTATTATTAACAAATTATATTAACTAATACCCCAAGGACTCTGATAGAACGATCTATCTCTTTTATTCAGACTCATGGAGTTAGAAATGTTGCCGCAAGATACATCAATCAATGTAATCCATGAATGTACTTCACTTCTAGTGGGATTTCCATTAATTTCTTTCGCATGTTTAGGTGATAGCAGATCATATTAAAGTGATAGCAGATCATATTATCGAATGTACTTCACTTCTAGTGGGATTTCCATTAATTTCTTTCGCATGTTAAGGTGATAGCAGATCATATTAAAGTGATAGCAGATCATATTATCGCTTTATTTTATCCCACGCTGCCAAGACAGATATACGGCGGAAGTTCAACGATTAGAGCTTTATTCGTTTCACATTCCATGATAATGTTCCCAGATACTGATACCTGCAATTCTGTTGTCCTTGCGGGGGATTTAATGTTTCAACATCTCACCTTGCTGGGGTCGAAATATAACAGTTTTTCAGTGGCAATCGTAAAAGAGCTCGTTTGAGTAACGTTTGGCTATTTCAGGTTGGGGCTTCGGATTATGACCCATTTGGCTTGTACACTTTTGGCAGTATATCGATCTTGTGTGCGCTCTTCGTAGTTCCTGCATCATCTCCTATCTTTTAAATAGTATGTTTGCATACAAATGTCGTCAGCATTATTCAATATATATCACTGTCATGATTCGAATGAATTATATATAATCGGGGTCAATTTGGAGTCTTAACCACAGTAGAGTTCCCAGTTAGGACACCAATGAATCGGATGTGCCGGAGTTTGCCAGGGTTCATTAAGACTTTCATTTTGAACCGGTCTGTGGCAGTCTTCAGTATATTAGCCATTAAGCTTACTCGTGATGTGTCCCATATTCATCTAACATACTTAATTGGTCTCAATCAACTAAGGGGATTTAGAGGCCTTTCAAAGTAAAATAATACTTCAAAATTAAAATATTCGAGAGTTGAACGAAATGAATTAATTTTTAATTAATAATTCTGTTTATCTTCCTGACGATGGTACCCAAAGGGCAGCGAAGTATTGAACAATAAAATTATTTTAAAAAAAACGACCAAACGCTCGAATATTTAAATTTTCAATATAATACGGAAGGTCGGATAAATCGTCACTTTTTGTAAAATAAAAATTACTTTTCACAACGAATGTAAAATATTTTTGTCCAACCGGCTCGATCTTTTGCCTTTTATCTGCAAACTTTTGTACGATTACCCATTTTACTTTTTCATCCTTATCCATACTTGTGGCATGGCGTAGCCAGCGAAATTGCGTTGCTTTGATTCATTTAACTACATCCATGTCGAAACACAGTGCATACAGCTCTTGATTGACAACACGACTGTAATCACGGTTGTATACACGCTGAAAAAAACGGCCCTGTAATATATTGCAGGAACTATGTACTATATGTTTGCAATTGTTCCTTGTCAACAACAAACAAATCCACCTTAGGTGCACTATAGGGCCATATATGTAGTTTCTGTGCTGTTTCGACTGCTTTCGGGATAAACCACGGCCATAATACAGGGCAGGCTATTTGAGAGTCTGATATAGCTATGTCATTATTTTCCGAGAGAGGGCTTTTATTTTGATGTGCTTGCTTTGCCCAAAACTCCCATTTGCAAGCGCAAATCTCCGCTTGAGCTTAAACCTGACATTATTATTTTTGTTTACGGCAGATCTGTGGTAACTAAATTCTTCAATACATTAAAAGTTTCAAGATTATTAACGTTCACGTCCTACTCCAAACGAGGGGCGGATCAACTGGTTGAAACCATAAGCTCTACCTTCTCCTCAATTGCTTCCGAATCCATTTGTACTGATGTTTTCCAGAATCCCAAAAATCTGCAGTAACTTCTCGCACAACATACGCGGGCAGCATGAGGATTTTGCTGCTGATGGTTTTATTCGCACAAACAACAGCTTTTCTCATTATGATCTCCATTAATATATTGAAGAGACCGCTGTCTATCAGGTCTTTCCTGGTATCCCATGATTCGGTAAAATATTTGTCAACCTTAATTGAGGATTTGTTGTCGGTCAGCGTTATTCTGAAAAGGTGTATCAGCTTAGCACGTATATTTACCTTATAGAATGCAGCCCTATAATCAATGAATAGATGATAGGTATCGATATGCGTTTCATGGGCTTCCTCCAGGATTTAGCGTATTGTAAACATCTGGTCAGTTGTGGATTTTCAGGTCTATATCCACTAGGGTGGACCTTGTGTCGATATTTTGGTAGAAGAGGGCTCTATTCCGTGCCTTTTTGAAAAAAAATGACAATGCCGAAAAAAAAAATTAAAAAAAAAAAACATTAGGGGTTGCGCACGAGCCGAGAAAAAGGTCCACTTTGCCAAAATTAGGGGGGAAATTGCCATAGGTCATCAGGGGTCACCCGTAGGGGGGAAGAATGTATGGCCGACCCCCATTAACTTTTTACCGCCAACATTTCCCCCAAGACACCCACCCCCTATCTCCTCCCCTTAGGGGGGTCACCATACAAAAATGGAGGTTGCTCAGTATTTTCGAAAAACACCATAGGTCATCAGGGGTCACCCCTAGGGGGGCAAAATATATGACCGACCCCCATTAACTTTTCATCCCCAACATCTTTTCCGAACAAACTTACCCTCTATCTCCACTCCTTGAGGGACTCCCCATACAAAAATAAAAGAAGCTGTAATTGAGTAGTACTACTAAGCACTCTTAATATAATATAGTCAAATTAACATATTTTTGTTCGCTGATGGGTATTTCTTGCGGTAAGAATCGATAACATGTAGTAAATACTGTTTCTCTTCTTCGCCTTGACACAGTATTCTATTATAATCTTGTATCATTTTTACTCCTCTTTCTGCAGTGTCGTTCACAACGCGCAAGTTATTTACAATTCTACGACCTTCTTGATAGTCTGCGCGAGATTTCCAGGTTACTGGATTTGCAAGAATGAAATCTTGCGATATTCCAAATCGTACAAATAAATTTTTGGTATTATGAGAGACGAAGTTGCTCAAGTCTTTAGCCAAGAATTCCTCATTCACATCTTTGAATTTCACCTCGATTTTTTAACGCTGGTGCTTTTGATTACGACGCGAGGAGCTGGGGGAACCGGGTCGTCTTCTTCATCTTCTTCACCTTCTTCGTCTTCTTCATCTTCTTCACCTTTTTCGTCTTCTTCATCTTCTTCTTTTGGCCTTTAACTCATTTGAAACCTTGTCATCGAAAAAGGCAAGGGCTATGTGCTCATCGGCGAGATACCATAGGTGACCGATACATTTCTTTATCATTACCCGAGATAAATCCTGGTCAACGGACTTGTACTCGACGATGTCCTTCAAAAACTTCCAGTCTTGATTCGGCGCCTCAGCTGCTCGAGAAGAACCAAACCATGCCTTGACGTAAAGTCGCACCACAAAAATACAAACGTGTCGAATACCATTCAATTCACATACAGATAAGTGAAAAGTTCTCCGAAACAAAAACATCTTGAGGCTGTAAATGGCTTTTGCCATCCATCGAGCATGGGAAACGGGTCCTGGAGGTCGGAAATTGTAATTCTCAAGTTTTTCACCCAGAAACAAAAGAATTAATTGTAGCATTTCTTTGTAGTCATCGCGAGGTTGTTTCTCCTTCAATTGATCTAAGCAAAACTTCTTTATGCCGACTTGCATTGCCACAGGAATTTTTCTGACGACTTGATCGTCTATCAAGCCAGAATGGAATGGTTTAACCTTTACAGCGTCCCATTCCTGTTTGAAACGGTCAAAGCAAGGAACGCCTGGTGCACTGGTCTTTCCCATTTTTGTCTCAAAAACTTCCCTTAGCACCAGTTCGTATACGTGGTGTCTGCAAGGTAAATATAAGATTTCTCTCTCCAACAGCCGCTCAAGAGCAACTGAGGCTCCGGAGAATGGGCCACTGTTCGTTGATGTCGTGTCGAAAGAAAGTCCTTGTATTCGATGTGTCATATGCCAAGATGCCAACAGTTGATAAACGGCATGTGCTATTCTCCGGCCTTTTCCTTTCCCATCTTCTACTTTGGGAACTCCAAGAAGTTGTTCTTTTTCTCCGTACGAGACAATTACCGGTAGACCGTCCACCTTCTTTGTACCACAAAATCCAAAAGCATTTTGCCATCCCAATGGACTACGAAGGATTTAGCTGCGACAAGCTGGAGATGAATGAAACGCGTTGAAGAATAAGAATTCTGAATGAGAGCAAATAAATCTATGCGATCTTACTTCTGGATTGTCTTTCACATAACTCAGCATGTTCTCTCGATTTGAACGCCGACATCTCCGAAGCGACGTACGGTTTATTGTGTATTGTTGAGGATCGCGTCCAAATGCTTCTGCCGCCGCTATCATAATGCCGACCGCGTCTCGGTCAGTCACGTTGCACTTGTCCAAAGCTGATAGGACTCGTTCAGTAAAACATTGTTTGTAACCTCTTCTGTCACCAACATTTGACGGGCCAGCTTCTGCCGGGAAGTTTTCGTCCTCTCTCCCATTATCATCGCTTGAATCACTGCTTGAAAATTTAACCACTGCAATTGAACGAATTTCATTTGAATATAAACATTGGACGAACACACAAAGCGCGAAATAGCTTACAGCCTTTAGCGAACCGATCTCTACTAGATTCCGTTGCACGTTTGCGTCGCAACTCTTCTTGTTCTTCGCGCTCAGCTTTTCTTTTCCTCGTTCGAGTATCAGTAGCGTCCACACCTCCCATAGTTCCTGGCCGGCCATCTTCTCTTTGCTTTAGCAGAAACTCAATGTCTTCGGTATTTGTCATTTTCTCAAGGGCGTTGGCGTGTGCGATGTCGAAAAGATTATCCAAGCTATCAGAAAACGTATTCTCTTTTTCTCTAGTGGACTCAGTATTTCTGTGAGATGACTTTCTTAAAGCATCCCACTCATCGTGCAGCGCAGCTATTTTTCTTGTAACATCTCCTCTGGCTTTCGTCGGAATAGCTGCTTGGCGCCAAAAAATCATCACTGCGTCCGCGACTATAACCGCACTATTTTTCTTCGACATGTTTCGTTTGCGAATGTTGAAGAAATGCATTCTTAGCACTTGCTTCTTCGACGGTAATTTGTTCCCCGTAATATTCATGCTTGGATAACCAATCAAAAAAATATCGTCGCGCGATCTAAGTCGTGTTGTCATCTTAACTTTTAAAAAACGGGAGAAAAATCAATTTACTTTTCGCGGTCGTCGGCACTTGTTGAATGACAACAATCGATGAATGAACTGCTATTTATAACTACTACGTATTTTGCAATATTTTACTGCCAGGTACTGATGAATGGGGGCTTCTGCTAAGGGTGCCTATGTACCTGATTCAGCACGTGTGCGTTTCAAATTTTTCAAGACTTTCCAAACAATGACCACTCTTGAATATTGGTGGAATTTCTGTAAAAAAATCAAAAAAAATCAAAAAAATCTCGATATTGTGCAACTGTAAAAACATAGATATTCAGTATTTTTGTATGGGGAGTCCCTCAAGGAGTGGAGATAGAGGGTAAGTTTGTTCGGAAAAGATGTTGGGGATGAAAAGTTAATGGGGGTCGGTCATATATTTTGCCCCACTAGGGGTGACCCCTGATGACCTATGGTGTTTTTCGAAAATACTGAGCAACCTCCATTTTTGTATGGTGACCCCCCTAAGGGGAGGAGATAGGGGGTGGGTGTCTTGGGGGAAAATGTTGGCGGTAAAAAGTTAATGGGGGTCGGCCATACATTCTTCCCCCCTACGGGTGACCCCTGATGACCTATGGCAATTTCCCCCCTAATTTTGGCAAAGTGGACCTTTTTCTCGGCTCGTGCGCAACCCCTAATGTTTTTTTTTTATAATTTTTTTTTTCGGCATTGTCACTTTTTTTCAAAAAGGCACGGAATAGAGCCCTCATCTACCAAAATATCGCAAAAATGTCATTTCAAAGTCCACCTTAATATCCACACAGTCTGAACAGATCTGCATCATATGGCTTTAGTCTTTCTCACGTTATGCATGCTCAGGTTTTGTCTAAATGGTGCCCCATTACACCTCATGAATGTGTTGGGGGAGATTTTCTTACAACCAGTAAACTGTACGCTTTTTAGTATTACACTTAGTGATTGGGCCCTGCAGTTTTACACCGGTTGCAACTGCTATTTTGACTCGATGCTGTCGATGACACCCGTCGAAAGAAATAAAAGAGGGTCAGGAAAGGGATTGAACCCACTTTCTCATGTACCAGACACAATATATTGCACGCGCACACAACTATTGCACCACCTGCAGTGCTTGTCTGCAGTGGATAAAAGGCTTGTTTCACGGCAGTTTCGCCATACACTGGGGTCACCTTTCGAACTGTGAGACATCGTAAGCAGATATTCCAATCGCCAGACATGCCTCCGTCTATTCAAATTTTGCATACAAGTTGTTGCTCACAATTTGCCTGCTCGTCGTTTTTCTTGTAAAATCTTCTATTTGTTTAACTCTCTCGTCTGCAATGGATTTTCCGTAGGAGAAATAATTCACTGAAATGGTGTCTTCATATCCTTAATATCCATATTCCTTGTGGTAGAATTTAAGGTTTCTATCTTCCTTCTGAGAGTTTACATTTTTCATTTAAATGTTATCTCCCACATATATTATAATCTGTTAATCATTGTGTCAAAACCATGTTCTATTGAATTCCATACATAATGCGTTTGGACACAAAGTGTACTATATTTGCTAAAAGCTGCAAACACGGTATATTTGCATCTAAACAACAACAACAAATAAATGTTTAAGCGTGCGGTCGCTTCAAAAAATTAGTTTCTGTTCCATCGGTTGTTTTGAAGGTAAAAACCGGTTTCCACCGGTGCCGGTTTTTAAATTCAATTTGTTCACTTAGCGTGTTTAACACGTTTTGGGACCACAATCAGCTGAGTTTTGTATGAAAAATCAGCTGATGTTGGTCTAAAATCATATTAAAATAAATAAATTATTTCTCATTATATCCCATGCATGAATTGGAGAGAGCTTCTCACAATCAGTGAGTTGTCTGCTTACCAGTTTTACAGTCACTGATAGCGACCTACAGTTTTACACCGGTTCCGAACGGTAATTTGAGAAGCTTTTTCATAACTATGCGAGGTGACCGCCGCCGAAAGAACTTTAAGGTGGTCACGGGAGGGATCGAACCCATTATCTCATGTTCAAGAGGCGCGCACACTAACCATCGCACAACCGTGAACATGTTAAAAATGTTCAGCAAATCAGATCATGTTAAACGTGTTAAACGTAGCTTAAGGAATTGGATATTTTTCCTATAAAATAGAAAAACTGCTTTGGTTAAAAATAATCAAACAACAAAACTATGGTTAACAAATGGCACAATAATGGGGATAATCTTTAAATTTTGTAAGAACAAAATTTAAAACTCGTAATAGTGAACAAGTTTGAAAACTGTTTCTTTTCAAAATATTTAATATTATCTTTTTAAGAAATATGTAAAAAAAATTTCGTGTGGAAATTAAAGTTAAATTGTTTATATAAAAAAAATCGAACCGTTCAAATAGTTTTTTTCCATTTTAGTTTTTCCTGTGAAAAAAATCAATCTAAAGTTGTTAAAATTGCCGATTAAACATTTAACGAAAAATTAATTTACTTCTTTCAAAGCTAAGCGTTTTCAACAAACAACGTAAATTTTCAGAAAACTGGCGAATGGACGACGTCCAAAAAACCGGTGCATCGGTCTTCGGTTTCAAGTTTAGAATACTCTAGTCGTTCCCCTATTCCCCACCCGGAGAGTTGCCTAGTAGGAGAAATTCGGGGTGTTGCCAAGATTTAAGGTATTGTGATCCAAATTTATACCAACAGTTGGTATGAAATAGACTGGCTTCATGATGCAATTTTTTTTATTAATACATACATTTTGGAATAACGTATATGCAAAGGTTCTGTGAATTCCTGTGGTGTACACAACTTCTTCACCGAAATTTGTTTCCGTTTTGAGTATTTCAATATTAATTTTTTGCAGACATGTCCAGCATGTTTTTCAAAAAGTTCGGTGCAGAATCAAAAAAATTTGCTTATTTCTAACTCATCTTATCTTCAGTCTGCCAAAGTGGTAGAAAGATTTTTAAATGGTTAACCTATGGATTTTTAAAGTCATTGTACTAATGTCAAGGTTGGTTTTATTGGGTTACATTTACAGCCTAATGTATTGAGGCTTTCTATTGTACCTGCATCTACACTATGACACTGCGTAAAGTATGCAAGAGAATCCCATTAACAACATTGGAGCAGTGATATATGATGTAATTGCAGGTGATGTGTTCTTCGCATTCTTCGTGTTTCCTTCGAAGGCAGTTCTTGCTAATGGGCGAGCAAAAAATACTACCAACAAAAACAATTCAATTTGTTTAGAAATGTGCATGCTTATCAGGAACTTCGACACAATAAACATTACAACTGCCAATGGAGGGAAATAGGGTGTTTTCGCATGTCATCTACCGTTTTTATTGAAAAGTGAAATATCTTAAATATTTCGAATGGTCGTAACGTTCGTTTATGCGCTATGCACGTTCAATGATCATACCTAACCTATGAATTTGGTTTTCCAGAGGATTTCTCAAGAAATGTTGGTGTTATTTTGCATTTTTCCTTGTGCTTTTATTTTATATTTTTTTTTCTGTTAACACTGTTTTACAGTGTAGGAATATTAAAATTTTTGTTTCCAAACACCGCTACGGGTACTTCCTGCCATCCAGACATATAAATAAATGTTTTCACGTCACGTCCCATGAGGGCACAGAGGAGAGTTTCCCACATTCAGTGAGCCATAAGCTTTCTAATTTTACACTCACCTTTCAGGCGAAATAGGCTTTAAATTTAAGTACTCAGATCTTAAAAATTAAAGATTTTTATAACAACTAAATTTAGAGTCATGGTTATGGGTTTAGTAAAATCTGTGTACAGATTTCAAGTTTCCTACAAAGAGAAACTTATTACAGTGGGCTAGATTAAGTTGCAGAATATCAAGAGAGGCAGATAATAGAAGTAATGACATTTAAAGTCGTCGATTTCAGTGTTGTAATGGTTAGAGTGCGCGTCTCTCGTACCTGAGAAGGTGGGTTCGATCCCTGCTAAGACCACCTTACATTTCATTCTACGACGGCCATCTCGCTTAGTGGTGGCGACACTATCGAGTATATAGCCATGAAAAAGCTCCTCAAAATACCGTTCGGATCAGGTTTAAACCTGTATGCCCAAAGCAGTGAGTGGAAAATTAGAAAGCGCACAGCTTACTTATAGTGAAAGCTCTCTGGAATGCCTTCATGGGATGTAATTGGAAACCTGTTTTTTTATATTTATGTAAAGTCTTGACTAATTGTGACTTTTTTTGAAAAAATTTTGATGGCTATACTAACGGGTTTTTCAATAAGAGCGCTACAAAAGTTTTTTTTAAATAAAACAAAACCGGTTTTAGATACCAATGAAATTCTTTATTCCTGTGAAAGTATGTTCGATGCCATTATGTATGGAACTCGATTTCTTTTGCGTGGTCACCACAAGCACGCTTGCAGAAGTCCAGACGCTGAACCCAATTTTCGATGGTTTTCAATCATAAATCGGCCGATACCAAGTTCATCAATCGCCGCTGGCTGGCATAGACCATAGACTTGACGTAGCCCCATAGGAAATAATCTAACGGCGTCAAATCGCACGACCGAGGCGGCCAATCGATTGGGCCAGACGTTCACCAAACTTGGTTTCCAATAAATTGATTGTGGCATTCTCTGTGTGGCTTGTGGCGCCGTCCTGTTGGAACCACATGTCCTCCAAGTCCATATTATCCAATTGGGGAGAAAAATATTCGGTTATCATTGAACGGTAGCGATTCGCATTCACAGTAATGTGCCGGTCTTGATCATCACGGAAGAAGTACGGCCCAATGACGCCGCCAGCCCATAAACCGCACCAAACCGCAATTTTTTCGGGACGCAGTGATGACTCATGGATTACGTGTGGATTTCTGTCTGACCAATAATGCATATTTTGCTTATTGACGAAGCCATTCAGCCAGAAATGAGCCTCATCGCTGAAGATGATTTTCCGATGAAAATCCGAACCGTTTTCAAGTTGTTGCTCAGCCCAATTCACGAACATACGACGCTTATGGTGGTCAAGCGGCTCCAGTTCTTGCGTCAATTTGATCTTGCAAGGATGTAGGCCAAGATCTTTTCGAAAAAATCGCCACAACGACGTCACAGAGATGCCCAACGCTTCTCGACGCTACGGGCACCTCTTTGTCTCAGTGGCACGGGAACATTTTGTACTGTGCCTGTGGATTAAAGTTTTTCCACTAGACGCTCAATTGTAGATCTGGTAGGATGATTATGACGACCATAAATTGAACGTAGCGCTCTTAAAGTTGAGGCTACTGACTCCAAATTTCGGTAGTAAATTTTAATAATTTCGACTCGTTGTTGGCTCGTATATCTTTCCATGTTGAAATGGCAAACCTTACTGAAAAGAAATGTCAAAAGAGCGGGAATAAATATGGCGTCGTTGGCTGTCCCTATCGATTTACTTTTGTAGCGTCTCTGTTGAAAAACCCTTATTTTCCCATGGAAAAATATCCTTAAAGTTGTTTTATTATTTAAATATGTAATGTATAAAATGTACATTGCATCGTTACGTTTGAGATTGTATACTTTATATTACTTTACATTTGTTCGGTAACACTTCTTTTAGTAAATTGTACATTTATAAAAAACAGATATTTTACCCAAACCAAAAATAAATCGCCCACTGTACGTGTATTTTTATGCCGCCTATAGTACGTGCGAGTACTGTATTGCGGTGTATGAATCTATGCTAAATATGTAAGCGTTAGTGTTAAGATATTCAAAAATGTATTATTGCTTACCTGACTTGCTGCCATTAAAGGTAATTTGCATTTATAGTATTTTTAGTGCTTAAGACTTAGTTCAAATAACTTGGCTTTCACCAACGCTGAAAATAAAAATACTAAAGAAGGGGGGAAATTAACTTAAAGCCATAAGAATTATAGTAAAAAGTGTCTCAGTAAGATTGCACTTTTTAACTATAGGGTATATTTTTTTTGGGCAAGTGGCAACTCTATAATTTGACAGCTATGACATATGTTTATTCCGATTATGAAAACTGGAGAGCTTTTCGAAAAAACAACGCGTTATAATTGTGAAATCCTATTACAAAAATTTGGAAAGTTATGGTCGCAAACTTCGAAGAATTTTCAGTCGAGAAAGTGCACCTAATGTGTCAAAGAGTGGTGAAAAAAATTTAAGAATCTGGTTCGGTTATGGACAGTAAGACTTCTGTGCGTCAACGTACCGGTCCGTCTCTTGAAAACATTGCTGCTGTAAAACAGAGTGCTGCTGAAAACCCGAAAACATCAATTCGGCATCGTTCTCAACAAGTTCAAATTTCACGAAGCACTACGCAGCGAATTTTGACAAAAGACTTCCACCTTCATGCGTACAAGATTCAGCTTACTCACGACCTCAAACTCAATGGAGCAATGCCAATTAAAAAAAAAAATCATGAAGCGCATTTGCATCTGAATGGCTTCATGAATACACAAAATTGTCGAATTTTTGGCTCAGAGAATTCTCATGCAATTCATGAGAAACAAATGCACCCACAACGAGCAACTGTCTGGTCAGGCGGCGTGATTCGGCCTTACTTTTTTGAAGATTAGTTTGCAGTGATTGCGAATTGCATTCATTACAGAAATATGATAACGGAGTTCTTGTGACCTCAACTGGACAGCATGGTTCTGGGCGATATGTGGTTTCAGCAAGACGGCACCACCTGCCGCACCACGCATGAAGCAATCGATTTATTGCAGCAACAATTTCCAGAACAAATTACCTCAAGAAGTTCTGATGTCAACTGGCCACCAGGATTATCCGATTTAACGCCGTGCGATTTCTTTTTTTGCGTTTTTGTGAAATATCGTGTTTATGCGAATAAACCAGAAACAATTTCTGAGCTCAAATCCGAGATCCATTGCATCATCGGTGAGATACAGCCACATCTCTGTGAAAAGTCATGGGAGAGTTCATGAAAAGTGTAATGACCTGTAATCGGAGCCGTGCGACTATTTTATTCCATACTTAATCGGGATATGTTTTCCTTACAATCCAATAAAAATATTACAACTTTCTCAAAAAATACGTGTTTTTACTTTAAAAGGAAAAAGTGCATCCTTACTGAGACACCCTTTATATAGGTGACGAGGTCTACAGAAAGGTGCATATAGTCGGAAAAATTAATTTTTGTTTTTTTTTGAAACTAATTTTGTAGACAATTTAACGCTCTTTTTAATGAAAAAATCCCCCAGACTCCTAATTTCATTTACTTTGCTTCAAATTACACTTAAAGTTGGATAGAAAAATATTTCTTGAAAAAGCAAAACTGTACATAACGTTTGCCGAGAGGCAGAGAGCCAAGGGTAAAAACAAAAAGCAAGAGGTGGAAGCGAAAACTCGAAAAGTTGTTTCCTGACCAAGGGTACATTTACGTATACCAGTAGGTATTGAGTGGACGTGGTTTGAACCAACCCTTAGAAAACGCATCTTACAAAATTATATGTACAGAGTGAAGCCCGGAAATTTGCTTTTTTGCACTGCAGGCTGTGGCGGCACTGTTTGTCGAAGAGAGTGGAGAGTGTGCGTGGCTTATAGTGGCTGACGGGATATTTGTATTCGTCTGCCTTTTAGTTGCCATCATGTATTGTACACGTGAGGAGAGGTCATTTTGTGTTGAAGCGTATTTTTCAAATGCGCACTCGATCATTGCAATGCAGCGTGTTTTTCGTTTTCGTGTGTAAACAAATAAAATATGAGGTACTGGAGTGAAACAAACCCAAGAGACCTCTGCATTCACGAGTAGAAATCATTGGCCCTTACTTTTTTCTGCATAACCGTCTTACCGTAACTGTGAACTCCGAACGGTACTTGACTATGATATAGGATTTTTTCAGCCGATTCTTGAGACAATGCAATTAAAGGATACATGGTTCCAACAGGATGGTGCCACTGCATACACAGCGAGGGTTACCATGAACTGGTTGAGGCAAATATTTCCTGGACGGCTTTTCTCTTTGAGGGGTGATGTGAACTGGCCGGCACGCTCACCATACTTAGCCCCTTGCGATTTTTGCCTTTGGGGCTACCTGAAGTCGAAGGTGTATATTAACCGTCCCAACACCTTGGAAGACCTAATTAACAAAATTGGCAGTATACCAGTTGACATACTTGTTAGAGTTCATGAAAACTTCAGAAAACGTATGCAGCAGTGTGTGAATAGCGAAGGTCGACATTTGCAAGATACACTATTTAAAATCATGCAATTTAAAAATTCCCTTACTATTCAATATAATTAAAATATAAAACATATTTTCCTAAGGTTCATAATATTTTTATTTCATTGCCAAATAAGCAAGCTACCGCGCTCCATCCTGTATCTACTATGATTGCACCCTTACTAAATTCTGAAATACAGACTTTGACTTACAGGAGCGATAATTATTATTCAAAATATATCAATTGCAATTCGTGAGCCAACAATAAACATTTTAAAAACCGTCACTTGAATTTCAATGCACAGTAATCAAAATGAAAGGAAACAGAAACAAAAATTATAATTTCAAAAGAAGTGTTGTAAAATTTAAATGATCAGGTTAAATTTAAAAATTGTTTGTTATGTGGACTAGAAAAATATACTGGTTTTGAATTCAAATTGATGTGTATCAATCAGATTATCGTAAAAGCAAAACGGCCGGCAACAAAAAGCGCCAGTAATAAGCTCTAATTAATTACGAAAATTACGTGGTAAAACTAATAACCTTGCCATCCAACTCAATATGACCCATGACTTCCCATATATCATACCATGTGCACAATATACTATCAAAATGAACAGGAGTACAACAAAAAAAAAACAAAATATCGTAAAACTCAACCTCCTCAAGAAAATCGATTTAATACCAATTTTCTCTTTTTAATGGTACTACAATTTTGCCGACATATTCGTCGCGTTTGCTTAAAAGCGCCGTGAAAAACTGTCACCTTACATTTCCACACAGTCACAAACCTACTTCACTCACTTGCATGCATATGGTAGACCTTGGATTTAAAGGCAAAAAGCAAAAAAAAATCAGGACGTTGAATGAAAATTCGAGGATAAGGCAAAGAATGAAATACACGTAAAGAGTTGTTGTTTACTTGGGTAGAGTGAAGGAATGTCCTTACACTGCTTTACTTTTGGATTTGTGTCACATTTTTTTAATTGAGGTTTAGTTCAGTTGTTCAGTAGTATTGGATGATGGTTGTTTGAGTGTTCTGTTTAATATCAACACGTCTTGTGGGACAATATTGACATGACACATCGAACGACATGACCCCAAAGCAATTGTAATGTTGCTATTTGTATGACAAATTACATTCGAAACGGTCTACACAAGGACTCTGACAACACAAATAACAGAGAGTAAATGTATAAAAAAACAGGCCTCTTCGTGTTATGATCAATTAAACTGGAGTTTTGAAAATTCTTCATGTATGTACAATGTACATACTTATATTAAATTATTATTGTTGTTATCATCCACAACACTTCAAGAACAAGTGTTTTTGGGTTCCTCTTCGGCTTGCTCAAAAATGTGAACTGTTGTTGTGTGATGTATGTCTACACAAGTTGTTGTATGTATCTTAAACATGCAACTGTTGTTAATAAAATGTCATATCAACATGTGTACATGTATCATAAATGTATGTTCTACACACCACATAAATGTTAGTTTTATATACTGTTTATGAAATTTATCATATTTTCGAGATTTCTACAATTGCATATTTTCAGATTAACAATTCTGCAAGTATACTTATGTAAGATGTAAGTTTATATATTTATACATGACAATAATACACAAATATTGTGGAAAGTATTTGCAGTTTTAGGTGTTACAAAATATGAAAACTGGATTTTGTGTTCACATAGATATATTCTTATGGCAACAGGGAAAAAGGACTTAAAAACTTTTAAGACGAAATTGAGTTAAAGGTCTCACGAAGATAACTTTAACCGAAAGTAGAGACAATCGAGTGAGTGAATTTTACTTACACTTACTAAAGCTCACGTGACTGATAATTCAAACAACTCACGACTCATTCATTAATAGGTTGTTTCACTCACACTCACGCCATATTCAGTGAATAGGGTAAATTCCACACACAATCACGCGTGACTTAGTCAAATTGTACTCACAAATGCAAAATATTCACCTACGATTTAAACCGATTTAAAACTAAAGTGCTGTTATTTGTCTTCTTTTGTTTTTTTTTTATGGTAACAGAGAAACCAAATTACACTAAAAGCAGGAATTGTCATTAATTACACATGACATTAACATTAAAGCTTATATTTTAAAAATTTTAAATATAAAAAAAAAATAAAATAAAAAAATTACATGAGGTGTCAGGGACACCTGGTCGGAACGAAGCTCATTTTGCTGTAATTATGTACTAGTTACTTCCAACACGCCTAAGGCGCCCATTGAAAAATACGATAATTTAAATGGAACTTTTAGAAAATATACCCTTTGTAAAATGATAAACTTTTCCTTAGAAATTTTGCTTATCGCACTTTGCGGAATGGGGGCTAAATGAAAAAATTTTAAGCAACACCACCGTCGGTGGAGCAATGGTAGTGTGCGCGCTTCTTGTACATGAGATCCTGGGTTCGATCCCTGCTCAGACCACCTTAAAATTTCTTTCGGCGGCGGTCACCTCGCATAGTGACGGCAACACTATCGAGTACCGTTCGGAATCGATGTAAAACTGTAGGTCCCACACTGGAAAGCGCACAGCTCAGTGATTGTGAGAAGCTCTCCCCTGTCCCTTAATTTTTTTTTATTACAACCCATTATTATCAACTATATTGGGTACTTTTGGTTTTGTTTGGTTTAACGGAAACTTTCTAGGTGGAGCCTGTTTATTACATATTGTAGTTTTCAACGCAATAAAAAGCAAATTTAGAAAAGCCAAAGTGCAAGACTGGCAAATCCATGAAATACAACCCCGATCATGGAATTATATTTGGCACCACACATCTGAACATTTGTTTGATAGTTGACTTTCTAGTCCTAAAGCCACCCTGGTAAAGTCCATTACGCTCGAGAGCACCTTGTATGCGCGATGGATAAAAGCCGTATTCTACGATAGTTTTGAAATATGTTTGGGTCACCTTTTTTGAAAACAGCTAAAAAACTGCTGCGTACCGCCTGACAAACTTTAGATTATTTAAATTGCTATATCTTCTTTCCTGAAAAGTATGAAAAATTCACATACGTCGTTTTGCTTCTTCGCACAGATATACTCTCATCCTGTGAGTGACATGAACAGGGTGATTCATAAGGGGTCTCTTGGGGGAATACAGTTGAACTTTATTTTACACCAGCCATAAAATAGTATACTATTCGCTACAATAGGAAGTAGCGGAATCACTGTGAATATTTAAAAATAATTCTATGCTGGGTTGAAGGCGGTTACGACTATTTATTTATAACCTCTTTACCAATACTGTGATCTTATATATCTTATAAATTTATCTTATATACTTAATGTAAAATACATCAACGTCGATCCATATCCAAGTCATATGAAACATCATGTCCTTTTTAACTTCGGCATATCTATGTGAAAGTTAAAATGTCAGTGTGATATAGAACTAAATTTTACTGTTATTTTCACTTTTGTAAGGTGTTAAGTTTTATCGTTATATGATGTTATCCATATTTTCAGGGTTACCAAGGCCACAATGTTTTGTGCCGTAATTTATGCATGAGAAATATGCAAATGTACGTATGACCAGTACACAAATTCTGGAATTCTATGTGTCTCCAAGAGTTGATTATTCGTGCTAGATATGCTGCACAGTGTATTAGATGCTAAGTCTGATATCAGCCAGGATTTTGAGGAGATATACTAGAAGTATAATATTGGTTGAATTTATTTGCTACATTTATGAATGGATTATTTTGGGGTTTAATTATTAGGACGAAGAATTGTATTCTCTCCGTTTTGAGACATTCATGATCACTTCTAAATTATGCAAAAATCTACTACGATCCGTTACTCACAACTCACGTGTTATATCAGTGCGTTAATTATCATGAGCACACTCTTACAGAGATGCATTCGAATCATAATTTTTGATGTACAATATTTAGCGGGAGGTAATATGTTGTTTGAACTGTTGTTCGAGGGCAACAACTAAAACCCTTTGCACCAGGTGTGTGGACTTCTGCTAAAATGTTCCCCAAAAAATAATTGGGATCCACTTTCATTGGGACCCACATTCATAATGAAAAAACACCCCAAGTGTAAGCGAAAATGGACCCCAAATGTACGAAATATCACCCCAAAATTTCGTGTTGTTGTAACCTGTGTATTGGTTTGGGGCCCATTTTCATTTTGCAATTGGGGTGTTATTTCCTGGGGCCCGTCTTTATTCCGCCTAAACACACACACCTTATCTCTATGCTTATATATATAGTAGACAAATTAGACAAATTCTTCTTGGCCGCAGATGGCTCTTGAAAACTAAAAAAAATTGACAGTTGTCCGAGGCCTTCGGCCACGGACTGTCCCTGCAGGCTGTGTCAGAGACACGGCCATTAAGTTTAACGTAGAATACGCCATCCGATTAGACAGAAACATATATAACAATAAATTCATTTGCTTATATTATTTATCATTTATTGTTATATATGTTTTCTGTCTTATCGGATGGCGTATTCTACGTTAAACTTAATAGCCGTGTCTCTGACACAGCCTGCAGGGACAGTCCGTGGCCGAGGGCCTCGGACAACTGTCTGCTGTAATTTTTATATTTACCAACGGCATTTGATTCAAGTCCGTTTAAAAAAAAATATTATGTTCAATTTTTTTAAACTTAATTTAATTTATGTATTTTAATTAATATTTTTATTGAAATAAGTTCTGCGAATGTTGAGAGGGCCGCCCTAATATTAAAAAAGGTTTACCTTATCGAGTCTTCGCATTAGCATTCGAGCGTTGTGTGAAAGCTTTACGCTTTACAATTCAAAATTAATGTTACAACAGCTTTATTGAAGCTTTCGCAAAACAGCTTTATTACGTTAGCTTACTCTTTGTTTCACTTTTTACTAGATACATGTTGCCAAGCAACATTAGCTTGCTGTTCGTTTCACTTTTTACTAGATACATGTTCCTAACCAATGTTGAGCAACCAAAAACACTCAACCAAACACCACACATATGTTTGGGTGTATGTGTTTAAACAATTTTCATTTGAGAAATTAAAATACTAGAAATATATCAACCAATATGAAATGTATATCAAACGAAAGATAACATCTTCATTTACCTACAAAAAAAATTTTAAAAAAATTCATCTAGTCGTTTCCTCAAATTCAATGAAATAAAGATTACAACAATAAAAACCTGACATAACTCCTCATACCGTAAGGTAAGACGTATTCTACGTCAAAAGTAGGCGGGACCCGTACCCATATATGAGCGTCGGCAGTGGAACGGTATTGTGCGCGGATCTTGTACACGACACAATGGGTACGATCCCTGCTCGGACCACCTTAAATGTGCTTCGTGACGGCGACACTATCGAGAAGTTAGCCGTGAAAAAAACTCCTCAAAATAAGTATATTCCCAATCAGTGAGTGTAAATCTAGAATCCGCACAGCTCATTGGTTGTGAGAAGCTCTTCTCCATTCCTTCATGTTATTTAAAGGGAAACCATTGTTTTACTATAAGATAATCTCAGGCAGGATAAAGCTTTTTGAAAAACACAGACAACCAGAATCACAATAGAATTTTATTTCTCGGTCATTAGTTGTAAATCAACCGTATTATTAAACCCTAAACCTAGGTTTAATTTCAAATAGTGGGTTTTTTCTTTGGTTCGGAGAAGTATTACGCATTTTTACTTATACTTTTGTCAATTGATATTTTTCCGAAAAGTTTTGCCAGAAACGAGTTTGTAGATCTGCAACAAAACTAAGCACTGTGCAATGGAATTGCTTTCTGAGATTTTAAAATGTGTCCTTTCACTTCAATTTCGATGGCAACACCTTCTCGTGAAATGTATTTTATATTCAAATGTAACACCTCTAAAGGTACAACAAAATTGCGCAATCCCCACCAAAGAACCCAACAATGTTGAAACTAGAAAACGGGAAGAAAAAAAGAATGATAACGAAATATAAAGCGAGATGAATGTGGCAAAATGTATTTGAAATTCAAACAAGAAGAAGTCATACAACGACAGCACAACGCTGAAATGGCATAGAACGAAAAATGACAGCGTGATGATGGCGGAAAAATTATACTAAAGCCATAGTAAGAAAGAAATATGCAAAAAAAAAAAATATAGGTGATGATGAAAAAAGGACAAAATCTCCAACACCCATTATAGTCGCTTGAAGGAGAAGCGAAAGTGTGATAAAATGATATGTGTATAAATGTTTGCTTTCCCCATATACACATGCATATGTGTACATATGTGAATCCTAAAAATGTGTACACACAGGTGTTTTCAAATCAAATGCAGGAACATTCATAGCTGGGTGTTTGGCAGAAGGACACACACATACACTGTACTTTCACATACGAATGAGTGGGTGCTTGCACAGCTATATGCCACATGCAAATCCAAAATGATACTTTGTGTCGTTTAATCTATGCACACAGTAGCACAGTAGTGGCACATTCATGGATCCTTTCCAGATCCTCCATCAGAGGTGTATGTACGTACATTGTCAATATTTATTTAAAAAGTGTCTGTCAATGTGCTCATCGACAATGTATGTGCATATTCTGAACATGCATACCTGCAGCGCGAGGATAAGGTGAAATAAATTAGCAAATCGTTATAACATAGTTGAGATACGATGGACAAAGTAAAACTATGAAGTCGTTTGTCAAATTATACTGAAAGAAAAACTAATATATCAAATCGGTAATAGGAAACTATATGATATTATTGAGGTTAACATCATATTGGTAATTATGGTTCGTTTCTTTTTGCATATAGTGGCATTAAGCTATAAAGTATATTACTAGCTGAATTATATTTAAAAAAATTATTTTGATAAGAGACAGATTTTCTATCGAAACTTCCTGCGACATGATTAATATTCCGTTTATCATTCACAAAGCTAATTATCTAAGAAGACATTTAACATATGTCAAAGGCTTTGTAATAAAGGGTTTTTCAACAGAGACCCTACAAAACTAAATCGATAGGGACAGCAAACGACGCCATATTTTTTCCCGCTCTTTTGACATTTCTCTTCAGTAAGGTTTGTCATTTCATCATGGAAAGATAAACGAGCCAACAACGAGTCGAAATTATTAAAATTTACCACCAAAATCTGGAGTCAGTGGCGTCAACTTTAAGAGCGCTACGTATAATTTCTGGTCGTCATAATCATCCTACCAGATCAACAATTGAGCGACTAGTGGAAAATTTTGAATCCACAGGCACAGTACAAAATGTTCCCGTGCCAGTGAGACAAAGAAGTGCCCGTAGTGTCGAGAATATTGCTGCCGCTGAGGCTTCAGTTCAAGAGAGCCCAAATGTGTCTCCCACACGTCGTTCTCAAGCGTTGGGCATCTCTATGACGTGGTTGTGCCGAATTTTGCGAAAAGATCTTGGCCTACATCCTTACAAGATCAAATTGACGCAAGAACTGAAGCCGTTTGACCACCATACGCGTCGTATGTTCATGAATTGGGCTGAGCAACAACTTGAAAATGCGATGAGGCTCATTTCTGGCTGAATGGCTTCGTCAATAAGCAAAATATGCGTTATTGGTCAGACAGCAATCCACACGTAATCCATGAGTCATCATTGCATCCCGAAAAAATTACGGTTTGGTGCGGTTTATGGGCCGGCGGCGTCATTGGGCCGTACTTCTTCCGTGATGATCAAGACCGGCACATTACTGTGAATGCGAATCGCTACCGTTCAATGATAACCGAAGATTTTTGGCCCCAATTGGATAATATGGACTTGGAGGACATGTGGTTCCAACAGGACGGCGCCACAAGCCACACAGCGAATGCCACAATCAATTAATTGGAAACCAAGTTTGATAAACGTGTTATCTCACGAAATGGCCCAGTCGATTGGTCGCCTCGGTCACGTGATTTGACGCCGTTAGATTATTTCCTGTGGGGCTATGTCAAGTCTATGGTCTATGCCAACAAGCCAGCGACGATTGATGAACTTCGTACGAATATCGAACGTGAAATTGCAGCGGTATCGGCCGATCTATGCTTGAAAACCGTCGAAAATTGGGTTCAGCGTCTGGACTTCAGCAAGCGTGCCCGTGGTGGCCATGCAAAAGAAATCGAGTTCCATACATAATGGCATCGAACGTACAAGCAAAGAAAAAAAACGTTTATTGCTCGGTTGCCACAACAATACTTTGATTGATTTGTATTAATTTATTAATTGCAACCGCTTATGTAGTTCTCCCAAATAAACTCATATATCGCAAATGTGTATCATGTTGTTGCAAACGAGATTTCGTTTGCATTAAACGAGTACAAAATTACATTTGTTGCAAGTTAAAAACCGTTTGCAATAACTGAAATTAGCCATTTTACTAATGAGAGCACAGATTACGAAGAAGGTAAATTTCTCTCATTCTGTCGACTGTATACACAGGCCACTCGTTTGACATACACACTCACGCATACACATAAAACGCTTTTGCCTTGTCAATATATCTTCGATGGACAACTGAAGCGTTGTAGTTTGCTGCGCTTTTAGTTGTTATTTGAATGCAAGGCGAGTCGAACGTGTTAGTAGACACTGAAAAGATAGAAAAAAATTCCAACCTTTTTAATGTTGTACTGAGTACATTAACTACAACTACAACTCGGTTGCTGTAACTACAACTCGGTTGCTGTAACCGAAAGAACAGTTGGTGGAACCGTTTTTCGTTTATCACAAACGTTTTTTCAGCTTTAATATTTCATAACTCGTTTACTGCAAACGTTTTTCAGTTCTCGCAAACGTTTTTTTAGTTAGGATCAACTACAACTCGGTTGCTGTAACCGAGGGAACATTTGGCGGAACCGTTTTTCGTTTCTCGCAAACGTTTTTTTTCAGCTTATATTTTTCATAACTCGTTTGCTGCAAACATTTTTCGGTTCTCTCAAACGAAATGACATGTATGGCTTAACAGAAGTTCGCTTCTCCCAACTACAGTCCCCAAACGAACTTCAGTTATCTGAGAATTCCATTGGGAGGAACGAGTTTTTTCTTTGCGTGTACTTTCACAGGAATAAAGAATTTCATTGGCATCTAAAACCGGTTTTGTTATATTTAAAAAAAACCTTTGTAGCGCTCTTATTGAAAAACCCGTTACATACGGCGAATTTTGCCCTGTCTACCCACGCCATGAGCAAACCATGTTAAGATTGACACAAGGGAACAAGTCGGTGTTGCGTTTTGATTAAACTTTCCTTGACGAAATATTGAGAATTTAATAACAGTTGGAGTATTTACAAGCTATACACTGCTTCCTGCTTCTTATGCAATAAAGGAAGGCAAAATATAAAGTAAATATAATAAGAATGTTGCTCTGAAGCGCTTCTGAGAGTTAGCAAGAAAGTATCAACAAAACCACTGAAACTGTACCAAGACAGTTCAAACGGAACGAATCTGAAATATGAAATATGATCACAATGCTGTAGATATTCTGCAATCTATAAGGAGCTTCTTGAAAGCAATGAATGTGTAGCGTTTAGTTGGCACTATCGGCTGCTTCTAACTAGGAACCTTGTTCGAAAAAAAGCGTATTGGCAAGTGCTTCCGAAGAGACTCCTGCTTCCGTTACTGCCTTTTGGGATGCACAATTTGTTGCTGGATTAACGCTAAGATTACTAACAAAAACTGACATGGTTATTTTTGGTCAAAGTTTTGAAAATGTAATTCCTCCAGAAGAACCTCATATATGATGATATTGTCATAAGGTATATCAACCAGACACTGGCACTTTATTCATCGGCATATTTGGAACGAAGAAGAGTCTTTCATTATCATGCCGCTTGGGTGATGCAGGAGAAACATGACTCGGTTGGGACACTTTTTTTTCATAAAAATATTTTTGGACTTAAAATGCATTTTCTTAATAGATAAATCTACTTTTAACTAACTTAGAGCAAAAATATATATCGGTCTCCCAACACAAAAATGTTGATAACCAATCAGTAAAACTAACTAGTACCAAAAGGAACAACTTTGGTTTTACATTTTAACCACCTGGTTTCACAAAACCTCGAAATTACTCTGAAACCTAATATTGAAAATAAAGTTAATTTTTACTGTTACTTCAATCAAAAAAAAAAATCCTCTGTTAAAATTAGCTGTCTAAGAAATGCTTCTCAGGTATTGTCCACTTCGATGATTTTTTTCATGGCTGTTTAGACGATTGGTTAGAGATTTTAGCCTTGCCATGCTTCGGTCATTTTTCTCTGAGAGAAGAACAAATGCTTGGTCAAGTCAAGAGGGCACTGTCTAAAGTAACATTTAGACACACATAATTGTTTTGAAATAAGAATATAAATTGTCATTATTTTATGAATTTTACTTTAAATTGTACTTAAAATGCCATCATTGAACTTTTCTAAACTATTATACAAAATAAATTGTACTTAAAGTTACCACACTATGGTGAAATACCGTCAACATCTATAACTACTAGAATGAAGTTACATTCCCCGCAATAAAACCCGACTTTGGTTTAACCTCAAATCTCTTTGTTTTTCTCTACTTTTCTAACTCACTACTTTCTCATTGGGAGAAATTAGTGAAGGACACCCCGCTAACTTATTTACTCGCAGGTTGGATTCCCCTGTGTTCCAACAGTAACCCTTTGGGAGAAAAATCAATACAGTCCACTCCGCTCAAACATATTAAACCACAGTGAAGTGTACAGGAACTGTCAATCGATTCGATATTATTCTCGATGGTTCTTCTAGTAACGGGTGATCCAAATGCTGGTATCTTTTTAAATTATATGTTTTTTTGACACTGATAGATTTTTCTGACTATCGGTCACTATCCTACCTCCGCGGAGCAAAATTAGCCGCTATACGCTTGGGCAACGTTGGGAAAATATGGGCGATCCATAACGTTAAGGCTAATATCGTCCAAGTCATTCGTGAGACAGAACCAGAAATAACCAACAAGTTCTTGGAAAATTGGAGGGAAAGTACGAGGTCCTATGAAGCCAACCGCGGCCCCAACATGAATGAAATCATGGTCCGTATTTTGTCATTTCTAATAATGCGTTAACACTATGGTAATCGAAAAATTTATCAGCGTTCTAGTAAATTGTATCAGTTAGAGGCAAGCCTACTGAGTTGATCATTACCCCTGAAATGTCTAGAGGGCGTATCAAAAGTCCGTGACTTTTTGAATGAAACGCAGTTTTTTTTTGCAAAAAAAATAATTGTTTTCAATGTAATATCCTTTTAGCTCAATACACTTAGTCCGACGTTTCTCCAATTTTTGTATCCCTTCCAAAAAATAATATTTTTCGAGGTCCTTCAAATAGGCACTTGTTTGATCAATAATTTCATCGTTGGAGCCAAATCTCTTTCCACCGAGCCATTTCTTTAGGTTTGGAAATAGTCACTGGGGGTTAAATCCGGAGAATATGGCGGATAGGTACCAATTCGTAGCCCAATTAAACAACTCCAAATAATCCTTTGAAGTTGTTTGTCACACGATGAAGTTGTCACACAATTGAGAGCAAACGCGGCACCCATCTTGCAGCCAGCTTTCTTAAACCCAAGTGATGACTTAAAATCGAAACCACACTGCCATGTGAAATGCCTTTGGCATCAACAATCTCACGCACGTTTACTCTTCGATCGGCCAACACCATATCGTGGATTTTTTCGAAATTTTCGGGTGTATTAACCTCAATTAACCGTCCAGTAAGTTCTGCGTCATTTGTACTTGTGAGACCACAACGAAAGTCAGTAAACCACTGTTTTACCATTGAAGTCGATGGTGCAGAGTCTCCAATAATAATATATTTTACATAATGTTCAATAATAAAGAATGTTCACTTTTTTTCATTTTTAAAAATTGCACAAGGTTGTATGTTTTGAACAGCTGTTAAATGCAAACTAAATGACGGAACTTGCTCAAAATTTGACAGTAGTCTACTAACAGGTGGTACTTGATGGGAGCAGTGTTGTATTACATATAACTGCGATGGAACTTCGAACAGTCACGGACTTATTGATCCGCCCGTATATCACGCCAAATTTTTGAAAAACTCAATTTTTAGTAATTCTCAGATTTTCCTGCACTTTTTTTTGAAAAAAGATCTTAAATAAATTCGGTACTAGGTAGTATTTTGGTAAAAGCTAATATTTAATAAATCATTTACTACTATGCTACGCCTAGTGTCGTACTTCCCATACAAAAGGGTCATCGGTTGGACGGCTCGATGACTCCAGTAAACCGCAACCGATCTTAATAAAATTTGGTAATCATAATTTTTTTGGCAAAAGCTAGTGTGTAGCACAAAACCAATAACTTTTCCTTGCCCATTTTTGTACCTCCCACATAAACATTGGTTGGTAGTTATAAAAATTCCCCAAAACCACTTAGGATCCTAACTAAAGGCGATCATAAATCCTATTTACCGCAATGCCAATCTGCTATTGAATATGGCCACATTTGCCACGCCCATTCGTTCAACGTATTGGTGAATATAGGCCCTTTTGTAACAAACCTTGGATGCAATGGATGACTTCGGGTGAGGATATGTTTAAGTCGGTTCACTCGATTTAAATTTATGTACTGGTTCTCTCATCTCTTTATTTCTGCATAAATAAATACCACAGATGACAATTGACTTCTTCCGGGTTCTATGTTCACTTGGCGCCGAACAACATGATATTTAAATAATCAACCGATGATCCATAAGTGTGCCAAAACGAATTTCAACCGATCGTTTTGATTTGTTGCCTGTGTGTGGCCAGCTTAAGCTATGTGAACGCCGTCGAAAGGAATATAAGGTGGCCATATTCTCACGTACAAGAGCCGCGCACACTAACATTGCACCACCCACGGCCACTGACAGTAAACTACTACAGAGTCTATTCTTCGAGCAACATTACAAATGACACTATTTAATAGTTTTCAAGAAAACGTGCTGTCTCAACCCAGACTATGTCCCATTCTAAACGGGTTTCCCCCGCAATATTTAATTTTGATGGCAGGCGATCATGGAAACTATCGGAACAAGCAATCAAACAATCGGCAACATTTGCTAGATAAGTAAATCATTGTTACAATCCATCCCAAAATTTATTTGCAGAGTTTAATGGGAATAAGCTTTCAGATCGAATTAACGCTGACCGTCAGTTTGGTTGACTGGCTAATGGATCTAATGGCTGTCGTAAAACATTCGCATTGGACTAACAAAGACTCTTTAAGTTTGTAATTTCCTGATTCCAACCACGCTGGTTTTCAAACGTATTTTCTAAAATATAACTTAACTTAATTTCCCATTGAATACCATGAAGAGACAGGGAAGGGAGACCTTCTTCTAAGTCATAAAGTCACAAATCAGTTCGTACAGTTTTATACAATTTAATACAATACAATGTGATATTAGGCGGCCATTATAAATTTAAATAAAAGTTACTTACTTTATTGACTATTATACAACCTCATGAGGTCAGACGTCTTCCACATATTAATTAAACAAACAACTTAAACAAACTTCAACATATTCTTCCAACTGGCTCTAGCATTCGCATTTTCTCGCCAGTTGGTAAAACCAACGACACGGAGGGATTCTTCTGCCTGGTCTTTCCTGAGTAATCTTAGATTAAAAGTTAATTTTCATAAATTTGGAGTATTTTTTGTTTGATATTCGTTTAGAAGTAATTTTTTTTATTTTTATTTCAGATGATATGAGAAAAATGGCTTCAAACCTCCTTCATATTGACTTGGGTAAGCGAATATTTTATAAATTCTCCTCATAACTTTGAAGTCGCATAAACCGTTTCCCATTTTATTGTTATTGCAGATGATATAAGAAAAATTAGACCAACAAACTTCATCCTGGCTTTGGTAAGTGATTATAAATTATGTGTAAAACTTTGAAATCACTCAATCCTTTTCGTTAAGCCACGTAACGAAGAAATAAATTAATTCTTAGTCAAGTTCTATAACATGTAATTTACTTAAACGAACTATTAATTCAAGTATTAGCTGTTTCGTACATATGCCTAAGAAAATCGATGCTAAAGAATCGCTGCACATGTCATGTCTTTTCGATTAAAGTCTCAATTTTTTGTATTGATAAAGCTTTCTGGATGTCAACGTCTTCAAAAAGTTTTTTTGTCTGTGACTTTATTCCATTAAATTGATACTTTATGAAATTTTATATTAAAGATATATAAAATTATTTGTATGTTAACATAACGCTTCATTGAATTTACATTTAAATAAGACATTTCTATATACTTTTTTTGCAATTGACTTTGATGCTTCATTAAAAAGTTTAATGTGAATCGTGTGTTTGAACTTTTGCTGTAATCGGAAATATATGTATGTGTGCAAAAAATATATTTAAATACATTTACATACAAATATATGTGAGTATTAGTAAAATATATTCTGCACCACAAACAAATATATTCCTATCCCTCCTGTAGTCGTTGGCACAAATGCGAAAGTTAAATCCTGAGTCATACACAATTATCTTTCAAGTCAGGAAATTTGTACGCATTCCCATAACGTTGTATGTATTTGAATGTATATACTCGTATGTCTTAAAAATATTGTTATATATAGACGTCATAGCAACGGCATTCTCAAGGCCCTATTAAAAAATATCCTTCTGAAGATCATTTGTCGGATTCTATACATCTGTGAAGATGTCTTCATATTCATATGCATTCTAGAAGGCATAATTATATACAGTGGGTCATGCAAAATTGCAATTGAATATTTTTTGCATTTATTTAGTTATAGATTATTAGTTAAAGGTTAGGAATTTACGAAATGAATTGCTTTGCGCTTGAAGAAATTGGGCAATGTTAAAAACTTTCTTCCAAAGTGCTGCGTTCAAAGGTTGGGCACTTCTACCAAAAACTCATGTTTACCCATTAGGCTAATTTTCACCTCTGGGGCTACTTTATCGAAAATCCACATGTCGTCCATTGAGATCTTAATTGGCGTTGTCGTCGAGATAGACGACCAAACAATCGCAAATGTCCTGAAAAATTGGATAGATCGAATGAAGTACTTTGAAGCAAGTCGTGAAAGCCATTTGTACTATTTTGTGCGTCATTCATAAACGTCAATGGTGGGCCTTACCAATAAAAGCATAATTATCAAAAAATTCCCCTTGGTTTTTTTTTAACGCGAAATTAAATTGAATTCGAAATTTCACATGGCCCAGCAATTACTTTCTAATTTTTCACTCCCTTTTAACATGAGCATATTGGAACGCCTTCCAATGATAACGAGAGACAGACCATGATTTTAAGATACATGATAGCAGTCCTTTCACAAAGTACACGCTGACATTTTTTTCTTTTTCTGTTGTTTGGATGAAAATATAGCGTGTTTGTAGCTTGCCGCAAATATAATAGTATACGTGTGCCCAAACCCATTGTGTTTGCTATTCAATGTAACATGTTTGGGACACAATGATTAATAGGTTATAATATAGGTATTTATTGCCCAAGTGTGGCTTTGTTTGTTGAAAACTGGTAAAAAGAAAAACGTGACATACAATAAGAAACAAAATGCATCAGATGTTCTATTCACCAAAAAAAAACCATGCTTGCAAACATGCACATGGTTTCTGCAATATGTTGCTGGGGCCGATATTTTTTAGCATGTATTATCATGTGTTAGTCATTATCTTCTAAATCTATTAGCAGTTCCATGTCAGAATCCCAGCTGGACAATTTTTTAATTATTGAAAGACTTCCAATGATAACAAGAGACCACGATTTTAAAATAAATACATGAAAGCAGATAATACATAATACATACATGCTGAAAAATATGCCTTTTTTCGTTGTTTGGATGCAAATATAGCGTATTTCTAGCTTGTTGCAAATATACTTTAGTATACGTGTTCTTTTGTATACGTGTTCAATATAACATGTTTGGGACACAATAATTAATAGGTTATAATATATATCTTTGTTACCCAAATGTGACTTTGTTTGTTTGTAAAAAAAACGTGACATACAATAAGAATCAAAAGTACAGGGTGTCCGCCGGGAAGGTATACTACTTTGTTTTGCCGCCATTTTGGTAAACATTAGTCTTGGCAGTTCATATTTTGCAGTCGTGAAGTAGAATCGTGGAAAATTTATTATGGAAAAATATTCGATAAACCAACGTATTTTAATCGTTAAAACAATTTATCAAAATCAATCATCGATTACTGTGGCGATGAGAAATTTACGTGACATTTTTGGGAGAAACAACGTGCCAACTAAACCCACTATTTAGCGATTAGTGAATGATTTCGAAGAAAGAGGGTCTGTAGCTGATAGGCCCAAGCATGGACCACAACGTACTGCGGGATCGGCTGAAAATATTACTGCTGCTCAAGAAAGTGTTCAAAACAATCCATCAACTTCAATTCGACGCCGTGCTCAGGAATTTGGTCTTCAAATAACAACTATGGGTACAATTTTGCACAAGGATTTGCATTTGTTTCCATTTAAGATTCAGTTGACACAAGACTATTTACGCCGCCGTACATATGCCAATAGGATGTTAGCTCGCCCGTGACAACCCCGAATTTCATGAAAAATTCATAATGAGTGACGAGGCACATTTTTATTTGAATGGATATGTGAATAAACAGAATAGTCGGTTCTGGGCAACGAAAAACCCTCAAATTATTCATCAGTCACCTTTGCATCCATTAAAAGTGACAGTCTTGTGTACAAAGGGCTCGCATTTGTGAGGCTAACAGAGGCGGACATTTATCTGATATTGTATTCCATACCTAAATAAAACATTTATCAATCTAAGATCCATTCTCTTTCATTTAATCAAAAATTATACACAAACAAAATAGTATACCTTCCCGACGGACACCCTGTATATGGTTTCTGCAATATGTTGCGGGGACCGATATTTTTCAGCATGTTTATCATGTGCTAGTCATTATATTCTGTATATTTTAGAAATCCCACGTCAAAATTCCAGCTGCAGCAATTTTTTAGTTATTGAAAAACTCGACTTTTCTTTAGGAATAAATTATTACATTATTTCTTTTAAAAACCCAATTGGAGGTATTAACACCTCAATTTTGTTGAGATGTAACGTGGTGTTTTGTAATTGTTTAGGTTTAGTTTGTGTTCGACTAGATACTCGTAGTAGCATTTCAGAAGACCACACCTACTAATCTGAGTTCGAAATCATAGAAAGCCTTTATTTCCTTTGTGGGACCATTCCAATAAGTAGATTTTTGCGAGGAACACATGAACACAATTTAGAGATTGATTTAGATAATATAATTTGATAAACCAAACTTTTGTATTTCTTGTCATTCTACACAGCGTATTTCGCAGCCCTGTTAGCAGGCCTCCTTTGGAAAATCTTCAATAACGTGTTTCAAAAGTATCAAGAGTGAAGGTGTACTTCGCCTATCTGTATGTTTTTCGAAATAAACATGCTATACGACTTTCATACCTTGCGCCTTCAAGAAAAGGCCTGCTAGAAGGCCTCTCAAATCATGATTTCCGTTGCTGGAATATAATCAGCATTAACACTCATTTAAATAAGAATATACATACATGGTTGTTTATTGTCTGCGAGAAGATTCACAATATAATTTTCGATTTTAACTTTATGTATACGTATTCGTATGTCTATATGTCGAAGTTCACTTTTCGGTTTCTTTCTGTTTGTTTGCTGCTGAATTCATTTCATTTGTCCTGGAACAACAATTCTCCTCATCACGTATGGAAATTCAAATACAGCCTCAAGTCTGCAATTACACATTAAAACAAGACAACAATAAAGTTGCTGCGATTTGTATTGTTTTGCAGCTGTGTGAATTCAGCTCGGAGTTAATTCTATGAAGTGACTTTGTAAAGAACGGATAAGGGAGAGAAACTCAGACAAAAACTGGGAAAAACATGATTATTTTCATAAATTATTGTCAGGCCACAAGCAAGAAGGCATGTAGAGCAAATGAAGATGACATAGGGAAAATATATAACCAACGAGTGCTCGTGTTAATAAGTATGCTGTATGCATTAACCACAATAAAGGACTTCTGTTGCTATCGGTGAGTCATGTCTCGTCAAGTACTACATGCGTGTCGAATGAAACCATGTCCTTGCTTAAAATATCATACAATTATTTCTTCTTTACTGTTCATAAACATTACTTAAATTAATTGCAGAATTTATAGTTTCAAAGTAATAAATAATCTCTCGATTAGTATAAAAGTAAATACACGAGGGATATTATTCTTTTCGTAGATAGTGAATTTATAAAATTTAGAAAAACAGGGCATGAATGTCATGCTACACCATGCAAATACAGGGTGGAGCGCGGTAATTTGCTTTTTTACGCTGCAGGCTGTAGCGGCACTGTTGGTCGAAGAGAGTGTGCGTGGCTTATAGTGGCTGACGAGAGATTTGTACTCGTCGGCCTTTCAGTTGCCATTATGCATGTCCATTGCAGAGGAGAGGTCATTTTGTGTTGAAGCGTATTTTTCAAATGCGCACTCGATCATTGCAGCGCAGCGTATGTGTAACAGCGGGTGTGTAAACAAACAAAATATGTGGTACTGAAGTGAAACAAACCCCAGAGGACTTCACCAGAGACCTCTGCATTTGGACCCCGTCACTGTGTGGTGCGCCATATCACGAGTAGGCATTATTGGCCCTTACTTTTTCTTGGATAACCGTCTTGCCGTAACTGTGAACTCCGAACGGTACTTGACTATGATACAGGATTTTTTTCAGCCGGCTCTTGGGGCGATGCAATTAGAGGATACATGGTTCCAACCAGATGGTGCCACTGCACACACAGCGAGGGTTACCATGAATTGTTTGAGGAAAATGTTTCCTGGACGACTTATCTCTTTGAGGGGTGATGTGAACTGGCCGGCACGCTCACCAGACTTAGCCTCATGCAATTTTTTCCTTTAGGTTACCAGAAGTCGAAGGTTTATATTAACCGTCCCAACACCTTAGAAGACCTAATTAACAATATTGAGGCTGAAATTGGCAGAATACCAGTCGACATGCTTGCTGGAGTTCATGAAAACTTCAGAAAACGTATGCAGCACTGTGTGGATAGGGAAGGTCGATACACTATTCAAAATCGTGTAATATAAAAATTCCCTTACTGTTCAATATAATTAAAATAGAAAACAAATTTTAATAAATAATTAATATTCTTCGAGCTTGAGGTCAGACTTGCTGTTCTTGTATTTATTTACGGCAAAATACGGGAAAATAAATACAAGAACAGCAAATCTGACCTCAAGCTCGAAGAATATTGATTATTTATTGATAAAGAACAGGTCGAACAACAGAATAAAAAAAATATTAAAATACATTTTTCTAGGGTTCATAATGTTTTTATTTCATTCCCAAAAAAGCAAATTACCGCGCTCCACCCTGTACAATTTGACAGATATTTTCGACAGACATACAACAAATAAATGTGTATATAATTGTGGTTATAATAATTCTTACGATCTTGGATGTTTTGGTAATCGTATTTTGTTTTTAATTTTAAACCAGTGTTCTTTATGCCTCCCTATGGGCGGCTGAAATCTCAACTTCAATTGCATTTTGGAAGAATGAGAAAATGCTGATCGCAAACAAAATATTCAGTCTCAATTTTAAAAATATGTTTTCCTATAATATATTGATTGATATACTCATACCCATATTGAATACAAAAAATTAAGTAGTTTTTGAAAGATACATTAACTAAACAAACAAAATCGGTCATAAAACTCAAATTCAAATAAACGTAACCGACACTAGCCCGGTCAATAAAAAACTATACCACAGGAAAACGCAACTCTGGGATATAGACTAAAACTCACCTCAAAACCACTGCAACACTGCTAGTACGCATGAGGAAAAGAAGATTTGTATATTATTTCCAACAAAAACCAACCATTTTTTCAATTAGAAAATGTTTCTGGCCTTGTAAGCTTGTAGTATGTCTCATACATTAACCAAAAAATATAAAACAAAAAATAGGTTTTGTCTAGAAATGGAAATGACATCTACCGGCTGGGCAAAATTACCATCTCAAAGTTCCAGTAATCAGGCCTTCAATACGAATTGTTTGACAACCGCCGCTTAAACAAAAAGTTTTTCAATACACTCTAATACACATGTCCACAATGTCAAATATGAATGCATGTTTGTCCGTATCAGTTTTACAAGTAGTCTACATATATAAATATTATATATATATATGTATATGCCCATCAAAAACTATATGTACAACCGCCTCAATATCTTTATTGTATAGAATTTATATTTTCTACAATTGTTGTGATAGTTTTAAGGTTCAACGTTTTTCTGTTTTTATATCTTACACGCTGCTTCTCTATATTAAGCAATATCGATATTTTATTGTCAGTTGTAAGAGACTAATTGAACATTTGTAGTTGTATTCCATCTTCAACGTTATGATGTCGTAATTGTCTTCCTCTTCACTTTCCCTTCCATCCACTAGAAATTTGTTCTCTGTTGCCGCCCAATAGGTTCAATTGAGTATAGATAGATAGATAACATTTAGTGTTAGTTAATTAAATTTATCATTTGATCTTTTCATTTTCTACTTCAAATTTTCATGTAGCTTTTGCTCAAGTTGACAATGTCAACAATAAAAAGTGATGTAGGTTAATTGTTTGAAAGTGGTAATAAATATGAGAGATATTTGTTTGGATGAGACTTGATATTTTAGGGAGGTTTCATTATTTTGTACGCAATAAAAACTTGCAATCGTTAAAATGAATTTAATTGTGTGGTCATGGTACTCGTATAATTTTCATTATATACCTTTGTTTCCATGTTCATCCCAAATGTCAAAAAATATTTTTCGTGTTTTGGTTACAATGCTTGCTTATACAATCGCTTGCTTTGTATGAAGCACTTAGCGGAGGCTTAGCGAAGACTTAGCTACACGAATTGTTTTCGCTAATTTTATAATTTTTTTGTCACCATATTCTTTTGTTGCATTTATTTTCTTACCATATTCAACCCTTTACCATAGTTTTGAATAATATTAATTTTTGGCTAAATAGCCATTTTATTTGGAACTTAAAAAAAAATAAATAGTTTCCCATTACATCCCATGAAGGGACAGGGGAGAGCTTCTCACAATCACTGAGCTGTGCGCTTTCCAGTTTTCACTCACTGATTGGGACCTACAGTTTTACACCGATTCCGAACGGTATTTTGAGAAGCTTCTTCATGGCTATATTCTCGATAGTGTCGCCGTCACTATGCGAGGTGACCGCCGCCGAAAGAAATTTTAAGGTGGGCGGGGCAGCGTTCGAACCCAGGATCTCATGTACAAGAGGCGCGCACTCCGACGGCCACTTTATTATTGGAACTTAGCATGTGATAGTCGCTTGGTTCTAAACAAAACACGACTATTATGCTTATTCTTAACGAGGACAACTTTTCAAGGATAATAAAGGGTGGTTTGCAGAAAACCCGTCGGTGGTGCAATTGTTAGTGTGTACGACTCTTATATTTACATAAACGTGTGGATTCGATCCCTGGTCTGACTGACATGCAGTTCTTTTTACGACGCACAGTAGTTCACATTCCTTTGCACAAAATTCAATAGCGTTTGATCTAGGAAACATTTTAAGGTCTGTGAAGAATGGATTGTAGGTAAGATTCTAACGATTATTTGATATTTTAAATATTTACATGGAAAATCGCAGAATTGGGTATATTGCAGAAATTATCCCAAAGATTACTACATTTAATATATTTTGATATAAAAACGACAACTGTTTTAATGTTTTTAAAACCCACTTAGTGTGTCAAAGCAAGTTTTTGAGTAAAACGCAATTAAACTTTCCCCGCAATTAAAATTTCACACACTAAGTGGGTTTACACTGTTTTATATAATTACATTTTTACATTACTTTCCGATGTTTTTGAGACTTGCGAGCGGTTGATATGAATATTGAAGGTTTTTTACATACATACATAAAATGTGAATTCATGAAATTTGACACACTAGGTGGGGTTACCAAGCATATGTAATAAGTAATGAACAGGCTCCACATAGAAAATTTTCAATAAAACAACAAATTTCTCCCCATATGTTAGTCTAGACACAAAACAAACCAGAAGTAAGAGTGTAAAAGTAATTGTGATGCCATATGTAATTCCATGCTCAGGGTTGTATTTCATGGATTTGTCAGTCATGCACTTTGGCTTCTCTAAATTTACTTTTTATTGGGGTGACAACTAAAATATGTAATAAACAGGCTCCACCTAGAAACTTCCCGTTAAACCAAACCAAAACAAAAGTACCGAATATAGTCGATAATAATGGGCTGTAATAAAGTAGTTAAAAAAAGTTGTTTAAAATTTATTCAACGTGCCATAAGGACCTTCGTTCCAAAATGTAATTGAATAATGAAAATTAAGCTAAATTCACACCCACTTACACTATCCAACATTTGTGAAGTCATCGAGTGCAAACTCCTTCTCGTGTGAAATTTCTCAAAGTACGAGGACTTACGAAACTAACAAAACTGTATTTGGGATTTTATGTCCTCAGGTATATATCGGTTAACACTTAAATTTGCCGAAGAATATGCTATTTTTCTAACTGCTGTATCTCGGAAACAAATTGGAATTCTGTTTTCCTGACTTTGGTTCTTTTCACAAAAAATACTTCGAAAAATTTATGGCCCTATAGCACACAACGGCGAGTATCGGCGACGCATGAATCATGAGCTGTATGAGCTATATCCCGAAATTGACATAGTTTAGCGGATCAAAATAACGCAATTGCGCTGGCTAGGCCATGTCAGTAGAATGGATGATGACGACCCAGCACGAAGGGTTTTCGAAACCGAACTTGAAGGAAGACGAAAAAGTAGGAAGACCAAGACACCGCTGGAGGGATCAGGTTGACGAATCCCTGCGTACACTTGGTATTGCCAACTGGAGAGATAAGGCAAAATATCGAACTGGTTGGCGAAATATGTTATCTTCGTTTTGTAATGTCCCTGACCCCATGGGGTTGTTCGAGACCGGATAAGTAGGTAAGTAAGTTAGTTTGGCTTGAGGTCATAAAATGAAAATACCAGCGGGTTCGACTGTGTTTTCAAGATTCATTAAATATTCCCAATATTTCGATTAACATCGCTAATCATCCTCAGGGTTCTATATACAAAAATATTGATCACAAAACGATTGCCAATAATTACATGTATTATTCATCACTAAAAAATTACTCGTACGCAGTGAGCAAACTTGCGTCAACAATTGCCCGATTTCCTTGTGTTCGCTTATCGTGTGTTGATATATGTCTTCGAGCGGATCAGCCAGTGTCGGTCTTGTAATTGAGTCTTTTCCCTAAGGGAACGTTAATCATGTACAGCATTTCGAGAGTAAACATAGTGAGTAATTGGTCTCCTCCGCTAAAAATGCCGTTTCCTGTTCCATAGGTTTGCGGGAAAACAGTCTTGTATTCAATTTCCTCATCGTGGTGCCAACATATACCTTTTGGCATACGTCAGTTTTGTCCCCATTGCATTTTATTTTTTGGCTTCGGTCTTCCGGAATAACCAGTTATATGGATATTTGAAAACCCTAAATACCAACTTACTCTGAAAAGTCAATTCTTCCAATACCATTCATCTACTGTTCATTTCTAATCACCAAAAATCGTAAAAAAAACAACAACTTTTGGAAACGAACTTTATATGTAGTAAGCGACTTGGTTTGGTCTAAGACACCACTCGCTAACATGGTTGACCAAAAATTCTGTACTAGAAACTTCGTCGCAGTTAAAAATTTGTTGATAGTTAAAGATCGTAGAAGAGCAAAGTCAATGATAACATACTTTGTTGAATCTTAGCAAGCGAGGTTGGTTGCAGTAAAACATCTCCCTTTTACATGTTTGGACCAAATTCAGTACAAAACTTTGCACCAAAAACTTAAATTTAGTTCAAATAATTCAAATAATATTCAAAATTTGGAGGAGAATCATCTCTCTCAAAAAAAAACGCAGCGCTTAATTGTACTACTCGTACCTTCAGTATGAAAAGAACAGTTGTACCGCGACCATACTCTATTTTTCTTTTTGTTCTAGGTAGGACGCTGAATGTATTTTTTGTTGTTTGGATGCAAATGTAAAGTGTTTGTAGCTTTTCTCAAATATACTATAATTGTGCCCAAACACATTTTGTTTGCCACTCAGTACAACATGTTTGCGACTCAATAAATAATATGTTATATTATATGGGAGATCCAAATGTTGCTTTGTTAGTTGAAAACCACTAAAACCAACAACGAGACAGAGAACAAAAAACCAAAACAGCAGCAGGTCTTCAATTCCGGAAAACAATTCTTGCAAACATAACATGTTTCCTGCAATATGTTGCTGGGGCCGTTATTTTTCAGAGTGTGGATTAGAGATATGATACCAAAAATGTAACCATATTCCATATAAGAATTAATTTGCTTTACAAATTTTAATCGAAGACTGTCCGCCTCGTATGTAGTTTACGGAGACTTTACAATTTTCGAGATATCATATAGCGATATTTTAATTTATTTTTTTTACTTTGAAGTTCAATTTACAATACATACCTCGAAACTAATCGTGATTTTCTTATACTATTATATTTTAGTCACCAAATGTAAAGTAAATATAAGGTAAATAATTGCTTATTCACAAGCCGAATTGAAATGGACTATGATGTTGATGGTTTAATAGAAGCACTTGTAAGATTGTCAACAATACTGAAATGGTTTTAGCCGATTCGCTTTTAGCATTAATGCATTCTGAAGCATTCAATATATGAACAAACGAACGAAGAAGTATTGTGAAATATTCATAAAAAAAAGACAACATCCTGCAAAAAATAAAAAGGAAAAATTGTTGGTCGTGTTTGTTGCAAACAGCAGGCACTTTATATATACGGTCACAGAAAATAGACGAATAATATCATCGCATCGCTTTTTGTACGTGGACACAGGAGTAAACTATTGCATAGACATAGAGAGAGACATAGAAAGAGAGGTCTAGAGAGGTGGAGGGAGTGAGTAAAAGGATATGTATAAAGTACAATTCTCAAATGTCTATTGTCAATGCAGCAAACTAAAATTCATGATTGTGGTCTATATTGCTACGTGTATGTATTGTACTGTACTGTATTGTGGTGTAGTCTCGTGCTACGAGAAAGTACTTGTTATGATCATTGTATATGTTTATTTGTTGAAAATGACTTTATAATGTTCATATAGTTGCTCTTGTTGTTGCCGTTGTCCTGTTGATGTCCTTGTTGCTGTGAATGGTTATTTCAAAAACAACCACTAACACAAACACACACACACAAAGTCGGAAGAGAACTCTGTGTCACCGAAATTTTTCCAAACAAAAGGGCTACGAAAGGAACACAACAATGATCTATGAAATCACACACAGGATAGAATGAAAGAAAATAAAGTAAAGAATGGCAAAAATATAGAAAACCGAAATCTGTAAAATTGAATAAAAACTACGGGCGGTGTTGGTGGCTTAGGGTTTTAGTATCAGATTGTTTATACCAATATATAAAGTTACAAACAACTATGTTTTAGGTTATTTAATGCAGGAGTTTTCGTTAGGGTCTCTTAGATATAAATAGGAAAGTGATGGAAGCGTAAATAATAGCAATTGGAGAAATGTAAATTTCTAGGCTTTGGGATCCTGAGTGGAATTATTATCTGTTGGAATCCAAGCTTTTGTTAATTAAAATAAGGGTTATTAAAAAACTATTGCTTATTTTTTTCGGCGGAAGTCAACATGCTTAGTGAGTTGATTGGGTTATATTGCGCTATATTTACCATACACGACTCTTGTACAAGTTCATCAGGAACACCTTAAATTGCTTTTGGCTGTTATTTCATCGATGGCGGCACTAGCCTCTGGTACACCGTGAAAGCTTACCAAAGCAAACCCGTACTGCCCTATCCATTCATTGGTTATAAATGGCAAATAAGTATATTTCTAAAGTATACAGAATCTGCCCAAACAAATGACTTCACTGATTGGAAAATTTTCGTTAAGAGTATATGGGTGTTCGTTAGTTTGTTTATAATGCTACATCCGACGATTTTGTCATTGCTGCAACGAAACAAGTCGTCCATTTAGCGTAGTGTTTTTGGTTACTTTAGTGAATAAATTTATTATTGATTAAAAAGAGAAACAATTTTTGGAAATTTACACTGTCAGATTAAGGCTATTTGCTACATTTGTTTGCTAGTTTAAAATGTTTAATGAAACGAATGCGTCGATTCAATGAAATGGTTGTTTGTGCAACGAAATTGATTGGTATGGAATGAACTAAGATATTTATCATTGCCTTAACATATTTATCATCGCCTTGAAATATAATTTTCACAGAAGTGAAACATATTTATTGCACTGACGAAACCATCTTCATTACCGGGATGAGACTGTACGTTTGGTCACTTTCAATGAAAATATTTGTAGAGGCAAAAATTAACCCTGCTGTTAGATTAGGACCATTTGGTCCAAATTTTTTCTGTTTTCCCTTGTAACTTTGGAACGGTGATATATACTGACTAAATTTTTCTGCTAATGGGGTCTTTTAATAAAACAATGTTATGTGCGAAAATTAAATTTTCTAACTTTATTCAGGACTGAGAAAAATACAAAATGACGAATCTTAGGTTAGAGGACCATTTGGTCAATAGTACATTTTTTCATTACCAAGCGAATGTAAATTCATGTCAAATATTTAGAAGATGTTTTTGATATGTCAAATACTTGCTTTAGAAATTATTGAACCAAAATAGTTACAAAGGATAAGATAAAATTATTATTTTGGATGAAAATTCCAGTATGGACCAAATGGTCCCTCAACCTAAGATTCGTAAATTTTTTCATTACCAAGCGAATGTAAATTCATGTCAAATATTTAGAAGATGTTTTTGATATGTTAGCGGATGTTTTTGATATGTCAAATACTTGCTTTAGAAATTTTTGAACCAAAATAGTTACAAAGAATAAGATAAAATTATTATTTTGGATGAAAATTGCAGTATGGACCAAATGGTCCCTCAATCTAAGATTCGTAAGTTTTTTCTAATCTAACAGCAGGGTTAAAGTCACAAGCACAATCAGTCTAAAAATTACAAATAAAATGGCAATCTAAATCTTTGAAAGTTAACAAGTACTAGCTGTAGCTATCGGTGGTTCAAAGATTAGTGTGAGTAGCTCTAGTACATGAAAACATGGGTTCGAACCCTGCTCTGACCACATAACATTTCTCTCCACAACAGTCACATCGCTTATTGAAGGCTACACTATTGCGTAATTAGCCACAAAAATCGTTTGGAATCAGTGTAAAACTATAGGACCTAATTAGAGAGTGTACACGCTGAAAAATAACGGCCCCAGCAACATATTGCAGAAACCATGCACATGTTTGCCAACATTGTTGTCGTGAATAGAAGATCTGCAGTTTATTTGTTTCTTTATTGTTCTTCACGTTTTTATCTTCAGCACTTTTCATCAAACAAAACCATATTTGGGTCACAAATACATTTATTATAACGTATTAATCATTGTGTCCCAAACATACTAGTCATGAAAGCTCGAAAAAACCTCGTAAACTCGAAAACATCGTAAACTTGCACAGCAAACGTCAAAACAAACAAATTTCCCATACAAAGCGACTTGCTCAAAAGTGGAAAGTTTTCGAGGCAAATTTGCTGCGCAGACGTGGGATGGAGAAACGTGTAAACTTTTGACATTTCGTTGTCATCTGACTAGGATGGATAAATAAGGTGATGGCACTAGAACAGTAGAAAAAGTACACATACATAATACATGCAATTGCTACTGCTACCACCTTATGTATCCATCTTGGTCAGCTGATATGGTTTTGAACACAACTACGCTGAACAACTTTACCTGGTGCCTCATGCAACGGCGCGAGGGAAACTTACGCTGAGCAAAAGTTCTCGGCTTTCACGTTTGCATGAATGCCGCTATTATATTGAATAGCAAACACAATGTGTTTCAGCACAAGTATACTATATTTGCGACAAGCTACAAATAAGTCATATTTGCAAACAAACAACAAAAAAGACAAATTTTTCAACGTGTAGAACTAGGTATTCCACAGATTTCTGATTGTGATAAGCTCTCCCCAAACCCTTCAGGCGAGTAATGGGAAACTATTTACTTAGCTAAGTCTCGCGCAAATCTGTAATAATGGATGCGTCATGATTTCCATGAACTGTTTAATAAACTTTCGATAACCGCATACCGCATGCAAAAATAACGTGTTTTTAGCTTGTCGCAAATATAATATACTTGTGTCCAAACACATTGCTTTGGCTATTCGATGTTATATGTTTGAGACTCAGTGATTAATATGTTAAAATGTAAGTTTTTGTGGCCGAAATATGGCTTTGTTTGTTGAAAACTACTGAAAACAAAAAAGTGGCCGACAATAAATTAAAAAAAAAACTACAGCATATATTGAATTAATGAAAACAATGCTTGCAAACATATCCATAGTTCCGGCAATATGTTACAGAAGCCATTATTTGTCAACGTGCGAGCTTTTGTGTCAGAGTTTCTTTGTATACCAACATGCAAATTTTGATACAATTTTTACTTATACAGTTTAATCATTTGTGCTTTAAAATCAAGTGTTCCAATTCGCAATACTCTTTATGTTAACGTGCATGGAATAGTACAGCATTGCATTGAATACTTGTACCAACCCCAGGATACAGATTTAGGACGTGGGTATGCAATGATGATGAGGATATAAGAAAGTACATTTTGTTGTTGTATTGTTTCGGTTTACATTGGTGTGTTTCTTTTGTTGCCAATATGACATTATTATGGTTTTTTATGTGACAAAATCTCAAGCTGTGTCATTCTATGACTGTCGCCTGTGGGTTGGTATTTAGTTATGTGCGGGGGATGGATTTTTTTTGTTGCTGCTGCCTCTGCTTTTGTTATTGCGTTTTGTTTTCACTAAAAGGACATTTAAATGCATTCATTTGTGTAAAATACATTCACATTCACACAGTAATTGCTACGTTTTTTGTATTATATCCTTTGGTTTGTTGATTGTAAAGTGAAAATGGTTCATACTCACGGACATATGAGAATGTAAGAGTAGAAAATTTGATAATAGGGAATGCACAGGGCCTTTAAGAAATAACTTGTAACGAAACAAAAATTAATGAGAAATTTATAATATATTTTCTTCGATTTCTGAAAACTAAACTGCATTAGTGCTGCCGGATTTTTAATCTCATGGATATCTTTAAGAAGAACTTTTACTTTTAATATAATTACAATATCAAACCACTTGTCTTAATCGACAACAATATTAATTCTATTGTCGAGCTTTCCTTCAGTCCTGAAAACAACTCGAACAGATATGAAGTTTCTAATCTACTGACAGCGAAACGTTTTATTGTGTTTATGTGATCCTATATTAAGTTTCACTAATTAGATGTTGGTTGAGAACATATTATTGAATACAGTCGTTAACGCATAATTACAACCAATAAACGAAATAAAACCACTCAGACAAATATTCAACTGAAGTGTTATAATTTTCATCTACATCGTATTTTACTGGCCCCTTTTACCCTGGGTAAATGTAATACTACTCTGTGTAATCGTTTAGTGCCTCTTAAAAACATTTTACTTCAATGGTTATGATATTGCAAAATAACTGTTACTTTTAGAGCTATCCATAAATATACAGACACACATACACACATATGTACGGTATACGGTACACGGTTTACTTACGCACTTCAAGCACTCACACAAACACAATAGGTGGGAAAATGTTATTCACAGAGAGAACAATGGTGTCGTAATTATAATTACATTTTAATGGTTCACGTGATGGTGGTGGTAGTAGTTTTATAACGGTTAACATTCTCATTCGAGTGATACGCTCCCATGTAAATGTCCGAAGACATTCACGTATTCATTCATACATATGTGTAACACGGAGTCCAAGGGCAACCACGGGGTTACAATTATGTAAAAAAGTCGGGTTACGGATGAGACCGCTTTAAAATGGAAATAGTATATGAAGTGAACCCGTTGAATGATTTCAGAGTCAAATTTGAAATATATGACCTTTGGGATAACGAAACAAAAAACCCCGTACTGAAATTTGAGTCGGGTCACCCGACTTAAATATACTCCATCCTTAGTCATCTATTGGGTCAAAATTCCATTAAAAAGGTTAATATTTCTTTTTGAGCCGATCAACCCGAATGCGTGTGGAAAGTCGCCCGAATTCAATATTGTAAGGGTGTTATTTTATAACACAGTGCAACACCTTAAATTATAGCCATATACGGACACCACTACGTCATAGAAGACCAAAAAAAAAGACCCGTGTCTCCCAGTTTTGCCCAAAGTCATGCACTCAAAGATATGGGGCCTAGGTGTCATTTTTGCAAAAAAGTGATCATATTGTCATGCTCAAATCTTGCAAACCGTTTGGAATTTGGATTTACTCTTTGAGGGAAAGTTGTAGCTCTTTTCATAAAGAACAAAAATTGTGAACATATAAAATGAAAAAACTTAATCTTCATAGTCAAAATTTTTCCCCCTTATTTCACCTGTTCAGGTCCATAGGTTTAAAATTCAAGGGAACAATCAACTACACAAATGTACCTAAGATCCCAATTATAACATACGAACTTCCTAGTAATGATTCTTAACACCAGTTAGATAGCGTTTAAGTAGCTACAAAAGTGAAAAATTTCCCGAAAATTTGTTAATCCCGTGTGAAATTTTTTAAGTCATGGAAATATAACCATATACGGACCCACTACGTGATAAGAGACCAAAAAAAAAGACCCGTGTCGCCGAGTTTTGCCCAAAGTCATGCACTGTTTTTTTTATGGGCCCCCAAAGATATGGGGCCTCGGTGGCATGTTTGCAACAAAGTGATCATTTTGTCAGAGTCATATCTTGCAAACCGGTTGGAATTTCTCTCTGAGGGCAAGTAGTAGGTCTTGTAATAAAGACTAAAAATTTTAAACATGTAAAATCAAAATAACTTCAACTTCAAGGTCAAAGTCGCAAAAAACTTTAAAAAATTCGATTTTGCACCACCGACGGCCACTAACGAAATCGGACATAAAACTCAAATTAAAAATATATTATTTAGTAACTGAAATACTTAATTACAATAATAATATTAGAAATGACAATTTCAAATAAACAATGGGTTGCAAACCTTTATAATTATATTTTAAGAATTTTAAAGACATTAATTGACGTTAAGAACTTCTTAAACAAAAAAATCAATACATTTTAAATGCGGCCAAATGGCATGAGTTTTAGTCAAAGACAACTAATTTAATATATGTAGATTGGAAAGGTTAGTGGACATTGTATCTCTAAGTAACCAGGTGTCTTACACACTTTATACGCATTTCCTTAAATATTGTTGTAATTTGAAGGTCAGCTCGCTCAGTGGCGGCGACGCTATCGAGTATTTAGCCATGATAAAGCTTCTTAAAATACCGTTCGGAACCGGTGTAAAATTGTAGGTCCCAATCAGTGAGTGTAAAACTAGAACGCGCACAACTCACTGGTTTCTGAGAACCTCTCCTTAATCCCTTCATGGGATGTAACGGGAAACCTTTTTCTGTTTGTTTTTTTTTGCAGTATTATAAACAGTATTATAAACTACAGATATCTTATCCAATCTTTTTCATTTCAATTTCTATAAACCACAATTGTCAGTGACAGTTTTCGTAAGCGAAGGCAAGCGCGAAGGGATGTATATATTATTTTTTTTGGAACGAAGATCCTTATCGCACGGTGCGGTGGGAGGGCTAAAAGAAAAACAAAATTAAACAACTTTTGCTTTAACACTATTGTGATACATCCCACTATTATCAACTATATTGTTTACCTTTGTTTTGGTTTGTATCTAGAATAACTAGAATAACTGTTGGGAAATTTTTCGGTTAATAGGATGTTTTCTAGGTGGAGTGTATATAAGTTATGTATTGAACCCAATAAAAAGTAAATTTAGAAAAGCTAAATTGAAAGAAGTTTGAAAAAAATTTACTTAAATAAGTGCGTTTTTTAAAAAAATACCTATTCATATTCTTAAACAAAGTGCATTTTCTTACAAAAAAAATGTCGGGACTTGTAGAATACTACCCGTAGTATAATTCCCAATTTAATTAGGATCTGGTTGGCTTGTGGAGATTTGCCGTGACTACCGCTCAGCTTTGAAAATGGGGATGGAAAATTTTACAATTTGACCGACCAACCTGAAACCCGTCGATTATCCGTAACCGCATAAAGTTTATATAAAAGGCTCCCGAACAACAAAGTCGTCAGCATCGATTTCTGTCTCGAGCAAGTTATTTAACTTGATTTAGCTTTTAAGCATTATTAGTGGTCTTCATGAAAGCTCGAAAGAACCTCGTAAACTCGAAAACCTTGTAAACTTTCCCATACAAAGCGACTTGCACAAGAGTGGAAAGTTTTCGAGGCAAATTTTCTGAAAGAAATTTGGAAAAAGAAACGTGAAAACTTTTGACATTTCAATGTCACTATTTTTGTATTGAAAAAAAAGAGAGGGTTTTTGATTTATGTGAAAAAAAATAAAATAATGGATGAGGTAAAGCATACACGTATGTATATGTTTTAAAATTTATTATTAAACAAAATTAATCGAGACCGATTAACAGAAATCCAACCGCAAGCACTCCAAGTCCATACACAGATGGCGGGAGTCCGAAACGCTGATTCTTCTTACTCAAGTGGTGAGAGCAGTAAAAGATAACCAGGAATCACTTTCTTTAGACATTTTTTTAATTTTACTTTGTTTATTTACCCAGCAAAAATAAAATGAAGTAGTTCTAGTAGAAGTTATTATTTTTGTACATCTTCTGCAACATTATGCGCATTTTTAATGCAATTTTCATTATGATCAAAAACAACTCCGAAAAATCTACATTTGCATCACATCCATTATGATGCAAATTTATTAAAGAGCTAAAGGGATAGTGGACATGTGCAAAGATGCCTAAATATATTACTTGTTTTTAATTTGTATTTACTTTCTTTCAAATCGCTTTTCATTTCCTTTCTTTTTCACCTGTTGACAGAAGCATTTGGAGTACTAATAAAAGGTCAGTTAATAAAATAATTAGTTATATAAAAGGTTACAAAGTTAAAAAGTTAAGACCTAAAGTTGTAGCTTAAAGTCATAACTTATTGCAAAGTTTCAAATGACAAGAAATTTAAAAATTGTTGAAAAAATAGTTTTGGTTGCTCGTTTACGGACGAAATGTAGCATAAAAATGTTAGCATAAACTGCTCTTCGAAACAGTCAAATAAGAAGTAGTGCTGCGTTGGACAACGCCATATTAAAAGAAGTACATCTGCACCTAAATTAGCACTACATCTTACCAAGTAGTTGTGGTGCAAATTCTACTTCGTGGTATACTCTTTCTTTGCTGGGTACTTTACAAACATTTTTTTACAATTGCTGCATAGATACACTGAGCAACTTTATTTGGTGCCTCATGAAACGCTTCTGGGCACACTTACGCTGAGCAAAAGTTCTCGGTTTTCTTGTTTGCATGAATACCACTATTGCGTTTTTTTTTCAATTCCATGTTGTGCGATACACGCAAAAAAATGTTCAGGGCTCGTTTGACAGAAAACAGTTTTGATTTGATCCAAAAATATTTCACTAGCTTCTTGGTCGTATGGTTGACTGTAAAAGATAATACTTTGCCCGCAAATAAAAGGCGTTTATGGTACAGCTTTTGTGGCAAATAATAAAAGCGTTTATTTTAAACGAAAATGTGTATTCACACACTCATACACGCGAAGGTCATAATATTTAAGAGAAGTTAGGTACGTTTCTTCAAACACACACATGCGCTACGCTGTCACTTGGATTGACTTTGTCTTCTTTCAACAAAATCGAACAAGCGAGTCATAATGTTAAGGATGTTATTATTCAGTGTAGACTTGAGTTAAAAATAAATCGCATATAGTGAAAAATTACTCCTTTCCGTGAAATGTTAAAGTGAGTGAGCTTTCCTGAATGGTTTGTTGTTCCAACAAAACCAACCAGTTTTAACTGAGAATAATGTTTGTGAGCTTGTAGTATGAATTTCTCAAACCATACCACGTAAAAGCAGTTTGTTGTAAACATGTTTCGTTTGTCGTAATGGCTTCTAGTTTGGTGTAAACGTTTTTCATACCTCGTAAACAATTATAGTTATTGATGACAAAGGATGGAAATCGATCGATTCAAATCGAATAAGATTTGACATAATAATGATATCACATGCCGGAAGTATTTGTTTTAAATAATAATTGTTCTTTTACTGCAATTATATTACCCAAGCAAAGTTCATTAATCTGTACCGAAATTATTCTCTGTGTGTACCCTTGTGGGTTACATTCAACAGCTGTTATAGCAATATCTGACATTGTTCGTTTTGTGTGCATGTCGATTCCAGGTTCATTTTCTCCTACATACTGTCTCCAATTCAATAAGGATGTTATTTGTGCTCTCCCGGCAGTATTCGGTAGAAAATTAATTAGATTAGTAAATACATAATAATTGCTACACCTTCTGTAAACGCTGTCACCGGTACCGTGCAATAACTCCCAAATGAAATAACTCCCAATGAAATAACTCCCAATGAAAAAAATTCCAATAAGAATGAAATAACGCCCAACTGAAAAAAATGAAATAACTCCCAAAGGCAAAAATGAAATAAGTCCCAATTTCTGGGACTTATTTCAAAATGTAAAAATAAAACTCACTAAAAATTAATTAACTCCCAATGATATAAGGCCCAACAAAAATGAATTAACTCCCAATTTTTTTTTGGTTTCCTTTTACAGAACGCTTTTTATTTCATAATTATATGTAAGCATATACATAATCGTAATAATAATTACGATCTAGCCGCCGAACCCGCGCCGCGCCGCGTCGCGCCTCCGCCCCCCCCCCCCCACCCGGTTGACATACATACCTTTTCATAATATTCAATAGGAATCAAAAGAAGTTGCTTAAAGCATCCAAGCGGTACAATTGAAAAAGTGCCATCGATTAAAATTCGTCTAGAATTGTTGTTTTGCTTCTTTGGAGTGAAACAAATTCCAACAGGAATGCAATAAATTCCAATTAGTTAAAAAAAATGAAATAAATCCCAATATAATTTTGTTGGGAGTTATACGACTTAGAAGTTATTTCATTATGAAATAACTCCCAATTAGAAATTATGACATAAGTCCTAACGCATTGGGATTTATTTCATAATGATATTATTCCCAATTTATATGGAATTTTGTTAATTTTTTGTTGGGACTTATTTCACTTTTTTTTGGGATTTATTTAATTTGGGAGTTATTTCACGGTACCGCTGTCACCTACTTTATTATTATCGACGTCAAGCTCCAAGTCATCAGTGACATGCAGGTATTCAGATATATTCCATTGAATGCAGAACTGTGACTCGCGGAGGTATAGCCCGTTCATAAGTACAAAACCTAAAGTGGTGAACAAGACGCATGGGTAGTTGCCTGGGGCTTCGCTATTGGCGCACTTAGTCCAATGAGGAGCATTATCAAAATAAAAATCAAGTTAGTCTAACGCCCCATAAAACAAACTTTGCACGCTAAATCCTTATACACCTATAACCATATTAATTTGCGTTGTATAGTATTGATAGTTTTATTCAACCGATTTCATTATAAATATCCGGAGCGTGATATATGCTTCACCACTGGCGAGGTACATTGGAGTACGTATATTGCCTAATGCATTGAACAAGTTAATACCCTAGCACTATTTGTCACATTTTTTCTGGATAGTTATAACAACTCCCTATTTCCACTCCATAGGAATTATGTTTTCCACGCAATTCTTATGACTGGCGAAATGGCATCTGTTGGAAAGATTTGTGACCCTTATTTTGTTTATTCCATCTCGACTTCTATGCTTCACGCGAGATCGGTTGAATTTCCCATTTACTGGTTACGCCGTTAGTAGGCCACTGCAGACCCACTTGGATTTGTATCAGTTGCAGGTGCATACAGTATTGTAAAGAATTCACGCCATCTCTCTACTCGTTGATCTGGTGATGTTAATTGTTACTAGACTTGTGTCGAGACAGAACAATCACGAACATACTCGCCATATCGAACATTGGCATTATGTCTGTGAGGGTGACGTCTGGTCCCCTAAATGAACTATATAGTGCAAGAACTACCCAAATCTATTTGTTACAGGTGCTGTTGTCGCTCCGCTGATTAATTAAAGAGTACACTCCATGGATGATACCAGTATTTGCAGCTATTTCGGTTTATTACTCTCTATCCTTCAGATAGTCTTAACCATGTGCCCTTCATAAGCGAATTCATGTCAAAAATCCAAGGATTTTTAGGATATTTGACAAGACAACTCCGTGACTTTTCGCATAAAAGACATTTTTTCGGCAGAAAACGTTTTATTTCTCAACATATTTTCCTTATAGCTCGATGTATTTAGTTCGTCGTTTTCACAATTCTGGAATTTCTCCCAAATAATGGGTTGTCTCAAGGTCCTTCAAATTGCCGCTTGTTGCCGTGATTACCTCTTCATTCGACAAAAAGAGTCATTCCTTCTAGGTTGAAAATATATAGTAGTCATTGGGTGCTATATCCGGTGAATACGGCAGATGAAGTATAAAGTCGTGGGCCAATTTATGGATTTTAACATCCTTGCGCCGGGTCATTGTCATGGTGTCGTTGTCCAAATGCGTTCTATTCTTCTTCACATATGTGTCGAATCTGTCCAAGAGCTTTGAATAATTTTCGCCGGTAACCGTTTTACCCTTTACATTGTAACCGATATTAATGACACCGCATGCATCACAAAAACTGCCGCCATGACCTTGTTGCCTGACAGACCTAGCCTTGTTTGTACACGTTCATCCAGAGAAGTCCACTGCTTTCACTATTACTGAGTCCCTGGTGTGATGTGATGGATCTATGTTTCATCGACGGTTACTCAATGGCACAAAAACTTATTTAGATTGCCGTCATGTAGAATGGGGTGTACCCGCTCAGTTGTGCTACCTACAGCCTCAGCCTCAGCCACGTCACGCACTTTCATTTACCGATCGTCCAATATGATTCCATGGATTTGATCAACGATTTCTGGCGCGACGAACCATTTTGGATGAGCTGAACGTTCGGCGTCATTTGTGCTGGTACGACCATCACGGAATTCAGTAATCCACTTATGTGCCAATGAAATTGATAACGCAGAGTTATTTTAGTCTTTTTTTAGCCGTTCTGCTTTCGGTGATAGTGGGTTTATGAAAAAATTTATGCTTGATGAGCCCAGGAATTTTCTTTTTACAGTCTTCGTCGAAATTCATGAGGTTGTCTGGTTTCAGTGGCTGTCAGACACAAACTAAATGACGCAGCTTGCTTGAAATTTTACATTGGTCTATTAATCCTGGTAGTTCACAGCAGCAGTGTTGGATTTTAATTAACTACGAAGGAAGTTCACAAATATCACGGAGTTTTCCAACAGCCTCGAAATAAATCAACGAATTTCGTACATTTGCTCGAGTCTCAAGTTTTTGGTGAGAGCTCATACAGCACACAAAAGTGGAAAATTCTAAAGAAATTAATTATTTGATTTAGCACAAAAACTGAGGAAGTTTTTTTTTCATTTATATTATGGTTTTTATCAGGTTTGTATCATATTGGAAATTAGTATATACTTGAATATATATTGAAACGACGTAATAATCGGGATTGTGTGGACGTTTAATGGTTTTCCACCATTCGTGTGCTTCCCTATCCCTGTTGTTAAATTGATTTTTAGCTGAAGTACTGTATCCCTTTTGAAATACATATGTATATATATCTGTTGGGAAGTTCTTTACAAATTTGCGGTTTCGTTGTGCTGTACAGGAGTTTTTTTTGTTTTAAATTTTAATTACTGCAATTATATCTCAATGAATATGTGTTGAATATTTGCATTTCATTTTTTTTCGATTTGATATGAGGTAAATGCCGCTCATGTCCTTGTGTTTATGCTACTGGCAACAATATTTATTATACATCGTTTTTGTTGAAACATTCGCGATTTGGCTACAAAATTCAATTGCTGAAAGAGAAAAGAAAAAACGTATATGTAGGCATTTATATACGTCAGTAAGGGTGCCACTTTTATGATGTTTCTAAAATATTCAGACAGTCTTCCTAACGCCAATATGGTAATTATCAATGCTTTTTAAAAAAATTAAGTATTGAAGTATTATTGGAAAAATTTGTCCTACTTGGAATATGTTTCTCACTTCGACTTTTATTTCATATTTTTAAAACGGTTGTTCTTATTGCAATCTGTTTCTTGACGTGTAAAGAATACTATCACCTTCAACAAGCCATTTTAATCTCACAACTAAGGAACACCCTACAATACACGCCAAAATATACATTGCATGTATGCATGTGTACACATTGTGTATTTATTCAAATAATAGTGTAAATATTTGAGGTCACTTTGTGTTTTAGGGAATTAAACTGAACTTTTATTGAATATTTCGAATATTGGGGTTTCATATCGATGCTAATAATGATGTTGCTTGAGACTTGTTTTTGCTCTTCAAATTGTTGTAAAATTAAACATTTGTTTATATATATATGAGTGCTTGTACGTGTGAACCTGAATAAATACAAAATTAAAATTTAATTAAATTAGTAAATTTAATTGAAATGTATACTTTCTCATTCCAATTATAAATAAGCGGAAGTTATTTGATTTTTTGTATCACAGATGTAGCATAGATGCGAAAAGCAGTGTGTAAATATATGGTACACAAAATGTATTGGTTTCCTTATAAAAGGCCTCGGCATTCATGAAGAAATTAATAGTGACTAAGTAGATGTTACAGTGACTTCTCGTTAGATTTGTCATTGCTACTTCAGCAGTAATCCCGGCTAAAGAAACCCATATGGTACGAAATATACGTCTGAATACTAATGCATAAACTACGGGGATTGAAAGGAAATTTCCGCACCAGTTTCTAATTCCGAGGCCGTCATCACTTAACATTCATAGGTGAAAATTGTAATTCAACTTTATATTTATAGTAATCAAAAATATTTATATTTTATCAAAAATCACCATCTCCGTAGAAAAGGGTTTTTCAACAGAGACGCTACAAAAGTAAATCGATAGGGACAACAAACGACGCCATATTTTTTCCCGCTCTTTTGATATTTCTCTTCAGTAAGGTTTGCCATTTCATCATGGAAAGATATACGAGCCAACAACGTGTCGAAATTATTAAAATTTACTACTGAAATTTGGAGTCAGTGGCCTCAACTTTAAGAGCGCTACGTCCAATTTATGGTCGTCGTAATCGTCCTATAAGATCAACAATTGAGCGTCTAGTGGAAAAATTTGAATCCACAGGCACAGTACAAAATGTTCCCGTGCCAGTGAGACAAAGAAGTGCCCGTAGTGTCGAGAATATTGCTGCCGCTGAGACTTCAGTTCAAGAAAGCCAAAATGTGTCTCTCACACGTCGTTCTCAAGCGTTGGGCATCTCTGTGACGTCGTTGTGGCGAATTTTTCGAAAAGATCTTGACCTACATCCTTACAAGATCAAATTGACGCAAGAACTGAAGCCGCTTGACCACCTTAAGCGTCGTATGTTCCTGAATTGGGCTGAGCAACAACTTGAAAATGATTCGGATTTTCATCGGAAAATCATCTTCAGCGATGAGGCTCATTTCTGGCTGAATGGCTTAGTCAATAAGCAAAATATGCGTTACTGGTCAGACAGCAATCCAGCAATGATGATCAAGACCGGCACATTACTGTGAATGCGAATCGCTACCGTTCAATGATAACCGAATATTTTTGGCCCCAATTGGATAATTTGGACTTGGACGACATGTGGTTCCAACAGGACGGCGCCACAAGCCACACAGTGAATGCCACAATCAATTTATTGGAAACCAAGTTTGGTGAACGTGTTATCTCACGAAATGGCCCAGTCGATTGGCCGCCTCGGTCGTGCGATTTGACGCCGTTAGATTATTTCCTGTGAGGCTACGTCACGTCTATGGTCTACGCCAACAAGCCAGCGACGATTGATGAACTTCGTACGAATATCGAACGTGAAATTGCAGCAGTATCGGCCGATTTGCAAAAAAATCGAGTTCCACACATAATGGCATCGAACGTACTTTCACAGGAATAAAGAATTTCATTGGTATCTAAAACCGGTTTTGTTTTATTTAAAAAAGCTTTTGTAGCGCTCTTATTGAAATACTCGATAGAACCCATCTGCTGCTCCGTTTAGATACCTCGATTCCAAAACATTTTGCCACGATTAATGCCTTGGAATTTATTAAAAAGTGTCGATAGTATGCTCGGTACCAGTGATGCCATCTTGGCTTTTTTGGCGCTAGGTTGGGAAATGTCTTGTTTAATGAGAAGTTTTTTTTTTGGATGGAGCCTGTAACCAATTTCTAGTATATAAATATGATGACTACGATGTTAATCGAAATAATGGGAAAATTTAATAAATCTTGAAAAAACAGTCGAACCCGCTGGTATTTTAATTTTATGACCTCAAGCCAAACTAATTAAACGGAGTTTGTATATATTGTAGTTTTGACAATAAAAAGTAAATTTAGACAAGTCAAAGTGAAAGAAGTATAAAAAAGAACATTTTTTTAAACAAGTTCCTTTTCGTTAAAATAGTACGGTTGCTCAAACAAAAATACCAATTCGTATTCGTAAACAAAGTACCTTTTCTTAAAAAATACCTTATCTTAAAAAAGTACTTTTGGTACAAAAAGCACAGCTTCTTACAAAAAGTACATTTTTTTAAAAAATTATTTTTTTTTTAAAATAAGTACCTTTTTTTAAAACTAAATTTTCTTACAAAAATTGCATTTTTTTGAAAACACTACCTTTTCTTTAAAGAGTACCTTTTTTGATAAACAAAATAACTTTTCTTGAGATAAGTACCTACTCTTAAAAATGTACCCATTCTTGAGGAAAGGACCAATTCTAAAAAAATCGCATTTCTGAAAAAAACCATTCCTTCAAAAAAATATCTTCTCTTAATAAAATACTTATTCTTACAGAAATTCCATTTCTTCAAAGTACATTTAATTAAAACTAAAATAATACTTTTTCTTTTCTTTTCTTGAGATAACCCAATAGAACATTTTTAGGTTTTCAGAACCAGGACAAAACCGAAGAGCATATGTAAGCGCTTCGTAATAAACTTTCCAAATTTGTTTCATAATAAAATAAATATAAGAAAAAAAATTTCTAGAGCTTACTCATTCCCATACTAAAAAAAAATATTAGAATCAGGTAAAAAAATAAAAAAATAAATAAAATAAAAAAAATATAAATATATAAAATATATGCTTTAAAGAAAAATACATTCTATAAAAAGAAATTTATTAAAAAAACTTTTTCATTTTACAAAAAGTATATTTTCTTAAAGATACATTTAAATTATCGTATTTTTCAGCGAGCGTATTAGGTGTGTTGGAACTAACTAGTATATAACATCTAGCGAAAGGAACTTCGATCCAACCGAGGGTCCCCTGACAACTCATGTGATTTTTTATTTTATTTTATGTATTCTCGTGTAGTATGACATTTTTGCTGTTAAGCGGTTTGAATAAATTTTATTTGATTCTTATGAATTACTGTGACCTACGGTGTCTGTAGCCAGTTCAAGTCGCATTTGCTTGAGATACCCCTCAAATCGGTCGTGCAGAATACCCATTGTGTCATCGGCTTGGTAGCATGTAGCGTTGTAACTACATATGGTGATTGGAAGTGCTATCCGTTGACGGTGATAGCCATGCTATCTTCGTCTGCGAAGAAGTACGGAGCGATGATGACACCGGACACCATTCCAGTCCAAACAATGGATACTGTGCATGCATTGTCATTTGGTAAGGGTTGGTGTCGCTCTAAATCAGGCAATGCTTGTTGACATTACATCAACAAAACACAAAGCAAAACAGGAGCAGCGCGGGTAGAAATGACAGAAGAGACCACCAATTTTAATAATAAAGTTTCATCACTCGCATGTTTTGCTCAACACTGTAAATTGCCATGGTGATTTACTTCTATAGTTTGAAATACAAATAACAGGAAAATTAAAAATAGATAAAACTATATATTATATTTAGAGCCAAAATCGTCAACGGTAAAAATCTACCTGACCCTGTTGGAAATCTCCTTATTTATTAAGTTGGTTTTATTACATTTGGGATTTTTCTTTCCGTTTTTGTTATTTAGCGCGTTTTAGCACTTTTGTGTACTTCGACGGCGTGTTTCGTTCCTTAAGAGTTGACAGCCGTGTTCGGTACTATACTGACATAAAATATATCGCCACCATGTAAATATCGTAACAAAAGTATTGGTAGTCAAAGTATTGGTACTCAGTTATTGCAATTTTTGGTAGGAATATTTAAAATTTTTTATAAACTTTTAATACTATTTAGTTTAATTCAGATACATTTTTCAAATTTAGTCAAGCTTTACACCGAATTAATTTATTTTATACGTGTATATCGTGGGTATTAGTACGTCGGTATTATATCGTGGGTATTAAGCATAAGCTGCGATGGTACACGCTGAAAAAACGGTCTCCGTCACACATTCTGTCAAACACATTCTGCAGGAACAATGGATATATTTGGCACACACTCCAAATTTTCATATATTTCCAATTTCTAAACTATATATCCGACATTAGCATTATAGATGCAAATATTACGATGTTAATTTGCCACATTAGTAATATAGAACCAAACATTAGCATGTTAATTTACAAAAATAAAATAAAATGAAATTATAAAATCTCTTGATGAAATTTTTTAGTAATTTTAAGCTGGTCGGTAAGGATTGTTGTAATTCATAGACTGAATAAAGAAAGAAATGAAATGGAAAATGCATACCTTTCAGTGAAGCCTTCTAATCACTAAGTGTAAATCTAGACGGCGCACAGCTCACTGGTTGCGAGAAGCTCTCCGCAATCCCTTCGTGGGATGTAATGGGAAATACTATTCCTTAAGTATCAATTAAAAACATGTTGGTTTCGATTGCTTAGTATAGATAGTAAAAAGTATCGAAACATTTTCCAAGTCCCTAGCCACTATTTCTGCATGATAAATTATGCAAAATGCCAGTTTGTATGATATGTGAGTTAGTTTCTCTGACGAATAAAACATTCTATCTTCAAGAGGACAACTTAAGCGCGTATCTGAACAGAGTTGCACCAATTAACTTAGGTGTTTACCTTTATAATACATACATTCTCTTTTACTTTGTGGAACAATGAACTAATATGTCCCAGTAACTATCTAGCTAAAACAATTCACTGCATAATTACAATGAAATTCATGAGTTCCTTAATAAATTAAATCAAAATCCATTCGCAGTAAACACTTTAGCCTTAGTACATCTGTGTTTTGCCTTATACTACTTTGTGTGTAGTGTCGTAAACCTATACAATTTTCATATGCACAAAGTAGGCGAATAGTTCAACATTCAACATTGTAGAAAAACACACTTGATCTGCACTTGTGCAAATTGATCTTCAAAATTGTGAACATAGACCTGAAGAACACCTTTGCAGGGTTTTTTGTTTAAAAACACTCAATTCTATATCTGTAACATGTAGTAGTGGCAATGATGCAGGAATGATAGAGCTCCACTTACACTTGTTCATAGGTGTACACAGTCGTATGTACTTGGAGTAACAACATTGTGGCCAGGACGACCCATCCATTGCAGACATATGCATACAATATCCTGTCAAATTATTACTGTAGTAAGAGAGAATGTTGGCAATTTATTCACACTAAATGCAGTCTATGATTTAGAAGTATACAGATATTTTGGTTTTAGGAAATATATAAAGTTGTTACAAATATCATTCAGTTATGGGAGCATTATGGCATAAAAAGTTTCCTATCTCACCTCACATTTGTAGGTTAGATGACATAGTGTCATGTATAAATGCAGCGTCAAAACCATTAATACCATTTTCACCCATTTGTTCATCATTATATTCATAAATTTCACAACATTTGTTCTCAAGGTTTCGAAGAGCACACTGTCGGGGTTTCCTTATTTAACACTTTCCATTCCGAATTTGTATTGCATAATGATTATACTCTATTCTCAAGCTCTGGTATTATATGCAAATTTTCAGAATGTTTATTGACTGCATATTTTTATTTCACATTATTGTGACAGCGGTGCAGACAAATTCGTAGATGCTGACCAGTTAATTGACTAAAGTAAATTCGATAATGAACACCTACGTTAATGTTAAGACTTCGAAAAGTAAATCTTTGTATCAGAATGTGAAGCCTTTTTTTAAAGAGTTGCGGAGAAGGCATTCTATAATATCTGTCACCAGTAAGGGTCCGGTATCGATTGAACACGACGTATGATATACGCGGTACTACACTCACTTGCAGATGAGCGGTACCATGTAAATACTGAAACAAAATTATCGATTCTCAAAGTATCGGTACCCATATATTGAAATAGCTTAAAATTGGTATAGATTTTTTGTCCAACTAGACTGCTATTTAATTTAATTACATTTGATTAACAATGAAAAACTATTTAACAGAAGAAATATAAAGTACTCCAAGAATATAAAACTTAATTTATAATTTTTATTTAATTTTTTATTTTAGATGCACGGAAATTGTAGTCCTCATATCAGTCTGTTTTCAAGTACAATCATATACTTATTTATTTATTATATACTTTTAACTAAATTACAAATATAATATGATATACAAGTTCTGATAACTAAGATCTTAAGCTAGAGAAAGTGAGAGAAAGTTATTGAAATATACAGAATACTTATATCCACATTGGATGAAATAGCAAATTATAATAAAATAGAAAAAAATGATTTTAAATTTATGTAGGAAATTCAAAATAGTAATTCTGTTGTTAAACTGGTTGCAATTTTATAGAACTTCCGATATATTTGTGTTATTATTTTGTTGACCTTGGCTGCATGTAGAACGGTCTATTAAAATGTGTTTTACATTGTTGACATTTGTAAAATGTGTTTTACATTGTTGACATTTGTCTTACAAAAATACATTCCTTTCGTAAGCTGCTGTCAAAAATTAAGTCATGTGAGAATTTGTAAGGACCTAGTCTTAGACGGATGATTTTAATCTGATATTATCGTTTTTAATATTATCGTTTTTGAAGTACTGAAAATTATTGGTTGTTTTGAGATATTAACACTTTTGTACCAGGTTGAAGTATGATTCCATAAATGTAATTGTTTATCAATTAAGGTAGATTTGATGTATTCTTAAAGTCAGAGGGCGATATGTTTTCAGTGCAAGAAAGTGTTCTATCGATAGCATCTTTGGCAGCTCAGTCGGCAAGTTCGTTTTCGGATATGTTTTTATGTCCTGGGACCCAAACTAATTTTAGTTTCGGGTTCTGTTGCATAAGTATATTCCGAATTATTGTAGGGTAAAATTCGTTGTTCAAAACGTTCGAGATGAAATCTAAAGATGATAAGGATTCACTGTATATTGTGAATCGTTTATTCAACTTTTTTGCATATAGAGTAGCCTTGCTCACTGGCTCAAGAAAGCGGAAGCTCCGTTGGTACGGACGATTTAGGATTGTTCGAGCAGCAAATGCTACACGCGCTCTCTGGTATGGAATGTATTGCAAGCAAAGTTTTTGTATCGAGTGTCCATAAACGGTGTTGCTCCGATTTATAACCCTCTCAGTGGTTGTTTTTGATACGAGTTTAATTTTTGTATCGTCAAATAAAATCGCCATCGCCATACAAGGCCTTTAAAATAATAAATGAAAAATAAATTAAAATAAAAATCGCAACTAGCAATGCTAGTGTTAGCCGGTGAAATGTTACCTAACAAAAATCCACACATGAATGTGTTTTAAAATCGAGGATCTAGTAAGTATTCCACTTCCCAAACTGAAGTTAAATTTCTTTCAAAATTGTTTGGCGTACTCGATACTGAAAAGTAGCAACTTGGAAAACTTCTCGGTAGCTTGGTAAAATTAAGAAATTTAGCCGAAAAATAAATGAAAATTTGCTAAAAATAAATATCATAAATGACCTATAAAAATGGGTGATATGAAAAATCGTCAACTACTTCGTGAACGGCCTTTGTACAGGCTTAGCGATTTTCTTCATCTGGATGGTCAAAAGTCGACTTCGGTTGTGGACGACCTTAGAGGTTTTCCCGTCTGGGGAGGTCCAACACCGGCTTTGATATAGTATTTTTTTGTATTCGTCCGATTACGTAGAGGGCCTTCGGCCGGGCTTAGTGATTTTCTTAATTGGTGTATGTCCAACACCTAGTTTTTGGTTTTCTCCTCAGGTATAATCTCAAAGCAGACTTTGTTTAATATAGCTTACTGCATAGCCGACCATCGGCCAGGCATTGGGATGTTTTCCCCTGGGGTTTTGCGGCTTCAGTATAGTTTTTATGGTGTGTGACCTTTCTGTGTGGATGGTCATCGGCTGGGCTTAGGGAGCTTTTTTATGGGCAAGATTTCAAATGAAATTTTTCGTGAAGATTTCCAGTAACCGACCCGATACAGAGCTGCCGAAATTCGATCAAAAAATGTGATTTATATGAAATACGATTGAGAGAGTCTTCGACACTCGCTCAAATTAACACTAGGATATTCTGTGCGCCCTTCAATGTGTTTTTGTAAGCCAAGTACAGGTCGCAATTATAAACAGTTTTTCCAAGCTATATACCACAGATGCTTTGGCAGATGGTGGATAAACCTTTTTCATAATGGGCCAATCGGTTCATGTTTAGTTATAAATGCTAAGCCTTCATTTCACTGCCTCCAGGCGCTACAGTTTTTACCGGATTTTAGACTCACGAGTCGAATTTTCAATAAACTCGAAATTCGAGTTAAAAAGATTTGAACTTGTGAAGAAGATTTTAAAAAATATTTTTATTTTTTCGGCTGACTCATGAGCAAGCTCTACGTACTTTTACTTCGTTTATTCATGTGACATTCATGAGTACACTGAGCGGCAAAATTTTTAAATGCATTAATGAATATATGAATTCTCTTTATGAATTTATGAATTGTTTCATCTGAAGTTGAAGCGGGCATGCGACTGCCATCATAAACTTAGTATTTCTAAAACTTCGTAGTGTTCCCAAATGCGACATTCCGCTATCTGCGGTTAAAGACGAATGGCAAAGACAATTTTTTCAAAAAGTTGTTTATAGCCACTGATACTGATGGAGTGGTATCAGTCACTAACCTGAAATTTGATGCTCAGATACCTGGTTGACAATATGCTCTGACCTTATTTTCAAAACTTTCATAAGCTTATTTTCCCACTACATTCCATGACGAAATTGTGGCTGTGCACTCTCTATTTGGAAATTCTCCGTTCATCCTATGCTTTACCGCAGAAGAAACTCGTCCAAATAAGAAATTAATGGTATTCAGTAGGGTATTCAAAACCACGTTTCTCTGTTCAATAATTACACACACTAACCATTGCACCATCGATTTTTTAATGTTTTTCCTTTTTTTCGTATTCTCATACAGTACACCCTATCGACGAACTGTATGCAAAACCTTTTGGTGCTAGAATGTCACATGATTCAATCAAGCTGATTAGCTAATTTCTAAGGGCTGATATCTTACGGCTGATATCTTACGCAATTTTATGTCTATGAAGTCTTCAAGCTGTTGCAAACAACATAGTAAGGGCTAGCACTAGGCTCAAAAGTGTTTCAGATAATTGATGCTGGCTATTACCAGGGTATCTAGTAAAGTAGTCTCATGTTTTAAATATTGCATCAAGGAAGGTCACACACTTTACTTATCTGAGGACTAATATATATTCAATAATAAAGTTTAGAATTATAACCATTAAATCCAAATTTCTCTAGGTGCACTATTTTCAATTGCAGCTGCCCGACAAAATACCAAAGATTGTGTAGTGAGAATCAACTAATTCTCTATTTTTCATTTTAGGTACTTTACCTTAAACAACGCTGGCAAACATTTCGACTCGCTGTGAAAATTGTAAGGTAAAATTTGGAAATGAAAATCTAATAAAAAACAGATATTCCCGCCTACTGCTAATATTAAGATAATACAGAAAATCATAGCATGATGGCATACCTGAAAACTGTATCATCTCTCCCAAGGCGAAGCCATGGGGATCGTTTCCAAGAACGTCATTTGCTCCAACCTAAAAATGTAATTCAATATTGGAGGTAAATCTGTTGGTTTAATTAATATGTTAATGCATATGTTAATAGCTTTATGATTGTCTGAGGGACATTAACAAAAAAAAGTGAAGAAAAAAAAAGAAAAATTACTTGTGTACATAAACACTGGCGGTAGAAAAACAGATTATGTAATTTAAGGATATATAATACAGGTAAAATAAAAGTTTACCTACTTAAATATGTATACAACAAGTGTGTAACAAAATTGAAATTAAGGTTGTTACAGTAACAAATATGGCTATAAAAAAATATATGTAATAAAATCATCAATGATGGCAACGTCGGTGACGATAATGGTAATAACAATGATGACGCTGATATTAAAAACAACAAACAACTGAACTAACAACATTGTCATCGTCATATCGCAATCATCGCGGCTATTAACAGCATAATCATCAACAGTGAAATGTCAATAAAACAATTTATTAAGCCAACAGGGTTCCCACAATTTTGACAGTGTACGGTGGTAAAATTTCCAATATAGTTGTCAAAGAAATAAAATATAAAAATGTTTATGCACCACATTTACAAATCGTTGCTATTAACTGTATAACAAAATAACAATATTTAACTAACACCAAGCATATACGTGATCGGTCTTACCGTAATGAAGTATAAACCCCAGTATTGGAATTTTTTAACCTGTACTGGATTTTAAATGACAGTTATTTGTCTAATGCAAAACAATGATACTTTTGTTCGCAATCACAATCTACAGTTTCTATGACATCGAATGCGGATTTTAATGAGATCCAGGAAACGTTTTGTTGTGTGAAAATTATTTGAGAATTGTTTCGAATTTCTTTGATTGCCAATAATTTTTCTCCTAAAGCACTTTGAACGTATTGGTTTACGGTTTTAGATTTTTCAGTGTTGAAATATTTCAGTTAAACATCATCCCAATAATGGATTGGTGAAAATGCGCTAACAGTATATGTGCGGAATTTTAGTTAGGTTGGACTTCATTTTCTGGGTTCGCCGAGAGAGAGAATATTCGTCTTTCCTACCAAAGAACAGCCACGTTAAAAACAACTACCAACATCTTATAATTAATTTAAAATCCTTCTCTAAAATGCTCTGTTTTTTGCTGAATATGGTCTAATTAAATATATTTAGACCGATATGCAAAATTATATGGAAAAGTTGGGCCATGCAAAATTTAGAATTTAGTTTCGATTCTAAAAAAAAATTAAATATACATTATTATATTTATTTGAATTTGAATTTTTATGACCGATTTTTACTTAGTTATGATTTTATTGGTAACGCCTATCATTGATATTTATGAATGAAATACAACATCGTTCAAAAGTTGGGCCATGCAAAATTTAGAGGTTAATTTCCCTTCAAGAAAAATAAATCAAATAGACATTTTTACAAAATTATGATTTTATTGGAAACGCCCATCACTTACATTTATGAATGAAACACAACATCGACCAAATAGCTTACACGAATTGCTTTACAGTACCTGATTCGATCTACCAAATTTTGCAGTACATAATCGTTTTGCAGTACATAATCGTTTGCTGGTGAACGACTGCAACAATTTAGAGTTGTAACGCCTCAATAGGGTCGGAATTTTAATGCGTAACACTTAGCCGTCACGGCCCCACAGAGATAATAGCCAAAGAGGATCAAATTGCAACTGCAAGGCGGCCAATGGTGTTCCGAGTTTTGGTTGATTATACGGTTTTCGAACACAGCGCGCAAAAGGTCGATGGAAATGTTGGCTGTGTGACAAGTAGCGTCATCCTGTTGGAAATATACGTCATCCATGTCATTCTCTCTAACTTTTGGGAAAAAAGATTGGTACGGTTATGCCCGGCATTGCCGGTAACGGCGGCACCTCGCTCGTTTTTGAAGAAAGTTGGTCATATGATGCCGCCATGCCAAAAACCGCACCAAACTGTCAGTCGTTGTAGATGCAACGGCTTCTCCTCTATGACGTGTGGATTTTCGAGCCCCAAATGCGAAAATTTCGTTTGGTAACATAGCCTACGCGGTGAAAATAAGCTTCATCGGAGAAGATAATTTCTCGGTAAAAATGCCCATCTTCAGCCAAGCGATCTTTCGCCCATTACGCCAAGCGAGATGGACTAATCGGGCTTTATAATTCTTCATACCGAAGTGTTTATGAACCAGTACAGAACCGATTTAAACATACCCTCACGCATTGCGACCGAGTTCAATTAAAAAAACATATATATTCACCATTACGTTGCACGAATTAGGATCAACTTAATTACGATCCTAAGTGTTTTTGGAGAGTTATCGTGACTACCAGCCAATTGTCTGCCCAATATTTATATTGGAGGTACATAACTGGGCTTGGCGAAATTGTTCATTTGTTATTACACAGTATCTTTTGACAAAATATTGATCAGTATCAAATTTTGTTAGGACCGGTTGTGGTTCACTGGAGATATCGAGTCGGCCAACCGAAAAGCCTCCCAAATTTTTATGAGACGTACGAAAATGGGAGGTAAGACAGTAGGTAATTTTTAGTTTTTAGGAAAACATTGCCGAGTGCCGAATTTCACTAAGGTCGGTTGTGGTTTACGAGAGTTATCGTGTCGTTCAACCAGTCATCCGTCCAAATTTTTTGTTGGAGGGAACAGAATGGGTGTGACAAAACCACTAATTTTCCGTAGAAGAGTGGCATTTGACTAAATTTTTTCTAGGACCAAATTTCGTAAAGATTGGTTCGGTTCTAAAGATACTTAGGCTCTAATATGGCTCCTTCTATGCGTTACATTTTTTTCCGTATTAATTCATATATACCCCCATCCCTATGGCTAAAGCACACATTTAGCTACGGCGGCAATATTTTCCAGTGAACGAGCACACACACGAGTTCTTTTACCCAATATGGACCTGATTAGACGAAATTTTGATCAACTGATCCAAAACCTTCGATTCTGTGAATCGCGAACAGCGATTTCATAATGATTGAGTTGAAGAGTTAGAACTTTTGAAGAAAGTTTTTCATATTTCCCAATTCCCTCCAAGCGTAAAGTTGCTTGCGATATTTTTCAAACTCTTATATAGTAGAAAATTCTCAATTGAGATGAGTTTCCGTTTGCATTTTGTTTCATGAATTTTTCAAAAGCAGCATTTCAAACAACCGCTGATGGAGATCTGTGGCTAGATCTTAAAAATTTCTTTTAAAACAACTGTATCTCTATTAATAGGGATAGGGAATGGTCTTTAGTTTGAATAATAAAATAAAAAAGTACCACTAAAAGGCCAAATAAATAATTTATATAAATCTCACCTTATATCTATTTCATTATATTATTTTTTTTATATTTCGTTGAAGACGCATTAAAATTTTTTTAAAAAAAGATCGAAGTTTTAAATATTCGCCATCTTGTCCATATATACATACATATGTAATACATGTTTATATAAACTTTAACATAGTATATATTATAGCCTATTACTGTACTGTTTTTCCAAAACTTTTCCACAGTGCATCAGTAACGAAGCCATGAAGATGAACCCCGCATTAAATAACATAAAACAAAGGAAAAGGGAAATTAATAAACAGCAATATGCCTATAAGCTATATAAATAAGTATAGAGTACACAAGAGGCGAAAATGTAATGGAAGACGTAAGGAAATCGACTTCAATACAACGACGATTATGCGGGAAAAATGGCTGAAAATGAATGACGATGGCAGAATACAAATATAAACAAACAGTCTTCATAATAAAAACAAAAACTGATGGAAGAAAATACAGAAATTAAATGAAAAATAAAACATTGCAAATTCCATGAAAATTACCTGAGAAAGCTTATAATCAACAACACTAACAGCAACAGAAATAAGGAATATCAACATCAGCAATACCGCAATGAAATTGGGCTAGTGCACAATGGGAGGATTTAGTTGCTGTAAGGACATTTAATACTCAATGCATAGTTAACTATGAAATTTAACTATATGAAATTTAAAGATTAGTGGTGTGATGAGTTGTAGGTTTGTATCAAACATGGATTTTTTTAGTTTACATTATATTTTAATTTAAATTACTTTATCTACAGGAACTGGAAGAAGATTTACTATTTTTGGGAATTGTAAGTTGTGGTTATTGAATAAGATAATATCTGAAGTGAAATTCAATTAAAAAATATGTAAATATAAGTAGTTTCCTATTATATCGCATGAAAGGGCTGGGACTCCCTGATTGCTACGTGTACTTTTACAGCAATTCTGAATACTTGTTAAGAAGCTCTTTAATAGCTAATTACTCGATAGTAATGGTATCACTAAAACGGCCAGAATAGAAACAGCGGTGGTGCAATGGTAGTGTGCACGGCTCTTGTACATGAAATCCTGGCTTGGATCCCTGCTCTTTCGACGGCGGTCACCTCGCTTAGTGACGGCGACACTATCGAGTATTAAGCCATGAAAAAGCTTCTCTAAATACCGTTCGGAACCGGTGTAAAATTTTAGGTCCCCATCAGTGAGTGTAAAACTAGAACGCGCACAGCTCACTGCTTGTGAGAAGCTCTCCCTAATCCCAATATGAGATCTAATCTGAAACCATTCATTCATTCATTCAGAATAAACAAAATTATTGGTTTCGACAAGCAGAACACCCACCCGATTGCATGAAACTGTGAATCTGCGTATCTGCCTTAGAAAGAAGCAATAATGTCAGCCTAAAAATCAAAAGCGGAATTGTGTTTCAAAACAGGTGTTGTTTCGGGATAATCAAGTTCTTCAGAGATAAGGCCAACTATACCAGACTCCTATACAAACTGTTCTGCTTTATGTCACACAGTCTTCGAAAGAAAAATGCTCCGATGGTCCTATAATATATGGACCTATAATAGAAAACGGCGAGTATCGACGACGGCTGAACTTCGAACTGTATAGTCTGTATCTGGTATCGACGTATTTTTGCGTATCAAAATAGTGCCTTTGTATCAGAATGAACCAGTTCAAAATGTATTAGAAAGACATCGAAAAATAGGACTTCGTTGGAAAAACAGATGAAATACTGCCTGCGTGGGCTTAGTGTTATCAAGTGGAGAAAAAACGCTGAAGATCGAACCGGTTGGAGAAACATGTTAACCTCATTTTGTAAGGCGCTTGATCCGTCTGGGTGGTTTGAGGCCACTTCAATAAAGCAAGTAATTATTGGCAGAACAATTCAATGCAAATGTCTTATCTTGGTCGAATATTCAGCTGATGTAATTATGTTGATTGAGAGTTAGATGACCAGATTGGAGTCGAAGTGGAGTGGGATGGTGGGCCGATACCTTCGATCTATTTAACTTTTACGCCTCCGACGATGCAACCGGCGGACACGGCTAGAAATTAACCTCTATTATTTCTTACGTCATAGACCTAGACATGGACTGTTGACATAGAAAACATTATATTATTAAATTTTCTTTCCAAATCTTATTTCACGTTCCAATTAGGCAGCACCGTCTTGCGTTTGAAATTCGGACAAAAAACACCCAACATGAATACGTCATGCCGATTTCAGTCAGAAAGCTGACACCACCACCGTTGTTGATTTAAAAGAAGTTTCTGGCAAGATACTGTAGTGGCGGTTCCAGATACATATCGCTGTCTATGGAAGAGTTGTAGGGGTGGTTGTAGATACATGTCCCTGGCTATGTAAGTGTTGACTATGCCTTGCTGGTCTATGCGATAGATTTGTTTGGTTGTTTTTCGTGCAAAATACTTCACCATTCTTTGATGGCCTAAAGGAAAGGAGTTCAGCTATGACCCCGGAGTCCTCGGATCGATTCCTGGCTTAGCCCGTTGCATGCTACAATACCTATATTCCCGGTCCCTCAATTCGGGGGAGCAACTCAAAGTAAGCAGAACTTCTTAACTAAAAGTTATGGATAACTCCCTTAGGTATCGAAATATCAGGGGTTGAACATGTAAAATTCGATAACTTTTTTGCGCTATTGCTTGACCCAACAACCCGTTAAGCAGGGGAGATAAAGCAGTTGTTTGTTCATTACTGCTTTCAGCTAGGCCGGGCTTAGGCACCTTCCCTTCTGGGGTGGTTCTAAAATCAGTTGAGCCATAGTTGCTTCCTATCTTCAGATCAGCATTATAAAAAACATTGATTTTTCTATATTTCAACGATATCTAGGTAACTAAAGTAGACGCGAGTATTTAGAAAACTAAGCGAGATCTCTGGCTTTTTGTTATATTTTATTGTCTACTTGGGACCGAGAGACCTCGGATATCGTTTTCTCCCCAATACAGCAGCTGACAGAACAAATTAGAGCCAATTTCAGCCGGCGCGCCATCCAACCTTCAATTGCTTCAGCCACCACTGCCAAAAATATCGGGCAGACTCCTCTCTCAGTTAGTACAATTTTTAACTCTAAAACTGTCAAATCAATTTTTTATTCAAGCTAAAGTAATTAGATTTTACTGATTGTGAGATTGGTTGAGTTTCTTTTAAAAGTTAGTTAAAGTAATTCCCAAGAACAAAACATTTTCTGCCACTGTGCTACAGTGTTTGGATACGTCAAGATTAAGAGAGGAAAAGAGCAAGGCCATTATAAAAACAGTGCAAAAAAAAAAATCACACCAAAAGCACTAAAAACTTTTCACATAAAAACCATAATAACGTTTAACAACAACAACAGCAGTAACATCAACATACGCCAGATCTACAAGTGCTTGAAGTATGTGTATGTTGTCGCTATGTACAAGTATAGATATAGTATGTGAGTTTACATCCTCTTGCACACATACTCACACACTCAAGCCATAAACAATCGCTCTCTAGTGTGCTGGTACATCTATCCCTACTAATACAGTTATCTTTGACTACAGAATTAATGGCTACAGGGTGCCTTTTCGATGTAGATATGTAGATATATAACTTCGCGGTATGTATATGAATTTCCGTTTCCGCTGACATGCAGAGCCCCACATGCACACACACGCGCAACATCATACGTACATCCTCACTAACACACACACACACACCCATTCACCTGTTTGTCTTACTTTGCATATTGATACAGCTAAGCCGGCTTGGGCCCCTCATTTTTCGTTTGGTTGAACTGAATGGTCTCTGGTTTACGCTGTTGGCTGACCACAGCCAGTTAGTTGTTGCAGGTCGGTGATTTTTTTGCCAAAAGAAATAAGTACTGGTACACCTTAATTCGTTGTGGTGTTGTTTTTTTTTTGGTCTGTTTTTCAGTTGTTATTGTTGACGATGATTATAATGTGTTTTCTTTCTCCCTCGTTTCAGCTTTGTAGATACATTTTGGTGATCCAGTTTTCGTTTTTCGGTAAATTAATTTCTGTTTCAAGAATAATTGTGGGTAAACGACATGGGATACTAAGTGGAGGACGAGGATTATAAATAATAATAGTAAGTACTTGTTGGTATTTAAATAGAAATGGATATAAGTCAATGGTTATTTTACAGGCTACAAATTTGGCACGACGCAGTTATCATGACGACGTTTGGACCAAAGTAAGTATGCACTCTAGCTTCACAATCAAACTATATTTTTGAATCTGGTCTCGGAATTGAGGTTTGACGAATGAGTCGATGACTCAATATTGTTTCAACATATTTTTATATGAATCTTGTCTACTGCGAGAAACCCGATTTCAGAATCTTCCAAGGGTTTTTTTTTGTTTTCTATGTAAGCATGATTTGGTTTTCAAAAATTCTACATTTATTGCCGGTGGCGCGATTCTTGTACAGTCAAAGTCGAATACTTGACTAAATATTTAAAATCTTCCTATATGTTTTTCAACCGATTGATAATGTATCTGAAAAATTTTTGAGGTAAGTTGTGTCTTTCTGTTTTCCAATTTGTTAAGAGTGAATGTATTTACTAAGCTCCATGCATTATATGCAAAAGAATTAGAAATCATAAACAGGAAAATCACTTTTCTAAGTACTAGTGCCGCAGGAGATGGTTATTTTTGAAAACCTCCTGCTGCCCAAGTGCTTATCAAAGAGGTTTAGCTAACAACGTTTAAAAAAATAAACAAATATTAAATGAAGAACAAAAGTTCTATAGTGTTTTTATTGTTTTTCTATATTCACATGAATTTCATGTGCCTTGGAAATGGAAATTACTGAGTGATGTAAGATTGACACCTAAAATAACTTGAACAAGATGTGTTGAAACATTTATGCAGAATTGAGAAAAATATTTAAGATCAGTCTATCTACTATTGTTCTAAGTTTCAGATCTAAATGTAATTACATTATCCTAATAATGTACAATAAATTCAATCCACAATAAGAGCTAAAATTGTCGGTAGTGATCGGACAATATAGTTTAATTATTTATTTATTTGACTCTTCTATACATCAATATATACATCTTAAAGTATTACAGTATAGAAGTTTAAAATGTTTAATTGACAAATAATGTTACGAAATATATATATACAGAACAAAAAAAATATAAAATTATAGAAATAAATAATATTTGCTAGAGATATAAATACATATTAAAATTTTTTAAAAAGAAGATGAAAGAAAAAAGAAATTACAAATAAAATTCAAAATTAATTTAAAATCTAAGAAACGGAAATTTATTAAATTTATTAATATTAAAATAAGAAAAAGTGGGAAAGGGGGAAGGGAAGGAGAAAAAAGGAAAAAAAGCATATAAATAATTAGTGGCACCACAGTAATAATTTAGTTCTATAATTTACGGTAAATTTGCAAAATAGTCATGTAATAATTTTTTTTTAAACAAGAGGTAAAGAATTCCAGAGACGAATTGAATGGATATAATATTGACAGTCAGAACAAGTATCCGATGTCATAATGGGATTAGAATATTTCCTCTGTTTGATCGTGTCTTTCTAATGCGTTCGAAAAGGTATGGTGGGCATCTCAGATATATTATTTTCTGCAATAGTAGTAACGCTTGAGTCTTGAAAAGATTGTCAACTGTTACACAGTATAACAAAGAGCTGAAGGTTGTTATGCGATCATATTTTCGAACGCCATAAACATATCTACATATCGTCGTACCGGAGTTATCTGCCCGTACATCCAAAACAGTTCTTTTTGTGAAATTGAATTTAAAGTTTCAGAAAGGTATATCAAAAAATTGGTACGAACAAAATGTTCCAATATTTTTTTTAGATGTAATGGTGGGGATTCTTCACTGTTATATGGAATAATATCAATGGTCATGGAGACAATTTTGCGAGTTATGTGCAATTTTTTCCTTCAGAAAAATGTTGACGTTTAATCTTATACGCCACTTTTTGTGAGAAATTGTTAAAAATGTGGTATATACGTGGCAATGAACTAAAAAAAACATGTTAGAAAATGGTTACTAATACATTTGTTTTTTAAAAACACTAAGATTGATAATTATATTGTATTACTCCCTCAGTAGGTATTTAGTATTACTTACGTTACAGTGCTTTGGGTAAGATATGACCAAGTAGTAGAATCTTACTAAAAATTGCTGAATTGATGATTATAATTAAAAATTTATAATAATTTTTTTCAAAAATGTGTATATAAAAACAATTAATTAAAAGTCAATATACATCGGCTATTTGCTGAGAAATTTCCAAACAATCTTTTTGAAATTGAGTTTGATAATTCAGTCCTAAATACAATTTCAGCAGAGAAAAAAAAGACATTGGAAGTCTTACGGAAGAAGATGTTAAATACTTGTCTAACTTAATATCTAGAGAAAAAATTGCTTTTTATTATTTCTTATTATTTATATTCAGCCGAATTTTCATATGAAAACTTGTTTTCAAATGGTATAAATTTTTTATATTTTGATTTTTATAAATATTTTAGTTTATTCCAATTATTGTTCTATGGAGTATTGAAATTGAATAATTAATCAAGTTTATGATTAGAATTCAGTTTTTTTTAATTTTTTAATAAAACTGTTAAAATAATACTTACCACGCTTTTCTTTCATGAGTAATATACGTATTATTTGCACATGCGTGGAGATAATGTAACAATTTTTGAATTCTCAAATTTCATATATTTTTCGTTGTATATCCACGAAATTGTTATATACGATGTTATAATGCGTTTTATTTTTTGTTTTTATGGATATACGATTATAAAACGCCCAATTGTCTCATAATCTATAAGAGGTAGCGACCTGGGGACTAGAGAGATTGATAGATCTCGAAAAATCACCTTAGAAAGTGTTCTTATCTCAATTTTTTGGATTTTGTGATATACGTGCAGATAAGTCCGGTACGACGATATGTTATTAAAAGTAACATTGAGTCTTCTCCTACTTACTGCGTCGCAACAAGAAAACAGTTCACATCCATAAAGCAATGACGGCATAAGTTGTGACTTAGCAAATAATAGCTGTATTCGCTGCGGCGTAAACGATTGTGTTGACCATAGAGCCCTTAATTCATAGTACGTTGTCCCCACATTGGAATTTATATGGTTTGACCAAGTCAAAGTGTTGTTCAAAATAATTCCCAGATTTTTCACGCTTTGAACTTGTTGTATTCTACGACCGCTAAGAATAATATTAACAGCAAAATTGTATTCCCGAGACCTGCCGTGAATGAGTAAGCACTTGGATTTTAAAGGATTAAGACAAAGACCATTTGTCGATGCCCAATCTTGGATCTCCTGTAAATCATAATTAACTTTGCACACTACATCATCAAGGGAATCTAATTTTGCCCCCAGATATATCTGCACATCGTCAGCGTATATATGAATTTTGCAATATTCTAACTACACAGGGAGATCATTAACGTAACACGAGAATAACAATGGCCCCAGAATTGACCCCTGGGGAACACCTCTAGTTAATGGAATTGGGTCTGAAATTTAATTTCCCAAAAAACTGCCTGACTTCGACCTCGTAAATATGATTGCAGAAGCTGTATAGCCGTATCTCCATAATTAAAGAGATGTCGGAGTTTTAAACTTAAAATAGAGTGGTCAACTGTATCAAAGGCCTTCGAGTGGTCGAGCAGTACCAATAATCCGACATTTCCCACATCAACATCTTGCCTTATGTTCTCAGCGACATCAATCAATGCTGTGATGCAGCTATGTTTAGGCCTAAACCCGGATTGATGTTTCGATAAATATTTATTATCACTCAGGTAAGACAGCATCTGGAAATGCATTAGCTTTTCCCTTATCTTAGAGAAATAAGGCAAAATAGAGATTGGGCGATATTCAGTTCTAGATTTAGGGATCGGTATTATTTTTGCATCTAACCAACTTTTCGGAAAACAGCTAAACATAAAACGCTATTAAACAAATTTGCGATAAATGGCAGTAACTAGGGTAGAATTATTTTCACAAGTTTCGGGTCAACGTTATCGTAACCTACTGCATTAGACTTTACAGCCAAACAACAAGAACAGACGTCATATTAACTCACACATGAGAATTCAAAAGTGATCGAACTTTGTACCGTATTTGCAAATTTGCTTTCACAAAGAGAATGGTCTGGGGTAACAATAGGTATATTAATGAATGAATCATTCATTTCATTGGCGCTGATTTGGATATCCTGTGTTCTAGTACTTTTTGTATGTCCAATTTCCCTGATAGTTTGCCATGTATCCTTTGTACCAATAGAGCGACTGAAGCGGTTAGAGAAGTACTCACATTTAGCCCTCTCAATTTCCGCATTAACCTCTTTTCTTGCTTGTCTGAAGTTTTCTCTCAACGGATCGGTTTTCCAGAGTTGGTATGCATAGTTGCTTTCACGAATTAAATGTTTTGTGCGTGCGTTAAACCATGGTCTAGATTTGAGACGTTGTATCCTAGTTTTCAGAGTTACGGCCAGATCATAGAGTTTGATTATATTATTCTCAAGAAATACTACCTGATCATCCACTGAAGACATGTAGAAAATCCTATTCCATTCCGAATTTTTCGAAATTATGCCGAAGAACATCATAATCAATATTATCAAAATCACGGAAAGAATACTTATGCTCATCTGTCTTTACAAAAAAGTCGTATGATAGAAATATTAAGTCATGCTTCGAAAAACATAATGCTGATAACTGGTCGTATAGTTGTACTTTGGCCATATCGCTCACAAAGAAAACGTCAAGAAGTGTGTTTCGTGTACCCGTAAAGTGTGTTGGCATAGTTATATTAGTGGGCGATCGACCAAAAACAGCCATATTGTCCTTAAAGGTTGACTCAGAAAGCAAATTGGAGTTGAAAACGCCTACAATGATTACCTCACTATACTCAACTGTGATCATTTCCAACTTTGCGTTAAGATTTACCAAAGAGATGTTCCCGTATGGCCTGTACACACATCCTACAAGCAATTTTTCGTCATTCATGTTGATCTCCACGAATATATGATCAATTCTTTCATCTACCATACTTAAAGAGATAAGTCTGCACAATATGCCCTGCCGTACGTAAATCGCCACTCCTCCTCCGTGTGTCCTCCTATCAACTCTGTATATTTTGTAACCCCTAAGCGATACAAGGTTGTCCAGAGTATTTTCGTTGAACCATGTCTCTGAGACACATACTACATCAACGCCTGAATTTTCAAAAGTTACCCTAAACTCATCTATTTTATTGTCTATGCTTTGCGCATTAATATGACATAGTTTAATTCCTTGTTTTTGCCTAGCTAAAATCTTCACCATATCTTGCAATACGTCTCTGGACACAAAAGTTTCATTTTGATTCATCACCATAAATGGTTAATAAAACAATATGCCCACTAACGGCAACGATCACATAAAAAATTAATAAAGCAATACACAAACTAACAGCAACGATTGCAAAGGGAATAGGAAATATATTATTGTGGTGGGATACATTATACACTCTACTAACGGGTTTTTCAATAAGAGCGCTACAAAAGTTTTTTTAAATAAAACAAAACCGGTTTTAGATACCAATGAAATTCGTTATTCCTGTGAAAGTACGTTCGATGCCATTATGTATGGAACTCGATTTCTTTTGCATGGCCAGCACGGGCACGCTTGCAGAAGTCCAGACGCTGAACCCAATTTTCGACGGTTTTCAAGCATAAATCGGCCGATACTGCTGCAATTTCACGTTCGATATTCGTACGAAGTTCATCAATCGTCGCTGGCTTGTTGACATAGCGCATAGACTTGACGTAGCCCCACAGGAAATAATCTAACGGCGTCAAATCACACGACCGATGCGGCCCACCGACTGGGCCATTTCGTGAGAAAACACGTTCACCAAACTTGGTTTCCAATAAATTGATTGTGGCATTCGCTGCGTGGCTTGTGGCGCCGTCCTATTGGAACCACATGTCCTCCAAGTCCATATTATCCAATTGGGGCCAAAAATATTCGGTTATCATTGAACGGTAGCGATTCGCATTCACAGTAATGTGCCGGTCTTGATCATCACGGAAGAAGTACGGCCCAATGACGCCGCCGGCCCATAAACCGCACCAAACCGTAATTTTTTCGGGATGCAATGATGACTCATGGATTACGTGTGGATTGCTGTCTGACCAATAACGCATATTTTGCTTATTGACGAAGCCATTCAGCCAGAAATGAGCCTCATCGCTGAAGATGATTTTCCGATGAAAATCCGAATCATTTTTAAGTTGTTGCTCAGCCCAATTCACGAACATACGACGCTTATGGTGATCAAGCGGCTTCAGTTCTTGCGTGAATTTGATCTTGTAAGGATGTAGGCCAAGATTTTTTCGCAAAATTCGCCACAACGACGTCGCAGAGATGCCCAACGCTTGAGAACGACGTGTGAGAGACACATTTGGGCTTTCTTGAACTGAAGCCTCAGCGGCATCAATATTCTCGACACTACGGGCACTTCTTTGTCTCACTGGCACCGGAAGATTTTGTACTGTGCCTGTGGATTAAAATTTTTCCACTAGACGCTCAATTGTTGATATGGTAGGACGATTATGACGACCATAAATTGGACGTAGCGCTCTTAAAGTTGAGGCCACTGACTCCAAATTTCGGTAGTAAATTTTAATAATTTCGACTCGTTGTTGGCTCGTATATCTTTCCATGATGAAATGGCAAACCTTACTGAAGAGAAATGTCAAAAGAGCGGGAAAAAATATGGCGTCGTTTGCTGTCCCTATCGATTTACTTCTGTAGCGTCTCTGTTGAAAACCCCTTTATTTCGCTAAAATTTGTAATACTGTTATTTATAGTTCTAAGTGCATCAGGTACGTATAGAACAAAATCTTCATTTTACAAACAACGTTTGAGTTAGTTGTAGTTTATGTTTTTAAAATAAAGTCGGAGTTTATTGTTTCAAATGAGATATTAAACTAAACTTCAGAATTTTTTCTTTGAGAAGATATTTGTTATTTTTGGAACGAAGTTCCTTAAATGATGATGAATGAAAAAAACTTGACCAACCTTTGTTTTAACACTATTATGTAACAATCCACTATTCTTTGACGTTTGGGAATAAGGTCTTAAGTCAAAAAAATTAATTTTGAGTTTTTGATTGGGTTTAACTCAATTTTTTTTTCTCTTTCGTTTGGTATTAATAACTTAAATCTAGCACAACTGCATCCAATCGTAATCATTTGATCTTTAGGCAATAAGTCAGAAAAATTCATATATAAATAATTTTCAATTTAACATTACGAAAAACTACAGTTTCTGACTTAAGACCTTATTCCCAAACGTCAAAGTATTATCAACTATATTGTTTACTGTTGCTTTGGTTTGTATCTAGACTAACAAGATGTCTCACATATGTTGGGAAATTTAATGTTTAATGGGAAGTTTTCTAGGTGGAGCCTGTCACCAATATTTAGTATATATTGTAGTTTTGATTATTATATTGTAGTTTTGAAATTTAGAAAAGCCAAAGTGAAAGAAGTTTAAAATAATATTTTCTTAAATAAGTGTATTTTTTTGAAAAAAGTAAATTTTCTTAAAATAAATACCTATTCATATTCTTAAACAAAGTACATTTTCTAAAAAAAAATACCATACCTTAAAGAAGTATATTTGTTTAAAAAAGTAAATTATCGACATACACAACACGTGAGTATTGGTGAGATGACTCATGATGGCAGAGGCTTCAAAAACGGCCGGAAGTGGATTGAAAAATAAATTGTTTCCCTAAAGATTGCCTCATTTAAAGTGCCGCATTAATAATTAATTTTTAGAATGTGGGCAAATAAATCAAAAATAAATATTAAACCTCTCACTAAATACGTTTTTAATTAATAAAAAATTACATGAGGAGTCAGTTCCTTTGGCTATATATTATGTACTAGTTAGTTCCAACACGCCTAAGGCGCCCGTTGAAAAATATGATTATTTAAATGGATCTTTAATGACCTTTTTGTAAAATGACAAACTTTTATAAGAACATTTTTTTTTATTGACTATTTTTTTAAAAAGAAGTAAATTTATAGTTTTTTTGTACCAATATTTATTATATTTTCCCGAAAACGCCCTTTTTAAAATAAAGGTACTTCTTTTATTAAAAGCTAATGTTTTTTTTTAAGAAAAGCTACTATTTTTAAGAAGAACTACATTCTGTAAAAAAATCCATAAGAGTATGCATTTTTTTTTGAAAGAAATACTTTTATTAAGAACTGGTTCTTTTTAAGGAAATGGAACACTTTTTGTGGAATAGGTTATTTTTTTAAGAAAATTTACTTATTTTCAGATAGGCTACTTATTCAAAAAAGGCAAAGAAAATTTACTATTTTATTTTTATGGAAAGAAACTTTTATAGGAAAAGGTACTTTTTTAAGAGAAGGTATTTTAGTGAAGATAAGGTTTTTCTAAGAAATGCAATTTTTTTCCTTTTTTCGAGAATAATTACATTTAGGAGAGTAGGTATTTATCGCAAGAAAATTTATGTTGTTTCACAAGAAAGGTACTCTTTAAAGGAAATGTAGTTTTTTAAGAAAAGACAATTTGTTGTCTTGAAGATAAGGTGTTTTTTTTAAGAAAATTTACTTTGGTTAAGAATATGAATAGGTTTTTTTTTTGAGAAAATTTACTTTTGTTAAGAATAGGCACTTATTTAAGAAACTGTTCTGTTGGAACAAAGTTATAACGCAACGTTTGATAACGTTGGGGGATGGGGGCTAAATTAAAAAAATTTTAAACAACTTTGTTTTAACCGTATTATGCTATAACCCAGTATACAATCCAGTATTATTCTGCATACTTTTAGGATTTGGTAATTATTACTAGATGTGTACAATCAGGGACGTATATGACGGTTGTGTTCTTTCATATTGGCTTTGTGATAGTCATGCCCATGTGAAGGGTGCTGGCTTCAATGGAAGGCATTATGACATAATTTCGGCTAAGGAAAGCTGGCTTCGCTGAACATGTTGGAAGTGAAAGGAATTCGATGTTGACTTTTTTTAGGTTATTGCCTGTTGCGTTATTAACAGTATTAAACCATTCTGTGTGCTTGCAGTACAAGTCTCGCGCTAGTACATCGTAATTGTTTACATTTTGAAGATTCATAGAATCAAATAGTTTTTTCAAGTCTGCTCGTATTGAATTTATATTGCCGACCGGATAGTACGCACATCTAATATCTAAAAAGTTGTTGCAGTCAACGTGTATCTTTATAACGAATGGCTCTAAAGCATCTAGCGAATATATACTGTTGTTGTAGAAACTGTACTATTGTATGTTATTCTTGATTAATTTAGCAGTCCCCCACCCCTTGTTGTATCAACTCGATATTTGCTTATGATTTTATAATTTTTAAATGTTACATTGTGTCTATGGTTTAATTTTGTCTCATTTAATAGGACAATATCTAATATCTACCTACTCTTAAAAATTTAAATATTCTTGGAAAAACGACCAATTCTAAAAAAATCACAATTTCTTAAAAAAAACCTTTTCTTCAAAAAAATATCTTGTTATAAAAAATACCTTTTCTTACAAAAATTCCTTTTCTTAAAAATAAAATATTACATTTTTTCTTGAGATAAGAAGGATTTCTGAAAATAAGTAAATTTTGTTAAAAAATAACCTTTTCCTAAAAAGAGTAACACTTTTTTAAAAAGTACATCTTCTTACAAAAGTACTTTGTAAAAAAAAATCATACTCTTATGGCGTATTCTTACAGAAAGTACTTCTTCTTAAATATAGTACCTTTTCTTTAAAAAAAACATTACCTTTTAATAAAAGAAGTACCTCTCTTTAAAAAAAACCTATATAATACATATTCCGGAAAATATAATACACATTCTTACAAAAAGGACCTAAAAATATAATTTTTTTTTAAAAAATACATAGCAGAAACAAAATTTCTTGAACAATTTTTTTTATTTTACAAAAATTACCTTTTCTTAAACATCCATTTAAATTAACGTACTTTTCGACGGCCGCTTTATACGTGCTGGAACTAACTAGTACATAATATATAGCGAAAGAAACTTTGTTCCAACCGGGTGTCGAATATCACCTCATGTGATTTTTTTAAACTTCTTTCGTTTTGGCGTTTCTAAATTTACTGTTTAAAAATACTACAATATAAACTAAATATTGCTTACATAAAGCTTTCCATTAAACAAGAAATTCCCCAACATATGTTAGTCTAGACAAACCAAAGCAAAAGTACCCAATATAGTTGATAATAATGGGTTGTAACATAATAGTGGTAAAAAATGTGTTTAATTTGTTTTTATCTAACCCCCATCCCGCAGCGAGAGATAAGGAACTTCGTTCCAAAAAATTCAAAATTCCGTTGTGATCCCTTCCAAATTCAGTTATGACACCTTCTAAATTAGGTTGTGACAACCTCCAATTGGGCTGTGGCAACGTCCAATTGGATTGTCTAGTTCGGTTGAAACAGCCTCTGATTCGGATGTGAAAACCTCCCGTGTGATAAACCCGCAATGTCTTTTAACGGTTGTCAACTTTAACAGCAGACATTAACGTGTGGTCTTAAATGTCTGAGCTATTGAGTTGATTCAATCCTGGTGGCACACTGACAGAGATGAAACTTTATTTCTTATTTACTTTCAAAATCATGCCAATGTTATTCCAGGCAGTCACACGCCCGCAATCTAACCTCTCATAATTTAAATGATTAGCTCACACAAAATACACCAATTTATTTAAAAATCATCCTCAACAAATATTTTCTCAATCCTTATAAAACCGTTTACAAAATTTGTGACTTAAGAGTATCGAGAAAGTCGACAAAATGTTGTTAGTACCCCCTAGATATTTTCAATTTTCTTTGAGACAATTTCATGCCAAGAAAATAATTTAAAAAAATTTAACAAGTTTGAGTGTACGTGCACATAATGGGAATTTTGCGTGCAAATTATTATCAACTCGAGTGAAGTGAAAATATTTGCTCGTTTTCTTGGCATTTCTTCCAGAAATGATTTGATATTAGTAGCACGGTATTTCCGTTTTGGAGCAACACGACTGTAGAACGTAAGAATAAATCTATGAATGTGTTATGGTTTGTGTGTTTTCCTAAATTACATTTCAGTGTACAAATGTTGCAAGATGTTTGCTGTATATTAATATTAACCGTTTTTGATTTGTTCTATCTATTCAAATATGTCATATTCGGCACAAGAATATGATTTGGAACTTTTTTGTGGCTATGTTTATTTCAAATTTATTTGGGCCGATGTTGCTTTATGGAACTCTCTCACCGCAGTAAAAAGGTATGCAGCACTCACATTTTAGACTGCTGGTCTTTTTCCCCTGATCACCCTGATTTCCACCAAATATGCACCGCAAAAACGAATGAAAAATCGAGGCATTCCGTTTTACACTTATATCTCTTCTCTAGCTGACATTCCACTTTTAAGTTGTTTCAATCTATTGTTATTTTCGTTCTGGATTTTTTTTGTTGTGGTTTATTAAAAATAAAGTTTGAAGAAAATTACAAAATACGTGTAAACGGATAAACAACCATTTTCTAACCAACATCACCAACAACAACAGCAACTTTATAACAATGTAAACTTAAACAATGTTAAGTCCACAAAACAGTGGCTGCATACCAACACCAAAGATAAACTCTAAAGAACAACGGAAATAGAAACGTTTGTGTGAATCCGAATGATGATGATAATGTCTGGGTTGGAAAAGATTGTAATATACTGTGGTAAACTTTGATTTTGGAACGATTTAAGTTTTTCCATCTATATCTATGTAATCGTTTTATCCCCGTAATCGTATAATACATTTGTCATGGTCTAATTGGAATCACGTCTTGAGTAACAAATCAAAAGTGATAATTGTGAATCGAATTTTCGTAACACTTTTAACACATCTCAATAAATTCGTCCACCCCAACACTTGGTTGGGTCTTAGCAGAGAAGAAGTTGTTGAAACATATTGAGCATTAGTATTCATGAATATTTGACAAATTCCTGATTATGTAGATTTTGTTTTGTAAGTTAATTAAGCGTGTTGCCGCATTGATCAGTAAAAGTGACACGTGCAGATATACCACACACATGCATATACATGTGTCCGACTCACATGTGTAGTGGGGCAAAATTGATTTCTGTCAACCCCCCAAAATGTACCTTGGCCTGTTTTCTGATGATTCCCAAAATACTTCACGTCTAGTATTAAGATCCAGTGAGCAGCACTGTTTTTAAAAAAGGTATCTTTTTTAGTTTTTCTAAGAAATTTGTATTTAACTAAAGTTAATGTATAAATAATTAGTATCACATGTAAAGGGTTTTTATGGTGCGCCCAACGGTATATAAAACATGTCAAAAGATATCCTGACACATCATTTTTCAGAGACATTCTGCACAAAAAATAAATTTTTTCGTTTTTCATACGAAGATTTTAGGAACGAAGTTCCTTATCGCACGTTGCGGTGGGAGGGCTAAAAGAAAAACAAAATTAAACAACTTTTGCTTTAACACTAATATGCTATATCTCACTATTATCAACTATATTGTTTACTTTTGTTGTGGTTTGTGTCTGGACTAATTAAATGTCTTTTCTAGGTGGACCCTGTAACCAACATTTAGTATATATTTTAGTTCTGAACCCAATCAAAAGTAAATTTAGAAAAGCCGAAGTGAAAGAAGTTTAAAAACGAAAATTTTCTTAACCTTCTGCAACTAACGTGCTCAAATTGTAACTATATGACTGACGTGGGGTCTGGCAGACCTTATTTTTAAACCGGTTTCTTATGTTGAAATTTTGACTGGCGCCTTCTTAGCCTTATTTATGTTCAACAATAAACAGTTTTCCATCTAACGAAGGTTAAAATTTTAAAATAAAAGAAGTTTTTTTCAAGGCATTTTTTATTTCATTTAGTTTTATAATAACAAAAATAAAAACAAGATCTCTTAAAAACAAAAACAAAATAATTCTTACAAATATTTAGGAACTTCTTTGGTTTATCTTTAAAACACTTATCAAATAAGATTTGATTTGAATTTTAGCTAAATCGTATGGTTAGATAATTATTTGTACCGTCTTGAAATATTACATTTAGTTTTGACAGTTTTCGCAGAGAGGATAGGAACACTGCAAGCAAATAGCCTTTAAGCAAGAGCACCAGCTATATTTTGGTTTCCTTTTATTTTAGGTGGACATATATGGCACAGTTTTCTACCACTGACTATCTCAGGCTGAATTTTCGGAGGTGGAGGAGGCAAATCTTTTTCCAGAACTCGACTGATGGTCCTGCGTAATTCTCTTGGTAATCTTTCATTATACGATATACACGTGTTTTCATGTGATCTCACGAGCCATATTTAATAAAAATGTACCTCTTCTCAAATTGGGGTCCATATTTCCACATGCTTGGTACGTAATGAAACAGTTGATACCTCTCATATCGAGTGTTCTATGAAAAAAATGCCATCGGCCAACGACGAGTTTTGCGACTGCACGAATATTTGGAGCACTTTTTGTCGATCTCATCAACGCCTCCTTTTGTGTGATTGTAATTTACAATCATTAGTGGTTTGCGTGACGCAATATCGGATTCCTCAATGTGGTGTGTGGATGAAACTAAGAGGACTGCTTTATTTTTCTTGGGAACAAAGGATAATAATGTAAAGTCCTTGGTGAAACCGGAAAGTTAACTCCCAACTTCCCTTTCTTTGTTTGGCAAAAAAAGTGCAGGGATCTCCCTCTTATTTTTTTAGTGTTCCAAGATATGTTATATTCTTTTATTAGCAAAGCTTCCATTAGCGGGATGGAACTGAAGCAGTTGTCAGCTGTTATGTTACGGTTAGAGCCTTCAACAGCTTTCACAAGTCGTAAGACTGATTGCGATGGCACCGATAATTTCTTCTCTTCTTCATTTAGTCCAATTCCAACAGAATTTTTACCATAGTAGATGTAAGCATTGTAGATGTAAAAAAATCGTGCGTCATAAAATCATGATCTTTAGCCCATAGTTAGCAGGTTTTTGTGGCATGTAGATAACAAATTTGCAACGACCTCTAAATGGTACTAGCATCTCGTCAATGCACATATAGGCCCCATGGGAGTATTGAGCTTGAGACTTTAAGATGAACTTGTTAAACAAATTTGATGTAGGACCCAGCGGATCCTCTTTTAAACGATATTCTCTGGTCATAAGATCATCAAACCTCAAACAGTTGACCACACATGAACATCTGTACGTAGACAAAACGCAGCGAAATATTTTACGGCCTGTGTCATCAGTAGAAAATATTGTTGTTGAGATCGGAGTCGTTGGATTTAAACACCGACGAATAATATAAAAGTCCTATGAATGCTCTCATTTTATTCTCATTTGTGTCCATAAGTTGTGGTCGGCTGTTAGTTTTGAACTGGATCCTAAACATATTAAGCTTTTGGTTCGTATTTAATATCAAGTTTGAAAGCATAGACTGAACAAAAAATTTTGCCCAAAGATCAACATAACTTTCAAACTTTGTGAAAGTTGCAATGTTTGGTAGCCTTAAAATATTAAAAGCTTGCACTCTAGAACTTCTGGGACCCTCTTGATCAGACCATACAAAGCCATTTTTACATCTATACAAATTCTCATATATGGATTCTGTTTGAGCTTCCACAAAGCTATTACGTTCCTCTTGAAAACCCGCTTCTAGAGAAATTTCGTCGTCCTCAAATGTAATTTGCTCTGGTAAAAAATCTGGATCATTAATAGCATCATCGTTATTACAATCTTCACCGTCTTCACCAATTTCTTCGAGCCACTCAATTATTTTTTGCTCACTGATTTTAAAAGTTTTAACACGCATGAAATTTTTTAGGAATCATCAAAAATTAAACCAAGGTAAATTTTAAGGGGTGGACAAAAGTAACTTTTTTTTGTGGGTCGGTCTAATATACATACGTTCACATGCATGCAAATGTCTCACGTTCTCAGTTGCCCTCAGACAGACGGTATCAATCAACAGATGTGTGTAACATCATGAATATATTGATGAACTGTCACTGCAACCTCAATTCAATTAAGTGCATCCTTGTACAATGCAATGGAGCTAATTTGCTGTAGGTCAATGGAAATTTACATACATACAATGCATATTTACATGCATGCACATGAGCTTTGTCTATGTGTTGGCATATGTGCTTGGGTATTTGTTCAAATCTACTTGGCATTGAATAGAGCATATAAAATGTTATTTTAAACATGTTGTTGGAAAAACTTTAACCTAAACCCTCGCATATAGTTGGTTAACTAAGGAGTGGAACATTAGTCGTGTTTTGGTTACAAGCAAGCGATTATCGCTTGCTAAGCTGCAAAGAAAACGTCTTTTTAGCGAGAAGTCATTTTATACAAAAATATGAAAAATGGTTATAAACGGTAAAAGATATCAAATTTGTTTTGTTTTAAACTTAGCGAAAATGAATCTCGTCGCTAAGTTCTCACTAAGTCTTCGCTTCATACAAAACAAGCGAATATATAAGCAAGAGGTGTAACCAAAACACGGTTATTGATACACAACATTGATAACTCTGTGTTAGCCGAAAGAAATACATGAGAGGTCTAATGGGTCTAACCTAGTTCATATCCTAGAAATCAAACTCTATCATAAGTTTTTGATGATTTCAGAAAAATATATCCATTTATTTTTTAAGATATTCGGAGGAGTTTTTTTTAAGGAGTTTGATGGTCCAAAGCTTATATTTGGTTGGATTTTTTTCGGAAATCTAGGAAACAGAGTTGAACAAGCTACAGCTTTCCCACCAGCTATCCTTAAAAAAAAGTTTCCCATTACATCCCATGAAGGGATTGGGGAGAGGTTCTTACAACCAGTGATTTGTGAGAAGCTCTCACTAATTTTTCGCTCACTGATTGGGACCAAGAGTTTTACACCGGGTTTTGAGAAGCTGTTTCATATCTAAGTACTCGATAGTGTCGGCATCACTAAGCGAGGTGGTGGACGTCGAAGGAAATGTGAGGTAGAGCCTACGTTCTCATGCACAAGAGCCCCGCCCACTAGACATTGCACCACCGACGTCTGTTTGGGACAAATTGTCGTAGAAACCCCCAGTACAGCTGTGAACAAGCCAAACAAATATGACAAATTAAATATAATTAGGGTCAGTCGAACTAAAAACCGTCGTCGGAATTTCGCTATCTCATATAGTTTCACCGATATCGGTTGTTGGAGATCTCGAACAATGACCAACAATATTTTTCCAACCGGAGGCATCTGACACTTCAACAAAAATATATTTGTAGCTTTCTCTTCAAAGGCAATATGGTTTTGAAAAACCATTTCTTTTAATGTGACATATTTTCCATTTAGAAGTTGGGTCTAAATATAAGGTTTCTTTCACCACCTCTCAGACCGTTGTTAGTTATTCGGCCTTTTCATTGGTACTATTTTTGAACTTTTTTATTGTATTATTCAAGCTCAAGTCCATTATATATCTCTATTCATAGAGATATAGTTATTTAAAAAAAAGAAGTTTTGCATAATACATCCTTATGATTCCTGCCATACCGTATAGCTATTTTAGATCTACACTAAAAGAATAACGCTTCGTCGCATGGATGAAACATTTTCGTTAATGATTTTTCGTTTCTACAATGAAACATCTCGTATATCCGATAATTTGGCAGTCGCCGCTACGAACAATTTCATACATGATTTCTTTGCCAATTTTTCATTTCGTTGCTGCAAGAACTTACTTTTTGTTCCTGCAACAATTTTATTTTATCTGAATTTTGTAGAAAAATGCGTTAAAAATTAAAAAAAAAAAGTAAGTGCATGAGATTTAAAGTATTAATATTTGGTTTATCTCTTACTTTCATAGTTTATTTTTCTTATTTATTTATTTTGGAGGTTTGGCAACATTTATAGTTGACGAAACAATTTCGTTATTGCAATGAAACTAATTTTTTTGAAGATAAAGAGAGAAAAGCAGTCAAAAAATTGAGCGAGCGTAAAAAGATGCCAGCAAGAGAAAACGGTTAGCGTGAGTGCTGGGTCACGGACACATATTAAATCAGTTCCTTTGCAACAATAAGAGAAGTTGAAGAAAACGCTTACAGAGCGATAACTGTTTTAATGGCGGGGAGATGTGGCGCTACAATTGAGCGACAGAACCCTCAACACAACGACAATTCCATAATTTAAGAAAATCGTTTCTCAGTTTGATGGCACACATACACAAAAACCACAGTAACATCAAAAACCATTTAACCGTCCGAGCCTTCATTTATTCTTTTTTCACTGATCATGTGCTTTTGATATCCTCTGTCCGATGAACCATTAACGACTGAATACATGTAACTAAAACTCAATACATTACGCAAAATAAGAAACACATCATTTGCAATTTACACGCATATTAAGGAATGTTTATGACTCACTGACTGAGAGAATAATGCAAAAATACAGATACCCACTTACCAGTTAGACTCTCCCGTTGTCCCTCTTTTATTCTCTTGCTCTCGAGAGAGCAAAGACAGTACAACAACCACAGCTGTATTTGTATCATAAACATAAGTATATATGTGTCGCAAAGACATATATTAAAAAATATTAATCATTGTGTCTCCAATATGTAATATTGAATAGCAAACACAATGTGTTTGTACACAAGTATATTCTATTTGCGACAAGCTCCAAACACACTTTATATTTGCATCCAAAAAACAAAAAAAAGACAGATTTTTCACCGTGTGCCTTTGCGCACTTATAAGCCAATAAGTTAATATAATAAAACCAATTATTATAATGTTTCAATAAAAACTTCAAGAATTCAGTCAATTAATTCCGGAATTTTAAAAACAAAGTTGCGTTTTACTAAGAGTAGATTTCACGCATTATTTTATGAAGAAACCATATAAAATAATGTGTCAAATCATCGCCGAAGTTGAAAAATGGCGGAAAAAATTAAAAAAAATATCTGATGACTGGACAAATACATACAGACTTCTCCTATTTTCTTAAATAACGTATATATCGCTTACCAGCCCTAAGTTTCAAAAGCTGTTCAGGTGATGAACATTTTCATCCCTGTGACGATGTTTTTCCGTTCAGTGTTACCAGATATCTTCATCACCGGTTGTTTGGATCGCAAGTATTAAAAAAACAAAATATTTTAAATTATTTTCCTTTATTTTATCCGTGTAGTTCAACTTAACGCTTTACAATAAGTCTTGTCTCAATAACACTATTGCCAACGATGTGTTCTTTTACTCGTCTAAATTATATGAGCTAACCCGCTGCCAAAACCATCCCGCAGCAATGCCCTACGTCCTCGATTGCTGTGAAGAGTTTGAAATTGACTGATGTTGTCGAATATCCCACACTGTTCCCGCAATATCATCAAATATTCGGGGTGATTTCCTATAAGGTAGCTTTTTAACTTGCATCGACGCCATACTTTTGGGCGCAATTAATATTAGGCAATCAAGTTGCAATATACACCAAACTTTTATCTAGATAGACAAGATGGTCAAGATACGATTAAAAGCTTTACTTGTAAGTAATGCATAAATTAACATGGACGTCAAAAGCGATTATTATTACAACTTGATTATCTTGCTAATTCTATGGGCGCCTAAAAGTATGCCATAGATATAAACTCGAAAGATGCTAAAGTAATAATGAAGTACAAAGTATCACTACTTATAATTGATACAGTACTACGAGATGATTCTGGATATGGCGACGCTCGCGATTCAGCTTGAGAGTTCGAGACGGCGTTTCGCGATAAAGTTAGTTGATTCAGAAGACACTGCTGGAAGAAATTAAGCTTCAAAACCTTGACATGCAAGTTTGATTGCAAATTGAAATGAACGTCTCTTTCAAAGAAACAACTGGTAATGTGGATGTTTCTATAATGTTTATTGAAATGATGCAAAGAATGATAAACGAGAACAGAAACGTGGCGAAGATTCTACAATTACTCAGGAAAAATGCGAAATGCCAGAAATGAGAAACTGCAAGACATTTTGGAAGTTGTGAACAACATGGAAATACAAGTAACCCAGCAATTCGAGAAGGTTGATCAGAAGTTCGAGATCGAGAAAGTCGGAAATAATTTCTAGGAAGTTGAACGGGTATTTAAAATATGATATAAGTGAACTGCAAAGAACCATAAATGAATTTAGATTTCAAAGGGGCTAGTCCGAGTAATTTCCGCAGGTGCTAGTAGACTGAAAGCTACTAGATTGGAGGGTTCTACCCCATTCGATGTCTGAAAACTTCAGCAATAGAGGTTTATACTGTAGCCAGCGTTTTATGGTAGTTGATTCTGACATTGAAAGGCAGCGGAGCAGAAGTCCTTCAGAGCTTTGCCATCAGTATCAACTACGATAAAATACTGGCCGTGTTAGAACGCACGTGTGGTGTTGATCATAAGAAAGATTTATTCCGAATGGAACTGAGAGATGGAGGGCAGAAGCACAATGAACCGCTACAGAATTTAGCGACCGAGATGGAGTGTTCGGTATTGATGACTTATCCTGGTGAGTCCCACCCATTCCTGGATCAATTTAAGTTTGAAGCATACGTCAACGACATCCGTCATCCTGACTTAAAATATTTATTGACACAGGATACAGCGATATTCTATTCCAAACCACAAATACATACATTTCGAAAAATCGAAATGGAATCGAATGCAGGCAATTCGAAGGGTGCCATTGTCGATCTTAAAAATGTGATCTAAGCACTCAGCTTAGCCCAAAGTGCTACTAATTATTGCGGCAAACTTGGTTATATTGCACGGAACTGTAGAGGGCTCCGATAAATATAAAAATCGAACTCAACCCAACGTGGCAACGAGAGGGTGTATTATACTACACCAATGAAGCACCATTAAACTACAACGAGCTGGTCTCAATATTTCAACAGAAAAACAATAATCTGAATTTTGTGGTCTTATGGGTGGTCGGAAGTACATACTGACTGGGGAAACGCACAACAACAGGTGAGCCAGCCACTGTACATGGTAAAGTCAAATTGAAGTTCGTCGACATTATACATAGATGAAATGATAATTGTCGCAGACTTTGTAATTGCCCAGTTAGATATGCGGTAGCAAATTATGACGTGGGGTAATGCCCTAATTTCGTTCGATGTGGAATATGACAATTCTTAAACTCAAAAACAGCGCTAAAAAGAATAAATTGGATGTTCGTAACAACGTAAAGCATTTGTCGTCACAATGGAAGCAAATAGGGACGATTATTTAAATACTTATTATTTGTGTTGAGTATTACAGAAGTTATAACAAAACTCGAAGGGCAAATACCAATTTCCTTCAATATGTGATGCCGAAAATTTCAAGTGAATTCGCGCCTGTATCTCCTGATGGGATTGCCTGCTACTATCATATATTGTGTATAAGAATACGCGAAGAACACCTCACAAATGCTAGGGACACTATTGAGTAATTGTCCCCAAAAATTAGTCTCAAAACCAAACCGTCTGGGGCTAGTGTAGAACTACAAGTCCTGATCACTGATTGTAAGAAAATCTCCTCAATTCTTTTGTGGGATAATCGGTCCCGTTTCGGCTGACGTCGTCGCCACACATAGTCTTCATATTGTGTTGGCAGTTGAAAGTCTATTCCACACAGCAAGCATTTTAATGGGAATAACAAAAAAAATGTTCACCCTAGGTGTAGGTCACCTGTTCTTTTAATTTTTGATGAGTTTTGATTTCAAAATTCCGATTTTAGCGATTGACAACTGTGGCTCTATACATTATAGAAATCACTTTATTTTGCACGTATTATATACAATTTAATATCTTATTTTCCACTTTTCTATCATAAAGGAAGCTGATTCGATTGTAAAAGATGTGCATAGCGCGACAATATATTAAATGTTTTTTAATGGATATCGACAACATCATATTTGTATTACATATTATTATATCGATATCCATTAAAATTTTATTAGAAAACCCCAACGCCAATATGCACACAGCCAGAAGCATTGCTTCCGTCTATTGAATATGTACTAATAATCATTTACATAGGCCAGTAGGATTTTGCTTTGCTTACAATTGTAATTTTGTAATAACAAAATTTGAATACACAAATGACGGTCCAGCGAGAATTTATTATTAAACTGATAATCCGGTTAACTGCATTCCTCTCATGTGTTTGCGTCTGATTACATGGAATCTTTTAACATATGTCTGCAGTAAATTCTTCCTGCACCCTATATATTTTCTCATTTCCCCCTTTATGTTGTACATACTTCCCGGCATTACCGGTTGTATGAACATGTGCATGTGTTTGTAGACATCAGACGAACAACAACATATCCTCCCACTTCATTTACATAATCATACTAGTACAATTACCGACAAGCAGCTACTATCAACAATTACTTATACAAACAAAACTCCCACGCGTTGGACTCTAGAATAGCACCGATGGTGTTTGGCCTGCGATATGCACGTATCTCCCAAACGCCATATTTAATTTGAACACAATGGTTTCAAAAAGTAAAGGCTATCAATGCTAAATATTTGTAAATTGTCAAGGAACTTATATTTGATCCTTAAAAACTTGGTTGATACATTTTGTTTGTTGCTAAATTGTGATTATCTCCATGATGTTTCACCTAGGGTTCGGCTAGTTTCTTCTCTCAAAATTGTTAAAAGTGTAAATTATATTTATATGAAGTTCTTATAGTATATCGCTACAATCGGGTCGCAGTATATTGGAGCGTGTAGTCTGAAAAAGTTTTTATTTTTCCAGGGTATTTTTCTTGCCGCAGGATATATATTCATAAACTATTTGTGTTTCCTGAAATTGTACTAATAAATGTTCTGTAAAATATACTAGAGAATGAATAGTATTACACTAAGGCATAAACGTGAAGAATAATTTACTATAACATAATACTGTGGAACAAAATTAAACTTTTTCGAAAATTAAAAGGTTCTGAAAACGGATTCTGGTAGACGGGTTAAAAAAAATATTATTACAGTTTTGAAGATAATTGATGGATGTATATGTTCTGAATTTCTGTTATCTAAGATTTTCATAAATGTCCCATTGAGACCCACGAGGTACTATAAACTCGTAAACATCGAGTTTCAGCGTTCGAATTATGCGTCCTTTGATCCAGTTAGGAGAATGTGTCGTGACTTTAATGAGCTGTATCAGTTTATTGATTTCACTGGTAGTTGGGAAACTACAAAGTCTAGGATAATTTGTCATTTGAACAGATTGCATTAGTGTTATATATTCCTTTACATATGTAAATTTACTTTATCCTTACTATCTGTCTGTTTGTCTGATTTATAATTTGGTTTTCGTTTTGCTCGTAATTATTATATATTATGAAGTCTGTTATATTAATATCTCGTGATGTACTTTTATACTTATTTATGTTAGTGTAATACCAACTGGTGAAGAATTTCTGTAGTTGGTTGCAACGTGTGAACTTATGATCCTTGCTCTCCCGTTATAGACCGGTCTATAATGTGTACGCTGTCCTCACGTTATGGGGACGTGGCCCTCTCGGTCGGTAGGGGCGGGTAAGAGTGGCAGCGATGGGTTCGATCGATTAATAAAAAATCAAAAAAAAATTGGGGTGGTAAAGTTTTCCCCCTCTTATACATTCTTATGACAAACAGACATAGAAAACCGTTCAGCAATTTTGTGTAGAATTTTTAGGGAAATATTTTTGTGCAATATTTTAACACCTCAATGTATGGGTCTTTTATGCCCCGTTTGGGAAAAAGGGTGAATGTACAACAAAAATATTTGTCGGAAAATTCTACTATAAGTCCTTGAATACAACAAAGCTCAAAATTAAGTCAAAACTGAAAATGCCTTTTATGGGTTAATTTCTAGCTTATTTCCGAATAGATGCTAAAATGTCTTAAAAAAACTGAATTTTAGGGAGATGGTATATTTCTACGCAAACTTTCACTATAAGTCATTGAACAAAAGAAAGACGTATGTAAAAGAGTAAAAAAATGAGTAGCCGTCGGTGGAGCGTTGGCTAATGTGCGGGGCTTTTGTGCAGGAGAACGTGGGTGCAATCCCTGCTCCGATTCTCTGCATCAATCGGCCACATGTGACTTAACTAGAAGACCATTGCGGGAACGACTGACTGGAAGCTATGTACTGATATCACTATACTATTGGAGCGAAACTTGAATCGCTCTGATTTCAAACGCGTAAAAGCAGTGATTGTTTTTATTTTGGAATTTTGCCAACATTTATAGTTGACGAAACAATTTCGTTATTGCAATGAAACTAATTTTTATGAAGATAAAGAGAGAAAAGCAGTCAAAAAAAATGAGTGAGCGTCATAAAGAGGCCAGCAATAGGAAATAGTGAGCGTGAATGCTGGGTCACTGCACTATGTGCAAAGCTGTATAGCTACACTTTTTTTTGCCGTTCACTTTGATGCAGTTTTCTTGACCTGGTTTCAAAAAAGGACGTCTGAAAATAAAGATAGAAGATTTTGGTCTTTGGCAACCCATAATGGAATTTAATGAGGGATAAATTCTTAAAACATTCTGAATCCCTAGCTGGTAATTTTAGTGTAAAATTTGGTACTTTTTGGACAAAGGATGAAAAGGACCCTTCAAACTTTGAAATGGAGCATTCAAATATATTACGAAATTAATCCTTTGCAAATTTCACTGATTCGTTCGATTCAATATTTATACTCGATCTTTAAATTTTTTCGACCAGTAGCGGATAAGAAAATTCAAACTTGCAACGTCCATAAAAAGTGTAGCTACACAGCGGTCTAAATTATTGGGGTTTGAATAAACTCACCTACTGTGACCATTTGGCTCAGAATTCGCTCACCCCGAAAACAAAAACCTAAATTTTGGTGCTGTTCTAGAGTATACTTATAGATAATCAAAAATGTTTAGTTCCAAAATTACTTAAAGATAATTCTTATTGAAAGACAAAATGCAATTTTTATTTTATAAAAAAAAATTAAATGATTAAAGTTTTAAGTTTAGTTTTGCGTTTAAATGTTTTCAAATGGTCTTTTATCTTCCAATAAAATATACATATTTATGTTAAATCGGACCCGTTTTCAAATAACCAGCATTTCTATCTACAAATAACGAATATGATAAATATATAGGATATATTTACACTATTATTATTATAGTCATCAAGTTATATTATTATTTAGAATATTGCTTAATTTTTGAATACATCATAATGTAAATACAAATATATTGTTCGAATTGATGTTTTCTATTATAATTTTTTTTTTATATAAGATACTATATTCTACTTTTTGAACATAGGCATGTATATAATATGTGGATTTAGTTTCATTGTTGTACTATTTCTTCCACAAAAGTGTTCAAATAAATAACTTTTTGTCATGCCGACAATTTTTTGACGGTTTTTCCAAAAATTATTTTAACACTCAAATTTTACGATTTTTAATCAAATTTGTCTGGCAACACTGGGTTTCAGCATCAGTACTTAAAAGTGTCGGAACACTTGCTGCATATAATATTCAAACAGTGGTCGTTCGTTTTTAACTACGAGTATAGAATATGTTGAAATGCAACTAACTTAGAAGTACTAATAATTACTTTCTAAAAGCTAGTGTCATCATACATTTAAATACGTATATGCCATATGAGTACATCCATGTACATATATGCCTATATGGGTACATCCATGTTCCTTGTAAAGTAAAATAAATGAAATTCATGTGTTTGATGAATAAAATGATTTTTATTTCGATATTCTTATAATTCAGCGGGTTTTTAGCGGGTTTTTGGATAAGTTTGGCGGTATTTCATAGAAAATTCTTGGAAACACTTGTCGGCGGTAACATCATTTTAAAACATGTTATTGTTTGGTACAATTTAAGGTTCTGAGACACTTATCACAGCATATACATAAAGTCTGTAATTTCGCCTCAAGTGATTTCATAATGTAAATTTAGTGAATAAGGTCGTATTCAGTTCTTCCGAAAATTTCGTTGTCAGTGTATAAAACATTACGAAAATTTCGTTAAGGTAATTTCTCTCAGGTTGCTCTTGCTTGGAAAAATAAATTACAGGGTTGTTATGCCAAAGATATTTCCTACGTAAACACTTGTTTGATAATTGTTTTGGAGCTGGCAGTTAAAAATTAAATGGAGTGCTGAATGGAATTATTAATGATATATTTGCAAGGCAAACCAAGGATTAGTGCTGTCTAGGGAATGCAAATTTCCGGACTTTCTCACTTCCCGGGAAAGCGGAAAAACTAAACAAGAGTCCTGGGATCCCAGGAATTCCCGGTTGAAATGTTAGTCGCTTAGTTGGTAACATTCTTCGAACTTTTTATGTTAATTTTGTACCACAAAAGGGTGCAAATAGTACAAACATCTTAAATAACGTAGGTATGTGTATTGCAATGTGTAACTAAATAATCTAATTTTTGATGCATTTAATACTGTTAAGGATGTGCTTCTATTTCAAATTTGGAAGCCTAATTTTTTTTTCTATCGAGCGAACCCATCGCCGCCACTCTTACCCGTCCCTACCGACCGAGAGGGCCACGTCCCCATAACGTGAGGACAGCGTACACATTATAAACCTGTCTATAACCGGAGAGCAAGGATCATAAGTTCACACGTTGCAACCAACTACAGAAATTCTTCACCAGTTGGTATTACACTAACATAAATAAGTATAAAAGTACATCACGAGATATTAATATAACAGACTTCATAATATATAATAATTACGAGCAAAACGAAAACCAAATTATAAATTAGACCAGATAGTAAGGATAAAGTAAATTAAATTTACATATGTATGTTAATGAATATACAGCACTAAAGCAATCGGTTCAAATGACAAATTATGCTAGACTTTGTCGTTTCCCAACTACCAGTGAAATCAATAAACTGATACAGCTCATTAAAGTCACGACACATTCTCCTAACTGGATCAAAGGACGCATAATTCGAACGGTCTCAATGGGACATTTATGAAAATCTTAGATAACAGAAATTCAGAACATATACATCCATCAATTATTTTCAAAACTGTAATAGAGTTTATCATGGTACGTCTACTACTGAGAGTCGGCAATCTGATCAATGCTAGTCTACTGCTATACGAAGGAAGATTATTCCATTGAAGGTTTCTAAGACAAAAATGAGAAACTGTTTCTGGACCGATTCAATCATATTAACATACAAATTGTACTGGGGGTCCCAAACAACAGATCCATATTCGAGAATAGGGCGGACTAGTGAAGTAAAAAGATTTTTCGTAACGTAGGGATCTGAAAATTCCTTTCCCCAACGTTTAATAATTACTCCCATCGTAATTATGTGGGAGTTGAAATTCAATTTTCTGTCCAAGAGAACACCAAGATCAACAAATGAATCCACCGATTCAAGAACATTGCTACCTAAATGTATTTTGCCGAAAAGAATGATGACCTAGAGAACAGCATATGCTTACACTTCGCAAAATTAAGCTCCATCAAATTGGTTTCGAACCACGTCAGGAAAGTGGACAAATCCCTCTGAAGTAAAGTATATTGACAAGGATCCTTGTAAGAAAAATAGATCTTCACGTCATCAGTGTCCATTAACAATTTAGAGTGCATTATGGAGGCGGGTAAGTTGTTAATGAACAACAAAAATAGAACTGGGCCAAGATGACTGCCCTGAGGCACCCCAGTTGATACAAAAATAGATCTTGAGAATGATCGGCCAAATGATACCATCTGTTCTCTGTTCATTAAATAAGAACTAATCCAATTCAGCATGTTACAATTAAAACCCATTGCCCCTAGTTTATATAATAACAAATTGTGGTTCACTTTATCAAGAGCCTTACTAAAATCAGTAAAAACCACATCAGTTTGATCTCCATTAATAAAACCATCAATAATAGAAGAGGAAAACTGAAGCAAATTAGTCACGGTGGAACGACCCATCCGAAAGCCATGTTGACTGACTTCTCAAAAAGTTTAGGAATGGCACTCAATTTTGCAATTCCCCTATAATTTGCAACATTTACGAAACTACCAGATTTGTTCAGGGGAATATATATAAGAGCTCTTCCACTGTGCAGGAAAATGACCGAACTTCAACGAAGCGTTAAATAAGAGAGTCAACGGTAAGCTGAGAGAATTCGAGCAGTATTTCAACACAGAGTCCGGGATACCATCAGGATCAGCTTTATTCGAGGCTTTCAAGCTGATTAAGATATCTAGCAACCACGAAGAATATATGTCAGGTGCATCAAACGGAATGGTAGAGCGGACAGTGACGGGTATGATTAGGAAATATCATAGGCTCGGGTGGAATAAATATATGCGAAAAAATCGGCGAAACAATTAGTAATAGACTCCTCGTCTGAATATTCAACACCGTTCATTTTGATCCTACAAGGTGTGGAAGACGAATTACGCTTCAAGTTAACAAATCTAAAGAATGATTTGGGGTTCCGTTTAAAATTAGCCTTCAACCTATCCAAATATAATCTGTAACTCTCACGAGATTTAGAGTTGTATCTAGTCCTAGCAACAATATACCTAGCATAGTCTGCTAGCCGGCCAGATTTTTTATACTTTTTCGAACATCTATTCCTTACATTCTTGAGACTATTTAGAGCCCGTGAGGACCATGGGAGACCAGTATTACCCATTATACGCCTCTTGGGTACAGACTTAGAAATATTGCCATTAATAATGTTATAGAAATCATCCAGGGCGATTTCAAATTCAAAAGATTTATCACACTGACAAATACTATGCCAGTCGGTATCAAAGATAAGATTATTCAAAAGAATAAAGTTCGCACGCGAAAAGCATAGGCCAACATAGGATGAAGAGCGATTGCAACCAACCTGCTTGGTATCATTTGTATAATTAATTCCCAGCGTAGGATGGTAACTTTCCTCAGGAGATATTAACGGATCAAATCGAGAAATATCAAAGTTGTTAGAATCATCCACTAAAACTGGATCAAGGACTCGATTCATAGAATTGGGAATGTCGTTCAATTGAATCAAGCCAAGTTCGGATGACCAATCACATGGTGTCAATGGAGTCAGAGAATTGGTATCGGGTAACGACACCCATGTCACAGACGGCAAGTTAAAGTCACCCAATACTAAAATACGGTCCTTTCTACTGGCTAACGCAATAACTTTTGCAATAGCGTCAATAAGCTCTTGATATACCTCAAAGCATGAAGATGGCGGTATATAACAACACGTGACGAACAGTTTCAAATTGCCTAAATTAATGGACACCACAATAAATTCAAGATCGCCAATATCATTAATTGTAACTAACTCAGAAGATAAAGAATTTTCAATTGAGATTAAAACACCACCAACAATATTACCAACACGATCTTTTCTATAAACTACGTACTTATTGTAGAACAACTCAGAATTAAAAACATTAGGTTTAAGCCATGTCTCAGAAAATGCAATGACATCAAACTCAAAACCAACGCTATCAACAAATAATCTAGACAATTTACAATTCAAACCGCGAACATTCTGATACGCCATATTCAAACTACCAAGTAGTTTTTTGGAGCTTCCTTATTTCCAGACGGTAATCTAACAAAATTATCACGCCTACCATTATCCCGATACTCAAATTCCCTTACGAACGTTCTGTGAGGCGAAAATTCCGAATCCACCAGTTTGACAAATACGTCATCCGGTGCAATAATTTTGAAAGACGAACTACGTTCTGAAAATTGTGATTTCAGCTTGAAGCACTGTATGGAATCGTTAGAATTATTCCCGACTAATTTGGAAGATATGTAAAGTCGTATGTCCTCTTCGGTCGTGTCGGGGGAAAGTCTAGATACAAATATTGTCTTCCTTGCTGGTACGACAGTCAACGTTCTCGGTTCGGGTCCTGGCACCGGGGAGGGATTACCACCCGGAGGAGATGACTTATCGCTGTCCGTGGAAGCTATAGCAACTACAGAAATGACTTCAGCAAAAGTAGAAGGGACAGAATATTTCATTGGACTTGAACCTGGAGCTGTAGAATTAACGTCCATTAAATTCGGTGAGGAAGGAATTACTAACAATGGAGGGGCCTTCTTAGCCGTCTTATTCCTTTTCGGCGAGGAAGCTTTTGGTGAACCTGCTCTCTTTTCCAATCCCGGATATTTATTGAACATCCCAATAAAATTGGAAAATCGACCAGATAAAGCCGAAAGCTCCTTTTCCATATCAGAAAACTCGGACTTCATGCTCCTGAAAAATTTGTAGAACTCCACATCTAATTTTCTACAATCCAGGCAACACCAACGAAGACCCTTGTCATCACTAAGATTGTCCGCCACTCTTGCATAAAGGCCAACACATTTGACATGTACCAAGCCACCACACAACCAACACGAAATCAGAGTATCGGTATCCGATCTAACTTTGTTCATGCAAGTCATCATTATAATTAAATCAGAGTAAAAAAAATAAATAAATAAGAAACAAATACTAAAAAGAGAATTCCAAAATCGACAAAATTCCCAAAAACGTATGAACTTATTATCCCTTTGATATTAATTCCCAAAAACAGATGGCAATTCTGACACACAAATAACGAAACAAAGAGAATGGAAGAAAACACAAAAATCAAACAACTACAACGTTAGACGATCTCAACAATGACAAACAAATATTATTGTTGTTGTTTTGTTTTACACGATCAACATAATTTCCAATTGCATACAATAATACATAAACAGTATAAACAAGCACTGCACTGAACACACAATTATATCAAGCAATGTAATTTAACATATCTTCGCACTATTAACACAACAAGCACTTTTTAAACGTTTAAAATACGAAAATAAAGTAAATTCACGGAGCACAACTAAAAAACGAACTAAACCAGAGTAGAGTTGTCAACAATTTGTGTAAAACTTACATAACATTCGCTACAACCATATCTAAAAATATAAGTGGGAAAAACTAACTCAACGGCAAACATCATGCTATGTTTATATTCAACCGACAATTGTTTAGCGGCGAACAACTAATATTGAACTTTGACCACCTTGTGACACATTCTGAGGTGATATTATTGGTGTGGATTTGGTACATAAAGTTTTGTTTTAAGTTCTACAAAGCTTGAATATATAATCGAACGTATCTCTGATATTTTGTATCCTGTCGAAATAATATACTATATATCACTGAAAACTTGATATTGAATATTGGTAAGTATTTGAATATTTTGGCAAGTGTTGTTGAAGATCAGATAGGAAATAAGACCTCTTTAAGATATGAAAGGATTCATTTACCCTTTAACGGCAACAGATATCAGAGTTTAAAATTAAATATATACATATTTATAAATGTATGTATTTTGTATGAGCAAATGCGCCTGTCATAGAATTCCCGGGAAATCCCGGGATGCATTCTCTAGTGGTATCTCTCCGCCAAAAGATTTTCCGTTTAGAGATAATGGATAAAATTTCTTACGAAAATTTCTCAATCACTAAATACAGCGCATCATTGAATTGTTACTTACTTTTCACTTTACTGTATGTATGACTGTATGTATGCATGTATATTAGTTATCTGCTGCATGTAGTCGCTCATATAAACTCTAATATTAAATATTTACAAATAAGTTTATGCGAACTAATCAGGATATGTGTGTATGTAGGACAGTGAATTAGCGTATGTGTGGGGGGTGTGTGTACATACAAATATCAGCTCGAACAATGCAAACTCAAAGGATACGGACAATTTCCCAGAAAATTGTTTATACAAAATTGGAATTAATTTCACTTTGTCGATAACATAATTACTTAATTTGTATGTGGCGACACGTCACAATGTAATAGAATGGCAACAGCACCAAGAAACTAAAACCACCTAATTACGTTGTTAAACAAGTGGGGAAAATAATACGGACGTGACATGCATGGTTGGAAATCAAAGCAAAGGATATAAACTGCAGCAACTGAAAGGAATGCCCAGACAAATTAAAATTACTTGTCATTAAATAATATATGAAAATCTCAGAAAACTAATGACGCCAGAAGGAATAACTTAAACTATAACACCATAATTTATGGTAAAACTAACCAATTGCGCAATTATCGCTGAAATTAGTTATTAGAAAAAATCTCCAAGTAATAATATTTATATCCTGCTCGAGCCGTCGACGCAGCAGGCTAATGGTAACCTTACTGTTTTCCTTTCGCGTTTTGCATTCTACTTTGCATTCATTCCCATCCCCATCATATGCATATATAGTAAAGCAGATCTTTTAGAGTAATTATTTGTAATAAGTTAATGTTTTTATTGGTTTTTATTCAGACACTTGGTCCTACAGGCATTTGCAAACTTAATCATAGAGTCATACTCAGTTCAACAATAAGTAAAAGTGATTCAAACGTTTTACAAAAATTACCGTTCTGCAAGAAGTGCATTTCGCGCATTGCGGGATTTTTTCGATCAACATTACCGGCCATATAAGTCAACAATCAACTGTTTGGTGTAGAAATTCGAAGAAACTGGGTCGGTGCAAAACGTGACAACATCCATGCACCTTCGGCCGAAAATATTGCTGCTGTAGAGCAAAGTGTGGGTCAGGCCGCGACAACCTGGATTCGTCGTCGTGCACGACAATTGAACCCTTCGTGCAGCATCGTTCAGCGAATTTTAACAAGAGGCATATTTCTACATGCCTATAAAATTTAATTGACATAGGAACTGAAGTCTAGAGGTCATTTACAGCACCGCGTATTTACCAATTCGATGCTTGAACAACAAGCAATTGACGCCGATTTTTCAAAAAAGAATCATCATGAGCAATGAGGCACATTTTCACCTAAACGAATACGATTACAAGCAAAACCGCCGCATTTGAGGTAGAGAAAATCCACATGTTATTCAAGACAACACTATGCACCCACCGCGAGCCACTGTTTGGAGAGGATTTAGGAGTGGTGATTGATAACGTTGTTTCGATGAACGATGGACGGTTTTGTAACATTAAAACATATTTTTTATGGCCTGAATTAGCTGACAAGGACTTGGATAGTATGTGGTTTCAACAGGGCGGTGCCACTTGCCACACAGCGAATGAAACAATGTTCCTATTGAAAACGATGTTTTCAGGACGTATTATCTCACTAATCAATGAGGTTAAATGGCCGCAGAGACCTTGAGATCTGACACATTTGGACTTCTTCCTGTGGTGCTACGTGAAAAGTATGGTATGGCCAATAAGCGCGATAAAATTCCAGAGATCAAGAACAAACTAATACGCGTTCTAAATTAAATACAAACCGAACTATGCCAAAAAGTCCTGGAAGAAGTTGACACGCGCAATCGTAGTGGGTAGTTAACAGATACTCGACCATCTGATATGTTCCGAGTGTTGGTTTTAAACTGTAATTATTCTCAAAACGCTGTGCTGCTTTCCGAACGAAGCTACTCACTCGAAATTCAAGGAATGAGAGTAGTGTATTCAAAAAACCGGTATATCGAAAATGTCGGGTTTCGGTTTCTTCGAATATTCCGTTTTTCGCGAAACCGGTTTTCGGTTAAACCGATATGTAGAAACCGGTTAATAACCTGTTTCGGATTTTAGGAAAAAATGCAAACTATGCGTTTTATAAACATCTAACTCAATCTTTTTGATATTTGAGATCGACTACCTAGTACATAGCCACAAAAAACCTTGTTAAAATACCGTTGGAAACCGGTGTAAAACTGCAGGTCCAAGTCAGAGCCTGTAAGCCTATACCTTCATGGAATGTAATGAGAAACTAAAGAGTGGGCAATATAACATTTTGAATTTATTTTAGCTTTAACAAAAATACTAATATAGACACGTTACATCATTCCCCATTTTTCAGTACATTTTCGATTCTTTGCGCCCCTACTTCGTGATTTAAGGCCTCAATGCACTCGGGCTTGTTTGCGTAATACTTATAATTCACGGCGCTCTAGAGATAATGGTCCAACGGGTTCAAATCACAGCTGTGATGCGGTCAAAGGGCTTCCGAGTTTCGGCTGATTATGCGGTTTTCGAATACAGTGTGCATAGATCGATTGCTACGTTGGCTGTGTGGCCATCCTTTTTGGAACAAAGACCGCTGAGCATAGCACGGTAACGCTCGCCATTGACGGTAACGGTCGCCATTCTCATTTTCGAAGAAAAATTGGCCTATGATGCCGTCATGCCAAAAACCGCACCAAACAATTACTCGTTGTAGATTCGTCGGCTTCTTCTCGACGACGAGTGGATTTTCCGAGCCCCAAATGGGTCAATTTTGTTTCCGGTAAAAATTCGCATCTTCAGCCAGCGATCTTCAGCGAAAGCGCATCGGATGGTCACGAGGCATTAGTTCTTGGACCGATTGGACTTTATATTGTCCAATAACGATCCTGATTGACGAACTCGCTTCGCAAATTGATCCACAAAATGCGTTGATGGCACTATATTTTTTTTTTCGTAGATTTCTTACAGTTTGAGTCTCAGCCTCAGCACTGTGGAAACAAGTTTTTAATAATTCCCTATTTTGTTTTCAAATTGTAACCTTTAACTGATAATCTGTCTTTCGTAAATGTCAAATTGGCCAGCTGCTTCGAAACAACTGGGGGTTCAAATTCCAAATCTTACATGGCCCACCCTTTGTTTAGGTTTAGGTTATTTAGACTGTAATTCCACGTTGTCATATCAGTTGTGTAAACACCGAAAAAACCGGTTAATCGACTTGCAATAACCGGTAATACCGGTTCTTCGAATATATCAATTTTTAAAAAAACCGACGTATGGTTTACCGGCCGGAATACGGTTAACCGGTTAACCGGTTTCGAGTTTGAATACGCTAGATGAGACCTATGTTCAGTATGTCAGGAACTGTGTTCATAAATATCAACGAAAAACATATGCTTTACAGCAGCGCGTCATAATGACTTGCTTGTTTTATAACTAAAACTTTCTATTAACAAAATGCCTACTGGCTCATTAATTGCTACAATTGTGAATTGAAGACGACAAATGAGTCTGGATTGTGTTAAATGTTGGTTGTTGGCCATGTTTTGAGTTGACAGGTTAATCAGCTTGTGATATCAACATATGTTCTTTGTGGTCAGTTTAATTAACATATGATATCATCGCTTATGTTTTAAATTTTTCCATGAATATGTTCATAAATAATAAAATGTATGTTAATTTTAAGAAACAATTTAAAATCAATCAATCTGGATCAATTTCGTCTATAGGTTGTAAAAATTAATATAATTTAAAAATTTTACCTATTTTGAAATAATCTGGCATCTCTTCTCTTTTGAACATCCAAAATTTACATGGCGATTACGAAACACACGAGAATCAGTGATAGTTAAAAGAATAATTTTTCATTTCATTCTGTTTTATTAAATCAAACCGGATGTGGGCAGTGTTTTAAGAATTTAAATAAAAAAAACACATTACATTTTAAATGTGTAGTACTTTTAATGTGTGTACGCTAATTAAACAAGATAAACACAAGGGAAAATTCACTAGGATACACATGGTCGGTTTGTATCCACAATATTTTTTGGGTATTCGGAATGACCAACTCCAAAAATGGAATAATATGTCACATTCGACTAAAATTGAAATGCAGCACGCATAAACGCATAATGTATTTCACGCTAAATACCAAAGTCTAAAAAACGCGATGAAATAAAAAAAAAGTAATTTCGGCGAATTTTTGGTATATTTTAAAATTTTCGCCCTTATGGAATCACCTTATACGTGTCAAACTCATTCATCGTTCGGTTTTTGAGGGTGCTGAGCTCATTTCTGGCATTGCTTTTTGCATCGTGTGGAGGGTGGTCGAGTTAAAGAGGGGGGGGGGGGGGTTAAATTTAAAAAAACACGCTATGGGTATCGTTTCATAGATTTTTTGGATGCCCCGATTTAATTTTTGGCAAATATTTGTCGATCAGGATTTCGATAACTAACCTAACGGAGGGAAGACCATGTACAATTTTAACTTTTCACATAAAATTACGTTTCTTAACAAGGTTAACGTTTTAAACTTTTCTACCAACTTTATTGGGAATTATAAAACAAATTAAATGTTTGCAAAGTTTGTTTCGTAACCATACATGATTTACCTGGGACCTCAAAAAAAAAATCGTTTAAAAAAATCTATATCATTACGTTCGACATTTTCATCATTGTCGTCTTCCGAACTTTCGAAATTTTTGTTTGAAACTTCGAAATTTTAATTTGACATTTTATGGTATTGTCAGACCTAAATTCCGACAGAGTAACGTATTTAAGTTTACACTGAAAAAAATCAATTTGTATATAAGTATTATATAATTAAATATGAAATCAAAAACCATGCCAAAGTTTCAAAAAGAATTTCTTCAGCAAATGGTAGAAAATGGTAGCGAAATAAAATCAGTGACTGCGGTTGGGGTCTAAAGTTTTCAGAAGTGAAAATCGCGCGCCGGTCCTAGTTGAGCCTAATTTTTTTTTGGTCCACAAAAGATTACAAATTTAATATCTTTAGTCTATTACTTTCATTGCAATTGAACTAGAAACCTTACGTAAATAAAATTAACTTAATGTTAATTTTTGTAGCTCTTATATCACAAAATAAATAAAAGAAGTTTAAAACATCTACAAACATAACCATCACATATCACACATCTATTAAAAATAGCCCAAAATTAGCCTGCATACATGTATTGAAACAATATTCAATTTTGTGCCCCTTACCTGGTTAGCAACGTGCAGGGAACCTTCAAACCAGTGTGGTTAATTGGCCACTGTTTAGTCACTTAGTTAATGTGGATTACTGCTTCGATTTTTGGAATTATGTCCGGTCATTTTTAAATCTGTCCCAGTATGCAGTGTCGATGAATGCATTTTAATCAGAAACTGAAATATTAGTTGAAGAAATGTTTCTTCTTTTATACAATTGAATAAGAGAATTCTCCGTCTACCAGATCCTGGACTTTATTCATTAAACCTATTTCTAATGAACATAATTTAAATTAAGACTGTAACCGCTATAAATAATTGTTATTGTACTTAATTATATCTTTCTTAACTTAATTCTTCTTTTAATTCTTATTTTATGTGACTGTCACTTTCTCTTCAAACTAGTTACATTGAAATATATCATAACAACTTCCACTAAAGTGGCAGACAGTTTACTTTGCTAAATCCTTCATTTAAATTTCAACACATCCTTGTCTTTGTTTGCTGATAATCCCAGACATTAGCATAATTGGGGTTGCTCTTTTTTTTTACTGTTCTGCCCATCTCTAGATCCTAAGCTGGAGATAAATGCGAAAAATCTAGTGTAATTATATTTACAATTGTACTCATCTACGTAGCACACTTGTGTGTGTGTGTGGATTAGGGTTCACACGTATAATATTTCACCGGTTCAACCGGAATGTATGCTTAGGGTTATATCTTCCGTTTACATAGTGAAATGCTACATTTCTCTGCAAACAAAAGCGGCAGCAGGCATACTAGTATGCATGTGATGTTAATCTTAGTCGGTTGTCCTTTGTCTACTTCTTTCTGTTCCCTATTTTTAGGGTATGGGTGAAGTATTTTTAAATATTTACCTGAGACATTTCAAAAAGAAGAATGTGAAGTCCTCTTGTTTGTTGTCATTGTTCATATTAGTCGTGTTGCGGCACTGCAGTTGATGTTGATAAAATCGTATGATATGGGCCGTTGATGGTAAAATCGTATGATATGGTCCGTTAGCTGGTATTTATATTAGGGTGGCTATTGCTTTGTTGTTTTCAAAATGGCAGTGTAAAAAATCGTTTACTATCAATTAATAAATGAGGCCCTAATAGTCTTAGAACTTTACGTCCATTTTCACAGTTTGCCATTCTCCATTTAAATGGAAGTAAAATGCTCGATGTTTGTCATTCAATATTCAATTTTCGGTACTTTCAAATTAAGCTTTTAAATGACAAGTGTGTAATTCGCCCTTATGAATTTAACTGAAATGTACCATTACTAGTTAAACTTTAAGTCGTTTATATATTTCCATGCAGAATTAGCAATGAATAAATTGATGTACCAACTTGATTTCGTTTTTAAAAATCTTTTGTTTTATGCTACCAAAAATAGAAATACATGCGACACATACATATGTATGTACGAGTCTAATGACATAGAACGACATATCTAGCTTAGACTTGTTAGAACTGTTGACACTGCTTGCCTAATTTAACTTGAAGTCTTTGTTAAATACGATGGTTTGTTCACAACATTTGGGTTAAGTTTTTGTAATTGTGTTTATTTCATTCTCCTTTTAACAAGCGCTCTGCAATATTTGTGTAAATGCAGCAATACATACTCTGTATATACATACTTAGATATGTACAAACGCCCACTAGTATACAGTCTCCGTCCAGAACACTAGCGAGATTTATAAAATGCGTATTCAGTTGTTCATAAGGAACAAGAACAATTCATGTTCCTTCGTCGTTTTTAGAGTTTTCTTTGCCGCGCCGCCGCCTGATTAAGTAGATACCGGCGCGGCGGCGGGGTATAACTTTCTGTGTGTAATCTTTCATATAATCGATCAATTAATGTCATTGTCCTGATTTACAAAACACGTTGGAACCACAACCAGCAACAAACTGTATCAAAATATTTCCTAATAATATTCAGCTTAATTTCCGAAGAACTATCGTATGGTGTTAAACGACAATTTGACTTTTGCATAACAACAGCCAGGCTAAATTCCATACGCTACAACTACAACAGTCAGCCTATTTTCTAACAGGTTACACCGCACATTACAACTATAACAACAGCTGGTCAAATATCCTAAGAATTAAACTCTGCAATGCAGCATCCGGGTTGTAGATCACGCATAGTGGAAACGCAGGTCTTGCCGCCACCGCCGGTTTTCCCAGGACCCTACGCCGCTGTGGCAGGAAATAAGCATTTGTTTCCACGTAAGTATACGGAGGTTTTTGAGGAAACACGAGAATGCTTCCACGAAAGTAAATGGATGTTTGGGCTGAAGCACGGATATGTTTCCATGTAAAAAGAAACATGTTTACCTATAAACATTCTAATGTATCCATTTAAATACATGTTTGGGTTTTTCAAACATATGAATTTTTGTGTTCCAAACAAATACATGGTTCCAGCAGAATATGTTTGGGAGAATATGTAACATGGACCTGTTTTTTCAGCATGCATAAATGTAGGTATCCCTTTGCGACACATAACTCCAAAAATTAAGTTCGAATGCCCAAAATATCGTTTGTGGGGATCGCAGCTTTTCTTAGTATGTTGGCTTTCAGACATTGAACTAAAAATATTTCTAATTTCTAAATCATGACTGTTTTCAATTTTATAAAATACTTTGCTATATGTGGGACCTTGGCATTCCCGCTAAGGTGGCATGCATTTGTAGAACGACACTGACTGACACGAAATTCTCAGTAGAGATTGGAAAATATCTCACTGAACGAGTTGGTACAGGCAGTCAAAACCCTATCTAGCGATCTCTTCAATATATTAATTGAGGTCATCGTGAGAAAAGTTGCAGTCAACACGAATAAAAACATGAGCAGCAAAAGTCACATGCTGCCCGCGTATGCTGGTCATTTAGACAACATTGGGCAAAATCTGCGTGAAATCAGCAAAAGTGGATTTGACAGTAAACGGCTAGGACGTAAACAGTACACGCTGAAAAAAATATCCTTTTTTATTGGTTGGAGGCAAATAAAGGGTTATCCAATTTGAGTGGTATGATTTCTTTAAAAAAACACACAAAAAAGAATGTACAATCCATACAATTATTTTCTGAATAAAATGTCTTTCAAATGGCTTCCACGTCTTCTTTTTGCAGGAACGAATTCGATGAACCCAATTTTCGAGCAATGTTTCCACTAGATCAAGTCGTATATCATGAATCGCACGTGCAATATTGACTTATAAAGCTTGAATAGAGTCTGGTTTATGGTTTACCAATGACTTCACATAACCCCACAAGATATAGTTTAATGGAGACCAATCAATGTCACAATTTCTTGAACCGAATTTCCAAACTTTTCTCGTACTAATTCGGTTGTTGGCAATGACAATGGACCAATGGCTTCAGTTCTTGAGTGATAATAATTTTATACGAATGCAAGACCAAATCCATTCTCAAATTATGTCAGGTTATCATTTGAGACAGTCCCAGTTGTTAACAATGTGTTGGAATCGATAAGTTGCGGTCTGCAGCAACACTTGCCTGAACGGCAGCAATATTTTCATTACTTCGAGCGGTTGTTTATCTTATTAGCATTTGAACATTATGTAAAGAAAATGTACGCTCGTAATTTGCAACGAATCGACGAAGAGCGAGAACACGTGGTCGATTATTACGATCATACAATGGCAAATGCGTACGAGACGTTGCAATTGGCCAATGATTATTTTGATAAAAAAAAACTTAATAGTCTCTAAACGTTGTTCTTGCGCATATCTCTCCAGGATGTAATTATAAACATTACTGCATACAACGGAAAAAATAGCAGATCATGACGTACCAAAAATTGCCGAAACGTCACTTAGAAATCATATCACTCAAATTGGAGAAGCCTTTATAACGTGTTTGTAGTTTGCCGCAAATATGGTATACTTATGTCCAAACAGATTGTGTTTGCTATTCAATATAGGATGTTTGGGACATAATGATTAAGTGGTTATCATATACATATTTGTGACCCAAATATGGCCTTGTTTGTTGAAAACTGCTGAAAACAAAAACCTGCTAGACAATAAAGAAACAAAAAGCAGCAGATTTTGACTTCACGAAAACAATGCTTGCGTGGTTCCTGCAATATGTTGATGGGCCGATATTTTTCGGAGTGTAGGATTAACGTCATACTATAAATCAAACGGAGAATGTGTCTTGCAAACAGGTGTTACTTCGGTTTAAACACGCACTGCAAAGATAAGACCCTCTCTCGGGAAAGGAACATTCAACTCCATCAAACTCGCGTACAACCTCTCCTGCGATATAGCGCTGAATCCTGGGTGGGTTTGCCACTCCGATTCTGGTACTCATACGAAATCGATCCTAATGTAGTTTGGTGCTATGCAATGTTTTCTTATAAGCAGCTTTGTAGCTTATATCGGACTACTGTGTAACGTCCACTTTTGTACCTCCCCTACAAAAGTAAGGCATCATTCGGTTTGGCTGACACGATGTCTCCCGTTCTTAATAAAGCGTAGTTCTGGGCTAAGTTGGGTATTCGATAATATTTTGCGCAATATCACTCTGATATTGAATAATACCCGCAACGTAATTCCTGTAATTTCGATACTAAAGTTGAACATTCATCAATGAACTAGAGTTTGATAAGAAATAAAATAAAACCAAAAACAATATGAATGATGTCTCTTAATTATGTTTATACCGCGCTGTGCATCGTTGTTACCACAATGTTCATTATTCCGATAACCGGTGACTGTAACAACACACACAAAAACAAAGACAATTCAAGAAAAATGAAATAATCCACACATAACAAACATGTGTACTAGAAGGATGGTTGAGTTGAAATCCTCCCAGAGATATTATTTGCTTTATTATTCTAAGGCTAAAAGTGCATTCTGCAACATCAACACAACACAAAAGCACCTCGAGTTGTTAGAGAAGACACTAATACCAAAGCAGCTCAAGCATTAGAGCTGGAGACAAATATTCCAATCAACATACACATACTACGAAATCCACAAAAAACATACACACCACCATTAAGAACTGTGATAAGAAGCTTTATGTGCATGTGTATTCGTATGTGGGTTGGTTATGGTTTCTTATTTCTTTCTCTTGTTTCCGTTGTTTGTTTTGTGTGTGTGTGTGTGTGAGTGTGTTAGTGAGGTAACAATCTACAAGTTTGTAGCATCATTTGCTAAATGGCTTATTTGTTGTGGTTTATTAGATGTTTGCATGATGCGGTGGTTTCTTATTAGTCCTGAAATTTCTGTTACACTTTTAAAGGTTTTCCTCGGCATACGTGTTTATCATGTAATTTGCGACATATAGAAATTGTCGCAAATTATACAAAAAGGAAGATTTTAGTGTAAGTCAACCAAAGATTTGTTGAATCGTCAATGTTTTAATAGAGCTTAAACATTAAGCCCGATTACGTGCCTTTTAAACTTGACAGACAGTTACATTGTTGCTGGTAGAGTTTTAATAATACCCAAAGTCTATCCCACATGTTTCCCGAAAGTTTATCATTGAGAACTAATGGGAGAAGGAAATCAAATGCAATAAATGGAAAAAGGATTTGCCAATATCATTTCCACCTGAGCTTTATGAAACCATTTTTAATCCTTGATAAGTTTCTTCGTCATCATTGTACAAACTGAAAATTGTAATGATGTTACCTAATAACAAAAATTATGACTCACACTTATAAAATAATTGGTTTATACCTGATTTTGATATGTCGACGGAGGCGAGATAAGGCTAAGGCTAAGTAAAACGGCCTGACCACCTTCGATTTCTTTCGCGGCCGTCATCTCAGTCAGTGCGACTATGCCATCACAGTGTTGGGAATGAAAAAGCTTATCAGTTCATAATATTTCGAATTCATTGTAAAGTCAAGGGCCAAAATACTGCACCTACAATTAAAGCGAGCGAGAAGACAGAACAGAATTTATTCTTTCTTCTTTTATTGACTATTTTACAACCTCATGAGGTCAGACGTCTTACGCATATTAATTAAACAAAAAAATTAAAAAAATTTCCATATATTCTTCCAACTGGCTCTATCCTTCGCCTTTTCTCGACAGTTTTTAACTCCAAGGATACGGAGGGATTCTTCTGCCCGATCTTTCCCGCGGAGTCTTGGTCGTCCTCTTTTCCTGGTTCCACCGGGTAGGTTATCGAAAACCTTTCGCCTAGCCAACGCAATTGGCCTAATTTGACTCGCCTAGCTAGGCCCACGTCAGATTATAGATTATATAGCTTTGGGTTCCAGCGACGTCGGTACTCACCGTTTTCTGTAACAGGACCATATATTTTACGGAGAATTTTTCTCTCGAATACTCCAAGGTGTTTTTCATCCGCTTGCGATATGACCCAACTTTCGGAGCCATATGTCAAGACAGGTAACATGAGAGTCTGATATAGCTGGACTTTTGTCCGTCGAGAGATGGCTTTGTTCTTAAACTGCTTGCTGAGCCCAAAATAACATCTATTTGCAAGGACAATTTTCCTTTTTACCTCCAGGCTGAAGTTAGTGTCCTTATTCACGGCGGATCCAAGGTAGACAAATTCATATACCACTTTAAAATTAAATCAGTTGTCAACGTTCAAGTGCGGACCAAGTCGAGAGGTTTCTCTAGTCGTTGACACCATCAATTTTGACTTGCCCTCATTATCAGCAAGACCCACCTTCGCTACCAGCTTTTCGGTTCTTGAAAATACTGTAGTAACCACTCGCAAATTTCGCCCAATGATGTCTATGTCATCAGCATACGCCAGCAATATATGGCTTTTCGTGTTCGTCTTTACTGCAGCTTTTTTCATTATAATCTCCATTAAGATATTGAAGAGATTGCACGAAAGTGTGTCGACTTGTCTCAGTCCTCGCTTGGTACAGAATGGTTCAGTGAGGTCTTTCCCCACTTTCAATGCTGATTTGGTGTTGGTCAGCATCGTTCTACAGAGGCGGATCAGTTTTGCCAGAATCCCAAGTTCAGACATAGCTTCATACAGGGAGAACAAATTTTAGAGACTCGGAAAGTTTTCCATTAGATTTCGGTAACATCACTTATTAGCGCAACCCATGACATAAAATTTTATATAAGAACACAGACTCATGTTTCCTGGTGGCTTTTTAATCAAAATCTCTAACAGTTGATCTACCTGCTGTCGACGTATGTATACGTAGATAAAGGAGTTCTACTGGTGTGAAGAAAAATACGAGAATCTTCCGATGTGTGATTCGTTCAGAGCTAATTTTTCCATTAGGTTTTGTATAAAAGATCAGACTTTTATCGTACTTTTGTTCAACGAGAACTGAATTTCATTAAGATAGTCTACGAGATTTATTGTGCCGATCAACACGCAATCCGCACAACGTTTGTGTGCATTTGGGTAAATTTAGCCTAGTACCATCCTTCATAACGACCAGCCTGCCGCAACCAGCCTGTCGCACCAGCCTGCCGCACAACATATCTTGGTAGGGCGTGGCAAATATCCCTTGTCCTAATCGGTGACTGACGTTTGATGACATGAAGCCTACATCGTAACTTCATTAAGATCGTAAGTGTTTCAGGCGACTTATCGCAACCCGGACGACCTCCAATCTTTTATATGGGATGTACCAGAATGGGAGTGGCAACCTATCTAATTTTCTCCAGTTAAGTAGACATTTATAGATTATAAACCATTGTTTTAGTTGAAGCTAATCAAATCTACCAGAAAGAAGTTTTAGATGAAATATTATTTTGTACTAAATTTGTCGATTTTTATGGGAGGTACCAGAAGGGGCTTGGCCTAAATATCCATTTTCAATCTCATCCTAAGTTTGGACAAATATTGGTCACTAACAAAATATCATTGTGATCGGCAAATATTTACGGGATTTATCTGGCCGAACAGCCAGCCGGCCGAACAAATTTTATAGAGGAACAAATTTTATATGGAAGTCTTAATCGGTGACTGGCGTTTAGCGTTTATTGACATACCGAATTTCATTAAGATCCGACCACCAAGCTTTTGTACGGGAGGTACCAGAATGGGCGTGGCTACTTCGCCCATTCTCCCCAATTAAGTAGATATTTACAGATTATTAACAAATGTTTGGGAAAAAGGTTTTAGAAGAAACATGATTTCGTAGTAAATGTGTCGATTTGTATGGGAGGTACCAAAAGGGCATGGCCAAAAGGCCCATTTTCAGTCCCAAACCAACCTTGGAATAAAAATAGTCGCTGACAAAATTTCGCTGTGATCGATAAAGATTTACGACAGTTAGCCAGCGAGCCAGTCAGGCAGACGGAAATGGCTCCATCATCTTAAAAATCTCAAATCGAATTTCCTCAAAAGATATGCGTTACATTTTTTCCGTATTTAATGATATATACCCCCATCCTATGGGTGAGGGTATACAAAAATCTGTATGAATCCATTATTATAGGTCACAAAAAATTTAGCTAAAAAGAAAGGTGGTTTACAAATCGCACAGAGTCTGAACAACAAAATTGATGAATTCAGATTAACTTTTGAAAATTCGGGTGTAGATGTACTTAGCGTTTCCGAAACATGGTTTAATGCAAAAACTCCTGATTCATTGATAAGATTGAACGGATTTAATGTTCATAGAACCGACAGAGAACGACATGGTGGTGGTGTTGCAATCTACATAAATAATAATCTTAATTCCAAAATTTATAAAAATCGGATCCGAATGGTTCTATTGAATTTATCTTTTGTGAGATATTGTCTGTCAATAATCGAATATTAGTAGGTTGCGTTTACAGGCCTAACACGAGTATAAACTTTGGTGATTTTTTCAATATGCATGCTCGAAACTACAACTGTACACTTCAATGATATTATTATATCAGGAGATTTTAATTCAAACATTCTTTCAGAATCTTTATTATTGGATAATATGCTTCCTCTAGGGTTCTCTCCAACAAATTCTAACATCCCGACTCACTACACACAAACCTCGAACACTCTACTTGATCTTTTCTTTGTTTCTGACACTTCCGTGTACTTCTCTATGACCAGATATCAGCCCGGCTTTCTCTAAGCACGATTTAATATTCTTTACATACAACTTCGAAATCCAGCATTCTGATCAAATTATACCTTATTGAGATTTCAAGAATGTAAGTTATAGTGATATAGAGGAATTGTTCAATGAAATTACTTGGAGTCAGTTTTATGACAAACTTAATTTTCTTCACGGAAATATTATCAATCTTTACGACTGTGCTGTCCCTATTAAAATTCGGATTATTAAGGCTCAATCCAGACCCTGGTTTTGTGCAATGGTAAAAGATGCTATTAATCTGATTTGTTGAAAGAATATCGTGCTACTAGGACTGATGTAACTAGGAAAATTAGAATGGCCAAAACCGAATATTACTTTCGTCAGTTTAGTTCTGCGCTGGATTCCAAACAGAAATGGAAGACTATTCGAAATATTGGTATAAGTGAAGATGTGAAGGATAATAATTGTCACTTGGATGCTGACTCTTTAAACAGATCATTTTCTAATGTACCAAATATCCCAGTCGATAAAAACCTGGCTTGTTGGCATATACCATAGACTTGACGTAGCCCCACAGGAAATAATCTAACTGCGTCAAATCGCACGACCGACGCGGCCAATCGACTGGGCCATTTCGTGAGATAACACGTTCACCAAACTTGGTTTCCAATAAATTGATTGTGGCATTCGCTGTGTGGCTTGTGGCGCCGTCCTGTTGGAACCACATGTCCTCCAAGTCCATATTATCCTATTGGGGCCAAAAATATTCGGTTATCATTGAACGGTAGCGATTCGCATTCACAGTAATGTGCCGGTCTTGATCATCACGGAAGAAGTACGGCCCAATGACGCCGCCGGCCCATAAACCGCACCAAACCGTAATTTTTTCGGAATGCAATGATGACTCATGGATTACGTGTGGATTGCTGTCTGACCAGTAACGCATATTTTGCTTATTGACGAAGCCATTCAGCCAGAAATGAGCCTCATCGCTGGAGATGATTTTCCGATGAAAATCCGAATCATTTTCAAGTTGTTGTTCAGCCCAATTCACGAACATACGACGCTTATGGTGGTCAAGCGGCTTCAGTTCTTGCGTGAATTTGATCTTGTTAGGATGTAGGCCAAGATCTTATCGCAAAATTTCGGCACAACGTCTTCACAGAGATGCCCAACGCTTCAGAACGACGTGTGAGAGACACATTAGGGCTTTCTTGAACTGAAACCTCTCGACACTACGGGCACTTCTTTGTCTCACTGGCACGGGAACATTTTGTACTGTGCGTGTGGATTCAAATTTTTCCACTAAACGCTCAATTGTTGATCTGGTAGGACGATTATGACGACCATAAATTGGACGTAGCGCTCTTAAAGTTGAGGCCACTGACTCCAAATTTCGGTAGTAAATTTTAATAATTTCGACTCGTTGTTGGCTCGTATATCTTTCCATGATGAAATGGCAAACCTTATTGAAGAGAAATGTCAAAAGAGCGGGAAAAAATATGGCGTCGTTTGCTGTCCCAATCGATTAACGTTTGTAGCGTCTCTGTTGAAAAACCCTTTATATGTACGGTCTGAAACGATACGATTCTGTACATCAGTTCGTTAAATCACTTTATGGCATTACTTTCAACAACCAGTTGAAGACCAAAATCCTCGTCTACATTCATAAAATAATTTCTCAGAATATACCATTTTATCTTTTTCGACAAATAGAGGTAGAAATATAATACCCTTGACACATCGCTATCTTTTTTCTCAATGGCATTTTTTTATTTATTCAATTCGTCTTTGGAACTCACTTCCACATAACATTCAAATTATCAGCAACTCTAAAGAATTTAGGTCCCAAATTCATAAATATTATAATACTGAAGTCTAGTCTATTCCCCTGTCACTGTCATTTTTGCTTATTTTAATTTGTTAAATTGCTTCTTCCTAAAAACTTTAATTTTACTTTTACTATATCATACAACATATAATTGTATACATATATATCATATTATATATCATATAATTGTTTAAATGTCCTCTTCTTTATTCCATTTTTATTAGTCCACATATCTAGTTTATTAATTAACTAAATTTAATTTATTTATTAATCTATTTATATCACTGTTTTATTCATATATACTAAAATTTATAATTCGTGTACTTTAATAATAAGACTTGTTCTTGTTGTGCATGATATCCAATAAATAAACAATGCAATACAATACAATAAAAAACTAATGATGCAGTTCGATTCATAGGCCACGAGTTAGTGTAAACCCGTTTAGTCCGCATATATTTTCCAAAAACTTGCACAGTGTAATTGATAATGTAAATAGGAAATTAGATATTGGAGTTGCATTAATAATGCCTAAAACTTGATATAAATCAAACAAATTTATATTCAATTTTTTATATTTCGCAGCACAACAAAACGTAATTTACATTAATGGCAAAGCAAAAAAAACTATTTACCTCTCCCTAAAAATGTTGTATTTATATCTGAGGAATGCAGAAGTAGGAGCTACGAACATCACAACTGCCGAATTCTTGACTAGATGCACTTAGTTGAAACGATTTTATGAATTTGAGTATAAATTTGAACTTTTTGTTATATTCTTCTTGTTTTTGTCGTTACTCTTCGTAGAAGCACCTTCATCTAAATGGAAGGGAATGTAATGAATTAAAAATCACATACAACTACAAATTCATAAATCGTTACTATGTATTTTATACTGTCACACATGCTTACACATACAAGTGTTTATGCACATGTATGTTACTAGGTACATAATCGCTCAACGAGAACTATAAGAACACACAGAGATATAAGACACTTCTGTTTTAGGCACAGAATAAGCTTAAATGTCAACAATGGAACGTTATTGTGGTTCTACATTTTCACAATTTCCATAGTTGGGACAATGTAACATTTAATAAAGGTATTACCAAAATGTTGACATTAATGTCTGGTGGTAAGTGGGTATGTGTGTGTGTATGAGTGGGTTAGTGCAATTTAAGGTCCTATCACGGCAAAAAGGTTTAGACGGCCTTCCAGAAGGTCCTCTATTTAAATATCACATTACTTTTAAGACGAGAGGTTTTGACGTCCTTTCTGAAGGCCCATTTTTTAATGGTCACATACAGCTTTATGAGCTCCTTGTGTGGAAAAGAATATTAGGAAAACTCCTATTATATAGCAAAATAATACATTTATGTAAATGCTTCCCTAAAAGTTCTTTAAAATTTTTTTTTTTATGACTGAATTAAAGTACATTTTTGATTCTGTGAATATAAGTTTTACAGTTCTGGGGATATAATTAAAAAGGAAACGTTTAAAGAAAATCGTTAAGATCTTCCAAAGACACAAAAGACGAATTTTTAATGGCATCGAACCTCTAAAAATGACACGATACAAGAATATTTTCAGCATGCCAGCGAAGGCCCGCTAAAAGGCCATCTCTATCTTTATTGTGTATTAGGGTAAGGTTTCATTGTTTGTTTGTGTGTGACGATAATGAGTTTAGTGTTCAATTTTGGTCTTTTGGGTTATAAATTTATTTTTATTATTTATATTCGGTTATCCATGCGTATGTCATAGGCAAACACTATTAACTTTTTTGTTTATATGACAGCATTAGACACTTATGATTATTTTTGGATGCTTTCAAATTGTTTAAAGAATGTCACATTGCAATTTCCGGCTTAAGTTCACTTTCTGCAATTTTTGCAAGGTGGAAATTCCAAAAAGTTTAAACTGAAAGTTTAAATGCTCCCCAAAGATGATCTTCCTATGACTCAATGATTGGATCTCTGTAAGGAATTTGTTAAATAACTGGCATTAACATTGTGCACTTTTTCTAATTGTAATGCAACTCAAAAAGCTCTATTCGTAGCTTATCCGCAGCATTTCTAGTTTAATTGATTTGCTAAGGATTTTCATTTTGAAGAATTACAGGGGTCAGAACAAATGTTTAATTAATTTTAAACATTCGCAAAATTATTGTATTTTTTTACTATTCCAATTGATATAAATTTAATTTTGAAGGTTGACGTTTTTTATAGCCTTGTACGTAGGGATGAAGTATATAGTATTTGATTTCATTTCATTTGTTCAGTCTATGGACAATAGTTCCTTACAGACTACGAATACCTGCAGAATACGTATTCCTACAGAATACGAAAAATCGTATAACGCAAAAATACATACAATAGTGGCCAAAAGTATATTGACATCAATAAATTTGTGTGTTTTTTGATTGCAATTGTTGTTTATTTAACATAAAAACCTGATACAAATCTGATACAATAATGCAATAATAAAGTAGTATTTTCAAAGAACATAAAATAATTTTGTTCAGTGAAAGTGAAAGGAAACGGAAAAAAATATTTCTCATAATTGTTGGTGGACAAAAGTATTTTGAAAATGCATAGTATTCATATAGAACGATGAAGAGAAAAAATAAAATTTGAAAATATTTTTAAGAATGCATGGAATATTAATGAAAAATGTAACCTCCTTTAGCATCGATAACTTTTTTCAACCGCCGAGGAACCCAATTCAACCAAATTTTGAATGGATTCTGGTTAGGCATGAACTCCTCTTTCTTTTTAAGTAAGCCCACACATTCTCAATTTTGTTCAAATCAGTGCTCTGAAGTGGCCAATCCAACGTATTCACTTCTATGTCTCTAAGAAAATTGGTAATACTTCGGGCTTTGTGACACGGTGCAATACCCTGTTGCAAAATAAAGACTGCCAAATTAGCCTGTTACCGGAAGAAAATGCGTCCTCATTCAACATTTGGATATATTTGCCTTGATTCATTGTACCGTCAATTGTCACCAAATCGCCTAAGCCATTAAAGCACACCCAACACCAGGACATTATTGAACCTCCACCATCAGATACCCGTTCACACTGGCGGCACTTCACGGTACTCAGATGTGCTTTCATCAGTCCAAAATACTTGCTCCCAAAATGATTGAGGCTTGCTTACAAATTGTTGAGCAAATGCCAAATTTGGCAAAAAAGCATAAACATGAATCGTTGAACCAACATTCAAGAGAATTAGAATGGATAACTACCAATTTGAGCCATCATTTAACTGCAGATGAATTAAAGGGTGTGAAGATAAATTTATCCGATAAATTTATTTATCGAAGACACAAACCACTTATACAAAATTTCTGAAATATCAGTTTTTGTCAAAAAAACAGTAATTTTGTACAGAAAAAACAGCCAATAATCGTTTTTGATATATATTAGCTTTATATGTATATAAACAAATATTTTTAGCTTTATATGTATAGAAACAAATATTATTTTTCCTGTAAAAAACTGACATTGGTTATTTTTTATCAAACCTGGGTCGCTCACGACAAAGGTGAAATGAAGCGCATAAACAGCGCAGTCTATATATCCTGATTCCATTTAAGATCGGAGATATAGCCCAATTTATGAAGTGGCCCATGTCATTGACAATAATAATGACTACGAGTGCTAATACTGGGTACTACTGATAAAAGTAAATGGACTAACTACATACTCCAAATTAGCCCCATGGGAGCACATAACATCCCCATTACAAATATATGCTGATTCCATTTCAGATCGGAGATATAGTCAACTTTATGAAGCGACCCATGTCATTGACAGAAATAATGATTAGCTGCCATGGGGCTAATTTGGGGTATATTGTTAGTCCATTCACTTTTATCAGGAGTGTCCAATATTGGCAGTCGAAATCACTATTTCTGTCAATGACATGGGTCGCTTCCTAAAGTTAACTATATCTCCGATCTGGAATGGAATCAGCATATATTTGTAATGGGGATGTTATGTGCTCCCATGGGGCTAATTTGGAGTATATACTTAGTTAGTCCATTCACTTTTATCAGGAGATTTCATGAGATTTCAGAAATTTTGTATAAGTGGTCTGTGTCTTCGATAAATAAATTTATCGCATAAATTTATCTTCACTTACTTACTTACTTATCCGGTCTCGGACAACCCCGGGGGGTCAGGGACCTTACAAAACGAAGATAACATATTTCGCCAACCAGTTCGATCTTTTGCTTTATCTCTCCAGTTGGCAATACCAAGTGTACGCAGGGATTCGTCAACCTGATCCCTCCAGCGGAGTCTTGGTCTTCCTATTTTTCGTCTTCCTTCGAGTTCGGTTTCGAAAAGCCCTCGCGCTGGTTCATCTTCATCCATTCTACTGACATGGCCTAGCCAGCGCAATCGCGTTATCTTGATCCGCTTAACTATGTCAATGTCAGGATAAAGCTCATACAGCTCATGGTTCATGCGTCGCCGATACTCGCCGTTGTGCACTATAGGGCCATAAATTTTTCGGAGTATTTTTCTCTCGAAGACTCCTACAGATGTTTCGTCTGCTTGCGATAGGACCCAGGATTCTGCGCCATAAAGCAAGACAGGTTGAATGAGAGTCTGGTACAGCTGGACTTTTGTTACTCGAGAGAGGGCTTTATCTCTAAAGTGCTTGCTTAGCCCAAAATAACATCTATTCGCAAGCACAATTCTCCGTTTGATCTCAAGGCTGACGTTGTTGTTTTTGTTCACGGCAGATCCGAGGTATATAAATTCGTCCACTACCTCGAAGTTATAACGGTTATCAACGTTCACGCTTTGGTCTAATCGCGTGGAGGCCCTGTTCGTTGAAACCATTAATTTTGTCTTGTCCTCATTCACCGTCAGACCCACTTTTGCTGACTCCTTCTCAATTCTCGAAAAAACCGCAGTAACTTCTCTAATTGTGCGCCCAATGATATCTATATCATCAGCATACGCGAGCAGCATGTGACTTTTGCTGCTGATGGTTTTATTCATATTGACTGCAGCTTTTCTCATAATGATCTCCATTAAGATGTTAAAGAGATCGCACGATAGGGTGTCGCCTTGCCTGAGGCCTCGCTTAGTTTCGAAAGGTTCGGTAAGATCCTTACCAACTTTCACTGCGGATTTGGTGTTCGTCAAGGTCATCCTGCAAAGGCGTATGAGTTTTGCAGGAATACCAAGCTCAGACATTGCTTCATAGAGTTTCTCCCGTATCGGACTATCGAAGGCTGCTTTATAATCGATAAATAGATGATAGGTGTCGATTTGTTTTTCGTGTGTCTTCTCCAGGATTTGGCGTAGCGTGAAAATCTGGTCAGTTGTCGATTTTCCAGGCCTAAAGCCACACTGGTATGGTCCAATCAGGTCAGCGATAATTGGTTTTAGTCTTTCGCACATTATACTTGATAGAACCTTATATGCTATGGATAAAAGGCTTATTCCACGGTAGTTGGCACAAATACTCGGGTCACCTTTTTTAAATATGGGACATAGTACACTGAGACTCCAATCGCCGGGCATGCATTCATCTAACCAAATTTTGCTAATGAGCTGATGCATGCACCTTATCAGCTCATCGCCGCCAGCCTTAAACAGCTCCGCCGGTAATCCATCGGCTCCTGCGGCTTTGTTGTTCTTAAGCCGGGCAATAGCTGTTCTGACCTCGTCTTGGTTAGGAGGGGGGCAATCGACGTCGTCGTCCATATTGTGATCGATTGTCCCATCGTCATCGGATATCTCAGGTACTAGTAGCGCGGAGAAATGCTCTCTCCATATTCCCAACATGCTCTGCACATCTGCGACGAGATTTCCGTCTTTGTCCTTACAGAAGGGGGGCCCTGAACCATGTCCATTAGTTCCGTTTCTAACTTTTCGGTAGAATTTTCGGGCTTCGTTCTTCCTTCTGTATGTCTCAATTTTCTCACTCTCGCGTTTTCTCCACTGCCGTTTCTTACGCCTAAAGAGACGGTTTACCTCCTTTCTCTTCTCCCTATACCGCTCAGTTGCAGCTCGCGTTGCAATTGACTGAAGCATTACCATACGTGCAGCGTTCTTTTCGTCATTTGCTATGCGACACTCTTCATCGTACCACGGTTTGTTGCGAAGCGGTTTTTCGAAACCAAGTACGGTTGTTGCGGCAGTTTTTATAGAGTCGGAAATGGGTTTCCACTGCGCATCAGGATCGTCATCGGGAGGGGGTGGGTTCTGTGCCAAAAGTTGCGAGAGCTTCCTTGAGTAGGCTGTGGCTACCTCTGGTAATTGCAGCTTTCCGATGTCCAGCTTCCTCTGCGTCTGGTTTCGTACGATTTTCGCTCTACTTAATCTTGTGCGAACCTTTGCTGCTACCAGGTAGTGATCAGAATCGATGTTAGCTCCTCTGATCACTCGTACGTCCATTACACTGGATGAGTGCCTTCCATCAATTACCACGTGATCAATTTGGTTCCTAGTTCTTTGATCAGGGGATACCCAAGTAGCCTTGTGGATGTCTTTATGCTGGAATCTTGTGCCACTGATGACCATGTTTTTTGCCGCGGCAAAGTCAATCAGTCTCATACCGTTGTCGGAACTGTCAGCATGAAGACTGAAATTGCCAATAGTTGGATTAAACACATTCTCCCTTCCTACTTTGGCATTAAAATCTCCTAGTACAATCTTAATGTCACGGCCAGGGCAGCGGTCATACGTTTCCTCTAGGAGCTCATAGAATATGTCTTTGGCATCATCATCTTTCTCTTCTGTCGGGGCATGCACACAAATTAGGGAAATATAAAAATATTTCGCTTTTATGCGGATTGTGGCTATTCGTTCACTCACAGGATTGAACCTAGAGACTAGATGTCGCAGTCTTTTGCCAACTACAAATCCACAACCAAATTCATGTTTTTTTTCATGGCAACTGTAGTATATATCGCAGTTTCTTTTTCCTGTGCAGCCATGTCCTGTCCATCGCATTTCCTGGATAGCGGTAATGTCAGCCTTATAACTTTCGAGGACATCTGCCAGTTGGATACTTGCACCGGATCTACATAGAGTTCCTACATTCCAAGTGCATATCCGTAAATCGTGGTCCTTATAACGTTTGCGGGGGTCGTCAACAAATAGGGGTTGTTCATGTTCTCTGTTTCGTTTTTGTATTTTCACTGCCATTATGAACGGTGGCGGGAGGCAAACCCAGCCCACCGGGTTTTTGCATTTTACCTACTGCCAGGATATTCGATTGCAGCCGCCCATTATGGATCAGACGCTGACCAGGATGCGATATGCCGAACCTGGATTTTCTTCCCCTAGTTCCCATCCGCCGTTGGCCCGTATGTTTGGCTCATCCGCCTTCTAAGGACAAAAGAATATGCCCGATTGTTTGATGAGCTTCAGTGACATCAGTCACCTACTATACCTGATCCGATGCCCATCTGTTTCGCCTTCTCACTCTAGCTAGCTAACGGAGGTTTCCGAAAAGCCATTGCCCAGGACATACTGCGTGGAAGTAGTGAGCTGCTTGGACTGCCCAATGAAGGAATCATTTCTGGCCACTCCCAAGTGAATGGCAATCAGAAACTTTCCACCTCCACGGACAGTCCCATGTCCCCAATTTATCTTCACACCCTTGATTAATTAAATATATTTATTCAACATCAGGAGCAATTAGCAATAATTTTAGGTTTTCAGGTAAAAGAGGTGCATAAGAAGGAGTTTAATGATCTTATTGAATTGCAGCATAGGGAGTTAGATATTAAACACAATAAGAAATTTTTTGTTAATAAATCTGATGTTAGTATCCCCACTGAGGTGGAATGGGTTCATCCTCTAGGACAAAAACACGCACTTCCGATAAAAAGGAAAGATGTTCCAGTTTTGTGGATAATAGCAGATGGTGAGGACTTTATAGAGGCTTTGACAGAAACAGAAGATCAGGAAAAAGCGAGGAATAGATTTACGAATATGGTGGATAATTATTTGAATAGGGAACGATTGACAAATAGGGATAAATTTATGTTGGAAAAGGTCAATAGGACTAGAAAATTCTTAAAGGACATCTACTTATATATATTTATTTTAAATGCTGATAGGAAAAATACTAAAGTGGCAATGAATGAGTGTGATTACATATCAAGAGTGAATAATATTGTAGGTGATACCAATACATATGTATTAGTAAATAGAGATCCGACTACCAGATTACAGGTGAGAAATAACAATTTAGTGGAAGATCTTTTTAGATTAAAGATTATTACGTCTTTTGAAAATAACAAATTGAAGACGAACATATCTACAGCTCCTAGATTGTATGGAGTACCTTAAATTCATAAGGAACAATTCCTATTAAGGTCAATATGTTCTTTTGTTAATTCCCCATCATATGAACTCTGTATGCAAATGACAAATATTCTTAGGAAAGTAACTGAGAACTCTAAATTCTCGTCTAATGTAATAAATTCTTTACAGTTTAGAGAAAGCATAAAAAAATTTAAGGATACAAGATGATGAAAACATGATTTCACTTGACGTGGTGTCTTTATTTCCGAATATACCAGTGGATATGGCTCTGGAAATAATTAAAAGGAAATGGAGTATTATAGGGGAATTCACGAAGACGGAACAGAACCTTTTCCTACGTATTTTAAGATTCTGTTTAGTTGAGAACTGATATTTTAATAAGGTAATAAGGTATACATGCAACAAAAATAACTTCCAATGGGATCTCCTGCTTCTCCGGTTGTAGCTGTCATTGTAATGGAGGAATTGTTAGTTTCATGTATTGAGAGATTGGATATGAAACCAAGGATAGTTGCAAAATATATTGGTGATTTGTTCTGCATTATTCCGGAAAGTGCCGTTAATAAAATTTTTTTAACATTTAATTCATTTCATGACGATATAAAATGTACAATTGAGGAGGAATATAATTCTAAAATTCCTTACTTAGATACATTAGTAATAAGAAAGGATGATAATGTAAAAATGAAATTGTATCAGAAGCCCACAGCTTCTGGAAGGATTATTAACTATTTTTCAAAACATCAAATAATCAACTCTGCTAGAAATCTTATTGAGAGAGTTTTGAATATTATCGATACAGATTTTCACGGAATTAATATTGAAAGGATTACAAATATTCTGAATGACAATAGTTACCCAATTCAACTTATCTGTAAATTAATAACACAGTATAAAACCCGAAAAAACAAGAATACGACAACGGTTACTGAACCGAAAACTTTCAAATCTCTAACTTATGTACCTTTTATATCTGAAAGATTAGAAAAATCTAAAATTGTTGATGACAAGAAATATAAAGTGGCACACAGAACATATGATACTTTAGGTTCATTATTCAGCAGAATAGATAAATTTGAAAGGTCCAATTTACTTTATAAGATACCGTGTAAGGGTAAGAATAATGTAAATTGCAATATGGTATACGTAGGTACTACAAAAAATAGACTAAAGACTAGAATTGCAGGATAAAAATCCGATCAGAAATACAATAAAACCATTTCTACACAAAAAACCGCTGCAGTAATTTGAATCATTGTCCTGATTTTCACAATACATCAATTTTGAACACAGAAGACAATTACAAACGCAGATACACATTAGAAATGTTACAAATTAAAATAAGATAGATATTTTCAATATTTAAGTTAATATTTTAAATTTTGTTAATTTAATTTTGTCTTTAAGTGTATTTATACTTGTGTTTTATGCGACATTTTTTCATATTGATAAGGAACATTTATTTTTATTATTAAAACATATAATAATTATTGTTCCCGGCAGAAGTCGCCCAATATGGAGACGAAATATTGGAAATAAATAAGCAATACTTATAAATGATATTAAGTTCGTTTAAATAAAAAGAGGAATTTCAATCGAAGATCGTGGAAAACTTAATATATAATAATATTTAACTATAGAGACATTGTTAAAGTCACGTTAGTTTACGCGACGACAAAAAAGAACACACTTTGTTCTAAGAAATCATTTATTTCACCGTTTACGTAACTCCCTACTGCTACCGCTGTTACTTGACGTTCACTTTATTGGTTCTCCTTGAGGACTGCCGACTCAATGCACTTTATTTCATAATTCTCTTATTCTAGCAGCAGTATACTAACAGTTAAATTCAAAAATCTGTAAATTAATATAATATATTAAAACGGATCTTAACAGACATTATGTGTGTAAAACTTTGTGGAGTCGGAGATCATTGTATGGGAACTTAACTTTTCCAAAGTTGAAAAATAAGGGCCACACTGGTGTACATACTTACACTTGTTGTATTTATGAAATAACTTTAAAAAAAAATAATGAAGTAAGCTTAAAAAATTAAACCACTGACATAGCCAGACTTTTATTCAGTATCATTATTATAGTATAGGAAGATTTTTCAATCTTTAAGAAATTGTTGCCAATTGTATCACATTAACGTTTGTGGCAGACTACGCTGAAACATTTTCATTGTGTTATCTGTCAAGCATTGCGCACATCTTCTTCTCCTACTTCTAGTTATAAAAACAATAAGAATAATAATAATGAAAATTAACATAAATCTTCTGTGTATGAAAAAATCCAGCTTTTTTAAATACGGGCGTGCCTAGATCAACTTTTTTATGTTTTTAAAAAGTGAAACAATTTTTTTTGTCTGTCCGTCTACAATTTTGGGGAACTACAAACACGTCCTTAGCAGTTAAAGTTGGCATTTAATCTGTTACATTTCTTTTGTTATTATGGTGTGAAAAATAAGAAAAATCGCTACACGGGATCAACGGCTGTGAAGAAATGTATTATATGTTTTGCTTATATTGTCATATATTTTAAATTACCCAGACTCTGGTTTGTCATATTTCATTTATTAGTTGGAAAGGTCTTTACGAGATAAAAAATATGTATACGTCAAAAACATAAAAATAACATCAAACTTATTACCACCATATACTATATATTAAACCTCTTAACTCAAACATTCACTTATACAGATCCATTCGCCGTCAGTGAAGACAATTTAATGTGGTAAAAGCAAAATTCTATGAGAAAACATTTATTACTTGGATTCCACGAAACTTTACAAAGTCTTGTGTTTACTCTGACAAACGTCAACAAACAAGAAATCCCCAGTGTATAACTTCTATGACTCCTACTGTCAAATTGAGAAAATGTTCCATACATTAAGGAAACTTCAACCCCGCCGAGTATTGCTAACAGAATTATATTAGTAATGCTGCAAAAAAACGATGATGGAGAATAATGACCTTGAAAAATAAAGTTGAACGTAAACGAAACTACATAAGTGCTATTAATGGTTCTACTTTTCCAATCTAATTGAATAACAAACAAGATGCAACAGTGTTTCATACATAATTAGTTTGGCATAATAATGAAATATGTACATAACTATCAAATGAAAAACTTATAAAAGTCAAAAACTAATGTGCGAATAAGGATGTCATATTCAACTGACATCCACAAATCGAAAAAACTTCCGCCGAATATGTGTAAAAGTTTGTAAGCGTATATAAGTCAGAATGATTGAATTGCGAGTCGAATTTAAGGTAAGTTACTTCGTGCGTTTGCTGGGAAGAGAAAAGTTTTCATACAGCCACCAAATTGTACGGAACCCTTAGCAATTTAAAATTGCCAATTGTTGTGTTGTTAAGCATGTTATTCTTTGGAGCGTTGGGAGCCAAAAACTCGGATCTCTATCTTAACTATTTTGCTGCGAACTAGAGTGTCTAAAATCGAAACCGAAAAACCGGTGAAACCAGTTAACCGAGGGTTTTTGCCATTAACCGTGTTTCGGTTTTATAAAAAACCACATTTTTGAACAAACCTAGAACCGATTAGGTTAACCGGATAGACGGATTCTACTCAATTTGTATTCATATCCTTAACAAAAATAATAATAAAAGACATGATTTAATGAAAATTTGTATCAAGAAATATGATTTCTAAACTCAAATATGATTTTGTGCTTCAATAAGTTCTAAATGTCATTTCCAAACAACTTTTTTACTTGAATTTCAAAATGATTTTATGATTTGAATAAGAATTTTGTTTTTTTTTTATTTCAAATTTCATAACGTAGTTCTTTTGAAATAGTAAAGCCCACAGCATAGAATAACACATACTATAGAAGTTTTTATTCGCTCAATAAATTAAACGTCATAGGTACGATGGAAATTACACAGTGGAGGGTGGAAAATATGGGTTCAATAATACCAGATGGTGGCAATAGTATACAGCGATCCGCAAAGGAACTACACCCGAATTTCGTGTTTTTGTGGCAAACTAGTTGTGTTAAATACAATACAAATGAATACCAACGTTAAAAGTCAACAAAAAAGTGCAAAATACATTTAAATTTTTCAGTTCTACACCAAAACGACAGGAAATAGTTAAGTGAACATATTTTGTAACTCCACCTGGTGTATGTAAATTTTAAATTTAATTTGCTCTCATTTCCACAGACCTACCGGGAGAGTGTGAAATGAAACGTCAGATGAGAGAATAAGTTCTTCTATAGTATGTGTTATTCTATGGCCCACAGGTTTGGCAGCCATATTTGGAACATTAACTTGTATATTCGGAAATATAGTTGCCGAGGTTGTATTACTTATATATTCTACAAGGTTGCTTCTTCTCCTATAATCTAAATAAAATCGTAGATGGGTTAGGTTAGGTGGAAGTGATTATCACAATTGACACACTTAATCTAATTATTACCATTGCGATACCATGGGAAGTCATATTCGGTCCCCATAGTTGAACATTACCAAGACATGGTAAAGGGTCGTTCAAGCCAATGATATCTCATACTGATATCCTAAAATGTGGCAATAGCCCCTGGCTAACCAATTACTTCATGGCAAATATGTCCGAAGGCCATTCAGCTTATCTTCCTGCAAAGTGTGTTGGATGTTGCTTAGAAATCATAACCAAAATCTTGGGTTTTCACATTGTTTTTTTTTATAGATTTGATTGAAAGTCCATGTGCATTGAAGAGGTGGAACTAATTATACGACAATAAGCACAGAAATGAGTATTTCGATTTGTTTGGTATTTTTTCACAATAAAATTGAGCACAATTGAATAAAAGTAACGAATAAGAATGAAAGTAAAGAAAAAAGTGAACTTTCAAGCTCGAGGTCATTTATTATATCATAATAAGAAGGTCGAAAAAACATATTATTAATGCAAACAAAAAATTACGAAAAAAAAATACATTTACATTTTGAGAAACAAGAAATACCTAAATAACTCAACAACATAATCCAGTTGTTCTAGTGGTACCACCACTTCAGTGCGCCTTAATTGAAATGATGCGTTTTTTCTTGATTCTAAAGAAAAGATAGCCGATTTGTCGATTGTCAAAATGTATGGAAAATCGAGCACATTTTCTTCATTTCTGCTAAAAATCAACAAAATTGGGAAACCCAAGAAAGTCGTTGTCAGTGCGAATGAGCTGTAAGGTTGAATATGAAGTAAGATCATACATATTATCTCCTACTCACACTAAATGCCGGGCTGTAGCTCTAGTCCATCTATTCATGCCCACAGCTTCTGCAGATATCGTGAGATTCCAAGTCCAGTGATCACAGCTACTCGCCTGGAGGTATTTATCTAGGACTGAACGTCAAATTTATAGTACGATTCAGGTCATAACTTTGCCTCATTTGCCTGGAGATGCTGCATTTTGTGCCTCTTTGACCATATATCATTCGCATGTCTTTAAGCTGTGATGTTAAATATGACCTGGTATGCCGAATGGGATATAACGGCATGACGTATATTTAGTAGAACATGTTAGAAAGTAGTTCCTGATCTCGCCAGCTCATCCGCGCTGTATTTCCCTGGATTGTTTCAGTGTCCGGGACCAATATAAGGTGAATATCGAAATCATTTTGAAATTCACGGTAGCGCTGGGATGTTTTTGAAGTCAAGACTACAGATTGCACAGGTTCTATAGTAGATTGACTGGTCGAGTAGTTGTTGATGTCCGATTGCCGCGACTTCTGTCTGAAATACACTACAGTGGTCTGGAATCCTTGTGCAAGCTCCTAGATCCACTTTTTTAACGTAGAATACGTTATACGGTAAGGTAGGGGTGTTGATCTGGAGCACAACATTTTGAGAAAATGTTTGTCAACTTTCACCCACTTTTACTTAAATATTAAAACATATTTTAGCAATTTTTATATGTTACTCAGTTTTGGTAATATGTTTTGTTTCGAATTGCATTAAAAAAATTATATGTCTATATATAAAAGTTTTATGTAGTTAAGGAAATAAATATTTAAGAGCATGATATTTTAGACTTTTTTTGTACATGCCGCTGTTGTTGTTGGTTTGTAAATGCCGCTGTTGCTTTTATTGTTGTTGTGAAATCAAATGATTTTGGCTTTGCTGTGCTTTGTTTATTTATCGAGCAGCGTGTAAATGTGTGTGTGTGTACATTTCGTTTTGTTGGATCGGTCGGTTATTAGTTCGTTTGGAGGGGTACATAAAATGAGGGGAGGGGAGCGTGGACACTTGTGTGTGCTTGAAAGTTTACAGATCTTTGCTGTCGTTTGTTTACTTTTGCGAGCAGCGTGTAAATGTGTGTATACGCTACCGTATTCTACGTCTGACCTATGCGCCCGTGTTATCTAACACAGGCTTGTTATTTTTTTCGAATAGTCTCGAAAACCTTCTTGGTTATGTAGTTTGAAGCCATCAGTGAAGAAGCCTAAATACCTTCTACAAGCTGGTATGCGCCTCATCCAATCGTAACTGCACAGGATATGAGTGGAGCATTTTCTTTCAAATGTATATGTCGGAGTCATGTAATCCACTCTTATTTTGTAGTTACTGCGATGTATATTATTTCAGCTGCCGGTGGTGCAATGGTTAATGTGCGCGGCTCTTGTACATGAGATCCTGGGTTCGAACCCTGCTCTGACCACCTTCAAATTTCTTTCCGCGGCGGTCACCTCGCATAGTGACGGCGACACTATCGAGTATATAGCCATGAAAAAGCTTCTCAGAATTCCGTTCGGAATCGGTGTAAAACTGTAGGTCCCAATCAGTGAGTGAAAACTGGAAAGCGCACAGCTCAGTGATTGTGAGAAGTTCTCCCCGGTCCCTTCAAGGGATGTAATGGGAAACCATTTTTATTTTTTTTTTTTTTTTTATATCATTTCAGCTAACGATATGTACCAATAATTTGCTAGGAATGTTATATGGCTAGCTAAATTTAATTTGGCAGCATAATGTGACTCTAATAAGCCTAATCCAAAACATACAAATAAATAAAAGAAAAAACCGACGTCATCATGAGTCCATGAATGAAAATCGATATTTGTCTAGTCGTTATTGATCACTAACGACGACTGTTGACATATATTTGGTGTTTTATTATTAGAATTGACGGCGGTGTTGCTTTTCCCCCAATTAAGGGGTTTCGTCCTTTTTGAATTGATATTAGTTTTACAAATTTCAAACATTTAATTCGACATTCCACGCCACAATTGCTTAGATATCCACACGATAAAAACTCAAAAATGTATGTATGTCTAATAAGATGTGATGTATGTTTGGATTAATAAATGTTTTGAATTTGAAATTGGACGTCGATGTTGAATTGAATCAACTCAGTTTTTGGTTACGACTTGAAGATAAATTTACAATTTTGATTGCAAAAACTACTTAGTTGATAATATCCCCTAACTATTGGGTAGTAGATTTCAATTGGCTAATAATAACTACCATTATAAAAAATAAATAGCTTAACTAAACCGACAGTTATAATTAAGAACGCAAAGTTGATCATAACTAAAATTTTCCAAATAAACCATTTAACCAAGTACGTGGTAGAGTCCAACTGAAACGTAGTCAATTTGAAATTAACAATGCATCGGCTAATATTACTACCGTAACTACGTGCTTAGTCAAAATTAAATGCTATAAAACCCAATATTTGATATTTTTGAAATATTTTATTGAAATTATACACTGTCAAAAATAATATCAACACATTAAAATAGTATTTCCCTCTGGAGTATGGCCAAGACCAGCTCCGCGACTTCCCGTGACTGGCACTTATAGATTTTTCTAATCCGAGCCCTTTCCAAAAATTACTTTTTGGTCCAGTAGTCCTTGAACACCGGATATGATACGAACAAATAAAATATATAGTAATATTAAGACCGCTCTTCTATTTTCAGTTTTTTGCACTGCAGGTCCAGGAACATTTTTTTAAATTGATCTAAAGAGACAACTTGGTTGGAATATTTGTAGACGAAGTTTTGTTTGCGTGTTTACACTTGTTTGTCTCTACGTCGCATCGCTTCATGGGTCTGCCCACCAAACTTCATTCGAGTCATTTACCCCATTCTTTCACTATTTGTTTGTTCAGGCCCGTAATTTTAGGTCTTGCACTAAATCCACCAACATTACACAGCAAAATACAGAAAAAAACTTACAAAATGTGTGGCAATTGTTTTTTACAATTTGACAATTCAATTTTGATATTTGTTATTATCAGTTCAATTCACAGATGGTTGCTAACAACTACAATAAGAGTTACAAATGATTACCGTAGTTAATTAATATTTTTTATAATCTTATCAATGTAAGTAAAAATATGTTTGAATTGTAGATTAACAAGATACAAAGGACGACGACCAAGGACGACTGGCAGCAGTGATCCAGAGCAGGAGCATATGGCGAATGCGTATGGCGAATATGCAATTATCTGACGGCAAAGGCAATTATCAAACGGTTAATTTTTATGCTTTTTAATGACTTTATCTATACTAATATTACAAGTATAAAGAGGAAGTGTTGGTGACTTTGTAAGATTTTAAGTATTGGGTAATCTTATAAACTACTGATCCGATTTTAAAAATTCTTTCACCAGGAGATTGCAACGTTATCACTGAGTGCTGTAGGCTATATACCTACTCAAATTCTGGACGACATCTGCCGGGTTTACTGGATTTTAAAAATTTAAACTTTAAAAGTAAATTGTTTCCCATTATATCCCATGAAGGCAGTTTGACCTTGTAGTTTGACACTCACTGATGGGACCTACAGCTTTACCCCGGTTCGGATCGGTATTTCGGAAGCTTTTTCATGGCTAATTACTCGATAGTGCCACCATCACTTAGCTAGGTTACCGTCGTCGAAAAAAATGTAAAGTGGTCTGAGCAGGGATCGAACCCACCTTAATTAAAACTTAAACCAAATTAAATTTATACAAATAGTTAAATTTAAAGTAACAATAGATATCTGATTGTGTTACTGTTATGTGGATGATATACCTCCAACGACCCTGTTATTAACTTTCTCGGCGCGGCTTTAGAATATTGTTAGCAATTGGGCACAGCTGATATTCCCCAGCTGACAAATACGTGTGCTTAACTGAATTGTCTATAATTCTAATGAACACGAACCATTTTTCAATTAGAAAAATGTTGTAGACCTTGTAAGCTTGTGTGAGTTTTCCATACATTAGCAAATAACTAAAAAAATCGGGCATAACATTCAAATTTAAATAAATGAAACTCACCCTAGCACGGTAATCAAAACGAATACTACAGAAAAGTACAACTCTGTGATATAGATTAAAACTCACCTCAAAGCACTGTAACAATGCGAGTATGCAAGAGAAAATGAAGACCATGGTGGAAAAAACATGCCTTGGAGTTATGGACCTTTCAGTGTGTGTGTTGAAACTTAGAGATCTTCGATCGAAAATAATTCGCATAATTCCATAATTGTGTTTGTATATAATCGAGTACAGTAGTTAGGTATCTGATTACAAACTTGTCACGGATTTCTAAACTAGTCATGCCACTGAGTGGGCTTAATTGAATTGTCTAGTATTCCAACAAAAAGCCAACCATTTTTTTTAAATAGAAACACGTTCCAGACCTTGTAAGCTTGGAGTATGAATTTCTAAGACAGTAACGAAAAATACTGAGATTATGTAGCAAAGTAACACACTTTAAAGTCGTGTGGGAAATTTGAATTTTTACTGTTCTTTCTTGTAAAATATGTTTTTTTTTACTACAGCATATAAAGTTCACTTGAAATTATATTTTGAAACAGGTAATTGGATTGGTTAAATTTGGTATATTATAAAATATATAACACAGTGCAACATGGAAAAATATAACCATATACGCACACCACTACGTGTTAAGAATCATTCCTAGGAAGTTAATATGTTCTAGAAAGTTGTTTATTGAGATCTTAGGGCCATTCTTGTAGTTGATTGTTTCCTTGAATTTTGAACGGTACCTATGGACCTGATCAAACAAATCAAATTTGTTCGACCTAAAAATTAATTTTTTTGATTTTGGGTGTTCACAATTTTTGTTCCTTATGACAAGAGCTACAGCTTTCCCTCAGAAAGAAAATCAAAATTCTGAACGGTTTGCAACATATGAGCCTGACAAAATGATCACTTCGTTTTTTGCAAAAATGACACCGAGGCCCCAAGTCTTTTGGGGGCCCATAAAAAAAAGTGCATGACTTTGGGCAAAACTGGGAGACACGGGACTTTCTTTTGTTTGGCATTTTATTACGTAGGGGTGTCCGTATATGGTTATATTTCCATGAATTAAAAAATTATACACACTGTAGTATATTGTGATTTGTGACCAGTGGTTTATTTATAATCACCCGATCATCAGCCGCAAAATTGGTGTACAGAATACCGAATAGGTGAAACAGCCCACATATGCCTAATTTCGTATCAAAAAGCTCTTGCTAGTCTTCTACTTCCTAAATACATTTCTACGTCTGCCATTTAAAAACCCTATACATTCAGATATATATTATCTATGTGTTTCAAGCTTTATGCTAATACTTTTTACATTAATTTTCTGTACAATGGCATTACCTATTCTTCAATTTTTATTTTGTGTCAATTTATGATAATTTTGTAAGAATTAGGGACATAGAGTAATAACGTATAGAGCTGGCATTTCCTTTCACACTATTCGTGGTGCGGTCGGTGCGATAGGGAGTTATTTGACGTAAATTGGCTTACAACCGGTGGAATTACAAAAATTTTTGACTTAAATTGTTCATGTCGTTTTGATGAAACACTGTGAAATTTCAAAGTCATTTGTACTCTATTTGTTATATTTTATTGTTGGTATAAATTTGCGGTGTATTTACACAAAAATTTTAACGCACAAATCGAAATGCCGTTGCTGATTTATTGTTGGATGGTTTGAGTCATTGCCTCTATCTGGTAATATTAAAGCAATAATTTCCAACATCCAACCGCCCATCTGCAACACACCAAACGTCATCAATTTACTGAAAGAGTTGACGTCATTACTCTATGACTAGGGATGTGCGATTCAGGCAACCTGATTAATTAACAACCTGCTAACCGAAAAATTATTTAATCATACATTTTGATTAATTATAAAAGGAAATTGTTCCCGTTACATTAAATGAAGGGATTTGGGAAAGCTTCTCACAACCAGTGAGCTGTGAGCGTTCTAGTTTTCCACTCCCTGATTTGGATCTACAGGTTTACAACAGTTCCGAACCATATTTTGAGAACCTTTTTCATGGCTACATACTCGATAGTGTCGCCGTCACTATACGAGGTGACCACCGCCGAAACAAATTTAAGGTGGTCAGAGCAGGGATCGAACCCACGTTATCATGCACAAGAGGCGCCACATTTTAATTAATCATATTTACAATTAATTGAATAATCTTCATTATGGTTAGTCAATTATAATTAATATTAATCTCAGAATTAATAATCAAATATTTTAAAATTAAGTACTTCATGTTTATAGCGGTTTAAGTTTGAATTCTTGCAACAACCTTATGTACTCAAACTATTTAAATGCTTCATTGTGTTTGTATTTGTTTGTTGTCCAAAAATTATGTGAATGATGAATGGAAGTATTTGAATATGTTTAATCAATATTCAAGCTATTTGATTTACAGTTTTTACTAATCAGTATTTTCGATTATTCGATAAACTGAATAATCACGATATCGATAAATCAAAATTGTAATTAATCTATTAATCCCACATTGCTACTTAGTATAATTTTTTTTAAATCAAATTAAAATTATACGTCTAGTCTATTCTTTAAACCAGCCCTTTTCGATTGGAAATAAAAAAATCACTTTCCGACACGGTCTAATGCAAACGTACATAAATTAATTCATATTCATGCGTACTTATATATACATATATATATGTACATAGATTTACTCATCACGTCCGCACATCCTCAAACGCATTAGAGTCCTACACACAATAAAAACAAAAACAACACAAATATCATTGATGTGTAACTTATATACTGGTTGCGGAATACTTGTACACATGTGCACATATTCACAGATATATTCCATGTAAGGGCACACATAAATACAATGTATCCAGAGTGGGCTAGTAAGTTTATTACGTGCGTATTAGTTGGCACTGGCACCCACGTAAAATAACAAAAAAAAGTACCAGTAAATTTCATGTTTACTCCGTCATTATAGAAACATTAAAGAAAAATTCTGTTTCAGCCACCAGTGTTTAGTAACATATTCCAAAAGGACCATACTAAAGGACATAAATAAACACTTTTATCGAGATACTTTAAGAATTATCTTTAATGAAACATATGTATGGGATAGGCACAAATCTTTATACGTCTATATGCATGTATGCAAGAACTTCTGAAGTGTGCGATAATGGAATGTAATAAACGTGTAGACACAAATATAAGTACCAGTCGAGAATTGTAGGCAGTCAGGCTAATATGTATGTAACATTAAAGTCGTCATCTCAGCAATGCCATACAACTTAATTTGACAAGCAGCACATTGATAACATGTATTTTAGGGACTACATTAAGATTCACATAAAGGGTTCCACATAATTTGATGGTTTAATCTATACTTTTTCCTCAGAGTCCGTAAAAGGAATTTAAGTTCACCTAGAGTTATCACACTTTCTTTAGGGTTGCCATTTATGCTGCTTGGCATCCATCGACCATAAAAAGGGATATTGTTTTACGGTCAGTGCATGAATTTTGTGTCCTATATGTATTTTTTAATGAACCAGTTAAAATTATGCTCTATATACTTATATTGAACCACATTGGAAAATATTTCCCGCCATATTGTAGGCATCATTTTGTGTTTAGAAATGTATTCCGCGACCTCAAAATAATCTACGTACAAATTTGTTGATCGATGGCTTCACTTTTAGAATATTTCGCCGCCATAACGCATCCGCCATTTTGAATTTTAGATTTTATAGCAACAAAGTAGATTCAGCGACCTCAAAGTAATCTGCGTATATTTTTTTAACGGATCGCATCACTTTTAGAATGTTTCATTGCCATATTGTATCCGCCAGTTTAAAATTTTAACAGTAGACCATGCGCTAATCTGACTTCGAACTTAATGCCACAAGCCCAATAAATACAATACAACCAGATTAAATTATACTATGTAGGTATGAAGCTGTAATCTATATCGCGTTTATTGAAGTGGTAAAGTTTATCACAAGTTATCGGTCTCTTCAGCAAAAATTCTCGGTATAATCCGAGATTTATATACAATTTTTGCACCTTATAAAACCCGCCACCTTCATAGAGATATATATGTTCTTTATTTATTTAAGCTAAATGTTAAAGTATTACAATACAAAGTTTAAATAAAAGGATCACGTAGGAGACACTTAGATTACAAATGTAAATTTACTGAATTGAAATAAAAACTAAATTCTTCTGTGTATCATAGTGAGGAATTGTTTCTTTTGGATCTATGGGGTTTTCAGCTGTGCTAGGTTACAAAGAAATTCCGGTAACTGCAGAGCGGATGAGCTGGACAGATTAGGGAATACCTTACGGGATCCACAGCGGGATCCGCCGCCCTCTCGGCTGTGATCTCGGTTCAAAAAACGCTTTTCTTTGCGCAGATCATGGAAATAATAGCCGTAGCCATCAGGCCCATCGAAATTAAACTTCTTCTCATCCGTAAATACAACAGTTCTCCAGTCATTTTCACGAGCTCTTGGCTGCACATACCCTACCATGTAGTTTCTTGCGAATTGAAGCCGCTTTTCCTTACGTGGAGGATTAAGTGGCGTTTTTTTTTTTGGAATTTCAGGTATTTATGATACTCACAGCTCTTAATTACTCTGCGTGCTGATGACTTGCTCGCTTCCATTCCAGCTTGAGCTCTTATTTTTGATAAGGATAAGGCAGAATTAGTAGCAATTCTGATAATTTTTCTTTTCTCATACGTAGATAAAGACAATGAAACCCTTCCTTTAAATTTGTTTCCATACCCCTTGAGGTCCTCGATGTAATTCTCGACAACTGTTGGGCTCCGTCGAATATTTTTGGCTATTGTACGGTTAGAATATCCTTCAGAACGGTGAACATCGATTTTAGTTTTTTTCCCATAGATTTAAAATTTTTTTTTTGCCATTTTGACTCGTAAAATGATTAAGATGTAAGAAACAAATGCTCCCTACAAAAAATTATCGCTTACTTTAAAAATAATAAAAAAAATAAAATAAAATACCACATTTTTCCACTTTTTTTTCATAAATTGCTGATAAAAGTTCTTTAGTTAAGAAATCACTAAAGTCATGATTTTTTTTATATCTCAAGATGTCTAGCTTCCATTTCCATTTTTAAATTCTTCAATCGGTTACAAACTGCAATAGATGCAGGCTGCTGAATATGGAATTTTTAGTTCCTTTATTTAAAAACAGGTACTTGTTGTTTAGGAAAAGGTTATTTTTTTAAGAAAATTTACTTACTTTCAGAAAGGCTACTTATCTCAAGAGAAAAAGGAAGAGGTATTATTTGATTTTTAAGAAAAGATACTTTAAAGAAAATTAATTTTTGTAAGAAAATTTATTTTTTAAGAGAAGGTATTTTTTTGGAGAAAAGGTTTTTTTTTCAGAAATTTAAATTTTTGTTAGAATTTGTCGTTTTTACAAGAATAGGTACATTATTAAGAATAGGTACTTATCTCAAGAAAAGTTACTTTGTTTCACAAAAATGTACTCTTTGAAGGAAAGGTACTTTTTTAAGGAAAGGCAATTTGTTGTAAGAAAATTTACTTTATTAAGAAAATGTACTTATTTTAAAAAATTACTTCTTTTAAGAGAATTTAGTTTTTGTAAGAAAATTAACTTTTCTAAGCAAAGGTACTACTTTAAGATAAGGTATTAAGAAAAGGTACTTTGTTTAAGAATATGCTTATGTATTTTTTTTTTTGAAAAATATACTTTTTTTAAGAAAAGGCACTTGGTTACGAAAATTTTCTTTTTTAAGTTCTTTCACTTTGGTTTTTCTAAATTTATTTTTATTGGGTTCAAAACTAGAATATAAACTAAATATTGGTTACAGTCTCCATCTAGAAAACTTTCCATTAAACAAGAAACTTCTTTCAAAAAAGAAGAAAGACGATTTGATTGATTTACTTAATAAGAAACTTATCCCACCGTTTTACAGACCGTTCTATGAGAGTTTATAATTTTTTTTATGAAGTATTTCTTTTAATTAAAAAAGAAGAAATTTAAGTTCCATTTTATTACATTTTGAATTGTTTTTTATTTACAAGCTATGAATTCAATTATTATTCAAATGATATGATCAATAAAAACAGTATCTTTTATTTTTATGTCGGCATTTATTATTAAGTACAATTATAATGTTAAGTCGCTTTCAGAATTATGTGGTTTTTTTTTGCTAGTAGTAATGACATATTGTTATTTATGACAACCTAATGGATGTACTTTTGCAAAAAGAACATCATAATCCAAAGTCACCAAAGTTTTTGTTTAATTTTATCGCTTAAAACAATAAAAAAAACGCCTTTTCATGCCTACTTATGTTGAAACAGTTAAATAGTGCATCCGTTTTATAGAAGTTCTCTGACTTTTACTTAATTCCTTATATGGGACAACACAATGAAAACTTTAAATGCGTTTCCTCCAAAATGACGTTGTTTGTGTTATGACGTTATACGAGCAAATGAGCGATATGTGAGACATCTAGATAGTCTAGCCACAAACCAAAGGAAAAGTAAACAGTACAGTTGATAATAGTGGGATGTAGCATAGTGTTAAAACAAATCAAGTTTAATTTGGTTCATTTTCGTTCCAAAAAAAAAAATTAGAAAGCGCACAGCTTACTGGTTGTGAGAAGCTCTCCCCCAAACTCTTCACGGGATGTAATGGAAATCTGTCCATTCCAATATGTCGTGGTAGGGAACATAAACCCTTAGATATACCCGTGTACAACTTCATGTTGAGCGATCAGATTGTTCAGGAACACCTGAATTATTTCCATTTTTTTTTCGAGAAATCCCGCACTGAACCTTATTAAACCATTTGTGTGAGATTAATAAGATATGATTTGGTGTTTAAAAATGCTTGAATTGTCAATGAGTAATAGAATTGTCGATGAGCTGTGGTCTATACTACGCTAAATATCGTTGTTCTCGGCAGTAAAAAAATAGGTTAAACAAGTATTTACCTATTGCATTTTCAAAAACTCATTATCACATTCAAATACATTGACTACGATGCCTGAATCCTTACATTTAATGAACTGATACCCAGCAAACAATTTGGCTACAAAGAACCAGTTATGGTCTCCCAGTTCTACCATCGATTATATTTGTTCGAGTTTGTCCCAAAATGTTAATTTACGCAGAACAAGAACATACATTAAGAACATGTAGCTTGTTCACAATCCATCAAAGTTAAATGAAAATTTTTTTCGATTTTAGTATTTTGCTTTCGATTTTAGTATTTTTATACCAGAAGAATGTATAATCCTAAAATATTAAAAAAATGCCAAAAATTTATAAACGTGGCATCTACATATAAATAATGCGCTGCTGATTCACCAATTAGTATCCCAATTATATAAATAGAGAAAATAACTAGGTGCACCGTAACTGTAGCCAAATATTGACAGTCATTCAAAAATTGTGATATATTCAAACTTAATTTAATCAACCGAATTATGAAATATATATATCTACAAGAGTACTCCAACTACCAAGACAAACTTATTTTCTGTATAACCAAGTTTTCCCCGATCCGGACTCGGAACCAGAAATATTGATTTTCAGCCAATCTTCTACATTTTGATATGTGGAAGACTGCGTTTAAACAAACAATAATGTCCCTACTGTAGGGCTTTCTATCTTAAACATTTGTTTTCTGATCCGGGGAACAAGTAATTGAATGGAAGTCGTTGTTATTCTGCAATGTATAATATTGGCAAGAGATTTAAAAAAATGTTGGTTGTTATTAGACAACAGATTATTCCAAGGAAAGTCATGAAAAAAAAAATATGTTCCAAATTTATGAACAAAAATTAATGGTGACTTATGGTGCTACCAATATTCCATTGAAATGGCACTCTATGTTTATACAAACATATGTATGTATGTGTGAGTCAAAGAATGAGATTTTTCTTTTTCGTGTTACGTTCATTTGGCTCTATCCTTTTGTTTGTGCTCGAAAATACATAAAACAAATATATATACTTATATATACGTTAAAAGAAAAATGGCTTTAGCCAAGTTCTAATGTAGTTACGCATGTGTAAGCATGTGTGCGTTGGAGTGTATATTTCGAACTCGTTTATACAGCTTTAGTACAGAAACTAATGATGTTCAATATCCGGTTCTCATATACTCCTTTCGCTTGTATGCTATTCGTCCATATATAGTAAATTGTTGCGATAATTTACTTTCTGATGTATATCTTAAACTTCAGCTCTCGCCCGTATGTTATGTATCCAACTAGCAATTAGATGGTAGCAGCATAAACAAGACAAAGACCGAAAATGTGAAACAAAGTAAATAACATACAATTTTTGCAATAAATTTACAACCATCCTGAGAATTGCTGAAAGCGAACACACCAAATAACAAACATCAGACATCCGTATAGATGTGATTGTAATCACCAGCTAAGAAAGTCCATAAAATAAAGAATTTTTCTTTAAAAAATTAAAGAGTAATTCAACCGAGCTTATCGATATTTTGAAAAAGGTTGCTTATAGAGAATTTGTTAAGGCCACATAGCAGATTCTCAGTGTGATAAACATTGATAAATTTTAAAAGAAAATTCAATGAAATCAAATGTAATCCACTTGTATCGTAGTGGTTCATATAAAGGATTTTCTAGGCATATGTTATGATTTAAAATATTAAACGAAAATACACAACGAATAAAGCTTTATAGCATATAAGTAAATGGTTTCCCATTACAACCCATAAAGGGACAGGGGAGAAACTTCTCCAAATCACTGAGCTGTGCGCTTTCCAGTTTTCACTCACTGATTGGGACCTACAGTTTGACACCGATTTCAAACGGCATTTTGAGAAGTTTTTTATGGCTGTATACTCGATAGTGTCGCCGTCACTATGCGAGGTGACCGCCGCCGAAAGAAATTTTAAGGTGGTCAGAGCAGGGTTCGAACCCATGATCTCATGTACAAGAGCCGCGCACACTAACCATTGCACCACCGAAGCCCAAATATAGCATATAGTATACACATAAAAAATGAAAACCAGCACGTTAATATGTATAATTTTAGAAGTTGAGAATAACCCCGATAAAAGTGTTACCAAGTTTAACTTTGTTGTATTGAAAATATAAAATGTATGTCATTCCATTTCTTATATTTCCACGATGTTTCGACTACTTCGGCTACTTTTTTAAACAAAATATTTAAAAAGTTGTATAAAATATTATTAATTTTTTCTTCTTTCTCAAGCAGAATCCCAAGATAATACTGGAGACAAGCAACAATTAAAGCAAACCCAAAAGGAAGTGAAGCGAAGAAGAAAGCCAAAGAATAGCTCGATTCACAAACAGGTAATTTCACCAATATCCTCCCATGAGTGGATTCGCAAAAACGTCTTCGGGTCTGTCTGCTTGCTACTCTTTGTATTCTTTTTGGATTCACTTAATTCACTTTTTGGCACTTCTGTTTACTTTTTTGTACATTTTATGTACTATTTTCATACACTTTAAGTACTCTTTGGCACACATTTTAGTACCATTATGTATTTTTTTGGTGCAGTTTACGTACGTTTTACTACACTTAAATTACTTTTGGTGCAGGTTATGTACGTTATATACGTTATGGAATGAATATGCACTTCGTGGTTAATTTTCTGCACTTGTAAATGCATGGTATGGTAAATAAATATTGTATGTAATTTCTGGTACATTATACGAAATGTACAGTGCGTAAATTGTATGTACTTTTCGTGCAAAGTGAGGCGAATAAGTGAGCCATTTGCCCTTACTTCTCTGCTCGTTTGAGCTGAAAAAGTGCTAGGGAATGCCTAGGTTTTTTGTTTCTTCTTCATCCAGGCTCTCGAGTCCTATATTTTTTGCGACTTATGGCGATCGAGCGGGTTGTAGGCGTTCGTTTACGATGCCTGGTGTATTTCTAAATTCGGTGACACTCCAATGTGGCATTACATGCCTGAACCATTGCAATCGAAATCTCGTGTTTGGAGATTTCATTTACCTAAACATCTGTTTTTCAGTACAATAATTCACTGCTACTAACCAAGGGCTAATGCAGCTGCAATGTGAATGCAGAATCATATATGAAATTGATTTTTTTTAAATTTCTTTTCTGTTTGACTTTTAAATTAACGAATTGATAAATACGAAGGAAGAATTATTGGATGAAGCCAAGTTGATCATACTCAACGTCTATATGTTTTCGTCATAACAGTATTGATGTGAGCTTATATAGTACGAAAAAACCCCTATTAATAACCTTTGAAACGCATTGGCAGTTATTATAATTCGAAAGAACAAATTAAACAAATTATTGTTACATTAAATGCTTTCATACAGTAATCATTTTTTTTTTTTTTTTTTTTTTTTTTTTTTTATTAATACTATCATTGTACAAAGATTAAAATAAATATTTACATAGTTTGAGTTTTTACATTTAGTATTGCAGCAAATATATCGTTTTTAACAAAAATATTTACAATTAAAATTAATTCTGATATAAGGTAAAAAGATAGAGAAAAACCTTTAATTTTGACGTGACAACGTCTTAAATTAGGTTGCGGCTGGGAGTCACTTATGAAAAAGTGTAACGCCCGGTAACGTTACGATGAGTCACCGAACGAGAGAGAGGCCCGCCGAATGCCTTGCGTCTCTCTCCCACTCAATAAATAATTCTGTGTGTGCGGATGTGTGTGTTTACTTGTGTGCCAGAAACGATTTGCTTTGCTGGCTTCTAGTGGCTGTTGGTCGGTGGTGTGAGTGTTTTTGTTTTTTGGCACATCATATATATGACGACTGAGCAAGTATGTATGTGCGTATATATGTGCGTGTGTATGAATATTGATTTAGATCAGTCTGCATTGGATAAGGTATTATTTTTTGTTTTTTTTTGTTTTTTGGCTTTATGATATGTGTAGTGTATGTTTGTGTGTAGAAATTTTCATATGAATTAGGTAGCCAAAACGAAACAGAGAGCTGCGGTCGGCTTTAAAAACGATATGCGAATATGATGAATTGAAATACTTTTTGGTTAGTAAATTATTTTCTTTTGTTTTTAATAAAAGAAATGTTTATTTTTTATAATAAAAGAAATGTTTATATTTTATAATAAAGGATATGTTTATTGTTTATAATGTCACATTTGATAATGTGTTCATAGAAATCGCACAGGTACCTAGATGGTGTTGAAATTACTTCTATTTTCCTAAACCATAAGTTTCAATAAATGTTAAAACATCGCCCGTGAGTTCTAACACTCATTGGTTTTTTTTTTTATTTTACAAATTTTAATTAATTTCAAATTTATTTAGCAAAAATTTGAACCTTCGATCTGAATAAATGTTTTGATTTTCGAATTGATTCTTTAAAATTACAAATATTAAGAAAAAGTGGCAGATATAAGAAAACTTGATTTAAACTGTGTTGAGCAAGAATTTTAACATCTAATCAATATGAAAATCAAATCAATCTAAACAAAATAGGTATATTTCTATAGTTAAAATTTGTGCAATTCTTATTTTCATTCAATTCCTTGTTCCTATTGTGCAATTTAATTATATTCATATCAATAAATATTCTACCGAGAAAAAGACGTTGTCACGTAAAATCTTCGCCCGTAAAACCGACTTTACAGGCAACAATTTTTTATGAGAAATTTTATACTAATTAATTATGATAACTTCGTTGCCGAAATTATAAAATGTAGTTAGTTACACAAATTTCTTATTATTTCGTAGTTTGAAGATCTACATCTATCTTCGAATCTGTGTTGTAGTTCAAGATAAACTGAAATATGTGGTTTGTGGTTGTAATTTTCATGCAAGAGATCAGTACTGAATCGTCGATTTAAATTGTGAATTATTTTTAAGTTCTTGTTCTGTATAATTTGTAATTTTTTAAGGTTTGTTTTGGCACTTCTTGGAAACCAGACCTGACAACCATATGTCATAATAGGGCGAATGCACATATTATAAATGAGGATTTTGTTTTTTAAATTCAATGTAGATTTTCTGCAAAGTAGCGGGTAAAGTGATCTTCCACATTTTAGTGCTTTGTCTCGTGTATTTGTGATGTGACTTGAGAAGTTCAATTTTTTATCGATTATAACACCAAGATATTTTATTGAATCTTGCAGAGGAAGAACTGAACCCTGTATTTCAAGAGTTCCCGTAGGTACACGTTTTGGTGATTTATTAAACGGGAATATAATCGATTGTGTTTTATTTTGGTTGATTTTTATCTTCCATTTTTCAAAGTACTTTTGTGACATTTGCAACGCTTTTTTCATCCTCTTTATAATAGCATTTGAGACCTTTCCGGTACTTATTATTGCTGAATCATCTGCATAGAAAGCGGCAGCTTGATTTGTTGGTATTTTAAAATCCGAGATGTATATTGAGTATAATATAGGTGATAGGACCGAACCTTGTGGAACACCGGCTGGTATATTTCTTAATGATGATTCTGCATCATCAATACAAACGCTGAAGTTGCGGCCGGATAAAAAACTTTTGACAATTTTTTGTAGATAGATCGGGAAATTAAAATTATTTAGTTTGAAGATGATGCCGTCATGCCATACCGAATCAAATGCTTTTTCAATATCCAGTAGAACCATCCCTGTACTTTTTCGGTTATTCTTATTCTCTGATATTATGTTAACAACTCTCTTTAGTTGGTGCACGGTGGAGTGTCCTTTCCTGAATCCAAATTGTTCTTTGTTTAAAATGCCGTTTTCCTCCGCAAATTCAGATATTCTTCGTAATATTATTTTTTCGAATATTTTCCCAATTGTGCTTAGCATACTAATTGGCCTGTAGCTTGAAGGGGATTTGATATTCTTTCCACGTTTCAAAATTGGGATAACTTTAGCATTTTTGAATATACTGGGGAAGTAACCGTTGATTAAGCACCAATTAAAAACAATAGTCAGCGCGTTGAAAAATACATTAGACATTTGCTTTACCAACACTGGTTTTATACCATCTTTACCAGGTGATTTGTTGTTCCTCAGTTTCTTTGTGTAATATCTCACTTCTTCCAACGATGTAAGATCAGCTGTTTCGCACGTGTTAGACTGAGAGTTTAACCATTTGACATAATTCGCCACATTCTGATCAACTGGAGAGCTAATTGTCTGTGTTGTGCAGTGAGAGTTTTCAAAGACGTCAGCTACTGCATTGGCTATATTCTCACTGTTTTGAGTATCAACACCATCAACAGTCATGACATTAACAGCTGACTTTTTACCTCTCATTGCTTTTGTCAATTTAAAGAATTTTTTGCTGCCGTGTGGAAGTTTTTCTAAAAACTTAGTCCAATTGGAATTAATATCTGCAAATATGTGAAAATCAATCAACCTGGTGAGCAGGTTTAAGGTGCATTTCAGAGACGGTTTTTGGGGTGGAGAAGCTCGTTGAAGTTTTCGGGTGTATCTATTCCTTTGGCCAATGAGATACAAGCTTAATTGGGAAAGCCTTCGCAGCCACGGTTGTCGTTCTCTTCTTGGAACTTTTCTATCTGCTTCTTGAAGGGTATTTGTAATTTTTAATAGAATTTCTTCAATATTTGAAGTAGTTATTCTTGTAGATTGCAGGTATCGGATTTGATCATCAACTAGTTGTCTGATTGAGGTCCAATTAGCATCGCCGTATGATGGTGCCGTAAATGTCTTATGGATGACGGAACCAAATATTTCGCAGGTGATTGGTACATGGTCTGAGCATAAAAGGCCCGGGTGTGTTTCAATAGCCGATATGTTAAGACTAGAGTTGGTCAAAAGAATATCTAAAACCGAGGGCTGAATTTGGCCCACGCCTTGTCCAAAACGGGTAAATGTAGACGGAGCATAAATATAATAGTTGTTTTGTAATTGATGGTTGTAGAGAGAATTACCAGCAGAATTGTTTTTATAGCAGTTCCAGCTAGTATGATGGGCATTCAAATCGCCAAAAATAAAGAATTCATTTGCTGATGTGGTGATTTTATTGAGATCTTCGGTGAAATTTGCAGTATATTTAGGGTTATATGCAGAAATTAGTCTGATTTGTCTTCCATTTATTTCTACTGAAATTGCTACAGTCTCCATTGTTGTTGTTCCCAAGTTTGGCAAACAGCTGTGAGGGATAGACTCTCTTATTGCTATTAAAACCCCACCTCCGTGGGTATTTCTGTCATTTCTGTATACCTTAAAGTTCAACAGTCGAAATTTGTGATGAGTCTTTAAAAAGGTTTCATTAATTAGTATTATGTCAATTCTTTTTTCGTGAAGGACTTGTTCAAGTTGTGCAATTACTGAGTGATTTGTGATGCCTTGGGAGTTCCAGTGCATAACGTGAAGGCTATGTATTCTCTTTAGTCTAAATGACATGTTTGAGCATCATTCCCAGAACTCGCATTTTGTCAAATTTATTTCTGCATTTCTGTAATGCATCAAGAGCTTCAAAGTATATTTCCAAGATTTTCTCATTGGAGATATCATTTTCATCATTATAATGTTGTTTGTCACTATTAATTTGTGGTTTCCGTCGTTCTTTTTCGTACGGGTTATGCCTTCTAGGCCAAGTAACATTTGGAACTTGATCATTTGCACTAAGTGTTTGTGGAAAATCTGCTTCTGATAATGAGAAGTTCGTTCTGATGTTGACATTTGTGTATCTTTGTCTATTAGTTGTAACTTTCTGGCGTATATCTAAATACTCACGTCTAGAAGGACATTTAGGGTCATCGGCTCGATGGTTAACATTTTTTAATTTCTTGCTAACACAATTAAAACATTTGTAGACAACTGGGTCCTTAAGCGATGATTTACTAAGTGGACAAGTAGAAGATTCATGTGGTCCGCCACATCCAAGACATACTGTTTTCCTGTAACAGTTAGCAGATCCGTGTCCAAACATTGCACATTTGGAACATTGTGTTGGTCCCTTAGAGCGCTTTAAAGGATTTCTCCAGTGGACGACAATATTATGGAGGTATTTCATTCTTAACACTTCCTTTTTAGTTATTTGGTTCCGGTCAAATTCTATAGCATACAGTGCATCGTCAGGGCTAGATCTGGCTGTTTTTATTTCATTTATGGTGATAGGCTCAATGTTGAAGCTGTGCTTAAATTCTTCGAGAATAGTTGCAGTGCTTACTTGGGGAAGTCCGAAGAGCATTAGTTTGAATCTCTTCTGATCGTTCACTGGATGAGTGTGGAATGTTATCTTATTTAGTTGAAGCTTTTTAATCATGTCCTCGCGGTCAGTAAGCGTGTTCGGCATTACCTTCGTTCCGACTGACATTCTTTTGTATTTCCCATTCGATCCTAGGAGTTTAATCACCGATGCGAAGTTCTGGTTGTCGTCCACTACAAGTGGTGGAGCTTTTACAATGGAATCAATAACCACTTTGTCAATGCTGTGTTATGAACACCGAATTGTGTTTTCAAATACTTCCAACGGAAGTATCGATTTCGTGGGCATTGGATGAATTTATAAACCAAGCAATGCCTTATAAAACAACCTGTTGAAAGAGGACGGCGGGAGCCTTTAAGAAAACTAGCAAGACAGTCGGCTGGGGGGTTCGTGTCCTTTCCTCTGGGTTGTTTGTCTTAACATTACAATAATAATATATGGACTCCCTATTTATTTGAATAAAATAATACCATATGGATCAGGTTTACTAGACAACTAAAACAAAATAATGCCCCAAACACGTACAAAAGTCTAGCAAAAATTAACTACTCGTTTACTGCCATGAAATTACATACAAAGTGATATGGACGGTGTGAGGAAGATTGGATATACTTAACTGTCTCCAAGATGTTATTGGAGATCGACGCTTCAGTACCCTCCCTAACCAATTGTTCTAGTGGCGAAATTAATATAAATTCTAGAACCCCACTACCAGCGATCTGGAACTTACTTATGTCATCATCGATATCATTTAGAGAGGAAAACACTAACTTATTCGCTTAACAATTCATAGTTACTATCACTAGAGGCTTTATTAATTCACTTTTTCTGTTTAATTCCATATTTTATAAAAATTTTGCATGCGCATCTTCTGCCTGATTACAATAAATGAAGTTATGATATTTTCGACGGTAACAAAAAAATCTAACCTATAGTTATTATTATAAGTGCATTAAAGTTTTAACTTATACTAGTTATACAAATAAAATTTAATGAATGGATTGGATGCTTAATTGAAACAAAACAACAGACTTATTGTAAAATTTGGTTATTCCAAAAAGGTTTGCTGGGATAAGGGTTTAATAATGATGTAAAATCGGTCTCAAATAAACAATGATGATATTGTATTTGTAGAAACCAGAAAAAAATTGTTATGAAGCGGACTACAAATACGTGAAACTGTTATATCTCTCTTGACGATGCGTGGTATCAATAGGTTTTTAATTTTGTTTTCTTTTTATCCAATATCACTGCTTTTTATTTTTCTCTTATAAAAAAAAACACGCTCTCAATTAATGTCTGCTCATTAGCAAGTTGCGAGTAGAACTTTTTTTTGCGAAATGCAGATGATCATTACGTCAATAAGTGTAAGAATTGTTGAAAAGAGAATTGAAGACAAGAATAATGAAAATAACGTAGGGTGGATTTAAATTTTGATTCTTCAACTGTGACTTTTTCTTTCATTTCTCTTTTCACATTATCTTAATACGAAATAACATTGAAATATTAAATTCGAATTTTTGTTTTTGTGTCTCACTTACCAACATCATTACGACGATTGTAAAGCGCTTTGCAATTGTTGTTGTTGACGTTGATCACGTTTAATGATGATGAAGATCTGCAAACCTGTAACGTTGATTTATTGAGTTGCATGTTAAGAAGTGGTATCACAGTGCTGTATTTCTCACTTACTCTATAATCATATCTTTTTCTTCCTTTTTTCAATATGCATCCGAAATTAAACCTTTACCAATTTAGTTTTTGCTATAAATTTCGTTTGTCTTTTTTTTTCTTTTTCTGTTTTTTTACTTTTTTGCTCTATAATTTTAGAATATTGATCTAAACTACTGAAAGTTGTAGCTTGAAACTTTTATCACACATGTTTTTTTTTTTTCATTATTTTTCTTTAACACCTTTTTATACCGGTTTATTTTAACAATGCAGCAGAGATTTTGCTTTCATCTTATATGTGGTTCAATTTACATTCTGGTATGCTTGGCGTGTCGTTTGAGTCACAAAGGCAACTGTAATATTTGAGTGAATTCTATCACACTCTTATTGAATGAGTTATGTGATGAAAGTTTCGCGCGATTCTCATAAAACGAATTACTTTTTGATCATTTTATGAAATTAAAACTTATTGCACTAAGCAATTGTAAATTCCCAGCAAACAATAGTAGTACTTATCTTAAGAGATGATGTATAAAAATAAAATTGGTATAACATTTAAGCTCTGATGATGAGAGGGAATGGTAGGAAAGCTGGTATCTAGTGTGATGCGTCAGGGAATCCACGATTTTGTTGTAATCCTATTCAAAAAGATATATGTTGTGGCTGAAGGTAGTCCACCGTCGTCTCTATTTAGTTCGGGGAACATAAGCTTCATCCGTGAACTTCGTGGTGTGGGTAGCTTGGTAGGTGTAGTTATAATCGACCCGATTAATAGTTTCGGGCTGATTACAGTGTAGCACTTGTTCTCGGAAGTATTAATGACCGAAGCAACTTTGAGAGCTATACCAAACTAGGCTCAATCCACTGATGACATCCATTTCAATCAATCAAATTGACAACCAATTGCTGATATATTGCTCGGTGGGTTAAGGTGTCAAATATTCCACGAGAATCTGCCCGCATGAATTGGAGGAAACGTGGTTCAGTAATTGTGAACTAAAATCCTGACGTAAGCGGTATTTATCACTCTCCATGTGCTATTCAGCCTCCCGAGAACTTTTCCAAACCGCACGTGGTTCTCTAATCGCTAATACCTTCAACTTATTTCCACAGAAAATTATGGTATGTTAATTGTCCGGCTTGTATACGAAAAAGAAAGTTTAGATTTAGTCTGACGAGGCAAGAAACCTCTCAATTTCCACTCAAGTCATGCTATGAGTTATCAAAGGTAATAGATTAGCGCTATTACTAATTGTTGCCAGACAAAAAAAAAATCTCCAAACTAGCGATTTTCTTCCCATACATTGTCTTGTACGCTTCTTACCTAGCCATTGTCAAGGGTTTGTTTCCCATTTGACAAACGTTATTTTATTAACACTTTATCTGAATGTTCTATCAGACAAAAGTCCATTACAAAACCTAAATTATTCTTACTCTATGAGTAGAGAATGATTTGGAAAAGGACTTTTAAGACCTTATGTCTTTGGCATGAAACGTTCCCACTAATTTGCCAAGTTTGTCTTCTAATATGTAATAATGATTTCCAAGTTTTTCTCGGACTACTGCTTTTATAAACACGGGTGAGAGCTTTGCATTAAAGTGTTTTCCGGAATTGCTTTGAGCAAAATTTCGTCTGAAAACGTCCTGTCCCACAGTAAAGGCTGGCGTTCTGGTGCGAAGATTATAGTGAACTTTACTCTTTTCATACGCTTCTTTAATATGTTTTCTAAGTTCATGTCTTATGGTCTGCAAATGATCAACTCTAGTGATCTTAGCATATGGTTCGTCTAAAAGATTCAGATTTTTCAACAAGGTATATGATGATGCATGCGTTATCATATTGAAACCAAATAAGGCGAAATATGGAGAATTGGCAATCGATTGGTGATATGAGTTGCGTAAAGAGCAACTAATTGCACTTAATTTTTCGTCCCACTGCCGATGATTGTGTTTAAGGTAAGCTCGGATTCCCGCAATTAACGAACGATTTACACGCTCGGATGCATTCGACTGCGGCGAGTAAAACGCGGTATAAGTATGGGTTATTCCATAAGAAGTCAGAAAAGCGTTAAAGTCGTGAGCCTTGAACTGGCTACCGTTGTCGCTAACAATGAATTCAGGAACGCCATATGTGTGGAATATTTGTTTTTCCAAGAAATCTTGAATCGCAGAAGATGTAAATTTTCTTAAGAGGCACAACCAGTGAAACTTGGTTAAATGATCCAGGACTATAAGTAGGCCTATATGTCCCGATTTGCTTCTAGGGTATGGACCAAGTATATCAATGTATAAGCGCTGAAATGGACGAATTGACGTTAATTGGTTGCCCATTGGTGGCTTAGTGGAGGCATTTGGGGATTTTGTCATTTTACACACGCCACACTCCTGCACGTACTTTCGTGTATCCCGTACCATTCCAGGCCAATAAAAGTTCCGTCTTACCAGTTCCAAGGTTTTACCGATGCCACCATGTGCCGACACAGGACAATCATGTGCTCTTGATATTATGCCATTACGAAGCTTACAAGGAATCCATAACTTCCAAGCGTTTTCCTCTTGGATTTTGTCTCCACTATAATGCTCAGTCCTCAAATAAACATAATTATCAACAATTTTCATATCCGGGTAGTTTGACGCATTATTTTTCACTTTCTCTTTCAGATCCTTGTAATCATCATCCCCAAAATGAGGAGAATTTAAATCCACCTCCGGCCCTATTATTTCTAAGCTATTTACGTCTACCTCAGGAATTCGCGAAAGTGCGTCCGGCACTATGTGCTCTTTACCCTTCCTATGACTTACGTTGAACTTATAAGCTTGCAGTTGCAAGGCCCAACGTGCCAGTCTTCCACTTAAATTAGGCTGACGCATCAGCCACACAAGGCTTGAGTGGTCAGTAACAACTTCAAACTCCTGCATTTCGACGTAACATCTGAATTTCCTAATTGCCTCAATAGCAGCAAGGCACTCTCGCTCAGTTACGCTGTAGTTTCGTTGCGCGGAGTTTAATTTCCTACTCATGTATGCAATGGGCCGTTCCTGGCCTTCACCGTCCAGTTGCACAAGAACAGCACCAATGCCATAATCGCTTGCGTCACAGTGGATAAAGAACTTCTTGTTGAAATCTGGGTTAATTAAAATAGGGGCAGAGGTCAAGAGGGACTTAAGGTCGTCGAACGCACACTGCGCCTCATCACTCCAGACAAACTTTTTCTTTGTGGATAGAACCTCAGTGATTGGAAAAACTACTGTTGAGAAATTTTCCACAAAACGACGATACCAACCAGCCAGACCAAGAAAACCACGCACCTGTTTCAGGTTTTTAGGAGCAGGCCATCTAACTATCGCGCTAATCTTATCCGGATCTGTAGTAATCCCGCCATCTCCAATGACATAACCTAAATAATTCACCTTAGTGACACAAAATTTGCTTTTTGAAATATTTAGAGTCAGATTAGCTTTTCTGAATTGGACCGCTATTCTTACAAGGACTTCCAAGTGACTCTCGAAATTTTCTGACACGATAACTAGATCATCCAGATAGCCAAAGATACAGTGACGAAGATCCGGTGGTATGATCTCATCCATCAACCTGCACATGGTTTGAGGCGCGTTGCATAACCCGAAAGGCATGACCACAAATTGGTACAGAGGCCTTCCGGGGACTGTAAAAGCCGTAAGAGGTTTGGATGCGTCGTCTAAAGCTATCTGCCAGTATGCATCCTTTAAATCTAGCTTCGTTATCAGATTCGCCTTTGGAAGCCTTGCAAATATGCCCTCTATAGAAGGCAAGGGAAATGCATCCTTTTTAGTCACTAAATTCAGTTTTCTGGCGTCTAAACAGAGGCGAACCTTGTTTGGTTTTACGACCATTCTCATTGGTGAACTCCTGAGAAGCTGACGGTTCTATCACGCCTAATGACAGCATCCTATCGATTTCCTGATAAATTAAATTTTCCACAGCTGGAGAAACAGGGTAGAACCTTTGCTTTACGGGGCTTGCCTCGCCTACATCGATGGCATGTTTAATTAGACTGGTCCTCCCCAGTCCCTGTTTTTCGAAGCTGGGAAATAGAGCAATAACCGTTTCTAGTTGTCGATTTTGAGTATTCGAAAGGGGATACAGAAGTTCATTTTCCAGTTCTACGATAACTTTTGATTTCCCATTGTTATCTGAGTTTTCCCTTATAATGTCCGATACATCAGACGAGCATTTATCAATTCCTTTAAGTGCAACTAAATCAACTGATTCCATTACATCAGCAAAGATTTTAAAAGCCTTACAAAAATCAATACCTAAGATTAGCCTTTGCGAGAGTGATGGTATGATAAACAATCTTAAGGCTCGTTTTTGTTCTTTAAATGTAAGTTCAATATCTAACATACCCGTTACCTTTTGCGGCTGACCATCAGCCGTTCTTACAAAAGATTTAACTTTTGTGAAATTTGGTAATTTGTGGAAATCAAAAGAAGCTAAATTGGACCCAATACAGCTAACATTTGCTCCGGTGTCCAATAAGCCAAGTTCGTTAAAATTTGAAAAGGATACTTTCGCATAATATCTCATGTCCGTGGGATTGGCTATGATGGATGAAACTAAGAATGTCCTGCAAAGTTTTCTTAATTTCCAATACCTACGTAACCTCCTGGTTGACCGCTTCTGCTTTTGACTTGGACAGATAGATATCGATGAAAAATTAAATAACTCATTACGCCTTGCAATATATTTTTCCAATCTTTTATGGTACGGCAAGATTGGATATAAAACTGTCCAAGGAGGGGCTGGTATGGAAAAGGCATTGTTAGCCGCAGGCCTCAAAATAGATTTGGGTATCCAACCATCGGCAATAGCGTTTGAAATTTTGTCCCCTCCAGAAATATTATGTGTCGTAGATGTATTAGTTTCAGTGGTTTGGTCAGAATTGCTTCTTGAATTTATTGCTGTTCCTTCTGAGGAACAAAATTCTGCCAGTTTTTTGTCGACGACTTTCCCCCATTGCATTTTACACAATTTGGCTTATATGTCTTTTTTGTGCCGCAACCGTAGCAAAAGATTTGCCGATCTTCCAAACAATCTTGCCAGTTATGGCCAGTCTTATCACAATTCCAACAAGTTGAAGGTTGATATGTTCTTTCCACAGAGTTTACCAAGATATTAGTATCCAAACTATTTTCCGCTTCTTCGAAGTCCGAAACAAAATCGACTGCGGCCACTTGTCGACGGGGAACGACAGTATTATTAACACGATTAAAAAGATTTCGTCTAACGTATTCATCATTCAAAAAGGTTTCCCTCTTCTGCACAAGTCTACGAAGCTGTACAATGGATGTGATTTGAATATATAACAACTCCTGTCTGATTTCGGGGCGTAAATTACGCGTAAGAATTTCTATTAATTCTGCTTCTGACATAGGAGACGATAAACGATCCACAATTCCAGAAATGGCATCATGAAAAGCGTCAAATGTTTCGCCAGGTTTCTGTTTCCGATTTCGGATTTCTTCCCTGAGGTCAAAAGACGTTTTACAATCACGGTATTGGAGTCTTATCGCCTCACAAAACGGTTCCCACTGTACAGATTGAACCTGTTTGTGGTAACGCCAATACCAGTGCTTAGCCTTATCCGTCAATAGAACTTGCAAATTTTTACATACCACGGTAAAATCTCCATCAAATGTGTCTAAGGTTAAAGATCGAATTCGGTACAGGAATTCCTCTATACTTAGTCCATCTGACGAGCCATTAAATTTTATATTCCAACTTTGGATAATTGAAGTGATTTTATCGGCAGTAAATGGTAACCGCAGAGAACTAGAAATATTCGACAAACCACTAATATTTTGATTATTCGCAATTATGGGGGACCCTTGATTTCGAGTATGTAAATTCAAAGGATTTGCATGGGATACTTGATCCAAATTTATACCATTGTCAGCCAAAGAATTTGAACGGTATTCAGTTCGCGGAATTGGAGCAATATTCGAGCAAGTCTGTGGCAATAAATTCAAAGAAGTAAGTAATCTTACCATACTTTGCTCCATCATGCGATTAATATGTTCGTAATCAACATGTTGCTTGTTGTTAGGGATCAAACGAGAAGAGCTTTGCAACATTTTCGGAATAGGGGTATTCTCCCGATCGTTATTTACAGCTTGAGGTTGTCGCTGTGGTGTGCCAAAATTCAACAGGAATGAGGAATTATGGGGGTCATGGAAGACACCACGACCTTGGCTCCTTGTATTGTAGTGAGAACCACGAGCTCCTCTAGATTTACCCCTTCCTGGTTTCGATGTCGAAACATTAGTAATTATCATACTATTACCAGCCGTCGAAGGAAGTGCAGAAGCAGAAGGTACCAAAATATCTTTCAGCGGAAAGATATAGTTTCGAAGTTCTGACAATTGGCAATGTCGTTTGCAAACCGGGCATTGTGCAGCTGTAGCGAGAGAAGTTTCAATACAAATTTTGTGAAACGAATGAGCGCATTCATTGATAATTACGCAGTCTTGCTTTTCCAACAAAAGTTCCTCGCAAATGGAACATAAATGTACAGAATTCGTCACAACTGAAGCTTCAGAAGGGGGTGGTACTTCTGACCGATTTGGTGATCGTAGAATTGACATCCCAAAACAAAAAGAAGTTGTAAATTTTCAAAATTTACCAAGATTCAAATTTTAAATTTAGTTTTTCCTCAAATTTGAAAAAAAATAAGTTTACTATTCTCTAAATACAATCAAATATTTTATACTTGTTACTAATTATTCAGTATACTTTTAAAGAAATTTTAAAGAATAAAATTGCAAGATTTTTAGACAAAATATACTTATATTGTGTTTTCCTCTTAGACACGAATCCGAAATAAGTAATTGAAACCCGCACTCCCACACATTTTCCAGTCAATACCAAGGAAAAAAATATTTTTGAAATTGATTAAGGCATTTTTTCTTTCATTGATCATACCAACCAACACAAATTAAATTAACCCTATTTTTGTGAATTTTCTAAAGCAGAGCGGACAATACAATGCGTATCGCATAGAATTGTAATCCAGAATTGAATTAGAGGCTGATAACACCGATCAAATGAAATAATATTACCTGAAACCATAACTAAAGACTTGAAACCTTTATTTTCAACAAAAAGAAACTACCTCATATAAACGGTTAATTGCTCGAACTTTTCGACCTCAAACAACTACTAAATCCTGAATATCTTAGTACTTTATTTTGGCGAAAATTAACAATTCCAAAAGTCTTTAAGTTTTACTATTGACACTAACTTTATATTTACTAAAATTAGAACCGAAAAGAAGAGGTGTGCTCTTTTCGGCCCCATGTTGGGCGCCAATTATTGTTATGAACACCGAATTGTGTTTTCAAATACTTCCAACGGAAGTATCGATTTCGTGGGCATTGGATGAATTTATAAACCAAGCAATGCCTTATAAAACAACCTGTTGAAAGAGGACGGCGGGAGCCTTTAAGAAAACTAGCAAGACAGTCGGCTGGGGGGTTCGTGTCCTTTCCTCTGGGTTGTTTGTCTTAACATTACAATAATAATATATGGACTCCCTATTTATTTGAATAAAATAATACCATATGGATCAGGTTTACTAGACAACTAAAACAAAATAATGCCCCAAACACGTACAAAAGTCTAGCAAAAATTAACTACTCGTTTACTGCCATGAAATTACATACAAAGTGATATGGACGGTGTGAGGAAGATTGGATATACTTAACTGTCTCCAAGATGTTATTGGAGATCGACGCTTCAGTACCCTCCCTAACCAATTGTTCTAGTGGCGAAATTAATATAAATTCTAGAACCCCACTACCAGCGATCTGGAACTTACTTATGTCATCATCGATATCATTTAGAGAGGAAAACACTAACTTATTCGCTTAACAATTCATAGTTACTATCACTAGAGGCTTTATTAATTCACTTTTTCTGTTTAATTCCATATTTTATAAAAATTTTGCATGCGCATCTTCTGCCTGATTACAATAAATGAAGTTATGATATTTTCGACGGTAACAAAAAAATCTAACCTATAGTTATTATTATAAGTGCATTAAAGTTTTAACTTATACTAGTTATACAAATAAAATTTAATGAATGGATTGGATGCTTAATTGAAACAAAACAACAGACTTATTGTAAAATTTGGTTATTCCAAAAAGGTTTGCTGGGATAAGGGTTTAATAATGATGTAAAATCGGTCTCAAATAAACAATGATGATATTGTATTTGTAGAAACCAGAAAAAAATTGTTATGAAGCGGACTACAAATACGTGAAACTGTTATATCTCTCTTGACGATGCGTGGTATCAATAGGTTTTTAATTTTGTTTTCTTTTTATCCAATATCACTGCTTTTTATTTTTCTCTTATAAAAAAAAACACGCTCTCAATTAATGTCTGCTCATTAGCAAGTTGCGAGTAGAACTTTTTTTTGCGAAATGCAGATGATCATTACGTCAATAAGTGTAAGAATTGTTGAAAAGAGAATTGAAGACAAGAATAATGAAAATAACGTAGGGTGGATTTAAATTTTGATTCTTCAACTGTGACTTTTTCTTTCATTTCTCTTTTCACATTATCTTAATACGAAATAACATTGAAATATTAAATTCGAATTTTTGTTTTTGTGTCTCACTTACCAACATCATTACGACGATTGTAAAGCGCTTTGCAATTGTTGTTGTTGACGTTGATCACGTTTAATGATGATGAAGATCTGCAAACCTGTAACGTTGATTTATTGAGTTGCATGTTAAGAAGTGGTATCACAGTGCTGTATTTCTCACTTACTCTATAATCATATCTTTTTCTTCCTTTTTTCAATATGCATCCGAAATTAAACCTTTACCAATTTAGTTTTTGCTATAAATTTCGTTTGTCTTTTTTTTTCTTTTTCTGTTTTTTTACTTTTTTGCTCTATAATTTTAGAATATTGATCTAAACTACTGAAAGTTGTAGCTTGAAACTTTTATCACACATGTTTTTTTTTTTTCATTATTTTTCTTTAACACCTTTTTATACCGGTTTATTTTAACAATGCAGCAGAGATTTTGCTTTCATCTTATATGTGGTTCAATTTACATTCTGGTATGCTTGGCGTGTCGTTTGAGTCACAAAGGCAACTGTAATATTTGAGTGAATTCTATCACACTCTTATTGAATGAGTTATGTGATGAAAGTTTCGCGCGATTCTCATAAAACGAATTACTTTTTGATCATTTTATGAAATTAAAACTTATTGCACTAAGCAATTGTAAATTCCCAGCAAACAATAGTAGTACTTATCTTAAGAGATGATGTATAAAAATAAAATTGGTATAACATTTAAGCTCTGATGATGAGAGGGAATGGTAGGAAAGCTGGTATCTAGTGTGATGCGTCAGGGAATCCACGATTTTGTTGTAATCCTATTCAAAAAGATATATGTTGTGGCTGAAGGTAGTCCACCGTCGTCTCTATTTAGTTCGGGGAACATAAGCTTCATCCGTGAACTTCGTGGTGTGGGTAGCTTGGTAGGTGTAGTTATAATCGACCCGATTAATAGTTTCGGGCTGATTACAGTGTAGCACTTGTTCTCGGAAGTATTAATGACCGAAGCAACTTTGAGAGCTATACCAAACTAGGCTCAATCCACTGATGACATCCATTTCAATCAATCAAATTGACAACCAATTGCTGATATATTGCTCGGTGGGTTAAGGTGTCAAATATTCCACGAGAATCTGCCCGCATGAATTGGAGGAAACGTGGTTCAGTAATTGTGAACTAAAATCCTGACGTAAGCGGTATTTATCACTCTCCATGTGCTATTCAGCCTCCCGAGAACTTTTCCAAACCGCACGTGGTTCTCTAATCGCTAATACCTTCAACTTATTTCCACAGAAAATTATGGTATGTTAATTGTCCGGCTTCTATACGAAAAAGAAAGTTTAGATTTAGTCTGACGAGGCAAGAAACCTCTCAATTTCCACTCAAGTCATGCTATGAGTTATCAAAGGTAATAGATTAGCGCTATTACTAATTGTTGCCAGACAAAAAAAAAATCTCCAAACTAGCGATTTTCTTCCCATACATTGTCTTGTACGCTTCTTACCTAGACATTGTCAAGGGTTTGTTTCCCATTTGACAAACGTTATTTTATTAACACTTTATCTGAATGTTCTATCAGACAAAAGTCCATTACAGCTGTCACTGTCGTCATCATCCATATCGGATAGAGGTTGGAATCTGTTACTACTGGAGGGAACAGTAGTCTTCTGTTGCTTGAATTTTGGTCTATTACCCCAAAATTTCTTACGCTTTGGTGCCATTGTTAGTTTAATTCAGATATAATTTATCAAAAAATTATATTTCTAAGAAAATTTTCTCTTAGTCAGCTGATAGCTGTTAGATAAGGTTAAGAACGCGTTCGAATGCTCAGAGAGTCAAACGAAAACTGTAATCATTTATCAAGACGGAACTTCTCTCTCAGCAAACTGATGGCATTATGCCTGGTGTGATATGAACGTTGGAAGTTGCAAGGTATTTGTTTAATAATAGCAGATAGAGGGCATATAACAACACATCCAACGAGAGAACAACAACATCATTTTGTGTTTGTGTATTAAAACATTTGTCTTAAATGCATGGCAAATGTATACTAACAATAAAGGATAGCAAGAAGTTGAAAATATATTTAATTTTCACAATTCTCCACCAAAATGACATGAACAACTTAAGTCAACAGTTTTTGTAACTCCACGTGGTGTAGATCAAACATCTCTCTATCACATCTACCTCGCCACGAAGAGTGTGAAATGAAATGTAAGATGAGAGCATTATGTTTCTCTCATTATGTTTATTCTATGAATGGTTTTCCTGTTTTGGGTAGCGAACATTTATATCAAAATAACTATGGAATTTTAACAACCACGGTTTTTTATAGTATTGTAGCTTGAGTATTTAGATTATGTTACTTACACATGTCTAAATTATGCTTCCACTTCCAAATGAAACTCTACGTCCTAGCAATCTGACCACTACCAGTATTTGGAATATTGAAGAACACATTACGCAGCTCTGCGATTTCACCAATACCAGTATTTCGATTATACCAGAACATATGGCAACTACGCGATAGAGCGAAAAGGATCTGGTAACTTCGAAGTTACGTTGTCCGAAGTTGTTAAACTTGTACTATAAATAACTGATGGGTGGAGAAATTGAGTCACTCAGATTTAAAGCGCGCAAAAGTTTGCACCAGCGACACTTTACCAAAATCTTTGGCTGCTAAGGAGTATTAGTTAGTAGCCTTTCTTAATATTGATGGTCCGTTCAACAATTTCACTCCAAATGCGATAGAATTTGCGCTATCGGCTCTTAACGAGATCATGGATCTTATGGGTCTTGTGTACCAAATGCTCACCAGGAGACGTATCACAGCCGAATTGGCCACCTCAACGAGGTATGTTAATAGAGGCACACCTCAAGGAGGGGTCTTGTTTCCGCTTGAATGGAAAAAAGGTTTAGTATGCGGACGATGTGGCAATAGCTATATAGGGCAAATATTCCAGTATCCTAAGGAACATTTTCTAAGGTAGCTTTCGGACTTTGGGCATATAGGCTTTTGAAAACGGGCTAGGTGCAAACCCTTTTTGACGTCGGACCTACCACTATGAATGGTTCCGAAATTAAGTCTGCAGAGTTTGCTAAACACCAATTGGAGTGCGTCGGCATGCACCTAGCGACGTCTAACTATATCCTGTAGAAACCCTCTTATATGCTTCCTTAATATCTTTAGATCGTGGTATCACAATGGACTAATAGGTGTAAGTGACTCATTCATCGATTACCAGTAACACGGAACCTAACCTAACATATTTTTTCCATGGTGGCATTTTGAAGTCTTGATCAAGCATATATTTCCCGGTTTTTCGTATATTTCTCAATGAATTTCGCGCATTCGCTTTTTGTTACATTTGTTTTATATATTTTCTAGGATTTTCGTGTAAAATACAAAATAGAGTAAAGATTTGAAAATGCTGCCGGGAAGAAAAAATGGTTTCGCATTAAATCCCATGACGGAATTTGGGAGAGCTTCTCGCAAATTAGTGAGCTGTGTGCGTTCTAATTGTACACACACTGATTGGGACCTACAGTTTTGCACCGATTATTTTTTGAAAGTATACTTTGCTATATATGCTTATTCTGACACGCCGTTTGCGCCACATATTGCTCAAAAAATGTTTTTTTTCCCCAAAATTCACTAAGAATCAAAACTGCCGGTTGGGGCTATAAGTAAAAAAAATCAGCTCTGCAATGCAACAACCCCACCCTATGTTTGCAATTCCCAAACAACGTTGTTTTTACTACACCCTAAGGGGCATGAATAATCGAGTGATATGGTGTGGGCTGATGGAGAGTATTAGTCATAGACTAATTCTTATAACTAGAGCTTTCCTTTCGCTCAGCAAATTTCTGACATTTGGTCTGGTGTGATATGAACGTTGGATGTTGAAAAGAATTGCTTTACTAATACCAGATAGAGCCAGTGGTTCAAAACATCCAACAAAATAACAACAACGGCTTTCCTCTTGTGTAATAAAATTATTGTGTTAAATATAACACAAACGTATGCAAACAATAACGGTCGATAAAAAAGTGTAAAACTCAACTAAATTTCAGAGTTTTTCACCAAAACGACATGAAAAAGCAGTACAGAAGTTTCAGTCGGGTAAACCGACTTAATCATACCCTCACCATACCATACCTCATCCATTGCGTGGGAGTTCTGTTAAAAAACGCCCATACTCAAAATTGACCACATTCAACAGCAGATTGACGACATTGCGCTAAATATTATTGAATACGTAAATTAGTTAGTTTCCCTCCGCATATTTATATGCGTGGTACAAAAATGGGCATGGCAAGTTGTTGCCAAAATTTTTATCAGGACCAAATTTTATTAAGATCGGTTATGATTTCTTGGAGATATCGAGTCGGTAAACCCCAAATACGCCCAACTTTTGTATGGGATGTACGAAACTGGGCGTGGCACAATAGTCAGTTATTAGTTACGCAGTAGCTTTTAGCAAAATATTGCCTACTACCGAATTTTATTAAGATCGGTTGTTGTTTATGAAAATTATCGTGTGGATCAACCGGTCATCCGCCCAACTTTTATATCGGAGGTACTATAATGGGTGTGGCAAAACAGCTCATTTTCTATAGGAGAGCTTTATTTGACTAAATATTGACTAGTACAAACTTTCATAATGATTGGTTTTGTTTTGCGGGACTTCTCATGCCGAACAACCAGACGCCCAAACAACTTTTGTATGGGAGGTACGTCAATGAGGGTGGCAAAATCATCCTTGTTTTAATCAGTGATTAGCTTTTGATAACGTGAAGCCTTATGCCTAATTTCATTAAGGTCGGAAGTGTTTCACGCGATTTATCGGATTGACAATCCGGTCGAACACCCTGTTTTGTATGGGAGATACCAGAATGGGCGTGACAATCTCGCCCATTTTCTCCAGTTAAGTAGGCATTTGCCAATTATTAACTGGTGTGAGAGTTGAAGCTAATCACATCTACCAGATGAAAGGTTTGAAAGCAATATGATTTTGTGCTAAATGTGTCGATATGTATGGGAGGTACCAGAAGGGGCGTGGTCAAAACGCTCATTTTCAATCTGAAACTCAAAATTGGCAAATAATAGTCATTGACAAAGTTTCATTGTCGTCTGTGAAGATTTACGGCAGTTATCGTGTTGACCAGCCAGCCATCCAGACAGACAGACAGACAGACGGTCATGGCTCAAACGTCTTAAAAAGTCATAAAACGAATTTTGTCCAAAGATACTAAGGGTCTAATTTGGTTCCTTCTATGTGTTACATTTTTTTACGTATTAAATGATATATACCCGCATCCTATGGTGAGGGTATAATTAAAGTCAGAAGTTCTTGTAATTCCACGTGGTGTAAGACACTTTTCGTCAAACATCTCTCTATCACAACGACTGCACCACGAAGAGTGTGAAAAGAAACGTCGGATGAGTCAAAGTCTCTCTCTTAAAAGAATTATTCATTGGTATTAGTAAGTCCCAGGGGTATTAACTAGATCAGAGACATACTTAGTTTATATTAGGTGTCGGAATTCTTGGGAGTTTTCGTCAAATTGTATACTTGTTAATCTTTTTTATTTTATCTTATCTGTGGCAAATTGTCGCCTTTTTTAATTACTCGTTCTTTTAATAAGCAACGGAGTGTGTCGTGAGATGCTATATTCCGTGAGGGTATGCGACGATTACATTCAATTTTCACTATAATAAGGCGTCGATGTGCCTTAGTTCCTTCATCCGCTCAAAATTGCCTAACATTTTCTACTTAAGGCTTATGGAATACAGCGCGACCAAATTAAGAACTGTATGATAATATTATAATCCACTCTCTAGACATTCAGTATGCCACAGCAATGTGCAATGCAAATATTGAATAAAATGTCCTATAATCTCAACTTCGGCTCCAATAATCAGCAACCAAATAACTGTTACTAATGAAATGGCTAATAGCTCATATCTTATATTAGCGGTGGATGCACTTCATTTGCTCTTATTGCCCGTGGTCTTAGTCTCTCCTCCAAGATAACAAAGAGTATAGGGGTAGTTTGTAAATTTAACTATTAGTAATATCTTATAAAAGCAATTTTACTATCACTGGCAATCGTTATTGCAAAACATTTTCCAATTTGTTATGTACCACCCAAGAAGGAATAAAGAATAGCGCTATTTAATATATTGCACAATTTACTTATACTAAACATTTTTGCCAACAGCATCAGACACTATAAATTTATAGCAATACAATTCTGTTGAAAATATGGCAACATTGTATTAATAAAAGGATGCAGGACAATAGCAAAAATAATAAGAGGACAATATGCAAAAACTGTGAGATATTTTAGGGGAATGTTGGTGGACAGAGATGACATAAATTGTACCACAAATATATATTTTTATAAAATCCTGATTCAGGGCTGTGGATGCTGGCAAAATTAACCAACTCCACCTACGACTCCAGCAGTTTGGAAATGTTCGCCCCCGACTGCGACTACGACTGCATCTCTAGCATTTTGAAAATGCATGCATTCAATCCGGCTCCAACTCCGGCGTTTAGGATAATTATGACCCCTATTTACTAATCCAGTTTATTTATTTGCTACGGAATTTGCTTAATAATCTAACAAGATCTAAAAAACAAAAATAAAAAAATTTAATTTATAAATTGAAGTAAAAAAAATGTATATAGACTCTGTAAATATGTACAAGTTAGTATGTACTTAGGTATAAAATTATATACGATATTTTCTCATCTATGCCCTGATGTCGCTTTCCATAATTTGTGGATAGTATTTTTTGGTGCTGCTTAAACTTCAAAATTCTAAAAAAAATTAAATTGTAAGGAATGGCATGAGTTATTAGCCGGAAATAAGTAATAATCTCAGGACCCATTTTTGGTAAAAAAAAAACATTTTTAAATTTAATCTATCTAAAAGGACATTACTTATTTTGGCTATGGGGATTAAGGGTCCTAATATTTTGCATTTCACTTAATTCAGTTTCATTTATTTAAGTCTATGGAAATATGTATATCCTTACAGACTAGCAAATTTTATAAATTTTCACCACAAAACTTTAAACTTATTCAAAATTCCCATAGATCTATTTATAGTTGCCCTCAAACCATAATATCTTAAATATTTTTCAATATTAAATTTACTTAAATGGCGTACAGAGCATGATGGGGCATTAAAAGTTGGTAACACCCAGGATACGGAGGGATTCTTCGGCCTTGTCTTTTCATCAGAGCCTTGGTCGGGTACGTTATCAAAAACCCTCAATCTTCATCAATTCTGATAACATGGCCTAGCCAAAGCAATTTGATTCGTCTAGCCATGTCCACGTCAGAATACAAATGGTATAGCTCTTGGTTCTAGTAGTTAGTAGTCGGTACTCGCCGGTTTCTTTAACAGGACCATATATCTTACGGAAAATTTTTCTCTCGAATACTCCCAGGTGTTTTTCATCCGCTTGCGATATTACCCACATTTCGGAGACATATCGTTAGCTGCGTACTATAAAGTTCCATACGCCATCAACTTAGTTTCGAGAACAACAGCATTTAAGTTTAGAAGTGAAAACAAAACTATGTGATAGAAAGTTCTAAAATTTTAAATCGAAATAACTGTTTGTCTAAAGAGTTTAAATATAAAATATGTAAAAATAAATTAAATATATAATAAATATAATTATGTATAATATATAGTATAATATATAAATATATATAATAATATATAAATATAAATATATAATAAATTAAATTAATAAAACACTGAGTATCTTAGCAACGGAGTAAAATAGCGAAATTCTGAAGACAGCGTTAGAAAGAGCAACATTTCAAACTTCTGAATTTTATTTTTTTTTTTAAATGTGAAAATGGCGCATGTAGCTTTATAGCACTCAGGTGACGATATGTCAAGGCAGAAAAAATTAGAGTCTGGTATAGCTGGACTTTTGTGTGTCGAGAGAGGGCTTTGTTCCGAAACTGCTTGCTGAGCCCAAAATAGCAACTATTTGCAAGCACAATTCTCCTATTTATCTCCAGGCTGACGTTATTGCCCTTGTTCATGGTGGATCTAAGGTAGATAAATTCATCTACCACTTCAAAATTAAATCGGTTGTCGACGTACAAATGCGGACCAAGTCGAGACGTTTCTCTATTCGTTGACTCCATAAATTTTGCCTTGCTCTTATTAACAGCAAGACCCAACTCCGCTGATTGTTTTTCGATTCTTGAAAATACTCCAGTATCCTATCGTAAATTTTGCCCAATGATGTCTATATCGTCAGCACACTCCAGCAACGTATGATTTTTCACGCTGATGGTCTTGTTCATATTTACTTCAGCTTTCCTCATTATTATCTCCATTAAGATGTTGAAGAGATTGCACGAAAGTATGTCGCCTTATCTCAGTCCTCGCTTGGTACTGAATAGTTCGATGAGTTCTTTCCCCGACTTCATTTCTGATTTGGTGTTGTCGAGCATCATTATACAGAGGCGGATCAGGTTTGCTGGAATCCGAAGTTCAGGCATAGCTTCGGATAATTTTCGTCGAATGGGGCTATTGAAAGCAGCTTTGTAATCGACAAAAAGATAATATGTATCGTTTTCCTTCTCGACAAAGAGATAGTATGTTTCGGTTTCCTTTTCGTGGGTCTTTTCCAGGATTTGGCGTAGCGTGAATATTTGGTCAGTCGTGGACTTGCCTGGTCTAGACACACACGACAAACAAGACCCGTGATGGGTAAAAGACTAATACCGCGGTAGTCGGGACAGCTACACAGCTACAGCAGCGGGTTCATCGTTCCTAAGCCAGGAGATTGGCGTTCTAATCTAGCCTTGGTTGCTCGTGGGGGGGGGGGGGGGGCAAGGGAGGGTTTGCAATCTACACTGTCTTCTAGAATCATTACCTCTTTAGTGGAATTCGATCTTCTTACCCTCTGGAAAAATTTTTGGGATTCACTGTATAAACAGCAACTGGAGAATATATAATGGAGGGATTCACAACTGAACCAATAACCAGAATAATAGAATTTTATTACACAGTGCAACACGAAAAAAAATAACCATATACGGACACCACTACGTGATAAAAGACTAAAAAAAAAAGACCCGTGTCTCCCAATTTTTCCCAAAGTCATGCACTTTTTTTTTATGGGCCGCCAAAGATTTGGGGCCTCGGTATCATTTTCGTAAAAATGTGATCATTTTCTCAGGCTCATATCTTGCAAACCGTTCAGAATTTCTATTTACTCTCTGAGGCAAAGTTGTAGCTCTTGTCATAAAAAAAAATCGATTTTTTTTAAACTTTTTTCCCGTGTTCAGGTCCATAGGTAGCAAACCGTTCAAAATTCAAGGAACAATCAACTACAAAAATTTACCTAAGATCTCAATAAACAAATTTCTAGAACATATAAACTTCCTAGAGATGATTCTTAACACTGTTTAGGAAGCACGCAAAAGTGAAAAATTTGCCGAAAATTTTTTAATTTAATTTTTTTTACCTTTTTCTCCTGTTCAGGTCCATAGGTATCAAAAAATGAAATATGCCTGGCCAGAACCATGTGTTTGTCCAAGGGTTAACACCGTTTAGGTAGCGCTTAGGTATCACGCGATCATGCACCGACAGCAGCAGCACAGGCAATGCAGTAAGCTCAGCACACGCAACAAGGGACGCAGCACACAATATAAAAGCGACACGACGCTCACATCGAGGCATTACACAGCGCGACGTCCACGAGAGCTCAGCGGTGAAAGTTATAAAGTGAAAGTGAAAGTAAAAAAAGTGAAAGTGCTACAGTATAATTCGCACACAACATTGGCAACTGACAATTTCAATATGCAGTGTGAAAATATTGATTTATTTTGCTACGTTTGCGGTCATCAAACCAGAAAAAAACATCTACAAGATTTCAGAAGGAAAAGAATCTTTTAACTAGTGAATTCAAAAGAGCATATACATTGTTTTTCGACGAAGTGGACTTGACCGGTGAAAATTACACACCTAATACAGTGTGTCGCCAATGTTATAACAATCTCATGGCATGGTTGAGTGGAGGCAGAGGTACTATGAAATATTGTAAGGCGGTAAACTGGATTAATCGCCCAGGTGATCATGATGCAACCAGTTGCTATGCATGCGTAAATTACACATGTCGTCTAAATCGACATTCTGAGAAGAACAAAATTTATAAAGCAACTGCAACAGCCACACTACCAGTGCTTGCACCTGAAAATTTTGTATCACCAAGGCCGCCAACTCCAGATCGTACTACAGAATTTACAGCAATGAGTACAGCAAGTGGTGTTACTTATGAAGATCCATTTGATACCGATTATGAGCCCCAACAGGGAAGAGATGGACCACAATGGAACAACTAATTTTTGTTCACCTAATTGTACTATTTACACTATGTTAATGTTTTCTTTTCTGTCTTTATTTTTTGTTTTCATTTAACAGGCGTACTTAATGGCCCTGACATTAGAAAGCTATTCAAGAGCAACTTTGATTCATCGCTTGATGAGAATCATTCAATGGCATGGATTTACCTTCAGCGTGTATGCACCAGAGTCTTGGGAGGGGATCGAGACGCGGAACCGGAAGCAAGAGAATGGGTGAAACAAATGCTGCATTATTTTGAGATAATCGGCGCATCGATGACATTAAAGCTGCATTTTTTTCGTTTTCATTTTGACGATTTTATCAAACAACTCCCTACCGAATCCGATGAGCAAGGAGAACGGTTTCACCAAACCACAATGCCCATGGAAAAACGGTACAAAGGCAAAAACCTCGACGCATTGCTTGCAGAGGTATGTTGGTGGAGTCACAAGATCACCCTGTATGATGTTAATGAAGTATTTGAAGAAGAAAGAGCTGATGATGGAGGGCAGTCTGGAAGCAACGTGCCTGTGGACACCATAATTGCTGAATTAGAGTCAGACTCGGACGACGATTTGGATCCACAACTTAAGAGAGCGCGATTTGCAAGTCCAGGGCCATCAACATTATAAACATAATACGAATACTTTTTTTTAATATTTTTGTAATAGATAGCATAGTATCTCAATGTTGAAGTAAATAAAAAACAAATGAAATTAAAAAACGGTGTTAAGAATAATTCCCAGGAAGTTTATATGTTCTAGAAATTTGTTTATTGAGATCTTAGGTAAATTTTTGTAGTTGATTGTTTCCTTTAATTTTGAACGGTTTGCTACCTATGGACCTGAACACGGGAAAAAAGTTAAAAAGTTTTTTGCGATTTTGATCTGGAAGGAGAAGTTTTCTTGATTTTATATGTTCGCAATTCTGAACGGTTTGCAAGATATGAGCCTGAGAAAATGATCACATTTTTACGAAAATGATACCGAGGCCCCAAATTTTTGGCGGCCTATAAAAAAAAAGTGCATTAATTTGGGAAAAATTGGGAAACACGGGTCTTTTTTTTTTAGTCTTTTATCACGTAGTGGTGTCCGTATATGGTTATTTTGCCATGACTTAAAAAATTACACACAGTGTTATTTAAATGAAATCAGAAAAAAATTCCCCTTAATTCCCATGAAGAGATTAGGGAGAGCTTCTCACAACCAGCGTGCTGTGCGAGTTCTAGTTTTACACTCACTGTGTGGGACCTACAGTTTTACACTGGTTCTGGGGTTCTAAAAATCCAAGAGCCATTCGTCAACGTCAATTGCACCCCATCAGGTGTACAGTATGGTGTGGCATTACAATTGAAAATATCATTGGGCCCCTCTTCTCTGGAAATGAAGATGGCAGTGTTGTAACCGTAAATTGAGAGCGCTATCGGTTTGTGATAGAACGTTTGTTACGTCCCGCCCTCGTTACAGCAGAATGGACCAACTGCCCACACTGCCCGAGACACAATTGCACCTTAAGTCAATTTTTTGGAGAGCGAATAATTTTCAGAAATGCGGAAATTAATAGGCCAGCGCGATCGACGGATGTGTCAGCACCCGACTATTTTCTTTGGATTTATTTGAAGCCATACTTACCCATGAAAAAACTTCCCAAAATACCGTTCGGAACCGGTGTAAAACTGAAGGTCCCAATCAGTGAGTGTAAAACTAGAAAGAGCACAGCTCACTTGTGGTGAGAATCTCTCCCGAGTCCCTTCATGGGATCGTATGTTAAAATGTTTATTATTTATTATTGTTAGTTGAAGGAGCGAGTATATGTGAACAAGCCCGCGACAAACCTTTTTGCATAATTCGAACACTACAGTCACAAATTTTGCAAGATGTTATGAAAAATGCTATAAATTGCGTCCGTCATTGCGAAGCTGAAGATGGGGGTAATTTAAGTGACATTATTTTCCAAACTTTATGTAAAAAAATATCGACTCAAACCAATTCGCAAGCTGTAGGTATTTTGCACCTAGGAGCATGAACATCAGCTATCGTTGACGTGGGTTTACAGCCCTTGTTGGCACCAAATAAGAATGTAATCGAAATTGATTGCATCACTATCATGTTTACAAAATTCATCAGGCAGATAAAAAGTTATCCTCCAAGCTCATGCTCATGAATGAAAAATCTGTGGTCCGCTTAAGGAAAACTAATTATGTTGAACAATATTTTGCGAAGTATACGAACCAAAAAATAATAAAAGATGATGACAATAATGAAACAAGTGTGAATACACACCGCAGTGGCTTAACGGGCTTGACGCTGCTGAAGGTGATGCTTCACAAATATCGAAACGATCGCCCAGCGAATCCCACCGGCGGCATTTACATTTTTGCACTAAACGGCGAAAACATGATACCTTAGCCTTAAAGAAAATTAAAACTTTAAAAATAATTCGGATGTAAGACTACTAAACTTAAAAAACGTTTAGTCGAAGCCTCTTGATTTTAAAAGAAAATGCTGAACTTGCTGCACGTGCCATTTGTACACCTCCGACACCAGGTAAATATTCCAAACCCTGGCTCACTAAAAGACTCCGACTCCACAGCACTACCCTGATTGCAATCGCCGACTACAGCAATATCCCGAGAATACCCAAATACCATAGAATGAATCCTTGTAGCAGAAATAACTTGAGTTTTCCTGTGTGTGTGTGTGTGTGATAAAACGGCGATATTTTGTTTAATATGAAAGTTGGTTGGTACTCGCATCTCCTAACCGCCTTGTTGGCCGTATTACCCAACGGTATGTTATTTATTATTTCCTTACAGATGCTTGTACTTTGCTTTTATAATTTGGCTAGAATATTTCGTCAGGGATGCTTCTGATAGAGTGCGAGTACAACATTGAGTTGCTGTAAAACAAAGTGTTACAACGCAATATATTTTCGAAGTAAATGCAATGCAATGATATGAAATACCATTTCAGACAAGCATATAAAATGTTTACACTCAAACGAAATTTATGTCTGCCGAAATTCTCGTGAGGACAGAGCTACCATAAAGCAATAGTAAGTACAGGGTGATCCAAATAGAAGTATGGTTTTAGAAATGAAAAAGAATGAACTAAACATAATTTATTTTGGTATATTATGGATTAATTAGAAATAACTAAGATTCCCATTATTTATGGAACAGGATTTCAATCATGTGGCTGCCGTGGTTGGCTTCGCTTTATCTCATGCTGTAAGTCCAATTTATTTTGTTAACGGTTTCTGGTCCTATCTCATGGACGGATCTGCAGTAAGGGTGTGGAACGTTTCGCATAGAATTGGTCTTTAACCGCACCCCACAAGAGAATGTCTAAAGGAGTAGTACTTCTCGAAGACTTCTCGAAGATAACATAGTACGCAAAAGATCTGTTGTCTGACGAGCTGTGCGACATGGTGAGCTATCGTGCTGAAACCAACGATTTTTTAAGTTCACATCTTTCCATTTCAGCCTATAAACAGTCCATAATCATGGCTCAGTAGCGCTCGCCGTTGACTGAGACGGTGTTGCAACATCATTTTCGTAAAAAAATAGGTCAATAATGACACCACTCCAAAATCCAAACTTTCAAACTCGTTGGTCCTGACCATACGACGACGGGGATCGTGAGTTCTACCAGTAGCAAGGCTGTATCACGAACTTTTTTGAACAACTTGCCCGGTAGGTGCTACATTTCAGCCAAACCTTATTTTCAACAAACGCACAGTTTGGGCAACACAGTACGCACCTTGGACATAAGTTTGTAATATTTCCCAATTCTGTTCAAACGTAAAGCGACTCATTTTGGTCCGCGCAAAGAGAACGATATAAAGAGTGTATATGTGTGACTCAGTTTCACCAAATTTTCGTCGAAACTCATTGGGCTAACGACAGTTTTGATACGGGTTTTTCTGCCAACATTTGGACGAAATACCATTTAAAATTAAAGAAAATTTTTGTCTTCTTTAAATAAAAACTATACTTATAACTAATTTATTGGATATAAAGTTATTTACAAAGTCATAAGAAATAAAATCAAATTTAATATCAGATTTTCAATTCGCCTATCGCTCATTCTCTTTGAAGTTCCATAAAATAAATAAATGGTTTCCCATTACATTCCATGAAGGAATCGGGGAGAGCTTTTTCAACCAGTGAGCTGTGCGCTTTCTAGTTTTATACCCACTGATTGGGACCTACAGTTATACACCGGTTCCGAACGGTATTTTTGAGAAGCTTTTTCATAGCTAAATACTCGATAGTGTCGCCGTCACTACGCGAGGTGACCGCCATCAAAAGAAATGTTTAAGGTTGTCAGAGCAGGGATCGCACCCAGGATCTCAAGTACAAGAGGCGCGCACACTACCCATTGCACCACCGACGGCCATCCTGTATCAAATTTGTAGTATGCGGAAGTATGACATACACAGAAACTCAGTATTTCTAACAGAATAAATCTACCATTTTAGTTTTATTAGTCGATCTTAAAGGTGTTAAGTTCTTTAATAATTTTTCCGGTTCAAGATCACTTTCTATGAAAAAGTATTTTGATAACAAAAAAAAAATATTGTGAAATTGCTTATTATGGTGAATGGTTGGGAACATAGCTATTTCAATGCACACCAAGATATACCATCAGCTCCCTTCTCCACAAGTATTTTGGTATAACATCACACATTATAGGGATAAACAAATCTCAACTAAGCGAGAATTGCCCAAACTCCTACTTGTGCGAAAACATCCACAAAAATTGATCTTGAACCGGAAAAATTATTGAAGAGAATAAATCTATCAATATTTCGAACAGAATAAATTTACCAGTGTCAAAATAATATAATAAATATAAATAAATTGTTTCCTGTTACATTCCATGAAGGGATTAGGGAGAGCTTCTCACAACCTGTGAGCTGTGCGCGATCTAATAATATATGAGCTGAAAATTTACCTGTAGTTTGACAACCCGTTATACGATAGTGGCCCAAAATAAAAAAAAGGTGCGGTGGTATAATGCCATAGACAATAAAGTCATATGGCCTTATTTCTCATCACATTAAGAAACAAGGCCATATTTCTTTATTACCATAGACGAAGTGAATTAAAGCCATTATGGCATTATTGCACCTTTGATGTTTTTTGTGTAACATTTATCCAGTGTATTTGATTTAATTTATTTACACAAAAAATTAATACAGCGCGCTGTGATGATAAATAAGGCCATACTGATCTGTTTCCTATGGCCTTATAACACTTTTAAAAAAATTGTCTCCCATTAAACCTAATGAAGGGATTGGGGAGAGCTTCCCACAACCAATGCGCTGTGGATTTTCCAGTTTTACACTCACTGATTGGGACCTATAGTTTTACCCCGGTACCGAACGGCATTTTGTCATGGCTAAATACCCGATAGTGCCGCCGTTATTCAGCGAGATGATCGCCGTCACCTTTTGGTCATTACATATTAAGTATGGAGCTAAAAATTAAAGTATAGAGTTGCGATTTCCCTCTACGTCGTGTGCGAGGTGTATACTAGCCACTAATCGAAATCACTCCAATGATCAATATTCATTCACTACCATTTCTCTGCACATTTGTCTGCAATCTTGCATTCTTTTGAAAAAAATTCACCATCGGAAGTAAGACAATCAGACACACATACAACAAACCCAACAACATAAAATACAGGGAAGAGTAATATGTATACGAAATATGAATGGAAGGAAACAACTATTTTTATGTTGAGCAAAAAACAAAACATACACTCATAGAAAAATTAAGCTAAGAGAACCGAATTGGCTGTAGTCGAATTTAGAGTATTCACAGTCATTAATTAGGCTGTCTCCACCGAAAACGAAACTTTTTGACATTGTGGTAAACGGAAACATATGTAGTTACAAAATTGTTTTTGAAATGAGGTGGACCAAACCAAATTTTCTTATTTTTTATATTTTATATTTATATCAAAATACAATAGAATTTGTATGCAGAAAAAATTCGCTTAGTAATGTTTCTAAATTTTTTATTAAATATTGCATACAAAATCCTTAATACTACTTATAAAGCTAACAAAAACAAACCTTTAACATTTAATTTCAAAATTATTTTAAAAAATTAAAGTCATTGTTTAATGAGAGCTCTTGATTTTGGTGAATCAGAACTTGGCATACCTATTTTCGCATTACTTGCCATGGTCGGATGACAGAGATCTTCCCACAACCAGTCCCTGTATCGGTACCTAAACTTCTAAACCGGTTCCAGGTGGGATTTCTTTAAGACACATTTTTATCAATGTTGAAAATCAACAGACTTTGTATAAAATAAAACTTGTGACGTTTGGTTGCGACAACCGCAACCGACAAACCGCTACACTGAACGGAAAGCATCGTCACACGGATGAAAATGTTCATCACCCCAACAACTTTTGTCATCGAAAGTGAGCTAACGTAACGTTTCATTCCCGCTATGAAAATGTGTTCATAAAATGCAAATTGTTCGTTACTGTGGTGAAAGTACGGTTGTTGCTGCAATGCATTTGTCTCATTATTGCAACGAATTTGTTTCGTTGTTGCAATGAATTTATTTCATTGTTGCAATGAATAGGTATCGTTCTTGCAAGGAATTTGCTTCATTACTGCAATGTATTTGTTCATTGATGCAATGAATTTGTTTCATTAGTGGAACGAATTTGAGTCATTGTTGTAATGAATATGTTTCATTACTACAATGATTTTGTTTCATTGCTGCAATGAATGTCTTGAAGTGAATGTTTTGTTTTTTTTTAATTTTTGTTTTCGAAAATGTATTTGCTAAATATATTGTATTCATTTCATGTTGAAACACTCGTCTGGAGAAGATTGTGGTAGTCGAGGGGTTGAGTGATATTGTGGCCGTCATATTCAGATCCTGCAATTAAAAACATATATTTATTGATAAGATTTCTACTTATGATATGTAAATATCTATGTCTGTACTTGCCGTGAACATAAGCTCTACTCCCCTATGATCCTCCTTTAACATAGAACCACATCATTATTTTGTTAAATCATGCAATTGTTGTTGTGTTGACTGTTTTAATATTCAATTGTAGCGCCAGATCTCCCCGTCATTAAGCCAGTGATCGCTCTGTAAGCATTTGCTTCATCTGCTCTTTTATTTATTTAAACCAAATTTGTTAAAATTTCGATTGAATTCATTTGACTGTACGTTGAATTGTTATATTTTATGTGCGTCATACTTGAAACACGTTGTTTCTTTGACTTCTTCGTTTTCATTGACTTCAAGTGCCCGCACAAATGTATGTATGCATTTAATTTTTTTTCAAAATCCAAACTTCAACACAACGAAACAGGCGCGACCGAATTGTGTTTAAAACACAAAAACACGAATATTTTGTTGCGACTTGTACCGTCACGCACATACACTCACTCACAAAAGTTCAGTTACATATTTCGGGGTAGTTTTTCGGTTATCGATGCGTCACTTTCTTTGCTGTCGTGTTCCTCCTTGCATTGCATTTATTTATCTATTTGATTTATAGATTCGCAAGTTACACAAACAATCACAGCAAACAGATAAATTCACACAATTTAGTTTTCACAATAAAAGATTATTACTAAGTCTAACTAATTAGTCTGTTTTAACAAATTTATTTAAATTATTCCGGCGGAGAAATATGTCTACCACTTTCGATTGCTGCAATGGAACTGATTTAAGATGTGTACGTGATCCACCACTCACGCTCACCATTTTCTCTTGCTGGCCTCTTTTACGCTCTGTCATTTTTTCGACTGCGTCTCTCTCTATACCATCATAAAAATTAGTTTCGTTACAATAACGAAATTGTTTCGTCAACTAAAAATTTTGACAAGCCTCCAAAATAAATATAAACTATAAAAAGTAAGAGATAAACCAAATATAAATAAATAGATAAATAGCTTAAAACCCACGCCTTTACTTTTTTTTAATTTTCAACCAATTTTTTTTACAAAATTCAAATTAAATAAAATTGTTGCAGGAACAACAAGTAAGTTGTTGCAGCAACGAAATGAGAAATTGCCAAAGAAGTCAAGTACGAAGTTTTTCATTGCAGCGACTACCAAATTGTCGGATATACGACACTATTCACTATAACAACGTAAAAATATGAATGAAAATGTTTCATCCATGCGACGGAGCGTTTTTCTTTCAGTGTACAACCTCATTGCAAACATATAGTACAGTGAGTGTAGAACGCCAACAGCAACTATATTTACACCGCTAGCATCATTGGTTACAGTAGCAAGAACAACAACAACTTTCTGGTACTGCAGCAGCAAGAAAAGACAACAATGACAATTTTATGCATGTTGCCAATTCTTGAAACCAGCAGACACTCTCTTGCACACACACACAAATGACCACTTGAAGTCCTTCAAGAACCGGAAATATAAAATAACGATAATAAAAATACAAAATTGGCTTTTATGATGTTGTTTGGCTGTTTTGACTGTTCGGTTCGTTAGTTTTCTCTTTTAGTTTACAACATTTTTATTAAAGTTGTTGCTTTCTTTAGCTTGTTGTTGTTGTGCATTCGCATCAGCTATAGCGATGAACACTTATTTGTAAACAAGACTGGAGGAGTCATGAAATGCATCTTCAAAAGGATACTCTCGCACAACTCCTTCGCGAATAAACTACCAAAAACAATGAAAGCAAACTAAAACTAAGAGCGAGGAAATGAATAAAGTAAACATTTAAATTTTCATTGTTTACGTTTTCCTAGTTGGCCATCTTTAGGATCAAATGTTACGATTGGCGAGAATAGAACTTGTTTAAAAGTTTTCATACCATGAAGTTACAATTGATGTTTTAAATTACCCAGTGGTTAAAGTTGAATGGAAATGGAAATATTTTAACGTGTTGCAAGCGAGAAGGTTTTACTAAGCAGGTTATTTCTTCTTCTACTATAAAAGTTTTGTCTATTTATTTAAAAAAAATCTCACTTGGAATGAGCCAAATCAATTTCTTGTTTACAAAAATTTATACCACCAATATTTTCCACACTTCGAGTACACACTGCACATAATTTACACAGCTTATATTTATAGCACTTGATCAGGAATTTTCCGTACTTTTATTTACTTACGATTACGATTTACTATACGATTATTACTAATTTCTACCAAGGTATCGCATACCCAATGGAATATTTTGTGGGTATGACGCTATTTCATAAATATCATAACGGGTTTTTCAATAAGAGCGCTGAAAAAGTTTTTTTAAATAAAACAAAACCGGTTATAGATACCAATGAAATTGTTTATTCCTGTGAAAGTACGTTCGATGCCATTATGTATGGAACTCGATTTCTTTTGCATGGCCACCACGGGCACGCTTGCAGAAGTCCAGAAGCTGAACCCAATTTTCGACGGTTTTCAAGCATAAATCGGCCGATACTGCTGCAATTTCACATTCGATATTCGTACGAAGTTCATCAATCGTCGCTGGCTTGTTGGCATAGACTAACGGCGTCAAATCTAACGGCGTCAAATCGCACGACCGAGGCGGCCAATCGACTGGGCCATTTCGTGAGATAACACGTTCACCAAACTTGGTTTCCAATAAATTGATTGTGGCATTCGCTGTGTGGCTTGTGGCGCCGTCCTGTTGGAACCACATGTCCTCCAAGTCCATATTATCCAATTGGGGCCAAAAATATTCGGTTATCATTGAACGGTAGCGATTCGGATTCACAGTAATGTGCCGGTGTTGATCATTACGGAAGAAGTACGGCCCTATGGCGCCGCCGGCCCATAAACCGCACCAAACCGTAATTTTTTCGAAATGCAATGATGACTCATGGATTACGTGTGGATTGCTGTCTGACCAACAACGCATATTTTTGCTTATTGACGAAGCCATTCAGCCAGAAATGAGCCTCATCGCTGATTGTTGAGGCCTCTTAAAGTTGAGGCCACTGACTCCAAATTTCGGTAGTAAATTTTAATAATTTCGACTCGTTGTTGGCTCGAATATCTTTTCATGATGAAATGGCAAACCTTACAGAAGAGAAATGTCAAAAGAGCGGGAAAAAATATGGCGTCGTTTGCTGTCCCTATCGATTTACTTTTGTAGCGTCTCTATTGAAAAACGCTTTATTACCATCCCTGTCAAAATTACGAGTTGAGACGTTCATTCCATCCGAATATATTGATATGTTTAATTTAACATATTAACTGTTACATTATGAACAGAACCGTAAATCTAACTTCCCGACTGCAAAGTACAGATTACAATGCTCAAATATATCTGCGCAGTGGTAAGGTATTTCGATTCGAAGCCCAAGGTTCTGGGGTCGAGTCACCGTTTAGACAAAGCATTTTTTGTTTTGCTTTGAACGTTTTTTATTTATTGTTATATTTAGAACATTCTTATAATTGGTAGAACAATAAGTGGATAAGTTACCCAGCATGGGTAACTGTTTTTTTTTGGTAGTAATTCTATTTTTAGCTGTAAAAGACTATTAAATTATCACAATTTTTATAGTTTTAGAATAACTTTTACAGAGTTAGAGAGACAGTTAGCACTGGAAGTAACAATTGTCAGTTAGCTGACACAGGCTTAGTTGGGCATGCCCAACATGCATATACCGTAAGGGAAAAGTTGAAGTAGTGACAAATTTATTAAATGTGACGGAAAGACATTCTGGTCTATCGCTCAGGGTGGAAAACCTACTCACTTTTGTTTCTCTGGTTACTCAAAAAAATTTGTTGAAGATATAACCTTTACCACAAGCAACATGGTCCAGGAAGGGATGTGTCCAACTGACAATTAATTTACTATTGAAGAGCCCTACTCTTAACATACATATATATGATGCTCTCCACAGTATTTCAGCAAGTGGTCCAACCTCACCATCTCCGAATTTTTTTTATTTTTTTTCGTGTTCTTTATTGAAAATAAGCAAACAGACCCTACCCTACCCTATACATTTTTTTTAAAATTTGATTTTTTTTAATTTTTTGCGATTTCTTTTTCATTGGTTATTAGAATTACTGTGTTTTCCATTTTGTATTCCATACAACCAACAGCAGTACCATTATTGAAAGACCTTGGACCACTCTAAATAATCTATAATTAGTTTTGTAAAATTACGGTACATGGCGCAGGTATACCACAATGAATATTACCCTATATTTTCACTTGTTGAAGGTGCTACCACACCCCTAGAAATATGAGCCATATGTCGTTGGAATGGGGAAGGTTCGACCTTTTCAGAAATTAAAATGTAATAAATGGCCACGACCAAGTTTTGTCGCGAAAGGGCTTTAAATTTGAAAATTGATTTTTTTAAATCTACTTTTCTTATACAAAAGAGCAAGAAGCCATCAAAATTTGTAATAAATGTATATACTATCGGAAAGAGAACAGGAAACCAGAATAGAAAATTTAAAAAAAAAATTGTTTAAGTAAAATTCAAAAATTATATTCATTATAAACATTTTATTTTTAAACTAAACTTAGATTTATTTTATCAGAATTTGAAAATTTTTTGGTCCTTATAAAATTTGTATCATCGTTGAGCATTACTTGGAGTATTCTTTACAGTTTTAAGTCCTGAAAATCGTTTATGTAACTGTTCCTACATATTCTATGTGGTAACATATTCTAAATGTATAGACTTTAGATAGCTTTTGTCTTTACGCCATACAAAAAAATGTCTCGGTGTATTCATTAGACTTTCATCAATACTTCTTAAATAAGCTGCCCTAGATTTTCTCTTAATGGTGCCTCCAACACCATGCAACACATACCTCGTAGCAAACAAATCCCATTCATAGTCAATTTTGAAATCATCATTGTGATAGTTTATGTTGTTGAATTTTTTTTATTCTTGAACTGCGATACAGGTCTATCTGAAAAATAATATAATTTCCGTGGGGGTAGTTGGCTGCATTAATTTTTATAAAATTTATAAATTTTGTTTCAAAGCAAGATACCGCTACAGGGTCATGCGTTTCTTCTTCCGATATTATTGCATAAGATAATATCCTAAATTATCCCTCCTCTGTTTTGTAGTTGGTTTAATTCTTCACAATGCCCTGTAAATAAAAAATTAAAATTTATTAATGAATATGTAATACATATATAAGATAAAATATTCACCTTCACAACAATTCCACGTCACATTTTGACAAGATACTCTTTTAAGTAGTTCCGTTTCATTCTTAATAACAGGATCATATTCCAAAATGCTTGATATAATTGAGAATAACAAGTTATTATTTTGATGAAGAATGCACACGCAAACACTGTGTGTTCCACCTTTATCTGCTAATACGCATTCCTTCGGTCGAAGCTCCGCAAATTTATAGAATCCGACCAATTCAAGAGGATGTGTTTCCACAAACTTTTGATCTACCTCAGATAAATTGCATAAAACAAATAATTTATTTTACTCGCATTACGAACCGTAACGTAATAATTTGCCTTCGGTGGTGCAATGGTTAGTGTGCGCGTCTCTTGTACATGAGATCCTGGGTTCGAACCCTGCTCTGACCACCTTAAAAAATTTCTTTCGGCGGCGGTCACCTCGCATAGTCACGGCGACACTATCGAGTATATAGTCATGAAAAATCTTCTCAAAATAACGTTCGGAATCGGTGTAAAACTGTAGGTCCCAATCAGTGAGTGAAAACTGGAAAGCGCACAGCTCAGTGATTGTGAGAAGCTCTCCCCTGTTCCTTCATGGGATGTAATGGGAAACCATTGATTGATTGAGTTGCAGACTGATATCCAGACTCTTATAAAATTCTTTAACCAAAGTGATCGCTTGAGAAGAAATGCCTGTTCTTGTTTGTCTTGAATCTGGATAACTGCCATGACCATTCTGCTGAAGTAAATCCTTTGCCATTTCAACCATGTAACGCTTTGCTCCAAACTCATTCATAATTTCTACGGTTAGCCAATGGCCTGGCATAAATGTAAGAATATGTATTATTTTTCCTAATTATTCTCACGATGAAATGGTTCTTTAATGTTACTGACAAGGCTTTCTTTATCGATATTTTGATCTAGCTGACCATCGTTTATAATTGATGAAACACTTGGTGTTGGAATATGTAATACCTTTGCACATGTTAAATTTACTATTTTTTGAATCTGCTGCTTTTTATGCCCTTCCTCTGAGAGCTGGTTTATTTTAATAGGTGATCCGCCTAATTTAACACATACTTCTGAGACATCATTTATGTAAGTTTCGGTATATTCAATTTCAGGTAAAGGCGTAATTGCACTTGACAAACATGGAGTACTCTGGGACGAATTCATAAACTGACATTTCTTTAGTCGATATAACTTAAGATATCATTTATTACAAATTTTTTTGTTTAATATGTCGTGGTTTACAATTTTTTTGCAATTTTTGAACTAACATTTCTTATGAAATGATATCGTACTCTTTGATGATTTCCACATTCAAAGGATTACGCCACGTTGGGTGAAGCATTTTTAAATATTTTTTAAAACAATAGCAACAATCTTCGAAGATAACTTTTATGTACACTTTCGGAAACTAACTAATGTTTGAAAAAAAAACAAACAAACAAAAAGCCGGCGTCGCAAGCTGTGAGATTTGTTTTATTGTCGTTGTTTGTGGAGTTGTGTTATTTAGGAATTGCGCTTTTTCCGTTTTTTATTTTCCTATGTAACATTTACCAATATGTTCATAGAAATCGAACCTGTAACAGAAAGGCGTTAACACATCGCCCATGAGTTCGAATACCCAAATTATAATTCTTGATGGCTTCTTGCTTTATACTCAACTTTTGTATAAGAAAAATAAAATAAAAAAAACAATTTTCAAATTTAAAGCCCTCTAGCGGCAAAACTAGGCCCCGACCATTTATGAGCTTTTAATTTCTGAAAAGGATGAACCTCCCCATGCCAACGACATATGGCTCATCTTTCTCGCGGTGCGGCAGCGCCCTCTACAAGCAAAAAATATAGGGTAATATTAATAGTAGTATAGCTGCGCCATCTATCGTAATTTGTCAAAACTAATTGTAGATTACTTTAGAGTGATCTAAGGTCTTTCAATAATGGTACTGTTGTTGGTTTATATGGAATACAAAACAGAAAACCGAGTAATTTTACGTAACCAATACAAAAAGAATCGAAAAAATTAAAAAAAAACAAATTTTAAAAAATTCTAACAGGACAGCCGAAGGCCGTTCAGCTTAAAAAATACCTGTCTGCTTATTTTCCATAAAGAACACGAAAAAAATAAAAAAAAGCGGAGAGGGTGAGGTTGAAAAGTGTCTCAAATCTGCTGAAATATAGACATTTTACTCATATACGATATAATTCACTAATAATTCATCCATCCACCGTTAACAACTTTAAATCGTTTACAACAGAAGCCAACCAGGGAGAGAAGGTACAATTTCACATTTGGAAATCCATATAATCAGAAAACTTTAAAAGTCCTCAAAAGTGGGTGAATAGTATAACTGGTTCTCAAAATTTTGCTTAGTTTTCAATTGACATATATATGTATAATTCAAATTGTGTTCCAATCAAAAAGAAGTCTGCTATTTAAAAATAATAAAAAAAAAGAAAGCCTATTTAATGAAATAAACCTAAAAGTATTTAAATAACCAGACTCGATGGTTCTGTAGAGAAACCTTAAAAAAATCCACATGATATGATTTTCTTTTAATAGTAAAAAACATTTTAAATCTCATAAATTAATTTTTATTATGTAACCTCCAGATTAGTATAAGTTCATAAAAGAAACAATTTGTGATCATTTTTCATTTTGTAGCGGATTCTAGTGTACATTTTAGTCGACTTCTATTTTCCAAATTTGTTTTTTCCCCTCTTTACATCCGCCGTGATTATATGCACATAAAGTATACACCTCATTTGTAAACGTTGTAAGCGACAAAATGTAAATTGTTCATCACAGAAAAATCGGCACTTAGTTTTTGTTTTTATTAATATTTAATATTTACAATTGTAATTTTTATAGATTTCAAAACGGAGTAGCTTTTTATATCCGAAATTAAGTAGAAGATAAATCGATTATATAGATTTTCCATTTGAAATGCATTTAAATTGTCAAAACTGTTTTTTTTACTCAGGTTTAAAAAAATAAAATAAATGGTTTCCCATTACATCCCATGAAGGGACTGGGGAGAACTTCTCACAATCACTGAGCTGTGCGCTTTCAAGTTTTCACTCACTGATTGGGACCTACAGTTTTACTCCGATTCCGAACGGTATTTTGAGAAGCTTTTTCATGGCTAGATACTCGATAGTGTCGCCGTCACTATGCGAGGTGACCGCCGCCGAAAGAAAATTTGATGGTGGTCAGAGCCGGTTTCGAACCCAGGATCTCATGTACAAGAGCCGCGCACACTAACCATTGCACCACCGACGGCCACACTCAGGTTTGCAATTAAATAATTTAGGGAAGGAATTTGAATGGGGATCCACGAAAAAACAACGTTTATAAAAAATTAAGCTTACAACGCCAGAACGCTTCAATTTATAAAATTAGACATATATCAGCTCACGCAGTGGATTAGAACTATATATCTAAATCAGCCTCATTTTTGATTCTCAGAATCACAAAAAAAAGTTGTCTAAATTAATTCAATATGTTAAAATAACATATGTATGTATTTGGTTTTGTTCCTGGTGAAACAAAAATATTACCTTTAATATTAGGTAACTGTCTCAATCCAACTGACGTCTATTAAAAAGGAATTTACATCGCGGAGCCATAATTTATATACATATGTATGTTTAACAACATTATGATAAACAACACCTAATTAGAGTGTTCAAAAAACGGAATTTTTTAAAAATCGGTTTTCGGTTTGTTCGAAAAATCAATTTTTCAACAAACCGGTTTTCAGTTTTTTATTTTAGCAAAAACGTTTTGGGTTTTTTTGCTTCAAATTCAATTAAACATGTAGCACTTATAATACATTTGTTTAGCGACCATTTCACATACTTATTCGTATTTAAAACTCAAAATTTCACAACTGTACTAAAATGTGACGGTATTTTACGATTTAACTGTAAATACAAAATCTATATTATATATGGGGCATTCCACGTCAAATCGGACGGCTTGGAGAATTTTTTTTTTTGATTTGTTTTATTTTTTAATATATTGATGTTCATTTTCAACAGCATAACTCAGTAAGTTTTCAGATTTTTTCGGCTACTGGTTACAGAGATATCGAATTTTAAAATAATCGCATTATAAGGAAACTGTGTTTAAATAAATACTCATAACTTTTTCAATGTTGGTCCAAACAGAACAATTTTTTTTGTTTTTTTGTCTACTATCTAATAAAAAATAGAAAAAAATTGTGCACAGTGGGCTTGGATGCGATTTTTGGGATTTAATATTTTAAATACATTTTTCTCACTGTTAGTGTTCTTCGATTTTCTTGAAATTGTTTTATATTAAACTTCGATTTTTGTTCACCCCATTTAAGCCCCATTTGGTAGTGGGTTTCAAAAAACTACTATTTTTTCTGATTTTTTAAAATTTGGTTAGAAAATATTTTTCGCTTTAAACCACTGTGCAATATTTTTTAGTTTATCAAAAAAACAAAAATTCAAATTAAAATACTCGAACCAAAATTATTATTGTTTTTTATTATATTGAGGTATTTTTTTTAAAAATTTTAAAAACTTTTTCATGTTTTGATCTAGAAAAATTTTTAGCAATTATTGTACCAGCATTAGTAGGAATTATTGAATGCAATTTTTGCGTGCCCGGAATAGATTTAGCCGTTTCATATCGAAAATCCAAAGTTTCTTTTGCATCAAAATAATGCTGTTGTGGAGAAAATTTTACTTTAATGTTCGGTAAATTATTCGGCTCGGAGGCCCATTCATACAATTCCAGAGCAGTAGTTAGTTGCTTATCAATCTGTCTCTGAAGACTTACTCTAGTGGCGATTCTTTCCAATGTGCCTCCAATTCCGTCGCATGGTCCCTTACCATGTGCTGTTGCAAAATAATGTCATTCTGCAGCTATCTTAAAGTCTTCCTTGTGATAATATATGTTTACAAAATTTTTGACATTTTTGAATTGCTGCGGAGCGCCATCAGAAAAGTAAAATATTCTTTCTTTTACAAAGCCAGTAATAATCCTCAGATACACGAATACAGCTATTGCATCGTGATTATTGCCATCAGAAATTATAACAAGACTTCGGGTGAGTGAGCTCTTCATTATACTTGAAATAAATAACTATCGGGAATATCGTTGCCTGATTATTGTTCCAATGAAAACCGGGTACTGCGTTTTATATAACAAATGCGTAGTTTTCAGCATAATCACAAATCACCACAACTTCATCTTCTTTTAAGGATTCTTTGATTTGTTTCAAAAAAGGGGATTGTTCTTTTGCAATATAATCATGTGTTAACAGACTGACAAGATGATTGCAAAATATATCAACGAATTCCGATGAAGTTTTCGCAAGCGTCTCGAGGCTGCAACGAGGGTTAGATATGCAATATTTATACGTAATATTTTCAACAGCATTGTGGTCAAATAAGTTGTCTAATATATTTTTAAGGACATCGATTCCTGGACAATCTGAACATTTCCCAAAATGGCAATCGGATGATGGAATAGGACACAAAATCAGTTTTAAGCAGTCACTATATTGCACTAGAGTCTCTGTTTCGTTATTAGTTAATACTGCTAACTTAGCACCTATCATATATAAAATTATGCTGGTACAATAATTGCAAAAACTTTTCTAGATCAAAAAATTAAAAAGATTTAAAATTTTTAAAAAAAATACTTCAATATAATAAAAAACAATAATAATTTTGGTTCGAGAATTTTAATTTGAATTTTTGTTTTTTTGATAAACTAAAAAATATTGCACAGTGGTTTAAAGCGAAAAATATTTTCTCACCAACATTTTAAAAAATCAGAAAAAATAGTAGTTTTTCGAAACCCACTACCAAATGGGGCTTAAATGGGGTGAAAAAAATCGAAGGTTAATATAAAAAAATTTCAAGAAAATCGAAGAACACTAACAGTGAGAAAAATGGATTTAAAATATTGAATCCCAAAAATCGCATCCAAGCCCACTGTGCACAATTTTTTTCTATTTTTTATTATATAGTAGACAAAAAACAAAAAATACAAAAAAAAATTGTTCTGTTTGGACTAACATAGAAAAAGTTATGAGTATTTATCTAAACACAGTTTCCTTATAATGCGATTAATTTAAAATTCGATATCTCTGTAACCAGTAGACGAAAAAATCTGAAAACTTACTGAGTTATGCTGTTGGAAAGGAACATCAATATATTAAAAAATAAAACAAATCTAAAAGAAAAAATTCTCCAAGCCGTCCGATTTGACGTGGAATGCCCCATATGTATATTAAAATGTAAAGGTTTTATTCAAATTCACATTAAACTGATTTCAATTCGAAAATCATATTCAAATTTTAATGAGATTTTCAATTATGAAAATCGTATTAAGTTTGAAGCATTGTACATATTTTTGTTTCTTCATCATAATTCGGTTCAAAACTGTTTCCTATTACAAATAATTTTAAATAGAAAATAGCTTTCATAAGATGCAGTTAAATTGATTATTTCGGTGGATGTTGTGAATATAGCTATTTCGATGACCACCGAGGCATCTCATCAGCTCCCTTCTCCACAAGTAATTAGGTATATCATCACACATTATAGTGATAAAACTTCTCAAATGAACGAGAAGTGTTTCAACAACATCTAGTGCGAAAACATCAAAAACAATACATTACCGAAAACATCAATATTCACAACTTCTTGGCCATGTAGGCTTTTATTGCTTGTCCACGTAGGCTTTCTCACATTAATTTATATTTTATGCTTTCACATTTATTTATAAAATAATTTTGAAAATTGGAAACAAAGTTTGAAAAGCTTAATTAATTCTTAATTAATTCGAATTCGTCATAAAATCATTTTGAAATTTGAATAAAAAAAAATCTTTGGAAATATCAATTAGAACTTCTTAAGCATAAAATCATGTTTCTCAATTCCGAAATTTCATTTAAATTCGAAAATTTTTTTAAGAATGTTACCACAAATTGAGAAAGAAAATGGTTAACCGAAATTAGGTTTTTTAAAAAACCGGCACAAGGTTAACAGCATAAAAACCGATTTGTCCGTTTCGGTTTGGGACACTCTAGTCCCGTCCCTGCTCTGACCATCTTACATTTATTTCAATGGCGGTCACATTGCTTAGTGACGGCGACACTATCGAGTATTTAGCTACGGAAAGCTTCTTAAAATATCATTCGGAACAAGAGTGAACTGCATATGAGAAGCACTTACCAATCCCTTCATGGGATGTAATTGGACAACCCACCTAAATTCGGTGGCAACGGCCGAATTGAGGGTTGATGGAACCTCTTTCAAACTATTAGTTCTGTGAGTGTAGGTTTTTTCTTCATAAACTGTGACAAAGTTTATGTTTTTTATCTTAGAAAAATTTAAATTATCTTTAGACTGGAGAAGAGTGAAACAAACGTACCCAAAAGCATAATAACATCTTTACACGTCATTAAATATCCTTGCAACAAACAAAAGGAAACGAAATAATAACTGTCAAGTTTCAGTAGAAATTATAATCGAGAAGTTCGTATTGAACATACAAATAAACCAAATTGAAAGACAAACAAACCGTGTCCACGTCTTCGGTGGTAACGTATAATTTACTTTCCGTACAACACTTCCAGTCATCATTGGACTATTGGACAGTTGAAAGTTATTTTATATACCCAAGACAATCATTTGAATCCAATTTTCTGATGACCGTAAACATCACTGCTCATTAAACGTATTATCCACGTGTAAGATAATAGTGGGATTTCTCTCAGTAACGTCGGAAAGTCGTTAGAACATTGATGTAGCATCAACGGACAATGAAGAAAAACAGTTGAAAAAAAAACAGACGTGACAATAGCCTATATCGACATAACATTTCGCCGGCGGATACATTACACAAACGTAAATCTACGAAATGCCCGCAGTGCTATGTCTACGAATGTTCAACATCATGCGTCGATTGATTTTCAATGAGCTGAGAAAAGGACAAACAAATAACATTTATTGTAAGTTGTATGTTTTGGAAAGCCTTCTTGGAAGTATACAAGAGGAATACGAGTATTTTTAGTTCAAAATCTAAATAGCAACAGATTTGCCTTTCGTGAAAAGTTCAACTTCAAACTTAAGTTTTTTTTGTCCGCCGAAATTTTAAAATATCGTTTCTTGGCATTTTGATCACGTAATTATAAAGGACTACCCAAAAAAAGTTTAATATGAAAAACCATTAAACATTGGCAACAATACTTATTAAGTTATTCCATGCTACATTTCGAAAAAAGGTTGTCCTCCATTGCTCATCCCAAAAGTACAGATTTTCAAAATTATCACTTAAATTTGTTGCGTTCGATTTTTTACGTTTCAACTTGAAAATAAATAACTTCGATTTACTTTCAACAACTATTTCAGTCTCTGCACGTCCCTGCATATAACTTAAGATTTAATTTTCACTTTCTTCAATTCTTTTAATTAAATCTAACGTACACAAACAAACATCTGCATTAACATTCCTTGCCTTTCCAATTACCTACTCGAAGATACCTTCAACTTGTTACTTCAATAATTCCTAGAAATTCCATTTTAAATATAACACACGTGCATAGAATTTAAATTGATTTTAATGAAAAGAGATGTAAAGCAAACGAATGAAGAAAAACCTTGCCAATAAATTGATGTATAAAAAAGAAAGAAATGCGAAAATCATCGGATGCGAGATATTAAAACACGTATACCCTTTAGATCTTCTCATGAAACACATTCATTTTCCCCCTTTTCCACAATCTTCGTAGAAAGTAAACGTAAGTTGTTATTATATATTTTTTTCATATAGATAGCATAAACATTCATTCTCATATAAGGGAAAAGGGAAAATCATAAGGGCTTGTGTTGCCAATATTTCTAACCAGGAGGTTATTGGTGAAATTTGAGTATATAATATTAGGCAATTTCTTAGACAATCATAGTTTTTTTTTTTAGAAACGGAAAAATCCTTATGTGATATTTAGATTAATTTAGCGCCATCTGGGTTCGTAAAAACTCTGTAGAGTTAAAAAAAAGGGAAAGTGGTGAGGATTGACACACACTGACTACAAAAGATTCATAACTCAACAACAATCAATGCACACCTCTAATCACCATAATAAGACATCATTAATTTCTCTCAACTTTCAACAACGCTGAGCAACAACGAAATTGTCCTAAGAATCCCCTATAGTAATACGTTTTCCAATAGGTACTTGACAACTTTGAATTTAAATTGTGAACGCACTACTTCACTGATCATTTAACTGTTACTTTCCTTTTTTGACGTAGAATACGTCTTACCTTACGGTATAGGGAGTCATGTCAGATTGTTATTGTTGTAATCTTTATTTCATTGATTATGAGGAAACAGCGAGATAACTTTTTTTAAAAAATTTTTTATAGGTAAATGAAGGTGTTATCTTTCGTTTGATATACATTTCATATTGGTTGATATCTTCCTAACATTTAAATTTCTCAAATGAAAATTGTTGAAACACATTCACTCAAACATATGTGTGGTGTTTGGTTGAGTGTTTGAGTCATAGAGTAAATATGGGTAGAGAAAATCTTTCACTCACCAAATTTCTGACATTTGTCCTCGTGTAATGTATACGTTTGATGTTGAAAAGAATTGCTTTACTAATACCAGAAGATAGAGGCAATGGTTCAAAACAACGAACAAAATAACAACAACGGCATTTCGTTTTGTATGTTAAAATTAATGTGTTAAATACAACACAAATGTATGCTAACAATAACAGTCAATAAAAAAGTTTAAAACACATTTAAATTTCACAGTTTTTCACCAAAATGGCATGAAAAATTAAAGCAAGAAGTTATTGTAATTCCACCTGGTGTATATCACTATTCGTCAGACATCTCTCTATCACACCGACCGCATCACGAAGAGTGTGAAAGGAAACGTCAGATGAGACAAATGGCGGCTCTACTATAAATTTACTCTATGGATTGAGTTTGTAGCGTGGACACAAACTATGATGCTGTTTCAGTGTGGACACAAACCTTCGGCTGTTGTTTTGATTGATGAAATATTGAAATATCGTATATTTACTTATGTATTTAAGTGAAACAAAATGTTAAATATGAATTTGAATTTAACATGGATATATAATTATAAAAAATATATGAAAAAATTAATTCATACATTTTTATGTTAAATGAAAGTGCTGCCAAGTAAGCAAAATAACAATGCTGTTTGACAGCAGCTGACAGTTGACGTTTAGTAAATTAAAATAAAAACTACTAATCAAAATGGCACCTACACGAAATACAAGAAAGCAACGAGTGGTTGTTATGCAGAGAAATAAATACTCAGGTAAGTTTTGTGTTCCCTTGTTTATATATATTTTAATAAAAAATGTTAATCAATTTGTAGGCGCAACATCAACAACAAATATGCAAACAATCGCAACAGCAGCGGCAGCACCCAATATCAATCAAATAGGTAAGTTGTATACCTACATACATATACATATGTACATATGTAAATATTAATGTAATGTATAAATTCATAATAATGGATTTAATTTACAGTTCCTATAGCGGCAACAACAACAAATAGTCGATTTAAGCAAATAAGTATAGGTAATAGTAAATAGGTATAAGTAAATAGGTATAAGTAAATAGGTATAAGTAAGTAGGTATAAGTAAGTAGGTATAAGTAAGTAGGTATAAGTAAATAGGTATAGGTAATACGACAACAACAACAAAACAAAAGATATTTATCCTATTTTTCCTACCATAAGCTTATGTATATTATCAAGAGTAACTATCAAATAAATGAATTCATTTGCTTATGTTATTTATTGTTATATATGTTTTCTGTCCTATCGGATGGCGTATTCTACGTTAAACTTAATGGCCGTGTCTATGACACAGCCTGCAAGGACAGTCCGTGGCCGAAGGCCTCGGACAACTATCTGCTGTTTTTTCCAGTAAACTCGGGTTGGTCGAAGTGACGAAAATATCGCTGCTGTTCAGACGTCAGTAGCAAACGATCCAAATCAGTCGACTTCGCGGCGTTCTCAAGAACTGGGCATCGCCAAGACCACTTAATGGCGAATTTTGCGTAACGATCTTGGTTTACACCCATACAGGATCAAGTTGCTTCAAGAATTGAAGCCGATGGACCATTTGACGGGACGTACGTTCACCGATTGGGCTCTGGAGAAGATGTCCCAAAATTATGAATTTCATCGCAAAATCATCTTCAGTGACGAAGCTCATTTTTGGCTCAATGGGTTCGTCAATGAGCAAAATATGCGTTATTGGTTTGAGGAAAATCCACATGTGCTTCATGAATCACCACTTCGTCCACAAAAAAAAATTACTGTTTGGTTCGGTTTGCATGCCGGCGGCGTAATTGGGCCATATTTTTTCGTCGACAATAACGATCGTCACGTTACGAATTGGAAAACATGGACTTGGACGACATGTGGTTTCAACAGGACGGTGCCACAAGCCACACAGCACACGTTACAATCGAAATGTTATCTCAAGAAATGGACTAGTCAATTGGCCGCCTCGTTCGTGCGATTTAACGCCTCTAGACTTTTTTCTTTAGGGCTACGTCAAATCATTGGTCTATGGCAATAAGCCGACGGCGTTGGAATTGGGTCCAACGAATCGACCAGTGCCAACGTGACCCCGGTGGCCATATGAACGAAGTCGAGTTCCATTCATAAATTTTTTGATAGTATTTCAAGTCGATCGGAAGGTTTTGAAAATAACTCAAATGGCTTGCGTTTTATTTAAACAAAAGTTGTCAAGTCGTTATTGGAAAGCAATTTATAAACGGTGTTTCAAAAGTCACGCAAGAATGTTGTTGTTTGGAAAGATGACAGTTGACAGTTTAGGGTTAGGAAAAATGAAGCACTACATAAATGCACAACGCGGTCTCATTCTTGAGCAATATGTCCCAAATGAAAGAAAACGCTTCGTCGCAAGGATGAAACATTTTCGTTAAGGCTTTTACGTTGCTGCCATGAAAAGTCTTGCACATCAGACAACTTGGTTGTTGGTGCAACGAAATATTTCATTCATGATTTCATTAACAATATTTCATTTTGTTGCTGCAATAACATAGTTTTCGTTCCTGCAACAATTTTATTTAATATAAATAATAAAACAATCTAAAAACTAAGTACATGAGATTTAAACTATTATTATTTGGTTTATCTCTTACTTTTATAGTTTATTTTTGCTATTAATTTATTTTCGAGATTAGCATTAATAGTTGACATTTATAGTTGACGAAACAATTTCATTGCTGCAGCGAATGAGTTGTTAATGTCACGAAACTAATTTTTATGAAGATCGTGTGAGAAATTGAGACCAGAGAGAAAATTAGCGAATTTTAATTAGCAAAGTAAAATGGTCAGCATGAGTGACTTAAATTGTCACCAATTTGGTTTTCGAAAGGGCAAGTCTCTGGCAGATCCTCTTACATCTTTAGATTACTTAAATAACAGTTCTATCAAAACAAGAAAACACATATCACTTGTATCCCTTGATTTTGCTAAAGCCTTCGACAAAATCGGTATTCATATCATTCTTAGGCAATTGGAAGAATGGGGAATTGGATATAGAGTATGTAACTACATTAAAAACTGTCTTACAAATAGAAAGATCAAAGTAAGGGTTGACTTCTGCTACTCAAAAATCTTTATAATGGAATTCCACAAGGTTCGCCCCATTCCGTTGTCCTTTTCTTAATTGCATACAATAGCCTTTCAAATATTTTACAATCTAACAAAGACATAAGCTTTATATCTTATGCTGATGATTTTATCATTATCAAGAAGCTTAGTTCTAAAATTAACGTAAATATCAACATGGATCAAATCATAGATGAAATAGAGACATGCTGCAAATTTTCTGGAGCGGAGGTATCGTTGTAAAATTGCAAACACTTACATATTTGCAGAAAACATAACTGCGCACCAGATGTAAAATGTCGTACATGACCGATTCCCTCTGTAGATACCTTGAAAATGTTATGTATAACATTTAATAATAGATATAAGTAGAATTCTCACATAGAACAGCTAAATAATAGCTTAATAATATAAGCTAAATCATTCCTAAATAAATTAAAAACCCCATACAGCTCCGCCGTTCGGCTCGCTCTCGGTGCTCATCGAACTTCAAAAATAAATGATATGCTTTATGAAGCTAATCTTACGACGGTTCTGCAAACCTTTTCAAAACAGTTTTATTCAATGATGGGTCATCACTCATAAAACTTCTAAACAGATTGCTTAATACTAACAAGTTCAAAAACACTTCATCGGCACTTAGCAGAATAGTGTTGTTCTGTAAAGAGCTAAATATCCCATTCAACCGACCTATCCAAAGGATACGCATGCCACAGTGGGAATTCGATCAAAATACGACAAAGATCAAACTGTTCCAGATATCTACTCTAAAGAGCTTAGAATTATACAAAATAACTTTATTGGACATTCCTTTTTATTTACAGACGGCCCAAAGCCAAAGTACGAACCAGTTACAGTATAGTGGGAAAAAATAACATTTCATAAACATTATTACTACCAGATTTAAGTTCAATTTTCTCAGAGGAAATCATTTCCATATTCGAGGCTACTCATATGCAAAAAAGAAGAATAAACGATTCACAATATTTAGTGACTCTTTATCATCTTTAGATTCCATCTCGAACGTTTTGAACAACGAATTTTACCCTTCGATAATTCAGAATTTACTTAGGCAACAGACCCCCAAACTATAATTAGTTTTGGTCCCAGGACATAAAAATATATCTGGAAACGAACTTGCCGATAGAGCTGCCAAAGATGCTAGCGATAGACCACATACTTGCACTGAAAACATATCGCCCTCTGACATTAAAAATACATAAAATCCACCTTTATTGATAAACAATCCCATTTATGGAATCATACTTCAACCTGGTACAAAAGTGTTAATATCTCTCAACAACCAATAATTCAGTATTTCAAAAATGATAATATTAAATGAAAAGATTAGATTAAAATCACCCGTCTAAGACTAGGTCATTGCAAATTCTCACATGACTTAATTTTTGACAGCAGCTTACGAAACCATTGCCCCTTTTGTAAGACAAATGTCACTAATGTAAAACACATTTTAATACCCTGCCCTATAAGCAGCCAAAGTCAACCAAATAATAACATAAATATATCTAAACTTCTAAAAGCTTCCAACTAGATTAACAACAAAATTACTATTTTAAATTTCCTACATAAATTTAGCCTTTATCATTCTATCTATATATGATTTACTATTTTATTATAATTTACTATTTCATCCAAAGTACATATGTATATAAGTATACTGTATATTTAATATTTAAATAACGTGACTACACATTTTTCCTCTCACCTTCTCAAGCTTAAGATCTTAGTTATCAGAGCTGGTATATCGTATTATATTCCTAATTTAGTTATAAGTATAATAACTTAATTAATAAACAAAAATAAATAAATTTTCTCAAAAAAAAAGAAAAAAATACAAAATACTTTTTCTTAAAAAAAATACCTTGTCCTAAAAAGTACCTTTGCTTAAAAAAATTAAATTTTCTGAGAAAAAGTACGTTTTCATAAAAAAAAGTATTTTTGTTTAAAATAAATATCTTTTCTTAAACAAGCATGTGCCTTTTTTTTAAAAACTACCCTTTTTTAAAGACTACCTTTTTTGTGAAACAAAATAACATTTCTTGAGATAAGTACCTACTCTTAAAAATTTACATATTTTTGAAAAAAGGACCAATTCAAAAAAAAATCCCCACTTCTTAAAATAAAATCATTTCTTCAAAAAAATACCTTCTCTTAAAACAAACATACATTTTCTTACAAAAGTTCTTTTACATACATTTTCTTAAAAATAAAATACAAATTTTTTTTTTCTTGAGATAAGTAACCTTTCTGAAAATATGTAAATTTTCTTAGAAAAATAACCTTTTCCTAAAAGGAGTACCACTTCTTTAAAAGCACATGTTCTTAAAAAAAAGTACTTCTTTGTAAAAAAATTTATACTCTTATGGCTTTTTCTTACAAAATGTACTTCATCTTAAAAATAGTACCTTTTCTTAAAAAAAACATTAGATATCAATAAAAGAAGAAGTCTTTAAAAAATTACGTTTATGGGAAAATAGCTTTTAAAAAAAAATCTATAAAAAAAATTTTTTCTTAAAAAATGTTAATCATTTTACAAAAAGATCCATTTAAATTATTGGTTTTCCAATGGGCGCCTTAGGTGTGTTGCAACTAACTACTACATAATATATAGCGAAAGGAACTTCGTTCTAACCGGGTTTCCCCTGACACCTCATGTAATTTTTTTTTAATTACAGGAACTGAATACGACGGCTACCACAACCAGTCTTCAGACGAGTGTTTCAACATAAAATGTATATTTTAGGTAAATTTTGGAAACAAAAATTGTTATCAAAATAGACGAAAACACCAGCAATATAATACTAACAACGTATTTATGTACAATTGACAATAAATAATTTCAAATACACTTCAAAACATTCACTGCAGCATTGAAAAGACAATTCATTCCAGAATTGAAACAAAATTATTGCAGCAATGAAACAAATTCTTTGCAGGAATTACTTCAATTCGTTGCACCAGTCAAACAAATTTATAGCAGCAATGAAATAATTAACTTTTGTCGTGGGATCCAAATATTCACAGTCGTTGTGGAAAAAGCTAATCTGTTGGCTGAAAGAATTACAAAGAATTTAAAATTTTATGTTTTACTGTTTAACAATTTATATTTTTTGATACTTTAAGTTCCTTTATCATAATGCGGTAATCCTTTTGAATACCCAAAACTAGAAGGAACTCTATGCAAATGGGTTTTGCAACAAAAGAAAAGAAAATGTGTCCAGCTCAATGAACGCACAATGCAATGATCCAAGAACTTGCACCAAATGAATCCGTCACAAATGAGGTGCTCAAGTAATGGATGCACGAACGTAGTGCCGGTCGAGAAGTGGACAAGGAAGCCGTAGAAATTTAATTAAATAAACACACGTATGCTATATTTTAGCACCTGCACTCAGTGAGCCGAGAAAACCGATAATCCAATGGCAGATATTCTATTTGGGAAGAAGTTTAGTGAATTACTTATGAAAATCCTTATTAAGAAGAAAGTGCAAGCAAAAATATCAGATTCATATGTTTACAATATAATTCTCTTAAAACAAATAATCTATCTATTGAATACAGTTTTTATCACTTATTACTTTTGTTGTTATATTACATGTTGCCTCGACATGTGCAACAAGCTCAGTAAGTGCAACTACCTAGATTCCTATTAGTTGCGGTTACCGTGTTGGTACTGTACATTTACATTTGTAATAAAATATAAGAACAATCCTGATATTTCCATTTCTATATGAAGCAAAAACTAACTGCCTTCTAAGGGTTAATAATGAATTTTGTCATGTTGCTGTTTCCATTAAAAATAGTTCGCATAATATAATGAATTTTATCATAGTTCATCTTTTATCTAGCACTTGGGCTAAGATTTGTGTTTTGGAGTGTTCGGACACATATAGTGAAATTTTATGGCGATAATTTTTGTAGAACATTTAGACCACGCCCCCCGTCATTTTGGAGCAGTTTTTTGCGAGTTTTCAAAAAATAGGTAAAAATTATGGTTATACGTGACATCTGAATCTTTTCTATAAAACTTCTAAACATACTTTGTACCTCAGAAGTAAGGAACATACAATATTACATGCCGATAAGTTGCAGGAAAGTTTCGAGGTGCGAAAACTTTGACCTGTCCTAAAAAAAAATTTTGATCAGATCTGGCAAAACGCCGATACACGTATACTTTTTCTTAGACTTTTCAACCAGAATCTGTTGACAGACCCCCATCATTTTGAAAAAAATATAATTTTGTCTCAAAGTGTTATTTAAACAATATAAATAGTTCGAACAACAGAATAAAAATATTATTTTATTACTTTAATATGATCCATAAATGCAAAAAAAAGTTTTTATGTGATTTAAAATAATAATAGCTTGTGCTTCTCTAATTGTGATCATGAAATTTGGTTCCTCTTGCGATAAGCCATGACCAGTTTTATACTAGACATGAAATATACAAAGGCACGAATTATTAAATAAAATTTTAGGTTAACTTTAAATTTTATGAGAAAAAAATTAATACTCTCAAATTTAAAAAGAAAAAATTGAAAAAACACAGTACAGTACGATTTCAGATTCTCTTTTGTGGGTTCTACATTTTAGTTTGCGCCTAGCACCGGAATCCTTTAACTATTTAGCGATTAGAATTGGTGGTTAAATTGTTAAATTCGTATAATTTTAATACAAAATTGTCGATTTTGTTCAATTTAACTACCGATTTTTCAATGAATCTAAATCTGCTCTTAGATAAACAAAAGCGGTTGTAAGAGTAATGCCATATTGTGGACAATATTCTCAATTGCAAATATAGTGAGCCTATACATAAGTATATTGTATTGCAAGTTTTCTGTACTCAAAAATCTAATAGTTTTCTATACATACCAATAAACAGGTAAGAATGCCCGGAAAAGTCTAAATGGGTAAAGATTTTCAAAACCAATCTATCTCATTTCGAAATTGCAAATAAATATATCTATATGTATATACATCGACATTAGCTTTTGAAATTCATATACCACGTCTCTTTTAATCAATCCGATATTAAACTAGGGTACACCTAACTTTAGATAAATCAATTGGCTATCAACTCTTATGTTCATTTTCCTTTCAATAAGGTTTGGTTGCTTAAAACCACAAAAATTATGAAAATTGCTTAAATTATAATCAAGTTTTGAATAACTCTAAATTACTTAACTGCAACTGTACTATAACTATATACTATAACTAATTTAATCTATACACCGATTTTATCTTCCAGATGTTGTGAGTCTTTTTCTTTTTCACCGTAGTGTGAATTCGGAATCCGTGGACGAATATTAAACAATAAATTAACAAATTCTTCTTAGCTTCGAGCTATATTTTAAAATTTTCTGGCTTTGATTCGCCATATTTTTTAAAGTTGACAACTTATTACTTATGGACATGTGTTATAAATTGGTCTACATTTTGGATACACCAGAACCGATTAGTTTATTTTCATAAAAAAATGGCCCAAATTAATTGAGCAAATGTTCATATGGAAAGTAGCCCCAAATTCATAGTGAGAATGAAATAAGAAATACATGTAGGAGTACAAAACTTCAATATTTGAAAAACATAAAATCTCAGCCATTTATAGCCATTTTATATTGTGTTCAAATAAGCGCTGTAGTCAGAAAATCGCGCAATTGTGGAGAAATAATTGCTTCATAATGTATTGGTCCAAGCGCCGCAGCCGAAAAATTAATTAACTATTCTGGATTACTTTTGGGCTATTTTTCATATCTACAATTATGAGTTATGAAAACTAACCAATAATTATAATTTAGAACGTCCTTTTCTTTTTTTTTCTTTGAAAGATAAGTTTGGTTTCTTCAAAGTGGAACCAAAGTAACATGAAACTCATTCGGAAAGCATATAAGAAACATTTCAATTTCTATTAAACATTTTAGCCCATACATATTTTGTTGACCTGGACAAGAACTAACAAGTACTATATTTTCCTTTGCAGAATAAAATACCAGTATGTAGCTGAAGTATCACCCGTACGCACTTGCTCTTTCATTGACTACTGCTAGTTATAAACTTTTGCAAACTGTACCTCTCACAACAAGTACTTTAAGGAATGCTTAAGTTCACCGAAAAGTGTTGCTCGCCAGCGTCTTCTGTAACTGTAACTATATTTGTTGTTATTTACATTAGAGATGGAGTACGTGCGTACTAGTTCCCACACTTATTCATAAAGGCTTGAGGACATATGCACGGTGGTACATTTGATGCTGCATATTTCACAGCTGCTGGTTTTATAAATATGTCTTCGCACATTCCTATGTTGATTTCTTTTTAGCTAAATGAGAGTATCACGTTATGATGATCTGCTAATTAATTTTATTATTTGTCCAGATTTTATGTATTTGTTATGCTTAATTTTTTAATTTAAAGAAACCTGTCCGTAATTTTTGAGAACATTTTACAGCTTTTGAAAACTCCGAAAACTTATTGCTTGTCGGGCTGTGCTATTTCTGGACAAACTTTTCAAACTGTACCACTGTGCACCGAATGCTTGTGAAGATTCGTATGTACTTATGTACTATAAATATGTAGTGAGGACCAAAGTTTTTCATTTTCATTTGATTTTCTAGTTTGTCTTTAACATGGATAGATTTAGTCGGAGATACAGTCGGACCTACATAAATGGATACCCTTTTAAGTTAGAGTCTTATGACGCTTTGTACGTTTAAATTCGTAAAGCGATACCTGTATGCAATTTAATGCTTGTTTGAATTGACACATGCAATCGCCCTTAAAATGTTTGAATTGTATATTTTTTAAGGAACAAAACTATGCAAAACTATGTTAATAGTAAGGGCAAAGAATTTATTTAAAATTACATTTATTCAAAATAAAACGAGTTCTTGAAATTTGTATTGTACCTAATTATATATTTAAGAAATTTTTAGAATAAAAAGCAAAGAACATCCGCTTACTGTGTGTACGAAATATGTATGCAGCTTTCCTCAACAGTGTGTTATTTTACTTCTATTCTTCATTTCCCTCTGTTGTTTGTCTAACATAAACTACACAAGTGTACTGAATGTTGTGCGCCGTCAGTTGATTATGTCCAGAATTCTCTTTGACAGCGTGTATGATGATGGTGTTGTGCCGTCCATCTTTCTCACTTTTAGATTCGTTTTGCCAACCTATTGCAGTGATTGTGATATCAATTGTAGATGTATTTCAAGCTAAATATTCACAAAAATAAGTTATTAAACACAGCAGGAAAAACTTATGAAAACGGGAAAGTAAACGTATTTGCTATTTCAGCAAACATATGTTTGTTACTTTAGCACGCTCTTATTCAACAATTTTGTTAAGTCTAGAAGTGGTTATGATACTCCATTGACTGTAATAAATATCAAGCACATTGCCCGCTGATAAATAAATAGCAAACATGGTTTGTTGTTAATAGCAACTTATTGTTTTGAGTGTAAATAGGTTATAGGGCGGATACGGATTATAAATCGAAATATGTACTGAAGCTTTTAAAAACATAGTCCTAAGTATTTAAGGTTCTCTTTTCTGAGAGATTCTTCAACTAATGACGTGAAATCACTCACATATTTGTTATGGAAGTTTTCCAGGGATGGTGGCTCCGCACCGTATCTGAATTTTGGGAGAAATGAGGCCTGTGTTGTATTCCGAAATGTTGTCGTTGTCATATTGGGGTTGTCAAAGTTTTTCGCTAATTTTCGCATGTTTTTATCAGTTTTCGCAATTTAATGAGAAAGTAGATAGATATGTACAACTTCACTAAAAATGTTACAATCTTAATTAATAAAAACAAATAGGTTAATAATACGGGAAAATTAAATGGTCTTAAAATATTTTAAAATTTTGTTCGATTTAATATTTCTACTTTATGTGAACATTACTATATTATAATACTATGTATAAATAGTATTACTTTTCACAATTTGTCAAAAATTTTCATTTTAATTTGTATTGATGTTTGTTTGTTATTTTTAATATTAAAAACTATCCTGAAGAAGATTTCCAAAGGAAATCGAAATATCGAGAGAGAAAAGAGGAAAACAAAAAGTTTTATAAAATCAGAAGTGACTTTAAGCTTGGAAAATTAGTCAAGAATAATTAAGATAAAGGTCGAAAAATTAGAAACAAATTATTAAAAGAATAGCTGAGCACAATGAATTATAAAGACTTCAAGAGAGACGTTGGGAATACAAATTTAATCAACAGATTCAAAATTGTACGGAATAAAATTATAAGATGCAAGGTAACAATAACGTTTCTAATCAAATGCCGGAATGAGGGAATTATACCACAATTTATAAGGAATTCCACCAAAAATATTTTCAAACTTTTTGATGAATATTCAAATTCTTCTGTAAATAATCAAGTTGTATAATCAAGTATATTGGAATCCTACAGAACAAGATTCTTAATTCCTCAATTAAGCAAAAACATTATCTCCTAAAAAGTCATGAAGATGAATTAAATTATATAATATATAGTTTAAGCAGGTTTCTAGATAATGAAAAATTGATCAATTTTTTAAAATATGAAGACATAACGGCGGAAAAATTAATAAGAAAAAAAAAGCAGATACATAAGAAAAAGTTTGATAATTGCGTTAATTTGCAGAAGAGAGAATTAGGAATTAAATTTAATAGAAAATGGTTTGTGAATAAAACAGGTATAGATATCCCAGAAGATGTACAGTGGATTTTGTCTTTAGGACAAAAACACGCACTCCCGGTTAATAGAGAAGAGTTTCCAATGCTAAAGGTTATATCAGAGGGAGAAGATTTTATAGAAACTATTGAGAACAAGAAATAGCTAGGTCAAATTTTGTAACAGTAATTGATAATCATATAAACAAGATGACATTAAATAGTAGAGATAAATTTACAATAAATAAAGTGAATAATAGTCTAAAGTTTCTAAAACATAATAGGGAAATAATGATTTTAAAAGCAGATAAAGGAAACACGACAGTAGCAATTGATAAAAGTGACTACATATCTAGAATTCAAAATATTTTAAGCGATAATACAACTTTTCAAGTATTGGATAAGGATCCAACAAGCAGATTTCAGAAACTTAACAATAATTTTATTGAGGAACTTTTTAAATTAAATATTATAACATTAGTAGATTAAGTTAGACTAAAAACTTCAGTAGCGGTTGTACCAAGATTATATGGTTTACCTAAAATACATAAAGAAAATTTTCCATTACGACCAATTTGTTCATCAATAAATTCACCTTCTCACAATTTTTGTAAATACATTGTAAATTTCCTTAAAAAATTAACAGAAAATTCTAAATATAATGTTGGCAATTCGGTACAGTTTAAAGATAAATTAATGGGTCTTTCGATCGAAAATAATGAAAAATTAATATCACTTGATGTTGTGTCGTTATTTCCTAGTATTCCAGTTGATTTGGCCATTACAATTATAGAAGAAAATTGGAACAAGATTTCAGGGTTAACAAATATGAATAAAAATTTATTCATGCAAATTATAAAATTCTGCATTGTTGATAATAGATATTTTCAATATGATGGAAAAATATATACACAGCTAAAAGGACTTCCTATGGGTTCTCCAGCATCTCCAATAATAGCAGATATCGTAATGGAAAAATTATTAGATACATGTTTAGAAAAATTGACAGTAAAACCTAAAATAATTACAAAATATGTTGATGACTTATTTTGTATAGTGAAAGACAATGTGATTGACATTTTATTGACAACTTTAAACTCATTTGATCAAAGCATCAGATTTACTATTGAAAAAGAAGAGAATTCTTCAATTTAATATTTGGACACATTGGTGATAAGGCAGGGAAATGAATTATTAATAGATTGGTATCAAAAACCAACTTCCTCAGGTAGAATTATAAATTATTTTTCAAAACACCCAAAGAGAATTATTATTAACACAGCCAAAAATCTAATAGATAGAGTATTAAAAATAAGTGATAATAGATTCCATAAGAAAAATAAGGAAATAATTAGAAATATATTAGTAGATAATAGTTTTCCTAATAAACTCATTTGCAAATTGATAAGACAATACGATATTAGAAAATCACGCAATGGAGATGAAATTTTAGAACCAAAAGTTTATAAATCATTAACTTATGTACCTGGGTTTTCAGAAAGGATAGAAAACTCAAACATATATAACAAAAGGGAATATAAAATGGCACATAAGATAAATAATAATGTTGGAAGATTATTTACAAAAACTAAAGATAGAATATAAAAATCAGATATGTCAAATTTAGTATATAAAATACCATGTGGGGGTAACAGGGACTAAATTAAAAACGAGAATAGCAGGACACAGACATGACCAAAAGTATAGGAATTATAATTCGTCGGCGAAAACAGCGTTATCTTCTCACTGTAGAGATTTCAATCAAACTATATTATAATATATATAAATAGTATTACTTTTCACAATTTGTCAAAAATTTTCATTTTAATTTGTATTGATGTTTGGTTGTTATTATTAATATTAAAACTATCCTGAAGAAGATTTCCAAAGGAAATCGAAATATCGAGAGAGAAAAGAGGAAAACAAAAAGTTTTATAAAATCAGAAGTGTCCTTAAGCTTGGAAAATTAGTCAAGAATAATAAAATTAAATATGAAAACAGACTCATTTTGGGCCACATTTCATAATCGTAGTCACGACAAATAGCTCAAAAATAATCCGGAATAATTAATTAATTTTTCGGCTGCGGCGCTTGCACCAGTACATTATGAAGCAATTATTTCTCCATAATTGTGCACAACACAATGTAAAATTCTTTTCAGAAAAATTGAAATTTTTCACAAACGTATTTCATATGAAATTTCGCCCACTTTTGTATGGGTTTTTTGGGCAATTTTTAGTTGCCCCAAAGTGGCAACACTTTTCGGTGAACTTAAGCATTCCTTAAAGTACTCGGTTTGAGAGGTATAGTTTGCAAAAGTTTAAAACTTGCAGCAGTTCCTGGTATTTTATTCTGTAAAGGAAAATATAGTACTTTTTAAGTCTGGTCCACGTCAACAAAAAAATGTATGGGTTACAATGTTTAATAGGAATTGAAATGTTAGCTTATATGCTTTGTGAATGAGTTACCTGTTACTTTTGTTCCGCTTTGAAGAAACTAAACTTATCATTCGAAGGTGAAAATAATAGGACGTTCTAAATTATAATTATTGGTTAGTTTACCCATCGTACAAAAGTGGGGTATTTAAAAACTATATAATGTATATATATTTATAGACGTAAAGCAAAAAGTGCACATTTCAGTCGGGTGCACCCATTTAAACATACCCTCGGCCTTAGCCATCCTGCTTACCAGCAAATTTTCCGCCCAAAATTTGTATGAGAGGTGCGAAAATGGGCGTCGAAAGTAGTTAATAGTTAATAAAGCATTGCTTCGACAAAATAGTTCTAAATTTCATTAAGATTGGGTTTAGTTTAAGGGTGGGTGGGTCGATACTCCCAACTATAAGATTAGTATGGGAGGTATCAAAATGGGAGTGGCAAAGTTGTACATTTGTAGGTATAAAGTAGGTCCGACAATGGGCGTGGAAATGTAGTACATTTTTACTTCACGTGTTTGACAAAATATCAGCTAGTACTAAAAAATCCAGCAGACAAGCCCAGTGACTTCGCGGGATCCAACATGTACATTTTAATATACCGACATAAATAAAATAAAAATTAAGAACGACTTTGGTTTACGGTAGATTTCGTTTCGATCAACCGGTAACCCACAAAAGTTTTGTATGAGAGGCAACAAAATCGGAGTGGAAGTTTTAGGCACTAAATCATTTGACAAATAACTGCCCAGTGCCAAATTTCATTAAGATCAATTGTGATTTACGGGAAATATCGTGCCGACCAGGAGGTACAAAAAGGGCGTGGCAAGGGCGTACATTTTTAGTTACAAGATAAGTTCATGATACATTGTTGCCCAGACCAAATCTTTGTGAAAATTGGTTGTGGTTTACAAGACATAACGCATCAATCAAGAGGAGAACCACACATTTTTTGTATGGGAGGTACCAGATTGAAAGTGGTAAAATAACCCAATTTTGCCATTCTTGTTTGCATGATAACCTGTTTTAGTAGTGGACTGGCAATTGGTAAAATGAGGCCTAATGCATAATTTTGTTAAGATCAGAACTGATTTACGCGACTTATAGCATCGGCAAATCGGACTGACCTCAGCTTTTGTATGGGAGCTACCAGCATGTCCGTAGCAAGCTGTCAATGTTCTCCACTTAAATATACATTTATAGCTTATTAACCAATATCCAGAAATACCAGAAAATCCAGATGTACCAGAAAAAGTTTTACAATAAACATAATTTTTTAATAAATGTGTTGATTTGTATGGGAAGTATCAGGGGGTACACTCCGGTTCACTTATTTAAAGGCACTAAAAATTCCATATTCATCAGTCTGTATCTTTTGCAATTTGTAAACGATTGTTGAATTTTAAAACGGAAACGGAAGCTAGACATCTTGAGATGTAAAAAAATCATGACAATAGTGGTTTCTTAACTAAAGAACTTTTTTTGAGCAATTTATAAAAAAAAAGTCTAAAAATTAGTTTTTTTTTTTGGTTCACTTGAATTAAGGCACTTTAAATAATTTTAATGAAAAACAGGTTTTCTTGTTTTTACAGTGTTTTATTTAACTTGCTTTGTTGTCTGTCAGTCTGTATTGTTCAAATCTATTAATTCATTTTTAACACAGTTGCAGTTGACCAATCGAACTAAAATTTTTCACACTTTTCAGACTTGGATGACAATACATGAATATGAAAAAAAAAATTAAAACATTAAGAATTTATTTTCTAAAAATTAAAATTAAAAAAATAATTAAAAAAAATTAAGTTACAGTGTTTTATTTATAAATGCACTAAAAACTAAAAAAAACAAATAAAACGCTTGCATTTAAATTAAAAATGGTGACAAAATTAAATGTCAAATTAAGTGTCAGAATTAAATGTCACCATTTTTAATTTAAATGCAAGCGTTTTATTTGAGAGATCCCTAGAAAATTAATTAACTAATTCATTTTAATTACGCTCATTATTGAAAGTATCTAGACCATTGTTGTTGAAGTGCTAAGTAGGCGGACCATTGTACAACCCCATCATGAAGAAGAATATACTTATTGAGGCTATGAGAAAAATTATTTTCTAGTTTTTAGTGCATTTATAAATAAAACACTGTAACTTAATTTTTGAAACTCACAACAAAAAACTCAATTTTAAAACAAAAAATTGTTAAAATGTTAAAGCCGTATCACTGGAGATTAAAATAACGTGAATGCTGACCGATAGCTGCAGCTATTCGAATTACAACACTTATAATTTTATCAGCCAAAGTCACGATGTCGAACGTTAACGTTCGCTTTCTTTCTATGCGACAAACAGCTGATTTGGGAGTCATTAACAAGCGAACGAAAACATATACAATTCAGTACAAAATCGGACCCTACTTACACCTTCCCCTACAAAATCCAAGCGAATGAATTCAGTCACTCACTTTCGTTTTAAAAAGCGAGTCACTATCTTTCGACTTGTCGTTCGCATGGTTTTACGTGTGTTTGTGTGGTTGTTGTTCAAAGCAATAACATAAAGTTAACGTTCGCTATTTAATTTCGGAGCGAGAGAGAAGAGTACGAAGAACCAGTATCTGCAGGTGCCGCAAAGATGGCGATTTTGTGCTAAAATGGAAATATATTTTAATAACAAATTTATTATAATGACATTATTTTCGGGTCATTGTGTTTCTTCCATTGAATTCTATATAAATTGTTTTTGTTTCAAGCTTTTATTTGATTTCCAGCTATGCGACAACCAAAAGACAAGTGACTGGTTCTGACATTTTCGTTCGCATAGATGACAGCGAAAATAGTTAGTGGCTTCCGATTTTGTAAACACACAACCACACAATAACATTTAAAGCAAGGGTATGAACGAAAGTGAGTGACTGGCTTTCGTTTGCTTAGGTTTTCTTTCGAGATCGTGACTTTGACTCTTTTCTGTCCCATACAATTCAACCCACCCTGGTATTGGATGTTAAGTCATCCTTGGTGGTAAGGAATTTAATACTCCAATGTAAAAAGCAAAGTAAACAATTAAAACACGAATTGCCCAATTATTTAATATTACGCCATACAAATACTCATTGTAACTAGAGTGTTCAACACCGAAACGGGAAACCGAGAAACCAGGTTCTAATGTAAATCCGAATACACGTTGTTTGAAACCGAATGCCGATTTTAAGTTATTAGTTAAAATTAAATTTCGTACTCTAAACAACTATCGTACAAAGCGTACCGAAAACTGTATCAATCTGAACTCTTCCCAATCATTGCTACAGAAACTGCCTTCAATTTCCGTTGATGTTTTTTAAATTACAATTGATTTTTGTTAAATTTTTATTGATAGCTATTCACTTGGGAATGACCAGAAATGATTCCTTCATTGGCCAGCCCAAGCAGCTCACTACTTCCCCGCGATATGTCCTGGGCAATGGCTTTATCGGAAACCTCCGTTAGCTAAGTATAATGAGAAGCCGAAACAAATGAGTAGTCTGATTGGTTATTCAATCACTGATATGTCTCACTGATATGTTAGTGGGTGACTGATGTCACTGAAGCTCATGAATATATCAGGCATATTCTTTTGACCATAGAAGGCGGATGGGCCAAATATTTGGGCCAACGGCGGATAGAAACCAAAAGAAGAAATTCTAGGTTCGACATATTGCATCCTAGTCAGCGTCTGATCCATAATGGGTGGCTGCAATCAAATATCCTGGCAGTAGGTAAAATGCAAAAACCCGGTGGACTGGGTTTGCCTCCCGCCCACCGTTCATAATAGCAGTGAAAATACGTAAACGAACAAGAAAACATTAACAACCCCTATTTGTTGACGACCCCCGCAAACGTTATAAGGACCACGATTTACGGATATGCACTTGGAATATAAGAACTCTATGTAGATCCGGTGCAAGTATCCAACTGGCAGATATCCTCGAAAGTTATAAGGCTGAAATTACCGCCATCCAGGAAATGCGATGAACAGGACATGGCTGGACAAGAAAAAGAACTGCGATATATACTACAATTGCCATGAGAAAAAACATGAATTTGGTTGCGGTTTTGTAGTTGGCAAAAGACTGCGACATCTAGTTTCTAAGTTCAATCCTGTAAGTGAACGTATAGCCAGCATCAGCACAAAAGCGAAATATTTTTATATTTCCCTAATTTGTATGCATGCCCCGACAGAAGAGAAAGATGATGATATCAACGACATATTTTACGAGTTCCTAGAGGAAACGTATGACCGTTGCCCTGGCCATGACATTATTTTTGTACTAGGAGATTTTAATGCTAAAGTAGGAAGCGAGAATGTGTTACATCCAACTATTGGCAATTTCAGTCTACATGCTGACAGTTCCGACAACGGTACGAGACTGATTGACTTCGCCGCGGCAAAAAACATTGTCATTAGTGGTAAAAGATTCCAGCACAAAAATTTCCACAAGGCTACTTGGGTATACCCTGATCAAAGAACGAAGAACCAAATTGATCACATGATAACTGGTGGAAGGCACTTATCCAGTGTAATGGAGGAGCCGATGGATTACCGGTGGATCTAATTACGGATTGCTACGATGAGCTGTTAAGGTGCATTCATCAGCTCATTAGCAAAATTTGGTTAGATGAATGCATGCCCGGCAATTGGAGTCTCAGTGTACTATGTCCCATATTTAGAAAGGGTCACTCCAGTCTCTGTGCCAACTACCGTGGAATAAGCCTTTTATCCATAGGATATAAGGTCCTATAAAGTATAATGTGCGAAAGACTAAAACTAATTATTGCTGACCTGATTAGACCATACCAATGTGGCTTTAGGCCTGGAAAATCGACAACCCACCAGATTTTCACGCTACGCGAATTCCTGGAGAAGACCCACGGAAAACAAATCCAGCTGCACCAGACTTCCGTTCAACATGTCTTGCTTTATGGGAGTTGTATTATAAATATCAGCCCATAATCATTATTTTTGGCAAAAAAAAAAAACTCAAAAATAATAATCACACTGTGAGACAGAAGTAGATTTTTTTCGAAATCAACGGATGTCAACGGATTCTAGTAGGAAGGCTTACAAAAAAATATATTTTTATCGACGTTTTCCCAGATCTGATCAGAATTTTTTTTAACGGCGGGTCAAAATTTCCGCCCCTCGGAACTTTCCTGCAACATATCGGCATGCTAAATTGTGTGTTTCTTACTTCTGAGGTACAAAATATATTCAGAAGTTTTATAGTAAAGATTCAGATAAACATTTTTGTGGAACAAATTAGCCCTCTAACTCTCACGTATAACCATAATTTTTGCTTTTTTTTAGAAAACTCGCAAAAAACTGCTCCAAAATGACGGGTGCCCGTGGGCAAAATGTTCTACAAAAATTATCACCATAAAATTTTACTATATATGTCCCAACACTCCAAAACACAAATCTTAGCCCAAGTGCTAGATAATATTCAAAAACTAACTCCCTTCTAAGGGTTAATAATGAATTTTGTCATTTTGCTGTTTCCATTAAAAATAGTCCACATAATAAAATGAATTTTGGCATGAATATCCGGTTTCTTCGGTTTCGAATACTGCAGACAACACTGATCCTTGTGCTACATCCGCTGATAGTGATCTCGGGGAAGAATGGTTCGTTCAGACTACAAAGATTGTCTGTTCAAAAAAATTTTCTATCAGTTTGCAAAGGTATTTTGGCATGGTTGTTTTTAATTAGTTCATAAACAAAGCTGTATCGAACGCTTTTTCAGTATCTTAAAGGATGATACTAGTTGACTTTCTGTTGCGTTTATTCGATATAATTTTATCTTTTATGGGGCTCAGCTGATGTACCATGCTGTAGTCTTATTCAAACCCGAATTGTTCGTTTGATATAACTTCGTGGTCAAAGACAAACTCTCTTATTCTATTGTGGATTAACTTTTCAACCAGTTTACTGAGGTTGCTTAGAAGGCTTATGGGCCTGTAGTTATTTGGCTTTCTTGAAGACGGCAGGAAAATACTAAAGCGAATACATCAGTTAAATATGATAAAGAGTAACTTGACTGTTTTATTAGGCAGATCTTTTAATAAAATGTCAGGTATATTATCAAGTTCAGCAGATTTCGATGTTTTTAAATTAAATAAATCGTTATTTAACTCATTGGCAGTAGCATCGGTTTTTCTTTATATTGTCCAACCGTGAATATTATCTCTTCGTCGGATGGATGAGTATAGTTTGTTTTCAGATTTACAAAACCATTAGCTAGTATTTCAGACTTTTCGGTATCTGTAATTAATTTGTTGTTACCATGGACAAGAAGTGGGATTTGATTTTTGACTTTGCCTCTGAGAATGCGACTTATTTTCCAGCATCGCTTATCACCTGGTCTCATAGCAGCTAGTAGAAGATTATCGCATTTTTCATGTCATTCTACAGATAATCTGCTATCTATTATTTTCATAACAAAATGTGTACATTGCTCGTAAAATAGAACATGATGTACCTGATTTTCTTTTAAATTGTTTCCTTCCGCCAATATAGCTTTCAACGTCATGTGATAATGGGCTGTCTCTAGATTGGTACGAAGTATTTGGTGGTGCAATGAAAACGTTACATTCCAATTTAATAGTTATCATTCATTTTGTTGCCGTTTTTTACAATAACCTATTTGTGAACGAAGTGAGTACTTTTCTTTACTAATAATTTCATACGTTAAATTTAATTAAAAATTTAACACGTAGATTTATTCATAATAAGGTTTGATAGGCTTTAACTTCAAAAAACTAAACAAGAAATCTAAAAATCGTTTGACTTGCTGAGATTTTTCTTCAAATATGATATATGAAGTCCCTGGAAAATTGTAATTTAGTTTTTATTTAATTTTGGAAATAATTATGTGTGTTTTTCAATAATCAGACTAGTTTAATTTTGAAAAGCAATCCAAACTGGATTTGCGTTGTCTGTGCCTCGAGTGAAAAAAACACGACAAGGATTTTTCTTCGACTGAAATATGATCTTCTTTTTTTTGCTTGTGCAAGAGCTCAGAGAGACGTTAGATAATAATTTTACATATGTACATACCATATATGGGCACACTGCAGTTAATATTTACTCCATTCAAAATAGCAGTAATCAGTAAAGTTTTTATTTAGTTTGATATTTAGTTTGTATTACCCGTAAATTTTTGCTGAATACTGAAAACACTCTCAGTAAATATAAATTACATCTTTACTGCTAATGCATATTAAATATCATTATCAGTAAAAAAAATTACTGAATACTGATTTGTTTGTCAGTTTTTTTACTTGTAAAGGAAATTAAATTTCAGTATCACACATAACTATTTACAAAATTATATAGAAACTAAATTAAAATTTGCCAGTGCCTGCTGAAGAAAATCTCAGCAAGTCAAATGATTTTTCGATTTCCTGCTTAGTTTTTTGAAGTTAAAGCTTAACAAAACTTATTAGGAATAGATGTACATTTTAAATTGTTTATTAAGTTTAACGTATGAAATTATTAGCTGAGGCTGAGCAAACAAAAATAATATATGTAGGCATATTTGAGCTCACCTCAAAAAGTCATATTGATGGTTAAAAAGAATGTTTTTATTTATTTTTGGTAAAGTGGTTAAATATTGGAGAGATTTACTACATCCGGCTGCATTTGGAGCACCACCGAAGTCTGAAACTAAAATGAATGCGGAAGCATACGTTGATCTGTTGGACAGCAATTTAATTGACTTTGCTGGCGAATTATATGGAGATAACTGGACTTTTCAACAAGATAACGCCCCGATCCACATTGCTAGGCTCACAAGGAATTTTTTAAGTCCCGAAATATTCCATTACTGGAGTTGCCAGCCATAAGTCCCGACCTCAACTCAATTGAAGACCTCTGGGGGATACTTTCCGCCATGGTGTTTTCAAAGTCGAAGCAGTATACAACGGTTAAAGAACTAAAACTTGCAATATTGGCGGAATGGAAGAAAATTGACATGTCCACTTTAAGAAACTTAGTGAGATCTATGCCACGCAGGCTACAACAAGTTGTTATACACATCGACAACTCTATCATATTAATTACATATTTTAATTGGATAAGAATAAGAATTAAATTTAAGTTTCATTTTTGCATATATAAATATTTTCTATGAAGTATATATATAAAAGGAAATGATAAAATATGTTTTCTTATAATTTTCAAGAACGCATAAATATAAAATAATATATAAAATAAAAATCAAAAAAAAATAAAGCAGACAGTTGTCCGAGGCCCTGCAGGCTGTGTCAGAGACACGGCCATTAAGTTTAACGTAGAATACGCCATCCGATAATACAGAAAATATATATAACAATAAATGATAAATAACATAAGCAAATGAATTTATTTATTTGATAGTTACTTTTGATAATATACATAAGCTTATGGTAGGAAAGATAGGATAAATATGTTTTTAAATTAAAAGAGTAAGGATAAATGATAAATAACAGACGCAAATCAATTTGATTTATATTTTTTATAATTATATATCCATGTTAAATTCAAATTCACATTTAACATTTTGTTTCACTTAAATACATAAGTAAATATACGAAATTTCAACATTTCATCAATCAAAACAACAGCCGAAGGTTTGTGTCCACACTGAAACAGCAGCATAGTTTGTGTTTTTGCTACAAACTCAAACACTCAACCAAACACCACACATATGTTTGAGTGTATGTGTTTAAACAATTTTCATTTGAGAAATTTAAATATTAGGAAGATATCAACCAATATGAAATGTATATCAAACGAAAGATAACATCTTCATCAAAAAAATTTTTAAAAAAAGTTATCTCGCCGTTTCCTCATAATCAATGAAATAAAGATTACAACAATAACAATCTGACATGACTCCCTATACCGTAAGGTAAGACGTATTCTACGCCAAAATGTTAGTTATCAAAGCTCCAACTCAACATGTTACATTGCACATATAAATATTTGGCAGGGGTATATAGCAAGCCTAGTATTATAAAACATCTTCAGAAATTGTGCTTACTGGGCCTGTGCTACTTTAATATGAAGACACGGTAACCCCATTACGATTTTAACTCAACTTCAACTCAGAAAACTAACATGTCAACTTCACCTTAGTTCACGAATTATTTTCATTACATTCGGCCACGGCTTTGTAGCGCTTCCACTATTACAATAAAAACAGTAAAATATCATTACTAATATTGATAAATATAGCATAATAATAAAATTTAAGGAATAAAAATTTAAATTTAATTAAAGAGTAGTGTGAAATTTTAGAGATTTATTAAAAACGATCAATAGAAAATATGGACTCTTCCCTGCAAGTCATGCAAATAAACATGCGCTTTAGTGAGTGGTGAGATTGTGGTTGCAAAGTGCAGAACAAATGTAAATAACGAAAAGTGAAGTAAGTGGCGTAGTGAGTGTGGTGTGAAAGATCGTGGTGATTATGTGTTAGTATAGTGATAGGTATATATAGGGTGGGTGATGGTGGCACTATTAATCGGATAATCAAACAAATGAAATTGGCATATGTATTGGGTAAGTTTACAGTTTATGTTTAAATTATAAATATTTATTCTGCGTACACTGCGGTAATATATTTAGTTGCAGAAATCCTATTTAAAACTCTATATTTTAAAACAAAATTTTAAATTTAGTAAATAGTTGTTTTTTTTCTGACATTATTTACTTTGTGATTTAATCCAATTATGGTTGTTATTTGATTATTATTTATAATCCAGAAATCCATGTGGGAATTTCATTTAAAAATATGAATTAGTTTCCCACTTTTGCCAATTAGGACACCTAGTGTAAGGTGTACTCAACATCTTTTTTTGGGCACGCTGATGCGTACTGGGAAAATGCAAACCTTTATGTGAGGGTACTTTTATTCATCTACCTGTGGTTTAAGTTTCTACTTCTAGAGTTTTTCGTCGAACAAAATTATGTTTGATCATATTATTAATTACTATATAATTGCAATTAATTTTTTGCATCACTGTAGATTTAGAATATTGTTCCTATTCTTATACATGTAAGTAAATTCCCCAAATTTGTTTCCATCCGGTTTTGTAATTTTTCTCTAAATCTTTGACCTATCTTTGATTTACCTCGCAAATATTTTAGTTTTAATACCTGCACGCACTCCATTTTATATTTAACGCATGCAGTGATACTTTTGGTTGTTAAATCTATCAAAATGTTAAAATTGTTTTCGTAAGAAATTACTTGGCGTAACAGCCGTGTAATTGATTTTACCTAAAAAATTTTCGTAAAGAGCTAAGTATCCAGGAAATGAGAAGTGAGGGGAATTTCCGGTTCATGAAATTGTTGTTTATTTTTATATATGTACTTCTTATGCCAACAAAAATTTCATAAAATCCGAATACCGGGCTTGAGATATTCACATATTTTCAAAAAAATGCATTATCGTGCTGATTGAAGCAACGTTGAATTCATAGAGTAATATACATAGAGTATGCAACAGCTGTTTTTCTTGGAGCGGAAACCAAGAAAAGTCAATGGAAAAGTTGGAGCAAGGGTTACACAGACTTGGCAACCCATACCTAATGAGAAAAATTTTTATTTTAATAAATTTATGTTTTAATTGCAATCTCTATAAATAATTTTACTGTAACACTTCTTTACATTCTGCTACATTTCACTTGTTATTTCTTTGTTCCTCGATTTAATTATCACGAACGTATTCTTAATTGATGAGTTTTGTACTTTTAGTTTGGCTGCATCTGTTCCTGCTTCATTCTCATCCTGCTGTATCTGTTCCTGCATCATTTGTTCCTGTGGCACTGTTTGTGCTTTATCCGGTCTTGCTTCACCCGTTTCAACAGATCCTGCTTCTTCTGTCCTGCTACGTCTGCTCCTGCTCCATCTGTTCGTACTTTTTCTGTTCCTGTATCATCCGTTCCTTCTTGGTCTGTTCCTGCCCTGCTTTATCTATTCCTGTGTCATCTGTTCTTGCTTCATCTGTTCCTGCTTCATATGTTCTTACTTTAACTATTCCACCTTCATTTGTTCCTGCTTCATCAGTTCCTGCCTCATTTGTCCTTCTTCATCTCTTCCTGCTTAATCTGTTTCCGTGTCACCTGTTCTTGCTTCATCTGTTCCTGCCTCATCAGTTCCGGCTTCCTCAGTCTTGCTACAACTTTTCCAGCTCCATCTGTTCCTGCTTTATCTGTTCCTGTGTCATATGTGTTTGCTTCTTCTGTTCCTGCTCCACTTACTTCACCAGTTCCTACTCTTTCTATCCTACTGCATCCGTTGCAGCTTCATTTGTTACTGTTTTATCAATCCTATTCCATTTATATCATTCTTACCTTCTTATTAGGCTTTATGCACTTAATAATTCTTTTTTTTATCGTCCAAGTTCAATCTATTATCTCCTACATGAATTTATTACTATTTATTCTTTAATTTTGTTCCTGATTACTGTTTTACCACTGTTCTTTTAATTTAATGATTATACTTTAGTTTTGTATTTAGTTTGTATCTGAAGATATGTAAAATTATATTTTTCCAGCTGTTTTTAGCTGAGTAATTAGATAAATAAACTTGGTAGAAACTCAGACGATACAAATGGCTTTTTCAAGCGGGCATACAATGGGAAAAGTATTTACAATACTTTGACAGAGTATTTTTTTTTGCAGAAATCAGCATATTTATCCTTGCATTTTGGTCTAGTGGTTATGAAAATTCTTAAAAATTAAATAAATAATATTATTTTAAGAGAATTAACGAACTTCAGAACAATTTATGAAAGCCAGTTAACTATCGGATTACTTAATCCTATTTGTAAGTTAGTTATAGGTTAACTTTGCATTTTGTTTTGCAGTGGCAAGTTAAGGAAAGGCTTCATATTGTCATAAAATCGAAGGCATTTTGACAATAATTCAAAAAAAATCTGTAACTATTTAACTATCTAGGCTCAAAATATCGTCAGAAATACTCAAAAGAGAGACATGTGTTTTCTCATTTTAGCAATCAGAAATGTGATTGCCAAAATCATATACCTAAAGGTTAACCAACCAACATTGGGTGTTTAAATCCTTCTTAACCATTGAATGAAAAACTCTATTTGAAGTTTATCCACAATTTAATTGAGAAGTGAATATAACGTATGACTGAAATAGTGGCCTCAATTGCGTGATCATCGATTTCGAGCGTTTAAAAATTCTAAAGCCAGTTGAAAGAAAGCTTTTAGAGCCGATAGATTCAACTGTGGCCCCGGCTCGCAAGCCGAGAGCCAGATTTTGGCTAGGAAACGGTTCGCAAACAAGCTAATACGAATCATGGCTCAAACTCCACGTTGACCACAAGAAATTACATATTTTTTTCATTTTTATATGATTCGATATGAATTGTTTTGTATTTTAAATGAGCAACCAGTCAGGTTTCAAATCTATCACTATTTTAAGTTTAATTAATAGTTGCCATTAGCTAAAATACACTATAGAAACTTTAACCGCCGCTCAGTGGAACATTCTCAGAAAGTCAATCAAAACACAATAGGTTTGGAAAGAACTAATATTTTTTAATGCGGTTTTTTGGGTTTGTATTGTGAACAAAAATTACGTATTTGGAAACACTAACGAAACGCATGTTGGTATTTCCGTTGTCTTTAATTTTGTTCCTTTCAATCCAAATGATCGCATAATTTTTTGCGGAAATGTAACACATCTGTCAAAATTTGTTCTGCAAATCGTGGTCCTCAATTCTGCACTATTCCATCCGCTCTCCGCAAATCCAAAAGCTGACATATCCAACGATTTGATTACTTTTAAAGGTGTTTTCTACACTGAAAGAAGAAATTTAGCCCTGTTATAGAGAAACATTTCCTAACGTATGCCCGGTTCTTGTCCTAATATTGCACATTAATGTTACGGGCTCAAAAATACTGTTTGTTTTCTAAAATGCAATAGGAAACCATGTTTTTAGGATTCCCTTTGTCCAAATATTGTCCTTTTTGTCAGAATAGAAAATACAATAACTGTCTACTATAATCTTCACATATTTTCTCCCATTTGCCTGATTGGTTGTTTTTTTTTTTATCACACAAAGCAATTATTTTCCGCAATTTGAACGCAATTTTGTCGGCTTGTTCAGTTAGTAAAAAAAAAACCAAAAAAATCCACACATGTAAATCCATAATGTCTATGTTAAAAAACTTGAATTTGTTTAATAGGTTAAATTGATTCCCATCTCGGTCGATTGTTCGAAAACCGCTTTTTGAAAAACTTTGATTTTCGAATAACTCGAAAACCGGATTTCTGAAAAAGTCGAGTATATGAACAGTCTAGTTGCAACATAACTATAGTCTAATTGGAGATTTATAAAGAGCACAAATAAAAGCATTTCACATTTTCGTTAAAACATCTACCTACTTCATATTTTACCAAAACAACGAATCTTAAATCTAAGGAAAAACCTCTAAAAATACACAGAATTAATCCCTCCAAGACAAATGACTGAGGTCTACATTATATTTTGGTTTAACTTAGATTTCAATAAATCTCTATTTGCAATTTGCATTTAACAGACATTTAAAACAAATTCCTAAGTAAAATTATACAATTTGTTTTACGTTCTATTCTGAAACCATTGTAGCTACGCAATTGACCATCATTTAAGGTAAATTGGTAATACACACCTACATTTATTCCCAATACACTGCGAATGTACCACCACAAGTGTTATCACTCGTCAAGGGTAAACGCAAATTACATTGTGCTCTATTACTCTCATCCGTAAGAGTATATGTGTATCAATTTATCGGTGATATTCTCTGGTGTATAAGCGCGTATTTATCAGCCGCTATATCTACTACATGATTGCGGCTATACTTTGAGTATTGTTAACAAAAATATTTTAATTACAAATGATTGATGAGTTTTAGTTTAATTAATTTGTTATCGGCAACTAATGCATGGTAAATATATAGACATATGGGTATTTCCAATTGATTTCGAAATGGTAACAATTTTCAATTTGTTTGCAAAAACTGTATTAATGATCTTAAGGCTAAAATGAGGGCAACATTAAAAAAACCAACCCGTAAAAGCTATAGTTTTTGATTTTAAATTCTTCATATATGACACATGGTATTTTATTTTACACAAACTTTAAATGACAACCAACCCCGCCCATATTCGCAACAGATCTTAGAATATGTATACCGAACCAAAATACCCAAGTTTGCCCAAATACCGTCAACACGAGCAGAAATAATTTATTTTTAATTTGTGATTTGTATGGGAGGTACTACGCCCCTGTGTTGAATCCCGCCCATTTAATGATAGTTCATTTTTGTCATGGCCATTAGTTTGCCTGCGAAGGTTCAGCTCGATTAGAACACAGGAAAAGGGTTAAAAATCAATCCAAAATTTTTTCGGCATACAGACAGGTGAAGTTTATGTAAAGAATACTCGTATACAGAATAATAAATATACACGTTTTTAGCACATCGATTTTGGGATTTCTTGCATTTGTTCTGTTATATTTTTACCGTTTTAAATTTATCAAGTATGAGGTTTGACTTTAAACCGGCTTTCTAGATTACTGTTGAACTTTCTGTTTGTCCCAGATACCAAAAACTTACATGAGGTGTCAGAGATACCCGGTAGGAAGGAACTTCCTTTCACTATATATTATGTACTATATAGTTCCACCAAGCCTAAGGCGCCGGTTGAAAAGTACGATAATTTAAATGGATCTTAAAGAAAATATACGTTTTGGAAAATTATAAAATTGTAAGAATATGTATTATATTTTCCGAAAAGTCCCTTTTTAAAAGAGAGGTACTTCTTTTATTAAAAGCTAATGTTTATTTTAAAAAAAGGTACTATATTTAAGAAGAAGTACTTTCTGTATGAACAAGTCATAAGAGTATGATTTTTTTTATAAAGAAGTACGTTTTTTAAGAACAGGTACTTTTTAAAGCAAAGGAAAACGTTATTTTTTAAGAAAATTTACTTATTTTCAGAAAGGCTACTTATCTCAAGAATAGAAAAGAAAAGGTATTACTTTATTTATCAGGGATGATTTTTATTTATTCGGCCTTTATATTGGTACTTTTTAATTTTTTATTCAAGCTTGAGACCATTCTATATCTCTATTAATAGAGATATAGATTTCAAAAAGGGTTTTGCAAATGTATTCCTATGATACCTGGCGAACCGTATAGCTATTTCAGATTAAGCCACAGATCTTCATCAGCGGTTGTTTGGAATGATACTATTGAAATATTAATCAAACTAAATGCAAACAAAATTTCATTTTCGTTGAGAATTCACCATTATGCAATTGTTCGCAAAATATCGCAAGCAAAACACAGAAGAACACATTTGTAGAAACTTCTTTCCATCTCATGAGAACCATCGTTTCTGGTTGGACATATTGTTTGTTTTTGCCTAAAAGACAACACAATTTTTTACATGCAATAACAATTGAATGAAGTTTCGTCGAGCTCCACGTTATTCAAATTTATCAGGGATGATTTTTATTTATTCGGCCCTTTTATTGGTACTGTTTTATTTTTTCAATCAAGCTTGAGGCCAGTCTATATTTCAATTAATAGAGATATAAATTTCAAAAAGGAGTATTGCAAATTTATTCCTATAATTCCTGGCACACCGTATTGCTATTTCAGATATAGCCACATATCTTCATCAGCGGTTGTTTGTAATAATGCTATTGAAAAATTCATCAAACTAAATGCAAACGAAATCTCATTTAGTTTGATGAATTTTTCAATACCATCATTCCTAACAAACCCTCATTTAGTTTGATGAATTATTCAATGGCATCATTCCAAGTAGACGTTGATCAAGATCTGTAGCTAGGTCTGAAAAAACTATCGTATACGGTTTGCCAGGAATCATAGTAATAGATTTGCAAAACTCCTTTAATCAATAAAATAAATAATAAAAAATTAAAAAGTATTATTTTACTTTTAAGAAAATTGTTTTTTTTAAGAGAAGGTATATTTTTGAAGAATATGTTTTTTTTTAAGAAATGGGAATTTTTTTTTTGGATTGGTTTTTTTTCACGAAGTGGTAACTTTTTAAGAGTAGGTACTTATCTCAAGAAAAATTATTTTGTTTCACAGAAAAGGAACTCTTTAAAGAAAATTCAGTTATTTAAGAAAATGCAGTCAGTTATAAAAAGAAAATAGTGTGTGTCTGCACACTGTGAAGAAGTTATACTTCTTATCTAAAATTAAATAACATGTATTTTATTCGTTAATTACTGTTATAATAAGATTATGATAACTAAAGTAAGAAATAAAAATTTTGGAGCTTAAATTCAAATATCTTGTGAATATTGCATCGATTGTTTTGCCATTTGTAGTTGTGGCTTGATTTCTATTGTTACTGATATTTAAGTTTAATTTACGTAACAAGAATTCGATTAGTGGATATGCAGATTGATGAGCAAAATTTATATTGAAATCTCCACTTAAAATTAGCGGTACATCGTTGTAATTTTTATTTAGGAGTCTTCGTGAATGGCAATAAATTAAAGTCAACAAATTCAATAACTGTATCAATGTTTGTATTTGGAGAAATAGAAATAGCCACAATTATAAATTCTTGCCCTCCCCAAGTTGACGATTGTGCAAAACAAATGTCTCCAACTTGAGAAAAAGATTGATTTGAACTGTTTATTCTATGTGAATAAATGTTAAAATTAGGTATAGTAATATTAGCTGAAGTGCTTTCGTTACTATATACAGCAACACCACCTGATCTATTAGGTTCACGTTCAAACTTAGTGATGCATTTAAAATTGGGTAAATCAATGTGCGAGGAATTTTTTATATTTGTCTCAGATAAAACAAGGAAATCACATTTTCTGCATATTTGGTCCGTTAGGCCCTGAACATGACTTTCTAGTCCCTGACAATTTAAAGAATACAATGAAATGCATGGACTTTCGGATATGAAATCTGTTCAATTCAATCTGTTCAATCTGTTTAAAGAAAGTCTTTGCAATTCTTGTTGCAAAGGAATCATAGAGGATTCTCTGTTGGCAATGATGTTTTTCATACTCATAGACAACTTCGTTGAAAGTGCCACATTGGGATTTATGTATAGTCATAGCACAGGCCGGAATTAGAGGAAAATGTTTTCGTTTCGCATATATTGCTCTATTATTATTTAGGGACGTACAAAATGTTCTTAAATTGATTGGAACTACAAGTAAGCTTATATTTCGATTACTTTAGGAGATGTTTGAAATTCTAACCAAACGCGAATAAGATTCCTGTCCTTGTCGTATTCAAGATCAGCCAAGTCTCCAACAGCACCATTGGCTAACCCATCAGTTACGTCGATGTTTGTTGTTATAATGTACGGTTTATGCAAAACAAAAACAATTTCATAAGGTAAACCCCCTGTTTCGATTGTAGAAAGTTTGTGAAGCTTTTGTCTAAGAAATGCTAATTGATCGGCATTTTGAGATCCAGTTATTGAATCTTGTGCAATTGAAATTACTTTATTTTCTGAATTTTGTAAAACGGAAGTATTGTATTGGGTAACAGCATTTTTCGTTAAAAATAAACGAATTCCATTTGGACAAAGGGCATTTGCATCGGTGTTTGAAAAAATTCTTGACTTATCAGTAAGAGAAATTTCGGTCTCATTTAAAATTTCTCCGCTCCCAATTTTGGTTAAAACTGAAGAAAACTGACTATCTGATTGACGCATAACTTGAGTAAGTTCATGAAATGTTAATCCCCGCCACAAAGTTGGACCAGTCATTCTTTGTTTTGGCTGCATATATATTGCAGTAGCGCGTACCGGGGGCAGTTGCCTTAAGTCCCCAATTAAAATAATATCTATTCCTCCAAAATTAGTATTAAAATTTCCACAAATTTGTTTTAACCTATGGTAAAAGTCTTGATAAGTTGATTTTAAGGGCAGTATGAAGCGCAGGTGATATATGCATTGCATATGCCATCAGTGTCACTATATCGGTTATATATTTCCATCATTAGTTTGATTACATAGGTTTTGCCACTTCCGGCTGGACCAGTAAAGAATCTGCTTTTGTTGATCATTTGCTAGTCTCATTAATCTCGCACCTTTTTCCCTCACATTTCGTGTCTAAAATCTTCATATTTTATTTGAGATACTGCCATACGATGATGAGAGGAGAAGTATAACTTCAAAAAACTAAATTTTTTTTGCGAGGGAGGTGAAGAGAAAACATATTCATAGAGTCAGTGAAATAACTAGAATTCGCCTAGAAATCTACTGTATTTTGTTCAATTCGCCTTGCAAGCATATGTACGTACATTGAGTTCATAAGCAGCTGTTCACTTTGCATTTTGTGTTTGCTTTTAGTCAACTATTTGTCTTTTACCAACTATCTGTTGTGTATGTATGTATGTGACATCATATATTCCATAGAGTAAATATGGGTAGAGAAAATCTTTCACTCACCAAATTTCTGACATTTGTCCTCGTGTGATGTATACGTTTGATGTTGAAAAGAATTGCTTTACTAATACCAGATAGAGGCAATGGTTCAAAACAACGAACAAAATAACAACAAAGGCATTTCGTTTTGTGTGTTAAAATTAATGTGTTAAATACAACACAAATGTATGCTAACAATAACAGTCAATACAAAAGTTTAAACCACATTTAAATTTCACAGTTTTTCACCAAAATGGCATAAAAAATTAAAGCAAGAAGTTATTGTAATTCCACCTGGTGTATATCACTTTTCGTCAAACATCTCTCTATCACACCGACCGCATCACGAAGAGTGTGAAAGGAAACGTCAGATGAGACAAATGGCGGCTCTACTATAAATGTACTCTATGATATATTCACATTACGGCTGACGAAATACAAAAAATTTGTTTTAAACAGAGTATAAAATTGAGAACTAGATGGCGCTTTAAATGATTTGTAATTGGGTAATGCCAGGAATGTGAAATATAAATCGCTGCTGGCAATACTAAATCGTTTCCCCCCCATATGCACCTTTCTCCAACACATTTCGTGCCAAAAATCTTCATATTTTATTTGGGTTACATATATATATATGTATATATTTATATATAAATATATACATAAATTTATATATATATAAATTTATGTATATAAATATATACATTTATATATATATATATAATTTATATAAATTAAATAAATATATATAATTAAATAAATTATTTATATATATATATATAATCTATTAATATATATTTAACCTAACAATTAGACAAATCATAATATATTAAAATTTAATGTAGCATGATTCTCTATTAAATCGTAAATTTTTTTTTATACGATGATGCGCGATAAGAAGTATAACTTCAAAAATACTTGTTTTACGTAAATTTACTTTTTGTAAGAAAATTAATTTTTTTTAAGCAAAGGAACTTCTTAAAGGCAAGGTATTTTTTCAAAGTAAATGTACTTTGTTTAAAATTATGAATAGGTATTTGTTTTTTTGAGAAAATTTACCTTTTTTAAGAAGAAGCACTTATTTAAGTAAACATTATTTTTTTAACTTCTTTCACTTTGGATTTTCTAAATTTACTTTTTATTGGGTTCAAAACTACAATATGGACTAAATATTGGTTACAAGTTCCACCTAGAAAACTTCCCATTGAACTAGAAATTTCCCAACAAGTGTTAGTCTAGACACAAACCAAAGCAAAAATACCGAATATAGTTGATAATAAAATATTTTTTAATTTTTTACATTCAGGCATGTTCCAATATGGAAAAGTTAATTCTGTTGAAACAAAAAAAAAACATTAAGACAAAGTTTTATTTTTCCGAACCTTAATTAATACAAATTTGAAAGACGATTTTTGTTTGCCAAACTGCCTTTCAATGCTCATATAAGTTTTAATGAATAAGGCCGTAGAACTTCAGAATATGAATACTTTGTAACCAAATTGGTATTTATTTATAACCTTTGTAATTCTTTAAGCACCAAAAATTACGTTGCATAAATAATTTAACAGAATTTTTCAAAAATCAGTGTGAAATTGTGTAGCTTCTGAACTGGATTTTGATTTGGTTATATGATTAATTTTTGGTCATATGGCCTCACAGTACTTCTAAAACTCTATTTAATAATTTTGCTTTCGCCGAGGGAATTCAAAATCTTAGAACTTATCAAGAGAATTAGAACAACTGACAAAATTCTGTCGGGGACAAGGGAAATACCCATATAGTTGTGGTTAGGCATTTGAATACTGATATTATCAAAAGAAATTGTGATCCATTCCTTTGCCTAGAGGATTTGTTTCTCTTCTCTGTGCCTTGGTAAATGTTTATTTTATTTTGGGAATGTAGTTAGAGTTAGATAATTTGTAATGGAGTGTGTAAGTTAGAGCATGTACATGTGCATATATACATTAAATTTTCTTTAATTATAAATAAACAAATTTCCAAAGGTATACATGTATAGAGATACTATTATACGCAGCGTATTCATATACTTTAAAAGGGTGCTCATTAGGTGTACGGTTTATTCAGTAATTCGTATGGGAATTTCACATAATTGCATTTATTTTACCAGACCAACTGAAGCTTTTGTGCCATAGTAAATGTAAACGCCAAAGGATATGTGAAGTGGAAGCACAATGTCTGTATCAAGTACCTTATTACAAAGTAACTTATCCCAAAATACCTTAATACGAAAACTGCCATTTCACGGTTTAGCTGAGGTGAATGTTGAACAAATTTAGGGCTAGTCCATTTTTTAAACGCATTTCGTTTCCAGACGGTGCATTAAGAAAAAAGGGACAAAAAAGTTTACCTAAGTATGCATTTTTTTTTTTCAAATATTCTTAAATGTAACCAATTGGTTTATTTAAATTCAGCGCACTTGGTTTTTCATTAATTTTTGGCCTTCTTATTGTTAGTGTCATGTAACTCGAATAATTTCAAAATTCGCCTCATCCACACCATGACAAAACCCATGATCACCCTAATATACACATTAGATATATAGCAGATGGCCAAAATTGAAATACTTGCATACCATTGAACTCATTCAACATTTACCAATAATATTTACAACTGTGTAATTCATAATTGATAAAGGATATGGAAAGTGACGGTGGTGCGTTTTGTTCATGACGACGTAGTGGGGTTCAGTTATATTTGGCTTATCTATTCAGTGTAATTTACCTGCAAGTAATTCAGTTTAAAAGCAATGAAATGCACCAAACAGTCACACAATGAATAACAGGTTAACAAAAATAAAATTAATACAATCACTCGATTAGATATTATTCGATTATCCGTGGCCACACAATTACTCCAGCAATACAAAATTATGATTTTCCGATTAACGACCAACTAGTATAATTTAAGCCGAGTAATCGATTACTCATGACTCAATGTGAGTATTTCCGGGGGTAGGAAGGGCAATTTCAGAGTTTATAAGTGCTCGATTGATACTCTTATGTTTTAAGGTAAAAGTAATCATTTGGAACAAATAAATTCCAATTTATTTCATCAAAGGTCAGATTCCTTCTCGTTCTAATTTGGAAACTGCATCACCTTAAAACACGGATTTTAAATTTTTGTTTTACAGTTTTATTGATAAATCCATATTACATTGTTCTCTTAGGGTATTGAACAATTATACATACATACATACATTGTTTTAAAGTATATCGTAGTCAACTTCGTCCTCTTCAACGAAATTTTCATCAGTTTTCATGAAATGCTCATTGTCGCAACTTTTTGGTTATTTTAAATTTAATTGATTATTCTCCAGAAAAAAGGGGGGCAAAAAATTATTACTATTATTATGGCAGAGGATTTAGAATTTGTATACAATACGCGCTTGCGTACAGGCAGCCCTACTGATAATTTCCAACAATAACTATCATTAGCGTTACAGCGTGATTTCGCACTTCACACAGAGGCAGACGAAGACTAGATTTATTTGAATACCAAAGCGGTGAAAACACAGATTTTGTACCCGAAGATGACGCCTCGGACATTGAATATGAGTTGGAAATTGAAGCAAATGAAATATTCGACAGCGATGAAGAATCCGAAGAAGAAAGTGAACAAATGAAATATTCGACAGCGATGAAGAATCCGAAGAAGAAAGTGAGAATGCACCAACTCAAGCATCAGACGGTTTTTTGCTAGGAGAAGATGGTACCAAGTGGAGTACAGCTGAACCCACAACAGTGAGATTCCGCCAGCACAACATCATGCGTTTCAGAGGTGGACCAAAAACAAACCTGACCACCCGCTTGAGGTGTTCAAGCTTTTCTTTTCACCGAATATTACGTTCATCATCGTAACACAAACAAATCTATGTATATGGAGAAAAAGTTACACGCAAATGGAACGCAGAATATGCAAACTGCACACCACGAGTATGGGTTAATATGACAAGTGTTGAGCTTGACGCTTTTATTGGGATACTTTTGGGTTTTTATTATCACTCATAATACTATGCAGCTCTCAAGATTGATGTGGCGCATACTGATGCACTTCCGATATTCCCTGCAGCCATGTCATATCAACGATTTGTTACTTTGATGTGCTGTATTCGATTTCACGATAGTCGTACTCGCGCATTTCATCAACAAACCGAGAAAGCTGCTCCCATTCGCGACATATGGAACTTCTTGAATAACAATCTTGCCAGTAATTTTGAACCATGCCATCGATGAGCAGCTATTCCCATACCGCATATTTTGATATACTGTTAATGAGTAATGGATAATTGCATATATTTTAGTAATTGTCCTTCCATATTTTTCGATTTCAAAGCAAATAAATATTTGAATACACACTGTGGTTGCAGAACGGGCTATACGCTGCTGAAGATAGTGCTTCAGAAACGTCGAAACGATCTTCCAGCGAATGTGAGTTCGAGTCCCACTCGCGGCATTTACATTTTTTCCCTAACCGAAGAAAACATGATGTCTTAGTCTTAAAGGAAATTACAACTTTTTTCTTTTCATATTTGTTTGATATATTTTGGCGTAATAGTTCACAACGCACACAAAAACTGTACAGTTTTTTATTTAAATTTTTATTATGACCGCTATTGTTAGTTTTAATTTATGTCTTAAAAGTTCATACTTACAAGGCTAGCAAAATTTCTCGAAGTGAAAATAGGTTGGGATTTGTGGAAATAACAGACAACACACACGCACCTGCATAACTAGTTTCAAACTCCGTGAGAAGTTCATCATCAGATGCCTAAATAATGTGACAGAATTGAGAAAACCGGTAGATCATCAATCGTATATATACCAACTTAAACGCAAATTATCCGCGAATTTGTATGCATCGAAAACCCTTAGGTGCCATCTCATAATAAGAAGTCATTTACGGCGTTCAATTTATGTGTTTGCCAGGAAACAGGCACATTCAGGGAAATGAAGAGCGAATTCTCTGGCAACACTAAGGACTACGGTACAAGTTTCACAGCTATTGGAGAGAATAACGAAGCCACTTGTAAGCATACCCAACGTGAAAGATCCCACGTAGTTTACGCGAATACCAAATCTGTCCTCCATCAGACAGAAGGATGTCTATGAAGGTCAAACATTTAAGTGGATGTTCCGGTTTTAACAAGATGCAGTCTGATTGGAAGGAATTCTACATGGCTGAAGGTCGGAGCAAATAAATGTTGTAAAAGCTATAACGAATAGGAATAGGAAGGATCCACTGAATGTATACTACACTGAAAGAATAACGCTTCGTCGTATGGATGAAACATTTTCGTTAATGTTTTTACGTTGCTACAATGAAAAGTTTCGTATATCAGACAATTTGGTAGTCGCTGCAACGAACAATTTCATACATGATTTCTTTGACAATTTTTCACGTCGTTGCTGCAAGAACTTACTTTTTGTTCCTGCAACAATTCTATATAATTTGAATTGTTTAGAAAAATGGGTTAAAAATTAAAAAAGGAAGCGGAGGAGATATAAACTATTGATATATTTTGATATCTCTCACTTTTTATTGATTATTTTTATTATTTATTGATTTTGGAGTTGGCCAACATTTATAGTTGACGAAACAATTTCGTTATTGCAATGGAACTAAGTTTTATGAAGATAAAGAGAGAAAAGCAGTCAAAAAAATTAGTGAGCGTCAGAAAGAGGCCAGCAAGAGGAAATGGTGAGCGTGAGTCCTGGGTCACCTACACATCTTAAATCAGTTCATTCACAGACCCATCAGTGGCTTAATTACGGGGAGATGTTGCGCTATAATTGAATGACAGAACCGTCAACACAACAACAATTGCATAAATTAAGAAAAAATGCTGTGGTTCTATGTTAAAAAAAATTTTGAACATAGATCAATTGCTGCGATGAAATCCATACGGTACATCCATCCATAAGTACAGACATACGTATATATGTACATACATATCTTAAATAGAAATCTTTATAACAAATTCCTGATATTTGTTTTTAATTGCAGGACCTGAGTCCAACGGTCACAATAACACTCCATACGTTCTTCGCAGTGACGAACAATTTTACTGTACGTTAGCTCACTTTCGATGACGAAAGTTGTTGGGGTGATGAACAGTTTCATCCCTGTGACGATGCTTTTCCCTTCAGTGTATAGAGGTATTCAGCATTGTTTTTTTTAACTTCTTGGATCAAATTAATTGAATCTCTGGTGGGGTTAGCGCTTTAACTTGTTATTTCGTGGTAACATAATAAACACAAAAAGTTAAAGTGCTTTGTACATCGCTTACCACCAGTACCAGTACCACTACCAGTACCATGGCTATCAAGTTACTAGCAGCAGATTCCAGACCTGCAATTAGGATGAAGTAGTAAGATGGAAATTTAAGATATTTGTTCATTATTATGGAATGGTGGTTGGCATGTGCGCATAGACAGCAAAAAATATCCAAACCAACATGTAGTATATTAAAAAAAATTTTCAGAATTGATGAAATTCCTTCCGTGCGCATTTTATTTTATTGGATAGTAACTTTTTACATTACCAATTTTTTGAAATAGAATTTAACATTCAGATGAAAGTTTTCCACTTCCAATTGGGGTTTTGAATTGATTTCCTCTTTTCACATTCAGCGGGTACATAAAAGCCACAGAATTTAAATACAATTTGTTAGAAGTAGTTATAATCATTATCAAATATAGAAAACTTGAAAATGATTACTAAAAGTGTATAATTGCGTAGTATATTTACTCAAGCTCAAGACTATTCTCTTCTATTAATAGATATATAGATTTCAAAAAGAACTTCTGAAAAATGCATCCTTATGATTCCTGGCAAACCGTATAGAAATTTCAGATCTAGCCACATCTAGGATCTAGATTTTAAATGCAGACGAAATTAAATTAAATGCAGACGAAAACTCAATCTATATGAGAATCCCTTATAATGCAAATGTTTTTAATTATTATTATTAAACATTTTGTTTTTTATATTGATTCATCTTGGATATTATACTATTTACCAACGATATTTACCAAAATTACTCTTCTACATTCTTAAAACAGCAAATCGGTGATCTTAAAAAGGACTTCAACCCTATTGCCTTTCAGCTTTCTTAATTTTTACGTAAATCTTTACTCTGCTCTGAAGTTAAGTCACTCCATATGCCTCATATGCAGTTAATGAAATATACAGAGGCAAGAGTAAAAGTTTCGTATAGAAAACGAATTTCACAAAAAATTTTCTCCTGAACACTTAGTTTGATTTCAAATACCACAACTCGCGTGAATGTATTTGATAGACAAATTGTACATCCAATTCCACAAATCAACTGCCACGTGTCAATTGAATATTTACTGTCAATCACATTTTGATATCCCCAACATAATAAGATTATTTTATATTAGAAGAATATCAATTAGCTATCATATAAAATTCATGGTTAGTTTCTGTTGGTATTGACATTTACAGAAATGCAAAATCAAAAATTGCATACTCATTAATTTGAATTAAATAGAAATCCAGAGGTTTCACAGCATTCAACATTAGAGGTTATGAACCATTTCTTTTTTATATCATTTTATAAGAATTTCAAAACAAGCAATCCAGAAACTGTGACCCATAAACAAATTTATAAACCTGACCAACTATTCTACTTGTGTTGGGATTGTCCCGCTTTTTGCAAGATTGCTTCATTACGACATGAATCTCAAATAACAATGTGATTATGTATAAAATAAAAGGCCTTATTTTATTTATTTACGTCCAATTTCACAAAAAAAAAGTTAAAGCCAACTGACAGTTAAAAATTATAAATGCCTTACAAACTGACAGCTAAAACTATTCGTTGGCTTAAACTGTAGGATAACTAGACATGGTGACTAAATTAACAAAATATAAGTGTTTTTATTGAATATTTCATTTTAAATCACAAATTTCAGTTTATTACCCATTATGTCCCGCTTTTTGGTCACAACCAGTTGGTAAGGTTAACCATACCATATATACCATGTACCATATAACACATACCAATAAAGCCAGTTGATCAAATCCAGTAGACCTATTATCTCCTCGGATGTCTCTTGTATTACCCAGATCTAACTCTAACTCAGTTAACTAAGAGCTTACACTTACTTGTGAGGAAGTATAAAATTAAAATCTATTACAGTTGGTTAGCTCCAGACATGTTAAAAGTAGGGTTAGTACTTTATAAATGCATATATATCTTTTTTAAATTCCCATCGCCTCTATATTCTTTACTTGCCAAAAAGTTAGTTTGAATATGTTTCCTACAAACTTTCGATCCATCATATTTTATTGCGTTATCTGTAATTGCAATTTTTAACTCAATATTTTTTTTACCGCGACCAATAAAACTCTGCTCGTTTCCGTTTTATAGCTGTCTGCTAGTATGTCTACTTTTGCTGTTACATATATATTTGTCTGGCAGTAACAAAATAATACATAAACAAAAAATTGGAATATCAGTATGTGGAATCTATATTTCGGTGAAATAGTTGGGGTAAATATTAAGGAGTCCAAAACATGATGCCATGTGGTATCTACCGTACATATTAGGGTGATGTAAAATAGTATTTTGTTAGCAGGTTGTGTTACTTCAGTATTTTGAGAAAGACTACATAAATAGGGAGGCAATATCCGGTAACGCATGCTGCCGCCACTGCAAGGATACCAGTCTTTTGTTTTAGTGTGGGGTCAGACACGGCAATTTTACTTGCGCAATTCTTGATTTTATAGGACTATTATTTCGTTTTGTTTTCCCATTCGCAATTTTTTAAGCGAAGTTGGCTGCAGATGAACATTTGACACTGCTATCGTTGTTCATAAAATTGTGGGTAATAAAAAAGTAAAGGTGTTTTGTTTGATGTTGGTAGTTAAAAAAGCTTCTCCTATGCAATCAATTAATGTTGTTTTTATTTATTATTTTCTTTTACTTCCACTTTATTCGCAAATATAAAAAATTCCCCTCCGAATACATTTTTTTATAATAATTGAAATAAAATGGAATGTCAAAAAAGCAAGAACGTGGAAGCTAAAGAATGAAAAAATTGCTCAAGCTAACTTTCCCTGTGTGAACATGAAAGCAAGTTCAAAAGAGAATTGCCAACAACTTGAGCAAGTAAAATTGCCGTGTCTGACCCCAGACTTATAAATATTAAAGTTAAAATAAAATATAAAAAGGAGTAAGCATTCCTTATGTATATTATATGTATATAATACCAATTTGGATGTATAAATTGTACGAATTGCGTTAAATTACCCAACCTTCGGTACTATAATGACCATAACATTAACAGATTTAGTCATTAACAAGTTCATATGTAAGTCACTTTGTTTGGCTAGACACCATTGGGCATAAATATTAAGCTGCTACTTGGGTTAATCCAAAACGAGCAGCATAATTAAATACACTGGAATTTTTATGCAAAACAAATTGTTTGATTTTATACTCGCAATAGTGACCAATAGTTTTGGAACGAAGTTCCTTATCACACGTTGGGGGCTAAATGAAAAAAATTAAACAATTTTTTTTAACACTATGATGCTACAACCCAGTATTATCAATTATATTGGGTGCCTGTGTCTAGACTATCATATGTTGGGAAATTTCTTATTTAATGGGAAGTTTTCTAGGTGACGCATGTAACCAATATTTAGTTTATATTATAGTTTTGAACCCAATAAAAAGTAAATTTTTAAAAGCTAAAGTGAAAGACTGGAAGAAGTAAAGAAGTAAAAACTGGAAAAGAATAAGTAAATTTTTTTACAAAAAGTGCCTTTTCTTAAAAATTTTTTTTTTTAAATAAGTACCTTTACTTAAAAATCAAATTTTCTTACAACAAATTGCCTTTTCTTAAAAAAAATACATTTCTTTAAAGAATACATTTTTTGTGAAAGAAAATAACTTTTCTTGAGATAAATACCTACTGTTAAAAATGTACTTATTCTTGAAAAAAAGACCGATTCTAAAACGAATTCACATTTATTAAATCCCAAAAACCTTTTCTTCAAAACAATACCCTTTCTTCAAAAAAGTAAACATTTTCTTACAAAAATTCCTTTTTTTAAAAGTACCTTTCTTAAAAATAAAATAAAACCCTTTAATACCTATTTTAAAAAAAGAGGAAATTTTATTAAAAAAATCACCTTATCCTAAAAAGAGTACCACTTCTTTAAAATGTAGCTGTTTTTAAAAAACTACCTCTTTGAAAAAAAAATGGCAAGCTCTTATGCCTTTTTCTTACAGAAAGTACTTCTTCTTAAAAATAGTACCTTTTATTAAAAAATATTAGCCTTTAATAAAATAGCCCTTGATGATGCAATGGTTAGTGTGCGCGGCTCTTTTAGATGAGAACGTGGGTTCGATCCCTGCTCACACCATCTTACATTTCTTTCGACGACGGTCACCTCGCTTAGTGATGGCACCACTATCGAGTACTTAGTTATAAAAAGTTCCTCAAAATACCGTTCGGAAACGGTGTAAAACTGTAGGTCCCAATCAGTGAGTATATAACTAAAAAGCGCACAGCTCACTGGTTGTGAGAATTCCTCACCAATTCCTTCGTGGGATGTAATGGGGAACTATGTATTTATTTATATGTATTGACGAGGTAATGAAAGCAACCAATACAGATGCGCCGTTCGGCATTCATTAGAATATGTATGGACACCTAATTCATGGCTTATAGCCCACAAATTTGAAGACATCAATGCAAAGTTAAACAGTCTCTCCGATAATGCGAAAAATTTATTTGAAAACGTGGAATCCATCAACTATTTTGAGTGCAAGATTGCCAAAGATAGTTCCTCCTCAACGCATCTAAACTGGAAAAATTCCTAAATCTGTAAATAGTCTGGCGTAATATGAAGATCTCTCAAAAGGCGAAATTTCGAATATCCAACTGCAATATGAAGTCTGTATCGTTGTACGGCAGTGCTATATAGGGCTTGATGAAGATGACAATAGAGAAGGTCAAAATATTTATTAATCATCGTGTAATGCAAGTCCTCCGTATTTAATCGCCTATGACTAATTGTAATGAAATCTTCTAGCTACGCACAAATAGCAACCATATTGAATTGGATATAAGTTGAAAAGGACTTGAACCGCGTGCTGAGGCATCCAACGTCAAATATTGCCTTAGAAGCATTTGAATGGGACCTTCAAGAGAATTACAGCCCAGGAAGTGCTCAAAACATATGGAGGCAGTGTATGGAAAGGAATCTCTCCAGAGACTTAAGTTATACTTTGAATTATACTACCGTATATGTAAACATATTTAAATGTATTAAAGCTTATTCATATCGAAAATTTTATATTTTCTTAATATGTAAAATAAATGGAACTATTTGTTATCCCGTTGTATTCTTAGTTGGGTATTCGAAAAGCTTTTAATAAAAATTTATGTATTGGAATGCGTCGAATCACGGATATTCGAATAGTCGGGCATTTGAAAATTTGACGGCGACTACGGTGTGCATCCTGAGAGGGAACATGATCACGGGGTTAATTTTCCTGGGCTAATGTCGCATTTACACCGCAGTTTGTCACGGCCAGGTTAGCTATATCCTTGTTCTCTAATCTTTACCGTTTACACCACCCAATTTGAGATTAAATTGCCATTTCAAATGGCAAGTCCGTGCTTAGACAATCTCCGCGCCGAGGCAAAATTATCCAGAACGGCGGCATTACAGAAAAATTAATTTGGCGGCTATTGGGTTCTCCAGTTTTGTACAAATTTGGGATGTTTTTGAAATAACTGAACCTTTACAATTGAAGCAGTCTGTTAAATCGGGCCAGTCAGTGAAATCGGCACCCGTTTTAAACCAATGAGGACGAATTATATCTGCGGCTGCGTGAGCTTAAACAATTGTTGGTGGCGGCGACGTGTCGGAAAATTTCCGATCGGCTTCCGTCTGCCAAACAGTTGGTTTTCTGTGTATGTTTTTATTATGTTTGAATTTTTTAGTAACTAACAGTGTTGTATCACAATGTATACCAGTTTAAAATGAGATTAAAAATTAAACATTAGTTTCTACAGATTAAAATTTTATGAGTAATTTTCTGGGTGAGCGCGGGTTAACAGAGTTAACCTAAGAAATACGTAATCTTGTTCGGTGTAAATACCGAATAACTCTAGTTTAGTTGATGCTCTAACTGGAGAATGGGTGCTCTAACTGGAGAATCGTTTATGAACATTCATTGCCATTGACGAAACTTAATAACATTTTTTCTGTTATTACCTCATTTTCGCAAGACTAATGGTGATTCGAATTCTGTCTATTTTTGTGTCTTTGCTCTTAAATTATAATTTTCTTTCATTGTGGAAAAGTGCACCAATTTATCAGGCGTTCGCTTATGAGAAAGTTGATCTTAGGAAGTGCAGAAATTGTAGAATGTTGCCCGAGAAAACAAGGTATTTCATTATTCTTCTTAATCAATGACTTAAAGGAGAAGAAGATAATGATTATTGAGCGTTGATAGTAATATCAGTAAAGTCGATGGAGTACCGATTCCTCCAGCTCAATCTAACCTAATGTAACATAGTGACACTGGCAGCAAAATGTTGGTATTTCGTTGGGATCGAAATATTGGCCTCACGAATACATGAATGCGAACGTTTTGAGAAATCGACATTAACAATGTCGTGAAACACACTATTTTTTATAGTCAGATGCAGAGTCACTAAATATGCCTACGTCCTTAGCCAGTTGGACATAGATATACAAACTTAATATGTAGCAAACTTATAAGAATCTCATATAGTTCCCTTCTTATTAAGTTTTATCAACATTAAATCTTAAACTGTTTATAATCTTTCAAATCAAAGAATATTAGTAAGTGAGTCAAACTTAAAAAATGTTTAAAGAAATGTTTATATTTTTCAAATTCAGTACAGTCGAGCCGACTAATATAATTTTTTTGTGACCTACTGATCAAAGAAATATTTTACTCTTTATCGGTTAACGTTATATAAAGTTTACATTTTACCGTGTCGATAGAAATGACGTAGTCAATAAAAAAGGAACAAAAACTACAACAAATATTTGCCCGAAGCATTGTACTAATAACACGTGATCCCGAACCATTTTAACGACATTTCTCGCATATGTGGACTGTGTCCATATGATAATACCATATTGTAACTTATAAATTCAATATTTACACATTTCACAAATACTGAAATCTGACACAACATCTGGCTTCCTAAAAACACATTCAAAAACTTCCATCCGGTATTTGCAACAATCTGGAAAAGTTTTGTTCTTTTTTATACACATTTTTATTGATTTTTTAAAGTGTATTAGTATGAACACAGAACAAAGAAAGAAAAGGTAAGCATTTCATGAATATGTGTAAATAAAAGTTTTCAAAAATTCATCCAACCGAAAACCTTATGATAAGCAATTTACGAAACCAGTCAAGGCAGAGTAGAGGGTGTATGAGGTGGAGCAGTTCGCCGGAACTTCTAAAACTGATGATAATATTACACAAATATAGTAAAGTTAAGAGAAAATAAAAAGTCTAAAACTATGGTTTGTCATATATTTTAAATAGAGCGGGCACACTGACAATTTAATATAAAAAATTACATTACACAGCGCTTCAAAGCAAACTGTAACATTACAATGGTTAAAAATAGAAATTATTGCATTGAAATACATAAAATTTAATTTTAAAGTTAACTTCTGTCGAAAAGATGACTGGCATTTCTTTATATTCTGATGATTTAGGTGATTTACTCTAACTCTCTTGAGTCTTAAGGGGAATTCTTAATAAAAACTTGTTGTATGTATATAGCACATCAACAATGAAAATATAAATCAATCACACAAATGTACACATATATATATATGATATATGTATGTATGTATATGTGTTTGTAACGGGAATTAATAATAATCACACCAATCAATACACGTCTAATAACCAGTAAAGATTAAGTGCTTTCATTAAATATAACCGTAAGTAGGAGAGTTGCCAAGTAGCGACAAAATGAAAAATACACACTCATACTTTATAATATCATTGGCATAACAGTGCACGAGGTTTGCTTGGCCGAATTATGCTAATTTAAATAAAACTTTGAAACAAAATCCTCCAATCTATAATACGAGGGTTGCTATTTATATTTCGGGAACTGGCAATACTAGTATTCCCAGATGCAAACCGGAACTTCCATTAAAAAGCGTGAAATTTTTTAGCAGAAATATATATAGAACATTTTCACATACGAGCACTATTTGTTAAAAAATAAAATAAAATTCCTCTCGGCCAAAAATGGAATTAACCCGTGAAAATTTTCGCGCGATGAGTTTTTGCGATTTTGGGAGTGGATTATCGAGACTGGAGTGTCTCAATCAACTCATTTCGACTCTTGGTGATGAAGCACCATTAAAAACGACTGTAAATTGCTGGTGTGGCCTTCGGTGGGGCAATGGTAGTGTGCGCGCTGGTACAAGAGTTCGATGGTACAAGAGTTCAGTCTCGGACTCCGTTCGCTTGAGGATGAATTTCGTGAAGGTCCACCAAAATCGGTTGTTCCGCCAAAAACATCGATGCAGTGCGAGTACTGATAATGCAACATCGTTATGTGACATATGGTGAGGCATCCTTGCACATTAGCTCCACCTCAATGCATTCGATTTAGCATAAATATTTGGCTGTTAAATAAATATTTTCGCGTTGCATCCCACATTATTTGACAATGGTGGTGCTTCAAAAGACGCATATAAAATTACGACAGATGACGACTCAGGGACATATGCGTAAGATCCGGAAACAAGACAGCAATCGGCCGTGTGGTTCTTTCAAGACGAGCTAAATCCAACAAAAGTTTGTTCGTGGAAGAAGCACAGCGAAGCAAATGGTCGCCTGTTTCTTCGGCCGAATAGGTCATGTGGCCACTGTTCCACTTGAGCAAAGTAGGACGGTCAATTCTGAGTTTGTTTACCGGAAGTCTTCGGAAAAATTCGTAAAATCAATCGCCAAAGTTGAATCATTCTCCATCATGACATTTCGAGCTCCCACACATATCGTCAAACGGGTGAACTTTTTAGCAGTCAATATAATGAATTAATGACTCTTCCATCGTACAGTCCTGATTTGGCACCCAAGAACTTCCTCTTGTTCTCGAATATCCAAGGAAAACTGCGTGGACAACGATTTACGAACGTCAAAGAAGCATGAAAATTGCTATGACAAATGGTTTAAACGAATACAAATGTGTATTGATCATCAAGCGGAATATTTTGAAAAACAATAAAGCCATTTTCATTTAAAAATGTTTGTTTTTATTTGCTATTCCCGAAATATAAATAGCAACCTCTTATACTTTTATATTAAAACAAAACAGTGAATGATCTATATTAGTCTTATTAGTGGCACATTGTGGTATCTAGAGCAAACAAGCCGGACAAAATAATATTATGCTTTATTTCATATCGTTTGGGTGACTGTATTAAGAATGTATAATGGTTTTTTATGTATCCGACATGATGTGTGGCACCGTCATGAAGAACCCACATGGCCTCCACATCCATATCTTTCAATTTAGCGACAATAAAACTAGATTCTCATGTCGCGAAAGAGCACCATTATCAGTTATTGCCCGAAACCCGCATTTTCGAAGAAAATTTGTTCGATGATGGCCCATCCAAAATCTACAACAAACAGTGACACATTGTTGATGCATCTGTTTCTCTGAGAGCATTCGGGTATTTCTGAGTCCAAAATGCATCAAGTGTGACGATTACGAAGCCATCTTTATTTTTAAATATATTTGCTCTTTATTCTTCTTTATTTTTAAAATATTGCTCAACATTGAAAGCACGTTGATCTTCAATTTACAGTTCTATTTTTAATAATCGGCTGTGTTCCGAATTTTCGTACCATTTTAGTATTAATAAAATCTATGAAATAGTTGACTCATAAAATGTACTTTGAAAAACGATTTCGGGTAAATTGATTGACATTGATCTTATTACTGGTATTATAAAGGGAATAGGGTATCTTCTAAATAACGCCAAAATCCGAAAATATCCCATGATCCTTTGAAGCGGCGCCAAATTGTATTCGTAAGCTAGGAAATAACCAGTACTTAGTTTGCCTTCATGTATTCAGGTGTACGGGTACCAACTTAAAATGTCAGCCTTGGCAACTCTAACTATTTATAATAGAGATTTTGAAATTTTTAATCATAACCTTATTCAGAACGTTTTGTCATTTGAGCGCGCTTCGAGCTGTTTACCATTACTAAAAAGTTGTCAGCAAAAAAAAAAAATGGAATCAACACGTGATATTTATATAAAATAACCACCAGCATACGTAAAATATTGCATCATCATTTAGCCGAGAAAAGGATAGGTTATCGATGGATCATACACAATTTCACAAATGCTCAATGCTCGATGCTCACGTGTCGATTCTAGCAAACGTGTCGATTCTAGCAAATAAATGCTTAATAAAGACAATGGTGGTATTGGAAAAGGCCTGTATAAGATTGTTACAGGTGGTGAATCATGGATGTAGGCCTATGAACCTGAAACTAACCAGCACTCAGCTGTATGGGTGTTTCATGATGAACCAAATACAAAAAAAGTTGCTCGCGATTAGTGTATTCAAGACCGAAACCGGTTAACCGAGTTCTGGAGGGTTAATCGCACGTAGGTTTTTAAAAATTCCTATTTTTAAATAACCGGGTTCACCGGTTATTTTAAGTCGATTAACTGGTTTTTTCTGTTTTTACACAAACGATATTACAACGCGGAATTACGAACCTAAATCCTTTTTCATAGCTCATTATTGTTACTGACCCCATCAGACAAACAACAAAGATTTTGTCCAAGGCAATTGAAGTCATATCTTCCAACTCCGATTTAGGTGTAAGTTCCGGAACTAATGACAAAACGGGTAGTATGTTAGTGGAAATGAGTAAAACAAAATAGCTTATTCACAATCCAAAAAGAAGTCCAAAGGAATATTTATTCGGCAATGATTTGGCTAAATTGGTACGTTAAATATTAGAACAGATAAAATAAATAAATGGTTTCTCATTACATCCCATGAAGGAATTAGGCAGAGCTATCTCACAACCAGTGAGCTGTGCACACGCTGATTGGGACCTATAATTTTACGCCGGTTCCGAACGGTATATTGAGAAGATTTTTCATGGCTAAATACTCGATAGCGTTGCCGTCACTATGCGAGGTCACCGCCGCCGAAAGAAATTGAAGGTGGTCAGAGCAGGGATCGAACCAAGGATCTCATTTTCAAGAGGCGCGCACATTAACCATTGCACAACCGACGGCCACAACTAGAACAGCAAAAATTCGATAGAAATAGAGGGCCATCAACGGAGTTTGTGGAACAATTTGTGAATCCGTGTCCTTATTGAACAAAATAACTCATGTACATGCTCGTCCAGTATGATCAGTGGAAGATATTGCCGCTGTAGCTGAAAGCGTGCTCGCCACCGTTTTCAACAATTGAACATTTCTCTCACTTCTTTGCCCAGAATTTTCAAAAAGACCTCGGTTTGAAAGCTTGTAAGGTCCAGTTAGTCCAGAAACCTCGTAACCATTCGATGCGTTTTCGCTTCGCTGGATGTGCTGAAGATCACTTGGCTGAAGATGGGTTTTTTTTACCGAAAAATTATATTTTCCGATGAAGCTCAATTTCAATTTCACCTCGTCAAATACACACTCGTCGAGGAGAAGCCGATGCATCCACAACTGTTTGATGCAGTGTTTTGCATAGCGGCATCAGAGGCCAATTTTTCTTAAAAAATGAGCAAGAAGCCGCCACTACCGTCAAAGTTGAGGGTTACCGTGCCAGGCTTAGAGAGTTTTTGCTCCCAGAAGTTGAGAAGGATTACATTGACGGCGTATTGTTTTAACAAGATGGCGCTACGTGCCACAGAGACAACGTTACAATCGATATTTTGCGCACTGTGTTCCAAAACCGGATAATCACTCAAGACTCGGAAGTTCATTGGCCGCCTCGCATCTAAGGTTTGAACCCGTTGGACTATTATCATTTATTATTTACTATCAATCCATTGTCCACTGAGGCCTTAAAACACGAAATAGAGTTCCAAACAATCGAAAATGTACTGAAAATTGGGACGATGGAATGAGGTACTGTGTTAAACTGAAATTAAGTTCCAAATTTTACACGGCCTACACTTTAGTTACATCCCATGAGCTTACACACTTTGATTGGCAATTTTTTACCGGTTCCGAACTGTATTTTGGCTAGCTGTCTCATGGCTATGTACTCGGTAGTCCATCTCAAAATTCACAAAGACTGAATTAAAACTGAATTAAATTTATAAAATGCACAGTTTTTCATTTCTCTCAGTAAATCTAATCCGGTTATTAACAGGTTTCTACACCTCGGTTTAACCGAAAACCGGTTTCTCCAAAATCGGAATATTCGAAGAAACCGAACACCGACATTTTTGAAAACCAGGCTTGTTGAATACACTGCTCGCGATCTAAGCACTTCGGAACAAATGGCTCCCTGGTATTTTTTTTTTTGGGATAACTAGTCAAGTGACAATAGTGTCATTAGTGGATCGTAGTACGATTAATTCTCATTGGTCTACCACCTTTTGCTTACCAAAGTGTTCCGAGAAATGAGGAAAACCAACCGTCAAAAATTCACACGTCACACATCGGTTCCAAGAAGTGACCTTTTGAGTACTAAAACATTGATATACGTATTAGGTCACCCGGCATACAGTTTTGATTTGACAATTAACAATTTCTACCTGTTCGCCAAAATCAAAGATAAACCGCGTAGGCAACGAATTTAATCTGCAGAAGAAGCTATTGACGTATTAAAGCGGAATCTCACGCAGAATGGGAAAAAGTTTTGACAAATGGTTCGAACGCTTGCAAATAATGTGTATGGATTAAAAAGATGAATATTAAAAATTGTATAAGGAGTCACCAGGGCTTTTTAATTATGTTGGACTTTCCTGAAAATAGGTGTGACACCGCAAAATCAAAGAGTTTCTGAAAGTTAAGTCAGCAACAGGATACTCGTGCCTCCCAGATTGTTTCTGTCAATTCGCATACGTTTTTGAAATGCAAAAAAAAAAAATAATTTATGTTCATCCATCCAACTATGAAATTTGGGAGGCTGCATTCACGTCCACCCTAGTTGGCATCCCATTTAATAGTATAATGTTTAATAATATAATCTAATGCATGGTTTTAAAGGTTACCACAAAATTTCTTGAATTTGATTTGATTGCAAAGTATTTGATATTATCCTGAATCTGGTTTGGTATAAACAATTGGGTACTGAGAAAGGTCTTTAAGTGGTGAAATTAAGGCTCTGAAGTCAAAAAAAAATAATATGTGACGTTTCTTCCCAACCCTTGAAGCCGGAGGCCGACGAGATACCACGATCATCTCTTGTGTACGCGAACATATATTCCCTATTTTATAGTCGGAGGTATGGCGATATAAATATGTTTTGCGTTTTGAAGACACAATCTACTTGATCTAGGAAATTTTGAAGACAACGGTATTTTATCTCATCCTCTAGATTCAGAATATGTATGAGTTCACAAAAAAGTTAGATTTTGTAGTACTGTGCCAGAACTCATATATTATTTGAGATATTGTTATTTAATGTTCGTATTCTGTGTCCAATCCCAACATTTTCTGGCTATAATTTATACCCTGATAAGTAGTTACCCACATTTAAAATTGCAAGTGCATCTGTGCAACAGTTATTAAAGAAATTTCTAGATATTCTCCTACGGTGGTGGCAATGACCATTTTTTCGCACCAAAGCTCATTTTTCTTAAAATCATGGACAAAATGTCATCCTCATACCTAGAATAATACCATAAATGTGATTAGTTCAAGTTTTATGTTCTAAAAGTGCTGCCAAAAATATGTTTATACTTATAGCAGCATATTTTCATTTTGTATGTATGAAAGCAATATTGGCCAGACTTAATAAATGTATGAGATAATTGACGAACTGCGGAAGATTCCAGCTGACTTTTTGCCAAAGATAGAAAAACCTGAGGGGTGTCATGAATTTGTTTCTATGGGACCGAATCGGCAGTAAGCAGGGACTCTGAAATGTCACCTCGTAGTCTCCAATAACGTCTTAAGGAAATTTCGAATTAGGAATAGAAAAACTCATCTCACAAGGGAGGCTTTTTTATATTGTTTATGTTGTGATCTTTAATTCAAATTCTTAGAAAATTATGAAACAAAGGTGAATCTGAAATAATCTTTGTTTCTAAACCATAAATGTACCGTTTTCTATTTCCAAATTTACACACATGGCAATCCTTTATCCTTGATGTACGCAGTCAACTTTAGATGTTTCTGCTGCCCTTGTTGTCGATAATGATGATGACGATGATTACGATGATTGTATTGTGGTTGTTGTCATTGTTGTTACCATTTGAGTTATATAATCAATATAAGCTCATTAGGATTAGTCGGTGAGATTTCTCCTTTTTACGATTTGAACGCAACGCACAAACGAGTAATGCTACCTATTCCTGATGATAATGAACTTAATATCGTACATGAAAATAAAGGATGCTCCTTCACTCTTCCCGATTATGTGCTACGATTTCGTGATAACTTTGGGATAATTGATTGCGCTCAAACGTAAATGACTCCTTTGGGAAATAAGAATGTGAAACATTTTTACGACTGTAAGCAGTTTGCTGTACCTACTTAGATGATGATGTCTGCTCTTTTTCCATTCAATATACGAGTATGTACCTGTGCAGGAAAGTGTACATATGTACATATTCGCAAATACATAACCAAAACTACACTTAAATGTATACATACATAAATGTATTGATCAATGTCCATTGTATTACTGTGTGGATTTGTGTGGTGTTAGTGTTACCTTTCTGAAGTGATTTTTATTGTATGTAATTACATTACATTTGCGTGTGTGTTTTGTTTTATTGATAACACTGGCATAAAATAAAGGCAAGGTGTTTATCTGCAAATGTGTGCGCCTTTGTGTGAAAAATAAACTGATGTGGAATGAGTGCAATCGGTCACGTGCGCCAATTTAGTACGCTACTAAAGATAAATGGCTAGATTTCCCAGTCCAAAAATAATTTAGCAGAAAGTAACCACAAACAGTTGTACTTATACAACAAACAAATTTGGGGCGAAAAATGCACAGAAAGAAAGTGATTTATTTTGCGGTTTAAACAACAAGTAATCAAGTGTACAAAAAAGTAAAAAAAAGGTTAAAAAATAATGTACTTAATAGTAATTTAAGTGAAATAAGGACGTTGCTACTTTTCGTCGGTCTATTAAAAATTATATGTCCACATTCAAAAATGTTCAGCAAAACGTGAAGCTGCAACTTCAAACCGTTTAAAATCGAGGCTGAAACATGTGGGCTTATCAACCATCCTTCGAAATCTGTTTCAAACAAAGTGGTCTAAATTTCAAACATTTGACGAAACAAGAAACAAATTATTCTATGCCGTCTTTCGCACTAGTTATTGAAAGCAGTTTCAAATGATTTGCTTTAAACAATTAATTAAACCATTTGAAAAACAATCTAAACTCATAAGCAATTTTGAATGCATATATTCAAGTTCTTATAAAAAAATACTTTAAATATATTCCCTCCTTATTATGTAAATGCAGAAAACATTTTTGTCCCTTCTATATACATACGATATATAATCATTATAATGTAATATATGGCAAAAAATAAATATCATTCACATGAGATATAGAGAGACGAAAAGAGCTTATGTGAGCTTAAGTCCTGCTTCCGACTATTTAGAATTGTTCACCAATTGCAGACAAAACAAGATCTGTTAGCTTATTAGAAACTAAAATCATTCTTACAATTATTCTTACAATAATTTTGAGTGTGCAATTACACGTGTTTCAAATACTGTTTTCTCATTTCAAGTTCAAAATAATTCATGAATATTGAACGACACACTTAGCGTGATAGTCAAAACTCTGAAAAGGTTTGATCTCAATTCGGTTGCGACCCAGTACATGGGTCTACCTTCAGTTCGTAACACAAACGCAGTTTCGGCCGAAGTCTAGTGATAATCCTTGCATTTAACAAAAGTGATGGGCATATACAATTTTATTTTTTGTTCGAACTGATAATAAAATAAATAACTGCAGGTACCTGGATCAGTTCTTAGTAGGTCGGGAGAAAGAACTATATAAAGCTCTTTGTAATTTAATGTTACGACAAATCTTATATAAAAGTATATAAATTAATATCGTGGAAAGTAAATAGTGTGTAAGGTTATGATTTTTGTTTAGTTGCTCCGATTTAGGAAAATTAGTTCCAAAACGTTTTTTAAAGCCTACCAACGATGTTCAGAAAAATTAACTTTAAGTCTTCCCTTTGGCATACAAGAAATTATACGTTCCAAACAATAAACGATAAACAGACATATTTGGAAGCCATTTTGGACTACTAATTTCTCAACAATTTGTAATATTATCCAAACATTTATAATATTTCTACTTCGAGCTCAATACCATACTCAGCTCTATGGCATAGAGATTGTTGTTTGTAAATATGAATCATGAGAACGCATTTTGGAATAACTTTTTGAAAACTATATCATCTCTATTCAATAGAGATGAGTACGATCTTGAGCTTGAGTAAATAAAAATTATCTGTACTGATTAGGGATGCCAGATTTGAAATCAACAAAAAAAGTTCATCGAGGAAAACAAGGCAGTAGAATTAAGAAAATAAAAGTACACTTTTCGTTATTAAAAAATCATAAAGTTCAGTACAGAAAAGTAACATTTTAAGTTAAGCAATAAAACAAAATCAGTATATAACTGTATCATTTTATTTATATATTGAAGAAAAAATGAACAAACTAAGAGACCACAAATATTTTTTTTTAATAAAAACTAGTCAGGTGATTCACATTTTATTTTTCACAAGTAAAAAGAGTGTTAACGATATGTTAAAATTTTTTAATACTGAATATGGGGGAATCCAGCTAAACAAAGTCACTTTTGGAAGTAACATGTCTCTGATTTCGATGAAATTTGGTGGAAAGGGAGAGTATCATAAGAGAAAATTTCCACCAAAATTTGATGTTTTTTGTAGCGTTTATTGACCAAAAACCACGTTTTTCACATATTTTTCTTTTGATAATTACTCGAAAACGGGCTAATTTAAAATTTTTAAATTTCTGAGGCATATTCAGAACAGAATTGGTATTAGAATAAAAATTAAAAACCAAAATAGATTTTAAAAATTCTTTGAAAAATTACGTTTTTTCTCAAAAAACCTTGTGTAGCAAAAAAGACCCAAAAAAAAAAATGGTTTCGCATTACGTCCCATAAAGGGACCGGGGGCACTTCTCACAATCACTGAGCTGTGCGCTTTCCAGTTTTCTCTCACTGATTGGGACCTACAGTTTTACACCGATTCCAAACGGTATTTTGAGAAGCTTTTTCATGGCTATCTACTCGATAGTGTCGCCGTCACTATGCGAGGTAACCGCCTCCGAAAGAAATTTTTTTGAAGGTGGTCAGAGCAGGGTTCGAACCCAGGATCTCATGCACAAGAGCCGCGCACACTAACCATTCCCTCGAAAAATCCGAAAAAAATATCTGTGAAGGCTACGTCTTCTATGAACATTTTACCATTTTCCGCATGTCTACAGAGCAAAAAATAAGAAAGTTATAGACCTTCCTGTAGGACAACCTCAGTAATATCTATATGAAAAAATTTCTAATTTTCTTAATTTTCTCTTATGATGCTCCCCGTTTCCACCAAATTTCATCGAAATCAGAGACATGTCACTTCCAAAAGTGATTTTTTTTGCTGGATTTCCCCATATAACCTTCTTGTTTTAATTATTTAATAATCAAAGGTATTATTTTACAACTTTTTTAACGAATTACAAATATTTATAATTTTTGTGGACTTGATTAACTATTCCGTTTTTAACAACTTCTGTTTTACAAAATTTACTAACTCATTACAAGTGTACGTAAAATTAGTTTTTAATATTAATTCGCTTTCTACATTTTGAACTAGAAGTTCATTTTGTTCTATTACAAAAAAATTAATCATCAAGCTGAATATTCTTTCAGATGCCGCATTAGAATGAGGATTTGAAAATATAAATTTACAAATATTTTCGAAATTTGGAAATGATTGCCGTCTAGGACCTCTTTCCATTTTTCTAAATTGACTCTTCTTTTGGAATATTGTTGGCAAAAGCTTTTAAGGATATAAGTTTGTCAAAGAGTTGATCCAAAACAATTCATTTGATTGAAAATAGTTCAATGACGCCCTGAATGAAATGAAATGTTGAATTAAGGTTAAAAATGGATAGTTTTTCAAATTTGTGATTTTTTAGAGTAAAACGGTCTTTTATGTAAATACTTATGCGATTTTTAAAAAGTATCATTTTCGTATTTATTGTTGGCATAACGAAAAAATTTACAAAAAGAAGTACAGAGGCTAAATGAAAGTACTTTTGCGTACTTCTTTAGGTGCAATGCAGTCAGAAGTACAATTAGTAGAAAAAAGTACGTGTACTGCCGAAAACAGTACGTCTGGCAACCCAAGTTCTGATTAAAATTTCACAAAGTATTAGGCGACGTGAGGGAGTGACACGATTATTGTGAACGATCGTCCAGCGAATGTGAGGTCGAATCCCACAACTACAACTTTGGAAATAACGAGGATCTAAGACAACTAAATTTGAATCATATGGTAGAGCCAGACCAGAACAGAATAAGACAACTTCAATTAAAATAGTGCGTTCTATAAATCGAACTTTCAAACCTTTGGCATCAGTGCGTGTAAGTAGGAAAGCAATGTGTAAGTAGCCACAAACAATCACTCTGCACAATAAATGTCTTCAGTTAGTGACTAGAGTGAATATACACCGCAGTGGCTTAACGGGCTAGATGCTGCTGAAGATGATGCTTCACACACCCGAGAGAACATGATCTCTTAACCTATTTTGAAAATGTGTTCAAATAAATTACTTTTTAATGGGCGAGATACCAAAGTCTAGGTATACCCTGAATAAAAACTCCCCAGCTGCTTTATAGCTACAAAACTTGGTCGAGGAAATGGAGCTATGATTATTTGTTAAGACATAAGTCTGATTGTGTAAAAAATTACAAGAGAGCGAGAAATCCAAAGACCAAACAACCTTAACCGGGATTAGGGTTTCACACTAGCGCACACGTTGGAAGAACACGTTAGCACTTACAGTATCTCATACTGTTCATCATTTATACTGCCTGAAGCGATCAGTCACATTGTTGTAAGAGAGACAATGTAAGGTGTAATTCTTTTTACCCTAACAGATCAGCTTCTCGTTTAGTAACTAATTAATTAGTTATGAAATTCAACTAATATTGTCTTAATTTAGGGGTTTGTCTTTTATATTTTTTAATGTCTTAGGACATGGGACTGTCCGTGGAGGTTGAAAGTTTCTGATTGCCATTCACTTGGGAGTGGCCAGAAATGATTCCTTCATTGGGCAGTCCAAGCAGCTCACTAATTCCCCGCAGTATGTCCTGGGCAATGGCTTTTCGGAAACCCCAGTTAGCTAGCTAAAGTAAGAAGGCGAAACAAATGAGCATCAAATCAGGTTTAGTAGGTGACCGATGTCACTGCAGCTCATCAAACAATCGGGCATAGTCTTTTGTCCTTAGAAGGCGGATGAGCCAAACATACGGGCCAACGGCGGATAGAAACTAAAAGAAGAAAATCCAGGTTCAACATATCGCATCCTTGTTAGAGTCTGATCCATAATGGGCGGCTGCAATCAAATATCGTGGCAGTAGGTAAAATGCAAAAACACGGTGGGCTGGGCTTGCCTCCGGCCACCGTTCATAATGGAAGTGAAAATACGTAAACGAACAAGAGAACATAAACAACCCCTATTTGCTGACGACCCCCAAACGTTATAAGGACCACGATTTACGGATATGCACTTGGAATGTAAGAACTCTATATAGATCGGGTGCAAGTATCCAACTGGCAGATGTCCTCGAAATTTATAAGGCTAACATTACCGCTATCCAGGAAATACGATGGACAGGACATGGCTGCACAAGAAAAAGAAACTGCGATATATACTAAAATTGCCATGGAAAAAAACATGAATTTGGTTGCGGATTTGTAGTTGGCAAAAAAATGCGAAATCTAGTGTCTAGGTTCAATCCTATGAGTGAACGTATAGCCACAATCCGCATAAAAGCGAAATATTTTTATATTTCCCTAATTTGTGTGCATGCCTCGAGCTCTTAGACGAAACGTATGACCGCTGCCCTGGCCATGACATTAAGATTGTACTAGAAGATTTTAATGCCAAAGTAGGAAGGGAGAATGTGTTTAATCCTACTATTGGCAATTGCAGTACATGCTGACAGTTCCGACAACGGTATGAGACTGATTCACTCTGCCGCGGCAAACAACATGGTCATTAGTGGTACAAGATACAAGAAAAGGCAGTGGACAAGAAACGGCAGTGGAGAAAGCGCGAGAGTGAGAAAATTGAGACATACAGAAGGAAGAACGAAGCCCGAAGCCCGAAAATTCTACCAAAAAGTTAAAACGGAACTAATGGACACGGTTCAGGGCCCCCCCTTCTGTAAAGGCAAGGCCGGAAATCTCGTCGCAGATGTGCAGAGATGTTGGGAATATGGAGAGAGCATTTCTCCGCGCTACTAGCACCTGAGATATCTAATGATGATGGGACAATCGATCATAATATGGACAACGACGTCGATTGCCCCCATCCAAACCTAGACGAGGTCAGCACAGCTATTGCCCGGCTTAAGAACAACAAAGCCGCAGGAGCCGATGGATTACCGGCTGAGCTGTTTAAGGCTGGCGGCGATGAGCTGATAAAGTGCATGCATCAGCCCATTAGCAAAATTTGGTTAGATGATTGCATACCCGGCGATTGGAGTCTCAGTGTACTATGTCCCATATTTAAAAAAGGTGATCCGAGAAGAAGCCGTGGAAGAAGCCTTTCATCCATAGCATATAAGGTTCTATCAAGTATAATGTGCGAAAAACTAAAACCAATTATCGCTGACCTGGTTGGACCATACCAGTGTGGCTTTAGGCCTAGAAAATCGACAACTGACCAGATTTTCACGCTACGCCAAATCCTGGAGAAGACACACGAAAAACAAATCGACACCTATCATCTATTTATCGATCATAAAGCGGCCTTAGATAGTCCGATACGGGAGAAACTCTATGAAGCAATGTCTGAGCTTAGTATTCCTGCAAAACTCATACGCCTTTGCAGGATGACCTTGACGAACAACAAATCCGCGGTGAAAGTTGGTAAGGATCTTACCGAACCTTTCGAAATTAAGCGAAGCCTCAGGCAAGGTGACACCCTATCGTGCGATCTCTTTAACATCTTAATGGAGATCATTATGAGAAAAGCTGCAGTCAACTTGAATAAAACCATCAGCAGCAAAAGTCACATGCTACTCGCGTATGCTGATGATATAGATATCATTGGGCGCACAATTAGAGAAGTTACTGCGATTTTTGCGAGAATTGAGAAGGAGTCAGCAAAAGTGGGTCTGACGGTAAATGAGGACAAGACAAAATTAATGGTTTCAACGAACAGGGCCTCCACGCGATTAGACCAAAGCGTGAACGTTGATAACCGTTATAACTTCCAGGTAGTGGACGAATTTATATACCTCGGATCTGCCGTGAACAAAAACAACAACGTCAGCCTTGAGATGAAGCGGAGAATTGTGGTTGCGAATAGATGTTATTTTGGGCTAAGCAAGCACTTTAGAGATAAAGCCCTCTCTCGAGTAACAAAAGTCCAGCTGTACCAGACTCTCATTCAACCTGTCTTGCTTTATGGTGCAAAATCCTCGGTCCTATCGCAAGCAGACGAAACATTTGTAGGAGTCTTCGAGAGAAAAATACGTGCACAATGGCGAGTATCTGCGACGCATGAATCATGAGCTGTATGAGCTTTATCCTGATATTGACATAGTTAAGCGGATAAGACGAACCAGTAAGAAGGGTTTTCGAAACCGAACTCGAAGGAAGACGAAAAATAGGAAGACCAAGACTCCGCTGGAGGGATCAGGTTGACGAATCCCTGCGTACACCACTTGGTATTGCCAACTGGAGAAATAAAGCAAAAGATCGAACTGGTTGGCGAAATATGTTATCTTCGTTTTGTAAGGTCCCTGACCCCCCGGGGTTGTCCGAGACCGGATAAGTAAGTAAGTAATTAATGTCTTTTCAATATGTCATTTCTATCCTGATATACAAAGCATTCATTGTAATTCATGCTTTTTTGGATTCCGATTTCTCTCTGGGCCAGGCCACGAGAAGTGTGACATAGTGGGTCAGGGATGTTGAACTTTGGTCCATATATCGAGAGGTTATATCCGTATATAAAACTCCACAAAAACTAAGAGTTAAATTCCTGAAGTTGTTTGTCGCCGTTGCAATTTCAAAATTGAAAATATCACAAATTTAGTAATTTCCTGAATTATTGGGGTACGTCAAATCATTGGTCTATGCCAACACGCCGACGACATTGGAAGAACTCAGAGCCAACATTGAACGCGAAATAGAGGCCGTTACGGCCGAAATGTGTGACCGAGTCATCGAAAATTGGGTCCAACGAATCGACGGCTGCTGACGTGCTCACGGTGGCCATATGAACGAAGTCGAGTTCCACTCATAATTGTTTTGATTGTATTTCAAGTCGATCATAAACTTTTGGAAATATCTCAAACGGTTTGCGTTTTATTTAAAAAAATTGTGTCAGGGCCTTATTGGAAAACCCTTTATATTCCATACTACGATACGTATTAATACTACATAACGCATACGTATTCGAATAACATTAATCGATTTAAATTTAATAAGTGGTTAAAATAAATTTAAAAATCGGCGACGATTTGCAGTCCTGGCATCCAAATCATCCATTGTTATTACATTATTTTGAAAACAAGAGCTAACCTAGAAAAAGAGGCAGTTGCACTAGGCTTAGCACATTCGAATTATGCGTACCTGCTAGGTTCCCCGCTTCCCGCTTGACACAGTTTTGAACTGGCTCTGTGTTATTGAATAATAACGCAAACTACCTAGAGTAGGGTATTATATAAAGTTACAGATTTTTCTTTGTTGTTTTTATATACTATTACACGACTTCTCCCTCTGTTGTTGTAACAAGTTTCCGTTTTATAGTCATAATTATGTGTATTGCAATTTATGTTCCATACTTTGAATTATGAGAATAACATAAATTGCGCAGTTAAGACATGCATGCCAATACCCCAAACTTATGCATGATGTAGCCAAACCGCTAGTAGTATTATGGCTTTTAACGTTAGCAAAAACTAAAGTTAATAGTCATTAAGAAAAGTCAAAACATCAACATGGCTTACTACACTTCAATCAATTTGCTAAATCTGGGCGCTTGCATGTGTATTCGCGTACATGCAATTTCAACGGAAACTTTTTTTGTGTACTACAGGTATCTACAGGATTCGAAATTATGCGGAAAAAATGGCAATCGTATGTATTTGCTGACACGTACAACTTTTGGCAGGCGAATTTATCAGTCTGTAGCACATTTTATGCTATTAGTTCATAAAGTTATGTAGTACATCAGCAGTTTGTTATACGAAGTGAAATGGATTATCAATCCAATAGAGAAACAAACAAACTACTGGCAATTTCTGTAAATCCGCAGAGGATGATAAAGTTTCCATCTTCTTTAAATAACCGAACTTATAACTTTAGGAAATTCGAAGACAAGATATACATTAAAGGAGCCAATATGATGTTATGTTTGTGTTGAAGGTAATAGTTAAACTAACATGATTTCTTATAAGCCGCCAACAATTAGAATGGTCTCTTATTGGCGAAAATCTATGGGAAACTTATCCTGTTGTGGGCAAAGTGGGTTCATATATGGAAACTCTTCAGCAGAACACGAACGGGCTCAGTAGGCACATATTTGTTTGCAGATATTGTATACTCAATTTGGTTTATCCAAGTTATAGGTATATTCTTAAGGCCTCATTCCTAAAAAGTTATGAGAGGTTTGAGAGTCGATTTTTGTATGGTAAATCATCACTCAAACCTCTTATAACATTTTATGAATAAGGCCGTTATACTATAGGTCAGCGGTCACTAATTACTTTCATTATGGGTCCGTACTGTCCGACTGTTGCGGTCCGCAATATTATATACCGAACTATTTAAATAATATATTTAGATACTGTATCAATGGACAAATAAAACGAATGGGTTCCGGTGCATTATTTAATTAAATAACAAACAATTGTTTTGACAAAAATGAAGTAAGTACTAAGGGTTTTTATCAATATTAATGAGAAAAATTAAATTTTTTGCCTTGAATTATCCGTTTGTAGTTTGAAGTAAAGTTTGTGCAGGCTATTGTCATTAAATCTTGGAGATGTTCATCGGCGAGTCTGTTCTGGAATTTATTTGTAATGAAAGTCACCTTAGCAAATGCTGTTTCTCAAAACATATGTAGAACGAAATAAATAAAGTTTGAAGGCTACTTTTTTTAGTTCTGTGTATTTATTAGCACGATCAAATTTAATCCAAAACTCTTGAAAATAAATTTCCTGTTTTTGGTGTTTTAGAACTGTATTTTCTTAGGAATCGATCATTACCATCTGGAGAGCAGCTTTAATACTCCCGAAAATATTTGCAGCTTCATTACCCATTCATCCCCAGGATTCAGAGAGAAAATTTTACTGAGGATATCGACGACATTCTCAATTTTCTTAAAATATGTGAATCTGTTTTCAGATTCCGATTTAAGAGCCTCAATGAACGGCTTGTATTGGCCAACGTCAAGCTCGTTGTCACTGCAGATTTTTATAAAATTAGGGAAGTGCAGGTTTGGATTAGCAAGACATTGATGTGTTTAGAATTATCTGACAAAAAGCAGTGGAAGTTATGTTTCCTTTATCGCTAAGAAACCTTAAGTAATCGTTAGTTGACGTCTGATAAACTTTGAAAAGAACTGACTTCAAGACTTCTACATCATCCTTCGTTGTAAAATAAAGAAATTGTTGTAAAATGCAGCCTCTGCTTAACCACCTCACATTATTATGCAGTAACAGAACGTCATATTGAGCATTCACTTTGTCAGGAAATATTTTCAATTCACGACGTTTCAGTGCTGATTTTTCCCGAAGAAAATATATTATTTTCATCACTTTTTGCATTATTCTCTCGAGACTAAGATTAAGTTTGCAGCAAAGCACAGTTTAATGAATGATACAATGGTAAGAAATCCAATTTTTATTACGTTTTGCACTGGCTCACAATAGGTGAACTGGTCCTTTTTTAGATACGACCATCACTTTTGCACCGTTGGCAGTTACTGGTAAAAGCTTTTTGAAGTCTAATTCATTTTTGACGAAATAAATCATCACCATGTCCATCGCCGTCTTTGCCTTGGCTTCTTCCTATTGATGGAGAAATAATTAATAGCTCCGAAACAAAAGTTTGTCTAATTTTGTCCAAGAAACGTACAAAAATAACCAATTGTGCTTTATCAGTGATGTCACATAATTCATCCATAGTCAAACGTGTGTGGTTATTGTGTTAGTACTCGCAGATAACGGAATCCGTCGAATAGTTTCAACAACATCTTTTCTGTTCTCAAACCAAACATTACCTGCCTCGAGAATGAATTCCTTGACTATGTCAGCTTTGGCGAATGATTTCATATGCTTAGCAAATAAGTCGTCGATACGTAGCCTGACAGTAAATTTGCAATTTTAAATTTACGCAGATTACTGCTGAGCGGAAAATTGTCTGCAAATGATTTGGGGTTGGTCTCATAATATCGTTCTATATTGGAGCCTTTAATTAACGCAACTGTTTGCTAACAAATCAAGCACATCCGTACTGCTCCAGTACGATTTCCTCTTTACTATTACTTGTTGGTTAAGGATGATGTCGATGATGATAATATTTCGCATGAACTTGTTGTTACATAATGTAAAATATTTTATATTATTAACACAAGGTCCGCATAAAAGAGGCCTACGTTCCGCACCGTGACCATTTGGTGACCTCTACTATAGGTAATTGTATGGATGCCCATTTGGGTCATTATTGTCCACCTTCATAGTTTAATGGCAGCACTCTCATTGGCAACAATAAATACGCGTATAACAGACAATATCTTAACTAGATAAGAATATACAACGAACTATTTGAAAGACGTTCTGCAAGAAATCAAAAATATCTGAATTCAATGACAATGGACTAAGGCTATAATCTGGATATGTTGGAAATTTAATAGTTCGAAATAGTAACACAAAACTGCTGCTACACATATTCATAAGTACTTATAATACAGACCGAAGTGAGAAGACTCGTTACACGAAGCAGGGAATATCCCTGCAACATATTATCGAAATGGTAGTTGGAATTTTATAAAGAACAGAGTGGTTGGGAGAATGAGCGATTAGCAACTAGACAAAAACTTTGCAGCGCAATATAAATTAAAATTTTGTATGATTAATATTTATGACAACTGCATTATATTTGAGGTATTTGGAAATTTGTATCTCTCACTAAAAGATAATGTCTCTTTTCGTTTGATGCAAGAAAAGATACATTATCTTTTAGCGAGAGATACAAATTTCCAAATACCTCGATTACAGCAAGAGTATAGCTGATGGATACACTCAGCTATTACTCTATCACTAACATACAGATTCATCCCGGTGACGAAAATCGATTCGTCACTGAAAGGGAAATATTTTAATTCAGTGATGAATATGTTTAGTTGCTCTGATGACAATCTTTCATTGTTGCAGTGACTTCATCTCATTAGTGCAATGAATATATTTCAACTGCTAATTGTTTATTAAATGAATATCTCCTTATTACCAAGATCAATCATCTGCATTAAGGGTGGAATATGATTCAATTTATGTATCTGCCTATACCCTCATTCACCGGGTTGAACCTTTTGACTAGATATCATAGCCTTTTAAATATAAATAAATAAAAGGTTTCCCGTTACATCCCACGAGAGGATTAGGGATAGCTTCTGACAACCAGCGAGCTGTGCGCGTTCTAGTTTTACACTCACTGATTGGGACCTACAGTTTTACACCGGTTCCGAACGGTATTTTGAGAAGCTTTTTCATGGCTAAATACTCGATAGTGTCTCTGTCACTAAGCGAGGTGACCGCCGTCGAAAGAAATTTAAGGCGGTCAGAGTAGGGATCAAACCCACGCCCTCATGCGCAAGAGCCACGCACACTACCATTGCAACACCGACGGCCCTTTGTCAACTAATAATCCGCTACCATGTGCAAGCTTTCATTCATCGCATGTGGAGTAGATGTCACAGATATTCCTGCTTCATCGGTTATATCTTCTCCATATCTCTTCCTCGGTAACAGAAATGTTAGCCTTATAATTTCCGAGCACCTACCAGTTGGATACAGACACGGAATCAACACAGGGTTCTTACATCTCAGGCAAATATCTGTAAATCATGGTCTTTTTTACATTTGCAGCGGGCATCAGCAAATATCCCGTCGGTGGCCGTCGGTTGTACAATAGTTAGTGTGCGCGCCTCTTGTCCATGGGATCCTGGGGTCCATCCTTGCTCTGCCCGGCTTAAGTTTCTTTCGGCGGCGGTCACCTGACACAGTGACGGCGACACTATCGAGTAGTTAGCCGTGAAAAAGCTTCTCAAAATACCGTTCGGAATCGGTATAAAAACTGTATGCCCCAATCAGTGAGTAAGGAACTAGAAAGCGCACAGCTCACTGGTTGTGAGAAGCTCTCCCCAATTCGTTCACAGGATATAATGGGAAGCCATTCTCTTTTATCAGCAAATACGAGGGTTGTACATTTTATTTTTGGCTTCTACATTTTCATTGCCATCATGAAAGGTGGCGGTATGCATGACCAGCCCAGATGGGATTTAAATTTTGACTAATGTCATATTTCAGCCCCCTATTATCAGACGCTGACTAGGATACAACTCTACGTGAGTCTTTCGGACCTGGTACGAGTTTTTTTTTTATTTTTCCCCGGCTTTGGCTAGTAATGTTGGTTCATCCGCCTTCTCAGGCCAAAATATATTCCGTATACTACAATGAACTTTAGTGACAGTAAACACTTGTACAACCTGCAATGTACCGGAATTAGCATATCATTTAATTTGCCCATTCAGATGCTAATAGTGCATATGTGTTGCCATAGTTCGCCTTGCATTTTTTATTTTCGCGGTACACGGTATATTTGAAGGGCGTTCCCCTATCCCCCACCCGACAAGCGACCAGTGGGAGAATGGACAAAATCGATATAGTTCTCCCTCCTTCGGCACGGTAGAACAATACTCTCTCTACCAATTTTTCTGTACAGATTGGGGATCAGTATTACTATTCCTATGCGAATTGTCCATATAATATCGCCTAATATTAACAGTTGAACGGCGGCAAATAGTAGCTGTCTGGAGGTATATTGATCAAAACGACTAATTAAACGGTTACGCAAATTTGTGCTCAAAAAACTAATTGTTAGATCGGCCGTCAGTGGTGCAATGGTATTGTGCGCGGCTCTTGTGCATGAGAACGTGGGTTCGATCACTGCTCTGACCACCTTAAATTTCTTTCGACGGTGGTCAAGTCGCTCAGTGGCGGCGACACTATCGAGTACTTAGCCATGAAAAGGCTTCTCAAAAATACCGTTCGGAAGCGGTGTAAAAATTTAGGTCCCAATCAGTGAGTGTAAAACTAGAACGCGCACAGCTCACTGGTTTGTGAGAAGCTCTCCCTAATCCCTTCATGGGATGTAATGGGAAACCATTTATTTATTTATTTATAGATTTATTCAGACACACCCAATGACAGGGTAGAGCTTCTCACAATAAGCCGGCTGTGCGCTTTCTCATCACTGATTGTGATATAAAGTTTTAACTGGTTCAGAACTGTATTTAGCGAAACGTTTTCATAGGTAATTGGTCGGTAACTGTGATACTGAAGCTTGAAACTTAAATGTGTCGTATAAACGACAACTTCGATGCAGAAACGGGTATGTTTCTTAAATTTTTATTGTATTATGGTACATAGTATAAGATAACCCAAATTTTAATTCATATCTCAAACACAGGTGGTCTTTCAGTCGTAGCTAATTATTGTTATACAACCTGGTAGATTTTTAATTCTTAAATTTACATTAGATTTCTTTCTATTACAAATTTAATATTAAAAATTTCCAGCTTAAGTAATTGCCGTATACATACTTTTCCAAACAGGAAGTGGAATGGAGGATATTATCCATAAACTTCGCCCATAACAGTAGATCGTTAGAAAACAAATTTTCCCTTAAAATTAACAACAGAATTATTATGTTTTTTTTTGATTTTAAACGTTTTAATTTCCCCTTCAACATTTTCTAGTACATCAGAAACGGCTGTCATAACTGCATGTGCATATGGGGTTTGCTAACATTTTATATTCGTGCAACGTTTGTACAGCCTACACCATCAGCCAATACATTACACGCAAGACACAGTGAAGGAAATTGTTTTGAAATTTGAAAATCCAAGTATTAAATTTTTGGAGAAAGATGAGTTTTAGCCCAACATTTTACTGTGATATAAAAAGAAAGAAAATTTGGAAAAATACTATATTTTTGATCACTAAAAAATAATTGATTTTACTTCAAAACAAGTGAAGCTGTGATTAGTTTGCTCTTAATACACACAAATACTACTCGCTTCAAGTCACTTCTACTTCAAGTTATTCCAATAGGTTTGTCTCAAATCAAATTTAAGAGACAGATTTCAACAATATCGATATTCCTTGTGATTTTAAATTTTAGTATCGGCTTGATAAATGGAAAATAATACGACTTCGTTTTCTTCTTTCATACTATGACAGCAATCCGAATCATAATAATAAGAAAGGTAAACTTATTTTTTAAACTGTAAATACAACTAAATCGATAATTTATTTGTCTTAGATCCTCGATATTTTTTAACGTTGTAATTTCCTTTAGGCTAAGAGATCCTGTTCTCTCCGGTTAGTGAAAAAAAATGTAAATGCCGCGGGTGGGACTCGAACTGACATTCGCTGGACGATCGTTTCGATGTTCGTGAAGCATCATCTTCAGCCGCGTCTAGCCGTCAGCAGGGGTTAACACATTGTTGGATAAAATACTTGTGAGGAACCCCATGTATGTATGTTTCTCACAAGTATGCTCTCATACAAGTTACTAGTCTATATCAATATATTTTGTTCAGGATTATAAGTCAATCGGTATTCCCACAATTTTGAAGATACCTTAAATTCTGTGGTGTAATTTTTATCAAAACCAACTCCGTATACCACAACGTGATGAAGGCATAAAACCAATAACGATTCATCCACTGTGTATTGTACTGAAGTTTGCTGCGGGTCTGTGCTAGTGGCATAAACCAAATCGGCGAAATACTAGAGGAAACAACAAAAACATCAGCAACAAAACAATAACTGCAACATTTCCATAAATTGCAATTTTGAAAATTCTAAGTATAATTAAGTTATTATTTTGTAGCAATAAAATTCAACGAACATACGAGTACCATCGCCCTACAAACCAAATGCCTGTCGGGTTCATGCACACCATAGAATGCTGCAACGTAATGCGGTAAACAAAACGACTTTTCAAATCGTAAAAATTAACACAGAAATTGGCAAAATGTACACCAACCACCCAACTACTCTGCCTACCCAGGCCAATTTGAATGAAGCTCAGTGTTTTTCTAAATCACATTGAAAATCTGTGATTACGATGAAATTGTAGTTCTCGTAGTAGACCATAAATTCGTTTAACCAAACCCAAAACATGAATTACCGCAAAATAATACTATTTGCTTATGTCTCATTAGATTTTTAAATTCCATTGTAATGGGTATATTTGTATCAAACTATATCTTATATATCGTCGGCTTACAACTGTAATTCATCAATCCAATTTTTGGATGTTGTTAGTTAAGTCCATCAAACTCTTGTACTCATGGTCTCTACATGCTGGTGCTCAGTAAAGATATTGTAAGTAGTCCTGTGGACAACGTTCCAAATTGGTAACACATTAACTGACTGTGTATACGCTGAAAAAATGGCCCCGTAACATTATGCTGGTACCATGCATACATATGTTTGGAATATCCCTATAGTTACGTGCTAGCATAGTTTTCATCAATTGAAGATCTGCTTCTATTTTGTTTCTTTGTTGTCTATTACGTTGTTGTTCTCAGCATTTTTCAACAAACAAAACCATATTTGGGTCACAAAAATATATGTATGTTGTAACATATTAATCATTGTATCTCCAACATGTAATATTGAATAGCAAACGCAATGCTTTTGGACACAAATATACCTAATATATGTGCTACAAGCTACAAACACGTTATATGTATTTGCATCCAAACCCACAAATCAAGACAGATTTGTCAGCATGTAGGAGAAGTAGCTGCATCATAAATCAACTATAATGGCAGTTTCGCAACATTGGCTTAAGTGAATTCACTCCTAATTCGCCGATATTGTACATTTGATTCCTCTTTTTTAGCAAATGCAGATTCCCCGAGATTTCAAAAAATTCCTAAAAGTCATAATATAATTATTTGATTTTCATCATGATGTTGATTGTTGACATTTTATTCTCTCTGTGTTAAATTTGTTGGGCTTAAGGTCATAAAATGAAATTACCAGCGGATTTGACTCTTTTTTCTAGTAATATTCCTAATCATAACTTAAGAAGAACTATGCTCACTTTTATAGTGAGCTATTTGCTCTAATAGTCAGAGTTAAGACATGCAATCCGACATTAGCAGATAAGCCCTTTTTAGGCGGAAAAAATTGCAGGGGCAGAGTGAAAAGACCGAACTGTGTAGGATGAATAATGAATCCCGAAAATTTGTCCAGAGGGTAAGAAGATTGAATTACGGCCCGAATAACGGGCTGCTCTTCTGTAAGTTCAAGATTGGGATTTTGGTGACAGTGTGTGCTTAAAGTGTGGAGAAACCACTTTTCAGTACCACTCCACTCAGATTTTTCAACTGAAGATCAGGATGTAATGATTGTCGAAGACTGTGTAGATTGTAACACCCCCACCCCTCCCCAAAACAAAATCGTGATTAGAACGGCAATCTCTCGGCTTAAGCATAATAAACTCGCTGGTGCGGATTGGCTACCCGCAATACATTTTAAGGCAGGTGGCAAATACTGCTAGCTCACATGCATCAACTTATATGCGGTATATGGTTGGGGGAATCTATGCCTGACGATTGGAGTCTCAGTGTATTTTGTGCGTCATTCAGGAAGGGTGACCCGTGTGTCTGTCCCAACAATTACGCTATCAGTCTTTTATCCATCGCGTATACGGACTTGTCGAATATATTATATGAAAGACTAAAGCCAATTGTTGGAAACCTGATTGGACCTTATCAGTCTGGTTGTAGACCAGACATGTGCACGACTGACCAAATATTCACGCTACGCCAAATCCTGGAAAAGACTTACGAAAAGCAAATCGTTACATACCATCTTTCGCTGCTTTCGATAAGGGGAAAATTGTACGAAGCTATATCTGAACTTGGGATTCCGACAAAACTGATCCGCCTCTGTAGAATGACGTGAATCAACATCAAATCAGCAGTGAAGGTGGGGAAAGACCTCCCCGATCCATTCTGTACAAACCGTTGTACACGTACGAACCAATCTTTCAAGAATCGAAAAAGAATTAGCGTAGCTGGGTCTTGCTGTGAATGAGGGCAAGACAAATTTGATGATGTTGACGACTAGAAAAACCTCTCGCCTTGGTCTGCACTTCAACGCCGAAAACCGATTTAATTTTGAAGTGGTAGATGAATATATCTACCTTGGATCCGCTTGCAAATAGATGCTAGTTTGGGCTCAACAAGCAGTTTAGGAACAAAGCCCTCTCTCAACACTGAAAAGTTCAGCTATACCAGACTCATTTTACTTGTCCTGACATATGGCTCCGAAAATTGGGTCATATCGCAGGCGGATGAAAAACACCTGGGAGTATTCGAGAGAAAAATCTCCATACAATATATAGTCCTGTGAAAGAAAACAGCGAGTAGCGACGTCGTCGGAACCAACAGCTATATCAACTATATTCTACCGTGGACATAGCTAGGCGAATCAAATTAGGTCAATTGCACTGGCTAGGCCATGTTATCAGAATGGATGAAGATGAGCCAGCGCGAAAGCTTTTCGATAACGAACCCGATGTAATCGGACAAGAGGACGTCCAAGACTCCGCTGGAAAACCAGGCAGAACAATCCCTCCGTATTCTTGTTGTTACAAACTGGCGATAAATTGCGAAGGATATAACCAATTGGAGGAATATGTTGAAATTTTTCTTTTCATATGTGTACGACATCTGACCACGTGAGGTTGTAAAATAGTAAATAAAAGTAAAGTAAAACTAATTATACTGATTTTTTACAAAATTATGTTTGACTTAAATTCTTAATTACATACATAAAATATTTTTTTATAAAGAACAGTTATGATATCAAATTTGTAGAACTCAAACTGAAAAATTCTTGAAAGCGTACAATTATTTAAAAGTTGTTTGGAGTGTTTTCAAATTTGAGATGTATTGAAACTTAATTCCATGTCCAGGGTAGTGGTCGTAGTTTTTTACCTTCCATCAGAGCTTGTAATCTTATTAGAAAAATGTTAAAGTATTTCGCTTTGGCGCGACGTAATAACCCCCAACCACGAAAATGAAATAATCCCCAAAAAAATCAGGAAAAACGAATTTGGGGATAATTTTCCGGAGTTATTTCAGTTTTTTAATTTGGGGATTATTTTATAATGAAATTACCTCCAAATGTAGAAAGCCCCGAATTTTTTTTTCGGTGATAGTCTCATTGTGGTTTTGGTTTATTTGGGGTTTACTTCCGCTAGAAATTACCCTTTTCAATGATGAATTCCTCTACATTCTTTTATAATAACATTATAATTAATAATAACTATTTTGGGGTTTATTTCATTTACTTGGGGCTTGCTTCATTGGGGGATATTTCTTTTCTATTTTGGGGTTATTTTCATTTTGTTTGTGCTTTATTTCACTCTTCATTTTGGGGGTTATTTCATTTGATTTTGGGGGTTATTTCATTGGGGATTATTTCATTTTCGAGTTTGGGGGTTATTTCGTGGCGCCTTTCGCTTTTAAGCTAATGGCGGCAATACCTTCGATCACCTGGTTTGAAACTAAAGACCAGAAGTCGCAGTTTCTTGCCCAAATGGTTGCAGTTTCTCATAGCAGCTGTTGTATATGCCACAGTTGTTCTTCCTTGTACAGCCGTGTCTTGTCCTTCGCATTTCCTGGATAGCATTAATGGCAGCCTTAAGAAGCATCGACATCATCTACCAGTTAGATCGGGTCGCCGGCTCTGTACCATATGCCAATGAGCAATTTTTGTATGGGTGGTACCATAACAAGCGTGGCACAATAGGACATTTACAGTTACAAAATAAAATTTGACAAAATATTGGCCAGTATCGAATTTTAGTGAAAAATATTGTGTTTTACAAGAAGCTTTTTACAGGAGGTGCAATGGTTAGTGTGCGCGACTCGATCCCTGTTCTGACCACCTTACATTTCCTTAGACGATAGTTACCTATCTTACTATCGCTATACTATTCTCAAAATACCGTTGATAACCGGTGGAAAACCCAAAATCCCAATCAGTGTGTGTAAATTTTTAAATCGCACAGCACACTGATTGCGCGAAGTTAGCCCCCTTTGTGTGGGAGGTACCAAAGTGGTCGTAGCAATATCGAAGTTTTTCAGCAAATGATTGGCATTTGACTTTACCTAATGCAAGGATGGATAAGCCACACCCTCCCATTCTGTGCCAGGCGTTGGATGTTGTTTTTGTTTCTTTCCTGCACTTATCCGTAGTTGACCAGTAGTGTTGTTTTAACCGCCTTCGAATGAAACAAGAAAAATATATGCCAATCAGGCCTTGGGTACATGCACAGTTGATAAGATACCAGCAAGGCCAGCATTGAGAAATGTGAGATAACCTTTAGTCCACGTACCCACTCTTGGCCCACGATTTAGCTGCATCTTCGGGACAAGATCGTTATTTCAGGTATTAGAAATATTAGGACACGCTAAAGTTACCGCCGATCATCTATGACATTAGTTGGGCCAATTGGTACTAAATTCACAGTTCCCAACGGTATTCGTCGATGTCTACAAAAGTGACACAAGAAATCAATAACCAACCTCCAGAGGAATAATGATAGTACATTTTTTTTGTTCACCAACATTGCAATTTAGCAACAATTAGAAAAAAATCAGTAAAATTATTAAAAAATAATTTCAAACAGACAAAATTTAAGACAATTTTTTATTAAATTTTTAAAATATTAGAAACACTGAGATACCGAAAACTATAATCATGTTGAATTTAATATTTCTAAAATTAATTGTTTATTGAGACGTCGTCAAATTGTGGTCACTTTTCTAGTGAACTAATACTGTATTTAGCTCTTATGGGTAGTCTGAAGATGTTAAAAAGTATTATAAAAGGATATAAACCGCGTCAGTATATTGTCGTATAAATACCAAAACCTCATAAGTCAAAAATTACCAAACCCTCATAAGTCAAAAATTTCGGATTTTTGATAATATGAGTTGAAATTATTATTCTGCATGTAGTGTAGCTTTTTAAACCAGCACTAAATAATTTTTTTTGGAACGTCTTTCAGATATGCAAATTACAACAATAATATAAAAATATTTTTTTCTGGAAAATATGAAATTTTGACTTTTTGCTATTGAGGTTTTGCTATTAAAACGTCGATATGTTGTTCCAACTACAGGATTTTATTATAGTCATATAATTTGTGGGAAATTATAAAACCAGAAATCAGAAAGAATAAGCAAAAGTACATCAGTACGTATAAACATCAAAAATAAAATTGAAGTGCATTTAATTCGTAGTGCATTTGATAAATCAACTATAGTTGTTTGAGTTTGAATCCGCTGCTAACAGTATGCACGTAAATATTACTTCCAGTCCTTTTCGAAGAACTAAACTGAAACCCAATAACCTACAGCAATCATGTCAAATATGATTTTGAAATACAAGTCGTATAAACAAACACACACAGTCACATTCACATACATGTATGATGCAAGTACATATACTCGTATAGCGGCGTAAGGTTGGGATTGAAAGGCCTTATACAAAGCCGTATAGAGCAGAGAGAACAAAATCCATCCGCAATCATTTATATTTCAAAGTAAAATAGAATGTGGTTGTAGGCAGTTTTCTATTGAACAAGCAAGCAAGTAAGAAGTTTTTTAACAGACAGCACTACCAAAAGGTGAAACAGAGTCCAAAGAAGCCAGATCCAAAATATGGCATGAAATATTTCCAGAATATATGTGGTGTACAAAAAAGAAAATGTTGTACTAAACAGACATTAGTATAAGACAAGAAAGTATAAGTATTTCTATAAAAGGCCTTTTATTAGGTCTTTAATGCCAGAACTTTGTTAGGACTTTCAGAGTACGTTGAAAATCAAGGTTACAATGCCAATTAATTCTAATATTTTAACTTGTGGATAAGCCTAAAATAAAACGTCGACACTATCGACAAAAACTTTTTTTAAAAAACTTAGGGAGTATAGAAATAGCAAACGAACTCAGAACCGTCTTAAACATACCACTACCCTAAACAATCCATTATCTTCGCGTGCTCTTGGAAATGGTTGATACAAATTTTAGGATCATGAGTGAGATAAAGATAATCCGAAATAACTAATACTTGACGAAACAAACTCCAACCACCATGTCTACTTTGATTGATTGCAAATCATTTTTGATTTCATTAATATGAATTGCAATTCTTTTTCTAATTCATTTGAATTAATTCAAAATCAATTCAATTCAAATGAATTGGAAATGAATTGCAATTCATTTTGTCAAATAAAATATGAATTGGAAATTAATTGAAATTCATTTTGCAAATTCATTTGAATTGGAATTGAATTGCAATTCATTTTCCCCATATTCATTTGATTTGATTCAAATTCCATTCAATTCTTTTTTTTTGGGGGGGGAGTTAATTCAAAATTTTTCTAATTCGTAATGAATTGAAATCAAAAATAATGATTCATTTACAGCTCTGGTTCCAACACGCCTAAGGCGCACGATGAAGTACACGATAATTTAAATTGATATTTAAGAATATATACTTTTTGGAAAATTATAATCTTTTTTTAAGAAAATTTTTTTTTATAGAATGTTTTTTTTTTATTTTAGAAAGTATGTTTGTAAGAATATGTACTTTTAAAGAAAGGTACTTCTTTTATCAAAAGCTTATATTTTTTTAAGAAAAGGTACTATTTTTAAGAAGAAGTACTTTCTGTAAGAAAAAGTCATAAGAGTATGAATTTTTTTTTTTAGCAAGGAGTACTTTTTTTAAGAACAGGTACTTTTTAAAGAAGTGGTACTCTTTTTGGGAAAAGCTTATTTTTTTAAGAAAATGTGCTTATTCTCAAGAAAATGTATTATTTTATTTTTAAGAAACGGTACTTTTAAGAAAATAAATTTTCTTAAGAAAAGGTTTTTTTTTACGAGAAGGTATTTTTTGAAGAAAATGTTATTTTATTAAGAATTGTTTATTTTTTTCCTTTAGCCCCCATCCCGCAACGTGCGATAAGGAACTTCGTTCCAAAAACATATTTGAAATGCTACCAGTGACTAGACTATTCGTCGGATCGGTTAAGAATGTACCAAAGATGTTTAGAGCAGGAGCCAAGTATTTAAGATTATGCATTTGGAGAGACCCTGTTGTGGTGCAAAGTTTGGTATAGGGTGTCAAAGTGGACCACTTTGGGGCTGTTCGGGTTTTCAAGACCTGTAACTTCTATGACTTTTTTAAGATTTTTAAGATTCTTTGTTTGAAGAACATTTCAAAGAGAGACACACAAAAAATTCGGTGAAATATGTGACGTATCTCCCACCATTCAAAAGTTATTTGCAATCGAAAATAAAAAATGTCAATTCTTGCTCTGACTTTTTTTAGTTTTTTGTTAATATGTCACCTACTTTTACTCAAATCTTAATTTTACTAGAGCATAACGAAGACAAAAATTTCAAAAATAACCGAAACACTTTGTTTTGTTAGATTCTTTGTTACTTGCTTTCCAGAAGACGATACAGTACAAATTACGTTAATGAGTGTAGGGAAAATTAACCACATACAATTCTAAATTCTACAAATTTTCTACAATTCTACAATTCTAAATTCTACAAATCCTAAAAATCCACACTGATGTGAATTTAAATTTCACAGATTTTGGCAAAAATGTTTGTACTAGTGGGGAATTATGTTGCTGTCACATAAGCTAATTAAGACTTTTTTGTGTCGGGCAGAGTGATTTTACTTGCATACGCAGGTTTCAAACTAATGCTCATAGTTTGAGTACCTGAAAACCTATTCCTGGATACTTTGAATATAAATTCACTCCATTGTTCTAGTTTATAGCTAAGTATGTACAAAAACTTGTTACTCCCTTTTTCGAAGCGGAATTCTTTGACATTTGATAATATAAATGTATCTCCATCAGAGTCCTTAGCAATGTTCAGTGCCATTTCACTTTGTATTTCCTCAAAGTCTGTGAAGTCTTCATATTCCAATGTCCTAAGTTGAAGGGGTTTTCTCCTTTTTTCGCATTTCTGATCAATGAGATATATTGGTAAGATACGTCCCGCATTTTTTTATCTATTCACAGACCTCTCAATTATGCCATGGATTGCATCACTCTCGTTTTGAGTGTGTCCGCGAATCAGGTACTTGTACATCAAGATATTGGACTGCATTCAAATACATTGATATCATGCACCTAACAAAACGAAGATTAAGGTCAACAATGCCACAATATAATACACGATCTGCTGGGTTAAACAACAACATAAAGTGCAGTTATGACAATAAGAGTTGTAGTAAATCAGAGCAATAATGACACAAAATACATTTACGCCGTTGTTACAGAAAGAAATCTACTTCCCTCGTGCAGTAACATACTCAACTGGTACGTGTACCATTGTCCTTCTGAATAGAGGGAGCAAATAGCTAATATTTTAACAATATTAGCCAGAATACGAAATACAATTACGTCTTTCGTCCACGATAAACTTCAAGACATTATAATACCATAAAGCATTAAAACTCAATTTGACAAAATTTGTATTTAGGTCATTGTTCTTCTAGAGCAGCGATATACACTCCGGTTCACTTATTTAAAGGCACTAAAAATTCCGTATTCAGCAGCCTGCATTTTTTTCAATTTGTAACCGATTGCAGAATTTCAAAATGGAAGCTAGACATCTTGAGATATAAAAAAAAATCATGACAGTAGTAGTTTCTTATGTGCTATTTATTTTGATTCCCTCGAATAAAGGCACTCTAACTTTCCAAGATATGGGACCAACTAGTTCACTGAACTTCGGAAAAGCCGATTCCAATATCGTTTTATAGCTTGCACCAAACATTTTTGCACTTTAAATTTCAGAATTGATGGTGCCATAGTACGTAATAGCAGCTCTTAATTACTCTGCGTACTGATGACTTGCTCGTTTCCACTCCAGCTTGAGCTCTTATTTTTCACAATTAAAAGGAAGAATTATAAGCAATTCTGATGATTTTTCTTTTCTCATACTTAGACAAAGACAATGAAACCCTTCCTTCAAAATTTTGTCCATACGCCTCAGGGTCCTTGATATAATTGTCGACAAATATTGGGCTCCTTCCAATTTTTTTAGCTATTTGCGCGGCTAGAATATCCTTCAGAACGGTAACATCGATTTTAGATTTTCCCGATAGACTTTAAATTTTTTGGTTTGCCATTTTGACTCGTAAAATGATTAAGATGTAATAAATTGTAATAAACAAACGATCCTTACAAAAAATCATCGCTTACTTTAAAAATAATAAAGTGGCTTTATTCAAGTGAACCCAAAAAATAGCACATTTTTCACTTTTTTTTATTAATTGCTCAAAAAAAGTTGTTTAGTTAAGAAAACACTATGCCATGATTTTTTTTTATCTCAATATATCTAGCTTGCATTTCCATTTTGAAATTGTGCAATCGGTTAGAAATTGCAAAAGATACAGGCTGCTGAATATGGAATTTTTAGTGCCTTTAAATAAGTGTAACCGGAGTGTATATATACATAAATAAATCATAAAAATATCATATTTCTCAACACACCCTCCGCCAAGCGTTCTTCCAATTTTGTTTTTCATTGCAAATAATAGGGGTTTCCAAGGCCCTTAAAATAGGCGTTGCTTCCAATGATAACCACTTTATTCGACCCAAATCTCTTGCAGTTGAGCCATTTGTTTAGGTTTGGAAATAGAAAGTAGTCAGTGGGACTAAATCCGGAGAATATGGTGGATGATCTAGCAACTCGCAGACCAGTTTATACAATTTTCACACGGCGACTATGCATATGTGCTCCAGTGAATTGAACATCATCTTTTTCTTCGCCAAATTGGGTCGTTTTTACTTTAAATTAATGTAGAATCTACCCAACAGCTATGAATAATATTCCCTAGTGATTATTGTAACCTCTTCAAGGAAATCGATGTGAATGCCGCCGCATGTATCCCAAAAACCTGTTGTCATGAGCCTGTTGGCTGAAAAACCCACCCACCTTGGTCTTCGTTTGGCACACGTTCACTACCTATTTCCGTTTTCATATAAATATATCGTCCACGTATTGCGTAGAATTCAATATTGCCTCGAATATAATATCTGCCACAATCGGTGATGCTGGAAAATATGGATGCTCCCCAATTCCTTCATGGGATGTAATAGGAAACCATTTATTTATTTAATTTATGTCGGCCAATATGTTATCCATCTTTATCTTATAATCTTCATCGTCCATTGCAACTGTTTTACCCAATTTAATTAATTTAATAATTCAAAGCATGCTTTCAAATTTTATAAAATATCAATTGTTCATCTATTTTATTCAACCGTTGGGCTTCTTCCTCCGTAATCTCCTAGAAAACGGGGTCCTAGAGCACATGTCAAATCATCGGTTCTTTGCCTGCTGTGGGTATTCATTGTTTATATCCATAGTTCAATTCTGTAGCTCCAGATCAGTTATAAAATTTGTAATTAAACAAGTACTTCGCCGTTGTAACTATTAGACAGATCAGGTCTCTATTGTTGATTCTAGCTCTATTCTTGTCTTTCTAATGTCCTACGTATCTCTTCGTTACCTACCATGACTTGTTTAGACAGATGTTGAATCAGTGCAAAATCGATGTATGACACAATTAACAATTAACAATCATCGGTTCTTTGAAAGACTTGAATTTGCCTGCTGTGGGTATTCATTGTTTATCTCCATAGTTCAATTCTGTAGCTCCAGATCAGTTATAAAATTTGTAATTAAACAAGTACTTCGCCGTTGTAACTATTAGACAGATCAGGTCTCTATTGTTGATTCTAGCTCTATTCTTGTCTTTCTAATGTCCTACGTATCTCTTCGTTACCTACCATGACTTGTTTAGACAGATGTTGAATCAGTGCAAAATCGATGTATGAAACAATTAACGCCTTCCGGACAAACGCTTGACGCTACTTATCCGCTAAGAGATTTTTAAAAATCCTACAAAATTCATGGGCAAGTTGTTTTATCAAGCATGCCTGCCCATGTGAATATTTGAGGCTGTGCAAGCTCATGCGGCTGGAATCATTAAATTAGAACTGCTTTCAAAATACGCGTAACTTCCCATAACATTCCATGTAAAAATTACAGAAAGCTTCTCAAAATCAGTGAGATGTAAGATTTCTGCTTTTGTGCTCACTAATCAGATATTTCAGAATTCATTCTAATGTCTGTCAGATGTATTCATTCAGGCCTGTGAAGGGAAATCCTTTATAATTCCGCCGCTGGTTTTACCTTTTGTTATGTTTGGAAAGAGACATCCAAATGCAATATGTGTGTGCATGGATAAATAAGTGCATATATACACTTTAGCATGAATGATGGCAATGGAAATTAGAAGTTATGTTCGCGTCACGTATTAGCTTAGTTTGTAGTGAATTTATGTCAAAACCTATTAGGAAATTGCATTTGAAAAATAAGTGTGATGTGAGAATTATTAATTGGAATTGGTGTGAATGTATGAAGTACTGTACTGTATGCCAGTATATCTCAAGCAATAAAAAAAGATATACTTCGTTCGAGACTATTTATTTTTGACTATTTTATGACTCCTTAAACCAAAACAGTTTTTCACCGGAATTACACTGTACAGTCCAAGAAAAGAGAAGGTAAACGATGAAACGAATGATGAAAAAAACTATGAAATTTTCACAAGGGAAAAGCTGAAAGTTAACGTGGAGTACCGCGACATTAAAGCAATTATATTATTCATGGCAACACTCTGTTGTAGTTTTGCAAATACAAAAACAAACCAGTTTTGGTGCTAACCAATGGCGTTTCGGCATAAAACAAATATGTTGTGAGAATTTACCCCAATGTTGATGCTTGGTATTCTCTGACCATTTGCACAAAGGAATTCTCATTAATATGTTGAGACCGAAGTGAAGTTGACCCACCATGGCTGGCCCACTTTTCTGTACCACGTTAAAATAGACCAAATCGATTGGAATAGTTCTAATGTCAATTCTTATTACGTTATTCAGTATATTATGTGCTATGTAATCTAAAATTCAGGACATTGATAGGTGAAGAGATCCTTAAAATGGATGAAATTTAACATTTTTGATATACGTCTCAGAGAAAGTTCACAAAGGTTAAAAAAGATAAAATAATTTTTTTATATGGTTTTACTATTACTAAATGAAAATTTAGAAATGAAATTACATGAGGTGTCAAGGGACACCCGGTTGGAACGAAGTTCCTTTCGCTATATATTATGTACTACTTAGTTCCAACACGCCTCAGGCGCCTGTTGAAAAATCTTGTAATTTAAATGGATCTTTAAGAAAGATACTTTTTGTAAAATGATAAATTTTTTTAAGAAATTTTTTATTTATTGAATGTATTTTTAAAAAAAAAAAAGTATATTTTTAGGTCCCTTTTGTACGAATATGTATTATATTTCCCGAAAAAATCCTTTCTTTATGGAGAGGTACTTCTGTTATTAAAATCTAATGTTTTTTTTAAGAAATCTACCATTTTTAATAAGAAGTGATTTCTGTAAGAAAAAGCCTAAGAGTATGAAATTTTTTTACAAAGAAGTACTTTTATTCAGAACAGGATCCTTTTAAAGAAGTGGTACTCTCTTTAGAAAGAGGTTATCTTTTTACGAAAATTTACTTATTTCAGAAAGACTACTTATCTCAAGAAAGGAAAAGGTATTATTTTATTTTTAAGAAAAGTTACTTTTAAGAAAAGCAATTTTTGTAAGAAAAGGTATTATTTTAAGCGAAGGTATATTTTTTTTTTGAAGTAATGCTTTTTTTACGAAGCAACATGTACAGTTTTAAGAGTAGGTACTTATCTCAAGAAAAGTTATTGTGTTTTACAAAAAAGGTACTCTTTAAAGAAAATGTAGTTTTTTAAGAAAAGGCAACATGTTGTAAGATGATGTACTTTTTTAAGAAAAGGTACTTATTTAAAAAAATTCCTTTAATTACGCAAAGGTACTTTTTGTAAGAAAATTTACTTTTATGAGCAAAGCTACTTCATAAGGTATTTTTTTAAAAAACAGGTACTCTGTTTAAGAATATGAGAAGGTATTTTTTTTTTTTTTGAGAAAATTTACTTTTTTTAAGAACGCACTTATTTTAGAAAATTTTATTTTTTAAACTTCTTTCACTTTGGCTCTTCAGAATTTACTTTTTATCCGGTTCAAAACTACAATCTGTCATAAACAGACTCAACCTAGAAAATTTCCCATTAAACAAAAAATATCTGCCGATATGTTATTCAAGACAGAAACCAAACCAAAAGTACTTGTGTCAGAGTAAGAGTGCTGTTAAATATAATTCCATGCTCAGGGTTGTACTTCATGGATCTGCCAGTCTTGCACTTTGGCTTTTCTAAATTTACTTTTTATTGGGATCAAAACTACAATATGTAATACACAGGCTCCACCTAGAAAACTTCCCTTTAAACCAAACCAAACCAAAAGTACCCAATATGGTTGATAATAATTGGTTGTAATAAAGTAGTTAAAAAAAGTTGTTTACAATTTTTTCATTTAGCCCCCATCCCCCAACGTGCGATAAGGAACTTCGTTGCAAAACTCAAGGATTATGAAACAAGACAATATCCCTAGAATCGAAGAAAACCAATATGCGCCATATACATATATGAAAACTTCTCAGAAAATGAAAAAAAGTTTTGAAAATTTTCACACTTTAATATTCACACATCCTGTTGGAAATACTAAGCAGAAATTTTAGAAAAAATGTCGAGGACGTTGAAACAGAACTAGGTTCTTAAAATCGAAGAAACTCAATATCCGCCATATATAGAAAAAATGCTCAGAAAAAAAACGTTTTGAAAATTTGCAGACTTTAATATTCACAGATATCATTAAAATTTTCGAAAAATGTCAAGGACATTGAAACAGGACTAGGACCTTAATATCGAAGAAAACCAATATCCACCATATATATGACAAGAAAATAAAAAAAATAATTTTGAAAATTTTCACACTTTAATATACATACATGTTGTTGCAAATTATAAGGAGAAATTTTGTAAAAAATGTCAAGGACATTGACACAAGACTAGGTCCTTATGTAGAAGATTGGCAAAAATGTTCTTGTTTCATGCATTAACCAACACTGGTGATCATCGCATGTGGGCAAGAAGAGTTCAGTTATATATTTTATACCCGGAAAAGGGAGACAGAATATACCTTGGACATTTTCATTGCTGTTGGGACATGAAATTTGAAATGTGTAACTGTCAGAAATATAGAATTTCCTTACAACATATGTGAATATTAAAGTGTGAAAATTTCCAAAACTTTTAATTTTCTGAGAAGTTTTTATATATATAAGGTGGGCCAACTTCACGCTACCATAAACTACTGTGAAGTTTGCCCACCATCTAATTATGTGGGCTAAGTTCACGCTAGTTATGGAGAGCTTTTCGATTCATATATTGCTGATGAATGCACACCATCAAACTTCGCTGAAGAAGATCGTGCTAAAATCCAGAAAAAGCTATATAAAAAGGCATGGTCTGATTTGAAAACTGTTTTGGTCAGCCTTCTTCGAAAATAATATAGTATGCCTGTATAATAAACAATTTGTGTACGAATATATTGACATGAAATAATTTTACAAAAGAAGTTAATAATTTATTAAACTGTAATGAAAATCTCAAAATAAATAAATTTTAAATAAAGAAATGCAATTCGGTTTAAATGGTTTTGTATACTATTGATATTCTGAGATCTAAATCCTTCAACTAAGTCGGTCAAGCAAACATAGCAGCTGTTGCAAATATGGTATGGTTGCGTCCAAACGCATAGTGTTTGCAATTTAATATAACATGTTGGAGACACAATGATTAATAGGTTATAATATATGACTTTGTAACCGAAAGTGGTTTTGTTGGTTGAAAACCGCTGAAAACAAAAACGTGCAGGCAAGAAAGAAACAAAAAAGCAGATCCTGCCATATGGAGTTCCTGCCATATGTTGCTGGGACCGTTTTTTTCATCATGTAGGTGCCAAACAGGATATTGCCAGAACTCATTATCAGTTGTTGAGTAGGAAAGGTTTAAGAGCAAAACAACATCACCCTACGCTAAATAAAATAGCTTAAACTTAAAACTAATATATTCGAATTAATATCTAGTTCATGTTTGTTTTTAAAAATTCTTCATTATTATCAGATTTTTGAAATTTAGAAAGCTCTTTATGACCCATTGTCAAATTTACTATTGAAAATATTGCAGTACTTTGTCAAATGTCAAACGACCAGGGAAAACTTTATACTCAACATTAAGTTATCACACTGTTATGCTATTGCAATTTGTTTAAATAATGGTATTTTCCATTCGTATATAGGAAAATCAATGTGAATGTGTAGAGTGTATAAGTAAGTCGTATATACAGTTACGGTCAGAATAATAGTAACGCATACATACAGTGAAGGTGGAAAAAATAACTGTGGATTGCTTTTAACACACATTTAATTTGTTTCTTTTTAACTCATGTGTCTAAATTTTTTAGAAAATTAAACAAACTTTGCTTTAGGCTGCATACAGGTATAAACTATATAAGTATACTAAACCATCCATATCTACTTTATAATCTATCTAAATTTTTCTAAGAAATTTGTTCCATCAAGTCAAAAGCATCAACAAATCGTGAAATACAGCAGGTAGAATTCATAGAATTTATTAATAAAAATGCACTGGCGTCCAGATGTTTCGTTTGCTTGCGATAAGACCCGCAATAAAGAAAGAGATGTTGTATGAGAGTCTGGTATAGCTGGACTTTTGTTATCCAAAAAAAGAGATTTACCCATAAAAAACTGCCTGCTTAGCCCAAAATAACATCCATTTGCAAGCAGAATTCTCTGCTTTATTTCAAGGCTGAATTTGTTGTTGTCGTTTACAACAAATTCAGCCTTGAAAGATATTCAAGATATATAAACTCGTCCACCACCTCGAAGCTATAACGGTAATCAACGATCACGTTTTGGCATAATCGCGTGGAGGCCCCGTGGTTGAAACCATTAATTTTGTCTTGTCCGAATTTACTTTCAGACCCATTTTTCTGGCTCCTTCTCAATTCTCGAAAACACCGTAGTAACTTCTCTAACTGTGCGTCCGATGATATCTATATCATCAGCATACGCGCGAAGCATGTGACTTTTGCTGCTGATGGTTTTGCTCATGTTGACTGCAGCTTTTCGCAAAATGATCTCCATTAGGATGTTAAAGATATTGCATGATAGAGTGTCGCCTTGCCTGAGGTCTCTCTCTGTTTCAAAAGGTTCGGTAAGATCCTTACCAACTTTCACTGCGAATTTGGTGTTTGGCTCTGACATTGTCTCGTAGAGTTTTTCCCCTATCCGGCAATAGAAGGCAATAATCGACAAATAGAAGATAGGTGTCGATTTGTTTTTCGTGGGTCTTCTGGGTGCCAGAAGTTGCGAGAGCCTTATTGAGTAGGATGTGGCAACCTCCGGCAATTGCAGCTTTCCGATGTCAAGCTTTCTCTGCGTCTCGTTTCGTACGATATTCGCCCTACTTAGTCATGTGAGAACCTTTGCTGCTACAAGGTACTGATCAGAATCGATGTTAGCTCCTGTGATCACTCGTACTTCCATTACACTGGATGAGTCCCTTCCATCAATTATCACGTGATCAACTTTGTTATTCTTTCTTTGATCAGGGGATACACAAGTAGCCTTGTGGAAGTTTTTGTGTTGGAATCTTTTACCACTAATGACCATGTTTCTTCCGCGGCAAAGACAATCAGTCTCATACCGTTGTCGGAATTGTCAGCATGTAGACTGAAATTACCAATAGTTGGATTTCGCCCTGCCTACATTAGCATTGAAATCTCCTAGTACAATCGTAATATCATGGCCAGGGCTGCAGTCATACGTTTAATCTAGGCGCTCATAGAATATGTCTTTAGTATCATCATATTTCTCTTCTGTACTTGAATGCTCACAAATTAGAGAAATATAGAAATATTTCGCTTTTATCCGGATTGTGGCTATACGTTCACTCACAGCATTGAACCTAGAGACTATTTTTCCAACTACAAATCCTCAACTAAATTCATGTTTTTTCTCATGGAAACTGTAGTAGTATATGTAGCAGTCTCTTTTTTTTGTGCAGCCATGTCCTGTCCATCGCATTTCATGGATGGTTGTAATGTCAGCCTTATATCTTTCGAGGACATCTGCCAATTGGATACTTGCACCGGATATATATAGAGTTCTTACATTCCAAGTGCATATCCGTAAATCGTGATCCTTATAACGTTTGCAAGGGTCGTCAAAAAATATGGGTTGTTTATATTTTCTTTGTGATTTCACCGAACTCCAAAATGGTCAGCACAATCGTGAAAGTGGCTTTCACAACCAAATTATAGCTTGCCAAAACAACAATAGAAGTTCGAATAATCGCATAAGAGATTGTCACCAGCAAAATAAATAGAGGTTGTCGCAGCCTAATGGTTGGGATTAAGACTTAAATTGGCAGACAAAACACATCACACGTATCACACAGTGCACCATGACATCTTTAAAACCCATCGGAATGCGTTTGTTATTAATAGAAAACGTTTTCTATTAGGTTCTGCTAACCTCTAAATTCGGTAGTAACAACGGTTAGCACCACTGGATACAGCGTACTTGAATTAAGTTTACCCACTGGGTGCCCAGCTTGTTACATTTTTGAACTAGCACAGTGCTATTTATAACTATGTATGTATATTGTACTCATTGAAATGAAGTCTAGCTTTTAATTCGATTTCGCGTAGTTCGGTTATTATTATTAAATTAAGTCGAAATTGCTGTTCGAGTACAGCCGCTCAAAACGGGTTAATTTCGTAAGTCGGCTACTACTATTTCGAGACATTCCTAGTATATTTGGAGTAATTACTGTGTTTGTAATTATGTTTCGTCACAGACATACGGCAGCATTTATATTTCGTCACAGACATATGGCAGCATATCTTACTGGAGTACTTATATGAATAAAGTTATCCTTTATACAGTGAACTTGTCAAATTGTATAGTATGAAAAACATGTCCAATTATGATATTTTATACTACATCTTTAATTGGTTTCTGTGTATATTTTTAATAGCTTTCATTTAGGGGAATTATCCGAAATTAACTTGTTCGACCGTAAAATAATTTCTCCAATACCCTTTAAGGCGCCAATTGTTTTAGTAATGACGTTTTTTTGGGCTGTTATCATACCTGTACTATCTTCAGCGAACGATTTGTATGATAGTCCCTACAATCAATTCGCCTTTTGTCAAAGTAGCGGGTGCGTAAGGTGCTCATTCTGAGTATCAGACGTCGAGCCCAAATATTTTGTCACCAAAAAGGAGTTGGACTGCGTTTCTTTATGTATGCGTATCGTTATCGCTGAGTAAACAACAATTTCTAGCACTTCAAATACATTTTTTTCTCATAATTTTTTTTTTTTGTTTTATACACTTTTGTCGGCAGTGCGTTGTTTCTCTCGCTCCCATACCAGATTAAATATTATTATGAATTTTTTATCAAAGATTTAATAAAGCTAAACAATATTGTAATATTTATCTTGTGTCAACATTATGATTAGCTTTGAGTTAAACTTCAAAAAAATTGAAACTTTAACTTAAATCAAATCTATGCGTTCGAAACGATCTCTCCGAATTATGCGTTCTATATGCAACAACTAATATTGATTTTAAAATCATTTATAACAAAAAAAACAATAAAACGATATCTTATCGTATTGAGTATTTCTTAGTATTACTATTATTTTGACCGCAACTGCATGGAGGAGCTGGTATTTGCCATATGTATCTAGTATATATGCTCCAATGTGTCCATTGACAAGGTCTGTGACTGGTCGTGCAGTGTTTCAATGTCTGTGGTTACATGGTAATGTCCTTTCTCTCAGTTTCACTATACATGATCATAAATAATTGTAGCGTAATGACCTTTTCACAGTAAAACCCACTGAATTTTTTGCTTCTCATTTTTGAGGGTAAAATTTGATGTGTAAAATTTATAGAAAACTTTACACAATTTATAGCCATAATTAATCACGTATATATTGCAGGTATGCAAAAGTATTCGTATTCGTATATGCTGCTACTATTATAGTAAAGTTACACGTATATATAATCAAATATATTCAAAAGGTAACGGTCATAAAATGAAGATGAAGGACACGTACATTGAGAGGATACACAAATGGAAATGTGGTAATAAAGATAAAATACTGTTATGAACATCTGAACATTATATTGCTTGATAGATTGCGTAAATTCTTCAAATTATGAATGGTTTCCATTTTCCTACTCGTTTCAGGATTCTACTGCACAAGATAAGAACAAACCGTATAATAGTGATTGTAGATGTTTTGCCCCTAGGTCAAGTTATTGAAATATTAGTACAATATGTATAAATAGATATGAATGTGCAAATGTATATTAAAGTAGCTTGAAGAGTAGGAAAGAAACACATTTGTTGTTTTATTATATTTATATGGCTCTAGGGATAGTAGAAATTTTACTCGGTTTTCATTTAAAACGAATCTAAAAGCCGGTACTCATGTCAATATTTTCCTTGCATATCCTTATTGATTCAATGCAGTTTTTCTTCATTGTACAATCTATGCCAAATTTCATTTAATCTATGCGAACTCAGTATTTAACAAAAATTGTATTCGATTTAAAGTACAGTCTTCATCGACGCAATGAAATTGAAATATAAACAAACCACCCGTATGGGGAAATTTTGGGGCTTATGTAAATTTTTTGTAAGCATTATTTCATTGGGCATTATTTCAAAATTAAATAAATCCCATTGAATCCACTAAATAGTATGCGAAATAAAATGAAACACATCCCAATACTTGGCTGTTATTTTAAGTAAAACTAACAATTAAATATAAATGGAAAAATATTCAGGGTTATATCATTTTTTGTTCTTATTCGTCTCGAAAATGTATACCAAATTGGAAGTTATTTATTTAAAAAATACTCAAATACAAAAACCACTAAGGTCTAGGAGAGAATAATGAATTGGATGATATTGTTATTTGGATTTAATATTCCTCTGATCTACTACCTACAGGCATGGCGCCACCCTCTCTTTTATAGCGATAATCATGTTTGAAGTTACTCTATAACTGAATTATGTACTAAATCTTTGCTGCTTTTTCGTTTCTTATATATGTATGTAGTTCATTTCTTATAACTTTTCCAAAAAATAAGTTATTACTAAATACTATTGTATTATATTCACAATTAAAATGTTGGGGCGTTTGGTATTCTCCAATACTTCGCTAACGTTTGGATAGAATCATCAGGAAGATAAACACAATTATTAATTAAAAATGAAATGAATTAATAAACAAAAATTGTTCCTTATGTCATTTGAAAAACCAACAACAACAAAGTGAAAAAATTAAATATTTAAAGGAATTTTTTTAGCCATATTAAAAATGTTTTAAGTTACAGTCGGGAAAAAATTTGGTACAAACAGTTTCCCTAAATAACAGCCAGAAAAAAAATTTGGTTGAAAAAAGAAAAAAGTATATGCTCAATTGTAAATTCAACAAGTTACATCCTGATATATTAAAAATGTTGCCTAGTGGCAAATTCTATGAAGCATCAAGCAATTTTCGGTAATAAATTTCTATAATAGTGTACTACTGTGCTACAGCTTGATAGCACACTCAACGGAATATCTCTTGCGGTGTGTCCTTCAAATGTATAGGCCCTCGCGATTTCGGTGCCTGTATCTTAATCTTCATATTGGGAAACCTTATGACTCCACCAAAAAACATCTGCAAGTTATGCATCCAGATTTTTCCCTTTGTATCGATTTTCCATTGGCATGGTGATTTGATGTGTTCGCTCTCCTTGTTCGTTCGATTCGATGGGCAATTGGTGTTGCAACTTATCAAAGTGGTGATACAGAAAATGTTATTTCAGTGTCATAAATGCATTGATGTTATGAAAGTAATTGGAAGTACTTTTCACCAATTTCTTTCACTTTGCAGAATAATTAGTGCATGCGTTGCACCTGGTTTTATCATGACTGTTTGGGTCTTCTGCCCAGATTACTTGCTTAGCAAAATGGAAGTCTCGATATAACAAATTCAAAATAGTCCTATTGCAATTACTGCACATTGTATTCGGAGTGAAATCTTGTATCCAGGTTATCGAAATATTGGGTATATGCCAACTTAAATTCTGGAGTTAACAAATTTGTTCGCACATTCTTTCCAAATTTGTGCACTATATGACAACAGACGTAAAAAATTTAATTTAGTTTTGGGCGTACGCTATTTTCTGTTTTGATTAAATTGTGGATGAAATTGTACTTTTCGCTTTCGTAAACTCTTGTTGAGTGAAAAAAAGTAGTGGAATGATCCCTTATACACTCGGGTTCACTTATGTAAAGGCACTAAAAATTCCATATTCAGCAACCTGTATTTTTGCAAATTGTAATCGATTGCAGAATTTTAAAATGGGAGTGGAAGCTATACATCTTGAGATATATAAAAATCATGACAATACGATAGTAGTTTCTTAACTCAAGAACTTTTTTTAAGCAGTTCATAAAAAAAGTCCAAAAATGTGCTATTTTTTTGGTTCACTGGAATAATGGCACTTTATTATATTTTTATTATTATTTTTAAAGTAAGCGATGATTTTTTGTAGGGCGCGTTTGTTTAGTACAATTTATTACATCTTAATCATGGAAAAACAAAAAATTTTAATTCTTTCGGAAAAAATTAAAATCGATGTTTACCGTGCTGAATGATATTCTAACCGCGCAATGGCTAAAAAAAATTGGACGGAGCCCAACAATTGTCGATAATTACATCAAGGACAACGAGGGGTAGGGAAACAATTTTAAAGGAAGGGTTTCATTGTCTTTATCTACGTATGAGAATAGAAAAATCATCAGAATGGCTTCTAATTCTGCCTTATCCTTGTCAAAAATAGGAGCTCAAGCTGGAGTGGAAGCGAGCAAGTCATCAGTAGGCAGAGTAACTAAGAGCTGTGTGTATCTTAAATACACGAAATTACAAAAAAAGCCGCCACTTAATGCTCCTCCTAACGAGAAGCGGCGTCAATTCGCAAGAGACTACATGGTATGGGATGTGCAGCCAAGAGGTCATGTAAATGACTGGAGAACCGTTGTATTTACGAATGAGAAGAAGTTTAAGTTGGATGGGCCTGATGGCTACAACTTATATTTCCATGATATGTGCAAAGAAATGCGTGTTTGAACCGACATCACAGCCGAGAGGGCGGCGTTATGGTGTGGGGTGCTATTACGTACTATGGCACCATCGATCTTGAAAGTGCAAAAATGACTGGTGCAAGCTATAAAACGTTGTTGGAAACGGCTTTCCCGAACTTCATATTAAAAACTATTAGTAATGGGAACAACCCCTCTGTTTTTAATAACTTCAAATATACGGGTTTTCATTGAGAGATAAAGAGAATTTATGTAATCCAACGAAATTTGATTCGAATCATCCTTAATGGCCTGAATTAGTGACAGCTTGTCATCAAATTGTCTACCTCCTTCATAGACCTTAGGAGATAACCAACCCCAGACATTTTCGATCATGTTAAGATCTGGCGAATATTAACATTTTGGCTTGCAATGAATTCCTTTACTACTCTGGCGTTGTGTATAGGGGCATTATCCTGTTGCAAGATCCAAGATGTGGCACCAAATAGTTCACTGAACTTCGGAAAAGCCGATTCCAATAACGCTTTATAGCTTGCACCAGTCATTTTTGCACTTTGAAATTCAAGATCGATGGTGCCATAGTACGTAATAGCACCCGACACCATAACGCCGCCCTCTCGGCTGTGATGTCATTTCAAAAAACGCTTTTCTTGGCGCAGATCATGGAAATAATAGTTGTAGCCATCAGACCCATCAAATTAAACTTCTTCTCATCCGTAAATACAACGGTTCTCCAGTCATTTAAATGACCTCTTGGCTGCACATCCCATACCATGTAGTCTCTTGCGAATTGAAACCGCTTTTCCTTACGAGGAGTATTAAGTGGCGGCATTTTTTGTAATTTTGGGTATTTAAGATACCCACAGCTCTTAATTATTCTGATGACTTGCTCGCTTCCACTCCAGCTTGAGCTCTTATTTTCGACAAGGATAAGGCAGAATTAGAAACAATTCTGATGATTTTTCTTTTCTCATACGTAGATAAAGATAATGAAACCCTGCCTTTAAAATTTTTTCATACCCCTTGGGGTCCTTGATGTAATTGTCGACAACTGTTGGGCTCCGTCCAATTTCTTTAGCTATTGCGCGGTTAGAATACTCTTCAGAACGGTAAACATCGATTTTAGGTTTTTCCGAGAGATTTAAAATTTTTTGTTTTGCCATTTTGACTCGTAAAATGAATAAGATGTGATAAATTGTAATAAACAAACGCTCCCTACAAAAAATCATTGCTTACTTTAAAAATAATCAAGTGCCTTTATTCAAGTGGACCAAACAAAAGCACATTTTTGGACTTTTTTTATAAATTGCTCAAAAAAAGTTCTTTAGTTAAGACACCACTATTGTCATGATTTTTTTTTATATCCCAAGATGTCTAGCTTCCATTTTCATTTTAATATTCTGCATTCGGTAACAAATTGCAAAAGATAGAGTCTGGTGAATATGGAGTTCTTAGTGCCTTTAAATAAGTAAACCGGAGTGTATATTACTTTCAAAAACTTCAGCACACCTGCATGTAAGTAAGATATGAAACATGTAGGTAATGCAGTAAAGCCGTTCACACGAGAAATAGAACGAGAAGAGAAACCCCGACAACGACAAATGAAATTAGTAACAATGTTAACAAGACGGTCACTGGCCTAGAACGCTAAGGATCTGATGAGAAGAGTCACAAACTTCGAAACGATCGTCCGCCTAGCAAAATAGAAATTTCAGATCAAATCATAGTAATAATCATGACATAGATTTCAGTCGGGTGAACCGACTTAAACATACCCCACACTTAGCCATCCATTGCGTCCGAGTTCACCCTATGTTGAAAGAAATGTATTCATACTCAATAGCAGAGAGTTACTGTTAACGCGAAAGATATGCAGGAAATGACTCCTTTCGATTGTGCTGCTGCCGTAGGTCATAAAGGTGCACGGTAGCTTTTATGACCGAATTTGATTAAGAAAAATTATAAAGATAATAAATAAATATTGATCACAAAATTTATCGTGCCGCCCAACTTTTGTATGGGAGATACCAGAATGGGAAACCTCTCATTTTTCATCGTGGAGTGGCATGTGACTAAATATTGTCTAGTAGAACTTTTCATAAAGATTGGTTCGGTTTTGCGGAACTTTTCGTGCCGAACAACCAGACAGCCAACCAACTTTTGTATAGGGGTACCAAAATGGGCGTGGCAAAATCACCCCTATCGTAATCGGCGATTTGACTTTGACGACGTGAAGCTATATACCTAATTTCATTAAGGTCGGAAGTGTTTCACGCGATTTATCGGATGGATAACCCGGAAGCCCACCGAGCCTATTTTCACCAGTTAAGTAAGCATTTACAGATTATTAACCAATGTGCGAGTTGAAGCTAAACACATCTACCAGTAAAACGTTTTGGAAGAAATATAATTTTGTACAAAATGTGTCGATTTGTATAGGAGGTACCAGAAGGGCGTGGTCAGAACGCGCATTATCAATCCCAAGCTAAGTATGGACAAATAATAGTCACTGACAAAATTGCATTGTGGTCGGTAAAGATGTACGGCAGTTATCGTGTTGACCATCCAGACAGACGGACATGGCTCAATCAACCTAAAAAGTCCTAAAACGAATTTTGTCCAAAGATACTAAAGGTAAAATATGTCTTCTCCTATGCGTTACATCTTTTCCCGTATTAAATGATATATACCCCCCATTCCAATGGATAAGGTTATTAAAAACTGCACTTGGTTTCCGAGTTATAGCCGTAAAAAAATGCATGTTCTTCGGGAATATTATGTTTTAGCCAAAATATACATAAGGCCATAAAATCCGAACAGCAGCTAAACTCACAAAACCAAAATAGGATATTGTTAGTTTCGATAAGTACTTCGAGGAATTTCACATGAGAAGGAGTAAATCATGGCATTAGAGCCACATGTAGGAGTTATTTTTTGCACCAATGAAACACGTTGAAGATATTATTTTCTATAAAATAAAACTCAAAGTTTGGCCTTGGAATAATCTAAACTACCGTGTCTGCTGTATTATAAAATATGTGTATACACTCACACAATCTAGTCATTTGAAAATAAACTGTAGCAAACCCATATGCGGCTTTTGCCATAAAATTGCACTTTCCACAACCGAATTGAGGTTGTCACAGCAGAATTTAGTGCCTGCAACTGAAATTCAGTTGAACCAATATTGTTTCATACGTGAGTCGGTTGTGGCAACTGAATATCCCATTATATTCGTTCTATCAACTAAAGTTTTTATAATTTCGGGTGCGACAACACAATTTTGCAGCAATTTGGTTACAACCATCCCATCAACCAAATGTCTCATTAATTCTGTTACGTGCTGACAAATTTGTTTTTGTGTTGTTGTGGTTTGAGTTGCAAATATAAAGTAGCTTGTCGCAAATACAGTATACTTCAATCCAAACACATTGTGTTTGCTATTCATTGTTACATGTTTGAAACAGCATGATTACAATATGGTTTTGTGACCCAATGAAACCCAGTTAATGAAAACTGCTGAAATCAAAAACGTGATTGACAAAAAACTAACAAAAGGAAGCAGATATTCAATTTATGAGAACAATGCTTGCAAGAGCTACAACTTTCCCTCATAACTCTTCCGATCGGTTGGCAAGATATAAGCCTGACAAAATGATCACTTTTTTGCAAAAATGACACCGAAGCTCCAAATCTTTGGGGGCCCATAACAAAAAAAGAGCATGACTTTGGGCAAAACTGGAAGACACGAGTCTTTTTATTTTGGTCTTTTATAAAGTAGTGATGTCCGTATATGGTTATATTTCCATCACTTAAAAAATTACACACTGTGTTAATGAAACCGTTTGGTTTCATTGCCACCCTAATGTATACTTTATACAAACTCATATGAGAAATTTTGCACATGCGAATTAGTATTGATCTAAATTGCCTAAGTATTAATTGACACAGAAAAGCTCAATTATTTCTACAAAAGAACACTAAGCTTTTTTAAACCATGTTATTCTTTTCCTCCTGCTTCCCGGAATAAAGTATAAAAGTGCACCAAAATACTATTATATGTAATTCGTGCCACCATAAGTGAAGAATATAATATTTCCTCATTAAATATACCAATCATTTAGTTTTGAAAACATAGCTTAAAGATATTTCCAATCAAAAAGGTGGTATTTTGGACATCTTATCGCCTCATACGCCGTTCTTCCAACAGAAAAAATTATAAGGAAGTGGACTCTTATAAGTACAAAAGTCTTTTTTACAAAGATATTTTTGAAATTTTTTGGATCAAAGCGACAGTCTCGTTGATTACTTTTTAAAAATAGAATATATTATTTTGAAAAAACAACTTATTTGGACTTATGCTATAGTTCCATGTAGGTTTTAAATAATATTAAATCTTATATGGAGTTAAATTGTTATAACGTGTGAAACTGCGACTATAAACTATATAATTCAAAAGGATCATGACTATAACTTCTTTCAAATTAAACCAAAATTTCATCGTGGTATCCTTGTCTCAATTTCTTTCGAAGAGACCGAGAGTCGAATTCCATTTCGGCCACAGATATGACCTTTCATCTTAAATGCTCGACTTAAATTATATACTAAGTACGTCCTCCACCCTGTAACGGAATGAACTGCATTCTCACAAAGTACTCAAGAGATCCAAAACAACTTGTGATCACAAAGTCAAGTGCAGCGCATTCTCACAACCTATTTAAATCCTAATTAGTTTTCTAAATTGAAAACATTCATCTGTTTGTATAACCAGAACTTGTAATTCACAGAAAATCACGTTAACACATCCTGGCAATTGGAACATTTATTAGAATTTCCATATGTATGTTTGCGTGTAAAAATTTGAAATTTCAGCGACACGACATCTATAAATCTACGTAATTACAATTGCATATAATGTTTGCAATTCGAGTAGTACGGTTATTAGGAAATATATTTGATGACTCTGGTTGTTTTGTTTCTATTTTCACATTTGTTGGTTTACTTCATACACCAACTCTGGTTGGCAAATGTTATAATTTTCTTCGTGATTCCTGACAGCACTTCATGTCATATTTGCTTTCTAATTTCATTTCTTGTTGATTGGAGTTTTTATTATGTTTGGCATTTCCTTCACACCTGATGTTAATTTGTTTTATATCCCGACATTTGTTGTTGCATGAGTATTCGCCTTGTACCTATACGTATACATACATATATATAAAGCTGTCATTAACAACAATCACTCTCAAAGAAACGTGCAGAAGCTTTTTGTTTTAGTATCACCGAACTGACATTTGTAATACAGAGCAAACAAATAAGGCATTTGAACTGTTTCACACTGGAATTCCAACAAAGCAAAAAACAAATACCTGAGCTGTCCATCAACAAATGCGGAAGGAAACATTCATTTAATGACGGTTTTAAAAATATATTATAAACAAAATTTGTTGTGATTGATTCAACATGTCATTCGTGATAATTTCAAGGAAATACCTGCAAAATGTATGAAACTGTTTCGAATAGAATGCATTCTATAACTTATTCTTTTGGAAGTGTTATGGTCCCCCAATGACTTCTTAGAACCGGTGCTGTTGATATTGATGTAAGAACTCGTCGCCCCTAAACAACTTCATTGATCTGTTACGAAAGTTGTACAAAAAATATTAAAGATATTTTTAAAATATGGTTATTCTACTTAAGCCATAATTACACTATCTAAGTTCTCACCTGAGTCGATCAACTGAGACGTGGTCAGGTAATGTAAGAGAAGATCTGGCATTATACTTTTGATTTTTAATCTGACCTCAGTTGAAAGTTGAACAGGTTATATTTTTAACTTGCTTGCATTTGAGATTTGGTTGTCAGTTCGTTGATATTGCCGGACTCATTGTTGGTACACACAGGGAAAAGATTAGTTGGAAATCAGTTCAGGTATTGGAAATTCGAGTTGTCGATGTTATTGATAGATTAAAAATCGGTCTTACTAAATACAAGTTGCTACTACCGAATTTTAGTTGCATTAACCAATTTGAGTATTTCAAAAACCTCATTCATCTGAAATGGAAGATACAACTAATAAAAAGTACAATATTAGAATTCGTGTTCAAATATTAGTTACTGTAATCATAATTTAATTTCTGTCACAGAAACACTTGTTACAAAGTTATGTATTCGATTTTCCACAGGATGCTTTGTTGTTAAAGAGAAACTACGTAGAAATTGGGATGTTACACGAGGACTTTACAGAAAAACTAGTAGTTTAAACAGAAAGTGGTGAACAAACTTGTGAAAAAACAATAACGTGTTTACTTATAGATATCAGCCAGCGAAGAATACATATTATCATAAATTGAGGTGAAGTGAGACTTTTAAACATAATCGTTGAATATGACGCCACTATTGACGCCTTCACAAAGCCATGCAAACAATTGTGAACACTTAGCTGGAGGAACTACTATTCTGGGTGACACAAATTAACTTAAACATGCATATGATACCCATTGGTAACCCATTGCCATTTTTGGTCGAAAATATGAAAAATTTAGAAAAACTGCCTGTATCTGGAAAACGAAGCGTCCAATCGAAAAAATAACAATTTTTTACGGGTTCCTAAAGGATTCTCACAAAGTGTTCCAATTCGCATGAAATAATTTTATATCAAAAAATCGCAAAAATAAAAAAATGGCTATATTTCGGAATTGGTGCGTTTTCTGAGTTATAGTTATTTTTTGTAATTTAGCGATTTACTTATTCTGGCGAGTTTTTAAAAAAACCCATACAAATTAGACTACTTTATGAAAAATCCTTAGAAAGCCGAAAAATTAGTTATATCTCGATTGAAAGCTCCGTTTGCGAAATATATACATATTGGCGGTTTACCGAACTTTTATTCGAAAAAATTTAGTTTTAGCGACTTGTTTAAAAAAGGTAATGCCGTGGTAAAGATTTCCATTGGTTACATCCTCCTTTGGAGGTAAACAATTTACTATTTTTGCTATTGGACACACCGTTTTGGAGTTATAGCCAATTTTATATTTTAGCGATTTTCTTATTTTGGCGATTTTTGAAAAAGAAAATATTTTCGTGCAACACTTTGTGCGAAACCCTTAGAAACCCCTACAAATTTGTTATTTTTCGATTAGACGCTCCGTTTTCGAGATATAGAATTTTTTCTCATATTTTCGATCAAAAATGGGCCCGAAATATGAACCCTGGCTATAAATAATAATAATTTTGGATATGTTTAAATATAAAATATACTATTTTAATAAAAAATAAGTTTTTTTTACTATTTTTTCTATAAAATTCATTATGGGTTAAACCATCTCCAAATGGTTGTGACAGCCATTAAATTAAAGCACATAATTTGTTGAGCATACCAATATATTATTTGGTACAACCGAATTAGTTTTTAAATTCTTCGTTCATCCAACTAATAGAATATTCACCACTACAGAATAATTTGATTACTACAACTAAAACTCGATTGACAGATCACATTTATTTCTTGTTGCTGTGCCTTCAACTAAATATTTCAGTTATTGCAACCAAAACTGAATTACAAATCAATTAATATGCACAACATTTGGTGATAAAGAACACAATTATTGGTAATCACAACTGAATAATGTGATAGTCTAAGGAACCGCCAAATTTTAGTTGACTGTAAATAGAAATTATGAATGAAATTTTTTGTTTTCATCCATGCGACGAAGCGTTTTACTTTCCGTGTATTTTCGTACTTTTAACTTGTTTTAAACAGGAAACTGGCATTCTGGTTACACACAATATACATATTTGACTATATCAGTTAACGCATCGCTTAATCGAATTGAATAAATAAAATTGGTGATAATGGAATTATGAAGATAGATAGTTTAGTTTTCTCGGACTATAGCGCGAAGCTGCTGTCGAAGCCAGGAAGAAAATATCCTATATACAGTACTTTTCTGTAGCGCTGTGTAATACGAGGGTAGCTATTTATATTTCGGGAATTGGCAATACTACTGTTTCCAGATGCATATTGGAACTTCCATTGGAAAGTTTAAAATTTTTAACATAAACATTAGGGCGGGTCGATTTGTAGGGAGTGAAAAAATTCACCAATTTCCCTATGATTTCCGTATTCTATGGGTTATTCCATGAAAATTTGCCGAAGGAACCATACCTCTATCGTTAAAATCGAGTCCCCTACTTTCTGTTGGTAAAAAGTTCAAAAGTTACGGGCATTTTTGTCCAAATTTTGGACAATTTTTCCATTTTTTTCATGATTTTGTCCAAGAATATTACTTTCATGGCCATTTTTTTGGCTCAATCCATTATTTAATTCAATTTACAATTCAAAACGAAGAGTTTAAGCCCAAATTTATCGAATTCGGTTGATTAATTCATGCGATATTGCTAAAACAAAATGACACATAAAACCAACTTTTTGATTTTTTTCCCCTTTTTATTTTTTTTTCTACAAAAATTCAAATTAAGAGATAATAAAGTATCTATCAACCTATTATCAAAAAAAAAATCCAATGAGTGTTCGAACTCACGGGCGATGTGTTAACACCTTGTTGCTACACGGTACCTGTTCGATTTCTATGAACACATTCGTAAATGTTACATTGGAAAATAAAAAACAGCGTTCAATCATATGATGACGTTTCATTTAAATAATATTAATACTTAAAATTATTTAAAGACCCAGTGCAAGCACATGTGTCATTATTTTCTTGCTCAATACTTTTTGTTTTGTTCCCACAAAAGTCAAAGAATGCAAAGCAACAGACACTTGTACATACATACATACATTGTTATATTCGTACGATATAACCGAAGATCAACATAAAATACTTTTTAATATTACTCCAAATTAATACTCCAAATTAAAACACTTAAATCTCGGCTCGCCGATATCGGATCGCCTTAATTTTTGGCCTAAACTCTTCGTCAAAACCCGCACTAGCTTTTTAATCCAAAAATTAATAAAATCGGCTATGAATTTCCGGAGAAAATCGCGTGGGAAAATTATATGAAAATCGCCCAATAATCACTTTCAATACCGACTGCCAAGCAACGAACAGACAAACGATGATAAGACAAAACCGAAGATCAACATAAAACACTTTTTTAATATTACTCCAAATTAATACTCCAAATTAAAACACTTAAATCTCGGCTCGCCGATATCGGATCGCCTTAATTTTTGGCCTAAACTCTCCGTCGAAACCCGCACTAGCTTTTTAATCCAAAAATTAATAAAATCGGCTATGAATTTCCGGAGAAAATTGCGTGGGAAAATTATATGAAAATCGCCCAATAATCACTTTCAATACCGACTGCCAAGCAACGAACAAACAAACGATGATTTACTCTTACAAACCTAACACTTGCGTATGTATTAAATTTATAGTTTACTGCCCTAGAGGCGCGCGTATAGATGTTAACACATCAAAAATATTCAATTTGAGTGTAGTAAAAGACAAAATGTGAAAAAAAATCCAATGAGTGTTCGAACTCACGGGCGATGTGTTAACACGTTTTTGCTACACGGTACCTGTTCGATTTCTATGAACACATTCGTAAATGTTACATTGGAAAATAAAAAACAGCGTTCAATCATATGATGACGTTACAGTTAAATAATATTAATACTTAAAATTATTTAAAGACCCAGTGCAAGCACATGTGTCATTATTTTCTTGCTCAATACTTTTTGTTTTATTCCCACAAAAGTCAAAGAATGCAAAGCAACAGACACTTGTACATACATACATACATTGTTATATTCGTACGATATAACCGAAGATCAACATAAAATACTTTTTTAATATTACTCCAAATTAATACTCCAAATTAAAACACCTCAATCTCGGCTCGCCGATATCGGATCGCCTTAATTTTTGGCCTAAACTCTTCGTCGAAACCCGCACTAGCTTTTTAATCCAAAAATTAATAAAATCGGCTATGAATTTCCGGAGAAAATCGCGTGGGAAAATTATATGAAAATCGCCCAATAATCACTTTCAATACCGACTGCCAAGCAACGAACAAACAAACGATGATAAGACAAAACCGAAGATCAACATAAAACACTTTTTTAATATTACTCCAAATTAATACTTCAAATTAAAACACTTAAATCTCCGCTCGCCGATATCGGATCGCCTTAATTTTTGGCCTAAACTCTTCGTCGAAACCCGCACTAGCTTTTTAATCCAAAAATTAATAAAATCGGCTATGAATTTCCGGAGAAAATCGCGTGGGAAAATTATATGAAAATCGTCCAATAATCACTTTCAATACAGACTGCCAAGCAACGAACAAACAAACGATGATAAGACAAAACCGAAGATCAACAAAACACTTTTTTCATATTACTCCAAATTAATACTCCAAATTAAAACACTTAAATCTCGGCTCGCCGATATCGGCTCGCCTTAATTTTTGGCCTAAACTCTTCGTCGAAACCCGCACTAGCTTTTTAATCCAAAAATTAATAAAATCGGCTATGAATTTCCGGAGAAAATCGCGTGGGAAAATTATATGAAAATCGCCCAATAATCACTTTCAATACCTACTGCCAAGCAACGAACAAACAAACGATGATTTACTCTTACAAACCTAACACTTGCGTATGTATTAAATTTATAGTTTACTGCCCTAGAGGCGCGCGTATAGATGTTAACACATCAAAAATAATGTTTTTTGTTTTACTGTCTAGGGCAGTAAACTATCAAACTAATACATACGCAAGTGTTAGGTTTGGAAGAGTAAATCATCGTTTGTTTGTTCGTTGCTTGGCAGTCGGTATTCAAAGTGATTATTGGGCGGATTTCATATAATTTTCCCACGCGATTTTCTCCGGAAATTGCTAGCCGATTTTATTAATTTTTGGATTAAAAAGTTAGTGCGGGTTTTTTCTGAAAGTCTTGTTTGCTTTCAAGTCGGGGTGTTTTCGTACGGCTCTCTAATGTCGTCGCCATAGCGCCTTCTACATTCTTTCCTGCAACTCGTTTAGCAGTGGCAGCCAGCAATTGGACATGTCTTTCCGTTCCTTGAATGTGTAAAGGAATTTGTGGATTATCGAACGGTGGCACTTCGTAATTTAAATATCCCTCCAAATGTTCATACGAATAACTTTGCGTAAACGGTCCTTCGAATAAAATGGTATCGTCATTTAAATCAATGATATTTGTATATTCCGTACAATTAAAGTCTATAAGAGATTTTTTATAAACTCTAAGTTCCGTTGGGTCGACAATATCTCTTCGGTAATGTCAAATCTTCTTTATAGCAATGTTTCGTTTTTCCATGCTATCATCAAACAACATAGATAGCAAGATATTTTCTGAGTGTGCAAAATATGGATTATCTTGAATTACTGTATTTACAACTCCAAGTAAATTCGGTGGTAAAAATCGTGTCCAAGTAATAAATTTAAAAAGTAATGTACTACCGTATGCGGCAGAGCTATAATACTTAACATTGAAATACATTGGCGTGTATACTTTTATTATATAGTTAGCCAGAATTTTTAAATTTTCAGTTGGATTATTAGTTGTCACATACAACCGTAATAATGTATTGGCTTTGGTCAGCCAACGAGAATGTGCAATTGGCCCTGGTTTTATGTGAGACAAATCCGCAGGAACCACACCATTAGAAATTGCATTGGCCATTAACATCAAGTACCTCGAATCGGTAGATAATTCTTCTGGATTTAAATCACCAGGAGGCATATTTTCCCAAGCGATTTCCTCAAAATCGGTTACCACCTGAAAAGAAAACATAAAAGCTAAAAAATAGAATGAAAAATGGTAAAGAATCAGCTATAAAAATTACATACCGGAAGATTTTCACAATCAGCAATTTTTGAGCTCAACTTTCCGGTAGTTGATCGTGGTCCAGTGGTGGTTGATTTGTCTAAAGTGTCAAACAAATGTCTAAACGGAAGCTCGTTAAAGTGCAGAAGACACACAAACCAGTGCAGTGGTCTCTTTAACTGTTTTTCGAATAGTCGCAAAATTCCACCGTGTACGCCAGTATTTGTTGGTTCACCATCAGCGCATATGGCAATTAATGAATCGAGAGACAATTGTGTTTCTTGGAAGAATTCGATCAATTTGTTGACTTTGCTTGCCACAGTTTCACTTTCTAGTTTTGTGTAGCCTATCAATTGAGATTTTGGTTCCCTCAAAACAACTAGATGAGGTTCTTTAACCATCCTTGAATGCAACTTCTCATCAATTTTTTCTACAGTTAGAGCATCATTTTTCCTGCCGTCGAATGAAAATGATATCGAATTCGAGCCATCATACCGCTTACGAAGTGCGTCTTGTCTCCATTTTTCTCTTTCTCTACGAAGTTTACTTTTATCCATGATGACAAGATTGCCATGAGCATCTTTTACGCCCAGGTCTTCCATCAGAGCTGTTGCCAATGCTGATCCCATTCTATCATGCACACCAAATCTGTCACACATCATTGCATAGTTTTTAGTATTGTATCTGGGAGTGTATGTTTGTGGTGGTAGAACTAATTCTGAAGCTCCTCTCACATCAACTTCCATTTCGTCATAATATGGTTCGTATGTAGGATCGTTGCTCACTGGGATTGTTGGTATAGTCGTTGGTATCGTCTCTTCACTTCCACAATCGTGTTCCGGTATCGTTTGTATTCTGTCATTATATTGATCGCGCATGAAATCTTTTAAGTTTTCTGGGATAGATCCACATGAGCAGTCGTTTTCTTTCAAGTTGCATTTACATTTTCCAATGTTGAATAATTGGTTTGTTGATTCTACGAATTTTTTGAATTCTGTTGCGCGTTTTACTCGTTGTTTATCTGCATTACTATATGCGTCAAGCAAATTATTCAATTTTCTAATGATGCTAGCTTTGAGTATAAGTTCAATATTAAGTTGATTCCAAATTTCTAACAAACTGTCTGCTACTTGGGGAGTAAATGTTTTATACGAAAACATTTTGCTTTGGGCTTTTGAACGTTCGGCCAAGAAAAAATAGTACTTCAATATATCTCGTTTAGTTGACAGATTAATATCAGGTAATTCACAGGCCACGCCAAAAGAAAAAACATCATGAGAGACCAAATGTTGCAAACTACTGCGTTGGGTATCTGTTGGATTTTGCGATGAACCAGGCTCTGAATCAATTTTTTAAACCGTCACTAAAAGAATTAAATATGTTTCTCATACAATAATAATATAACTATTAACTATAATAGTTAGCAATGTTTTTACACTTACCTTTAAATCTTTTCTAAATTTCAAAATAGTTTGATTATTTGTTAGATATTTCAAGTAACACTTCACTGAAATGACGCTCAAACAAAACTAGCATACACTGGAATATTATATAAACAAACATAACACAGGGTGTGCACCCTGTGAAAAAATATGCCAATAATGTAAAGCGGAAATCAGTCCAGTCGTAACGTAAGGTTCGTCAGCTTCGTAAGTCAAAAAAATTGAGCCAAAAAAATGGCCATGAAAGTAATACTCTTGGACAAAATCATGAAAAAAATGGAAAAATGCTCCAAAATTTGGGCAAAAATGCCCGTAACTTTTGAACCGTTGGACCAATGTTGGAAATTTTTTTTTGTAAATTGATCAAAATGAGCTCACCTTTCCAAACCCGATCGATAGTTTTTGAGTTATGGATGTGAACGTGTAGGTAATATTTCATACGCACGTCAATTTGGGAAAAAATCTACTAACAAAAAGTAGGGGACTCGATTTTAACGATAGAGTTATGGTTTCTTTGGCAAATTTTCATGGAATAACCCATAGAATACGGAAATCATAGGGAAATTGTCGAAAAATAAATCGACCCGCCCTAATAAACATACATACATAGAACGTCAAAAAATGGAATTAACCCGTGAAATTTTTCGTGCGATGATTTTTTACGTTTTTCGGTGTTGATAATCGAGATAAGAGTGTCTCAATTACCTTGTTTTGGCTTTTGGTGATGAAGCGCAAAATATCAATGCAGTGCGGCAACTGATAATGCAAGAACGTCATGTGCCATATGGAAATGTAGAGTAACATAGAGACATCCTTGCACATTAGTTCCACTTCAATACATTCGATTTGGCATGAAAATGTTGCTGTAAAAGAGATTTGTTCGCGTTGGATCACATATAATTTAACAAGGAAGTGATTAAAGGAAATGATTAAAAAGTTCGACCGTGGTGCTTCAAAAAATGTGTCTAAACTCATAACAGATGATGAGTCACGGATATATACGTATGAGCCGGAAACAAGACAGAAATCGACCGTGTGGGTCTTTCAAGACGAGCTAAATCCAACAAAATGAAGAAGCACAGCGAAACAAATTGTCACCTGTTTCTCCCGCATGGCCTGTTTCTTTCTCATGTGGCCAATTCTGAGTGGTACACAACAAATAGTTTGCCATAAGTCTTCGGAGAAATGCGTAAAACCAACCGCCAAAGAAGAATCATCCTCCATCATGACAATGCGAGCTCTCACATATTTCGTGAAACAGGTGAATTTTTGAGCAGTCAAAACATCGAATTGATGACTCGTGCTCCGTACAGCCCTGGTTTGTCATGCAATGACTTCTTCTGGTTCCCGAATATCAAAGGTAAACTGCGTGGTAGGAGAACCGCAGAAGCAGTTGAAGGATTTTAAAACCATGTTTTGGAGGTGTTTCAAGAAGAATGGAAAAACTGCTATGACATATGGTTTGATTGAATGCAAAGGTGTATTAATTATAATTATCAAGGGGAATATTATGAAACACAAGGAAACCATTTACGTAGAATTTTTGCTATTATTTGCTATTCCCGAAATATTAATAGTTAAAGGCTGTGGCGGAGGAGTAATATTATGCAAAATGTTTGGCGGAGGCTCGCCTTTTTGAGCCGACGCGGCTCACATCTCTGTGTCTGTGAAAGAAGTAAATGTTTTACTCGGAAAGGAAAGGAGATCTTACAAGAACCTATGATATTTAATCAAGACCTCGTGCTTACTCTTTTGCCTCTGCCTTAATATCAGTTTCACAAAAAAACATTTTTATGTTAGTGACTAAGGTATTTGTATCACATGAAAATTAAATCGACTTTTATTTCAATGAAAACCATTTAGAAAAAAGTTTAAACTGTCTTATATAGACGGAAATACCAACATTAATATAAATTTGTTCATAATATATTACTTAGTATGGCCATCAAAAATTCACCGAATAAGTTGAAATACATTAACTCAAACAACGTCGCAAACGCATTGGGCGTTTTAGCAAATTTCGCAGGAATCCTTTCCTTATGTGTTTTGTACCGTTTACGCATACATATATTTTGTTGATGATGGAAGACCCATAACGGATGAGTGGGCAAAATATTTTCGACCCGCTGAGTAATATATATCAAGCATTAACAAGTCATCAAAAGTAACATTATGCGTGCACCGTAATGAGGGTTGTATCGTTGGCCCTCAATTAGTAATGAATGCGTGCGTTGGGATGGTCGGTCTGATATTAATCAATTAACTAAACCGCAAATATTTAAGTATTAAATATTAACCGAAAATATTGTATTCAGCAATACATATGTATATTAGAGCGGCTCACGAAATAATTTGGAAAAGTTACACAACTGAATATCCACCTTGCTATGATTTATCGTGGTTCTCAAAATACTTTATTATGACTGGGAAATGCATCCAGTGAACTAAACCGTTTCTGAAGCACATCTTCAGCCCTATTCTGGCAGGGTTACAGAAGTCACCACGGTTACAATTTGACAGCAATGTGACAATTGTCACAAATCGGTATTCTGACACCTTGTTTTCGTGACAAAAGTAACAGAAACTGTTACCTTCCAAAAGGAGCTTAGAAAGACCTTTGTAATGATACCCATTTAAACCAGATCGGATTATAAATACCGGAGATACGAACGATTATATACTCAAGTTTTGACAGACCGCGGTGGGGGAAAACAACTTTTTGAACTCAGCGCAGAAGTTTTTGTCGGTGGTGAGATTTTGCTGTAGATCAGAGAGTTGCTAAAATAATTTTTTTTCTTCTATTGGGCGCGGATGCGCAGTTGTATTCTTTCAGCTTAGCATCTCTTCCCTGAGGAAGGCAATATACATAGCATTTCATCTGTGCCTTTGCGGTGAGCTCAAATTCCCTACATAATAATGTATTAATTTTAATTCAATAAAACATAAATATATTAAATACTTTCCTTTTCTGCCGCGTTCATTTAGTACAGAAAACCACATGTTTTTGTTTTGTTGTCCCTGATTGAGAACCTGTTTTTGTGAGGTGAATTGTTTGTTACGAGGTGAATTTTTCGTTGTCACCCTGTTGCCAGAATACCAGATACAAACAATGGTGACAACTTTGTAACAATTTTGTGGTTAAAATTTGATTATTACCACTTACACAGAATAGGGGTGCTAATGTCTGATTTTGATAACATTTTAATTTTGGTTCTTCATTCGGGCACAAAATGTGTCACATGTATTGAATGTACCTAAGGTATTAGGAACTACATCATAAACTTTCGAACCTTTGTATATGACAAACCTGATCAATTGTTTTTGATTGAAAAGTAAAGTTTTGACCTAACAAGCCGGATTTTTTATTTTTAACTAATCAGTTACCATTTAAATAAATTAAAATATACAATTTAGAAATAGGTAAATTATATTTAAAAATTAATAAAATATATATTTTTTTTTTTTATTTAAATCGATTTTTCGATTTCGGATTTTATTTAAACCGTCTATATATTTTCTATTATTTTTGTTTAGTTTTAAAAAGCCAGACAAAAAAACTAGTAACAATAAGAACAATTTTCCACTCAACCGGCGTTCAAAGTCGGCGACACCGGTGTAGTTTGAAAATAATTTGTTTTGAGACCAGTTTAAATATTACGCCCACAACAAACATGTGATATAGATATAGTTTTAGATACATCAGATTAATTCAGTTTTAATAGATGACATAGTTGAACAGATGCCAGTGGCTTACAACTAAGCCTCTGATGATGAAGTTCACAAATTTCGAAACGATCATCAGATTGCGAATTCAAATTCTGTTTGTGACTGTTAAAATTATATGTTAAACAAATATAAATTCCAAGCTAAATTATACTTTAAAAAAAATAAATAAATGGTTTCCCATTACATCCCATGAAGGGACCGGGGAGAACTTCTCACAATCACTGAGCTGTGCGCTTTCCAGTTTTCACTCACTGATTGGGACCTACAGTTTTACACCGATTCCAAACGGTATTTCGAGAAACTTTTTCATGACTATATACTCGATAGTGTCGCCGTCACTATGCGAGGTGACCGCCGCCGAAAGAAATTTGAAGGTGGTCAGAGCAGGGTTTGAACCCAGGATCGCATGTACAAGAGCCGCGAACACTAACCATTGCACCGCATACTTTACTATTTCTAAAAACCAAAACGTCATAAAGTTGGACTTGTCTGCAAAAGGCGGTATGTAAAGACATCCAGACATCGATGGGGGGATTATCCCGCCAAAAGCGGGAATGTTAGTCAGGTTATGTATGACACAAAATTACTTACTGTTGTGTGGAATTGTTTGATGTTGGTTCAGATTTGTTTAAACTTTATTTAAAAAAGAAATGTTTAAAAATTACAGCAGCTATTCAGATCGATATCCACTTAATTATGTGAATTTTTATCTCAATGTCCATTCAATTGATGGTGATTGAAATTCATCGGGTATTGCGACTAAAATTAAAATCAATAAAATATTTCAATTTAAAACGTTTAAATTAGTATATGAAAAGAATGCAACAGTTTGAGATGCAGATAACAGAACCAGCCTCAAACTAAACTTAAAAGCCATTATAATCAATTAAACATAATCTAAGAGGCATTGGGCGTCGGTGGTGCAATGGCTAGTGTGCGCGCCTCTTGTACATGAGATCCTGGATTCGATCACTGCTCTGACCACCTTAAATTTCCTTCGACGGCGGTCATCTCGCCTAGTGACGGCGACACTATCGAGTATTTAGCCATGAAAAGGCTTCTCAAAATACCGGTGTAAATCTGTAGGTCCCAATCAGTGAGTACAAATCTAGAAAGCGCACCGCTTACTGGTTGCGAGAAGCTCTCCCCGATTCCTTCATAGGATGTAATGGGAAACTATTTATTTATTTTGGACCATTATGAGGTGCATCAAGTTGTTCGCACGAAGATCGTACCATCGATATCCCTATGTTCGGATTCAAGACACAATCTAAGCGTTTCGACTCGAAACTTATCGGTGCAAATTTGAGTTAGCAGACGGTTATAACAACGAATAATTAATGATGACATATCTTGTTTCAGTGCAAAGTCCAAATTACAATCAAGTTAAACCATCTGGATTTGAATTTTGACAAAAAAATTATTGAAGTGGAGGAAGAAGACAACAACTTGAGAAATTGCTTGTTTATGTCTGATGAGGCGCATTATGATCTGCACCCAGAAACACAGCATATCATTTTGCACGATGAATTAAATGAACCGAAACATGCACTTGTGCTAGCCCTTAATTGGTAACAATTTTTGTTCAATGAACATTCCAGAACAGAACGCTTTCGGGTAGATGTTTCGTTAAAACTTTGCTCTACACGTTCAAAAATGTTACCTTAGTACGAATTAAACGTGGTCTACTGCTTCGAGGTGAATATATTTCGGTGCCATGTTGGTGGTGACGATGAACCAAGCAACGAATGATTGCTTCAGAGGGCGAAATTCTGACGTTAAAATGCCGACGATATGCTCTTTGCATCAAAATAATTGATCGCCGATTTAATTAAGAAAATTATATTATTCTGGTTCTTTGTTCAGTTGACAACCTCTTCATTATTAATTCCCCAACTGTTATTTATATATCTAATCTTAAAAAAAAATATATATATGGACAAAATAATTATTATATTTTTAAACCCCATGGTCACTTTTGGCCCACCCTGTAGTTAATTTTTAGTATTTTAGTCTTGGCCGTGTAGTACAGTGTAGGAAGCTCTTGTACATGAGAAGGTGGGGTCGATCGATCATTGCTCTGACCACCTTACATTTCTTTTGACGACGGTCACCCACTTATCAAATATCATTTTAAACTGGAGAACACCTGTCGGAACTAATCAATCAGTGAGTGTTGAACTAGCAAGCGCTTAGCTCACTGCTTCCGAGAAGCTCCTATCAGTCCCTTCATGGGATGCTATGGGAAACAATTATTTTTCATAAATATAAAATTAATGTATCAAAATATGTCAATAATAATGGCGACTTAGCGTATGTTGTTGCCAAAACAGTCGCCCTTCTGATATTTTCCTCAAGATGGTTACATTTGTTGGTACTTTTGCAGTGTTTCACAGTTTTTCACAAAGACTGAAATGAATCTTCTGTTAATTGTAGAATGGCGCTGAGCCGGGTCTTAGTAAATGTGGTACTAGACAAATGAGATATGAATGAAATATGTTTGATTTATAAAATTATATGTATGTATGTGAAATATGTACATCAGAAATGTATATTCATGAATATGACAATACAATACAAATTTTTCAGTTCTACACCAAAACGATATGAAAAAGTTAAGTGAACATATTTTGTAACTGCACCTGGTGTAAGTTAATTTTAAATTTAATTTCTCTCATTTCCACAAACCTACGACGAAGAGTGTGAAATGAAACGTCAGATGAGAGAATAAATGTATCTATACCTATATTCGTCTATGGATTTTATATACGTATTCCATTATGAAAATTAATCAATACTGACATTTCAATCAACAATAATGAACAACACACTGAAAATGTTTAACCATTTCTCGTAAGAAGTTTGGCTCAAAACTTTAAAAAAAATCCTTTTTGCGTTGTGGAGGTATAATTGTTGGGTAATTTTTATTAGGGCGTTATTTCATATAGCCGCTAGTGTCGCTACTTATTCGGAACCGCCATAAAACATATCAAGTTTTAATTTCAGGAGTGTAGCTTTTTCCCTATTTTTTTGGTTCCATATAAAATGAGTCGCTTTAACATACATCAATATATATACTCGTACGTTTATGCTCATACATATGTGTATATTTATCCGTATATAGACGGTCACCACCTCTACGCTTACCACAAGTCATTAAAAACAATTTATAAAACATAAAAAGCACAATAATAATTTTTATGAATAATGGCTACATTAAACATTAAAATAAGTTTAAAAAAAAACAAAAAAAAGTATGGTGAGTCAAGCATGTCGACGTTGTATGTTGTTGCTGTTATTGAACCTAAAATTTAAAAAAAGGGGTCGGCATAAACTTTCATTTGTTCTCTTCCATAGTGGCAGCAGCCTCTGTGGGCACAAAAAGGATTAATTCTATCACATCAGACTAAGCCGAATCATATTTACCCTTAATCTATATATTGAAAATACCAACTGTAACCGACTTTTACCAATTTCTTCTTACCATAATTAGTAAATGCGACCACCATAGAACATATTCTGGTCATGAAGCTCTGTTAGTTCAGCAGTGCAAACATAACGATTCGAGGATACATTTTTCTTCCATCTAATAGAATTCGTACGATCATTCTGCTTTAGATTAGCACTATCAGTTTTGGCGAATGCAAAAATATATGTTTACGAAAAGACAGACTAAATCTCTACAATAGTTAGAACATAAAAGCAGAATAATGAAAGAAGAAATTCGTAAACAAAAATAAATCATTCGAAACGCGCGACAAATTTTAGTTTAATGTAGTAAACTAACTAAATGTAGATAATTTGTTTAAGAAAATCAAAAATGGGAGAAATCTAACAGACCTATGAAACTTTTATCCGCTAATCGATCTCCCCAAGTGCACAGTACTCCATTCGCTCTCCGTAAGTGAATGTTCTGACGTATTCAACGAATAGTCTTACATGGCTATAAACAAGATTGCCGTATCCGGGCAGAAGGCCAACCCCAAGAGGTTTAGGAGTTGTCATTGCATCCAGACAAATCACTGATTTGATGTTGGTAATGGGCTGGTGGGACCATCGGTGCATATTTCTTCAATGCCGGCCGGAAAGTAAAAGTGAAGGGAGGGTGTTGCCGGGACATTAGTTTCCATAGAGTAATGACCTATAGAGTAGCCAACTCTCTTAGTAAAATGACGGCATTGGGTGTATTGTAGAAGGGTGGTTGAATGCTGGAAAGTATTGCTTTAATAATACCAGGTAGATGCAATGGTTCAAAACAACCAACAATAAATCAGCAACGGCATTTCGTGTTGTGCATTAAAATTTTTGTGTAAATACAATACAAATATATACTAGCAATAAAATAGAACAAAAAAAATTCCAAAATACGTTTCAATTTCACAGGTTTTCATCAAAACGACATGAAAAATTTATGTCAACAATTTTTGTAATTCCATCTGATTTAAGTAAATCAATTTACGTCAACTAGTGTGAAAGGGAATATCAGATAAGGAGGATGGCAGCTATATATAACATTTCTCTGTGTTAGTTTGAAATAAGACGGAAGGTGATTCAGAATCGATTTCTACCTGCCAAAATGCAATAACTTTTGGCGTGGTAAACATTTTTGATTTCTGTAGAAAAGCATTTGTCGGTAAATGTAATTTTGTAAATGATTATTTTGAAGTCATAATATTGAAAATCGGATAATTGGAAATATTTGAGAAATTAAAACAAAATTGTACTACCATTCTCAATTCCGATTTTAAAGAAAAACCATATAATATTTTTTTTTTACATATTTTGACGTAATTGTTTATAATGCCTAGAATTTGCAATTTTTTGACGGCTAATAAATTTTATCTTCACATAATTAGTGGTGAACTGTCGCACCTTTCTAAGTGTGTATCACATTCATTGAAGACTTGTGATGCAATTATGTAAAAATTTTGTTGATCCAAATTAATATATTAATCAAAAATTATAATTTTTAAAACATTTATTTCAATCAAACTATATTTGGCAAAAGCAAACCTTGGCATTAAATCCAAGGAACCATGCTTCATAACACAGTTCGACAAATGAGCAGTTTTTCTTTAGGGCCTCACCGAAACCAAAAAATTATGAAAGTCCATTGGCGATGTATCAGATAACCCCTCTCGGTTTTGGCCCTGATCATCACAATTTTTTTTATAGGCCAAAGAAGATTTCAGCTGTTGATCAAAGTTGTACTTCTGATTATACTTCAATATATTTTTATTTATTTTTTTATATTCTAAACCATTACATATTTTTCATTATAACCATCTGCAAAAATGTAGGTCTTTTATTGTTCCATAATGTTGACTAATATACATTTTGTAAAAATACACCGTCACTTCGTCAAATGACGAAACGACAAACAAAGTTTGATATTTTTTGGATTTCTTGTAATTTTTCAGCACACGGTAAATAATTAGGTGTAACTGTATAGCGTAATAAGAGTAATTTGAGTACAATATCCCTAAACCTGGTGGAGATGCAGGTCAGGAAATTCGAAAAAAGATATCTAATTTTTAAATTTGTTGAACAAAAAACATTTAAACAATAGCTTTAAAATTTTGGGTTCCTTTAGTATCGACATATAGAAAAAGTAGTAAATTTTGGGTTAATTTTTAAAATATATTCAATTGTTTAATTTTCAATGCTATTATTTCAAAATAAGTCTTGATTACATATCTATAATCGGGTTTTTATGGAATACAAAACTACATCAAAATTTATTGAATTTTGCGTATAAGAGGAATTTTCTGAACCAATGTGTGTCGTTACTTGTCACACGACTGCGACTTCAAGACATTTTGGTGAACATTGAATTTTAATCTTCGGAGCGGTGACTTCACCGCCTATATCATGTGATATGACTAATTTAGAATTTTTTCTTTGGGACCAGTAAAGTCTAAGGCTGCATGGATAAGCCGCCTACGATTAAGGAATTAGAAGTCAACATTACATGCGCCAGTCGTCAAATACAGCGCGCAATGCTCGAACGTGCTATCGAAAATCGTTCTTCGTTACACTTCCCTCCTTTGGGAAATTCTCTATAATTGGGAATCCTTCATCTCAAATTTAAACTAGCCGCAATTCGTCGGAGATGCAATAGTTAACATACTCATATCATAGGCATGTGATTTGGGATTTTACTGTGGAGCTGGTCATTGTTTCTTTCTTTCAGAGGCATTCAAATGGCTTTGTGACGGTTACAAAGTCGACCTAATATCCATGAAAAGGACTTCTTAATGCATACCCGCTTGAATAAAGTTTAAAACTGTAGGTCCTTATTAGTGAGTGTACAACTTAGAAAGCTCCGAGTTCATTATTTGTGACAAGCTCCCCGTAGCCCTGCATGGAAAGTAATGGGAAACAAAGTTTTTGTTAATTCTCGTAACAAGCACATCAATATGCATCGTTTAATATTTACCCCTTTAATTCTAAGTTCCCGGAAAAATGTTTTTCACTTCCCCATAATGAACAGTGATGTTGCTGCGTTTGGTGTTATAAAATAGTTCTTTTGGGAGGCTAAGAATTTAGACTTGCATTTAAACAATTTTTCTATATTTTTATTAAATTCGGTTTTGAAACAGCCTGTCCGATTATTGCAGATTTTGTCAAAATTGTCACAGGTGTACTGAAAATTTTGTTCAACTTTTGTGTACTTGTTTTTGGGAAATCTAACTAAAATGTATCTTCATCTGGTTGAAGTTTACTTTCTCCCGGTTATTCTATGCTTCTAATTAGCGAAGACAGTTTTAAAAAGAAGAAACGTAGACCTTTAAACTCATATATACGTTATTGAAGAATATATGAGAATTATGTGTGTATTTGTCCAGCAAACAGATATTGTTTAATTTTTTTCGTCATTTTTCAATTTCGACGATGATTTCACACATTATTTTATTAAGAACCCATAATACTCTTGAATTTATTCAAAAGCTATATTTCCTAATGAGCAAAACGCAACTTTGTTTTTAAAAATCCGGTAATAATTGACTGAATTATTGAAGATTTTATTAAAATAAATCCGATGACAAAATGAAAATCGGTTGATAATCAACTTACTTACAGTCTTATAATTGCGCAAAGCTACGAAAACCCGGTTTATTAAGCAGTTTTCAAGATTTTGTGGGTGTTTGGGAAATTCCAGAAACAGATTCTTGTTGCACTCGACAGCACCTACAAGAAAAATACTATCACTTCCATGGTATTTTGGGCTGTTCCACTGTGTTATCTACTCGTATAGTCAACGTTTTACTTTTCCTTGGAAATATATAACAGTCTCATGGTTGTATTCACATTCTAATTGCAAGCGTTACAAACCATACAACAAACGTAATATATTCATCGTTTTATGTTGCCTGGCATAAATATGAACAAAAGCTATTAACGCGGCTGCAATGTATTTAACCCGAAAAAAAGAGGTGACAAGGTTTGTGGAAAATGTTAAAAAAAAATTACCGAAAAGGGAAACATTAAAATACACACAGACGAAAACTCACACAGTGTCAGCGGAAAGCATTTTTCAAAGAAAACTTGAACAAAAAAAATCACTCACAAACAATGGATTTAATTTTAATCTTTTGTAAAAATTTTCGAGGGTTTTTTTCTTCATTGTTATAAATCGTGAATACGAAAAACTGGGGAAACTGAAATGGGAACAAGAACAAAAAACCGTTTAAACATTTTATGGTAAGTATGAAATTATTATAATACCTGCAAGCAAATCACTTTCTAATTACACTCACAAAATGCGCATCTAACACATAATAATGACCTTTAACCATTATCCAGGTGTTCCTAGCTACCACAAACACAGCTCTTTTGTGACTTTTGTTGCCAACTTTTTTTTGCGCAAGCTTCCTTTCTAATGGTGGCATTGAAACTCATCTGATAAAGGATAAATGAAAAAGGAAATCACATTTCATCAGCGAAATATCTTTCAATTAAGGGATAAATTAGTGTTCTTTATATTTAAGCTATTAATTATCCAGGAAACAGTAGCTATCTCATAGCGAGTAGTTTTAGACTGGGAACAATAGGTACAACATCATATTAGTCAGCTTATTGCGTGGAATTATGAATTTAGGTTCCAACTTTGCATTCCAGTTAACAATCCTGACACATCTAATTGAAATATTAAAAACTGACAAATATTTGCGGGCCGCTTGTAGTATTCCCCAGAAGTCGTCTGTGAGAACCACCAGCTATATACTTAAACCCGATTAAAGTAGAGAAATAAAATATGGTATTGTACCATGGACAAACCAACAAGAGAAAAATATTAATAGCGATGGTTTGGAATCTCTCTTTTTTGAATTGATAGAGTTTGTACATACACATATCGATTTAATAGGGGCGTTTTTATTTCGTAACCTGTATAAGTTTACATCAACTGTTATCTGTTAAACTGTCAAAAATCGCATAGACGTTGAGTATATTGAACTTGTCTTCATCCAATGGTTTTAATTTTTAGTTGTCATTTCATTTATTGAAGGTCAAACAAAATACTAAAGATTAGGTGGTTATTCTGTATCCACATTGCAGCAGGATTTCCCTATTTGGAGTAAAATAGCAGTGAATTATTAAATTGAAAATCCGGTTACACGAAATCTCCAAATACGATATTCAGTAAGTAAATATTCGCGAGATGTAAAAACAAAGCCAAAAAGTACTACTCGAGAGCAATGGCAAAAATAAAACAAAAAACGCAGGCATCCCTGAGCATGCAGCGTGCGCTTGATTATATATATTTTTGCACGCTCTTTTAGGTCTCAAACGAGTAAAACAAGGATCTTGGCAGCGAGACGTACAAAACAGTATTATTTCGAGAGGTAATCGAAAATGGTGTTTAGAAATTAATGTGTTCTATTTATTCACAAAGTACATAAAATGTACCAAAAACTATATACAATATTTTATGTACCTAAAACAAAGAGAGGTACAAAGAGTACACAAAATGTACCAAAAGTGCATAACAAGTACCAACAAATTCCATCAAAGGTACGTAAACTACACCAAAAAGTATATAGAGGTACTAAAATGTGTACCAAAAAGTACATAAAGTGTATAACAAATTGCATAATGTGCAGTAAGCAGACAGAGCCGAAGGTGTTCTTGGGAAGTTATACATGTTAACGTACAGGTTGTCATTTTGTATGAGTTAACGTATATAAGTTACGAAAAAACGCCCCTAATAAAAAACAAAATTAAAAACTCACGACGGTTTAATTAATTGTAAAAGACATATTTTCAATACATTTTGAAGTAAATAAGAATTTAAATTGTAAATCTTGATCCCACAAGTGTTACACAAATCGAATTGTTTTGTTTGATGTATTATCAATTTGTATACAGAGGGTTTAGAGATTTCAGTATATTTTATTGCAAAACAGCTCACGAAAATCTGCTATATACATAAGTACACATACATCACTTATTTAAAGGAACTAAAAATTCCATAGTCAGCAGCCTGTATCTTTTGCAGTTTGTAACCGATTGCAGAATTTTAAAATGGAAATGGAAGATACACAGCTTGAGATGTAAAAAAATCGTGACAATAGTGTTTTCTTTACTAAAGAACTTTTTTTCAGCAATTTATAAAAAAAAAGTCCAAAAATGTACTATTTCTTTGGTTCACTTTATTAATAAAGGCACTTTATTATTTTTAAAGTAAGCGATGATTTTTTGTAGGGAGCTTTTGTTTATTACAATTTATTACATCTTAGTCATTTAAATTCAATTGTATTCAAGTTCATTTAAAGTTAAATTGTATTCAAGTTGGCAACCCTGGAGTGTAAACGTCAAATTTTCTGTCGCCTGCTTATACGGATTTAATAATTAAAATAAATTGTTCTATTTGAAACTTAGACAATAAAAAAGTGTACAAAATACCAAAACAAACAACATGCAATCGCAGTTAATTGAAGTATGCCGAATACAAAGCGCCGTAGTGCTATTTCTCCAAGTGAGATTTGTGCAAAATACAAGAAAGAGATAAAGAATGAAGAGAATTGTATACAATGTGACAAATGTGAAAAGAATTATAATCCTCTCTGCGCCGGTTTAAGCAAAAAACGGTTCGATCGATTGGTAAACATTGAGAGTGAAGAGTTTGTTTGTTTTGACTGCAACGAAGATGGTAACACAGTGAAAGGGGAACTAAGTGAAATAAAAAAAAACAATTGAGCAACAACAACAGTAAACTTGATCAGCTGCAAGAATCGTTGATGTTTATGTCAAACAAATTCGATGAGCTTATACGAGGGGTGGCTGAATATATAAAGAAAATAGATGCTGTGCAAAAGGAAAATAAAGTTTTGAAAAATGAAATAAAATCATTAAAAGATTCTGTTAAAATGCTTAACGATCAGAGAGTTAAAAACAATTGCCTTATAACTGGTGTAACAATAAATGAACTATTGATAAATTGTTGGAAATTACTAGTAGTGCCGGCTTGAATTTAAACGAAAGTGACGTTGAAGACGTTTACTTTTTTAAGAGAGGAAATGATGGATATAAAAATCAAAAACAAACAATGGTCGTAAAATTTAAATCAAATTAATCAAAAGAAAATGTTATGCAATTAAAGAGAAACTTAAAGAAAAAGAAGAAACGAAATCTATATAACGGGTTTTTCAACAGACACGCTACAAAAGTAAATCGATAGGGACAGCAAACGACGCCATATTTTTTCCCGCTCTTTTGACATTTCTCTTCAGTAAGGTTTGCCATTTCATCATGGAAAGATATACGAGCCAACAACGAGTCGAAATTATTAAAATTTACTACCGAAATTTGGAGTCAGTGGCCTCAACTTTGAGAGCGCTACGTCGAATTTATGGTCGTCATAATCGTCCTACCAGATCAACAATTGAGCGTCTAGTGGAAAAATTTGAATCCACAGGCATAGTACAAAATGTTCCCGTGCCAGTGAGACAAAGAAGTGCCCGTAGTGTCGAGAATATTGCTGCCGCTGAGGCTTCAGTTCAAGAAAGCCCAAATGTGTCTCTCACACGTCGTTCTCAAGCGTTGGGCATCTCTGTGACGTCGTTGTGGCGAATTTTGCATATAGATCTTTTCCTACATCCTTACAAGATCAAATTGACGCAAGAACTGAAGCCGCTTGACCATCATAAGCGTCGTATGTTCGCTGGGCAACAACTTGAAAATGATTCGGATTTTCATCGGAAAATCATCTTCAGCGATGAAGCTCATTTCAGGCGGAATGGCTTCGGCAATAAGCAAAATATGCGTTATTGGTCAGACAGCAATCCACGAGTCATCATTGCATCCCGAAAAAATTACGGTTTGGTGCGGTTTATGGGCCGGCGGCATCATTGGGCCGTACTTCTTCCGTGATGATCAAGACCGGCACATTACTGTGAATGCGAATCGCTGCCGTTCAATGATAACCGAATATTTTTGGCCCCAATTGGATAATATGGACTTGGAGGACATGTGGTTTCAACACGACGGCGCCACAAGCCACACAGCGAATGCCACAATAAATTTATTGGAAACCAAGTTTGGTGAACGTGATTTCTCACGAAATCGCCCAGTCGATTGGCCGCCTCGGTCGTGCGATTTGACGCCGTTAGATTATTTCCTGTGGGGCTACGTCAAGTCTATGGTCTATGCCAACAAGCCAGCGACGATTGATGAACTTCGTACGAATGTCGAACGTGAAATTGCAGCAATATCGGCCGATATTGTGGTGGTGGCCATGCAAAAGAAATCGAGTTCCACACATAATGGCATCGAACGTACTTTCACAGGAATAAAGAATTTTATTGGTATCTAAAACCGGTTATGGTTTATTTAAAAAAACTTTTGTAACGCTCTTATTGAAAAGCCCGTTATATAAACGACTATCTTTGTAAGGAAACGCTAAATGTTTTCAAACATGCAGAAACATGAAAAACTGTTGGTTACCGGTCGGTCCATACTCATGGCGGGAAAGTCTATTCAAAGCGAAGTGAAATTTCGAAACCACGATTGATAAGGAGTGAAGAAGACGTTGATGAGTTACTGATGGAAGCTACAACAAAAAAATTTCAGAGGCGCAGATCGAACTTATTGCCTGCCGCTCGAAATGCAAATATGGATGAAGATGACGATGACAATCTTTTTTATCGCCATCATATATTAAAAGTATTTTTTAATATGTTCTTTTCCTTTTTGCCAAATTGTAATCAATTAATTTCTTAGTTTTTAAGAGTAATCAACATTTTTCTAATTTTGAAACATTTAATAACTTTTTCAAGAAAATAAAATACCCTGTTTTCAATATTATTTCTGTAAACATGAGAAGTATTTCTTCTGTGGAGAAATTCAATAATTTCAAAGCGATGATTTCTAAATTTCAAACTCTACCAAGTATTATAGCAGTTCAGGAGACGTGGTTTTGTTCAAACATTTTGCAAATTTATAGTATTCCTGGTTACAATGTTGTACATTGTTGCAGATCTGATAGCTATGGTGGAACATCCCTTTACATCCGAGATTGTAACCAATTTAACGTAGAAATGTGTAGAAGCCAGAATTTTCTAGAATATATAACTATATCAATAAATAATCATAAACTAAATGGAAAGCCTTTGATGTTATCATCGTTTTATAGATCACAGAAAAGCGATGTTTTTCAAATTTCTTAAAAGAACTGTTAAGCAAATGTGGTAGAAACCCAAGTATTATTGTAGGGGATTCCAATATTGATTTTCTCAACCAAGTTTCATCAAACACCATAGGTAATCTACTAAATAAATAAATAAACGGTTTCCCATTACATCCCATGAAGGGACCGGGGAGAACTTCTCACAATCACTGAGCTGTGCGCTTTCCAGTTTTCACTCACTGATTGGGACCTACAGTTTTACACCGATTCCGAACGGTATTTTGAGAAGCTTTATCATGGCTATATACTCGATAGTGCCGCCGTCACTATGCGAGGTGACCGCCGCCGAAAGAAAATTTTTTTTGAAGGTGGTCGAGCAGGGTTTGTACCCAGGATCTTATGTACAAGAGCCGCGCACACTAACCATTGCACCACCGACGGCCACATAGGTAATCTACTAATGAGTTTTAATTACACGAATTGTCATTTTCTAATAACGCTTCTGGAATCTGGTACTTGCATTGATAACGTTTATATAGGAAATATACCTTAGAGCCTCATTTAATAGATCATCACATAGTTTCGTGTAAACTTAAAAGCCAAATTAGTAGTCCAGAATTTCGAGAAATTATTCGTAAATATTGTAACTATGAAATGGCAAGGGATATTCTCAAGGATAATTTACGAATCTTACGGGAAACAGGTAATCCATCAACTGATCTCTTACATTGAATGGAAGCTATTTTTAGTGCATCGCAAAATGCAACTACGGAAAATGTTGATAGTAAGTCTGTGAATAATTAGTTGACTCCGTGGGTTAACGGAAATATAGAAGCTCTTATAATATATAAAAATAGCCTTTTAAAAAGGAGAAAGAAAGGAAAAGATAAGGATTTAGAGTGTAGACTGAAAAGAAATACGGAATGAAATGTGATACGGAATGCATATAGAAAGTCGATGAATAATTTCTACTTCTACAATTTGCAAAATTATCATACTGATATAAAAAATTAATGTGAGTCCGATCACAGGGGAGATGTGTAAACATCTAGTAATGAAGTTGGAAGTACTTATGCTTTTAGTATATTTTTTTAAATAATCAATTAAAATATCAAAACTTTCAATATTGTAAATACATAGGAATTTGCTGGTTTTTGTTTGTTTTATTTAACTTATTTAGTTAGTAAATGGGCACACTGCAGTATATATGTACTGCATTAAAAATTACAGTAAGCAGTAAATTTACTGATTACTGAAAAAATGCAGTAAATTTTTACTGATAATGAAATTTAATTTCATTACTAGTCAAATCATTGGGCCGTATTCATAATAATCAGTAATCGGGCATTACTGATTACTGAAAATTCAATGCACCTCATCGTAATCATGTAGGCACTTTATAAAAATTGCTGAAAAAAATTTTAGTAATCAGTTAAAATTTACTAGTTAAAGAATTATTTTTACTGAAATTTTAGTAGTACTGCCCATCTATGGTAATTGCCTTAAGTACAAATAGTTAATATTGGCTTATGGTAACTAAAATAAGATATATAAATTTTTGACTCGATTGTATTTAAAAATCTATGGAAAACTGCATCTATAGTAGTGGAATTGTTACTTGTGGGGGTTTGTGGAGAATTGCTCATATGCAAGTGGAAAACGTCAAATAAAAATTTTGATAAAGCTTGCGACTGTGGGTTTGCAAAATTTGTATTAAGATCTCCACCCATAATAATTGGCATGAGATGGAGATTGTTACCCAATTGTCGTGCACCAGTTTCAGTGTAAGGCAACAGTACGTAATGAAGATATGTTAAAATCTTAATTTATATTGGAATCTAATAGAAATTTTATTAGAATTAACATTACCTCCATTCAGCTTTGATACACTTTGTGTTGTTTTATGTTCTGAGTTATAATTTTTTTGGCGTTTTGTAAAATATTTTATTATTTTGTATTTGTTGTGGTTGACAAGTTATTAATCAGCTGTTTACTGAAATGTATTGTTATTTTACAGCAATGGTTTTCGAAAATTAGTAGCTAATATTGCACACTAGATGGTGCTTATATGCAGCTGTTAAGTATGAATGACAATCTCAAAGATGAAGAAAACTTTTAGTTTTTAGTTTTCCTTATATTTGACAAGTTTAGTTTTTAGCTTTCCTTATTTTGCTTTGTTTTAGTAAATTTTTTATTAAAAGTGCAAAAAATCTTATTCATTTTATTTATTTGTTTTCATTTGCCTACGATAACATAATGTACGACAATTAGTGAAAATTAGTCGCTACTATTGCACACTAGATGGTGTTGAGTATATTGTATGCAGCGTATGATTACACTAATACACTCATACATAGCTCACACCGATTTGATAACGCTTTACGATTGGTTAACGATTACAGCGCACACCTTACTCTAAATTTGTGACTGTATTGTGAAAAAGATTTTTACCCCCAGCGTATAGATGTTTACACATCAAAAAGACCTGGCACTTTTTGGATGAAAGCCTTGGTAGGAAGAATAACACTCAAATTAAGATAAAGGACTCCAACGGTGTAATTGTAGATAATGATGATGTTAAGTGCGGATTATTCAATCGGTATTTCCTAGAAAGTCCAAAAGATTTGAGAAATCAAATTGAGAGCGAGCCTGGAGACCATTTTAATGCATTTCGAAAATTGAATCATTGTGGAAACACCTTCAGTTTTTCATATGTAACTGCTTCAGAGGTTAACGAAATTATTTTAGGTTTAGACTTATCTAAAGGCTGCGGATATGATGGTATATCGCCAAGAATGATATTTGAGTGTCGAGATAGCGTATATAAATATTTAACAGTATGTTGGCTGCTTCTTCATATCCGGAAAGCTTGAAAATTGCCAAAGTTGTACCCAAACCTAAGAAGAAAAATACAACGGACTTAAGGGAATTTCGGCCAGTGGCTTTATTACCTATAATTGACAAAATATTTGAAAGGATTTTACATATGCAGTTGTCGTCTTATTTTGAGAACAACAACTTACTACTCAGGTTTCAGTATGGGTTTAGGAAAGGATGTGGAACGGAAGAAGCAGTAGTCAATGTAGTTAACAATATTTGTCAGGGGTTAGATAATGGTGCTTGTGGAGTTGCAGGTCTCTTCTATGATTTGTCTAAGGCTTTTGATTTGGTGGATCATGAGATTCTAATTGGAAAGTTGAAATATGACCGCGTGTGTGATGTTGCGTTACGTTTATTAAATAGTTATCTGACAAATCGTAAGCAATATGTTATAGTCGGAAATAGTAGAAGTAGTACTGGTTTGGTAGATCACGGTGTGCCCCAAGGTAGTGTTTTAGTTCCGTTACTCTTTACCATATATTTTAATGATATTCAGAATCTTTGTTTGTCGGGTAAGCTGTACACATACGCTGATGACATATGTATTTTTTATCCCTATAAATACGATGCTTATTTGAAAACGTATATGGAAAGAGATTCCTCATTTATAAGCGAATTTATGAGATTAAATAAGCTTGTTTTGAATGCTGTAAAAACTAAATTGTTAAGGTTTCGGCCATATTTGATAAATAATAGAAATTTCAGTATTTATGTTGATGGAAAATAAATTTTTGAAATTTTTCTCTTGGGATTTGCATATTCAACAACTTAAAAACAAGATTGCACCAGTATTGGGACTACTTTACAAATTTAAAAATTTATTTGACAAAAGAACAAAATTGTTATTGTACGAGTCGTTGATTCATAGTCATCTGAATTACTTACCTGTTATATACGCAGCTAAAAGAAGTAACGAGTTGAAATCATTACGAAGGACTCAAGATAAAGCTTTAAAAACTGTATTCAACCTGCCGCTAACTTTTTCAACAGTCTCATTGTACAGGGATATTTCGCCAAATGTGTTGCCTGTGCTAGGTTTATATAAAATGCAGTTACTTTTGCATACTTTCAAATCTGTAAATACTATCGGTCATCACACGATCTCTTTTGAAAGAAATCAAACCCAATTTAATACCAGGAAAAATATAAATCTTAGAACTGCTAGATGTTGATTAGAAGCCACAAAACAACGTTCAGAATATGCTGGTAGCTTTGAATATAACTCACTCCCTAATGATATAACAAATTTTAGTAGAATCTCAATTTTTAAAAAGAGGTTAAAACAACATTTATTTAGTAGTTTAGAAACTCTTCTCATGTAAAAATGCGAGCAGTAAATTCAACAAGTTTATATATGTACATATATATGTACATGGGTAAAAACTTTTTTTTACCCCCATTGTAATATCTTTGAATATACATATACTTACGTACATATTAAAATTAACTATTTTTATGTACTTTTTTTTGTTTTGATTTTATATATTGTTTCAATTAAAATGAATTTTGAAAATTTGCAAACTTGCCTCAATAATGTCCAAGGGGCGCTGAGGCTTACCTATATTTTTGTTATATATTATAATTGTTATATATTATAAAAATCTACAGTGTGTTTTGAATACACTTTGTTTAAAAAAAAAATAAAATGGCAAAACAAAAAATTTGAATTCTATCGTAAACAACTAAAAGCGATGTTTACCATTCTGAAGGATATTCTAACCGCGCAATAACTAAAAAAATTGGACGGAGCCCAACAGTTGTCTACAATTACATTAAAGACCCCGAGGGGTATGGAAAAAATGTTAAAGCAAGGGTTTCATTGTCTTTATCTATGTATGCGAAAAGAAAACTCATCAGAATTGCTTCTAATTCTGCCTTATCCTTGTCACAAATAAGAGCTCAAGCTGGAGTGTAAGCGAGCAAGTCATCAGTATACAGAGTAATTAAGAGCTGTGAGTATCTTAAATACCTGAAATTACAAAAAAAAAGCGCCACTTAATGCTCCTCGTAAGGAAAAGCGGCTTCAATTCGCAGCCAATAGGTCATGTAAAAGATTAATTTGGATTGGCCTGATATCTATTATTTCCATGATCTACGCAAAGAAAAGCGCTTTGTGAGCCGACATCACAGCCGAGAGGGCGACGTTATGGTGTGGGGTGCTATTACGTACTATGGCATCATCGATCTTTAATTTTAAAATGCAAAAATGACTGGTACAAGCTATAAAACGTTATTGGAATCGGCTTTTCCGAAGTTCAGTGAACTATTTGGTCCCATATCTTGCATATTGCAACAGGATAATGCCCCTATACACAAAGCCAGAGTAGTAAGGAGTTCATTGCAAGCCAAAATGTTAATATTCTTGACTGGCCACCCTATTCTCCAGATCTAAACATTATCGAAAATGTAATATTATCGTAGTTGACCATGATATGGTTGATGGAGTAACCATATTATGGTCGTAGCAACCATAATATTATCGTAGCATTCATAATATTGTCGTAGATGCCCATAATATGGTCCACAGAGTAACCATAATATGGTCGCAGCAACCATAATATTCTCTTAGTTAAACATAATATGGTTGTATTTCGACTGATGTGATTCAATTATAAAGATGTTATATAATCAATATATTTACCATATTGTCACACCTATAATTAAAAATATTATTCCGTTTGTAACACTTTCAACTCCTCTGCATCGGCTGGATATTCTCCATATTCAAGGCTGATATTTTCACTTGCTTTAATTAAAAAGAAAAGATAAACATTAAAACGCTAAATTATTATTATTATTTTAAAAATTACTTGTACACTTACTACGTTTCTCTGATATTGTTTTTATACGTCTCTTTATCAAGCCTGTAGAGCTAAGTTTTGATCTTAGATTGTTGTACGCATCGTATAATTTACCTTTAGATAAATGTCCTTTCTTAAAAGGTATGTAATAAGTCTCCTTGTCTTCAGATGGAAAAATCTGTATTATTGATTGCGACAATTGAATAAAATCTTCCTTAAGCAATCTAAAAGTAATTCGGAATACAGTATTTGTTACAAATGTCTAACAATTTTATACATATTGTCTGTTCGGCTTTTTATTATTTTCTAATGTTTTGACGTTCAGGAGATTGTGAACGTCGGGCATTGTACGTATTTCCTATGATAGAATGTATTTTTAGAAGGAAAATAAACTACAGGCACTAAATATATACATATATACCTGAACTGAAGGAAGCCTTGAAAAATCAAAGGCCGTGGATACAAAAATGTTGTCTTGGGAGAAGTTTATAAATTCTGTATCTCCAATACAAGACACTGTACGGGCGACATCAGTATATGCTTCTGGCTGTTGTGACGAACTAGAAAGGGATGTATTTGCATCGAGTCCCGATTCTGAAGATGCATCTTAAAAAAGAAAACGGTCAGGTTATACGATTTAAAAGTTACAAAATGAGTACTTACTTGCAATTTTAATATCCAGCACAAACTCAGATGAGGCAATGTATTGTGCCACTATCACCGAGAATATTTGAGGCTTTATTGCCTTCAACATTCAATGGTTGCTGTGAACATAGCATTATGCCGTGCAAAATAATATTGTTGGTTTTCACCGAATACACACGAAATGTAGGAAAATTATAAAATAATTTAGAAAATATTATTATTGCTTGCATCATTCAATGGTTACAGTCAAAATAACTTTATGGCTGGGAACATAATATTGTTGTTTTTCACCGAATACACACAAAATGTAAGAAAAAGCTAAAACTGTTTTAGAAAATAATATTATTGCATTCAACATTCAATGGTTGCAGTCAAAATAGCATTATGACGTGCGAAAATAATATTGTTGAATTCGCCGAATGCACACGAAACGCAGTAAAATGTAAAAACAATTTTGGAAAATAATATTATTGTTTCAAACATTCAATGGTTTCAGTCAAAATAACATTATTAAGTTCGAAAATAATATTTTACAGTTTTATCAAATACACACAAATGTGGAGAAAAACAAAAACAATTTTAGTTGTTTTATCACGGAATCATGATTTTTTTGCTTTAATTACAAATGTATTTGTGAGTTTGTTGTAAAACATATAACACGAAATTTTATTTATTAACAACTTACCTTCTTTAAAAACAACAAACACTTTATTTGTGAAATAATATCAAACTTTTAAAACACAAATAATTTAAATTACGCGGAGCACTACACCCGATGTGGCTGCTTGTTGATGAAACACTAAATAAAAAGCCTGTACGACTTACAATTCTGATCAATTGACAATATTATTATGACTTTTTATAATATAATAGTAAATCCTGATATAATATTGACAATAATATTTTTGAATATATGAATTCACAATAACATTATTACTTGTAAAAATAATATTTTCCAAAAACTAAAAAAATTTTTTTGGCACAAAAAAAATAATATTCTTATAATCATTAAATGTTTGTCGTGATAATATTCCCATTTTTAAAACCAACCATATTATAATTTTTTAGTGTGTCAACTAAGATTTTAACAATAATCTTATTGCAAAGAAAATATTATGTTCAAAAAAAATAAATATATGCTTACGAGAACAATTAAATGGTTTTGGTAAACATTGAATGGTTGCCACAGTAATGTTCAACCATATTTTTTCTCTGCGTGTAGCTTCCATTTTTTTTTGTTCATTTATTTTATTTAATATAAATATTTAATTTAAAGTCAAGTAAATATATACATTTGTTGAAATATAATTAACATAAGCCTCAGCGCGAAAAGACATTATTGAGGCATTCCATTTTAAAATTCTCAATCGCTTACAAATTGAATATGGAAGTTTTAGTGCCTTTAAATAAGTGAACCGGAGTGTATGTACATAACCAGATTGTACTCATATTTTGTTAGATATCAATCAAACTGTATAGAATACATTCGAAGTTAATTTTCATTTAAAAAACCCGTTGTTCCAACATATATACATATATCGTATAATATATATTAATGAATAAATCAATTGTCCACTTAGGCTGCGAACAAGATTGACAATTTGTAAGTCAGTCATGTTAGTGAATCTTATAGGGCGTTTACATGCACTCGATCTTGCAGATCGACTCGATAATAGACAAACCACTCTAGATTTCTCATACATTTCTTGTACCCAAGGTCGAGTACACTTACTTCGATAATGCTATTAGCTTTGTTCGTTTACTTTCCCAGTAAAAACTTTGCAAGAATCTGCTTTTGAGAGAGAAATAACGATTTTGCTCTCTTTATGAAAATTTGCACTAAAATTATGAGAACGATTTCCAGTAAAAATTTACAAGAAAACAGCTGATGTAGTTTTATCCTTTGCTACATACATTTTGGCTTGTAGTTACATTACATATCTACTGCCTCAGTTGTCCAATGATGACATCGTCGGTTCACCAGAATTTGTTGAATGCCACTACATGTTATTGCTTTCCATTTTCTTTCGAAATTTCAGTGATATTTTCAATAAGATATTAAAAAAATGTATTTTGCACTTTTCTATGTTTACGTAAATCAGCTGATTTCAAACAGCTGTTTTAACAGCTGTTTGTTGGCTAAAATTTCTCCAACCAAAATTTGCAAGATCTCTAACATCGAACCGTCAAAATTATCGCCTTTGGCTCTCATTTACTGGACTTTTGAAGTAAACGAACAAGATCCAGTAAAAATTTGCAAAAATTTTCGAATACTCGAACAGAGCCATTATCATGTCGCAAATCATTTAAACCGCAGAGTTGTTTACGCACTTTCAGTATGAAACTGTGTGAAAATTAAACGGAGATAGGAATGTGAAGGAAACGTACTTCATTGAACATGTACATTAACGACACATTTTTTTTTTTAAACTGGTTTTTATTGTAATAATTCTAAATACATTCTACTGGTAGACAATAAATACATCTTAATATTAACAATATCTATTTCCCTCACACCCATAGGGTGCCCTTCAGAAACTTCCGTCCTTATCAAAAAATCACTACATACATACATCAAATCTTAATAATAAATTATATACACTGTAAAGATCGTCATCTTGATCGTCATCTTGACCTAAAAATAAAAGAAACTTAAAAAACAAATAACATCTTAAAAACTAAATAAAAACAAGACATCCAGCAAGCCGGATCGTATAAATCAATAGACCAGAAATTCCGAAAAATTTCCAGCCTCCACCTCGGTTAGAAGAAATACTACTGAGTAGTATTATACACAGGATCATCGATACCCAATGTACCGAATCTCCTGTGGTAAAACAACAAAGCCTCGTCCGTTCCTAGATAGCCCCCATTACTGAGGGCCAGAAGGTCCATTGGTCCAAAGAACCAGCGAGACAGAAGAATGTCCGCATCCGTCGCGTATTAACGACACACATACAAAATGATTGATATACTAGCGCGTTTACATGCACTCTTTTATCATGATAATGTGGTGATTATCATTCTACGGTAAAAAGGTGTTTACATGCAGTTTTCTCGATTTAGTTTTGACATTGTTGTATTTCTTATACCCGAAATTAAATTCCCGAAAATTACATTTTAAAATTAAATGCCCGAAATTAAATTCAAATATTTATTCCATTAAATTATCATTTAAAAAGTGCCAATTTAATGAATAATTAAAGTTTTCCGTATTTACGTCAGTCTAGCTTTCTCGGACTCAAAAAACACCCTGCATTTCCCATTTCCCATAAATGTAAAATGAATTCCAAGATAAGTTTGCCGGGTTCCAAGAAAAATTATCCGAAACTTGGAAAATTCTATTCAAAAGTGATTGAAAGAAGTTGTTAAAAACAAAATATTAAATTTATTTTTAAAGTTTTATTTACAAAAATATAATAAACTTCTTTAAGATTAAAGTATAAGTTAAAACAACTGTTTAAATTTCCAAAGGCGAAATCAGTGATCATATTTTATATAAACCAATTCCGGCAGACGGTTCTTTTAAAACCATGCTGTTGTAACTATGCATTTATAATTGTAGTTAAAAAAAAATATGTTCGATAGCTCAATACCCCGACCGTGACTGGCAATCATTGTGATTGTATTCGATGTCGGCACAAAGTTGCTAACTAATAAATGTTATAATGAATTTTCAAACAGCTAAAATCGAAAGTTTGTAGAGTTTACTTTCAGGCGGGATATATTTACATACCTTATTTCAAAATGTCATCCAATAAATTGTATGTAGTGTTGTACACAGAAGTAATTTTTTCAAACGTACATTTTTGAAATACACATCATTCATTCCATGAGAAAACGCCACAACTCTGACCGAAGGTCTTCCGATTTTCTTCAAATTTTGCACGGAGAGACTCTATGGAGCCAAATATACATTTGCGTTTTTAGATTTTTAAAATTGTTAAAGATCGCGATTTTATTAGCGTTTTTCATTTTTCTAAAAGTTAAAAAAATGGAAAAAGTAGTGAACTTTGAAGAGCCACATTTCCATAAGTGGACCGAATTTTTCAAAGATTTAAAATGTTTCTGAAAGCTGTTGTTGTCTATTTTATGATTTGCAGTCTATAAAAAAAAAAAATTGTATGCAAATGCAGTCTTAAAGTGCATTTTGCAGTGCGTTTTCCCCCTTCGATTTTCAAAAAAAAACATTTTTTGTAAAATTTAGAATAGTATTTATTAAATAAATGTTCTCTTTTTCTGGGACAAAGAATTTTTCTATTTTTAATGATTTTTTAAAAAAAACATGTGAAATATTTCATATAACTAATAGTTTGATTCGATCTTTGCTACTTTTGCTTGTCACTGAATTGTACACTCATACGTACAAATGTGTACATAGGTGTGTATACACGCTGAACACAATACATGATGAAATAGGGAAGAAGTATTTCATCATCCAATTCTAGTAGCATGTAGTTTCCTAGGAATAAGTATTTGGCATCAAAAAGTAAGTACATTAGAATTTTTTGCAAAGTGCATCCAAAAATAGCATTTATATTACAAGTAATTGCATTCGCATTATTCTCAATCAGCATTATTTTAGAAAAAAACACACTTTAAATGACAACAATACCTTACAGTAACTTTTTAAATAATAGTAATGCGACAAAAACTGTTTAAAATATAGCAATTCAAAGTTACATAGTACCAAATAAATTTCTTTCATATTTTGTACAAACATTTTCAAAATCCTAAAAAAATTAAATTTTATTTTTTTTTATATGAAAAATCAAGTAAATCTTTTTTTAAAAAATCATTACAAATAGTAAGCTGCCTTGTCCCAAAAAAAGATTACTTGCCTTTTTTATAAAAAAATCTGAATTTCGCAATGATGTTAAATTTTTTAAAATCATAGGTGGAAAAAGAAGTGGAAAATGCATTCAAAAAGTGCAGTTGGTATAAAAATGCATTTCTGAAATCAAGCCCTCATTTTTAGAGTACGGATTCTACAAACAGACAACCGTATCATTCAGAAACTTTTTAAATTTTTGAAATAGTCCATCTACTTAAAAAAAATTACAGCAGACAGTTGTCCGAGGCCAGCAGACAGTTGTTGACTGTCCCTGCAGGCTGTGTCAGAGACACGGCCATTAAGTTTAACGTAGAATACGCCATCCGATAAGATAGAAAACATATATAACAACAAATGATAAATAATATAAGCAAATGAATTTATTGTTATATTTGTTTTCTGTCTTATCGGATGGCCTATTCTACGTTAAACTTAATGGCCGTGTCTCTGACACAGCCTGCAGGGACAGTCAACAACTGTCTGCTGTAATTTTTTTTACTAGATACATGTTCCTAAGCAATGTTGAGCAACCAAAAACACTCAACCAAACACCACACATATGTTTGAGTGTATGTGTTTAAACAATATTCATTTGAGAAATTAAAATACTAGAAATATATCAACCAATATTAAATGTATGTCAAACGAAAGATAACATCTTCATTTACCTACAAAAAAAATTTTAAAAAAATTCATCTAGCCGTTTCCTCAAATTCAATGAAATAAAGATTACAACAATAAAAACCTGACATGACTCCTCATACCGTAAGGTAAGACGTATTCTACGTCAAAAATATAGCTCTCCAAACTTCACAACTTTTTTCATTTTTTTAGGTTTTTCAAAAATGAAAAACGCGAATAAATCGCGAGTTTTTTAAATTTCAAATATCTGATAATGGGATTCTCTTAATGGCTCCATAGAGTCTCTCTGTTGTCAATATAAACAAAATCGGAGGATGTGAATTCAGAAAATCACTTATTTTCAACTTTCTTTCCTGGAACGAATGATATATATGTATAACAAATAAATAATATCAAACAAATTTAAAAAAATATTAAAGGAAGGTATAGGTCCATAGAGTACAGATACCTAGTGTAACCACTTTACTCAGTAAATTTACGAGAAGAGGATTGGTTGCATATGGACGTTGCATGTTGAAAAGAATTGGTTTGATAATACCACATAGAGGCAATGGTTCAAAACAACTAACAAGAAAACAATATCGGCATTTACACAAACTATACACAAATGTATACTAACAATAAAAGATAACAAAAAAGTCGCAAATACGTTTAAATTTCACGGTTCTCAACCTAAACTACATGGAAAATTTAAGTCAACAGTGCTTGTAACTATATTTCCTGGTGTAAGTCAATCCAAGTCTATCGCACCGACTTTGTCACGAATAGTGTGAAATGAAAATTTGGACCTCTTGGTGTCATTACTCTATGTTTAATTTTGTCGGGATTGGAATATTAGGCCCACAGTTAATTCAATCAAATCAAATATTTCAATTATGTTATTATTAAAGATAATATTTCGTTTATTGAGGAAATATGCAATTTGTCAATTATATATTGAATTCCGATTTGGTGAGAAATAAAACAATTGTTTATACCAACATAAGGTTCTTTATTAATAAGCACTTTATTCGCGAGCAAATTCACTAATGTTTCCAAGGGCGAAGGTAAAGTGAGTGGTGTTTCTAACTCTCATTTGTACGAGCTGTACCACAGAAACTATTTTTATCGTTTACGTGTTTTTACAGTTGAGTGGTATTGATAGTTTACAAAAATGAACAAAATCGAATATAACGAAATATGTACATATGTAACTACTAAATAAGTACCGAAACAATATCATATCAATATCAAAAGTGAGAAATAATATAATAGTGATGGTCAAACATATAGCAACAATGTTTTATGTTTGTTCATGAACACTATTAATATTTAAAATTTGTTCTATGCACTACACTCGTGTTATACACAAGCAGTTTATATCAAAGTTTTTGAATTCACTAGAATTGGAGTCGCCTCATTTAGCATATAACATTTTATCGATACAAATCGGTAGTTAAATTGCCAAAATTCAATAAAATTGAATGCAAAATTTTAGACTTTTGTAAATTTAACTACAGATATTTATTGTAAATAAGTTACAGAATTCCGTCCGATTCCATTCGATAATTTCAGTTTGCTCAATTCCGTTATTGAGCTCGAGTTCATAAAATTAAAATTTGCCGATTTCATTACAATAATGTAGCTGAACCACAAAGTAAGATATAAAGACATTGAAATAGCTGATTGGCGGAAAATCCGCTTCTGCTGGTGACATAGTGGGCAGGAAGCCACACAATTGAGTTACTAGCAAAACCAATTCGATTGTAATATGAACCTCAACGGAGAAGTAGAATAATAATCACCGAAAAATATCAACTTTATGTTAAAACTTTTGTCAAATATTGATGTTTCAAGTTGGATTTAAGTTAGTGACACTTTAGAATAATTATTTTTATTAATTCTGTGTCAAAAAGGAAAAACGAATTATGTGTATTTTCAAATTTTTTAGGTGCCCAATTTTATGAGGTATTTTCCATGTGAAAATCATACATTTATTTAGTTAAGCTAAAAAAACAGCAGACAGTTGTACGAGGCCTTCGGCCACGGACTGTCCCTGCAGGCTGTGCCAGAGACACGGCCATTAAGTTTAACGTAGAATACGCCATCCGATAAGACAGAAAACATATATAACAATAAATGATAAATAACATTATAACATATGAATTAATTTTTTCATATATTTTTTATAATTATATATCCATTTTAAATTCAAATTCACATTTAACATTTTGTTTCACTTAAATACAGAACTAATTATACGAAATTTCAATATTTCATCAATCAAAACAACAGCCGAAGGTTTGAAACATCAGCATAGTTTGTGTTCGCGCTACAAACTCAAACACTCAACCCAACACCACACATATGTTTGAGTGTATGTGTTTAAACAATTTTCATTTGAGAAATTTAAATATTAGGAAGATATCAACCAATATGAAATGTATATCAAACGAAAGATAACATCTTCATTTACCTACAAAAAAATTTTTAAAAAAAGTTATCTCGCCGTTTCCTCATAATCAATGAAATAAAGATTACAACAATAACAATCTGACATGACTCCCTATACCGTAAGGTAAGACGTATTCGACGCCAAAATGTGGTATATAACTTCCTTACGAATGTCGAATTAAACAAAAGCTGGATCTGATAGTAATTGCGACTCCGGTGGTTATCGAATTAAACTCAATCAAGTTGTACCTAAGGGCGCTTAAGTCGTTTTGCCTTTTTAGTCGTTTTGCCTTATGATACTGCTTGGCACAGGAATTGACATTTTCTACTCAAAAATTTGGTTTAAATCAAGACTACAGAATTGAGAACTAGATGGCGCTTTCATTTTACAACTATAAAATATGTGTGTTTAATATCAGTGTTAGTATTTTTTAATTTCTATTGGATTTTAATTTACATTACTTTATCCGTCTGTGGAGCAATGGTTAGTGTGCACGCCTCTTGTACATGAGAACATGTGTTCGATCCCTGCTCTGACCACCGTAGCTTTTACTCGACCCTATCGAGTCCTTTGTCATGAAAAAGCTCTCAAAAATACTGTTTCGAACCCGGCTTAAAACAGCAGGTCCCAATCAGTGAGCGTAAAACTAGAAAGCGCACGGCTTACTGGTTGTCACCCCAGTTCCTTCACGGGATGTAATGGGAAACAATTTTTCTATTTGTTACTTTATATAATGCATGTGCAAAATAATTACCATTGTTGGCAATGAGAATTAATAAATGTTGAAGTTCCATTTGGTCAGGCAATGCAAATGCAGGTTGTGGGTTCAAATGCCAATTGTAATGAAGTATGGGGTTAGTTTTGTAATTTTAAAGTTGTTTGACTGCTGGGAACTTTTAAAGTATTTTATATGTAGAGGTTTATAGTTTCGATTATTGTTGTCCAAAGATGATAGAAACTCCTAGATAGTGAAACATAAGTGGTGTATTTGAAAGTTAAGATAAATGTTCTAGATGTGGCAGAAATGGCACAAAAAGGGCAAATTTCCCTGAAAACATTACATAGCCACATCTAATTTCTATATCTATATTTTGTTTTCAAATTCAAATAACAGAATCGAAATAGTAATGAATTTTGAGTACCATATCGTCGTATCCGACTGAAAAATGGTCGTAAGTTAACAGCATTTGTCACTTGGTGAACAAACCATCTTAGGTGACATACGGTATTTTCACATATAGAGATTTTTAGCATAAAAAGGATTACAAATGTGAAACTTCATAAGAAAAACCACCGTTAGTCACGATAATACGATAATGTAGTTGCACGTAAATGTCGTAGAAGCGGAGAAAAAATAATTATTTTTTCTTGCTACAGCGTCCCGTGTTTTCCTTACGGGAGATCGTTTATAAATTTTACTTTTAGCGTGGAAAACAGAGTTATGGTACATTATTATGTCATTATGTTTGTCATGTCTTGTATACATTAAAGTAAACGTAAAAACAAATATGTACACTAGGGTGGCAATGAAAATTCAACTTCGAATTTTTGGTAAATACCACGCCGATTCTTATGTAATTTGGTCTGAAACTAACGTGGTGAAAATGTAAGCCCAATTGGATAACTCTAAGCCGGCCCCATTTGAGGTCAAAGTTTTAGAGTTTTGACATTTCGGGTGTAAATTTGTATACACTTGAAAATATTCATTTCTCAGTTCATTTGAATAACAAATTGCACATTGATTTAGTTTGACCTGAGTATAAAGTGGTAAAAATTTAAGTAAAATCCCACTACTCTAGGGGTTTCACACGCTTAATTAAAAAAAAATTTTAATTTTTAGAAAAATTTTAAATTATAGGTTTGACAGAAATGACAGAAAATAATTATTGAAACCGTTTGGTTCATTAAAACCCAGTTTAACGCCCATATTCTGTATTCCAATTGTTTTTGTTTCATATGACTTTTTAAAATTAGTCGATTTTCATTAGTGTTCAGCATTTCAATAGAAATCTGTGGTGTAAATGAGAAAATTACGAAAGATGAAGGGCAGCGGCAATGTTTGTTTAAAAGAAGTTGTATTTGAACTATAATATATTTAATTCACATATGTATTATTTTTATTATAAAATTGCCAAACCTAAGAATTGAATACATGTAACTAACACAAAGCCTGATGTTTCGGTTATACACAATTTACTAGTTTCAGTATTAATATTTTACTGTCTTCTAATTTTTTTTTAATATATATTTATATAAACTGGTTTCAATACCCAAAAACGGTAGTCATATCTATTTATACAATACAAATCGATTTGAAGTATGGATTTTGGACCAGGTTTCTACAACTGCGTTCCTCATGCCCGGGGATTTAAGCCGGTTTGACCACACAACTTATGTTTCAATTCATCTTTTGGAATTGTGCGATTTCACGTTTGTTACACCCGGTTTCTAATAATGGAAAAAGAGTCCGGTTCTAATGATCAAATCGGGATTGATTAACAGTTTTATACACTCGAGCGTTAAGCCTGGCTTTCAATCCGGTTTTTAAAACCGGTTATTGTAACCAATTGTCATATCCGACTTTATGGAATCGATTAAAGCACATTACTTATATTTGTAGCTCATCTTTAGCTATTTTTATGATTAGGCACCCTTATAAGGCCATCTAGGCGTTTTTCCTCGAGATGGCCTAATTTGCCGCACCATATCATCTTAAAATCGTTGAGTGACTTCCAAACAGCCCAAATTTCAATGTTTCCAAAAAATTTAAACATTTTTCAACTTAAGACCTTGAGCCCCTAGAGTCGAGGGATTTTACTCACATTTTTATCATTTTATACTCAGGTCAAACTAAATCAATGCGCCATTTCTTATTCAAATGAACTGAGAAATGCAAATTTGCTAGTGTATACAAATTTACACCCAAAATGCCAAAACCCGAAAATTTTTACCACAAGTCGGACCGGCTTAGAGCTGCCCGATTGGGCTCAAAATTTCACCACGCTAGTTTTAGACCAAATGGCATAAGAATCCGCTTGGTATTTGTTAAAATTCGAGAAAAACCATTGCTGCATACATTTCATTGCCACCCTAATGCACGTACACTGATGTTCGCAAGGTTACAATGTTTAATATAATAAGTAAACCCAAATACAAATATGAGCTTGTCACGTCAGATAAAAATCCAAAATTTCAGATTATAAACAAGCCACTTTCATATAATTTTCCACTATATTTATTTACTTTTTAAAAATTTTTCATTAATATCCGATTATTAACATGTAGTGGAATATACAAATCCCAGTAATATTGATGTTCTATTATTTCCATAACATGATTAGAATTAAATCCTGTATAGCGACATCTACGTGTCATACTGTTCATATCAATATTATGTTGTTGTGTGGAAGCTAAAAATATCAATAGAAATATCAACCCTACTTACAAATTTGAACCAGCAAATAGCAAAGGCACAAACCGGTAATAATCGGATCTACTGCCACCTATACCTGATAATTGAGAGGAATTTGTGTGATAATTTTTAAGCCAGGCCTCTTTTTTCTACACCTAAAAGAAATTATGAAGATTTTTAGTGTGATGGGAAACCTTCTAGGTGGCGTGGATATCAGTATATGGGAATTTTTTGTTTTGTGCCTGTTTTGCATTGAAACGATTGCTCACGGGGTTCAATGGAATTTATGGAAGTTACAGAATACACACAACAAACAAAATTATTCGCGTTGAAATTTGTTACGCGTAAACTTTGCAAATCAAAACAACATAAACAAGAGGTGTGTGCGAAATACAAAATATAAACTTGCCACCACATCACTACCATTTACATGTAAAGGGTTATGGGGTGGGTTTTTATTACTTTGCGCTTAAAATTATTTTAGCTCAAAATTTGCAAATATTTTGAATTTGTGACTGTCAAATAAACAAAAAGTAAATGATAACTCGATTGATTACATTATTTAATTTCATTCATTTATTTCATTGTAGAATGTTAAGCATATAAGCTCAACTAATCTATATTATATAGCTTTTAAATTGTATATCATAGGATTACATTCATTTAAAATATGATATTCAATGAGAAAAAAAACCTGAGTTACTAAGCAAGGTTCCAAAAAGAGTGTGGATCTTTCTAAAATAGTGATAACACCTACTCCGCAGTTTTGAAATTATGAACTCCGACTACAACTCCATAAATAATCCAATAGTATTTAAATGATTTTTGTTTAATGGTTGCATTTATGAAGAAGCGAGGAAGTCGGTGATGTAATGGTAGTGTGCACGGCTCTTGCACATGACATAGGTTCGATCTCCGATCTGACTACCTAACATTTCTTTCGACGGCGGCCACCTCACGTAGTATCGGCAACACTATCGAGTATATAGTCATGAAAAAGCTTTCCAAATACAGTAAGAAACCGGTGAAAAAGTACAACTGAAAAGCGCATAGGTCACCCCAATCCCTTCATGGGATGTAAAGGGAAACAATTTTTTTTTATTGATTCTACTAAGTAGTCAGTTAAAATTAATGGTTAAAAATGAGCCTACTGACTTAAAGCATATAAGAAGTTCGAATTTCTGGATATTTGAAGGTCCCAAAGATGGTGTCGAAAGATTTTCTATGTATTTCTCTCACTCGTACTAATTAGAAAGCATACCCATTAGAACAATCGACCTTTGCGCACTAGTGAATGAAACCGTGTTCCACATATAATGGGATTATTAGTTATTTCTAATAAAGCCAAAATATACCAATTAGTTCATTTTATTTAATTTGTAAATTTGTAATTTGTAAACAAGATACAATACTTGAATTCTTGGAATACATTTGTCTACAGTTTGTCAATTGAAGCGACAGAAACAAAATCTAAATTTGTAATTGTTGTTGCCTGCATGTATTTATACAGTAGAAACTCGATTCTTGCACGTAATGAAAATCCGGCTCGGTGCAAGTTTCGAGGTTGTCACAAGCACCGAGTATTAATTACATCTGTTTATGACACCGCACCTCTCAATAGTCAGCTTAAAACTGATTCAAATTACAACATTTCATCAGCAGCATAAAACGACGGGGATTTCCCGAAATGTATTCACTCTAAGAAAACGTAAACAAAGCAGCACGTAAGAGTAATACAAAAATGCTGCAAGTATCGAGTTAAAAATTTTCGGATGTCGCAAGTACTGAGTGCGTAATGTAATATATTTCTATGTTGCAAAAATCGAGGTCTGCAAGTATCAAGTATGTGCAAGAATCGAGTTACTACTGTATATATGTAAACGAATAACGTTACTGACTGACTCAACATCACTCAGCGTATACCGCAGGAGTTACGAACTTCAAATTTGGCATGGAGGTCTATCCTCCAGCTTGGTCATCCGCCAAGACGGGAGTTTTAGAAATTCCAACGGAGCGGGCATAAAGGAGACGTCTCCCCTTGGCTTTGTTAACCTAACTCCCTGTTATGGTACTTTTTTTATTTTTGCCCAGAAACGTGGTAAAATAGGAGCTAACATTTGAAAATACTTCCCCTAGGAAATTATAATTTTATATGTGGGTTCTTAAATCAGGTGTATACATCGGTATAGAGCGGAATATTGGAAATTCCTTTGGCGAGGGGCAGGAAGAGGGAAATGCTCTCCCTTGGCGGCCAGGACAACCCGCTTAAGCGAGGAAATTAGGTGTAGTGGTTTAAAGTCCCGCGAAGATATCCTCTGAGGCGGGACTTTTGGAAATTCCTACGGGAGCGTCAAAAAGGGGAAAAATTTCCCCTTGGCGGCCTGTCCAAACCCCTTTGGCTAGAAAGTTGCTATTTTCAATATTTGTTTGAATTACGCTAAGGAACGTGATAAAATAGGGGTTAAATATCTTATATATAGGGGTTAAAAACATCTGGAAACCCTTGTTGTAGTAGGACGTATTTTTGCAATGCGCTCTTGCTTTGTGTTTTTTATACCAATTATTGAGTCGAATTTTTTGCGTTTTGTATTGCGAGTAGAAAGAATTAGAAGAATTAACCCTGAAGGAAATGCCGGTAGTAAAACTGTGTTGATTCAGTATTGACTGACCAATTCTACCTCAGGTCTAAACTTTTGGTACGTTTTTACTAAATATCCAAAATAGTAATATTGAGAGGGATATATTTTCAAACAGGTGCATTCATTTTGTTAACATTAAATATTTTATTTAAAAATGGGACTGGGACTGTCCGTGGAAGTGGAAAAGTTCTGATAGCCATTTACTTGGGAGTGGCCAGAAATGATTCCTTTATTGGGCAGTCCAAGCAGCTCACTACTTCCACGCAGTATGTCCTGGACAATGGCTTTATCGGAAACCTACGTTAGCTAGCTAGAGTGAGAAGGCGAAAATAATAAATGAGCAGCCTGAGTTGCTTATGCGATCACTGACGTGTCTCAGGCTTAGTAGGTGACTGATGTCACTGAAGCTCATCAAACTATCGGGAATATTCTTTTGTCCTTTAGAATGCGGATGAGCCAAACATATGGATCAACGGCGGTTAAAAACCCAAAAGAAGAAAATCTAGGTTCAACATATTGCATCCTAGTCAGCGTCTGATCCATAATGAACGGCTGCAATCAAATATCCTGGCTGTAGGTAAAATGCAAAAACCCGGTGGACTGGGTATGCCTCCCGCCACCTTTCATAATGACAGTGAAATTACAAAAACGAAACAGAAAACATAAACAACCCCTATTTGTTGACGACCCCCGCAAACGCAATCCAATTGGCAGATGTCCTCGAAAGTTCTAAGGCTGACATTACCGCAATCCAGGAAATGCGATGGACAGGACATGGCTGCGCAAGAAAAAGAAACTGCAACATATACTACAGTTGCCATGAGAAAAAACATGAATTCGGTTGTGGATTTGTAGTTGGCAAAAGACTGCGACATCTAGTCTCTAGGTTCAATCCTGTAAGTGAACGTATAGCCACAATCCGCATAAAAGAAAAATATTTTTATATTTCCCTAATTTGTGTGCATGCCCCGACAGAAGAGAAAGATGATGATGCCAAGGACATATTCTATGAGCTCCTAGAGGAAACGTATGACCGCTGCCCTGGACATGACATTAAGATTGTACTAGGAGATTTTAATGCTAAATTAGGAGAATGTGTTTCAACCAACTATTGGCAATTTAACTCTACATGCTGACAGTTCCGAAAACGGTATAAGACTGATTGGCTTTGCCGCGGCAAAAAACATGGTCATTAGTGGTACAAGATTCCAACATAAAGACATCCACAAGGCTACTTGGGTATCCCCTGATCAAAGAACGAAGAAAAAAATTGATCACGTGGTAATTGATGGAAGGCACTCATAAAGTGTAATGGACGTACGAGTGATCAGAGGAGCTATCATTGATTCGGATCACCGGAAAGCTGCAATTACCAGAGGTAGCCACAGCCAACTCAAGGAAGCTCTGGCAACTTTTGACACAGAACCCACCCGCTCCCGATAATGATCCTGAAGCACAGTGGAAACCCATTTCCGACAAAACCGCTTCGCAACAAACCATGGTACGATGAAGAGTGTCGCATTGCAAATTATGAAAAGAACGCTACACGCATGGCAATGCTTCAGTTAATTGCAACGCGAGCTGCGACTGATCGATATAGGGAGAAAAGAAAGGAGGTAAACCGTCTATTTAGGCGTAAGAAACGGCAGTGGAGAAAGCGCGAGAGTGAGAAAATTGAGTCATGCAGAAGGAAGAACGAAGCCCGAAAATTCTACCAAAAAGTCAAAAACGGAACTAATAGACATGGTTCAGGGCCCCCCTTCTGTAAAGACAAGGACGGAAATCTCATCGCAGATATGCAGAGTATCTTGGGAATATGGAGAGATCATTTCTCCGCGTTACAGGTACTTGAGATATCCAATGGCGAGACAATCGATCTAAATTTGGACGACGACGTCGATTGCCCCCCTCCTAACCAAGACGAGGTCAGAACAGCTATTGCCCAGCTTAAGAACAATAAAGCCGCAGGAGCTGATGGATTACTAGCGGAGCTGTTTAAGGCTGGCGGCGATGAGCTGATAATGTGCATGCATCAGCTCATTAGCAAAATTTCGTTAGATGAATGCATGCCCAGCGATTGGACTCTCAGTGTACTATACTTACTTACTCACTTAACCGGTCTCGGACAACCCCGGGGGGTCAGGGACCTTACAAAACGAAGATAACATATTTCGCCAACCAGTTCGATCTTTTGCTTTATCTCTCCAGTTGGCAATACCAAGTGTACGCAGGGATTCGTCAACCTGATCCCTCCAGCGGAGTCTTGGTCTTCCTATTTTTCGTCTTCCTTCGAGTTCGGTTTCGAAAAGCCTTCGCGCTGGTTCATCTTCATCCATTCTACTGACATGGCCTAGCCAGCGCAATCGCGTTATCTTGGTCCGCTTAACTATGTCAATGTCAGGATAAAGCTCATACAGCTCATGATTCATGCGTCGCCGATACTCGCCGTTGTGCACTATAGGGCCATAAATTTTTCGGAGTATTTTTCTCTCGAAGACTCCTACAGATGTTTCGTCTGCTTGCGATAGGACCCAGGATTCTGCGCCATAAAGCAAGACAGGTTGAATGAGAGTCTGGTACAGCTGGACTTTTGTTACTCGAGAGAGGGCTTTATCTCTAAAGTGCTTGCTTAGCCCAAAATAACATCTATTCGCAACCACAATTCTCCGCTTCATCTCAAGGCTGACGTTGTTGTTTTTGTTCACGGCAGATCCGAGGTATGTAAATTCGTCCACTACCTCGAAGTTATAACGGTTATCAACGTTCACGCTTTGGTCTAATCGCGTGGAGGCCCTGTTCGTTGAAACCATTAATTTTGTCTTGTCCTCATTCACCGTCAGACCCACTTTTGCTGACTCCTTCTCAATTCTCGAGAAAACCGCAGTAACTTCTCCAATTGTGCGCCCAATGATATCTATATCATCAGCATACGCGAGCAGCATGTGACTTTTGCTGCTGATGGTTTTATTCATATTGACTGCAGCTTTTCTCATAATGATCTCCATTAAGATGTTAAAGAGATCGCACGATAGGGTGTCGCCTTGCCTGAGGCCTCGCTTAGTTTCGAAAGGTTCGGTAAGATCCTTACCAACTTTCACTGCGGATTTGGTGTTCGTCAAGGTCATCCTGCAAAGGCGTATGAGTTTTGCAGGAATACCAAGCTCAGACATTGCTTCATAGAGTTTCTCCCGTATCGGACTATCGAAGGCTGCTTTATAATCTATAAATAGATGATAGGTGTCGATTTGTTTTTCGTGTGTCTTCTCCAGGATTTGGCGTAGCGTGAAAATCTGGTCAGTTGTCGATTTTCCAGGCCTAAAGCCACACTGGTATGGTCCAATCAGGTCAGCGATAATTGGTTTTAGTTTTTCAGTGTACCATGTCCCACATTTAAAAAAGGTGACCCGATTATCTGTGCCAACTGCCGTGGAATAAGCCTTTAACCCATAGCATATAAGGTTCTATCAAGAATAATGTGCGAAAGACTAAAATCGATTATCGCTGAACTTATTGGACCAAACCAGTGTGGTTTGAGAGAATTGTGCTTGCGAATAGGTGGTAATTTGGGCTAAGCAAGCACCTTAGAGATAAAGCACTCTCTCGAGTAACAAAAGTCCAACTATACCAGACTCTCATACAACCTCTCTTGTTTTATGGCGCAGAATCCTGGGTATTATCGCAAGCAGACGAAACATCTGTAGGAGTCTTCGAGAGAAAAATAATCCGAAAAATGTATGGCTCTATAGTGCACAACGGCGAGTATCGGCGACGCATGAACCATGAGGTATATGACCTAAATCCCGACATTGACATAATTAAGCGGATTAAAATAACACGATTGCGCTGGCTAGGCCATGTCAGTAGAATGGATGAAGACGAACCAGCACGAAGGGTTTTCGAAACCGAACTCGAAGGAAGACAAAAAATAGGAAGACCAAGACTCCACCGGAAGGATCAGGTTGACGAGTCCCTGCGTACACTTGGTATTGCCAACTGGAGAGATAAGGCAAAAGATCGAACTGGTTGGCGCAATACGTTATCTTCGTTTTGTAAGGCCCTGACCTCTCGGGGTTGTTCGTGACCGGATAAGTAAGTAAGTAGTTATTTTAAAAAAAATTACATGAATGTAAAAAAGGTACGAGTTGTGCGTTACAGTATTTTTATGTGGGCTTTATTTTTTTGAAAATACGGATTTATTTGATTTCTCAATTCACGTCTTTGATTTTATAAAAAACTTTTAGTGTGCGCAAATGTGGCTTTGCGTTTTCAATCAACCCAATAAGCACAACAAAACCGCCACTAAATGCTCCTCGCAAGGAAAAGCGGCTTCAATTCGCTAGAGACTACATGGTATTGGATGTGCAGCCGAGAGGTCATATAAATGACTGAAGAACCGTTGCATTTACGGATGAGAGGAAGTTTAATTTGGATGGGCCTGATGGGTAAAACTATTATGTCCATTATCTGCGCAAAGAACAGCGTTTTCTGATCCGACATTACAGCCGAGAAGGCGGCGTTATGGTGTAGGGTGCTATTACGTACTATGGCACTAGCGATCTTTAATTTCAATGTGAAAAATGAAAACGCTATAAAACGTTATTAGAATTGGCCTTTCCGAAGTTTAGTGATCTACTTGGTCTCATATCTTGGATACTGCAACATGATAGTGCCCCTATACATAGCGCCAGAGTAGTACAGGGGTTCATTGCAAGCCAAAATGTTAATATTCTTGACTGGCCACCCTATTCGCCAGATCTAAACATTATCGAAATTGTCTGGGGTTGGTTATCTCGTAAGGTCTATAAAGGAGGTAGACAATTTGATGACAAGCAGTCACTAATTCAGACCATTAAGGTGATTAAGCTTGGAACCAAATTTCGTTGGATTACATAAATTCTCTTTATCTCTCAATGAAAACCCGTATATTTGAAGTTATTAAAAACAAACCCACTACTAACAGCTCTTAAATAAATTAAAAAAAATCCAATGAGTGTTCGAACTCACGGGCGATGTGTTAACACCTTTTTGCTACACGGTAACTGTTCGATTTATGTGAACACATGTGTGAATGTGACATGGGAAAATAAAAAACAGCGTTCAATCATATGATAACGTTACATTTAAATAATATTAATATTTAAAATTATTTAAAGACCAGTGCAAGCACATGTGCCATTATTTTCTTGCTTAAAACTTTTTGTTTTATTCCCAGAAACAGCAAAGGGGATGCAAAGCAACAGACACATGAACATACATACATACATTGTTATGTTCGCACATACGCTATTCAAGTTTACAAAATTCTCGTTGGTCTTTTGTTATCTCATTTTTATATACGTATAATACGTCATTATTCTATAATATACGTCATATCCACATTTTATTTGACTTACCTTTGACAATAATAAAAAATCAACCCGTAAAAAAAACTGTTTTTGACTATAAATTCTTTATATATGACCGCGCCCCTTTCTGCAATCCCGCCCATATTTGCACCAGATCTTAGAATATGTAAACCTAACCAACATACACGATTTTGTTTAAATACCGTTAAAAGGAGCAGAAATAATGGATTTTTAATTTGTTATTTGTATGGGAGGTACCACGCCCATTAGTCCAATCCCGCCCATATTTCGACATTTCATTTTTATCGTCGCCATTAGTTTGCCTGCGAAGTTTCAGCTCGATTGGAAAGCGGGAGAAGGATTAAAAATCAATCCAAAGTTTTTTCGGCATACATACATACAGGCAGGTGAAGTTAATATAAATAATTTAAAAAGCCGTTCAATCAAATGATGACGTTTCATTTAAAAACAACCAAACACACACATCACACATACTTTGTCCGAAGTAGCTGACGTATACGTGTGTCACATAACAACATGTTTGCCATATCAACAGCAACGAAACAGCCAAACACAAAACATCACACATACTTTGTACGAAGGAGCTGACGTATTAGTGTGTCACCATAACGTCGACTGCGCAAGCTTGCAAATGAAATTTATATCTCCGTTCAACAACATCAACAGACTCATGTACATACATACATTATTATGTTAATACATACGCTATAGACACAATTTCGTTGCACTCTTGCTCGCTCATTCATTGCACTCTTGCTCGCTCATTTTTGTTTAACACGTCATTATTCTCTTTCGCAGTCGCAGAAAATCTGGTTTTAGCAGCAGCATAAAATCTGGTTTTAGCAGCAGCAGAAAACCTGTCTGTGTGTTGTTTGCATCTGTTAACTTTTATAGATTTAGTCCCTATACGCCGCTATAGATGTTAACACATCAAAAACAAAAAAAAACTGTTTTCATTAAAATTAATTAAAGTGCTTTTATTCAAGTGAACCAAAAAAATAGCACATTTTTGGAATTTTTTTATAAATTGGTCCAAAAAAGTTCTTTAGGTAAGAAACCACTATTGTCATAATTTTTTTTATATCTCAAGACTTTCATTTTCAAATTCTTCAATCGGTTACTAATTGCAAAAGAAACAGGCTGCTGAATATGTAATTTTTAGTGCCTTTAAATAAGTGAACCGGAATGTATTTCGATTATTCTTACCACATTTTTTGTTGAAAACGCAAATATCCTCTATAAATGGGTTAAAACAATAATGAAAAACAGAAAATTTTTAAAAATATAATTAATTTTCCATCCTAACATATTTCGATGTTTAAAACTACCAGGAACGAAGTATCGGGATTTTAAGCTACTCATGCATATATCGCCAGCGATTTACTCTGGGCATGCACCCGCCGTTTACAATGCCTTGAAGACGTAGCCCACTAGCGCATTACCACGGAAATCTTCAATTATTAGAAAATAAGTAAAATGCATTGTTTATTAGATGCTCTTTCAATTACTTCGTGCATTTGGTGTTGAGATTTTTAGCTTTATTTACTAACTACGTTTGTATGAAACTTCCTGTTTAGGAACAATCATTGTTGAATCTTGTTTGAAAAGACCTCTCGCTGGCACACTCACCCGTACATATTTGTAGTGCTGAACTTGATTTCAGACTCCCCAAACAACTAAAATTTGATGTGAAAACATGTGGGAAGCCAAATGAAAGAGTTTTGCAGTACGATTGTGCTAACCGCATTCATGTTGCTTGAGGTTCACAATTATACTCAGCGACGGACTGGCTACGTGTGCGAATAGTCGTTACACTGGATCCAAAATGGGGAACACCAAATTGGAATGTGTTGCGGAATGGTCATTGTGGGCCCTGAGCCTTGGAGGGTTGATAGAATGTACGCTGACGACGACATCATGCATGGTGTTGCGAACCCGTATGTGAGTGTCAGTGTTAAAGTTTTTTGCAGTGGAATGTCTGTACTCTTTTTTGGGAATCCTTGCTGTAAAATCAACTATATATGATGATACGGTTTGGTTGGCACGATATGGTTAATGGAATGCGAGTATAGTGGTAATGTTTTGTTTTAAAATACTGGACAGCACCGCATAATTACACAGTAGATGTGCTCACCTTGTGGCTTGTCCTAATGAGTATTTAAAAAGTCAGATAAACAAAGGTAAGTATAAGTAGATGTACATATTTGTATTCTAAAAATTATTATTTAAACTCATTGCAACATAACTTTTCAAAATATTAAGGTTTAAAATTTTGAAAATTTTCGTTGTCCCTGTGAATAAATTACGTTGTGGTGGTGAACTTCTAATAAATGGGGTTTATTTTTGATCTACTGTCAAGGCTTGTAAGTTGTTGGCCAATACATTACAAGCCTTGGCCAACAACTTACAAGCCTTGACAGTAGATCAAAAATAAACCCCATTTATTAGAAGTTCACCACCACAACGTAATTTATTCAATGTATAAATAAAATGTATTGGCCAACAACTTACAAGCCTTGACAGTAGATCAAAAATAAACCGCATTTATTAGAAGTTCACCACCACAACGTAATTTATTCACAGGGACAACGAAAATTTTCAAAATTTTAAACCTTAATATTTTGAAAAGTTATGTTGCAATGAGTTTAAATAATAATTTTTAGAATACAAATATTTTTTTATATTTTTTTTTTATAAAAAAAGCAAGATTGTTGACGTAATTCCAAATTTCTTATTTGTAGCTTGAGACGTAATGAAACTTCACTTAAAAAAGTATTTCACAATTTAAAATGACAAAGTTTGTCAATATTTTTAAACTATTAAATCAATATATATAAGCAAAAACAGGGAGCTAATTATATAAAAAAACGATACCGAATTCATTATCGTTTTTTCAATAGTGAATTAGCATGTACGATTTCGTTTGAACGATTACTGATTTCGTTTGAACGATTACCGTCATACATAATTAAGCCCAAGTTTAGTTTTGGAAAGTAAGTAAAACTCGGACAAAGCGAGACTTTTAACTTTTTGCTTTTGTCCTTCCTGTAAAATTGTTTTGGGGGATAATTAAAACCACATTTGGATAAAAAAAAATGAATTTTGATAAGGAACAGTTTGAAAATGCAATTCAAACACAAATTCAAGAATTTATCCGTGCCGTTGATATCATAAGAAAAACAATACTCAATCCAGTATATAATGCCAGACTCGGTAAACATTAAACCTTTAACGACCATACATTTTCGGCCGAAGCGATTTAATTTTTTTGATTTTTTTTATGATCTATGTATGACCTAATAATAGCTACGCCGCAAAAACTGGTCTTACCTTATGACGTCACAGAGGAGTGTATGCGTACATATTCCAGAACATCAGGAGTACTGCACCGTAAAAAGCTAATGATGGCATGTAGATAACGTCACCAGATCAGCAAGTTGAGTCTCTAGACCTCAGAGTGGTGAAAATCTGAGTATTGCTCACGTCATAACCCGAGAAGCGAGGTTCCAACTGAACCCTCCTCGTGAACTGAGATAGGGGCGTCAAAATGCAGGATCACAAATCTTCTGGTCCACATAGAATTCCAGGGAAGATGTGAAAACATGGTGTAGACATATTAGCAAATGTCATTTCGCCTGGCATAACAAGTGCATGGATAAGCAACAAAGAGGGAATGGTTATCACTATCTCGAAAAATGGTGACCTAACGCTGTGCAAGAACTGCGCACGTACAAGCTGGGGCTAAAATAATCACCCTATCGTGAAACCCTACACCTGTTGCAAATATGGCAATTCGATTTGGACATTTGTGAAGTAAACAAACGCAGAATACAAATCTTCAAGCTATGAATCGGCTTACTTCGCAAGAACGCGGAATAATTGTTTCCATTTTTTTGCGCAACAATTCGTCGGTTGCGTTGGCGCAGCATGAATTTCGTTGCAGATTTCCTGGCAGTCCGACACCAACTGGACAAACACTGCAAGATTTGGCCGCTCGCTGGAACAACTTTAGATCTTTCCAAGGCTGGCCTGCCCCGGATCAGCCATTCTGCTGAGAATGTCACACTGTTGCCCAAGATGTCCAAGAGGAGAGGAGCCCTTACGCAAAATTTCGGTGAAAGATTTGAAGATGTTCCCTTACAAAGTGAAGACAGTGCATCAGCTGTTAACTATTGACCGCCAATCGCGTGTAACTTACGCTCAAACCATCCTGAATGTCAACGAAGTGGTGGAGGATTTTTCATCGAAAATTTTCATGGGCGATGAGGCTCATTAGGGTACATCTTAGCGGTTAAGTGAATAAACAAAGTAATCGTATCTGGGACACCAAAAATCCTTGTATCACCCACTAATAACCATTACATGCGCTCAAAATCTCTGAGCGGTGTGTTGTTTGCACTGAAGGAGGGGTCATCGGACCATTTTTGTTTTTGAGGACGCCGCGGGATAACCGACGACTATCGACGTCGCGCGGTACAGAGCCATGATCACCGAATTATTTCTTCCTCAATTAGAACATGTGATTACAACAGGACGGTGCAACGGCGAACACTACAACTGATATTCTGATGGAAGCATTTCCGGGTCGCTTAATCTCTCGTTTTGTCGATTTGCACTGGCCGGCCAGATCACCCGATATAACCGTTCCAGACTGCTTTTTATGGGAGTTTTTGAAGTCGCGGGTTTACGTCAACAAGCTTCAGGCTCTCAAGCCATTAAGGAGAAGATTCGCCAAGAATGCGAGAACCTGTCGACCGAAGTACTGGCAAGAGTGTTGGAAAATGTCATAAAACGAGCCGAGTATGGTCAGCAACTCTGGCGGCGGCCACTTGGCCGTTATCATTTGCTCAACTTGATGAAATAAATTCTAATTGATTAAATAAACAAATTTCACAAGCAGATTCAAAGCTTTTCATTAAAAAAATATTACAACAAAAGAACATTGGGTGATTACTTTTGCCCCACCTTGTATTACATGGCTCAATGCAATAGGCAAGATGAGGACGATTCTTATACTGCAGCGTGTTTCGCTAGTGGTTGAGCCAATTGTGCGGAAGGAGCAGACTGGTTTCTGGTGTGCCGACTACATATTTATATACGCTCGGTTGAATTGTACTCGCTTATGTACCTGCTTTTGTAGATTTTTAACAATCATTTGATAGTACTGACCGAAACACTATGTGGTCTACCTCGACTAAGAAATTAAATAAATTAATAAATGGTTTCCCATTACATCCCATGAAGGGACAGGGGAGAGCTTCTCACAATCACTGAGCTTTGCGCTTTCCAGTTTTCACTCAGTGATTGGGACCTACAGTTTTACACCGCTTCCGAACTCGATAGTGTCGCCGTGACTATGCGAGGTGACCACCGTCGAAAGAAATTTTAAGGTGGTCTGAGCAGGGATCGAACCCAGGATCTCATGTACAAAAGTTGCGCACACTAGCATTGCACCACCGACGGCCTCGACTAAGAAATTGGAATTTGTTAAATATAGTAACCATGTTTCTGGAACTGTATAAGAATACAGCATCTAAAGTACATTTTAATGGAAAGGAAAGCCAATCTTTCACCACAACTCCGGGAGTTAAACAAGAATGCGTCTTGTCACCCACATTATTTTTGATCCTTATCGACGAGGTAGTGGAAGGAATCAATGCACAGATACCGTTCGGCATTCAGTGGCATATGTATGAACACCTACATAAAATCCAGGACGCAGGGAAGTATATCTTATGGCCTAAAAATTTGATAAAGTTAAACGGACGATAATGCGTATTTCCACAGTTGATGATTCGTCAATGGAATATGTGAATTAAGGCGACTATTTGGGATGCAAGATTACCAAGGATTGATGGCTCCGCGACGGATATACTAAGTGGTCGAATAAATGAGGCCCATGTTACATGCCTAAACCTGCATAGAATCTGGTGTAATAAAAAGATCCCACAGAAGATGAAAGTGCGAAATTCAACTGAAGTACTTGGAGCTTGACGAAGATGACATTAAAAAAGGTTCAAACATTTATCAATAGTTGTCTTGGCAAACACTCCGTACTTACAAGGCAAATACAATCTCTAATGAAGAACTTTGGCAACATCCCTACACAACAACAAAAATCTATTATATCGAACAATGTCGCGTCCGATTTCAAGGAATTTTTTGTATAATGTTCAGTCATACAAACAGTTTATCTGATGTAACAAAACATGATTTGTTATTTTTCATCCTACAGTTTTTGTTAAAAATTAAAATTAATTTATTAGTTTGAAGAAACCCTTTGTAAATATTACAAATCTTTAGTTATTATTTCAAAGAATTATTTCTATCAGGCTTTGATTCCACACAAACATTCTTTGCTCTAATTAATTTTATGTATTTATTAATGAATCATAACTTGAAATATTATCCATAAAATTGGAAAATTCAACGAATAACAAAAATTAAAAATAGTTAAATTTAAGAAATATTTCTGACTTTTATGGAAATTTTTTCCCCAGTATTGAAGAAAAAATTGGAATTTATACAATTAATTCCTACAATATTTAAAACTGTTTTTGGTGGATATATACAATTTGATTTAAACTTAGTTTGATTTCTGGAATATTTCTGAACAAATATTGCCGTGGTTTTTATGGTATATCCTTTTATAGTGGGTCAACCGTGCACAAATCAAACAACATACGTCAAGTATTATTTCTGTGAAAATTTCAGTTTATTGAAATTTTCGGTTTAATCAGAATTACTAAAATATAATTTAATATTTTATTTTTGTGGGGCAATTATCTTCAAAAGTAATTTCAAGTAATTTCAACTAACTGTAGTAAAATTGGACATTTGGTAAAATTTTAGTTAAATCAAATAATTCGAATTTTAAAATCTAGAAAACAGAGTATTTTGATTTCAAGAATTTTTTCTTCAATTTAAAAAAATTAATATTTAAATTCCACACATTTTTTTAAAAATGGTACTTATTTGATTTTACCAATTTTGTTTTTTCCGTGTAATGAATTGGATATACGTAGAAGAAAATTGACATGACCATACTCTTAGGCGCCCAACATCAGACATTGCGAGTGCGGCGCTTGAATGAAGCCCTCAGAGGTATCGCGGGCCAGGAAGACAACCAAATACATGGGAACGGTGCCTGAAAGCAATGCAAGCAAACTCGACTATCATGGAACCACAAAAATCACTTGCAAGATGAAGAGAATTCGTTCACGCCCAATGTTCTTCGTGAAATATTATTTAAACTTTTCATTGTAATATTATTACATTTTGTTTAAATAAAGGACATATTTATATATATACCGTCTCTCGAGTAATATAACCATGATACCGAATCTCTGCGTGATTTCAAGAGAATGATGCTGGACCATAAGTTATATCATAAATGGCAGAATACACTTATGGGCCAGTCAGTAAAAGTAGTATCAATAAACTCTATATGTCCATAGTTAATTTCATCGCTGTCATTACATACAGTCTATCAGTTAATATCGAATAGATCTTTAAGTAAATTATATCAAAACTTTTTCCGTTCAAACTCCTTTATTTCTGTGATTTCGCTTCTGGAAAATTCATTACTGGCCAAACTCGTCGTTTTTAACCATTTAATGGAAATTACTTCGTACACATTTATACGTTCGCGTCACTCTTGTCTTCACTTCCAGTAAACTTTGTTGACATCCACGATGATACGGCTTCTCAATTGCTAACTACTACTGATGATACCTCCATTTCAACTGTTTACCACCAATGCCTTTGTCGGATGCAGTCACTACTCTCTCCGCTGGCGGTGCGAGCTGTCATTGACCGAAGTTTTACTTGACTCTTTGTCTAACAATGAGTCCCCAAGCTAGTGTTATGTGACCATTGAAATGACATCATTTTCCCTGCCATTTTGGCTAAAAAGTTTGCTTTTTCGTCTCCTTCTCTACACGTTAACTGCGAAACATATGGCATGCTAAGTTTTGCCAAGTTCTCAATTAGTTCCCTAGTCGCGTTTGTTGGAAAAGTTTTAACTTTATTTTATATATTTACCAGATAACAGATACAAAAACTTTGGAAACGAACATTCTATATAATGCTGGTTTATTTCTAATTCTTACTCTAAGACTTTTTTGCTTCAAAATTGTGCTCCGGCGTACTACTTACAAGTACTTGTAGTTGGTGTTTTTGCATGTTTGTTTAAATCAATTTAATAATTTCAGATGACAGTTTTTCTGCAATAGTAACATCTTTTTTCAAGCAGTGACAAAAAAATGTATATTAAAGAGCGAAAAACCCTATTGAATATTTAATGTGACTGCTTTTCTATACCCTAACTCCAATGGTGTTTAAGATTGTAAGGTCGTATTCGATATTGGCAAAAAAGTATCACACAGGGACGCAGCTTGTTATCTAAGGAAATTGCAAAAAATAGTTTGTTGTTTTTCTAAATCATTGATTTGGTTTGAACACATATAATCGAGAAAAATGAAAAAACAGAATAGGTGTGTTGTTTACCACGCTAAAGTTAATAATATCTTATTTTGTGTGGAGAAGCTAAGAGATTTTAAACATCGTTTCAATTTGCCGCTTAAAATTCGACATTTGCAATGATAATGTTGTCACATGTTAAAGTTCAAAATCTGGCAACTAGGAGAGATTTGTTATAATTTGTTGACATAAGCTTGCGAAAAAGTTTCACGCTTTTTGTGTTATCTCGCAATATCCTTGAAAATTACCAACGAAGTTGGTCGAAATATTGGAATTAACTAATAAAATCGTGACGAAAAGACAATCCTATACATTGTTTTCTTTTTCACATATGACCTCAAGCCGAAAAAATCTGACCACATACTTGTTGTGAATCATACACCCCGCGAAATAAATATAAAGGCAACACAATTTGTTGTTTTTTCTAAATGTTGTGAGGAATTTTCAAGTTCGTTTTTTTATATTGTATTAGTCCTTTCAAAATTAAATACTTTTCAGCAAAAATTACTTTGACTATGACTTCTTAAAGGTGAATAAACAAAAATAAACTAATTACTAGTGCGAAGTATTTATAAACGCACAAGATTTATTTAAATATTCTAAAAAGTTTCGTATGATGTATGATCTCCATTATCGCTGCTAACTTCTACTAAGCATCTTGGCATTGAGGTTATCAACGAATGAATATGCGCAGGATCAGTTATCTTCGAATTTCTTGTATTGCTGCTCTTCGATCCTTGACATTCCTCAACTGGGGTCCTTGGTTGTAAACTTGGGTAGGTAAAATAGACCAGAGGTTCTCGATCGGATAAAGATCGGAACTAAGTGCAGGCCAGTCGAGAGTTGGTATTATTTTGGACTCCATAAACTTTGGAGATTTCTTAGACCGATGTACTGCTGTGTTGTCCTGCTGGATGATAAATCCTGGCACACAAATTTCATCCCCAGAATTATCTGAGACGACATCCAATAGTCGAATATAATACTCGGAGTCCGTTTTAGTGGAAACTAAACATATTGGAGTGGGTCCTCTATAACTCATACCTGCCCAAACCATAAGGGAGACACCACCAAAATTTCGCCGCTGACGCATAATTTTGAAAAAATCTCCGGAACGCCAATATGTGTCTGACCAATCAGGTTCATTCAAATTTAATTTTTTCCATCGGCAAATATTACCCCTCATCCAAAAATATGTATATTTCAGCGAATTTTAAGCTGGCTAATACGTGTCTTGGCATGAGACCAAGTTTTCCATATTTTTCCCATATGACAGTTTCAAGTCGCGTTTCATTATTTCTAGAACACGACGCAACCCTGCTCCCAAGCTCAATTCAGCAATAATTTCAATATCGCCGAAGTTTTCTCTAACAGCAACCCTTTTGATCTCTCTTTTGGCGCTGCCAGTGATCAGTGGTGTCCTTCCTGGTCGTTTTGTTTTTCCAACTTGGCCACCCTATTTTATAATTGTCAATTGGATTGGACATCATGATAATCTTACATTTTTCCCTCTACTTCTTTACTTACGAACTTACCACCAGTTATTCTGTATAATTTATTTGTTTTAATTTGACCTACGTTAATTTTAAAACAACAAAACAACAACCAAAGAAAACTCACTTCCGTTTAATTTCCTACTTACTACTCTTCGAATTCGGGGTTTTTCCATGTTGCCTTGATATACATATATTTCGCACCAGAAATAGAAAAAACAGCGTCACTTTTCATATAACTTATAAAAGAGTTCGAATGACTTCATTCTATGACATAATATAACTCATGACTCATATACGCATTAAAATTCTACACCAAAAACGCAGTGCATTGAGTGTACCGAGAAAAAATATATTGCCTTTATAATTATTTCGCTGGGTGTATTGATAACAAGAAGAAGAAACTCAAGTTTGGAAAATGGGTTACGGTAACATTGAGGTATCCATTTGAATTTTCGATTGAAAATTAAATTGAAACTAATGTTTCACAACAACCCGCGGTAAATATTATATTTGTTGATACCAGTGATGGAAAATGAGGTACAATTGTACCACTTTTCGTACAATTAAAACCCTTGTGGTACATTGGTACAATCAAGCTGGCTTTGATACAATTCCGCCTATTTTAAACGGAGAAACTGAAATCACCGCTGAGTAAATTTTAAGCAATTTCCCAATGTAAATCGAAATATCCTAATAAATATTAAGAATTAGCAAGTGCAATGATTTGATATTTATAATTTTGGAAAGAGATTTATACAATTACAATAAGCCCATGTTTTATTGTGGAGTTAATTCTTCTAAAACTTTTTAGTGAATGGTAGCCATTCCCTACCCTTCACCATATCTTGAATAAGGATTTCAGTTAATAGTGTTTCATAAACTAGAATAAACCATAGCCTAGGGTACAAATGCAGTTTATCCACATAACTCAAATCATTTGCAAGTACCTTTTTCACCAATGTTAGAACTCGTCACTCTGGGTGCAAAACTTATAAATAATTTTCGAGGCGGTCTCAATTTACGGGCCCCAACATTTCGGAAATTGATGGTAATGCTGGCAATATTAACTAATTGGTTTCTATTTTTCAATGATTTCGTGCCAAACATGACAATTCAACATGTTTAAACCTCGCCTGCGAATTTTGGTTTAAAATCGTCAGCGAGTTGAAAATTGCGATCGCTCGAGATTTATTCTATTGTGATAAACTGCCAGCGCATATACGTATGTTGGACATGCGGTAAAATGTCGGCCAATTAATCAACTATTAACTCCATTCTGTGCCTTCGGAGGGACGAATTTGCATTTGTAAACATATTTCGAATAGAAAATCAAATTGTAGATTCCATGCATAAATTACACCCGAACTAGTCTTAAATTTTAGTAGCATGTATACAGTAAACAATATTATTAAAATTATAAACCTTTTTTTATCAAACGTAGTAAAATTTTCTGTATTGGGTGAAAAATATGCGATATGGCGAAACATTTGTTACCAGTTCTAACCAATGATGGCTTTACAACAGTTTGCGATTGTACCAAAATCTTCATGAAATTGTACCAAGAGTAACCCTACTGTACCAATTTACATAGCTCAAAATTATTATCTTTAGTTTGAACTACTAATGGCAAAGTTTTTATTTCAAATAGGGACAAATACACTTCACCAAAATACGCACGATTTTATTTTCTTGCTGGTATTGCCGATGAAAGAATAAGTGCAATAGATCTGAAAATATAACTCGCTCACGATTTTAACAGGCTAGACAGTTTAAAAATTAAGAAGCGCAATATACGATTCGCTCGCAAGCGCGAAAGCAGTGGATTGCTAGGCCAAATTTTTAAGTTGACTTCATGGTAGAAATACAAGCCCAGCTGATTTTCTTTGTTTACATTTAGGGTGGGTTATTTTTAATGACGTATAGAGTAACCAACTTGTATTTTTGTATTTTTATACCCTCACCCATAGGCTGAGGGGTATATATCATTTAACACGGGAGAAAATGTAACGCATCGAAGGAGCCACTTTAGGCCCTTAGTATCTTTGGACAAATTTGCTTTACGACATTTTAAGATGACTGAGTCATGTCCGTCTGTCTGTCTGGCTAGCTAGCTGACTTGATGGTTGGCTGGTTAACACGATAACTGCCGTTAATCTTTACAGATTACAATGAAATTTTGTCAGTGCCTATTATTTGCCAATATTGAGTTTGGGATTGAAAATAGGCGTTTTGACCACGCCCCTTCTGGTACCGCCCATACAAATCGACACATTAAGCCCAAAATCTTATTTCTTTCAAACCTTTCTTCTGGTAGATGTGATTAGCTTCAACTCACACACCGGGTAATAATCTGTAAATGCCTTCTTAACTGGAGGTAATGGGCGAGATTGTCACGCCCATTCTGGTACCTCCCAAACAAAACAATCCTATAAAACGCGTGGAACACTTCCGACCTTAATGGAATTAGGTACAAGGCTTCATGTTATCAAAGGCCAATCACCGATTAAAACACAGGTGATTTTGCCAGGCCCATTTTGGTACCTGCCATACAAAAGTTGTTTGGCGGTCTGATTGTTCCGCACGAGAAGTCCCGCATAACCGAACCAATCTTTATGAAAATTTGTACTAGTCAATATTTAATAAAATAAAACTCTCTTATAGAAAATGAGCTGTTTTGCCACACCCACTCTGGTACCTCCCATATATAAATTGGGCGGTTGAGCGGTTGATCGACACGATAACTCTCGTAAACTACAACCGACTATGTAATTAATATCTGACTATTGTGCCACGCCTAATTTCGTACCTCCCATATAAAAGTTGGACGTATGTCCGGTTTGCCGACTCGATATATCCAATAAATCATAACCGATGCATGCCCATTTCTACCTCGCATATAAATATTGGGAGGGGAAAAAATTCCCCAAAAACCACTTAGGGTCGTAACTAATTTGGGTATTCAATAATATTTAGCGCAATGCCAATCTGCTCTTGAATATAGTCACTTTCGTATATGGCCGTTTTTGAATAGAACTTCCATGCAATGGATGACTTAGTGTGAGGGTATGATTAAGTCGGTTCACCCGACGGAAACTTATGTACAGGTGTATTTATCAATCTTCACAATCAACATGTTAAATGAAACAGACCACATTCACTTTTGATCCCTGTTTTTGCAACAGACAGTTTTGCAGCCGACAAATAATCTTTTATATAAATCTTATTCTGGGGTTCGAATGAGATTCATCAAATGAGTTTGATGAGTGCGAAATCAAAGCCGTTATCGAATTTGGCCGACACGTTTCTGTTTGAGAAGCTCCAGACAAGCTTAAAGTGTCGCAGACCATCATTGAGAACCATTTGTAACGGCTTGGACTTGTCAAAAAGTTTGCTATTTGGGTTCCGCACGAGGTTAAGGAATTCCACTTAACAAAGCGTATAAGAACTTAGGACTTGTTGATCAAAGGCAACAGAAATGCTCCATGTATGAAATGCATTGCCACTGGAATGGATGAAATTTCCAACAATGTCAACCGAAAGAGATCCTGGTCCAAGCGCGATGAACGCGTTTTAACTTCATCGAAGGCTGAACTGCACCAAAAACAGTTATGTTGTTCAGTTGGTGCGACTATAAGGGAGTAACTTATTTTGAACTGTTTCCTTAAAACCAAACTATATTGTCGGCATTTGACAAACCCTGATGGGGTACTGGAAGATATACGGTCTAACTTGGTAAATAGCAACGATAACGCTAGGCCCCACATATATTGCAGACTCGGCAACAAATATTGATGTTTGGATGGGAAATAATACCACACCCACCTTATACTCCTGATCTAGCACCTTCGGATTTTCATTTATTCCGGAGACGTCAAAAGGTTTTGAATGAAAAATTCTTCAGTACAGAAGAAGACCTACAAACCGATTTGTTCGAGTATATTTGTGGGACAGACCAGTCATTCTATGAATCTGAACGATGACAGAAGGTCATTGAACAAACTGGCACCTACTTTATAGTATAAAAATAATTTTTTGAATAAAATAATTGGGACTGACTTTGCACTAAACAACCGAAATTTCTTCCCTGCCAAATACATACTTACATCTAGGCGAGATAAGTGGAGTCCTCATTTGACGAGGTTGCTCACAATTTAGAAGTATTTTAATCACAGAACTTATACCATTAGAAATGTGCAAACCGCGATAGTAATCCACTCCTAACACCAGTATGAAGTCGGCCAATATTAAACTGTGTCGGCCATTTTTTGAGGAACATGTGAGGAGGAACATGAATTAGCTTTGTGGTGAATAACATAAATATAAGGGACAAAGCCTACCATGAAATGTGAGAAGATGGGATTCAGTCGCCACTTCTCTGGATAAAAATAATTAATATCTTACTAAGAATTTTGACTACTCAAACAATGTGGAAATACTCCGTAGTAAGAATCTGCCGAACATTAATTTTAAAATGGCCTCAAAGACACCTGAAATATTGTAAAACTGGGCACGACCAAGAGGAATAAATATAAAGCCGGTTAAAACGGATATAAGTTTATAGACGAAACGCGCTTGTGTGGAACCTATCGTCTTATATTGTTCAAGAGGGTTAAATTATTGGCAGTAACCCTAGATCGTTTAATTCTATGAAATATAATGAATGTAATAAAATTATATAATTTACCCTATCAAGGTAATCCTACTTTTGAAATTCCATATTGATATCAAAAGAAGAGAATATATACTATTAAGATTTTTATACAGGTGGATATTTTTTAAAGTAGAAAAGAACATGTTTTTGTGACAGACATGACAAGACATTAACATAACAATAATATAACTCTAACAAAAAAATATTTCAGTTTATAATGGCAATTTTGGTATTTTTTGGAAAGGAGTAAGTCAATCTTCAAAAAAAAAAATTATTAAATAAGATATTTTTCATTCTTTGATTGCTTTAGTAAATATAAAAGTTTGAACAATCATAGTCGATATTCTGTTTCAAAGGAAGTAGTGAAAAGAAATTAACAGTACAAAATTACTTTTGCACATACAATGTTTACTTTCTTATTTTCAAGAGATTTGATTCGTTCTCCAGAAATTAAAATTAAAAAAATTTAAATTAGTTAATTGATAACTTAAAAGTGGTCTGTATGTCAAGCTTCACGTGGAATTAACCGAAGGCAATTTGTACGCAGCACCAACTTCCAATGCAAAAGTTAGGTGTCATGAATTGAGGAACCAATGGTTCTAATTCTCTTTCGTAACGTAGTAATTGCAGCTCATTGATTATGAGAAGTGTCTGAAATCCCTTCATGGTATGCAATCGAAAATCATTTTGTTAATTTTTTAGTAACAGTACGAAGCTATATAGTCTCGAAGCTCAGGTGGTATTATTTACATACTTGGTGGAATTGTGGAGAGCTCTTCCGAATCGTTAAGCCTTGAGCCTTCTATATTTAAGATCACTAATTGTGACACAATTTTACACCGACTTCCAATGATTTTGCTTTAAGAATTCCTTAAAATGTTCTTAATTTTAATTACACTTGTAAAATTATAAAAATAATTAAAAATAATTCTTAAATATATTTATTCCATTAATACTTAAACTATTATTTATACAATTGCCCAATTCAATCCAGATATTGCAAATGGTATACTTAGTGGTTTGTGATGTTGGGCATGTGAATGCATTCGCTTATGAGCAATAATCAAAATAAATTTATCGTTGCAATAATATTAATAAATGCTAACCATAATGCACACCTTGTTCAGTTAAATATTTAAAATGCGATACCAGAGTCACACATTTACTATGGAACATATGTTTATTGCTAATTAGCAAAATTCATTTCACTTTAATTTCTGCATTGTGGTCCGTTGGTCGCAGGAAAAATATTAAATTTATGTAATTCCAATGTTACATGCGGATGTTACAACTCCTGCCACTGATATTGTAGTCGCGCTGTTTCTATAATTTTTTGCCCTACAATATGTTTGCCGTAAATGTGGCAGTCGCTTCCAATTGTGTTACGTTACGCTGGCGCTGCTTTACTATAATTATGTACTTGTTTTTCAGCGTTTCACGCTTCTATAAGCATCCGAGTAGTTTAAAGATAATGTAGACACGCCCACCCACAATTATGCAGTAATCATCGCACACCTCCATATGTGCACGTTGGTGTGTAGTCCGCACACGTATTGTTTGTTTTTCATATGTGGCTGGGTTTGCAAAGTATGCAACATGACTCCAAAACTAAAAACCATTATTACCACATACATTTCCACTCATACAAACACAAAACTAGCGCGCATAAAGTTAACCAAAGTCATATAAATAAATTTGTATAGTACCAACCAATACTAACAGAATCCACTGTGGTAGTGCCAGAAAACGACTGCACAGTGGTTTGAATATAACATAATAGTTTGAATATAACGCGATAGGTGTCTCAGTGTATTATGTCTTATGTCTACAAAAGGAGAACCAAGTATACACTCTCGATCAGATGATAATAATTACTTGAATTTCTGCTTTTAGTAGGCCATATATTTTAAAAGTTTTTTTTTGTCGCCAGCTTAAATCTTACTACCACCGGAAAGGGCATTGCCTTAAGATTACAAAAGTGACAAGAACAACATTAAAGTTTAATGTAAGAGTATTATAAAGGCCCCTTTCCAAAAAAAAAGAAACAACAATTTTTCCGTTTATACGATTATAACCACTTTGCATTTTGAAATTTTTTTCCACGAAGTCGCTTTTGATTTATATGGGGGCGGTCCCAAAACTAGCCAACCTGGCGTATAGATGGTGCCAGTAGTTTGAAAAACATATTTTGGTGAAAATTGGCAACCTTATAAATCGTATGTTTTAAGATTCAAGGTATTAGTATTTTTATTTCAGCCATCACAAGTGAACGACCTCAGTGAATTTGTAAATATGGAACAATTTGGCCACCGTTATGTAATTCAATATTTCTATTTGAAAGGTTGGATTTGAAATTTGGACTGCAATATTAAAGCCGAGCTAGATTCTACCCTGTTGGAGTCTGCCCCTTCGTTTACGACTGTAAAATGTTGGGTAGCAGAGCTTAAACGGGGCCTTACGAGCTGCCACGACGAACACCGTAGTGGTCGACCAATTGAGGTGTCTACGCCAGATACTGTTAAGAAAATCCACAAAATGGTATTGGATGATCGTCGGCTGAAGGTGTGTGAGCTAACTAAAATGATAGCAAACCGCTATACATCGTATATTGGCCGATGCTTTGAAGATGAGAAAGCTGTGTGCAAGATGGGTGCCGCGCTTCCTTCAATAGAACAAAACAGCGTCATGAAGATGTTTCAGCAGAGTGTTTGGCGATGTTTAACCGCAATAATGCAAATTTTTTGCGTCGATTTATAACCATAGATGAGACGTGGGTCTACCACATCACTCCTGAGACAAAGGAACAGTCAAAGCAGTGGACTGGGATGGGAGAATCGTGTCCAAAGAAGGTGCAGACGGTTCTATCTGCAGGCAAGGTCATGGCGTCTGTTTTTGAGATGCGCATGGGATAATTTTTATTGATTATCTTCAGAGAGGAAAAACCATCAACTGCGAATATTATGCTAATTTTTTGCTGCGTTTAAATGATATAATTGTGGGAAAATGCCGCATTTGGCGAAAAAGAAAATGTTGTTTCATCAACACAATGTTCTAGTTCACACATCCACTATTGCAATGGCCTATATTAATTAATTAAAGTTCGAATTGCTGCATCACGCACCTTATTCGCCAGATTTAGCTCCCTCGGACTATTTTCTATTTCCAAACTAGAAACAATAGTTCGATGGTAAAAGATTTTCCACCAATGAAGAGGTGGAGTCTGCGGTAGATGGCTATTTTAAGGAGTTTGACATTTCTTACTATAAACAGGGTATCGAAGCTATTGAATATCGCTGGAAAAATGTATGGAACTAAAACGAGATTATGTTGAAGTATAAAGAAATTTTTGCCCAACTTTTTGTGTCTAGTTTTCCGACCGCCCTCGTACATCAAACAATTAATAAAAGAAAAACATTACTTCCTAATAAACATTAGCGAAAAATTGGTAAGAAAAGTGTTTCGAACATAGCGGAAAAGCCAAAATCGATGTTTATTATTCGTAAGACTATTCTTATCGGACCATTGCGCGGGATAATAGTGTGCAGACACAAAATTGTGATGGGATACTTAAACGATGTTGCAAATTATGGAAATACTTACAAAGGAAGGATTCCAAACGCTTTAACTCCGACCGAAAACAGAAAAATGTTGAGAATTCCGTCAAACTCTTATCTTTCAACACAAAAAATCAGATCTCAAACTGGTAACTACCTAAAATTGAAAAACTGAAGAAAAAGCAGCCGCTGACTAATGTGCGCAACGAAAATCGGTTACAATTTGTTAGAGAGCATATGACATGGGACATGCATGTAAAAGGTCGTATTAATGACTGGCGTACTGTGGATTTTACTGAGGAAAAGAAATTACATTTAAATGGCCCAGATGGTTACAATTATAATTTTCACGATACAAGAAAAGAGGAGCTACTTTTAAATCATCATCACAGCAGAGAGGGCGAAGTTATGGTCTGGGGTGCAAAAACTTATTACGGCACAATCGATTTAGAATTTCAAAGTGCAACAATTACTGGAGAAACGTACAAGACACTGTTATAGTCAGCTTTCAATACAGCAAATGATATTTTTGGACCGATTCCAAGCAGTTTTCACTTCAGTAAAGGAATTCACTTCAAACCAAAATGTTCGCCTTCTTAATTCATATTCTCCCGATCTAAACTTATTTGAAAATGTATGGTGTTGGCTTCCCGCAAGATTTATGAAGGAGGAGGCCAGTTCGTCGATAAGGAATCACTAATTCAAGCCATTAAGGACTCCTGGAATGGGATTTTGTTTTAGATTATTTAACAGCACTTTATGCCTCAATAAAAAGCGTATATTTGAAGTTGTTTTAACTAAGGGTGGTTGCACCCACTATTAAAAAGTTTACAATATTATGAATAAACTATATATTAATGGTTCTTACTATTAAATTATAAAATAATGCAGTTTTAATTAAAATTAGTTAAATGGTTTTAATCATATGGACGGAAAAATTTGTATTATTTTGTGTATTTTTTTTAGAAAAGGACCTTAATTGCATTGAACTTTAGTGTTTTTGTTATTTTTATAATGGTATTTTTATAAATGCCCTTTCCGACGGTAGTTACATTTTAGCAGTTGACAATAAATTTAAAAAGATGTGGCCTACTAAAATCAGCAATTTAAGTGGTTCTTATCATCTGATCTAGAGTGTATGTGCTAATTCATTGCACACAAGATCCTCTCAAGCGACAATCTGCGAAAGACTTAAGCCAATTGTTGGAAACCTCATCGCACCTCATCAGTGTGACTTTAAACCTGGAAAATTCACAGCTGACCAGATATTCACACTACACCAAACCATGTCGAAAATCCACTGAAATAAAATAGAGCCCTACCATATCTTTATTGATTATACAGCAGCCTTCGACAGCCCGATGCGGAGACAACTTTACAAAGCTTTGTCTGAGCTTGCTATACCCGAGATTTCCCAACTCATTCATCAGACGTTTCACTTTATGGTTCTTCCGAAAGGAATCGAACGTCTGTAAGTTGTTTTGCCTGTATGTTCTTGTTGTTGGAATTATAGGCCTTTAAGTGTATGTTGTTAGATCGATACTAATTCGAATTGAGTTTGTATATATACGATTGATGATCAACCGATGGTATCAATTCAGGCATTCCTTAGGCATCTGCTGATGAACTTGTCACGGAGTTCGAAACAAGTCATGCCAGTGAGTGTGCTTAACTGAATTGTCTATTATTTCCAACAAAAACCAACCATTTTTCAAGTAGAAAAGTGTTCCTGATTTGTAAGCTTGTAGTATGAATTTCTCATATATTAACCAAAAATGAAAAATTGCCACGTTCATTCACACGATTCAACCATTCGGTCAACAGTAAAACAGCTTATCAGCTGTCAACAGTGGGGCAACGAAAAATCGCCCAAAGAAAAATCGCCCAAAAGAAAAATCGCCCAAAAAAATTTATGAAAAATTGCCCAAAAAAATCCCATACAAAAGTGGGCGAAATTTCATATGAAATATCGCCCAGAAAGAGTGGGTCTTATTTCATAAATTGTGGGCAATATTTCATTTTCATCCTAAAATTAAATATGAAAAAAGACCCATTGTGGCCCATATTTCATAATTATAAATACGAAAAATGGCCCAAAAATAATCCGGCACAATTCCGAAATTTGTGGGCGATTTTTCGTTTTCTTATTTTATGTAAAACTGATATTGCTATTGAAGCGAGACTACTCGAAAACGTTACTTACCTAAACGCTCTTAGCAACCACCTACATTTATTGCCTAAACGAGGACAGTTTTTCAAGTTCGTCTCGATTTTACGGGATGAAGAATTCCATCAAAGTAGAAACTTTCATCAGCTAGTAGAGAGCGGTGGAACTTGTGGTGCTAAAAAGATCAAAAGGGCGTATGCAGAAAAAGCAAAAAAGATTTCGGAGGCCAGTGATTTATTGGAAAAAGGAATAATAACACCAATAACTTTCCTTAATAGAATGGTTTACCCTAACAGTGCTATATGCACTGATTTGGAACCATATGAAGATATTTTCGAAGAGGACTTTGGTAGTCAAAGTGAACCCGAAGAACAAGAGATTGAAGAAGCTCACGGTTCAACACCAAATGATGATACCACCAAGTGCATTGTATGCAACGATTTGACAGCCAATACACTTTTGCTACCATGCAAACATTTGAAGTTTTGCAATGACTGCGTTCTGAAAATTGAAGCTCGCAGTTTGTCAAAACGTACTAACACTTATTTATGTCCCTATTGTAGGGCAACTGTCGAAGATTCAATGCAAGTCTTTGTATAAACCTTTTTACATTTAAATACAATTGTTTCATTTCTTGAAATTAAAACAAAAATATTCCAAAAATATAAATATTCGTTTTTTAATGAAATCTTGGCTTTTTCGGACAACAAAATATTCAATTTTTCATTGAAATTTGTGAAATTTTTTTTTCTTTGTTACAACACAATATGAATTGACTTGCCCTCAGCGGCGCTCCCTAAAACAAAACATGAAAAATTATTTCGGAAAAATCGCGCGATTTTGAAGAAATAATTTTTCGCCTGCGGCTCTTGCACCAATACATTATGAAGCAATTATTTCTCCAAAATTGCTCGATTTTTTGATTGCAGCGCTTACTTAAACACAAAATAAAATTCTTTTCAAAAAGAATAGCATGATTTCTTAAAAGTGAATTCACTGTAGCGGCGCTCGCTAAAACAAAACATGAAAAATTATTTCGAAAAAATCGCGCGATTTTGGAGAAATAATTTTTCGCCTGCGGCGCTTGCACCAATAAATTATGAAGCAATTATTTCTCAAAAATCACGCGATTTTTCGACTACAGCGCTTATTTATACACAATACAAAATGGCTATAAATGGCTGAGATTTAATCTTTTTCAAATATTAAACTTTTGTACTCCTACATGTATTTCTTATTTCATTCTCACTATGATTTTGGGCTATTTTTCATATGAAAATTTGCCCAAATAATTTGGGCCATTTTTTTATGAAAAATTGCCCAATATTTTTGGGCGATTTTTCATTTTTCTTTTGGGTTATTTTGCATATATTTTTGGGGTAAATTTCATATGTAATTTTGGGCAATATTTTGACCCAATTTTAAAAATTGGGCGATTTTTCATAAAATTATTGGGTCATTTTTCTTTTGGGCGATATTTCATGCCGCCGTCAACAGTACTATTGCATCTAAGTAAAATAAGCAAAACTACGTAACATGGTGGCCTTGAGTAATGATCGTTTTTTAAAACGATTTATTTTCCCATAGGAATGGGAATAGTGGTTTATGTTCGCTTTTTTGCGACAGGTGGCGCTGTACTTGATATATTTTTAAAGTCGTATTTTCCAGCGTTACGAGTTCTAGACGGATACGAAAAAGTAAAAAAAACGATTCGTGTTTTCGAGAGGAATTTCATACAAAAACGAATTCGTTACAAGTCCCTAACGGACGTTCGTTTCCAATTCGTAACGAATTCATATGGAACATTGGGATGGCCTTAAACTGATATTTCTCAGCAGATTGACACATCCGGACACCAAATTATCAGCGAGGGTTGGTAAAAGTCTTACCGAACCGTTTCAAATCAGACGCGGCCTCGGACTAGGTGACACCCTATAATGCGGTCTCTTCAACGTCTTAACGAAGATCATTATGAGAAAGCGGATATAAAACAATCAGTTCATAAATAACATTTATTGGGCGGGCTATGCGAGAAGATCTTTTGGGAATCGAGAAAGGATCAGTTTAAAAGGGTTTGGCAATAAATGAGGGCAAGACAAAGTTAGTGATTTCAACAAAAAGAGCATCCACTCGTTTGGAGCAAAGGATGAATGTTGGTAGCCATTTTAACTTTGATATAGTGGACAAATTTGTTTGCCTAGGTTATGCCGTAATTAGAAGCAATAAAGTCAACTGTAAGGCCAAGCGGAGAACGACGTCGGTCTCCTCGATTATTGACGGCGACACTATCGTTTAATTAGCCATAAAAGCGTGTCAAAAACCAAGCAATCAGTATATAACTATAAAGCCCATAGCTCACTGATTGCAAGTAACTCTCCTCACTCCTTTTATATAGTTTAATCGGTGTTATTTTGGGCTAAGCCAGCACGTTAGAGATAAATATCCAGTTCTAGCAGACTGTCATACACTGTATATTTGACTGTTTAATTTCCACTATATTCTGGTTGAACGCCACTGGGATAATTAGAGTTTCAATACAGTTTGTATTTATGCCAGAAAATGGACGGCATACAGCTGAAAGTAATAGACTGTTTAAATAAAAACTCATTTGTTGCCTATATCATTGTTTTTAAAATCGTAGGTGCCAATCAAAACACATGTTATAGTCAGGGTTTTCTGCATGCCTTTCGCTTATTCTACCTCAAATTCTATCCTGTATGAAACTTCCAACTTGCAAGTCGATCAGCTATTTCATGGAACCGATCTGGTGTAACACTTAAAACAACGTACACCAATTTATTGACACTGCAAAGAAAATCTTCGTCACACGAGGGAGTTCTTCGTCGTTTCAGGAAATATTTTTTTTTTACCGAAAATGAGCCAACTTTCATTTCCATCGGCGCAATGAAAACGATTACGTTAGCTGACATTGCTGCAATGAATATACTTCATTATTGCGTGCATGTGTTTTATATGATATGAATGAGTACGAATACTAACTTCAAGCCATTCTTTAGCCCATTTGATAATTTGTTTTCATTTTTCAAATACAAATTTCAATTTCCGTTTCTTTTCGAAAACAAATTTAAGTTCATTTTGCTTCTTTTGGTCAATGGATCGGCAAAGAATTCACTTTGTTATTGGTTTCTATCACTTGGTCGTGCATGTCATTGTGAAAGTTTGCAAAAAAAAAGTACAAATTGGAGTTAAAACATCGAAAATTTCATGCCTTAATTCCGTACAATTCACTATTGTTGCATAATCGACTAGTGAGGTGCGGTTCCGCGTATTTGAACAACCGGTTATTACGAGTCCGATTCCGGGAAGAACCGTGTATTTAGACCGGTTCCGGTTCTCAGCAAATTGCTGTTCCATAGTGGCTTAAGTGTAATATCTCATTGTACGAATTTACAATTTGATAAAAATACACATGTTCATACCCTCAAAGATTAACACTTTTGGTTCCTTTGGAGCCCAGTCCTGTTATTCTGGAACTTTTTACGGCTCTTTTCAGACTGATTTTCAGTTCTGTTCGAATCGTTTTTCGGTGTTTTTGGAACCGTTTTCGGCTCTTTTGAACCCGTTTTTCGATCCTTTAGAACCACTGTCGGACCGTTTGCGGTTCATTTGGACTCGGCGTCCGGTTAATCTGAAACCGTCTCGGATCTTTTGGAACCGCTATTCGGTTCCGGTCGGTTCTTGCAAATAACCGGGTCTGCAAAATGAGATTTTTTGAGAAGCCTTTTCATGGCTAATTTCTCGATAGTGTCGCTATCACTAAGAGAGCTGGCCGTCAGCGAAAGAAATGTCAGAGCATGGATCGAACCCACGTTCTCATGTACAGGAGTCAAACACTCTTATCATTGTACCATCGACGCCAATAATAAATAAGTTAGAATCATGAAGCAACGTTAATATCAGTAGATCAGCATTTAAAAATTTAACAATATTATTATTTAACCGATTTTTTCTGAAAAATTAATTATAGCACTTTTTATTGCAGTGTCATACACTGTAATATATAGGATATGGTATTTGCATACCACTGTACTGTGATACCCGGCACATCCCACACAGCATAGTACGCAAAGAATAGCGATCCGGACAGCTTTGAGCAGGTATGGGAGTATTTTAAAGCACGTGTTAATATGCAAATGAGGATATTAAAACGGTGGATGTGTTTATATTTTGTGGCAAATTGTATTTATGACAATTTCATTACAATTTCCAGCAACATGATTTCATATTTCCATATCAAACATATGGTTTTAGTTGTTATATTTTAGGTATCTGATAATGAATTTATGCTAAATGAGTAACGGAACCACTTGAATCTACATGTGTGTACGAGTGCGTAAACATAAATATGTTTGTGTGTTAAGGCATATGTAGTTGAACATATGCATGTATTTGAGTATTGGATTGGTTGGTTAGTCGAGTGTGTTGGTTTGGTTTACCTGAATTTTAAGCCGGCATTTGTTATACAAAATTATGTGTATGTAGATGTATGAATATTTGCATGTGTTTGTGTGTGCTATAATGTATGTTTATGTGCGTATTTCGATCATGTGGTTAAAGCTTGTTCAAATATAGCACCATGAACACACACCCATACAAATATATGTATGTATAATCAAATTTCAACATACAGAATACCAGCATATGCATGTGTGTATATTTATGGCTTTTGTTTCTGTTGACGGATTAGAGTTATTTGCTTTGTAAACAAAAATTTCACTGCATTCTGCATTATATAGTTTTGTAATCTGCTGAAATTTATATAATTTATAAATAAATATATGTATATATATCTTGTGTTTAAATATTAGTTGAATTAAAATTTTAAAATCCGAGTTGGCCATAAAAGTCACAATCTCATACTGACTTCGAATTTAGAATCTCCTGTGAAAAAAATAATGCGTAAAAATTCGCACAAAACGATAAATACTGTAACACGAATTCATATAGTTACCCTTAAGCAATAAATGACAATGCCGAGATTAAAACATATTTCGAAAAACTTAAACGCATTAACCGTGCCATCTATTTAATACGAATTGTCACTTCATTGACTTTGGTATTTTATAAAGCGGAAACTCTGGTCAGTAACAACCTGCGTTTGTTTCTAGCGTTCCATAAAATATCAATATGCTTTCAGCCACTTATATTGATTGGTCATTCATATATTTGTTGAAATTAAAAAAAAAATATCTCCAAAATTATTTCTGGAATATATTTTTCTATGAGCTATTTATACAATTCAATTACCTTCGTATAAAATCCGTTACAAAAACTTTATCTCACAACGATAATTCGACATTAATTGACACTGAATATATTTTCACTTAAATTTTTAGGTTGGCAACACCGAAAGCAAACAATAGAAACAATAGAAAATCATGTTTTATTTACCCTGCTAGATTATTTTTTCCGACCAGTTTGCATAGGGTGCCGCTTAATATCGCTTAGCTCCCCATACAAAGTAGTCGAAAATTGGCTTAGCAGGGCATTAAAAGTCAGGTCTAGTGCCAAGTTGTTAACAAAAATTCAACATCTACACTTATCCACCTGTGGTCAACCAGTATTTCGGTTTTCGCAACAAATCTTGAATTTTCTTCAAATCAAAACGAATTTATTGCTTACAATGATATTTTATATGTCATATGTGCCATATATTCTCCTCCAAATGTTGTCGTGTATCAAATCGAAACCCCCGGATTGTTATTCAGAAAATATAACAAAATTATTCAGATTTGAATGTATTTAATATTTTCTTTGGGTCTAATTTGTCTATTCAAATTATTATTTAAATGGTTTGTTGCACAAAGTTCTGCGGAAGGAGTTCTATGTTGGAATCATGGAATCCACCAATCAGTTGTTGAAGTAAATTACGTCAAAAAAGATTGCAACTATTCTGAAAACGACTTTGAAGATATTAATGAAGACTTTGAACCTGTAAGATATTACGTTATTGGTAAGTTGGAATAAAGTCATATTCTCGTACATTTATTTTGTAAATTTAAATCCATTTACGAAATTTATGAAGAGGCTATATTATCTGCAAGAAATATTATAAAAATGTCCGAAAGAAATGCTGATAAAAACGCGTATCTCTCTATTTAATAATAGATGTCAGGGCCAGATGGAATAGTATGATTTGCATGATACAAACTTTTCTAAAAATTAAAAACACTATGTATTGTAAGCTTGTAGTATGTTTTACTCATACATTAACCAAAACTAACAAAAATCGGTCATATAAATTCAAATTCAAATAAACGTAACTGACACTAGCACGGTCTTCAAAAATGCTATACCACGGAAAATACAACCCTATGATGTAGATTAAAACTCACCTCAAAGCACTGCAACAATGCGAGAATGCATGAGGAAAAGAAGAACATGGTGGAAAAATTTCATCTGTTCTTGTTGTTGGAATTATTACGGATCTTCGATCGATACTAATTCGCACATGTGAATTGCAGAATTGAATTGTATATATATTGATGATTGATGATCAACCGATGGTATCAATTCAGGCACAGAAGTTAGGCATCTGATGATGAACTTGTCACGGATTTCGAAACTAGTCATGCCAGTGAGTGTGTGTTGAACTGAATTGTCCATTATTTCCAACAAAAAACAACCATTTTTCAATTAGAAAACTGCTCATAACTTGTAAGCTTGTAGTATGAATTACTCATACACTAAGCAAAAACTAACAAAAATCGGTCAATAAAATTCAAATTCAAATAAACTATAAAAAAAACTTTAATAGATTTAAATTCACAAACTTATGGGTGGAAGAACATGTTCCTTTTTTAGAAAGGTGGGTGGAAGTTTTGAACCCCATTAAAGTCGCAGTGGAGGTTTTAAGTCGCCGAAACTCCAACCTTTTGATAGCTAATGTAATTATCAATATCCTTTATGAACAGATATTATCATCTAATATTTACCTTTTCCGAAAATGGCTGAGTCATTAAAAACAAAGTTAACTATCGACGTAATAATAAAATATTATCATTGGTAAATTACTTAAAAAGTCCAAATGATTATATTGACAATTTTAATATATCAAAAAACTTTTTGAAAATGTATGCGGACCAAATATATAAACACCTGTTTGTGGAATGTGATTCAGAAATTTCATCATCCCGTAGTATGATGATATTTTAGAAATCGACGTCAATCAAAGTTTTCAAAATAAGTTGAAAAATTTTTTAAAATTTATTTTTTAAAATTTCGAACTCCAAAACGGAAAATCTATTTGAAAAGGATTTTTCATTACATGAAGTTAGCCAAAAAGTACTAAGAACTTGATGATATTTATAATGATCTTCTATCTGTAAAACATACTTCTGGGGAAAGTGAAAGGGGTTTCTCTGTTTCTGTTTGCAAAACAACTACAATTAGAAGTAGAACATTTTGAAAACAGAGAATTTAAAGAAATAGCTTAATATTATTTATGTTATGTGGTAATTTTTTATGTTATTTCTTTATTTTAATACCGAGTGATCTCAAATTTAAAAAATACAATTTATTTTCTTTTTAAGTTTTAATTCTTAATATACAAACTAAACTTGAACTGAATTTGATACAATACATATTATTTTTTTTTAAATAAAAATTTGTTGGTATCAAATAAGCTGTATTAAATTTTATTTAGTTTACAAATTTCCCGGGAATCCCGGCAATGGGTTTTTTGTTCCCGTTTCCCGGGATATGCAAAAGTCCGTGAAATCCCAAACCCTAGTCATATCACATAAAACGATTAACCTCACTTTCACATAATTTTCCAATTTTGTAATCAGATAAAACGTAGAAGTGGACACCTGCGCTTTGAAACGAACTTATCACATTTAACGCAGCCTTGACTAAATCGTCATATCTACTGTCATAATTCGACGCTGGGAAATTTGATGTGAATGTATTAGAAATGCAAGTGATGGTTTTTATAATTAATAAATAATGAACAAAATATGCATAAAATGTAATACTATTTCTAAGAAAAGTTTGGGATGTCGCTGACACCGTGTGCTCGTTGTTATATTTTGTTAAAATAACAAAATTATTATTATTAAATTAATATCTTAAGTTCTCATAATTGTGTAGATGCAGTTTCAAAGTGTAAATACAGCAAAAAACTAAGTTTTCTGCTTTAAATTTTAAAGTAAACTTCATATATTGCGTACTTCAAATGCCTTTCTTTAAAAATGTTGGCACACATACATACCAACATGACACATGCTACATTTCACCATCCTTACAATTTTGACAGTGTAATAAAATTATATTCAAATTTTCGAAAATGAGAATTTCCACCCCTTATTTGCTTCAAGTGCATTACGTGACGTGAAGGGGAACCTAGAACATTTGTTTTTGCTAACAAACCCTGGTATCTTAAACTTTTTTTCGGCCCAGTCTAAGGGTGTCTTATTAAGAAGGCACTTTTTTATTTTGAAATAAAAAACCGCATTTTTTGAGACAGTTGTAAGTTTCGTATTGGCCTGTAAAGAAGATATGTTCCGATTAAGTAATGGAATAATTGTTTCTGTTTTATTCGCATAAACACGAGATTTTACAAAACCCAAAGAAAGAAATCGAACGGCGTTAAATCGCATGATCTAGGTGGCCAGTTGAGATCAGAAATTTCTGTGATAATTTGTTCTGGAAATCGTTGCTGCAATAAATCGATTGTTTCATGGGCAGTGAGGCGCTTCTTGCTAAAACCACATGTCGTCCAGATCCATGCCGTCCAGTTGAGGCAACAATAACTCCCTTATCATGCTCCTGTAACGAACTCCGTTCTCAGTCACTGGAATTTCATCCTCATCTTCAAAAAAGTAAGCCCCAATCACGCCGTCTGACCAAAATCCGCACCAGACAGTCGATTCTCGTAGGTGTATTTATTTCTCATGGAATGCATGAGGATTTTCTGAGCCCCGAACTCGGATAATTTTGTGCATTCACGAAACCATTCAGATGGAACTGCGCTTCATCGGCGAAGATGAATTTTTTTTGTAAAATTGGCATTGACTTCACTTTGCTCCATTACCAATTGAACGAATTGCCGGCGCTTTTGATGGTCTGCTACTTAGAGCACCTGAGTAAGCTGAATTTTGTATGCATGAAGTTTTCTGCGTAGTGCTTCGTGAAATTTGAAGTTGTTGAGAACGATGCCATATAATCAGAAATGACGATTGTGGTTATCTTGCTTTAAGTGCTTGATAGTTGTCATCGCAACCAATTTTGTTACGACTTGTTGGACAACTTTGAAACCTTCATTTTTTGATGTGTTAACATCTATGTATACGCGCGCCTCTAGGGCAGTAAACTATAAATTTAATACATACGCAAGTGTTAGGTTTGTAAGAGTAAATCATCGTTTGTTTGTTCGTTGCTTGGCTGTCGGTATTGAAAGTGATTATTGGGCGATTTTCATATAATTTTCCCACGCGACTTTCTCCGGAAATTCATAGCCGATTTTATTAATTTTTGGATTAAAAAGCTAGTGCGGGTTTCGACGAAGAGTTTATGCCAAAAATTAAGGCGATCCGATATCGGCGAGCCGAGATTGAAGTGTTTTAATTTGGAGTAATATTAAAAAAGTATTTTATGTTGATCTTCGGTTATATCGTACGAATATAACAATGTATGTATGTATGTACAAGTGTCTGTTGCTTTGCATTCTTTGACTTTTGTGGGAATAAAACAAAAAGTATTGAGCAAGAAAATAATGACACATGTGCTTGCACTGGGTCTTTAAATAATTTTAAGTATTAATATTATTTAAATGAAACGTCATCATATGATTGAACGCTGTTTTTTTTTTCCAATGTAACATTTACGAATGTGTTCATAGAAATCGAATAGGTACCGTGTAGCAAAAAGGTGTTAACACATCGCCCGTGAGTTCGAACACTCATTGGATTTTTTTTTGATCTCTGACTTTTGATTTGTGCAGACGCGATGTCAATTGATCCACCTAAAACGTTGTGTGCTTTCTGTTTTAAGTCCTTACAATCCGAGAAATATGTGAAGTGCAAGATTTGCAATGGCAAATTTCATTATTTTTGTACGGGTGTTGCTGATTTAAATCTGTTGGAGTCGTTGAAAAGAAATAAAAACATTATTTATAATTGTGATGACTGCCTAATTGCATCTACTGATTTGGTTGCTGTTGTTTCTCACTTATCCAATGAAGTGAGAGAGCTGAAAATAATGCTTCATGAGCTTCTCAATAAGCCAACAACACTTAACGATGTTTCTAATACACGTTCTGCTCAAACCGTCTCTTCGAATTCTGCTGCTAACTCTCTGACGTCGCATGCTGCCGTTGTTAAGTCATCAGTGATACTGCCTACAAATGCTGCTTCAGTCGCCAAAACTCTCACTCCGTCTGTTTTACCCGCCAGTTTACACAGTTCTGATGATACGCACACTATTGCAACTCATGCTTCTGAGAGTGATAACTGTCTCAGAGATAACTTTCGTGTTAGCTATGTTTCTGCACTTGCTAATGAAGGTAATGGTGCTCCTTGCTCTACTGGCAACAGTGTTTCTGTCCCCCTTGCGCAGACAAATAATGTTCTTAATCTTTCGGATGTAAATCGTAACCCAGCACACAATTCAGATTGGACGCGAGTAACATCCCGTAAAAATCGCCAAAGACCTATCATTATTGGGGAGAATGATTTTTTTTTTTTTTTTTTAAACTGGTTTTATTGTAATATTTCTACACATTCTACTGGTATACAATACATACTACTTAACATTACCTATTCTATTTCCCTCACACCCATAGGGTGCCCTTCGGAAACTTCCATCCTCCTATAAAAAACATTATATACGTACATCGAGTCTTAAATATAAATTATATACGCTGAAAATATAAATTTCCTGAAAAATTGAAGAAAAACAGGAACGCCTCGGTTGTCATCTCGACCTAAAAATAAAAGAAACTTAAAAATTAAATAACAACCTAAAAACTAAATAAAAAATAAAAAACAATATATCCAGCAAGCTGGATCGCATAAATCAATAGACTAGAAATTCCGAAGAATCTCCAGTCTCCACCCTGGCATGTACAATACTACTGAGCAGTATTATACACAGGATCATCGATACCCAATGTACCGAATCTCCTGTGGTAAAAAAGCAAATCCCCGTCCGCTCCTAGATAGCCCCCATTACTGAGGGCCAGAAGGTCCGTTGGTCCAAAGAACCAGCGAGACAGAAGATTGTCCGCATCCGTTGTGTCGAAACATGCCCTAACCAGGTCATTTCCCACACCCGCCGCTTTCCCCAGGAAGGATAGAGCAGAGTCCACCATGAACCTGTCAATCCTCCCAAAACCAGCACCATCATATACCCTCCTACAGGAGGGCGAGCGAAAAGATCCATCCGCCATCACCGTCATCCTCAGTCCCAGACAGGTCCTGAGTATCTTCCGCTCCCATTGCCTTAGCCTCTCCATCTGACACGACGAGATGGGAAACCAGGCCGGGAAAGCATATGTCATAACAGGTCTTATAACCTGCCTGTACACCAGCAGTCGCACCTCCGTACTCAGTCCATTCGCCCTCGCCAACAGCCTGTAGTATGCAGAAAAGGCAAATCTTGCCTTCCGCAAAGCGTAGTCCACATGGCTCACGAAGGTGAACCGTTCATGGAACATCACTCCAAGGTACTTGATCTCCCTTGAAATCCCGATGTCCGCATCTCCTACTCTGAGCCTGGGGATGTAGCCCCTGGCGTTCGGGTACAGGTTCCCGCGCCTCCCCTTGAAGATGATCCCCTTCGACTTGGCCACATTTAGCCCAATTGCCCACTTGGAGAAGAAACCACTCAGGGTCTCAAGGTAAGTGTTCAGCCTCCGATTGACGTTGACAGCCCTAGGGCCGGGGAGAATGATGATGTTGAACTTGAAGTTATTGTGAAGAAGAAGTGGATACATTTGTCCTCCTTTAAATCAAACATTACGGAGGATCAAATCATGGCCTATGTTGAAAAGCATACCGACATCAGTAAGGCTCATATGGCTTGCTTTAAATTAGTAAAGAAGGACGTTAATGTGGCTGATATAAAAAGTCTTAATTTTAAGCTGGGTATTGCACCGGATTTTTACAAGGAACTGTTTAAACCCTCTCTTTGGCCTAATAATGTTAATGTTCGTCCATTTCGAAATTTTCCGAACGCTCTTCCTGCAAGAACTCAATCCTAGTTGATTATGACTCATATAAGCTCAAAATTTATTATCAAAATATGGCTGGCATCAGAACTAAGCATAGATCTATTTTTTTGGAGACATCGCAATGTGATTACGATATCATTGTTTTTGTTGAAACCTGGCTTAATATTGATTTCCATGATGGAGAGTTTTTTGATACTAAAAAGTATGCTGTTTTCCGTAAGGACAGGGATTCTGTGAAAACTTGCTGTTCCCGTGGAGGAGGTGTTTTGGTTGCTGTAAAGAAGTCTTTTAAGTCTACGTCTTTAGTGTTACCTAATAGTGCCACGTTGCTTGATCAAATTTGCGTACGCTTGGAAGGATTGAATAGATTGTTTATTATGGTGTCCTACATACCGCCAAATAGCAGTCAAAGTTTATATGTTTCGCATATGCATAATATCTCTGAAATGGCTCCTGATAACGAAAAGGATGGTTATTTGGTTCTGGGTTACTTCAATTTATGTAATATAGTTTGGTCTTTACTGCCTAATTGTAATACCTTGTATCCCGGCAATGTTAATTTTTTTTTTTTTTTGTTTAAAAATTCATTTATTTTCATAAAATATTGCTACAATGTTGTGTGCCCCAGCGCCGCTTGGACATTTTTGAGGCGAGTTGGCATGAGTTAGCCAAATAAAAATATATTACAATTCAAAATATATAACACAGAGAAAAAAAAAAAAAAAAAGGAAAAAATAATTTAAGTGCAAAATTATAATAGAGATTAGTAAGTAGATTTTGTATAACTATATATAAATTAGAGTAAAAACTTATTTTACAAAAGAAGCATTTCCATGTTGTTGAGCAAATATGCTTTCAAATTTGTTTTAAAAACTGATATTCTTGTTATATTTTTCAGAGTTTGAGGAAGATGGTTAAATTCGGAACAACCAATGTGCTCAACTCGCTGTTTAGTTGTTTCTAATCTACATCTTTTAACATGTAAAAAATCACGGTTCCTTGTTCTAACAGCATTTTGATTTCTTGCAAAATTTATGGGGTTATGTCCAATATTTTGTAGCGCTTTAAATATGAATGTCAATAGTTGCATTTTATAAAGACCATGTATTGGCAGTATACTTTTCGCTATATCCTCATACAAAGATATGGTAGAATGCATCAATGGTAAGTTATAAACAACTTTAAGTGCTTTATTTTGGGATCTTTGTAAAGACTTAAAAACTGTGCTTTTTTTATGAGCGTACACCATCGTCAGATAATTGTAATGACTATGTATAAGTCCATTGTAAATAAGGAGCTTTGTTTTCTCATCAAACTTGTTCTTAAACTTGTAAAGCATACCAATTGCAGGAGAAACTTTTGTCCTTACGTGCTGCATATGTAATTCCCATGACAAATTGCTCTGCATATATATACCTAAATACTTTAATGAGTTGCATTCATAAATATTTTGCCCATTAATAGTAACCCATAATTGCTCATTATTCCTTGCACAATACGGTCTGAATTTTACTAATTTTGTTTTTTCAGCATTTAAAACTAGTTTGTTTATTCTAGCATATTCTAAAAGGGTACTCGCATCTTGTTCTATTAGATTTTTTACTATAATATCATGATGGTATGGATAAAATAGACTTATATCGTCGGCGTATATTATAAGCTTGCCGTGAAGTTTTAACTTAGATATATCGTTGATAAATATAGTAAACAGCAGTGGACCTAACACGCTTCCTTGAGGAACACCATGTTCTACACTTGTCATAATGCTCTTGCAATTTTCAATTTGAACGTATTGCCTTCTATTTTGTAGATAGCTTTTCAAAAGATCAAATGACCTTCCCCTTACACCATAAAATGACAGTTTCCGCAACAATATATCGTGGTCTACTAGATCAATGCTGTAGCTTTTGCCAATTTTCCTTCTTTTCCTAAGTATCTTATTTTTAAGTTGAATTAGAGCATGAAGATTTGAATTGATCCAGGGTGTAATTAAATTTCTTATCAAAACTTTCCTTTCCTTTTCAATCGTTGCATCTTTAATGCAGTTAGAAACCATGTTAAGTAACTCAGCTGTATCAGCTGATGCATTTCCGGTTAATTGCATTGAGGTCAACTGAGTTTGAAGACTTTCCTTTAACTTTTCGAAGTTACAGTGACTGTATGATCTCTGCCTGAATTCTGAGCTTCTCACATTTTGTAAAATTTTGCAATGTATAATGTTGTGATCTGTAAATTCGCACTCAATTGAATTTATAACTAGTTTATCCGAAATATTACTATAAACATTATCAATTGAAGTACGACTTCTTGGTCGCGTGATCATAGTGTGGCAGTTATTAAAATCAAACTGATATAAAATTTCAGAAAGGTCAGACGAAACAGTATGGTTCAGAAAATCTATGTTTGAATCTCCAAAAAAGATAGTTGGGAAACGTGAACTATTATATATAGCATTTTCAATATATTTGACGAAGGTGTTTGAATCACACTTTTGTGAACGATAAAAAGATATTAATTTTAGTGATTTTCCATTAATTTTGAAGTTAGGCAAAGAAATTAGTATGCTGTCAAAAAATTGTTTACTCTCACAAGATTCCAGGACATAAGTCTCATTCTCTTTCACAAAAATAGACGTTCCACCATATCCATCATGCCTGCAACAGTGAATGGCATGGTAACCAGGAATATTATAAATTTGTTTTACATCTGATGAAAACCATGTTTCCTGAACTGCGATAATATTTGGTAGAATTTCAAACTCTGCAATTAGTTGTCTAAACTTATTAAATTTATCTAAGGAAGAGATGCTTCTTATGTTAACAGAAATAATGTTAAACAAATTATTCCCTGAACTTTTTAGATGATGATTAAAGCATTCAATGTTTGAAAAATAATTGTTGTTCAAAACCATTAAATAATAGAAAATTTTATTTTAAAACATATTAAATTAAACTTATTTATAAAGGTGACGCATAGGGTGTTTGTGTGCCGTCCTCAGAGTCTCCCTCAACATCAACTGGAATCACTTGTGTACGTATAGATCTTCGATTGGTAAATTTACTTGTTGTTACCTCCATAATAATGTTATCGACTTCTTCTTCATTTCTTATTAATCTTGGTCTATTTGTAGCATTCTTCTTAGCATAAATCTTCCCTCCGTACGAGTAAACAGCATAATAGCCGACAGTTTTTAGGGTTCTGGCGTAATTTAATAGTTCCATTGATTCTTTACTCAAAAAGTCGTTTATGTAAACCGTTTTTAGACTTTCACATTCTTTAAGTTTGCGTTTTGCAGCCATAAGAGTTTGTTTTGCTGTTTTAGTGTTAAATTTTACTACTAAACTTTGTTTTAGGTTAGGCATATCTTTTTGTTTTACGAAATAAGCTTCATCGATATTGTTTTTTCCAATTTCAACCCCAACTTTCTTAGAAATTTCAATAACAGTGTCAGCCGCGCTAACTTCGGTGTTAGCATTTACACCACTAATAACGCAATCATTTTTCACACGCTGATCGTTCAGTATTTTCACGGATTGCTTTAATAATTCAACTTCAGTTTTTAGATTACGGTTTTCCTTTTCGATACTTTGAATTTTTTTCTTATTTTCCGAAATTCCTTTGCAAATTTCGTCAAACTTTGCCGACATAAAATTCATCGAATCTTGCAACTCTGACAATGAATCCAGTTTATTAAGCTTTGTTTTTATCTGTTGCAGTTCTTCTTTAACTGTGCCATCATTGTCAACACACAAATGACAAACATATTCTTCTCTGTTGTTCTTTAACAAGCGTTCGTACTGACGTTTGTCTAGTCTTGTACACACCACATGAAAGAATTTCGCGCACTTATCGCACTCTATGTTGTCTTCTTTATCTTCGTCTATCTCCATTCTACATTGACCGCATACAGATTTTGAGATTTTAACACTTTTGCGACTCTTGCTAGGCATTCTTGATATTGTTGTGTGCACTTGTGTATTGTTATTTGTTTTTCTGCTGTTTGTTTGTACTATTGTTTTAATTACACTGTGTTTTTTTATATTTTTGTTTAGCTACTTGATAGATCTCACTATTTTGACGTTTTATCGCGAGGGTTGCCAACTCGATTGTTTTAACGCATGAAATTAATTGTATTGATACAATTCTTGGTTTGTCTTTAGTCCAAATTAATTCATTTTTTAATTGTCTTGGTCGATTATTAGATCTTGTATTTATTTCCAATAATATTAAATTTTCTATTGAAAAATGTGATAAGCCCTTCAGTACTCCAGACATGCATCACGTGCCATTAAATGTAAATGTTGATTTTTATAAGTTTCCCTGCTCTAATATTGATTATTTACGTTACGATTTTAGTAGATGTAATTTTGAGGTTTTAAATCATCATATTTTGAGTATTGTTTGGTTGGATGTTTTTAAAAACAAAACCATCGATGATTGTTATTATGAATTTGTTTGTAAGATCAATGAAATACTTCATTCTGTGGTGCCTAAGGTTAAGCCAGATTGTTATAAATTGCCATGGTATACCCCTGGCTTAAAAAAACTTAAAAATTTGAGAAATAAGTTTCACAACGTCTACAAATCCACAAATTGTGCTGAAAGTAAGAGGATGTTTGAGCATTATTCCAGGGAATTTGATTTTCTAAATAAATTTCTGTACGGCAATTACATTGTGCAATTTGAAAATAAAATAGTTACTAATCCACAGTCATTTTGGCACTTCATAAAAGCTAAACGTAGAAGCAGTGATTTTCCGTCATCAATGTTCTGGGAAGATAAATTTGCAAATTCTCCAGTTGAACAAGCAAACTTATTTGCCGATTTCTTCAAATCCAACTTTGAATTTGGGGTACCAAGTATTGCTTCAAGTTTTTTGCATGGTGTTAACTCAATCACAAATTTATCTTTCTTTCAGTTTGATGAATCTGATATACTCGCTGCCTTATCTGATCTAAAGGATTCACCTAAACCTGATATAGATGGGCTTCCTACGTTGTTTCTTAGGAAATGTAGTTTATCTATTTGCGGTCCGCTAAAATTGATTTTTAATAATTCCCTTAAAGCTGGTACGTTCTTAAACCAATGGAAAGTTTCCACTATAATGCCTATTCATAAATCAGGATCAAAAAATGACATTAGCAATTATAGACCGATATCTAAATTATCTAACGTATCAAAACTCTTGGAACATTTAGTTTATGATAAAATTTATCACTCTATTTCCCAATTTTTATCTGAATCGCAGCACGGTTTCATAAAACATCGTTCAACAATTACTAACCTATTAGTCTTTACTAATTTCTGTATCAAGTCTTTTGAGTCAGGGTTTCAAGTTGATACACTCTATTTTGACTTTTGCAAAGCCTTTGATAAGGTATCGCACAGTTTACTTTTAATGAAATTGGCTAAAATTGGATTTCATTCGTGTCTTTTACAGTGGTTTGAATCGTATTTAAGTAATAGAGTGTGTCGTGTGTGTGTTGATAATGTTTACTCTAATAGGTATACAGCAACCTCTGGTATATCGCAAGGTAGTATTTTAGGACCTCTTCTTTTTATATTATTTGTTAATGATATTGAATCATGTTTCAAACATTCTAAATTTCTCATGTATGCTGACGATTTAAAACTTTTTACTAAAATTTCTTGTCTTCAAGACTCTATATTACTTCAGGAAGACATCAATCGATTAGTCATTTGGAGTGAATGTAATCATTTAAAACTAAATACTGCTAAATGCTTCCATTTTCCTTTTGCAAGGCGTATAAATTTAGTTAACTCCATCTATTTCATTGAAACTTATTTAATACCTAAAGTTAGTAAAATGTTAGATTTGGGCATTGTTTTTGATCCAAAACTGGTATTTAACTTGCATGTGGATTATATAATGCCTAAAGCGTACTCCACCCTTGCTTATGTGAAAAGAAATAGTAAAGACTTTCGGAACCCTTACACACGAAAATTACTATACACCGCTTTTGTTAGATCTAAATTAGATTATGGTGCCATTATTTGGAATCCCTACCATAATGTACGCATTAATCGTATTGAGTCATTGCAAAAGAAATTTATTAAATTCGCATTGTTTGAAGTAAATTTCCATAGTCCAATTCCTTCGTATGAAGCTAGATGCAGATTAATTCACTTGGAAACGCTATCTAGTCGCAGATCCAAGTGTTCTGTATTGTTTTTTACAAACTAATTTGTGGATTTGTAGATTGTCCTCCGCTTCTTAGCTGCATAAATATTAATACTCCCTTACGGTGTCTTAGAAATAATGAATTTTTTAATATATCAGTTAATAGAAATAATTACTCTTCTTTTGAGCCTATATTGAGGTGTCTTAAGGAATATAATACTATTAATATGAAGTGTTCAATTGATTTTTCGTTTTCACTTAATAAATTTAAAAATATTTTGGATTTATATTACTTTTAGTTAAGCTAGTCTGTAAGGATTTTAATCCATAGACATAAATAAATAAATAAATAAATAAATAAAAATAAATATTGATGTTTTCGGGTATTCGGAGACATTCTCGTTTTCACTAGCAATGTATTCAAGAGACCGACTGTTACGTTGACGCACAGGAGTCTAACTACCCGTAACCGACCCTGTTTCTTAAAATTTTTTAAACACTCTTCGAATGGTTGACACATTCTTCGAAACTTTCCAAATTTTTGTAAAAAGTTTTCATAATTATAGCGCGTTGTTTTTTCGTGAAGCGTTCAATTTTTAGCAATCGGAATAAACATATGTGACAGCTGCCAAATTTCAGAGTTGTCACTTCCAAAAATTAAAATTACACTAAAATGTAAAAGTGCAATCTTACTGAGATTACTACTACAACTAAAGGATGATTTTTTAGCACCTTTCTTTTTGGCAGCTCAGCTGTGTTCGTGGAACATGTTACTGTCAAACATGTTTAGTTTGGTCTATAATTTAACCATGAATCGACGTACAAATGAACAACGCTTGCAGATTATTGAATTTTATTATTAAAATCCATGCTCGGCTAAGAAAGTGCATCGTGAACTTCTTCCATTTTATGCTCAGTTTGGGCGACCTTCTGAGGGGGCCATTCGAAATCTTGTGCGATCGCGCGATTTAACCCCTTTAGATTATATTTGTGGGTCTATGTTAAGTCTAATGTCTACTGGGACAAGCCCGAAACAGTTGATGCACTGGAAGCCAATATTGAAGAATTTATTCGTGATGTACCGGCCGATATGTTGGAGAGAGTATTTCAAAAATTGGACCCAGCGTATGAACCATTTGAGGCGGTCAACATTCCCATGAAATCATCTTTAAACATTGAAATTATATAGACCGTTCTCTCGACTCAAATAAAGATTTCATACATTTCTCTAAATTGTATGTGTTTTTTTTTTTTAAATCAAATCCGAAACCTCTTAAAAAATCACTCTTTACTACTACTATTTACTACTATCGAGTATTTAGCCATGAAAAAGCTTCTCAAAATACCGTTGGGAATCGGTGTAAAAGTGTAGGTCCCAATCAGTGAGTGAAAACTGGAAAGCGAACAGCTCAGTGATTGTGAGAAGCTCTACCCTGTCCCTTCATGGGATGTAATGGGAAACCATTTATTTTTTTTTTAAATATTTGTTCAAATAATTTTATAAGCAAATGAACCATCAGATTCGAAAAAAAAAATTCTTTAAATTTCGTCAAATTTTATTTTTCGGAAAAATGGCGGATGAACCTATAAGGTCTCCAGAATACTACCATTCGGTTTGAAACACCAAATTCGAAACAAAACACCAAATGCAATTAGTAAACGTTTAAAGTCTAGCCGACTAACTAGTGTCGACACTAAGGTAATTGGGAATGTAGTAAGGGAGTTATCTATAAATGAAACAGAGTTTCAAAATTGAATTTGTTTATTCCCTGGTGGGAGTTCTAATAGTTCAATGCTTTCTGCATATAAAAGTGATCTGAGAATGCTTCTAAATATGGGAGAAAATTATATTATATGTGGAGATATGAATAGTAAGCATAGGGACTGGGGCTGTTGCAGGGCAAATTCTTGGGGAAATATTATTTCAGATTTAACTCCTTATCTGTTTACTATTTGTCTTTCCAAATAACTCAACTTACATTCGTAGTGCTGCACGCTCCAGATCATCGGCTATTGATTTTATATTGTGCACTGTACCACACTTTGTAGATTTCCTTTAATGGAAAACTCATTAAATTCAGACCATGTAAGGGTTTTTCAACAGAGTCGCTACAAAAGTAAATCGATAGGGACAGCAAACGACGCCATATTTTTTTCCGCTCTTTTGACATTTCTCTTCAGTATAAGATATACAAAGATATACGAGCCAACAACGAGTGGAAATTATTAAAATTTACTACCGAAATTTAGAGTCAGCGGCCTCAACTTTAAGAGCGCTACGTCCAATTTATGGTCCTCAGCGATGAGGCTCATTTCTGGCTGAATGGCTTCGTCAATAAGCAAAATATGCATTATTGGTCAGACAGCAATCCACACGTAATCCATGAGTCATTATTGCATCCCGAAAAAATTACGGTTTGGTGCGGTTTATGGGCCGGCGGCATTATTGGGCCGTACATCTTCCATGATGATCAAGACCGGCACATTACTGTGAATGCGAATCGCTACAATTCAATGATAACCGAAGTTTTGGCCACAATTAGATAATACGGACTTGGAGGACATGTGGTTCCAACAGGACGGCGCCACACAGCGAATGCCACAATCAATTTATTGGAAACCAAGTTTGGTGAACGTGTTATCTCACGAAATGGCCCAGTCGATTGGCCGTCTCCGTCGTGCGATTTGACGCCGTTAGATTATTTCCTGTGGGGCAACGTCAAGTCCATGGTCTATGCCAACAAGCCAGCGGCGATTGATGAACTTCGTACGAATATCGAACGTGAAAATGCAGCAGTATCGGCCGATTTATGCTTGAAAACCGTCGAAAATTGGGTTCAGTGCATGGACTTCTGCAAGCGTGCCCGTGGTGGCCATGCAAACGAAATCGAGTTCCATACATAATGGCATCGAACGTACTGTCACAGGAATAAAGAATTTCATTGGTATCTAAAACCGGGTTTGTTTTATTTAAAAAAACATTTGTACATGTACATTTCTCATTTTATTATTCAGCTTTGACTAGATTCGAAAATCTCCAATACGATTTTCGAAGAACAAACTGCAGAAGATACAGCTCGCATATAAAAACTGTTCTCTCACAAAATCTAGTGAATGCTAGTGGCATTACTAGTATAAACGATATCGATGCCTATATTCATAAATTTAACAATATTTTGTCTCTGAAATAAATAGACGAATTCCAAAGAAGCCATTTAAAATGAATGATATAAAATTGCTTAATAATATTATTAATTACTAGGCAACCCTGCAGACTTCGTCCTGAATTTTAGTAGGAGGAATAATAAAAACAAGAAGTCTATAGCACTCAGTGATAACGTAGCATTCTACTGGTGAAAGAATATTTAAAATCGAATGTGTAGTTTAGAAGATTACTCCCTACATACAAACTTACAAACACTTCCTCTTTATAGTATTAGTACAGATATTAAAACCAGAAACAACTTCAGCAGCAATGTAACATATAGCGCCATAGAAATGATTTAGTTTTTTAGAAGAGTACCAAGAAAGGTACCCAATATTCCAGTAATGGTTGATTCTGGCAGTACAGTGGCTGTAGATTCTTCTAAAGCTGCTTTGTTTGCTGATGTGTAGTTTGGCGGAAATCTAAAGATATACCGATACCTAAGCCTGGTAAACCTCACATTTAGCCAGAAGCTATGGACTTATTTATTTACACCGCCGTTTATCGTGGGCAGGTTAGCGATAATCTGGTTCTCTAATCTTTGCCGTTTGCAACACCCTCCAATTTGAGATTAAATTGACATTTCGGGTGGCAACTCCGTGCTTAGACAAACTCCGCGCCGAGACAAAATTATAGAAGGCGGCGGCACAACAGAAAAGTTAAATTTGCTGCTATTGTTTTTTCCAATTTTGGAAAAATTTGGGATGGGTTAGAAATATCTGAACCTTTAAAATTAGACCAGTGAGCCAAATCGAGCCAGAAGATCCATTTATATCGGCGGCGGCGTGAACTTCAAAAAATTTTTGGTGGCGTCGATGCATCGGGAAATTTGTCGATCGGCTTTCGACTGTCAAACAGTTGATTTTTTGTGTATGGTTTTATTATGGTTGAATTTTTTAGTAGCAAAAAAGGATGTACAAGTAGAGAAGAAAATACCACCGCAATGTGGCAACCCACATAGAAGAGAACCAAAAACAACTGAAGCGCCTCATTTCTCTGCTCTCTCTCTTACACTCTTCATTGTTTATTTCAATACACGAATAACTTTTTGATAGTGTTATTGTATATAACTATACAAATTCCAGCCATGTTTATACAAAATTACATAAAGTATGTAAAAAGTATGAAATAATCAAGTTATGACATTTTTGGTGGTACTCTTCTACGAGGGCTGTTTGTAACAAACAGTGTTGCATCAAAATATACACCAGTTTAAAATGAGGTTCAACTTCAGTTTCTACAGTTTAAAATTATATGAGTAATGTTCTGGGTTAGCGGGGGTCAAAATAGTTAACCTTCGAAATGCGTTAATCTTGTTTGGTGTAAACGCCATATTAGACAGTTAAGCCACACAAGCAAATATTTTTGAAAGAGAGACTTTGGAATTATGTTAATCTGTCCGGAATTATTCCTCTCGAGCAATTCGATTTTAGAGCCCATCACATGACTTAAGACGTTCATTGGCCATGGTCATATTAGACGTTGGTGTAAGCCTTTAATACCGTTTGGCATTATAGATTAATTTTCAAAATGATTCATCTTCAATTTCCTAAATATTTAGTAAAGCTTCCTCAGTCAATTTTATTCGAACGATCTTTTTGTGTTCAGATAACCCAAGAGATATCAGACTCAGTGTTAATGCTTTTGGGGTTTCGAAAAAACTGGAAAAAATTCAGCCGTTTCTAAACGGCTAGTCCGATCAAGATGAAATTTCGTAAAGACATAGCTGAGGTGGGATGCTATAGAAATTGATACGTTGTAAAATTTTGAATTTTGTATTTATCGGATAGATTTTTTTACACGCTTGTAGCGCTATTAAAGTCCTACAAAAAACACTCAACCAAACACCACACATATGTTTGAGTGTATGTGTTTAAACAATTTTCATTTGAGAAATTAAAATACTAGAAATATATGAACCAATATGAAATGTATATCAAACGAAAGATAACATCTTCATTTACCTACAAAAAAAATTTTAAAAAAATTCATCTAGCCGTTTCCTCAAATTCAATGAAATAAAGATTACAACAATAAAAACCTGACATGACTCCTCATACCGTAAGGTAAGACGTATTCTACATCAAAATCAAGCTTGCATGTTTCGTTTTGCTCTTACGGTTCTTAATATATTTGGCGAAATATTTGTTTTTAATTTTACATCGTTTTGGTTTTACTTACCTGATAATATCTCGGCTAACTAAGTAGCAATCGTCGTTTTGAAACCATTGCGTTTTGGGAAAATGGTAAGCATTTAAAATAAAAATAAAAATAAAAAAAGGAGGCACCACATTTTTACCAATACTAGAGGCATTTGTTTCCAAACATATTAAGTTTTTAAATGAGTTTACCAAAGGTAGATTAGTCGTATGTATACCGGGACTTCCTATCTTTCACACAGCTTTCTCGAGAGCCCTCAAAATCAGGTCAATTTTATATAAAAAACCATATTTGGCGAAAATATCTCAACATGCAAAGCAGGCTCGCGATATCTTTAGCATAATTCTGATATCTGCATGTGTTCCAACAAAGTAAGGTGAATATTGGAACTACTTAGAAACATTTGTGGAGGATCCGTACAAATTTCTGAAAACTCCCATATTTGGGAATTTTAGATGTTTTTCACCTGATTTTGGGATTGTGTTAGAAGGATTTTTCAAACATTTTCATGTCAGCAAACTGCCAAATTTCGTTGTTATGTCTTATTTTTTATTTTTTTTTTTATTAAAATAAATAACAGAGCACTTGAAGAAAATGCTTACAGAGCGATCACTGGCTTAATGACTGGAACATTTGGCTCTACACTTGATCGACAGAATCCTCAACACAACAGAACTTGCATGATTAAAGAATACATTGATGCGGTTCTATGTTAAAAGAGTAGAGCATAGGGGAGTAAAGCTTATGTTCGTGGTAAGTACAGACATAGATATGTACTTACACACCTTAAATATAAATCTTAATGACAAATTCCTCATATTTGTTTTTAATTGCAGGACCTGTATTCGACGGCCACAATAAGACTCAACCCCTCGACTACCACAATCTTCTCCAGACGAGTTTTCAGCATGGAATGGATTTAAATACTTATATAATTGAGACCATTTTCGAAACAAAAGTTAATAAAATTGTTATCAAAACACCTGCAATGTAATACTAACAGTATACTTAGGTACAATTGCCAATAAATAATTTCAAACACACTTCAAAACATTCGTTGAAGTTATGAAACGAAATCATTGCTGGAATGAAACAAATTATTTGCAACAATGAGTCACATTCGTTGCACCAATGAAACAAATTCGTAGCAGCAATGAAACACATTCATTGTAGCAATGAAGCAAATTCATTGCTGTAATAAAAGAAATTCATTGCAGCAATGAAATAAATTCACTGCAAGAACGATACTTATACGTTGCAACAATGAAATAAATTCATTGCAGCAACTAAACAAATTCGTTGCAATAATGTAGCAAATTCATTGCATCAACAACCATACTTTCACCACAGTAACGAACACTTTGCAGTTGATGAACACATTTTCAGAGCTGGAATGAAACTATACGTTTCATTACTGTGACGATGCTTTTCCATTCAGTGTATTTAACCCTTTCAATGAAAGAATAGGGACAGGTAAAAAATGTGATACAAACCCCATTTTTAGCATTTCTCACACACCGATAAAAACTGCAAATCTGACAAAATACTATATTAATGTTAATACTTAATTTTCCTGGGCATTTTAATACAAGGAGGTTGCACGCTTTAAGTAATGCTGATTTCATTAACTCCAGATTAATTCGTATTAAGCAAAACTTTGTTAATTCGTGAACTCTGAGCTAAAACCATTATATTTTTAATTTATGCAGCAACCCTTGAATTAATATCTTTGTTTTTTTTCACTTGTCATAGGCTTTGGTTGTTGTTTCCTTCTACCTAAAAGTTTTTCATAAAAGTATTAACTTTATTTTTTTATCAGTATTAATAATCATAAATGTAATGTATATTAATAATATTATAACGAAAAAAAAAACATTTCAGTAAATTTCATTAAATTTCTCTGTGGTTAAAATAGCGAATGAACTTATAAGATCTCCAATATAAATAATAGCAGCGAACGACTGTTAAAAACATAGAGTAATGGCGTATAGTGGCGCCAACTCTCTCAGTAGATTGATGACATTTGGTGTGTTGCAGATGGGCGGTTAAATGTTGGAAAATATTGCTTTAATAATACCAGATAGAGACAATGGCTCAAAACATCCAACAATAAATCAGCAACGGCATTTCAAGTTCTGCTTTACAATTTTTGTGTAAATACACCACAAATATATACTAACAATAAAATATATCAAAAAAAAAAAGTCAAAAATCAGTTAAATTGCCAATTTTTTCATCAAAACGACTTGAAAAATTTAAGTACACAATATTTGTAAGCTAATTTACGTCAAATAACTCTTTATCGCACCGAGCGCACCACGAATAGTGTGAAAGGAAATGTCAGATGACATTTAAAAATGGTTAAAACGTCTTTTATTTAATTTTTGTGTGTGATAATTTTTGTATTGGCGGCACTTTATTGAGGGCTGTGTTATGTGAGTAAGAACCAGAAATAAGTGTATATTTGCTAATGTTGTTGTAATTATATAAGTAATGTGACATTTTACGGAATAGTGAACATTTTGGGGCGGTCAAAATAATAGCAGTTTACAAAAAACTTGTAAAAAAAAGTGATTTTTCTATAATTTTCGGGTTGATATGTAGTTATTTGTAAGATTTTATAAAATATGCATTGCTTTTGGAATAATTTTATGTTATTTATTTTCTTAAGTGAGGTGAGGAAAATATATGGATGACGGAAAACGCGTTCATATAAAAATTTTGTTATCTGAGAGAAAATCATATTGGGAAATTCGGAATATATTCCACTGTACTTCGATATTGATTAGAAATGTGGTCTTATGTACGGAAAATGCTGAAACACGTGGCAGAAAACCGTTGGTATCACCTGCAACCATTCATCACATAAAATGGTTTAGCACCAACAACCCACTCACGCCAGCCACCGGAATATAAGACAACGTCTGTTCATTTCTAAGCTTTGAAACCGCTCGCAGTACCTTACGTGAACATAATTTGTACGCTACAAGTTCGAGAAAATTGTGTGTTTATAGCAAAATATATTATACCAAAAAATTGCAATGTGACAACATACGGCTGTAGTGATCAACTTAAAGCTGGAGAAACATTTTGTGATCAAATGAATCAAAAATTGATTGCAGGGTCTCGAAAATTTCTAAGACATCCACCGAATTTGGTGTATGTCCCCCGCCATACTACCGAAACTGTCAAACATGGAAGATGAAATGTAATGGTTTGGGCGGCGTGTTTTTCATATTATGGCATTGGATCAAAATATTAGTTGAAAACTGCCACGGATGCTGCCCAATATACTTATATAGAAATACTACAAAATATTATGCTTCCATATGCAAAATATGAAATGTTTCTTAAATGGGTCTCTCAGCAGGACAATGATCCCTATCAAATACCCGTCTCGCAAAAAGGCGGTTTGAAAACAATAATGTCGATGTTATTATATGGCCCGCGCAGTCTAGTCACTAGCAAAACCGAAAAACAATAACGAGCTTAGATGCGTAATTTAAGAGGCATGGGCCAAAATATCTGATGAGAGGTGCAAAACACTAGTTGACTTCATGTAGTGGAGTTGTGAAGCAGTAAGAAGCAAAGAAGGTAGTACAACAAAGTACAAGGTGTCTGGTGGCAAATTTTTATTTTTAAATACGATTATTTCAAAAAGTAATAAACGGTGCGGAGGGAGGGTGGCGCCGTTGGAATTATCGATTGTGCGAATTTGTCAGTCACGATGTCGCAGTGGTCGAGTGAGCATCGTGCGTTCGCTGTGGAGACATTTTTAAGAGTAATGATTCTTACGTAATTGCTCGTCGACGAATAAGTGATGGACCGAGTGTAAATTTAATTCGTTCGTGGGTGCAGAGATTCCGCGCAACTGCTTCGGCTATGAATGTCCCACGGCCAGGGCCCAGTCGATCTACAAGGACTCCCGAAAAAATTGAACTGGTTGAAAGCAGTCTACGTGAAAATCCGCGACATTCAATACGGACAAGAGCAGCCTCACTGGCACTTCCAAGAGCGATTATTCATGAAATTTTAAAAAAGGATCTGAAGTTCCATCCTTTTAAAATTCAAATCGTTCAAGAACTGAAAGAAAGTGACTTTGATTTAAGGAAACGTGTTGGAGCGTTTTCTCACTGTAAATCCTATTGTTTGGACCGACGAGGCTCATTTTCTCTTAAACGGACACGTCAACAAGCAAAACTGCCAAGAACCCGCAACCCTCGATTGAGACATCAAAAACCATTGCATTGCCCCAGGGTAACTGTTTGGTGTGCCTCATCCACGCATGAGATAATTGGACCATTTTTTTTTTCGAAAATTCTCGAGACCAGGCAACGAATGTCAACGGTCATCTAGTTGACATACTCTTTAAAAAATAAAGTCCCGCATTTCCATTCTATCCTTCAATGCTTTTAATAAAACTTTGTGTCAATTATTGTGTTTTTTATTTAAGTTTGAAAATACAAAACTGCTACCAAACACCCTGTATTAAATGCAAAGAAATATCAGAACTTAACCTTTTAATTTAAAATTCTATTGAATAAAAAAAATATATTTTAAGTTTTTGTTAGCACTACTATTATTTTGACTGATGTAATTTCTGAAAGAAATGGTTCTTAAGGTTTAATCTCAACGTATCAAAAACTTTGGGTTTTATCATCGCTAATTCAATACAAAAACTTTTAATGTTACCGATGAAAAACTATAATAATTCCATGGTTTATGTGTGGCACTGCTATTTTTTTGCCCGGAGCTGTATACCATTAACTAAATAATTGGTGTATTTAATAATCAAATGACATATTTCTTTATAGGTGCTCGAATAAATTAATATTATTAGTTCTTTGGATATGGTGCCGTGCTTCATCATATTTTTTTTTCAAAATATATCAGTTTAGCGGGAAATAAAAAAAATATGTTTTTACAAAAAATTAATGTGAAATTAAAAAATTTAAGTAATTTTTGTACAAAATAATAATAATTAAATATCCTGACCGTCCATCCTGACCCCCGTCCAACCAACCCACAGATGCGCGTCGCGTCGTCGGGTCGGTCCGGTCCGCGCTTATTTCAACATTTCGTCGAAGTATCAGGCACCCAGAATTATGAAACAGTATAACAGTATAAATTATAATTCTAAAAACAAAAACGATGTTTTGACCGGACTCAAGTTAACTGAATATATACATTAGTTAGTATACTTTAAGGCTCATCACTTTAGTCATACACAGGGTGACTCTTTTGTGATTGTTTTCTGTTCTAATAAATATGTGAATATTTCCATACTTTTAGGCGATACACTTTAAATAAATACAAGATAACTGAGCATTAGTATCACCTCTTAAAACTGTTAGTATACTTTAAGGCGCATCACTTTAGTCGTACACAGGGTGACTAATTATTGAGAGCTTTGTGTTCTCGTAAATCTGTGAATATTTGCATACGTTTAGGAGATACACTTTAAATAAATACAAGATGACTGATCATTAGGATCACCTCCTACAAATGCTGGTTACCTGGTATGTCTTCGTAATTCCGAAACTATGAATTTGTGTAGGAAACGAGTAGCACTGAAACACATGCCCCCGCCGCCCTTCCCGCACAAGACAAGAAATAAATACAAATATGGTATTAAGAAACTCAGTGAAAAAAAACGGTGTTGTGTATTTATTTTTTCTCTATCAGATTAAAATTTTTGTTTTTGTTCACAATTTATTGTTGTTATATGTATGTTGGTAGATATGTGGTTAGGGGCAGAGAAAGAAGCAGACCAAAGAAAACAAAATGCCTATTGTTGCTGTCCATCTACTACATCTACTGTAACTCCATACTTGTGTTACAGTGGTTCCATGCGTATTGTGAAAGACAAAAATATTCGGTTTTATTTGGGATTTTGGATTTATAATTATTTGGGAAGAAATATGGTTTTGTGTTTATATGTACTTTTGTATGATTATTTTACTTACCTTTTGCCTGCTATTTGCCAACAAAGATTAAAAAACAATTTTTATATTTTTAATAATTATTTCTTTATTTTCTTTTCATTTATTAAACTAACTTATAAGCTATTCTTGTTTTTAAATATATTTATGTATATATTTTTCACTTATACATTACATTCATTCACTAATTATGTATTTATATATAAATATTTACTCTTAGACATATACATACCCATGTACAAATACTGTAAATTATTTTGTTAATAATTTTTAACAACAAAAAGTAATAAACAAAAATCATGAAATTATGAGACTGATTAGCACACAAGTAAAGTTTACAACTATTACATGGTAGATTTCCTAGTCGATTCGTTTAAATGTTCTAATTTGCCATTAGGTAATGATTTTTTCCCTCTTAAATATTCGTCATAAAAAATCTTTAGTGGCTTGCGTTGCATTTTGTTGTGTTGTTTATTTTCGGTTTATTGCAATTTTTAGTGTTTCATTGCAAACCAAACATTAAAACGTACATGTTTGGATACATTCATCATTTAATTATATAAAGTAGTATCTTGTTTGTATACTATACTGTATAATAACTAGGAAAGTTGTTGCTTACAAATGTACAAACACCTGTCTACTAAAATCACTTATATTAAAATATTTATATATATTAAATATATTTTACAGACATTTACAAATTGCATTTATTTACTATATTTAATGTAGTTATTAGTTTTACATTCGTTCCGTTTTTTTTTTTTGTGTAATTATTCTATATATGCAGATATTTATTTTAGCCGTTTGTTACTCCTATTGTTGCTCACAGTTTGTATTTATTTATGTAGATAAACAGATTCATTATTACTTAATTTTTATAAATATTTATTTTACTATATATTTCATGTCAATATTTATATAAAAAAATGTCAAATTCTAATATACAAATATTCATTTACTTTTCTTTAGTTGTAATACTATATACATATACATTTTTTACACATTTTGTAATAGAAACTAACTAACATAAGTTGTAATAATTTAAATATGCTAAGTATGTTTTTTTGTTTATATTTTTTTTAGAAAATAATACTTTTGGTAGAAAAAAATGTATAAAAAGACTTGTTTGATTTTAATGTTAAAAACACTACGGATTAAGGGCTTCATGTTTTGAAAACACTGCGATTAACTTATTGCGGTGCTGAATGAGAAACAATTTGTGCAATTTTTTATTTAACTATATTAAATTTATCTTGATTAGGCATAGAATTTCACACCTCATGACAATCGACCAACCTATATGATTATATGATAACGACTACATTTTCCACTTAAGCCATGTTCAGGTAAAGCATGATTTTGCAGTTTACGTCATTTCGCTTTCATAAACAGCTGACTTTTGTATGGCGAAATATGTGTTTGGTGGGTTGAAATCTTGAAATTTTGAATTCGAGTTATATCTGAAAGCAGCAGTGTTATCGTCAATGAGGCGTTTAACTAAGGCCAAATTGCATTGAATTATCTTAAAATAGGATCGAATATCAATTAAAATTTCAACTGTTTGAATCATGAGATCCAATGTTTTGGCGTAATTAAAATCATACTTGTACCACTTTTACATAACTGTAATCAAAATAAAAATTATTTTAATCTTCAAACTGAAAGAGTGTTTTTGTTAACCGTCGTAATTTACAGAATACAAGCAATTTCATTGAATGCACTTATGTAGCTTGCATAGAAAATTAAAGTCTATGGCTCACACGCGTTCTTCCTGCTGCAGTTACTTTGGGAAAACTGAAACACAATCAATAATTCTGCATCCGAAACTATTATTCGTCATGACCTGTGAAAACTACACTGAAAGGCAAAGCTTCGACATAAGAAAAAATAGTATATCCATCGCCTTGCTTAGGTTAATGGACAATTCCTCGAGGTCGAACAAAATCCACCCACTCGAATTCGACTAAAACTGGTTTCCTCTAAAGTTTCGTTCAACTGAATTTATCACTGATTGCACACTTTGCCAGCACACTCAAAATAAAGAAATGTTACATCTTTCGTCGACTGGAAATGACAAGATTGTGCAACCCAGATCAAAATTCCTTCGACTAAAATTTGAACGGAAGCCTTCACGGAACAAGCACTAAAATGTATTCAATTCAAAATTTTTTAATTGGCATTGCGTAGAATGGTAATTCTTTTGCATTTGCATTAGATAAAGTAATGGAATTTAATTCAATGCAAACTAAAATCCCCATGTTAGGTGAAGAGAGGATGTGGTTCATGGTCTGGTGGCAAAAAAAATTAGGCCGACCAGAGCACAACTGTGAATGGGGTCCGTTATCGCGCTATGATAACTGAAAATATGCTGCCCGATATCGTAATCTCGACGACACTTGGTTTCAACAACACGGCCTGACTTGTCACACTAAGTATATTGACTTGAAAAATATACTTATAAATGAATCGGCTATTACTTATCCATAGACGATAAAACGCACAGTAAATTGAGATAAACAGCGATGCATTCGAAACTTTATTGCCTTATTTCCATAAAGTCAGTTTGGTCGCACAAACGATGGTGTTTTTACAGCGACGCATTTAGAAACGCCATAATAAGGAAATAAAATAAAAATAAAAATGTACAGATAACCCAATTGCAATATTTAAATCTCAACCATTTTCAATTTATTTTAAGTCAATCCCTTTTTTTTTAAAAAACATTCACAATGAATGTATTTGTTGCAGCAAAGAAATTTGAGTTGAACGGCGAACTGAAAAAAACTTGCATGCCCTTTGTCGTTGTAGCCATGACAAAATTGTAAGATTTATGAAAGTTTTCATAGTAGCAGTGGTAGCACGCTACAAACATGAGATTATTATATATATTAACATTTTGTTATCAGCCTCTGATATGTTATCAAAATCTGACTAAGATCCTGTGCCAATCGGTATCAAAGTGCACAGCTTAGTAAAAATATGACATTTGCGTGGTGAATAAAATTTCACTAGCCCATGGTGCTAGGTACATTTTTGACAAGGGGATGGAAATTTTTGACGTTTAACAAAAACACACTAGCGGATAAACAAGTTGTGTAAATCGAAACCTAACTGCCGCCGCCGCCAATAATTTTATTGCTGTGAGGCGCCGCCGTAGCTTTTTATGTCCTAATTTGCATTACACTTTTCATAAATATATTTGTCAGTGTTTTAGCATGTACATTAGGGCGGGTTAATTTGTTTTTGATGTAGCGTATAGCAAAAACGTAATCTATAGGTGATTTTGACAAATTTTGCTCAAGAGACCATAGCTCTAGTCGGATTTGGAGCCCCCCAAAATTTCAAAATAGATATTTTTCCATATATAGAAAAATATCTATTTTGAAATTTTGGGGGGCTCCAAATCCGACTAGAGCTATGGTCTCTTGAGCAAAATTTCTCAAAATCACCTATAGATTACGTTTTTGCTATACGCTTCATCAAAAAAAATCGTTCCATTCAATTTGACCCGGCCTAATGTACATGCATATTTATATTTTGTAATAACATAAGTTTGTTTGTAAAATTATTTTTTATCATCGGCTTGATACAATGCCGTTCGAAACTTTTGTCCGTCGCCGCCGCCAAATTTTTAAGTCGACTTGTAGCTCTGTTCCTCATATATTTGTAAACAAAGAAAGACAAAGAAATTTGGTAGCCATTTGGATGAAATTTTCTAGCAATTTGGAAGAAATTTTGCAGAATGAAAATATTCATGGATTGTAAAGATCGTATTCGCATAATAATTGGTAAAAGCTATGGCAAATATTCTCTAAGGTATTCATTGCGCAATATTATATTTGAACTACGTCTTAAAACTTTAGCTGATTTAGCTGTCAAAATGCACTATTGTCAAAAAAGATATCTATTGGCACAGAAAAAATGGAAATTTTTCTCACCACAACAAATTTTTGTTCACCATAGTACTTTGATACCAATTGACACAGGCTCTAACAACGAAAAAATTCCCCCATTTTTATTTATGCACATAGTGCAAGTTCACAGTTAAAATCAGTGCGATTTTGATCTTTTGAAGTTGATCCATTAGTGTTAGGTGAAGTTGCAACAACTTGCATACGCATTTCAAACTACAAATCATATAATTTAAGGTTATATTTTTCCGATAATGTTTATGTTATCTATTTTGTGGTTTATTTATAAACGTTTCACGGGGCAACATTATCGGCAAAATGCAACTAAATAAACCACAAAATAAATAACATAAACATTATCGAAAAAATATAAACTTAAAAAATTTAATTTTTAGTGTTATTTATAAATATTTAATGAATATAAAAACGATTTTTTTTCCTTAAAATTTGTGATATTTTTCGCTCATCACTTTTCATTTCGACTTCTCACATGAAACTGAAGTTGCCTCAACTTGTTTGATAGTGTAAGGGCGAAATCGAAGTTAATGTGAAATAATTGAAGTTGATGTCAACTTGAAGTCGAGCAACTTATCCACAGGTCTAAGGGCCCTTAATAGTTTCAGCTGTGTTTATAATTCCTCAGCGACAGTATTGTTCTCCTAACGCAAAATCTTGCTACGTTCAGACACTCGAATCCCTTCAGTCAAAAATGAATAGAACGAGGCGGAATGTCTCTAATATGTTCGTCTATGCAAGACTCGAATTTAGTGCCATGTGTGAGGTAAAACAAAATCAGCGTGATAAGCGACAGTTCAGGATTTTTAAAAATTTAACAGGGGTGATTTTTCCAAGTTTATTCGGCATTTTTTATTTTATTATTCAACCTTAAGACCATTTTCTATATCTATATAAATAGAGATATATATTTGTTTAAAAAAGATGTTTTGCAAATGCATCCTCATGATTCCGTATAGCTATTTCAGATCTCGCCACAGATCTTCATCAGCGGTTTTTTGCACAACACAATATATGCAATTATTGTTATTGCCTGTTGTTTCGTCGTGCTCCACGTTCATCAGGGATGATTTTTTTAAATTTATTCGGCCTTTTTATTGGTACATTTTTATTTTATTATTCAAGCTCAAGACCATTTTCTGTTTTAAACAACTATATCTCTATTTATAGAGATATAGAAAATGGTATTGAGCTTGAATAATAAAATAAAAACAGTACCAATAAAAAGGCCGAATAAATTTAAAAAAATCATCCCTGATGAACGTAGAGCACGACGAAACAACAAGCAATAACAATAATTGCAATTATTGCCTATAAACATTGTGTTGTCTTTTAGACAACAACAAAACACATTTCTAATGGAGACCGATGGTTTTCTGGAGATGGAAAGAAGTTGTTTGCGAATGTGTTTCTTGTGTGTTTTGCTTGCGATATTTTTCGAACACTTGGATGTTGGAAAATTCTTATTTCAGATGAGTTTTTGATTGCATTTAATTTGATGAATTTTTCAAAAGCAGCATTCCAAAAAAACAGCTGATGAAGATCTGTGGCGAGATCTGAAATAGCTATACGGTTTGCCAGGAATCATGAGGATGCATTTGCAAAACATCTTATTTTTTAAACAACTATATCTCTATGTATAGAGATACAGAAAATGGTCGTAAGATTGAATAATAAAATCAAAAAGTATTAAAAATTTAACTTTAAAAACAACGCGTTTTCATTCTTGAGAAATAATTTAAAAATAACGAGTCTCATTTTCATTTTGATGGCTTCGTTAGTCTTCAAAATTGTTGCATTTGGGGTTCAAAAAATGTCTTAATGTCGATTATGGGCTGAGGACATCATCGAAACATTTTTTTCGAACTGCGGCTGTTCGGCTGGTTTTCTTCGAAATGGTGTTCTTCCGCGACATGGCAATCTAGTTAAATTGCATGATTTGGATGTTGACGACATGCGTTTTCAACAAGACGGTGCCATATGCTGTATACCCCGAGAACAATTCAATTGCAGTTACTTAAATTTTGGTCCAAAATCGAAAATTGAAAATGAGTAATTACAAAATAGCACTATATAATTAAATTAACTCGACAAATGCTGTTTAATCTCTTAATGTAATCACTTAAATGCTGAAAATTCGAGAGATAATCACATTTCGAGTTGCTTCACTTTCATTCAGCTCACAATGGGTTAATAATTACATTCCGTTTTTTTTTTCATTTACACATTTTAATTAAACGTTAAGTCAGTAATTAGCACAACATTATGAAAATCAACAAGCTGGTCGTTTTTCTCAACATCTACATAAATTAATTTAGCTGTTTTATAATGTTTCCAATATGTTTGCATATTTTTCTTATGAAATTTTAAAATATTTAATTATAAATGGGATTCCTGCATTATAGTATTTCTAGGTGCATAATAATAGGTTTCCTGTTTGTGTGTAAAAATAAAATGAGAATAAAAAAAATTATAAAAATAAAAATTAATTGTATACAAAATGATTAAGGAAAATGAATGCAATTAATCGAAAAACATGTTGTGTTGTTCAAACCAAAATAATTTTCGAAAAAAATGCACAGTAATAATGATAATCATGCCAATATTGGAAAATTGAATCCATATATGGGTTTATAATGAAATCAGATAGTTATCGAATTGTATATGAAATGCGTATATGTCCGTTTTTTGTTTTGTACGTTACAATGATAGTCCATTATAACAACCGATATGATGATATGTGTTATGTAATATATACAGACATATAGTTGTAAGCATGAATGTATATGTATGTTTATATATCTGCGTGTGAAGTCATATTATAATACAGTTGTATCAAAAAGAATTTTAATTAAATGTCAATAAAATAAACAATCAGGCAACCGAATCGAAATAATATAAATTAAAATAAAAAATGTCATAAAAAATCACTAAAATGTATACATACATGAAAAGGCATATATTTACATACATAGTTAATGTTAATATTATGTGAATATATTTGTATATTTGCATGTATGCGGTAGCCACTTGTAGTTGAAGCATGAAAGTGCCACAAAATAAAGTTATTTGCTGTTTTAAAAACTTCATTGACTTAACACCCGCACTGCATATATCATAGCTTCATCACCAACTGCAGCAAAACAAAATAAAAAATAAAATAAAATAAAAAATAAAAAGTCAACAGAATATTTTAAATGCAGACAAATGGGTTATACATAAAATCCACATGTGACAAGTTATATTCCAATCAAAGTTGAAGTTGATTCATATTAAATATGCTGTTTTATTTGAGAAGATTAAACTTTTACATGCATCATCAGCACATATGACAGACAGTTATACAAATGGTAATGTATGATAGAATGATTTTACATTTTTGATATAATTAAGGTTTTGGCATCTCCCTAGTTTCGATTGGCGGCTTTAAAAACTAATGGTTTCGAACACTTAGTTATGTAATGAAATCAGCTGGTGTGGGGGAAAACGGTAAATTTGTTACTAAAAGCGGCTTTTACATTGTCGTGCATGTAATCATGAAATTAGTGCCAAACTCGAATCATTTAATCGAGTTGAATTCCGGATTTTGGTTAATTATCTAGAATTTAGCAGTTAAATGTACAGTTATGATATTGCAATTGATGATATGATATTGAAATGTGGCCGTCGGTAGTGCAACGCTTAATGTACACGGCTGTTGTGCGAGAGAACGTGGGTTTGATCCCTGCTCTGACTACCTTACACTTCTTTCGACGACGATCACATCGCTTTGTGACGGCGACACTAACGAGTACTGAGCCATGAAATAGCTTTTCAAAAACCCCGTCGGAACCGGTGTAAAACTGTAGGTCCCAATCCGTGAGTGAAAACTGGAAAGCGCATAGCTCAGTGATTGTGAGAAGCTCTCCCTTCTCCCTTCATGGGATGTAATGGGAAAATATTTATTTTTTATGATACTGTAATTAGCAATATGTCAAAAACGACTTTTTGCGAAAAAGAACTTTTTTATTGTTGAATATGAATCTTTGGACACTCAGAAACAATATTTATTCCACGAGTTTTTTTTTAAAAATTAATTGTATTTCAAAATATAACACAGTTTAACCATTTTCGTGGGCTTAAAAATTAAAAAATTAAATTAAAAAAAAAAAAAAAACTGGAATTTTTTAATTTTTTACAATAAACTGGGTTAGTATCCTTTCATTTAAGATGAATATTTCATTCGTACACTGAGAGAAAAAAAATTATTATAATAATAAGTGGTAAAGGTAGATTTACGACTTTTTCATTTAAAATGGCACAAAAACGGCTAAAGATTTTTGGCCAAAATTTTCTATTTCTCGTTTAGAACCTTAAAATCTAAAATTCCACCAAGCCGCTTCACGTCACAAAGCTTAGTTTGGACGTTATGAGTTGAGGAAGGTAAAAAAGTTAAAAATTTTGGATTTTTTCCATTTTTCTTGAAGTTTTTTCGATTTTTTTTCCAAACGAAACATTGTACTGCAAAGCGCCTTGGTAGAATTTAAGATTTTAAGGTTCTAAACGAGAAATAGAAAATTTTGGCCAAAAATCTTTAGCCGTTTTTGTGCCATTTTAAATGAAAAAATCGTAAATCTACCTTTACCACTTATTATTATAATAATTTTTTTTCTCTCAGTGTACGAATGAAATATTCATCTTAAATGAAAGGCTACTAACCCAGTTTATTGTAAAAAATTAAAAAATTCCAGTTTTTCGGATATTAATAAAATTTCGGATATTAATAAAACAAGAACACCCTATAATTCACATATCATGCAATTGAGGGCCACCCTAATGAGCATTTCAGATAGCCGAATGTATCCCCAAATCAGGACATATAATTTGGTACATATATCTTTAAATTGGAAAAACCACTTTTTTTGACATATTGCTAACTGTAATAAAAAAATTTACATGTAGGATTTTAAAAAGCTGCTAAGTTTTCCATATCTTTATCAATTCACGAGATATTGTATAAGGTATTTTTATAATACAACTGAACTGTTGCATTTAAATTCTAATGTTGCACAGTCAAATCTTTAGATGGACAAGATTGTGCAAAAACTTTATACGAAAATGTAGGATGGTTTTCGTTTCCCGGAATCAATTGGTGTATACGTTTGATACTATCATTTGAACCATACTTTATGTAAAACTATAGGGTGATTCAATTCGAAGTACTTTTTCAAGAACGGATTTAGTGATAAATCAAACCGTCATGATAATTTTGTTCAGTATTGTTCAAATTTTCATCATAGAAAGACTAAGCCCGGTAAGTTTTCAGTCTTTGGACTCTTGGAAAGCTTGAGAACGATCTACTCTTTTCGCCCGACATTTTGTTCAGCGGTGTGACCCATTTCTGGCTTAGTAGTTGCGTCAATAAGTCACATTTGTGCTGAAGAACTACCCGAGAAAACAGCTGCCATTACATTCAATCAAAACAGTGGCTTGTTTTGGATAATGGTCTAGTGGCGTCACCGTTCCATATTTCTTGACCCACAAATATTGTTCTAATTTTGATACCGTAAGGTTCTTGTACAAATCGTCATCGATTCGATGAAAAATTGTGCTCCAGGGATAAATAATGATGCAGCTTTGAACGTCGCTGCGAATGACGTACGTTATCGCGCAATGACAATTTGCTGCCTGAAATTTAAATCAGTAATCTCGGAAACGTTTGTTTCTAAAACGACAATGATTCTTGCTACACAACTATGGTGTTCAATAACATTCCATGAAGGGATTGAGTAGAGCTTCTCACAATCAATGAGATGTGCGCTTTCTAGTTTTTACACTCACTTATTGAGACCCACAGTTTTACAGTGGTTGCGAATGGCATTTTGAAAAGCTTTTTCATGGCTAAGTACTCGATAGTGTCGCCATCACTAAGCGAGATGACCGTCATCGAAAGAAATGTAAGGTGGTCTGAGCAGGGATCGAACCCCTGTTCTCATGTACAAGAGCCGCGAACACTAGCCACTGGACCACCGACGGACACACTTTTCTACACAACTAGTGTATTCAATTCCGGTTAACCGAACTTTCATAGAAAGTCCGGTTAACCGAACTTTGAACGGTTAACCGTACGTCGGTTTTTTAAAAAGTGAAATTTTCGAAGAACCGGTTTCACCGGCTGTTTCAAGGCAATTAACCGGAGTTTTCGGTTTTTACACAACTGATATAGCAACGCAGAATTACAAATCTAAATCCTTTTTCATAACCCATTATGGTTACTGACTTCATCAGACTGACACAAAAGACTTTACCAACGAATTATTTCGCCGATAGTTTTCTGAAATAAGTTGTCCAAGGCAATAGATATCCAAGGCAATATATGTCATATCTCCGATTAGTTCCTGAACTAATGACAACACAGGTAGTATGTTCGCAGAAATTCACAAAACAATAAACAGTATTCATAATCCAGAAAGAAGTACAAAACGTCCAAAGGAATATTTACTGAATGATGATTTTGAAATAAATAAAATAAAATAAATAAATTATAAAGGGGTCCCATGTAAAATATGGAATTTGAACCCCTGGTTATATCGAAGCAAATGGTCAATTTGACATTTGTAAAGTGACAGATTATTAGGTAAAGGTTAGAAATGTACGAAATATAGGTCGCTTTGGGCTTGAAGAATGTTGGGAAATATAAAAAACTTTCATCCAAATTTCTGAGCTTTCAACTCAAACTGTAAGAAATCTACCAAATAAATTGGATTGCAATAGAGTTCCACAACCGCCTTTTATGGATTAATTTCAGAAGCGAGTTTGCCAATCCGGGTTTTTATTGAACAAAAGAACTCGTCTAAAATATTGCCGCTGTAGCTTAAAGTGTGCTGGAATAGCCATGAACATCAACCCGCCACCGTTCGCAGCAATTGAACATTTGTAGCAAAATCGCCTGACTGGAGATGTGAATTTTTAATGAAAAATAATCTTTTCCTATGAAGCTCATTTTCAGCTCTAGTCTACGTTAACAGACAAAATTGTATCATTGGATTCTCGGAAAATCCACACGACGACGAGGGGAAGGCGATGCGAGTGACTGTTTGGTGCAGTTTATGGCATGGTGTTATCATAGGCCCATTTTTATTCAAAAATTAGCGAGGAGCCGCTATTACTATCAATGGCGAGCATTGCCGTGCTATGCTTAGCGGGTTTTTGTTCTAAAAATATGAAGAATATGTCATGGACGAAGTTATGGTTTCAACAGGTCGTGCCAAACAACCAAAATTACAATCTATCTTTTGCGCACTGTGTTCGAAAACCGCATAATCAGCCGAAACTCGAAAGTCCATTGGCCGTTAAACAATTATCTCTGAAGCGCCGTGAAAGATAAGTGTTACGCAAACAATCGCGAGTTCACTGAGGCATTAAAACACGAAATTGTGGTCCAAACAATCGATAATGTACTGAAAAATTGGTTGGTCAAATGAGGTACTGTTTTAGTATTTTTTTTAAACGAAATTAAAATCCAAATTTTACTTGGGCCACACTTTAGTCTCCCATCACATACCAGGAAGGCATAGGCCTAAACACACTGATTGGGACCTGCAGTTTTACACCGATTGCAAGAGATATTTTGGCAAGCTTTTTCATCGCTATGTACTCGGTAGTCGATCTCAAAACTCAAAAAGACTGAATTAAAAATAAACGATGTTTATAGAAGGCATAGTTTAACATCTTGTCATAAACACCGGAACCGGTTATTAACGGGTTTTTATACCTCGGCTTGGTGCAAAAATATTTTCGCGATAAATTTTGACTCAGAAACGAAAAATACATTGGAGGGTTAAATGCAATCATATAGAGAGAGAGCTACCATTTGGTGAAGGAATTTTCCACCCCCAGGAACGCTGTTGGATAGTGTAATCAAAACTGTAAAGAAAAGTTGAGCTGACAAACGCTTTTTAGCCCGCTGCACTAACACACGATTTTTGTAAGAAATGTATCACTTGGAAGCACTAGTTCAGGGTTACCAAAACGTGGCTAATTAATTGTTATTTGTAAAAAGTAGTGACATCATATCCACTGCCTTACTTTTTTACTGCATAGAATCATTCTCCCTTATTCCGGTTGTCGTCATCGAAGTCGCTGTCGTTTTTATATCAACATCACTTCGTTTCAACGTCGTCGTCACATCAACGCTGTGTTGGTATTCTATAACTGGCTTGAGGTGACGTCGGCTGATTGTCGATAACTTATTAAAAACACAAACAAAGTTATCAATCTTGAGACCATTTTCTCAATGACCGGTTAAAGTGTCTGCTTACTTAGTCGGTACTTCAATTTATCGGAACGATAACTGCCTGTTAAGGTTTTTTATTTTCTCATACTCCGGTTAATTTAACAAAATGTTATATGTTTAACCCTGGCAACTCTGATGACATTTGTGATTATAGTTGTCAGTACTGTAAGATATCAGCTGGTTGCTTTATTATTTTTTTGTGCAAAGTGTAATTTGTTCAAATTATGGCAGAAAATAATCAAAATAGACTCCGTGGGTAGAACTTCTCAGTTGCCGAAGAAGATCTACTTGCTGACCAAGTGGAAAAACGCAAACCAATTTTAGAAAACCGAATACTTAAATCTAAACAGTATGAGAACAAAACAGCTGTTTTCAAAAGTTGTCAGCTGTTTGCATTTGCCCTTCCGATAAACTTGTAACCGGCGTTGGACCTCGTGTTAACGATATCGGATGGATACATTTTAAGTATGCATTGAGAAAATAAAATTCTGCTAATCGGCGCTTTATCGTTACGACAAAAGTTAACATTGTGAAAGTGGTCCTTAGTGAATGAAAGCAGAAAGGAGAACAATATTCTCCATTTGTACTTTAATTATGTGCTTTAATTCGGTAAAAGCTACTGAATTCCCTGAAAAGTATTTAATTTTCGCGTCAATATGGAGCCCGACATTGAAGTTGTTGGCTCTAGACTTCTTCTAATTGTTACCAGACCAAGCGCAAGGAAACGATGAATTGGCACGAGCCCTCGAGGGCACACGCAACCTTTACTTACTCAAGATCTGGATGTTTCGGGAAATAAAGGTCGGAATTATGAGCAACAAATTACTGCAATAAATTCTCCATGTAAATTTCTTTACTGGACTCTTGTTCGGCAAATTTGAGAGAAATATTGAGATATTAATTCCTGGACTGAACGCGGGCAGAGTCATATAAGTAACAAGCTGACACCTGCCACTGAGGACAGTCATTCTGAGTGATTCCATATAAAGGGTTTTCTAATTTGAGTGACATGATTTCCATGTGACGTTTCGGCCATTTGTAGTAAGTATGTCATGATCTGTCATTTTTTGTTCATTGTGTTCAGTAATGTGTACAATTTCATCATGCAGAGATATACGCAAGAACAACATTGACAAATTAGTTATTTTTTTATCAAAATAATCGATCTCCAATTGCAACTTTTCTTGCGCCTTTGCCATTTTATGGTCGTAATAATCGTCCACCTGTGGTCGTTATTCATCGAATTGTTGGAAATTACGAGTGTACATTTTCATTTCATAGTGTTCAACGACAAAGAACCGCTCGTAGTAATGAAAATATTGCTGCCGTTCAGGCCAGTGTTGTTGAAGACCGCATTTTATCTCAAATCAAGGATTTGGGATTGCATCCGTGTTAAATTGTTATCATCAAGAACTGAAGCCATTGGACATTTGCCATTGGCAACAACCGAATTATTGCGAGAAAAGAAATTGTGACATTGAATGGCCTCCAAGAAATTGAGATTTAACACCATTAGACTATTTCTTGTGGGGCTATTTGAAGTCATTGGTCTTTAGCAATAAACAAGACTCTTTTCAAGCTTTACAAGTCAATATTGAACGTGCTATTCATGACATACGATTTGATTTAGTGGAAACAGTGCTCGAAAATTGGGCTCATCGAATTCGTTCCTACAAAAGAAGACGCGGATAATTCGGAACTTAATTGGATCGATTGTACTTCACATTAAATAAAAAGAATTTGAATTTCCATAACAATTAGTGCGTGTTTTTTAAAGAAATGATATCATTCAAATTGGAAAACCCTAAAACAAACTCTCAAGTGGTCATATGCATAAAGCGGTTTTCGTACTGCTTCAAAAACTGCTTCATCCGTAAAAGCTGTTAATTAAGATTTTCTTGTTTTTGAAATTTTCTTGAATTCTTTATCAAAAAATGGGTCGACAGAAATAGAGTCGTTTCAATTCAACAACGACGTCAATTCTACTTGCAGAATGCCAAAGATGTGTCGACAGTCGCCGATTCTTATCGATAACGACTCCGGGAATGACAATTTTCAAACGTCGACACCAGACAACGTCGTTTTAGAACGACGACGACAACCGGAATAAGGGTGATTGTCATACCACATCGCCTATAAGAAAGCGACATAATAAACAATAAACATTACTGTACATTCCTTTAAATTTTTAAATAAATTGAATCATTACATAGAATTGTTGTATTGCTTAATTGCATTTTAACATTTAAAATATTTTACCTGGGTAGTTCAACGCAGTGGTCATCAAAGTTTTAGATAAAAATATTCCCTCAAGATGTAATGAAATGTTAATTATGGCTGCCTGCTGATATTTTCCAACAGTTCGAGGATTTTTTGCATTTGATAATTATGAGTTACATATAATGATAATAGGATTAAATAAACATATGATAATAAATAAATATATAAACTATTCGGTGCATGCAGAGGTGTTAAATGTATATGAACTGATATATTGATATGTTCCATTAGTGATGCAAGCAAGCAGTGCAAACAATGGCAGACCATGATATATGATTTACTGGCAATGTAAAATTATAGTTAAATATAAAATTTTAATTAAATAGGTTTTCATTTACCTAGTTTGTACTATTTCGAAACGTTTTTCTATTATTTCGTAACATGATAACTGGGGAAGAATTTAATACCTTTTGTAAATAAAATGTTAGAAATATAAATCCGTTCTATCTCTGTAAAAAGTTCATTATGAAAACCATAAAAATGTCTTAAGCAAAACTCTAAATATTTACATTCGAAAAGCTTAATTAAATAATCGGTATTATTTAAACCTAAATTTGTTGTTTCTCTTTACAATTTCATTCCTAATAATTATTAATAATTGTAATAAATGACCTAACGTTTATACTAGTATTTATGTAGAATTTAGTTTTATTTGTTTTCTCTCTTATGTTGCATATTAAAAGTCTTTTGGAATTTGTAATTTTAGATCTAAATGATATTTTGGTTGGTTGGGTTTGGTCTTTTAACGAGATTTCCACGACCCTCCTTCCTTTATAATTCTATATATGTAAGTATGTATATTCGTAATAGTATCTTGCATTTTCGTTTGAGTTTTAACAGTATAGTTAGCAGCAACAACAGTTAACACTATTATACAAAAAAAAAACATAATAACAATAATTCTATACACATTAGGTTATATTACAGGAGTACAACAATAGATTATGGCATTGTAGTAGTGTTAAACAGGTTAAAGAGTCTGGCTGGTTAGATGATCTTTACATTGTACAACAGACAGTATTTATATACAACTTTCCTGTATGCGATTTGATGTTGTCACCACTTCCGGTCGAAATCTATATTCACTGATGGATGATGTCACCGATGGATTATTGGGACTTAAAAGGCTCACCTCCATCGGTTGTGTGGTGGGATGATAGGATGATAATGATGATGATGTTGTAGTCGTACTACTGAATGGCAAACCAACACCCAGTGGGGGACTACATGTGGTAATGCCTTTCTTGTTCAAGGTGGCATAACTCTGTAACAGAAAAATAAAGTAGAGCAAGAATGGTAGCATTAAGATATGATACCCTGAGAATATGAAAGCATAAAGTAAATAGCATATAGTATAATGTATAAAGTCAGAAAATGACATTGACCGGGTTTGGGGAAAATGAATCTAAATGTGCCTATAATATTTGTTTAAAGAAAATCTGTTTTGGCTTAAATGCATTAGGGGCATTTTAATCAAAGTCGCCTTATATATAAAGCTAGTCACGTGTGTATGTGGGTGACTGCTGCGGTATTGTTTTGCAACACTGTCCTGGTTATTCAGCATTTGTTTTCCATTATTTCTTTCTCTCTTGTTTTGTTTCTTCTTGGTTAAAAGCCATGGGAAACTGAAGAACTAGGACTCAAAACTCATACCGAAAGTGTGATTCTTTTTAATTCCCTATGGCCATTATGTGTCACATGAAATACGACCATGAGTTATTCAACAATACAGCTGTATCTGTGTCGAGTTCATTGTAGAATGGGTATTTGTTAAGATGTATGGCAGAAAATAAAAACAAACAAATAAAGTAGATTTTTTATAAGATATACATAATATTTGCTGAAAATTTTAATTTAAAATATATTTGTGGTTTCTTTAAAACTATACGAAGGCCAAAAAATTAAACAAACAATTAAAAAGGGCTGCGGATAAAAAGGACACTCTAAGGTTGATAACCAAAGTGCGACTAGATAAAATTGAATTTTTGAATAAAATTGAAAAATGAATTTGAAAATTTCACAATAATTTCACACTGAAACAATTTTGCTTCTTAAATTCTTTGAAACATTTTCTATTAATAAAATGAAATGTTTCACAAATTTCACGGCTATGATAAAAGTGTAGCTTAAAATTGTCCTCGATTTATGAACAGGCTTCATAAAACGTAAACTAATGTCATTATTTGAATAAAAAGATCTCATTATATGTAACCTTTTCTGAGGAAATGTGATAACAACTTATTCACACTTGTGTTGAACACTTTCATCGTTTTTGTGAAGTATTTCATATATTTTACGAAAGTAAAGGATGTTTTGGGACTGCTTCTTGTGGCGGGTTTATTTTTGGAGCAGGCGCCAACTAAATAATTCTCGTTGCAATTAGAGCCTTCGTCAGATGTCATGAACAAACTTCAATGGTGTGTAATAAACCGAAACTTTCATAATATCTATGAATTGGTTTCATTACTGCAATTAAATGTCTTTTTTTGGTTGAAACTTAATGAAAGTATTTGTAATCTTGATGAGTGATTTTATAATATATAAGCAGTAAATTTAATCAGTTTCCATAAAATCGATAGAAACGGTCCGATGTTCTGATCAAACTTTATTAATTGTACAACGAATTTCGATGATTTTATGACATTATAATTTCAATGCTTCTATGAGTGAGTTTTATTGATTCAAAGAATTTTTCTTCGGTCGGAAAATTACTAAAAGAATTAGTGCAACAAGATTAACGTGAAGATGTTTTACAGTCTAATTATTATTATCCAGTTTATAATCCCGAATCGAGGTAGTTCGATTAGTTATGTAAGGATTCTAATACCGCACTTACACTGACCAAGATTAGTATATTTCGAAGGTTAACTCCGTTAACTCACGCTAACCCGGCAGAGTACTCACACAATTTAAATCTGTAAACACCGAAGTTTAATTTTTAACCTCATTTTAAACTGGTGTCAAATCAGAGAGCAATAGACAGGGGTTGCTCGATGACGACGAGTTCGAGTTGCTGATGTATGTTACTCTTTGGTTGGACATAAAACGGAGAGCAATAAAAGGAAATGGGTACTTAGGTTGCAAGCAACCAACATAAAACATAATTTAGCTGTCATTAGTATCAATTAAACACCACTTCAACTTAGTTTAATGCATGGTTTGTTTCTGGTTGCTTATCGTTCCCCCGCACATCCTCCCAGTTTTCTGTAATTTTCCTACTACTTAATCGATCAGCTGTGTCATGGACACAAACTGGTACGATTTGATGCAACAGTGTTTATTACAAAAAAAGAATGCAACCATAATAAAAAAATTAATGAGTGTTCGAACTCACGGGCGATGTGTTAAAACCTTTTTCTTTCACGGTACCTGTTCGATTTATCTGGAAATAGTTTTTGTGCTGAAGGCTCTTCTGCTATAGCAATTTCTTTTTTCTTACATCTGCTTTAACATTAGTGGTGATATTTTTAAAATAAAAAAAGTAATATTTAGCTTACTGAAATAATTGTTTTGGTTTTTTCATAAACAGAGCGACGACAAAAAGTATTGAATAGTATAGAGAACTCATTGCACTCTTTTTCCGCTCTCATGTAGAGAGTATGAGTAAAAGAGCATAAACGAGTCTTATTCTCTTTATAGAATATTTCAACACAAATGTACCATTTCGACAATGTTATTACATAAAACAATACAAAAAGCGTAAATGCTTCAAAAGGCACCAATGGTTCACATCAAAATTATAAATAGACCAAGTTATGACAAAAAGAGAGTAATACATACTGAATCATTCGCCAGATGTCGCCAGTGATTTTGAGGCATACAATTCGTTCCATGAGTTCGGTATACTATTCAATACTCTTTGGCGAAGACCACCTGCTTGTTTGTTCGCTGCAGCTACATCAATACCATCATACTTATGTTCAAGCAGAGACTACTGTTGTACAACAATCTCGTGTGTGATGCTAACGCTGTGTGTTGTTTGCATGTTTTCTCTTTGATAGATTGCCCTACGCCTGCCTATAGATGTTAACACATCAAAAACACACACAAAAAATCAATTGCGTGACAGGCGGAATCCGATCGAAGCTTTTCGGACACATCGCCGCCACCAAAAAGTTTTTGAAGCTCACACTGCCGCCGACGTAATTGGCACTTATTGGTTTAAAACGTGAGCCGATTTGATAGACTGGCCCGATTTGTCCGACTGAACCCTCTTTAAAGGTTCAGTTAATTTAAAAACATTCTAAATTTGTACAAAACTGGCAAAATAACCCTTTTGGGTCGAACTTCACACCCTGAGTAAAGGGTTTTATGATACAAGGTTTTTATGGTACCATAGCATGGATTTTTATGACGTATTGACTAAACTCATTTAATTTTATAGCCGTTGTATATACATATGTACGTCACCTCCAAATTCGATCTATTCCGAATAAAAACAAATAATTTTCCCGAAGACTGGTAACCTAAAAGGACAATGTCGAAATATTTTTGGAATATTGCATGAATTGGTAGTTTGCGTCATAAAATAACACCCATTCCCAAGTACACCTATAAACTTTAGTATCTATAGATCCAGTAGCCACGTATATTTAGATGATGTTCAACATTAAATTCGCGTATATGTTGATGGTGAAAGGAAAAAATGGTTAATTTTTACAAGCACAAAAATGTAATTAAATGTAATAGAATCATGAGTACAAACATAAATATTTTTATTTCATTCGTTTAATATTCAGCCGTTTTAACAGGCCACGTTCGTAACAAAAAGTTAAACTGCAAACATCTAATGAACTTTTAAAGAATTTAATTGTTTTCTAGTTGTTTGTTTAACATTTTGTATCATCTACTGCAACAAAGTTTTTGCTGTATTTACTGTGTTTTTGTTTTACGTTGGATGGACTTTTCATTAATATCAAATGTCATTGTTGTGTGAAGTTTGTTTTTTTTTTCTAATTTTATTTACTTACAATTTGTTTGCTTGGCCTAAATGTGTAATGCAGCACCTCATTGCCAACACCAAGGCTGCCATTATTACTTTTTAATGAACCCAAGCTGGATACACCATCTACACTACTTAAAGCTGAACCATTTGTTATGCCAATAACACTCCCACTGCCCAGGGTGGCGGCACTGCCATCAGTGCCATCTGTTGTGCAGTAATCACGTTGCAAAAGCCGCGCCGATGGACTGCGGAATATCGGTGAAGCCATCATTGACTTCAATGGACGTTTTTCTGTAAATTCAAAATGAAGTGAAAACATATTAATTAACCACTACCAACTGGTTGTTAGATACTTTTACACCGTTTTACAAGAGATACAAAGTAAACAATTAGTAAAACTAAACAAAGAAAAAGTTTTTAATTATCCGATGAAAAAAATGGAAGAGTTTTACTGTTAAGCTACGGCTTATTCACACTTTGAGGCTACAATACGAAAGCAAAACTGGTGGAAAATAGTTATAATAATAGAAATTGTTAGAGTGTTAATAACTTCTAACTTTTGCTTTTAGTTGTGAACATTTTATAGGTAAAATAATTGCAATACTTTGATAAGCTTTTAATTATTTATTGTAATAGCAAAATTGTGAAAAGAATACAGTTATTGAAATCAAAATTGTTCTCACAAATCAGGTCAATCCTTTTAATTAAGGTATTCTTGAAAAATAAATGAAGCCAGAAGAAATTTTGAAGTTGAGCTCTACTATGAGTATCGGCCATGAAATTACGTGTACTCTCCCTGTAACAGTGTAACTCTTCATGTCTTCCTTAATTAAAAACACTACGTTTACTATAACTATAGTCGAAAAATGTATCAACGTTCTAGTAAATTGTATCGGTTAGAGGCAAGTCTACTGAATTTATCGGTACCCATGAAATGTCTGTCGAACATCAAAATGGAAAAGTTGATTTTTACCAATTCTCAGATGTCTTTCCTCAGAAATTTTTTCACTCTTTTAAGCGTAGCTTCAAGAGACGCTACATTTTTCAAAAATTGTAGCTATTGTAAAGCTGAACAACTTTTATGAACATATTAAGACAATCGGACCGTGTCTAGTCACCATTAATAGCACATAAACACCACTTTGTAAAGGGTGTCCCAACAAAAGTGCATGATTTTTGATATTATTTTTTCTCTGGATGCGGCAGTTCTGAAATTTAACAGCTGTCGTCTGCGATTGTTCCGATTATTAAAAATGGAGCGCTATACATAAGAGGAACACGTTATCACTATAAAAACCTGTTACAAAAATTGGGCAAGTTACACTGAGACCGCATGCAATCTTCGTGGAAGTTTCGGTTATGGAAGTGCATCTAATGTACCAACAATTCGAAAATAATCGAAGTTGATGTCAACTTGAAGTTGCTGCAACTTATCCACAGGTCTAAGGGCCCCTTTACTCATCATATGCAACCCAAACAAAAAATTACAATTCTTGACAAAATGAGGTACCTTTGCTAAATTGTGAATAAGTCCATGTCTATTCTGACAATTTGACGTTTCTGTATTTGTGCATTATTGCTAAAAATGTAATAAAGATGGGTGTAAAAACAAAGTTGACCTTATTTGAACAAATTAGTTTCGTATCTTTAATGTCTGATAAGTTGCAGAAAAACATTCATTTTGTTGACTTTAAATGTTTCACTAAATACCGTTATAAACATATAAAATATTAAAAAAAACACAAATATTTAACCGAAATAACAAGAGTTTAGTCCTCAAAAACTTAACATTTACAGTATGTGACAGTTGGCTTTCCTCTAAGATTCACCATTCGTTGCTGCAAGAACAACTTAGCTTCTGGAGCAACGCAATCGTCGGGAGCATGAAAATTTTCATTATGACAATGTAAACCAATTAACGAAAATGCCGCATCCCTACGAATAATGTTTGTCTTTCAGTGAACGGATACATTTTTATCGAAAATAGAAAGTTGTAAAATATATAGATTACCCTATTGCAAGAAGGGCTTGCTAGATTACAGTTTTTTTTTTTGCTAAAATTGTAGACTTTCCCGAGATTTCCGGAAAGTGAAGAAATTCCAGGGAAATCCCTTAAATCTATTAAAATAAGCTCCAATTTCGTGTAAGTCTCAAAATAGTTGGTAGGATGTACCGTAAGACATTTTTCACTTGTTGCCACTCAAAATTCAAAAAAGAAAGTTAGCCTTGAAAGCCGCATTCACAATGCAAGCGGAAGTTTCGTTTCTCATGCCAACTCGTTTTCACACACAGAATTTTACATAATGTCTTTTCGTTTTTTTTTTTTTACAAAAATGTAACTCAAATTTGTCACCGAAGTTGGTCTATTTGGTACGATAGATGGCGCTGTACTTCGAATTTAATTTTGAAATATAAAAACATCAATGTAAATTGAAACCATTTGTGGTAAACGATGCATTATAAAACGCAATTTTATCCGTAGAATCTTTTAATGGCAAATATGTTTCAATACATTTACATTTTTTAATATTCAAAATACAAACCTGGATATGACATTTGTGACATTTGAATCATGATGGAACTAATAGAGGTTGTGTTATAATAACAACTTAAATGATTTGCTTTTCCTTCTGTTCATTACATGAAGAATCCAATTCAAATGTATTTGGTTTTTGTAATTTCTGGCTTACTTTTATTCTTGACATACATTTGTGTTAACCTTGACACGAAAATAAAATATATTTTATTGTTGCCTTGATATCTTGGCCGTAATACTGGTATCACCTGTTAGAACAAACATCTCGATTCGAAGTAAACTGTTGTTTACATTGCGAACGCCTATTGAAAATGTTGCTTGCATTGTGATTCCGGCCTAACACCAACTTATCTACTTATTTTTGGTTTCTGTCCCCTGCACTCAAGAGTTTGCTATTAATAGAAAACAATGTTTGGTACTTATCGGCAAACAATTTGCCTGGTATTACAGTAAACTTACTGCCAAAGGCTGGAAAAATTTTTTTCTAAAACAATAAAAATATGTTTGCTTAAATAACAAATACATTTACTTCCCTTTATCAGCAGTTTTTCACTTGTATTTAAAGTCCTACACATATTTTTGAGTGTCAGAGAAAACGACAATATGTCGTTAATTAACTTGTGCAGGACGTAGTAGGAAACTTAATTTATTTTGCATATTTCGAATGGAGTCGGCAATACTTACGTCCGAGGTAAAACACCTTGCCATGACTGTAAGTTGTTATAATATTGCCTGTAGACTGCGAAATTACCTTTCTCTCACAATCTGATGTACCTTTCATACCACAATTTGTATTTTTCAGTCAATCTACTGTAAATCTATTGCACCAAAGTGTTCAGTGCCAGAAAATGCACTGTTCTGCAAATGCATATTGTTTTAGTAGGTTTCGTTTCAAGATATCTACTGCTCAGATACCAATTCTTCTAACTCCGCATTTTATCAACTTCGAGATTTCAATAATATTGTATTTAACGCTTCCTTGTCTTCCTGTTCCTTCATGGGTTATAGGTGGACAATGTATATTTGATTTATTTTGTTATGATCTTCGAGTTAACCCGTATAGCACGATAGATAATCGAGGTCAAGAAAATTTAACGGTATTTATACAAATCTCCGGAAGATTATAATTAAATTAATTTCGAAAAATAGGAGTACTGGCGACGCCAATCATTTAATCTTTTGTTCTTTAAATAAAATGCCGCTACAATGTAGGGTTAATTAATTGTCCACATATTTGGTATTCAAAATGTTTTAGCAAATTTTCTCTACCAAGCCTTTCAGTGAACTGTCAAACAGTCGAATCTTTATACTCGTAAAATTGCAAATTGTTCACACATGTCTGGAACACTCATATCATTTTCGACAGCGCATGAACTAACTTTATTCTCTTACGACAATTTAAATTATTTTATCTATAAATTTCGCCACAACATAAAAACACTTATGAATATTGGACATTGAAATTACAAGTGCATTTGGCAGAGTAAAACAGTCGATATCACATTATATTAAAATGAGTTTAAATATAACAGACTGGCGATTTAAATTGGTATTTTTTTTACAAAAATATTAAATAAAAGTCATATTTAAAACTAAATATAAAATAATTGCAAACTTAAAAATTGGGCATAAATTATCCCGTTTACTTTGAATACATTTTATATTACTCGTGCACAAATATCATAAAACACCCATATACAGATATATAGATTGTGGCATATTTAGATATATAAGCTACTCAGAGGCCAATTGATCTAACTCAACAAAACCGAAAGTGGGGATACTTAAAGATAAGTTTGGAACTTCTGTATATTCTTATAAAAATCTAACGCGAAACCTACAAATACATTATGTTTGCTCCTTCATTGTAATGATAACACCGTGCGTCACGATTTCCCTCCTAAGAACGAGAGGATACAGTACATAGGTGAAACTATGAAGCAACAGTATTAGAACTGCGTTCTTTATTTTAAAATCGTTTGTCCATTTATAGGACTTTGAAGCTCAAAGGATATACATTTTAAAATATATTTTTTCAATAACGTGACATTGCAAATAGTACCAACACTTATATCAACTGAAAAAGGACGGTCTTTGCTATTTGCTGCAAATATGTATTTAATGTTGCTAGGGCCAAGGATTTGAAATAAGGTCCTTTAAAAATTTTAGCCTTTAATATCTGTAAATGTTGCATCGAAAGAACTAAAAAAGTTATGTTAAAGAGCTTGAATCGTCACTCTTTTGGCAACATTTCTGCCTCCTATCATTAATAGTTTATTAAAAAGAATTACCTTATATAGTATTATACCCTCACCCATTTAATACGGACAAAGATGTAACGCATAGAAGGAGCCATATTAGACCCTCAGTATCGTTTTGGGACTATTTAAGACAATTGAGCCATGTCCGTCTGTCTGTCTGGCTGGCTGATCAACACGATAACTGCCGTAAATCTTTATCGATCACAGTGAAGTTTTGTCAGTGACTATTATTTGTCCATGGTTAGCGTTTTGGCCACGCCCCTTCTGGTACCTCCTATACAAATCGACACATTTAGTAAGAAATCATGTTTCTTCTAAAACCTTTTTCTGCTATCTACTTAATTGAAGAAAGTGGGCGGTGTCGCCATGCCCATTCTGGTACCTCCCATGCATAAGCTTGGTGGTCGTCCGTGTTGTCAATGCGATAAGTCGCTTGAAACACTTCCGATCTTATTGAAATTAGGCTATACACTTCATGTCATCAAACACCCACCATCAGGATTGGTTGTGCGGCCGGCTGGTTATTCGGCAAGATAACTCCCGCAGATTCGAAACAATCTTTATGAAGATTGGCAATAGACAAAATTTAGTCAAATACACATAAAACTTGGGCGGATCAACGGTTGATCGACACGATAACTCTCGTAGACTACAAGAGATCTTAATGAAATTTGGCACTCGACAATGTTTCCCTAAAAACTAAACATTAACTACTGACCACGCCCATTTTCTTACCTCCCATACAATAGTTGGTCGGCTTTCCAGCTGACCGAATCGATATATCCCGTATACTACAACCGTTCTTTACAAAATTTGGTACTGATCAATATTTTGTGTAATATTGTGAAAAAGAGATGCACAAATTCGCCATGCCGATTTTTGTACCTCCCATATAAATATTGGGTGGACAATTGGCTGGTAGTTACGATAACTCCCCACAATTACTTAGGATCGTAATTAAGTTGGGTATTGTATAATATTTAGCGCAATACCACTCTGCATATGTGCCAATATTCAATAGAACTCGGTCGTAATGGTTGACTTCGGGTGAGGGTATGTTTAAGTCGGTTCACCCGATTCTGTACTGGTTTTATTTATAGTCAAGGGTTACATTTACATGCACCTGTCTACAAAAAAAACCCACGCACCATATGCAATAAATAGTTGAATCTGTTGGAAGTTTGAATCTCATGGGGATTTAATAATATTAGTTCTATGTATTTCTTTAGGCTGTACATTTCGAATGATTCTTATTGCTAAACTAGACGGCTAGACGATTCGTTCTTAGGAGGGGAAAAACTTTAATTTTTGGTGGCATGGTGTAATATTAAGATGATTTAAGGTTAAGATGATTCAGTTCTCAAATAAAAATCTCAAAATTTTTGAAATCCGAACTAAGATCAATTGGCATTTGAGTACCTCATCTATGGTTCAAAGTTGATGAGAATAATATTTAGTTATTTAGTTATTATGTAAATAGAAGTCATAGATATTAAAATACTAAACAACACAACTATCTATATATTTGAAATGCGATACCATAGAGTAATCACGTATAGAGCTGACATTGTTCTCATCTGACATATGCTTTCACACTATTCGTGGTGTGGAGAGTTATTTGACGTAAACTGACTTACAGCAGGTGGAATTGGAAAAACTGTTGACTTAAATTGTTCATATCGTTTTGATGAAACTGGTAAATTTAAAGCTATTTTGGACTTTTTTTTTTTTGTATATTTTATTATTAGAATATATTTGTGGTGTATTTACACAAAAATTTTAACGAATAAATCCAAATGCTGTTGCTTATTATTGTTGGATGATTTGAGCCATTGCCTCTATCTGGTATTATTAAACAAATACTTTCCAACATCCAACCGCCGATCTGCAACACACCAAATATCATCAATTTGCTGAGAGAGTTGGCGTCTCTATACGCCATTAATCTATGTGCGATACACTCAGTGAATATGATTATGAAAATGTATTTGATTATAAAATCAACAGCAGCCTGCCAAATTGGCTTCTAGTAGCAATTTGCGAATATTAGTGAAAAATAACTGCCAAAATTGCAGGGAAAAGTTTGCGAACATTTGGAAAACTGTAAACTGAAATATTTATAAAAATATAAATAAACCCAATATGTACAAGAGGTGTTGAAACACAACACTGACAATACGAATAAAATTATCATATCAGTTTGTTATGTTTCGAATTGCAAACTGAATTTGTTGATATTACTACTTCTACGTAATACAAATAACTGTTGTTAAATTAAATGACATTTATGGAAATTATATTGAATTTTGCTCGCATGTTATTATTGTATTTTTACAACTTACCATATTGATTTGGAATGACATCTGGATCTGTATCATCACCTTCAGGCGGATCGCCCATAATTTGTGGCGATTGACGATGATGACTTTGTGTGGTTGACCTTAAGGTGGATGAATCCATAATACCACCTCCAATGCCCATGCCAATGCCAACGCTGGAGGGCGATGTACCACCACCACCCCCCACCCCAATGCCGGCAACACCACCAGGACCCTGAAGTTTGCCATCGCCACCATTCGATTGCAAAAGGCTGTGATGGGGCTGATGGTTGTTCTGTTCATAATGATTATGATGATGATTTGGTTGCAATGGATCCAGTTGACAATCGGAGGGTATGGATAACTGCGTGTGTTTCGTTGGTTTCAAATTGTTGTCGTTTTGTCTGTGAAAAAAATATAAAAAATTCGAATGATGATATGTTTTGTTAATAATGAATACTCAAAACAACAAAAATCAATTTGAAACAGATACATATTTAAGTTGTTTCCTGTAAGGATATTGACATATCGAAATGCGATTACCAAGAGATATATTTGAAACAGCAGCACGAAAAATATCAAAAGATCATCAAAAAATAGATTAGTGTATTAGGAAAGTAACAGCTGTCTCAATTTAAATGCAACATGACGCCTACTCATCAAAATGCGTAACATTAAATAAATTGACCCAAAACACAGTGTGTGAATAGGGGTTTTCGGACAATCTAATGTTACACCATTACTAGCCCCAGCCGTTCTCGCCACACTTCCTACATACCAACGACCCCTCTCCAACCACTCAAGGGAAATGCTGTTGACAAGATATGTCGGAAAACCCACCTTCAAACATTAATTCGTGCAAGAACAACAAAAGGTCCTAGTGCTACGTCCGTCGCTGTTGTTTTTGGGGAGCCATCAACTATGTATACATACTCGTACAACTGCGATTAGTTTACGCTGTTGGGTCTAAAGCCATTTATTTCTATTTTTCATATCACACTAGTACAACTGCCCAATGCTTTTCGATTGAAACCTGCTCCAAAGGGGAGAGAGACTAGAAAACTCCAACAACGTCGACAATAAATATTAAAGGTTTCCTTTTACCACATTGAGCAACTGAATATTGTTTCCGATCAATGTAGGTGTAGTCGGTCAGGCTGCACATAAAGTCAAATGTTACTTTATTTTTCGTTGTGTATTCGATTACATTTAATTAAATAAAATTACCCTAACAAAATATGTATTGTAAACGTGTTCTCAGCAGTAAAATTTTGGATTGTGTGAACTGTGGTGTGGAAACAGCGGCACGATAAGGATAAAGAATAAATGAAAATAAATATTTTCCCTGTACATCCCAGGAAGGGACAGGAAAATTCTTTCCACCATCAGTCAGTTATGGGCTTTCTGGATTTGCACTCACTCATTGGGACCTACAGTTATGCACCGGTTGCAAAGAGTCTTTTGAGAATCCCTTTTTATGGTTTATTACTCAATAGTATTGCCTGCAGTAAGCAACATGACCGTTGTCGAAGGAAAGTTAATGTGTCCAGAGCAGAGAAAAAAATTATTTCCCATGAAGGGATTAGGGAGAGCTTCTCTGTGCGCGTTTTATACTCACTGATTGAGACCTACAGTTAGACACTGGTTCCGAACGGTATTTTCAGAAGTTTTTTCATGGCTAAATACTCGATAGTGTCACCATCACTATGCGAGGTGACCACCGTCGAAAGAAATTTAAGGTGGTCAGAGCGGGGATCGAAATCACGTTCTTATGCACAAGAGCCGCGCACACTACCATTGCACCAGCGATGGCTAGGACGAGAGCTCATGTACAAGAGTCGTGCAATCTAAATATTGCACATAACGGGACTAAGTGTAAAATTTATTTTTATAGACATTAAATGGTTCACTCGAAGGCTAGAAACAAATGTATTTGTTACGAGAAGAATAGAAAATTTAAATCCGAGCTTATTTGAGAAAAAAAGCACTACAAGACAATAGCATACGATTGTCGTTGCCAGAAAGTTTCGTCTGACATTGGGAGAATTTCGGAAGTTAAGAGAGAGCCATTTTAGCAGAACAAGTCCGGGATTCAGATTTTATGAAATTTTCGTTGTCGTAAGAAGTACATGTATAAAAAATAACAAATATTTCATGAACCGAAAATTTCGCTCACTTTTCATTTGCTCGGTACTCAGGTGTTTGCGAAAATTTCGAAGGCAAAATCAATTACAGGCAAAATCAATTAAAAGTTATTTCGTACGAAAACAATTGTTTGGAGTCGCAATTTTTTATATTTCGATCATTTTAACAAATAAAATTAACAGCACATGTGTTAAAAATAAAATGGAGTGCGTAGAGGAATTATAACTAACAAGCTTAATCAGAGATAGGTGGTAACTGTCCGCAACAAAAATTACCGTTTAGTGGTAAATGCCACAATTTCTTATAAAAGTTTCACAGGCACTGCATATGGGGAACGGGGAATCAGCTGATCTACTAAAATCTATTCACAGTTGATGTGAACAATAGAGATCGTGTTTTTTTTAACTGTGATAGTTTAACAATTCGATTTATTTAAATGGAAAAAAACGCTTAGTCTTCGGGATGGACTTTATACAAGACTAAAATGTCACCAATATCTAAACGGCATTGCTATGTTGTATTTTTAACATTATCAACGTCAAAGCGACGTCTGTATGAGAGACAGTAGTTTTAAAAGTTAGTGAGTAGTCATGTCTCTGTACCACTCACTGTTTGTTGACCGTAACGTTCCGATCATCATAATTTTTGAAAACATATATATCATATGTTTCCACCGGTTCAGAAAGTGCACCCAAAGGTGACTTTTTCTAGATGGAATGAATGGTGTTTCGACAATTGCTTGTGGATGACCATCGCTTGAATTGCGACAATTCTGCTTCGAACTCGCAACGAGACCGTAAAATCATAAAAAAAACGAAAAGTGAGTTCTCGAATTTGTTTTGAACCCGTTACGAGTCTGTAAGAACATAAAAACGACAATCAGTGAAATTGTGATTTGGCGAATCCGTCTCGAACTCGTAAAGAGTCCGTAAAAACATAAACAAGTGAATCAATGAAATTGTGATTTGGAGAATCCGTCTCGAACTCGGGGCGAGTTCGTAAAAACATAAAAAAACGAATCACTGAAATTGTGATTTGCGGGATCCGTCTCGAATTCATTTTAGTTTCAAAAAACGAATCCGAAACGAATTCGAATATGAAATTCATTACTAGTTCGAAACAGATCCCAAAGAGTACAAAAAACGATTCACGTTTTCGAGAGGAATTTCATACGAAAACGAATTCGATATAAGATCGTAGCAGATGTCCGCAGAAACGGATCCGTCTCGAATTCGTAACGGATTCATATGGCACATTGAGTATTGCCATAGTCGTTTAACCAAAAGTATGATTCAGCACTAACCATAATTTTCGAAAAATTACTTGCATTGAACCATGTTTTTCAAAATAAATTTAAACAATTTGAAAACGTTGCTCCGGAATGAGTTTATTCACTTGCCAAACCAAACTAACCTCAAAACAACGTTTATTTGTCACAGAAAACAGTGTTGCCAAACCAAAGTAGCTTAAAATAAAACAGGCCAATCACTATGAGTCTAATAAACACGCTATAGACATTTAGCAAGAATTTCAGAAATGATTTCCCTTGATTTCATTTCCAAAGTTAAATCTAATATAATGGGTTTGTTCACGCTCCTTAAACTTTGAAAATTTCAGCATTTGAGTCCGGGAGGAGATTTTAAGCCGAATTTAATGGTCTGCCCTTTGCAGCAAGAGTATTTATTATAGGAGAGATTATCTTTATCCCTAAATGGGGTAAAAACATTTCTTTACCTTTTCTACAATCAATGACTCATTCGTAGTAGTAAAATATCTCCTAGTTTTCATTTCGTTGTAACTTGTATTAATAGGCGTGGTTACACCGCTTGCTTAGTTTACCATATAAGCAACCCCATCACACCACATATGCTTAGGAGCTCAACTCCCAATTCGCGATATCAGCAGCTTCGCGAACCATATCGTAGTAACCAGTGTTACCAAGTTGGCATAAGTGTTGCCGATTTGTTATAATTTTTTTGGTTTTGACTATTGTTTTTTAAAAAATTATGCCAATAGCCGTTTTCTTAAGCATTTCTCCATTCTTTTTAATTTAAATTTTTAATTTTTTACCATAATTTTTTTTGGAAACGACACAATTGTTGACACTGAAAGATTCTCCCTTTAATTTATCTCGAAAATGTATTTTTACAGAATATTTATTTAAGGTATAATATCACATTTCTGGTTTTGTACACACCCAAGTGTACATTTTTAATTGCCTGGTATTTTCTACTTTGCGAAAATTTTGGGAACAAAATCAAGTACAGGGGTGTCATGCCAAAGTTGTTTCGTACATTGTACAGTTGTTTTGGACAGATATTCCAACTACTTCGGCAAATAAAGTAACTCCACAGGCGTAAAAAAATAACTCATAAAATATCAGTACCTCGTTTCTGTAGGTCTCGAATCGAAAAAGTTTTCACATGGAATATGTGAATTGAAACAAAAACGCTGCGAATCGGTACAAAAACCCGCTTTTCACATGCGACTGTTTCTACAACATTTGTTTTGCGAAAACTTTCTGTCAGGTAATGCTTTTTTTCATGATTATTGGATGCGAGAAAAAGTGTTTCTAAATTTAAAATTTTAAACGTCAAAAATACTCACAAATTAAAACGGTGCGAGATTTTGATATTGTTTCTACAAAAAGGCTTGTAAGAAATGAAGAATTAATATTTTAAATGGAGAAGGCCAGAATTATACCATTTTCTTACGTATTTCAAAGGACAAGTTACCTAATTCTTATAGAAAAATCAAAAAGCAAAAAGAAAATATAGTTGAATATATGTCAACTAATTTAGAATTTGCAAGAGACAATTTGGAGGGTTCAATTCCAACACAAATTGTAAGAAGCAGTGGATATATCTTAAAACAGCTTCTGTTCGTTGTCGCACTAGCTTATTTTGTTTGTTTATATTTTTGTATTACTTGACAGTTTTCTTAGAATATTCCAATAAAAACGTCATCAGTGTTGCCTCTTTTCGCATTGATATACAGAAACACTTTTTACTCACAAATCGAGAAACGATGGAATTTTTTGTTTCATGGTTGATGTGAAAACTTTTTCGATTCGAGAACTACAGAAACGATGTACAGAAATAGGTTGATTTTGTGATTTTAAAATAAAGATGTTGATTTCGTAAATTGGTCTAAATCCGATGAAAATTCTTCTCGAAGTTCCAGAGAAAATCTCCGGGTTCATTATGAGAGAAATATCCGGGAAAGAAAATTTCAAAGTAGAGACGATTTGATCACTCTTCTCTAGGATAAGTGGAACCTTCGGAAATTCTATTCTAAGAAGATTGAAAGAATTTTGTACAGACGATGGATCTCAAAAAATTAATTTTTTTTTAAAGTTTTATTTAAAAATATGTGTCACTTATTGGAGCTGAAAATAACTCCTGGTTTGATCACTTTTCTCTAGGATAAGTGGAAACTTCGGAAATTCTATTCTAGTATGACGGAATAATTTGTTAAAAACGACGGATCTCAAAAAATCATTTTTTTTAAAAGTTTTATTTAAAAAAATGTGCTACTTATTGGAGCTGAAAATCACCTCTGGTTGGCTTTAGTTGTTGTTGTATAAATTCGTGTTTTTTAAGTTTGTGGTTTGTATGAAATTAAGATACAGGCTATAACAAATTAAAAATATAAGAATACTTCTTTTAAGTTGAACGGTTAATGTATAACAAGGGTTTGAAGGGAGATGATCGCCCATTTCTCGAAGGGACTGTAAGTGTTTTGGACACAAAGAACAGGTGCTAACAATAAGTGTGACAGTAAAAATAACAATAACAAAAAACAAAAACAATAATATAAAATTTGAACTTGGAAGTGGGAAACACAACGACATAATAAAATAAGTTAGTTATTCGAATAGCACAACCTGGAAAATTATACTTTTTTGTATGTATCAAATTTCCCACAGTGTTGAATAAATGTCAATGAAAGTTACGAGAAACTTCAATGAGAGTTACAAAACGACAACACAGCACCTACGCATACTTGACAACGCCTGTGCGATATCTACTTATTTCCTTTATCTATGGTCCAGACTGATCCCGTGGTAAGTTGGAATGAGGTAGATATTATCTTGCAACGATTGCATACTTTTAGGTGCACTAAACATTATTCAATTCAAACTTCATTTACATACCAATGTTGTTATGACAGACTTGTTAGTGGTCGCTAGTTTGTCGTTTTCGTTGCTATCATGCAAGCGGTGATTGCTAGCTTGAAACGAAAACACGCCTAATGATTTTCTAACAACTAGCCAATACATCTTGTTGGCCCTCTATATACGCAAAATTTTCCCATACCTGTTCAACCAGTTAGAAACCAAAGTTATTATGTCATTGTTTGTGGCCTAAGGCTAAACAAAAATAAAAACACAACGTTGTCAAAGCCAAGGTAATACGATATATTCTTCACTACTAGCCCCCTTTATCTACTAACTAAATTGTGAACTATGTTTTCCGGCTTCATTGTTCAAATATGATATATTTACGAAAGTCCATGTAATTCAAAACAAAGGACTTATTAAAATTTAAATATTACCACGAGGTATAACATGAAAACTACAAATAATTAAAACACTACACTGAAAGAAAATGTTGTATCAAAAGTAAACTAACATATATATACATTCATCGCCACAATGTAAATTGTCATTGCATAATCGACAAAATCGTCAGTTCTACGAAATTGTTAATTGCTGCAATGTTTTTTTTACATAGCAGTTTACTATTTATGAAAGAAGTTGTCGATGTAATGATTTTTTCACTGTAGACTCTGATGTTGGTATTGTTTTCCTTTTCCCACTTACCGATTGGAAAATCGCCTGTAAATTGCTGCCAATATAATACATGAAATGGCAAAGAGTAAAGCACAAAATAATGTGAGACCAGCTAAGAATGGTGACAAGGGTACGGTTAAACCATTGGAAGCACCTGAAATGAAAAAGAAGAGAAGTATAGATAAATAAGAATTTTTTTGGTTTTTCTAAATGTTAACAAATGCGAAGAAAAACGAAAATATAAAAATGTCTCAAATAGTTTCTATAAACTTCAACCCTATGACACCTAAGATAAACTTTTCACATATGTACATATGTAGGAGAATAAGTAAACACATCTCACACACAAGACATACGATGTGTGTAGATCAAGAAACTTATAGATATCATTCATTTTAAGTATTTATAGAATAGAAAAGAACAAAACAAAATTTAAAGTTTGAAAGAAGATCAGTGTCGTAGGGAAAAGTGGGTGGTCTTTGTCGAAAGAGTTAATATTTAATGTTGCATTTTAGGAGCTTGTATTCACGCAAATCACGCGTGAATGTGAGTGGGAACAATATCTTCGTGCGTGAATGTGTTTGAGTAATCGTCTTCCTTTCGTGAACATACGTGAATGTGAGCCGAAACTTCATGCCCATCTCTACATACGTACATGGCTACCCACGACTAAGGATATTGGTTGGCCATTTTATTGGTGGGTAACCCATTACACACGAAATACGGACCATACTTGATCGAAAGTATGAATAATTGAAAATGAAAAGAGCTGCAAGTCGGAAATGAATGGTCCAATAGAAAACTAACTATTGTTTGCGGGTTTCTAAGGTATTTTGATAAAGTAGCTCAGTTCATGTGTAAACTATATTTTGAAAAATGAGCCGTGATAAAAGAATCGCTAAAACGAAAACAGTCGCAAAACTCGTAAACAGTACACAAACTCGCACCTACTTGTGATCGTCGGTGGTGCAATGGTTAGAGTGCGCGTCTCTTGCACATGAAAAAGTGAGTTCGAACCCTGCTCTAATCAACTTACATTTCTTTCGACGAAGGTCACATCGCTTAGTGACGGCGACACTATCGAGTACTTAGCCATGAAAATGCTTCTGAGAATATCGTTCGGAGCCGATGTAAAACTGTAGGTTCCAATCAGTGAGTGTAAAACTAGAAAGCGCGAGAAGTTGTCCCAAAAAACTTCATTGGATGTTATGGGAAAATATTTATGTTTTTATTTAATCGCAAAAATAACTACATTTTTGACCTCTACTAGAAGCGTAAGTAATATCCTATACCCCATGTGCTATGAGTAACCGGAACACGTAATTACCCTTTTCTGTGGTTAATGTATGTAATGCCGTTACGCATTCCCCACAGCCATGTGTATGAGATCCACATGAAAATTCATATTTACCAGTGATGGTGATATTGGACAAAACGATTCCATTAATTGAAAGGATAGCAATAAAAAATTTCATTGGTTAGGATGATAATAAAGGGTGGGCCATTTAAAATTTGAACTACCGATTACTTTGACTTTGAAAGGTAGAATAACATTAATTTTTGTTTTTATTTTCAGGTTTATGTTTGACATTTGCAAAATGGCACGCTAGTCGCTCGAACAAAATTGGGAAATATAAAAAACTTACTTCTAAAGTAGTGAGTCTTTAAGGCAAACTGAACGAAATTTACGTGACAATTTCCGAGAAGAGATCGGGCTTCAGTTCAGTTTGTGCGTGAATTTGTGAAGCGAGTTAATGGAAATGGATCATTATTGGGAAAACCAACCCGAGTACGTGCATCCACAGCGAGTCACTGTTTGGTGTGGATTTTGTGCTGGCGGCATCCTTGGCACATTTTTCTTCTAAAATGAGCAAGGAGCCGCCATTAACGGTGAGCGTTACCACGCCATGCTCAACGAATTTTTGTTTCCAAAAATTCAAGAGAATGACATGGACGACATTTGGTTTCAACAAGACGGGCTATTTTACGCAGTGTTTTTGATAATCGAATAATCAGATGAAATTGTGATATCAATTGGCCGCCTCGGAGCTGTAATTTGAGCCCTTTGGACTATTTTCCATTAAGAATAACTGATACGCAAAGCATCCAGAGACAATTGAAGCATTGAAACATGAAATCGAAGTTGCCGTTGAAGAGATTCGACCCGAAACAATCGAAAATGTACTGAAAAATTGGATTGATCGGATGAGGTACTGCCGAGCCAGTCGTGGTAGTCATATGAATGATATTGTGTTCCATTACTAAATGACAAATTTCAACCTTTCCAATGAAACCAGAAATTTGAAAAAATTATCAGCATTTTTTTATAGCCGATTTAAATTTTAAATGGCCCACCCTTTATAAGTCGAAGCAGTTTTTTTATTCGCCACAAGACCCATTTTACGGGCATAAATGGAAATTCGATCTGGACCCAGTAGTACTCCGCCATTTAAAATGGGAGGTTACTACTACATACACAGTTACAAAGTGTTCTCCAATCCGTTCGCCTGAGGTTCTGCAAATTGGATGTCGTATCATCGGAGGCGTGTTGGAATCTAACCGCCTTATTCATAAAAAGTTGCGAGAGGTTTGAGAGATGTTTTTTGTAGGATAAACTGTCTCCCAAACCACACGTGCCTTTTTATGAATAAGGCCGTAAGTCTCCGGAAAGCTAGACAGTGATATAGTTTTATTTCAAAAGAATTTAAGTAATTTTTACGCATTTTTCGTGGTCAAGGCTTCATTAAATTTGTGTTTCTGTAGTCAACGCCCCTGTTTGGTTTCGCCACCTATTACGTATTAATGGAATTAATGGAAGCACCGCATTTCAACCGAAAGCAGACTATTCCCATTCAACCCAGAGTATAGGGAACAACAGAAAAATGGGCTCGCAAAGGATTGGGATAAATCGAGTTAAAGTCAAAGAACAGTGAACGAATAAGAACAGAAAACAACTGCAAGTATACAACGAAAAACAACAATAAAGAAAAGTCAATTACAGTTATGCAGAAACAAAGGAAAGCATATGTGTTGTTTCTTTTATTCCCTGAAAAGCAAGCAGCAAGGATAATGACCAAAAACAAGTTTCTTTGGAGTCCTCGCAGTTGTTAATCCTGTTGATGATGGCAATTGGAATGGCTCGTTTTAGTATGTGTTTTATTCTCGTATAAACTCAGCATATTTATTGAGTCTCAATGAGATTCTTTTAAAAAATCACTACATTTATTATTATAATTAATAATGCATGTATGAGACTTTCATAGAGAGAAAATTCGGATTTAATAAAAAAATAAAAGATTAAAAAAATAAAATTTTGATAAAAAGATAAATAATAGTGGAACATAGTTTTTTAATTAAATCTGATTCGGAACTGCTCGATTTGACCTACATATTTAATCACAACATGAGATCGTTGATAACGATTTTGAGTTATACTTATAGTACGTAGGATAAGTTCTAGTAGATATTGTTTCATCAGACACAAACCATCTAAAAGTAGCCATCCTATTGATTCTGTGATAGTAGTACTGGCACACTAATCCAAGGCAACAACTCTAATGGAAAACAAATAGTGCACAAGCCAAAGGGATAACTTTATCGAATAAGCAAGGAAAATACGAAAGATCAACAACGGAGTGAGAGTTTGTTGACATTTTGTAGTGGTGCAGAATTTCGCTAAAAGCAAATAATAAATAGAGCAAATGGAAACTTCAGTAAGAGGTTGGAAAATCCTAGTGTTTAATTTAAGCATAAGGTTAAAGGTTACACACTATTTTGGCAAGAAATGGGAATAAGTCAAAATTAAACTCAATTTTTTGAAAATTATTTTAAATGTAACCAAAATAAGGAGCGATGAATTTACTACCCTAAATTCACCTAGTAACTTTTTTTACAACAGTGCACAACCACATGGACATAAAATGAAAGCAGTACTAAAGTTTGTTTTTATGACGATTTTATTCTAACGTAACCATCTATGAAACAACGATACTGCATAAATGAATTAATGTATATTGATTTAATACAAAATAGCCTGACATCAGAGCGGCATACATGTATTCATATGTATATAAGTATATATACATATAAGCGATTGACTAATTGAACTTTCCAAACATTTTTATTTTCAAATTTAAAAATTAAAATTAATCTCTTTAAAAATTTAATGTGATTTTCGAATTTAAATCAGTTTAATTTAAAATTGAGTAGAACTTTTAAATTTTATTTTAAACACGCATTCCAAATTGGTATGTGATACACTCCGGTTCACTTATTTAAAGGCACTAAAAATTCCAGCCTGTATCTTTTGCAATTTGTAACCGATTGCAGAATTTTAAAATGGAAATGGAAGCTAGACATCGTGAGATACAAAAATAATCATGACAATGGTGGATTCTTAACCAAAATCGTTTTTTGAGCAATTTATAAATATAGTCCAAAAATGAGATATTTTGTTTGGTTCACTTGAATAAAGGTACTTTAACTAATTTTAATGAAAAACAGTTTTTCTTGTTTTTTAAATTAATTTTACTTTGTTTAAGAACTACTAGTAATGGGTACAAAAATAGGCCTGTAGGCCTCCAAAAATAAGTCAAGTAGAGTGTGTTGATGAGTCTAAATGCGGGAATACTTTGCAAAGACATTTATAACAAAATAAAAGAGTTGAGAGGGAGAGTAAAAAAGTAACCAGTCCACGTGTCTAGTTGCTTCAAAGACTTTGTTGAAGAATGTGGTGTTCTGCTTAAGTCATTGTAGTAACAGATTGAGAAAAAGGACAACTGAAAGGTAAATTACCTTGTCTTCCGGGCATGCTAATATGCCTTTAGTAGCTGGCATGGTACCAGGTTTTAATATCGCCCAGAAAACGGATGGGCGTGGAAATAAGATAATTTTTATTTGTTTGGTTATAGTTTTGTTTTGTTTAAGTTAGATGTAAGGTAGTTTTTAAGTTTCCAAGAGGAACCCTTTTTTTGTAAAGCTTTTTTACCAAAAGAAATTATAGGAGTGAAAGTATAAGAACTGTATAAATGGGCTGTCCTGTAGGCTTATTTATGTTATTATTTGATTGTGAAAATCCTTGAGCAGTCATGTGACGAAGATGTATTTGGATAATAAATGGATCGGCTCGGGCCCCACACACTCGTACATATATTTTTACACACCTGATTTTTCGTAAACACCGCATTGTCTTTTAATGAAATTTTTTGGTTTCTAGTGCTTTTTTGCCAGTTTTTTTTATTCTTCATTTTTAAAATTTTTTTTAAATTTTAACTGGAATTCACGAAAAAACCACTTTTACAAAAACTGTCGTTTACAAAGTTATTCGCGGCTATGCTTCAATACTAAACATCAGATTTTTGCCTAATATCTTCCCAAAATCAATTTGAAATTGCTATAACGCTTGGTTCTTTCATAGTTTCATTTGCGGAACTCGTGATTTCTTAAATAACAACCGGTTATTTTTTAATAGGCGTACGAACCGTCTGTTGTAAAACTCTTTCCGACGCACTGCTAAACAAATCTCTCATTTTGGACTTCAGTAAAGCAAATTCCGAAATGATTTGCCGCGACGTTTACTCTATTCATGCAGTATGTTTTGTGCTGCGTACATAAACTCGGTGGTGCAATGGTTAGTGTGCGCGGCTCTTGTACATGAGATCCGGGGTTCGAACCCTGCTCTGACCACCTTAAAATTTCTTTCGGCGGCGGTCACCTCGGTCACTATCGAGTATACAGCCATGAAAAAGCTTCTCAAAATACCGTTCGGAATCGGTGTAAAACTGTAGGCCCCAATCAGTGAGTGAAAACTGGAAAGCGCACAGCTCAGTGATTGTGAGAATTTTTCACCTGTCTCTTCATGGGATGTAATGGGAAACCATTTATACATAAACTCACTAGGGTGTACTGAAAACCGAGTTTTTTTTGGAAATTGAAATTATATGTATTGAGGTGCTGATTATGGGAACGGCAAACTGCTGTTTTCACGAGGGTACTTGTAGTCCCTTACGTGGCGTCGAAGTTTCGATTTCTAGTGTATCTGGTTTTAATTTTGGTAAATATGGTGTTCAACCGACGTGTCATGATAAGCATAATTAAAAAAATATATTGTCAAATTTTTGACAGAGTATTTTTTTATGACAGCATTTGTCATTGTAGTTCGTGAATTAGCATTTAATTATGTTTATTTAAACAGTATTTTTTAATGTAAAAAACTAAATTAAGTAAAATTAAAATTTTATCGAAAAACGAGGACAAACAAATATGCAAATTTCGAAATGCCGCAAAAAAAATACTCTATCATGACGCGTTGTTTGAGCCTCGTATTGACCAACGCAAAGAATTTGTATACATTCACCCATAGCGATGGGGGCATATATCACTTAATAGGGAAAAATTTAACGCATAGAAGGAGCCATATTATAAACTCTATATCTTTGGACGAAATTCGTTTTGGGACTTTTGAAGACGACTGAGCTATATCAGTCTGTCAGACTGGCTTGTCACAGCGAAATTATCTCAGTGACAATTTTTTGTCCAAACTTAAGTTGGGATTGAAAATGAGCGTTTCGACAACGCACTTGCTATTACCTCTCATACAAATCGACACATTTAGTACAAAATCATGTTTTTTTCAAACACTATATTCTGGTAGATGTGATTAGATTCAACTCATTGGTTAATAATAAGCGATGATTTATCTGACCTTTCGTATTATATGCAAAACTTAAATTGTTCGAGCGTTTGGTCGTATTTTTAATTAATTTTATTCTTCGATATTTCGCTACCCTTTGGGTAGCATCGTCAGGAAGATGAACACAATTATTAATTAGAAACAAAAAGAATTGATAAACTAAATTTTTACTTATGTTTGGAATGAAGTTCCTTATCGCACGTTGCAGGATAGGTGCTAAATGAAAAAAATTAATAACAAGCCTGTGTTAGATAACACGGGCGCATAGGCCAGACGTAGAATACGTTAGTCATTTTGCAATTAAAATATATGTATGAATTAAATATAATTTTTGATAAATGATTTAAATCTATCTAATATATACGCATACAGCTGATAGCTAGTTATTAAATTTTTGTAACATAAGTAGGCGTTTGCATGTATTAAAGTTAATTAATTTTAGATAGGATAATTTATGTGTGACAAGTTATTTTATGTATGTACAGTATAATTTTTAGTAAAATAAGACAACAACAAAACTACCAAAATGATGGCGATAACCCAAATAAGTTTGGAAACCACTGATCTAAACGATTGGAATAGTTTTGAACAAGATTTATTAATTTGTTTTTTAGTTTGTGTGCTCGAAGACTGTATGCCATATGTTTAAGGATGAAACTATATCTAGTTTAACGTATTACATTACAGCGACATCTTCACTTGAAGTAGAGCTACAGCAATACATTTTCTGATATGGCAGCACAATAGATTAGCTGCTTTCCAACTACTTCCCAATGTATTCACAGAAATGTGTTTAGGAAAAACGGCATTGATATAGTGAGCGTATCCATCGCCAATCCTTTGTATTAATGTACATACACACACATTTACACGCTGCTCGCAGAAGTAAACAAACGACAGCAAAGATCTGTAAACTTTCAAGAACACACAATTGTCCACGCTCCCCTCCCTTCATTTTATGTTCCCCACCAAACGAACTAATAACCGACCGATCCAACAAAACGAAATGTACACACACACACATTTACACGCTCCTCGATAAATAAACAACGCACAGCAAAGCCAAAATCATTTGATTTCACAACAACAACAAAAACAACAGCGGCATTTACAAACCAACAACAACAGCGGCATGTCCAAAAAAGTCTAAAATATCATGCTCTTAAATATTTATTTCCTTAACTACATAAAACTTTTATATATAGACATATAATTTTTTTAATGTAATTCGAAACAAAACATATTACCAAAACTGAGTAACATATAAAAATTGGCAAAATATGTTTTAATATTTAAGTAAAAGTGGGTGAAAGTTGACAAACATTTTCTCAAAATTTTGTGCTCCAGATCAACACCCCTACCTTACCGTATAACGTATTCTACGTTAAAAATTAAACAACTTTTTTTTAACACTATTATGCTACAACCCGGTATTATTATCTACATTGGGTACTTTTGCTTTGGTTTGTGTCTAGACTTACATATGTTCGGAAATTTATTGTTCAATGAGAAGTTTTCTAGGTGGAGCTTGTAGCCAATATTTAGTATATATTGTAGTTTTGAACTCAATAAAAAGTAAATTTAGAAAAGCCAAAGTGAAAGAAGTTTTAAAAGGAACATTTTCCTAAATAAATGCCTTATCTTAAAAAAGTAAATTTTCTAAAAAAAATACCTATTCATATTCTTAAACAAAGTACCTTTTCTTAAAAAAATGCTTTAACTTAAAGAAGTACATATACTTAAAAAATATAATTTTTCTTAAAATAAATACCTCTTCTTAATAAATTACATTTTCTTACAACAAATTCCCTTTTCTTTAAAAACTAGCTTTTCTTTCAGGAGTACTTTTTTGTGAAACAAAATAACTTTTCTGGAGATAAGTACTACTCTTAAAAATTTACCTATTCTTGAGAGAAGAACCAATTCTAAAAAACTGTAATTTCTTACAAAAAAAAAAACATTTTTTTCAAACAATACCTTTTTATTTTTTACAAATATTTAATAAAAGAAGTACCGCTCTTTAAAAAATTACCTTTTCGGGAAAATATAATACATATTCTTACAAAATGGACCTAAAAATATAGTTAAAAAAAAACAATACATTCAATAAAAAAATGTTCCTAAAAAAAGTTTATCGTTTTACAAAAAGTATCTTTTCTGAAAGATCCATTTAAATTATCGTATATTCCAACGTGCGCCTGAGGCGTGTTGGAACTAACTAGTACATAATATATAGCAAAAGGAACTTCGTTCAAACCGGGTGCCCCCTGACACCTCATCTAATTTTTATTCACACCATCCATTGTCTAGTAGTATTAAATAATTTTTTGGCGTTAACGGATTAAAGCAACAAAATTTAACATCAATATTTGAATACCTATACCACATAGTCATGATGCTAGGTACAGGAGGAGGGCGATGGTCGTTGTCGGTCAAATATAATATGAAATTTTGACATAATAAAAATAAATAATGACATTTTCGCTCACTTTTATATTTTAAAATGGCATTCTTCTCTTATAACACAAACGTGGAACAGTATTGGAAACGCCTTGCAGATTATACGAATTTATATGTTTAAAACTATTTATGAAATTTTGCCGAACTTTAATGGCAAACCTCTTAATTACCAAAACGCAAAACTGCAGAAATATCACATTTATATTTTCAACAAGCACTTCCTTCCTCCCTACCTTTAAATGTTTTGGTATTGTAACTGAAAAAGAAATTGTCTTCAGCGAATTGAATGCACTGCTGATCTGTTTTCCTTTGCAATAACTGCAAGTCAGGTGCAACGTAGCATAAAAACTGAAAACGTGAAGACTTCCTTCGATTGGCAATGAGTTTTGTTGGTTGTATTGTGATAACCAACGTGTAGTTCATGGATATACAACCTAAAATTGGATATTATTAAACGGAAACGTGCTCCAATAACGGAAATGCTTTCCATAGAGCATAGTAAGATCAGCAAACGATGAGAAAATATGTATGACAACGTTTCTATAGATGGTTATTCAATTTATTTTTTATGTAAGACCCTAAAATATTTGAAAGATGTCCAAAGTAATTCATTGTAGAAAAAAGTTACTGAGAAATAAAACAATTTTTTTCAAAGTTTGTGATTCAGTCCTTGAAGACATTGAAAATACAGTTGATAGTCATCGAAACAAAACAATGACGGGATAATAGATAGTTTTATTTAATATGACGGAATAAAAGTGAATTTGGAAATGTTTGTAGTTTTCTCAAATTTTTAATGCTCTTAATTTTAGAATATTTAGGATCTTTACTGCGAGAAAAGTATTAATTAAATTTCGAAACAGAAGCTTGAGGTTTCAATGTTCATATACAAATTCAATATAATTCGGCCATTCCAATTTGTACGATTTATTATGTACAAGGAAAAACTTGACATGAAGGAAAATGGAACACGTTGAAAAAAAACGGCCAGTGTAACATTATTTAGGACCCACGTATATCAAACCGACTCACATTGTCTGGTGAGGACAAAAGTGTTTGTTGTCCACCCCTCAAAATGTACCTTGGTTTGGTTTTTGATGATTCCCAAAATATTTCGTGTCTAGCAGTAAGATCCCGTGAGCTGATTCGTCTTTAAAAATCACATGAGATATCAGGGGACACTCGGTTTGGACGAAGTTCCTTTCGCTATATATTATGTACTAGTTACTTCCAACACGCCTAAGGCGCCCGTTGAAAAATACGATAATTTAAATGGATCTTTAAGAAAATATACTTTTTGTAAAATTATAAACTTTTTTTAAATTTTTTATATAGATGTATTTTAATTTTAAAAGTACTTTCAATTCAATATTATGTTTATTCCTTATTCTCCTCGGATACATTTTATGCCTTAAGCTCTAAAAATTACATACATACAATAGGTTCCAATATATGTTAGATATATTTTGCGGACAACCGCATTGTCCAGGTGGCGTAACACCACCGTGTCGAGGTTTTCCTCGCACACCTATATCCTTACTTTTCGACACTCGTACTTGCTGGCCAAAAAAGGAATGAAAAAGGGCCAAAGAATCCAACGTTATTTCGTATAACTTAAAAAACTAAACTTAAAGACTAACTTAATGCTAACTATTTACCTACCACCCTCGTTTAGGTGACCACCCTCCTCCAGTGCCAACAAACTGCCTGGTGGCAAATATCTTATGTCTGTGGGCCCACGGACGCCTGTGTCCAAATTCAGACACGCCGAGATCAAGTCGTTCCTTTCAATTTCCCCCGCTTTCGTAAGGAAAGCGAGCGCCCCATCGACCTTGAAAACGTCAATCCTCCGAAAGTCAATGGCATCGTAGGCTTTCGCTGTATATTATGTACTAGTTACTTCCAACGCGCCTAAGGCGCCCGTTGAAAAATACGGTAATTTAAATGGGTCTTTAAGAAAATATACTTTTTGTAAAATTATAAACTTTTGTTAAAATTTTTTTATAGATGTATTTTAATTTTAAAAGTATATTTTCATATGTATTATATTCTCCCAAAAATCTAATTTTTTAAAGAGAGTTACTGCTTTTATTAAAATCTAACGTTTTCTAAGAAAAGGTACTATTTTGAAGAAGTACTTTCTTTAAGAAAAAGACATAAGAGCACCAATTTTTTTTACAAAGAAGTACTTTTATTAAGAACAGGTACTTTTGAAGGAAGTGGTACTCTTTTTAGGAAAAAATTACTTTTTTAAGAAAATGTACTTATTTTCAGAAATGCTACTTAAAAGAAAAGGTATTATTTTATTTTTAAGAAAGGTACTTTTAAAAAAATGCATTTTTGTAAGAAAATGTATTTTTTTAGAGTTGGTTTTTTTTTGAAGAAAAAAGAAAACATTTTTTAAGAAGAGGGATTTTTTTTTTGAATTTGTCCTTTTTTCAAGAATAGGTACATTTTTAAGAGTAGGTACTTATGTCAAGAAAATTTATTTCGTTTCACAAAAAATTTACTCTTTAAAGAAAAGCCAATTTGTTGTAAGAAAATGTAGTTTTTAAAGAAAAGGTACTCATTTAAAAAAAAAATACATAGAAGGTACTTTTTGTTGGAAAATTTACTTTTTCTAAGCAAATGTACTTGTTTAAGATACGGTATTTTTTTAAGAAAGGGCACTTTGTTTATGAATATGAATAGGGGTTTTTGGGAAAATTTTACTGTTTTTAAGAAAAGGCATTTATTTAAGAAAATCGTTTCTATACCTTCCCGCACTTTGGCTTTTCTAAATTTATTTTTTATTGGGTTCAAAACTATAATATATACTAAATATTGGTTACAGGCTCCATCTAGACAACTTCCCATTAAATAACATATTTCACACCGTATGTGAGACATCTAGTTAATTTCTTTCTCTATGATTCAGGCTGTTAGTATAGACACAAACCAAGAGTAAACAATATAGTTGAAAATAGTGGGTTTGGGGGGTTGATAATTGTGGTTTGTAGCATGATAGTGTTAAAACAAAAGTTGTTTACTTTTTTTTATTTAGCCCCCATACCGCAACGTGCGATAATAAACTTCGATAAAAATTTATACTTTAACTAAATATAACGTCCACAGTGTTAGTATCAAATGAAAGAGGTTTTTATGGCACGTCCAAAGGTATATGAACCATATCAACACATGTAATAAAACATAATTTTTTCAGGGATATTCAGCAAAAAAAAACACATTTTTAAGTTTTTAGTACGGACATATTCCTGATTTAAATGTCAGATTGGAGTAATTCGAAACATTCAAAATTTGGTTCAGAGCACCACGGAAAATGAATTAAAAAATAAAAACAGTATATCTATACAATTATTTATATCAGGTCCTTGTCAAAAGAAAAGGTTTGATGTCAATATTGCCCTGTTTAGAACGTAATGTTCGCAACATATTGCATTTTAGGTAAAACGCCAACTAATGCGAATTTCAAAAATACCTGAAACCCATATTTACTTAAATCGACTAATGATTAAATTAAGTCAATCTGGAATTTAAATTAGAAAAATTTCCGTACTAAAAACTCAAAGGTGCTTGTTTGTTACAGAATATCCTTGAAAATGGAATGTGTATGCGGACATGCTTTAACATCTTTCAAATACTGTTGGACGAGCCTTGACAAAATTGAAGATCTGCTGTTTTTTTTATTGTCTGTCTGATTTTTGTTTTTAACACAGAAGCATATTTGGATCACAAAAACATATACTATAAAATATTAATCATTTCAATCACATGAACACAATGTGTTTGGACACAAGAATACTACGAGGGTTGAATTTTATGTTTCAGGATTAGAGAACAAAAACAAATATTAATCATCGGAAATCACTTTACTGTTTTCAAAATATTCCCCATGAAGATTTATACACGTTTGCATGCGTTTGAACCAATTGTCGAAACACTTTTGCCACTCTGATTGAGGTATCTCCAAAACATGCATTCTGAATGCAGCAACCGCTTCTTCAGGTGTCGAAAAACGTTGACCTCTCATTTTATTTTTTAAGTACGTGAATAAAAAGAAGTCATTCGGTGCCAAGTCAAGACTATACGGCCGATGACCCATCAAATCGATGTTTTGGGTGCTCAAAAATTCAGTTTTTTCAGCCGATGTGTGAGAGCTCGCATTGTCGTGGTGAAGAGTGATCTGTCTTCGGTGGTTGGTTTTCCTGATTTTTTGGAAGACAACTGGCAAATAAATGGTTGTGTACCACTCAGAATTCACTGTTTTACGTTGTTCTAGTGGTACGGTTGCGAGATGTCCGGTTTTTCCGAAAAAACAGGCGACCAGTTGCTTGGAAGTGCTTCGGGCGCGAATAACTTTTGTTTGATTTGGCCCATCTTAAAACACCCATACAGTTGACTGCTGTTTACTTTCGGGCTCATACGCGTAAATCCAGGATTCATCACCTGTCACGATGTCATAGACGTGTTTCGAAGCACCGCGATCGTATTTTTCGAGCATTTCTTTCGACCAATCGACACGAGCCTCTTTTTGAGCGATTGACAAATTGTGTGAGATCCAACGCGAACAAATTTTTTTGACAGTCAAATGTTTATTCAATATTCAATGTATGCTGGTCCCACTAATGCCTAAGGTTGCTCGATCTCACGATAGGTCACATGACGATCTTGCAAAATCAGTTCGCCGCACAGAATCAATGGTCTTCGGAACAACAGCTGATTTTGGACGACCTTCACGAAATTCGTCTTGGAGTGAACTACGACCACGTTTGAATTCACCATACCATCGATAAACACTGGTCCTTGATGGAGCTTCATCGCAAAAAATTGAATTAAGTACACACAAGTTGCATCCAAATATTGATAAAACTCGATGTATTTTCAAATAAGTTGTAGATTTTGCTGTACCTCTAACTGGAGAAATTGTTAAAGAATCATTTGTGGGAATCAATAAATAATCAATTCTTTCGATTTATATAAGATTACGCTTAACGTTGCTGGTCCAAGTCACCAAACCAAATGCCGAAATTCATTGTGTTAAAAAGCAATCAGTGCATACAGAAGCTGTCTTAAAACTCTAATGCAAATATAGAAATACAACATTTACTACTGAAATAATGTAAATTGTTCAGTCTAATAATTCGTCATAATTCAATGTAAGATATGAGAAAAATTTTCTGCCAACCAATTTTGCTTTTAATCTTAAACAATTTTCAATAGCCTGCTTTGTATTTAATACACATTTGAACTTTCTATGCAATAAATGTTATGTGAAATATTCTCATATTCACACCAGTCTTCTTATGCAAGTCACTCTGATAACATACTTCAAATGCTTGGCATCGATAAATGTAGTGATTGTCACAGCCTCAAGAGAATATACGACATAAATCCTACCTAAATCGCATTGTATGAACGTACATCACGTAAAATCAAAGAATTCATATGCACACGTTATACTATGCAGATAAAATAAAGTACTACATACAAACATTTGCCACAAGCCACCAAGGAAATCACATGCAATTGTTTTGCATATACAGTAAATTTTACCTTAGGGCGGATGTAAGTAAAATAAAACTATCAATAAAAATTGCATTATGTAAAACAGGATATTGACTTTCATTCCGTTCTGGAGTTTCCATGTCAGATATTTTTTTCTGTGTGCTTTTGTTAACGTTTCCGCTGAAACCACACAACTTCCACTTATGCTCTTATTTGTAAGAGATCAATATGTGTTTATCTCATCATATGTTTAACACATATATAGAAAAATATACAGTGGGGAGCAGAAATGAGTACACGTTTGTACTTTTTGCATTTTTAGGCTCATTAGAAAAGCAAAGTAATTTTATTTGTGTATGATTACTCTGTGACACAAATGAAAGGAATTTGTTTCGGGCCTCAACCAAATCAAAAAATTTTGAACGTACATGGACGTGGTATCCGCTCGGTTTTGCCCCTATACGTAACAATTTTTTTTACAGGCCGAAGAAAATTTTGGAGGTGGGTCAGGGCCTTATTTCAGATTTTATTTCAACAAATCCTAAACAGCTTAAAATAACCTTTGATAATATTGTAGCCATTTTCGCATTTCACAATTCCCTCTAATATATTTCTAAGGGAAATTACACAGTTAATCGATTATTTCACGAAACGTCACGAAAAATTGCACATATTTTATATATTTTGAGATTTCTTACGTAACGATAAATAAATTGCGGAAGCTGTATTCAAAAGAATTGTAGCTAATAAATTTCTACATAACTTTCCTCATCGAGAAGTACGAGAAACCATGAAAGCGGCAACAATGATAAGATCGAAAAAATTCTAAGAATTGCCTCAAATTTATCGATGTTAATGCCAGTGTATTACAGTATATCGCAATTTGCTATCAAGCAGATCACAGTTCGTCGGAAATTGCGGGAAAAACTCCCCTTAATGCCAATCGTAAGTTGCCATAGAGTAATAGATAAGAGCCTCCATCCCTGTCTTAGCGTTCTTTTACATTCGCCGAGGTAGTTGGATATTTCATCGAGTTTGAGTTGCTGTTGTATATTACTTAATGGTTGGACATAAAACGTATAGAAACAATACGAAATGCGTACTTTCGTTCAATGCAACCAACGTCAGACATAATTTAGCTGTCATTAGTATCAATAAAATAATATTTAAACTTAGTTAGTTTCTGGATGCTTATCGCTCTTTCACCCATCTACTCTGTCCGCTATCAAATTTGCACTACCATATCGATCAGCTGTGGCATGGATATATGTACCCTGAAATTGCAGCGTTTAGAATTTGCAAGAACCACTATGACACGGTTCGATAAATGGTTCAAAATAGTGTTCTCAGACGGAACTAAATTTAATACCGATGGACCTGATGGATGTAACTTCTATTTCAACGATTCAAGATAATAAGAACTGTATCTGACTCTAGAAGACACATCAGGGAAGCTGGAGTAATGGTTTGGGGCGCAATATCTTATTGTGGTACAATCGATTTGGTATTTGAAACGGGGGAAATGGCCGGAGCATTATTTAGAAGAGCGTTGAAAGAAACATTTCCGAAGTTCAGTAATTTATTTTGACCCATTGAATTGACCTACCAACAATGATAATGCTCTAATTCAACTGTGAAACAGTATATGGGATCAAAATTTGGATCTTTTGAATTGGCCGCCCCTTCTCCAGATCTGAATGTAATGGAAAATGTTTGGGGACATGTATGGCGAAGAAAAATATACGAAAGGTGAAGCAATTCGGGACAAAAGAGGCCTTTAAAGATGCTACAAAGGAAGCTGAAAATTCGATATCCTTAATTTATTTGGAGTCATTTCACCGATCTCTACCCAACCGCATTTTCGGAGTCATTTACAATAAAGGAGGATGTACTCGTACCCATTATTAAATGACATTTTCATCTTTGTTATTATCTTTTTATTGAATTTTCAATTTCAAATTGAATTGAAAATATTGAATTCTCCTATTTTTAATGATTCGTAATTCAAGCACACATTAGAATTGGGAATTTTAGTTCAATCAAGTAAGCGCTCGTTTTATTTCAGTTCAACAGAATGAACTAGTTCATTAATTTATTTCACTAGTTATATGTATTGTTACGATTAAGTAAAAGCTTTTACTTACTCTTAAAGACCAGACTAACTTTATGTAAATATCAGGACGATTAATACTGCGCCTGAAAGTATGCATTGTAACAAAATACCAGGTCGCCAAACTAGTAGCATGAATTCGCCTCATTATCCACTGTTCGAGGTGATTCTATATTATTCCAGAGGTGGGTTCATTAATTAGTAGAAAAGTAACCAATAACAACGACTAGAAGGTTCTTGAATTCGCCAGAGATAACTACATTTGGGTATGGTGAGTTCGTACAAATACCTGAGATCATTGAAACGGAGAGTTCAGTTTGTGATTAACCGCCGGAAAGTAAGCAATGCGATTTGATAGTAACACATAAGACTTATTGTAAAGTGGTGTAAATAAAGTAAACTGTTGTACTGCTTGAGTAAAATAAAAGGAAGTTAAACAATTGTAATTATCGTAATTAATAATTTCGTAATAGTATGATTTCAGCGTGATAAGCTGTTAACTAAAGAGTTAATTTTAGTTCAACTTGTAGTTTTAGTTCAATCGGAGCGAATAATGTGCTGGATGAGCGAATAAAGTGCTGGATACTGTGATATTTGTTTATACTCAATCGCCATATTGAAGATCGGCTTAACTATTGGGTTATTCAATTTCTGATATATTAGTTTTTCCGTAATATTTTTTAATTAAAGGAACAAAAGTTGTGATTAGTGCTGTAGTTATTGTGTAGAATTCGGTTACATATCCACTCCACAAAGATTGCAACATTAGGAAACTTTGGGCAGATTAAGTGAGACAAAGAGAGTATGAACTACAAAATACCGGAGGGAACTGCACAACTGAAATACAAAAAAAACTGCTGAAACAAGTGAACTACTGAAACAAAAGAGCGGAACAGTATGAACTAGTTTAGCTTGTTCCAAAGAGTGAATTGTTCAATTAAACTTGTTCGTTAGTGAACTACACAGCTCTAATGCATATAGAATGCTTAATTTATGAAACATTGAATGAATGAAATATTTTTCTTGTTGGAATAGTTGGCTCTCAGATTTAGTTCGTTCTGAGGCACTTTCGATCGATATCAATTCGCATATGTAAATTTCATATAAAATTGGTATTGGTATCTATAAGTATTATTTCAACGAAAACCAACCATTTTTCACTTAGAGAAATGTATCACACATTGAAACCTTCTAGTCTCAACTTCCCATACATAAACATTCTAGATATATTTTGAAATGAAAAATAAAAAAATTTAGTTTTGTTTTGAGACTTTATAAACTAGGCTGATATTGTTGATTATGTGTTATTGAACATTTTTGTATTTCGCCAACCGTCCTATTAAATGCTATACTCCCCTACTGCTTGAAATGTTTCATTGCTTATTCATGTGATTCGCAGTATAACGAAAATTTCTACTACGAGTAGTTCTCAAAAATTTTAGTTTATGACACTTATTCCTCTATGAAACCTTGAAAGTTTCACCGTCAATATGTGGTACAAGTCTTTCGTTCCATGTACAATAGTTGCGCACTTTGTACTTCATAGGTGTTTCATTGTTATATAATTCAAAATACGATAAAGTGTGTGTAATATTTTTGAGATGCACAAAGGTCCCTCCTAGATTAATTTTTATTTATTCGTCCTGATTCTTGATTCTAAACACAATCTCTTAGTATGTTGATTGTACGTAAAATCAAATCTACCTTTTTGGAAACTCTGGTAAGTGTCCTGTCTGCAACATTTATCGCTCGTTTCGTGCAAGACCTTCACAACTAGGGATTTTAAACGAGAAATCCCGAATCTCGAAATTTTAATAAATAAATCCGGAATTTTTCAGGATTATTATAAATTTTGAAGAACATACAACTAAAAACAATGAAAAAAGTTCAGTCTGGTGTTATTTTTTGGCAGAGTCGAAAGGTGCACCTCAAGCAAAATACAAATTGTGCAAAAATGTTTTAAAAACCCATGGCGGCTCTATGGGTTAATGTCTATTATACGGATTACTCTCCAAAATTTAAAAAAAGTGTCTTGCGTCGGGTAGAACATGATATTTTAAGCAAAGAAAGTGAAATAACAATATCGGGGCAAATTCATATTTTCGGAGTTATGGGGCCCGAAATTTCGTATAGTGAGAGGTGTATTGCGTTAACGTATCGTGTAAAGCCATTGACATCACTTTTTTGTAACTATAAAACAAGTCAAAACAAACTCATAAAATAATGTAGCATCTTTCGATAAGTTGCTTAGTTATTGAGTTATCGGATGTTACAATTTTGAAAAGTTATCGAATTTTTTGTTTACTTTTCTCAAACAAAAACAAATATTTAAATTTTTTTTTAAATAGTGTTTGTTTTTGTTTGACAAAAGTTTAAAAAAAATTATTCGAAAAATCGCGTGATGTTTTTAAAATCATCTCGATAACTGAGCGACTTAACGAAAAGTGATACATTATTTTATTAGTTTGTTTTGACTTGATTGACTTGATTTGACAAAAAACTGATATCAATGGCTTTATGCGGTACGTTAAAGTCATAACCCTCTCACATATCCGAAATTTCGGGGACCATAACTCCGAAACTATGCATTTGCCCCGATTTTGTTATTCAACTTTTTTTTTGCTTAAAATAACGTTTTGGAGTGTAAGCCATAAAATAGACCTGTTCCATTAGTTATAATTATATAAAATTTAATTTTTTTTCGAACTGGTAGGCGAAAAATGATATCTTCGCTTTGTAAGGCCCATGACCCCCCGCTGTTGTTCGTGACCGGATAAGTAAGAAACTTTTTTGTTTTTTTTTGTTATGTATTCTTAATAACTCTTAATATACGAAACACGTATTATTCAAAAAATACTAATAAATACAAATGAAATAAACTTTTATATTATAAAATTAAACAAATAGCACAAACAAATTTAAAAATAGATCCCGAAAAATCCCGCGGTTCCGAAAAATCCCAAAATCTCGGAATTTTTTAAAATCAATCCCGTTTAGCATCCCTAGTCACAGCTCAAAATTTACCGAGTTTGAACTGAGTACTACAAACAGGCAAGAGTTCCTTCGGATAAATTATTTTCAATATGTGATATGTGTATACTTTCGATTTAAAAATAAAATGTTGCATTGAATCCTTTACAAGTTGAAACTTTCTAACTCGATTTACGTGAAACTATGTTTTTGTAATTGTGACCGTGTTGCACGAAATAGGCGACATAAAAATTTTCAACATTCCATACACTACTGTATCCTCTTGTATCCAATAATCTATGCATTTTGTTGCATTGCTTGATGCTGCTACTGTTGTGAAAACCCTGTTGCCACTTATTTTATATTTCCACTTTTTTACATTATATTGTTTATCTTTGCCATTTCACAGAAACTGACGCAGACTTAGACAGTCAGCTAGTAATAGTTGGCATAAACTCTGTGTGAAGTGTTGAGGGGGGAAAAGTGCAAATCACATGAATTTTTATTTGAACACAAATTGTCAAGTATAAAAAAAAATCCTCCACAATGTTGTGACTACACTGTTCATACTATTTTGAGTCCTTTCTCGCAGACATTATTGTCGGGATTTATGCTGGAATTTGTAAATAAATTCTATCGATTATAGCTAAGGTTGTGTCAAGCTTGTTTATATTTTATATTCTTTTCATTTTCTTTTTTTTTCATGTTGTGGTCTGCTCTATTGCTTGGTTTATAGAGTTTGTTGGTGACTATGTTCGTCTTTCTTGTTTACTGTGTAATGGCTGGCAAATGGTCTTAAGTAACTGTTATTGCTATTGATTTGTTGCTCTGTTGTTGTGTGTACAAAACTTGTGTCCTTTCTGTTTTTTTATGAAGTACGTATTTTAAATGCACTTTAAGTTGAGTAAAATATTTCCACTTTGAAACTTAATTAGGAGGCATTCTAATGCCGGTTGTTCGATGATTGAAAAAAATAGAGACCAGCGAAAGTACGAATTCTATAAAAAATGGTTATTGCCTTAATTTGTCACAACAATGATTGATAGAAATATTTTTATCGAGTCATTTAAAAAAACAGAAAATAAATGAAATATATTTTAATAAATACTAGCAAAGAAATCACTTACCAGTAAATTTCGCAACTCCTTTAAAATTTATATCATCTATGATGGTGGGTTCTGAGCGTCCTTTAGCATTCATGGCAAATATGATCATACGATATGTGGCACTGGGATCCAAATTATCTATGAAAAATGTGACCGGACTTGAAGTGTGCTAGAGTGAGAGAATACAAAAGAAACAATAGAAAAATGCTTGGGCTGAAAAACTTTGTTTTCTTTGAACATTTTATTTATTTATTTTTTCAAAAGCAAATACATAGTACTAAAGGGCCCTTCAGTACTCAAGTACTTGAATAACAGAAGCACGTTTCTCTAATTTCATTTTTTCGGTAACGTAACATTATGAAACCCAAAGAAGTAGAAAACTTTGTTACATTCACATTTTTCCGGGCAGTTTAAAAGAAATTATAAACAATAAAAGTTTTCTACAGTTTCATTGTTCAAAACCATCTCGAAAGAACATGGAATGGAACCTTTAATGGGGCAAAAACTGAACAATAATAACATTTGCAAAGTTTAAAGTCAATTTCTTTGTGTGAAGGGTGCGGTGCTTTAGTTATTATTTGAAATTAGAAAATGGGTTCTATGGTTTTTGTTGTAATAACAGTAAAAGTTTCTGGGATCTGTTGACTTTATAACATTTTACGTGTACGTTGGGCTGAGTTTGCAGATAAAGATGTAAATTTAAATCATTTGTCATTCTTCATTTTGATATGTATATTTTTCTTAAATACGTGAAGGCTTATTGCTAGCATGGGTATGGATGGCATTTACTTCTCACGTCACTTCTTGAATGTTTGCGTCTAAGATGTATGTACTTGGAAAACTTATCATGTGTTTATTTTCCTGTACAAGCACAACTCACACTCATACTACATGTCATATCTCAGTCGGATGTACACAATGTCTCTAAGAGTATCTATCCAGTTGTTGGCAACGAAAACAAAATGGAAATGTGTCAATTTATAAACCTGATTCCTTCCGAACACACACAGACTGAACTGAGCTGAACGAAAATCGCATACATTAGTCAGAAAATATTTAAAGAGCAGGATATACGATTATGGGTATGGAAAAGAAAATAAAGCAAAAAAACAAGAGGAATATTATTTTAATGTCTTCTGATAACTTATTTAAATATTATTTTAATGTATTTTGATGACTTATGTAAATATTATAAAAAAATGGAGGAAAGTTTTGTTTTTTCTTTATAAATTAAAAACCACAAAATTACTAATTAGGTTGGTACATGTCAGAAGACATAACGGACAGATAGAAGTGTTCAGTCCATATTATAATACCGAATACACTTTCTCCTTTAATTTACCATACTGTCCACTGTTAGAAAAATAATTCTGTTTTACGGATATGAGAGATGTACGCTAGTGTGTTTACATTGATGGGAAAAATGTTTCGCACATCCGACGATGTTGACGTTGATGGAATGAGAATTGGATGGGAGATTCGTTTATTACCCGTGCAACATTGCATTGCTGCTAGAACTCAATTTTAGTTGCTGCATCGGATACATTTACCATGCGTTTTGGAAAGCGCCTACTGTTATTTGAATTTCATAAGTAGTCTACAAATGGGCTTCGTGGAGCTGTCGAGTGCAACGTTTCTTTTACTCCATTTAATGCATCTAGTAATTTGCAGAAATACCTTAAACGACTTGAACAAATTCATTAAATTGAAAAGTAAGAGCTATAGTATTTTGAATGAGCTTGAAGTGAACACCAAGCACGCCTTATCTCCTCAAATTTGTGAAGAAAGATCGTGAGACGAGAATGGACAACATTTTGTGACCAGCAATTTAGGACATGGAATTGATGGCGCGACGACTCTCAAACAATCGACCTACAAAAAAAACTAAAAACTTCTCAAATGACCTAGTAGACGTCGAGTGTTTGATAATTGTTGCATATATCCTATATCTATATTGCTATGGTAGAGAGAGTCATGAGACTTTGTGTGAGTTCCAATGTTATAAATGAGCGTAATCGAGATAAATACGGGCGGAATCAGGATACATATTGTGTTACTATGAAACTATTTGAGCATATGTGTGCCTGTATCAAAAAAGTTGATTGTAATTGAAAGATCTACTTCGTTGAATCTTTCGGGAAGAACGTAAGAGTGAAGATACTCTAAAAAAATGGCACGTGGATGTCACATAACTATGTGTATTGCTTTTTAAATATAAACAAGTTATATAACCGGGATTTTCCATCTACATGCCGAATTATGATATTTAATATCCAATAAATTATGCTATCTTTTTGTTAACAAATGGGTTTCTTATTATCTTTTATTACTGTGATGAATATGTTTCATTGCTGGATTGAATGATGTCAATTTTTGAGATTATTTTTAAAACTGGTATGAAAGAAACCTCAGTTAATACTTTTATCAATTTATATAAATACAAGGTGGCGCAAAAGTAAACTTCCGATGTTTGTTGGCTGTAATTAAAAAAAAAAAAATGAAAAACTTTGATTCTTCTTGTGGATTATTTTTATTTGGTCTTTTAATTTTTTTTACATCAAGTCGAGAATATCATGTCATGTAAATGGCCGCCGCCACAGTTGATTGTCATTTGAGCCCTTTTTATGGCATTTTCCATCACTTTGGCCAAAACTTCCGGCGATACGTCCTCACATTCTTGACGGATATTGTCTTTAAGAGCTGCAAGAGTCTGAGGCTTGTTGACATAAATCCGCGACTTCAAAAAGCCCCACAAAAAGAAGTCTGGAGCGGTCAAATCAGGCGATCTTGCTGGCCAGTGCAAATCGCCAAAACGGGAGATTAGGCGCCCGGGAAATGCATCCTTCAGCATATCGGTTGTGGCACGTCCTGTTGGAACCACATATTTTCCAATCCAAACTCATCAAGTTGCGGCAAAAAGAACTCGTTGATCATTGCTCTGTAACCGATCATTGCTCTGTAGTCGATGTCGACGGCGCATCCATGACATCCTCGGCTACAGCAGCAATATTCTCTGCGGAACGGCTACTCCGGGGTCTGCCACGCCTGGCAGCATCTCGTGTTGTGCCAGTCTCTTCGAGGCGAGCTGCTAAACGTCGCAGTTTTTCACCAGTAGGCGTTGGACGGCCAGGAAATCTGCGACGAAATTCACGTTGTGCCAAAGTCACCGACCGATTATTGGTCAAATAAATAGTCAGCAATATTCCGCATTCTGGAGCAGTGTAGCGTAACATTGTTTATTAACGTGTATTTCGCATGTGTTTACTACACAAATGTCAAAACAGAACTGACATTAGGGGCCAATCGCAAAATTTATAGCATTTTCTGATAGGAGGATTACTTTTGCGCCACCTTGTATATAAATTATAAAACATTATTGACCAGATCATGCCTTTCGTTTAGTGATGGGTTACAATTGCATTTATGTGACTTATTGGTCTGCAGTAGTTTGTTTCCAATTTCAGAACCTGGTCCTAAGTTCCTGCGAATTTAATTTATGGGACAACAATGTTACAATCGCGGAGAAAATCAGCGAATTGAAGCAGATTTGTCAAGAATTTTTCATGCCAACAACCAGTTGATGGCAACGGTCCCGAAAACTAATGATTATCCGCGATTGATGTTTTAAAGCCAATTTTCGACTTATCGTTGTTGATAGCTGGTGATCGAATTGCAATACGTGATATTGGGGCTGTTTTTTGTATCACCTACTAAACAAATTTGTCGACCACTTTGTAATGGGAGCTAAGAGATTTTAATCGACTGCCCGTACAAAGTGGTCAACAAATTCAATTAGCAGGGGATACAAATCCGAGCCTTTTAGTATTCGTCGTAGCGATGGGAGAATATATGTATATCCATATCTGGAAAACATCACTATTACGGTCTTTAGTATCCTATTAATTTAACGTATGACGAACATGGTGATCACCTGGAAATACTCCAAATCAATCCAGCAACCTGTAAGTTAAACATTTGCATATTTTACATCCTATTTGATCGAAACTTAAGTGCTATTAACAGTTTTTTTTTTATTGTATATGATTCGATCCAAAGTTATTTCTCAGAAGAATATTTTTCTATTTCTTATGAGCTATACACATAAGGAATTTTGGAAAATCAGAAATTAGTAATTTAAAATTAGGAATTTTAAAAAAATGAATTTCTAAGCACATTGTTTGATCATTGGTCAGAACACTGACATCGTATTCTCAAATGCCACGAATTTTTTTTTTGTAATTCATTGCCAACTTAAAACAGGAAAAAACTGAATTGAAACAGAAAGTCTGTGCACATACGATATCATCCAGCCACATTACGTTTAGGCGACTACATTTGCCTGCGTGATGCAATGAAATAATAGGACGTCAATCCCAATGAATTACTGTCATCATATTGCCTGCAATATTCACAATGGTCCACGTGATATACAAGGATATTAATAGACGCCATACTGAGCCTTTGTATTAAGATCTATCGAGCCATCAGAGGAACATAACGCATAGCCTGAAAGTCAATAATCGCGAGCTTCAACTTCAATCGCATCCGATAGATCATAGCCTGATATATTTTTTATAAGCATATCTCATGAACTGTATGAGACATGAGAGATTTGGTACATGTTATATTGATATTGAATGAAATATGATGTCAAGCGCTTTAAAAATACATTAAGGAGGTCAAAGTGATGGGCTGACAGTCGTCATGAAGAAATTTCATTTGTTATTTGTATTAGGTTAAATTCAAATGGGTTTGTCAGTATGTTTTATTACTGCGATGAATATGTTTCATTGCAGTATTGAATAATGTACATTTTTGAGATTAGTTTTCAAAATTGTATGTAACAAACATCAGTTAAAATATATATATAAATTTATATAAATTATACAAAGGTATTGTCAAGATCGTGCCTTTCATTCAGTGACGAGTTACAAGTGCATTTATGTGACTTATTTTTCTGTCCAATAGAAGCACATCCTCTTGCGCCAATTTACGGTATGTACATCAAATATCGGCACTATTTTTGGTAAGACTAATTTTTTTTTTTTTTGACTTTGACTACATTTCTTAACTAAATTTTCTATGTAAGCATTTGTACTCATATTTATACAAGTATTTTTAAAAATAATTATATTTTGATAAAAGAGTTGTAGTTTTTTCAAATCGGATGAAAATTGAAAAAGTAATTAAACTTTAGTTGAATTGATTTCAATATCATTTAACACCTATATGATTTCCCATTACATCCCGTGTCGGGATTCACTTCCCACAGCCAGTGAATTTCTTGTTTTACACTCACTGATTGCGACCTATAGTTTTACACCAGCTCCGAACAGTATTGTTGAGAAACTTTTTCAGGGTTACGTACTCGATATTGTCGCCGTCACTAATCGAGGTGACCGTCGTCGAAAGAAATGTAAGATGGTCAGAGCAGGGATCGAACATCAATATATATGTAAAAAGTATTGATTTACATTTTTTTTTTTATCGAAAATCATCTTTTCCGGTGGAGCACATTTTCACCACGGGGACAACGTTAACAAAAAAATTGTCGCGTTTGGGCTCGGACTATTGCAAGTGACTATTTGGTGTAGTTTTTGGGATGGCGAAGAAGCCGCCGCTACCGTCATTGTAGAGCATTACCGTCCTATGCTCATCGATTTATTTAAAGTTAAAGAGGATTACGTGGACTACGTATGCTTTTAATAGGGCGGCGCTACGTGTCATACAGCGCTTTCGTAACAATCGGTATTTTGCGCACTGTGTTCGAAAACCGCATAATCACCCGAAACTCGGAAGTCCATTGGACGGTATGCAGCTGCGATTCGGCACCGTTAGACTATTATATCCGGGTCGCCGTGAAAGGAAAGTGTTACGCATTACAATACCGAGTTCATTGAAGCCTTAAAACATGTAATCGACTCTATCGTTCATGAGGCCCTAACGATCGAAAATGTATTGAAAACTTTGAATGACGTCGCATTTCATTCATAAATTTAAATTACCAATAAAATCACAATTTGAAAAATCTCTATTAGTTGCTTTTAATGCGAAATTAAATTCAAAGTTTGACTTGAACCGACCAATATAATTATTCGAGGCGACGAAATATTTCACATGTGCTACGAAGGTTTTCGTTACCGTGTCTGTAGTGCCTTTTCATTATAGAACATACACTCCTGTTCACTTATTTAAAGGCACTAAAAATTCCATATTCAGCAGCCTGTATCTTTTGCAATTTGTAACCGATTGCAGAATTTTAAAATGGAAATGGAAGCTAGACAACTTGAGATATAAAAAAAAAAAATCATGACTGATCATAACTAAATTACTTTTTTTGAGAAATTTATAAAAAGAAGTCAAAAAATGTGCTATTGTTTTTGGTTCACTTGAATAAAGGCTCTTTAATATTTTTTTTTATTATTTGTAAAGTAAGCGATGATTTTTTGTAGGGAGCGTTTGTTTATTACAATTTATTACATCTTAATTATTTTGCGAGTCAAAATGGCAAAACAAAAAATTGTAAATCTATGGGAAAAAAATAAAATTGATGTTTACCGTTCTCAATGATATTCCAACCGCGCAATAGCTAAACAAATTGGACGGAGCCCAACAGTTGTCGACAATTACATCAAGGACCCAGAGGGGTATGGAAAAAATTTAAAAGGAAGGGTTTCATTGTCTTTATCTACGTATGAGAAAAGAAAAATCATCAGAATGACTTCTAATTCTGCTTTATCCTTGTCAAAAATAGGAGCTCAAGCTGGAGTGGAAGCGAGAAAGTTACGTTAAGTTAAAAGCACGCAGAGTAATTAAGAGCTGTGAATGTCTTAAATACCTGAAATTACAAAAAAAAAGTCGGCACTTAATGCTCCTCGTTAGAAAAGCGGCTTCAATTCGCAAGAGACTACATAGTATGGGAAGTGCAGCCAAGAGGTCATGAACATGACTGGAGAACCGTTGTATTTACGGATTAGAAGAAGTTTTATATGGATGGCTGCTGGCTGAAACTATTATTTCCATGATCAGCGCAAAGAAATGCGTTTTTACAACCGACATCACAGCCGAGAGGGCGGCGTTATGGTGTGGGGTGCTATTACGTACTATGGCACCATCGATCTTGAATTTCAAAGTGCAAAAATGACTGGTGCAAGCAATAAAACGTTAACGTAAACGGCTTTTCCGAAGTTCAGTGAAGTATTTGGTCCCATATCTTGGATAATGCAACAGGATAATGCCCCTATACACCACGCCGGAGTAGTACAGGAGTTCATTGCAAGCCGAAATATATTCTTTAATATTCTTGATTGGCCACCCTATTCGCCAGATTTAAACATTATCGAAAATGTCTGGGGTTGGTTATCTCGTAAGGTCTGTGAAGGAGGTAGACAATTCGATGACAAGCATTCACTAATTCAGGTCACTAAGGATGCTTGGAATCAAATTTCATTGGATTACACAAATTCTCTTTATCTCTCAATGAAAACCCGTACATTTGAAGTTATTAAAAACAAAGGGGGTTGTATCCATCACTAATTGTCCTTAAATAAAGTAAAATAAATTAAAATAACAAGAAAAACTGTTCTTCATTAAAATTAGTTAAAGTGCCTTTATTCAAGTGAACCAAAAATAAAATAGCACATTTTTGGACTTTTTTTATAAATTGCTCAAAAAAGTTCGTTAGTTAAGAAACCACTATTGTTATGATTTTTTTCCATTACTATTTTAAAATTCAGCAATCGGTATGGAATTTTTAGTGCCTTTAAATAATTGACCCGGAGTGTATGTTTCGGTCTTGACAACTGAATGAGTATTAAATGTCTTCGTTGTCAAAAAAAAAATACTTATTGCAATCAATTAAACTAATATCGCAAACATTTTGAATTCTTCTTACCGATAACGTACTATTTAATACATCGTAATTATATATCGCACATATAGCAATTACTCCATGAAACTTTAAATGAAGTAAAATGGAAAATTGTAGCATAACCGTAATATACTATACGAAATGTTGTGAAAACTATCTTTCTTATTCTGTTAGAAATGCAAAACTTTTCTAAGAAGAAATCAAATTGCCCCAAAAGCAAACATCTCGGTGTTCTATATATAATCAATGGCAAATATCGTCACGTACACATTAAATACATATCTGCTGAATTGTGTATAAAACTTCAATACTATGCTTTTTTTTTTAGATTTTCAATCGATTTTTTCCTTCATTTATGGAATAAATTTGGGACGAAAAATAAACCTAAGAACATGGTACAAAGTTTTTTAATTTGGGCAATGAGTATTTCCTGCTAAAGCAACGACTTGCACTGCGCAATGGGAAAAGCAAACATGTGTGATTTTCCCTCCTCAGAAGTACGAACTAAGGTTAAAGTTTGCATGTGCGAGATATGTTGCATCCAAGAGTAAGATATTGAGCTGAAGGCTGCGGTTGCTATTTTTCAAGATATACCCAATTAACTTAACAGTCCAATACTTATAGTTGCTGTATTTTATCAAAAAGTTTGTATCAATATTATGTATTTACAACTAAAAGCAAGTGACACAATAGTATGGCAAACTTACCTGCAATGTGATGTTTCGTGCCAACCGCAAATTGTTTAATTCCACCAGTTCCAACATGAAACTCTGCGGTAAACCACCATCGAAACCTTCAATGCAATCAACTTGTAAAGAATCCGCTGATTGGTTTGTTATCGAACAGTTTTGTAAGGGAAATGGACGACCTATTGTAAACAGACGGCAATAGAAATGAAATGTAAATAGAGCATGTGCGATTATTTCACTCTGGGTTTTGTTTAGTTTTAATTAATTTCACAAATTTCATGTAAGTTAATTAAGCAAATTTATGTAATTTGTACTCATACATATGGGGCATAATCTGTTGAAAGGGTTAGAGTTGGTTGATTAGAATGCGAAATTCCAATAAGCGCCGATTCGTTCTCGATTCGAGATCGAATACTCGAGCTGCTGTAATTCCTCTTTCGATATCGAAAATATATCGGATCCGATCACAAAATTAGAACGGAACCAATCTCAAAATAAAATCGTATACGATCTCGAAACGATAAGGGATCCGATGTGTAAATCATATAGGATCCGCTAATATTATGATCGTTATAAAATTAAAAATTATAAACTACGAATAATTTGAGATATAAAACAAATATACCAAAACTTATATACCGTAGATTTAATTAATTAAAAACTCTAAATTATTTCTTCTTGGTTATTTGAAAGGAATCAGCGAAAGCGGATCTGCACCGGATCCGAAATGGATCAGCGAAAGCAAAAATATATTGGACTACTGAATGCGAATTCCGACGTAACAGACTCAAACCGGATCCGAATCGGATTAGCGAAAGCGAATTCGGACGTGTCGTACTGAAATCATATCCGAATCGGATCAGATAAAGCGAAACACGACATGTAGGGACCGATTCGAATTCGAATCGGATCAGCGCAAGCGAAATCCGAAATGTCGGGATCGAATCGAATACAATTCAGGTCAGCGAAAGTGTAGTCCCCTGTGCCAGACTCTATCAATCCTGACCCGAATCGGATTAGCGAAAGCGAATTCGGACGTGTCATACTCAAATCATATCCGAATCGGATCAGATAAAGCGAAACACGACATGTAGGGACCGATTCGAATTCCAACCGGACCAGCAAAAGCGAAATCCGAAATGTCGCGATCGAATCGAATACAATTCAGTTCAGCGAAAGTGTAGTCCGCTGCGCCAGAATCAAACCTGATGCGTATCGGATGCGAGTCTGACTTTATGCTTATTGTGATGGTATTAAACCCGTAATTTGCTTCCAACAAACATATTTTAAATTATAATTATTAAGAATAAAAATCTGTTGTCAGCAGCAAATGCGAGTGTCGGTAAATGGTGTTGCTTCGTTTTCTAACTCTCGCAGTGTTTACTTTTAATTCAACGAATCAGCTGATTCAACCTAGCTTATGGAAAGTGTGTGTAAATGCTTAGGAAAATTTCGATTTTTCGTAAAAACCCGGTATTTAGTTTTTATCAAATTTTCGTTTCAATATGTGTATACAAAATAACGAAAACTTCTTTGACTTTTCATTTGCTTGAGCCTGAGTCTCTTTGAAAAAATTTCGTAGGCAGAATCAATTACAGGGTTGCTACGCCAAAGTTATTTTGTACAAAATGTATGGTGTTGTGTTCGCCGCGACACATGATCGGCATACAAAAAGTGTCGAGGCTCTCCAATTGTTGTTTTTAGTATAATTTCCTCAATTAGGAATGTGCGGTCATATGCGTGCAAACAGAAACCCAGTCGAACGCATACTTCAACTTGAGTCGAATGTAATCTTAGAGGTACGTTTGAGATTGGGTAACAGATCATAACATTTTTGTGACATATATTTTACCACCTGGAACAGTATTCTCGCTTTTGTATGTAAAATTTTTGCTCAATCTAAGCATTTTAACATATCGAGTGGACCCTTTCACATACAATGCCCCATATGTCGTTTTATACAAATAATCCCGCAAATTCATTGGTATGTTTGCGCAGTAATGCTGTAGAAGTTTGCCAAAAACTTACCTGCCGCTACAACTTGGAAAACACACGGTGATTTTTGCATACCAATGGAGTTTCGGGCCCAACATGATATTGTACCATAATCTAAATCCGTTGTGGGTGTATAGTTCAAACGTGACATGCCAGTCTGAAATTAGCAAAAAAAAAAAAGAAGAAAATAGATGTGTTATTTTGACGTGCACACGTGAACAGTTTTGCAAGTTTTAGCCACAGGCAGGAACAACACGACAATTTTAAATTGTGTGCATGTAGTTGGCTGCGGCAACAACTACAACTGTATTTACATAATTTCAATAAATTTCATAGGTGTTGAAATTTATCGTTCAAATTGCACTAAATTTTAATCGAATTTAAGTTCTGAGAATTGAATTAAATATAGTTTAAAGTTACTAGTATTAAATTCAGATGCATATTTAAATTCATATATAAATTTAATAGTTTGAATTTAACAAATCGCTTTGTTAAAGGATATAAGGATACCAGAGTTGATGAGGACCGTGATTGGCTCATCTATTGCCTTTAGCAGCAATTGTTATTGCGTTACTCGATTACGTGGATGATTGCGTAGGATCTAACACCATAAAATGCTGCCTGTTCAACAACTGAAATTCGCGACCTGACACAGCGTCAGACCTTCTGTGATTGAACCTTAGAAAACCAAAGGAAATACCCTTTTTATATGGAAAAGTTATGTTGATTGGTGACACTCATTTCTGGTTGCAACCGCCAATGTAGCCAACAAAATGCACAACCTAGTGCAGTCTATGGACCGGCGGACACTGACTATGACCACAGTCAGTTGCGTTCGATGATTTTTCCCAAAATACACGAGGCGAATCTGGGTGGCATGAAAAAAAGGTTGTAGCAACCACAAATTCGGCTGTTTCAACCGAAATGCAGTTCCCACAGCCGAAATGGCATGGCCACAACATACAGAATCGTAATTCCTCAATACGGGTGGCCAAAAATTGAAGGAGTAGTCGTAGATAAACGAAAATGGTCGCAGGAAACTTGTAGATGCAATCCAGAGAAAAAATAGAGTTTGGTCCAACCCTTTCGAAGTCCAAGCTCACCTCCCATTACTTACTTATACGGTCTCGAAGAACCCCGGACGGTCAGGGACTTTAAAAAACGAAGATAACATATTTCGCCAACCAGTTCTATCTTTTGCCTTATCTCTCCAGTTGTCAATACCAAGTGTACGCAGGGATTCGTCAACCTGATCACTCCAGCGTAGTCTTGCTCTTCCTATTTTTCGTCTTGCTGCGAGTTTGGTGTCGAAAACCCTTCGTGCTGGTTCGTGTTCATCTATTCTACAGGCATCTTCTAGCGAGCGCAATCGCATTTTTTTGATCCGCTTAATTATGACAATTTCGGGATATAGGTCGCATTTCCTTTTTCGCCGATACCCGCCATTGTGCCCTATGGGCCGAGCCATACAATTTTCGGAGAATTTTTCCCTCGAAGACTCGTACAGATGTTTCGTCCGCTTGCGATAAGACCAAGGATTCTGCGCCACAAAGCAAGACAGGTTGTATGAGAGTCTAGTATAACTGGACTGTTACTCGATATAGGGCTTTGTCTACAAAGTGCATGCTTAGCCCAAAATAAAATCTAATCGCAAGCACAATTCTTCGCTTAACCTCAAGGCTGACGTTGTTGGGTTTGTTTACGGCAGATCTGAGGCACATAAATTTGGCCACCACCAGGAAATTATAACGGTTATCAGCGTTCACACTTTGGTCTAATCACGTGGAGGTACTACGCGATGAAACCATTAATTTTGTCTTGTCCTGATTTACTGTCAGACCCACTTTTGCTCACTTCTTCTCAATTCTCGAAAACACCGAGATAATTTCTCTCACTATGCGCCCAATGATACTTTTGTCATCAGCATACGCGAGCAGCATGTGACTTTAACTGCTAAAGGTTTCATTCATGCTGACTGCAGCTTTTCTCATAGTGATCTCCTTTTAGATGGTAAAGAGATCGCTTACCTTCGAAAGGTTCGGTAAGATCCTTACCAACTTTCCCTACGGAGTTGGTGATCGTCAAGGTTATCCTACAAAGGTATATGAGGTTTGTAGGAATACTAAGCTCAGACATTGCTCCGTAGAGTTTCTCCCGTATTGGGGTATCGAAGACCGCCTCATAATCGACAAATACATGATAGGTGTTGATTTTCTTTTCGTAGGTCTTTTCCAGGATTTGGCGTGGCGTGAAAATCAGGTCAGTTGTTGGTTCTCCAAGCCTTAAGCACACTGTTCTTAAGCCTGGCCATAGCTGTTCTGACCTCGTTTTGGTTACGAGGGGGACAATTGACGTCGTCGTTCAAATTGTGATCGATTGTCTCCTCGTCAATGGATATCTCAGGTACCAGTAGCGCGGAGAAATTTATTTCTCCATATTCCCAACATGCTTTGGACATCCGCGATGAGATTTCCGTCCTTGCCTTTACAGAAGAGGGCACTGAACCATGTCCGTTAGTTCTGTTTTTGACTTTTTGATAGAATTTTCGGGCTTCGTTATCCCTTCTGTTTGTCTCAATTTTCTCACTCTAGCGCTTTCTCCACTGCTGTTTCTTACGCTTAAATAGACGGTTTGCCTCCTTTCTTTTTCGCTATACCGCTCAGGCGCAGCTCGTGTTACAATTGGCTGAAGCATTGTCATACGCTCAGCGTTCTTTTCATTGTTTGCTTTGCGACACTCTCAATCGAACCATGAATTGTTTCGAAGCGGGTTTTCAAAACCAAGGACAGCTGTTGCGGCAGTTTTGTAGAGCTGGAAATGAGTTTCCACTGCATTTCAGGATCGCAATCGAGGTGAGGTGGGTTCTTTGCTAAAAGTTGCGAGACCTTCCTTGAGCAGGCAGTGACTTTCACTGGTAATTTCAGCTTTCCAATGTCTACCTTTCTTTACGTCTGGTTTCGTACGATTTTCGCTCCAATTTACAAAAATTTTTTTTTGATGTGAAAATCCCACGAAGCAATGTGGCTTGTCTGCGGGACTTTGCTGCTACCAGGTAGTGGCCAGAATCGATGTTAGCTCTTTTGATCCCTCGTACGTCCATTACACTATTACACTGGATGAGTGCCTTCCACCAATTACCACGCAATCAATTTTGATCTCCGTTCTTTGATGAGGGGATACCAAAGTCGCATTGTGGATGTGTGATATGCTGGAATGTTGCACCAGTAACGAAGATGTTTTTTGCCACGGCAAACTCAATCAGTCTCATACCGTTGTCGGAATTGTGAGCAAGTATACTGAAATTGCAAATAGTTGGATGAAACACATTCTCTCTGCCTACTTTGGCATTAAAATCTCCTGGTGCAATCTTAATGTCATGGCCAGGGCAGCGGTCAAACGTTTTCTCTAGGCGCTCATAGAATATGCCTTTGGCATCATCATCTTTGTCTTCTGTCGTCGCATGCACACAAATTATGGAAATATAAAAACATTCCGATTTTATGCGCATTGTGATTATACGTTCTTTCATAGGATTGAACCTAGAGACTAGGTGTCGCAGTCTTTTGCCAGTAGATTGACGATTCTGGAATTTTCCTCTTTCATTAGCGATTTTCCTTCATTATTTTCCACATAATTTTTCGATTTTTATCCGAGAGACCCTGTACAGGAGACGTCACCCGGGAAGCTAGTTGGTTTTGATTAGTAACAGTTAGGTTGTCTATGATTGCAACAGCTTCTTCATCCCTAACACAGGCGGCAAATGACTCACGCAGGCTAACAAAAGGAGCAAATATAGTATATATTCAGGTGGTTTAGCTTTCTTCTTTTGCGACTGCTTGCAACCGGCAATATTACCACGACCAGCAATTTTTGCTCACTTTGATTTCGGGATGAAATTGGCGTCTTTTTTCAAATTTCAAATTTACTCTAATTGCAATGAGAATTCCATAGTACACAATTGCTCGAAAAATAGTGCAGACACGAGAAGACAAGACACCGAGAATTATAATTTACCATTTCAGTTTGTTTTCGCAATTTGTTTTTATTACATAAACTGTACGTCTTAAATACTATTTTATGAAAATTATTTAAGAATACGTTTCGTTAATTTGTAAACTGTTGATGACCCTATTTCATAATATCTATCTGAAGCAAATTTTTTCAGTGTGAAATTATATATATTTGCCCCCTTATTTTCTGATACTAACTGTTTTTTGACTTTATTGCTCAGTATCTATTTACTAAGGTAATATAATAAACTGATATTACCATAGAGAATAATATTCTACGTTAAAAATATTTATAATTTGTGAATAGAGACTTTATTTTGCAATCAAAATTTAAGCTGTTGTACTTACAAAGTTTTAGATTTTTTTTTGCTAGTTAATCTTGTTGTTGCACACACCACGTATTATAAAATCAAGCAATCTATATACATATATGTATGTATTTAGTCATATGTACACACATAGATATATGTAGGAATGTATGTGCAAATATCTCTCTGTATTGTATTTAGGATTAGAGGGGTTTGCTTTTTCGCAAATATCTGCCTAATATTTATTCATCGATTTCTTTCTGTTTGGTAAACCACACAATCAAAATGTGTAAACACACACACACACCGATACAAATTCCATAGAACAAACAGTCAAATAGCAAATATAAAAATCCTCAAAACTTTTCCAATTCGTTCTCAAATTGGTTAGCACATTTTATTTTAATAGCAACTAAAATAACGACAAAACAAAATGCAAAAAAAGAAGAAATAAATGCCACCATTATTTCCCTGGTGGAATTATTTTAAATTTTTTTTATTTGGAACACAGGAACCCCCGAAATGGAAATTATCGTAAAACACACTCTCACACATACACAATCCGGTATAGCCAGAATTTAGTAGAGAACTAACGGACAATTTGTGAAAAACAATATTTGCTTTTGAATTTCCCTAAAGTGTAATTTAAGGATGGATGGATTAATAGCAAACAGATATTCACAAAATGAGAAATCCAATATTTATATATGGAAATATCCATAAACCTACGTAAATACCATCATACAAGGTTTATTCTAAAAATTTTTTTTCTAAGCATAGTGACAACAAATAGTCATATTGGGAATAAATTTAACACAAACCTAATGCATGTGATTTAGTGGGTCAATTTGCAATATACCATTACTTTTTTTAGTATTGGTGCCTTCCTTGTGCATATGTATGTGTTATTTATAACATAATTAAATGTTGACAATTATATATGATATATATACGAATTATCGCAGAGACGTAATTTTGGACGAATATGTTTAATAATATACAGGGTGATTCAGGAAGTTCTGGACAAATTTCTCCAGCGTATTCCTTGGCTCATTTCATGAAGAAAAGTCCACTAGGACCACGTCCGAAAACGCAAGGGTGCGAAATAGCAGCGGGTTCAAAATTTTCGGATTGGTGGTCTGAGGGTAGTAGGGTAAAGTTGCTAACTTCTGAGCCAGTGGCCGGATTTTTTTGTTTTTGGGCTGGTTGGAAAAGTCTTTAACTTTGGAACGGTAAGACCTATGGGCTTCGTTTAGGTCATTTTGGAAAGATAAGAGGTATGGCTATCTTTCAACATAAGCTACCTGCCATCTGGCTGAGCAAATTGAGGTTATGTGAATTTTTTTGCCATTTTTTCCGAGACCTCTGTATCTCGGCGATTTGACTTTTTTCTACTTTTTTTATTGATTCTGAAAATTTAAATAAAATAAAATCTTAAACGTGTTAATTTACAAAAACAAGTAGGTGTGTGCGTGTCCGGAACTTCCTGAATCACCCTGTAGAATATCATAGGCTTATTAGTTTAGAAGTTTACTCATTTCTGGTTCACACTGTATATATGATCACCTACATTGACTATGAATAATCTCATTTGAGCTTCAAATTCCTCTTTGAGTTTGATTTTGAGGAAAACGGCTGATAGGTTCCGACCGGATATTAAAAAAAGTTAGACTGCCAAGAAATTTTTGAGCCGTTAAAATTTTTACAATCCTTAAAATTGAAAAAAATTCTTGAGACTTATTGTGATTTCGTTTCTCACAAATATGCGGCGACATTTAAAAAATGCAATATAGAAATGTTGCATTTTCTAACAACTGCATTCTTCGGTTGGTTATCTTAGCATTATTTATTTTACCTCACTTATCTAAAATATTCGACTAGAATATATAGAGACTTAAGCCACATTAAGCCATTTTAAGGGACGCTTAACTGAAAACTCTACCACATTGTTTGAGAAGTTAAACGATTTTGACTGAAACTGAACATCAAAGGTAGAAAAATTGGCTTAGAAAAGACAAAAAAGACATAATAAACTACAGAATGTCAGCCATTTTATCGGGCAATACTCACCCCCGTGACTTGATGTTAGGCCAGAAAAAGCCGTATTTTTGCACTTTTTAAGTGCAACGTTCTCAGAAACGAACACAAAAGCTTGTAGTAGGGTTGCACTTTCTTCAGAAACGAACGATTTCCGGAATGGAAAATGGATGACGAAAATGTAATATCAATTTTCGCAGTTTTTATAATTTTCGTAGAGGGTATCGGCTACGAAAAGAGGCAATCCATTTTCCAGTTTGGCATATGCTAAGTTAATGACATATTAATAGGGATGAAACTTGACACTCAAAAGCTAAAAGAATTACAATGCATTTTCGCAAACAGAAAGTTTGTCGCTGACGTCGTACACAATGCAAGCTCATACTTAAACCCGAGGCTCTTAGACATGAGAATGAAAGGGGTTCTGGAGGCACAAATTGCAGCAGCACCAAGTGGCCAAATTATGACCTGAAAAGTTCGAGAAACTCGATATACACTCCAAGGTAGCGTATCTCTACGCTCGTACCTGTGATCACTGGTCATTGTCTGATAGGAAGACATGCGTCAAGACTTGGAAGACAGGTTAGTTTCAGCAGAAACTGCGGATATGAAGGGGACGATAAAAGTGTTGAACATCTGATGCACTCCAGCCCCGCACTTTGTATGAGTAAGAGACAATATTTAGAGTCTTAACTTGTTTTTAATCTAATGTACGTCGAGGGAGTTAAGCTGGGTGAGCTTAGATTATTTTTGCGCAGCACAAATTGGTTTGTCAGGGACTAATATACCTCCCATCAAAAATATCTTTCGGAACCGGTGTAAAACTGCAGGTACAAACAAAACTGGAAAACGCACAGCCTACTGGTTCTGAGAAGCTTTCCCGAATTCCTTAATGGGATGTAAGGGGAAAAAGTAAATTTTTTATTCTTATATGGCTTGTTCCCCGATCTCCTATGAAAATCTAAGTGAACGAAAACAAGTCACTCGCATTCGACTTAAATTGGGATTATCTAAGTCGACATATTCACCGGTTGACTTTATGTTTGATCCCAAATTACAGCATATTCGAAGTCGAGGAACCAAAATTTATACTGATGTTTTCATTCGACTTTAAATGACAGGATTGTTGAACCCAAATCAACTGTTTTCAACTAGAACACGAAGGAAAGTTGTCGTTCGAGACCTTGGAACAGGCTCATAATTTTTTAAAATTTTTCCAAAATTTTAATATTGATAACTTTTTGTTCTGAACCTTGGAAGAACAGTTGCGATGGACATACACGATCCCTCGAAAAACTTGCATCATGAAATATTGTACGGAGAAAACGAGGCACTTTCATCGTCACACATGTTGGCAGACGTCATCTCAGGGATAACGTTTCTGAAGATTGCCTCTATCTGTAAAAACAATTTGAACAATTTGCGAGTACTGAAAAGTTTTACATACACTCAGTAGCGCTAAATCGGAATTTTACCTAGAAAATTGGTACAGATCTTAGTAAAAATATATTAAACATTCTCTGAGGCGTAAACTACATAAATGCTGGTAAGTTTAAACCGTCAATGACCGCTAAGTTTTAAATTTGCGTAGGTATCAAATACATATTTTTCATTTGGTAGATATTTTTTTTGATACATTTTTATATTTTTTCCTACAAACGGTACATTACCTTTAGATAAATAATGAATAAGTTTACCTAAAAAAATATTTCTTTCAGCGTATCAACATATTTGTTAAAGACGTTACAAATCTCCTGACGCATATAAGCAATGATAGCCTACAGTATACATTTTTAAAGTAGCGACTCCTCACCGTGGTTCCAAATTATTTTGTGCAAAATTCGCCACAGCCTGCATTAATTAACCTACTTGAACAACAAAACCTAAAGCGTAGACTTAACATAATTGGCAAAAGATTTCTCCAATCCGATTTTTAAAACTGATTTCAGCTAAATGTTAAGATGAACCAAAAATTCATGTACGAATATTTTTTTTTAATTCAAAGTTCTCTACCGTCCATAAATAGTAATCGATTAAGAATATTCTGTTTTTAACCAGGCTGAGATCCGATTAAATAAAAATTTTTTAATGTATAATTTTTATCAAAGTCCTTGCCAAACGCGACTTTTAACAAAAAATCAATTCACTCACTTTTTAGTCGATTTTAAAACTAATTTTGGATTTTAATTGTATATTACATGAATATTTTTTTGTAGATTAAAGTTAAGATCTAAGTTCTTGCACAGAGCAATACTAAAGCGCCTCCATTACTCTCTTCGATGCCTCTTCATGACGACGAAGTGGTAGGCCATTTCATCGACTTCGAATTGCTTTTGTAATTTACTCTTTGGTTGGCATAATACGGACAGAAATAAAAGGGAATGCGTATTTTCGTTCAATGCTAACAAAATTTAGCTGTCATTTGTATCAATCAAACACTTATAAACTTAGTGTGCTGCATGGTCTCTAATCTGTATGTCTTCTTTGGTCTGTCATTCTACATCATTTCCCTAGTGGCTTTTCGATCAGCTGAGCCATAGAAACCCCTGGTTGCTGTTGTATGTTAATTTTTGGTTTAACATAAAACGGACAAAAATAAAAGGGAATATACTATGTTTTCGTTCGATGGAACTAACATAACACTAGCTAACCTTAATTTGCTGCACAGTTTGCTTTTTGCTGCTAATTGATAATTCTCTTATCTAATCAGGTTTCTATTAGTTTCCAACTACTCTGTCGATAAGCTGTGCCATGGATACCCCTGGTACATGTTCGTACAATCCTTTATGCATACGAATATTAGCTGTGGGAAATATCGCCCAAAGAAAAAATTACCCAAAAATTAAAATAAAAAATAGCTCAAATGAAAAATCACCCGAAAAGAATGCAAAATGGACCAAAAGTTAACTTCGAAATTAAGTGAGTTTCGACAAAGGACCCAAAATGAAAACGCAAAATCACCCAAAAACTAAAAACCAACTTTTGACAAAAAAAAAAATAAATTTCACCGATTTGAAAACAAAATTAGATCTTTATTAGCTTTAGAGGCAAAGTTGCAAAGCATCTTCAACTATTGCTCGTCAGGGCTTCGTAGTCAACGCCTTCCATTATCACTTTTATCTATGCTGCGTACTTGCATTATACATTATGATTTTTTTACTCGAATCAAATCCAAAAAGTGATTTTTAGAATGTGAATTAGGGATAAAACGAGTGGGGGCACAACTACGGTATTTTTACAAATTTGATACAATTCTTTCAAAAATTTTAAAATATTTTTGGACGATTTTTCGTTTCAAATTTTTGCGCGATTTTTCATACCGAAAAATCAACCAAATATTGTAAATGAAATTTGGCCCGAAAATAATGAAATCTCGTCAAAAAAGGGTAGTTAAACCCAAATTTGTATGAAAAGATCTTGGCCGATTTTTCATTTTAATTTTTGGCTGATATTTCCTTCAGTCAAAAAAAAAAACACCATAAATTTACTCAATTTAAGACATTTTAACAACTTAAATGAAGTACTTTACATAGTACATAGTCCATTTCTTACACAAAATATTGGTCATACCAATATTTTTCAAACGTTGTGTCATTGTCTCAACTTTTATATGAAAATATTCCAATATGAACAGTCTCCCATTCCAACTGAACTGATAGGGTTCGTCCTGGTGCTAGGGGGTGTTTGATACGAGTATTCTATAGAAAATTTGTGGTCAATCGTGAAATACCAAATGAAAGTGAAATGCTTATTGGATAATACCAAACAGCCCAATAGCAACTGAATAATATTTCGAAGGCATGAAGACATTGCGTAAAAATTTTAAATATTTATAAATGATTTTTTGAATTAATTTTTTACAATGATGGAGATGATGATATGGATACAGATAAGTTCACCTCGTATCATATCACCACACCCTTGCTTATATTATATGACAAGTTAGTTTGATGTTTCTTCTTTTATTAAATATAGAGATAGTTACTTTACATTCTGTATTTACTCAAAGGATAGAAAACAATCAATCTATATTGTCCTAAAATATAAACTTTTAACGTAATATGACATAGGGTGACACTTTCTGTGGAAATTCCCATATACTGTAAATAGTAATATTGAACATAATTTTATTTTTACAAAACTTAATCATTTAAGGAAAATAATTTATTACAGTAAATATGAACGACGTGTGTGCAAACCTGTTATGAGCTTCACGCAATAGTTTGTAATTATTAATTTATAATTGTTAAATATAAAAGTGCTCAATACTATTTAAAATGCAGTTTCATTTGAAATTAACATTCATGTGTAAAATTTCCAAATTTTCTTTTATTCAGTCGAAAATTCCTTTTTCTGGGCCAAGATTGAACAAATCAGACCATTTCATTTCAACAAGAAAATTATGTTTACTTGAACATTTGCTGTGGTTACATGCCGTAATATTTATTAATAGACTTTTCCACATATGAATCAAAAACATCAGTAACGAATAACGTTTTGAAATAAAAATTTAAATTAACGTTTATGAACAACTTTTATCGTTATATATGCAGACTCTAATTCGTTTTGAATTGGATACTTTAGCACACGTCCTTCAAGCAAATTGAAAAACATATGAACATCTGCAAATTCTATACATTTAAAACCAGAGTGTCTATATGTCTATGTCTGTACGATACAGATTATGTTGTCGTAAATTTTTTTTTTTCAAACTTTTTTTTTTCAAACTTTTTGAAGAATAACATAAGCTAATTAAAAAAAGATAAATGTACACCATTACAATATCTCCAACACCATACTTTGATCCTTATTCTGTTGGCTTTAGCCAAATAGCTCAGTCATTATACAAATTTTTCAGATGGTCTTATAATTACGCAAAAAAAAGAGACATAAAAACATTCCAACACAAGAGATGCGCGTATAACTTTGTTGCTCCAGCAGTCTCTATCTATTCCTTTGAAAACTAATTAACAGACACATTGACAGAAATTAATATCCGTCAGATACAATTATGTGAAAAAGGCACAGAAGAGAAAAGCAACGACATTAGAATATTAAAAATAAAAACACAGAAAGTGATTAATACAATTTATGAATAAATTAAAAATTCTTACAAAAAACTTTGTTTTTAAGACAGCGAACAGTTTTCACTCAATCTCGAAATTCGCTGGCAGTCAGGAGGCAAAGCCAAAGAGACAGTTTGGGCTACAGATTATGTAATGAAATTAGTATTTTCCTAATTAAATTTTACCAATTAATACGAGAACGAGCAATACAAGAACCGTACAACTGGAAGGCTGGTTGTGCTGTACAAAAGCTTAAAGTTAACCAAAATGGAAACGCAGAGAATACTCAATTGACAACTCGAAATCTACTTCTCACCCCTACTATGATACTACTGGTGCTTCGAGTATTGAAAGGAGTTGTGTGAATTGTTGCTAAAACAACATAGCATTTCCGTATCCGATTCCTGTGAATAATTTTGTCTATTCCTTAACACTGCACATCGGCGAGATACAACAGCGACCTCGGAGTGAATTCAATTCACAAGAAAAGGAAATCCACCAAAACAGAAAAATAACAAACACGCGATATATTCATTAACATCCAAACAAAAACCCGGTCAACTAGTAACTTTTATATTTCGTAGCAGAAAACTTGTTTAAAAGAAAAGAGAGAAAATTAAATGAATATTCCAATTTCATTATGGTTACTTTTCTAAATTTTCTTGTTCGAACTGGGGAAAAGAAACCAAGCAAATTAACATAGCGTTGTAGCGACAACAATCATGCTATGATAGCAGCTACTATTGTTAAAACCTCAAGTGGCTGCAAAGTAAAGGTCAGTTAAATCTACAGCACAGTTGGTTCTTGTCTCAGAAAATAAGGAAAACAGAAAATAGGGATTACAAATTTGGTTGAGCCAAAGCGGAACGAATTTAAATATTTAAATTTTTAGGAATGTTTGTATATACTTGCGAGAGCTTAGCGCTTTTGTGTTATAACTTTTAAATAATTTTATGGACGTCAGTGGTTAAAACTCTATCTAATAAAAGTAGAATGAATGCAAAATTAATTCAAATAATTATTAAATTGAAATTAACTAATATTTATTCTAATGCAACTCCGTTTTTGAAAATCCGGCATTTTCATTTTTAATTTTTATTTATTTATTATAGTCTATGAAAAAAAGACCTTACAGACAGACTAACATAACAATTCAGAAATACAATTTTATACAATCAAATTTAACACCACGAAAACTAAGATCAATATTTTTACAAATGGAAATATAATGTCTCATAGCTCTAACTAAAGGTTCGTTCGAGGCGTAGCTAGTTAAATATTAAAAGTGTTAAATCGACGCAATGTGCGAGATTGATTGAGCATTAAACCAACCCATTAAACCAGAAGCATGATAGAGCTAATAGTCCTTCTTGATTCTAAAGATTTCAAAGAAATCAATATACAACGACTGTCATACGAATGAATTGGATTGGTGAAAATTAAAGACATCAAATGAAGGACGCATACTCTAATTTGGAACGAACAAAAAAAGAAGTAAATAGAACTATTTTAGTCTATGGGTCAGAAAAGTTAGTAATATTTCTACGAATGAAGTATAATAAAGATAACGCATTTGGAACTAAGTAGTTGAATTGACCAATGAACGTCAACTTCTCATCAAATACAACCCGCAAATCGAAGTACTCCTGAATTCTTTCATGGTCAGACTTCATTATTTTATAAGAGGAATTAATCACATTCCGACAACAACGAAAAGTCATATGAAAACACTTTTTAATTTTAAAAGCCAAGGCATTGACTTGAGACCAAATAGCGCCCCTATTAATATTATCCTGCAACAACATCCAGTTGACAATACCAAGTGTACGCATGGATTCGTCAACCTGATCCCTCCAGCGGAGTCTTGCTCTTCCTATTTTTCGTCTTCCTTCGAGTTCGGTTTCGAAAACCCTTCGTGCTGGTTCGTCTTCATCCATACTACTGACATGGCCTAGCCAGCGCAATAGCGGTATTTTGATCCCCTTAACTATGTCAATATCAGGATAAAGCTCATACAGCTCATGATTCATGCGTCGCCGATACTCGCCGTTGTGCACTATAGGGCCATAAATTTTTCGGAGTATTTTTCTCTCGAAAACTCCCACAGATGTTTCGTCCACTTGCGATACGACCCAGGATTCCGCGCCATAAAGCAAGACAGGTTGAATGAGAGTCACGTACAGCTGGACTTTTGTTACTCGAGAGAGGGCTTTATCTCTAAAGTGCTTGCTTAGCCCAAAATAACATCTATTCGCAAGCACAATTCTCCGCTTGATCTTAAGGCTCGCGTTGTTGTTTTTGTTTACGGCAGATCCGAGGTATATAAAATCGTCCAGTACCTCGAAGTTATAACGGTTATCAACGTTGACGCTTTGGTCTAATCGCGTGGAGGCCCTGTTTGTTGAAACCATTAATTTTGTCTTGTCCTCGTTTACCGTCAGACCCACTTTTGCTGACTCCCTCTCAATTCTCGAAAAAACCACAGTAACTTCTCTAATTGTGCGCCCAATGATATCTATACCATCAGCATACTGGAGCAGCATGTGGCTTTTGCTGCTGATGGTTTTATTCGTGTTGACCGCAGCTTTTCTCATAATGATCGCCATTAAGATGTTAAAGAGATCGCACGATCGGGTGTCGCCTTGCCTGAGGCCTCGCTTAGTTTCGAAAGGTTCGGTAAGATCCTTACCAACTTTCACTGCGGATTTGGTGTTCGTCAAGGTCATCCTGCAAAGGCGTATGAGTTTTGCAGGAATGCCAAGCTCAGACATTGCTTCATAGAGTTTCTCAAAGTTACATATACAAAAATTTTGAAAAACAGCTAAATTAGTAGCTAAAACAGCTAACTATGCCATAAGAATGATTTGCACACGTACTAAATCTGAGTCACATTCTAGTGCAGAAATATTACAATATTTATACATGGGGCAAATTAATTATGTATATGAAAATTATAATTTGTTGTTTAATTTGAATTTCCTGTCCAAATGCAAATTCAAAAAACTTTCAATACTATTGGCAATTACACTTATTTTCAAAGCATTTCCTTCATATCTGGCAATTTTGATTTTCAAATATTTTATAGAGTACAGGTTTATGAATTTGATAGCGCTACTAGGCAAGACCTATCGAAACCACAAACCTCTACATATAAAATACTTTAAAAACTGAATTGCCAGCAATCAAATAAATTCAAAATAATTAAAAAGATTCCCGTATTTCATTACAATTGGCATCTGATTCCATAATCTGTATTTGCATTACCTGAGCAAATGCAAATTCAAAAATTTTTAATTGCCATTGCGAACAATGGTAATTCTTTTGCATTTGCATTAGATAAAGTAATGCAAATTAAAATCCAATGCAAATTACAAAAACCCATGTATACTGAAAATATTTTTTAATAGGTACGAGAAACAAATATTTTTGAAAATAATTTATAACCTGCATAATTTTTTGATTTCCCAACATTTTGGAATAGTCAAAAATTCATTTTTGTTCTGCAACTCCTCATATTTATGTCTTCAAATGGTCTATTAATAGGTCGTTGTTTTTAATGTCGCCTTCATTTTGTGTTGCTCGTTAAGGAATTGATTGTTTGCGCTTGACCTGCCTCATTTTCATAAAAAAAAGGTCCAATGATTCCTCCAGCCCAAAAACCACACCACACAGTGACACGTTGAGGATACATTTGCTTCTTGTGAATCACTCGAGGATTTTCCTCACCCCAAATGCGACAATTCTGCCTATTGACGAAGCCATCAAGATGGAAATGGGCCTCGTCACTGAAGATGATTTTAGCGGCAAAATCAGGATTTTCATGTTGTCTCTCCAATACCCAATTAATTAATTAGTTAATTCGTGTAGCGCTCCATTTTTACTAACCTCGTACCTTCTACTAGCAAACAATAACAATTGTTCAAATGTCAAACAATGCCACTTCGAATGTTGCAAGATTTAAAAATTGCGTTCTTGTTGGGACACCCTTTATTAATGGAAAAAATCATCATGCGCATGGGAAATTTTACTTTTTCAGTAGTGAATATGATTTGTGGCTGTAGTATTCGTATTCAATATAACTCAAGCTAAAAAATGTATATTATAAATTTAAAGTAATTAATATAACCACTGTGCAGTAATGTAGTTACTACTGCTGCGATTACTGCGGATGTATATACTTACTTCACTCGAATGAAGGCGTGCTGGTAATTCTGTTTGCTCGCCGGATGAGTTGAATGTCCAATGAAATAAATCCGCAGGCGGTGATGCATCTACTTCACATTTTAACGCCAACGTTTCATGCTTCAGGGCACCCAGAAGTTCATCGTGATCTGTGGCACAAATGGGTGCATCTGCAACGAGAAAAAAGGACAAGAAAACGTTATCAAAAAAGAGTGGTAAAAGATACCAAAAACCAAAGCAAAAAGTTGTGTGTTGGAAACAGTTTATTCTACACAAAACACAAGTTGAAAGACTTACAACTGCGTCAAAGGATGTTATTTATATTGTTTTAAAAAGGACATCAACGAATTTGTGGTACCTTTCTTTGTCACAGAAAAATTAGAAATCATTATTTTATATTAAAACAGCAAATGTCACCTAAATGCTAAAGCTATTGTCGACTTTTGTATTTGAATTAAAAATTGTGCAAGCGGCATAGAGGTGGTGGTGAATTACATTTAAATTGTCAACAAACGAATTCTTATTTCACCGTGTTAATTAAAACGGCGGTAACAGAACTGAGCTCCGCCTTATTTGGTCGAAGCGGTAATTCTTTCATAAATATGTATAAAGTCATGCCGATGATATGAGAGCACTGTTTTATATTACACAACAGTGGTTTGCTACGGCAGTTCTGTAGAATTCCTAATTGCAAATATTGATTATACACAATTTTGTTTACATACATATAAGGAGGTTACAACACTTTTGATTAGTTTCTACTTTGAAGACACTATTTCGCCGGTCATTATGATTTGATCAGGTAATATTTACGCAATTTATTTATTGTCTTTTAAAGAGAAGCACTCATTGAATCCCCAACTAATTCAAAATATTGACAAATACAACAAACGGATTAATGCACTTAACACAATATACTACAATGTAGTATCACATAGTATGGAAAAACTAACTATCAGCTTTAGAAAATTACTGGACCAAAAAAACGAGAAAGCTCTATACAGTAATAATGGCATAGCCACGAAGATATGTGCGGCTTTTTTTGTTTGGTTGTAAAAAAAAGAAAAGTATCACTATAAATTGTACGTCTCTCGGAAAAAGAACGTATATATATTTTGCGGTTTTATTTTATATAATTTAATGTCGTTTTTGTTCTGGACTGCATTTTTTTTTTGTGTGTCATTCTTCTTCTTTTATAGAATTTAACATACACTTTAGACACAAATTTGGAGTCCTGGTTGTTTCTTTGGTTGTTTTTCGTTCTGTGGTTATTTGTAAGATTTTAATTTTCAAGTGTAATTAACCAGAAAGATGATGCAGATTAAGTTTGTTTGTAGTTCCCTTTTTACTTCTGTATTCTTAAAGAACAATTAAGTCAATGCAAGAGAAGGAGAATGAAATAATGCAATATTCCCACGATTTATGATAACATAAATTTATTTTTTGTTTTTTTTTTGTTTTTGATTTAAGAGATCATTTGTTGCAGATTTTATGCGGGATAGAAAACATGTATTTTGTGGTATTAACTTTGTCATATTTTATATAAATTTCAAAACAAAACAAATGTGATTTATTTGATATTGCTTGTGTTAAGAGTTAGTAGCAGAGTTGATATGAGATTTATTACAAATAAAATTCAAAATTATAAATCTAGAAACTCTGATGTTTGAAATTAAATCTTTACGAAACTCAAGCATAGAATGCAACCTTTACAAATATTTATCCAACTTTTGTTGCGAGCACAACAATTCTATATATTTTACATAGAATTGAGAGCAATGCCTCATCGGACAAAAAATTACCTTATGCCGCAACTAAGTCTGGTTTATATTTGAATTTAGTAGTGAGTTAGATTCTTGACAAAGCCAAACCTTTCCTAAAAAACTAGGGATATTGTGCCAGCACTACGTCCAACTTCATAGAATAGATCGTGAAGGTGAGTGGAGAAAATAGATCACATAATAGATCGTGTATTTTTAACAACGGTGAGTGGAGAAAAGCCATTTTACCAGACCGAGAGAAAGTCGAGGGAAACTCCAAAAAAAAAACTCCAATCAGTGACATTTCGAAACGATTGTCCGCACACGTGAGTTCAAACCCTAGTTCCTTTTGTTTACAGTTTTTCTAATTGCAGAAAAAACCCTGCTCTTTTAGCTCAGAGGAAATTACAAATTTTCTTTTAAGTTTCTTTTTGAAAAAAGTTAAGTAAATCGAATAATTTAAACTGTAAATCCAATTTTAATGGCAATCGTTGTTTCTTTTTTGAAACAACAACAAAGAAGTTTTGTGTTATGGTAAAATATTGTTGTGGATGCAAGTAGGTGTTGGGACAGTTCTCGGTAAGTTGAGATTGGTTTTACAACAATTACTTCAGATTTAATGGGACACTCTCTGATTGGCATGCGGCAAGATGAAACTTCAGGGCAAATGACTTCTGTAGAAACTGTAATGATGAAAAACTTCTCTGCACGTGCCCTACGTATTTAGATTCCTGGCCGGAATATCTCATATAGGTTACGGCAAGTCTTTGAGCTTCTTGAAACAAACGAAATATGTCTCCGGTGCGGCTGCCGCTTAAGTTCGTTAGCCCTTATCACAATGGTGGTCTTAGCAAACTTTTCATCGACTGCTACCAACACCTAACCTAATCCTTTTGTGGCACATTAGTCGATAGCATTATATACTCCGTGTTTCGTGAACTTGCGTTCATATTTATAATAGGTGCGAACAATAACCAATGCACCAATCTACGCTTGATATTTTCTATGGATTCAGCGACTTGATTGGATTGGAACAGTATAATTTAAATCAACCAAATATGCACCACCAAAATATGTATTCGTTTAGCATATCTATGTTATCGTTTTGAAAGTGGAACACTACCTGATTAGTTTGAAAATAGACATTGTGGCCGCGCCACCTTTTGGTATCTCCAATACAAATAGACATAATTATTACAAAATAATATTTCTTCAATAATCTTTTTTTTTGGTACATGTGATTAGCTTCAACTCAGATGTTGGTTAATAAGCTGTAAATGTCTACTTAATTGGAGAAACTTGACAAGGTTTCCACGCTCATTTTGGTACCTCCCATATCCCATACCGCTTTGGTTAATAATCTGTAAATGTCTATTTAACTGGAAAAATTTACAAGGTACCATTCTGGTACCTGCTATACCAAATCTGGTGTCCGTTCGGTTTCCCAATACGATAAGTCGAGTAAAACATTTCCGATCTGAAACAAATTAAGAATTAGGCTCTATTTTAACTAAGGCTAGTCAGCTAATAGAACAAAAGTGATTGGACCTGCCATACAAAAAAAGTGGGGCCAGATGGCTGGTCGACAAGTCAATTCTCGTAACATGCATGATTTAGTCAATCGCCATTCTGCTTTGAAAAATGAGTGATTTCCCCACACCCTATCCCGTACCTCCCGTACAAAATATGGACGGCTGTTCTATTGTTCTATTGACTTCATGTAACTGTATCATGTAACTAAAACAGATCACATGAGGTGTAATGGGACACCCGGTTGGAACGAAGTTCCTTTCGCTATATATTATGTACTAGTTAGTTCCAACACGTCTAAGGCGCCCGTTGAAAAAGTCGATAACTTAAATGGATCTTTAAGAAAAGGTATGTTTTGTAAAACAAAAAAACTTTTTTTATTAATCAAGAATAACACACAATATACAGTTACGATAACAAAAGTATATATTCGCTAGATCCTTTAGAGACATGCGCCATAAAGATACCGGTTGACTGCAACACCTTTTTGGTTATTATATGTGCGTAGATTTCCAAAAACTATTTGATTCTATGAATCTTCAAAATTCAAATAATTACTATGTACTATCGGGAGACTTGAACTGCAAGTACACAGAATGGATTAATACTGTTAAATACGCAAAAGGCAATAGCCTAAAAGAATGGTTGTCGGAAAACGTATTAGAATTCAGATGCAAGCTTTACGCTTCTGTAGCACCATCCTTTCCTCGATCGGGCTCATACCACAATTCATACATAACGGATTCCAGGCCAAATATACTGAGAGACAAAGAAATGTCAAACTGCCTCGAAACATTGGATTACGATAGCGACCACAACGCAGTGGAATTAATTGTGAAAATTGAGAGTGAGCCAAATGTTATTACAACTTTGAATGAGGGGACAACATTAAAATTTAATTTTAAAAGGACAAATTTGAAATGGTTTGAGAAGGTGCTAATGCAGAAAATCAAGTTAGAAAAAGTTATTCCGAACAATCGAAATATTAAATAATGAATTAGATGTTACAACTAGATTTCATTTTCTAATATCAGAGGCTATTGGAAGTACGGTACCAAAATTTAAAGACAAATATGTCATTTCAAAATTTTTTAACAGCATAATTATAAAATTACAATCAGAAAAAAGCAAAAAATACTTACGATTTATCATCATCATTCATAAATCGTATTTCTAAATCTAGGATTAATATTTTATTAATTTTTTTTATTATAAGTGGCTTCAAACGATGATAAAAAGACATAGTAGATTAGAAACAAGGTTTACACAATTATCATTAAACACCTTAAAAGCAAAACTCAAACTGATTAAAAAACTATTGACTGAAAATTTTATATTAATGGGTAATAAAGAAGTTCAGGAAACTCTAGAGAAATTAGATCATAGAGATCCAGTAAGAATGTTCCCAGGTAGGAATATATTTAAAAAATTAGACCACTCAATTTAACTAAAATAGTTGTGCACTCATCTGAAAGGAATATAAAGGGTTTTTCAAAAGAGACGCTACAAAAGTAAATCGATAGGGACAGCAAACGACGCCATATTTTTTCCCGCTCTTTTGACATTTCTCTTCAGTAAGGTTTGCCATTTCATTATGGAAAGATATACGAGCCAACAACGAGTCGAAATTATTAAAATTTAATACCGAAATTTCGAGTCAGTGGCCTCAACTTTAACAGGCCTCAACAATCAGCGATTAGGCTCATTTCTAGCTGAATGGCTTCGTCAATAAGCAAAATATGCGTTATTGGTCAGACAGCAATCCACACGTAATCCATGAGTCATCATTGCATCCCGAAAAAAATACGGTTTTGTGCGGTTTATGGGCCGGCGGCATCATTGGGCCGTACTTCTTCCATGATGATCAAGACCGGCACATTACTCTGAATGTGAATCGTTACCGTTCAATGATAACCGAATATTTTTGGCCCCAATTGGATAATATGGACTTGGAGGACATGTGGTTCCAACAAGACGGCGCCACAAGCCACACAGCGAATGCCACAATCAATTTATTGGAAACCAAGTGTGGTGAACGTGTTATCTGGCCCAGTCGATTGGCCGCCTCGGTCGTGCGATTTGACGCCGCTAGATTATTTCCTATGGGGCTACGTCAAGTCTATGGTCTATGCCAACAAGCAAGCGACGATTGATGAACTTCGTACGCCGACTTATGCTTGAAAACCGTCGAAAATAGGGTTCAGCGTCTGGACTTCTGCAAGCATGCCCGTGGTGACCATGCAAAAGAATTCGAGTTCCATACATAATGGCATAATGGCATAAAGAATTTCATTGGTATCTAAAACGGGTTTGTTTTACTTAAAAAAAACTTTTGTAGCGCTCTTATTGAAAAACCCGTTACTAAGAAAAGCTAGAATAAACACGCAAGATCTAGAAAAGGATAATACGGACAACCTAGTAATACGTGCCCAAGAGGAAATGCATGATGCAATAGGAGCTTTTCTGGAATCAACACATTCATATTAGGATTTCGATGAAAACAAAAAATAATCAAATTAGTCGGCATTCGCCGATGATATCGTTATTTATCATGCTGATAAGACAATATCTAATATTAACGAAGGACTTCAAAACTCATTTAACATGGTCGAGGAATATGGCATTGGTTGGCATTTAAAAATAAACACTAACAAGTGTGAGGCTATTGTATTTCGGCCACCAGTAGGAAAATGTAATAACGACATAAAACGGAATTGGAAGCAATTCGGAATCAAATAAAACCTTCCGAATACGAGCATTGAGAACAAGCACCAAATTAAATATCTAGGGATGCACATGGACAAATACTTATAGTTTTACGAACATATAGTCTCAGAGGCAAGGAAAGCTTTTTTATAAAGTATACAAGTATTCTAAACAAATAAATTCCCGTGTCAAAACTATTATGTATCAAACGTTAATTCGTCCTGTCATAATATATGTTGCCCTGTCTGGTTCAACGTGTCGCCGGCGTTCATGGAAAAATTAAGGATATTCGAAAGGAAAGGAGACTCTACTTCTCTGTACAGAGTAGCACAAAGTCAGTACACAAAGTAAATATCAAATAAGAAATTGTATAAGTATAATAAGGCAAATGTAATTTGAACTCACAATTACATCATAAATTTAATAAGCAACCATATTCTTCGTTGTACAACAAACTATGAAAACAATTTAATAATGGCTCCCTACTGTACAAATGCAAATTATTTAAGTGGTGTATTACGAAAAGGGTTTGTCCCACCCGAGGCGCTTATATACCTGGACAAACAAAAATATATCGAGGATACAAATGGGATTCCCGTCATATATTATATGTACAGACGGGCAGATATGAAAGCAGTAAAAAATACAACGTACAATGTCGGTGATTTTAGACACAAAACTAACATATCGCATAAATATGCGATATGTTTTATAAAAAAAATTTAGATTTAATTATACCATAGATTTTAGTATATAAATAATACGATATTTATGTAATCTTTTATTAAAAATTATTCAGTACATTGTTATCTTATATGAGTGTTAAATTGATTTTAACAAATTGCAACATAGATGTTTATTAAATATACTCCAGAGCCCGATCTGGGGCCAATGCATAGAAAAAAAATATTATTAAAATTATTAAATTGCTATTGTTTATTGTGGTACTAAATTTTTTATAATTACTTGAATTCAATAAAAGTAGAATTAAATGGCGATCACTAGAAGCTTTTATTCCGTCTTGGAGAGGACGATATGCCCTCAGGTCATTTAAAAGTGTCAAACATATAGCTAATAGAGACAAGATTAGAATTTAAATTTTAAAATCCTTTCTTTGCCTCCTTAAATAGCTGATAAAAGTCAACACCGAATTCTCTACACTTCCAACATGTTCAGCGAAGCCCGCTTTGCTTAGCCGTAATTATGTCATAATGCCTTCCATTGAAGCAAGCACACTTCACATGGGCATGACTATCACATAGCCAACATGAAACAAAACAACCTCATATACGTGCCTGACTGTACAAATTTAGTAATAATTACCAATTATGCCTAAAAGTATGCAATAAAATAAAATAACAAAACGAATTCGTACAACTTTCAAACACTAAACCACGAAATCCTAAAAGTATGCAGAATAATAATGGGTTGTATACTGGGTTATAACATAATACGGTTTAAAAAAAGTAGTTTCAAATTTTTTCATATAGCCCCCATCCCGCAACGTGCGATAAGGAACTTCGTTCCAAATGGTCAACTTTGTTACGCGCATTGCTTACCTCCCACAAACAAGTTGGTGACAGTCGATTTGTTAAAAAATTCATTTTTCCTATAAAATTTCTATACATTACTTCTAGTTTTCGGTTTCTGTTTGATCGATACGAAATGGATGATAAATGGTGAGGGTATGTTTAAGTCGTTTCAACCGACTGAAATTCTGTGCTGGATTTCCAACGATTGACAACACATTTGGAATATTTGGTTTTCTTCCATTCATCGATAGGAACGGGAAGAGGTTTTTAGTTTTTATTAGACTCACTCAACATGATTTACAGTTTGGAAACAATTCGAACAATAATGCTTTAAACAACTATTAACAGATGACTCGAAAGACATTTATTTCACATTCAATGGTCTTCATATTATCTTATCATCAGATCGTACTTTGATACCGAGATTATCAACAGTGAATATTCTGTATTTCACTTTCATATTGTGAGTTATACTAAGATTTATGTTTGACCTGACTTTAAATACGAAAAGAGTTTTTCAGTGCTATGTCATATAATCTTACTACCATGCGGCAACAGTGACAAATGCTATGAAAAATAACCGGTATTCATACATTTATCGTTATTAATCGTTACAATGCATCAAACTGACGTCATTTGCAAAACAAAAGTGAAGTGATAAAATAAAAAATATTTAATGAAATTGGAGAATATTTGAGCAGAAATAAAGTTGTAGCTTCGCTACGAGTTAAATGATACGATTTTATTGTTATTTCAACTAGAATGGTGATTATAATAGTTCACATTAACAATTAAAGAAGCTTTGTGTTTGTTCTTCTTGTTGTTTTCTGTCAAAATCGTATGATCAACTTGATCATAGGTTAAACTCCCTACTTTGGCTGTTTAAACATCAACTAAGTATTAACCTAAAAAGTGAATTGAGAGATTAAATTATGTTTGATCGTTGATCAAAGACGATTTTCCACTCAAAAATTAGGCCTAAGAGACCAGCTTTTGATCGCCAAGATTAGACATTCAGAAAGGATTTATAAAGTTAACATATTTTCCGAATTTGTCCATTTAGCTATTTGAACGGAATGTACAATTTGAAAATGAGCCACCCTTGTACGCACACATACGCTGCAAATGTACTATATGAAATTAAAACCTTAACTCTTCCGAGTAGCGAAAACTGTGCAGGAAGAAATAGTAGAACCCAAAAGTTCTTGCTCTTCCCTGCACAATGGCAGGGAATAAGAACAAATAATCTAATGAATATTTTCAAACGACTTAAGTTGCCTGAGACAAGAGAAGTGGCAGCACAAAACAGTTGAAATATGCCACTTGAAGAATATCTATGTAGTTTTGTATAAATTTTCTGTCTCTTGTGCTATCCCTGTTTGTGCGTTTTCAAAATGTACAATTCGCAAGCAAAATGAATGCATATGAAAGGACGAGGCAGTGGCAGAAGCTTACCAGATGAGGCACAAAACCAAATGCATACAAAACAAATGAAAAAAAGAACAACAGCCACGAAATGTAAAAATCGTTTCAAGAGAAAGTTAAGAAAACCTGAAGAAATTCTCGTTCAAATAAAATATGGAAAAATGCAGATTATGTTTAAGAAAACAAAACGTTGATGTTTTTGTGCCGTCTTTGAGCACTTATTTCCACCAGGATACAACAGCAACTATTCGGAATGTTTGTTTTGTTTTGTGTACTAAATGGATTTTATTAGTTTTTGTAAAGAATATAATTTTTTTTGTATTTCTCCTTAAGATCTTCTCTGTTGGAATTTAATAAAATCATACAACCATGAAACAAAGGACATCAGTGCAGATACAAGTATCCCATTGCTTGGCTCACAATGAAATGCCATTGTCTTGATGATAAGTAATCCTTATGAAAAATATAAATGTTTTTGGATTTATTTTTATTTGTTCACATCGTTTTTAATTTTACTTAGATTTCATAAAAAGATAAAGAGTGGGACATTTTGTACTGTTAGCGAGTAGTTAAGAATTTCTTACACTTCTGTATGTAATAAGGGTTTAATGTAAGGCTTTAATATTTGCCTCAAAGGGACAATGCGGGCATTATTATAATAATATTTAGGAAAATGCAGTAAACAAAGAAACATCGTTGTATAAAATCTACCTCACAAAGTTGTATGCTCTTCCTGTTAGGGGATTTTAATCTCTGAAACACAAGATTTGGATTGTCTAATACCTATGATTTTAATCCACCTATGATCTATGCCCATATTTCTGTTAACGCATTTCAAACACATGTTTTTTCTTACATTAAGGAAACTGGAAGAACTTCTCATACCTAATTTACAAAAGGATTCAATTGAGATTGAATCATGCAGGAGAATAGGCACTGAAGTGGCAGAAAAAAACTTACAACACTAGCAAAATATAATATTAATATTCTGTAAAAATAACCATTTTCAAATCCTTAGCACAAGTGTTTGTAGGTAGGGAGCAACAAGTGTATGTAATTAAAAACAATCTTTTACACGAAAATAACCTCAATTGGTGATGCGTTTGTAGAAACAGTCACTGATGCTTTTTAATATACGAAATTAGAAAGAACAGTCGAATTATCTGTTTCTTAATATTAAAACTTGTTTCTTAAAGTCGAGAAATGTATGGGTCGATTATCGATGGCAACCGAACCCCAGTTGCGCTGGCAGTTGGCGAAAAGTTATTACATATGGCAACTGAAAACTTACAGCTGGTAACTTCAGTTGCTTCATAGTGGTTATACCGAATTGGTAAACAAAATTTTTGGTTGCTGTATAGTTTTTACAACGAAACAAAACGTTCAGGTGAACGATGCGGAGTCAAAGTCTGTGGTTCTAAAGAAAATCATAATATTTAGTTATTAAATTGTAATGTAAACTTGTGATAATGCAATATTATTTATATAAAATAGAACCTAAAAAAACCGCTTCCCATTACATCCCATGAAGGGGTTGGGGAGAGCTTCTCACAACCCCTGAGCTGTGCGCTCTCTAATTTTTCACTCACTCATTGGGACCTCCAGTTTTACACTGATTCCGAACGGTATTCTGAGAAGCTATTTCATGGCTAAATAGTCGATAGAGAGAAGCGCGCACTCTAGCTATTGCACCACCGACGGCCAATATAGAACCTATCAAAATTGCCCAAATACCCATTAGTCTGGGGCGCATAAGATCCAACTTGTACAAAGAATTTTGATAATTTGCAAAGAGTACGAATTTTCAGATGAAGAGCTCGTCACTATGACAGGGGTTCACAAAAATAAAATAGAATAAAAAAAAATTTTTGAACAAAGATTTATCGTTTGAAGAATGCCACCACATAAAGCATTTAGGCCCGCTTTCTTTGTTTTTGTTCAATTTATTTCAAATCCAACCCAGATCACGAAATTTTTACGTGGCAATATCAATGAATACTTAAGCTCACTATTAGAGCTGATACTTGAGTACCTAATCACTTGATTTTGATTCATATTTATTATGACTTTTAAATACGAAATTAGTTGTTTAGTGCTTTGCAAAATAATCTTACTGATCATGTGGCAATATTGGAAAATGGCACGACTAATAACCGGTGTTCTTCTATGAATCAGCTGGTCGCTTCAAGCACGCGCTGTTTTCACAACCAAAGCAGTCTTCGAATAATAAATGTATTTAATGTTCCAGCAGTTCTAACTGTAGTGCTAGTAAATTGAGCTGTTTTCACTGGAATCCTCGTAGAGCTACCAGTACTTTTTTTTTAGTTGGGGTATGAGTTATTGGTGTTTGGAACGACGTTCCTTAACGCACGTTGTGGGTTGGGGCTAAATGAAAAAAAATTAAACAACTTTTTTTTTAACACTATTGTGCTACAACCCAGTATTATCGACTATATTGGGTACTTTTGTCTAGACTAACTAGATGTTTCACATACGTTGGGAAATTTCTTGTGTAATGGGAAGTTTTCTTGGTGGAGCCAAGAAAAGTAATTTTAGAACAGCCAAAGAACATTTTTTAAATAAGTGGCTTTTTTACAAAACGAAAATTTTGTCAAAAAAAACATATTCACATTCTTAAACAAAGTACCTTTTCTGAAAACATTTACCTAATCTTAAAGAAGTATCTCTGCTTAAAAAAACTTAATTTTCTTACAAAAAGAACCTTTTCTTAAAAAAGTACATTTTCTTACAACAAATTAAATTTTCTTTAAAAAACTACATTTTCTTAAAGAGTACTTTTTTGTGAAACAAAATAACTTATCCTGAGATAAGTACCTGCTCTTAAAAATGTATATATTCGTGAAAGTACTACCACTTGTAAAAATATCCCCATTTCTTAATAAAAACCTTTTCTTCAAAAAAATACCGTCTTTTAAAAAAGTACCTCTTCTTACAAAAAAGTACCTCTTCTTAAGAGTACCTTTTTTTAAAAATAAAATAACACCTTTTCTTTTCTCTTCTTGAGATACGTAGCCTCTCTGAAAATAAGTAAATTTTCTTAAAAAAATAACCTTTTTCTTAAAAGAGTACCACTTCTTTAAAAAGTACCTGTTCTTAAAAAAATTACTTCTTTGTAAAAAAATTAATACTCTTATGGCTTTTTCTTACAGAAAGTATTTCTTCTTAAAAATAGTACCTTTTCTTAAAACAAACATTAGCTTTTAATAAAAGAAGTATCTCCCATTAAGAAAGGACCTTTTCGGGAAAATATAATAAACATTCTTATAAAAAGGACCTAAAAATATGCTTTTAAAAAAAATACATTCTTTAAAATCAAATTCTTAAAAAAGTCATCATTTTACAAAAAGTATCCTTTCTAAAAGATCCATTTAAATTATCGTATTTTTCAACTGGCGCCTTAGGCGTGTTGGAACTAACTAGTACAAAATATATAGCGGAACAAACATCGTTCCAACCGGGTTTTACAATAATATTTAACTAAACCTTATTGTTGGTGTTGTTTACTGTCAAAACCAAAGGGCCACTTGATTATAGTTGAAACGATCAAATTTAACTGATAAACTTGCAAATAACAAAGTGACTTAAAAAAATTATTATGAGTTTAAATTAAGTTCTTTCGTCGACCAATAAAAATTTGCCACTCAAAAATTTTGCCCTAAAATTGGGCAACCCAACGGCACGTATGAGGCTTATAACTTCTACGATGCATATGTTCCACCAACTTCTAAGTTGTTGGAGAAAATGTTTTGGAATATTTGTATGATGTAAAGTATCCTAAAAACTTAAGCATTTATTTCTTTCAGGTTCGTCCTCATACAATAACAATATTTAATTTTGTTTTGCAACCCTTGCATTTCTCCACTTTTATTTGTTCGACATTTTATAAAACCAACTTTATAATTTGTAAAACAAAAAGTAAGAAATGGATAAACATTTCGAACAATTTTTCGCTTCCTGCCGAACTTTCAACTAAAACCCCATGTAATATTTATATAATTGTTAGCATCAGCGATAAGTATTGAAACCAATGGACATTAATTACAACAATTGGCGAAGAACACATGTGCCATGTAAGCATTCCATACAATTCAGAGGACGGAAGTTAATGCTAAAAAAATATCTATATCATTAGCACCACATCTTACACACAAAAAGCACCAGAATTCTGGCGGTGAAAACAAATATTTTCCTTTTAGCCAAGTCTTCTCCAAAATTGGGGAATAAGGCGAAATACTCTTAAGACCTTTGTTAACGGTGGCGTGCCATCTTGTTTAGCTTTGTTGTATATCCCAACTCGTAAAGGTAACTCGGTTTGGTTCTCGTAGTATGAACCTTCAGTGAAAAATCTAATCATACAGCAGTGATACTAGACTTCATTGTGTACACGGGGGTAATGTAACATTGTTGTTTATACTAAACATTCTATTAACTAAATATAAACCTAAAGTGAATATCTATATATAAATATAGAAAAATCTCAGCTATGTACTTATATACTAGCGAGTATTTTATGGACTTTTACTGATGTTTCTATAGTGGTGGCTGTTGTGCTTCAATCTTTGGCAGATAAATGGATTACAATGACTTTGGAAAATATGGCGCAGCAAAAGATACGTTGTAATACAATTGGCGATGTTGGTAATGATGTTACATTAATAATGACAACATCTAAAGGCAAAATAAATTGACATGAACAATAAATCTAACAAACAGAAAAGGGTTCATAACACTTTTATTGTTGAAGGTTGTTAGCTGTTATCAAGCTATTGGAAAAATATTGTAGAAACGTGAAATGTGCAAATAATTTCAGGCGTTTTATGATAATTGGTTTTTGGGTTTAAATTAAATATCAAATTACTTAAGTATCACAAAAATCGAAATGTACTCTAACCTTGTGTATTTCAAGAAATTATACCAAATTTTTACAGCCCTGCTCGCAGTCAGGGCAAAAGTCAGTGTGTAATACTTTTGTCAAATATGGAAGTTGCTTGGCTATAACCGCACTCTAATGGGTAGCCCAGATGTTAACGAGATCGTGCCATAGACGGCTGACGTTTTTTTTTATAATATGACATTTTAACGAATATCAACTATAAGCACATATGTGACCCTGCTTATTTAAACCCACGTAGTGTGTCTAATTTCATGAATTCACTTTTTTTTGGATTTGCATGTAAAATACCTTAAATTTTTATATGAAACCACTCGCAAGTCTCAAAAACACCGGAATGTTGCGTAAAAATGGTTTTATTTAAAACAGTAAACTTTGAAAATGCAACACAGAGGGGGAACTTTAATTGCGTTTTACTCAAAAACTTGTTTTGGCACAGTAGGTGGGTTTTTAAACATAGGGTAACATATAGATTTTTTCATGTTTGATAAGATTTTTTTTAATCAAAATTTTTCTAAAATGTTTAATATTATTTCTTATCATTCTAATATGTCTCCGTATACTCGTAGAAGTACCCAGTTAGAACTTTTGGCTTGAATTCATTTTCTGTAGCATATCCATTTCTATAAATAACGACAATGAATACTCGTATAAGGAATTTTCTTGACATGCCACAACTTTTGGTGACATTAATTGTAAAGACGTTAACAGTTTTGGTACACCATGTAAATGATTTTTTAGAATTATCTCCTGCCTGACTGTTAGTATGGCCAATGTTGAATGTCGATAGAAGAAGTCTTTTACGTTTGTCAGCTGCGAAACTGTGTGTAGATTTTCAAGTTTTCAAAAAGTTCCAAACTGAAAAATTTTTATTTTTCGTAGTTATGAAAATGAACAAGAGGTGTTCTTAGTTTGGTTTGAAAAAACACAACAGCGAATATGAGTTCGAATCCCACCCGCAGGATTTACATTTTTTTCACTAACCGGAGAAAACATGATCTCTTATAGCCTTAAAGGAAATTACAACTTTAAACATATCGAGGATCTAAGACAACTAAATTTGAAACATATGGTAGGGCCAAACCAAAAACAGAACGAGACAACTATAATTAGAATAGTTCGTTCTATAAATAAAACTTTCAAAACTTCTGCATCAGTGCGTGTAAGTAGGAAAGCAATGTGTCAGTAGCGACAACCAATCACTCTGCACAATCAATAAATGTCTTCGGTTAGTGACTTGTGTCAATACACACCGCAGTGGCTTAACGGGCTAGACGCTGCTGAAGATGATGCTTCACAAACATCGAAACGATCTTCCAGCGAATGTGAGTTCGAATCGCACCCGCGGCATTTACATTTTTTTCACTAACCGGAGAAAACATGATCTCTTATAGCCTTAAAGGAAATTACAACCTTAAACAATGCACGTTTTGATTCTCTTCGCATTAATGTAAAACTCTTATTTTGGTCACGAATGTCTTGCAAGCATTGCTGACTGCACTAAGTCATTTGTTGTCTTAGTAAAGTATCTCCGCTGGAAAACACGGCCCATGTAATATTATACAGCAACTATGAATATGTTTGAAACATCCATTACTTACGTGCTTGAATTAAAGATCTGCTGATTTTTTGTTTCTGTGTTGTCTGTCAGCTTCGTTTTCGTTTTCAGTAGTTTTCTACACATAAAGCCATACTTGGGTCACAAAACATAGAGAAATGACATGGAGAAATGACACTCAGTAAATTTACGAAGTTTGGTGTGTTCTATATGGACGCTGCATGTCGGAAAGTATTGCTTTAATAATACCAGATAGAGGCAATGGCTCAAACCAACCAATAAGAAAACAGCAACAGCATTTCGTTGTGTGCGTTAAAATTTTTGTGTAAATACACCAGAAACATATACTAACAAAAACAGATAACAAAAAGTCAAAAACAAGTTTAAATATTACAGTTTTTCAATAAATCGACATGAACAATTTAAGTCCACAATTTTTGTAATTCCACCTGGTGTAAGACTATTTACGTCAAATAACTCTCTATCGCACCGACCCAACCATGAAGAGTATGAAACGAAACGTCAGATAAGAGAGATGGCAGCTCTATATGACATTACTCTATGCACAAAAACATATATTGTAACACATTTATAAATGTATCTCCAACATATAATATTGAATTGCAAACACAATGTGTTTCGAAACAAATATACTATATTTGAACCCATTGCCCATTTGGATGTTTTTTCATAAATTTAAATATGAAAACAGACTCATTGTGGGCCAAATTTCATAATTATAGATACAAAAAATAGCCCAAAAATAATCCGGAGTAATTCCGAAATATGTGGGCGATTTTTCATTTTCCTTTTTTTAAGTAAAACTTAAGTAAAACAATTGAAGCGAGACTACACGAAACCGTTACGTATCTAAACGCTCTTACCAACCACATACATTTTGTGTTGTTTATTGAATTTTTTATTCAAATTTTTGAAAATAATTTTTTTTTTCTTTGCTACAACACAATATGCATTGACTTTCCGTCAGCGGCACTCGCTAAGACAGAATATGACAAATTATTTTGAAAAAATCGCGCGATTTTGGAAAAATAATTTTTCGCCAGTGGCGCTTCAATACAAAAGATATTTGAAAAGAACCGCGTGATATTTTAGAAATGACTTTTAGTCAGAGGCGCATTTCGCAAAACATTGCCCGATTTTTCAACTGCGGTGCTTACTTAAACACAATATAAAATTCTTTTCAAGAAGAATGACTGTTTAAAAGTGACTTTACTTAATCGGCGCTCTCTAAAACAAAACATGATTTCGGCAGGTTTTATATGTTATTTCTCACTATTTTAAAATCGTCACTTGTTTAAAATGGGTCTCAAGCGTCAGACAAGAAAACTATTCACAAATTCTATCGGAAATAAAATATTCCTTCATTTGAGTCATCGATTGTTTCCAAGGCCATACACAGATACAAAAATTATTTAAAACTGGCTATGCTGCGATCAAAGCCATCTCGCAAGAAGTGCACAGTTGAAATTGCATGAACATGTATTTTCATACGAGTACCCACACTGACTTCTTACTACAATCCTAAGTTTGATTTCTATTTATAAGGATCAAGATGAAAATTTCTCCACAAGGACATATTTATCCAGTTTTGGCTCAAAGCTTTCAAATTCACAGATTATGTTAAATAGATAAATCTACGTAATGGAAATACAAATTTATTTAACAGATAATGATGTACTTTATTTGCGAACATCCTTAGAACTATGGAGATTCAAATAATAATTTGTAGTTTTAAGAATTTTGTATTTAAAAATTTTGTTACACATTTGCTTTCTTTACAAACGTAAAGAAAAGTCAACAAACCATAGAAGAACGTTTCTGAGTGCATATCTACTCAAAATGTAGATGAAGGAAACGTCTTGTGGGACAGTCCCATTTAAAAAATTTGTCGGTTGTGACAACCAACAAAGATAGGTGGTATCTCAAACCAATCAACCACAATTTAGTTGTGACTACCGAAGTATTCCGTTGCCACAACATTGTTACGTTTTTGGTTCTGTTGATGCAACAAAATCGACCGTGGCTTTAATTGAATTCTTTCGCTTCTGACAACTTTCAAAGTCCTATACAGGACAATTCGTGGGTATAATTCAGAGGAAGTGAGTGTAATTAAGCACTGCGGAAATATGTTCATTGCATTTATTCACATTTCTTCAAACATATGTCTTTATCGCACCCTAAAAATTCAAAATTAAACATGAAACAAATTCATCGACTTCTGACGAACACGAGGATACTGATCTCAGAGGTTTTACAACTTGATTGATACCAACAGACACTACTCCCTCTTTACACCCAGCACGTCCTTATCGTATCCTAAAAATTCAAAATTAAAAATGAAAAAAATTCATCGACTTCTGACGAACAGAAGGATACTGATCTCAGAGGTTTTACAACTTGATTGATGCCAACAGACACTACTCCCTCTTTACACCCAGCACTACGTCAATTTTCCTTTCCCAACACAAAGCACTGCATTTGTAGGGGCATCCCCTGAGTGTTCGTTACAAAAAAGAAGGTGGTATTATTATTATGGCCGCCGGTGGTGCAATGGTAGTGTGCGCGGCTCTTGTGCATGAGGACGTGGGTTCGATCCCTACTCTGACCACCTTAAAATTGACGGCGGTCACCTCGCTTAGTGATGGCGACGCTATCGACTATTTAGCCATGAAAAAGCTTCTCAAAATACCGTTCGGAACCGGTGTAAAACTGTAGGTCCCAATCAGTGAGTTTAAAATTAGAACGCGCACAGCTCACTGGTTGTGAGAAGCTCTCGCGAATCCCTTCATGGGAGGTAACGGGAAACCATTTATTTATTTATTATTATTATTAGTGAAAAAATGTATTCGATTGACTTCACATTTATGTCGACAGAAGGTGTCGGAGCCATTTTTGACCGTCTAGCTGGCGCAGTTCTCAAATGGAAGAATCGTATTTCATTCGAGGTCTTAGCGCCTTTGATTATTTTTTTTGTGTTTATACTAATGTCTGTAAACATTTCGACACCTACATATGTAATAGGATTTAAACGCATGATTTGCCTCAAGTTACGCCCACAATAGTGCAAATATCATCTGTTAATTTATCGAATATTTTGCCATAAACCAAACACGTTACAAAATCAATGTTTTTTCGTTTTAAAAAATCAAATAGAAATTTTCCCTAAATAAAACAACCAATAGAAAACTTAGTCCGCTCTTCACCTTATATGTTGAAATCGTTTGTTTTATAAAACATTATTACACGATAATCCCCATGACTGAAGGAACACATTTCGTTCTTCAGAAGAAATCATTTTGGGCGCAGTTTTGTTGAAAATAAATCAAGAACAAAAATATAAAAAAGCCTGCAAAATCTAAATTGAATTTCTTATATAAATTGGGTTGTACTTACAGCGTATACGTAATGTCACAGGATTACTGGTACCTTTGCCTTCCGAATTCACAGCCAGACAGGTGTAATCACCGGCAGATGCACGCGAAACACTTTGCAGGACAAGTGATTGATCTGATAGGATAACGCCAGCTGAAATATTGTGATGTAATTCCTTGCCCTAGATGAACAGCAAAAAGAAAAAATGAAAAAGAATTAATAGAAGCAAGAGGTTGAATAAAATGTGTTCAAATAAACATGAAAATACAAAATTGTTTAAATATTTGCACTTTGATAAAAAGTAAGCTCAACAGGGTACTATTATAACAGCTTTCGGATTCAATTTTCAACCTATTCGAGTTTAAAAATGTTTTAAATACAACCCCATTGAAGAGGATGAAATGAAAAGCATCAAGCTAGTGTATGCGAAACGTAAAACTATGACACGTAAAATAAATAAGAAAACGTAGAGAGAAAAAAACCGAGTAATTGTATGTGCTCGCCTATGCGTGGAAGGAAGCAAGCGAGCATAAACAATTGTGAAGCAAGCGTGATGACCTTGTTGATGAAAACAGGAGCAACAGCAGCAGCTCCTGTACCAATATCAACAGCAACAATGTGCCAACGTCAAACAATTGTTTTCTAGAGCCTTGTTATTTCTATGAATCCTTGTGAAAACAAAACAATTGGATTTTTTCCTACTAACTCATCGTCGTCGATACGTACTCGTATTACAAACATAACATAAATGTATGAGATTGTATTTTTTTCGATAATAAACAAGTAGGTGTATTGCCTGAAATGTAGTTTTACGCCATGTGTTTCTATGAATATATGCCAAGAGTTTTTTCTTCTTCATCACAAGTAATACAACAATGCCACTTCATCGTTGTTGCAGTTTTCGAAAGAATAATAATTCCATGGTATAATCACTATCAGGTAGTAGCATTGGATGTAGTTGTAATTGAAGGCAAATCTTTCGACGGCGGTCACCTCGGTTAGTGACGGCGACACTATCGAGCTTCTCAAAATACCGTTCGGAACCGGGGCTAAACTGTAGGTCCCTATCAGTGAGTGTGAAACTAGTACGCGCACAGTTCACTGGTTGTGAGAAGCTCTCCCTAATCCCTACATGGGATGTAAAGGAAAAAAACATTTATTTTTTATTTGTTTATATATACAGGGTGATTCTGGAAGTTCCGGACAGGGTGATTCAGGAAGTTCCGGACAAATTTCTCCAGCGTATTCCTTGGGCCACTAGGGCCATGTCCGAAAATGCAAGGGTGCGAAATGGCAGCGGGTTTCGGATTTGTCGTCGGAGGGTAGTAGGGTAAAATTGCTAACTTCTGAGCCAGTGGTCTTACCGTTCCAAAGTAATGACCATTTTACTGAAATGCAAAAATGTTTGTTTTTGTTTTTGGAAGCGAAATAACATCACACATTTATTTGTTTTTGTAAATTAACACGTTTAAGATTTTATTTTATTGAAATTTTCAGAAATGGTCATAACTTTGGAACGGTAAGACCTTTGGGCTTCGTTTAGGTCATTTGGGAAAGGTAAGAGGTATCGCTATCTTTGAAGGAAAAAAACATAAGTTACCTGCCATCTGGCTGAGCAAATTGAGGTTATGTGAATTTTGTTTCCATTTTTTTCCGAAAGCTCTGTATCTCGGCGATTTGACTTTTTTCTACTTTTTTTTATTGATTCTGAAAATTTCTGAATCATGGCGATGTTTTATGGCGATTCCCCAAAAATTTCGTGTCGAAAATTAAGATTTATTTTAAAAAAGGTATTTTTTTCAGTTTTTCAAAGAATTTTGTACTTTGGCTATGGACAATGTACACAATATTGGTACAAAGAAAGGTTTGATATATAGCGCGTCCTACAGTATATAAGACGTATCAAAGCATATCCTGCCACATCCTTTGTTTCAGGGATTTTCTGCAAACAAATTGAATTTTACGATTTTAGTACAGAGATTTTTTAATCTTTAGTCGATTCAAGTAAATACTAGTCTCAGCTTTTTTGGAATTCCGGCTACTTCATGTTCTACCAACAATTCAATACGGTGGGAACATTACCAAATCAATTCTTCGAGATCTGGTGCCTTATACTTATGCTAGTTCTGGCAACATTTTTTCCCCTGTAAGAAATTCAGAATTTTGGTAGCTTTCTATGGAACCAGGGTTCGCATTTTGTGGGTTATGTGTTACCCTGGGTATCATATTAACCATCAATGACAATAGGTAACGATCGTTTACATGCTACCCTCAGGGTATGGGGATAATATCTAAGCGAGTGGCAATTACTCATTTCGATTACCCATTACTAACAGGATACGGGAAAATATTGGGTAGTTAATATGGTTGCGTAATTGTTTTTTTTTTTTTGGTTTAGGCTAGTTTGATGTGGTGAGTATAGTGGTTATGTGTGTTTTAGGGGCCATAAAAGAAAAGTTTACGTTGGATAGCTATGGTCATGGTTGGGCGGGCTATGTGGAAAACACACCATCGGTTTTCCCTCTTGAGCGCATGTCGTCGTGCGAGTGATACTGTTGTTTATATGCTGTTTAAATGTTTCATTTGTTGGTGCTTGTCCTTCCGTTACCAAATACACATAGGGTTTGGGTAAATCCCCACCGCGATGGGTTACCCAGGCTAACCCATCCCCATTTTTGATGTGAAATTTCAAACCTTTAGCATACGCGTCTATATATCGAAAACGGACACTTTAATCGAAAAAAAACTGGAAATTTTTGCGCGATTCTAAGGGTTTTCATAACGTGGTCACATTTATATGAAAGAAAGTAGTTTACAAGAATCGCCCAAATAAGCAAATCGCTAAAATAAAAATATGGCTGTTATTTGCAAATGGTGCGTCCGATCGCACAAGTAACAAAATGTTGGGCATTCGAAAGAAGCTTTAACAAATGTATGTCATTTTGGCATCATTTTGTTTTTAGAAAACTCGCTAAAACTAAATCTGTCTCAAATAGAAAAATCGCTCAAGCGCATATCAACGTTTAAACACCAAAACCTCACAAGTCAAAAATTTGTAATTTTCAGATTTTTGATGATATGAGTTGAAAATATTATTCTGCATGTACTGTAACTTTATAAAGCAGCATTAACTGCTTTTTTCAGAATGGCTTTCAGAAATGGAAATTACGTCAATAATTTCAAAATATCGAATAGCTTTTTTATAATTTATTTTTTAGCTTTCCTTAACAATATGAAATTTTGACTTATACGGTTTTGTTATTTAAACGTCGATGTATGGCTGATTCTCGAACACGGAAAATAAAGTCGAAACAATAACAACATATTGCGGCTTTTTAAGGTTTTTTTCTGTAAAATGGATGAAATAATTTTACAAACAGATCGCCAAAACAAGAAAATTACTGACATAAATATCTATGTATAACTTGGAAACGGTGCGTCGAATCGCACAAATAGCCAAATTCGTGGTCTCTATAGGAGGCTTTAACTAAAAGATGTCTTTAATATGGCTTCAATTTGTTTTACATTTTGGAAACGTTTAGTAATTTACACGAATATTCGAACATGATAAAGGTGCCCGCCTGAAGGGTGCCGAGATTACTCACACACGGCAATAAGGCCAATAGTGTGAAGACTTTAAAGGAGTGTTTGACAATCAGCACCCGTAATCCGAATCTATGCCCGACGACTGGAGTCTTGGTGTATTCTGTCCTGTATTCAAAAAGGGTGATCCGTGTGTCTGTTCCAACTATCGGGGTATCAGTCTTTGATCCATCGCGTATAAGGTCTTGTCGAGGGTATTATGTGAAGGACTAAAGCCAATTATTGAAAACCTGATTGGACTTTATCAGTGTGGTTTTAGAACAGGCAAGTCCACAACTGACCAAATATTCACGCTACGCCAAATCCTGGAAAAGACCCACGAAAAGCAAATCGATTCATACCACCTTTTTGTCGATTACAAAGCTGCTTTCGATAGCCCCATACGGGGAAAACTGTACGAAGCTATGTCTGAACTTGGTATTCCGGCAAAACTGATCCGCCTCTGTAGAATGACGCTGACCAACACCAAATCAGCAGTGAAAGTGGGGAAAGACCTCACTGAACCATTCTGTACAAAGCGACACACTTTCGTGCAATCTCTTCAACATCTGAATGGAGATAATAATGAGAAAGGCTGCAGTAAATACGAACAAGGCCATTAACACAAAAATCCATATGTTGCTGGCATATGCTGACGACCTAGACATCATTGGGCGAAATTTGCGAGAGGTTACTGCAGTATTTTCAAGAATCGAAAAGGAATCAGCAAAGGTGGGTCTTGCTGTTAATGAGGGCAAGACAAAATTGATGGTGTCAACGACTAGAGAAACCTCTCGACTTGGTCCGCACTTGAACGTTGACAACCGATTTAATTTTGGATCCGCCGTGAACAAGGACAACAACGTCAGCCTGGAGATAGACAGGAGAATTGTGCTTGCAAATAGATGTTATTTTGGGCTCAGCAAGCAGTTTAGGAACAAAGCCCTCTCTCGACGGACAAAAGTGCAGCTATATCAGACTCTCATTTTACCTGTCTTGACATATGGCTCCGAAACTTGGGACATATCGTAAGCGGATGTAAAACACCTGGAAGTTTTCGAGAGAAAAATTCTCCGTAAAATATATGGTCCTGTTAGGGAAAGCGGCGAGTACCGACGTCGCTGGAACGCAGAGCTATATAGTCTCTATTCTGACGTGGACATAGCTAGACGAATCAAAGTGTGCCAATTGCGTTGGCTTGGCCATGTTATCAGAATAGATGAAGATGAGCCAGCGCGAAAGATTTTTGTTAACGTACCTGATGGAAGCAGGAAAAGAGGACGACCAAGACTCCGCTATAAAGACCAGGCAGAAGAAACCCTCCGTATCCTTGGTGTTACCAACTGGCGAAAAAAGGCGAAGGATAAAGCCAGTTGGAAGAATATGTTGAAATTTGTTTAATTTGTTTGTTTAATTAATATGTGTAAGACGTCTGACCTCATGAGGTTGTGATATAGTCAATAAAAGTAATCCGAAGGAGCGTTTTTGCTGTTTCGTAACCGTGGACGAAACATGAATTCATCACAACACATCAGAGTCGACGGACACCCGAAACCGGTCACAATGACAGTACTAAGGCTGGCTCTGCCGACCAATAAGGTCATGTTGCATTTCTGCACATGTTTTAAGTCCTAAACATATTTTTAATATTTTTAAGTTACAAAGAGGAGAGAAACCCGGACGATAACAACTGCAATTAATTTCATAAACGTCGCGACGCACAGTGGCGCCCGTAGAGCAAACGAGGTTGCAAAACTCAAAATTTTCATGTGCGCCGACGAAGTTTTGAATAAACCCATGTTATAGGAAACTTTTTAACGATTTCAAATATGCTACTCTTAATAATATCACATTTTTAGTTTAGAAGATATAACCGTTCAAAATTGACCGACTTTCGGTTTTCAAAAAAACACACAATTTTTAGTCAATTTGTTGCGATTTCAGGTGTAATATCACAATAAATAGGTAACGAATCGCCTTATTTTTTGTTTGTCTTTATTGATGTATTTATTAAATGTATAATGATAAAAAAAAATTAACTGTTTGCTTTGTGTTTCTCCTGGTAAAACACTATTTAAAAACTATCCGTTTTTTCACTATTTTTCAACTTTGACGGAAAATAAAAAAAATCTATATTTTTCTATATTTGCCATATTTTCAAAATATGTTCTTTGAGTATTCCTTTACATAATTCCAAAGGTTTTATCTGCCTCTAAGTGCCCCTTTGGCTTCTAGAGGTCAAAGAGTTAAAAAAGGCATGGTTCTTGAGTGGGAAAAATCAAATCATTAACCCTCCTTCATACACATGTTTCTATAGTCACATTCGTAACACATGGGTCAGGCCAGACCAACTGTGTATTCATTTTGTAAAACAATAAAAACAACTCGCGTAAACTTCTGTAACTGGCACTCATGATAGAGTTATTGGGAAAATTAGCTGTACGGACAGCATGGGATGCCATCATTTCCAACATGAAACCCCTTTTTTGTCTGAATTCGTGGAAAGAACTAACAATTCTTGGAAAAACAAAATTACGTGATAAAATGGGCGCAACAATTGTCATCCAGTCCACACGCATTCGTATTTTTAGAACCTGTACACGATGTGATTGGTCACCCGCCCTGTAGGTAGGCAGGTAGGCCAGCACTCCACCACACCACGCACAGTCCAACCCCGTTAAGACTCCGCCCACAAGAACCCAAGCGCACACTGGAAAATTCTACCTAATTTACCAATGACCAAAACATGGTGGTAAAAACTTGCGTCATGCACAGCTACTATATAAGTGTAAACACTTAGCGTGGTTTCAACAAACCTGATTGTGCTATTATTGACCAACCATCTAACCGCGAGTTATTGAAAACATGGTGTTGAACAATTTAAAATTATTTGAACTGTTCAGAAAGTCAACCACACCAAAGTTTTTCACGGAAGCTGCTTTAGAAGAACTTGATAGCTTATACGGAACTATTGAGAAAAGCGAAATTATAAAAAATAATTTTTTTCTGATATATGCAAATATTAAGGCAAAATGGGTGAAAACCAATCGAACCATTCAGAAATTCAACTCCAAATACGAGGACTGGCTTAATGAAGACACCATCCTGGATATATTTCCAGTAGATAAACCCACCACATCAACCAGAGGAGCAAAAGGAAGGCCAAAAAAAAGTATTGAGGAGTGTTCAATTTTCACAAGAAAGAGGAAACTTGCCGAGGCCAGCAATGACTTGACCACGAAGCATTTATCGGACGCGCTGTCTATTAAATATACAAAGGATAGTGAAAGAGTGAGGTCGCAGATTACAAAATCTGTTGCTGATGCAAGCCCACTGCGACTAAAAAGGATTAAGGAAAGCATTCCCACGCCCACAAACGCACACATTAAAAAGTATGGTTCCGAAGAAGCCTTGGCCTTGTTTATGGACTTAGAACTTTCCAAAGAAAAATATGAGATACTACGGGCATCCTTGATGCGACACGGGGCTGACGTTTTACCAGGATACAAGCATATTACGCAAGCCAAAATAAATTCACGACCACTGCATACGGAGTTTACGGAAGTCTCTGTGAAATCCAATCTGCAGGATCTCATGGGCCATACAGCAAAACGGTTGTTGGAGAGTCTTCCTGAAAATGAGGTGAAAAATCTTCCTGAGAAACTGATATTGATCAGCAAATGGGGCTGCGATGGATCATCCGGACAAAGCGTTTATAAGCAAAGGATATCTTCCGATGACGCTACAATATCGGACGGAAATATGTTTATGGCATCTGTTGTTCCTTTGCGGCTAAAATCTGATGTTTCCCTACACTGGAAAAATCCATGTCCGTCATCACTGCATTATTGCCGACCAATAATATTTCAGTTTGCAAGGGAATCGGCAGAACTCATAAGGACCACGGTGAAGGACATTGGAGAACAAATAAGCAAGATTAAGCCTACAAAGCTGCAAATTGGAGAAGGAAAATATATTGAATGCAATTACGAGTTCCACCTGACCATGGTTGACGGAAAAGTCGTAAACGAACTGACAGGAACAACCTCAACATTGTCATGCCCGATTTGCAAAAAGAGTCAGAAGAACTTTGGTAATTTAAACGATTCTACAAACGAGGAGAATTACGGATATGGAATGTCACCTTTGCACGCAAGGATAAGGTGTATGGAGTTCTTGCTAAAACTGGCGTATACCCTACCACAAGAGGAGGAAAACTTCGATGAAAATACATCAATAAAGGATAAGGAAAAGATCAGAAAGAAGCAAATACAGGATGCTTTTTTTAAAGAAGTTGGACTAAAAGTAGACTGTCCCAAGCACGGATACGGTAACTCAAACGATGGAAACACTTCTAGGAGATTTTTTGAAAAACTACAATCAGTGGAATTGACAATGAAATTGTGAAAAGATTGGGAACGATCTTGAATGTTTTAAACTGCAAAGAAAACGTAAATTCTACAAAATATGGAGAATATGCATCGAAAACTGCATCTCTTTTAGCAGAAATGTATCCACAGAAGAAGTTGACCCCGACCGTCCATAAAATATTGGCGCATGGCAAAGACATAATTGAGTACCAGTGTTTGCCAATTGGAGAGCTTTCTGAAGAAGCACAGGAGTCTCTTAACAAATTTTATAAAAAATATAGATTGCAGAACAGATTCAAAGCATCAAGGGTAAGGCAAAATGAGGACCTCTTCAACATGTTGGCAGCATCTTCCGATCCACTTATTTCTTCCCTGCGGCATGTGAAGTCACGAATAGAGTTAGAAAATAATTATAGTTTAGAAATGATTAGTCTTCTCCTACTAATTGTGATGAATATTTTACAGAATATTGAAAAAATAAATTTAAAAAAGAAGTATTTTTTTTTAATTTGTTGGGTAATAATTTAAAACATAAAACCCTAAAGAAAAAAAATAAAAACAATCTAAAAATGTAAAAATAATTTTTTTAAGTTACCATAAAATTGATTTTTCTACAAATTTTAACTTTGTTAACCCATAAGTAGGCCCCTACAAAGCGTAGCACCCTTTCCAAACGCTCATTTCATAGGCTGAACAGTTATCTATCATATGCTGTTTAAACTGTTCAATTATCTTATTCGGTTCAAAAGATATGATTTTTGCAACGAAAAAACTCAAATGGTGCCACTGTGCGACGATCGTAGGCCAACATGCGTTCAATTCCTGGTGCCGACTGATTACTTTTTTTCTGATTGCAGAAAAAAAAATCTTGATCTGTGTAGCTCAAAAAATCGAAAAATATTCTTCTAAGGTATAAGTTTTATTGATTAGAACTTTTTTTTAAATTTAAAGTTAGTAGGTTTCGAAAACAACTAACCTGATTTCTGTACAGCGAACTGGAAAAATGCAAAAAATCCATCTTAGAAAAAAATATGAATTGAGTAATTAGCTGCAATATCATCGAAGATTGCAACGCAAAATTTCAAACCGCTTAGAACTAATTTACATAATCTCAAAAATAGAGCATTGCTACTCAGCTGAAATCTATTTAGGCCTGTTAAAAATGGAATTTTTAGAGACAGAATCGAGTCGGCTTTTGTGATACGTTGTCCATGTAGTTTTATTATTTTTTTTGTTGGTTTGAAACCCTAAAGAAAATCTTTCATTTATGTTTTAATTACAAACGCTCTTTGGCTGAACCCAATCACAACAAAAGATTTTAAGTAAAGATTTATTATATATCATACCAATGACAGAAAATATTCCTTTATTCATATGAACAATATAAACAAGAAAGAGTAAAATAATTTTTTTTCATTAAATTCTACACGTTCAACTTCTGCTCCAATTCAAATCGTATTTCCATAAAACTTCTATATAAGTATTTAACTAACATTCTCTTCATGTTTCGTAAAAAAAACGACGAGTTTAACCCAAATATCAATGGAAATTCACTTGGCACTCAGCGTAATCTTACATGATGAAAGGAAATCTAATTGAAATATTGCAATCCTGACGGTCAGTTAAGGAAACATCAGACTGTCTGTCTTTCCGCTTGGCTGTCAGCATATGTATATTAGGGTGTACTGAAAACCGCGGTTTTGGAATTTCAAAGTTTGGGGTCTCAAATGATGCGAATTGAAGAGCTGTACGGAATAGTCAAACTTTTTTTTTATTCGAGTGTACTTATAGGCCCCTACCGGCCGAAGATCCGATTCCTAGTGAATTTGGGTGAAACAACAAATTAAATTTTTTTGTCAGTATTTAGCTCATACAACGTAAATAGAAAAGTATATTTTGTCAGGGCACTTTTTCTCAGCAGCATTTTGAAGTACTAGATTTTAAATAATTTATATTTATTTATTTTTAATTATATTTATTTTATATATTTGATGGTATTTGCATGTAAAATGCAAAATAAAGTAAATTAAAAATTTATTGAAAAATGGGAAGAAAAAGTCTGCTGGATCGGAATTTTAAAATGCATGAATTGAATTCAAAAAAATTAATTTCAAAATTTTGAATACATTTTTCTTCTAACGATCCAAAAAAAAAATTGGGTTGACGGCCTTTCAAAATGAGGAAACCATGTTTCACCTACCGGCTCGATCTTCAGGTTTTCTCGAGCAGTTGGTAACACCAAGCTCTCGCAGGCATTATTTCAAATGACCTTTCCAGTGAAGTACACTAAGAATCGTAACTTCACCTGCTGGTATGGGACTATAAGTGCCCTCGAATAAAATAAAATTTAATGTTATCGTAATCAGCTCTTCAATAAGCCTCTTTTGAGACCCCAGCCTTGCAAAATTTTTTTCAGGTCACCCTAATATATATGGTGATGCGGTAATCTCACATTTTACTTCCATATCTTTATTTAAATATTTGCGTAACAGACATTTGGAGATCTCGTGGTTGGTAAGTGGTAAGTAATAGGAGTGTGACATTTAATGTTCCCTTAAACAATACACGAATATGGAAGGATTTCTGTGACATAAGTAAGTAAGGATTGGAGGTGGTACAATTGTAAGTATAATAAATACAAGTAAAAAATTCCATGAAGTTCGGTCAAACCGAGTTTTATTACACGCTTTATTAAGAATGTATCATCGTTTGGGAACTAGGGTTCTTATCGTTGACATTAATCATAAGTATCTATGATAATCAAGGGTTAACTATCAGGAATTGTATTTATTGTGTGTATTACGACTACACGTGTTTCATTTCCGAAACTCGGAATGTTTGAAACACATACTCTACCCATTAATTTCTATCCTTTAAATAATATTGATGTAGCAATTTTACAACTGTGACAGATATTCTTGGCCTGGAAACATATGATGATTGTTGCTATTAATATCCTCCTGATAAAACCTGCCGCAAAAAGTGTTAAGTGCATCTCTTAAGTAAGTTAAGCTGTCAAATATTTCATTTGTTTCTCTTACAGCTGACAGCATTGAACCATAGTACTATTGAGTATATACACATAAAGACAAAGCAACAGTAACCCTAGCAATCAATCTTCTAAGGGATTTGTTTTCCTTTCTTTTCCATTTCAAATCCGTGTGTAGTAAAGTAATTTGTAAAATGGATTGGATCTCTTGCTTTCAATGCTCAGCGATTTGCGTGTACAAATGAATGAACTTTTTCGTAATTATTTGTTCAACTCCGAGACACACGAGTGATTTTGTTGAAAAATTGTATTGAAAATATTTTAAAACGTACACAAAACTTTTCACCACACAAACAATTATTGCTGTTTTTCTACAAGACTATTAATTAAGATAATGTATACAGTTATGTGGTTGGAAAAAAACCCAAATATTTTCTTAATGATCCATACGATGTTCTATCGTATATGCTAACCATATAAATGGTACCTGTTTCAGGTGCAAGAACAGGGGTCGGACTACATAAATCTTTTAAAGTGCTTGAGGAAACTTTAGTTAAATTGATACTTACATTATGAAACCATGACATTTTGTATGGTTTTGGATTGGACTGAATAACACACTCAAAGTAAACGTCGTCGCCTTCCTTAATGTCATCAGGATTAAGAGATGATCCCATTTTTAAGTGTGCGGTGGGTTGAACTGGAAATTTTTGCAAAAACAAAAAAAAAGACAATTAGTTAAATTAAAATTATGGTTCGTTAGAAAAAATAGCAGATTCTTACAAATTACAGTTTATAATAACCAAATCTATGTATTTAGTTAGGTTGTGTAAATTTCTGTAATAATATAAGTTGAGACTTAAAATGCTACATACACATATTAATTGAGATAAATACATTGAGATTTCTCGATACAAAAAATAAATTCCAACTACTGAGTTTACAGGTACTTGACGAATAGCATGTACCTCGAAACTGTGGACTCTAACGGCATTATTCATATAAAGTTGTGAAAGTTTTGAGAGACGATTTATCATACAAAAACCGTCTCTCAATTCTCTTACAACTTTTTATGAAAAAGGCTTTAGTGATAATTTTTTTAGGCTTTACTTAACTTTTATGGACTATTTTACAACCTCATGAGATATCTTACACATAATAATTAAACAAACAAATAAGCAAAGTTAAACATATTTCTCCAACTGGTTCTATCCTTCGCAATTTCTCGCCAATTGGTAACACCAAGGATTCGGAGGGATTCTTCGGCCTGGTCTTTTCATCGGAGTCTTGGTCGTCCTCTTTTCCTGCTTCCATCGGGCACGTTATCGAAAACCTTTCGCGCTGGTCCATCTCCATCCATTCTGATAACATTTTTTCCTAATTTGATTGTCCATGTCAGAATACAAACAATATAGCTCTTGGTTAAACCGACGTCAGTACTCCCAGGTGGATTTCATCCGCTTGCGATATGCCCTTAGTTTCAGAGCCACTACCATACTACCAGAGTACTAACATATCGTCGCCTGAATATTGATTTTCCGTATAGTCAAGTTGCCGGTTTGAGAAACACAAATTTAAAGTTTCGTTCAACGGTAAAAATTGATAACCTTCGGGCTTATACGGCAAAAGCAATCCTCTGTATCTCTGAAACCAATGACAATAGAAGAACGAAGATTCGCGTGCCGTAAAATTTGAGTGTGTCTCGATCCAAATCTGTTTCTAACTGGAAAACGTCAAAATGGTGTATACGGCAAATCAAGATTCAAGCGACGATATGTCAGGACAGGTAAAATGAGAGTCTGGTATATCTGGTCTTTTGTCTGTCGAGAGAGGGCAGAATCAAAAATACTTCATCTTCAAGATCAAAATCGATTTTTTTACCTTTTTTCCCCTGTCCAGGTCCATAGGTATCAAACCGTTCAAGATTCAAGGAAGCAACCAGCTACGAAAATGTATCTAAGATCTCAATAAACAATTTTATAGAACATATGAACTTCTTAGGAATGACTCTTATTTTATATGTTCTCAATTTTTGTGCCTTATGACAAGAGTTACAACTTTCCCTCAGAGAGCAAATCAACATTCTGAAAGGTTTGCAACATATGGGCCTGACAAAATGATCACTTTTTATGCAAAAATGACACCAGGGCCTCCATTCTTCGGGGGCCCAAAAAAACAAAAATGCATGACCTTGGGCAAAACTGGGAGACACGGTTCTTTTTTTTTTGGGTTTTTATCATGTAGCGGTATCCGTATATGGTTATATTTTTTCATGTTGTACAGTGTAATATACCAGTGTGACATATTAGCTTATCGACATAATTTCATATTCTCCATAAAACTCAGGTAACCATTACTTTTTGTAATTTATTACCCTCTGAAACTGTGTTTCTACCTGTTATTGTAAAACAAAATGGTTCTCCCAAAATCGTTTGGTTTGACTTAGAGCAACCGATGTGAGAAACATTATGAAATTTTAGAAGCTACATGAATACTTTGGGTACTTAAAGAACATCTACAATACTACCATCTTCTTCAACATTTTCTGTTTCCTCTACATAATTTTATTGATATTAGTTCACTTGACACGCTCGGGTTGCGATTTCCACTCAATTGAGCAACTTTACACATACGAATTTAATCTAAATACTATAAGTATACTAGGGATGTGTAGTAGTACAGTATTTAGATAAAATCTAGCAATCTAGCTACATATATAATATTCTTTTACTGCCATCGTTCCAATGAAATCTTGATTGTTATCTATCAGTTTGGTAACATGTATGTCAATTTGACAGCTCTATATACATACCTACAAAAAGAAGCAGGACAAGAAAACACTTAACTTCGCCTATTTGCGTTTGTTTTTCTGCTGGCCACTACATTCAAATGTTGTCGAAAATTGTATATAAAACATTGGGCTTAACTTTCTTTGAAAAGTTCCTCTATGAAGGCTGGTAGGAAAAGAGGGTTGAGTGTGGCTTTAAGTGTAATAAACCACAACGACAATTTGATGTCGTAGTTACGACAACTAGTCACTACTAACTATTAAAGTGTAGCCAAGTGTCCATCTTCGTTTTTGCAAATGGGTTAAAGATTTAGTGTTTTTTTGTTTTTTTTTTTTTTGGTTTTCACACAATTACATTTTATATCGTAGTTTTATGGTTTAACTTTATTTCAGAGCTTGTTTGGTTACTTCCGTTCGTCCCAAGGAAAAAATAAAACCGAGACATCGTCGGTCGGTTGGGTTCATGTTGTTGATTTTTATGTCCTGATTTCTTTTGTTAAATTTTGACACACAAGAGTGGCGGATGGCCTCAAAGGGAAGAAGACGCAAATGAAAAACTTTTGGCCAATGTTTGGCAATTTAACTGGCCATATCCTTTTTTATTACAGGACATAAACAGAACTTCATATATGAAGGGTTTAACGTGAAGGATTCCACAAAAAAAATTGGATGAGGAATAATGTGGAATTGATAAGAATTCAGGATGTCTTTCAGAAGTTTTTATGATAAATTGATGTCTTTACGGATTAAAAAAACATATTTATACACATGGAAAAATATCGGCCCCAGAAACATATTGCAGGAAGCATATACATGTGTATAAGCACTCTTTTCATGAATTGAAGATCTGTTGCATTTTTGTTTCTTCGTTGTTTGTCTCGTATTTGTTTCTAGCGGTTTTTAACAAAAAAGACTAGATTTGGGTATCAAAAATATATATTATAACCTATTAATCATTGTGTCTCAAACATGTTATATTGTATAGCAAACACAATATGTTTGGGCACAAGTATAGTATATTTGGGACAAGCTACAAACACGTTATATTTGCATCCAAACAACAAGAAAATACAGATTTTTCAGCTTGTACCCTCACCTATAGGGATGATGGTATATATCATTTAATACGGAAACAAGTTAACGCATAAAAGGCGCCATATTAGACCCTCAGTATGTTTGGACGAAATTCGTTTTGGGATTTTTTAAGACGATTGAGCCATGTCCGTCTGTCTTTCTAACATAACATAACGTAACATAAAAATCGACACATTTAGTACGTAATCATGTTGCTTCCAAAACCTTTTTCTAGTAAATGTGATTAGCTGTAAATATCTACTTAACTGGAGATAAGGGCCGAGGTCGCCGCGCCCATTCTGGTACCTCCCATACATTTGCTTGGTGGTCATCCGTATTGGCAACGCGATAAGTCGCGTGAAACAATCAAATTGGTTATTAGGCTTCATGTCATCACACGCTAGTCACCAATTCAGACAAGGGTGATTTTTCCACACCCATTTTGGTACTTCCCATATAAAAGTTATTCGGCCGTCTGGAACTTCGGCAAGATAACTCCCGTAAATCTTTGCCGTTCACAATAATATTTTGTTAGTGAGTATTATTTGTCCAAACTTTGGTTGAGATTGAAAATGGGCGTGATAATAGAATTTACAATTTTATTCCTTGTTTCAACAAAACATTTTATCACTTCGATTACACAAATCTAATTTTGTTTTATTTCGATTGCAATAAATGAATTAGAACCAGTTAGGATGCAATATACGAATTTGGAGTCAATGTTATAACAACGACTGAATTTGGTGGTGCAATTTGTGTAAAAAAAATAATTTTCGAGGCGCCCAAATATCAATTTTTTGACTTTTTCTCAACTTTTGTTTATAATGTTCGACGTGATGACGTGATAGTGCCTTTACTGTAGGTTCTGTCGAGTGACACAAAAATCTGCTTGTGAAATATCCCAAACTCCCCCAAAGTATTGAAAACTTGTAAGCCTGTAAGTCAGTTGATTATCAACCGATGTTCATTTTCTCACCGGATTTAAAAAGGAGAAACTTAGGCCTGTCTAACGAGATATACGTTATTTAAGAAAATAAGAGAAATCTGTGTGTATTTGTCCAGCAAACAAATATTTTTTTAATTTTTTCGCAATTTGTCAAGTTCGGCGATGATTTCACACATTATTTTATAAAGAAACTATAACACTCTTCAATTTATTCAAAATTGACGTTTCCTAATGAGTAAAACACAACTTTATTTAAAAATCCGGTATTAATTGACTGAGTTATTGAAGTTTTTTTTTTTAAAACGCGCAAAACTGTAAAATATGCAATTTTTGTAAATGTTACAAAACCTATATATGCATATGATGAAGTTCCGACAACTAGCACATCTGCTGTTGAAACTGAAAAAGATTTGGAAGAAGAAGAGTACCATCCATCCAAAGCCACTACAACGGAACGGCATTTAATTTCAAACACAGATTTCGGCGATCTCATTCGCGATTTGAATTTGTCAAAACGACAATCTGAAATACTCGGTTCACCAGTAAGGAAGTGGTATTTGGTGGAAAACGATTTTCATGTAACATCTTATAGAAGGATTGACCGTACTTTGGTACTTGAAGTAACTTTTAAGACTGATCACAATGACAGTAATCTTGTGTATTGCGTTGATGTAAATAAATAAATAAATGGTTTCCCATTACATCCCATGAAGGGACTGGGGAGAACTTCTCACAATCACTGAGCTGTGCGCTTTCCAGTTTTCACTCACTGATTGGGACCTACAGTTTTACACCGATTCCGAACGGTAATTTGAGAAGCTTTTTCATGGCTAGATACTCGATAGTGTCGCCGTCACTATGCGAGGTGACCGCCGCCGAAAGAAATTTGAAGGTGGTCAGAGCCGGGTTCGAACCCAGGATCTCATGTACAAGAGCCGCGCACACTAGCCATTGCACCACCGACGGCAACATTGATGTACCCAAAGTATTTTCGGTACTGAATCACAACTATAAGGCAGACGAATGGCGACTTTTCATTGATGGTTCATGCAAAAGTATGGTTTCTTATAAAAAAATAGTTTTTATTTAATTTTTTTAAATCTGTATTATTATACCTAGGCTTGAAAGCTGTTTTATTACATAACCAAAATCAGTTACCATCAGTTCCAATCACATATGCGACAAGCACGAATGAACTCACGAAGTGATGAAAAAATACTTCGATTCGTCAGCCATACCACCTATAAATGGAAAGTCATCGCTGATTTAAAAGTTTAAACAATTTTATTTGGTATGCAAGGGGGTTACACAAAGATTCCATGATATCTGTGTGAATGGGAAAGCCGTACACCGAATTGGAATGACCGTAAAGTATGGCCATCTCGTGTGTCTTATCATATAGGCAGCAGGAATATTTTAAACCTCCCATTAGTTTCATCTGAGGATGTTATTCTGCCACCACTGCATTTCTTTTTCGATCAATTTTAGGTATTTTCATTGGACCTCAAATTCGTAAAATTATGAGAGATGAAATTTTTATTAACAAGTTAAATTCAGTCGAAAGGCGTGCATGAAATAGTTTTGGTACACTCTGTGATAATTTTCTTGGCAATAACGGAAGCGACGACTATGTCGCTGTTGTTAATGAATTTTTAGCTGCGTATGGGGAAATGGGCTGCAATATGTCCACTAAAATGCATTTCCTGCATTCGCACTTACGTTTCTTCCCAGACAATCTGGGTCAGTTCAGCGATGAACAAGGTGAACATTTTCACCAAGAGATGATTACAATTGAAAAACGATTTGAAGGAAAAAATAAAATAAAAATGCTTTCAGAATATTGCTGGTCACTTCAGAGAGAAACCGATGGTGTTGAATTAAGAAGAAGACGGTCAAACAAACATTTTTGACTGAAATAGCTAAAAGTTTTATTTTTGCAAAGATTTAGGTTTGATAAATAGTGGAATAACGCAGTCAATTTTTATCGGATTTTTTTAAGCAAAGTTGTGTGTAACTCACAAATAAATATATTTTTTGAATAAATTAAAACATTTTACGGTTTCTTTATAAAATAATGCGTAAAAATATCGCCAAAAATTGAAAATTTCGAAAAAAGTGTGGCAAAAATGTGTTTGGTGGAGAAATACACAAAGAGCTTTTAAGCCAACCATAGCAATATACTCGTATATACCATTTTAAAGGTAGCGGTAAATATTCAAGTAAGTTACTGGCTTATAAGAGCATAAAAAAAACAAAATGGTGTCCCATAACATCCCATGAAGGGATTGAGGAGAGCTTCTCACAATCAGTGAGGTGTGCGCTTTCTAGTTTTACACTCACTGATTGCATAGAGGTACGAAATGAAGTGCATAGAGGTACGAAAAGCCGGTATTTTACCCGTAACTCAAAACTCTGATGTGACTGGCAAATTTAAAATACGGATTCTTGTTGTACTCAGTAATAACTATCAGAAAAATAATATCACTTCCCACGAATTTCTACTTAATTTTTTTTGTATCATTGTCTTATCAACAATCAGTATAAAAAATGGCGGCCGGAAGACGCGCTCCAAGAAATAACACCCCAATTGCAAAATGAAAATGGGCCCCAAATTTAGGGTCTGTTTTCATTGTGAAGGTGGGCCCCAAATTTCAAAACGAAATAAGATCAAATGAAATAAAGCCCCAAATATTTAAATTTTTTTATTAAAATTGTTGTCGATCGTGTGTTGAAACGCAATTTTTTTTGGGAAACTTTTTAAATTTCTTTCTAAAACAGTAAAATATAGTTTATTTACATTTTTGTTGATCGCTTTTTGAAGCGCAATTCTTTTTTGGAAAATTTTTTTTTCATTTCTTTCTAAAACAGTAAAATATAGGTTGTTAAAATTTAATTTTATGTACTTTTTAGTAATATTTGGGGCTTAATTTCATTTGTTATTATGGGGAGTTTTTTTCTTTAAGTTTTAGCCATACGAAATTGCACCCCGAGAAATTAGACCCCAATTTAGTTGTAAAATAACATCCCAAAACATGAATATGGACCCAAAGTAAAATGGGAAATGGGGGCCCACATTCCTAATGAAAAACACCCCAAATGTAAGTGAAAATGGACCCCAAATGTACGAAATAACTCCCTAAAATTTCATGTTGTTGTGTATTGGTTTGGGGCCCATTTTCATTTTCCTGGGGCCCGTCTTCATTCTGCCATAAAAAATCTAACTTATTGCGAATTTAATTAAGATAAATAATAGAAAAAAAATGGTTGGGGACAATCTCAATTCCACATCGGCAGCAAAACCCCTAAAAAAATTTTAATTACATTGTAATAGACTCTAAAGTCGATTGTGGCAACCTCAAATTAGATTGTGACAAATAATATATTCATTGATGGCTATATCCATTTGGTTGTAGTACTCCTCGGTTGTAATATGGGTGTGACAGCTTCTAGTTCGATTGTGACAACTTCTAACTCGGTTGTGACAACCTCTAGGCCTCTAGTGTGATTGTGAAAACTTTTAAGTCGGTTGTGACCATCTCCTCGGTGCTGATATCCTCTACTGTGGTTGTGACAACCTCTACATTAGGTTACATTACGATATCTCAACCGAATTTTGCTGGGTGTATATAGAAGATAAACTAGAACCGTGGTGCCACATTCTTAGTCAGCAGATGTAGTTGAAACTGTTATATTACTTCAGAAGAAATATCTCTCTATGCAGTAGAAACTTTTTGTGGTGTTGTAATTGTGAATCTTCTTCATGAAAACATGGGTTTGATCCCTGCTCTAACCACCTTACAATTCATTCGATGGAGGTCACCTCGCTAACTGACGGCGACACTATATTGTGTTTAGCCATGAAAAAGCTTCTCAAATCACCGTTCGAAGGCCGCGTAAATCTGTAGGTCCCAATCAGTTAGAGTAAATCTAGAAAGCACACAACTCACTGGTTGTGAGAAGCTCTCCCCAATCCCTTCGTTGGAAACCATTTTTTTGTTGCGATGGTTGACCTAATTTTTGTTTTAAAAAACCGCCAAGCAATTAAAACCATGCGACCTTCTGCTAAACCCTTTAATTGCCAACATGCTAGTATTAACCATTGATTGTTTGTAAAAGAAAGAAAAAACATAGCCAACAATCACTTTATATGATCTTATATTATTCCGTGTTTGCCACTATACTGTAGTATGAAGACAAACTTCAGTCAATTAAGTGTTACCATATCCCTGAAGGTAATTTCACTAGCAGTTTTCCATATCCGCCAACCCTCTTTGACCACAATGGTCACTAATACAAATTAGAGCCCAAAATTAGTTAGCATATTAACCAAATCCAAATCTTAAGTACGCGCCGATCCATAGAGATTTGTATAAAGTGGAGAATGGATGTCATATCCATCAGTTTGTAAGGAAATCAGAGTATTTGCAATTTTGGCAAGTGGTAAAGTAACTGAATGTTACAAAAAAAAACCCGTAGGTCAGAGGAGAGCTTCTTCAACTTGCTGTAAATATAACTATTCAGTAATTGGGCCACTGTTTACTTTAAGGACTCTGGGTATTGTTACTACTTACTAGGAACATTTACTAACTAACTATATAAACTTTACGATTGACTTAAGTTAGTTTGTATGTACAACGTTTGTATAACATATACGAGTAGTAAATTTCATTATGCTGGAATTGTAAATGATACTCAGGTGAGCTACAATGTTGTATGAGTATAAGTATTTTTGCAACAATATTTGCGCTATTTGTTCACGAACTTTTTTCCCTTTCCTTCGGGGCTTCTCCCAGTCTGTTTCACCGGTTGGTTTCAATTTGATTACATCTTAAAACTGTGTTGCTTAGTTTGGATGCAGAAAATCGTAAAACCAACACAGATGTTTTCTCTCTCGCAAAAAACGTGTTACTGCTACTAAAACTGAAGTAAAATTTAATGACATCTTTAAATATACGCGAACAGTTAAATAAGATACTGTGTTATAATTTAAAGTACAGAAAGTGCGATTTTTGTAAATCTTTTATTTATTGATTGGGTGAGGGAAGGTAACAAGTTTCAGTCTGGATTAATTTTAAAGGAATGGGTTCTTTTATATCAGTCAATATCTAGGCCTCTGGAGTTTCAGTGTAAAAGAGACACGCCATAAAGGATTCACTCAATAGGGATCTGATTAAGATAAGAGATTGAGCTAGTTCGAATAAAGACGATTAAATCCTTATAATTCTGTTGAATGCTGTGCCTACTGTCTTCTTTTTAGACCGCCGAAAATATTAAATAGATAAGTGTTTTTGGTCCTCTGGATATGTATAAAGGTAGTGAAGGTTACTTGAATTTCGTATATTTAGTGCCAAGGCTTATTTTTTGAAAGTGACTGATGAGTTTCGTGAATGCTGGTGTCATATGTCTCTATCTCGAATTTATATTTACACTTATGCCCCAAATCTACTTTGGAACATTTGAAAGACTCTCAAAAGGTTGAGTGGACAAATAAAAAATAAATCCAGCAGTGATAGTTTTAAACAGTCAGTCGGAAACGTACGAATTGATAATAAAAACGTAACGATATGAATACCATTAATATTATGTTTACAAACATTGAAACGATCGTAAAAAAACAAACTGGCTGGTTGTCTCATAGAAAATTACATGCATCATTCCAATTGTACACTTTACTGTGGTTTAATATGTTTGAGCGGAGTGGACTGTATTGTCTCCCAAAGGATTGTTGCTGGAACACAGGGGAATCCAACCTTAAGAATGCGGCTGAGAAAACTAAAGTTTAACAATATTCATGATCGAATGTAACTTCATTCTAGCAGTTATAGATTTTGACGTTATTTCACCATATGTTAACTTTAAATACAATTCGTTTTGTATAATAGTTTAGAAAAATTCAATGATGACGTTTTAAGTACAATTTAAAGTATAATTCATAAAACAATAACAATTTATATTCTTATTTCAAACCATTTATGTGTGTCTAAATTTTAGTTTGGACACCAATATAAATTCAAATCAAATACTGAGCGCGATCACTAAATATAGGTTATAGGTTATATAAATGGCATAATATTCAAGTCCCAGTGTATTAAAATGTACATACGGGCAGAGTAAGTAGAATGGCATTCGACGACAGAATATATGATTTGAATTTATAAATCGCTAGATCTCTTATACCATATCTCATATACCTCATAATTTCATGATCTGTATTTAATAGCCACTATTATCAACAATATTGTCTACATTTGCTTTGGTTTGAGTCTACACTAACTAGATGTTTCACATATTTTGGGAAATTTTTTGTTTAATGGGTAGTTTTCTAGGTGGAGCCTGTAACCAATATTTACTATATATTGTAGTATTGAACCCAATAAAAAGTAAATTTAGTAAAAGCAAAGTGAAAGAAGTTTAAAAAAAAATTTTCTTAAATAAATACCTTTTGTTAAAAAAGTAAATTTTTGCAAAAAAAAAATACCTATTCATATTCGTAAACTCACTACCTTTCATTAAAAAAATAGCTTTTCTTAAAGAAGTACCTTTTCATTTTCTTACATTTGCTACAAAAAGTACAGTTTCTTCAAAAAAGGAATTTTTGATGTATGTATAGGCGCGGGTCGGCCTAAATTCACAAAGTGAATACATCCAAATACAGTTTGTCCGACTGCGATCACACAGATTGTTTGCCGTTAAACTCCTCCGAAACGGCTGGACCGATTTGTATGAAATTTTTTGTGCATATTGAGTATGTCTCAGAATTGGCCAACATCTATTTTTCATACCCCTAAATGATAAGCGTGACCCACCACTATATAGAACACAGATTTGTCCAACTGCGAAACACAGACTGCGAAAAAAACACACACTGATGTAGCGGCAGCGAATAGTTGTATTGTGTGGGTGCGGAGCACTCTCAGATCAAAGACAATAGTGACTTGTTTATACATAAATAACAATCAGATAGCAGAGAGCAACGAAAATTGTGTGAACTTGTGTAGCGTATGTACGAATATAACAATGTATGAATGTTCATGTATCTGTTGCTTTGCATTCTCTTTGTTTTTTGTGGGAATAAAAATAATGACACATGTGCTGCGCTCGTCTTTAAATAATTTTAAGTATTAATATTATTTAAATGTGACGTCATCGTATGATTGAACGCTGTTTTTATTTCCCAATGTAACATTTACTATACTATTATGTTCATAGAAATCGAACAGGTACCGTGTAACAAAACGGTGTTAAGACATCGCCCGTGAGTTCGAACACTCATTGAATTTTTTTTAAATAAATGTATTTCCTTAAAAAGTACATTTTCTTACATCAAATTGCGTTTGCTTAAAAAACTACCCTTTTTAACGAGTACCTTTTTTTCTGAAACAAACTAACTTTCCTAGAGATAAGTACCTACTATTAAAAATATACTTTAAAATTCTAAAAAAATTCCCATTTCTTAAAAAAAAACATTTTCTTCGAAAAAATTGCTTCTATTTAAAAACTAAAATTTCTTACAAAAATTCATTTTCTTAAAAGTAAATTTTCTTAAAAATAAAATAATACCTTTTCTTTTCTTTTCTTGAGATAAGTAGCCATTCTGAAAATTTTCTTACGAAATAACCATTTCCGAAAAAGGGTACCACCTCTTTAAAAAGTACCATGTTCTTAAAAAAGAATTTAAAAAAAAACTGATACCCTAATGGCTTTTTCTTACCGAAAGTACTTCTTCTTAAAAATAGTACCTTTTCCTAAAAAACATTAGCCTTTAATAAAAGAAGGACCTCTCTTTAAAAAATGACTTTTTCTGGAAAATATAATATATATTCTTATAAAAAGGACCTAAAAATATACGTTTTTTCAAAAAATGCATTCTATAAAAAAAATTCACAAAAAAGATTATCATTTTACAAAAAGTATCTTTTCTTAAAGATCCATTTAATTTATCGTACTTTTCAACGGGCGCGTTAGGCGTGTTGGAACTAATTAGTCCATAATATGTATCGAAAGCAACTTCGTTCTAACCGGGTGTCCCCTGACACCTCATGTATTTTTTTCTGGCCCCTTCTTACCCACAGCCACCATTTTTAGTAAGGTATCATCATTCCAATGCGATTTTTTGTCGTTTTGAAAATTAACCATTTTCCAATCATTCAAATCTAATGTTATTTGAATTTTTGATTTTTCCAATTTTATCCACATTCAGGAATATTTATGAATCACTCACTGAGGGAATAATGCAAAAATACAGATACTCACTTACAACATATACACACTCGTTGCCCCTCTTATATTCTCATGCTCTCGAGAGAGCATAAACAGTGCAATAAACATGGCTGTATTTGTATCACAAACACAGATATATTTGGGTCGCAAACACATATGTTATACCAGATTAATCATTGTGTCTCAAACTTGTATTATTGGTTGGTTGAAAAAGCTGCAAGAAAGCACGCTGTCTAGCACACTTAGGCTAAAGAAGTCCATTGTGATACCTGCAGTTTCCTCCATTGCAACTATTGACTAGTCGTCCAGCCAATTTGCCCTTTCAATAAATTTATCCATAAGACCTACAAGAATATCCTGTAGGGCTACGGCACTAACTAGATGTGTTCCGAATATTCTACTTCTCAGTCCTGCCAGAGCAGGGCAATCCAAGAGAAGGTGTTTCGTCGTTTCCTCGTTCTCTTCCATGTAGCATCTACAGAGAGTGGAGTTTCTATGTCCCAATCTTAGGGCGTGTTTTCCAACAAGACAATGTCCCGTAAGTGTTCCCATCATCGTGGATAACCAGCCTCTCCGCAAGTTAAGTAGTTGCATAGTCCTCTTCCTGTCCACCTGTGGCCTGACGACCCTGGCTTGTTAGCAAGTTGAAGTAAGTCTCCACTTGTCCTTCAACATATTATCGGCCCACTGCCTGATCTGCCAACGGCATGTAGAGATTGGCATACTAACACCTTCTTTTGCCGGAAGAACCTGTGCGGTAGTGTCCTGTCTAGCTAACGCATCCACTACGCAATTGCGTGGAATGTTGCTGTGTCCGGTACCCAGATCAGCCTGATGTCAACATACTCTGCCATCACCCTAAGTGATGAGTGGCATTCTTTCACCGTCAGAGACGTAGCAAACATGGTTTCCAGGGATTTTATGGCAGCCTGGCTGTCCGTGTAGATACATATTCTCCGGAGGGTTGTGACACTAATTTTCAGTAGTTCAGCAACCTCCAGTATGGCGGTAATTTCCGCCTGAAATACACTACAGTGATCAGGCAGCTTGAAGGAGATATATCCATTTAGGTCTGGTGAATGGACCCCATAGCCTACTTGCTCGTCCTACTTTGATCCATCCGTGAAAAATCTGATACTACTGGTATCCCCTTCCAGTGACTTTTCCCAATGTTTTCCTGTTCGGAGTAGAAGTCTTTAGATTTGTCGCAGGTAGAAGGTAGGGGATACAGTAGTCCGTTTTTACGTGAATAGAGTTGATCCGGTGTAATAATTCAGCGTGTACATGTATTATTGAATATTAAACACAATGCTTTTGGGCAAAAATATATTATATGTGCGACAAACTCGAAACACATGTTATATTTGCATCCAAACAACAAAAAAACTACTTCTGGAGGTGTCTAGATAAACTTTTACACTTATCTTACTAATAGATATATTTTTCTAGAATTACCACAAGTAAGACAGTCACATATAAAGGGTCCGCCAAATAACGTTTTTTTTGTGAAAATGCTTTAAAAAAAAAACTGCTAAATATTTTCTCAAATTTCTTTATTTATTTGAAAGTACAATCCTTCCGGTTAATAATGGAAAATAATTTCATTCAAATGGCTGCCTCATCGCTACATCGCTACATCGAGTGTAGCTTCGGCTGTGTGGCACGTAGAGCCGTCCTGTTGAAACCAAATGTTGCCAATATCCTCCTCTTCAATTTTTGTGAACAAAAATTCGTTCAACATGGCCCGAAAACGATCGCCATTGACTGTAACGGCCGCTCCTTGCTCATTTTTGAAGAAAAATGGCCCAATTAAGCCTCTGGACCAAAATCCGCACCAAACAGTGACTCGTTTTGGGTGCATCGGCTTTTCAATGTATGCGTGCGGGTTTTCTGTGCCCCAAATGCGACAATTTAGCTTGTTGACATACCCGCCAAGGTCAAAATGAGCTTCATCTGAAAATATGATTTTGTTTGGCAAAATCGGCATCTTCTGTAAGTCGATCGCAGGCCCATTTTTTCCATATTTCAAGCGTATACACAACCATATTCGTTCAGCGGAAGGATTAAACTAATTATGTGTCAAATCAGACATGAGCTAAGTATTACGATTCACGAAATAAGCACTAGTTGAAAAAAAACGTTATTTTTCTTGAATGATTTTACTATATTCACTTTTTAATATGTACCACTCTTTGGTGGTATCTTTTAGCCAAGCTCCACACCCGTGATTTAAAGGATTGGATTTCTTTAACATTTATCCTGAGGATCCACATTTCATGACAGCCGTAAACCGAACCTATTTATTCCTAAGAGTTTGAGCACCAACTATACAAAAACAGAGCCCATTTATTCTTACGAATTTGAGCACAAACTAGGAAAAACCTAATCCTAATAAGGAGTTATTGGCATCCCGAAATTAAATTTACGTATCCTGGAGTACAATTGAATTATACTGAATTACATTTATATGATGCAGGTTCCACACGACTACGGACCGACATCAGGTCACTCCTGTCTACTACTAATTGATTACTGAATATATTTATTGACATTATGCATAGTCACAATTGAGTGCTGCGAGCATTACAATATTGTAATATAGAATTGTTGTTTAAATCTTCGTTTACAGAAATCTACCCATTCAGGCCTGGCAACTTTGAAGGAATTGCATGGTCAGCTATTAGGTTGGGTTTATCTTACTGAACTTATCACAAATCTTACTGAACCGTATCCTGGGTAACCCATTATCCATCGCTGTGGGTAATGTAAACAGGCCTCTTACACATTCCCCTTGTGGTGGTAAGAAAGCGTCTTAGGTTCCAACAAACTTATTGTTCCAAATTGCATCTTTCCCTGTTGCCTAAGTTATTGAATTTACGACTTTTTCTGTTAGACAAAACCACTGTATAGAATGTAAACCATTTAGAATAAAGAAACCATTCAAAAACAATTTTTAACATAGACTTTTCAAAAAGAATTTTTCAGTTGTCATAAATTACAAGATATTCAGTGATTCTATCGACGTGAAGTTTATTTAATTTTGCGATGATCAGTAAATGTGTTTTTTTTCAAATGGAATACAAAGGTAAAGCGTCACACAACAATTTCTAACTTCATCTTGGTAATCAACGGCTGTATACAAAATAGTACTTAATTTTAATGAATTTTCCCGCATAATCCCTAAAATAGTCAAATCGATGAATCTGTATAACATCCCAACACCCCTGCTTCCTCGCTTCATTTTCAATTAAACAAATAAAGCTAAATGGTCCGTTTGTAGTACCATGGGGGAAAACAACAGCGACAAAACTTTTTTGGTTTAGTAACAATAAATTGTTGTTGTTGGGCTCTGATGAAAATCCAAAGTTACAATAGACTGAAGATATACACAGACATATTTGACATTTAGAGCTACGTGTCTATTGAACACGGTAGCAACAAACAAAACAAAAATTGGGAATTAAAATAAAAAAAAATTTACAATTATTGTTGGTACTTGACAGTGAAACAATAGGCTAAAAGTTTCGTGGTTAGTGGTGATGTGCCACGTAATCAGTTCATAAATAATTCAGTAATATTTGCCCACAGGAGCCAATATACAAAAAATCACATGACATACACAAACACACACTTACGACAAACCCATACACAAGGGTTGGTTACTGAAAATAAAATGGCGTTAAATTGTACGCGGGGTCACTATGAAAAATTAGATTTTCAGCCATAGAGATGTCAAATTAAAGGCACAGATAGTAAAGGGGACTGTCCACGATTAAAGGATGCCGACGTTATAGTATTTGGAAATTAGATTGTTAGCGCCTCTTCCAGCTGACTAAATAAAAATATTACGATAATGATACACACAACATTGGAAGTATTTCTTAAAATCAGTGAGTTTTTTGGTTCATTCTTTGTAAATGTATGCCTTATATTTCTAAATATTATAATAAAGAATAGTTTAAACCCGAAATCTATGTAGTGTTTGATATTTTGTTGAACCGAGTGACAGGTTATCAAAAATCTGAACAAGAACTTGGTTCGATCAGAAAAAAAAAGATAGTTACACTAGTCATTCGCTTGGAAAAAGTATCAACGAATTAAAGGATACTAGTAGCAGCTGTTCTACAGCGGCATACTATTAGATGTAATATGTATAATGATTTAAATAAAACATTAAACTACTTAAATCTTGCAGCAAAACACCAACCCGGCGATAGATTTTCATCAATTCATTAATTTTATTTACAATTTATAAACTTCACTTTAGTAAAAATGCTTTTTCTACACCAACTTCATGTAAATACACACTAAATACCAAAAATTTAACATATAAACTGTTCCTTTGTTACTACTAATTTATTTGAGCTACTGAGACGCCAACTAATCTAACACCACTTTTGAAAGTTTTGATATTTTAAAGCATTAGCACATGAACATCTAATTCTTAGAATGTTTGGTCTATAATCACAATTAATCGAGGAAAAATGTACCTTTGTTTTTTAAACCTAATTTCCCACTAAATCGCATGTAAAGAATAGCGAACATCTTTTCAGAACCAATGAAATATACTGTTTCTAATCATCAATGTCGCACCGTATTCTATCGGTTACAGTTGCAGCGACAGGTTTTCATGGTGAATTACAAGTGAAAGGTTGTCAGGACTGATATTAGACTTATATTCTCAAGTGTTAAAGTCACTTGTCCTAACCATTGAAATACCGACAGTCACAAATTAAATTAACTTCAGCAATTGGTCATGTTGTCACGAAATAGGTTCCACAATTTGCCAAAGCTAACATTTAACTGTTAATTGAAAGTGTGATATCATTCTAGTTTCAGCGGACATCTGCGTTATATGAAACCAATATTTGAATTTTAACGTGTTGAATGCTACCGTCTACAATCTCACCACGAACGGTTGATGAATTTACTAAGAAACTTACTGCAAGAATCTAGAAAACACTATATGATGCATGAGAGAGGGAAAGAGTGTCATAGTAATCAATGACTGAAGTTTTGTGGCGTGCAGCGGGTTCCTTTGATCTCAAACGCGCAAAGTATACACAAGCAAATAATGGCAAATGTGTTGAATATCTAATAGTTGTCAAGATGTGGGCAGTACAAGTGAAGAGTACTATTGTCAGTATCGTATTTACCATAGAGTAATAACTTATAGAGACGCCAACTCTCTCAGTAAATTGATGACATTTGGCGTGTTACAGATGCGCAGTTGGATGTTGGAAAGTATTGCTTTAATAATACCTCAAACCATCCAACAATAAATCGGCAACGGCATTTCGATTTGTGCGCTAAAATTTTTCGTGTGTAGACACCACAAAAATATACCAAAAAAGTCAAAAATACGTTTTAATTTCACAGTTTTTTATTAAAACGATATGAAAGCTTTAAGGCAACAATGTTTGTCATTCCACCTGGTCTAAGCCACTTTACGTCAAATAACCCTCTATCGCACCGACCGCTCCACGAATAGTGTGAGAAGGAATGTCAGATGAGAACAATTGCAGCCCTATACGTCATTACTCTATGGTATTTACTTTACAATCAACCTCATATCAGTGACTATAAAAAGCACAGCGGTTAAATATTTAAATCATAGCGAAATTGTTTAGTACCTGTTGACAACATCAAATGTGGCAGAACCAATTACTGTAAAGTGATCTTCCATTCCATTACAGGTTCCGCGGAACACACAGTAAAGACAAAAATGTCTCCACCTAAAATGATTTCTGTTGGAAGAAAAGTAACTCTAGTATTGTGATTATTCGTTTAAACGCAATGTCTTACACGGCTCAGTTTTTAGAAAAATGCACAATGCAAAATCAATGTGCCTGGGTTCGAGTCTTGGTCGGGGTAAGTTTGGTAATCGAAAAAAACAATATAATACTTTCATGCAAATATACTGCGGTGGCTTAACGGGCTAGACGCTGCTGAAGATGATTCGTCACAACCATCGACACCATCGTCCTTCGAATGTGAGTTCGAATCCCCCCGCGAACTTTACATTTTTTTCACTAACTGGAAAAAAACATGATCTGCCTTAAAGGAATCACAACTTTCACGAATACATTTCATTTCATAAATCTTCTTCACATTTACATTTAAAATAATAAAATTAAATTAAAAAAAATCGTTCAAACTCTGCTGACAATCGAACCGCGTCCCTCACTATGGCCGGTGGTGTAGTTTGAACAAAATATTTTGGTGAAACACATATAAAACATACGTTTTAAGTTTTAAGGCGCCACGTTGTTTAGTATTTGTATTTTAAGAATCATATATAAACAATCTCATTGAATTTGTAAACATGTAGATAATTCAATATTTCAATTTGAAAGGTCTCAGTCTAAGCAATATTAAATCCTTGTTTCTTTCTTGTTTAATGGGAAGTTTTCTAGGTGGAGCCTGTAACCCATACTTTGTATATATTGTAGTTTTGAACCCAATAAAAAGTAAATTTAGAAAAGCCAAAGTGATAGAAGTTTAAAACAAGAAAATGTTCTTAAATAAGTGCCTTTTCTTAAAAAAAGTAAATTTTCGCAAAAATAAAACTATTTATATTCTCAAACAAAGTATCTTTCCTTAAAGTACCTTTGCTTAAAAGAAGTAAATTTCCATACAAAAAGTACCTTTTCTTAAAAAAGCGAATTTTCTTACAACAAATTGCCTTTTCGTAAAAACCTACCTTTTATTTAAAGAGTACCAACAAAATAACTTTTCTTGAGATAAGTACGTACTCTTAAAAATGTACCTATTCTTGAAAGAAAGGACCAAATTTAAAAAAATTCCCATTTCTAAAAAAAACCGATTCTTCCAAAACATACCTTCTCTTAAAAAAACTACCTTTTGATGTTCTTTTTATTTTATCGATCTTCGAAGGTTTAAGTTTTACAATCATAATCCGGTTCAAAACCATTTGCTCCTTTAAAACTCATATTTAATAGAGAAAGAATATTGATGATTTCGGTAGAGTATTGTTTTGGATGTTTTCGAACTAGTAGGTGTTGTTGAAACAATTTTCGTTAATTTCAGAACTGCTTATACCCATAATGTGTGATGATATACCTAAATACTTGTGGAGAAGGGAGCTGATGAGATGCCTTGGTGGGCATCGAAATAGCTATATTCCCAACCATCCACCAAAAACTATCTTTTCGTACAAAAATAAAGTAACACATTTTGTTTTCTTTTCTTTAGATAAGTAGCCTTTCTGATAATATGTACATTTTCTTAAAAACATTACATTTTCCCAAAAAGAGACCCACTTCTTTAAAAAGTATCTGTTCTTAAAAAAGTACTTCTTTGTAAAAAAAAACATACTCTTAGGCCTTTTCTTACAGAAAGTACTTCTTCTTAAAAATAGTATCTTTAATTAAAAAACATTAGCTTTTAATAAAAGAAGTACCTCACTTTAAAAAAGAACCGTTTCGGGAAATTATAATACATATTCTAACAAAAAGGGCCTAAAAATATACTTTATTTTATCAAAAAAATACATTCCTCAAAAAAAAATTTTTTCTTGAAAAAGTTTATCATTTTACAAAAAGTATCTTTTCTTAAAGAACCAGGTAAATTATCGTATTTTTGGAACTATTAGCTTTTGATATAAGCGGTACCTCTTTAAAAAAGGATCCTTTGTGGAAAAATATAATACATATTTTGACAAAAAGGACTTAAAAATATACGTTTTTCTTTTAAAATTCCTAAAAAAGTTTATAATTTTACGAAAAGTATCTTTTCTTAAAGATCCATTTAAATTATCGTATTTTTGGAACTATTTTATAGCGTTGGAACTACCTAGTACCTAATATATAGCGAAAGGAACTTTGTTCCAACCGAAAACGAGTTTAAAATTTTATTTCTTGGTCGGGTATTAGAAATCAACCCAGTCGGAAATTTCGTCTTGAATGACTGTCAGTAGTTGACCACAAGTGTGACCTTTAACAAAATTTTTCGCGGATACCCTTAACATGGAAAAACTCTATCTGTATTATATGTATGTATATTAACTTAGTACATAAAAGTATGAACCGCTGTGTGTGTGTGACTGCTTGTTTGTTTAGAGGTGATATTAAAATAAATTGTCACCAGAGGACAGGAAAACAACAACAGAAGGGCAGAACAAAACAATACAACGCAATCGTTTTACATGAGCCACAACAGAACTGCCATAATATTGAGGGCAGTTAACAAAAACATTTCAACACTAAACTTTGCAATTTTGGGGAAGGCACCAGCTACAGTACCAGTAACAACAATGACTACAACGACAATATTGCCATAGAATATCCTCATTTGAATGTATTTAATGGTAATTTCAATTGTTGTTTTTTGTTATGAATATATATATATATATATATCTGAAAACAAAACAGAAAACTATAGATGTATGCTTGTATATATGTGATGTCCCTATGAATGCACTCAAAATAATGGCATGAAAACAAAAAAATGTATATGGCAGGACATCTATTGAAATGGACTTTTACAACACTTTTATCCTCTATTATTGAGTGGACAACCATAACATAACGCAGACTTGTCCAAACGGGTAACATTAAAAAGCAATTCAATTCAATAGAGATCAATTGTGTATGTATTTATTTTATTATAGGGGTACCATGGATTCTATCCATTGGCTTATCGTTAAAAGCAATATAGTAATCAATAAGTCTACCCTTAAGGGTCACCCTGAGATGCTATTAGTAATAAATTCGAAGAAGGTCAATTGCAATTGTTTTAAAATACTTGGTTGTTATACAGTTTTGCTTTTGATTATGGGGATATTTAGAAGGTACTATAGAAGTTAAAGCATTCAGACTTATTGCTGACTTATTGCTTAAGTGGTTATAAAGACGATTAAGAAGATGTAATTAAATGAGATATTTTTATTAAATGAGCTTTTTAATCACACTTTTGATTTACATACTGGAAGTTGATGAATTGTCGTTAGGACAAAATGTTATAGAAAACTGTATAATTAAAACTGTTTCCACCAAAAATCATTTACAATATATGCAGATATGAGACGAAAAACAATGCTAAAGTCCCAAAGATACTTTTCTATTCTATTTCTAGTTTTCTATTCCGACAATGCTTCCTTACAGAATATACCCCAAAAATATGCCACTAAATGGAGAAGATTTTAAAAAGTTGATTTTCATACAGAAAACGTGATGAAACGTCGATAGGGGATTTATTTAAAGTGCATGTGGCGTGAGAAGCACTTTATTAAAATTGTTCTTCACGGAAGCGTTTGTATAATTATAAATTAGATTTATATTTATCCAAATTTTAGCTCTTCATTTCCAACAATTTTAAATACAAATATTAATTTCACTAACATATTTCGTTAATTAAAATAATAACACGCAATGTGGTCCCTTTGTATGGAACGCCTTTGAAAGTGATGATGCTATTCAAGATATTTTTTATCACCATCACTTTATGTCTCATCAAACAATTACACTTGTCTGTTATTCAGCACAGCCGTGATTTTGAATGCACATCTGATAATTGGGTCATGTCTAACATTAAAAAAAAGAAAATTTTATTTGTATCAAACTGCCATCAGATTCATTAAACTCATATTTTTCCTACATTTAACTATGAGGTAAGAGTGTGCCGTTGCAAACGGTTTGCCTCCTCTGTGTGATATGGTCTCATTTCTATAGTTGTGTGTGTGTGTAAGACTTTGTGTTACCGCATCTATAAAACCTATACACAGAGAACATAGTACAAGCTGTTGTTGTATAAATGCAAAAACTGTGTAATTTATTTTTATTACAAACTTGGCCAATTTCAATTCTAATCACAGCTCTCACACAATGAATGGATCTCGACTAAAAGCAGGACAACTACAGTAGATGAAAAAATCATATCATTAAAGGCATTTACAAAAGCTTTTCAATTGAATTAAATTGAATGTGGTGGGACAGACCACTAGTCAACAGCCACCAGTTCAGTGCAGTCCATTGTCATGTAAGTATAGACAGACAAATGGACTTGCACACCCAGACACACACACACACAGTAGAGAATAATTTTATTTAACCTCAAATAGCGTGACTAAAGTCCTTTGTTGTATCTTTCTTATTCTGCTTATGTCCCTCTCTTTTGTTATAGCGGCTTTTCCCATTTCCAGTTGTTTAAATGTCTCTAAGGAGCGCGCAGAAAACAACCAAAGCCAGTCATTCTGAGTGTAAATTTATTTATGTTAATTTATATTCCTTTGCTCTATAACATTCACCCTACACTAGTGGCCTCTGTACGTCTGCCTGTTAAATAAAATATATTTTCTATATGGCGATTTCCATGATTTGGAATGGGTGCCCACGAAAAATTGGGAAATGTTTGTTTTTTTGATTGTATAATTTTAAAAAGTTGTAATTCCTTTTTTAGCTGACAGATAATGTTTTATCCGGCTAGTGAAAAAATGTAAATGCAGCGGATGGGATTCGAACTCACATTCGCTGTACAATCGGTTCGATTTTTGTGAAGCATCGTCGTCAGCAGCGTCTAGACCGTTAAGCCACAGGAGTGTGTATTGGATAATTCAAAAAAAGACCCTAAAACCATACTTTTGAAACTTGATCCTCTTCGATTTTGATGGCTTTCGACACCTGTATTTTACTAGTTACTGCCGTTATAATGCAGTTAATTTCAGGTCAACATTCCTCACCGTTCATGTTTTATAGCTGTCTAATAAAACAGCCTACCTGCAGCGTTTTTGTGAAGAGATAGCTCTTTTCATATTGGAACAACTTTTAAATGCAACATCAGATTGTAACGACCCAAATATCATCTGATAGATTTCGACCTCCTTTTGAGGAATTGAAAATAAAAATGGAAGGTCCTTGTAGGCCAAGGACATCAAAATTTATAAAATATCTTTTGTACTTGAATATCCTGGAAAAGTATCTATTGATTTTCTTAATACTTTTCGCTACAAGATGTAAACAAAATTTTATATTTCACTATTTTTTGATGCTAACTCGCAAACTGTGATTTTTTTTCCAGTTAATGTCTTAGCCTTTATTTTTGCTTTGACTACCTTAGTTATTGTTATTTATGAATCTCCAGGCCACAATGCACTAGTATTACTGGAGGAGCATGAGGATTTAGATGATGATAAATATGATTATGGCGAAGAGTTTTATATGTAACGGGTGGTACAAATACAGGTATCTTCAAAGTCATATGTTATTTTGACAAATTCGCCTCTTGCTCCCTCTCTCTCACTATCAACAATTTAAAACAGTTGCAAGTTAAGGGGATTTACCCCAATTTGGGGATATTGTTGTAAAACTGGGGTTAAATTTTTTGGTTAGGGGATCTGATAAGAATTATATATTTCTTGTTTACTATTTTGTCATATATTGCTTTTGTCATATTTTAACACAAAAAAACCGAAATCTATCGGAAAACAGAAAACGTCAAATTTCTGATATTAAATAACCGCAAGCACTGCAGATAAAATAGTATTTTAGTACGTATTAAAGAGATAATTACAGCTACAGTTAATTGAAATGTTAAACTCTGTAAGCAAAAAATACTATTAGTCCTAATAACAGGACAATTTAGGTGTAGGTATATAAAGGCCGTATTAATACGACCCGTGTAGATTAACATATTTTTTTGGGGATGAATAGCAGTTTGGGCATTTTCGGGGATATTCTAAGACGATTTTGGGATTCCGCCCAGAAAATAAATGGCAACACTGCATACGATGGAAGAGGGTATCTTAAGAGTCGATTGTGTGAATAACCACCACTGGTTTTACGATTTCAACAAATCTTGCAATTTTTGTGAAAACAAGACAATGTGAAATTTTTCCAAACACTAGGTCTGTTTTAAACTGGGGAGCTTTGTGTCTTCAAAATTTCTTTCGAATAGTTTCTATTCGTTTTAAGACTGCTTGTTAAATTGACTCACAGAAAAAAGTTTCGTTTGTCTACAACCCAAAAAGTACATTGGTTTGTTTTATGATGATTGTCAAAGTATTTCTTGTCTACCATTAAGATCTTATAAGCTGGACCATTTCTAAAAATGGATTTTTTTAGTTTTTCAAATAATTTTGTATTTTTACCAAAGACAATGTGTACAATATTGGTATCATGCGAAAGTTTTTTTTAAAGCGCGTCTAACGATTCAAGGTATACCATATTAGTATCATATGGAAGAGTTTTTATGGTACAACCAACGGTATAAAAAGTATGTCAAAACATGTCCGGACACATAATTTTTTCAGGGATATTGTGCAAACAAAATCGCACTTTTAACATTTTGATAAGGAGATTTTTCTGATTTAAATGTGAGTTCGACATATTTTAGTCCTTAGTCGATTTTAGTAATTACGTATTTCAGTTTTTTTTTTGACATTGACACTAGTTCGCGTTTCTCCCAAAATTAAATACGTTGGGAAAATTATTTTCTAAACAGGTCAATATGGGTATCAAACCTTTTCTTTGTCCAAGGAGATTAATAATGTATAGATATACATTTACATTTTTTTAATGCATTTTCCGAGGTACTGTAGACCAAATTTTGAGTAATTAGAATTACTCCAATGTGTTTTTTTGCAGATTATCCATGAAAAAAAGGATGCGTTAGGACATGTTTTGACATACTTTATATACTGTTGGATGCTCTATAAAAACTCTTTCATATGATACTATTATGGTATACCTTGTATTTATCTACAGTACAAATTTATTTGGAAAAATAAAATTAGATAATTTTTTTTAAAAACATTCCAGCTCACGGCATCTTAATGGTAGTCACGAAATATCTTGGGAATCATCAGAAAACAATCGAAGGTACATTTTGAGGGGAAGACAAAAATCACTTTTTTCCTCACCATACAATATGAGTCGGTCTAACGCTTATCTTTGAATTTTATTACACTAATCACTTTAAAACAGATTAAATGAGAAATTGTGAATGTAAATTGTGAATGGATCAATAAGTCCTTGACTTTTCGAACTTTCCTCGTAGGTATATGAAATGCAACACTGTTTAACAACTGTTCAAATCATACAATCTCGTGCATTTTTTTATAAATGGAAAAAAGTGAATTTCGAGTTCTCATTAAACATTATTTTTTGCGAAAAGCACCGTCAATCAAACCAAGGAACAGCTTGATATATACTATGGGTACTCTGCACCATCGATTTCAATGGTAAAATTTGGTTTATAAAACTGTTAATAAATCCAGATTTGATTATTTGAACCGGTCTTTTATTCCAGTATTTGCAACCGGGTTTAACAACCGCGGAATCAAACAATTGCAACAGATGAGTTGAAAATATAAGTTACTAGCTGACCCGACAGACTTCGTCCTGCCTACAAAAGTATACAGTGATGTCATGGACACTAATGAATTCACACATTTGATATGGAAATCCCTATTTGAAGAATTATGTACAACAAACCTAAGTTTGGCAAATACAAATCTGATATGAAAGTTTCATATCATTCGGTCCAGTAGATCCAGAGTTTAGCCCGTGCAAACACCGTATATTCATTTATATATATACATAGCTGTGGTCAAACCGGCTTAAAAACCCGGGCTTGATGAACTCAGATGTAGAAACCTGTTTCAAAACACACACGAGGGCGGATTAATATCCGTGACTTTTCGAACTTCCCTCGTAGTTATATGAAATGCAACACTGCTCCCATCCTGTTAATAGACTACTGTAAAGTTTTCAGCAAGTTCCGTTATTTACTTTTTTGCATTTTTTTAAAAATGGAAATAGCTAGTGAATTTCGAGTACTCATTAAACATTATTTTTTGTAAAAAAAAACCGTCAATCAAACCAAGGAAAAGCTTGATGAATACTATGGGGACTCATCACCAACGATTTCAATGGTATAAAAGTGATTTACTGACTTTGGTTGTGGTCGCACAAGTACAAATGACGCTGAACGTTCTGGACGGCAAATTGAGGTCAATACAACCGAAAATGTCGAAAAAATCCACGTTATGCTGTTGGCCGATCGAAGAGTAAAATTGCATGAGATTGTTGATGCCATGGGCATTTCATATGGCAGTGTGGTTTCGATTTTAAATGATCAGTTGGGTTTAAGAAAGCTGTCTGCAAGATGGGTGTCGCGTTTGCTGTTAATTGACCATAAACGTACGGGTGCACACGTGTGTAGTAGGAATGGCAAAATTCCATGAATTGGGGTACGAATTGGTACCTCATCCACCTTATTCTCCGAATTTAGCCCCCAGTGACTATTTCCTATTTCCAAACTTAAAGAAATTGCTCGGTGGAAAGAGATTTAGCTCCAACGATGAAATTATTGATCAAACAAATGCCTATTTAATGGACTTTGCAAAATCCTATTTTTTTGGAAGGGATACAAAAATTGGGGAAACGTTGAACTAAGTGTATTGAGCGAAAAGGACATTATGTTGAAAAATAAATTTTTTTTTGGAAAAAAATACTGTGTTTCATTCAAAAAGTCGCGGAATTATTCATCCGCCCTCGTGTTTGGAATGTTTGAACTCCCAATGAATATGAGATTCTATATTTAATATTACGGAACTTTTAAGTAGAACATAAAAAAACGGATTTACATTTGAAAGTGAAATGAAAACTCGCTAGAAAATGTTTGAGGCAGGAATTGGATCTAATGGATTAGTTCAACCAAGCTTAGTAGGCAGAAACGCAAGACGCTGAAGATGAAAGAGTCACTACCTACGAAATGATCGTTTCTTTAGTTGCAAAAAAATTAGTTGTTATCTCATATCAACTTAAAGGCTTCTTATAGAACATTTCAGAAAGAATCATATACTTATACATAAAAATGAATCGACTTAATTTGAAATTCTCTCAACTTAAAATCAAATTTTATTGAGAATATTCCTAATGTGTTGTGAAATCGCTGTAACAGTTTTCCATTCACCAGTATATTTACTACTCAACGCCTGCCCACTGTTTTCTTGTAAATGCCGCAGTAGTTGTGGCTGTGTAGTAATGTTTTTTGCTCTTATTTCCTTTATACAGTGTATACATATACATACATCTTTGTTTTAATACTTACAGTGTACAACCAGACGCCATTTATCCTCAATAGCACTGCCCTCAATAAATTGATTTTCCGCTCGACATGTCAAATATTTACCATCGTCTTCTCGGGTAGGCGTGAATGTTAATATACTTAAGGATTGATTGTCGGGTTCATTAAACTGCAAATATGTGGTGCGGCATATAAAAATAACAGAGACAAGCGGAGAAAACAAACAAAAAAAAAAATTAAAAACTGTTTTAAAAAAAGTTCTCGTGATGCAGTACAATTAAAATGCTAGTATTCAACAGTAGGAAAAAATATGCAGACGAATATAAATTATCCCATACACACATATATACAAAATACAGCTGAGGGCACTGCAACAAACATATTTGTACTAGTTAGTATATAACTGAGGTCGACTATATATGTCATTGTATACTATATATGTCATGGCATATACAGTGCCCTGTTCTAAGTGGGTCGCATCGATTTTATGAGTATCCCATTCAGTGGGGTGCTTTTTTTTCCAATAAATGGCCACTTTTTAATGTCGTCAGACATTTTTTCTGTATGTATGCATGTATGGTGGTAATACTTATCGTGTCCATACTTAATACTTAACTGGTATGTGTATGAGTAAGTGTTCATGTGTATATTGCAGACGTTACTTTATTTTATGACATTGCCTTTGAATGTATTTTACTTACGTTTTTTGTTAACTTTTTTAGTTGTTTATTGCCCTTCCACCAGGTGATGACAGCCTGTGGTTTCGAACCAGATGATTTGCATTCGATGTCATAGGTGCGATCAGCTGATACAAAACGGTCTTTGGTCATTATGTGAACAGCAATTGGTTTTACTTTAAAGAAGAAAGAAATATACGGGTTATTCGTAGATATAAGGGGATTAATAGATTAAATATGTTTTATTTATACGTCTATATAAATATGTCTTGCATAAAATGCCGTGAAACAAATGTGGGGGAAGCATTTTATGGAGTTTTGACCTTTTCATTGTAGCTATCCACAGTTGCAGTATAAATTTTTTGCACACGTATAATATTTGGGCAAAATAGAATTTTGCACTAACTGAATAGTTGATATGTAATATATACTTATGATTATATTTGAACAGGTATTTGCAGCTATCTGACAGACCAGGAATATTACTAATGTTTCATACATTTTTCATTTACCTTTTCATTAATTTTGTTATGGATAGAGCTTGTTGGTCTACTTAAACTAAAGGGGGTATTTTTTAAAGGTTTACAAATTTAAGTTGGAAATGCTGCTTTATTTGACAACCGGTTGTACAGCTGATAGTTGCTTTTTGTTTAGATTTGCCATTTAATTACGGATAGACTTGCACGAGAACACCGCTGGCAAATTGTTGATATGATCTTCATATCAAAATAACATTTCTGTTCTTCAAACCTATCGTGCACTTCTTCCATTTTATGGTAGTCATAATCGTCCATCAGAGCCGACGCACAGAGCACTTTTATTGATTTTTAACAGAAATCAAGAAAATTTGCCTGATTCCCATACGTTTTGACAGACGACAAATCGGGTATTTTTTCTTATTTTTCTAGGAATCATGAAAAACATTCTCTCACTACGACGAATAGTACGTTTGTTCACAACCATTTCAATCACGGCGCATTCATATGGTGGTACCACTAAAATAGTCGTCATATTTATTGTTCCCATTTCTTAGATATTTATTGTTGTCGAAACATATATTTTTTTGTAGTTTTTTGTTTACTTTTATTCCTGGAATATATTTGTGCTGATCTACTATCGAGTTCTCAGCATGCCTATATCAAGGGCAGGTCAACTGAGACGGCTCTCCACTCTATAGTCAGCATAATATAAAACTCTCTTGATAATAAGGTCTTCGCTCTGGGGACCTTCCTGGACATCGAGGGAGCCTTTAATAACATTCAACCATCGGTGATTGTTAGGTCGTTACAGAATCTACGACTCGACAGCTTAGTGGCACGCCTAATTGGGAAGCTTCTGCCGGATAGATCCGTCAAAGCTGAATGGGGTGGTGTTACAATTGCTAGGAACGTTAACAGGGGGACTCCGTAGGGGGGAATTCTGTCTCCACTATTATGGCTAACTTCTGTCAATGAACTGCTTCTTGAATTGGACAGGGTCGAATGCCAGGTCTTTGTCTATGCCGACGATATTGCTATCACCTGTACGGGTAGAAACCTCAATTCGCATTCCTACAACCAGCCTACTTAGTCTGATTTCGAACTGGACCGCTAACAACGGACTATCACTTAACCCACTTATCTTGTTCTCTCGGAGATATAAAATACCCGTATTTGAACTGCCGTCAGTTAAAGGGGTGCAATTACAGTTGACGGAAAATTTCAAATATCTGGGAATAATTCTCGACAGAAAACTGTCTTGGAAACCGAATGTGGGGCAGAAGGTGAAAAAGCCGTCTGTTGCTCTATACTGCTGTAAAGGAGCGATAGGAAAGGACTGAGGACTGTCTCCTAAGATCACCGTATAGATTTATACGGCAATAGTCAGACCAATACTTTTCTACGGAATCGTAGTTTGGTGGAGGTCCCTCCAAAAGAAATATATTCTGAATTCCTTGATGAAAATTCAAAGATCAGCACTGATTAGCGTTAGTGGGGCAATGGGCACGATGTTAGGTACTGCACTTAGTGCTACCCTGAACATCTGTACTCCTGCTATCATGGCCGAATCGGCAGCCGCTACATCCCTGGTGAGAATCAGAGATTGTGGCGTCATGATATCGGTGCATTCTGGACACGCTGAATTGCTACACGGGATCAACTCTATTCCCGTAAAAACGGACTACTGTATCCTCTACCTTCTACCAGCGACAAATCTAAGGACTTCTATTCCGAACAGTAATACCTGGGCAAAGTTACTGGAAGGGGATACCAGTAGTATCAGATTTTTCACGGATGGATCAAAGTTGGACGAGCAAGTAGGCTATGCGGTCCATTCACCAGACCTAAATGGATATATCTCCTTCAAGCTGCCTAATCACTGTAGTGTATTCCAGGCGGAAATTACCGCCATACTGGAGGTTGCTGAACTACTGAAAAGTAGCGTCACAACCCTCCGGAGAATATGTATCTACACAGACAGTGAGGCTGCCATAAAATCCCTAGAAGCCATGTTTGCTACGACTCTGACGGTGAAAGAATGCCACTCATCACTTAGAGTGATGACAGAGTATTTTGACATCAGGCTCATCTGGGTGCCGGGACACAGCGACATTCCAGGCAATTGCGTAGCGGATGCGTTAGCACAGGGCACTACGGCACAGGTTCTTACGGCAAAAGAAGGTGTTGGTAGGCCAATCTCTACCTGACGTTTGCAGATCAGGCAGTGGGCCGATAATATGTTCAACTTGCAAACAAGCCAGGGTCCTCTGGCCACAGGTGGACAGGAAGAGGACTAGGCAACTACTTGACTTGCCGAGAGGCAGGTTATCCACAAAGATAGGACCACTTGCGGGACATTGTCTTGTAGGAAAACACGCCCTAAGATTGGGCGGAACACGCCCTAAGGACGAGGAAACGACGAAACACCTCTCTTGGATTGCCTTGCTCTTGCTGGACTGAGAAGTATGATATTCGGTACACATTTAGTTAGCACCGTAGCCCTATAGGATATGCCTGTAGGTCTTATAGACAAATTTGTTGAAAGGGCAAATTGTCAATAGTTGCTATGTAGGAAACTGCAGGTATCACAATGGGCTTCTTTAGCCAAAGTGTGCTTGCAGCGTGCTGTCTTTCAGCCTTTTCAACCAACATTTGTGCTGAATTTGGTTATGGAAAAATACCAAACAAAGCAAAATGCCTATAGTTGTAGGCTTGGTGTGTTAGTTGTCGTAGTAACACTACCTCGGCAATGCGCCTTGACTTTCCATAAAATCAGGAAACAACAATGCGAACACTTCAGATTTTGTTAGGACATGTAATACGAAACCAGGAAAAGATCCATGTCAATAAATTGGGGTCCGATCTCTGCAAATGTGGCTGTGCCCATCCAGTCTCTTGAAAATTTTACGAAAGGATCTTGGTTTACGAGCGTTTAAGATTCAACTTGTGCAAGAATTTGAGCCCAACGACCATCGTATGCGCTGCCAAATTCGGACAATTGGCTGTAGCCCAAATAGATTTTGGTTTTACATACAAAATTTTCTCAGCGATAAAGCTCATTTTTGGTTGAATGAGTACGAAAATAAGCAACATTGTCACATTTGGAGTTTTTACCCAAACACCGTTACATCCACCGGAAATTTCGGATTGGTGCGTTTTATGGGCCGGCGGAGTCATTGGTCAATATATCTTCAATATCGATGATGAGCAGAATGTTATGGTCAACGGTGAACGGTATAGAGAAATGAGTATAGGTTTTGACGTACCTCAATTAGGTGGGATTAATTTTGCTGACATATGGTGCCAACAGTATGGATCCACAGAAAACTTTTGATGAACGAATTATTTCACGTAGTGGTCCTGTTAATTGGCCACAAAGATCGTGTGATTTAGCCCCATTCGATTATTTACTTTAGGGTTATGTAAAGTCACTCGTCTACGTCGGAAAACCAAAAACAATTGAACACCTGGCAATCAACATTCGAAGAGTTATTGCCGAAATAAATGCAGCGAAAAGTGTGTGATAATTGCAGTTCCAGATCGCACCATGTACGCGCAAGCCGTGGCGGCCACATGGCTCAATTCATATTTATTAATTAATGACCTAAAATTATCTATCAACAAAATTAAAATTAAAAATATTTTTCTTTCCATTATGTTAATTTAAATTTCTATAAATCTTAAAAAAACATCCTTTACCATCAAATATTTTATCTGCCTCCAAGTGTGCATCAATCATATAATCACCAATAACGATGCTTCCATCAAAATTAAAGAAGGTTTGGGCCTATGTTGTTTTGTCTTTTGTAAATATTCGTGTTTTTTATTTTCCAGAATATTAACACAAATCTCCAATGCACATTATAACTTTGAGTCACAAGAGCAAATAATAACTCCTTATCCTTAAAATGGGCGTTATCTTGTGGCAACGTTTTCACACTCTGAAAAATAATGGCTTTGGAGATGCTTTATTTATTAGAATGACGAATTTTTTATATTGTGTCGATGGCATGGTATGACCTGACAATAATTGTTTTATTGTTACAACGTTAACTCGTAGTTAATTAAGCTCTATCCTGTATCTAAATGGTATATAAGGGGAATTTGAGATAAGATGTTCCTATGGTGATCCTATGTTAAATTTTAAAATGTAATGTTAAATTCAAGTGCCTTCTGTACTAACATATTTTTTACATTTTAACAAATTTTTTTATATCTATACACCTAAAACTCTTCTTGTACGATAATTGTGGTATACAATTTAAATACCAATCACTTGCAGTAAAATGATTTAAAACTGTAAAATACTTCAAATTTTAAAGCCAAAGTGCAAAGTATTCGTACACAAATATTTCCGAGTATAAACTTTAGGGAGTTAACAAAAACTCTAAACTGAGTCAGAAAGATACCAATTCGACGCGAAGCCATCAAAAATTTCGCTGTTTTACCATTCAAAATAAAAATAAAAAATAACTTCAAATTAATTTTATGTGAACACGAAACGTTTGAATGTTGACACTTAAACTTTAACATCATTGGCACGCATAGCAAATAACGAATAGATAGAGTTTAGATATTTTCTGTGTAGTATTTTCTGCTAAAAGAGGACTAAAAAGTAAAATAATTGTAAAGTGGGTTTAAATGTCACGCTATTTCAAAAGAATTGAACTATACTTTACTAAATGTATAGACAATGGAAGGAGGTCGTTGGGCAGTAATTACAAAATAAAAAGAGGAAAAATTACATTGTAGAAGAATGGTCAAAGATTGACTAAGTTGTAATTAGATTACATTGGAAAACATTGATGTACCACAAAGTATGTAACTAGGTATTTACTTCACACTGAAACATTTAGTACTAGTCGATAAAAATATCCGGATATTACTCAAATAATTCGTGTGAAATTAAATATGCCACCAGATAGTACTTAATGATTTTTCACACCTTGAAAAAAAAATGCACAAATTGGATTTAATTCAACAACAGTTAAAAATACTGACACACTCAATTTAAATCCTCAATTACATAATATTTGATATGAAAAGTTTTTTTTTAAATTTCAAATGATACGCGTTAAAATGCAGGCAATGTTTTTAGCAACATGTTTTTAGAAAGTACTCAGGCTTCTCTTTTATTTCAAAAAATTATTTTTCAGTTCATACAAAATTTAAAGTATACTGCTCTCGAGCTGTCTCCTTAGGCAACTCCTGAGTAAAGAAATATTTGTCGTGGTCGATTTTGATTTCCTCGGCCCTGAAAGCGAATCTAAAACATGAAATAGAAACTGTTGCATTGACTGTAGTTTAACAATGGAAAAAACGTAAACATAGTATGAATACTTTATGGTAACAGTTGATATCATAATTGACGTATTACCAATATAAAAATAAATTGACTTCACATTCATTCTTTTGTTTTGTGTTGACAAACTTTATGTCATATCAGAGTTGGGAAAACTTCGCTTTCGCCATCCGATTTTATATTGAATTATAGTTTATTTGGTTTCTGCTATGCATTTATTAAAAATCATAATAGTTATTAATAGAACCTATGCACAAATACATTTTAATTTGTTTATATACTATATAGGTACAGGGTGATTCAGGAAGTTTCGGACAAATTTCTCCAGGGTATTCCTTGGCTCATTTCATGAAGAAAAGTCCACTAGGACCATGTCCGAAAATGCAAGAGTGCGAAATGGCAGCGGGTTCAAAATTTTCGGATTGGCGGTCGTAGGGTAGTAGGGTAAAGCTGCTAACTTCTGAGCCAGTGGCCGGATTTTCCAGAATCAAAAAAAAAGTAGAAAAAAGTCAAATCGCCGAGATACAGAGCTTTCAGAAAAAAATGGGAAAAAAAATTCACATAACCTCAATTTTTGCAGCCAGATGGCAGGTAACTTATTTATATTATATCTGTTAAAAGATGGCCATACGTCTTACCTTTCCAAAATGACCTGAACGATGCCCAGGGGTCTTACCGTTCCAAAGTTATGACCATTTTACTGAAATGCAAAAATTTTTGTTTTTGTTTTTGGAAGCGAAATAACAGCACACATTTTTTAGTTTTTGTAAATTAACACTTTTAAGATTTTATTTTCCAGTCCATTCATCAGTGCCTAAAAAAGTAAGTAGTATTTATAGGTATTCCTAGATAGAATCTTGTCATTCAACAAGTGTCTACGAACGCGAATAGTACAAGTGATTTTTATCCGGTTTTTTAAAAGTGAATAACGACAAAAAGTAAAAGTTTACGCTAATCTCTGCTGCAGCAACTATTTAGAGTACGTTGTGTTTTGAATTAGTAAAAATGGCAACTTATTCGAACGAAGAATTAGCAGACATTCATTACATGTATGGATTCTGCGATGGTAATGCAAAAGCTGCTGCGCGTGAATATGCATTATGTTTTCCTAATCGACGACCACCAAACCGAACAGCATTCAGTGACACGCACTGCCATTGCCATTTCGCACCCTTGCATTTCGCACCCTTGCATTTTCGGACATGGTCCTAGTGGAATTTTCTTCATGAAATGAGCCAAGGAATACGCTGGATAAATTTGGCCGGAACTTCCTGAATCACCCTGTATAAATTAATTCTTAGTTGTGTTTTTACTCAACTCAGAAAATAAATAAAAAGAAACTTCATTACACAAGCTTAAATTCTAATTCAAGAGAGTTACATTAAAGCATTTACATAGATTAATGTTTATAGAGTTACAATGTTTAAAAGGTACTGATAAAGTAAATAAAAAGAAAATTCATTACACAAGCTTAAATTCTAACTCAAGAGAGTTACATTAAAGCATTTACATACATTAATGCTTGTAGTTGCTTTTTTTTTGTGCCAAGCACTGTCGTTAATCTCAAAAAATATAATTTTATTCATTGTTGGTTTGTTGCTTCTACTATACCCCGAGAGAAAACTTCAATCTCAAAGAGTCTGTCACCCTTGACTTCGATATTCCAAATAAAAATGAGAATCCTTTAGACACAGGATTTAAAAGTATTTTAATGGATAATTTAAAGAAAAGAAAAACAATTTTATTTCAAGTTGTCCTTATGTTCCTAGGTCAGCCTCAACTTTTTCCTCAACGTATATCGGTGATAATCTGTTGTCTTTTGTTAACCTTAACTAACACGAGATCACCGACGTTGAAAACCCTATTCTGCCTGGTTGGATTACTCCTCTCCAGCTGTGTTTGCTGGGCCTTGGCTAACCTTTCACTTATTTCTCTCATCATGCCAGACGACGTAGCATGAATTACATCGATAGGTTTTCTATCAGTCACAGAATGGATGGTGCGATTGTATTCAACCCTGGCAAGTAATATGAGGTCAGTTGTTTCCGATATGTTCTTATCCAGTTTCAGACATCTTGCAATTTCCAAAAGAGTGCTATGGAAGCGCTTCACCTGACCGTTTGAGGTACTATGGAGTGGAGGAGCAGCCAAAATATCCGTACCGAAAAAAAACATAATCGTCTCGGAGTTAAAAGAAGCCTCATTATCACATTAAATACTCTTTGTATTCGGAAAAATGTTCATAAATTGAATTATTGACACCTTTACGTCCACAATTGACCTTGACAATATAGGCTGGACGACCGCAAATTTAGAGAATTTGTCTACACAAGTAAGAAAGTACCTTTTATCAGTCGAGAAGATGTCAATATGTAGCATTTCTCCTGCATAAGTACGGGTTGGAGTTACGCCAAGCACTTGCTTACAAGGATGTCTATCGTATTTAGCTTTGTTACAAATTTTACAATTTGCGACAATTTCATTTGCGATTTTTGTAATTCTTGGTTTGATTTCGGTTACGAAACTCGTTTTCTTAACCACGTTGGGCGCCAATTAATTCTTAGTTGTGTTTTTACTCAACAATTAATTTAATATAATTACAATATTCTCTTCAGTAATCAAATTAAGACTCAAAACTATTATTTTTAAAATAATAATCCGGCAAACAAATTCAAAAATAAATCAAAGACATACAATTCTAGGTAAATACTACAATGAATCAAAATAAACAAGTAAGCACATAAAATATGTTAAACAAGTAATTATAATAATTATGGTACATACAACGGCAACCCGTGAACAATATCTGGCTTTGCTAACTTATATATGTATTGAAACGGAGCAAATATTGGGATTAATAGCTGAAACCGATCACTAGCGTAAGCTATCGGCTGGTGGTGCATCGATGTTTGACCACCTCTAAGAATATTTAAGTTGTCTATTGTTGACTGCGTATTGCAAATACTACAAAAATTGAGAATACCTCGAACATATTTTCGTTGAACTGGACAACGACAGCAAAGAAGGCCACGACAATGCCGGTAGGGGACTACAAATCCCCTCGTATAAAAAATAGTTTGACGTACTCGCAATCAGCTCTTCAATACGTATCATTTAAGACACTATCCCTACAACTGGTAGTCCAAACATGCGGTCTTCAGTACACCCTAATGCACAACCGCCGAATTTAGGAAAATACCAATAAATTAGAGGTCCACAAAATGGCACTGCATCCTGAGAAAGTCATTATTTGGTGTGGGTTGTAGATCGGTACTTCTTCGATGGCGATGATGGCATTGCTATCACCGTCAGCCGAAAGCGCTACTGCATATTATTGGCCAAACTTTGGTGATGTGGATGTGAACAAAATGTGGTTCCAACAGGGCAGCGCTACGTGTAACATTATCTAATGCGACAATGAATATTTTAAGCATGATATTTTAGGGTATATTTATCTCGTGCAGAGGCGACGTGAACTTGCCACCGGGATCGTGCGACGTAAGCCCGTTAACCTATTCTTGTGAGGTCCTCTTAAAACAGAGCTCTATGTCAATAAGCCAAAAACGAACGGTGCCCTCAAATAAAAAAATTCTTTGACTTCCACCCAGATTGGAAAACGCTTTACACGAAAATGTTATTTGGAATATGGGCAAATCCTGCGAGACGAACGCTATATTCGTACGCGTTTTCGGATTAAAATATACACATTTTTAGTCTTTCCAAAGAATTTTTTTTAACAGGTATAAGCTGCGAAAAAATTGATCACAAATTATTGTCAAGCACGCTACAAAAATTGAAGTAGCTTCGAACGTTGTGGTATGTTTTCGAAATTTTTAGCAAATTTTGCATAATAAAACACACAAAATGAAATGCCTAAAGAAAGATGAACAGAAGATAATTCTAAAATAAGTTATTTGCACGCAAAAGTTTTTGTAGTTTTTCCTCAAAGGCCGTGAACCCTATGTGACGCACGCTACATTTTTTCCAGTAGTATATAAATAAAAACAATTGTATTTATTTCAACAAAACAATTTATATTCTTATATAATAACATTATTATTACATATTTATAAAATTAGAAATCGAGTCTAATGTTCCATAAAAAAAATTAGGTAGACTGTTTCTGGGACTTGCCCATATGTGCTATCTATTAGATTTTGAAATTATTTTGTCAAGTACTTTTTTGACCAGCTTAAATTTTTGTCAACGTAGAGACAATATTCTACAGAATTTAAAGAAATATAAGAATGTAAACAACGATAAAGTTGCATTTTCAAGGCGTTGGACTTTATTTATTTAAATTTAGCTGCAAATGATTATAATGCAATTTTATATTAATTGGAACGAAGACGGGGCCTAAATGAAAAAACTAAAATTTTTTTTTTAAAACTAGTATGCTACAACCCAGCCCAGTATTATCAACAATATTGGGCACTTTTGCTTTGGGTTGTGTATAGACTAACATATGTTGGGAAATTTCTTGTTTAATGGGAATTTTTCTAGATGGAGCCTGTAACCAATATTTAGTATATATTGTAGTTTTGAACCCAACAATATGTAAATTTAGAAAAGACAGAGTGAAAGAAGCTTAAAAAATTAACATTGCCTGTAAACATTGTGTTGTCTAATTCTAAGAAGTTGTTTGCAAATATTTTCTTGTGTGTTTTGCATGCGATATTTTTCGAACACTTGCATAGTGGAAAGTTCTCAATTCAGTTGAGTTTTTGTTTGCATTTAGTTTGATGAATTTTTCAAAAGCAGCATTCAAAATAGCCGCTTATGAAGGTCTGTGGCTAGATCTGAAATGGCTATACGGATTGCCAGGAATAATGAGGATGCATTTGTAAAACATCTTCTTTTTTAAAAAATCTATATCTCTATTTATAATATTTGAATAATAAAATAAAAAGTACCAATTAAAAAGGCGGAATAAATAAAAAAAAAATCATCCCAAAAAAAGTTTTTTTTTTAAATAAGTATGTACCTGTTCTTGTTGTTGGAATTATAGGCTTAGAGATCTTCGGTCGATACTAATTCGCACATGTAAATTGCAGAATTGAGTTTGTATATATACGATAGATGATCAACCGATGGTATCAATCAGGCACAGTAGTTAGGCATCTGATGATGAACTTGTCACGGAGTTCGAAACTAGTCATGCCAGTGAGTGTGTGTTGAAACTGAATTGTCTATTATTTCCAACAAAAACCAAAAATTTGTCAATTCGAAAAATGTTCATGACTTGTAAGCTTGTAGTATGAATTTCTCAAACATTAACCAAAAACTAACAAAATCGGTTAACAAAATTCAAATTCAAATAAGTACCTTTTCTTAAAAAAGTAAATTTTCTTACAACAAATTGCATTTTTTTAAAAAACTAAATTTTCTTTAGAGAGTATCTGTTTTGTGAAACAAAGTAACTTTTCTTCAGATAAGTACTTTAAACTGTAGCTATTCTTGCACAAAGGATCAATTCAAAAAAAAATCGCATTTTTAAAAAAAACCTTTTCTTCAAAAAAGACCTCTTAAAAAAACACTTTTTCTCACAAAAATTCCTTTTCTTAAAAGTACCTTTTCTTAAAAATAAAATAATACATTTTCTTTTCTTTTCTAGAGATTGGTAGCCTCTTCGAAAATAAGTAAATAAAATATACTTTTAAAAAAAGAAAATACATTGTATAAAATTCTAACTTTATCAAGTCAAGGGTTTTGAACTGAAAATAAATTTCCCTCTATAATTATAATATTCCATAAATTTTTGTTATCAACAATAAACATATATCTAAGTAGAATAATTATCTTAAACTGAACTCTTAAACCCATATATTAAATTATTGTACATTCTTTATTATTTGAAGCAATAAAAAACACATACATACATACATGGTATAAAATACATTTTTTTTCAAAAGAATTTATCATTTTACAAAAAGTATATTTTCTAAAGGATTCCTTTTAATCATCGTATTTTTGAACGGGCGCCTTAGGAGTGTTGGAACAACTAGCAGATAACATATAGCGAAAGGAACTTCGTTCCAACGGGGTGTCCCCTGACACCTTATGTAATTTTTTAAACATATTTATACAGATTTCTATTGAAATTTCCTAAAAATTTAATAAGACATTTTATTGAATTGATAATTTGTTTACTTATAGTTTTAATTTCTAATAATTTTCTTCGTCAAACCAATAATATATTTTTTAAATATAAGATAAAAACCGATAACTGTTACTATTGGCTCCCTAATTTTCCTTATGTTATTTAATTTATTTTCAAACCGCTGCCATTTGGCACACTTGAATTTTCGGGGATGGTCGTAGTGGACATATTTTCATGAACTGAGCCAAGGAATGCGCTGGTGAAATTCTGCGGGTCGTGACTAACTCGCCCTGTATAGCGAATGGAATTTCGTTCCAGCCGGGTGTCCCCTGACACCTCAAGTAAATTTTTTAAAAAAGTTAAATTTTCAAAGAGACGCCTGCGTTAAATGTTATAATTTTTATGCGACGGGGCTTTAAGCGACACTAGGAGCAAAACTGCAAACAATTTGGAATATTTATAAAGCAAGTTATGCAACATTTTGTGGGCAATATTCAGAAATTGAAATTTGTTTATCAATTACTTTTATTAAAAAAGTCTTTAAAGGAAAAAAATGAGAAGAAGATATTTATCTTATTGTTTTATTTTATTTATTTATATGCACCTTAGCCATAGGTCTTAATAGAGAATGACTGAATCTGAAGTAGTGTTCAACGTAAATAATAATTTTACTAAATAGAGAATTGACTTGATACTCAAGAACAAAATCTTATGTTTTTCATAGGAGAAATCACTACTTACAACATTTAATTGTTCATACATTTAGTATAAACTGTCTAGTAAATATACTTATAAAATCCGATGCATCGGAGAACGTCCTGAAGAAAACAAAGTTGTAAATCGAAATTCACCAAAACTCGCTCCCAAATTCTTAAAGAAAAATCTGAGTACCACCCTAAATGACATGAATTTGGGTTAACTACCACGGTCCATTCACAAACTACATAATCCTTGTATAACTGTTAACAACTAAAAATATCTGTCAACTCATATACCCATCCAGATCGATGGGTAGTAGTATTTGCTGCACATGTCATGCGATTGGACTAAACCAACATATTATTCGATTACGCCAACCGTAAAGAGAGGACATAACAAGCAGTAAAGCTTGTTACATCACATCAACATCCCCTCCTCATAGTAGCATACCTACATACACACACATATATATATCTACAATACAAATACATAAATCCCTGTGCATTCACATACACACACTCTCTCTTTAACTGATGCTCGTATGAAACATAAATATGTACACCACAAATCGATACTTACAATTGACATCCAGTATGACCACTTTGTTGTTCGGTGGAGTTAAATTCGTATTGCTCGCCACACAAACTAATCTCGCATTCAAATGTTGTCGTCCAATATTTGGATATGACAAGTGGTTAACAGTCTTACCGTCCGGGCGATGTTCAAATGATTCATCAATCACCGTATTATCCAAATACCATGTAACATTTGGACGTGGTCGTCCTGATGCAGAAGAGCAAGCAAACAGAAACCGAGAAAAAAAGAAAAGAATATATTTAGAAACAGGCAATGAATGTGAATATGTGAATATGAATGTGAATCGATGTACAACTATGCTAAATTGTAAACACAATTTGTTTTGCTTGTCTTTATTACTCTTGTTTTGGGGATGTATTAAGCCGTGTTTGTACTTTTTTTTGTTGCTGTAGTCACTAAATTAAGATGACAAGGGTAGTCCAGAGACAAGGAAAACGTAATTGTAATAAACAAAAGAAATCCATCTTGATTGTTTTTTTTTTGTTTCTTTCTGTGTAGTCGAAATCAAATATAGGAAGTTTAACCAGAAAGAAATGAACATTCTATTACTGGCATTCTCTTTTCGAATATGAATCACAAAAGACCGGGCAAGACAACTGAGAACTATTTGTTTCCAGTCCATCTAGGTTAGTTAAGTTCAACAGTTCATTTGTGTTGCATATTGTTAGTTATTTCCAAAAATAAAGAAAACTCTTAAATTCATGTTGTTGTGAACTCTGATTTTTAAGCTAAATGTAAAAATTATATGGGTATTTCCACAGACGGAACGGATTTTTTTTGGCTTCCCTCAAATATCATCCCCAATATTGATTTTTAAAATAAAATTATCATGTGCAAATTGGTAGTGTTTACGAAATATAATACTGTGGGGTAACTACGGCTAACTTTGGAACTCTACGCTTAAGTAAAAATAAAAGTTGACCGTTCCTGTTCAAACCATACGTCGTCCATGCCATCTTCTTCCATATTTGGGAATATAAAACATGGTACTGAATACTGAACATGGTAGGATAACGTTCGTCATTGACAGTAACTGCAGCTCCTTGCTCATTTTCGAAGAAATATGGGCTTATGATACCGCCATGCCAAAAACCGCAACAAACATTCACTCATTGTGGAGCCGAAAATGAACTTCATTGGAAAAGATGATTTTTCGTTAAAAATACCCATCTTCAACCAATCGATCTTCAGCAAAGCCAAAACACATTGCATGGCTACGCGTCTTAAGGTCTTGGAATAATTGGGCTTTATAGGCCTTCGTACTGAGGTCTTTATACAAAATTGTGCGTAAAGAAATCCGAGAAATGCTCAATTGCTACGAAAGGTGGTGAGTTGAGTTTGCTGGTTGTTCGAGCACATTTTCAGCTACAGCGGCAATATTTTTCACTGAACGCACTGGACGAGCACATGCACGAGCTATTTTGTCCAATAAGGAAGGACCTGGATGGAGGAATTCGCTTTACAAATTGCACGCTATTTGTGTAGTATTTATTTCGTAGATGTCCTACAGTTTGAGTTGAAGGACAAAGAACTTTGAAATACCGTTTTTAATATTTGCAAATTTTCTTCAAGCATAAACCGATCCATTTCGTGAATTCCTAACTTTTTGCTAATAACCTGTCACTTCATAAATGTCAAATTGAGCATCGGCTCCGAAATAGCGTTGGGTTAAAATTCCTAATTTTACACTGCTCACCCTGAATACTAATAAGAACAACTTTCTGGCGACCGCAGCAATATGAAAACAGAACAACAATTCAAATATCAGATCAACAATCAATTTCAGAAAAAATACCTGCATCACTCAAATTACAACAACAACAACGGTTTCTTTCCCATTACATCCCATGAAGCGATTGGGGAGAGCTTCTCACAACCAGTAAGCTGTGCGCTTTCTAGTTTTACACTCACTGATTGGGACCTACAGTTGTACACCGGTTCCGAACGGTATTTTGAGAAGCTTTTTCATGGCTAAATATTCGATAGTGTCGATAAGCGAGGTGACCGCCGTCGAATGAAATTTAACGTGGTCAGAGAAGGGATCTAACCATTCACAAGAGCCGCGCACACTACCTTTGTACCACTGATGGCTACAATGGTTTTTACTTATATGTACAAATTTTAATAAAAAATATCATAATTTAACCTAAACTCTAAACTGGTCTATTGTTATTGAGAACATTTTTACAAAACTCTTCAAACAACTAATTGATTTTAATTGCAGAGTATTCAATTCAGAATGGCCTCAGATGGCTTTAATCGCAAAATGTATTATGTTATCAGGAAGGCCTACCCGTTGCCTTTAAAATCCAGCTTTAACCTTCTCAATGTATTGTAAATAACAGGTCCGCCAAATAATTTTTTTTTTTTGAAAATGCTATAAAAAAAAAACTACTGAATATTTTCTCAAATTTCTTTTTTTTTTTGAAAGTACAATCCTTCCAGTCAATAATGGAAAATAATATCATTCAATTCAAATGGCTGCCTCGGCTGGCCATGCCGTAGCCTACACGATCGGTCCAATTTTTAAGAACATTATCGATTGTGTGCAGCTGTATTTCACCAATGGCTTCACGAATATTGTCCTTTAAAGTGTCAATTGTCTCTGGCTTGTCGGCGTAACACTAATCTTTGAGGGCACCCCACAAATAATAGTCCAACGGTGTCAAATCGCAGCTCCGAGGTGGCCACACGACATCAGCTCTGCGGCTGATAATGCGATCTTCAAAAATAGGGCGCAAAACATCGAGTGTAGCTTCGGCTGTGTGGCACGTAGCGCCGTGTTGTTGAAACCAAATATTTCCAATATCCTCCTCTTCAATTTTTGTGAACAAAAATTCGTTCAACATGGCTCGATAACGATCGCCATTGATTGTAACGGCCACTCCTTGCTCATTTTCGAAGAAGAATGGCCCAATTATGCCTCTGGACCAAAATCCGCACCAAACTGTGACTCGTTTTGGGTGCATCGGCTTTTCAATGTATGCGTGCGGGTTTTCTGTGCCCCAAATGCGACAACTTTGCTTGTTTACATACCCGCCAAGATCAAAATGAGCTTCATCTGAAAAGATGATTTTTTTTTTTGGCAAAATCGGCAAAATCGGCAAAATCGGCATCTGCAACATTACCATGATTTTCAAAGTAATGTCGCAATATTTCCCAGCGTTGTTCAAGCGTATACACAACCATGTTCGTTCAGCGGAAGGATAAAACTAATTATCTGTCAAATCACACATGGGCTAAGTGTTACCATTCACGAAATAAGCACTAGTTAAAAAAGAAACGTTAGATGGCGGACTCTTTACCTTCTTTGAGAAATGGTTTGTTGAAGTCCCTCTAAGATTCCATTGAATTCGCATTAAAATAAAGGCACAATTTAGCGAATACTTATTTATTTTTTCATTAATATCAAAAATGCTAGATAAGTGAATTTCAAATGACGATTTCTCTAGGTAAGTATAATATATTGGAAAGGTTAAACGTTTGCGAGCAACAGGAACGATTTTTAGATGAGGCAACATTGTAGTATAGCGGATATGGTGAAAACCCATTTTGTTAATTATAAGTTAAGAGGTTAGACTCGCCTTCACCGCACCTAAAACCTTTGAAAAAGTGTACACAATCCTCAGTGTTTTGGCTATTTTGACTTTTGTCGGTCTGTGATATTTGTAACTGTGTTGAAAATTTAACACGAAGATCTTGGTCTAGTAATTTTAAAAATTATGTGTAAAGTGTAATCAATTTCTGAAAACTTAAATTCAATTTGTTTTATTCGGAATTTAATTCGTTATCTTTCTTACGTTAAAAGTGTGCAAACAAATATTTAGTGTAAGTTTTCAACAACCTTAAGTCTACTTGAAATTAAAAAAAATGGATAGTACTCACAATTTTATTAAGTTTTTTTTTAAATTCTAATTCGGCACGTACACTTATTTATTATTGTTTTGTTGAGTTGTTTTTGTGTGTAAACAAATTGAATTTTTGACTTAACAAAACAAAACCAATATTTGCTTGATTAAACTAAACAACAGCAAAAAAAAAACAAAAAACTTGCGGTTCATTGCATTGTTATGTTCATAGAGATCTCTTGCATGTTATATTTGAATTTTGTGGAATTTGATTTAAAAATACAACGGTTTTTTTCCATTTACAACAAAATAGTTTGTATGTTTTTGTTTTGCCTTAATTAGAAACAACAATAATAACATTTGAAACATAAATAAAACATTTGAAAAAATGATAAACGTGTATTCTAGTTTTTAGTTGATATTTTTCGTAGAGTTTGTAGTAAATTTTTGCTAGCATTTTTTGTTTAATATACAAATGTACTGTTTGTTTAATATACACACACACACACACACCTTTACCAATATTGCGGTCAAATTTATGGTAAATTAAATCTAAAAATTATTATTTAAATTTAAATTTGAATTTTTGTATTAGCCGCGAAAAAGTAATTACATTTTAATAAATTGTGATACGAACTGGGATGGGAAATGCAAAGGGAATGGAGTTGAACAAAATTGTTGTGAAATATTTCTGAAAAGTTACAATTCTATAAAATATGTCAAAGATTTGCCAAATTGTAGCAGGTATTGATATTTATTAAATTTACAAATTTTTTAAATTTTCTGCCCCATAATACTGACTTCCGAAGTGAAAATTATTTTGCTAATAAGGGTTTTCCAATTTGTGTGATATGATTTCTTTAAAAAGAAACACTCTAATGGTTAAGGAAATTCAAATATTTTTTATTCAGTGTGAAGTACAATGGATGGAATTTCGTTCCGAATAAAACGTCCTTCAACTGACCTCCACGTCTTCATTTGCAGGAACGATTTCGATGAAACCAATTTTCGAGCACTTTTTCCACTAAATCAAGTCGTAGGTCATGAATAGCACGTTCAATATTGAGCTATAAATATTGAAGAGAGTTTGGTTTATCGCTAAAGACCAATGAGTTCAAATAACCCCACAATAAATAGTCTAATGGTGTTAAATCACTTTTTCTTGGAGGCCATTTAATGCTACAAATTCTTGAAATAATCGAATCTCCAAACTTTTCTCGCAATAATTCGGCTATTGCACGTGCTGTCGCCAGTAGCCCCGTTTGTTGGAACCACGTGCTATGTGGCACGTAGCCCCGTCTTGTTGGAACCAAAGATCAAATTCTTCTAATTCTGGTTATATAAAGTTGGTTATCATCGTTCCATACCGCTCTCCATTGACAGTAACGGTATTACCAGCGTCATTTCGATGAATTGCGGTCTTTAGCAACATTTGCCTGCACGGCAGCAATATTTTCATTACTTCGAGCAATTCGTTGACTTAGTGGCACTTGAACATTAGGTAAAGAAAATGTACGCTCATAATTTACAACAATTCGACGAATAGCGAGCACAGGTGGACGATTATTACGACCATAAATTGGCAAAAGCGCACGAAAAGGTGCAATTGTAGAACGATTGGTTTGATACAAAATTTAACAATTTGTAAATATTGTTCTTGCGTGTATGTCTCCACGATGAAATTATAAACATTACTGAATACAACGAAAAAAAAAATTAAAGATCATGACATACTACAAATGGCCGAAACGTCACTTTGAAATCATATCACTCAAATTGGAAAATCCTTTATAGACATTTTGAAAATGGATTAACACAACGTAAATTATTCTGAGAATTTCGACTCTGCTTGTAAAAACTTTTCATACACATGTATTAAGGCTTGTGTGTTCATTATTAGCTATACTTACAGCCGGTTCCTCGATCGCAAACGAAAGCTTTCGCTCGTGTTCCAGTCGAAAGGAATCTTCCCATTTCAAGTCGATTGAAAACATACACAGCCTCTTCCTCTATCTCAAACGGAAGCTTTCATTCGTTTCCTAGTCTAAAGAAAGTAGATTTGAGTTCCACAATCATGTCAGTGCAAGTCGAATGAATACATACAATTTATCAAAACTTTGCAGTACAAATGTGGGTTCTTCTATTTCGAATCTGCTGTCATTTGTGAACAAATATTGAGTCAGTTGAATGAAAATTTCGCATTATTTTAGTCGAATGTGAGTGGCTGGTTTGCGATCGCTTAGTTTTTCGTTCGAGATCAGGGAACACGCCAAGCATTACTCAAAACATTTCTGTAAAAATTGTGGTTCCTCTATTTCGAATGTTCTGTGATTTGGGAACAAATATAGAGTGAGTCTAGCGAACATTTCGACACAGGGCAAACCAATTTCAGTTTAATGCGAGTGGCTGACTTTCGTTGGTTTCGCTTTTCGTTCGAGATCGGGCAACAGGTTATTAGTTTAATGTTGTGTTAGTTAAATATTAACTTCACTTTAGTTTTAAAGTCGGTAGTTAAATATGGGGTTAGTTAATCGTAACCCGATAATCGTTAGAAGTTAGGGGTTTAACTTTGCATTTTGTTTATCAGTGGCCAGTTAATGTATACTGTCATGTTGTTAACGATTAGGGCAACCCGTGTATTCTTATTGAAAAAAGCATCTGTTTTGGGCTAAATACCACAACAACAAAGACGAATAACCTAAATGGAAATATGTTAAATAAGATATAAATGCATAAAATCTAAGTCATTTAAGAAAAAAATAGACAAAAGAGACACTAAGCTATAGACACATCTCAACACAAAAAACAGCATTATCGTCACACCGTGCAAACTTAAATCATTTTCCAAACTTAAATCATTTTCAAACGTCGATTTATATTAGAAATATTACAGATAAAACGGACTCCAATAGCGAAGAGAATACATTTTAAAGCAGATACGAATAATGTAGCACAGAATTATAGACATTTAGTTAGCAACCGTCGGTGGTGCAATGGGTAGTGTGACCGTCGGTGGTGCAATGGGTAGTGTGCGCGCCTCTTTTTACAGGAGATCCTGGGTTCGAACCCTGCTCTGACCACCTAAAATTTCTTTCGGCGGCGGTCACCTCGCATAGTGACGGCGACACTATCGAGTATATAGCCATGAAAAAGCTTCTCAAAATACCGTTCGGAATCGGGGTAAAAAAAGCGCACAGCTCAGTGATTGTGAGAAGTTGTCCCCGGTCCCTTCATGGGATGTAATGGGAAACCCTTTATTTTTTTTTTTTAGTTAGCAAAATGTAGAAAATTTCACCGAAAATTGGTTGATGTATCACTGAATTTGTCATTAGGTAATATTTTTAATATATCAGTATGTAATTTGATAAATTTTCCATTATGTATGTACATATATACTTTTTTCAACCAAAGTATTTGCTGGCTGTAACTTAAAACATTTTTCATATGACAAGAAAATTTCTTCAATTATTTAATTATTTTTTTTTGGTTATTGTTGTTTTTCACATGACAGAAGGACAAATTTTTGTTTATTAATTAATTGTGTTTTTAATTAATAATTGTGTTTACCTTCCTGACGATGCTACCCAAAGGGCTGCGAAATATTCAAGAATAAAATTATTTAAAAAAACAACCAAACGCTCGAACAGTTTAAGTTTAAATCTAAGTCATTTTAACAAAAATTTTAAATAATTTTTTTAAATTATATTATTCTCCAATATTTCGTTGCTCTTATTAATTACAAAGGGCAGCGAAATATTGGAGAATAAAATTATTTAAAACAATTACCAAACGCTAGAATATTTTAATTCTCAATATAAAAAACAATGTAAAAATTATCAAAAAACTACAATTTAATGATCTAATCGCAAAGTATGTGCACAAACAGTCAAAACAGAAACATGAATTTTATACAATCTTACATTTCACATTTTAACATTCAGTAATGTTATTGTCAAAAACATGTGTTTCTGACTACAGCTTAACCTACCAACATTGGGTGATTATATCATTGTTAACTATTGACAGAAAAATACAATTCGACGTTTAACCACAAAGATGGCCACTGACTGAAAAACTGGCCATTAGTGGTATTTTTAGACCAATTAAACATAAATTAGAGTAAGTATTAAAAATAGCACTCTCCGGTTAAAGGAAGTTTAGCCCACGAGCAACGGTGAGCTACTTCCAAAACTAGCTTTTAATCAATTCATAATAAGGTAAAGAATTGATTGGTAATGCCTATAAACTTCGTCAACTACAGCTTTTATTTTTGATGTGTTAACATCTACAGGCACGGGTAGGGCAATCTATCAAAGTGAGCACATGCAAACAACACACAGCGTTAGCATCACAAACATGGTTGTTGTTGTAGCGGTATTGATGTAGCGGCAGCGAATAAACAAGCAGGTCTTTGTCGCCAAAGAGTATTGAATAGTATAGAGAACTAATGGAACGAATTGTATGACTCAAAAGTACTGGCGACATCTGGCGAATGATTTAAAACGTATTACTCACTTTTTTAATATAACTTGGTCGATTCATAATTTTGATGTGAAATATTGATGCCTTTTGAAACATTTATGCTTTTTGTATTGTTTTATATAATAACATTGTAGAAATGGTACATTTGTAGTGAAATATTCTATAAAGATATTAAGACTCGTTTATGCTCTTTTACTCAGAGTCTTTCTTGCATTGAAACATTGATGCCTTTTGAAACATTTATGCTTTTTGTATTGTTTTATGTAATACATTGTCGAAATGGTGCATTTATATTGAAATATTCTATTAAGAGAATAAGACTCATTTATTCTCTTTTACTCAGACTCTCTACATGAGAGCGGAAAAAGAGTGCATGTAGTTCTCTATACTTTTCAATACTTTTTGTCGTCGCTCGGTTTATGACTCATAAAAAACAATTATTTCAGTGAGCTAAATATTGATTTATTTAATTTAACAATATTACCTCTGAAGTTAAAGCAGATGTAAGAAAAAAGGAAGTGCAAAAGTAAAAGAGCCTTCAGCACAAAAACTATTCTTTTTGTTATTTTCCAATGTAACATTTACTAATGTGTTCATAGAAATCGAACAGGTACCGTGTAACAAAAAGATGTTCATATATCGCCCGTGAGTTCGAACACTCATTGATTTTTATCATTTTTCTAAATATTATGTATGCTCGAACTCTTTATATAACTAAGAAATTTGGATTAATACATCAACAAAAGTCACAATTAACCTCAAGAAAATATTACAAGTTTATAAACATATTTATATTTAGAAACAGTATTTAAGAAAATGTTTCGTATTACTCTTTAAAACACCCAACACAATAGCAAATGTTGTAGTCACTTTCATTTACATATTTCCAAACTTACCTCCAGCTACTTCACATATCAGCACAATATCAGTTCCTTCATTGAATGATTCAACATTACTGGTTTTCTCATGACGATTCGGTTTGTAGATTGTTGGCCTTTCAGGCGGCACTGTAACGACAAAACAAATGACAAAAGAAAAGCATGAGTTTTACTTATTAACATATTGAACCCCTAAGCGTTGCGAAATTAAATGGAAAAGTGCTAACATCAATTCGTTTAACTAATTGACATGATTCCATTTTGTATTAGTTGTATACGGGGTAGCACTGATGTGCGTGTTAAAGTCACTGTTTTGCCTACTTTCAATTCAAATTAAATTCGGGCTATGTAGAATAAATGTTTTACAACAAAGACACGCTCGTGCTCGTACTGCGCTCACCGCACAGAATATGTATATCTTACGATATATTGGGTCGATGTTTTCTTTGGGGTTATATATTGTGACCCCTCACGTGCGTGTCATTTACAAATTAAAATATCATATTACCGCCGGTTGTTTTGGTTTTTGTTATTGTTTTATTCCAGAGGCTAAAATATAGCTTACAGTGTTCCACAAATGTCGCGTTGCCACTCAATGCTAATAAAATGTATATGAATAATTGCATGTGTTTAGGGAATACCCAATTATAAACAAGTTTACATATTTAAATTTCAAAAAGGTTTAATGAATTCTAATTACTTTCAGTTATTTAGAATTAATAAACTTGTCGTAATTTTTAATAAATCTAATCTATAATACACTGCTTTGAAGAATGACTAAAATGTGTATTTGTTGAAGATAGTTTCTTAGCAAAATATTCAAAATGTACATATCGCAAGTGGATAATAGAGAACAGTATTTCGAATATTTTCATATATATTACGCAAAATTACAAAGATTAGCAAATTATGGGGGTTTCTTGTTCGTATTATTAATATAAATAATATGCTTTAGAAAATGGTTATAAAACATCTAAAATTATATATTATGTTGTAAACTGTAGGCAGAGTGAACTGGGAGATTCGCCACAAAATATTTATTTAACAACAGAGAATATTTAAATATAAATCAACCTATTCACGTTGAAAGTAGTATGCAGGAACTATGTATAATTTTGGTAAATCCATATTCTTATGTGCATTCATTGTTTTCGTGAATTGAAGATATGCTGCTTTTTTGTTTCTTTGTTGTCTGTCACGTTCTTGTTTCAGCAGTTTTCAACAAACAAAGCCATAATTGGGTCACAGAAACATAAAATATATTATAACTAGGGATGGAATAGGAATATGCGTCTAAAACATGTTCGAAAAAGCTTAAAATGGTCTATAAAAAAAATGCATTTAAAAAATTTTTTGTTAACATTTATTAGCAATCACGGTAACAAAAAAGCTGTCCGTTTACATATCAGTAATAAATTGTCCATAATGTTAAAATGCCGGACTACGGACGAGAATCAAAACATGTTATAAAAAACAGAAATTAAAGAAAAGTAAAGATGCGAAAAACAATTTTTATTGTCGAACGGATATATGTGGCTCACAGAGCCTTAAAAACTGGTATTTTTAGGGGCAGCTAAAATAAGGCAATTGTGGCTAGTGAAATGAAAAGCATTCTTTGCGTAACCAACCATCCCCCGAAATAATCAATGCCACATCTTCTTTTATAAACTTTTCCTACTAAAAATTATTTTTAATGGAAAAACTGCCATTAAACACAAAGCTGTACCTTTCTTAGGGTGAGAAAAAAAATATAGCACTTTCTCACAGCTGTATTCTGTCTTTGGCTTTTTTAGCATGTTGTATTTTCCTCGGTTATCTAAAATATTTGCTCAGTGTAGATGGATACCTACGCGATTTTAAGCGACTCTTCGTACTATCAAGTTAACAAAGTAACAAAACAATTAGTATTCCTGTGTTAAACTAATATTGCGTCCGCTTCGTTTGAGAAGTTAGCGAATTTAAGTAAAACCGCTTAAAATCACGTAGTGTCTAACAGAAGAGGTATACAAATTTGCTTAGCGACGACAAAGAACACACAGCAAATGACAGAAAGTGAACCATTTTATCGGGCAACATTCGCTGAAAGGGCAGAAAACGCAAATTTTTTTCAGTTTTTCTGTGCAACATTCTTCGAAAGGAACACAAAACCTTGAATTCGGGTTACAGTTTTTTCGCAAACGCACACAAAAAGACACTTTTAGGGCAAAGGGCAGACAAAATGTTTAATTTTTTGTCAGAAACGAAATTGGCATTATGTAAGTGGAAACAAAAGCAAAATTTTGAATAAATTTATTGTTTTTAATAAATATGGGTACTTAGTAATTTAAATTTTTTCAGCGCCAAAACGATCAAATCCCATTTTAATGCAAAAATAGTCTTACAAATAATGAGTACCCCGATTTCTATGCATCCTCTAGGTTATGAATTTAACACGTAATTATATTCATTTGATTTTATATTGCAGATGTAATTTTAAAATACACCAGAAACTTATTTATTAATTTATGCAGTTCTTGTTTGATGTAGTTGATCATATGGGCACCTGACGCATACAGTTGTGCCACACATTGCTATATTTTTGCATTACTTGAGAAAACTCTAATAATTTCCATTAAACCTATTGACTTGATCGACAAGAACATTTCACAACTAGATGGATTTGAGCATTCTGTCAACCGTTTGAAAGTATTTCTGAAATCTTACGGTTGGAACTTGTTTATACTCAATTGAACTGTCGTCAGTGCGGGTCCAGAATGATTTGATTCCTTAGATAAACTATAAATCACCTTTTTCAGTCGCACTTTCCTTTCACGATTTGGTTTTAATTTTTGCAAGTTTCCCTGCTTAAAAGTTCAGTTTGATTTTACGTTTTTGCTATCACCTACTCGGGTAGGAGACCATTTGATAAAGAAAAAGATGTGACTCGGTACTGGGAAATATACTAAACTCCAAATTATGCAATACTTTGCGTAATGCCACTCCACTGTTGGGTTGGGTTAATTTATAAAACTATTACTTTCCTAAAATTGGGATCCTAAAATCGGTCTCAATTAATTGCTATTGTGTTTCATTACATTGAAATTATAACTATTCATTATTCAGTATCACTATATGGTGACCAATTTATAGGTACATTTTCCAGTATGGATTTAATGACATATGTATTTGTTGGTATTTCATCACGGCAAATCTTAGCTCAGCACAGTGTCTATAAATTATTCAGCTGAATGCTTGAGCAAGATCTAGCGACGACACCCATTTCTGACTTAATGGCTATGTCTATAAGCAACATTGGTAGTTTAAGTGCAGAATATTTCGACCAAATTCACGAACTGTTATTACATCTAAACGAAATAACGTTTTGGCGTGCAATATGCAGTACTATGCAGTATTAAGTGCTAGAAACAAAGTTATTATTATCGTATAATATATGTGTTTGTGATGCAAATATAACTTGGATTGTGATTCAAATACAGCTGTATTTGGTGCACTGTTCTCTTAATTTTGTCGCTATGCTCTGACGAAAGCAAAATAACAAAAGAGGGACAAAGAGAGATTATGCTCAGCTGATCGCAAATATAGTATACTGGTGTAAAACTATATTGTGTTTGCCATTCAGTATTACTTGTTGAATACATTACGATTAATATGTTATAATATTTGTGTATGTGATCCAAATATATCTTTGTTTGTAACTCAAATACAGCTGCGTTCGCAGCATTGTTTACTTCAACCGTTTTTGCAGCTATGCTGCGTTGAGAACAAAATAACAAAAGAGGGACAAAGAGAGATTATTATCGGCCTAAGGTGATGTTGCTGTAAGAGTGTAACTGTATGTTTGTACAATTCTTTCAGTCGGTGGTTCACAAATATTCCTGAGTGTGGGTGTAAATTGCAGATGAGTAAGTGTTTCTTTTGTTAACTATTCTGTGGCATTTTAGATTCGTGTATTCAGTTATCATTCGTTCAAACGACAGAGGATATCAAATACGCTTGGAGGATTAAATCAGCATGCAATGAGAACAATTATATTAGTAGAAAACACTTATGATCAGTGAAAAAATAATAAATTAAAGCTCGGATGTGGTTTTTGTTGTTACTTTGCTTTTTGCGTATGTCATTCGTATATGTATGTCCAACCAAATTCAGAAACGATTTTGAAGGAAGTGACAAAAAACAGAACGTGAAGCCCTTTGCCTTTTTATAAGAAAGGTCCGAGCGATTAATGAGAAAATCGGAGCGGCGGACCATTTGTGAACATTTTAAGCAATTTAACAAAAAAAAAACACCATCGTTTTAACCGCTTTGTATAAGTTAAGCTTCTTCGAGTTGAAGCTTGAACAAATAAACGGTTTTCTGTGAACTTACCAAAAGTCCACAGACACTACTACGTTGACTTGTCAAAACTCAACGGACACGAGATAATTAAAACAACATGAGTTAATTAAAACAACCGAGTTTGGATTTTAATCGAACTGTCTTTATTGACTGCTATCAAACAAGTGCGAACAATCAACATTTAAGCTGTAAAAAGAAACTTGATAATATTACAATAATCTGCTTACTAATTAAAAGTGTTAGTGTCAACAACTTTGATCTGAAGACAGACGCTGCAATTTAAATGGAATGGAAATAAAGTTCCCAATTAATTATTTAAGGTAGATGAACTAATACCGAATATGAATACGCTTAAGATGCACTTTTAGTCTACGCGCCGCTTTTGGGGTATTGAACCAATTTTATGTTAACTTGAATAAGCATAGCTTGCAATTTTAGTGCACGCGCCGTTTTGGGTTATTGAACAAATTATGTGTTAACTTATATATTGTTTGCATAATAACTTTCTTCTAAATATTATTATGTTTGGCAGGAAACACGCATATGCTTCCACGTAAGCAACCGCGTGTTTTGTAGAATATGGCCACATGCTTACACGTAATGGTGGTTTGGAAGGAAACACACGTATTTCCAAAGCCTACAAGGAGAAGGGGACCACGATTGAGGAGTCGGAAACCGACATGGATCTCGTTATTTACCAAATACCACTCGAACGCGTCACTGGAATCTCAGGATGAACCATGTTAGCCGCAGTTACGGCCAATATTTGAAAGAAATACTTCTTAAAAAAATGCAAAGAAATTTTCTTTTATACGGTAATACAAATTATCCAATTTAAGTTGGCAGCTTTTGTATTCTTGTTATTTTTGAAAAAAAAAAATATATTATGGATTTTTAATCGCATTAGGCGATACAGGTGGTATGTAAACTAGGGTGGGTCAATTTGTACGGGACCAAAAAACTTGCCAAAGAGTATAGCAGAAAGGTAATCTTCGGCAAATAATTCTAAGAAAATGTTGCCAAGAATCCATGGTTCTAAAATCAAAATTGAGTCCGCCATTTTCCACTTGAAAATTTATATATTAGCGTAAAAAATCGACCCAAAAGCCATACTTTTCAAACTTGATATTCTACTCGTTACGTATATATTCTACTCGTTACTGCGGTTACAATGACGTTTATTTTAGGTCGAAACTCCTCACGATTCATGTTTTATAGCTGTGTAAAATTTATCATCTGCAACATTTTTGCGAAGAGATACCTGTGTTAATGTTAGAATAACTGTTGATTGCGATATCAGATCTGCCATAAAGAGAATGTTAAAACCTAGCAGGCGATATATTGATCTTTACAATCTGATATCGCATTCAAAAGTTATTCTAACATTAACGCAGGTATCTTTTCACAAAAATGTTTCAGATGACCCATTTTACACAGCTATAAAACATGAATCGTGAGGAGTTTCGACCTAAAATAAACGGCGGCAACGAGTAGAATATATATGTTAAATTTCATCAAAATCGAAGAGTATCAAGTTTCAAAAGTATGGCTTTCCGGTCGATTTTTACGCTAATATACAAATATTCAAGTGAAAAATCGCGTGCTCGATTTTTATTTTAGAACCATGGTATCTTGGGCACATATTCTTAGAATTTTCCGTAGATTGCGTTTCTGCAAGACTTTTGGTCGGCAAATGTAAACATCCTAATGTAACACTAATGTAACCATCGAACTTGATATGGAACCATGCAAAAGTCTTAATTCCTAGCTAGAATAAAAGATAGATTTAAAGTTATATCAACGTCTCGTCCAAAATAATAACCACACAAATACACTTTTGTTGGGCAAATTGTTCCACAGTTCGCAATTTTTTTCCGAATTAAATTATTGTCTTTCTAAAAGCTTACAAAGTTTTGCGTCGACTCATCTAATACGGTTTTGAAAAAGAGTTTGAGATTCATTAAAAATTTCTCTAAAACTTCCTTCGGTGGTACAATGGTTGGTGTGCGGGCTTCTTGTAGTTACTTGGGACCGATGGTTCAATTTCTCCTCTGACCACCTTTCATTTGTTTCGACGAAGATCACCTCTCTTAGTGACATAGGCACTATCGAGTAGTTAACCATGAAATATCTTCAAAATAAGCTGTTCGGATTCGGTGTCAAACTATAAGTCCCAATAAGCGAGTATAAAGTTAGTAAGTTCACAGTCCGCTGATTGGGAGAAGCTCTCCCCAGCCCCTTCATGGGATGTAATGGAAATTTTATTTTGTTGTTTTTTTTTATACTAATTAATAACATATTATAAACTGGGAGATAATTTATTTAAAATGTCTACTAGGAGGTCGATCTGGGTCACAGTAAATATTTTCAAATATATAATATAAAGGATAACTTTCCTAAAACTGAGTAACACTTAAAGATTTCCTACTTTCAGTAATCTGTAATAAACTGTGACCTGACAAATATTTTTCTCAAAAAAGTCAATTCATATGTATCCTTATTGCCATTTAAGGTTGTAATTTTATACCGCTTGACGTGGAGTGGGTAGTTAAGACTATTGTTATTAAATTAGATTCCCTCACGATTGCCACATAGTATTCAATTGATTTTACCTAACAATTGTATTTTACTAGTTGTGTGCACATAACATCCAATCTCTCGTTGGCCATAAATAATCATTTCCTATGCAATATGAATACCGGTGTACCATTATTGGGCGCAGAATCAATTTGTACACTACCACGTTTACAACGTAAAACCTCAAAACTATCAACGCTATTAAGCGTTTATCCTTGGCCGACTATTTTACCGGCTGATATAGTGTACACCTACATACATGTACGAACCGAATTACCAGATCCTTCAATATGCTGCGTATGCTTTTGGCTCTCCACTGGAATCAGCATACACACATACATATCTGCAGTATTGACAAAGTTTAAAATCAATTTTTTATAAAAGTCAACATTCTCTTTCGCTGTACAACATTCTCTTTCGCGTACAATCCGGCGATTATTTCTCAAAAAAAAAACTAAGAAAGGGGTTCTTATTTTAATCTTCTCGCATTAAAACCTTTTTAAAAACACAATAGCAACATTTAAAAATATTTTGGATTTTCTGTAGCCTTGCTGCAGGATAATGGAGAAAGAGCGTGTGTGTGGAACAGTGTGTTACGATGACGACTAAAATAGCGACAACCGCCAACACCGCCAGGACGAGGACTATGTTGTTGATGTAGCTTTTATTGTTAACCGTAAACCGCATTTATATTTCCGTTTACGTTTCCTCATACGTTTCATTCGCATACATACACGTACTCAGCCTCAGTCGCATCCACTAGCTCATACAAGGACAAAGTGAAGCGTTTGTGGTGGTGTAGTGAAAGAGGGAAAAGGAATATGTACCCCAAACATTGTGCATAATGTTGGGTATTTTGGGTGTTTATGTGTAGGACTCTCTTTAAACTTTTGTGCAACATTGCAATATGGCATCGCCTATTAGTCAGGCAGCAATGTTTTCGCTTCTCCCTGACAAATTACAGTACTCTGAGAATTTTATTAATGTCGTGTACGTACATATGTTCATGGTAACATTTGTACATAAATATATATCCTGACTGTTGCAGTCGCTGTTGTTTTATGTGAATGGTAGGGAAGAAAAAATTACGATGATGCAGTGTTACATTCACCTGAGTCGAATTGAAAGCACAGTTGATACTTCGTAATTTGTATTGAAATTCTGATGAGAAATCAAAATATAAAGCCACATATGTTTAAAGAAAAAATAATATATATTCTTCGCTGAAATACTCGCTCATTTAGTAAATTTACAGTCACAATTTGATGCCTAGTATTAAGGTTCAAATTTAAGGTCTAATGTTGACACTCGTTTTGGGCGTCAAGCTTCCTTCTAGATATTGTGGTTAAACATATGTAAAAAGAGAGGTAGAAATCCATGCTCGTCGCTGTGCCGGACATGTACTACTAAACCAACAGTGGTTTACATTTTACCTAATGTCTGGGTGTCATTTCAAATAAAAGCAATTTAAATACTGAACTTGGGCGTTAAAAAACGGTTTCAATAACTAAAAACGTTTGTTATATCTGTTTCTACAATATAACTCGATCTTGAAGTATGTCTTTTGAAATAGGTTTCTATAACTGAGTTCCTCAAGCCCGGGTTTTAAAGCCGGTTTGACGACAGCTCTATATATAAAAATTAGTGTACGGTATTTGCACGGGCTAAACTCTGGATCTACTGGACCGAATGAGATGAAACTTTCATATCAGATTTATATTTGCCAAACTTAGGTTTGTAGTACATAATTCTATAAATAGGTTTTTCCATATCAAATGTGTGAATTCATTAGTGACATCACTGTATACTTTTGTCGGCAGGACGAATTCTGTCGGGTCAGCTAGTAACTTATATTTTCAATTCATCTGTTGCAATTATTTGGTTCCGCGGTTGTTAAACCCGGTTGCAAATACTGGAATAAAAGACCGGTTCAAATAATCAAATCCGGATTTTTTAACAGTTTTACACAAACTGATTTTTATTTGCGAGTTTTAAACCGGGTTTTTAAACCCCGCTTTTTAAACCGATTTCTAAACCGGTTATTGTAACCAATTGTCACACCAGGTTTTATAGAATAGGTCTCAGTGCATCACTTACGTTTTTAGCTCATCTTTTGCAATTTTTATGATTTGGCACCCTTATAAGGCCATCTTGGCGATTTTTCCTCCAGATGACCTAACACAGTGTAACACGAAAAAATATAACCTACGGACACCACTACGTGATAAAAGACAAAAAAGAAGATCCGAAGTTATGCACTTTTTTTTTGCCCCAAAAGATTTGGGGCCTCGGTGTCATTTTTGCAAAAAAGTCATCACTTTGTCAGGCTCATATCTTGCAAACCGTTCGGAATTTTGACTCACTTTCTGAAGGCGATTAATCCAGTATACCGGCTTACAATACTTCGTACTATGTTTGCCTCCACTCAACTATGCCATGAGATTGTTATAACATTGGCGACACACTGAATTAGGTGTGTAATTTTCACCGGTCAAGTCTACTTCTTCGAAAAACAGCTTATATGCTCTCTTGATTTCACTACTTAAAAGATTAGTTTCCTTTTGAAATCTTGTATAACTTTTTTTTCTGACGTCGCGCTGTGTAATGTTTCGATTTGAGCGTGAGCTTTTATATTGTGTGTTGCTTCCCTTGTTGCGTGTGCTTACTGCTTTGCCTGTATTGCCGCGGTCGGTGAGATAGCATAGTATCCCAGTGTTGAAGTAAACGGTGTCAAGAATCATTCCTAGGATGTTCATATGTTCCAGAAAGTTGTTTACTGAGATCTTGGGTACATTTTAGTAGTTGATTGTTTTCTTGAATTCTGAACGGTTTGCTACCTATGGACCTGAACAGGGCAAAAAAGATAAAAAACGTTTTTTTTGCGATATTGACCTTGAAGATGAAGTTTTTTAGATTTTATATGTTCACAGTTTTTGTTATTTACGTTCAGAGAGTAAATCAAAATTCCGAACGGTTTCCACGGTTTTGTGGAGAACCGGGTCTTTTTTTGTTGTCTTTTATCACGTAGTGGTGTCCGTACATGGTTATATTTCCATGAATTAAAAAATTACACACAGTGTAATTTGCCACACCATATCATCCTCTAACCGTTGAGCTACTATGTCGTGTTATACCTTATTGTAAGCGTATAGGCTTCTGGTAGAAGAAGTTCATATCCGAGTTGAATATTTTTTTCTCATAGATACAACTTTTAGGAAAAACCCGAAAAACACAAATTTAAATTTTTCAAAAAATTTTTCAAATTAGAGTTTGAACCCCTAGAGTGGGGGGATTTTACTCAAATTTTTACCATTTTATATTCAGGTAAAACTAAATTAATGGGAAATTTTTGATTCAAATGAACTGAGAAGTGAAAATTTTCTAGTGTATTTAAATTTACACCGAAAATACCAAGAACCCGAAAATTTGGCCAGAAGTCGGGGCCAGCTTAGATTTATTGGGCTCACAATGGCATACGAATCCGCTTGGTATGTGCCAAAAATCCGAAATTGATTTTTCATTGCCACCCTACTGATGAATGAATTTTGTCCATCCATAAAAATGTACCTTGGTTTGCTTTCTGAAGATTCCCGGTTTCTAGCATTAAGATCCCGTGTGATGGGCAGATCTTAGAAATAGTTTTACTTAGGTTTTCAAAGAAATTAGTACTTTAGCTAAAGGCAATCGGCCTTATATACTAAAAGTTAGGAGAGGTTTGAGAGACCTTTAATGTATGGTAAATCGTCTCTCAAACCTTTCATATATTTTTATGAATAAGGCCGAACAAATACTGTACTAGAATCACATAAAGGGCGAGTTCAACGGTGTACGCCATGGTGTAAATAAGTCCTGGCACATCCTTTTTTCAGGAATATTCTGTATGGAAGTTTTTTTGTGTTTAAATATCAGATTGGAGTAAAACAAAATATTCAAAATTTGGTCTAGCTTACGCTGGAAAATGTGTTACAAAATTAAAACACTGTACCTATACAACAATGATTTCCTTGTCGAAAGAAAATATTCGATACCCACTTTTCCCTGTTTAGAAGGTAATATTCCCACCGTATTGAATTTCTGGAAAAACGCGATCCAGTGCGAATGTCAACAAAGCTGAAACACGTATTTACTTAAACCAACTAAAGATTAAAATGTGTCAGTCTGTCATTTAAGTCAGAAAAATCTCCGTACCAAAAATGTAAAAATTTATTTTTTTTTTTTGAATATCCCTGAAAAAAGGATTTGCTTTGGCATGTTTCATATACAATTCCACGCGCCTTAAAAGAGCCTAAAACAGTTGATACCAATATATACTCGTACGATATTGTCATAACTAAAGTAAAAAATTCTTTCAAAAACTAACAAAAAATACCTTTTTTAAAAATAGATCTTAATGCTGGACACGAACTATTTTGGGAATCATCAGAAAACTGAACAAATTGTATTTTGAGGAGTGGACAAAAGAAACATTTTTAGGAATATACATATACATAAGATAAATCTTAAATTATCACCAAAATGACACGTACAAGGCAATTAGAATCTTCCGTTACAATTTTTCCTATAACGAGGATTAATATTTCATTTAATACACGTATATACTAATAATTTTAATGGAGTAAAAACGGGGCAAAAACCTATTTGCATTTATATTTAATTTTCACAGACTTGCACTGCTCGTAAGTCCTCTAAGGTTTCGATAGAGTTTATCCAAAATGACTGTTGAACCTGCTATACCATTCACAGTAGACTACATTTGATGCAGTCATCAAACTTACATTCAAGCATATTGTCAGTTAACTAATTTCGTGTGTAAATGCAGTAAATTCTCAAATCATTAGTCATATTTAACTGTGTTTTATAGTACACCAGAAAAAACATCGCACGACTATTTCTCGACGCACAGAACTTCTTTAAAATTTTTCCTTAGTTTACTGTTTGAATATATTTCGGGTAGGGCAATCTATCAAAGTGAACACATGTAAACAACACACAGTATTAGCGAACAGACAAGCAGGTCGTCGTCCCAAACAGTATTGAATAGTATAGAGAACTCATGGAATCAATTGTATGACTCAAAAGCACTGGCAACATCTTGTGGATGATTCAAAACGTATTACTCTCTTTTTGTCATAACTTGGTCAATTCATACTTTGTTTTGAAACATTGATGCCTTTTGAAACATTTATGCTTTTTGTATTGTTTTTTTTTGTTAATATTCTATAAAGAGAATAAGACCTGTTTATGCTCTTTTAAGAGAGTGCAATAAGTTCCCTATACTATTCAATACTTTTTGTCGTCGCTTTGTTTATGACAAAACAAAAACAATTATTTCAGTGAGCTAAATATTGCTTTTGATTCAGTTGTATTCCAGCATTCAAACAAGCAGATGGTCGTCGCTCTGTATATGACAAAACAAAAACAATAATTTCAGTTAGCTAAATATTGCTTTATTTATTTCAACAATATTACATCTAATGTTAAAGCAGATGTAAGAAAAAGAAAGTGCAATAGCAAAAGATCAGCACAAAAATTATTCTTTTTTTATTTTCCAATGTAACATTTTCTAATGTGTTCGAACAGGAACCGTGTAACAGAGATGTGTTAACACATCGCCCCTGAGTTCAAACTCTCATTATTTTTGTCTGAGTAAAATTGCACTTTTAAATTTTGAGAAATTTTTTTTATGCAAGCGGCAACTCTGAAATTTGGCAGCTGTCAGATAAGTTTATTCCGATTATTAAAAATGCCGCGCTTTACAAAAAAGGAATGCGTTATAATTGTGAAAATTTACTACAAAAATTTGGAAAGTTATGCTGACACAGCTCGCAAACTTTGAAGAATTTTCAATCGAGAAAGTGCACCTAATGTGTCAAACTTGGTCGGTTATGAACAGTCCGACTCTTGTGCGTCACAGTACCAGTCGGTCTCTTGAAAGAATGGCTGCTGTAGACGTGAGGGTCGCCGAAATTACATTGGATTACGCGTGTTCGGATTTTATGGCTTCAGTTATATTTTGGCTAAAACTTAATTTTTCTGAAGAACATGGAATTTTTCTCACGGCTTTATATGGGAAACCAATAAGAATTTTTTCCTGTCGTCGGCACAATTGTAGTTATAAGCTAGGAAAAAATGTGCAAAATAGACTAATTGGAAAAATGGCAAAAAATTTTTTCATTATTTCTCTCTTTGGTCACCATTTTCGGCCCATATTTTCGACAAAAATTTCGATTTTTTTGGGTTGCATAATAATTCGTAATTAATGTTTTTATTTGAATTCAATCAATTTTGAAAATGTTGCTCCCATGTTATGTACCAAATATTGGGCTGAAAATTAAGTACATAGTAACACACGTGCATTTAAGACCCGGATTTGGCAAAACCCTATGTACAATACTGATCTATTTGACGGAATAATCACATCAAATTGATGAATATTTTTGAGTAAACAATAGGCTGTTTTTATAATTGAATTTTCGTGAACTTTGCGAACAAAAGGTAAAAACGAAATATACAATACTGGTCCAATTGTTCGGAACAAAACGTTTGAAATTCATGAATCTTTTTTTCTTAGAATTAAAAAAATTAAGTAATATTAAAATCAAACACAAAGGGTGAAACAAAAATTATCATATTTTATGAGGAAACTAAATCAGGTAGATATACCACACTAGACAACGGCAACCATTCAGAAGTCCCTTTCAGGACAATTTTGCATACATTTTTTTCCAGGTACTTCAGTAAAAAAGTACGAAGTATTTATAATTGATCATTCCACCTCTTTTCTTTCAACACTTTTCATTCAACAAGTGTTTACGAAAGATAAAAGTACAATTTCATCCACAGTTTAATCAAAATGGAAAATAGCGTCTGCCCAAAAATAAATGTATTTCTTTACGTTTGAGGTCAGATAGTGGTCAAAGTTGGAAAGAAGGAGCGAAAATATTTGCTAACTCCAGAATTTAAGTTTGCATATACATAATATTTCAATAATATGGATACAAGTGGTGAAAATTTCACGCCGAATATACTGTGTAGTAATTGCTATAGCACTATTTGAATTGGTTACATCGAGGAAGAGGACACTCGCATTTTCCTAAGCCGGTAATCTGGGTAAAATACCCAAACGGTCATGATAAAACCAGGTGCTACGCGTGTATTAATTATACTGATGGAACAAATAAGAGGAAGTTGAAGACAAGAGCATATGCTAGAGCTTTTGCGATGTAAAATACACCTGAATTTTAGATAGAAATAAAGTTAAAAAAATAGATATTTGTGGATGGTCTACGAAACTTACACCACAGTTATGGTCTACGAGATATGAGTTACAAAAATATGGTCTACGAGATATGAGTTACAAATTGCAGTTTTCGTGAGAAAAACTTATACCACAGTTTGGCAGCTATGGCCCGAAAATGGTGGAAAAAGATAGAAAAAATTTAAATTTTACGACATTTTTGAAATTTTGGGGCAGTAGATGCAGATTTTGGGATTAGTTTGCTTTACTTTTTCTCTCCTAGTCTATAGCTACAATTGTGCCGAACTCAGGGAAACAAAATTCCTAATGGTTTCCGAGATATCGCCGTTAGAAAAATTGCATGTTCTTCGGAAAAATGGGGCTATGAGGCCGTCGGTGGTGCAATGGTTAGTGTGCGCCACTTTAGTACATGAGCACGTAAGCTTGATCCCATTTTTGACCCATCATTTCCCATCATTTCTTTCGATGACGGCCACTTCGCTTAGTGGCGGCGACACTATCGATTACTTAGCCATGAAAAACCTTTTTAAAATACCGTTCGGAACCGAAATAAAACTGTAGGTCCAAATCAGTGAGTGTAAAATTATAAAGCGCACATCTCACTGACCCAAACCAAACCCAAATAGGTTTTGCACTCCATGACTTAAAAAACATTTCATTGTGTTATCGTATATCAAACTCTTAGAGCAATACCATTCAATTTTTAAACATTGAGCCTCTTTCCTCATATCATATTGTTGGAATGATGACAATCTTTTTTTCAAATATATTTAACAAAAGGCATCTGTTTATGAAGTGTTCATTGTGATTTGAAAGGAGTTAAATGTCGTTTAGAATTTGAATTCTTAAAATCGTAAAAAATCATAAAAATATTTATGAAATCCGCGTTGTTGGCTTTCAAATAAATCTTCACGTTTAAGTGTCGCTGTCGGCAATTCACAATAATACCAGGCAGCGCAGTTTCAAATATACCATTCTGTTACAACAAAAAAAAAACGCTTATAAGAAAACGGAAAGCGCATAGTGCAAATGATTTGCATGTTTTCTTTTGAAAAGTGTTTTAGAATTTATGCTGACATATAATGTTAAATGTTGGTAGGCGCTCGTATACTTTTGCCTAACACATGTACGTTAGGATGTACTGAAAATACTTCTTTCAAAAGATGGGTATTGACGAGGTGGCTCCTGGTACGTTAAAGTTTTTTTTATTCTATTCTAGGGTACTTCTAGTACTTTACCGGTCGTTGTAGTTTCGGTTCCTATTGCATTTTGGCAAACAAATTACGTGAGGTGTCAGGGGACACCCGGTTGGAACGAAGTTCCTTTCTCTATGTATTATGTACTAGTTGGTTCCAACACGCCTAAGGCGCCCGTTGAACAACACGATAATTTATGTGGATCTTTAGAAAAGATACTTGTTGTAAAATTCTAAACTTTTTTTAAGAAAATTTTTTTTAAAGAATGTATTTTTTTAAAAAAAAGTATATGTGTATTACCTTTTCGTAAGAATATGTATTATATTTTTAATAATTGTTCGGTTCAGATCAATAACTATTAAAAAGTACTTCTTCTGTGAAAAGTACATTTTAATAGAAATTTTAAAAAGAAATGTGTGAAATTGATCAATATGGTGGATGGTTGGGAATATAGCAATTTCAATGCCCACCAAGGCATATCATCAGTTCCTTTCTCCACAAGTATTTATGTACTTTTTCATAGAAGAAGTACTTTTTAATAGTTATTGATCTTGAATCGAAAAATTATTAAAAACAGAACTCAAAAGATCGAATTTTATAAACTCAAACAGAGATAAATATGTATGATATTTTCCCGAAAGGATATTGTTTAAAGAGAAATACTTCTTTTATTAAAAGCTAAAGTATTTTTTAAGGAACGGTGATATTTTTAAGATGAAGTACTTTCTGGAAGAAAAAGCCATTGACTATGAATTTTTTTTTACAAAAAAGTACTTTTTTTAAGAACAAGTACTTTTTAAAGAAGTGGTACTCTTCTTAGGAAAATTTTATTTTTTTTAGAAAATTTACTTATTTTCAGAAAGGCTACTTATCTCTATCAAATAAAAGCAAATGTATTATTTTGTTTTTAAGAAAAGGTACTTTTAAGAAAAGTAATTTTTGTAAGATAAGGTATTTTTTACAAGATTAGGTAAATTTTTAAGAGTAAGTACTTATCTCAAGAAAAGTTATTTTGTTTCACGAAAAATGTACTCTTTGAAGAAAAGGTCGATTTTTAAGAAAACACAATTTGTTGTATGAAAATATACGTTTTTAAGAAAAGGTACTTATTTAAAAAAAATTCTTTAACAAAATGTACTTTTGTAAGAAAATTTCCTTTTTTTACGCAAAGGTACTTCTTCAAGTTATGGTATTTTTTTAAGAAATGGTACTTTGTTTAAGAACATGAAAAGGTATTTTTTTAAAGAAAATTTACTTATTTTTAAGAAAATGCACTTATTTAAGAAAATTTTCTTTTTAAACTTCTTTCACTTTGGCTTTTCTAAATTAACCTTTTATTGGGTTCACAACTACAATATATTCTAAATATTGGTTACAGGCTCGACCTCGAAAACTTCCCATTAAACAAGAAATTACCCAACATATGTTAGTCTAGACACAAACTAAAGCAAAAGTACAAAAGTAGTGTTAAAAAAGTTGTTTAATTTTTTTTCAATCCCGCCATTATTTCTTTGGTCAATATGGAGCTAACATTACTTGCCATGTTGAAGATAATTAGATAATGTGTTTTCAAAATTTGACATCGTTTTTTTACGGTGCTATTTTGAAGTCTTTATCAAGCATGTTTCCCGATTTTTTGGATATTTCTCAATGTATTTCGCGAAATCAATTTTAATTGTATTTATTTCATATATTTGATACTCTTTTCGTGTAGAACAGAAAATAGGATGAAGTGAAAATAAAATTGAAAAATTTGGAGTTAAACCAATGCCCGTTCAAGAGTTCAAAATGTTGCTGTGAAAAAAATCTATAAATTATAGATTTATAAGTGTAGATTTCTGCAATATCTACCCAAGTCGACAAATCAAAAAGAATATGTAAACAACGTTTACTAAAAAATATTTAGGTTAATGAACAGGTTTAGGTTCTTTAGAAATCTCAAAAATGGGGGAAAATCCGAATACAAAACTTTTACTCGAAATCATAAAAAGCTGATTCTACTTCAGATTTCAATTGTGAATTGTTTAAACAATATGAACTTAGCTTGTGGTTCAATGGTTTTAATGTATTTCAATTTAATACAGATCCAAAATATTTGAATATTAAAAGGTTCGAAATACACATTTCATAGTTTGACATAAACGTAACTTAATAACCATCTCTTAGTGTACGGTTATATCGCGTTGTTTAAAATTGACAGCAGAATTACGAGCATTAATAATCGATATGCATTTTTAAAGAAACAAAATGTGTACGGCCCTCATAAACAAGGAACAGCTTTATAGTCCTCTAACAGCTTAAAATCTAAAATATAAATTTTTATTTTATTCAATATATTTATGAAATCTTATATTAAATTATTAATCAATATTATATTTGGATTCACATTTTTACTTGGCATTTCTGCGAATTGTGTGATAACCACATTTGGCGAAGCAATACCATGCAACCACAATGGTGTTCCTGAAATGTTGCCATCTCAGAGTGCTCCCAAGTTGCATGTAAAAACATAGTTTATATACATACATGCATACATATTTATCTGACGGTATGAATATGCAGATATTTGTAGACGGTTTCGGAAAATTCCAATACTATTTTGACGATAAAAGAACATTTCCCTCAGAATCGAAAACATATTCATACATACAATACAAAACAAAAGAGGAAAACAAATGTACTACGTATATCCGCTATCCTGTTACTATTAATTGAGGGTTTTCTTTTTTCCTTTCCCTGGGTCTAGGAGTATTCTTATTGAGCAATAAAGTGTTGCGGATATGGAGAAAATTCAAAATATGTTTTATCAGACTGACCAGATGAATATGAATAGATCAACCTACACAGATTTTAATATTGTCTATTACGTTTTGATATTTTTGCAACAAAGTCCATATTCAACGAACAATTGATTACTATATTAAAAGTTGACAAAAAGCGGCATTTACATTGCAGCTGGATTCTATCATTTCGAGATTTATTGTATTGATAAACAGACTTTTGGTTAAACGAAAACACGAGATTTTGATTGCACTGTGTTCAGGGCCTTACGTGATGATAAAATATATATTTTCATTTTAGACATGATGTAGCATATGAAATGGTATCAAAAACAATTTCATTGATTTAAAAAAAGTTGAATTAAGACTAAATTTGTTGAAAAACGAATGGGGACATCCTTTAGATATGCCGTGTACCGGATAAACAAAAAAGAGCGCTGAGCCGCTAATGGGCCTCTGCTATATAAATTCTGCCAGCAGGTAGAATTTAAACTGGTCTTGGTAATACTCTTAAAATGATAACCCTGTCCAAATATGAAGGAAATGTGATGCACATGATATGGCTGTACAACAGGGTGTCGTCGATTCTACAAAAATTTTTTTTGGTTTATTTGGTTCTCAAACGACATATAATTCTGAGAATAATTAGAGAAATATATTTTCATGTTTTTGACATAGCATTTTTTCACGATAGCATTTTGACGCCTTGATCAAGCTAATTTTTTCCGATATAACGCGTATTTCTCATTGTAGTTCGAGAATCATGTAAAGTTAAAAAAACGAAAATTTAAATTTTAATTGAAAAATTGGGAAGAAAACGTATTCGATTTACACGCAAAACAATTAAAAATGCTAAATATCTAGATGCAGCAAAGATTAACACAAGACCAAAATTCTCATATCCCTATAGGGAGTTAAATGGGTTGGAAGCCCTGTCAACCATCACACAAGGTCAATTGAAGCGTAATGTGGGAATGAGTAACACCAATCATTGCAGACTTGACCTGAACTTTGCAGCGTGGTTTTAGACATGAAAAATCTTCAACTTGCCAGGTATTCATATTACGTCAAATCTTTGAGAACCCACAGAAAAGCAAATCGCAACATCTCTTATAATGACACTAACAGACATCAAATCCTCAGTGAAAGTTGAAAAATATCTTACCGATACCAGACAAGGCGGCAGACAAGGTGACAACCTATCTCTTCAACATCTTAATGCCGATCATAATGAGAAATCTACATTCTACATAATGAGGAATCTACATTCTAGGCGGATATGATAATGATTTACACATCACTGGGTGGAGGTTGTTGCAGTTTTGTCGAGAATCGAGAAAGACTCAACACAACTGTGTTTGGTAGTAAATGAGGACAATACGAAGTAAATGATTCAACGAACAGATACTCCACAATGCTGGAGCAGAGCGTCAATGTAACTTGGAGTTGGAGAACGAATTTACCCTTGAGATCAAGCGGTAAATTTTGCTTACATATTGAGTTATTTCGGGCTAATCAAGTACATCAGAGATGAAGTAACTTGCAGAACCCTAGGTCGTATCATAAGCAGATGAAACATCTGTGCCAGTCCTCAAGTGCAATCTGTTATGAACTTATGCGATTTGTATGTAGTATATTCCGAACTAACGCGAAAGGTATTTGCAGCCAAAAATTAGAACGACTAATGGTCAGTTTTAGAGTTGAAACTTCTCCATTTAAGTCAACTTTAAATGCCCGATGTTTGTAATTTAAATGTCATTTAATATGAACATTTTCTGGGAGCTTTTAAATGACGAGTGTGAATCTCGCCCTACGACTCCGAAGGCACAGGTGGACGAATCCCTGCAAGTTTTTTGTGCTATCAATTGAAGAGAGAAAATAAACATCGTGCCGGTTGGTTTAAGATGATATTTTCGTTTTGTAAGACCACTAGTCCTCCTGGTGTGGTCCTATCCTTATTTTAGTGTGATCTAATTTTTGAAGTGTGATATTATCTTTTGCACTCACAGAACTAATGATTTGAAAAGAGAATTATAGCAACCGTAAATCTGCATGCTGCCACCGAATTGTAGTTACCACGACCGCATTTACGACCGGATTTAGACCCCACAACTGAAATTCGTTTGGAACTACCTATAATAGATTGTGGAAACCTCTAATGTGGTCGTGACAACATCTATTTCGGATGCGATGGCATATAACGTGGTTGTGGAAATACGGTTGCGGCTAATTTGGTTGTTTTTTCTGTGGGATGTAAGTATAAAATGCAGTTTAGACTTTTAGCTTTGTGATGATTTTTTCTGTAGATTTATGCAACTACATTTTACATAAAACTATTTTTCTTATAATATTCGATGATGACATTTTTAGAAGTACATTAAAATATTTATCCACTGCTTCTCTTGTTTTTGGGATTCGTTGAACTGTTGTCTTCGTCTGATTTACGCTTTTTTTGTAGGACGTTGTATACTTCTAATTGAGGAAGATAGTTTTAAGACGGTATCATTTCTAGAACGGTATCTACATATTCAGTTAATAAATTACGAGTCTATACACGCTGAAAAATCTGTCTTTTATTGTTGTTTGGATGCAAATATATCGTGCTTTCAGAGTGCCGCAAATATAGTATACTTGTGCCGAAACACATTATTTTTGTTATTCAACACAACATGTTGGAGCCACAAGGTTATAATATATGTTTCTGTGACTCAAATATGTTTTTTTTTTAAACTGCTGTAAACAAAAACGTGACTGACGAAAAAGTGTCAAAAAATTGGGAGATCTTCAATTCATGGAAACAACGCTGGCAAACATATGCATGGTTCATGGAATAATATTGCTGGTGCCGCTATTTTTCAGCGTGAATGTATCCATGATTAAGCGACTACTTAGCCCAAATTGTTCGAGAGTTCTTCATAAAGCGAAGGTAGCGTTTTGCGTTTAAAAACTTAATATAATCACAAAAATTTTTCATATCAAATCACATTTAAATGACAAACATCGGGCCTTTAAATGGAGAATGGCTAACTCTGAAGCTGAGCATAACTGTTTTGCCGTCATTTAACGAAACTGTAGAATTTAACAACTCAAAAGCGTGAAACATTGTAGTTCACACAATTTTTGATGTGTTAACATCTATACGCGCGCCTCTAGGGCAGTAAACTATCAGTTTAATACATACGCAAGTGTTAGGTTTGTAAGAGTAAATCATCGTTTGTTTGTTCGTTGCTTGGCAGTCGGTATTGAAAGCGATTATTGGGCGATTTTCATATAATTTTCCCACGCGATTTTCTCCGGAAATTCATAGCCGATTTTATTAATTTTTGGTTTAAGAAGCTAGTGCGGGTTTCGACGAAGAGTTTAGGCCAAAAATTAAGGCGATCCGATATCGGCGAGCCGAGATTGAAGTGTTTTAATTTAGAGTATTAATTTGGAGTAATATTAAAAAAGTATTTTATGTTGATCTTCGGTTATATCGTACGAATATAACAATGTATGTATGTATGTACAAGTGTCTGTTGCTTTGCATTCTTTGACTTTTGTGGGAATAAAACAAAAAGTATTAAGCAAGAAAATAATGACACATGTGCTTGCACTGGGTCTTTAAATAATTTTAAGTATTAATATTATTTAACTGTAACGTCATCATATGATTGAACGCTGTTTTTTATTTTCCAATGTAACATTTACGAATGTGTTCATAGAAATCGAACAGGTACCGTGTAGCAAAAAGGCGTTAACACATCGCCCGTGAGTTCGAACACTCATTGGATTTTTTTTATTTTTGTAAGATTAAGAGCTCAATTCCACTGTTGCAATTTAAATGTCATTACCCATTTAGACGACTCTAAAGCGCTCGATAATCATTATTAAATACCTTATACTATTCCAGAAGTGACCATCGGTGGTGCAATGGTTAGTGTGCGCGGATCTTGTACATGAGAACGAGGGTTCGATCCCTGCTCAGACCACCTTACATTTCTTTCGACGACGGTCGCTTAGTGATGGCGACACTATAGAGTACTCAGCCATGAAAAAGCTTCTCGAAATACCGTCCGGAACCGGTGTAAAACTGTAGGTGCCAATCAGTGAGTGTAAAAACTAGAAAGCGCACATCCCACTGATTGTGAGAAGCTCTTCTCAATCCCTTCATGGGATGTTATGGGACACCGTTTTTTTATGCTATACCAGTATTTGTTAGGTTTTAAAGAGAGCTTTTAAATGTCGACATTGAAATTCAATCTTAAATTACTGAGCACTGTATCGCCGCCTGATTTTGGATTTGCCGTATACGCCATTTTACCGTTTTTGAGTCAGATCATGATTTGGAAAGAGAAAAACTCAAATTTTGCGGCTCTCTGATCCTCATTCTTCTATCTTCATTGGTTTCAGAGATATAGAGTATTGATTTTGCAGTATCAGGCCGATGGCTATTAATTTTTACCGTTGAACGAAACTTTGAACTCGTGGCGGTATACTGGCAGGAAAATGTTTTGTTTGTGTTTGTTCGTCGCCTCAACGAATATTTTTATCAACATTATGAAAATGTAGCCTGATTGTAAATGATTTTATTAACAGGAAAAGTTTCGTCAATGTGACGAAAATGTTTTATTGCTGTGAGAATATTTTCAACATTATCCACCCATCTAAAAACGTCTGTCTCAAAATTCGAAAAGTTACATAGATTAAGAAAAAGCCAATATGTGGAATATAATGGTCAGCTTATGGGTGGAAAGTTAATTCATTAATCGTAATTGAAAGTTAATTAGATGTTAACCTTTCATTTTGTTATTGCGTGACAAGTAAATATGGCAACCATTGTATCTTATTGGGAAAACATCGGTTTTGGGCTAAATACCAAAACAACAAAGAGGAACAACCAAAATGGATATATGTAAAATATTAAATAAATGCATAAAATTTAAGTCATATTAAAAAGAAACAAAGTGATGACGTTTCCATTCCTGATGATGTTTTTCGACGAAAGACGAAATATTGAAAAATGAATAACTTCGAGCCTGATTATTTAAAAATCAAAATCTAATTATTCAAAAAGGTCGAATTGAAAGAGGAAAATTGTTAGTAGGGACATAAATATTGTTACATATATGTTGGGCTAAAAAACAAAAACTAATTAACGTTTTTGGACCAATTTTGTTTTATATTTATTGATATGTATTGTATACAAAAAGCCAAGCCTCATTTCCTTGGCCTTCACGCACGGCTTTGGTCGAATTGGCCAATCATCAACAGCTGCACGCACCTCATCCATTGGAAAATTGGCTACAGCACGAACCAGAGCTGTCTTAAAAGAATCAATGTTGGGGTATCTTTTGTGGCAGACCATGTCCTCTAAAACGGTCTACAATATGTAATCCAGAGGGTTCAGATCAGGGCTGCCAGAGGGCCATTCTTCAGAGCATATAAAAGCTTGCAAACTGTTTCGAAGCCAGGTTTGTGTCGTTTTAAACTGCTGAAAGTCTGCGGCTGGTTTTAGAACAGGGAATTTTCAAGCGGCTACACAACTGCTTCCAAAACGGTTTCTTTGACCTCTAGTTCACAAAAATGCAAGTCAGTTACCCCACCATAAGATACACCCCACCAAACCATGACTGCAGCTGTATGATGACCATTTTCGACCCATGGGATGAGCTCAGATGCTTCTTTAGATGATCGTGCATAAACCCTATCATGTTGTTTGTTACATTTTTCGTGTACGGTAAAAATTTGTTCATCCGTAAACAAGAATTTTCTATGCAAGTTCTCAGCGTACTTCACCAAAAGACGTTTGGATTTTCTATCCAATTTTTTCTTTAAAGTTGCAGTCAACAAATGTCCTGTACGCCGTTTCAAAGGTCCAAGTCCCAAGTCTTTTTCATAATTCGACTGTTTTTTGTTTCCGGAGAGCATTACGTTGAATACTTGCTTTGACGGCTTTGATGACTTGCTGTCTCCGAACGGTATGTGCGCGGCCCGATCGGGGGCGGTCTTTTATATCTCCAGTCTCCTCGAACAATTGTATGCACTTGTAGACGAACATGCGACTAATGCCGAAGGGTGGAGCATTTTTAAAATATCGTTTTTTGTTCTTTCTACACTTAAAAAGTGCTATAACTGCGATACGGTTTTCCGTATCTGACCACTCCATGGTGAAAGTTAACACAATTTCAAATTCCCGTAACTGACTACCGCTATATAGGTTAACTCTCAAAACAGAATGATAATAAAGGGGTATGTTCAATTCAGTAACAATATTCATGTCCCTACAAGTAGATTAACAAAAATGTATAACAACTTCATAGGCGCAACAACTTGACTATCTAGGCTCAAAATATGTATACAAATTCTCAGAACATAAACATGTATTTTATACAATCTTACATTTCTTATTCGACAGTCTGTAATGGGATGGTCAAACACATATGGTTCTGACTCAACCAACATTGCGGGGTTAAATATCACCCTTAACCATTGACAGAAAAACACATTTGTTTATCCACAATTTAACTCACAAACAAAGATAACCACCGACTGAAAAACTGGCCATAATAGTTCTAAAAGCTCCATCTTAACAATAACAGTTTGGAATAACTGTACAACATCAAAATAGCTATAAAGTATATTTTTAGTTCAAAACGCTGTAATATTGTATCAGATATCACTGTTCATGAATAACCACACCCGGTTAATCATAGTGTGCCTTTACTTGTATCTATGACCTTTGGACACGTTGCATTCTTGGGGACAAGATTTTCTGAAAGAAGCATCTATTCAACAATGTCAACAGATTGCCGTGTTACAAATAGCACTTTACCAAAATTTTCTTTCTACATGAAATTAAAATAATATTTCCAACGTTTTATAAAACTTGGTCACCTCATTGAATGATTTTCACCCTCTTTTGGGGTGAAGGAAAGTCTCTACAATTTCCCAACGAAATCACATGTCATGCTGATAGAACTATTAAAGTGGCGGAATATATTACTTGAGCAATGTTCGAAGCGTGCACTTTTGTCTTCTTTTTTTTTTGTTAACCCTGTTTCCATTTCCATTTCAATTGTTGGTATTGCGTTGAATTTGTAAACTATATTTGGTGCATAACATACGGGGTCGTTCTTCTGGTTTCCACTAGCCCACCAAGCAATATGGTGGCATGTGGGATATGTGAATATACGATTCCACACGCATCTTTGTCGGGTGCTGGATGTTGGATGCTGGGGTTGTGGGTTGTGGATTGTTGATTCCAACAGCGATACTACAACTGTCTTTGGAATATATAGCCGGGCTATTTATTTGCGTATAGGTGTTTGTGTGTCTGATGTTGGTGCAGTAAAACTTTTGAATTGCCTTGGCAATTCAACGCTTTTCCCATTGAATCCTGCTGACATGGTATGCTTGGTATGGGTGTATTGTAACTTATTGTTCAATTTTTATGTAACCTTCCTGCTGGTGGTAGTGTTGCTTGTAGTTGCGGGTATTATTGCCACTTTTATTCCATTGTTCTTTGGGTTGTCAGCTGCATTGGGTTGCTGATGCAATACGGATGACACAATATTTGTTGCGGTAGCATGGGGGAAATCTCGCACATTTATGTGTTTTTTTTTGTTTTTGGTGGTTTATGAAAATATGTACTCTAACGAGAAGCAAGACGAGCAAAAATGCAGAGAATTCTTATAGTATTTCCCTGTTTTTTTTTTATATTCTTATATCTACATATTAATGTACGAGTATTGGCTGTATTGGTGCAATTCCCATCATGCCACTGCATATATGCATACAAATATGAATGTTGGTTACAAAACAACCAGTCACAGTCTCAGACTCAGCCACAGCATCAGTATTACCAACCACAATAACAAGACCCAAATGCCATAGCCCACCTTATGTTGCATTTTCATTATTTCTCAGCTCTCTGTGTGTTATGATTCTGCAACCAGCAACATATATGCAGATATAGAACACGATGCAGTTTCAAAACAAGTGTGGTCTACTTTTATGCGATCCAATGTGAGAATGGAGTTTTCATCTCAATTATAAGCACTTCTCTTTTTCTCCAAATGTTGTTCATTATGCCCAAGAGAACCCGGTATTATGTCACCGTTCATTAACTTTTAATTAGGGTAATGTGCGTTAATGCTCTTTCCATTTAAGTCTTCATATTAATATTTAATACCTACATATATAATTGGTTTAATGTGAGCTTAACTTACCAATTACTGTAAGATTAATTTTGAGATTTCTTGTTGGGGAATTCCGAAAGTCCACTCTACATCTATAGACACCTTCATCTTCCAGGCGGACATTATCGATTTTTAGTTGTGCTGGATGGGACGTACTGCTGAAGTAGGCGCGTGGCCCAAATGCTAACGGCGATGACCATAGTCGTGCTTGGCCGAATTGCCTCCCTCGAACATCAAAACTGAAATAGAGTTGAAAAATTTATAATTATTTACCGGAATTCAGGTAGTTTCAAATATGCTCTATTAACATAGTGATAGGCAAACGCATATATTTTCAGATTGGATATAAATTGGTAAAGATTAGATTATGCAGTTCAACAGAATGGCTTTAACAACTTGTTGTCGTGTAATTAGGAATTTGTAACGAATGAAGTTTTGAGAAAAATTTGTGGTCTAAACGTACTGATATCTCTTGTACTAATCAGACTTCTATGTATGCTGTTGTTACATATATACTGTTACAACATTGAACACACCCATTCCAAGAGTAGAATTGAACATACTCTGTTATTACCACAGTGTCTATGAAAGCTTACTACAATATCGTGAGTCTGAAACCAGGATTCAAAATTGTTTCAGCTTTCACCATGGAGTGGTCAGTTAATGAAAACCTCTATCGCTGTTATATAGCTTTTTAAGTGTGAAATGAAAAAAGGTGATATTTACAAAACGTCGCATGTTCGTCTACCGGTGGACAAAACTTTTTGAGAAAACTAAACATGTCAAAGACCGTCACCGGTCGGGAAAAACCCCGCGTAGTTCAAACGACGCAAGCCATCGAACCAGTCATATCTAGAGTTCAGCGAAATACTCTCCGAAAACAATAACTCATGGCCCATGAGATGTTTAGCAGTCAAAAGTCCATGAGCATTAAAACAATATGATACAAAAATGCAAACATATTTTGGTGAAGCACAATAACAACTTGCACAGAAAACTCTTGTTCACCGATGAAAAAATTTGTACCGTGTAGGAAAATCTAACAAGCAAAATGATAGAGTGATCTGGAAGCTTCTGAACTGATTCCACGGGTCGAAATGGGTGTCTCTTACAATGGGTCATTGAATTCCATTTCTGCAAACAAAGGATCAAACTATCGGCCAAAATTCACAAAGAAAACATTTCGAAACCACTTACTTATTCCAGCAGTGGATATTCCAGTAGGTATGCGTGCCGAACATAAGGATAATACCGTCCCGAACTCGCTTCAAAACAATTTACTAGCTTTCTTTTCCGCTGAAGAGTTACCCCTGACATCCCTGCTTTGAATCCACTGGATTGAAAATTGTGGACAGCTTTAGAGGACATGTTTGCCAAAATAGATACCCCAACATTGATTCTCTTAAGCCTAATTTGTTTGACCAATTTTCCAATGCACGAATTGATAAAGCATATACACTTTTTGTATACAGTACATATAAATTAATGTATAATCCAATTTGGTGTAAACACATTCGCTATTTTTAATTTTATAGCATAAAATGTATAAAAATATTTTGGTACTAAGTGACGGGTGATTTATTTGCTATTTGGTTTTTCAGTCTTAAGATTTTGCCAGTTCACGCATGATTCATCGCGTATATCAAAATAAAAAGGTTTAGTTTCCCTTGCCATTTCATCATGAATATCCTATACTCACAAAGGAACAAAACTTGCAAATTATTGTGTTTTATTATCAAAATTCATGCTCCTTTTGGAATGAAGTTCCTTATCGCACGTTGCGGGGATGGAGTTTAAATGAAAAAAAAAATTCGTTTTAACACTATTATGCTACAACCTAGTATTATCAACAATATTGGGTACTTTTGCTTTGGTTTGTGTCTCGACTAACACATGTTGCGAAATTTCTTGTTTAATGGGAAGTTTTCTAGGTGGAGCCTGTAACAAATATTTTGTATATATTGTAGTTTTGAACCCAATAAAAAGTAAATTTAGAAAAGCCAAAGTGAAAGAAGTTAAAAAAAATTAAATTTTCTTAAATAAATGCATTTCTTAAAAAAAGTAAATTTTCTCAAAACAAAGTACCTTGTCTTAAAAAAAATACTTTATCTTAAAGAAGTACCTTTGCCTAAGAAAGTAAATTTTCTAACAGAAAGTACCTTTTATTAAAAAAAGTATTTTTTTTAAATAAATTCATTTTCTTACAACAAGTTGCCTTTTCTTAAAAAAACTACATTTTCTTTAAACAGTATATTTTTGTGAAGCAAAATAACTTTTCTTGAGATGAGCACCTACTCTTAAAAATTTATCTATTATTGAATTAAAAAAAAACCATTTCTTAGAAAAACCTTCTCTTGAAAAAATACCTTTTCTTACAAAAATTCATATTCTTCAAAGTACCTTTTCTTAAAAATAAAATAATACCTATTCGTTTCTTTTCTTTTCTCTTCTTATAAAATTTAAGCCTTTCTCACAATAAGTAAACATTTTTAAAAAAGTAACATTTTCCTAAAAAGAGTTCCACTCTTCAAAAAGTACCTGTTCTTAGAAATAGTAAATGCATACCCTGATTACTTTTTCTTACAGAAAGTACTTCTTAAAAACAGTACATTTTCTTAAAAAATATTAGCTTTTAATAAAAGAAGTACATCTCTTTAAGAAAGGACCTTTTCGGGAAAATAGAATACATACAGAAAGGTCCTAAAAATATCCTTTATCTTCAACAAAATACAATCTATAAAAAAAAATTTTTCTTAAAAAAAGTTAATCATTTTGCAAAAGCCATAGGGTATTCAGGATCTGTCGATGCACTCTAAAAAATGTACGTTGCGGTCAATGTAACAATGTACCGTTCGATGATCACGGACCATGTTTTCTCCAAAATAGAAGAATTTTGACATGTGGTTGCTTGACATGTGGTTTCAACAGAACGATGCCAAACTGCATAAGATACAATGAGCTTTCTTAAATTTTCAAAAACCAAATTGCGAAAAGCAGTTCAACACTGGACTTACCAATTTCCTTATATTATAGATGTTTTTTTTTTAGATACTACATCATAGTGGTTCCAAATGGAACTTTTGTTGACAAAATTCACCACAGGCCGCATATATCGAGAATGTTACAAAAATCTATAATTTAAAGTAAACCGCCCGCCCGTTAACTGTTGAGATGCAGCCGAAGAAGTTACAAAATACGAATTTTGCTGGAACTTTGACTTAAATTTTTATTTTAAAATCTTATTTTTGGAAAATCGACTTCGAGCAATTAATATCAAATTTTGTCTAGAATATGATGCTTTCATAACATTTAGATCGGAAACGCAGTGGCGTGTTTTAAAAAAAATGCATTTAACAAGAATTTATACCTATATTTTAAGTTAAATATAATTATTTGCTGAAAATTGATTTAAAGCAACCGAAACGAACATTAATTCAAAATACAAAGCAAAAAACATTTTGGATATCGGCTAAGAAATGGGGTCTGTAATGAGTTTATAGCAAAGGTAGCGTTTGGCAAGGACTTTGACCAAAGTTAGTCATTTAAAAATATTTTTTTTAATCGAGTTTCGGATATCTTTTTTAATGTTGCAAATATACTTTATATGTCAAAAACATTTTTTTCAAAATCTGTTACTATTCGCAGACAGGCCTTTGAAGCAAAGATATTAGTTTCCCTAAATAAGTGATGATTTATCCGACCTTTCGTATTGTATTCTAAACTTAAATAGTTCGAGCGTTTGGTCGTATTTTTAATTAATTTTATTCTTCGATACAAAAAATAGAAACTAAGTAAAAGACTAGATGTTTGTCTCTTCGCTTGCTTTAGGGAAATCAATTTGTTGGTCCACGTACATAAAATCTAAGCGAGTCTTTTATAGAGTATAATTTTAACAATATCGAACTAACAAAGGAAGTAATTGTATTACCGACAAAAATGTGAGTTTTCCGGTGGTTTTCAGCAGGGGGTTTCTATGGCACAGCCGATATAAAAGCGACTAGGGAAATGATGTAGAATGAGAGACCAAAGAAGACATACAGATTAGAGACCATGCAGCAAACTAGTATGAACACAGAATTTCACCTTTTAAAAATCTATTGAAGAAATATATCCTCGATAATATTGATGAACTCTTAAAATAATAATTATTGTTTTTCTTCTTTTTTACTTAGTTCTGTTTTATTTAGTTATTTTTTATTTTTTATCTTTTTTTTTTTTTTTTTTTTTTTATTTTTTATTTTATGAAATTACAGTTGAATTTTGTTAATTTATAGAAATGTTTTGCCAACGAGTGCCTCTACAATGTCTTCAAGACGCTGAGGCTATAAAACAATTATCATGTATTACAATTTTGTTACTAAATGAATTTACAAGTTTAAAATTGTTTGATTGATACTAATGACAGCTAAATTATTTTTGCATCGAACGAAAATACGCATTCCCTTTTATTTCTGTCCATATTATGCCAACCAAAGAGTAAATTACCAAAGCAACTTAAACTCGATGAAATGACCTACTGCCTCGTTGTCATGAAGAGGCATCGAAGAGAGTTATGGAGGCTCTTTAGTATTGCCCTGTGGTTTCAGTTAATATCTAATACAGTTATCAACTGATTACCATCTAATCATTCTATAATATATCTCTTAATGTTTATAAATGGCCGAAGCTCAAAGTTTAACCCTTTGACGACCATAGGCGAGTATGTTTGCTCTAGGGTTTTAGGCACCTATAATTGTGTAAGTAGGCGATAGAGGGAATCTATCCATAGATGATTTATAGAAAACGGTAAAGTCAACAATAATGTAGTAGGCGTCAATTCTCTTCTGATCGTAATACAAAGGAATGCAACATGCCGAGAAAAGGGGGGCACGTGGGTGAAACTTCAGGTACGTATTAAGTCTATACCTTAACTTTTCAAAAGTGAAAGGGCGAATTTCAACACACTTACACGGGCGGGACATATGTTTGGCAAATATGTGTGTCTTTTAGCTAAAATGGAACAAAATGTATCACACAAACAAAGATAATTTGTTGAATCGCATCGTATTCGTTATTAGGTCATAGATCACGAAAATAATTCAAAAATATAAATTGATTCTGCCCAAATGTATCGTCGTCAAAGGGTTAAGTAATCAAATGAAATATCTCTGCTATCGACAATGATTTAATGGGATGAAGATGTCCTATGCATTTGTTTTAACATTTAGCAAAAGTATTTACTTGATATACTCTTTATACCAGACACTAAACTGCGAAGCAGAGTTTTGAATAATATTACTTCGATTGAATAAGATTTTGCATGCTCAATTTATAAATCTACTGGCCCTTTCAGTATGGTGTTAGTAATCTTATAAGAGGTCCACTTTTACATTTGTTCAACATCGATTCATGTTGTGTATTATATATATTTTATAGCTGAAGTTTTCTAATTCAAGTGACTTCAAAAAATTATTCTATGTCTCGGATTTTAAGGCAACTAGGTACATGGGTTCTTGTATACACATCATACTAATTCAGAAAGAACGTACCTAAAAAATAAAAAATTGGCGTATGTTTGAAAACTACGAATTTGTAAGGTTGTGTTTATTCTAAATACTCATAACTTTTTTCTATTTTAAGTTAAAACTTTCTTCGGTGATTTATTGATAAAATAGTAGATGAAAGTTGGACCCTGTTTTATGTAATTTTGTTACAAATATCCTGTCAACCATTTTCTTCATGTTCTATTCGTCTACATTCTACATATTTAGTACTTTCTTAAATCAAATACTTAAATTTTCCATCACTTCATTCAACGTCCTATGTTTTGACACAAGAACACCTTGGAACAATTTAATAATATAAAAGCCGTGTTTTGGTTCCACGGTTATCGTTTGCTAAAATGGAACATATAGAAAAGAAACTGTTTTTTAGCTATAGATAATATTATTCAACAAACAATATGGAAAGGGTTGAATATGACATTTAAAGAAAAACAAATTCCAAACTTAGTGAAAATTGTTCGTGTCCGCTATACAAAACAAACGATTATATAAACAGGCTATCCAACCAAAACACGCCCAATGTTCTTCACTACATTTCACTTAGGTAGATAATTTCTATTACATAATTAAGTGAGTTGTTCGAAAAGCTAAGTAAATCCTTAAGAGAAAAGTGTTACACTGATAAGGGCACGAATGTGTAACAAATTGTCAAAAAGCTATTATACACGAAAATTTGTCAACATTAGTAGATACATATATTAAGCTACTTTAGTAAAATGGTAAAGTGTTCCACACTATTCTGAGAAATTTTAAACACTACTTTATCCCCTAAGCCAGACCAAAAGGATTTGGCATACAGACAATACATACAATGTATATTAGGGATGATTTTTTGCATATAAAAACATAACAAGATTAAAACCAAATTTAAATTTAAGATCAAAAACCATGAAGATTTGTTGCTGTGGGAGTATATCCGAAGCCCAAAAATGTAGCTAGGAAAAACTTACACATCACACATTAATATTTGATTAAAAAATCCGTTGGTCAGGTTAGTTTTAACAGAATCGAGGCTAGGACCATGTAACTGGCGTATATGGAACACAGTCTAAACCGGCAATTCAAGCACTGTTTAGGGAACCGTCCAAAAGAGACACGGCCTAAAACCAAACACATAAAGCGAAAAATGGTGTACCGAAACTGGAATCTTACGACAGACGTCAATATACAAGGGAGTTATATTTTCTGTCAGAATGTTAAATCCTATAATCATATCTATCATTTCTATATCGTTTCAATATCGTTTTCAAGTTTTATGAAAGTTTTCAATGGACATGCCTACTCAATATGCAGGCCAAAACACGATTTGTGCCACACCGGCGCGTCATATGAAACAAAAAACGTTTAACAAAATCAGTATAATGCGCATAGAAGACAAATAGATGATGTAAAAGAATTTGTGAACTGATTAGGCTAAGTCGGGGTTATACTCATTATGATCTATTGATATCCAAGCAGAGAATTAAATTCCCCAACTAGAAGCTAACGATTCACACTACAGAATGTAGTTGCAAGTACACAATTTTACTATTAGTAATATAATTATGCACGAATCGTACAATTTCGTTTGGGACGAAACGGAGGAAAGTCTAGTTGCGTCTGCGTTTACTACCTGCATAATTAAATATTTGACAAATGCTATTAATCAGACATCACAAGTCCATGATATAATTATATGGTCAGATGGTTTTTACTATCAAAATCGCAATGCAGTCCAACGATTTACTTTATTTCTGTTTGGGAAAAAATATTACAGTAGTGAGGAAATTTTTACTTGTATGACACAAACAAATGGAGTGTGATGCCACACACAGTTTAATACAAAGGAAGATAAAATATATACGCAATCCGTGTCCTCTCAAAGTCCATCACTCAAACCACTCCTACTCCGTTGATTATGAATCGTTTCCTAAAATATGCGCATCTATTAGACCAGGTAATAAACTTATAAATTAGTCGATTCACTATTCTTATAGTTTAAAAATATATCCAAAATAAATGGAGACCCAAGAGTAAATATGATTCCAGCTCTGGGGTGCAGAGCCATGGAGAGAGTTATTCTCGTAACTAGATTTGGCATGTATAAAAAGCTCAGTGATTATGAGAAGTTCTCCCCTGTCCCTTCATGGGATATAATGGGAAACCATTAATTTATTTATAAAAATCGCACAATGCGTGGACAAAACAACATCGATGCCATTCAAAAAAATAATTAGATAATTTTTTCAACTCCCAATTTTAAAACATTTTGACTTTGGCCAACATATACTTATACTTATATATTCTTATTTACGGTTTGCATTAAATATCAAATATAGCACATTCAGATGTGCTTATTGTTTGGTAATAATTATATTTACTTACTTGTAAATAGGTTCACCATCACCCTCACGAAACCACAGGACCATATAAACAGCATCGTCACGTTCCATTGGTGTTATATCACACGGCAGCATGGCCTGACGTCCCAAGACACCCTGAACGGATGTTAGAGGCACTGAAAATATATACAAACATACAAAATTCATTTGAATATTCCGTGAAAAATCTAGAAGAATACATGAGCGTAAAGAAATTGCTACAGCAAAAAAATAAATGCAAATTGACAGTTGTTTATTCGACGGAGACGAAGAAATATCAGGCAGCCACCAATTCATACATTCCTCGAACGTAAAATGTAAATGAAATGCATAGAAAATAAACAAATTGGATGAGCGAATCTAGCATAAATTTGAATTTAGATCAGAGCAAAATACGGAAAATCCATATACTCTATTGAAAGCAAAATGTTAAGTATCCATTGTTTTTCCATTGATAGGAGAAAATGGGCAGTAATGACAGTGACTTCAAAAAGAAAAGATTCAATTTTCCAATAAAAAAAAATAGTCAGGATTTACTTTTATCAAATCTCGGAGCTAAATCCTAGAGCCGTGGCCGTCGGTGGTGCAATGGTTAGTGTGCGCGTCTATTGTACATGAGATCCTGTGTTCGATCCCTGCTCTGACCACCTTAAATTTCTTCCGACGGCGGTCACCTCGCATAGTGACGGCGACAGTATCGGGTATTTAGCCCTGAAAAAGTTTCTCCAAAATACCGTTCGGAACCGGTGTAAAACTGTAGGTCCCAATCAGTGAGTATAAATCTAGAAAGCTCACAGCTCACTGGTTGTGAGAAGCTCTCCCCTATTCCTTCATGGAATGTAATGGGAAACCATTTTTTTTTTAAATCCTAGAGCTGAGGAAAATATGTCCAACCAATCATATATTTGTCAAATTTGTAGTGTGCATAAAATGTTATCTTGAACTGTTCTGTCTATTGACTATTTGGCTTTGTGATCACATGGAGGATATGTTGAATTGGCAAAACAAGTCTACAAAATCAAAAGTGTAATTTCAATATTTGTCTGTGATAATTGTGGTTTCTTTCGGTAGATATTCAATCGTAAATATACCAACTTATATGTAAACTTATATATGCGAATTAGTATCAACCGAAAAACCATTAGTAGCAGCTCTCACTGAAAAGTTAACTATTCCAACAAAAGAACAGAAACCCTTTTATCCGTTTGTGTTAGGCCGGTTTCGTTACTAATTCGCATTTCCTCATAGGAGTTAGTATATATACGATTGATGATGGTATGATTCACGCACAGTAGTTAGGCATCCGATGATGAACGTATCATGGAGTTCGAAACAAGTGAGGCCATAAAGTGTGCTTTACAAAATTGCCTATTATTCCAACAAAAACCAAGTATTGTTCACTTAAAAATATGATCCTGACCTTGTTATTACATCGCAAGAAGGGATTGGGGAGAGCTTCTTACAATCAGTGAGCCGTGAACTTTATACTTTTTACACTCACTGGTTGGGACCCTTAGTTTACCGCGGGCTCCGAATGATATTTTGAAACTCTTTCTCAAGGCTAAGTACTCGATAGTGTCGCCATCACTATGCGGAGTGTCCGCCGTCGAAATAAATATAAGGTGGTAAGTGCAGGGATCGAACCCACGGTGTCTTTTACAAGAGCCGCGCACACTAACCATTACACCTCCGACTGTAAATTTTCAAACCTAATTGTCACTCAATTTTCCCACGGTCAAGACTTTTGCCTACAACTTTTTGCTTACAAATACCGACACACTCATTTTAACAAATACGTAAGAAAAATAATGTGTCAAAATTGGCAGACGTTTTGCGCATAATTTTTGCCCGTCTGATCTTAGCTTAACGCAGGGCACACACGTCAAGCATGCTCGTTCGATCGGTCTGAATATCGTTGGCCATAAACGGCAAACCGATCGAAAACTTGATTTCAGCTGTGGACATCGGTGACTAGAAATGGGGACTAAAATTGTGCATAAAGAAGGAATAATATTTTGTTTCACAATTTGTTTTTGGAACGAAGTTCCTTATCGCACGTTGCGGGATGGGGGCTAAATGAAAAAATGTTAAACAACTTTTTTTTAACTACTTTATTACAACCCATTATTATCAACTATATTGGGTACTTTTGGTTTGGTTTGGCTTAATGGGAAGTTTTCCTGTTTTCCTGTAGCCTGTTTATTACATATTGTAGTTTTAAACCCAATAAAAAGTAAATTTTGAAAAGTCAAAGTGCAAGTCTGGAAAATCCATGTAATACAACCCTGAGCATGGAATTACATTTGGCAGCACAATTACTCTAACACTCGTACTTTTGGTTTGGTTTGTGTCTAGACTAACATATGGGGGGATATTTGTTGTTTAATGGGAAATTTTCTAGGAGGAGCCTGTTTATTACTTATTGTGGTTTGAACCGAATAAAAAGTAAATTTAGAAAACCAAAGTCAAAGAAGTTTACAAAATTAAAATTTTCTTAAATTAGAGCGTTTTCCTAAAAAAAGTAAATTTTCTCAAAAAATACCTATTCATATTCTTAAACAGAGTACTTTTACTTAACAAAATACCTTATCTTAAATAAGTACCTTCGCTTAAAGAAGTAAATTTTCTTACAAAAACTACCTTTTCTTAAAAAAAGTATTTTTTTAAATGAGTACTTTTTCTTAAAAAAGTACATTTTCTTACAACAAATTGCGTTTCCTTAACAAACTACCTTTCCTTTAAAGAGTACCTTTTTTTGTAAAACAAAATATAAGTACCTACTCTTAAAATTGTACCTGTTCTTTCGTAAAAAAAAACTTTACTTTAAAAAAAAATACCATCTTTTATAAAAAATACATTTTCTTTCAAAAATCCCTTTTCTTAAAAGTTCGCTTTCTTAAAAATAAAATAATACCTTTTCTTTTCTTTGGATAAGTAGCCTTCTTGAAAATACGTAAATTTTCTTAAAAAAATTAACCTTATCCTAAAAAGAGTACCACTTCTTTAAAAAGTACCTGTTTTTAAAAAAAGTATTTCTTTGTAAAAAAAATTCATACTCTTAGGCTTTTCCTTACATAAAAACATTAGCTTTTAGTAAAAGAAGTAAATCAAAGATAGGACCTTTTCGGGAAAATGTAATACATGTTCTTATAAAATGGACCTAAAAGTGTACTTTTCTGTTTAAAAAAATACATTCAATAAATAAAAAATTTCTTATAAAAAGTTTACCACTTTACGAAAAGTATTTTTCCATAAAGATCCATTTATATTACAATATTTTTCAACAGGCGCCTTAGGCGTGTTGGAACTAACTAGTACATAATATATAGCGAAACGAACTTTGTTCCAACCGGGTGTCCCCTGACACCTCATGTAATTTTTTCTATTTTATTTTTGTAACCATCACTCCTTGTTTTCCACAGTGATGGTTGACTTTCCAATAAACTCTTCTATAAACATTTGTTTGTTGACCCTCTGACGCGTTAAAGAGAAATGAGCAAATGTTTGCACACTACACCATACAAGCCAAACACATGTGAACACCAATCGTAAGTATTTGATATGATTTCAAGCACACACGGATCAAAATGACATCAAGCACACACGGATCGAATAATCATGCTGGTCGTGTATGACCTGCTTAAAACTCAGAATCTGTTATGTTACATGTTTCTAAAATTGCCCAATGTAAAGATACTTAGTGTCAAAAGAAACACATATGCGGGATACAGTGATACATTACGTCATATGTAACCTGACCAACCGTCCCGCTTTTGGCGGGATTGTCCCATGATTTAGTGTCTCATCCCTACTCGGATTAAAAATAGGATTTGATTCTATACAAAATAAGACGTTTTATTATATATATTTAGCCATATTTTAACTAAATACATGTACTATTATTAAATTTGTTATTTTAAACCAAAAAATTCTGAATTGTGACCCATTGTTACCCGTTGTGGTCAAAACAAGTTGCTCAGGTTCGTCAAATGGTTCTTACCAGACAGCGCTCAGGTTCGGCAAATGGTTCTTATCAGAGAGCGTTCAGGTTCTTCAAATGGTTCTTACCAGACAGCGCTCGGAACACTTTTAACAAATGAGTTAACATTTAAATAAATAAAATATAGAAATTAAAATAGTTTAAATTAGATTTCAAAATCAAATACACATTTTTCGATCTATTTACCTTTGTTGAATTCAAAATGTTTTTTTTGTATTATATTTTTTTATTTTTAAACAGCCAGACTAAATAGTTAAGTAATAACAATAAGAAAAGTGTTCCTCTTAACTTGAAGTCGGCGACACCAGTGTAAGTTGAAATTAGTTTGTTGTGAGATCTGTTTAAATATTTTTACTCCGTTCTTGTGACCCACGCGTCAGCAAAACAAATAAATTTAATCATGTTAATATGAAGAAACCGTTAACAAATTACTGCTGGTAGTGACACATTTCGACAGATGTCAGTAGGCTACAACTAATCCTCTGCTGATGATGTCCAAAAACTACGAATTTTGGACAACATTGAAAAGAAAAATTTAATACTTTTTCTATTTTTAATTAAAATTATACACACTTTTCACCTACATGCCAGTCCCTGTAGGTGACATTACAAAAAGTATCGGTCTATTTTCATGAAACGAATTTGAAGGAATGAAAATGAAAATGTGAATAAATAGGATTTCATGGGTCACATGAGATAATTTTTTTAAAAATTTATTAAAGCCACAGCCGAAGAATGAATATCTAAACTAAATAGAGCTATTGGACATGTATTATTCGTATTATTTACAATTCAATTTTGGCTGATTCATCCGTTCTTTCGAATTCATTTTACGAAAACAGGCTGTAAATTTGTTTGATTCTTTGTCCAAAACAATCTCATTTAGAATGAACACATTTTTTCTTTGTAAACAAAAACTATTTCCTAATTTTTATAACACACATCTTGGTGCACTTGCAGCACTTGTGGTCGAATTTGGTGCACTTTAATTTGATGCCAAATTGGAAACTAAATTTGATGAAATCACCGTTTTCCACCGTTCTGTGTACGCCGGAGAATCTAAAAATTAAAGATAACAACTATCATTTTAAATTCACTGTTTCTTGCGTGAAACAAAACGAATGATAATTTCTCTCATTGTGGAAGTTTCAACATGTTTTGACATATTGAGGTTTCGCCATGATGTGAATGAACTTAGTACATAGAATCCACATTTGCCACTTCATCATTCACAATTGGTTCAAAAACAATGTAGTATATACAACTACATATGTATTTTAGTACTTTTAATACGGTGGGATAGGATTTTGATGATCAATCGCAGATACACTCCATGACTACAGTCTAAACCTTGTTGTAAAAACACGTACACTATCCACCTTTATGTTACAAACCGAAGTGAGCCTGAGTGAGCAAATATAGTGACGAAATGCTAATGAAGATTCCATAGTGCTCTACTGCTGTATTCAGTAAAATGTATTATACTTATATTTGCTGTTGTTATATTTGTATTCTTATTTTGGCACTCAATTGATTATAAACAACAGTGCCAAAAGTATAATCAATCTCTTTTTGTGTTTTATTTCTCAAACTCATCCATATTTATGTTTGCTGCTGTGTAAATGAAGACTCTACACTTTGGAGCTAAATAAGCAGTGATACGATGAAACATTGTTTAAAGGATATCAACTATGGAATAATCAATCTACATAGGTTTAATCAGTGGGGATAAGTGTATAACCCAGTTATAGGTTAGAAGTAGGGAGTTAAATATCCAATCTGATTATCGGGCTTTATGCCAGCTATTTATCTGAATATAGCGAGATTCTATGAACCTGATTCACAGGGTTTTATAACTCGGTTACCCGGCAATTGTTCCTACTTGTGGAATACTAATTTTTTCATATACTTAACTTAATTTTGAAAGTTATTGGACAACCGAATGTAAAGTAGTATCTTAGAATCAGAATCATTTTAAACAACTTTTGCGTTAATAATTAGCATTCCAATATATTTTGTTCAAAACCTAACAACGCTTCTGAACTAAAATGTAGCCTCAATTTACATGATATGCTAGAAATTGTATTCCTAAAACATCATCTCGAAACGAGTTTCTTGGAAACAAATACTGTCCGAAAAAAATACCGTAATCTAAGCAAGCGCCAGGATTTCTAACTTGTACACGTTGAAAATGTTGTATTTTTTTCTTGGTTGGATGCAAATATAATGTGTGTCTGCAGTTTGTTGCAAATATAGTTTACTTATGTCCACACACGTTGTGTTTGCTATTCAATATTACATGTTGGGGTCGCAATGATAGATATGCTATTATATATGTGTTTGTGATTCAAATATAGCTTTGTTTGGGATACAAATACAACTGTGTCTACTGCACAGTTTATGCTCTGTCGAGAGCAAGAGAATAAAAGAAGGACGGAGAGATATTATTCAAAGTTAAAGCTGTGAGTGGGTAACTGTATTTTTGCATTATTCATACAGTTAGTGATTCTTAAATTTCCTGAATGCGTTCGGGAAGTGGAACTGAAGTGAGTCTTTTACATGTTGACTAATCTGTTGCATTTTAGTTTCTTACACGGTGAGAATTTAGTTGCCTAAACGCATCGTGTTTCCTATTAAATATTACATGGTGGAGACAAAATGATTACATTTTTATAATATATGTGTTTGTAAACTAAATATATCTGTGTTTGTGATACAAACACATCTGATCTCTCGAGAGCAAGTGAATAAAAGAGGTACAATAATAGATTATTCACGGTCTATATTGTAAATGTGTAACTGTATTTTTGCCTTATTGTATTTTTGCATATTAAAGTATTGTAGCGTTTGCCGAAGTTTCAAATAGGTGGGTTTAAATCTTTCAATTATTTTTATTAATTGCTTATAAATGTAGATTTATATTAGTAAAATTAATTATATTAAATAATATAAACAATATTATATTACTAATATTATATTAATTATATTAATACTAAATAATATAAAATAATAAAAAAAATTATTGGCTTTTAATATATTATTATGTTTGGCAGGAAATACAGATATGTTTCCACGTAAGCATATAGAGGTTTGGGAGTGTTTCCACATAAGTATACGGATGTTTGAGATGAATCACACATATATTTTCATGTAAAAGAATACATATTTGGCAGTAAACATGCGAATGTTTGCATGCAAATACTTCAGAGTTTGGGACTTGCAAACATATGAATGTTTGGAGCGTGTTCCAAACATAAACATGGTTCCTACAAAATATTTCTGGGAGAATATGTTACAGAGCCCTTTTTTTCAGCATGTACATAAGAGTTACCAAATGGTTTTATTCGCTGAAAAATAGTAATTTTTTTGGGAACTAAACAAATACTGCATTTCGTGCGGGGAACCCATTATAATTCCGTCAGTTTCAACAAAGTTCTTGATCGTGAATGTTCAGAAAACACAAATCGACTTATCTGTAAAGCCAAGATCTTTGATTTCACTAGTCAACAGTGCTAGATTATGTTCAATGTAGTCTAAAATATCATCACTAACATTACTTGAGCGGTATTTTTCACACAGAGTTGTATTTTTTGATGTTGAATAAATCGAAAGCATAAAACTTAAGTTAAAGTACAGTAATAACCACCAAAGTTTGTAAATAATGGCACACTGTTTTTATAGTAAAAAAAGTTAAATTAAATACTACTAAGAATAATAACAGTCTATAAATTATAAATAATAGTCTATAAATATAAATTATTTTCTACTATTTAATTTTGCATATTAAGATTACTTAGGATCCTTACTCGGCCGACCAGTATCTACTTTCATCGACCTGCACTTAATTTCCATTGGTATTTTTGTTATTGTTACGCTTCAGTCAAGCTCATCAATGTTAAACCCATACCCGTTCTCTTACTCCTTATGATAATATGGAGAAATTATATATTGGCAACCGAAATGATGATTGCAATTGGAAAGTAGCAAAAAAAGAATGACAAAAGGGAAGGCAAATCAATCAGTTCGCTATATTGCAGACCATCAATACCATCATTACTGATGAATCATCAATGTGTTACAATCAACATACATGATTTTGCAATGAAGAAGAGACACACATGCATATATACAGGATGTTGGAGGAAACGATTCATAGTTGATAGGAAATTTTAGGAAGTCCTCGGAATTGCTGACAGAAAAAATAATAAGTTTGCAAGGCTGATTATAGTAAAAAAAAAGAAAAATTATATGAAGTGGAAATGATAGGTAGTTATGGAATGACACTTTAAGGCCCTAAGCATTGAAACAATAAATTCAGTAGCATGAAGTCATAGAGTAATAAATTTACGAAGAATGGATATGTTGGCAATCCACTATCAGTTTCCAGTTGGGTAAAGTATCAGCTGTAGGATAAAGACCTCATACGAAAATATTCATTGACGTAACACGAGAGCACCAATCCCTCATCGAACGTATAGACATTTCCATGATTTGACTTTTATGCTGTTAACTTTTAGACTAAGCAGACAAATATTTTGTTTTGATATTATTTTGATCAAATATTTATATACTGTCAGTAAATAAAAAAAAATATTACGGCGTTTTCTTTTCTGACAAAAGCAGCTATATTTGTCTGCCCTTTATCCTAAACATATATTTTACTGTTGCACGTTAAAAACAGAACAGAATTTTTGAGTTCGGAACAAAAAGACTCAATACTAGGACAAGAAAAGGGCACAAGTTTTGCAATTTTTCTATATGACAGGGCACAAATTTTTTCAAAAAAGAAAACACCATTAGTAACACGTGACACAAACTTTTTTAAAAAACTAATGTTGCACTGTGTGATTTCTGGATTAAACTAACGTATTTGCATTTGTGACAAATGCATTTGGTTTTGATTTTTATTTGTGCTGACATTTGTCTTATAACTTCCTTGAGACTGTTAATATCCTTGCAACCCTGCATGCATTTTCCTCCTCCCCCGTTCTCTCCTGCTCCACAAAAAATATAACCATATACGGACAGCACTACGGATATAAGGCAAAGAAAAAAGACCCGTGTCTCCCAGGTTTGTCCAAAGTCATGCACTTTTTTATGGGCCCTCAAGGATTTGGGGCCTCGGTGTCATTTTTGCAAAAAAGTGATCATTTTGTCAGGCTTATATCTTGCAAACCGTTCTCTGAGGGAAAGTTGTAGCTCTTATCATAAAGAACAAAAATTGTCAACATATAAAATCAAAAAATCTCATCTTTAAGGCAAAGGGAAATATAATATTGTTTTATTATTTTTTGTAATAGATAGCATAGTATCTCAATATGGAAGTAAAGAAATAACAAATGAAATTAAACAATTTTCGGCAATAAGCGCTACCTAAACGGTGTTAAGAATCATTTGTAGGAATCGTATATGTTAACACCAAAAATGTTTGGTGGGTCAATAACCAATAATGCTGACGCTGTTAAGCGTGCCACAATTGGAGCAACGATCGCAGACGTTGTGCCATAAGTAATATCAAACAATGCTGACGCTGTTAAGCGTGCCACAATTAAAACAACGACCCCAGAGGTAATTTACGTTATGCCAGCAGTCAACGCGACGGTGCACATTTTGCGACGTCATCATTAGTTGGTAAGGTAGTTATCATTAAGAATTTTGTAATTAATTTAAGTCAGTTCATTTTGAATCATTAAATAAAGAAGTCGCTCCTCTAAGCAGCGCAATACAGGAATAAACTTTAATCTTGTTAATTAAATAAAGAAGTCGCTCCTCTAAGCAGCGCAATACAGGAATAAACTTTAATCTTGTTAATTGGCGCCCAACTAAATCAAGTACCCGAACAGGCTACAAGTGCAACTAAATCAAGTACCCGAACAGGCTACAAGTGCAACTAAATCAAGTACCCGAACAGGCTACAAGTGCAACTAAATCAAGTACCCGAACAGGCTACAAGTGCAACTAAATCAAGTACCCGAACAGGCTACAAGTGCAACTAAATCAAGTACCCGAACAGGCTACAAGTGCAACTAAATCAAGTACCCGAACAGGCTACAAATTCAACACAATCAGCAGGAAGAGACCGTAGGACCTTCAACTGAGAGCAGCTGTGAAAAATTGACCCCTGAGTACCAACAAAGAAAAAGGATTCTGTCGACCTTCCGGCTCCCAGTATGCTAGCAATTATTTTAGTGTGAGTATAGTGATAAGTGACTAGAAGCCACTACGAATCCTACGGGACCCTCTAGCGGCAGTAAGAAAATTGTAAAACCAATCCTGTGTAGTTTAAACATAATAAATAAGTGATTAAAAATAAAATATTCAAAATATAAAAGAAAAGAAAAATATAAAATGGCAAACCCAAGCAATTTAGTGAGACCCCCTATCCTAAACATCCAAAATCCTCCCATACCCCAAATTCAACCTAACGTGAACGCGATTGATATCGACGCGATAAGGCAAATGTAAGCAGAACAATCCCGAAATGTAGTCAGGCAAATTCTAAATCCAAACGCAGATATTTCGGGAATAGACCAAGACATAGAGGAAAGATATAGGGGAAATCTTACCGAACTGGACAAAATTCCAGACGTGGTTAGGTGTCTTAGGGAATTCTCTGGCAACCAATCCGAGTATAGCTCCTGGAAAAAGAGCGTGGAAAGAATTTTAAAACTATATGAATCCTATAAGGGAACGCCGAAATATTTCGGTATCCTCAACGTTATCAGAAATAAGATTATTGGCAGCGCTGACGCCGCCCTAGAATCTTACAATACTCCTCTAAACTGGGAATGCATTTCCCGCTGTCTGACACTGCATTATGCAGACAAAAGGGATTTGTCAACCCTGGAATACCAAATGATATCTATTGTACAAGGCAATTGTACTATACAAGAATTTTACCAGGTGGTATACTCCCACCTGTCTCTAATAACAAATAAACTCTCCAGTATGGAGATGGGACGTGAATCGTTAGATATTCTAACACAAACCTATAGGGACAAAGCGCTGGATACATTTATCAGAGGACTTAAAGGTGATTTGCCCCGTCTTCTGGGAATAAGGGAACCCACAGACCTTCCTCAAGCTCTGCATTTGTGTCTCAAATTAGAGAACCAACAATATAGAGCACAGTATGCAAATTCCCATGCAAAAACCGAGAAATCTCAACAGCAACCTCCACCTCGTAAGAACTATAATCCGAAATATATTAATCCAAATCAAGGATTTATTCCACAATCCTTCAATCAAATACCTCAAGGGTATTTTAACCAAAACCAGCCATCAATATCTCAACAACAATTCTTTAACCAGATGCCTCAACGGCAATATTATCAAAATGGCTATGGTTTCGCTCCCCAACGTCCAACGGCACCGAAGCCGCAAGCCAAACCAGAACCAATGGATGTAGATCAATCCATGCGATCGAAAGCGGTCAATTATATGAATAGGCCGGTGCAGGATAACAAGTTTGTAGGAAAAAGACCTACCAATCAATCAGCACAGGTTCATCAACCAGCGAAAATACAAAGGAATTTTCACCTCCAAACAGATGCACCTCAAAACGATTCAAATGAAGAAAACTATGCATCGGAAATGTACAATTATGAAAATGATCAAGAATTACAACCATTAGATGAATATGTTAATGAATATAACACCTTCAATCAAGAGGATGAACAGAATGAAACACAGGAATTCATTGATATTCATTTTTTAGGCTAACAAGCTCGTCCCTACCATATATCGAGTGTAGGACGAGCTCAGGTCAAACACTAAAATTTTTAATTGACACGGGATCAAATAAAAATTATGTCCAACCCGAACTTATCAAAAACCCAATTCCAAATAATGAAACGTTTTACGCGAATTCTGTTGGTGGTAAAACCGAAATTACACACCATACGTTTATAGATCTTTTCCATACAAATTCTAATGGCACTAAATTTTTTCTGTTACCAACGTTGAAATCTTTTAACGCTATCCTGGGAAACGATAGCTTAAAGGAATTGAATGCGGTTATCTTTACTTCCGAAAATTATATGTTAATAGATAATAGAACAAAGGTGCTAATAAAGCAACAATACTCCCAATCCGTAAATACGATAAACATCAGGAACAACCATATGACTCAAAAACAAAAAGTCAACCTAGATTTAATTGTGAAGAGGTATGAAAAATTATTTAGTGACCCGAATGAGAAATTAACTGTCACCACGTCGGTCATGGGTGAAATACAAACCAAGGACGAAAATTCGGTATACTCACGGTATTACCCATATCCACTGCACCTAAAAGATGAAGTCGAAAGTCAGATTAAAGAATTATTGGATAACAATATAATACGACCATCTCGGTCACCATATAACTCGCCGATATGGATCGTACCGAAAAAGGCTGACGCCTCAGGGAAAAAGAAATATCGTTTAGTTATCGATTACAGAAAACTAAACGATGTTACTATACCTGACAAGTACCCAATCCCGAATATAAATGATATCTTGCCACAACTATCCAAAAGTAAATGGTTTTCTGTAATCGACTTGAAGAGTGGTTTTCACCAAATACCGCTAAAGGAAAGTGATATGAAAAAAACTGCATTCTCTGTGAACAATGGAAAATATGAGTTCACAAGACTTCCCTTCGGGCTGAAAAATGCCCCTTCAATCTTCCAAAGAGCTCTCGATGATATCTTACGTGAGCATATAGGGAAAATTTGTTTCGTCTACATTGACGATATCATCATTTTCGCAGAGGATGAAGAGACACATCTGAAAAACCTGCAAATAGTCTTTGAGACCCTACAAGGAGCAAATATGAAGGTCCAGTTGGACAAATGTGAGTTCCTAAAAAAAGAAGTAGAATTCTTAGGGTTTATCATATCAGATTCGGGAATTAAGACAAATCCGGAAAGAGTAAAAGCGATTCAAAATTTTCCGATTCCCAACACACTTAAAGATCTCAGATCCTTCCTCGGACTCGCGAACTTTTATAGACGTTTTATCAGGGACTATGCTAAAATAGCAAAACCCCTGACAATACTTTTAAGGGGGGAAAATGGACGCATGTCCAAACATGTTTCGAGTAAAATAAAAGTAGATCTTGACGAAGAGGCTTTAAATGCCTTCAAGAAATTAAAGAATACACTGATATCCGAAGATGTCTTATTAGCTTACCCGGACTTCGAAAAAGAATTCCAATTGACTACGGATGCCTCTAACTTTGCCCTCGGCGCTGTATTATCCCAGGATAATAGACCAATAATTTTTCTATCAAGAACTCTCCATAAGCCCGAAGAGCACTATGCGACGAACGAAAAGGAGATGCTCGCAATAGTATGGGCTCTCAAGTCTCTTAGAAATTATCTTTATGGCGCAGCCAAGATGAAAATCTTCACGGACCATTTACCTTTAACGTATGCGTTAAATAATAAAAACTCGAATTACAAACTGAAAAGGTGGAAGGCCTTTTTGGAAGATTACAAATATGAATTAATGTACAAACCTGGAAACACTAATGTTGTTGCAGACGCACTGTCAAGAATTCCACAGGAGGTAACACATATTAACTCCATGACAGCAACGCAACATAGTGATGAGAGCTCATCACAGAATCTAATAGACAAAATACAACTGACCCTACACCACAACGTGAGCACATCCCATCCTCTGTACCCCTTCCTATCCCATGAAACCAATCAACTCCAAGCCCATCTCAATAGAATTAAACAAAAAATGAATAATGTTTTGCGAAATAATGATAGACAAGTAATTGTAAATAAACTATCTATAGATAATATGAATGCTCTAGCTCAAACAACTAATCAAATTGTAAAGTATTTCAATTCTCATGAAATAGTCAATGAATCACAAGTATCAACTCTTAAATACAAAATAAAATTATTAAAAGAAGAACTTTTAAGTATTCAATATGCCATCCACTGGGCAAAAGCTGGAATAGTAAACTCATTCATTCTCACAAACAACGAAATAAATATTGTTAAACAAATTTTTGAAAAGGAAGCCATCCCTTATATTAATTTAGAAGAAGCATTCGAGTTCTCTGAAGTTAAAATAGCCTCCAGCAATAGTCATCTTATTTATATTGTTACCATACCAACTACCGATGTAAATTCATGTAATAAATTAATAGTTAAACCTACTAAATTTGGAAAATACGTTAATAAGATTCTGTATAACGAAGTATTGTTATGTAACAACTCAACTTTTGGCATAAAGTACCCCTGTAAATCATACAATAAATTAACCATCTGTAATAGTATTAATGTTGAAAATATAAATAATGATACCTGCCTAACAAATTTACTGAGAAGTCACACTTCAAATTGCACATTAATAGACAATGCCGACATACCCACTGTTGAAGAAATTGTTCCTGGAATACTCCTACTAAATCAAATCAACGAAACTATTCATATTAACGAAGAACCACGGGATCTGACCGGAACCTACATTCTGCAGTACCATAATGCATCAATAGTTGTCAAAGACAAAACATATAACTATTTCCAAATGATGGATGTTCAACCTTTACCACCTATTTTACAGCCTAGATTACCTGGATCAACGATTGAGAAAACGCTTACCTTACAATCAGTAAAAGAACTTCACCTCAAGAATACCGAAGAAATCGGCCTCCTAGATGTCAAGAACAGATGGACTTCAGGAATTAATTTTGGATTATCCACCATTATCATACTATTCGTAGTGATGCTTGTGAGAGGAAGAAATCAAACAAGCAAAGAAATTGTAACCACTATACCAGCAGTACACCTCTCACTCCCTGAAGTTGCCACCACAAATTTTATGGAATCGCAACAGACCCCAAGATTGTCCCAAATACCATATTTCTAAAATGTCACGATCGAGGACGCTCATAATTAAAAGGGGAGGTGTTAACACCAAAAATGTTTGGTGGGTCAATAACCAATAATGCTGACGCTGTTAAGCGTGCCACAATTGGAGCAACGATCGCAGACGTTGTGCCATAAGTAATATCAAACAATGCTGACGCTGTTAAGCGTGCCACAATTAAAACAACGACCCCAGAGGTAATTTACGTTATGCCAGCAGTCAACGCGACGGTGCACATTTTGCGACGTCATCATTAGTTGGTAAGGTAGTTATCATTAAGAATTTTGTAATTAATTTAAGTCAGTTCATTTTGAATCATTAAATAAAGAAGTCGCTCCTCTAAGCAGCGCAATACAGGAATAAACTTTAATCTTGTTAATTAAATAAAGAAGTCGCTCCTCTAAGCAGCGCAATACAGGAATAAACTTTAATCTTGTTAATTTATATTCTGGAAAGTTGTCTATTGAGATCTTAGGTAAATTTTTGTAGTTGATTGCTTCCTTGAATTTTGAAGAATTTATGATATGTTCAGAATTTTATGAACTGAGCTACAACTTTCCCTCAGAGAGAAAATCAAAATTCCGAATGGTTTACAAGATATGAGCCTGACAAAATGATCACTTTTTTGCAAAAATTACACCGAGGCCCCAAGTCTTTGAGGGCCCATAAAAAACGTGCATGACTTTGGGCAAACCTGGGCGACACGGATCTTTTTTTGTCTTTTATCACGTAGTGCTGACCGTATATGGTTATATTTTTTGGTGTTGGACTTTGTTATATACCAACGTTTACACTGAGACTTGGAGCAGGAGTTCAAAACCGTTATGTGAACCTACTGTACTTCACATTAAGTATTAAGTATTATTCTAATGTAGGCAAAATCGGTTACCACTCCAATTCACACAACTCCTTCTACAAGTGATGGATTGTCTGAATTTGCATTGGATTTTAACTTACTTTATCTAATACAAATTTAGCATTTCCCTTTGCTGGGATAATGCTAATGTATGGTAGTGGAATTGGTTGCCAATTATATTGAATTTGTTTGACGGCTGGCAATTCCGGTTTATAATATTTTATATACGTTCTTAATAATTGTTCGGTTCAAGATCAATAACTATTAAACAGTACTTTTTCTATGAAAAAGAATATTTTAATACAGATATTAAAAAAGAAAAATTGTTAAATTGATTATTATGGTGGATGGTTGGGAATATAGCTATTTCAATGCCCACCAAGACGTACCATCAGCTCCCTTCTCCACAAGTATTTAGGTATATCATCACACATTATAGGGGTCAACAAATCTCAAGTAAACGAGAATTGTCTAAACTCCTACTTGTGCGAAAACATCCACAACAATACTTTGCCATAACCATCAATATTCACAACATTTCTTTCCTATGCATGCTTTCATCGAAAGCCATTGCATAGATGTTGTTGTTTCAAAAAAGGAAAAACGATTGCCATGTACCGTCTCTATTTATAATAGAATATTTTATATATAGCGGTTTGTGGCTTTGGTTGTTGCTGCCTCGTAGCACCTTCAAATTCAGAAACCTGTACGTACAAAATTATTTGAAAACCAAAATTGCCAGACATGAAACAAATGCTTTCAAAATATGCATCAAAATATGCCAATGGTATTTAAATTTTTTTTTAAATCTGCACTTGTGGAGGTCATTAAAATTAGTTATGTAATTAACCTGTCCTTCATATGATAGAAAGGAAACAAATATATTTGCCCTTTTGAAATTTTCAAATAATTTAAAATTCTTTCTGAATCAAATTCCAAGCGAATATTTAATAACAACACTCATATTTTATAAACTCTTAAAGAACATTCTTTGTTTTTATAACTCGACATGAATTAAATATTAACTTTGCTTCAAAATAATTTGTCAATCATGTACATTACAACCTTAAGACCATAAATTTTATAACACAATATGTTTTTAAACTTCAAAATTAAATGTAATGTATTATTCACACTTAATGCATTGCGGATTCTTACAATTTTCAGATAAATTTTCATAAAAATAATCTTTAGCAAATGTCTGCTTGCCCCAAAAGTATAAGACGGCGTGAAAGAAAGTCATAAGTACTCTGAAACTTCATCATAAGTTAATAGATATTATGCACATGTGGTCAATGAAACCATTAGAGACAGATGGTGCAAATGTTCACACACATTTGGACGCATACTACGGCTGGATGCTCAAAGATATTTTGCCAGAATGCAGAAGGAATGCATGAACATAAGAAACTGACGAAAAAACTAGTGTAATTTATATCAAAATCACATAACCACAGCTGTAAGAAAGTATCCTCAGAAGTTTTCCATCATTTTTCGCAAAGATGGGAAAACTATAGAACACCGGCGATGTATGTGTACGTGAACTAGCACAGTTACGCTTGGAGCCTAGTCTGTTGGTGTTGCTATTATTGCTGTTGCTGATATTAGCTTGCCACATACAAACTACTTAAAGAAGAACACTACTAAATATTTGCAATACGTACGTCCTGCTGAGCTCTAAGTTCCCCAAGCATGCCAGCAAGTCTTTTTTTTGTTTGGATTTTGGAAGGTTCTAAAATATCTTATGCCCGCAAGTGTTACGAGTGTACTATAATGCAGTACCACAGCACTACCATTGACTTCAACGTCAACAAAGTCGACGTCGTAGTCATCATCTTCATCATCATCATTATCATAATGAACATCAACGCTTTCTTCATGATGTTATGAAAATTACTATTCCTGTATTACATGTTAAACACGAAGAAATTTAATGTTTTACCTGCTCTAGTAGTACAACGTCTTTTACCTGCCAGTGTAGGGAAAACATTTTGCATGGTTTAGACAAATACAGACACATACACTACTACAGAATAACATTAAATTTATGATCCAACAGATAATTGCCTGCATCCGTAGTCAAAATATGCTAGGTTCCTTAAGTCCAAAATTGGTCATAAACTACAGAAATGACTGCATTCTGTATGTCGAGAAACGACACGCAACCATATATACTTTACTACAGTTTCTGGATGCCTTCAAGTGTAATGAATGAAGTAAATAATCTTAAAGCATTTCATTAGAAAAGTAAAAGATACTTGTGCTCGCAATATTATGACCGTTAACATGCAATAGGCCACGCCTCAGACTGATGCAGCCGCAGACAAAAGGAATGGACCAAGCAGATGAGCAAAGAATAAAGGAACCTGCGTGTAGATAACAACACCGTAGATAGTAAATGGTCTGACATCGACTTAAACAATGATTTCAGAAAGTAAGGCCATTAGTCAATTGTGACTGACGGTCAAGCCCTGTGGAATGCTATGTTTTCTTTGCATGTCTAGTTTGACAGCCACTTAAAAATAATTGATAAAAAAAATCTTTACACTCAATCTTGCATCTGAAAAATTTTTACATTCAAGTTACAAGTTTACATCCGACAGCTTTGGCGTTATTGCGACAAACCATATTCTTTGCTCCAACGACTCAGTTGTTGTTGCAACGAATAAATTTCATATGCGTAAAAGGTTTAAATTTAATCTATTTGGTTTAACTCATAATTTTTTAATAATTTGCAAACGTTGTACTACATTGCCAAACATTTTAATTTAAAGAAATGATTGCGTTGCCGCCACAAGCTGAAAACTCTGTAGTTTTTTGTTGTTAGGATGCAAATATAACATGTGGTTAGAGCTTGTCGGAAATATAATATACTTGTGCCCAAACGCATTGTGTTTGCTATTCAATATTACATGATTGTGACACTGTGATTAATATGTTATAACATGTGTGTTTGCGACCCAAATATATCTGTTTTCGTCATACAAATACAGCCATGTTTGTTGCACTGTTTATTCTCTCCCGAGAGCAAGAGAATAAAAGAGGGACAACTAAAGAGTCTATCTTGTAAGTGTGTATCTGTATTTTTGCAATATTCTCTCAGTCAGTGAGGTAAAAATATTCCTGAATGTGCGTGCAAAGTGCAGATGAAGTCAGTATTTCTTATTTTGGCTGATCTATTGCCATTTAATTTTATGTACTCAGTCGTCAATGGTTCATCGGACTGCGGATATCAAAAGCGCTTGATCAGTGAAATAATAATAAACAAACGCTCGGACGGTTAAATGGTTTGTGATGTTGCTTTGAGAAAGGGAAACAACGTGAATCCATTTTTCTGTCCGAGCCTCGACTGAGAAAATCGGAATGGTGGACCATTTATGAAATACTCGTATAATAAAAATAAAAAAAGTAATTAATACACGCTTGTCTTGCATGAACTATAGTTGTATATAAGTATATTGTTTGGGTACCAAAACATAGTGATATCTAAAGGATAGTTGAAACCTTCTGAAAACAAAAACGTTGGAGACAACAAAGGAAGGAGAAGCAGCAGATTCTCCTTTCATAAAATATAATGCATTCATCAAGTAGATGTAAAAAGGGTAATTTTAAATATTATTTATTTTAATTATAATAAATAAATAAAGAAAGAATAATTCGTTTCTAAATATTGTTATGTTTGGGAGAAAATACGTATATGTTTCCATGTAAGTAGATGGAGGTTTGGGTGAAACACGCAAATGGTTCCACGTAAGTAGATGGATGATTGGGATCAAGCACGCATATCTTATCACGTAAAACCATACATATTTGTCAGTAAACATGCTAATGTTTGCATTTAAATACACCTGAGTTTGGGACTTGCAAACATATAAATGTTTGAAGTGTGTTCCAAACATGTACATGGTTCATGCAGAATATGTTTGGGAGAATATGCTACAGAGACCTTTTATGCAGCATACATGAATCATTTATGAATACTACAAAACTGAGATGTATTTTCTGCATTATGTACTTTCTTCGGAAACTGTGTGAAATTAGATTAAAAACTAGTATATATCTTACCAGTGTCATGTTACCAGTGTTGCCAGAAGATTTAAAAAAGAGCAAAAGTCGAAGAAAGAGCTAAGCCATAAAATAGGCAAATAAACCAAATATGAAACAAAAATTGGTGAGAATATTTTTAAAGACCCATTTTTGGGAATAATTTTCTGTTGACCTGTCCATACATAACAACTGTATGGTTAAATTTTTTTTTTTTACAAATATCTGATTTCTAGAATCCGTTCCATACAGCGTAGTGATAGTGCCATATTTCGAACATATTCTAATATTCCCCAGATATAAACTAATTTCGTTCATTTAACAAATTCTACAAGAATTTCAAAAGTTTTCACTGATTTCTTATGAAACGGTGAGGAAAGTCCAAATATCAAGAAAGGGGGTTTCAATCAATATATCTGTATGGCAGTAGATGTTGATTCTGAACCAAACCAAAAAATTATTAAGGTACATGGACATTATATCAGAAACCCTGGTCGAATTTTTCTTTACAGGCCTCGGGTTATTTCAGCTGAAGTGCAGGGCTATAGTTTCGATTTTACTTCAATAAACCCTAAGCATTTCGATAATTTTCATTGTAACCTTCGACGATATTGTAGCTCTGGTAATAGTTATTTCTAATTTGTCCTTCAGAAATATTTTAAATATTTATTATTTTAAATATTTTATATTTTACAAATAATTTTTTTTTAAAATCTTTTAATTTTTACTCTATTAGACAATGTTCTCAAGAGTCTTTCACTGTATTCACATTGCGGCAGGATTTTCTCATATAGAGATTTTAAGTACGTTAACATATGATTGTTGTATTCATAGAGTAAATCTAGAATAGAGAAGATTATTCTCTCAATAGTTTCAACTTCATAGGTTTGGTTGCATGTAAATGTTGGATGTGTCAAGTTATGGCTTCAATAATACCAGATAGAAGCATTAGTATAAAACCTCCAACAAAGTAACAACAACCGCTGTTCGTGTTCGTGTGGCAAAATAGTTGTGTTAAATAAAACACAAATGTATTACCAATGATAAAAGTCAACAAAGAAGTGCAAATTATATTTAAATTTCACACTTCTGTAACAAAACGACATGAAAAAGATAAGTCAATAGTTTTCGTAACTCCACCTGGTGTAAGTTAATTTTCGTCGAATATCTCTCATTTGCACAAACAAACGACGAAGAGTGTGAAATGTGAAATAATTTGCTCTATGGTTGTATTGCGGTTTGATTAAACGAAATCTCCAACTATCGAGATTTCGACTGCAGTGTGTTCAGGGCTTTAAGGACTAATCTTCGTAGGAGACAGTCATATCCGTTTGCTTCAAAAAGCTACAAATTAAAAAAATGCTGTCGCATCTCTCTCCAACCAACACAATAATTAACGCCATCAAAATTGCATGTGTAAACTCAGATTTATAGGCAGCTTTCGTTTTCTCTAAATTTCCTCTTTTATTTTCTACTCACTATATCAATGGCGTTTTTCCTAAACACATTTCTGTGAATACATTGGGAAGTAGTTGGAAAACAGCTAATCTATTGTGCTGCCATATCACAAAAGTAATTCCTATTGCTGTACATCTAATAAAAATAAGTTTGGAAACCACTGATCTAAACGATTGGAATAGTTTTCAACAATCTTTATTAATTTATTTTTTAGTTTGTGTGCTCGAAGACTGTATGCCATATGTTTAAGGATGAAACTATATCTAGTTTAACGTATTACATTATAGCGACATCTTCATTTGAAGAACAGCTACAGCAATACATTTTATGATATGGCAGCACAATAGATTAATTAGCTGCTTTCCAACTACTTCCCAATGTATTCACAGAAATGTGTTTAGGAAAAACGCCATTGATATAGTGAGCGTATACATCGCCAATCCTTTGTATTAATGTACATACACACACATTTACACGCTGCTGTAAACTGTCAATCACACACAAGTGTCCACGCTCCCCTCCCTTCATTTTATGTTCCCCTCCAAACGAACTAATAACCGACCGATCCAACAAAACGAAATGTACACACACACACATTTACACGCTGCTCGATAAATAAACAAAGCATAGCAAAGCCAAAATCATTTGATTTCACAACAACAACAAAAACAACAGCGGCATTTACAAACCAACAACAACAGCGGCATGTACAAAAAAAGTCTAAAATATTATGCTCTTAAATATTTATTTCCTTAACTACATAAAACTTTTATATATAGACATATAATTTTTTTAATGTAATTCGAAACAAAACATATTACCAAAACTGAGTAACATATAAAAATTGCTAAAATATGTTTTAATATTTAAGTAAAAGTGGGTGAAAGTTGACAAACATTTTCTCAAAATTTTGTGCTCCAGATCAACACCCCTACCTTACCGTATAACGTATTCTACGTTAAAAAAATCGTAACATATTTTACTTCTACATCCATAATGTGGATCGAAATTAAATTTTTGCTGATTAATGTATTTTTTGCCAAGTTGTCAAGACATTTGTAGCCTTGTAACCCACAAAACCCTCGACGAGGTTTTTGTGTGAAATATGATAAAAAAAATTATTAAATGTAGCAAAGCGCTACTGAATACTATAAGATTGCAAAGCAAAATTACAAACTGCTTAGGATTTATTGAGGTAAAATCCAAAGAGATTCCTGTTCTTCAGCTGAAATCATGAGGCTTTAAACAAACTAGCATAATGTATTATTTCATAACTATAAAAATACTACACAAACATCAAATAGGAGCCATACATTGAAAAGTGCTTACTGAAGTCGCTATTTATGACTATAAAAATTTACTAAAAAAGGCCAATCATTTTCAAAAAGAACTAAAATCCTCCTAGTTTTGTTTTATAAAAAAAAGGAGCAGCAAACAAAAAGTAAGAGCTAAAATGCCTTAAAAGGACAGCTACAACGTTTACTTAGCTTTAACTGTATGATAACTGGATATGGTGATAATCGAGGAAAATAAGATTGACGGTAAGAAATTGTATGTTATACACGCTGAAAAATTTGTCTTTCCTTGTTGTTTGGGTGCAAATATAGCGGGTTTGTAGCTTGTCGCAAAAATATATAATACTTGTCCTCAAACATTGTGTTTGCAATTCAATATAACATGTTTGGGACACAATGGTTAATAGGTTATAATATTTGTACTGGTGACCCAAATGTGGTTTTGATTGTTAAAAACTGCTCAAAACAAAAATGTGACTGACACTAAAGGACAAAAACCAGCAGGTCTTCAACTCACGAAAACAATGCTTGCAAACATGTACATAGGTTCTGCAATGTGTTGCTGGAGCCCTTATTTTTAAGCGTGTATCCAAAATAAAATGACGCATCATTGGCCTTAGGTCAAGTTAGGTATAGGTTTTAGTCGATGAAGAACTCAGTTAAATATTTCGTTTCACTTTGATACCTCGGCTAACGAGATCAAGACCTAGCCTTACCAGAGAACTATATTTTTGCTCCAAGAAGCTCAAAATTCTGTCAGCGCCTGAATGAGACAATTCTTACAGATTTCCAAAAGAAATAAGATCACATAGAAGACAATTCAATTCAAGATGTTGTTCAGTGGAATATTTATATTCTACCTTGCCGTAGCTGCTACAGAAGTCGTTTGCCCTGATCTTCAGTCTGTCGCAACCGCTCAAACCAATGAAGTAAATACAAGATACCAGCTTGAGATGCGCCTTTATTAACAAACCTAGTACTGGACGAGATGGAGGATTCAGATGGGCATTTCTCCAGGTAAGCAATTCGTACCAGTCTCTTAAGATCCACGTCCACCACAAGGGTCGCCCGCGCTATTTCTTATTAAAACCAATTTCAACGCCAAGAAAGGCTAACTTCGCGTACTCCTTGGCAGCCAACGTTTTATCTATGTACTCTACTACCAAATGCACGGCTGATTCCGTAAAATTGCATATTGAAATCAATACTTGCACATTTGTGCCAATCTATTAGCCATTCCAAAGTCTTCATTAGGCACGATGGAAGGCTTATAAGCTTAACGTCTTAGCTTGCTGTGTGTGAGCCACAACTCGCCACTACCTCTCGTATGTCCTTACATGCTTAAGGTATATATCTGATTTCAATAGACGCCATATATAACCATAACAGCCGGGGAATCTATATACCGGCCAAAGACTAAAACTCTGCAGGGTATTCCGTATCGGAACCATCAATATTTTTAATAACCACCGCACAAAGGATTTTGTTATCGTGACAAAGTAGGATCGCATACGCTGAATGCCTGCTAGATGGATAATATTTAAATTTCTCTGAAAAATTTTTAGTTTTCAAGATACATATTACTAATATCAGTTTTTAAAATTGCCTTTAATTTTTTGGAAACATCTCCTTTCAGTATCGTGATATTTGGTAAACTTATCCAGGCTGCATTTTTAAGAATTTAGCACCATATTTTGTCCCAAGCAATAAACTCTGGAAATGAGTAACAGGGTTAAGGGTTTCATGGCGTGCTGGATAAAAATTTTGTAGCACATTCTCTGATCAAAAAAGTCATTGGGAACGCCGACCAGTCTGAGGAAATAAAGCAACTTCGCTTTAAATTTAATGTCCAATAAAATAATAAATATGTGGCCGTCGGTGGTGCAATGGTAGTGTGCGCGGCTCTTGTGCATGAGGTTCGATCCCTACACCGACCACCTTAAATTTCTTTCGACGGCGGTCACCTCGCTTAGTGATGGCGACACTATCGAGTATTTAGCCATGAAAAAGCTTCTCAAAATACAATTCGGAACCGGTGTAAAACTGTAGGTCCCAATCAGTGAGTGTAAAACTAGAAAGCGCACATATCATTGGTTGTGAGAAGCTCTCCCTAATCCCCTCGTTGGATGTAACGGGAAACCATTTATTTATTTAAAATAATTCTATACTATATCGCTCGTTTCGTGCAAAACCCTCACAACTCAAAATCTATCGGTTTAGAACTAAATACTAAAAACAATTCTCCAACGAGATTTCTCTCAGATATATTAATTCCAATTTATAAAATGTTTACGCGTCCGGTATGAGAACATTTTGGGATAATCATTTTGCAAACAATCCTATACAACTTGAAACCCTAACAGCCGATGTATTCGAAACTATTTTTTTTTGAGTTATAACGGTCTTGCACTAAATGGTGATATATTATTTCTACACTAACAGAACGAATCATTAATCGGCGCCGAATTGCTGTTTCCACACCGAATTTAGTCCCCACAACCGAAATTCGGTTGAAACAACCGCTAATGTGGTTGTGACAACCGCTAATGTGGTTGTGGCAACCTCTAGTGTGGTTGTGGCAACCTCTAATTCGGTTGTGCTGACACCGAACGCGGTTATGACAACTTCTAAATTCAGTTACGGCTAATTCGATCATTTTTTAATGCGGTTGTACGTAACACATTCTATCAGTAAAAATTTAAATTTTTAAAAATTAAAAAAAATTTTAATTTAATTTAAGTATAAAGCCTTCACGATTTGCAAATATTGTTTAACTATATATTCCTAACGTTTTAGAATCACTGTAACTGGTCTACCAAGAATACCATTTTGCCGATCAGAATACTTTCCATATTTGTGCATGAATCAGTAGAGGTGTAATTTGTTTTCGGTGAAGCTTTCTTACCTGAGTAGCATAGAGATAGAGAGCAGAGACCATGGTTCTCCTTTTGAAATTATGCAACATATTGAACAAAAGAGTTTAAGTTAAGGATGCCTTATATATAAAAGATTAATACTTATGTATATAAAATCAAAAGGCCAAATGTTATGTTGAGCCACAGAAAAGTTTATGTTCGTTATCATAAATGCTATTGTGGATGGAAAGTCTACGAGCGGTAAATCCACAAAACGGTTTAAATAAAAGTCAAGCCAATGTGACCAACTGAATTTGAAAAAACTTAAACGCTCATACCCCAACAGTATTTGCTACCGCATGACTACAACATTATACCGATTATAAGATTTTTAAAATTTTTGCAAATAGATTAAAGACAAGCGTCCTTCTTGAAATCCCTGCTTCCATCGTAACGACACAAACATTGCGTTTTTCATTTTCTATCCGAAGATTTCATCTCGTAGTCGTGGTAGCATTATACACTTTAGTACCACATCAGAGTATCTTGCTTTTAGGCATTAAGTCTTAGAATTTCCTTTAGCAACGCTTTTAATCTTGAAAGTGAGATATTAGGTGGCAAACATGCTTGCTAAGATACCATAATTGTTGTTGATAATAAATGAAGATACATAATGCTCTGTCTAAGTATTTCACATTATATGGTACTCGTACAAACTAACACATGCGAACATAGTTACAGTGTACTTGGTACTCTCATAGACATACCCTTAAAATATATGTATACAAGATAGTTCACACATCTAGGCTAACGCAGAGGATAGTATCTCATTTTTCTTGAGGTTCATTCATCTTTTGTTTTGCTTGTCTGAAAACCACACGCCTCAGAAGTCTGGCTAGCATTTTTCTTCTATATTATTATTATTATAGTGGACCTAATGTGTGGCATACGGCTTTTTGTGTCACGTTAACAATGGCCGAGATGTGTGTGACTGGGGGTGGGGAGTGTCTAATTTAGAACAAGTGTCATAAATATTAGGACGATGTAAATGTACCAACCATTCAAAATATGTAGATGCTGCTACCATAGTGCATTACTTTAGCTGTCTGATGTGTTAGGAGTTTGTTGACTTAATGATGATCTCAAGTAAATAGATTTAAATTAATGATAAAATAATTACAGTGGTTTTTTAATGCGTTAATTCGTTTAAGGTCTGTAAACATTTGGACAGAATCTGATAATGGCTCTATTATGATCTTAAGTGATCTACGATAAAGAAATATGTTGTCAAATAGTATTTAGATAGCTGTAAGATTTAAAAAGGGACACCTGTAAAGAACTACGGATAATACAGGTATATTCTTTGTAATGAGTTAATATTTAATATATTTGAAGCCACAGCCATAATAAATTGAATCTGAAGAAAAAAGCTAATAATATCTGGTGACGTTATGAATGTTTGTATATGCAAACAAATATATATTATATTTCATAAACAAATAGAAGACATGACTGTGCCCAAAAAAGGTTGTGACTTTTATAAAATTAAAGTAAAAAAATTAAATCTTGATTTCGTTATCTTATTTATATTTAATTCATTTATCTCCATACAGTGGTTTAAAATTCATTCAAATATTTTAGGCATTATATTTATCTTTAAAAGTCATTGATCTTGAAGTTTTCTGAGTTGCGAATAAATTATACTAAAACCGAATGTACGCGGCCTAAACACCACTTTACACCGTAGCAATGGAGGTACAAAACAAATTGTGTGTGTTCTATTTTCTATTTTCAATTTCTATTCCCATTCTTTTTTTCCTTTTTGATGTGTTAACATCTATAGCGGCGTATAGGGACTAAATCTATCAAAGTCAGATTTCATGCTGCTGTTAAACCCAGATTTTATGCTGCTGCTAAAACCAGATTTTATGCTGCTGCTAAAACCAGATTTTATGCTGCTGCTAAAACGACTGCGAAAGAGAATAATGACGTGTTAAACAAAAATGAGCAAGCAAGAGAGCAATGAAAGAGTGGTGTGGCAGGGGTGAGGCAAACGAAATTGTGTCTATAGCGTATGTATTAACATAATAATGTATGTTTGTACATGTGTCTGTTGCTGTTGTTGAACGGAGTTATAGAGCATAGCCACGCAAAATTTCATTTGCAAGCCCATGGGCTTGCGCAGTCGACGTTATGGTGACACGCTAATACGTCAGCTACTTCGCACAAAGTATTTGTGATGTTGTGTGTTTGGTTGTTTCGATGTTGTTTCTATGGTCAAACAAAGCGAGTCATTTGATGTTCAGCATTGCCCGGTGTATACAAAAACACTATTATTTTTTATGTTGCAATGTAACATTTACTAATGTGTTCATAGAAATCGAACAGGTACCGTGTAGCAAAAAGGTGTTAACACATTATCCGTGAGTTCGAACAGTCATTGATTTTTTTAATGGTGTAACCTCAAATATCCCAAAATAGCACATAACCCAAATTTCAATTATGATCCCTTTCAAAACGCAATTAAGCTAATATTTAAAATTTGGGAAACTGGCAGCTTCTGAAGCGAGCTTAAGCCCAAATTTTGTATTTGGTAGTATATCCTTTGGGATTATGGCCCTTTATAGCAGAAAAGTTACCCGCTTATACCTAATGAAAATTAGTTGCAATTAATGACAATATTTATTTTTTCATTGTCGTATAATTAACGCAAGGAGTGCGGTATTACTTTGTATGAGCAAAATGTTATACATTTCTATATTGGCAAGAGGAATAATTTCGCAGTGGATTGTCCATTATTCCAGGCTCAATCTCAGTATAGTAATACACCCAAAGAAAAAACTCGTTCCTCTCAAACGTAATCTCAGATAACTGAAGTTCGTTTGGGGACTGTAGTTGGGAGAAACGAACTTCTGTTAATCCATACATGTAATTTCGTTTGGGAGAACCGAAAAATGACTGCAGCAAACGAGTTATGGAAAATATAAGCTGAAAAACAGTTTTGGAGAAACGAAAAACGGTTCCGCCAATTCTAGTTTCGGTTACAGAAACCGGGTTCTAGTGACTCCAAAATAAAAAAAAACGTTTGCGAGAACTGAAAAACGTTTGCAGTAAACGAGTTATGAGAAATGAGAGTTGAAAAACCTCTTTTCTGTATATGCGTGAGTGGATAGATCTGTATATACAGACTACAGAATGCGAGAAATTTACGTTCTTCGTAATCTGTGCTCTCATTAGAAAAATTGTTAATTTCAGTTATCGCAAACTTTTTTTTAAATTTGCGGCAAATGTAATTTTATACGCGTTTGGTACTCGTTTGCAACAACATGATACACATTTGCGATATATGAGGTTATTTGGGAGAACTACATTAACGGTTGCGATTAATAAATTAATACAAATCAATCAAAGTCTTGTAGCGGCAACCGAGCAATAAACGTTTTTTTCTTTGCCTGTACCAATTTTGTATTTAGGTAGCTGAACCTGTTGTTGATAGTTCACCTAATATATGTATGATAGAAAACTCTCGAAATAGGTTTTCCAATTGCATATTCTCGACAGTTCTTTCTATACACCACCACAATTATTTTCACAATAACAACCTTTCCAATTATGTTCGTCCCTTTTATATTTTCTAGGTGTACAGATCTGACAGAAATTGAAAAGCACTACAAAATAACCATTTAATAAAGTTTTTGCTCTAACATGTATATTAGTCCGACTCACATTATATGGAGGGGAACAAAGTGTTTTTGTCCACCCCTCAAAATATACCTTGGTTCGATTTATGATTTTTTTGTGAGATATATAATAGATATTATATAATGTGTATATATATAATATCCTTAATCGTCCTTTTTTTAGAGCTGTTTTATTTCCTGTTAATGAGTCAAGGTTCGATTAAAATAATGAAAAGTACAACAGTTTAAATTCTCTTTGTTTTACTTAAAATTCACGATTTGTCTCTGTTTAACCTTTTTACTATTACTTAATCACAGACTGACTCATAAATGCTGTTTATCTGCTATTTATATATCTAAAGATCTTCAAATGGGTTATCTCTCGCAATTTCGAGTTCGTACTATTCGTTATATCTTGTTTCGTAATGAGTTCATCATGGAGCAATGCTGCCAACATGATAGCTCTCTGGACCCAAGTAGTCGTTTTCAGAATAGTGGAGAGATATTTTAAGCGGATTCACGATACTCGTTTGGCGAGCTGGTATGTTGTTGTTAATCGCAACAATACTTTAAAAACAGAATTACCAGCAGTCAAGCAAAGTCAAAATATATTTCATAACAATTGGCAACCAACTCCACAACCATGCATTTGCATTACCTGAGCAATTCTTTTTACAATTCCTTTTGCATTTGCATTAGATGAAGGAATGCTAATTAAAATCCAATACAAATAGGAAATAGCAAATAACTATATCATCGTACAAAGTTAAAATAAAATGTGCACGAAGAACAGCCAATTCCTTCCGTTGGGTTATGTCTCTTATTTAATATGAGTCCATCATACACGCTGAAGATTTTGTCTTATTTTGTTATTTGGATGCAAAAGTATCGTCTGTTTGGAGCTTGTAGCATGTAGAGTATAGAGTGTAGTTGGATATAACATAGCAGTGTTTGCTGAACTATTTACTCTCAATTGAGAGCAAGAGAAAAATAAGAGATACAAGGAGAGATTATTCACAATCATAGTTGTACGTGTGTACTTTTCAGTCAAGCTGAAGTTGAAGATGAGGCGAGTATTTCTTACATCTGTTGAGTTTTAGTTGCAGGTATTCAGTCGTCAATGGGAAGAGGATAGCAAATGCGCGTGGTTGATTAAGTAAGCATGGTGTGGAAAAAAATTTATTTTACATGCAAAAAATATCTATCTATTTTATTGTTTGGTTTTTCTGTTTTGGTGTTTGCTAATCAATATTGTATGTTGGAGACACAATGATTAAAATGTTATAGTACATGCGTTTGTGATCCAAATATATCTGTGTTTATGACACAAACACAGCTGTGTTTGTTGCTCTGTTTATGTTTTCTCGAGAGCAAGAGAATAAAGGAGAGATTATCACAGTCTTACGTGTAACTGTGTAATTGTATTTTACTATTATTATTAAAGTGAGTGTTTCTTATTTGAGTATTTCTTATTTTGGCTGCTGTATTTGCGATTTAGTTTATTGTCATCGCTTAGTAGAAAATATTTGTGATCAGTAAAAAAGAATAAATAAGGGCTCGAACGGTTAAATGGTTTGCGATGTTGCGTTGGTTTTTTATATGGCTACCAAAGTGAGAATCGATTTTGAGGAAAGAAATTGAAAAGAGCAACAACGTGAAGCTTTGTTTTCATCTGTTCAATTTAATTAAAAAAAAACACAATATTCAAACCGCGCTTGGCTTGCATGAACGAGCTTTGTATAAATAAATAAATAAACTTCTCACAATCACTGAGCTGGCGCTTTCCAGTTTTCACTCACTGATTGGGACCTAAAGTTATACACCGATTCCGAGCGGTAGTTTGAGAAGCTTTTCCATGGCTATATACTCGATAGTGTCGCCGTTACTATGCGAGGTGACCTCCGCCGAAAGAAATTTTTAGGTGGTCAGAGCCGGGTTCGAACCCAGAATCTCATGTACAAGAGCCGCGCACACTAACCATTGCACCACCGACGGCCACAGCTTTGTATACACATAAATATATAATTTGTGTACCAACGCATAGTGATAATATACTATGTACATATATTGAAATCAAAAAATAGTTTGTTTCTATTATGTTTGGGAGGAAACATGCGAATGCTTCCACGAAAGTATATGAATGTTTGGATGCGTGTGTTTTCAAGTAAAATTATACATATTTGCCTGTAACTATTCTAACGTTTCCATATAAATATATTTGAGTTTGGGACTTTGAAACATATTAATATTTGGAGTATATTGCAAACAAATACAACGTTCCTGCTGAATATGTTTGGGAGAATATGTTACAGAGACCTTTCATTGAGCGTGGAGTCGAGTTAGGTTATATATTTAGCAACACCTGCTGTTGTATGTTTGAGCATGTCCTGCTGTTGTACGTCCAAGTCCATGTTCTTCTATGTATATTCAATTCGAACAAAATCCACATTCGCTGATATGTGCGTTAGAAAATTTATTAGGCCAATAAACTGGGATTATTTTCCTCACACTTTTGAACATTCCTCACTGTTATCTTCATCAATCTTAATTAGCACAGACTTCACACTGCAGTTGAATATTTTTAAATTCATTATATTAACTTCACCTGTCTGTATACATGTATGTATGCATGCATGCGCACCGAAAAAACTTTGGATTGGATTTTTAGCCTCTTTCCCGTGATCCAACCGAGCTGAAACTTCGCAGGCAAACTAATGGCGATGACAAAAATGAACTATAAAAATATGGGCGGGATTGGACAATCCCATACAAAATACAAATTAAAAATCCATTATTTCTGCTCCTGTTAATGTTATTTGAACAAAATTGGGTATGTTGGTTAGGTGTACATATTCTAAGATCTGCTGCAAATTAGGGGCAGGAGTTGACAAAGGGGCGTGGTCCTATATAAAGTATTTATAGTCAAAAACTATGTTATTTACGGGTTGGTTTTTTTATTTCTTATTACCCCAGTTTGGGGAATGCAATACTGGCTTAATATATCAAATTATTTATATCCGTTGCGAAGTCACCATCCACGATCATTTTACATCCCAAATAGCTGGCAGATACCACTTCTTCAATAAGTGAAGTTAAGTATTCTGTTCTGTGCGAAATCGCATATCATTGTCTTTTTTATAATTATTATCAATTCCACATTATTTTCTTTTACGGAGAGTCCTTTCATCCCGGCCTTGATGCCCACCTAACTTGTAGGTCATAAGAGATATGTCATCTACGTAGTAAAAGTCGTGTAGGTGTTCATTACAGTGAAATTTTTTCATTACTTTTGAAATTCATGGAGCAGCGGGTTGTATATTATGACTTTTGATGTTAAAATGTTACAGAAAAAATTTGGGGAAAATTGGGCAACCTTGTGCCGTTAAGGGATTACATGAAAAGATGTTATCCAATGTTCGGGGGCTACAAATCCAAGCTTTCGGCGTTAAGCAGGAATTTTTACAATGTCATTACCAGTTAGCTGGTTAACATAAGGCGCCCTGAGATCAAAGTGCAAATTTTATATTACATAAAGTTTAAACAAACAGCGTTTGGATCGATTTTTTTATGGCCAAAAATTTAACATGGCAAAATTTTTACACTGTAGTTACAGTTTAGCTGGTAAAAATTTGGAGAGAATCTGACTACAATAATAATTAGCGTTTCGAGGCCGAAATTCAACATTTCAGGAATTATGCATTTCCAATAAATCATCTACTTTTGATAAATTTTGAACTTTAACCTCGAGCTGCTACATGCTAAGGTTGTCCGCTTTACTACACATTTTTACTACTTAAATCATAATGACGGTGTAACAATTCTTGCCTAACGCTCCCAGATGTTGTGAAAGCCTAGATTCGGATACCATATCGTCATGTATCGCCTTAAAATTTGGCGGTATACTATCGAAAAGTGAAATGAAATGAAAGATCTTTAATTTAATTTGTATAAATTTGTTGGTCGAATTACTATATTTGTCCCTGTAACATCCCATCTGCTGTGCAATCGAAATTCAAACCCTTCGAATACTATCAGGAGTACACTCATTTGGAATTTTCTTGTGCAATTTTGTTTATACTTATTTATCAGTACCAACTATTTAATGCTGGTTATAGAGATGGCTGAAAATTTTATTTCAAACTCTTGGTTATATCACAAACTGTTGAAAATTTTTTGATTATTGCATTCAGAATGCCTTTCCCAGTAATTGAATCCATAATTACAAAACAAACAAACCACTAAGATATGATTTATGTTTATTAAAATAGCCGGTATTTATTAAACCTGCATAACAATTTATCTATTACCATTTCATAATTAATATTTACGAATTTTGATTAGGAATTTCCTTTCCTATTCACAAGCATACGTGTGCGCATAAAAAAAGTTTGAAAAAAAACATTTAAACTTTAATGACTCGGCCATAAAACACAAACGTTTACAACAACCGTACTATGCGAATAGTAGTAACCTGTTTGAGATGTAAATTGCATTGGGAACAAGGTGTTAAAATTACCAATATTATTTTTGCAATAGCACATGAATGAGCCTAATAAACACAAACAATTATTAGAAGTGTGTAGATATACAAACACATACAGTGAATGAAAAAAGATAAGTAAGTTATGTTAATTACTCCATTAGCTAAACGCTTTAAATAAAAAACTTCTTATAATTAAGGAGTCATACCCAAACCTTTTGGTTTACTGTGTTAAGATATTGAGCAGCAACGTGGTAATGTACTGAACTGCCATACGTTTACTTCCTGCAGTGACTGTGTATTTTAGTCAGTGCGGTTCGTGTGGGTTATGAGGAAAGCTTTCGGAAACGAATTTAGCTATTTTTGTATATTTGTAGCATCTCTGCTCGATATGGTTGTAAGTGAAAAATTTTACAAAATTCACTATTTGATGTAATATTGGTATAATTTATATGACTCATATTCTGAAAAAATTTTAAAGTCTTAAACGTAATTTCAGTTTGATCACAAAAACCTTTATCTTGTAAATTTTTTTTTTATACCTTCACCCTTAGGATGGGGGTATATATCATTTAATACGGAAAAAAATTTAACACATAGAAGTAGACCCTCAGTATCTTTGGTCGAAATTCGTTTTGGGACTTTGTAAGACGATTGAGTCATGTCCGACTGGCTGTGTGGCTGGCTGGTCAACGCGATAACTGCAGTAAATCTGTATCGCTCCGTGACTATTATTTGCCCAAGACTAGTTTGGGTTTGAAAATGGGCGTTTTGGCCATGCCCCTTCTGGTACTTCCCATACAAATCGACACATTTAGTACGAAATCATATTTCTTCTAAAACGTTTTTCTGGTTGATGTGATTAGCTTCAACTCAACCATTAGTTTATAATCTGAAAATATCTACCAAACAGGAGAAAATGGTCGAGGTCGCCCATTCTGGTACCTGGCATACAAAAGTTTGGTCGTCGTCTGGGTTGTCAATGTGATAATCCGCGCGAAACACTTGCAATTTTAATAAAATTGGGTACTTGACTTCACGTCACCAAACGCTAGTCACCGATGAAGACAAAGGTAGTTTTGCCACACCCATTTTGGTACCTCCCATACAAAAGTTGTTCGGCCAGCTGGCTGTTCGGCTCGATAACTCCCGTAAATCATTGCCGATCACAAGGATATTTTGTTAGTGACCATTATTTGCCCAAGCTTAGCTTTGGATTGAAAAGGGCGTTTTGGCACGCCCCTTCGGGCACCTCCCATACAAATCGGCACATTTAGCACAAAACCATGTTTCTTCTAAAACATTTTTCTGGTAGATGTGATTAGCTTCAATTCAAACATTGCTTAATAATCTGTAAATGTCTACTTAACTGGAGAAAATTGGATAGGTTGCCACGCCCATTCTGGTATCTCCCATATAAAAGCTTGGAAGTCGTCGGGATTGCCAATGCGATAAGTCGCGTCAACCACCTCCAATCTTAGTGAAATTAGGTTATAGGATTCATGTCAGCAAACGCGAGTCACCAAGTAAGACAAGGGGGATTTTGCCACGCCCATGTTGGTGCCCCCCGTATATAAATTATTCGGCCGGTTGGTTGTTCGGCGAAATAACTCCCGCAGGACCGAACCAATCTTGATGAAATTTGATACTAGACAAAATTTAGTCAAATGCCACTCCTCTATGAAAAATGAGTCATTTTGCCAGGCCCATTATGGTACGTCCCACACAAAAGCTTGGTGGTCGTCCGGGTTGTCAATGAGATAAGTCGCGTGAAACACTTCCGATCTTAATGAAATTAGGTTATAGGCTTCGTGTAATCAAACGCTAGTCACCGATTAAGGAAAGGGTGATTTTGCCACGCCCTATCAAGATAAGTTGATCGACACGGTAACTCTCGTAGACTACAACCGACCTTAATAAAATTCGGTGGTCGGCGATGTTTTCCTGAAAATAAAAGATTATCCACTGCCCATGCCCATTTTCGTACCTCCCATACACTCATAGGAAAATTCGGTTGAGACAGCCGAATTAGCCGTAACCGAATCAAGAGGTTGTCACAACCGAATTAGAGGTTGGCACAACCTCATCAGAGGTTGACACAACCTCATCAGAGGTTGACACAACTTCATTAGAGGTTGACACAACATCATTAGAGGTTGACACAACCTAATTGGAGGTTGATACAACCTCATTAGAGGTTGTCACAGCCGAATTAGAGGTTGGCACAACCTCATTAGAGGTTGACTCAACCTCATTAGAGGTTGTCACAGCCAAATTAGAGGTTGGCGCAACCTCATTAGAGGTTGTCACAGCCAAATTAGAGGTTGTCACAGCCGAATTAGAGGTTGTTACAACCGAATTTAGATACTGTCATAAATGAATTATTAAAGTTTTTTTTATTATTAAGTGAAGATTTATTTTCTTGTATTTTTATAAATGAATTAAAAAGCAAAAAAATAAAGTCATATATATTTGGGTAATCTATATAAGTAGAATAATACATTTAATTTACATGCCTCTTCCAACCTTTATTGAAGTCCCGGCCATCATGGGACACCGCACTAATTCTGACGTGTTGTATCGGTTGCTCTAGGTCCAAAGCCGTATATATCTGCTGTTAATATCAGCTTAAATAACATCCGCAAAATAAGACGGTTTAATACAAAATATATTTTACTTACCTTTTTAAAATAATATTTGATTATAAAATTTTAAACGTCAGATTTTCAATACATAGAATTATGTTGTGGTAACCGAATTGAAAATGAATTCGGTTGTACCTACACAAGTCATGAAAAATCCGGTTACAGCAACCGAATTGACGCCAAATTCGGTCGTTGGAACCGAATTAAGGCTAGATTCGGTTATTGCAACCGATTTAAACCCAATTTGATAGTTACAAGCGAATTGATGCCAAATTCTGTTACTACAACCGAATTGAGGTTGGTTACGACCAGATTCGGTTATCCGAACAGAATTAGGTACCAATTTCGGTTGTTGCATCCGAATTAATTTGAAATTCGGTTGTTTCAACCGAAATTTTAAAAAATTAGTTGACTGAGCGAATATTATTTGAAGATTCAGTTGTCACAACCGAATCAATTAGGGAACGAGGTTTCTTCAACCGAATTTCGGTTGTGGAGACTAAATTCGGTCGTAACAACCTCAATCCGGTTGTGGCAACCTCAATTCGGTTGTGGCAACCTCAATTCGGTGGTAACAGCCGAATTTACGGTTGCTACGACCTCTTTTCAAACAATTAGTTCTCTGAGTGTACAGAGTTGGACGGCTTTCCGGCTGGCCGACTCGATATCCCCCGTATACCACAACCGATCTTAACAAAATTTGGTACTGATCAATATTTTGTGCAATACTGTGTAAAAACCGATGAACAACTTTTTTGTACCTCCCATATAAATATTGGGCCAACAATTGGCCAATAGTCAAGATAATTCACAATAATCACTAAGGATCGTAATTAAGTTGGGTATTGGATAATATTTAGCGCAATGCCACTCTGCTATTGAATATTGTCACATTTACCAATATTCAATAGAACTCGGTCGCAATGGATGATTTCGGGTGAGGGTATGTTTAAGTCGGTCCATTTCTGTACTGGTTTCACTTACGATCATTCCACACAGAGTGGTAGGTATATTGACCGACTCTAAAAATGTCGTGCATTGTATTAGTATCCCACATGCAGACTGTTCTGCCGAAGAACAACTTGTCTTTGTAATGTGTAACTTTCGATGTGTAACTTTTTTATATTTTTTGGATGTGAATCTCTAGCCATCCATCCGGGTTATGCGATTAAATACTAGAAACCAGAGTAAGTACTGAATGAATTTAATTTTTAAAAATTTTCTTTATTTAAATCGCTCCCGAGCGAATCAAATATCAAAATTCGATTCGGAGTTTAATTTTGGTTTTACTGGGAGTGAGAGTCTTATAGTGAAGAGAAGCCGAATTTTTCGACTCTCGAGTGGAATTTTTTTGAATTTGGGTATACATAAGAGGCAAAATTTGTTTTGGACAATGCCTGGGATATATTCGATATATTTTTTGTACGTGGTTAGAAAGAGGTAAAAATGGGCGAAAAAGAGTTAGACTTCACAATGCAATAAAAATCGTTTAAAAAGATTGGGAATATGTTAAGGATATTGTACGTGGATAAAAGGGGTAATTGAAAAGGCGACAAAAATGGTTAGACTTCAAAAAGAAGGAATTTCGGGTTGGAATGGTTTAGTACTTGTTAAAAATAGAGTATGTGGGTTAGAAGATGGTACAAATACGGTAAAAGCTGAAAATGGGCAAAAATAGGTCTTGATTGCATGGGGTTGTGGATGTTTTGGATTTAACAGCCAGCAAGTTGTTCAAAATTTTAATTTTTTTAGAAAACACCTGTGTTTGCTTTTAATGTCAAAATTGTCAATACGCAATTATTAGTTTTGTATTGAACAAAATCAGTTAAATGTATTTTTTTCGGGTACAACAACAGCATTTTAAGTGACGTTTAGCGTGCTTTTTATTACCTGAAATGGGTCGGCACAGAAATTTTGTGTCTGTTTTCATTCACAATTTTGCAAACGATTTTTTCCACATTCCCAACCTTTCCAAACGATATTGCTCGCATTTTATAGTTTTATACCTTTTGCCCCCTTTGTACCCACGTACACAATTTTTGCCTCAACCTTTTCAAATGATTTTTGGGTTTGTAATCATTGGGTTTATAATCATTCGATACGAATTTTCTCCCAATTTTAAACACCTTCCCACCCTTCCCATTTTAAACACCTTCCCATCCTTTCAAACAATTTCCCCGTATCATCAAATTTTCACAATGTTTTGCCCGTTTTTCTTTTTTTTCGAACCCAGGATATCATGCAGAAGAGCCGCGAACACTTACCATTCCACCACCGATGGCCGCGGACGGAGTTTAGTTGCCTCGGGTTGTGTTTGTGAGAAACAATATATTTCCTTGCGTATATTTTGGATAATAGTGAGTCCTGCTAGTCATACGACTAAGAAATATCCAAAGCTACTGCTTTTCTTTCACCCAGCCTACGTAGGCATCTACTCCACTGTTCCGAGATCAGTGTCAACACCCGTAGACCTCATCTTAGCCAGTAGCTTGCCGCATCTAGTAGGGTCATCATGATTGTCACGTTCTGGTAAGTGGAACGACACACAAAATCAATATATGTACTTATACTTATAAATTCCATAAAATTTGATTATCGTTGTCAATCTACTTACTCCCTTAAGTCTCTACGAGTATCTACACAAATCACATAACATCATCCTGATTTTTTTTTGGATTTAAAGGAGGAAAAAGACCAATCGACCATAACAATTTTCCGCTAAAAACAAAATTTTGTTGTGTTCCCTATAAAAGTGTTGTGGCATAAAAATCTTCATTGTACTGTTGTTTAAAGCCGCCACCTCATAAAAATAAATTGTAACTTTACGCTGCCATATATTTATTTATTCAAACTCATACAATCTAGGATTTCTCACGTATTTCCAGTACATTAAGATACCCTACATCAGGATTTGGCCATTCGTTTCATTTGGGAAGTTTTAACAATTCTTTAGATTAAGCAGGGAGAAAATATTACAGAAAACTTAAAGAATTTTATAATCTTAACAATTCATTCTGTTATTGTTCCTCGTGGATATGGAAACTTCCAACATATTCGACATATCCTTTAGAGTCTGTTGCACACATTCCTTAACAAAGTAGTGGATCAGTTCATTCGTAGCCAACTTGACCATATTTATCCTCCACTTCATTTATTCCCCTTTCCATACAGGCATAAACTTAAACTCATAAAAGGTCCATTTGCATAAAATAGCACTCTTTTTCCTCCATGCTCTACTCGTTGGTACTCGTCACTGAAAAACAACAAGATAAATCTAAAGAAGGATTATTCCAATCCTTATTTCATACAGACACAATTGTTTTTGTTGCCGTACAGAAGTTTATTGTTGATATTTTTAAAAATATTTTTATATCTGTGAAAAATATGTAAAACAACTTTTCCTACTTTCTTAGAACTTAAAACTCTTGCAAATATAGTTCATGTGTTAAATGAAACGGTAGAAGAATGGTATTACATTTTTTCTTCTATTTTGAACCTTTGGCGGGGGTTGCCTGAAGAAAAATAAACTTTGTCCTTTTTTTAACGAACGAAGTGTGTTATAATGCTTGGTATGTTTGATGTGTATATAAATAGCAGAAAAATACAATTCTTATGGGGGTTTGTGATGGAAAATCAGTTTTCTTTTGTGTTGATGTTTGGGTAAAGTCAAATGGGTTTGCGAAATCTTCGTTCGATTTTATCGGATTAAAAAGAAATTTTCAAATTATTTCTAATTTTATCTAAGACCTAAATATGTTTGAGTTTGGGTAGCAGTGATACGAAGTTTTTTTAGTATTAAGATTGGCAAATGTTTATGATAGTCATAATGCACTATAAGCATTAGAAAATTTTTATTTATGGCCAACTCTAAATAAAAACTTCTCAATAAATTGTGCAAGCACGTACTTTAGGGGACCACATATGTAAAAAGACGCTTACGTCCTACAAATGATTTTCAAAATCTAAATCAGTCTACTGGTACGTATTCAAAAAGTTTAAACATGAAATTGTGCAAACATAGGTTTGCTATGCAGGGGTCACAAAATTGTAACTAATCGCATTTCGTCTCACGAAAGGGACACATTTGTGTTTTAGCGGTGAAGCTAAACATTTATACGTGGCTGGTTAAGATAATTAAAGAGAATAAAAGATTAAATGGAAACAAACAATTATAAGATAATGATCGAAAATATTTAATGTAGGTAGCATCACAAACGGCACACAGAACTAGGATAAACGAAAAAAAAATTGCAGACTATTACTCTGTTTTGCTTTTTCTGCCAACCTCAAATAACAAAGAATGGAAAATTAAAGATAAACGAACAACCAACTTAATTAGATCTTAATTATAAGACAAAACTAAATACCACAGTAAGACAACAGGCTAAGTAAATTATAGGCATTTGATAGCCTGAATAACGTGGGATTTATGTACTGTCTATAAATGACCTTTTAAATTTGTTAAAAGAATATAATAATGCATGCCCATAAGTTGTGGTAAATGCTACAAAAATAAATTCAAGGTATACTTGGATAATTTGGTTACAAAAAACTTCCCCATGAACTCGGTAAACCTTGACGGAATTTATCACTCTTTTCCAATGGTCTAGCCAATATTCAATTACACTGTGAGACAAAATTATATTTTTTTCAAAATGATGGGGTTCTGTCAAAGGATTCTGGTAGAAAGGTCTAAAAAAAATATACGTGTATCTGCGTTTTGCCAGATCTGATCAGAATTTTTTTAGGGAGGGAGAGGTTACTGCAGTATTTTCAAGAATCGAAAAGGAATCACCGAAGGTGGGTGGGCGAAGGATGGTGTCAACGACTAGAGAAACCTCTCGACTTGGTCCGCACTTGAACGTTGACAAACGATTTAATTTTGAAGTGGTAGATGAATTTGTCTACCTTGGATCCGCCGTGAACAAGGACAACAACGTCAGCCTGGAGATAGATAGGAGAATTGTGCATGCAAATGGATGATATTTTGGGGTCAGCAAGCAGTTTAGGAACAAAGCCCTCTCTCGACGGACAAAAGTCCAGCTAAATCAGACTATTATTTTCCTGTCTTCACATATGGCTCCGAAACTTGGGTCCTATTTCGAGCGGATGAAAAACACGTGGGAGTTTTCGAGAGAAAAATTCTCCGTAAAATATATGGTCCTGTTAGGGAAAACGGCGAATACCGACGTCGATGGAACGCCATAAATTATGGCCTATTAATCATTGTGTTTCAAACATGTTACATTGAATAGCAACCACAATGTGTTTGAGTACAAGTATAGTATATTTGCGACAAGCTACAAACACGTTATATTTGCACCCAAACAAAAAAAAAAGATAAATTTTTCAGCATGGATATAACTTGCGAAACATATTTTTTACAGAATATGAATTTTGGATAATAAAATGCAATGATTTGCAAGCGTTGTTCGTTTGTAAGTGTCTATTCATGATGAAATGGCAAAGCAATCTGAGCATGTTTGACATCTTTGACGCTTGTCACGAATCACGCCTGAATTGGCAAAATACCTAGTACTGAAGCAGCGAATAGCCAAAATATCAACCGTTACAACCAGGGACCGTAAATAATCATTGTTGTTCTTTTCTTTAAATAAAAAAATAAACAACTTACACATAGACATAACTTAGACATAAAACAAATATAATTTCATCTTAATGAACTTTTGTGCACAATTTTTGCATTTCGGCTATGATTTTTAAATTTTGGAACGAAGTTCCTTATCGCACGTTGCGGGATGGGGCCTAAGTGAAAAAAATTTAAACATCTTTTATTTTAACACTATTATGGTACAACCCAGTATTATCAACTATATTGGTTACTTTTTGCTTTGGTTTGTGTCTAGACTAACATATGTTAGCAAATTTCTTGTTTTATTATTGTTTTGTCGTATACGCCATTTATTTTCTTTTTAGAGTTGATATTGTGTCTACAGGTTTTTGTGAGTTCTCTTCCGAATCTGTTGTCAGATTTTTGATATATCTTACCAATACTGTGCTGATTGCTCTAATTTGTTTTTACATCCACAAAAATTGCTAGCTGGTAATAGTGGTATAGTGGTGAATATTGCTATCTCCGTTTAAAACAATTGGCGTTTAGGAAAAAACAATAATAAGTCGACGATATGTGACGAAATTTCTTGTTTAATGAGACGTTTTCTAGGTGGAGCCTGTAACCAATATTTAGTATATGTGGTAGTCCAAGGTAAAAAAATCAATGAGTGTTCGAACTCACGGATGATGTGTTAACACCTTTTTGGTACACTGTACCTGTTCGATTTCTATGAACACATTAGTAAATGTTACATTGGAAAATAAAAAATAATAGTTTTACGAAGCAACGAAGCAGCCAAACACACAACATCACACATACTTTGTACGAAGTAGCTGACGTATTAGTGTGTCACCATGACGTCGTCTGCACAAGGCTTGCAAATGAAATTTTGCGTGGCTATGCTTTATATCTCCGTTCAACAACAGCAACAGACACATGTACATACATACATTATTATGTTAATACATACGCTATAGACACAATTTCGTTTGCCTCACCCCTGCCACACCACTCTTTCATTGCTCTCTTGCTCGCTCATTTTTGTTGACACACGTCTCTTTCGCAGAAATCTGGTTTTAGCAGCAGCATAAAATCTGATTTATCAGCAGCAGAAAATCTGGTTTTAGCAGCAGCATAAAATCTGACTTTGATAGATTTAGTCCCTATACGCCGCTATAGATGTTAACATATCAAAAAAATATTTTCCAAGCGACATGTCACCGATTTTGATGTAATTCGGTGGAAAGTAATCCTATGCCAAGTAAAGCTCAACCGCAGAATAGGAGCTTGTTTTGAGCTATTTTGTGGGTTTTATAAGCTTTCAAAAGATTCAGTATCGCTTTTGTTTTATTTTCAAATAACTCGAAAATGGTAAATGCTAGACTTTCCTTCGATTTTTTTGAAAGAAAAAAAAATATGTTCAAGCGTAATTTTTCCAAATATTTCGAGGGGTTCCGCATGTCGGTAGTGTGCAAAATGAGGGAGTTATAGCCATTTTTGTAAGGCAACCTCGCAAATTTCAATACAAAAAAATTCTCTATAGTGTGAAAAATTCATACACATACAATTCACACTCTCTCCTTCTGCCAAGCACTGAATTAGAACATTTTTTTGTTGAAATTTGGGAGGTTGCCTTACAACAATGATTATAACACCCTCATTTTGCACATTTAAATTTTTTTTTTTACAAAAACCATGTTTTCTTCGGCGAACTTAGCGTATCAATAAAGAGCCATCTTTAGATTTTTTGAAAAAAACATATGTTAAAGCGGCATTTTTCCGAACATTTTCCGGGGTTCCGCATGTCGGTAGGGTGCAAAGTGAGGAAGTTATAGCCATTTTTGTAAGGCAGCCTTCCAAATTTAAATACAAAAAAATTCTCTAAAGTGTGAAAAATGCATATACAAACAATTCACACTCTCTCCTTCTGCCGACCACTGATTTAGAGAATTTTTTGGTAATAAAATTTGGGAGGTTGCCTTACACAAATGGCTATTACTAAGTTTTATAAATTTTGGGACTTTGTACAAATTTGAAGCATGCCCATCTATCTGTCTGGCTGGCTGGCTGGCTGGTCAACACGAATTTTTTAATTTCATTGGATTTTAAAATGCATTGCCTTATCTAATGCAAATTCAAAAGTATTATTACTTACCAGTGCTCGCAATGGTAATTAACAAATGAAAAATGGGAATGATTTTTAAAATATTACAGTTGTTGGACTGCTGTCAATACTCTCCTTAAAGTATTTTATTTGTAGAGGTTTGTGGCATCGATTAGGGTTGCTTCCTAGTACTTTCAAATTCATAAACCTGTTCGTATAAAATACTTGAAAACCAATACTGTCAGGTATGAAGGAAAAGGTTTGAAAATAAGTACAAGTGCTAATCGTATATAATTTTTTTCCGAATTTGCACATGTAGAGGTAATTCAAATAAACCTGGTAATTATAATTGTCATATAGAACAGAAAATGTAAATAGGAAGTGACAGTTGAAAATATATCCTCAAAACAATTTGTTGTAGCCGTCGGTGGTGCAACAAGTAGAGTGCGTTCCTCTTGTGTATGAGAACGTGGGTTCGATCCCTGCTCTGACCACCTCACATTTCTTTCGACGACTTTCACGTCGCATATTGACGGCGATACTTTCGAGTAGTTCGCCTAGAAACAGCTTCTCTGAAAATCTAAACCATTCGGTTCCGGTATAAAACTAGGTCCCCGTTAGTGTACTTAAAAATATATTGATCTTCGTTGTCGCTTCATAAGCTGTAATTGAAAATCACATTATTTATTTATATTTTAAAACAATTCCGAGTTGCTGGTTATCCAACAAAAGTCTGAAATAACTGTACAAAAGTCAAAAGAAGTTGAGTCTATTAGATTATCCTTTATTAATACTCCTGACCGTCGAACATTGGATATGGACAAGTGGTACATTTCTAAGGAAGTGGCAACGAACCAAATCAAATGTTACTTCAAACAACTGATAATAAACATAAATTATATAAGTATTTCAAACACCATGAATCTATAGAAATAAATACATAGAAAAGGGTTAAAGTATAATAAGAAAAAACGACGAATTTCTATGGAGACAAAAAACCAGATTCCAAAGAGAAAAGAGAAAGTACAAAACAAACAAGAAACCATAAAAAAGACTGCTGTTAATTACCCGGAAAAATTAAAACTAAAAGGAAAATAATCAGCAAAAAATAAGGACATCATTCATTTTGACGTAAAGGCCAAATATTATACAAAATAGTGCATGACCATCAAAAACAATGAAGAAAAATATTGAAAACAAACGAACAAAAAATTAAGAAAACAGCAACAAACTTTCATTTGTATGGGAAGGATCTCATTACCAGCAGTATTTAATTTAGATTAAATCACACTGGCTCAATAGACCTCCGAATGAAGTATCAATAAGTTAATCAACCTAGATTTCTTTAAATTAACTAGACATTAAGAACCAAATTCTAAAGTTCTAATGAAACTTTTCTCTAAGGATTACATTTGAAAGATAAGATGACGTAGACAAAGTACATACTATAACATATTATTTGCTGCTATTCATGAGTTGCTTTTAAGACATTTAATTACTAAACGAAATATCAATTTATAAATTCACATGAATTTTCGAGTATACCATCGGCCGCAATTGAGTGGTAGTTGCTATGACAACGACTGAGATAATTCCGAGCTTATTTTAATGGGCATCCGTCCCTCATTGGCCATACTTAGGTTCATTCAGTATTACATGTACGATGTTGGTTGTTGTTGCTGCTGCTGCTGGTGTTATCATTATCCTTGCCATTTCTTTTCTTGTTCATTAGCCAAAGTTCGCCAGGGAGACGAATGCTATACTGACAAAGAAATGATGGAGCTGCAACATCAAAATCGAATGCACAGACACTGCTCGACCCGAGCAGTAGTTGAAATGGCTAATGGAGAGAGTTAGTCTTAACCCATAATTCGTAAACAAACGGTTTGACCCGTTGCTAGCTAGTGTCCGTGGTTACTTCAAGCAGACTTGGAAATATAAAACCAATGTGATTAATTACAACTAATCAACGAACGCACCAAGCAAACAAAAACAACAATGACTACAAAAAATAACTTTGTAAAGACTCCAACAATGGTTGTAACTACTGGATGAATCTACGAACAACAAAATTAGTTAAGAGACGAATTTTACATCGACAGGAAAATAAATTGATTTCGCCTTGAGTCTTAAAACCAACGCAGATAACTTTACACGAATGCTGTTATATATGCAGAAAACGAACTTTCAATTTCTTGCCACAAAATACCAAACTGGATGATTAACGAGGCACAGTGGTTTCAATGTTATTTCCACATAACCAAATGATGCATGGGCAAATTGAAAGAAGTCTCATGGCCATCATATGTGATTCCTAGAGAAATATGTGTCAATTTGGCGCTACATTTTATTCTGAAAAGAGCGACCATGACACTACAACTGTTTTATTGAGATGACCAAAGTTTCAACTTCATGCATTCAATTTCAGACAAATATTTGCCAGGGTTAATTTATAGATCTATTAGGTTCATATTGTCCTATTTCTTATAATTTATATTCATCCAGTTTCAAAGATACATTTCGACTCAAAGGTATACAATGTATATTCGAAAATTCTACAAAAATTGAAAATCATTTAAACTGTTATCAAATCATAAGACTTTCCTGGAGAAATATCTGCCAATTTTGCACCACATTTTGTTTCCTAAAGAGCGATCATGAAACCACAACTATTTTGTTGAGATAACCAAACTTACAACTTCATACATGCAATTTCTACAGGTATTGAGAATGACCTAAACTGTCCTTGCTTAGAATCTGAACTTAAGATTCAATAATTCAATTAATGATCAGATTAAAAATGCATAAGGACATACAAGAATTTTCCAAAAATTTAAGTCATTGGCTCCATTGTAAGGGGTCCGCCAAATAACTTTTTTTTTTGAAAATGCTATAAAAAAAACTACTGAATATTTTCTAAAATTTCTTTTTTTATTTGAAAGTACAATCCATCCGGTTAATAACAGAAAATAATTTCATTCAAATGGCTGCCTCGGCTGACCATGCAGTAGCCTACACGATCGGTCCAATTTTTAAGCACATTATCGATTGTGTGCAGCTGTATTTCACCAACGGCTTCACGAATATTGTCCTTTAAAGCGTCAATTGTCTCTGGCTTGTCGGCGTAACACTTATCTTTGAGGGCACGCCACAAATAATAGTCCAACGGTGTCAAATCGCAGCTCCGAGGTGGCCAAACGACATCAGCTCTGCGGCTGATAATGCGATCTTCAAAAACAGGGCGCAAAACATCGAGTGTAGCCTCGGCTGTGTGGCACATAGCGCCGTCCTGTTGAAACCAAATGTTGCCAATATCCTCCTCTTCAATCTTTGTGAACAAAAATTCGTTCAACATGGCCCGATAACGATCGCCATTGACTGTAACGGCCACTCCTTGCTCATTTTCGAAGTAAAATGGCCCAATTATGCCTCTGGACCAAAATCCGCACCAAACAGTGACTCGTTTTGGGTGCATCGGCTTTTCAATGTATGCGTGCGGGTTTTGTGTGTCCCAAATGTGACAATTTTGCTTGTTTACATACGGAGCTGACGGTGCTTCTCTTCTTCCAAAATCCGTACGCAATTTTCGCACACATTCTGCAACATTACCATGATTTTCAAAGTACTGTCGCAAAATTTCCCAGCGTTGTTCAAGCGTATACACAACCATATTCGTTCAGCGGAAGGATAAAACTAATTATCTGTCAAATCAGATATGAGCTAAGTGTTACCATTCACGAAATAAGCACTAGTCGAAAAAAAACGTTAGAAGGCGGACCCTTTATGAAACCTTGCCGAACACATTAAAGGAACAACATCAATCTTCCGATTCATATTGTTGGTAGGAATGAGTAAACAAAATGCAAACCACTGTAAATATCCTCCTTAAAGCGTCATCAAGCCAAAATGCGGGTGTCTGTTCATTAGGACTGGAGAAAAGGTATGCAAGAGGCACTAAATTTCATTACATCTCTTGGTGAAGCTCTTTATAACAGGAGCTCGAAATTCGCCAACGTCAATGAAGACTCAAAGAAAGTGACAGCCTAAGTATAAGAAGGCACAAGTCTTCTACAAACGATTATAATCATTCTGAAAGACAAATACTTTCCAACCACTACGCAGGATATGCGATTGCCTGACGACACCATGAGCAAACGTTGTTTGTAGATTTGACGAAATTACAGTGTAAAGGGTTTGTGATAGGTTGCCTATACAGGCAAATATGTATGGGTGGAATTCTCTTATCTGCTATATTGGTTTTGTGTTGGCTGGGTGGCATGGGAACGTTGTAAGCAGAGCCGTTGGCATATTTACACAATAAATGGCTTTCGTTATTTTTTTTTGTGTGTTCTGGTTACAGAACTTCTTTTTATAAGTTAGGCTATGAATAATGATTGCTTTTTAAATTGACTTTATTTAGTTTCTTTATATTCATGTTATTTTTCATTTGGGCAGGGTAATAAAAATAGAATGGAATTGTTATGTTAAATAATGGAATAATTTTAATTGAAATATAATTTAAATTGGCTTAAGGCACCCAGCGAACTTTTTGGAAATGGTTCAATAAAACGTATTTCTATGGTAGAAGTTATGGTTCCTTTAATTTTGTTGAAAGCTTTTGAATGCAACACTTAATTTACTGTTCTTAGCAATGTGCCACTACTCACACTTGTTACTGTATACTTTTTGATAGTAAAATGTAACTGAAGAAATCCCCAAAAAATAAAAAAAGGCCTGACTATCTAAGCACTAGCCTCCGAAGAGGGATGTGTTGTCTATATAATTTTCATACGTAGTTCCTTAATGTCATATTTAGATAACCCTGTTTTCTAATCTTTGCCGTTTACACCACTCAATTTGAGATTAAATTGGCAATTCAAGTGGCAACTCCGTGCTTAGACCAATTCCTCGCCAACACAAATTATTGAAGATGGCGGCACAATAAACAAATAAATAGGCCGTTCCTGATGTGGCCAGTTTTGTACTGATTGGGAATGTTTTTTAAATAACTGAACCTTTAAAATTGGATCCATCGGGACAGTCGATTAAATCGGCTAACATTTTAAACCAAAAAACCAAAAATTTATTGGTGGCGACGACGCGTCGGAAAACTTTCGATCGGCTTCCGTCCGTCAAACAGTTGATTTTTGGACCGAAGTTCCTTATCGCATGTTGCGGGATGGGGGCTAAATGAAAAAAAACAAACAACTTTTTTTTAACACTATTATGCTACAACCCAGTATAATCAACTATAATGGGTAGTTTTGCTTTGGTTTGTGTCTTGACTAACATATGTTGGGAAATTTCTTGTTTAATGGGAAGTTTTCTAGGTGGAGCCCGTAACCAATATTTAGTATATATTGTAGTTTTGAACCCAATTAAAAGAAAATTTAGAATAGCCGAAGTGAAAGAAGTTTTAAAAAGAAAAAAAAAAATTTTTTCAAAAAAATATCCATTTACATTCATAAACAAAGTACATTTTCTTAAAAAATATCTTATCTTAAAGAAGTACCTTTGCATAAAAAAAAGTAAATTTTCTTACAAAATGTACCTTTTCTTAAACAATTTAATTTTTTTTAAAAAAGTACCATTTCTTAAAAACATACATTTTTTTACAACTAATTGCATGTTCTTAAAAAACTACCTTTTCTTTAAAGAGTACCTTTTTTGTGAAACAAAATAACTTTTCTTGAGATAAGTATGTATTTACTCTTTAAAATGTACCTGTTCTTGAAAAAAGTAACAATTTTAAAAAAAATTCCAATTTCTTAAAAACACCTTTTCTTAAACAAAATATGAACCTTCTCTAAAAAAATAACCTTTCTTACAAAAATTGATTTACTTAAAAGTACCTTTTCTTAAAAATAAAATAATACCTTTTCGTTTCACTTCTTGAGATAAGTAGCCCTACTGAAAACAAGTAAATTTCCTTAAAAAATAACCTTTTTCTAAAAAGAGTACCACTGCTTTAAAAAGTACCTCTTCTTAAAAAAAGTAGTTCTTTGTAATAAAAATTCTTACTCTTAGGTTTTTTCTTACAGAAAGCACTTCTTGTTAAAAATTTTACCTTTTCCCAAAAAAAAAATTAGCTTTTAATTAAAGAAGTACCTCTCTTCAAAAAAGGTCCTTTTCGGTAAAATATAATACATACATATTCTTACAAAAATTACCTAAAAATATACTTTCTCTAAAAAAGAAATTTCTTAAAAAAAGTTGAAAATTTAAAAAAATTATCTTTTCTTAAAGATTATCATATTTTTCAACGGGCGCCTTAGGCGTGCTGGAACTAAGTAGTACATAATAGTAGTACATATATACGTTCCATCCGGGTGTCCCCTGGCACCTCATGTCATTTTTTGTGTATGTTCGTATTAAGGTTGCACTTTTTTTAGTAATTAACAGTATTGCATCAAAATGTAGAAGCGAGATGTGAGAAGTTCTCCCCGGTCCCTTCATGGGAAGTTCTCCCCAGTCCCTTCATGGGATGTAATGGGAAACCATTTATTTTATTTATTTATCAAAATGTATACCAGTTTAAAATGAGGTTAAAAATTGAATTTCTGGCATTACAGACTAAAATAAAACCCATTACAAAAATGAGGAAAATTTCGCTGACATCGCTCGCTAAGTTCGCTGTATTTTCGGTCATTGAAATGGGCCAATTTGAAGAGAAATCAAAAAATTTTAAGAACTGGGTCGATTGTTAACAGAAATTATTCCGTACGTCAACGTACTGGCTCGTCTCTAGAAAACTTAAACGTAATCCGGGAAGATTAGTTCGGTATCATTCGTAATATCCTCAAATTGCGCAAAGACGGGCCTGTGATTAGTGCTGCGGGGGCTATTTGGCGGAAATGTTTTCCGTACTTAATCGGAACATGCTAAATTTAAAACGCAAAATTCAAATATCAGTAGTTGTTTAATCAATATGCCTCATATTTATGAATAAATTGTGCATTTTAGTGGGCGCCCGAGTTAATTTTTTTATAGGAACTAACAATAACGTTGCCAGACTGTGCGTTTTTAGGGTTTGCAATTTAGACGAAAATGCTTTTATTGATTAAAATTGTTGTATAAACCAATTCCATCGATATAAATGTATCTAGTGAAACTTGAAGTTTGTTTACGAGTATAATAAAAGGGTTTCCAATTTCAGTAATATGATTTCTAAGTGAGGTTTCGGCCATTGTCATGATCTGTCTTTTTTTTAATTGTATTTAGTAATGCTTACAATTTCATCATGGAGAGATATACACAAAACCAGTGTTTGCAAATTATTAAATTTATTTTTATCAAAATATTCGTTCCCCAATTGCAACTTTTCGTGCGGTTTTGCCATTTTATGGTCTAATAATCGCCCATATAATGAGCTAAATGAGTTGACCGTCGTCGAAGCAAATGTAAGGTGGTCAGAGCAGGGATCACACCTACGTTCTCATGTTCAAGTGTCGCATACTCTAACCATTTTACCACCGACGAAATTAATATAATAACCTAATTAAAAAAAGCGCACAGTTGCAAATAGCTCTCCCAAGTCCTTCCGTGGGATGACTAGAAACGTTACTAAAACTGCAACCAACGTGCATCGCACTTCAAAAAAGAAGCCACATGGATGTGTGACAATAATCAATAACTTTTCAATTTGTACCAGCAAGAAGTGTAGATGTGTCAAAGCATTTTTGCTTCTTTAAATTAGAGTATTATTGTCTATTACACTAGTCAACAGTCAAAATGTACTCCGGATGCCATAATTTTTTTCTGTGTAGATAACCTTGACATGAGCTCGAAAAACGCAATAAAAAATTTTTTTTTCGTTTGGTTTTTTTTTTTTTTTTTTTTAAATTTTAAAAATTTTTTTTTGGTTAATTTGTTTTTGTATGAAAAATTGTTTCAGCAACTAACAAATCTCGCTAAAGTATATACTAAATGGATGGTAGTAGACCCCAAAACATAAATAATGTGCGTCTTCATTCATCGGCTAGCTACAGCGGTTGTAATCGGTTGTTGAATCAGGAATTTTACAAAATTTTACCGAAAATTTACAAGTGAAAGCCCTTTAAAGCATTTTAAAGAAATAATAATTCACAGAGTGCATTTTTTTTGTATTTTATACGCAATGTGGCAGGTTTTAGAAATCAAACAAGCTACTTTTTAAGAAAATCCATCAATTAATAATGAAGTTGTGAATTTTTTCGCTAAAGCCCTCAGAATCTACTTTTTAGTTCGAACATTGCATTTTACCTTTGAAATTATCTCACTAGTCAACCAAATGAAAAAATGTCATGTACTTCTAATGAAGTATTTTTTTCTGAGTAGATAACCTTCAGATGAGCTTGAAAAATGCAACAATCGCAGTGAGGGATGGCTCAATGTATGCGCACCTTTGCTGATATGTATCACTTATACATATTGCACATTGGTATGTTTACAAAATAATAACGGAATGTAGTAATGTCACTACGCAACAATGCGTTTTGTTGGTCACTCTGCTACCTCTGCAACTACCTTAACCACTACCTGTTGTGCCTGATTTTATTTTAGGTATTTAAGGATGAACATTGCCAAATATCACTAACTTTCGCAAGTAACCTCAAAATGAGCAAAAGTTCGCGAGGATTTGAATGCAATACCAATCCAAGTAATTTTTGTTACATATCCGGAGAATACGTTTCTGAAAAAAACAAGCGTTGTTTTTCACTAAATTGAGAGATTCATTTGAAGAGAGCTTCAATTTACAGGTCTCAAACATAGATGAGCGGTGGACACCAAGTGCTCTATGTCCAAGGTGCTACGTACAGCTAGCTGACTCAAGGTAAGTGTAGATTACGAAATTCAAGAACATATATAACTTATTATTGAAATTCTTTCAGACGACAGCCGAGAATCATCATGCCAATGCTTTGGAGAGAACCTCTTTGCCATGTAACAGATTGCTACTTCTGTCTTAGCAAAAAAACCGGCGTGGGAAAAAATATACGATGGACTTACGCTGCTGGTTCAACAGTGACTTTTCCAGTGCCATTTTCCATGGAGGTCAACGCTTATGTTCGCAAGCAGAACTGAACGATTGGGTTAGAGAACTGAAACTCTCCAAGGAAGATGCAGAGTTGCATGCATCGCGCATGAAACAGTTCGGTTTCTTGGCTCCTGGTGTGGTGACAACAATCTACAGGAAGCGTCATGAACCATACGCAAGGTACTACACCAAAAAAGGCAACATCTGTTTTTGTAAGGACATTCACGGATTATTTAGTGAACTCGGGTACTCTTACGATCCAGGAGAGTGGCGTCTTTTCATCGACAGCAACAAGCAGAGCCTTAAAGCAATTTTACTGCACAACGGCAACAAGAAAACCTCGATTCCTATTGCTCATGGCGTTGACACCAAGGAAACATACGAAATCATGGACAATCTACTAAAGTGCCTTAACTATAAGAGGCACGATTGGAAAGTTTGTGCCGACCTTAAGGTTATCGGTATCCTTTGTGGATTACAAGGTGGATTCACAAAGTACTGTTGTTTTCTCTGCCTTTGGGACAGCCGCGATCGTCAACATCATTACACCAGGAGGAGTTGGACAGAACGAGTTAACTTCATCCCCGGCAGCGACAATGTGAAATATACACCACTCATAAAAAAGGAAAATGTTTTTCTCCCACCTCTTCACATAAAGCTCGGACTCATAAAAAACATCGTGAAAGCTCTCAACAGAGATGGTGAAGCGTTCGCCTATTTAAAAACCATTTTTCCTCACCTTTCGGCGGCAAAGATTAAGGAAGGCGTTTTCGACGGCCCCCAAATTAAAAAGTTGTTGCAAGACCAACAGTTTGAGCACATTTTATCACCAAATGAAGCTGCAGCTTGGAACTCATTTCGGCAAATTGTTTCCGGATTTCTTGGAAACAACAAAAGCTCAAATTACAGAGAGATCGGCGAACAACTACTCCAAAATTATAAAATAATTGGAGCAAATATGTCGCTTGAGATGCATTTTCTCCACTCGCACTTGGACTTCTTTCCGGACAACCTGGGCGATGTGAGTGACGAGCATGGCGAGCGTTTTCATCAGCAAATGAAAGAAATAGAGCACCGATACCAAGGATTTTGGAACGAAGCTATGATGGGGGACTATATCCTGATGGGGGTTCCTGATAAGAGAAACAGACCCACAACAATATCAAAGGTAAAATGCAATGTTCGAACTAAAAAGTAGATTCTGAGGGCTTTAGCGAAAAAATTCACGATATTTTTGTCACCCAACAAATTTTAATTTTTTTTGTAATGAAAAAGAAAAAACCTTACCATAGACAAACTTTTTGTTGTATTTTTCAAGCTCATCTGAAGGTTATCTACACAGAAAAAAATACTTCATTAGAAGTACATGACATTTTTTCATTTGGTTGACTAGTGAGATAATTTCAAAGGCAAAATGCAATGTTCGAACTAAAAAGTAGATTCGAGGGCTTTAGCGAAAAAATTCACAACTTCATTATTAATTGATGAATTTTCTTAAAAAGTAGCTTGTTTGATTTCTAAAACCTGCCACATTGCGTATAAAATACAAAAAAAAATGCACTCTGTGAATTAATATTTTTTTAAAATGCTTTAAGGGGCTTTCACTTGTAAATTGTCGGTAAAATTTTGTAAAATTCCTGATTCAACAACCGATTACGACCGCTTTAGCTAGCCGATGAATGAAGACGCACATTATTTATGTTTTGGGGTCTACTACCATCCATTTAGTATATATTTTGACGAGATTTGTTAGTTGCTGAAACAATTTTTCATACAAAAACAAATTAACCAAAAAAAAATTTTTAAAATTTAAAAAAAAAAAACAAAAAAAAAACCAAACGAAAAAAAAATTTTTATTGCGTTTGTCGAGCTCATGTCAAGGTTATCTACACAGTAAAAATTATCGCATCCGGAGTACATGAAATTTTTTTCATTTTGTTGAGTAGTGTTACCTTTCAATGTTATATCATAAATACCTTGATGGCCTATTCCCTAGTATTTTAGTAATAAACTGTTTTGTTTGTTTTTTATTTTAATCCAATAAATACTTGTTGTATATAAATAACTATAATATCAATAATATTGTTTCTGAGACTACAGATAACAACAAATCGATTCCAGTAAATTGAAAATTGCCGAAAAGCTAAATTTCAGTTGAAATTCCCAAAGCTATTACATTAGGATATTTCTCGTATTTGAAACACATCACATTGTATCGTTATTTATTGTCCTGAAGTGTGTACAAATGTGATGCCTACATATAATATTATACTAATGTAAAAAACATCAATTGAAAATAAATACTTAAGAATTGTTAATTGGTATGCACTCAAGCGTATCTCAAATAAATATAGGAAATGGATTATATGAAGATATACAAATATATCGTCTCCTACATCTGCAAAATGTTGTAAACGTTGTGCAATCTAATTGAAAGCATTTAAATGTAATTATTAACTTATTTAACATGATTGTAATATGAATACTGGAATGCAAAATTTGCTAACAATTCATGAATTTAAATGTGTAATAAATATATTTCAAAGTTTCAAGAGTTTTCAAATATTTCAATATAAGTTGGCTGGATAAAATCTTAAAAATTCAAAGGATTATTGAAAAAATAGGCATGTAATGTTATACAGCATTCTGTGGTCGTCTTAGCTTAATATCGAGATATTTTATTTATTTACATTTATTTCTGTGTAAGTTAATTCTTGTACAGTTATAGAATGTTCATCCATATATGATTATAAAAACATAATATATATATACATCAGATGATTACAACCATTTAATTTTCTGATATTAGCAGGCCCTGGCTTTTTAAATTTTGTGTCAACAGCTAAAATTTTACTACCATCGGTAAGGACATTTTCTTAAGATTACGAAAATGACAATAACTACATTAAAGTTAAATGGAACAGTATTATAATTGTTTTTTTTTAAAAAAAAAAGACAAAAAAATTAAATTGTTTTCCGTGCATAGGAATTTTTGACACAAAGTCGCATTTGATTTATACAGCCAATAAGCAGTAATCGACGGGACACCCTATTGTACATATGTATGTGAATATGAATATCTTATATATTTTTTATTTTATACACCATTGAATTGATTAGTCTCTATTACGCGTGTATGCACAAACAAAGCTACTTCAGTTACAGCCACTAAAGCTAACGAAAATCCAAAATTTCAAACAGAAACCACAGAAAATTTCCAAAAATAATAATAAATATGTACACGTAGAAAAAACCTGTGGGATAAGAAGAAATGTCAAAGTTTGCATATGCGGAAAGAAAATATAATAGAGAGAACAGTGATTTTCTTCAGAAGATTATGCCATCAGGTTCGCGTGTTCAATGAAGCGAACAAAATCAAAGAAAAGGTCGAAAAGCCCATATTTTTATTTGGCTTTTTTGAATCCCTAATTTTTGCGCAAAATTTTATTATCTAAGTGCTTAATTTTTTTTTGCTATTTTGGACCAAATAATTTTTTGAATTTTTAAAACTGATAGTATAAATCTTAAGCAGATTGAGAGTACAACCTGTTTCAAACTGGAGAGGGCTTCATTCCGTTTTTCTTCGCATATCATTCTATTTGATATTATAGTGTAGCACGCGATTAAAGCATAGTACGCTGCTGAAGCTGAATTTTAGGTTGCCTTATAAAATTCATGTAAAAAAAAATAACCTGAAATTCAAGTCCGGAATTTTTCAGGCGACTTTCCGTCTGGTAGTACACAGCTGAAAAGAAAAATAAACATAATTTTTGATATTTTCTGTCTATTACAGGGTTGTTTACAACACATGTTGAACAATTTTTTATCTACAACAATCCAAATTTAATGTTCTGATAATTTTTAGGCCAACAAATTGATGACGTTTGCAAAGAAAATTATCTTAAATTTTAATTATGTGCTGTAAACTGAAAAAGTAAGTGATAAATATCAATTTGCAAAACAGTCAATAAATCCACACATTTATTTTTCCCTGTAGAGATAATTGAAAATTTCTCCACCTGAAATGAAGGTTCAACTGCCTACCTGTATAATTGTACAGGTAGGAGATAGAGCAAGTGTATCATAAGTGATGTAAAGAAGTCTATAAGGTTAACAGTAGTGTACTAGGCGTTAATTATATAACTGATCCGATTCCACCCTTTGAGCCACCAAACTGGATATGAAAGTGATCTTACTACAAAGGGACGCAACAGGCCGAAGAAAGGGTTACAAGTGGTGGAATGTTAAGTATGTTTTGAGCCCATACGAAAACTTTTAAATAATGTAAGATCGAATTTAGACGTGCTGACATGACCCAACATATGTTTGGCAAATATGTATGCATTTTAGGTAAAATGGAAAAATATTTACCAAAAAAAAAATTTTGTTGGCCCCACTTTTTGGGGTTAAGAGCTAACCAAAGTCTAAAACTCTTTCCTATTTTGATTTAGATCCATATAATGCATTAATATGACATACATACAGACGAACCAAGCTATGGATTCCAATATAATAAAAACTCTATAAATATTAAAACCACCACTGTGGTACAAGGTACTATAGGTTAGAATTCGAATCCTGATTCTACGTACCTTAATGAATGTACTGATCGGTTCACAGTATCATTCTGAATCTATTAAGCGATGTAAGTAAGTCCGTAAGCTTGCCGTCAAAAAAAAGCTTCTAATGAAAATACATCTATAATTCGAGTCACAAGAAATCAATGTTGAAAATGTATATATGAAAAATCTTGTAACCCAAGTAAACAGTATGTTGTTAACAGACTTTAAATTTAACGATAAGTGTTACATAACGAGAAATAAAGAAAATCTCAAATCTAAAAACTGACATTATTTATATTAGAAAAAAACTTGTGACAAATAAAAAATGTGAAATTATCTGCACAGCTACATATATACTTGAGTACTTTTTGGATTCGTGTAAATTGGAGAAACTTGTTCCCAACACAGATGACAATTTATTAGAGGTTGTATAACTCGATGTAATTTCTAGATTCGAAAGAATTCCAAAAATTCGTTTTAAAGTGAAATTGTTAAAAGTGTATATCGAGGGATAGGTGTATATTAGGTTCTACTAAAAACAATTGTTGGAGGTGGAGATCTTAAAAGATGCGCACTGAAGGCGGAATAGTGGCAACGTTTACCTTTTCTTTTATACGAGGGTACTTTATAGTCCCCTTTCGGCCGTTGAAGTTTTGATTCCTACAATACAATACTTTGCCATATTATTAGGAACGTAACAATTACAAGATCGGATAATATAAACTCAGACGAATGTAAATTTGAAGACGGTACACTCTAAACGCCAATCTCATGGCAATCGTTGTTTCCTTTTTGAAACAACAACATCTATGCAATGGCTTTCAATGAAAGCATGCATAGGAAAGAAATGTTGTGAATATTGATGGTTATGGCAAAGTATTGTTGTGGATGTTTTCGCAAAAGTATGAGTTTAGACAATTCTCGCTTTCTTGAGATTTTTGTTTATACCTATAATGTGTGATGATATACCTAAATACTTGTGGATAAGGTAGCTGATGATATGCCTGGGAGGGAATTGAAATAGCTATATTCCCAACCATCCACCATAATGATCAACTTCACCCATTTCTTTTTAATATTTCTATTAGTATGTACTTTTTCATAGAAAAAGAACTTTATAATAGTTATTGATCTTGAACCGAACAAGTATTAAAAACATAACAACTAAAAGATCAAATAATATAAACTCAAACGAATGGCTAGATATTGATAAAAGTATGTAGTGAAAGATATGTCACTAGATGTTCTTAAAATCCAGAATCCTGCCTCAGAAAATTGCATGTCATTAAGAAACTAAAAAGTCATCAAAATATCTACTATTACACTTCAAATATTCCTGAAAGGAATTTTTGAATAAATTCCAACAGAAGCTCTAAATTCTGAATATCCTTTTAGATATTTTTAAGACATGCCACAAAATTGCACCAGAATATTACATATCCACACAATTTTAAAACAAAATTTTAAATTTCACATTTCTAAAAATATAACAAAAGGACATATTTAAATTAAAGATTTCTCGTAAAACCAAAGGTCAAAAATTGTCGATTTTGATGATTCTTTTGAAATAATTTGAAAAACAACAAAAATGACAATAATATTAAAGATTAAGGAATCTCGCATTTGAAAACACCTAGGGTGTCTGTAGTACTTTTCGACCCACTTGTTGCCCATTTTAGTACGGACTTCAGAATATTATTTTAAGAAATGGCTAAAAGGGCATAAAAAAATTAAAAGCAATGGCGAATCATCTTCTAAAAAGCCCCTAAGGAAAATGGTTGCTCAATGGATTATCACAATATTTTATGAAATTATTTGCACACAATGTGACTAAAGATCAACATAAATCTACTGAATATAGATTTTATGGGAATCTAATGGTGACTTCGTTTCTAAAAGATAATGTTGCTGTTGTATAAGATGATATTTAAAAAATTATACCATCACCACATTAAAGTTGTGCCTTTTTTGGGGTGAGAAAAGAACATGGAAATCTAGCATTTTCTTACAACTGCTTTCTTGGTGGGGGCCGTCGGTGCTGAAGTGGTTGTGTGCGCGGCTCTTGTACATGAGAACGTGGCTTCGATCCCTGCTCAGACCACCTTACATTTCTTTCGACGACGGTCATCTCGCTTAGTGACGGCGACACTATTGAGTACTAAACCATGAAAAAGCTTCTCAAAATACCGTTCGGAACCGGTGTAACACTGTTGGTCCCAATCAGTGAGATTAAAACTATAAAGCGCATAGGTCACTGATTATGGGAAGGTCTCCCCTATCTCTTCATGGGATGCAACTATTTATATTTTTATTCTTGGTTTTGGTTTTTCAGTATGCTTTATTAGCCCCGCTTAACTAAAATTTTCGACCAGTGTTTAGGGACCCTTAAGCGATTTTAAGCGACGCTACGTAGAAACTGATCGGCAAAGTACCAAAACAATTAGCATTTTTCTGTAATTCCCGCTAATCTCTCACACAACCCAGTATGATCACCTATATTGGGTACTTTTGCTTTGATTTGTGTCTTGACTAACATATGTTGGAAAATTTCATGTTTAAATGGAGGCTATAACCAATATTTAGTATATATTGTAGTTTTGAACCCAATAAAATGTAAATTCAGAAAAGCCTAAGTGAAAGAAGTTTAAAACAAGAACATTTTCCTAAATAGGTAGGTAGAAGGTAGAAAAATAAGCTTAGCGAGGACAAAGACTCGCTGAGAGGCCAGAAAAATCAAAATTTTTGCAATTTTTGAGTGCAATGTTCTCCGAGAAAAACACAAAACCTTGAAGTAGGTTTGCACTTTTTTTTCACAAACGAACACAAAAAGGCACTTTTAGGGCAAAGGGCAGAAAAAATGTTAAATTTTTTCTCAGAAACAACATCGCCATAAGCGTCAACTACACACCGCAATCGCACACCCACCGAAAAAATAACCGAATTACATGTAAGTGGATTTAGAGGTTGTTACAAACACATTGGATGTAATTGCAACCGAATTAGAGTTTGTCACAACCGCATTAGGGGTTGTCACAACCGCATTAGAGGTTGTCACAACCGCAACGAAATCGTTATAAGCGTCAACTACACACTGCAATCGCACACCCACGCAAAAAATAACCGAATTACCTGTAACTGGATTTATAGGTTGTTACAAACACATTGGATATAATTGCAACCGAATTAGAGGTTGTCACAACCGCATTAGAGGTTATCACAACCGCATTAGAGGTTGTCGCAACCGGATTAAAGGTTGTCGCAACCGCATTAGAGTTTATCACAATATGTCACAACGTATTGAAGTTTTTTTCAACTGAATTTTAATTGTTGGGACTAACTTCTGTCGTGACAACCTCAATTCGTTTGCGGCAAATGCAGTTTGGCGGCAAACAATTAGTTCCATATTTTTCAGTTATAACAAAAGAATATATGAATATTCTTTTTACGTTATGTTGATTTTCAATCTCTTAGGGATTTCTTATTTTTGCTAAGTGTAATTAACTATTACTATACTGATTTTTCCTATTCTTTTCATGTCGGTTACTTTAAGTTATTTCTTTATTAAAACTCTTTTGAAAATAAATGTATATAATGCACAAAGATACGACACAAAGGGATCATAACAGACATCCATTACAGTTCAATGGTTCTCTTTCTTTAATTAAAAATTGTAAATTATAAAGTACACTCATATCTTTTACTGTGCTGTAGGGGAAAGAGAGACAGAGAGAGACACTATATCGTTACACTTAACTAATAACTTTCGTTTGTTTGTTGTGGTGTTTAGACACATTTTACGCAAATATAACATAAAGGACTAAGCTGTGGCTCAAAAATGTGTGAAAAAGGCTATTAACAAAATATGTCTTCTGGCAGTGCCACAGGGGCTGGCCAACGCCAGCTAGCGTGCTCATACAAATTTTGTTATCATATATTTAATTTTGTTAAATAATTGTCATAAATTATTTATGATTTTGCCATATTTCGTTTATTGTAACATGGAAATATCTCCTTGCGCTTGGTAAACCAGAAAGCCATAACAAAATCATGAAGAAGGCGGAAGGAGGACGATTAATACTATGCTACTATCCTACTATTTAGTAGCAGTTTGTCATAAAGGAACCTCTTGACATTTTCAATATTTTCACAACATAAATTAGTTGATGTTGCAATAAATTATTGTTATAAATAATCCGAATCAAAGAATCCACAGAGTATCGTCCTTTCCACCACTTCGTAGTAAGAAATTCGAAACAAAAACTGAGAAAAAAAAATATTGTGTAATATTCGTGACTATACACATTTTAGGCTGTTACTCATTTTTTTTATCAGCATTATCATCATCATCATAATCACCGAAAGCGCTATGCCACTATAAAAACTGCTTTGCACCATGGGAGGGGGAGGTGGAAAATGGTTAACCGCGACAGAGAACACAAGAAAATCAGCTTCAGTACCAGCAACTACTAAGGCCAGCCATGGCGGTCGATCGGACAAACGGTCGGTCGTAAGATTTTTAATATCTTGTGGTGGTCTCGCTATTTTACATAATAATTTGCCATCGTTCTACAGACCAGTGTAAAGCCATTAATAAACAATGTTTTTTTTTGGGTTTCACTTGCGGCTTCCTCTGGCCAAAGTAGCAATTGTAAGCAATTTAGAGTGTTTCGCTATTATGGTGTTTTGGTCCTATGTGCCGTTGTTTAATGTCTTCTACTACTAACTGCTCAAAATATAAATGGGGTTCAGTCAGTTCGTCGTCGTCATCTTTTGAAAATATGTATAATTTTTGCACAATGATATGCTGATATTTCGTGACGATTGCCAATTGACGTTGACGAGCGCTAATTCTCTAGAAACATTTACCATATTGGCAGAAATTGCACTAAGTGTCGCCTAATTGGAAAATCATATAGTAGGGTATGACAGTACTTAATGTGGGAAATGAAAATTACGAACAGATATCTGATTACGGAAAACGTTGGTAAGGAATGTAAAGCAAATATAAATATTTATACTGAACAAATTCGAGTTGGAATTTGTTTCTCAGTGGCAAATTAATAAAAATAACCTAGAAAATGCTTAACAATAACCGGAGGTAAGTGTTGTTAAGGTGATAATATAATTTTAGAATTTTTATAGAATATAAATTATTTATAGAATTTTCTGCGGTTTATAGCAGTATTTTCCTATGTCTCCTACAAATTAATGAATCGGTAAATGAGCTGCGTTTTTCTTTAATAAATCCTCATTGAGGGTAAAACTAGATTTATATTCATCGAAATCTAGTTCCAATCGAATTTTCGAAGTTATGCGAAAATCAAATCTAGCATTTGTATACGTTTCACTAATATTTTAATAAATATTAAAATAATCAAACTGGTTACCTTAAATCTGGAAAAAAAACTATACAATTTTGCGTCATTTATTTACCCAGTAATCCCAGTAATCTGCAGTAATATGGTGAAACTATGGTATTTTCACTTCCAAAACAACAATATAAGTAATTACATAAAAACAAACATATTAAATAACAAGTTAACAATAGGATGCTCTTTTTTACATTTGGACACAAGCATTCAGCAGTGGTCCACACCTGTCTGACCTCAGCCATAACCTCTGTGTCTATTAAATAACCTACAATTAAAGTAATTGTGATGTGCTGTAAAGCAAAATACAAATCAACAAATAGAGGAGTAGGCCGAAACTCCTATTTGTTTTAGGTTTATAACACACAAAAAACACACACTTTATTAACTTGTCCAGCGGCGGAAATCCTATGTTGGAAGGCCTTAATTCAGGCCTGCGCCGGGGCAGTTTCTATTAACATTGCGTAAAATACGGCTTTCTATGCTCACTTTGTATAAGAAGGCTTTACATAATTCCTTCACAAAGACATTGTAGACGGATACAAATAAAGCAGATAACAATTAAAAAAATTGAGGTAAATTTTGGATAAAATGTAGTTTCAAACTAAGGTGGAGATTTGAGTTGATAACGTGGAGATTTGAGTTCAGGGAAGACGCTTACACCCAATCTTTTGCGGTGGCAAATTTTTCAGAAATTTTGCAGGTGGACACAATCGTTAAAATTGTCCTATACAGCCTGAAATAATATCCGACCCCGCAGATGCTGGCTTTACCCTAGTTAAGGGGAAGAGACAGCGTAAGAAGATGGAAATGGCACAGGAACGCTGAAACACTGGCGTTAGATACGCCAACGCCTGATTGGAAGCTGCATTATATAGACAGATGGAAGAAATATACATCAGGTTTTCGCAATCGCAATCTCGATGAGACCGAGAGAAACCAGCGGGAGAATGAACTATCGCTCATGGGCTCAGTTATGCTTGACATCAGGAAAGGTATTAAGGTTTCGTACTAAACCGGTATGTCGGAGAAGAAGAGGAAAACATAGGCGGCTATCGTGGACGATAATCGGTTGTTACGTGCAGGGAACGTTCGAATGGTACAATAATTCGAACGTTCCTACAAGGCCATCGATAAGCTGCCCGACCGAATTAAGGAACTGGGAAAAATTATGGAACATTAAGAAGTCACCGACGATGCCCAGTCCATGGATGAGGCGCCGCCTAGTTGGAGGGAGGTACTGCTTGAGCAAGAAGCCAACGAGCAGTATGAAACTGAAGTTGGGACCTGTGCACCGCCCGTACGGAGGATGACTAAGGCCATGGCGAAATAACAGGCAAAAGCTAAAGGTGTTAAGAAGGATAGCCCGTACAGAAGATTTGGCGCCAAACGAGGACCGATTAAGATGACTTAGAGGAAGGGCTGTGGCTGAAAGAATAAAGATATACACGATGTGTATGTATTCGGCGTTAATGTGTGTGTTCTGTTACGTCGAAGATTAAAGACGTATTACGGCATGACAATTTTACGGTGAAAATTATGGGGCATTCGATGACGAACGTTCGGACTATGTGTATAGTGGTCTACGGATTTGGTTAAGGAAATGTTGAAGGGGGGTGGGTATGACTTCTACACGTACACGCCTCAGTCGCAAACTCCCTTTGCGGCGGTTACTGTTAGATTGTCTGACTCCTTTGAGGAGACGGGCCTCAGGACTTCCTTTACCGGGCTCGAACTCAACGCGAGGGTGTTGATGGTCCCCAAGTGGGGGGGGGGGGGGTGATAAATGGCTGGTCTATCTGACCAGGGACTCGGATATAGAAGGTTTTTATGCGATAAATACATATTGCATTGTAGAGTCCTTATCCGAAAGGATGAGAAGACAGGGGTGACACAGTGTGGGAACTATCGGCGTTTCGGGCTTGTACCGCTGAACAGCGGAATGCCCCACCACTGTTATAAGTGTGCTCGGCCAAGTGCACCATTCCTGCTAAGGTGGATGGGGTGGGAGAATCACTCGGTCTTGATCCGTTTGCAGGAGCTCCTGTTCTAAGGTCAGACCATATGGTCGGATGTGAGAATTTTGTGGATGACGGGCATGCAGCTAGCATCAGCGAGTACCTGCAATGACTTAAATTCCTTCACGAGAAGGCTGAAGCCAGGAAGTAACACTCTGGCGTTGAATTTTGCTGCAGATGCACCCAGTGGGGTAAGTCATCAGCCGGTCGAAGTTGGGAGGCTTTATGCGTGATAACGAATTTGAAGACCCAGGCTATCCAGGGCGTTTTGCTTGCCTTGTATATATTGTAGTTTTAAGTTGTTGTTATAAGTAAGTTTTAAGTCAAACCTTGAATTTATTGTCTGTCTTTGTAATTCCTTTTTCGGGCATCCTTGTGTATTGTTTAATGTATAAGATAAAATCGACTTGGTTGAAGAGATATGTTATCTTCGTTTTGGGGTTTTTGGCATGGCAGGATCCTATGTCAATTTTTCTTCGAAACTGAGCAAGAGGCTGCAATTACCATAATAACGAGCGTCAACTTGCGATGCTCAGCGATTTTCTGTTCCCAAAAGTTGAAGAGGATGACATGGATGACGTATGTATATGGTTTCAACAGGACGGCGCTACGTGCCACACAGCCAATGTTATAGACGATCTTTACGCAATGTGTTCGGAAACAGCGTAATCCGTCGAAACACCGTTGGTCTCCCTGCCGCTGCGGTTTGATCCCGTGAAACTATGATCTCCTGGGCATCGTGAAAGTTAAGTATTACGCATTTCTATCCCCAAACTACTGATCCCTTAAAACATGAAATCGATGATGAAGTTCACGGGATAGAAGCCCAAACAATAGAAAATGTACTGAAAAATTGAGTAGGTCGAATGATGTACTGTAAAGAAAGTCGTGAAGCCATTTGAATGATATTGTGTTGCATTCACAAATGTCAGTGATGGGCGTTACCAATAAAATCATAATTTAAAAAAAAAAATGTCCTATTATATTGTTGTAAGCGATGTTAAGTTCAAAATTTTACATGGCGACCCATAACAAGGCATTATTGATGGCATTCATTCAACTCATCAAGAAGTCTTACAAATTAGGTCCAAAAAATTATTCGAGATTCAGCTATTATAAAAATTCAAAAAAATGTATATTAGGCGCTCTGGAAAATGTATGTTTATGTAGTATTCTTTTTATTCGCTATTCACCTCCACGTCGTAGATATAAAAAATTCTATGCACTCAAGACAAAATTTTCAACTTTATTTTGGCCAAACCAATCATTTCAATACGTTTGAATTTCGTAACGGATAAGTTAATTTCGCGTTTGTAGTTGCACTCTGATCTGTAGTATTTCCCCATAATTTTCAATAAAAAATTCGCTGCTCTATTTTACGATATAAATAAAAGAAATGATTTCCCATTACATCCCACGAAGGAATTCGGGGGAGCTTCTTACAACTGTGCTGGGCGCTTTCTAGTTTTGCGGTCCTACAGATTTTAGACCGATTCCGAACGGTATTTTGAGAAGGCTTTTCTCAGCTAAATACTCGATAGTGCCGCCGTCTCTATGCGAGGTGACCGCCGCCGAAAGAAATTTAAGTTGGTCACCGCAGGAATCGAAACCAGGACCTCATGTACAAGAGGCGCGCACCCTAACCATTGCATCACCGACGGCCACAGTTTACGATATGAATATGTTTTTGTTGGTTTGGCGGGATTAAACGTTGGAACCCAATGGGGTGACGAGTGCTAGTGTTATTTACTGGAGACAAGCACAAAATCGCTGCGATCAGTTGTGGCGATCAGCCACGGATAGATTTTGATATTTTCTCTGAAGGCTCTCTCAGATAAAATATTTTCTTCACATAGAAATAGTACGATAATTTTGTAAAAGTGTGGAGACATACTATTATCCAGTTAGCAAAACAATGGAATTGCTTAGAAGAAGTTAAAATCAATGGTAATGCTTACAATGGAAGAGCCATAGTCACTCGCGATGATTATTGTATTCCTATAAAAAAAATGGTGTCCCATAACATCCCATGAAGGGATTAGGGAGAGCTTCTCACAATCAGTGAGATGTGCACTTTCTAGTTCTACACTCACTGGATTGGGACCTACAGTTTTACACCGTTTCCGAACGGTATTTTGAGAAGCATTTCCATGGCTCAGTACTCGATAGTGTCGCCATCACTAAGCGAGGTGACCGCCGTCGAAAGAAATGTAAGGTGGTCTGAGCAGGGATTGAACCCACGTTCTCATGTACACACTAACCATTGCACCACCGACGGCTAAAAAATTAAATAATAACGCCTTCCCCATACCTTCATTTTGAAAGACCTTCAATAAGACGCCATAACGAATGTGTTTCAATCATCGTTGTTAATCTTCTAAAAGTATAACTTTAGAAGGTGTGATTTTGAACGGAGAGCACCTTGACAAGACCTTAAATTTGGAAGGCCTTTACTAGACATTTTTCTAAAGTCAGGGAAGGGGAATGTATTTACACTAACTCTGCATTCCATTGAAAATATCTCTGGCAGGCCTAGTATATAATAAAATGATGGTGTGTGATTGTGAACTTGGTCATGCCTTTAATTGGAAAAACAAATTTTTGAAGACAGATGACATTTTTCAAATGAGGCAGTGACAAGGCCTAAACAAATTCAAAAATGAGATTAGCTTCAAGTTCGACATTGGTTAATAATCTGTAAATGTCTACTTAACTGGAGAAAATTGATAAGGTTGACACGTCCATTCCAATACCTTCTATACAAAACCTGAAAAGGCTGATACGATGGGTCGCGAAAAACATTTTTGATCTTAACGAAATTAGGTATTAGGCTTCATTTTACCAAAGGGCAGACAACAATTGATACAAGGGTGATTTTGCAACACATTTTGATACATCCCATACCAAAGTTGTGGTAACGGCTGGTTGGTCGAAAATATAACTCCCATAACCTTTATGAAATTTGGTTTAAGGCACTATTAAGTAAAATGCAAAAAAAATGGGCGAGGGTCCTATTGTTGATGAGCATCTCGCGTAAACCTCAACCGATACTAACAAAATTTCGTTCTGGTATAGGTTTCGTCGTCATTACCATGTAAATACAAAGTGACAACCTTCGCATACAAAGTTGGGCGGAAGTATGGTTGGTCGACAATATATGTATCTCCCGCTAACCTCAATCGATCCTAGTGAATTTTGGTACCGGGCAATATTTTGTCAAAAGCTTATTTATAATTGGGCGGTAAATCCTCTAAAATATAACAGGTTCAATTATCTTGAGAAATAGATAATATTTGGAGCAACATCAATATACTATTGAATATGAAGGAATTTACCACGCCAATTCGGGTTACTAAAAATTGGTGGGCTTCAAAAATATAAATATTTTTTAATGGAACCTAGGCCCTATGGATGACTAAGCGTGAGGGTATGTTTAAATCGGTTCATCCGACTGAAATTTCTGTATTGGATTGAAGACGGCATTGACGAAGAATGTATTGCCGCTCGCGAGGGAGGCCTTGCAAATTCCACCGCCGGGTGGTCAAATACAGCCTTCAAACACATACACTTAAATGCGTTGTATGTGGCTATGTCTATTGCATGTAGTAAGTACTGCCTATATTGTTGTTCAGATTAAGACAGAAACCCATTCTATATAATTTGAGTTTACACAAAACATAAATAGCCTATGGCTATTTAAACCATAACCCTAGCAACAAAAGCAGTCATATGCATACAAAATTTTGTGTGCCATAACTCTTTCTTCTGTCACATTTATGTTCATAACCGTGTGACATAAATGACAGAACCATGTACACACTCACAAATTCTCACATTTGTGCATAGATGTACGTGCAGGTAGTAGAGGTGTTTCGAGTACGAGTATACGATAGGTAGATGGCCAACACTTGTCGAAGAAGGTATGAGTGCGGGTGACTGAAAAACACTTTTAGGAATTCATTTGTATTTATTTGAAGCAACTGTATACTTAGTATTGGAGTATATTTAAATTTATGACTATATTTATGCTGCATCTTAGCGAAAGAATGAGATTTGCAACACAATGAAATATGTACTTTATACTTGTTGTGGCTCAGTTAACTTCATTTGCAGTTATCCAAAGTGGTTTTCGTTAAGGCTGGAAATATTTAAAATTTAGAAAATCGAACGGTGTAGTAAGAAATGAGGTAGAAGTTACAAAATTTCACTTGCTCACTTGGTAATTGATGGAATAATAATATTAGCCTCCCGATATTTGAGAGAAAATAATTTTTTAAGAAAAAATTTTGACAGAGATAGTCCCTATTTTGACGCTAACTTTCCGTTGATAACAAAAGCGAGAGTTAAAGCATAAAAATAAAAATAAATCCCAGAGCTCGTGAATTCGAAAGATAAATGTGAACAGGTAGTTAGTTTTACAATTCGTACATTTCAAATATCTCATATTGCTGTAGCTAGAATTTAGAAATCCTATTGCAATCCTCGAAACTTTCGAATTTCTTCTACAACAATCAGTAAAAATCTCTAAGTGTTTCAAATAAAGAATGCAGGCCAACTGAGTTTTTCAAAACGAATAGTTTTGTATGATCTTAAAAGTGTATGTGCACGTGTGTAAATAAGTATAAATATTTATGTGTGTGTTGTAAATTGAGAATAGAGTTATGGCATGAATTTATAGCTCTGTGCGAGTGTATACGTAAGTAAACCAGAGAAATATTTGATAAAAATGACTTTTGCTATGTCTCGTACTAAAACCATTTGTCATATCGATTGCAGAGGTTCAACTGAAGTTTAAGTGACACTAGAAAAACTTATAGATACTGCTGGTACTGCAGTTTTAAAGTTATTTTATTGCAACATTTGTTAACAACGAAAAAATAAATGGCACAAATAGAGTTCAGTATGTTGCTGAAGTCAGAGGGAGCAAAAACATGTAGAGTATATGAAAGTTAATATAGTTACTAGGAAATATATAAAAGTTATATGGGTGGTAAAATCGATGCCTATGTATTTTCATTCCAGAGATAATGAAAAGTTTTGTAACACATTATTTTTGTATAAAGTGCATCAACTTAAGAGAACGTTGAATTATAATCTCCAGTGAAAAGCTAAATTTTCTTTAAAGTAGAAAGTTCGCATTAAAATCAATATATCAGACTACAAGCAACAAAGTAAAGTACAAGTAAAGGTAAACAAAACGGGAAGCTTCGACACAGAAATACATATGTTCGTCGTTCCAACAAATATAGATCTAAATATGTTAATTAAGTGAAATTGTTTGGCAATGTGACGAATATTGAACTAAAATCTTTTCGTTTGTGGCACGACATTGATTGCTGCTGCGATGAATATATTTCATTGTGGTAATGAAGACTTTATGAATACTTGAATTGTCGTAATGAATATGGTTCATTACTCATATGAAGATGTTTCGCATATTTTTCAATGCTGCTACGATTATCTTTCATTGCTGTAATGAACATGTTTGACTGGAGCTATGAATATGTTTCATCACTGCACGGAAACTGCTCAGATCACCTAACATTTCTTTAGACGGCGCACAGACGGGTATTTTAACGATCTGGGCGGCCAAAATTATTTGAAGTAAATTTATGAAGCAGAATGTTAAAAAATTACTCAGTGAGGCGTAAAAATAATAATTTGTTAACATTTGGCGGGTAGAGGATTTCTTTTACAGAATTTGGAAGAAAATGCCACAAATTTTTCAAGTTGAAAATGCTAGATATGAATTAAAACAAACAAATCCTGTTACAACAATTGTTGTTATTGTTGGTTAAAATAATTCATTTGTAGTAACTTAGTTAAACATTTAGGAAAAAAGGTTTTAAGTTGTCAAAGAAAACTTTTTATATCAGAAATTTAAGAAGATTTGCAGTAATGTTAAATAGAAAGATTTAAAAAAAATTTTAAATTTATGTGTACTTTAAAGAAGTGTTGGGCATATTTTATAAATTTAAGGAACTTGTTGTTCAGAGGTAACTTAATTATTTGGACATATGGTCATCACTTGAGCATGAAGTATTTTCGTTTATTGTGTTCGCCATATTTTCGTGGCTGTCGCTGTGATCTGTCGAAATAAGCATCCTTTGAGAAAGGTGTTGGTATTTTTTTTTTTTGGCTTCGACCTAGTGCCCATTAGCAAAGGATCGGAAGTTAGCAGAAATCTATTTATAATATCCCTATTGCAGGCCTCTCTTGAAAACTTTCGCGCATAGTTTTGACTATATTGGCGAAAGTGTTTATTTGTGGCCTCAGCGGCTTCTCCGGACAGCTGACCTATAGGTAGTAGAGCATTTTCTATCGCAAGTTGTCCATGCATCAAAATGTGCGTGTGTCGCTGGACTTGCGTAAATCCTCCGATTTGCGCCTTTGGGTGCTTTGGCTGGACTCTTCGAAACGCAAAACTAACAGCACTCGGTATCGAAAATCATCCCGCGACCCATGAATGATTATTTTTGATAACATCTTTGGGTTTTCTTTGGTCTTTATGCCATTTTGCTCTAAATTCGCTTTTTAATTTTCCAAAACTACCGATTACTAAAGCTCGCTTTACTTTAGAAAAATTAACCAATTGCAGCTCACGGTTTTAGTTAGCGTTTATTGCAGAAAAATTGCTTTTATCAGTAACTTACAAACGTCTCCACGGACTATGTACTTGGTTTTCGAAAGACCCAAATTTGGAATAAATGTTTTTTTTTCCATATACAAAATCGAATGTTGGCGGTTTTCAAACAAATGACTGCCGTTTTTATAAAAAAGGGTTTTTATAAAAAAGATAAGATTGCAAGCGTTTCCCATTTATCACCACAGGGTTGCATTTTAGAGCGCTACCTCCTAATAACTTTTTATTGGTCTGAATACCCTCTAAGACCCGCATGCTGTAGGTAAATGGCTATAAAACACAAAACCGCAAATTGAAATTTGCAAAAATACCATATTTGTTAATGCTGCTTTACTAGTAGAAATTTAAATTATAATTTTATTTAGCCAAGTGGATTAAGTAATATTTACCTGCTTTACAATTTTCCATTTTACTTAAATGTTTAAACTGAACACATGCCTTCGCACAGCCTTCTAAAACTGTTACCTTACTTGAACGCAACAAAATAGTAAATACACAATTAGCAACAAGATATTTTGACAGCGTGTAGAAACCCAATGTAAGCAAAAAGGAATGAAAAAGTAATGGATTCTAGTTAAGTATTCAATTCTCTTTACCGTACAATCGATAATTAATAAAAACATTGACTTTTAAAAAATCGAATTTTAGCCACCCAGATTGGCAAAATACCTCTCTGTGCGGCGGTCACCTCGCTTAGTGACGGCAACATAATCGAGTATTTAGCCATGAAAAACTTCTCAGAAATACAGTTCGGAACCGGTGTAAAACAATAGGTCCCAATCAGTGAGTGTAAAACTGGAACGCGTACAACTCACTGGTTGTGAGAAGCACTCCCCAATCCCTTTATGGGATGTAATGGGAAACAATTTTTTTTTGGTGAAATGGACATGTTTCATTGTTGCGACGAATACATTTCATTACTGCTATTTACAAGTTTCGCTTCTATTATGCATGTTTTACTCCATAGAGAAATAGCTATACATTCTCTGGATTTGTGGATTCTCTGGTCATTTCAAATAGTTCGAGTTGCTGTTGTACGTAACTCTTTGGTGGGAAATACAACGGACAGAAATAAAAGGAACGGACAGAAACCAACATAAAATATAACTTAGCTCTCATAGAGGTAGTAGGGCATTTCATCGAGTTCGAGTTGATTTCGAGTTCGAGTTTAGCCTTGGTTGGCGTAATACGGACAGATATAAAAGGGAATGGGTATTTTCGTTCCTGTAAACAACATAAAACATAATGTAGCTGTCATTAGTATCAATCAAACACTATTTAAACTTAGTTTGCTACATGAGCTGTAATCTCTACGTCTTCTTTGCCCCTCATTCTACAAAATTTTCTTAGTACATTTTCTATCAGCTGTTCCATAGAAACCTCCTGATCGGGTTGCTGTTGTCTGTTACTCTGGGTGGACATAAAACCGACAGAAATAAAAGAGAGTATGTGTTTTCGTTCGACGCAACCAACATTAAACATAATTTAGCTTTCATTAGTATAAATCAAACACTATTTAAACTTATTGTGCTGCTTCATTTGCTTCTGTTTGATTATCACTCTCTCGCCTATCTACTCTATTTTCTATCCATTTCCTTTTTCATAGTCGATCACCTGTGTCATGTATACACCCTGATACTTCTCTTGACGCGATAACTTGTAACTTCCAGATGTTCGATTCCCTTCAGACAGCAAACATAAGAGCGTGTTGGTTTATCCATAGAGCAATAGATAACAGTTGACATCCCTCTCTTTACGGTCTCACGAAGAACACGAAGGAGTACGTTATTTATTCGAGTCATAGAGCAATAGACTAGGGCCGCTATCACTCTCTTCACGTTCTCTTGATGACGACCAGACAGTAGGCCGTTTCATTGAGTTCGAGTTGATTGTTTTGTAGTTTAGTCGTTGGTTGCCATAATACGGACAGAATTAAAGGGAATGGGTATTTTCGTTCCATGCAAACAACATAAAACATTATTTAGCTGTTATTAGGATCAATCAGACATGACCGTTGGTGGTTAATGGAAGTGTGCGCGCCTCTTGTACATACATGAGATCCAGGGCTTTTGATCCCTGTTCTGACCACCTTAAATTCCTTTCGCCGGCGGTTAGATCGCATAGTGAGTGTCGAGTATTTAGCCATGAAGAAGTTTATTAAAATACCTTTCCGAACCGGTGTAAAACTGCAGGTCCCAATCAGCGAGTATAAAACTAGAAGACGCACAGCTCACTGGTGGTGAGAAGGTCTCCCCAGTTACTTCATGGGATATAATGGGAAACCATATATTTCATTTATAGTATTGTAAGTTACTCTTTGGTGGGAGATACGACGGACAGAAATAAAAGGGATTGAATATTTGCGGTTGATGCAACCAACTTAAAACATAATTTAGCTCTCACTAGTATAAATCAAACACAATTTAAACTTAGTTTGCTGCATGGGTTGCTTCTGATTGCTTATCATTCTCTCGTCTATCTTCTCTGTTTTCTAACAACTTCCTACTCCATAGTCATCCAGCTGTTTCAGGGATACCCCCTGGTTTAGCTCGATTAAATTTAGTCAATTGTGGAGTGTATGACAACTTACTTTCTGTGATGTGATGAGAGAATGAGCGGTAAGAACCTGGAAGTAACCCATGTTTTAAATATAATAAACACATTTTTTTTATTTGATGACAATGCATTTATAATTACGGTTGATTAATCGTAATTTATATTAATTTATTTTTGAAGCTTTTTTTCCATCTTTAATTCGAACTGTATGATAACTCCAACTATTTCAGTGACTTTCAAAGGTTTCCGGTTCAAGAAAAAAAACTGCTGCACAGTCTTGGTATATTACTCTGTGGCATTTTATATGTGCAAGTTTGTGGCTTTGATTGGTATTGCGTCGTAGTATTTTCAAATCAATTAACCTGTAAAAAAATTGATTCGCGTTACATCCCACGAAGGGAGCTTTTACAATTACTGATTGGGACCTATATTTTCACACCATTTCTACTCCGAACTGTATGTTTTAGAAGCTTTTTCAAGGCTAAATACTTGATAGTGTCGCCGTCACTAAGCGAGGCGACCGTCGTCCATAGACATGTTAGGTGGTCTGAGCAGGAATCGAATCCACGTAGTCATGTACATGATTCGTGCACACTACCACTGCACCACTGACTGCTACCTGTACATATAAAATATTTGAAACTTCCTGAACTTCCTGAATCACCCTGTATAATTTCGTACAATAACATCGTTAGATGTACGAAACTTGTCATTACAGAAAGTATCAAAATTATCGAATATGTTTCATACCTGTTACAACTCGCGATTTGTTTACTGAATTTAAACCTTTCAGTATAATTATAACTATATCTGATTGGAGCAAAGCAACTGTAATAGATTACAACTTAAAAAAAAAACTTGCAGCTAAAACGGCTTGTTAGCTCCACAGATGGCAAAACTTTAACATTTGTCCACTCTGTAAATTTTCAAAATTGAAAACTTTGTATGTTTAAATTTATTATAAATTTAATAACATTAAAATTAAAAATAAAATGTTCAGTGTATTATAAACTTTTAAATATCGCAACAGCTAAAGGATACTTTCAATACACATTTCCTGTGGCCTCTCCATTATAGGAACTTTTAATAAAAAATCCATAAATCATAAACTGTAACCACATAATGTTTTGTTTTTCTTTGTCCCATTATAATTTTTAACTAAACGCCTATTACAACTCTCCTAAACACTTTCTTACCACCCACATTGTTGGAAAGCAATTTCAGAACCTCTTTAGAGAGTTGTTTAACAGCAGTTTATATATATATTCCGTTTACTTTTTTCTGTTTCAAATTTAATATTTTATGTTTCACCATTAAGTCTCAAGATGTTGGGCACTCTTATCTCTTCTCCATTTCGTTCGCATTTTCTGGCAAAGAAGTTTTATCGCTTGGCCATAAAGTCACTTTATCACAAATAAAATTTCTTCTTACAGTTTTTTTTTTTTAAAAGATTTTCAGCTATATGCTATCAGTGATTTTATAGTCGTTCTTAGCGTTGTTATTTAATGGATGGTGGCTCTTTCACCGTTTGCTTTATATATATTTTGATGTAAGTTTCATTCATCTTGTCGCTGCTTTACAGAGACGGTTCATTGTGCAAGTGTGTGTCCGTGTAGGTTGAGCGGCGCTTTGTCTTCCGGTCACCAATACATTGATTTATATAAACTTCTATAACGGAATCGTTAAGTCTCCATTATAAATGTTTAAAAAAAATCAACTTAAAATAAAACGATTTATTCCTTTATATCATTATCTTATTTTGGCACTTTCTTTTGTCTCCCCTTTATATGGAGTTGGTTGGCACTTTTCCTGGTAATCTTGTGTCTAGCAACGCACAGTGGAAGATTTCTGCAAACCAAAAATGGTAACAAGGCAACCATTTGTGAATGACAATGTTGCAATGCCAAAGGGTCCTAGTTAAGGTGAAGTAACTTGTACTTAAGTTCCGGACCTTAGAATAAACAAACTTAAATTGAGACGCACAGCCAATTTGATCATCTTGGACACACAAATTATATCATGTATTAATGTTTAAATATTTAATAATATATAATGTTCAAAGTTTGATGTGGGTGGAATTGATTTTTCAAATCTGTAATCGGCTGGTAAAAACTTTACTTCCTTTACATAAATTGTGAGTATGTAATGGGTTATGAGTACAAGATCGAGTGTTCGATTCCTGCTCTCACCACCTTAAATTTCTTTCGTCGACGGTTATATAAGGGCAAGCAATAGGTCGTTGAAAGAGTCTCAAAAAACACTTATGAGCCAGTGTAAAACAGTGGGTCGAAATTTATGAGTAAAATTAGAAACCGCATAGCTCATTGGCGGTGAAAAACATTTCACTGTCCTTTCCTGGAATGCAATGAGAAAATCTTAACTTATTTTGAATTTATGAACCATTGTTACTGTTTCGATTTAAATGATAAAAATATGAATGACCCCCAATGTATAATTACTAGTTTTTGAACTACAAAAGCCAAATACCAAACATAACCGTTGTACTTCAGTAGGTTCAGTTGCAAGCACTGCACACAAGCCAACAGCAACTATCTGTATTCGAAATTAATTCGCGGAGTGAATGCCTATTTAAACGAAATATGAACAATAGATTACAGAGCATGAACAGACTCAAAATGTTTCGAATAGTTTCACAATAACTCTCTGCAATCGTTTGATATGTTCGAACACGATGATGGCCTAAAACGATGGGGTTTTAAAGATACACACTACGAACCAATGTTGCCAGAGACCTACTAAAAATTATGTTAAGTTTCCTCAAAAAATTGTGCCGTTTGCAAAACCATTGTGCTAAAAAAAATTACACTGAAGTGAAAAAAAATTGGAAAATTTTTGAGGAAATTTTGCTAAACAGCACTTGGCAAAATTTTTCAAAAAAAAAAAAATTGCCAAAACCAGACATATTATGCCAAAACGGCACAAATTATTCCAACATGGTAACACTGACACGAAAATCATATCAAAGTGTGTATGAGAAAGACAAATTTCATTTAGTAGCTCATCTGCTTACAACAAAGTTGGGCGTGACTTTTTGGTAGAGTAAGCCATAACGGAGTCAGCAAAAGTGGGTCTGACGGTGAATGAGGACAAGACAAAATTAATGGTTTCAACGAACAGGGCCTCCACGCGATTAGACCAAAGCGTGAACGTTGATAACCGTTATAACTTCGAGGTAGTGGACGAATTTATATACCTCGGATCTGCCGTGAACAAAAACAACAACGTCAGCCTTGAGATCAAACGGAGAATTGTGCTTGCGAATAGATGTTATTTTGGGCTAAGCAAGCACTTTAGAGATAAAGCCCTCTCTCGAGTAACAAAAGTCCAGCTGTACCAGACTCTCATTCAACCTGTCTTGCTTTATGGCGCAGAATCCTGGGTCCTATCGCAAGCAGACGAAACATCTGTAGGAGTCTTCGAGAGAAAAATACTCCGAAAAATTTATGGCCCTATAGTGCACAACGGCGAGTATCGGCGACGCATGAATCATGAGCTGTATGAGCTTTATCCTGACATTGACATAGTTAAGCGGATCAAGATAACGCGACTGCGCTGGCTAGGCCATGTCAGTAGAATGGATGAAGATGAACCAGCGCGAAGACTTTTCGAAACCGAACTCGAAGGAAGACGAAAAATAGGAAGACCAAGACTCCGCTGGAGGGATCAGGTTGACGAATCCCTGCGTACACTTGGTATTGCCAACTGGAGAGATAAAGCAAAAGATCGAACTGGTTGGCGAAATATGTTATCTTCGTTTTGTAAGGTCCCTGACCCCCTGGGGTTGTCCGAGACCGGATAAGTAAGTAAGTAAGCCATAACTTACACACTAATGTGACTGAATTGGAGTGTTAGCACTGAAATAAATTTCTAGTTTTTGTGTATTCGCGGATAGAAACACACAAAAACAAAACAATTCTTCGTTGGTGCTGTCGTTACAAGTATCGCTACATTATGAAAACGCTACACCAGCAGCAAAGAACAAAAGGAATATAATTTCTTTCCAACAAGCGAAGCAATGAATCAGGGGGTATCCATGACACAGCTGATCCTCTATGTAGTAGGAAAATGATAGAAAACAGAGTGGATGGGTGAGAGAACGATAAGCAACCAGTAGCAAACTATGCTGCAAACTGAGGCTAAATAGTGTTAGTGACTGCTAAATTATGTTTTATGTTGGTTGCATCGAACGTAAATACTTACTTACTTACTTATCCGGTCTCGAACAAGCCCGGGCGGTCAGGTACTAGTACCTTACAAAACAAAGATAACATATTTCGCCAACAAAGAAAACATTTTCGATTTTTTTTCTCCAGTTGGCAATAGCAAGTGTACGCAGGGATTGGTCAACCTCATCTCTCGAGCGGAGTCTTGGTCTTCCTTCGAGTTCGGTTTCGAAAACCCTTTGTGCTGGTTCGTCTTCATCCATTCTACTGACATGGCCTAGCCAACGCAATAGCGTTATTTTGATACGCGTAACCATCTCAATGTCGGGATATAGCTCGTACAGGTCATGGTTCATGCGTTGCTGTTACTCGCCGTTATGCACTATAGGGCCATAAATTGTTCGGAGTATTCTGCGCCACAAAGCAAGACAGGTTGTATGAGAGTCTGGTGTAGTTGGACTTTTGTTACTCGAGAGAGGACTTTATCTCTAGCCCAAAATAACATCTATTCGCAAGCACCATTCTACGCTTGATCTCAAGGCTTACGTTATTGTTTTTGTTTACGGGTATATAAATTCGTCCACTACCTCGAAATTATAAGGGTTAGCAACCTTCATGCTTTGGTTTAATCGCGTGGAGGCCCTGCTCGTTGAAACAATTAATTTTGTCTTGTCCTCATTCACCGTCAGACCCACTTTTTCTGACTGCTTCTCAATTCTCGAAAATACCGCAGTAAGACCCCTTTCACACTCGGCAAGTTACTTGCGCAAGTCTCTTGCCCAAGTCTTGGTTTGTTGATGACAGAGGTAAGGTCGGGATAGGGGAATAAATTTTAAGTACAGACTTGCTTGTACTCGGAAAGTTGAAAAACTGACTTGCGCAAGTAAGTTGCCGAGTGTGAAAGGGGTCTAACTTCTCTAACTGTGCGCCCAATGATATCTATATCATCAGCGTACGCGACTAGCACGTGGCTTTTGCTGCTGATGGTTTTGTTCATGTTGACTGCAGCTTTTCTGATAATGATCTCCATTAAGATGTTAAACACATCGTACGACAGGGTGTCGAATTGTCTGACGCCTCGCGTAGTGTCGAAAGGTTCGATAAGATCCTTACCAACTTTCACTGCGGATTTGGTGTTCGTCAAGGTGATCCTGCAAAAGTCTTATGAGATGTGTGTGAATACCAAGCTCAGACATTGCTTCGTAGACTTTCTCCCGTATCAGGCTATCGAAGGCTGCCTTATGCCGATTTGTTTTTCGTGGGTCTTCACCAGTAAATACACATTCCCTTTGATTTTTGTCCGTTTTAGGTCCAACTAAAGAGTAAAATGCAACAGTACGTCAAACTCGATGAAATGGCCTACTAGCTCATTGTCATCGAGAGAACGTAGGGAGAGCGATAGAGACTCTTGTCTATTGCAAGGTGAATGAATGCACACGTATCGAAGAGTAAATATCCATGGTTTGGGGTTTGGTATGTTCCTCACGATACAACTACAACACGTTTTATAGAGGGTAGCTTGTTGCTACTGTCCTGCCACCAATATGCCAATCTCATGAAAGTCTGTATAAACAAGAAATGGAGTATTGATGGTTATGACACAGTATTGTTTTAAATATTTGGGAAAAAGTAGGTGTTGCTGTAATTCTCGTTAAGATTGGGTTTGTTTAGCCCTAGAATGTGTGATGAAATACCTAAATACTTGTGGAGAAGGGACCTGCTGAGATTTATTGACGGGTATTGACCATGATAATCAATTTCGCAAAATGTCGAGAATAAAAAATAAATTTTTTAATAGAAATAGATATTCACCCAAACAATGATTGAAAACATATATTTATTTTTTAAAAATGTTCTCACCTTAGTCCAGTTATTTCACAATTTCAAAGCTAAGTTATGTGGGACCTTAATATTGAATACGACTCTTAAAATCTCTTAATATTGAATATGGACTCTTAAAATCTTAATATTGAAAACACTGCTTAATTCCCTGACATATTTTAGATTTTCTAAAAATACCAGTCATTTAAAATTTCTATGAATTTCTTGAAATCCGACCCTTGGATGTATTGGAATTTTTCCAAAAGGAATCGAAGTAGTCTAAAAATATCTCGACTTCGCAGTCAGCCCCAATCGCAATATGTACGTTCAATATTTTTTTCGTCTAAGTATATTTGCTTTTGGAAAATATCAGATATTTGGTAAAAATCCACACTTTTTGAGATGTATTGCTTTTAAGTAGCACCACTGGGCATTTGTAAGACAACTTTTTTAGAATTTTGTGGCTAAGCATTGGATATTATGCGGGAAAAGGAATTGCCAAATTCCTATTTCATAGCTCAATTCGTTCTATAGTTCCATATCCTTATAGCATTGCCCAGACTATTAAAATATTAGTCACAGACACTTGCTCTGTCAGTAGATTTAAAATATAGAAATAAAATTTTACTAAACGCAAAATTCTAACATTGACACCGCATTCAATGTTGTGAGTGTCAAAATTGATCAACGTTGGCAACCACTAATATCCCTCAACAATGTTCGTGTGAAATTTCATCAGCCGTCTTTAAATTCCTGAATTATTTATATTTTTCTTTTTGAAAAAATTCTCCACTGTGCTACGTCTTAATGTCTGTTACCGATAACAGGAGAGAAAATAACGCCATTCGTGGTTAATACATGTTGGCAGTAACACTTTTATTAAAACGCCATGAAAAAAGTTGAATTTCGTGCCAACACCAAAAAGTTAAATGGAAAGCGTTGGTAATAAGAAAAAAACCGAATATAAAATGAAGTTATTTTCTGTGTTATCTAACACACCATATCCTTGTATGAAGAAGGATATGTAAAAAAAGTAAAACTATATTGTTTTTTAAAATTTGCCTTAAAGCAGATTTTGTTCTAAACTCGTACCACATTCCTAGCCAATTCCAGGATTTTTTTTCACTGCCTTTAAATTTTACATATATAGATTATGGTATGAATGTGAAGTTTCTCGTTTAGTTTTAAAATTCTGAATTTTTCTAATAAACGTCATTTACTTGAATATGTGATCTGTTCCTCTCAGTGTAAATATTAAATATTATAAATTCATAAAATGAATATTATAAACATAATGTTGAATGAACGGAATATTAACCGTTCTCAATTCTGTTCAATTACATCGAAATTAGAAATAAGCGGAAGTCAGGTGCTTATCGTGAATGACTCGTTAAAGTAACTAGTATCAACTTATTTTGACCTACAATTTACCACCGGTTCCGAACGGTTTATTTTTTATGAGAAGCACTCGTCGTGTCGCCGTCAGTTTGCGAGATGACAGTTATTGGAGGAAACATACGGTGGCCGGATCAGGGATTTAACCCACGATCTAATGAACTAGGGCATGCACGCCACCAATTGTACCACCGATGGCCACATGTATAACATACGAAAAACCAATAACGCAAGGCATAATATTTTATGTAATACTGCAATCTATTGCATAATTTAAGCGAATGTAAAGTAAAAAATTACATGAGGTGTCAGGGGACACCCGGTTGGAACGAAGTTCCTATCGCTATATATTATGTTAGTTAGCTCCAACACGCCTAAGGCGCCTGTTGAAAAATACAGTAATTTAAATAAAAAATCTTTAAGAAAAGACACTTTTTGTAAAATGATAAACTATTTTTAAGAAATTTTTTATTTATAGATTTTTTTTTTTAAAAAAAAGTATATTTTTTTGGTTCCTTTTGTAAGAATATGTATTATATTTTCCCGAAAAGGTACTTTCTTTAATGAAACGTACTTCTTTTATTAAAAGCTAATGTTTTTTTTTAAGAAGGGGCACAATTTTAATAAAAAGTTCTTTCTGTAAGAAAGAGTATGCATTTTTTTTACAAAGAAGTAATTTTTTAAGAACAAGGACTTTTTAAAAAGTGGTACCCGTTTTAGGAAAAGCTTATTTTTTTAAGAAAATTTACTTATTTTCAGAAAGGCTACTTATCTCAAAAAAAGAAAAGGTATTATTTTATTTTTAAGAAAAGGTACTTTTAAGAAACGGGACTTTTGTAGGAAACGGTATTTTGTTAAGATAAGGTATGTTTTTTGAAGAAAAGCTTTTTTTACGAAAGAACGTGTACAATTTTAAGAGTCTTTGGTTTCACATAAAAGACACTCTTTAAAGAAAATGTAGGTTTTTTAAGAAAATCCAATTTGTTGTAAGATAATTTACTCTTTTAAGAAAAGGTACTAATTTAAAAAAGTTACTTTTACTATGAAAATTTACTTTTTGTAGAGAATTTGCTTTTTTAAGCAATGGTACTTCTTTAATATAAGGTATTTTTTAAGAAAAGGTACTCTGTTTAAGAATATGAGTAGGTATTTTTTAAGAAAATTTTATTTTTTTTAAACTTGTTTCACTTTGGCTTTTCTAATTTACTTTTTAATTAAATATTGGGGTTTTACTATCTTTTTGCCCTATAAACAAAAACTTTAAATTGTGGCTTTCATGTATGATTTAGCTGGCTTTCATGTATAATTTAGCTTATATAAAAATATATATATTTTTTTACCTGGGTTGATGATAGATACAAATAAAAAAAAATATACTTTTGAATTGGTTCAAAGCTACAATATGTAATAAACAGGCTCCACCTAGAAAATTTCCCATTAAACAAAAATATCCCCCTATATGTTAGTCTAGACACAAACCAAACCAAAAGCACGAGTGTAAGAGCAAGAGTCCTGCTAAATGCAATTCCATGATCAGGGTTGTATTCCATGGATTTACCAGTCTTGCACTTTCGCCTTTCTAAATTTACTTTTTATTGGATTCAAAACTAAAATATGTATTAAACAGGCTCCAGCTAGAAAATTTCCCATTAAACCAAACCAAAAAGTACCCAATATAGTTGATAATAGTGGGTTGCAATAAAGTAATTAAAAAAAAAGTTGTTTAAAATTTTTTCATTTAGCCCTAATCCCGCAACGTGCGATAAGGAGCTTCGTTCCAATATTACTGTCTACTACGTCGCTTCCACCTAGGCGATATCGTAAGGCAATGATTATATTTTTTCAGCAATCGAATACGACCTCACGAATAACAATCGATCTGCGTTGACAGTTTGAATGATTCAGTTAGACTGCAAAGTTGCATTTAGTTTATATTTAGATTTTGTAAAAGATGGATGTGCCGAATTTTTCCCTAGAAAAGCTATTTCAAAAGCATTGTTGCTGAGCTCATTTGTAAGCAAACAAAATTTGTGCTTTTTTATTAAAATCAGAATATGTTAAATTATAAATATGAAGCAAGTCACAATTCAAAGCTTCGTCAATGCACAGAAAGAGTGGCTTATAATTGTCCTTACATAGTCATGATTTTGCAATGTTAAAGCTGCTGCTGAATAAGCGCGCTTGGTAGCCCTTAACAAGTGCCGCCAAGTCAGATCTTTCATACAAAAAGCGTGCCGTATTTCAGCAGGTCGATAAGAGATTTCCAGCTAAACCCTACGTGCTTCTGAGTGCTTTGCTGTGACGTACGATATCAACACATATTTGAAATTGATCAACACAATTGAAACTATTCGTCGCGCAGTGAGAAATAGCTGGACTTTGCTGATAATAAATCTGCATTTTTGTATGAAATTTTCCTTACTATGTATATTTTTAAGTAACATATAGAAAACTTTTTGAGCCAATATAACGGATCTATTATGACTGTTGGAAGCGTTCGGTTCTCGTTGATTTTTTTGCAATTCGTCGTCATTTCTGCAATTATTTTCCGATTTTAAAAAACGATATTTAGGGATTATCTTTTACAACATTTCAGGTCAATATCATAAAAACCGCAAAATTGTAGATTTTTGTTCAGCAAAGAAAAATATTTTCTGACGTACTTAATGTAAATTCTGACGTACGTAGTGTATGTAAAATCGAAACCGGTTAACCGAATTCCGGGCGATTACCCGTATGTCGGATATTTACAAAGTTCAATTTTCGAAGAAACGGTTTAACCGTCATTTCAAGTCGATTAAATGGGGTTTTCGGGTTTTATACAACTGTTATAAAAACGCAGAATTAAAACCCCAAAGCCATTTTCTCTGTCCCGTGATCGGTTTACCATTTTCAGGGTAATGTGTTGAGATAAGTGTCCAAAAACCCGGCATTTTTGTAAACCGGTTTTCGGTTTGTTCGAAAAATCAAGTTTTCAAGAAACCGGTTTTCGGTTTGTTCGCAAAATGGATTTTTCAAGAACGGGTTATCGGTTTATATTTTTGGCAAAAACCGGTGGAACCGGGGTTTTCCGGTTTTTTTGCTTTAAATGGTTATTTTCCTGATGATGCTACCAAATGGGTAGCGAAATATTGAAGAATAAAATTATTTAAAATAGACCTAACATTCTAACATTTTAATTTTCAATATAATACGAAAGGTCGAATAAATCATCACATTTTAAAAAATATATATGATATTCCAATTTGGAGTGCGTGTTTAATATAAAATTTAAAAGTTTTATTCAAATTCGCATTAAACTGATTTAAAGTCGAAAATCATATTCCAATTTGTAAAAGATTTTCATGTACGAAAATCTTATTAAGTTTAAAACATTTAGTTGTCAAATAATTTTAATTTTGAAATTTGATTTAAAACATGTTTGAGAAGCTTAATTAATTTTGAATTAATTCTAATTCTATCCATAAAATCATTTTGAAAACAAAAATTGTTAGCCTGTTAACCGAAGTCAAATAACCGGTTTCCGGTTTGTTCGAAAATTACGTTTTTTAAAAAACCGGCACACGGTTAATATCATAAACACGGTTAACCGGTTTCCTCGGTTTTGGACACTCTAATTGAGATTAGAATGCCCCAAACCGAAAGCCAAAAACCGGGGAAACCGGTTAACAAGGTTTTTTGATATTAACCGTGTGAAAGTTTTTAAAAAAAGTAATTTTCGAACAAACCGGAAACCGGTTATTTGACGTCGGTTAACCGGTTGATAGGATTTTACGTAATTTGTGTTAATATCCTTAAAAAAATTAATAATAAATGATAAGATTTTGGAATTTTAGTGAAATTTTGGAATTTTGAAACCAGATTTCTATTGTGAAATATGATCTTATTCTTGAATAAGCTCTAAATGGCATATCCAAACAGTTTTTTCAGAATGATTTTATGACTTGAATTAGAATTAACTAAAAATTAATTAAGAAAATTTTTTTTATCAAATTTAAAAACTAAAATTATTTGATAATTAAATGTTTTAAACTTAATAAGATTTTCATACATGAAAATCTGTTTCAAATTTCAATATGATTTTCGATTTTAAATCAGTTTAATGTGAATTTGAATAAAACTTTTAATTTGTATATTAAACACGCTTTCCAAATTTTTTAAAATGTGATGATTTATTTCGTATTATATTTCAAATCTTATTATATTTCAAATTGAAATATTCGAGCGTGAGATATATTTTAAATTATTACCATCGTCAGGAAAATAATTACAATTATTAAATAAAAATTTGATTTTAATTTTTAATTAATAATTGTGTTTATCTTTTCGCTGATGCTAACCAATGGGTAGAGAACTATTGAACAATCAAATAGACCTAACGCACGAACATTTCAATTTAAAATATATAGTTTTTATTTAAAATTAAAACGTAATTAATTAAATACAGTTGTGAAATATTAAACAAATGTATTGTAAGTTCAACATGTGTAATTTAATTTAAAGCAAAAAAACGGCTCCACCGTTTTTTGTCAAAATGAAAAACCGAAACCCGGTTTGTTGAAAAATTGATGTTTCGAACTAGCCGAAAACAGGTTTCTTGAAAAATTTATTTTTCGAACAAACCGAAAACCTGTTTCTAAAAAATTCCGGTTTTTTGGGCACTCTAGTTGTGATGCGCCCATCTTTCCGAAATGGCGCAAACACTATTTCTTATTGCGGTTGAACATCGTTAAAACTTGCCTTGAAGTGGTCACGTGGTTGAGTGTGAAAAATCGCGGCACCCATAGCACGGAAAGATTTGGCATCTCCAAATATTCATGTAATATGTAAAAAAACCTCAACCATCTCACGCATTTGAATTCTCCGATAATACAATAACATTCCATGGATTTTACCAACGATTTCTACCGTGACGAACTCTTTTGGTCGACTTGAAAATTCGGCGTCACTTGTGGGTACGACCACAATGGCATTCACTAGGCCATTTTGTAACTATTGACATTAATAGTACAGAGAGTCCCCGTAGTACTTATCAAACCTTTCCTTGGATTCGGCGATGGTTCTGCGCAAAAATTAATGCTGGATGTGCACAGAATTCACATTTATCTCATTTTCCCCCAAATAAAGGAGGTTGTCCGCGTTCAATCGCTGTCAAACACAAACCAAATGACGAAACCTGATAAAATTGTACAATAATTTACTAATTTAATTCAAAAAGCTCCCACCTCTTGAGCAACGAGCATTGTATTGGTCTCATTTTTTTCGGATGAAATCAATTGCGACTTTTTGTTGTAAAAAACTTATATTAAACAGTCTTATTAGTTAGTTTCCTGTCATTAATCTTCCAATTGAAAATTGAGATTTTGAAATATTCTCAGCTTAAAACGACATTTGCCAAAAAGTAATCAAAATATTTCTCTGGACGACAAGAATTTTGTTATTAGTTCTAATGAGGTGAAAGGTCTATTAATAATCCAAGAAATTGTAGGTTTGAAAGGATTCGCACAAGAAAACACATTTGTTCTTTTCTGCCCTGCGGAGCACAAATAAAAGGTCACCAGATGTTTTGCAAATAATTAATTTTAATGATATTTTGTTCAAAATGACCCTTTTTTTGCTTTTAACACAAGTATTCACACTCTTCAACTAATAAAACATGGAGCTCATCTTCCCATCCATTCCACGAAATTATGTGTAAGTCAAACAACTTGTTGTTCAGAGATTCAAACGGTTTTATTTTCTGTATAACCCAAAAAAAAAAACACTCGCTCATGGACAAAACTGAAATTAAATGAAATTTCTAACTCAAAGAATGAAAAAGCTATTAGAGCGTTAAACAAAAATACATGTATCCAAATACCCCTAAGTGGCAACTGCTTTCGAAAGCGTTTAATGCTCGGCCAGGCAGAACAATACATACAGTTCGAGCTGATTTTTAAAGATTTGTTAACAAAAAAAAGGAAAAAAAAGTAATGAAAAATAAGTTAACGCTTGATTGATGACAAGTCGTACGAGAAGAAGAGGGTATCGTAGATTTCCCAAGAAAGAAAACAAACCCATTTTCACTTATTTTCGAGTAGACATGTTGACCATTCCTCCACCCGAATGTCCCATTTCTCAAGGGGTGGATAGACGAACAAAATGTTAAATTGTAGGTTATTAAAACATGAAATTAAGGGTCAAAATAACATGCTACCAACAACAACAACAACAAACAGTGAATAGCAATTGTAATTTGGACCTTCTAATAAACATAACCATTGTGATTTTTCATAGTGATACGGCATGATAGGTATGCTAGGCTAACTATGCGGTTTGTAACAGCTACTTTTTCCTAAAATCCTTTTCGAATGTTACTTGTTGGAGGTTGGAATCGCAAGCTAAAGACAAATTTGGACTCACTATCAATATTTTAAAATATGTGAATTATCAAGTAAAACACTAACTAGGGCAATATTTTGAAATTATTAACAATTTTTAAATTCGAGTCAAAATAATTTGACTTATAATACAAATTTGTTGTCTAAAATAATGAAGACCTGTAATTATAAATAAATAAATAAATATTTTCCCCTTACTTCCCATGAAGGGATATGGGTGAGCTTCTCACAATCACTGAGCTGTGCGCTTTCCAGTTTTCACTCACCGATTGGGACCTAACGTTTTACACCGGTTCCGAAAGGTGTTCTGAGAAGCTATTTCATGGCTTATTACTCGATAGTGTCGCCGTCACTAAGCGAGAAGGTTGAAAGAAGTGCAAGGTGGTCAGAGGAGGGATCGAACAAACGTTCAAGCAGCCGCGCACACTAACCGTTAAACCACCGACGGCCACGACCTGCGATTATGTCTAACTTCAAAAGAGTCATGACTGTTACGACTTTAATTTTTTGCTTAAAAACAGTAACCAGCGATTATTTCTATTCGATATGAAAATCCGTGATCAGTTTCTCCATTATTTCTCCAAATAGTCACCTCTGAATATATTTATTGCTGTGGATTATCATACATAATTTTAATTAACACCAGCATTTTGCACACGCTGACAAAAATCGGCCCCACCAACATATTCCAGGAACCATGTAAATGATTAACAGCATGGTTTTCATGAATTGAAGATCTGTAGCTAGTTTGTTACTTTGTTGTCGGTCGCGTTATTTTTTTTAAGCAGTATTCAACAAACAAGGGTACATTGGGGTCATAAACGTATATTATAGCGAATTTATCACTCGTAAATTCCAACAGATCAGGCAACATAAGAAACACTCACTTCATCTGTAGTTTACGCAAGTATTTAGGAATATTCATGAATCACTGACTGAAAGAATAATTAAAAACACACATGCCGCTCTTTTATTTTCTTGCTGTCGGCAAAGCATAAACAGAGCGCCAAACACAGTTGTATTTATATTACAAACAAAGATGTACTTGCGTCGTAAACACATAAATTATAAGGTATTAATCACTGTATCCCCAACATGTAATATTGAGAAGCAAACACAATGTGCTTGGTGACAAAAATACTATATTTGCGAAAATATACAATTACCTTACATCCAAACAACACCAAAAAAACTGATTTTTCAGCGTGCACATATTGAAAATTTTTTACATTTTCTTTTGTAATTAGGCTGCAATTTGTTACTAGAAATATTTCGACAAAATCCTCGTATGATATTTCCTTGTAACATCTGTTTTTTGTTGTTTAATTGTAATTTGCGAAATAGAGAACTTTATACACGCAAAGAAATCTTTATTTTGTTGTTGTTTGTATGCAAATATAACGAGTGTTTGGAGCCTGTTGCAAATATAGAATTTTTGTGTACAAAAAAATTGTGTTTGCTATTCCATATTACATGTTTGGGACACAATGATTAATACCTTATAATATATGTGTTAATGATGCAAGTATATCTTTGTTTGTAATACAAATACAGCTGTGTTTGGCGCCTGTTTATGCTTCGTCTCACAACTAGAAAATAAAAGAGCGGCATGTGTGTTTTTAATTATTCTTTCAGTCAGTGGTTCATGAATATTCCTAAGTGCTTGCGTAAACTGCAGATGAAGTGAGCGTTTCTTATGTTGACTGATCTGTTGCAATTTAGTTTCGTGCATTAAGTCGTCAATCGTTCAGTGGACAGAGGATGCGCTTGGTCGATCAAGTTTGTATGCTGTGAAAAAATGTATATTAGTAGAAAATATTTGTGATCAGTGAGAAAAAGAATAAAGGCGGCCGGTTAAAATCGTTTGTGCAGTAGCTTCGGTGTATGTCATTCGCATATATGTGTGGTAACAAACTGAGAAAAGATTTTGAGTGAGAATAGCAAAACCACAACGTGTTGCCCGTTGCCTGGCTGGCTTGAGTGAGAAAATTGGAGCGGCGGACCATTTATGCGCATTTAAGAAATTTATCAAAAAAAAAAAAATACCCGTATATACTTTTTGTTCAGCAACAAATTGTGAAACAAAAAAATGGTTTCGCGTTACATTCAATGAAGGGATTGAGGAAAGCTTCCCACTACCAGTCAGCTGTTCGTTTTCTAGTTTTACACACAGTGATTGGGACCTACAGTGTTATATCAGTTCCAACCGCTATTTTGAGAAGCTTTTTGACCGTCTTTGAAAGAAATGTAAAGTTGTCACAGCATGGATCGTACCCACGTTCCCAAAAACAAGAGCCACCCACACTAACCATTGCACCACCTGCGCGCACACCGACGGCAGTTATAATAGAGTGGTCAAGTGTTGTAGCGTCTGGTGAATTAGAAACCTGCTGAAAACAAAAACGTGACAGACTTCAAAGAGAGGAGAAACACAAAAACCAGATGATTGTAATTTCATGATAATCAAAAAAATAATGAATTTAATGCTAGTAAATGTAAAAATGAACTGTCTAAATTTTCGTGTTTTTTTAGTTATTTGGTAAAACATTTATATAGGTAAATTGAATTATAATAAATAAGATATACATGTATATATGTATATATCAGGGTTCGTATGATAATGAGTAACCCATTATTATTGCCGTGGGGAATGAGTAGCGACCGTTTACCCATTACCCGCAGGTTATTGGGCAAATAAGGGGTAGCTACCCACGAAAATGGAGAATTACCCATCACGATTACCCATTACCCTCAGGGCAATGGGGAAAATAATGGGTAGCTACGCACGAAATGGGGAATTACCCGTCATGATTACCCACTACCCTCAGGGCAATGGGGAAAATAATGGGTAGCCACCCACGAAATGGGGAATTACCCATCACGATTTCCCATTACCCTCAGGGGAATGGCGAAAATAATGGGTAGCTACCCACGACAATGGGGAATTACTCATCACGAGTTCGCACTACCCTCAGGGAAATGGGGAAAATAATGGGTACCTACCCACGACAATGGGCAATGGGTTACCCAGGGTAACTCGTCCCCATTTTTGACCGATAATATGAACGAATTAGAAAAAATGTCTATATCTCGGAAACGGAGCGTCCAATTGAAAAAATAACCAATTTTTGTGAGTTTCTAAGGGATTTTCATAAAGTGGTCCAATTCGTATGGAAGAATTTTTTTTTCGAAAAATCGCCAAAATAAAAAAAATCGTTGAAATAAAATAGTGGCTATAACTAACTCGGAAAAGGTGCGTCCAATCAAAAAAAAAATAAAAAATTTACCTCGAAAGGGGACTTTAACCAATGGGTGTCTCCGATATGGCATCACTTTTTTAAAAAAAATATCGCAAAAAAAAAAATTTTTCATACAAAAAATCGGTAAAACGACCTCATGTTTATTTCTCGAAAACGGAGCGTCCAATCGAAAAAATAACCAATTTTTGCGAGTTTCTAAGGGGTTTTCTTAAAGTGGTCCAATTCGTATTGAAGAATTTTTTTTCGAAAATTCGCCAAAATAAAAAAAATCGCTAAAATAAAAAAGTGGCTGTAACTCGAAAACGGTGCGTCCAATCGTAAAAATAATAAAAATTTTACCTTTGTAGGAGGGTTTAACCAATGGGTGTCTCCAATATGGATCCCTTTTTTTAGATTTTTTCGAAAAAAACCCAAAAAAATTGGTAATTTTTTCAATTGGACGCTCCGTTTCCGAGATATAGACATTTTTTCTAATTTTTTCATATTATCGATCAAAAATAGGGATGAGTTACCCTGGGTAACCCATTGCCCATCGTCGTGGGTAGCTACCCATTATTTTCCCCATTTCCCTGAGGGTAATGGGAAATCGTGATCAGTAATTCCCCATTGTCGTGGGTAGCTACCCATTATTTTCCCCATTGTCCTGAGGGTAATGGTTAATCGCGATGGGTAATTCCCATTTTCGTGGGTAGCTACCCATTATTTTCCCCATTGCCCTAAGGGTAATGGGTAGGGTAATTCCTCATTTTCGTGGGTAGCTACCCATTATTTTCCCCATACCCTGCGGGTAATGGGTAAACATTCATTACACATTCCCCACGACGATGTGTATGGGTTACTCATGGGGGGTAAATACGAACTCTGATATATATTGACATGTAAAAATAATTCGTTTCCAAATATTATTACGTTTGGGAGGAAACACGCATATGGGTGATTCTTCGGAAATTGTTATTTTTCAGATAGCAATTTTTCCAAACCTCGATATGTCTGCAGTACCATTTTGTTTACGATTCTGAATGTTATCATGGTCCAAAAGTATAATCTGAAGATCACTATACTACAACACCAAAGCAAATCGAAGCATTGATGGTATTCCGATGCCACGGTAGTGACTGCCTGAACGAAACTTAATTGTAATGACCGCTAATATATATCAATTGAATAAAACGCACTATTTTAATGTTTTAACTAATTTATTTAGTTAACTTCGCCAATTGACTAATACCTTTCACGACCTACACACAAATACTTCACTCTCGTTTTGCCAGGTCTTCGCAAAAGCCTACTGTGTTGTCAGGTCTTTGCAAAAGCCTACTCCACATTAATCATTCAGTGTCAAGAAACCATTATTTATCAATTTTAGTCAGTATTGGAAACTATATGACACGGTTGTGACAGCCACGGTTGTGACTTTCAGTGTTTAACCTAACCGTGCTTCAGACCGGTTTGGAATTCGACAAGTTCCAAAGACAATGAAGTTCAGGCAATGAAATATTACTTTCATAACCGGGAATCAAGCCTAAATATCGTACGGCATATGTGAATCATAAGAGAACGGTTGTGACGTATTATTTTGTGACTTAGCTTTTCAATTTTTCGAATTGAATTCCCCTTCGTATACATGTGCGTGTGTTGACTTCTGCCGGTGTAAATACTGCCACTACCCCCTCCACACCAAAATGCCAGCAAGTGGGTCATATTGAAACCCCGGAGATGGTGCCACCACAGTCGAATTCAAATTGTACAAAATTCTGATAAAACTGTTGGACAGACTTCGTGGACCGTTCAATAACCATGGCGTGCATATTCCTCCAATTTTTTTGCGTAGAATTGTAAATCTCTTAGAACATATATGCAGGTAACTTCTTTCAAGCCACGTCCTTGACGGATATTACTGCTGAAGTCCTGAATTCGATACGGAGGACAGGCCATGGTTGTGACATTTTGAACAGTTTTTTCTCCCTAAAACCGACTTACACGGTTCAGAACGAAATGTGTTTCATGGAAATAATAGAGTACCATCGTAGCTTCGGGAACATGTCGCAATTTAATCACCATTCGACCATTTTAGGGTGGGAAAATTCAAAGGACGAGAAAATGACAATTTCCGAACAATCACCCATATGCAAATATATGTGCGTTTTCAAGTAAACATTATGATGTTTGCATTTCAAAGTAAGTGCGTTTGGGATTGACAAATATATGTATATGTGGAGTGTTTTACTAACATATATATGGTTCTTGTGGAATGTAATTTGCAGATTATATTACAGAGACAGCGGTTTTCAGCGTGTATATAAGAATATAAAATCCTAGGAATTAAATCTGCATCGATTTTTTTCATTTTGATGACTCAAATGGACCCATCACAGCAGCAAAGTTAGTGTCAACAAACCCAAGCAAGCAAAGTAAACTTTCAACTTTTAACAACGTTTCTTAGCCGTATCACAGTGATTCTAGTTAAAATTTATATAATTTTACGGACTTTTCCTTCCATGGGAAATAAAGGGCATTACACTAGTCGGCTGTGCCTTGCATTCGCAGCCAGTTAACATCTTTTGTGGGTTTTATTTTTTCTTTCAGAGTTTATTTAGCTGCGGTGTCCTACTATTTGTTTTGTGTTGCCAGCAAATTAAATTAAGAGGGGTAGTTTGGCGGGTGCTTTCAATCCAATTTCAACTTTCTTCTTTGACCATTTTCATTTCATTTCATTTTGGGCTTTTTCTTAGCCTTTTAATTTCAAAAATGACAAATGAGCAATTTCAAATTATAATTATTCGAAAAATGGCATAAAGAGATTGTCACAAGTCTGAAAACATATATTTGTGGTTGTGAAGAGACACAATTTTTTGTATATAAAAATACAGTAAAACCCGTCTAGAGGGGTTTAAACAAAAAGGGCAGGCAATAGCTTTAAAGAAGTCAAATAAGTTTTTGAAAAGTGCTACTGGTAAAGTGTCATTCAAAAAATTGTTTCCTGGCAGAGAAGCTTCACTGTATATTCTCTGTACTACATATTTTTTCATGTTGTTCCCTTTTAAACTAATAACAGAATTAAATTAAATTTCCTTCAGACGGTTTATATTCATTCTCTTGATATTATTATTATTATTTGCAAATTTTTTGAGGTGCTTACATTTTCTGTTTGCCCTCTTTACTTGCAGTTGTGTCGAAGCCAGATTTTTAGGTTATTTTCTTTGTTTGGTTGGGGTGATATTATATTCCATAATGACAGTATTGCTAAAATTCTTTTTCAAAAGAATTTATGCAAATGTTTTAGAATCCAAGCAGAGTAATGAAATTTTATTTTACTCAAAGTATTTCTTTTCTTCGTTTTCACATTCACATACAGAATATAATGAAAACAAAACAATAATAATAACACAGTCACGACTGAGAGACAAAACTGAAATGATTGAAGAAAACTTTAATAAGAAAGTAGAATGAAATCATTTGAAAAAGGAAATGAACGAAAACTTTCGAAGTGGGGACAACTGGTCTGGCATGAAAGCCACGGCAACTGCTGATGTTAACCCATGCTGTCACACCAAAGCATTTTGGAAGGGGTCGAAAAGTGAATGCGAATTTGAATTAGGATTATTCATTATTTAAGAGTAGAATTTTAACAAGTTAAATATTTAATATAATAAATATTTAATTTAATATAAATTAAATAATAATTTAGGTCTTCACATAGAACCAAAATATTTGCTCAAATACTCGTAAATACATGAATTATGTGAACACAAGTTGAACTTAAGGTTGATTGCAGTGTTTCTAATTCTACCCGAAATTTATCAGTGTTTCTATACCTTAAATTATGTATAACTTGTTTTTGGGAAGACGTCTTTTGTAGTCGGAAAATAAATACTTAGTTTTTTAAACCCCTTTTTTAAATATTGATCGGAACTGCTTTTGCATTTTATTGGAAGCAGAGGTGTGAAGCCAGAGTCGTAGTTTAAAAGTCGTAGTTCAAGAAATTCAACCGGAGTAGGAGTAGGAGATGGAGTCTATATGTTCTAGCCTGTATCCGTGTTAATAAAATTACTAAAAATTTAAGAAAATACGTTTTTGGCATTTGAAGTGACAGCATTAGCACACCAGCTGATAATCTCACTTTTTTGTTGTTGTTCGGATGCATTGATAGCATACTTGTGACCGAACATATTATGTTTGCTATTTAATATTACATTCTGAAGACACAATATTTACTTAAGTCTACAGAAACAAAATTCTTTACCGACTTTTAATAGTTATTAAATACAATTTATTTAACATCAATTAGTACCTTTAAAAATAATTTATATTTAATATGGAACCTTAAAATTGTTTTTAAATTTTCTTTTGACGCACTTAATTCTACAATCTAAAAAAAAAAAATAAATGGTTTCCCATTACATCCCATGAAGGGACCGGAGAGAACTTCTCACAATCACTGAGCTGTGCGCTTTCCAGTTTTCACTCACAGTTTTCTCTCAGTGAATTCTACAATCTAACTCATTATAATAACTAAGTGCCCTAATAACACTTTGGTAGATTTTGGCAATAATTTTTTAAGACAATGCCGGAGAGGACGTTTCTACCCTAACTCGAGTCCGAGAAATCGAACTGCGTCATCAGTTTCTTGAGTTACAACTACGGTTTCATACAACATTTTTGCAACGAACTTCCTTATCGCACGTTGCAGGCTGGGGGCTAAATGAAAAAAAATTAAATAATATTTTTTTAACACTATTATGCTACAACCCAGTATTATCAACTATATTAAATACTTTTGGTTTGGTTTGTGTCTAGACTAACATATGTTGGTAAATCTCTTTAATGGGAAGTTTTCTAGGTGGAGCCGGAAACCAATATTTAGTATATACAATTGGCTTCAAAACTACAATGAACCCAATAAAAAGCTAACTCAGAAAAGCCAAAGTGAAAGAAGTTTAAAAAAAACATTTTCTGAAATATGTTCCTGTCCTCAAAAAAAGTAAATTTTCTCAAAAAAAAAAATTTATATTCCAATTCTTAAACAAAGTATCCATTTTTAAACAAATACCTTATCTTAAAGATGTACCTTTGCTTAAAAAAAGTACACTTTCTTACAAAATGTACCTTTTCTTAAAAAACTGTTTTTTTTAAATAAGTACCTTTTCTTAAAAAAGTAAATTTTCTTAAAACAAATTAACTTTTCTTAAAGAACTACATTTTCTCTAAAGAGTAAATTTTTTGTAAAACAAAACAAATTTTCGTGATATACTCTTACAAATTTACCTATTCCTGAAAAAAGGACCAATTCTAAAAAAATTCCCATTCCTTAAAAAAACCCTTTTCTTCAAAAAAAAATGCCTTCTCTTAAAAAATACATTTCTTACAAAAATTATTTTTCTTAAAAGTACCTTTTCTTAAAAATAAAATAATACCTGTCCTTTTCTTTTATTTTCTTGAGACAAATAGCCTTTCTGAAAATAAGTAAATTTTCTTAAAAAAATAACCTTTTCCTAAAAAGAGTACCTGTTCTTTAAAAAGTACCTGTTCTTAAAAAAAGAATTTCTTTGTAAAATTTAAAAAATTCATTCTCTTATGGGGGCTTCTTCCAGAAAGTACTTCTTCTTCAAAATATTATCTTTTCATAAAAAACATTAGCTTCTAATAAAAGTAGAACATCTCTTTAAAATATGACCTTTCGCGATAATATACAACATATTCTTACAAAAAGTCACAATGGTTTGGATAGTTGATTATTTCCACCGTAAAATAGACGTACCGTGAGAAACACATTTTTCAATGATATGTAAGCGTTGTTCGTTTGAAGGTCTGTTTACGATGAAATGGCAGGCAAACTGAAGAATTTTGGCTTTGACACATGTAAGAAATAACGCGTTAACGCGTTACTAACCCACCACTTACCAACCTGTATTTCCGTTGGGTGTTTTCATATAGCTTAGTAGCGGGACATTATCGTGTATTGAATTATGAAATGTTCTCAAAACTAGGTGCCCCAATGAGAACACCTTAAAAATGAAATGCATCTATGGAATGTATGATGTATTATTGTTGTTTTCGGCTCTCTTAATTTGGTTTTAGTTTAATATCTTATATAAATATAAAATTTGATGTGAATGATGATTAATATTAATAAATAGTTAATAAATAAGTGTTGTTTGTTGTAGTGGCTTGCTTTAATAATACTAGATAAAGGCATTAGTTCAAAAAAATAACCAAGAAAACAACAACGGCATTTCGTATTGGTGTGTTAAAATTGTTGTGTTAAATACAACACAAATGTATACTAACAATAAAATATAACAAAAATATTCAAAATACGTCTAAATTTCACAGTTCTATCTCAAACCGGTATCACAAATTTTAGTCAACACTTCTTGTAACTCCACCTGATGTAAGCCAATTTTCGTCGAACATGTGTGAAATGTAACGTTAGATGAGACGTATGCTCCCTCTAGACCTATGTTTACTCTATGGCATCAATAGGTTTGGATGTACAGTTTGCAAATATCTTATAAATTTTTGTTTTATGTAGGTATACAAATCAATAACAGCACCTCAATTCAAAACCAACAGAAAAACCAAACCAAATAAGATGTGAATTTTTCGCTCTGATGTGTATGTTTGTAACTTTATGTGCATTGTGTGTGTTTTGTTTACAAATGTTAAAACCTTAAAGCAGGGCATACATGATACATCACCAACGTCACTCGAAGCGAAATATCAAAATGATATTGACATTGGATTTGATTGAGAAGAACTTTATTCTTGTTTGTGTGCACGCATAAAACTTTATCATCACCAGGACTGTGGAGTATGGCCAACATTGAACGATTCCAGAAATTTAAAAATCTACGACACCGCTCCAAATCCGGTTTTTGAAATTTGAAAATATTTTTTGAAAATACACGACTTCACTCCATCTCCAATATGCAGTTAAATCATTTTCAGTTGTATAATTTATATCAACAACGAAATAATTTGAACTGCGTATAATATGCCGTTGCACAACCCACAAATATATATGTTGTTTAGAAGAAACAGTTTTTTTAAATTAAAAAGGAGTTGATGGATCTATTCAAAATAATATAAAATTAGGTATTTTTAAAGTAAAGTGGTTCTATACCCAAATTGAAAAAAAGTTTAAAGTACGATAGGTTTTTGGAACGAAGTTCTATATCGTACGTTACAAGATGGGGGCTAATTGAAAAAAAATTATAAAATTTTTTAACACTATTATGCTACAACCCACTGTTATATATTGGGTACTTTTGCTTTGGTTTGTGTCTAGACGAAAAAATGCTGCTAAAATTCTTGTTTTCTAGGTGGAGCCGGAAACTTTACTTTAGTTTTGGACCCAATAAAAATGCACTTTAGAAAAGCCAAAGTGAAAGAAGTTTAAAAAATAACATTTCTTAAATAAGTGCCTTTTCTTAAAAAAGTAAATATTCATCTTCCGTACAAAAAAAAAAAAAAGTAAAAAAAGTAAATTTTCTTGCAAAATAGTAAATTTTCTTAAAAACAGTAATTTTTTTTAAATAAATACGTTTTCTTAAAAAAGTACATTTTCTTACCACAAATTGCCTTTTCTTAAAAAACTACCTTCCCTTTAAAGAGCACCCTTCATGTGAAACAAAACAACTTTTCTTCAGATAAATACTTACCCTTAAAAATTTACCTATTCTTGAAAAAAAGATCAATTCTAAAAAAATTACCACTTCTTAAAAAATCCTTTTCTTCAAAACTTCACCTTCTCTTAAAAAAATACTTTTTCTTATAAAAAAATCCAATGAGTGTTCGAACTCACAGGCGATGTGTTAACACCTTTTTGCTACACGGTACCTGTTCGATTTCTATGAACACATTCGTAAATGTTACATTGGAAAAAAAACAGCGTTCAATCATATGATGACGTTACAGTTAAATAATATTAATACTTAAAATTATTTAAAGACCCAGTGCAAGCACATGTGTCATTATTTTCTTGCTCAATACTTTTTGTTTTATTCCCACAAAAGTCAAAGAATGCAAAGCAACAGACACTTGTACATACATACATACATTGTTATATTCGTACGATATAACCGAAGATCAACATAAAAAACTTTTTTAATATTGCTCCAAATTAATACTCCAAATTAAAACACTTCAATCTCGGCTCGCCGATATCGGATCGCCTTAATTTTTGGCCTAAACTCTTCGTCGAAACCCGCACTAGCTTTTTAATCCAAAAATTAATAAAATCGGCTATGAATTTCCGGAGAAAATCGCGTGGGAAAATTATATGAAAATCGCCCAATAATCACTTTCAATACCGACTGCCAAGCAACGAACAAACAAACGATGATTTACTCTTACAAACCTAACACTTGCGTATGTATTAAATTTATAGTTTACTGCCCTAGAGGCGCGCGTATAGATGTTAACACATCAAAAATTCCTTTTCTTAAAAGTATATTTTCTTAAAAATAAACTAATAACTTTTCTTTTCTTTTCTTGAGATTATTAGCCTCTCTGAAAATAAGAAAACTTTCTTAAAAAAATAACCTTTTCTCATAAAGAGTACCACTTCCTTAAAAAGTACCTGTTCATAAAAAAGTACTTCTTTGTTCAATTTAAATTCATACTCTTATGCCATTTTCTTACAGAAAGTACTTCTTCTTAAAAATTTTACCTTTTCTTAAAAGAAAACATTAGCTTTTAATAAACGAAGTACCTCTCTTTAAAAAATTACATTTTCGGGAAGATATAATACATATGGGCATTTCCAGAGAAAGTGCCACCCTATGTCACATCACGTCAACCTCGTTAATTACTTATATTTTAGGACCATTTGGTTCGATTATTTTCTATTCTTTTCCTAACTACAGAATGTAAGTAACTGCATATTTAGTAAAAGAAAAAAATACAATCAAACTAAGTGGTCCTAAAATAAATATAAGTAATTATCGAGGGTGACGTGATGTGACAAAAGGTTGACCTTTCTGTGGAAATGCCCATATTCGTACCAAAAGAACTAAAAATATACTTTTTTTTTAAAAAAACAATTAGTTCTTAAAAAAAAAAATTTTTGTAAAAAAAATTTTTCATTTTCCAACCGGATGTCCCCTAACACCTCATATGATGTTTTTATTATTGTAAATTTCTATGACTTCCGTTGGTTATTTGCAAGTATTTTGATTTAGATGTGATTTGAAACTTTTTTAACGATACCAAGAATTTAAACATACAGCCGAAATTTATTTGGGATATGACCAGTATAAAAAAATTGCAAACCAGCGTTGGATATCGAAATTGTGAATTAAATGATAAGAAGATGATAATACACATTTGAGAGAATGACAATATAACATGTGTTTATTAAAGATTAATGAATATAATGTACCACTATATATGTACATATATGTAAGTAATAATTTTACGTTTCCCTTACTAGCAGGCATGTGATAATCGGTAGCTTGTAACGAAAACACGTCTAATGTTTCTTTAACCAGAGACATTATTTTAGCCTAGAGCAGGAATGGTGTTTCATGTACATGTAAAAATAAAATAAATGGTTTCCCGTTACGTCCCATGAAGGGATTAGGGAGAGCTTCTCTCAAACAGCGAGCTGTGCGCGTTCTAGTTTTACACTCACTGATTGGGACCTACAGTTTTACACCGGTTCTGAACGGTATTTTGAGAAGCTTTTTCATGGCTAAATACTCGATAGTGTCGCCGTCACTAAGCGAGGTGACTGCCGTCGAAAGAAATTTTAAGGTGGTCAGAGTAGGGATCGAACCCACGTCCTCATGCACAAGAGCCGCGCACACTACCATTGCACCACCGACAGCGTATACAACATTCTAAATGTCTATACAATTACAAGTATGGCAGCAGTAAAAGAACGATTTCTTTGAATTCCAAATAACTTTTAACATTTCCAAGTCTTTAAAAACATTAAAATCGCAAAAATTCCTTGTAATTTAATGTTTCGACCCACACTCTATTTTATTTGTCACAATGAAAATTAATCTTCTTCTTCGCTCACCAGAATTACCAAAAATTTTGTAAGGTCATTCGTGGGTTAAAATAAAATTTCCAACAGATGTTGGATAGTCGTTAAATTGTCCTCTTGAAATCTTAAATATGAAAATTGTTGATGACAGCTTTAAACGCTAATATCATATTAAATGTAATATAATTTCCTATGAATTTTTACATTTAGTCATTTGTCTATACACAGAGAGATAACAAAATTAAAGCATCAAAAGCATCCAAGTCTACACGAGATAACAGTGATATACTACAGAGTAACTTGTGCATACAGCTGCACATTGATTTACAAACGGAAAATTAGACGTCAAACTTATACCGAACTCTTTAAGTTAGGAGACAGAATTGAATTTAGTTGCAGAAATACATAATAAAATAAGACATAAATTCTTTATGGAAATCTTAACTCTTCGAATTCTCAGAAGATTGTGGTAGACATGGTGGAACAATTTAAAATAATATAATTTTTGCCGCATACATCGAATTTGTTAGCTTAAAATGTGGATTAGGCCAAACATTTTATAAATTGTACTCTCCGTTATTACTGAATATTTGGGTGCTTTTTGGGGACTACGAAATGTGAAAGATTGTTTCAAAGAATTGTAGTTCAGGATATCTCCGATGAAAATCTACAGCAATTCATAATTGGTAACACAGTGCAACACGAAAAAAAATAACCATATACGGACACCACTACGTGATAAAAGACTAAAAAAAAAAAGACTCGTGTCTCCCAATTTTTCCCAAAGTCATGCACTTTTTTTTATGGGCCGCCAAAGATTTGGGGCCTCGGTATCATTTTCGTAAAATGTGATCATTTTCTCAGGCTCATATCTTGCAAACCGTTCAGAATTTTGAAATTGTCACACTGCATATTGAAATTGTCAGTTGCCAATGTTGTGTGCGAATTATACTGTAGCACTTTCACTTTTTTTACTTTCACCTTCACTTTATAACTTTCACCGCTGAGCTCTCGTTGACGTCGCGCTGTGTAATGCCTCGATGTGAGCGTCGTGTCGCTTTTATATTGTGTGCTGCGTCCCTTGTTGCGTGTGCTGAGCTTACTGCATTGCCTGTGCTGCTGGTGTTGGTGCATGATCGCGTGATACCTAAGCGCTACCTAAACGGTGTTAACCCTTGGACAAACACATGGTTCTGGCCAGGCACATTTCAGTTTTTGCTACCTATGGACCTGAACAGGAGAAAAAGGTAAAAAAATGAAATTAAAAAATTTTCGGCAAATTTTTCACTTTTGCGTGCTACCTAAACAGTGTTAAGAATCATCTCTAGGAAGTTTATATGTTCTAGAAATTTGTTTATTGAGATCTTAGGTAAATTTTTGTAGTTGATTGTTTCCTTGAATTTTGAACGGTTTGCTACCTATGGACCTGAACACGGGAAAAAAGGTAAAACAAAATCGAATTTTTTTAAGTTTTTTGCGATTTTGATCTGGAAGGTCAAGTTTTGCCTCATAGAGTAAATCGAAATTCTGAACGGTTTGCAAGATATGAGCCTGAGAAAATGATCACATTTTACGAAAATGATACCGAGGCCCCAAATCTTTGGCGGCCCATAAAAAAAAAAGTGCATGACTTTGGGAAAAATTGGGAAACACGGGTCTTTTTTTTTAGTCTTTTATCACGTAGTGGTGTCCGTATATGGTTAGTTTGCCATGACTTAAAAAATTACACACAGTGTAATTAAAAACAACTATGTGTACCTTAAATTCTACTATGGAACCTGTATAATTTTGTATATTCACTATGGTAAATCTAAAGAAATGTTAAATCGGTCGTTACAAATATTTTGAAGTATGCACTTTATTCACAGGAGAAACCTAAATGTTCCCCAAATCCTGGAAGGAAGCACATTTAACAGTGACAAAGTATTACAACTTCAATTCTATTAGTTATCTGAGATTTCGTAGCCTAAACTTGGATTTTCTTCGTAGTGAAATCTGTAGTATTTCCACTTGGTTTATTTCTGCATTGACAAAATGTTTCTTAAAAGGAATAACCAATGGAAATTGGTTTAAAGATGGTTTTATCCGCAGCTAGTTTCTTTAAAAGTTGTGTTGCTTTCGCTATCCTTTAACGAACACATATTTACACACGTCCCACTTCGGACTTGATAAGAGAGCAACAGGAACTAAAACACAAACAAAACAGCAAGAAATATTCTACAGTAAAATAAAAAATAAAACAAATAAGAACATCATGAACAACAGACAATAACAACACAATAGGCCGCTCCATTCTATTAGATAGGAAAACAATAAAATTAAGTGATGAAAAATGAAGGAGAAACAACAAGGACAACAGGAGTTATCGAACACGAAAATAAACTCAATAAAACTGGAAGACATTTGGAGAAAACAGTGGTCTTGGGGAGGAGTACAAATATGTTTACCCAAGGTACAAACACATTTACCCAAAAAAAGAACAACAAGGAAATTAAAAAAACAAAGAATTGACAGATAAACAAACACACACAAAATAAACAGGAAAATTCTCTCAGCGACTTCAAATGTCTACAACAGCTAAAAATATTGAAGTAATAGTAATGAAGAAATAGTAAATGATTGAAAATGTATGGGTATACTTTGTTGGATTTGAACTTCTAAGTAAAGGTATGTTATACAAAATTGTTAACTCATATTCTCTCAGTTTCAAATACTCAGTTTCAAAAACCCTTTCAAACAGGTGAAAATTTAAGTACGTGGAAAAATAGTCTGTCGATAGCTAAGTGACGGACCATCTGTTAATATTGTGACCAAAAGTGGTGAATTGGTCTTTCGAATGATTCTTTTGCATAAGAACGCGGCTTTAATTACCGACCTAAGCTTTATAATGCTTCTCATACATATCATAATGATTCGGTATCTGTTTTAAAGGGTAGAACCTGAGAAGTGAGTATACGAATAGAAAACACACCACTTACTGAGTATGTCCAACTTTTCTCAATTTTAGATCTTTTAATAGGTATTTTGAGGTTATATATAAATATAAGGAGCCGCTCAAGACATTTGATATATTCGCTCGTTCTATGATAGTTTTTTTTTGCCGATTTCGCTGTGCACGTTTGTCTGCTGCCTGAATGTTTGTCTGGCTAGGTGGCATCAACGATTAATCAGATGTCACTTTTAGTGAAGGAAGAAATTTATTTTACATCCCCACTCGAATATTGGAATGCACTAAAGCATGGTAGACACGAATGAAAATCGAAATTGAATTAATAAAATTATTATCGAATAATGAGCATGAGACATTCATGAGCATTCCCTAAGTTCTTTTCGAAAAAATGAAAATGATTCATTGTTGCGATAAAATTTTATCATTGGACCGATGAGTATTTTGTATTGTTGCTATTAAAGTTGTGTTGTGTATCATTACATGATTTTTGTATCTCAAGATGGTGCTATGTGATGCCATGATCCGTCCGAACATATTCTAACCCATCGAAGGAAAATAGAACGGCTTCTAGAGGAATCGTTTCTTCAGCTATTCCAAAGACGCATAATGTCTTTATTTACCGCTTCTGTAGAATCATCTTTGTAGCACTACAAAATCGGACGAAACTATGTGATTATCAATAAGGTCAATTGCTTTACAGTGATTTGGCATACTAATTTTGGAGTATATAAAGTACTCGTTGACTTGGTACAAGTTGTTAAGTGCAAAACTATTTCAGTGCTCAGTGCTCTGCATAATTGGTCAAAATTTCAGTTTTTTAGGACTCAAAGATGTCCACTTTCACTTCTTCATTGGGGTCCAAGAAAAAGTGTTTCAAAATACATAAATGCATTTTCTATTGGCCGTTCGCCAATGAAAATATGGCGAGCAAACACCACAAAATACCAACTGTTTTATGCCACATCCCGCATAATTTTCCGTAGTGATTACGCAGTATTTCTCTGCTTGTACATGTGAAACCTTGGCGATTTTTCGCTTCTTTGGATGCAATCGTTGTGATGGGAAATAAACAAACTTAATATTTTTAGTTATCACACAATCAATCGCACACACTAAAAAAAACAGCCAGAGGGAAAGCATATGTACATAGTATGCCAACGGTGTAACATACCCCTAACAGCGGAAAACTGGTTTTCAATGGCTACACCTAATGCAAATAATGAGTGATGCTTAAGAATTCTCAATCGTGTGGTGACTCCCAGCATATATAACAACGAATGACAAAATAAAAATAAAACATAAAATCTAGAAATGTTTATTGAGATATCTCTAGAAATAAAACACAGTGGAAATATTATACTCAAAGTTAGAGTAGTTCAATATGATCAAATTATGATGGTCATAATATCACTATAGCAGACTTACAAAAAGAATGAATCTGCCAGATCCGTACGTCTCGAAAATTGTAGTGAAGATAGAAAACAGTTGCCAGTTTAAACATCACCATTCATTGGTGGAAAATATTACTGAACAGAGTAGGGCATTCGATCGTAACCAATGTCAATGACAGTGCTGCCAGTAAAAGAGGCAAACAATTGATATCTTCGAAGTAGTATTGTACTCTCATCTGCATAAATTTAGGTATTCCTCCAATTTTTAGTCATTTTGTTAACCCGAAGCCAAAGTCAGGTTGAAAACAAATCGACTCCGACCCGGGTCAATTTCCTGAACTCCGACTTCTAACCTCCAACTCTATAGCTCCAAAATAGGAAACTTTTGATTGGAGTAAGGCAAACACATAAATGAAACCGCGTAATAAAAAATAAATGGTTTCCCCTTACATCCCATGAAGGAATTAGGGAGAACTTCTCACAACCAGTGAGTACGCTTTCTAGTTTTATACTCACTGATTGGGACCTACAGTTGTACACCGGTTCCGAAGGGTATTTTGAGAAGGTTTTCATGGCTAAGTACGCGATAGTGTTGCGGTCACTAAGTGAGATGACCGCCGTCGACAGAAATTTAAGGTAGTCAGAGCAGGGATCGAATCCAGGACCTCACGTACAATTGGCTCCTTAAAATTGGCTAGCTTAATTTTAGAAAACTCTTCTGGAACTCTGCCAAATTATGCTTAAAGATCAACAAATATCGGCAGCACATTATACAATGTCTTGATTCATCGTAGATTTTTCTCAGAAATCTTAGCATTTGTTTCAAACTCATTACTGTCGACATATAAAGACTTTGGTTTTTATTACCTTAAGTTTATATGCATAGTCGCAATTTCTTATTAGCTATAAATACCCTAGTATATGTCTGTGTCTCGCAACTAGTAGAAGCACAGCCAACTGCAATAATATAAAGTTAATTTGCCCTCTATAAAGTTGAACAATAAAGAACATATATTGTTTTCCATAGACACCATAGGAAAATCGAAAAACATTTATTGCTTTCTTACGATAAACTTCTGTTGCTCTCTGCAATAGCAAATGCTAGTGTATAAAACCGAACGAAACTACAAATTCTTCCGGTTATTCTTTTCACTTGACTTCAACATTGACCTTGTTTTATTTTTTATCTTCATCTTGGAAACTTTTTTTATAAAAACAAATTATTTTAAAAACTTATGTTTCATATCGTTGATGCGAATTTTCTTTAGTTAAGATAAATTTTGATTGTTTTTGTTCTCGTTTGTGCTGTTCTGTTTAAGACATTATGTATCGTGTATTCATCAATAAAAAGGGCACTAACAACGCTTTTGTTTTAATGTAATAAATTACCTGTCAAAGGTTGATAAATTATCGATTGCCACAAAAATAAAGAAGCAAAATATTTTAACTTTATAAAATAACAATAAAGACTACAATAACGGTGGAATTTTTCTTTTGTAATCACGTTGTGGATTAAAGGCTAGTTAATCATTGTAATGACCCGCAATAAGCTCTCCCTCCCATTGAATAGAAATGTTGATGGTAAATACTCAGGGCGAGATAGGCATCATAATATACTCTATTATCTCTGCAAATTCTCGTTAATCAATTTGGAACACTTTCATGGTTAGCTAAAGTATTTTAAACTTTTATAGTCTGGTCAAGTTACGGAGATTGGGCAAAACAATGATGTTAATGTTTTAATTTGGAAATGAAGTTTATTGTAATATTAAATTGTGTTGTCTTTTAACATGACATGATTGATTAAGTATACTTAAGTGTCTGATAACCTGTCAGATCTTAAATCAATAAAGTCAAATCATTTTTTAAAATCGAAAAAATAACAATTTTGGAAGCATGGCATTGAACGCAAGTTATAAAAAAAATTTTATTTGAAACTGAACAAAAGTGTAAGCATGTAATTTGTGTAGAAAGAACAGTACTTGTGCCCGGTCGAACGGAAAGCAGAAGAAGTAGCATTGAATCGACGAGCCAAAATCTTTTGATAAAAAGGAGAAAACAACTCCACCCAACCGCTGTTAGAAATCCCCAAACCCAGTATATTTTTGAAAAAAAAAACATTCGAAATTTTTAGAACTATAGATTCAAAACTTGATTCTTGTAATGCTTCTTACGGGAAAATATCGCGAACATATAAAATGTAGTTGTAACTTATTAAACAAAAAAGTAAGAATTGATATTCTTGGTTTTGGAACGAAGTTCCTAAGCGCATGTTCCGAGATGGGGGCTAAATGAAAAAATATTAAGTAACATTTGATTTAACATTATTATCCTACCACCCACTATTATCAACTATATTGGTTACTTTTGCTTTGGTTATTGCGTAGACTAACTAGATGTGTCACATATATTGGGAAGTTTCTTGTTTATTGAGAAGATTTCTAAGTGACCAATATTTACTATATACTGTAGTTTTGAACCCAATAAAAAGTAAATTTAGAAAAACCAAAGTGAGAGAAGTTTAAAAAAGAAATTTTTTTAAACAAGTCCCTTTTCTTAAAGAAAGGGAAATTTTCTCAAAAAAAAACCTATTCGTGTTTTTAAACAAATACCTTATAATACAAAATGCTTTACCTTAAAGAAGTAGCTTTGCTTAAAAAAGTACACATTGTTACAAAAAGTTAATTTCCTTAAAAAAAATTTATTTTTTATTAAAATAAGTAACTTTTCTTAAAAAAGTAAATTTTCTTACAACCAATTGCCTTTTCTTAAAAACCTACCTTGTCTTTAAAGAGTGCATTTTTTGAGAAAGAGAACAACTTTTCTAGAGGTAAGTACCTACTCTTAAAAATTTACCTATTCTTGAAAAAAGGAACAATTCTAAAAAAATTCCCATTTTGTAAAAAAAACCTTTTCTTCAAAATAAATACCTTCTCTTACAAAAAATAAAACCTTCTCTTACAAAAATTCCTGTTCCTAAAAATAAAATAATACATTTGCTTTTATTTTCTTGAAATAAGTAGCCTTTCTGAAAATAAGTACATTTTCTTAAAAAAATAACCTTTTCCTGAAAGAGTACCAGTTCTTTAAAAAGATCCTGTTCTTAGAAATAGTACTTCTTTGTAAAACAAATTCAGACTCTTATGGTTTTTTCTTACAGAAAGTACTTCTTCTTAAAATATAGTACCTTTTCTTAACAAAAAAAACATTAGCTTTTAATAAAAGAAGCACCTCTCTTAAAAAAAATTACCTTTTCGGAAAAAGTATCTTTTCTTAAAGATCCATTTAAATTATCGTATTTTCCAATGGTCCCCTTAGGAGTGTTGGAACTTACTAGTACATAATATATAGCGAAAGGAACTTCGATCCAACCGGATGTCCCCTGACACCTCATGTGAATTTTTTCTTATTTTTAATTTGATAGATAAGATGGTGTACCCTTTTCTTTACGTCCATAATTGTTCGTTGTTCCATAAAAATAAATACCGTCCCATAACAGACTGTTTCGTTGAATCATCGAAATCCTTTCGTATATATAATTATAATTTTATATCACAATTATTTTTTCTGCGAAATACACAATTGATTTAATTTCCGCAGCATTGGTAATGGAGGTGCTGCAGCAACACAACATAGGACAGTCAAAACAATATTGTATGACATGTGTAGTTGCAGAAAAGACAATGTTTTCGGATGTACGAAACATTTTGCTATATTAAGGCAAACTCATTAACGAATATATTCCAACTTTCTAAAAATTATGGAATGAAGAACATGGAATGTTGTAACATATAGTTCAAAAGAAATTTGACGCACTTTTCCATTTGGGCATTGTTTATTCTGATTGCTATGGATTCGATGTTAGTGCCTAACAACATATGTTTCTGATTTTTGTATAAGATAGAAAATTAATTAAAACAAGACTCCGTGATGAAGACGACAATAAATCGAGAAAAATCATGAATTAAATTTTGATTTACAACGTCTCCAAATTAATTAGTAGTATTACGAAAATATGCGTTCTGTGAAAAATGTTTTTCGTGCACTTCGAGCAACATATGGTGGCACATTTCCGGCTAAATGGATACGTAAATAAACATACGAGTACTTTCCGAATTTGGGCTGTTGAGCAACCAACCCGAAGAGATTCTCGAACTACCGTTGCATCCAAAAAAAATGCAATGTTTGGTGTTGGTTGTAGTCACTGATCCGTATATCTTTAAAAATGAGGCCGTATAGAACATAACCGTCAATGTCGAGGGCTACCGCACTATGACAGAGAATTTTTTGTTACCTGAATTTAAGGCTGTGTTACCGGTGACATTTTGTTTCTCCAGGACACACAGCGCTCGGAACAATAGCTTTATTGAGAAATCATTTTGTACGTAACTAAGGGTTGAAGGAATACAAAAGTGCTGTTTATTCCAAGCCCTGCATGAACTTGTAGGAAACATATAGAAATCGTTGGTTGCTAGGGAGAGTAAGTTGATAGCCTTTCTTCATGTCGAGAGTGCGTTCAATAAAGCCACGCCTAGTGCTATATATGGATCTGAGTGGGCTAGTATATAACATGTTCACCATGGGACGATTCACAGCAAAATGTTAATAGAGGCACACCTTATAGACGGATCTTGAATCCGCTTCTATGTAACCTTGCCCCGCAGTATTGTATTGTCACTCCCGAAATTGCGGTTGGGAAAATTATTGCTTATCCTAACGAATAAGGTAAATATCATAGTACCCTTAGGCACTTCCTCCGGAGTAGCAAACCCGGCCAAGTATGAGCTGGGTCTTTATACCCGAAAGTATTAAATACATTGTCTACCAGACCACCTTACATTCCTTTTGGTGGCGAGTAGCCACACCGAAAAAAATCCGCCGAATACGAAGATTGATAAACCCGTATCAATTCTCGTATAAATTGAAAAGTATCAATTATGAATTAAAAAATATCAGATTGATATTAAAATTATCAAACTAATAGTTTTTAATATCTATCTGATACGAAAATCATCATATTAATACTGAAGTGTTTTACACTGGCGTATAAATTTTTCGTATTAATATTATATTTTCAATATCCGAACAATTCTTTAATGAAATTACATTTTAATATCATTTTTATGTTAGATCAGTATCAAAACTATATTTTGCGTATCATTATTTCATAAATCTTATCAAATAGTAATTTCTAGTATCAATTTGATATTATTTCGTTTCAAATAACGTTTTACCACAATATTACAATATTAATGTATATATTTCACATTTTTCGTATCAAAGTTGACATTGATTCCGATTGTCTTATTTACTCTGTATAAGTGCGAGAAGGTAAGTGATCAGTACCGTTATTATATTTCATGCACTCATTTGCAAGCGTGCTCAATTTCATAGCGTCATAGTGATTTTGTTTCTGCAAGTAGACACGTGTGAACCTGTGAACCAGTGAAGATTAAACTTTAAAAGTGTAACTGTGAACAAATCAATTCGATATAAAAAGAACAAACATTTCAAAAATAATTCTAAATAAAACAATACAAACAATAAAAAAACAATATAAATCTTTATTTTGTGATAAACATATGTACTTGTGGTAAGTATATCAAACATACAGTGTATATAAAATCTTCTTGATCCAATTTATGTCAGAAAGAAGAGAAAAGAAGAGTAATTATAAAAAAACAGTCTAAACAATCAATTATTCATAGTGAATATATGTATACATATGTAAAAAATAATATATTATTAAAAGTAAGTTATTGCACATTTTAATTAAAGCGCATTGAAAGCATGCGGCATTCGTTTAATACTATTTCGTATCAATTACATATTATTTGGTATCTAATTGATACTATTTCGTATCAATTTGATACTATTTCGTATCAATTTACTATTTCGTATCAATTATACTTATCGTTTCTTCTATTCACACTTTTATAGTTTTTTATCATTATCATGGCATCCGACTTAGTAATTTTTGATTTGAATGACATTACTGAAAGCACAAATATTGAAATTGTGGAAACTTCTATTGTTGACAGTAAGTTGCAGATTTTGCTGCAACAATTTAATTTGATAGAAGCATACCAACCTCTAATTGGTATGAACCTACGTTAAATGCAAAAAAAATACGGATAAATTACCATTCAATTTGATTTTTTAGATTGTGGATTTAGCTTCGAAAGGCTTCAATACATAAGCCAAGACGATTTAAATAAAATATTTCCTGAAAAGAAATATTGTGGCTTAGTTGCTGAATTGCGGGAAAAAATTTTTATTTGGAAAACCGAGAATGTAAGTCAGCTGCAAGGTTGTTTTTATATGCTTTACAAGTTTTTGTTAATATTCTTACTTCATTTATTTTAGTTTCCTGACAAATTTACCACTTTATCAGCCAATTCCCATGTAAACAAATGGATTGCGTCCAACAGCGGCTTTCAAAATTCGCCGGAAAGTGATTCTTCTACACTTTGCAGCTTGGTAAGTTGAACGCACTTACATATATAACATCGGAAATGTGTGTATCAATGGAATTTTTCCTGCGATTTACAGAGTGCTGGAGATATTTTAAAAGCATCGAATACCGGGAAAACAGTTTTGCAATTTTATGCAGATAACACATTTCTAAATAAAGAGTATCGCAAAAAATTATTAAGTGTCCTGGTGGAACATTTTTATGTCAACAACAACACGAAACTTCGAACGCATGAGTTGGAAAAAATCGCAGATGAGATTATAGCGACTTTTCCCAACGAAAATAAGGATATTTATTTCTTATCTCGAAGTGAAACAGGAAAATCGAATCCCAGTGGAATTCTCTTTAACCGATTCCATAATCTAAATAGAAAAAAATAAAGTTGACGGAAACACATTTAGACAACGAAAAATCATCTGAAGATGTGGTTGATTTTAGTGAAAATGAGAGTATTGAATCGGCCAGGAATAAGATGCGTTTATGAGTGGAGACGAATGCGAATCTTTGGAAATATGGGCATCTACATTTGAATATCGTCGTAAATATGTAAAAGGTGCCAAATCAGTAAGCCAAATTATAGACGATTGGCATTTTTACGCATAGGCAACTGCATATAAATTTGTAGGTATCATGTTCTAAATTCAAGGCACTATTGAATTATTATTATAATAGTATTATTATATCTATATATGTCAGATAAATTTTGATTGCGAAAAATTGTTTCCTTTGTCAGAAAACAAATTAATGGATAAATGGCAGGAATTATGCTCAAACTTGACAATGTTGTACAAGTCTAACGTGAAGGAAAGACCTATCGTTGTCTTCTTGAATCTCTTTCCAAAGATGCTGTCAATGAAAGTAATAAATACCGATATACTTATGTATGTATGTATCTTAATACAAACTTAAAATATTTTTTTTTTCAGATACCAAACACTGTATAATTTTTATGCTATTGAATGCTGTTTTGGATCCAACTTCGCGTCACGTGATAAAAGTGAATGGAAAAAAATCTGTCACAAAAGCCACAATAAAGGACGCTATCAACAGTTCTTTACTTTAATATAGAAACTTATGAAAATGTTAAAATCATTGTCAATTATTGCGAAGTGAAAAATTTATTTACAAATAATGAATCTGTGATTATTATTAATTACAAAAACTGTAGTTATAAACCTGGATATTTATTAACAAAAACATGTAATAATCATGTAAGACTTTACGAAGTTCATAAGATAATTTTAAGCGTTGATAAAATTATATATCTTATTGTCAAAGAGTATGAATAAATTGACTTTTCAGAACATTATCAATCATAAATTGTTGGAACTGAATATAATTTTCTAAATATTGTAAAATTAGACGAATTCACAGGGCCCCAATCCATTTGTGTTATACACCGGATGGAACTCGTCTAGTTAGAAATAAAACTTTTTAAAATTTAAAATACTTTTAGAAAATTTTGTTAGTTAAGACGCAGATATAAAATGTAATAATGTATAAATGTATTTTCGGTTCAATAAAGACATAATTTAATATATAAAAAAAATATTTGATACTAATTTCGTATATTTTTGACATTGCAATCGTATCAAATTGATATACTTTCGTATATATTTGATACTAATTTCGTATATTTTTTACATGGAAGACTTATCAAATTAATATGTTTTCGTGTGTATTTGATACTGATTTTTGATAATTTTCCAATCCGTTTAATACTATGCAGTATCAAAAAGATACTATTATAATATCAATTTTACATTTTTCGTTTCAAATAAAGAAATATCATATTAATACGACGGCTAGTATCATTTTAATAAGATTGCGTATCGGCTCAGATCTGTAGGTTAAAAATATCAATATTAAGACGATTTCGTATACTTTTTTTTCGGTGCACGAAAAAGTCATGTAGGTGCTAATCAGTGAGTCTAAAACTAGAATTCGCACAGCGTGCTGATTGTGGTATGGTATTAAGTGGGCAAATATTTGTGTATATACTTCTTATATGGAACCCACCATAAGTTTCTAAAGCATGTCAAATTCCTTGGCTCTTCTTGTGGCAAGCTTTGTTTCCGAGCTAACATAGGGGAAAGGCGAAAAAAGAACGACCACTTCCCACTGGATTTATACACCGGTGGTGAGACCAGTAATGCTCCATGTGATTACCAATGGTGGCAGGTGTTTAAGAAGGCCACCTACTGTACGCTACGGATTAGGCTTCAGAATTTGGCGGCGGTGAGTATCGCGGGTGTTCTAGGCACCTCTTGCATTGTTGCACTCAATATAATGTCATAGTTTTTGCTGGTGGACATTATAGGAAGACAGGTTGCGTTTACGTCTGTCACTAGATTAAGGCTAGTGTCGCAATCGGTCATGGTCGGAGGCGGTCATTGAATTGTTCTGGAAAGTAATCCTGCATTTTTCAACTTATATACGATCGGAAATACCACACTTAATTCTGTAAAGGGATTATGGGAAGAAACAACCTCCAGGGTTAAAGGGAAATGAATTTATTTACGGATTGACCGAAAATGAATGATCAATTAAGCGTATACTCCATGAAACTAGGATTGCCTCATTCTCTTAGACTACCAAATTTTTGTAGCGTGTGTCAGGCAGAAATTTTAGAAGATTAGCGATGTGACCGTTTAGCTGAGCGTTAATAGTCAAACAGTCATTGATGTTAATGTCTTTTCGGACAGTCAGGCGGTAATCAAGGAGTCACTGTTCTTGAACTCTGCTTCTGTCCAGTGTTACCACAGATCCCTTAATCAAATGGGTCCAGTGTTACCACAGATCCCTTAATCAAATGGGTGCTATTGCATAGGGGGATTCCGGGGAAATACACTGGGAATGAGGTGGCGAAGCTTCTGACAAGTACGAATTGGTACGTTTTGGCGTACACCTATCGAGATGGAGCATATCCTGCAAGAACGTACAAATGTGGTGATGAAGGAGAGCTAGAGGTAGGCAGTGTACGCTCCAGACAAATATGGCTGATAGTTGATGAGAAGATATCTATGAACCTACTATCTCTAGCCTGGTGCAAGGTATCAATGCAGGTTTCAGTTTTGATGGGACACTGCCTCATAGAATAATGGCTTATATAGACGCTGTTACGATGAGGAAGCGGAATAATTCACAGAATTTCTTGGCGTGGGATCCTATTTATTTCGGGGCCTGGGTTAAAATTCGCAGATAGGTGTTGAGGGGATCAGGAGTCTATTGAAGACCAAATGGCTTGCGCTTAATTTCTTTAGCCCGTGGTATCACAATAAATTAGAAAATATATATAACTCGTAAATCTACTCTGACAAATATAAAATTAGCAATATATAGCGTTATCTGTCTTACTGAAGAAATTAAAATTTGTCGTAGTGAGCTGATCGTCGCCGAATGAAATAAAATGGTTGTAGGTCACACCGGTAAGAGACTCTGCGTTCTCCTATCGATTGGGTTTATTTATAAACTATCTGCTTAGCTAAACCCGCCGCCAAACCATACGCACTGGTCTGACACATAATTAGCAAGTAAAGTACAATGAATGCAGGTCACTGTATCCCATTACTAAATGTAAACTAAATGTTCATACTTACATACCCCAAAGATTTATCATAATTTTGAACTTACCTGTAAAGAAAAAACAAAAGGATATGTTATCAGTATATAAAGAGAAAAATATTTTTTTTATAAGATGAGAGTTGTACAGGGTGTCCCACTATAAGTGCACGATATTTGGAATTTTTGGAACAAAGTTCCTTATCGCACGTTGCGAGATGGGGACTAAATGAACAAAAATTAAACAACTTTTAAGCTACAATGCTATTCTATTATGCTACAACCCAGTATTATCAACTATATTGGGTACTTTTGCTTTGATTTGTGTCTAGACTAACATATGTTGGGAAATTTCTTGTATAATGGGAAATTTTCTAGGTGGAGCCTGTAACCAATATTTAGTATATATTGTAGTTTTGAACCCAATAAAACGTGAATTTAGAATAGCAAAAGTGAGAGAAGTTTAAAAAATATAATTTTCTTAAAAAAGTAAATTTTCTCAACAAACACCTATTTCATATTCTTAAACAAGGTAAATTTTTTTCAAAAAAAAAATAACTTATCGTAAAAAAATAAATTTTCATAAAAAAAGTAGATTTTTTAAAAAAAAGTAAATTTTTTAAAATAAGTACCTTTCTTAAAAAAGAACATTGCCTTACAACAAATTTCCTTTTCTTAAAAAACTATCTTTTCTTTACAGAGTAGTTTTTTTGTCAAACAAAATAACTTTTCTCCCGATAAGTACCTACTCTTAAAAATTTACCTATTGTTGAAAAAAGGGCCAATTCTAAAAAAAAATAACTTTTCTTAAAACCAACCTTTTCTTCAAAAAAAAATTCCTTAGAAAAAATAACTTTTCTTACAAAAATTCCGTTTCTTAAAAGTACATTTTCTTAAAAATAAAATATTACATTTTATCTTTTCTTTTCTTGAGATAAGTGCCTTTTGAAAATAAGTATTTTTTAAAAAAAAAAAAACCTTGTCCTAAAAAGTGTACCACTTCTTTAAGAAGTACCTGTTATGAAAAAAGGTACTTCTTTGTAAAAAAAAATCATACCCTTATGGCTTCTTCATACAGAAAGTACTTTTCTTAAAAATAGAACATATTCTGAAAAAAGCATTAGGTTTTAACAAAAAAAGTACCTCTCTTTAAAAAATTATCTTTTTGGAATAATATAATACATATTGTTACAAAAAGGACCTAAAAATATATTTTTTAAGAAAACAAACATTCTATAAAAAAAATTGTTCTTCAAAAAAAGTTTATCATTGTACAAAAAGTATCTTTTCTTAAACAATTAGAATTAAAGAATTAAATTATCATATTTTTCAACGGTCGCCTTAGGCGAGTTGGAACCAACTAGTACATAACTTATAGCGAAAGGATCTTCATTCCACCCTGGTGGCATTTTGTAATTTTTTTCCTCTACAATGCTGAGACCGGCCGCAAACTTCGCCGATTTTTCGTTTGTGGAAATGCGCTCAAAGTGTCAACAAGTCGAGAAGTGAGCAACAATTTTAGAAACTGGATCGATTATGGGCAGTAATTTTCCGGTGTGCCGACTTACCGTCTGGTCTCTCAAAAATATTTCTGCTGCAAGCGAGAGTGTCGCCGAAAACCTGCGAACATCAGTTCAGCGTCGTTCACAACAACTTCAAATTTCGGGAAGCAGTGCCTGTGTTTAGAGCCGATTGGGCGATTTGGCGACTGTTTCGTTCTATAGTTAAACGAAATATGTCTACTGTGTAATGCATTAAGAACATCAGAACTCGGTCAAAAAATATACGTATGTCTTATCTTTGAAGTAAATCGTGCACCCATTAGAAGACAGGCTGAATTCAGTGAACCTACAAAGTTAAAGGCTTACAGCTGTGAAGCTATACCCTATCACTTCATTGTCTCTAATGCGAGACTAGTTTAAAACTACTCGCTACGAATATACACACATTTGTGGCAAATAAAATGGGAACACATTGAGTTTTGAAAAACTGTGGTACTGTCATTTATTTGCACTACTCTTCATATCCTTAGGGTTTCAATAAATCCCTGCAAACTTTAGTCAACGTTTGATTATCTCTATTGATTTTTATAGTTTCCTTCATAGAGATTGTCAGTTTTTTTTTGTTTTTCTTTAAATTCAAATAATAATATCATCATTTATTTCCCTAGTTAAGTTTTATCACATCACCCTTCATTAAATCTGAAATATTCTCATCAGTATAAAGTAGCAGGTTTAGTAGATATTTACATAGTTTATGCCTTCACATTTAGATAATATCAATATCCTTAATTGCAATCACTTTTTTGTACGTAACATATATGAGAACTTGTAGAATAAATATATATCTAGTATAGTATAGTGTAACAAAATAATCCTTATTAGTATTTATTACATTAAAATGCAAATGATCACATGCATGCGGCGCACGATGCATGCTCTGCACACATCCTATATCCTGCTCTCTGACAGCTGAATACATTTTCCGTTTCTCTGCTTCTTACTATATTACTCGTTTGCCAGGGGTTTTCCTTTGCTATATTGGAAATTATGCATTGAAGCGTTAAACTACTTCATTTACACTTGAATTTTCTTACAAAGTGAAGTTTTTATCTTTGTCACATGTATGCATGCTCCGAAAGAATGTAAAGATATAGATATATGTATCCACATATCGCAACACTTTTTATGTTGTGGCGAGGTATGACAATAGCGGCACTGCATTTTTGACAATTTGAGATGGCATGCAGTTAGAGGTTTCTTCCTGGGATTACACTGGTTGAAACAGAACTAGAAATTATAAGTTTAAGTTAGTATTATATTAATTATTTGCAAAGTAACACTATCCGTAATCCTTTTAGCATTTCCGTAGTTGTATTTTAAACCTTTTTTAACATAGACATTGTAGTGACAATCTCAAGGCTCTAACTGCTGTCTCTGTGAACAACAAATCTTAAATTATATCGTCCTTAAAATAAAACCCCTTACGATTATATTATTAGGGGTTGCGAGTGCATATTCTAGCAAGATTTAGAGAAACTCACACTTGTATGTTGCTCCAAGAGTGTCCCAAAAACCTGAATTATTTAAAAACCGGTTTATGGTTTGCTCGAAACCTAAAGAAACCTGCTTTCGGTTTTCAACTTTGGCAAAAAACCGCAGCAACCGCGTTTTTCCGATTTTCTTTTAAATTAATTTCTTACTTATAGTACATTTGTTTAGCGACAATTTCATATACTTGTTCCCGATTAAAAGTTAAAATTTTACAACTCTATTTAAATTTGAAAATAACGTATTAATTTAAATTAAAATTTAAATCAAATTACAATTCCAAACTCTTATCCGAATTCACATTAAGCCGATTTAAATTCGCAACCCGTATTAAAATTTGAGAGTTTTATGGATGAAAATCTTAGGGCTATATCACAATATCTGGTTAGAGTTAACTATAAAAATAAAAAAAATAGACGATTTCCCGTTACATGCCATGTAGGGATTAGGGAGAACTGATTGGGAACTACAGTTTATACCGGTTCCGAATGGCGACACTATAGAGTATTTAGCCATGAAAAAGCTTCTCAAAATAACGTTCGGAACCAGTGTAAAACTGTAGGCCCCAATCAGTGAGTGAAAACTAGAAAGCGCACAGCTCACTGATTGTGAGAAGCTCTCACCAATTCCTTCATGGAATGTAATGGAACACCATTTTGACAGCATTCTGAAATTTGAATAAAAAAAATTGTATGCAACCGTAATTTCGAACTAATTTAGAAGTCACAATTCTTAATTCCAAAAATTCATTAAAATTCTAAAACTATGGCATTTGTTATTTACATTTTTTAATTTTTTGCGAATAAACTTAGTGAAAACGGTTTATCCGCTGTTAAATAACCGAGATTCGGTTCCTTTGAAAATTACGTTTTTAAAACCCCTGCACACGGATAATAGTAAAAAAACCACTTAGTAGGTGTATCTTGTTGAATCAAATTCAATTAAGTCAAAGCTCCCTTCCGATTTTCGGGTTATTCGAAAAATCACTTTTCGGAAAAATGGTTTTCGGTTTCACAGAATTGGGAAAACCGATTAATTTTCGATTTTAATTACGGTTATTTTTCGGATTTTGCGCTTGTATGGAAAATAATATGTTAAAAGTTTTGTAAATGAATTAATACTAAATCGTAAATGAATTAATGAAAATAATCCTAAAAAAATATTTTCATTTTATTATTCTCAAAACAGTATATTAATATATAGCATTATGATTAATATTTTTAAATTTTCCGTTAAAGAACACATCAGCTAATTCAATTCAAGTCAGTTCAGTTCAACTCAATTAGTTTTAATTCAACTCAATTCAACTCATATCAATTCAGTTCAACCCATTGCAATTCAACTCAAATCAATTCAGCTCAACTCAATCCAATTCAATTCAATTCAATTCAATTCAATTCAATTCAATTCAATTCAATTCAATTCAATTCAATTCAATTCAATTCAATTCAATTCAATTCAATTCAATTCAATTCAATTCAATTCAATTCAATTCAATTCAATTCAATTCAATTCAATTCAATTCAATTCAATTCAATTCAATTCAATTCAATTCAATTCAATTCAATTCAATTCAATTCAATTCAATTCATTTCAATTCAATTCAATTCAGTTCAGTTCAGTTCAGTTCAATTCAATTCAATTCAATTCAATTCAATTCAATTCAATTCAATTCAATTCAATTCAATTCAATTCAATTCAAGTCAATTCAATTCAATTCAATTCAATTCAATTCAATTCAGTTCAATTCAATTCAATTCAATTCAATTCAATTCAATTCACTTCAAATCATTTCAATTCAATTCAACTCAATCCAATTCAATTCAATTCAATTCAATTCAATTCAATTCAATTCAATTCAATTCAATTCAATTCAATTCAATTCAATTCAATTCAATTCAATTCAATTCAATTCAATTCAATTCAATTCAATTCAATTCAATTCAATTCAATTCAATTCAATTCAATTCAATTCAATTCAATTCAATTCAATTCAATTCAATTCAATTCAATTCAATTCAATTGAATTCAATTCAATTCAATTCAATTCAATTCAATTCAATTCAATTCAATTCAATTCAATTCAATTCAATTCTATTCAATTCAATTCAATTCAATTCAATTCAATTCAATTCAATTCAATTCAATTCAATTCAATTCAATTCAATTCAATTCAATTCAATTCAATTCAATTCAATTCAATTCAATTCAATTCAATTCAATTCAATTCAATTCAATTCAATTCAATTCAATTTAATTCAATTCAATTCAATTTAATTCAATTCAATTCAATTCAATTCAATTCAATTCAATTCAATTCAATTCAATTCAATTCAATTCAATTCAATTCAATTCAATTCAATTCAATTCAATTCAATTCAATTCAATTCAATTCAATTCAATTCAATTCAATTCAATTCAATTCAATTCAATTCAATTCAATTCAATTCAATTCAATTCAATTCAATTCAATTCAATTCAATTCAATTCAATTCTATTCAATTCAATTCAATTCAATTCAATTCAACTCATATCAATTCAGTTCAACTCATTGCAATTCAACTCATTTCAATTCAATTTAATTAATTTCTCTTCAATTCTCTTCAATTCAATTCAATTCAATTCAATTCAATTCAATTCAATTCAATTCAATTCAATTCAATTCAATTCAATTCAATTCAATTCAATTCAATTCAATTCAATTCAATTCAATTCAATTCAATTCAATTCAATTCAATTCAATTCAATTCAATTCAATTGAATCCAATTCAATTCAATTCAATTCAATTCAATTCAATTCAATTCAATTCAGTTCAATTCAATTCAATTCAATTCAATTCAATTCAATTCAATTCAATTCAATTCAATTCAATTCAATTCAATTCAATTCAATTCAATTCAATTCAATTCAATTCAATTCAATTCAATTCAATTCAATTCAATTCAATTCAATTCAATTCAATTCAATTCAACTCATATCAATTCAGTTCAACTCATTGCAATTCAACTCATTTCAATTCAATTTAATTAATTTCTCTTCAATTCTCTTCAATTCAATTCAACTCAATTAAATTCAACTAAATTAAATTAAATTTAATTCAATTAAAAGAAATCTTTTTATCTTCTTAATTGAATTGAACTGAAATAAATTGGTTTCTATTGCAATGAATTGGGTGTTTTTATTGGCGTTTCAATCTCAAAATTTCACAGCTGTATTTAAATTTAACTATTTTTGAATTAAAATAGAAATCATATTCCAATACCTGGTTAATGTAAAATTGACAAGTTTAATTCATATTTACGTTAAACTTATTTAGATTAGAAACTCAAGTTCGATTTTTTGTAATTTTGATGAACGATAATCTTATAAAGTATAAAAAATTAATTTAGATTATTTATTTGTTTTTCGAATGATGAAATCATTCCGGAATTAAAAACTGTTTCAAATCTTATTACATATTATTATATTTTAAAATGTAGATGTCGTAATTCAAAACAATAATTAATATATAGAAAAGCAACCCGTAAAAAACATAGTTTTTGACTATAAGTTCTTTAAATATGACCACTCCCCTTTGTCCAATACCGCCCATATTTGCAACAGATCTTAGAATATGTACACCTAACCAACATGCCCAATTTTGTTCAAGTACAGTTAATAGGAGCAGAAATAATGGATTTTTAATTTTTGATTTGTATGAAAGGTACAACGCCCCTTTACTCAATCCCGCCCATATATTGATAGTCTATTTTGGTCGTCCCCATTATTTTGCCTGCGAAGTTTCAGCTCGATTGGATCACGGGAAAAGGGTTAAAAATCAATCCAAAGTTTTTTCGGTGCGGTGCATACAGACAGGTGAAGTTAATAACGGGTTTTTCAATAAGAGCGCTACAAAAGTTTTTTTAAATAAAACAAACCCGGTTTTAGATACCAATGAAATTCTTTATTCCTGTAAAAGTACGTTCGATGCCATTATGTATGGAACTCGATTTCTTTGGCATGGCCACCACTGGCACGCTTGCAGAAGTCACGTTCGATATTCGTACGAAGTTCATCAATCGCTGGCTTGTTGGCATAGACCATAGACTTGACGTAGCCCCACAGGAAATAATCTAACGGCGTCAAATCGCACGACCGAGGCGGCCATTTCGACTGGGCCATTTCGTGAGATAACACGTTCACCAAACTTGGTTTCCAATAAATTGATTGTGGCATTCGCCGTGTGGCTTGTGGCGCCGTCTTTTCGCAAAATTCGCCACAACGACGTCACAGAGATGCCCAACGCTTGAGAACGACATGTGAGAGACACATTTGGGCTTTCTTGAACTGAAGCCTCAGCGGCAGCAATATTCTCGACACTTCTTTGTCTCACTGGCACGGGAACATTTTGTACTGTGCCTGTGGATTCAAATTTTTCCACTAGACGCTCAATTGTTGATCTGGTAGGACGATTATGACGACAATAAATTGGACGTAGCACTCTTAAAGTTGAGGCCACTGACTCCAAATTTCGGTAGTAAATTTTAATAATTTCGACTCGTTGTTGGCTCGTATATCTTTCCATGATGAAATGGCAAACCTTACTGAAGAGAAATGTCAAAGAGCGGAAAAAAATATGGCGTCGGTTGCTGTCCGTATCGATTTACTTTGTAGCGTCTCTGTTGAAAAACCCTTTATAAAGAATTTAAAAATTATATTTTTTCTTGCTTAATTATTAAAAGTTTGTAAGAACTTTTAACACAAATGAGTGTAAACCGGTTAACCTTTCAACCGACATCTAATAACCGGTATTCGGTTTATTCGAAAGTTACGGGTTTTAAAAAGCAGGCACACGGATAATATAATGAAAACCGGTTAGCCGGTTTTTCGGTGTCGGTTTTGAGCACTCTACTTCCAACTCTTTTTTCCTACAAACATCTGATATTAACGTGTGTGTTATTTTGAATGCACTCTGAACTCTGAGTGTTCTACTGTTCTCCGCCTATATAGCACTCGTGTTTTATGATGAACTGCAAGAAGCTGGGATTTAATGGTATGCAATGTGAAACGTGATTTTATTACAATTTTTGTGAAAATATAAAGCAGAAAAAAGGCAGACATAAGAAGGTACGAAAACTTCAAGAAGTTTCTTATTATGCTAGACTATGTGTTTGACTCGTATCGGTTCTATGTAAAAAAGAATCTTTGCAGGTAAACTTCAGTATTTTGTTATGAAAACCGCCCGCTTAACGTAAAGGATGGAGAAGAACAGAAGGTACAGGAGATAGAGATAAAAAGCTTCTTTAAGTATTGACTACATACTACGAAGAAAATTGCAATTGCTCCAAAATAGTACATAAAAAAGTAACGTTTCAAAAGCTTAGTTGGAATTCCTCTTTTTGTTGTGATGTTGCCATTGACATTTGACATTATCCCAAAAATTACCAGATTGAGACTTAAGCTGATTTCATATATGTATAACATTTGCGCGTGAACAATGATTTAAGGAGACTTTAAAGGAACCTGAGCTGGAATCACATTACATTCAAGGATAATTATAATAAACGCAATTTTAGTATTGTTATAATTTGTACAAAAATTTGGCAATACTTCTAGCAAACCCTTGTACTCTTTATAAATGGATTAAACTTAATACAAATCTCGATTTACTTTAATTTAGTATAACAATGTTTGCAATAGAAAATTCTCTGAAAAGCCACGCTCCTGTTTCAGTTTAGTAGCAATAATGTATAGCATTGTAAATATTCGGACAACCACATCCTTTTCTGTATCTTTTTTATAAATGGGCACAAAATTACTACTTTGCAAAAGATACTAAACAAAAACCCATTCATACAACGAGTTCCTAACTTGAATATTTTTTAGGCTTAGTCACTCGTTAGTCAACAACGCATCATACAACGAGTATCTGACATGGATATTTTGTAGACTTCGATCCTCGTAACTCACGAACTGATTTATAACAGTTCCCAATACACTGTCTACCTCTACTACGAACATGTCTGTTTTAGCCAAATGCAATCACGACTAGCAGATGATTGTTGTTAGTAAAACGACAAATGCTCGTCGAAAGTAAAACGACAAATTCATTGCCTTCGTTGCACTCATTGGACACACCTTAGATGAAGTGGTATGAATTAAAATGAGTTCGTCAGATGATTGCCGTGGCTAATTTGTCGTTGTAAATACGCGCGTAATGGATTAAGGTAAAGGTAATTGGCAGTATAGGTACACGAGTAACTATCGTGCTCAAATTTTGCATTACTACGCTTTTGTAACAATGATGACAGATGATTTTGTGACCTTCAAGACAGAGTTTGACAGAGGTTGCTAAAATTGTGCAAATGATTAATTTGTAGAATCGATAATTGTTAGTAGTAGCTGTGGAGTAGGAGTTGGACGAATATATCCGGAGTAGGCGTCGAAGCTGGAGTCATACAAATTTAATAGCCCCAGTCGGAGTCGCAGATATTGATTCGACCCACATTCCGACATGTTGTAGCCTTAATTTTTATATTTTTATTGTATATGTTTCGATAGTTATCTGACATTATATCTTAGAAGAATTTTTGAGATAAACAGATCAGGGGTTTACTGCAATTCGAAAGAATTTAAACAGTCGAAATCAGGATTTGACCTCAATTTGGCGGACGATCGATTCGAAGTTTGTGATTCTTCTCATCAACGCCTCAGGGTTCTAGACCAGTGACTGTATTGTTCACATTGTTACTAATTGTAGTTGTCGTCGTCGTCGGTATGGCGATTCCTTGTTTAAAACGTGCATAATTTCGGTCTACATTGACTGTGTTTTATCAAAGTGTATAAGGTGGAGAGTGAGGCTGTAAAAAATAAAATTCCCAAGCAGGAGTTACAGTCAAACACTTCTCTATTGCTGTCGCCGGAGTTGGATTTGAAAATTTGAAACTTCATGTCTCGTTGTCGACGTTTTCGTCTAGGAATTTTTGTGAAGCTGAGGGATATAGCAAAGAATCCTATTCACAAACCCCAATCTTCTTACATATAAACTCCGGTTCACTTACTTAAAGGCACTAAAAATTCCATATTCAGCAGCCTGTATCTTTTGCAATTTGTAACCGATTGCAGAATTTTAAAATGGAAATGGAAGCTAGACATATTGAGATATAAAAAAAGATGGCAACAGTGGTTTCTTAACTAAATTACTTTTTTTGAGCAATTTATAAAAAAAAGTCAAAAAATTTCCTAATTTTTATTGCTTCACTTGAATAAAGGCACTTTATTATTTTTAAACTAAGCGATGATTTTTTGTAGGGAACGTTTGTTTATTACATCTTAATCATTTTACGAGTCAAAATAGCAAAACAAAAAATTTTAAAAGTAGCGGGAAAAATTTCTGATTTTACAGAATGTATTTTTTTAAAATAAAATATATTTTGTAGGTCCTTTATGTAAGAATATGTATTATTGTTACGCATACTCATTACTTTTGTATGGATAACCGATAACCAACGTAGGTAACACCAACACTATACGAAGCCAGCTGACCGACCGGCAATCGGTCTCTTTCCGATTACTACTCATAGAAGCAAGTTGTACTTTATCTAACCCAAGTAGTGTTCCACTTAATTCAATTAACTTTATAATTTAATATATTGAAATAAAATAATTATCTTTTGTTAAAAACGTAACAAAAAGTGGCGACGAGGATCTTTTATTCGCAGTAGGAAAAATAATTGAAATGTCTAAACTGGAGGAGACATTAGCGGAATTGCTTGTAAAAATGCGAGAACAACAACACAGAGATAGTGTGGCGATGCAAAATATTCTTGTGAAAATAATTCCATCAAGTGATTCGAAGCATGAAGTGAAATTCGGTGGCAATCCGGAATATATAATTGAGGCACTTGCATCAAACATTACAGAATTTTGCTACGATGTCGACCATAACCTCACCTTCGACACATGGTTTGCGCGATATGAAGACCTTTTTGAGCACGATGCAGGTAAATTGGACGATGCGGCAAAGACAAGGTTACTGCTTAGAAAGTTGAACTCACAGGTGCATCACAAAAATGTCAACTACATACTTCCAAAGCACCCAAGGGACAAAACCTTTGATGAGACAGTGTCATTACTCAAACAACTTTTCGGAATACAAGTATCACAATTCAACATCCGATACAATTGTTTGCAACTGAAAAAAGACCCAAGTGTAAATTTTATCACGTACGCAGGTGACGTGAACAAACAGTGTGAACTTTTAAATTTAAAACATTTGTCAATCGATCAGTTTAAATGCTTGATTTTCGTTATGGGTCTAAAATCAACATCAGATTTTGAATTGCGTACAAAATTGCTTAACAAACTAGACGAAAAAAGAGATGGCGGAAGCGCTACAATTACACTGAACACATTGTCTCGAGAATGTCATTGAAAACCAGAATACGGCTGGAAATATAAACAAGGTCAAAACATAGACACACTCCTTAAAGACAACGGAGGGAAAAGTACCGAAAAGTCCATGTTGGTACTGTGGTGATCTTCATTACGCAAGTTTTTGTTCATATAAGAACCACAAATGTGGTGGTTGTTTACACACTGGGCACAAGGAAGGTTATTGCACAGGCAATAATAAAAAAATCTACAAAAACAACAGAGCAAATGACTCGCATCAAAAACAACAACATAAATACAACTCATATGCTTCACGCAAATCAGCATACAAATTCTGTGCAGTCAAACGGAATTTTTGTGACAAATCAAGTGCAAAGCTTACGAAAATACGCGGATGTATAGATCAACAATTCACATGTACGACTTCAATTTGACACAGGGTCAGATAACAGGTGGCGCAAAAGTAAACTTCCGATGTTTTTTGGCTGTAATTTAAAAAAAAAATTAAAAACTTTGATTCTTCTTGTGGATTATTTTTATTTGGTCTTTTAATTTTTTTTACATCAAGTCGAGAGTATGATGTCATGTAAATGGCCGCCGCCACAGTTGATTGTCATTTGAGTCCTTTTTATGGCATTTTCCATCACTTTGGCCAAAACTTCCGGCGATACGTCCTCACATTCTTGACGGATATTGTCTTTAAGAGCTGCAAGAGTCTGAGGCTTGTTGACATAAACCCGCGACTTCAAAAAGCCCCACAAAAAGAAGTCTGGAGCGGTCAAATCAGGCGATCTTGCTGGCCAGTGCAAATCGTCAAAACGGGAGATTAGGCGCCCGGGAAATGCATCCTTCAGCATATCGGTTGTGGCACGTGCAGTGTGTGCCGTTGCACCGTCCTGTTGGAACCACATGTTTTCCAATCCCAATTCATCAAGTTGCGGCAAAAAGAACTCGTTGATCATTGCTCTGTAGCGCTCACGGCGCTTCCATGACATCGACGGCGCTTCCATTACATCCTCGGCTACAGCAGCAATATTCTCTGCAGAACGGCTACTCAGGGGTCTGCCACGCCTGGCAGCATCTTGTGTTGTGCCAGTAGGCGTTGGATGGCCAGGAAATCTGCGACGAAATTCACGTGGTGCCAAAGTCACCGACCGATTATTGGTCAAATAAATAGTCAGCAATATTCCGCGTTCTGGAGCAGTGTAGCGTAACATTGTTTATTAACGTGTATTTCGCATGTGTTTACTACACAAATGTCAAAACAGAACTGACATTAGGGGCCAATCGCAAAATTTATAGCATTTTCTGATAGGAGGATTACTTTTGCGCCACCTGTATAACAATTATATCAGAAGAAAACTTGAACAAACTGGACGTTCAAGATATTGAGGAAGTTGACTAATCAGCACGTAGCGCAACAGGCAAGCTACCTCTCACGTCGCAGTTCAAATGCAAAGTCACATTTCAAGAAAAAGAAAAATCTTTAATTTGCCGAGTTACAAAAATACACGATCTCAATGTCATGGGATGAAATTGGATGGACGCTTTCCAACTGAAAGACCAGACAATAAATTCTGTGTGCAATAAAATACAGTATAATAGGGGGAGTGTTGATCAAATATCGATTCAAAACAAAATTTCTCACTTAAAATTATCTTTTTCAGATGTGTTCGATGGCAAATTGGGACTCTGCAACAAGACAAAATTTTCCCCAAAAGGTCATCTTTTAACACGAGTTACGTCTTTTATTAAAATCCAATGTTGTTTTTAAGAAAAGGTACTATTTTTAAGGAGAAGTAGTTTTTGTAGGAAAAAGCCATAAGAGTATGAATTTTTTTTACAAAGAAGTACTTTTTTTTAAGAACAGGTACTTTTAAAGAAGTGGTACTCGTTTTAGGAAAAGGTTATTTTTTTAAGAAAATTTAGTATAATTTTATTTCTAAGAAAAGGAGTTTTGTACGAAAAGTTATATTTTTAAAACAATGTATTTTTTGAAGAATATGTTTTATTTTTAAGAAATGGGAATTTTTTTTAGAATTGGTCCCTTTTTTAAGAATAGATACATTTTTAAGTGTAGGTACTTATCTCAAGAATAGTTATTAAAAAAGGTACTCTTTAAGGAAAGGGTAGTTGTTTAAGAAAAGGCAATTTATTGTAAGAAAATTTATATTTTTTTAAGAAAATGTACTTCTTTAAGATAAGGTATTTTTTTAGAAACAAGTACTTTGTTTAAGAATATGAATAGGTATTTTTGAAAAAATTTACTTTTTTCTAGGAAAAGGTACTTATTTAAGAAAATGCTCTTATTTAAAACTTCTTTCACTGTGGCTTTTCTAAATTTACTTTTTATTGGGTTCAAAACTACAATATATACTAAATATTGGTTACAGACTCCACCTAGAACACATGCCATTAAACAAGAAAGTTACCAATATATGTTAGTCTAGACACAAACCAAAGAAAAATACCCAATATAGTTGAATCATAAAAGTGTTAACAAAAAGTTGTTTAATTTTTTTTCATTTAGCCCGAATCCCGCAACGTGCGACTTCGTTCCAAGAACAATGTTGGATACTGTTATTGTGGATGCAAAGATAAGGAGCAAATATAAACATTTGCATTAGAGTAGGACTTTTATATAAAGCCCCAAATTTTTTTCCAATTGGGAATTCTATTTACCAGCAAGCGATAATCTATAGCTTCCAATGAAAACAAACCTATTAGTTTTCTATCAACGTCTCTCAAACTCTGACATTGCAAAGCCAACAAGTACACTAAATCACTGGTCGAAAAATGGATTAACCGCCTATATATTTTATGTTCACTTCCCTGATGGAGGAGGTATACCCTTCTCATATACCCAGCAAGGAGTATACTCAAAATTACAACTGCCCACTTGCTTTTAACTATTTACCTCTTCGCTGTTATCGTCGCGTAATATCGACTGCAAAATACAGCCTCCTAATATAATTGCACATCCTGATCCAGGTAAATGTAAACACTTAAATCGTCTGTCTATAAAAATTTATATTAAATTTCTCAGAAGTTATTAAAATATTATTTTATTAAACCTTTTTGTGAGATATCCCCCAACAAGAGAGAAAACAAAATCATAAAAATATGCAAACATTGCGTGAGAGCAACATTCAACAGTTTGATGGATTCCCTGCAATGATTTAATATCCTTTCCATTTTCTTTGCCAAATAGCTTTTTAGTACGAAAACATCAATCAATACATCAGTGCGATAAACTGGTCAAAGTTAAACAGATTTTGCAGCTAAAAGCAAAATATGTATAAAAGATGTTGGCGTTTTGGCCAAGAGCATTTTTTTTTTTTTTTGCTCAGCAGACACCTTGTGTTGCTGTTAAGTTTCCTAAAGGAGTTATAATTGATACCAACACGGAAAGGAAGGTTGAGAATACAACAGAATTGTGAAAGATAACACATCAAACAAGATGTGTGTGGAATACCAACTAAATCTTGCCTTGTCCTTTGTGTCAAAAATACCCTTTAGAAGCGGATGTTGTTGAAGGTAGACAAAATAAAATCATAACAAAAAATATCGATTTGAGGATTTATTACCCATGAAGATTTGCACTTTGAGTTGTTTAGCTTCAGGTAATGTTGATTTTATGATTTTCGATGTAGAGCATCTCTGATGGAAACATATTAATGGTGGTTATAAGCCCATAAAATCAAAACATTTAAAAAACGACAAAATACAACATATATATGTGTGTATGCACATATGTTTCGATTGTTTTTTTTTCTAAATGAGATTTCAACGTTTCAATAACTTGATGTGTGTGGTTTATCAAACACATAAAATGTAATCAAATATTTATATATTTTTTTTTGGTTTCTCTATAAAATTGTTAATCACTTTAGGGTTTTGCATTAGACATTTCAATTCAAAGTGGTCATAAAAAGATATACGTTTTAATTAAAACACATAATTTATTCAGTTTGATTGACACGCTTGAATAGAACATCAAATTTTGCTCATCAAAATTAATTGATATGTATTGTGAAATAGTTTTAGTTTTATGACTTTTAGTGTCACATTCTAGATATAATATAATCAGTTAGTGTGAATTGATGTCAATTTAATCGAAAATATAACGCAAATAGAAAAAGTTAATAATTTTATAAATAATTTAATTATGTGAATAATAAAATTTAATTGTTGCCAAGTACAAAATATAATGCTCCAAAGTTGAAATTACTGGCGAATAAAATTTGCAATCAACATCAATAGATTTCGAATTTAACCATCGAGAAAGCCCAATATTAATGTATTGTGTAACTTGGCTTAATCTCAGAAGAAACATATTCCAAAATTTGTGTTCAAAACATCATTAATTTTAGTTCAAAAAATATATTAAAGTAATTTGACTATATCGTGTATGCAATTCAATTCCCTTCAGTCTACTGCTTAATAATAAATAAAATTTAGTATACTTTCGTTTTGATTAATATTACAAGCACAGTCAATATCATATGAAGAAAATATTCTATTACACTCTACAATCCATTTTTGACAGTTCGATCATTTGCCTTAACTCTCTAATTGGCAATACCAAGTGCACGCAGGGATTTGTCAACCTGATCCCTCCAGCGGAGTCTTGGTCTTTCTATTTTTCGTCTTCCTTTGAGTTCGGTTTCGAAAACCCTTCGTGCTGTTTCGCCTCCATCCATTCTATTAGCATGGTTAGCCAGCGCAATCCCGTTATTTTGATCCGCTTAACTCTATCAATGTCAGGATAAACCTCATACAGCTCATGGTTCATGCGTCGCCGACACTCGCCGTTGTGCACTATTGGGCCACAAATTTTTCGGAGTATTTTTCTCTCGAAGACTCCTAAAGATGTTTCGTCTGCTTGCGACAAGACTCATGATTATTCGCCATAAAGCAAGACAGGTTGTATGAGAGTCTGGCATATTGTGACGTTTGTTACTCGAGAGAGAGTTTTATCTCTAAAGTGCTTGCTTAGCCCAAAATAACATCTATTAGCAAGCACAATTCTCGGCTTCATCTCAAGGCTGACATTGCGTTTTTCTTTACGGCAGATCCGAGGTATATAAATTCGTCTACTACCTCGAAATTATAACGATTATCAACGTTCACGTTTTGGTCTAATCGCGTGGAGGCTCTGCTAGTTGAAAACATTAAATTTGTGTTGTCCTAATTTACTTCCAGACCCACTTTTGCTGACTCCTTCTTAATTCTCGAAAACACCCCAGTAACTTCTCTAATTGTGCGCCCAATGATATCTATATCATCAGCATACGCGAGCAGCATGTGACTTTTGCTGCTGATGGTATTATTCATGTTAACTGCAGCTTTTCTCACAATGATCTCCATTAAGATGCTAAAGAGATCGCACGATAGGTTGTCGCCTTGCCAGAGGCCTCGATTAGTTTCAAAAGGTTCGGTAAGATCCTTACCAACTTTCACCGCGGATTTGGTCTCCGTTGGGGTGATCTTGCAAAGGCATATGGGTTCTGAAGGAATACCAAGCTCAGACATTTCGTCGTAGAGTTTCCTCCGTATCGGGCTATCGAAGGCCGACTTTTAACCAAAAAAAAAGATGATAGGTGTCGATCTGTTTTTCGTGGGTGTTCTCCAGAATTTAGTTTAGCGTGAAAATGTGGTCGGTTGTCGATTTTCAAGACCTAAGGGATGGTGCAATCAGGTCAGCGATAATTGGTTTTAGTCTTCGCACATTATACTTGATAGAACCTTATATGCTATGGACAAAAGGTTTATTCCACGGTAGCTGGCACAGAGACTCGGGTCACCTTTTTGATTTGTTAACTAGGCACGGGTATGGCAATCATTAAAAGTGAACACAAGCAAACAATACATGAATAGTCCCTGCCTGAAAATAAGTATGATGGTATTGAAAAAAAAAAAAAAAACAAGCAGCTCGTCGACGCTAGAGAGGATTGAGTAGTATAGGGAACTCATGGAACGAATTGTATGACTCAAAATCACTGGCGACAACTGGCGAATGATTCAAAAAGTATTACGCTCTTTTTGTCATAACTTTGTCCATTCATAATTTTGATGTGACACATTGATGACTTTTAATTCTTTTTAGATTTTTGTGTTGTTTCATGTAATATGATTGACAAAATGGTGAATTTATAATGAAATATTCTATAAGGAAAATAAAATTCGTTTATGTACTTTTACTCAGACTCTCTATATGATAGCGGAAAAAGAGTACAATAAGTTCTCTATACCATTCAATACTTTTTGTAGTCCCCCGGATTTTGACAAAACAAAACCAATTATTTCAGTCAGCCAAATATTTCTTTGGTTATTTTAACAATATTACATCAAATGTTAAAGAAGATGTGAGAAAAAAAAGTTCAATTGAAAAGAGCCCTCAGCACAAAAACCGTTCCTTTTTTACTTTCCAATCTAACATTTACTAATGTGTTCATAGAAATCGAACAGGTACCGTATAACAAAAAGGTGTTAACACATCGCCCGTGAGTGGGAACACTCATTGATTTTCTTTTAAATATGGGACATTGTACACTGAGACTCCAATCGCCGGATATGCATTCATCTAACCAAATATTGATAATGAGCTGATGCCTGCACCTTCTCAGCTCATCGCCGCCAGCCTTAAACAGTTGCGCCGGTAATCCGTCGGCCCCGTGGCTTCTATATTCCTAAACCGGGCTCTAGCTGCTCTGACCTCGTCTTGGTTAGGAGGGAGGCAATCGACGGCGTCGTCCAAATTGTGATCGATTGTCTCATCGTCAGTTGGTATCTCAGGCGCCAGTAGCGCGGAGAAGTGATCTCTCCATACTCCCAACATGCGATAAGATTTCCGTCCTTGTCTTTACAGAAAGGGGTCCTGAACGATACCCATTAGTTCCATTTTTGACAATTGGGAGAATTTTGTTCTTCCGTCTGTATGTCTCAATTTTCTCACTCTCGCGCTTTCTCCACTGTCCTTTCTTACGACTAAAGAGACGGTTTACCTCCACTCCTTTCTCCCTATACCGCTCAGATGCAGCTCGCGTTACAATTGACTGAAGCATTGCCATACGTGCAGCGTTCTTTTCATCATTTGCAATGCGACACTCTTCATTGTACCACGGTTTATTGCGAAAAGGTTTTTCAAAATCAAGTACGGTTTGTTGCGGCAGCTTTTATAGAGTCGGAAATGGATTTCCACTACGCTTCAGGATCGTCATCGGGACGGGGTGGGTTCTGTGCCAAAAGTTGCGAGAGCTTCCTTGAGTACGCTGTGGCTACCTCTGGTTATTAGTTCTCTGTAAATGTATTTGAAAAACTTCAAAATTTTAGCTCTGTATTTTGCCTTATTGAGGCTATTAAATACATCAAGAGTAAAACAGGTAAATACGTCATTTGTGTTGACAACCTCTCCGCTGTGAAGACTGTCATGAATATATGTAACGATGATTTCTATACGTAACGAATTTTCAGACTTAAGAGCAAAAGAAGCTACCAATTCCCGTTTAATTGGGAACAGCAATTTGTACAGAAAGTATAGTAGTAGGTACTACGTAACAAATACAATACGTGCATCTGATCCTTATAAACTAAAACTGAATTTTATTTAAATTATATTTTTGAATATTATTTGCAAATAAAACAAGAGATTCATTGAGTACGTTTTAAGTTTCACGTGTGAATATGAGTAGGGGCAAAATTTGCTCACTTGACCGTGCGTGATTGTAAGTGAGCGACCATCTAACTTCTTCAGACATACTCACGTGGCCTACTCTCCACTCTCTAGCATGGTGTCGAGCATGTCACAATGTGAGACTTGTAAAAACCCGCTCTGATTGAAAACCCGCGCTAAAAACCCGCATTCCATTTTGAAAAGTCTCCCGTTTATAAAAACCATTAAACAATTTTCAAGGGGCATCTTCTTGATTAAATTAAACTCTATCTGGAATAATGTACAATAACATACAACGCATCAATATAAGTATAGCCCGCCTAAAAGCCCTGTTGGGATCATGGTTTGAAAGCAAAACCCCGTATCACCGCATTTCCACATTTTATTTCAATTTCATGAGAAACGTATCAATTCGTCAGGAAAAAGCCTCTGAAAACTACAAAGCGCACAGCCCAATGGTCCTGGCAACATCTTTATGACTACGTTGAATACAATATATTTTTTTAAATATATTAATTATAGATTTTACGTAAACATTTTTTGGCAAGAATATGTTTCGGTACCAAATAGAAATTGAGAATTCACATGTTGACATTTTTCTTTACTCTTAATTTTGTGACCGCATTTATTAGAAACATTTTCTAAAGATAAAACTGTTTTCTACAATCTCCCTAATATAATCCTTTTATTATCTTCTACAAGTTTTGAGGGTTCAAAACTTTACTAAAATATGGAATTTATCAAAGTTTACGAACTTTTTCAGTAGCTCTTCTCACAACGCCAAGGACATATTTAAATAATGTGTGCTAATGTGTACGTTAAATTAAAGTGTAAACTATATAAAGTCCTAAATTGGTTTCAACAGGGTATCCTCGGTACAAGCAGAATTGTAGTGCTGTCGCCCCCAAATTCGCTATTGTCATTGCTGTCACAAGCTGTTGTCCCATACATACGCATGTAAATACAAAGTACGTGCATACATATGTACATGTATCCTATGTAAAACTTCAACACGATTTGCTAACTTGTTAAGCTGACTTTGACAAATGCGCCAAACAACATGCAATACTTTAAATCTACACTCTGGGTAAAGAATGACAAAACGAAATAACATTGATTTACCACGGTACAGAACTAGAGAAATTGGGCGTGGTGCGGTGACGGAAAAATAGGGCGGGTCGGGGACACATTGACGCTGGTATGTAGTGAAAACAACATGGCATTAAAATGTGCATACAAACTCCAATTCACACACGCTAAAACTATATCAACACATTATAAGCGAACAACTACCAAACGCACACTGGTAAATGCATTCTAACAATCAGTTAAACGTATTTACATGGCAGAATACTTTCACGAAGCCATATGCATGGGAGAATATGTATTATGTAGACTACATAACACACACACACACACACACACACACTGTCTCCTCTTTTCATCCTCTGAAATACGTAATGTGTTTAGGGATCCAGGATGAAGAAAAAAGTTCCTTAAGCAGTATACTAACAAAATCTTAACTGGAAAGTATACATGATCTAAATGTAAATGTCTAACGGACGGATATCTCTGGCATAAGGTGCTCAGACTTTTGCTGGTTCAATGGAAACATGCATAAGGTCAAAGTTCTTCGACAAAGTAGTTGGTGACACACTTTTCCAAAAGGGAAACAATATGAAAGTAAATCGATATAAAAGAAAACAATATTTCATAGTTGGATGAAAATTATGTGGTTGTAGCATGATAGGGAAGATAGTCTATTTTAACATCATACTTATATATAAGTTTTACAGATAATGTCGAAACGTGCAAGGCTGATCTAAAGTGCTGTAACGAGTGAACGAAAAATTGTCCAAATCAAAATCGCTCAAAGAAGAAAATGTTTCCTACATATATATCGTACAAGTTTCGTGCAAACAATTTTACCATATTTCTCTTATTTTTGGATAAATTTTTTGCCATCTTTGGCGCAACGAAAACCACCCAAACCAAAATCGCCAAAAAAAATTATCTAAATATTCCCAAAAAAATCCAATACAAATATGGGCGAAATTTCTTATGAAATATCGCCCAGAAAAAGTAGTTCTTATTTCAGAAATAAATTGTGTATTTCATCAATTCATACGAAAAATTACCCAAAATTCGATTGTGGAAAATTGCCCATTTGGATGTTTTTTCATAAAATTAAATATGAGACAAGATCAATTGTGGGCGATATTTACTAATTGTAGATACAAAAAATAGCCCAAAAATACTTCGGAATAATTACGAAATTTGTGGCCGACTTTTCGTTTTCTTATTTCAACTAAAATTGATATTGCAATTGAAGCGAGACTGTACGAAACCGTTACTTATCTAAATGCTCTTAGCAACCACATAGATTTTGGGTTGTTTATGTTTACCTGACCAAGACCAAATCAGCAGTGAAAGTGGGCAAAGACCTCACTGAACCTTTCTGTACCAAGCGAGGACTTATACAAGGCGACACACTTTCGTGCAATCTCTTCAACATCCTAATGGAGATAATAATGAGAAAGGCTGCAGTATATACGAACAAAACCATTAACACGAAAAGCCATATGTTGCTGGCGTATGCTGACGACATAGATATCATTGGGCGAAATTTTGCGAGAGGTTACTGCAGTATTTTCAAGAATCGAAAGGGAATCAGCGAAGGTGGGTCTTTCTGTTAATGCGAGCAAGACAAAATTGAGGGTCTCAACGACTAGAGAAACCTCTCGACTTGGCCCGCACTGGAACGTTGACAACCGATTTAATTTTGAAGTGGTAGATAAATTTGTCAACCTTGGATCCGCCGTGAACAAGGACAACAACGTCAGCCTGGAGATAGATGGGAGAATTGTGCTATTTTGGGCTCAGCAAGTAGTTTAGGAACAAAGCCCTCTCTCGACGGACAAAAGTCCAGCTATATCAGACTCTCATTTTACCTGTCTTGACATATGGCTCCGAAACTTGGGCCATATCGCAAGCGGATGAAAAACACCTGGGAGTTTTCGAAAGAAAAATTATCCGTAGAATATATGGTCCTGTTAGAGAAAACGGCGAGTACCGACGTCGATGGAACGCAGAGATATATAGTCTATATTCTGACGTGGATATAGCTAGGCGACTCAAATTAGGCCAATTGCGTTGGCTAGGCCATGTTGTCGGAATGAATGAAGATGAGCCAGCGCGAAAGGTAACGTACCCGATGGAAGCTGAAAAGAGGACGACCAAGACTCCGCTGGAAATACCAGGCTGGAGAATCCCTCCGTATCCTTGGTGTTACCAACTGGCGAGGAAAGGCGAAAGATAGAGCCAGTTGGAAGACTATGTTGAAATTTGTTTAATTTGTTTGTTTAATTAATATGTGTAAGACGTCGGACCTCATGAGGTTATAAAATAGTCAATAAAAGTAAAGTAAGTATGTTTACCTGGGTCTGCAACTGTGTTCATTTCAAAACAAAGCAAGATCATTCATTCGCTCGCTTACGAGTAATTTTTAGCCATCGCTCTTGCTTCAATACAATATGAAACAATTATTTCGACAAATCGCCAGATTTTTTGACTGTGGCGCTTACTTAAACACAAAACAAAATTCTTTTCAAGAAGAATAGCATGTTATTTTCAAAGTGACAACAAACAAAAATACAATATGAAACAAAATCTGAAAAATCATTTCGAAAAAATCGCGCGAAATAATTTGCCATAGTTTGCTTCAGCGAGCGCCACGAAAGGAAAATCACTTTTAAATTGGTTGGGAATGGTTTCCCAAAAAATTACATTTGTACGAAATTAGAACCGAACGAAGATATTTTCAAAGATCTAATATGTACCGAAACGGATTCGGATAATTTGGGTAATTTTTCATATATTTTTGGTCGAATTTTTGTGCTACCGCTGTGACGCGAAGAAGCACCATATTAGGCACAAAGTGCCGCCTTTTGGACAAAATTCAACTTAGTATTTATGAGGACGATTAATACATTAAATTTGACTACGTTAAGATGTGGCGTTTTGAGGTTAAAATTATAATTTAACGGAAATATTTATTTTCAACAATCAGCTAAAGAATACCACATATCAGTTAAAATCAGCTAAAGAATGCCACATATTTCCCGGCAGACTTTTATGAAATATTTGAAAACTATTACACTTTCAAAATTTGTAATAAATTGAATGATGCTATCATGTGGAACCTTGAGGTCAAAGTTGAATTAAAAAAAATAATTTACATCTTGGAAAATAATTTTCCCCAAAATGTTGAATGAACTTTGATCTAGAAGTGCTACGTGTCAATGGTGCGCGATTTTCTTTTCAGTTAATCTATAACTACAGTGTATGACTTTTGCAAGGTTTCATACAAATTAGTCGAAAAATTAGTACTCTTCTACACGGAGTGTGTTAAAAACGTATCTTATCTAATATTTGAACTTTTCGCTGTAAGCGCCCAGTTTCACCTTTGACCAATTTCCTCAAATTTTCATTATAACATTTATATTATTATAAAAAGTGTCATACATTTTTTTGCTGCTCTCGTTGAATTTGAAAAATAAAGAAAACACGCCACTGTAATGTGTATAATTGTATAAATTATAATAAAAATAATGAACGACTCTGAATTCACATCTGCATACACGGAAATTAAATAGCTGATACAAATTAATGCGGTGCAAGGCATTGGGTAATAACATACTTTGGTATGACATTTGAAGCTTTCAGAAAGTGTAGCGACTGACCCCACTTGTCCAAAAATTCAAATTTCTGTTCTCAGGTAATTAAACTCTGAAACAAAATATTTTAGAATCAAGCCAGTATAGGAGTTAACTACTTAAACATACTCTCATTCATAATCATTCCCTGGATCCGAGTTCCATTAAAAACGGTCAATAACAACCTTAGTTTATCCAAATGAGTGCGACACATATTTCTTCGCATTTCTTTGTTCGTCAAAAAACAAGTAATGAAAATTGCTTAAAGCTTTGAATGCACTGCAATCAAAATCGAGATTTCGTTTAAACAAACATATGTTTAACACAACATATGTTACTCGAAATCGCCAAATGAGTGAATGCTGCAGCATATATAGTACTTACATAATTGATGATCTACCGGCGATATCAATTCAGGGCATCTGATGATGCACTGGCCATGGAGTTCGAAAATTGGCATGCATGTGACTATGCTTAAGTGACTTGTCTAAACTATTTTCAATTGAAATTTTAAAAACATCAAGTGCAATTTAAAAATTCTATTTGAAATTTAAAACACATTAACTCAAATTTGAAAATTTGATTTGAAATTCGAAATACATTAATTGAAATTTAAAAACAATCAATTGAAATTTAGAAGACATCAATTGATATTTAAAAGATATCAATTGAATTTTAGAACATCAATTGAATTTTAAAATACATTAATTGAGTTGATGTAGTTGAGAAAAAATGCGACCATTTGCTTCGATGTGTTTCTTCCACGAAACTTTTGTTGGATTTAACTCGTCTTGAAAAACCCATACGGTCGATTGCTGTTTTGTTTCGGGCTCATATGCATAGATCCACGATTCGTCACCTATGACGATGTTGTATACTGCGTTTGAGCGGTTGTATTTTTTCAACATTTCTTCGCTCCAATCGATACGAGCCTTTTTTTTAGCATTCGTCAAATTATGTGGGGTCCAACGAGAACAAATCTTTGTCATGGCCAAACGAACATGCAATATCTTATTGATGCTTGTCATACTAACTCCCACGGATGCCTCAATGTCACGGTATATCATATGTCGGTCTTGCTTTATCAGTTAATGCACAACATCGATGGTTTCCGGCAAAACGACAGAAGTTGGACGACCATCACGAAATTCATCCTGGAGCGAACAGCGTCCGCGACTGAACCCTTGGTACCAGCGATTTACAGTGGTTTTTGATGGTGCTTTAACACCAATAATTGAAACAAGTTAATTGAGACACTTTTGGCGCAAAATCATCGCACGAAAATTTTCACGAGTTAATTCTATTTTCTGACCGAAATGAATTTGTCAACACTCTGTAAATACAACAAATAGAAGTGAAAACATTCTATGCATGTTTTAGCTAGAAGATTACAAGCTTTTTAGTAGAAATTCCAGTTTACATCTGGCAACACTAGTATTGCCATCACCCAAGATATAAATGGCAACATCGTACTTCCGGCATTTAGCGAGATGTCTTCGGTCAGTAGGCATAACATATTGTTTTGTAATAGACAATAACTCATGATGCGGGGAAGAACTGATAGTTTAATTTCCAATCAATACAGAAACTTGGATTTCAAAAAATCTACTGATGATGTCATTTGATAATAAACCATTTGGTTCTCGGTAATTATATAAATTTCCTAAACATAATTGTGCTAGCACGCTTGGCTGCACAAATATTAAATTTGTGTTCATTTCAAACTATTCCATCATGCAATTTTTTTTTGATATCTCGAAATCATGTATTGTAGATTACTGTAGTTCTTGTTTCCTTTCCGCATTCCCGTGCTGTTAATACCAGAGGAATTGTGTGCCCCTGGAGTAATGGATGCAAGTGTCCTTGCCTGCATGTGGTACATACATACATATATTTTTTTTAGATTTTCACGTATGTAACTTAGAATGTGTAGATGACGCTTTTGTTGGTTTCTGCATTGTTAGAGGTTGTTAGCACATGCCTAGGAGCATAATAGCTCTATACCCCTTCGCCAGTAGCTGGTGCTGCCGCCTTCAATTTCCCATGTTTAACATGCTATGGTGAAATTAAGAGACATGCAATCGCCTCAAAATGTTTTGTTACAAAGAAAATTACATTTGTTTAAATGAGCGAGCAACCGCTCTTTGGCATGTCCTAAGTACTACGCGCAGTTATGTACGAATGTGTGAAAACTCTTATGTATTCTCACAGTTGCTGGGCATGTGTTGATGTTTTTCGAGTCATGTAACATTTTAACTGAAAACTTTAACAGCATTAAAGAAACAAACAAAAAAAATAAACATACACAAATACAAATATGATGAAAAAAAAGAATGAAAAATATGTAAGAAACGTCAACATACCCACCGCATCAGAGGCAACAAAAGTGGTCTCATATTATTATGCTTTACGAGTATGCTGCATACAAACAGATGTCGCATGTTTAAAAATCCTGTGGGTACGAATTATATCACTCTGGAATTCAAAGGACAACACGACGATGGCAGCAAACTTAAAAAGCAATTCACAGTCAGGACATATGCATGTACACGCACGCATACAAATATATACATATATGACAATAAATACGTAGATGGAGGATCTCAAATATTAACACTGACATATGTATGTATGTGTAGGCAACGAACATCATGACGCAAGTGTCGCTGTTTGTGTTGGAAATGAAAGGAATAGGTACTTTTAGAGGACCAAATAAGTACCCGAGAAAGTTCTCAAATGTTCGTAGTACAGTATATAGATTTAAACTTCAGCACTCTCAGTATGTCATACTGCTACCGAAAAAATGAACAAAAATTAAACAACTTTTTTTAACAACTTTATTACAACCCAGTAATATCAACTATATTGGGTTATTTTTCTTTGGTTTGGGTCTAGACTAACATATGTTGGCAAATTTCTTGTTTAATGGGAAGTTTTCTAGATGGAGCCTCTAGCTAACATTTAGTATACGAGTATATAAGTATTGTAGTTTTGAACCCAATATAAAGAAAATTTACGAAATCTAAAGTGCAAGAAGTTTATAAAAGAACATTATCTTAAATAAGTCCCTTTTCTCAAAAAAAAAACTTTACCTTTGCTTATGTAAATTTTCCTGCGGAAAGTACCTTTTCTTATAAAAAGTATTTTTTTTAAATAGGTACCTTTTCTTAAAAAGTACATTTTCTTATAACAAATTGCCGTCTCTTAAAAAACTACCTTTTCTTTATAGAGTCATTTTTTGTGAAACAAAATAACTTTTCGTGAGATAAATACCTGCCCTTAAAAATATACCTATTCTTGAAAAAAGGACCAATTCTAAAAAAATTACCCATTATTAAAACAAAACCTTTTCTATAAAAAAAAAATCCAATGAGTGTTCGAACTCACGGGCGATGTGTTAACACCTTTTTGCTACACGGTACCTGTTCGATTTCTATGAACACATTCGTAAATGTTACATTGGAAAATAAAAAACAGCGTTCAATCATATGATGACGTTACAGTTAAATAATATTAATACTTAAAATTATTTAAAGACCCAGTGCAAGCACATGTGTCATTATATTCTTGCTCAATACTTTTTTTTATTCCCACAAAAGTCAAAGAATGCAAAGCAACAGACACTTGTACATACATACATACATTGTTATATTCGTACGATATAACCGAAGATCAACATAAAATACTTTTTTAATATTACTCCAAATTAATACTCCAAATTAAAACACTTCAATCTCGGCTCGCCGATATCGGATCGCCTTAATTTTTGGCCTAAACTCTTCGTCGAAACCCGCACTTGCGTTTTAATCCAAAAATTAATAAAATCGGTTATGAACTTCCGGAGAAAATCGCGTGGGAAAATTATATGAAAATCGCCCAATAATCACTTTCAATACCGACTGCCAAGCAACGAACAAACAAACGATGATTTACTCTTACAAACCTAACACTTGCGTATGTATTAAATTTATAGTTTACTGCCCTAGAGGCGCGCGTATAGATGTTAACACATCAATAACCTTTTCCGAAAAAGAGTACCACTTTTTTAAAAAGTATCTGTTTTTAAAAAAGTAATTCTTTGTAAAAAAAATTCACACTCTTATGGCTTTTTCTTACAAAAAGTACTTCTTCTTAAAAATAGTACCTTTTCTTAAAAAAACATTAGCTTTTAACAAAAGAAGTACCTCTCTTTAAAAAGGGCCTTTTCGGGAATACATAACATATTCTTACAAAAGGACCTAAAAATATACTTCTTTTTATAAACAATACATTCTTAAAAAAAGTTCTTTCAAAAATTTTATCATTTTACAAATAGTATCTTTTCTTAAAGATCCATTTAAATTATCGTATTTTTTAACGGGCGCCTTAGGCGTGTTGGAACTAACTAGTATATAATATATAGCGAAAGGAACTCCGTTCCTTTTAACCAGGTGTCTCCCTGACACCTCATGTAATTTGTTATTTAAATAAATACATTATTATAATAATAAGGCTGGTCCTGATCCGGAAAAATGCTATCTGCTCTCGAAATATATGAGACTCTATTGATACATGCAGTGTATTAGGAAACTAAGTACTAAATGGTGTACGAGAAATATTCCATTTCAGAATTACTTGCACGCACATAACAGCAGGATGCAGATACTTGAAACAGTATTGGGATATTTTAATTTGCATTAGATTTTAATTGTATTTGACTTTATCTAATGCGAATGCAAAATAATTATCATTGCTCGCAATTATAATTCACAAATTTTGCATTTACATTTGCTCAGGCAATACAGGTTGTTGAATCGGAATTGTAATGAAGTATAAGAATGCTTTTAATATTACATTATTTAAATTTAAAACTTTTACTGAATCGTGTTCGTTTACTCCAAAAGTCCAGTAAAGGAGAGCCAGAGAATAAATGTTGACACTTCGATGTTAGAGACCTTGCAAATTTAGGTTGGAGAAATTTTAACTAAGAAAAGTTTGTAAAATAGAACAGCTGTTTGAAATCAGCTGTTTTATGTGAACAAATGAAAGTGTAAAAAATCAACAACGGCAGAAATAATTAAAAATATGTTTTTTAATATTTTACTGAATATAACACTGAAATTTAGCCAGAAAATGGAAAGCAATAATGTGAAGTGACATTCAGCAAATTCTGGTGAACAGCAGACGTCATAACTGGACAACTGACCCAGGAGATACGAAACGTAACTTCAAGCCAAAATAAATGTAGAAAAGGATAAAACTACATCAGCTGTTTTCTAGCAAATTTTTACTAGAAGTCGTTCAAGTACTTTTAGTTCAAATTTTCATAAAGAGATCACAATCGTCGTCTCTTTCTCAAAAGTTGCTTCGAGCAAATTTTTACTGAGAAAGTAAACGAACAAATCTATTTTGAATTTGTTTGAATGTTGGCAATTCTGTTTTTGTAGAGGTTTGTGTCTTCGCTTGTTGCTGTCTATCATAAACCTATATATGTATATCAAATATTTGAAAACCAAAACTGCCAGACATGAAGGAAATGTTTCTAAATTAAGTACAATTAGCAAAGGTATTGAAATTTTTTCAAATTCAAATTAATTCAAATTAAGCTTAAAATTATAATTGTCATATAATTAATTTGCCCCATGTACGAATTTGAATATTGGACTCATATGCTGTTTCTCAAATGTGACAACGAATCACATAACTTCATTGTTTTCACCATGTACGTGTGTGTGTGTGTGTGCAAATATAAAAGATAGTGTATCTATGTGCCAGTATGCTTATGCGTTTAAGTCAACGTTTATAGCTTTGGGTGCGATGAGAGTGCACTTGTAGGTGCTACACAATTTTTTTTGCTTATTTCAGTCGCGTCTCGTGCTGTGCAATAATTGGAGTTTTTGTGCTGTGTTGACAATTCTTTGGATGATGCTGATGACGTCGATGTAAAGAGAAACAAATACACAGACACACACAAGTTCGTGGGCATATCCAACTATGACAGATTGCTTATGAGGGCTTCGCGGACTGCAGATGACTTTAATTTGTAGTCATTTATACGATTGACCGACTGAGCATGCAATTGACAATTATGAGGGGAAGAGATAAGTTCTTGGACCGGCGTTTGTTTATGCTCGTTTGAAAATCGGAACCTTTTGCACTTTAGCTCCTCATTCTCCTGCAATGTCATGGAAGAGTAAAAAGACTGTTAGCTTAACTTGTACTGCAACCAAAACTAAATCTTGAACAAAATTTAATTTCGATTGTTTAGTTTAAGTTTTTAGTACTTAAAACTTTGCCATATGAATTTTTACATTTTACAGCTATGTAAAATGTATACATATGTATATATGTATATGACTACACTTAACTTTTATGAGTTGTAAAGAAAAACTTGTGCGCACCCAAAAAGATAACTTTGTGAAATTCAAAGTTTGTCATCCTAAGTAAAATAAGGGCTGTCATATGGAAGCAAGGTAAAGGTAAATGTTAGGTTTTTAAAGTACTTTTATGTTACTTCTTGCGCTGACTACATTATCGCAGAATGATGCACGCTAAAGAGACATACCTTCAAATGTTGGGTACAGTCTGCGCAAACTTTAGAAAACATTATCTAACATTTAGGAAACACCATTTGTCATCCAAAACTGTCACTACTCGTATAATCTATCAGTAAACATTGAAAAACAATTTTATGTTGATTTTAGTGTTCTATAGACCAAATCACGTTAAAACAAGTAATAAAGGGTGGTCCAACCAAAATGCACGATGTTAATTGTAAACAACACAAAAACTTTTCAGAGAATTATCTTATTATTTTTTATTTATTTTTTGTGTTGTTTACAACTAACATCGTGCGTTTTGGTTGGACCACCCTTTATTACTTGTTTTGACGTGATTTGGTCTATAAGGCAAAGTTGTAGTCTGAGGCAAAGTTGTAGCTCTTGTCATAAAGAACAAAAATTGCGAACATATAAAATCAAAAAAACTTCACCTTCCAGATCAAAATCGCAAAAAACTTAAAAAAATTCGATCTTTTTTACCTTTTTTCCCGTGTTCAGGTCCATAGGTAGCAAACCGTTCAAAATTCAAGGAAACAATCAACTACAAAAATTTACCTAAGATCTCAATAAACAAATTTCTGGAACATATAAACTTCCTAGAGATGATTCTTAACACTGTTTAGGTAGCACGCAAAAGTGAAAAATTTGCCGAAAATTTTTTAATTTCATATTTTTTACCTTTTTCTCCTGTTCAGGTCCATAGGTAGCAAAAAATGAAATATGCCTGGCCAGAACCATGTGTTCTTTATGACAAGAGCTACAACTTTGCCTCAGAGAGTAAATCGAAATTCTAAACGGTTTGCAAGATATGAGCCTGAGAAAATGATCACATTTTACGAAAATGATACCGAGGCCCCAAATCTTTGGCGGCCCATAAAAAAAAAGTGCATGACTTTGGGAAAAATTGGGAGACACGGGTCTTTTTTTTTTTAGTCTTTTATCACGTAGTGGTGTCCGTATATGGTTATTTTTTTCGTGTTGCACTGTGTAATAATATTCTTTTCTATGGAAAAAAAAACTTCAAAAAAAAACTTCATCTTCAAAGTCAAAACCGCAAAAAAACTTTAAAAAATTCAATTCAATTCAAAAAAGGTCAAAAAAAAATTTAATTTTTTAAAGTTTTTTGCGATTTTGACTTTGAAGATGAAGTTTTTTTTGATCTTATATTTTTAAAATTTTTGTATGTTTGCAAATTCCGAACGGTTTGCAAGATATGAACTTGAGAAAATGTTCACTTTTTTTCAAAAATGAACTCCGAGGCCCCACTTCTTTGGGGGCCCATAAAAAAAACCTGGCGGACTTTGGGCAAAACTGTGAGACAGGGGTCTTTTTTTTGCTCTTTTATCACGTAGTGGTGTCCGTATATGGTTATATTTTTTCGTGTTGCACTGTGTTATTTAAAGGCACTAAACATTCCAAATTCAGCAGCCTGTATCTTTTGCAATTTGTAACCGATTGCAGAATTTTAAAATGGAAATGGAAGCTAGACATATTGAGATATAAAAAATCATAACAATAGTGGTTTCTTAACTAAGAACATTTTTTAAACAATTTATTAAAAAAAGTCCAAAAATGTGCTATTTTTTGGTTCACTTGAATAAAGGCACTTTAACTAATTTTAATGAAAAACAGTTTTTCTTGTTTTTTTAAATTATTTTATTGTATTTAAGAACTAATAGTAATGGGTACAACCCCCTTTGTTGTTAATAACTTCAAATATACGGGGTTTCATTGAGAGATAAAAAGAATTTATGTAACCCAACCATCCTTAATGGCCTCAATATGTGACTGCTTGTCAACAAATTGTGTACCTCCTTCATAGATCTTACGAGATAATCAACCCCAGACATTTTCGATAATGTTTAGATCTGGCGAATAAGGTGGCCAGTCAATAATATTAACATTTTGGCTTGCAATTAAGTCGTTTACTAGTCTGGCGTTGTGTATAGGGGCTTTATCCTGTTGTAATATCCAAGATATGGGACCAAACAGTTCACTGGACTTCGTAAAAGCCGACTCCAAAAACGTTTTATAGCTTGTACCAGTCATTTTAGCACTTTGTGATTGACATTCGATGGTGTCATAGTACGTAATAGCATCCCACACCATAACGCCGCCCTCTGTGATGTCGATTGAAAAAACACTTTTCTTTGCGCAGATCATGGAAAAAATAGTTGTAGCCATCAGGCCCATCCAAATTAAACTTCTTCTCATCCGTAAATACAACGGTTCTCCAGTCATTTACATGACCTCTTGACTGCACATCCCATACCACGTAGTCTCTTGCGAATTGAAGCCGCTATTCCTTACGAGGAGCATTAAGTGGCGGCTTTTTTTGTAATTTCAGATATTTAAGATACTCACAGCTCTTAATTACTCTGCATACTGATCACTTGTTCGCTTCCACTCCAGCTTGAGCTCTTATTTTAGACAAGGATGAGGCAGAATTAGAAGCAATTCTGATGATTTTCTTTTCTCATACGTAGATAAAGACAATGAAACCCTTCCTTTACAATTATTTCCATACCCTTCGGTGTCCCTGATGTAATTGTCGACAACTGTTGGGCTCCGTCCAATTGTTTTAGCTATTGCGCGGTTAGAATATCCTTCAGAACGGTAACATCGATTTTAGTTTTTTCCGACAGATTTAAAATTTTTTGTTTTGCCATTTTGACTCGAAAAGTGATTAATATGTAATAAATTGTCATAAACATCATCGGTTACTTTAAAAATAATGAAAAAAAAAATAAAATGCCTTTATTCAAATGAATAAAGAAAATTTTTTTTACTTTTTTTTTTAAAAATTGCTCAAAAAAAGTTCTTTAGTTAAGAAAGCACTATTGTTATGATTTTTTTATATCTCAAGATGTCTCGCTTCCATTTCAATTTTTAAATTCTGCAAACGATTATAAATTCCAAAAGATATAGGCTGTTGAATATGGAATTTTTTAGTGCCTTTAAATAAGTGAACCGGAGTGTATATGGGCAATGGTCCAACAAGTCCCTGGTAAAGATTTCAACCGTTGGTCTATAGAGCGGATATATAAGGTATGGTAGTTGGAAGTCTTCAAGACTCTGTCTAATTGTAGTGATCATATTTCATGTAAGTACTATGTACATGCACATTTACTTCGAACAAGTCTTTAGTTGGCCTGCACTTTCGATTATTCACTAATTTCCTAAGAAGCCATTTTATTACACACGATTTACATTATAAAATATGGACATATATTTACCGGAAAATTTTATCTTTCCTTCATTTATAATAATAAAAATAATTCATAATATTTTCATATTTTATAATATTTCTGAAATAAATTCCCATAATTACGACATAAATATCAACACTACAAATAATTTTGAATATTAATATTTTGGTTGGAAGCATGATAGAAGCAGTATTAATTGAAGGCATTTTGTTTTTATTTCAGGAGCCGACCTTGTCAAATTCAGCAGATCGAAATTGTCAAGATGTAGTCATTTCAAGTTTTATCAGGAGGAATTGTTGTAATTTTCGGCAACAACCACAAGGACAGGCGCAAATTTAATCTGCTGTTTTAACGCTACCACCTGTACTAGAAACAACATTTGGCCAGGTCGGACCACAAGGACAAGAAAAAATTTAAATCAGATGTTCTAACGCGTCCACCTGTAGTATATATTTACATCTTGGCTGGAAGTTTTTTGAAAAACTTTAAAATCTACACAAATTACTTATAATTGTCAAATTATAAAGACACTAGAAATAGTCACTCATGGAATAATGCTGACCAAGCAGTAGGACGGTTCTACAAAGTTCGCCAGCCCCTTCACAATTCGTTAGTTAAGTGAGTAATTGTTAAATGTCATAAGTTACCATCACATACTGACATGGTCGAAAGGAAATGCTACTAGCAATGTCTTGAACACAAAATGTATAAACACAATCTATCATTGGCAGATCAGCTTAAAATATCGCTATCAATTTTATTACTTATATTCGTGCTGATTTGATTTTACTAGGTATTGTAACAGACCTTCTTTTGTAATGAATAACAAGACCACCATCTAGAGCCCAATCAAATGAACTTTCATTAACTGAAATCGTGAATATGCGATGTCACATATAATGAAAACCTCTTCACTAATGGACAATATTTGCTGCTTAAATGATTATCAACAACATTTGCACGAAAACTTTCTGGGAACTCTGTTAACTGGTACTCATAATTGGTCCCGGGTATTAATAATTTTAAATGCAAATATTGTTTCTGCAAGAGCTTAACAAATATGTATCTACCATTATGGTAAAATCTCCATTATGTACAATTGATGTTTGATGTTTACCTACGCTCCATTGCTTTTAAAACAAACAGAACTTCAAGATAACTCTTTACACTCGATAAAATTGGACACCAAGTCGATTGATGATTGAAGTATTGAATAACAGTAACATGATGATTTCAAAACCGACAGTTCGTGGGAATAGTTAAGTTTAAGGGCTTTAATTGGGATACGGTAAGAACCAGAATGAACTGTTATTAAAATTTACATAAAACCTTAAATACAAAAGCTAATATTAGGTTTTATTCACGAAAGTTTTTAAGTTTGGTGAAAAGAAACATCCAAGGGAAAACGAATGATAAACACATCGCGATCTTGTAATTAGTCATGAAAGGAGTTAGATAGTGAGAGGATACAAACACGCACGGGAAACACTATAATAGTAGGACGGTAGGAAATTAGGCCCCACGAAAATAAAACCTAAATTGAAAATGAGACCCAAAATGAAAATAAGCCGCTGAAAATTATACCCCAAACTGTTTCAACTAGAAAATAAATATATTCGCAAAAAATTGCAATGGGGTCCAGCGGCATAATGGGTTTTTGAAAGTGTGAAAATATACCCACAAAAAGGCAAATAGGCCCCAATATTTCGTGTTTTTGTTGTACTATTTGTAAAATTGGGGAGATTTTCTTAGGTTTGGGGTGTAATTTCCATTAAGACATCGTAATAACTGCATACATATTGTATATATAATAGCACAGGTCGCAAACAGGCCCTAAAAAGTATAAGTGTAGTATATGTAGTATATTGAACAAATGAAAGGAAAACTCTACATTCTTTTGGAATTAAGGACTCCGACACGCCTCCATTTTGCATATACTAAAGACTACGGCATACGGGTTTAAAAGTACAAAGCAAGAACTTGAAAAATCTGTTTGGCTTTTGCCGAATTTCATATAAATTTTGACAACTCTTGCACTTTCGAACATTTCCTTCCTACACACTGGCACAAATTATACAGCAAGCCTTTAATTTCGTTCATGGAAAAAATGAGGGAATTGCATTTCCCACAGCCTTCTGGAAATGTAGCGGAAAGCTTTTAGCGTCAAACTTTAAAATATTTTAGTAAATGGATTGATTTTTATTCGGCGTTATACCATATGGAAACGGGAATGTCTAAAAATGTTAGTTACTGTAAGTATTTTCATGAAAAAATTGGTTATTGGTTTGCTTATGGTAATAAATCAAAAAAATAGTTGTTATATAGTGCTGTAATGTGTTACTCAAAACTTTGTAACATTTTTTTTTAATTTGCTGCAAAAATTTGTTCCGAAAACATCGATCTATTTTTTTGGAGAACTTTCTTTCTATTTTCGTACCGGACATTTCCAGTCATGTTGTCTTTCACTTGTGATGCAACTACGAATAATATACGTTACCCTAGATACAAAGTTTTTTTATAACAGACCATAGTTTTGGGACAATGACGATGGGACAAAAAAACAATGGCCTCCCATTACATCCCATGAAGGAATTGGGGAGAGCTTCTCACAACCAGTGAACTGTGCGCTTTATAGTTTTTATACTCACTGATTGAGACCTACAGTTTTACACCGGTTCCAAACGGTATTTTGAGAAGCGTTTTCATGGCTAAGTACTCGATAGTGTCGCCGTAACTAAGCGAGGTGACCGTCGTCGAAAGAAATTTTAAGGTGGTCGGAGCAGGAACCGAACGCAAGATCTCTTGTACAAGAGGAGCGCACAATACCCATTGCACCACCGACGGCCACGATGACGATGGCACAATCGTTCACAATATGATTAGGTGCATGCATCAGCTCATTAGCAAAATATGGTTAGATGAATGCATGCCCGGCGATTGGAGTCTCAGTGCACTATGTCCCATATTTAAAAAAAATGTGACCCAAGTATCTTTTTATCCATAGCATATAAGGTTCTATCAAGTATAATGTGCGAAAGACTAAAACCAATTATCGCTGACCTGATTGGACCATACCAGTGCGGCTTTAGGCCTGGAAAATCGACAACTGACCAGATTTTCACGCTACGCCAAATCCTGGAGTAGAGACACGAAAACAAATCGACACCTACAATCTATTTATCGATTATAAGGCGGCCTTCGATAGTCCGATACGGGAGAAACTCTATGAAGCAATGTCTGAGCTTGGTGTTCTTGCAAATCTCATACACCTTTGCAGGATGACCTTGACGAACTCCAAATCCGCAGTGAAAGTTGGTAAGGATCTTACCGAACCGTTTGAAACTAAGCGAGGCCTCAGACAAGGTGACACCCTATCGTGCGATCTCTTTAACATCGTAATAGAGATTATTCGGAGAAAAGCTGCTGTCAATATGACTAAAACCATCAGCAGCAACAGTCACATGCTGCTCGCGTATGCTGATGATATAGATATCATCGGACACACAGTTAGAGATGTTACTACGATGTTTTCAAGAATTGACAAGGAGTCAGGAAAAGTGGGTCTGACGGTAAATGAGGACAAGACAAAATAAATGGTTTCAACCAGCAACGCGTCCACGCGATTAGACCAAAGCGTGAACGTTGATAACCGTTATAATTTCGAGGTGGTTGACGAATTTATGTACCTCGGATCTGCCGTAAACAAAAACAACAACATCAGCCTTGAGATCAAGCGAAGAATTGTGTTTGCGAATATATGTTATTTTGGGCTAAGTAAGCACTTTAGAGATATAGCCCTCTCTCGAGTGACAAGGGTACGGCTGTACCAAACTCTCATTCAACCTATCTTGCTTTATGGCGCAGAATCCTGGGTCCTATCGCAAGCAGACGAAACATCTGTAGTAGTCTTCGAGAGAAAAATTTATGGCCCTACAGTGCACAACGGCGAGTATCGGCGACGCATGAACCATGAGCTGTATGAGCTATATCCCGACATTGACAATAGTTAAGTTAATGAAGACGAACCAGCACGAAGGGTTTTCGAAACCGAAAATAGGAAGACCAAGATTCCGCTGGAAGGATCAGGTTGACGAATCCCTGCGTACACTTGGTGTTGCCAACTGGAGAGATAAGGCAAAAGATCGAACTGGTTGGCGAAATATTTTATCTTCGTTTTGTAAGGGTTGTTTGTGACCGGATAAGTAAGTAAGTAAGTTAGATACAACACGCCTAAGGCGCCCGTTGAGAAATACGATAATTTAAATGGATCTTTAAGAAAATATAGATACTTTTTATAAAATGATAAACTTTTTTTAAGAAAAATTTTTTTTATAGAATGTATTTTTTTTAAGTATATTTTTAGGTCCTTTCTGTAGAATGTGTATTATATTTTAACGAAAAGGTTTTTTTTAAAGAGAAGTAATTCTTTTATTAAAAGATCATGTTTTTTTAAGGAAAATTTACTATTTTTAAGAAGTACCTTCTGTTCGAAAAAGCAATAAGAGAATGAATTTTTTTTACAAAGAAGTACTATTTTTAAGAACAGGTACTTTTTAAAAAAGGTTATTTTTAAAGAAAATTATTTATTTTCAGAAAGGCTGCTATATAAAAGTATTAAAAAGTATTATTTTATTTTTACAAAAAGGAATTTTTATAAAAAAAGGTATTTTTTGAACAAAATGTTATTTTTTTGAAATTTGTCTTTTTTTGAAATTAGTCACTGTTTCAAGAATAAGTAAATTTTTAAGATTAGGTTCTTATTTCAACAAAAATTTATTTTGTTTCATAAAAAACGTACTCTTTAATGTAAAGTTAGTTTTTTAAGAGGAGTGACTTATTTAAAAATAAATAAATTTGTTTAAGAAAAAATACTTTTTGTAAGAAAATTATTTCTTTAAGCAAAGGTATTTCTTTGAGACAACGTATTTTTTTTAAGAAACGGTACTTTGTTTAAGGATATGAATGTTTTTTTTTTGAGAAAATTTACTTTTTTAAGAAAAGGCACTTATTATTCTTAAACTTCTTTCACTTTTACTTTTGCTTTTAAAAATGTACTTTTGATTGGGTTCAAAACTACAATATGTACTGGTTACAGGCTCAACAAGAAATTTGCCAACATATGTTAGTCTAGACACAAACCACAGCAAAAATACCCAATATAGTTGATAATACTGGGTTGTAGCATAACAGAGTTTAAAAAAGTTGTTTAATGTTTTTTCATTTAGCACCCATCCCGCAACGTTCGGTAAGGAACGTCGTTCCAAAATTAATTGCCTTTACGGATTAATTTTTTCTGTATCACCAAAATTATCTGTAAAGGGAATCGAAGTTGTTACTCGTCGGATTACACAGTCTTACGAAATCTTAGATTGCTGTATTAAAATTAATATGATTTTTAGAAACTGAAAAAATGTTTTCGGATTGGGTTTGTTAAGGTAAAATTTCAATTCTGTATTTCTCAAAGTTAGAAAAACTTCAGGAAATTATTTGAATTTATAACGCCAACTCATTGCTGTTTCTTTGCTGTAAAAGACAAGAAATGGGGTTTCATTACATCCCACGAAAGGATTGGGGAGACGTTCTCAAAACCAGAGAGCTTTGCTCTTTCTAGTTGTGTACTCACTGATTGAATTTATTTGCATTTTTGTTGCTTCAACATCGTTCAGCAAATTGAGTAAATTACATTGATCTATGGGAAATTACTGCTTGCGCTTGTTTGGTCATTTATAATTTGCAATAATCCCGCAGATTTACCCAGTTTTTATATTTCTAAATGAAAAATTGAATTTTGCAATCAAATATATCATTCATGTGTGAGATTGCTTTTATGTCATCGGATTATTGTTGCAGTTACAAAGCACACCAGCAGCAATGCTCTAACTCCTTTGTTCGAGTGGTATTTTATTCATTTTGAAATACAACTATATATTCAACTTAATTTATGTGGTATTCAAATTTTATGTGATTTAAATGAATTGTAAATCCAAGTATTATGCATTGGTTTATTGGTGATCAGAAATTGTTGATGTGTCAGAGAATGCATTTATATTTTTTTTCATTTTTTGTACCAAAACTTACTTATATTTTTATTGGTTAACTTGGCGTATATTAAGTTGACATAATCCAATAAAAAATTAGTTGCTTGGAACTTTGATTTAAGATTATTGATTGGATTATGTCTAGAGTGATTGTTTTATAATCTCTTAACACTATTGATTTATTTTGTAATAAAAGTGACTGCGCATTGTCCTATTTTAAGTTGACAATGCTGAGAGACCATTCACAGCATTGTAAATCAAGATTAAAAAAAATATATATGCAAAGACTTTACAGCAAATCCTATTTTTTTCATTAAAATTGTCATCAATGTGCCTTGAATTGGACTAACATTGATATACTTTTCGTATTAGAGATGTTACATAAACTTAGGAATAGTGGGTGATTGACCAGGGGGTATCCATGTCACAGCTGATCGACTAAGTAGCAAGAGAACGAGAAACAACCTGAAGCAAACCATGCGGCAAAGTAAGTATAAATAGTCTTTAATTGATAATAATGATAATTATGTTTTATGTTGGTTGCATCGAACGTAAATATGCATTCCCTTTTATTTCTGTCCATTTAATATCCAATTAAAAAGTAAAATACAACAGCAACAGCAAACGGTCTATTGCCTCGTCGTCATCGAGAGAGCGTAAAGAGAGGGATAGAGACTCTTGTCTGTTTCTTTATGAGCTGATCGGCTATGTTGTAGGAAAATTATAGAGAACGGAGTGGATGGGCGCGAGAACGATAAGGAACTAGAAGCATACCATGAGGTAAACTAAGTTGAAATAGTGTTTGATTGATACTACTGCCATCTAAATTGTGTTTTATGTTGGTTGCATCGAACCTAAATACGCATACCCTTTTACTTTTGTCCATTTAATATCCAATCAAAAAGTAAAATACAACAGCAACTCGAACGCAATGAAATGGCCTACTAACTCGTCATCATCGAGAGAACGTAAAGCGAGGGATAGAGACTCTTGTCAATTGCTCTGTGGCTTGATGCTTCAAAAGATTTCCTAACTATTAAAATGCTCAAAAGTATATAATACACACGCTGACAATCTGTCGTTTGTTTGTTGTTTGGATTAAAATATAACGTGAGTTTGAAGCTTGTCGCAAATATAATAAAATTGTGTCCAACCACATTGCGTTTGCTATTCAATATTACATGTTTGAGACACAATGATTAATATATTATAATATATGTGTTAACGACCCAATTATATCTCTGATTGTGATACAAATACAGGTGTGTTTTGTGCACTGTTTATGCTCTCTGGAGAGTAAGAGAATAAAAGAGGGGCAACGAGAGAGTGCATCTTGTAAGTGTGCATATGTATTTTTGCATTATTCTGTCAGTCAGTGGGTCATAAATGTTCCTGAATGTTCGTGTAAATTGCAGATGAAGTGAATGTATGCTATTTAGTTTCATGTATTCAGTCGTCAATGGTTCATCGCTCAGAGGATATCAAAAGCGCTTGATCAGTGGAAAAATGATAAACAAAGGCTCGGAAGGTTAAATAGTTTGTGATGTTGCTTTGGTTTTTGTGTATGTGTTTCTAATATATTTATGTATGTATACTACCAAATCGAGAAACGATTTTGATGAAAAAAACTGGAAAGGGTAACAGCTGGAAGCCCTTTGTCTGTCCGAGCCTTTACTGAGAAAATCGGAACGGCGGACCATTTGTTAAATATAATAAAAAAACACAAGTAATAAATACACGTTTGGCTTGCATGCACTAGATTTGTATATAAGAATATTGTTTGTGTACCAACGAATAGTGATAACCAACGCATAGCTGAAACCTTCTGAAAACAAAAACATGTGAGACAACAAAGAAAGGAAAGAAAATTAGCAATAGCTTCTCATTTCATGAATAAAAACAAATAGTGCATTGAACGCAAGTACAGGACAAATGGCCATTTTAAATAATATAAGTTTTTGTATTAATTATTTTTAAATGTGGATTTAAATTGATAAAATTAATTATAATAAATAATACATATATGCGACCCTGCATTTAAAGCCACTCTGTGTGTCAAACCAAGTTTCGAGTAAAACGCAATTAAAGTGTCCCTTCTCTGTGTTGGATTTTCCCAGTTTGACACACTAAGTGGGTTATTAACGTTTTATATAATTGTATTTTTACATTAGTTTTTGATGTTTTTCAAATTTGCGAGCGGTTTCATATGCAAAGTCATGAAATTTGACACAATTTAATTTTTTAACCAGGGTCACATATAGTGAAATGAAAGAATAATTCGTTTCTAAATATTATTATGTTTGGGAGGAAATACTCATATGTTTCGACTTTAGTGTATGGAGTTTTGGGGAAAACACGCGAATACTTCGACGTTAGTACATGGATGTTTGGCATGAAGAACGCCTATGTGTCCACGTAAAAGTATACATGTTTGCCAGTAAATATTCTACTGTTTGCATTTAAATACAAGCGAGTTTGGGACTTGCATACATATTAATGTTTGAAGTGTGTTCCGAACATATACATCGTTCCTGAAGAATATATTTGGCAGAACAGGTTTCAGAGGGCGTCTTTGTTCAGCGTGTAGATTTGCTTGGAATATTTCTCAATACGAGTGCTTTGAAACTGAAATCTGTCGCAAGTTATTCAAATTAAAATGCAATAAACAAACAATTGAGTTTATTTTTATCTAGAATTAAGTTTAACTGTGAACTTTAAATTTTGAATATTCCAGTTATTCATTCATAAGAAGCTTATAAAAATTGCATATATTACAATTTTATATACAATTAAAAGTAAATGACTTCCAGCATTTATTAGAAAGTAACTAGTTTAACTATCGATTATGTTGATTATGAAGCTGATCATATTAATTAAATTTTTTTTGTATGAAAACTAGAAACAAATCTTACCCATAATAAATAGGCCTTTAGGAAACAGGTAATAGGGACCTAATTTGACTAAGTCATTCCACATAACTATAATTATGAAATCAAAAACAAAATAACGAGCAGCTTAACATAGTGCTAACATAACTTCCTATTACAGTATCTTCCGGTACAAGATAAAACTTGGATACATTTTTGCAGTAACTTCCGGCTCAAGATATATTTTAGGCAAATTAACTACAGAAATATTTTGAATACAATATTTAAAATCAAAAGACAAACACGAATCACAAGTTCCGTCAGAAACTGAAAGGCCTCCAGCTACAGTTGTAGTAACTTGTAAACATGCTACTGTAATATTAAGTTCCGGTTATTTTTCAGGAAAATGTGGCATAGGAAATTGTTGGCTACGTCTCCCATTAGTAACATTCGAAAATTCCCTTTAGCAGTTTAATTTAAGTACAAATCAATGTTTTCACTTTACTATAGAATACTGTACGTCTGTGTGTGCTTCAGTATTTTCGTTGAATCAATAAATTATGCGAATCTTTAAGACGTTGTTTTGCATGTATTTTTTCATAGACTTCAATTTCCAATGAAATGTTTACATCCAGAAAAAAAATCATTAAATATTTACCATAAAATATTCACGGCAAATATTAACTACAAGTATATAGAGCCATAGAGCTACTAATTACGCAAAACAAAATGGTACATGTTTCTATGTTGGCTCATCATCATAGCTGTACGGACACGCATATTCAGCACTCAACCGTCCATCCATTCATCCGTCCGTAGATATGCGCGTTTTTAAAAATACAATTTAGCGTTTACAGAAAAAACCCATAAATAATGGCTGGTCAGCCATTCAGCCAACGCATTAAGTCAGTTCATTCGTCTGTCAGTCCATGCTAGGCTAGCGAATCGCAGTGTGAAATGGTGTCAAAAAATCTTTCCACAGTTGTAAATAAAACTTGAGAATCGTTTTTTTCCCTCAGTTCGGATATTTTGTTTCAACGATTTGAAGCTGGTGGGGCACATTGGGGGATTTTGAAAATGTTTTGTTAGACATTTGAATACGGAATGAAGTCGAATTGATCAGCAACCAATTGTAATTTAATATCAGAATAAATTTGTTCACATTAATAGTTAGTCGATTGCATTCAAATAACTATACTTGGCAATTTAAACTATAAACAAGATCGAATCACCTTTAATGGCTTGAGCTATAAATCAAATAATTATTTTTGATTATTAATCTCTTTGTTTTCTGTGGGAATAAACCAAAAAGTATTAAGCAAGAAAATAATGACACATGTGCTTGCACTGGTCTTTAAATAATTTTAAGTATTAATCATGGTAAAATAAGTAAGGTAGAAGCAGTAGGAATTGAAGGCATTTTGTTTTTATTTTAGGAGCCCACCTTGTGAAATTCAGTCGATCGAAATTGTCAAGATGAATTTATTTCAGGTTATATCAGGCGGAATTGTTGTCATTTTCGGCAACAACCACAATTTATCGCTACAACCTGTACTAGATACATCTTGGAATTAGAGTATAAACAAAATTTGACAACGTTGACAAAATTTAAATCAGCTGGTCTAACGTTTCCACCTGTAATAAATACATCTTGGTATGGTATTAATATTATTTAAATTTAACGTCTTCATAAGATTGAACGTTGTTTTTTATTTTCCAATGTAACGTTTACTAATGTGTTCATAGAAATCGGACAGCTACCGTGTAACAAAAAGGTGTTAAAACATGGTCCGTGAGCTCGAATTTTTGGATTTTTTTTAAGAAGAAGTACTTTCTGTAAGAAAAAGCCATAAGAGTATGAAATTGTATTACAACGAAGTACTTTTGTAAGAGCAGGTACTTTTTAAAGAAGTGCTACCCTTTTTAGGAAAATTTTATTTGTTTAAGAAAATTTACTTATTTTCAGAATGGCTACTTATTTCAAGACAAGAAAAAGTATTATTTTATTTTTAAGAAAAGGTACTTTTAAAAAATTAATTTTTGTTAGAGCAGGTATTTGTTTTGAAGTAAAGGGTACTTTTTTAAGAAATGAAAATTTTTTATAGAATTGGCCCTTTTTTCAAGAAGAGGTTCATTTTTAAAAGTAGGTACTTAGCTCAAGAAAAGTTATTTTGTTTCGCAACAAAGGTAGTCTTTAACGGAAGGGTAGCTTTTTAAGAAAAGACAATTTGCCATAAGAAAATTAATTTTTTTAAGAAAAGGTACTTATTTAAAAAATAATTTTTTTTTTAAGAAAAGATACTTTTTGTAAGAAAATTTACTTTTTTAAGCAAATGTACTTCTTTAAGATAAGGTAGTTTTGTTTAAAAAAGGTTCTTTGTTTAGCAATTTTAACTGATTTTTTTTGAAAAAATTTACTCTTTTTTCGAAAAGGCAGTTATTTAAGAAAATATTCTTTTTTAAACTTCTTTCACTTTGGCTTTTCTAACTTTACTTTTTATTGGGTTCAAAACTACACTATATACTAAATATTGGTTACAGGCTCCACCTAGAAAACTTCCCATTAAACAAGAAGTTTCCCAATATATGTGAGCTATCTAGTTAGTTTAGACAGAAACCAAAGCAAAAATAAACAATATAGTTGGTAATAGTGGGATGTTGCATAATAGTGTTAAACAAAAGTAGTTTAATTTTTTTTTCATTTAGCACCCATCCCGCAACGTGCGGTAAGGAACTTCGTTCCAAAAATTAGTTTTCCATTACATTCCAAAAAGGAATTGGGGAGAGCTTCTTACAACCAGTGAACTGTGCGCTTTCCAGTTGTACACTCAATAATTAGGACTTACAGCCTTTCACCGGTTCCTATTGGTATTTTTAGAATCTTTTTCATTGCTAAATACTCGATAGGCCGTCACTAATCGAGGTGAACACGTTCTCATGAAAAAGAGGTGCTCCACCGTTGCACCTCCGAATAAGTCAAAATCAATTGATTACGTATTTAAATAACCACTCGAAATTTTAGCTTTACGATCCGTAGAATATTCTTAACTCGTATCGTTGTAGTCAAATAGATGTGTCTATCTTTTGTTAACCATATAATTAGCTAAGCAGAAGATACAGGGGAAGTTTTTAGGCGGACACTGTTGCCACATTATGGATATTTGTATGCTCCAGGAAATCCAACACCGGCTGTTGATGCCGCCACTGTAAAATATAGTGAAATTTTTCATCGCCTCGACTAACACTGTCATCGAAATTGACTCATTGCACAGATTAATGGCTGCATGGGAAATTATTCAATAATTGAAATATTTCATTGCTAGGCTGAATATGCTTCTGTGCCGCGTTGAATATGTTTCAGTAGAGCGACATCCTTTTCGTTACTTTTGAAATTTAAAAGTGAAATATTATGACACTTAATGCAAAAATTTTAAGTGAAAATTTAGAGAACAATGGAAAATGTTAAGACGTCGCTCTTTGAGGTCAGAGTTCAAATATTAGGGAGTCATATACTTTTAACAAACAACTAGCAGAAAATTGAAAAATGTTGAGGGATTATTTTGAAACATGGTAAAACTATTACACCGCCGTTATAGTTAAACTGATGAAAATTTGAAAAAATCTGATAAAATTATCACGTAGCGTCTCGAGATCAAAACTTCACGATTTAGAGAATAATGTAGTTCCCACATCTTAGCTTACAAGTCACATGTTAACATTGGCTGCTTTACTTCAAATATTCACCAGCTACATAGTAAAGACAGGGTGACCTAGCATGTTTCATAAAAATCCGTGGAAAAATAACTAGTTGTCTTTAATCCGCTTGTAGTAGCTTTGCCTTAGAATCGACACGCCGCAATATTGACCGATTTCCCCCAAATTTTTAGCATTACACATTTACATCAAGTGTAATATTACACCGCCCAGTTCTTTTCCAATTTCAAAATAAAAAATCCTAATTAGGGATGAGCGATTAATCGATTAACTAAAATTTTGATTACTCGATATCGTGTATATTCAGAAATCAGTTAATCGACTAATTAGAAATTCTGATTAATCATAACGTTGATTAATCAATTAATTGTAATATCGCTTACCCCCGTTATAACCGTCTTCGGTTATCCTATAGTTAAAGTTAACGAACACAAACAAGACATTGTGTTAATGGTCCTTAATCATATTTGAGTAATTTTGTTCATCATTCCTATAATTTTTGGAAATATACAAATACATACTGTACAAACAATAGGAAACATTTGAAAATTTTGAGAAAAGAAGGTTGTTGAAAAACTTTAAAACATGAATTGTTGAATTATTTAAATTTCAGATTAAGAAATTCTTATATTAATCAACTAATAATGAATATTGATTAATCAAAACGCAGCTTAATCGATTAATCACAACTATGATTAATCAATATGTATCACTAATCAATTGTTCGATTAATCAGGGTGTCGATTTATCAGGTGAAGAACTGAATTTGTTTCCCTGGTGTACTTTCTATATCACAAATGGAATGCCATTATTTTACTGAAGTTTTACTGACGATGATTGATTTGAAATCATTCTCATTGGAATTTTAAAAGCATGTAGTTTAGTTTTATTACCCGTATTTGTTATTTCCATAATTCTAATTTATTAGTTAAATCAAGGCCGCATAAAATCTGGATCGATTGCATTGTTTGAGTTAAAATTTTTTTTCACGACAGTTTCACGGTTCAGTTTTACTAAAATCACTTTCGTCGCAGAAACGACAGATTCATTGCGGCAATGCACTCCATTCGTCATATTTGCATTTTAGAAAAACGGAACGAATCTTCAAAACTGTATCAGATAAACCAGATATCAATACGTTATATTCACTGATTTATTTTTCAATACTTGGTTTATTTTTTTAATGTTTCTCACTTTCGTCGCAGAAACGACAGATTCATTGCGGCAATGCACTCCATTCGTCATATTTGCATCTTAGAAAAACGGAACGAATCTTCAAAACTGTATCAGATAAATCAGATATCAATACGCTGTATTCACTGGTTTTTTTTAATACTTGGTTTATTTTTTTAATGTTTCTTGTCTTTCAAAAGCATAATGAATTTTAATGTTGAAGAAACGAGCACTGTGTTGTTGCAGAAACTCTACAGCGCATTGGCATGGAAACCTTGCATGACACGTTTCGTTAGTACAGCCACACAATCGTCCATTGTACGAAAGTTTTCATTGCAGTAATGTAAACATACTAAGGGACATGTTTCATTTATGCAACGATGGGACTTACTTTACGTATGGAGATTGAAGAACTTTGGACCCTTGTCGTAGACTCCTTTTTCACACACGATCCCAAGTGTGCATAGTACACCATCTGAATTGCTGACAGATTTTTTGAGGTGTAGAAATACAACAAACAATTTGTTTTACAATATTATTACGTTAAACGTTAACCAACGTTAACCAACCAAGCCAAACCAAAGTTCTGTATAAATTTCCATTTCATTGTATTAGAAAGAAAGCTCTAGCCAGCAAATAGTATTCGTTCTTGTTTAATGGTTCTAAGAAATTGCCATAAGGTTAAGGGTAAATGGTATACAATTTCCTTACTGTAACCTTTTGATTAAGATACGATTTAATTTCTGGCAACAAATTCCACACTGTGTGTGCTGGTGTGTACATTTCTGCTGTTCGTTTCTACGGTTTTCAACTCAATATCTCGCGTACGCCAGCGTTTGATGGGTTCATAGTGTTTTATTACCACCCATGTTGTTTGACGCTTGCAGAAACAAATTGAAAAGAAAACCAACATGATTTGCATGATTTGGCGGTATAAAAGATGATTGGGTAAAACCAAAATTGAGTTCATGTGTGGTCTCGATAAGTCGATTTCTTTAACAAGTGATATTTCATTTGACATGACACTTCGAATGAAAACTGTTTTTTTTTCTCATTCGGTTTCTTAACAATCATTGAAGGTGGTGTTTTTTGAAATGTGTGTGGCAGCAGTGAGCGTGCAGCGCCAAGATGTGGTTCATGCCTTATGCCTTATGGCCCATGTCACAATGTCAATATTAAGTTATGGTGGCAAAAGAAAATATTATGTTTTCCGGAATGGAATAATAATAATTCTAGAAATTCGTTTACAATTGTCGGCATGTAGGCATTTTCAGATGTATGTCAAGGGCACAAATCGATTTTATGTATAATTTTGGTGGGGGGTAGGACACACATGGATGTTTAAAGGCAGCTCTGTATTATATTTGATATTGATTAAATGTTGTGCTGAGATTGAAATTAAAATGTTTTCTCTTAAAATGGTAGACGCTAAAACATTTTCACTAAATAAGGATAGAATAGCATATGCAATAATATCGTTGTCGTTGTTCTTTCGGCAAAGCTGACGATGCACATTAGTGAAGTAGTTCATGAGGTAGTTATTGGTTATGATTGAAAATCTTGGCAAACTTATGAAACCTCAATGTCCACCATATACAAAATTTCGATTTCAATGCGACATAAATCTTCAAGGACCTATTTAAAAGAGTTGTGGAATTAAAGTTTGTACCAAGTTTGTCTAAACTAAATATTCGCAAACAGTTTCGTAAAATGTAATAGGACTTCGTTTATGATAGAACTCCGTTCTAGAAATAATTGACAACTCTACTTCACAGGACTGACACATGCTGCTTCAACGAAACATTTCATTAAAAATGTACTTGAATTTTACTTTTCAATAATTTGCTACCCAAGCTCGACGACTTAATGGTATATAATAAATAATACTAATAATAATTAGTATTCTAAATAATGTATAAAATAAAAAATTAAGATTACATAAAATTAAAGACTCGAGTTTGAGTATCAAATTATTGAAAAGGAAAATTGGTGTCAAGGTCAAAGGAATAAAATCAAATTTATAATTTAAGACTTAATTTTCGTTGCTGCTACAAATATCGCGACTTGTGAACAACAAAGTTCTAACTGACAATTTTTTATAATTTAATCCGCGTATCTCAATAGAATTTCGATTACTGCTACCGAAATAATTACATCTCTTATAGTTGACGAGATATCTAATAGAAAAATTATTACTATATATTTTTCGGCAGTAATTTGGTTAACAAAGAGCATTCAATCTGGTTCTTCTCAAAAGTCGCGTGGTGCACTTAGAACCTTGTTGTTCTAAGGTCACGATATATTAATGATGCATTTTTTTAAAAAGTGTTGAATAACATGATTGAAAATTTTTTGACCTCACACAGACGTAAAATTTAGAGAAATAAATGTCTTAACAAGTCGCATGCCGGTTCATCCATTATAAAAAAATAAAAATTTAAATTTTAGTTAATGATCATTAAGTAGTGAATGCTTCAGTGCCCAACCCAGATTGTTATCGGAGCATTTAAATATATTCATCATAGCTCTGACACATATTCATCGCAGTAATGGAACACATCACTGAGACTAAACTTTTCCATTTAATGAAATCAATTTCGTTGGAGCAATAATGAGTTTAGCTCACTTTGAGTGAAAATATTCGTTCAGAATGTGAAAAGTTTTAAGAAAATCCCTTCCTATTGACAAACGTTTATTTTGATCAAATGAAGCATAATTTGATACCACTTTTTAGGTCCTTATACGAGTACCAGCTACACATCATTCAATATATCAGCCTCTGCACGAGGCCTTTTTGACCGGTGTTTCACGTACACTGAAACAAAAACGCTTAGTCGCATGAATGAAACAATTTCGTTAAGGTTTTTACGTTACTACAATGAAAATTCTCATATATTCGACAATTTAGAAGTCGCTGCAACTAAAAAATGTCGTTGCTGCAACAACTTATTTTACCTTAAAGGAAGTTTTGAACATAGATCAACTGCTATGATGAAACCCATAGGGGAGTACACCTTATGCTCATGGTAAGTACAGACATATGAGTAGATATATACATATCTTCTTAAATAGAAATCTTAATAATAAATTTCTCATATTTGTGTTTAATTGTAGGACCTCAAGACGACGGCCACAATAACACTCAACCAGTCGATTACCACAATTTTTCTCCAGAAGTGTGTTGGAATGGATATAATACATTTAGCAAACTAAGAACATTTTCGAAACAAGAACTAAACCTTTTGTTATCAAACACCGCCGGCCGTCTTGGTGCAATGGTAGTGAGCGCGGCTCTTGTGCATGAGAACGTGGGTTCAATTCCTGCTCTGACCACCTTAAATTTCTTTCGACGGTGGTAACCTCGCTTAGTTGTGGCGACACTATGCAGTGACAATGTCCCAAGCAGTGAGTGTAAAAATAGAACGCGCACAGCTCACTGGTTTGTGAGAAGCTCTCCTTAATCTTTTCATGGGATCTAACAGGAAATATTTTTTTTTATCAAACACCTGCAATACTAACAGTGTATTTATGTATAAATACAATTGACATTAAATAATTTCAAGCACACTTCAAAACATTAAATGCAACAACGAAACAAAATCATTGTAGTACTGAAACAAATGCATTGCAACAATAACACATACCAATGAAATATATTCATTGTAACAATGAAACAAATGCATTGCTGTAATGAAATGAATTAATTGCGGCAACAACCAGACTTTCATCACAGTGACGAGCAATTTTCAGTTAATGAACACATTTTCGTAGCGGTAATGAAACTGTACGTTAGCTCATTTTCGATGACAAAAGTTGTTGGTGTGATGAACATTTTCATCTCTGTTACGATGCTTTCAGTGTACAAACAACAAAAAGGCTGTAGACATTTTTTCACCAAACTAACTGACTTGGTTGCCAGTATGAACCCTCTCGCAAAACCATGTTGCACCGCCTTATAACCGGGGATTTTTTTTAGCTATTTGCTTTTTCAGTGTTAAGTTTTTGGCAGTTCACGCGTAATTCGGGATACGTGTCAATGTCATAAATGTTCAGTTTACCTTGCCAATTCCATATGAATAGACTTACAAACAAACAATGCTTGGCAATCATTGAGTTTAATTACCAAAATATGTGTTCTTTGAAAAATGTGTTTCGCAAGTTACGTCCTTTTTTTGGTCGCCAGAATGGGCCCACCGGGCAGGCTAATCCAGGCCACTGTGACCAATTTATGCACCAGTTTCACTCTACTGGACATCAGTCACCAACCCATACCCGTAGAGTGTATGCCGAGGAGAATACTACTACTGTTTCCGCTAGCGTTAAGTGTTAATGAAGATCACGATGTGACCATCTTCTTGTGGTATATCACCACCTGAAAGCTTTTACGAAAGACATACAAATTACATTTGGTGCAGGAGCTGAAGGCGGTCGATCTGCCACAACCTCGTCTTTTCAGTGATTTTGCCGTAGAGAAGCTGGGAGAAAGTAATCTTTTTTTAGTGAAAGATTGTATTCAGCGACTAGGCTCATTTCAGGCTCATTAGGTACCTCACTATGTAGAATTGCCGAATTTAGTTCAAAAGCAGCCAGAGGCAGTTCAAGAGCTGCCAATATACCCTGAAAAATGCAATGTTTGGTGCGTTTTATGGCCAGGCTCATACTTCTTCAAAGGTGATGATGGCAGCAATGTTACGGTGAATGGAGCACGGTACCGTTCGATGATCACGAACTTTTTTGTGCCCGGAATTGCAGAATTGGACTTGTGGTTTCAACAGAACGGTGCCACATGCCACACTGCACGCGATACCATGAACCAATTGGGAGGCGAGTTTGGTGAGCAATTAATCTCACGTTGTTGCGCTGTCAATCTACGGGTATCGGGGCACTGAAACATTCCAGAAAATCACAAAGAGGTTGAGCTGGTGAGATTAGGGACTGCCTGGCATGTTCGACTGGATATGGAGCATATAGTTATGCACCTTTCTGCATACAAGATGGCCAGGTTGCACAAAATGCAGCATCAATAGGCAATTATGGGCACGTTATGATATCCATTCCTAGGTAAGATATTTCTATGCTAGTAGCTGTGATCACTGGGCACTGTTTAATAGGCAGAGTCATGCCTAGACTTGGGATCTCAACACATGATTACTGCAGAAAAATGTGAGGAGGAAAACTGCAGCTGTTCCTGTCAGGGCTTTTTTTTGAGTAGCAGATAATATCTAGGATGCTACTTCATGTTGGATCTAACAACCATGCAGGGAGTTAAAATGAATAATCTTAGGGTCTTTTTGCAGAGTAATGCATGGTTTGCCAGGGACTAATGTATGCCACTTCTTCAGCCACATCCTGGAATATCGAGATGAGGTATTATTAACTTTTCACCACTCAAGGTTCAGTTACAGGTTCAACGATGAGCTCGCAACATGACGTCCCGTGGTATCACAATGGTCCTCATTGGACTGGGTATGTTAATAGCCATATCTACCTAACCTAACCTAAGCCGGGTTGAATAAAGGGTACTATAATGTCATCTGACCAAGTCGCACTACATTTACCTTCAGCAAAAGTGTATTTTTAAAATTCAGCTTATGTTAGAATAAACACAGAAGCATTTAAAAGTAAATAAGGTTTAACAATCAAATATTGTATTTATATATTTTCTTACAAAACCTTTATAGTTTTTCTTTGTAATAAAATCAATCTCAAATATCAAAAAGGCTAAATGAGAAATAAACGAATGTAATAAAACGTATAGTTTTCCAATTCGACATAAAAATCGAAACCGGTTATTAGCCGTGTTTTACCCGTCGGTTTAACCGAAATCCCTTGCCACCAAATGAGAATATTTGGAAAACTGATTTTTGAATACACTAGCTAAACTAATGGTTTTCACATTGGTGTGAATCCAATTCCACCACTTTTCAGTAGATTTTTTTGATTGAAACATGTCGTAACAGCAAACAGAAGCGGGTGAGGATGGGTGGGTCGAACCCTGCCATAAATTTAAATTCTTGTTTTTATAACTGAAAAGGGCGAAATTCCACTCAGTAAGAAAATTAAAAGTTTGAAAAATTTTGAAAAATGCTATTGACCACAACCCTTTGTGTTTACCTGACAATCAAAGTTCGGTGTTCAATCATGTGTTTAGCAATATTTTTTTCATGAGTAAATAGAAGGAATTCTGAATTTTGGTAGTAGAACACACTAAATATTAATATGCCGGTTATCGCCATCTGTCTGCCTATACTTTGCGGCCTACATGATGCATTATGCCAAAGCGGAATTGAAAGGGATTGACAAAGGAATTGTATTGTTTGTGAATCATGATGCAGATTCTATAGGGTTGAGGGAAGCATATGTCTTTCCATTAGCTTCCAGTAAAAAATATTGCATTTAATCTTCATTAGCAAAAAATAAATGATCTCCAATATCAGTTACTACTAAGTCGGCAATTAATACTTTATAGTCGTAACTACACTCAAAAAATATGTAAGTAAATATGGCGGCCAAGATTGTTGAAAAGTGGAAAGCCAACATGCCTGCTATTTCAGCAGACATATGCTTCTTGATTACATTAGCAGACACCTTATTCTTCCATTAGAAAATGTTATTTCAAGCTGTGAATTAGTGGACTCCGCTCTTCAACACCTCATTTCAACAATAAATGATGCGATCTTATATAGCGTGCCACAAAAACTAAGGAATAACTCCAGTAATAAGTTCCCCCGGAGCATTAAATCATTAATTCGGAGGCATAACCATCACCGTAGGAAATGGCTACGGCATAGAGATGTTGACGATTATCATGAATTCAAAACTCTGAACCGCTTAATCAAATGGGAGATTAAACAATTTAAAAACAGAACATGGAATCAGTTATTGTCCACATTAGATAAAGGTTCTTCTCCTTTCTGGAACTTAACAAAAATTATAAGAAAGAAATTCAAAAACATTCCAACCTTAAAACATAATAATTCACGCTTCTCTACAACGGCAGATAAGTGTGAACTATTAGCTCAGACTTTTCATGATATCCATGATTACTCTATTAACCTTGGGAGCCCATCTACTGACATCCTAGTGAGAGACACAATTAACGAATTCAATTCCAGCTCATGTTCGAGTAATAATGTTTCTATTACTTATTCGAGCATATCTGAAATAGTGAAGCGACTGAAATCTAGGAAATCCCCAGGAGTGGATGGCATAAACAACAGTTGTCTTAAAGCGCTTCCAAGAAAGGGCATACAATTTTTGACAATTTTTGTAAACAGTTGCCTCAAGTTATACTATTTCACTGACAAGTTCAAGGAGGCAAAAATAATTGCAATTAAGAAACCTAAAAAACCGTGTGACTCCCCATCTGCATACCGATCAATAAGTTTACTGTCGTCCATAAGTAAAATTCTTCAAAGAGTTATTAAGGAGAAACTTTTAAAATTTCTGGACGAAAATAATATTTTACCGCCTCAACAGTTTGGATTTCGTAGGGAGCACAATACCATCCATCCTCTAGTTCGGATACAACAATTCGTCAAGTCAAATTTTAGCCAACAAAGGTCAACCGGAATGGTATTACTAGACATAAGGGCAGCCTTTGACTCGGTATGGCACGATGGTTTAGTATATAAATTAATACGTTTTAACTTTCCTTCAAATATTATAAAGATAATCCAAAGTTTTTTATCCACCAGAACATTTAGAGTTCATATCGGTTCAGTGTCCTATGAAGTCTTCCACATAAATGCGGGTTGTCCACAGGGCTCTTGTTTATCTCCAATACTTTATAATATTTATACGGCCGATATACCAAGTTTAAATAACTGCATAATGTCCATATTCGCTGACGACACCGCTATATTATGCGCGGATAAATTATCAGCAAAAATCCTGTCAAACCTACAATTGGCCCTTGCAAAATTAATTGAATATTTCACAAAATGGAAAATTACAATAAATTGTGACAAAAGTCAGGCGATATATTTCACCAGAAAAAGGAAGGAATGTTTTATCCCACAAGATAACATAAATATTAGTAATAGTGAAATAAAATGGGAAAATAATGTAAAATATTTAGGTGTAGTCTTAGACACAAAACTAATATACAAAGATCACATCTCTTACATTGTAAACAAATCTAATATACTTATAAGATCCTTTTATAAACCGGAACTCGGCATTAAACATTGACAACAAAATGTTAATTTTAAAATTAATTTTTCATGCTGTTATGTTCTATGCAGTTCCTGTTTGGGCGAAAAGTGCAAATTGTCACCTGAAAAGGCTCCAGATCCTTCAAAATAAACTGTTAAAGTTAATTTACAATTTGCCTAGATATTACTCTACGGCAAGACTTCACCAACTTGCTGATGTTCAATTGGTGGCCGTCAAGATAGACAAATTGTCCAAAAATTTTAACGCCAAATGTTCCTATTCAGAATATAGTCATATCATTGAGCTGGCCTCACGATAAATTAATTAGTTTTAAGTAGTTTGTAAGGTTTTATCATATAAAAATTCATAAAGGTTTTTTGGAAATTTTTACCTCCATTTATAATATTAAAATCATTTTATAATATTACGAAAACCACATGTTATTTTTAAGCAGAAAAAGGAAAACACCTTAAACTCTTCACATATAAATATTATAATTATAAAAAAATCTGTATATGCGATGAAAAATAAAGAATTGAATTGAATTAAGAGAAAACTTTATTCTTTGAATACATCCTATCACTTATATAGATTGCATCCAGATATCGCCAATGAAAATTAACATTTTGGTTTATGCGATTGCTAAATTATTTATATTTACGAAATTGCTATACAATTTGATTTAATAACCCTCATTCAATATTATTGTCAAATGATTGTAATAAAAAATTCAAGCTTATAATATACACAGATCGAATCGGAAAAATAAACTTACCAGGTCTATCCAATTCATGTATTAGTTCATCCGGTTCTAAATATGTGGCAGCAGCTAATATTGATGAGGCAGCAGATGACAATGATACTGATGTCGATGACGATAATGATTTCATAACGATATTTCCCATATTTAAATTGCGACCACCATTTGTGCTGAATATTAAGCAAATGCCAAATAGCCACCATAGATAGTAGGTTACAATGTTATGAGAGGGTTTATGCCAAATCCCGCTGGGTCGTTGACGTTGTCGATGTCTGATTTGTTGCTGGTGCTGATGGAGTTGGTGCTGGTGCTCGTGCTCGTGCGGGCGCTGGAGTTGTTTTCTGCTGTATTGTCGTTGATAATTGTCATGTGTTGCTTGTTGTTCGTCCTCAGGGCGGTGGTGTTGGTGGTGGTAATGGTGGCGATGGCGATGTTGATGGTGGTACTGGTGTTGCTGTCGGTGTTGGTTGTGATAATGCTGTTGTTGGTGGCATTGTGGGTGTGAGGCAGTTTTTGTACATTCCGTTGTTAGTGTATCTATTGTTGCAGTTTCAAGCACTGTTTCTATTTCTGTTGCTGCTTCTGCTGTCGTCGTTGTACTTGTGTAACAGGAACAGGAAATGATAACCGCAGGAATCATTTTTAATTTGATTGTTATTATTTGTTACTATATTGTATTATTGTGCACAGTTCCCGAATTCATATATGTTCCCGAATTCATATATGTTTGGTATACAACATGTACATACATATAGATAGTAGAGTCAAAGCTAAATTCCAAAAAATACTTTATACTCTGTGCTATTCTATTATTGTGTTTTTCCAGCGTGGTGATTTTTTTTCTGCAGTTTTAACTAACAATTTATGAAACACCCAATGTTTTCATAAATTCGTTCACATATACTGTCATCGTTGTTGTCGGTCTTTTAGCTTCTTTTATTCATTTATGCTCTATAACATTTGGAGCTTTGAGACTCTGTGCTGCGCTGGATTTTGGGCCCATTCAATTCTCTAATGTATTTTAAAATACACATGAATTCATATATGCTGACACTACTGCTATTTCATGCATGTACATATATACATACATGTGTGTGTGTATTGGATTATAGCTCTTTTTCTAGGTTAGTTTCCGTTTGGTTGGTATTCTTTGTCCTTTCTCCTCTGCTTTAACTTTTTCACTGGTGGTATGTAGCCTTGCAAGAGCCAACAAATAGTACGTACCTCTTCAACACATCACCCTTTGTGTATTCTCCAGAGTCAGCTGATGTTAAGAATTTTCTTGTTTTCTATGTTGCAACTAGAATTGAATGAAAATTCTATGTATGGCTGTGTATGAGTTCGTTTTGACGTTCCTTTGAGAATTCACATTTAACATTTACGTGTATTTACAGATTTTAGATATGCATGTATGTTGGTTGAACAAACTTATGTAGGGATATGTATATGTATTTCCAGGAAACTCCCCGAAACTGGATTTTCTTTTCAGTCAATGCACTCACACAATTACACGTCGCTATAGGCGGCTGGTGTGAGCGGTCGTTTTTGTAAGCCGGCTTCTACTATTGTTATTTTCTATTATTTCAGCTCGGCTGGATGGTTGGCTGGTTGTATTCAGCCTGCTGCTGGTCTATAGCGGTTTAGAGTTGGATTTATTTGTTATATTGTTTTTTTTATCTGTTTTTAGCGCAATGTTTCTGTATTTTTGTATATTTATTATTGTTAGCTGTTTGCTGCTTTTTGTTTATTTGTTTATACATAAATGTATAAATTCATACACATATAAAGGAATACGTATGTGTATTCCGTGGATTTAATTTATGTTTAGATATCCGCCATTCGATTGTTGTGTATGTGAGTTTGTCGCTCCAATGATCATTCAATTTACTGAAACAATTTAGTATTGTATCCTGTATTTGTCAATATTAGTTGTGGTTTCATTTGATAGCGACAAATTTTATACAGGACAAGCTGTAACGAAAGCATGAGGAAAGAAGAGAATGAACATTAGTTTAATTTAAATTTTATAGAAATATGTATAAATGGTAAAAATTTGAATAAAGTTGAGTCGCAGATATCAAGGATAATGTTTGTAATTACACTGTTTCTGTTAGATTAGAATTGACATAAACAATTTCCACAAATTTATAAAGGTAAATGGTGAATATACCTATAAGTAATAGTATGTACCCCTATTAACACCTTCTCTGGTCAAGCTCTAGTTAGAGCAGATCAACATTTGAAGCTGCCAGTTAGCACACAATATGACAAATGTCTTTTTGAACCATGCACTACTTGTTTTTTTGATAAGATAACATGGAATCTGCGTTAATCGTATGTTTTCTCTAACAAGTTCATATATACAGGGTTATTCAGTGTAATGTAGATTTAGGACACCAATTATTTGTGATATGTTATTGTTAATTCTTTATTTTTTTCAGACAATTGGTACTACAGGCTTTGACAATCTTAGTTGTGAAGCGATGCTCAGTTGAACAATGTGGAAAAGTGATCCAAATGGTTTGTCAAGATGGTAGCTCTGCAAGAAGTGCATTATGCAGATTGCGCAATTTTGTCGACCAACAGAACCGGTCATCCGAGTCAATCGAAGAAACTGGGTCGGCGCGAAACGTGGCAACATGCGTGTGCTCTCGTAGAGGTCTTTCAGTCGAAAATATGGCTTCTGTGGAACAAACAGTGGACCACACCACGACGACCCCAAATCGTCGTCAAAGCACCGTTCAGCGTATTTGAACAAAAAACCTGGTTTTACACACCTACAAAATTCAATTCAAACCTGTAACGGACAATTTGTAGCGCCATAAATTTACCAAATAGGTGCTAAACATGATGAGCAAGATGTACATTTTCTCCTACACAGATACGTGGGCAATCATAACTGCCGCATTTGTTGTACTGAGAATTCACATGACATTCAAGAGAAATTTACGCACCCACGACGAGTCAGTTTTTGCTGTGGTTTTTTGACTGGTGGATTCAATGGACCATATTTCTACGAAAATGATGCCGAATGATGATCTCGAACTCTGTTACGGTGAACGTTATCATAACATGATAGCAATGTTTTTATGACAAGAATTACACGGCATGGACTTGGAAAATATGTGATTTCAAAAGGACGGGTATTATTTACTTTATTTTTCAAAATAACTCGGATTGAAGGCAAAGAAAATGTAAAACAAACCGTTTGTCCACGGTAATTCGTTGCTCGTGAAAGTTATCTTGAGTTTGGAGTTACTATAACATGTTTGAGCCAAATGAAAGAACAATTAATGGAAACGTTTTTCGTTTCTTGTTAAAGTTGTTTTTTGAGACGGAAGTTAGCATATATACATATATTGTTTGTGGTAAATGATTTCCGGTTCTCGTAAACTATGGGTAGTATTGTAAAAGTCCCGAAAGTGAATGTAAACGCAGAAGCCAACGCGAACGCCAAAGTCAAAAAATTTTTGTTTACGTATCACTTCGCGCTTGCGTTTGTTTACGAAAGTTGTCACTGACATATGCGGTTTATAGAGTTGCCAAACTAAAATAAACAATTATAGATCAGAAAAAGTTATCTTGAGTGAAATGCTCAGAATGAAAGAAATTAAAAACTTTAACTCTATTTCAGTAGATCAACAGATTTTAAGATTGCTATTATTTATAATACTGCAAATACAATATTCAATATTCACATAAACTGTGTAAAAAAACTAAGTTATTTTGGGTTCAATGTCCAATAAATTTCCCCATCTATATTAAATTAGTTATCCTTTCAAAAACACGTGCCATTTGGTGGTATGTATTGATTGTAATGTATTGGTTCTTTCGTGTATTATTGTCAACATCAACTGATGTCCATAATGTTGAAATATAATTATAATAGTTTTGCAACGCATTATTATTTGAACGTTCCATTTCTAATTTTATTATTGTAAATAATAATTTCAGTGCGTAAACAGTATAATTTTGAATTATTTAAAACATAATATGTTTGAGCTCTATCCGTCGAATGCATTGCAGCCAAAATTGGCAACTACTTTTAAGCAATGAAATGCAAAATACTTCCATTTGCCTATCCTCGATCGAAATTTTTCTTTAAATTTGTAATTTTTTCAAGTAACGCGAGGAAATGTGGCTTGTTCAATTTGACAGCTGAAGTGATCAAAAACTTTGCGCTGCGTTTTATAATCTACCCATTAAATAACGTAACTCAACGCAGGTAGTCACCGAACAGCTGTAACGTGTTATAAACTACCAAACAAAAAAAGTAACGCGAAGTGACTGATTCACGACTTATAGAATACCAGCCTATGCCATTTATTTCTCACGAAGGATGTAATTTGTTTTAAAAAATGTTCGTTCGACCCAATTACATTGCCCAAACAAAATTATCTGAGATTTCGTTTGAATGTAACGAAATGGTTCAAAATTTGTTAATTTTTAGCAATTTCATTTTCAATGTAATTTGCGAGTATCTATTTTAAATAAATGGTTTCCCATTACATCCCATGAAGGAATTGGGGAGAGCTTCTCACAACCAGTGGAGCTGTGCGCTTTATAGTTTTATACTCACTGATTGGGACCTACAGTTTTACACCGGTTCCGAACGGTATTTTGAGAAGCTTTTTCATGGTTAAGTACTCGATAGTGTCGCTGTCACTAAGCGAGGTGACCGTCGTCGAACGAAATTTTAAGGTGGTCGGAGCAGGGATCGAACCCAGGATCTCCTGTACAAGAAGCGCGCACACTAACTATTGCACCACCCACTTTTTTCCCACTTCTTTTTCAAACTGTTTTATGTTGAGTTATGTAAACAACTCTATTAATCTCCTATGCCATTTTGTACTTAATTAGGCAGACAACAACATATTTGATGAATTACTGCACATAATAAAACCTTTGCCTAAAGCGATAAATAAAGTCCTTATGCTCAATTACCAGGAAATAAGCGTTAAGCCTTTAGCATATACACACAACACTTAAACAGATTAATAATTGTTATTTTTATAACAAATTGAATGAAGAAATTTTTCCATATCGAAATGTTTGTATCAATTAATCAGAATGTTTACCTTAGGTGAAAGTTGTTCTAGAGGCAATTACTCACAAACCTGCTCAAAGGGGATTATAATTATATATGCTGTCTCCCAACTTGACACGTGTGTATGAGTTATAATCGCGCCAGTTTGTTATCAATGTATTTCTTCCATGTGCATTACATTACATCTCCTGGAAGGATAGCGGAGAGCTTATCGCAATCGGTAAGCTGTGCGATTTCTATTTTTACACTCACTGAAAGGAAACATACAGTTTCACACCAACACCGGTTCAGAGCAGGAATTTGAGAAAGTTGTTCATGGCTAATTACTCGATAGTGTCGCTGACACAAAGTGCGGTGACGGTTCGTCGAAAGAAAGGTGTAACGAAGTCAGATCAAGGAGTGCACTCACGTTCTAATACACAAGAGTCGAGCACAAGAACCATTACACGACCTACGAATAAACGGCCGAATAAAATGTTAAATTGGTAATACTTACACCTTAATAAACCGTCCAAATGGTGTGATTTTCTTTAAATGAATAAAATATTTTGAAGTCTAAACGATACTACAGACCGACGGGTTGTGACAAAAGTGTAAAGAAAGCCAAACTTTTCTTCTTAAAAACAAGTGACATATTGATAAATTTGACATTTGACTACTGCGAAGAAGTACATAAACAATTTTAACCCTCCGACGCTTGAGTCATCCGTTGCCCTTATACGAAGTACAAGGTCCACAGGGACCTATTTCTATTTGTATGGAATTTTATATGAAAACGCATTTTTTTTGTTTTGATTTATTATTATTTACTAATTATACATGTATAATGAATGTTAAAAAAAATTTTTTTTTTATATATAACATTATTAATTTTTTATGAGTTTTATATGAAAAAAGCCTAAAAAACTATTGTTGTGTAGATTGTCCCTCGTCCAACATATTTTCTGTGCAGGTGTAGCATCGATGCATAACTGTTGAATGCTCTGCACAAACTGGATTGTTACAGGAATGGCAATAGGCCCTTGTTTTCCGCTGCCGTCCGTACTCAGAACGGCATAGGCGACATGACGATCTGTCCGTTCTAGACGCAAACGACGGTGCAGCTCCTTCTGCCGGTCTTGATACTATCTATAAAGGACAAAATTATGTAGTTATTCTGCTTTTGAACATTAGAATTGCTTTTTCTTACCTTTACATCAAATGCTTTCATTGCGTTCCGTATCCTTGGATATGCGGTTGTTCAGCGCTCGTTCCTCTATGTTTGGTAGTGCCAATTGTTTTGTCAGCATCAGTAGGAATGACCGTCGTCCGTCACTTCTTTTTATTGGCTTCATCTCGTTGTATGAAATAAATGCAGCTAATGCAGCAATGTCCACTATATTATAAAACATGGCCAATGGCCAGTGGTTTGTTGAGCGCTTGCAGGTATATGTGCCAAGCATCTGGTCCATTGTATCAACGCCCGATTTGTTGGCGTTGTAATCCAAAATAGCAAACGGCTTCTTCTTTTCAGTTTGTATGTCCACACCGCAAGTATAATGTTGTGTCGACAGCAAAATTACCGCTTTGTTCTTCTTGGGCACATATGAACATAGTGCTTTACCGCCTTCGTTGAAGCCGAACAATGTGCTGTTGATAGGACGCGTATGATTTTTTTGGAATTCCCGAGGCACACATGTCTTATTCAAGCGCACTGTTCCAACATATGCGGTTTTCTTCCTGATCAAAGTACGTGCCAAATCCAAAGTTGTGAACAAATTGTCGGCATAAATTGTGCGGCCTGTATTCAAATATCTCTCCGAAAGTTGAAGTACAACATTCTGCCCTTGATTCACCTCTCGTGCCTGATCAGGCAATTTCCCAGAGTAAATCATTCATTTGACAGGATAAAATTATTTTGAGTCGCACAACCACCATATCTTTATACCGTACTTGGCAGGCTTCGATGCAAAATATTGTGTGAAGCGGGTGCGGCCTCTGTATGGGAATAACTGCTCATCAACGGTCACTGCATCATGCGGAGTATAAGCTGCTGCCAAGTTAGACTGCAACATTTGCCAAATAGCATCAATAGCCGCAGTTTTGCTGTTGATTAGTCGCTGATGTCGCGTATTTCCATTGTCGAATCTAAGGCATTGTTTTATGCACTTCATACGATCTAATGATAATGCAGCTTTATATATTGGACAGCGCGATGGGCCCCATAACTCTTCAAGAGGTTAACTATTCGATTTAGTGAGTCCAGCATTCAAAGTAATAGCCAAAAAAGCATCGAACTCTTTCAAAGTGATTGGTTTCCATTCCTTTGTGTTAGTTGGATTTGCCAAATTCCATGCAGCGTTCACTTCCCTGCCTTTCCGATTTGATTCGCATATTATGATGTACGCCATGTCTTCGGTGATGAGCGAGCGGAATATGGTAAAGGGATCATATTCCCGGATTCCTGCTTGTGTAGTCGACCACGTTATGAGCACGAGTACGGGAAGTCGGTGGTGCATTTTTAGTCCATTTGGTGCCATCTTTGGAAATGAAGTAATTGTCACTTGCTTGCTGAGCATCAGTTTCTTCCTCGTCATCATCGTCGCCATCACTAATATCTTATGTTTATGTCTATATGTGGTTCAGTTTCCGCATCCGCATCATCAACATGAAAATTTGCTTGATATGTGAAATCGTCATCATCCGCACCTGCATCGTCATCATTCATCCCCGCACTCATGAAGTCTGCAAATCTATCATCCACTGCACGTCTTTCATCCTCACTCATTTGCTGGTAGCGTGTACTACGACGTACCACAATCTCAGCAATGTCTAATTTTTCCTGTGCCATTGTATTGTACTTTTATTTCTCTTTATAAAATTAAAAATAAAATTTGGCACTCGATGTTCACTGTTCACTGTCTCAACTTTCTATGATTTGGTTTACGAAACTAGAGCCGCTAAAATTTCCTTGGAATACATGTGGGGGTCGGGTATACTTCCCATGGACCATCAAGGAGTAATTTCAGTTTGAAAATGAAAAAGGTTCCCAGGGACCTTCTCACCCGCCGGAGGGTTAAAGTTTAAGAATTTTTGGAACGAAGTTCCTTATCGCATCTTTTTTTAACACTATTATGCTACAACCCAGTATTATCAACTATATCGGGTACTTTTGCTTTGCTGTGTCTCTAGACTAACATATGTTAGTAAATTTCTCGTTTAATGGGAAGTTTTCTAGGTGGAGCCTGTAACCAATATTTAGTATATATTGTAGTTTTGAAACAATAAAAAGTAATTTTTTCAAAAGTTAAACTGAAAGAAGTTTAGAAAAAGAACATTTTCCTAAATAAGTGCATTTTTTAAAAAAAGTAAATTTTCTCAAAAAAAAATACCTTCTTAAACAAAGTAACTTTATTTAAAAAATACCTTATCTTAAAGAATAACCGTTGCTTAAAAAAGTAAAATTCCTTGCAAAAAATATATTTTTGCTTAAAAAAAAGTAATTTTTTTTAAAGACCCTTTCTTAAAAAAGTACATCAAAGCCGCAGGAGCCGATGGATTACCGGCAGAGCTGTTTAAGGGTGGTGGCGAAGAGCATGCATCAGCTCATTAGCAAAATTTGGTTAGATGAATGCATGCCCGGCGATTGGAGTCTCAGTGTACTATGTCCCATATTTAAAAAAGGCGACCCGACCCGAGTATCTTTGACAACTACCGTGGAATAAGCCTTTTATCCATAGCATATAAGGTTCTATCAAGTATAATGTGCGAAAGACTAAAACCAATTATCGCTGACCTGATTGGACCATACCAGTGCGGCTTTAGGACTGGAAAATCGACAACTGACCAGATTTTCACGCTACGCCAAAACCTGGAGAAGACCCACGAAAAACAAATCGACACCTATCATCTATTTATCGATCATAAGGCGGCCTTCGATAGCCCGATACGGGAGAAACTCTATGAAGCAATGTCTGAGCTTGGTATTCCTTCAAAACTCATACGACTTTGCAGGATGACCTTGACGACCACCAAATCCACAGTGTAAGTTGGTAAGGATCTTATCGAACCCTTCCAAATTAAGCGAGGCCTCAGGCAAGGCGGCACTCTATCGTGCGATCTCTTTAACATCCTAATGGAGATCATTATGATAAAAGCTGCAGTCAACATGAATAAAACCATTAGCAGCATAAGTCACAAGCTGCTCGCGTATGCTGATGATATAGATATCATTGGGCGCACAATTAGATAAGATGATGATATAGATATCATTGGGCGCACAATTAGAGAAGAGAATTGAGAAGGAGTCAGCAAAAGTTGGTCTGACGGTAAATGAGGACAAGAAAAAATTAATGGTTTCAACGAACAGGGCCTCCACGTGATTAGGCCAAAGCATGAACGTTGATAACCGTTATAATTTCGAGGTAGTGGACGGATTTATATACCTCGGATCTGCCGTAAACAAAAACAACAACGTCAGCCTAGATATCAAGCGGAAAGTTGTGCTTGCGAATAGATGTTATTTTGGACTAAGCATGCACTTTAGAGATCAAGCCCTCTCTCGAGTAACAAAAGTCCAGCTGTACCAGACTCTCATTCAACCTGTCTTGCTTTATGGCGCAGAATCCTGGGTCCTACCGCAAGCAGACGAAACATCTATAGGAGTCTTCGAGAGTATAATACTCCGAAAAATGTATGGCCCTATAGTGCACAACGGTGAGTATCGGCGACGCATGAATCATGAGCTCTATGAGCTTTATCCTGACATTGACATAGTTAAGCGGATCAAGATCACGCGATTGCGCTGGTACACTTGGTATTGCCAACTGGAGAAATAAAGCAAAAGATCGCACTGGCTGGCGAAATATGTTATCTTCGATTTATAAGGTCCCTGACCCCCCGGGGTTGACCGAGACCGGATAAGTAAGTAAATTGCCTCTTCTTAAAAAACTACATTTTCTTTAAAGAGTACCTTTTTTGTGAAACAAAATAACTGTTCTTGAGATAAGTACCTTCTCTTAAAATTTACTTATTCGTGAAAAAAGGACCAATTCTAAGAAAATCCCAATTTCTGAAAAAACCTTATCTACAAAACAATACCTTCTCTTAAAAAAATACATTTTCTTACAAAATTCCTTTTATTAAAAGCACCTGTTCTTAAAAATAAGATAATACCTTTTTTTTGAGATAAATAGCCTTTCTGAAAATAAGTAAATTTTCTTAAAAAATAACCCTTTCCTAAAAACAGTACCACGTCTTTAAAAAATACCTGTTCTTAAAAGAAGTACTTATTTGTAAAAAAAATCATTCTATTATGGCTTTTTCTTACACAAAATACATTTTCTTTTCTAAAAAAAACTTTAGCTTTTTTATAAAATAACTTCTCTTTAAAAAAGTGTCATTTCGGGAAATTATAATATTCTTACAAAAAGGACCTAAAAATATACTTTTTTTTTAAAAATACATTTAACAAAAAAAAATTCTTACAAAAAGTATATTTTCCTAAAGATCCATTTAGATTATCGAATTTTTCAACGGGCACCTTAGGCGTGCTGGATCTAACTAGTACATAATATATAACGGAAGGAAATTCGTTCCAACCGGGTGTCGCCTGACACGTCATGCAATTGTTCTTTTTCATTTAAAAATAAGAAGAAAGAAAATGGGGAAACAATAAGTAACAAAGAGAAAAAGCTCGGAAAGCAAACAGTATGAAACACAACCAATGGGTAAATGTTTCACAGCATGAGTTTGTGCCCCGCGTGACCTCCCAGCGCACCACATGATCCGACAATGTCTGATATAAGACACATCTGAATCATGTCCAAACTATTGCCCCAATTCTTATTGAATTTGTTAACATTCTATATAGTTGTAATTCCTTTGAGGCTAAAAATTCAGTTTTGTTTCAGTTAGTAAATGTAAACGCTGCGGGTAGGATTCGAACTCACATGCACCGTACGATGTATGTGAAGCATCATCTGCAGCAACGTCTAGCGGAATAAGACACCGCAGTGTGTATTCGTACTTATCACTAACCGAAGATTGACTGGTCTGAGGAGTTTTTATTTATTTTGTTTCGACACATCGCAACCTAACTACAAATGTGTAACAACTCAAAATCTTTGGATTTGCATGTTTGTTTCAAAATAATAACCAAGGACTATTTTTATCCCCTGCAAAATCTGAAGTTAATTTCTGTTCCCGTTCATCAAACAAATCCCGCACACGCTGAAAAGTAACGGCCCCAGCAATATATTGCAGAAACCATGTACATGTTTGCGAGAATTGTTTTTGTGAATTGAAGATCTGATGGCACGATATGATAGGTGGCCGGCGGTGTTGCACTCTTGGCGGCTCTTGTACATAAGAACGTGGGTACGATCCTTCTCTGAGCATCCTATATTTCTTTCGATGGGGGTCAGGTTGCTCAGTGACAACGACACTTTCGAGTATTTATAAATAAATAACTAGTTTCCCATTACATTCCATGAAGCGATAAGGGAGAACTTCTTACAATCAGTGAGGTATAGGCTTTATAGTTTTATACTCACTGATTGCGACCTACAGTTTTATACCGGTTAAGGACGGTATTTTGAGAAGCTTTTTAATGGCTAAGTACTCGATAGTGTCGCTGACACTAAGCGAGGAGAGTATTTACCCATGAAAAGTTTCTCAAATTATAATTCGGAACCGGTGCAAAACTGTAAGTTATAACAAGTGAGAGCCAAAAAAGAAGGCGCAGTGATTATGAACAGGTATCCCCAATGCCTTCACGTGATGTAATGAGAATTAATTTTTTTTTGTTGACAGCCTAAATAGTGATTGAAATAAAAGTATAACCGACATTATTAATCCATCCATCAAATATAATAATAACGACGACTCCGTCCTATACGAGTATTAAAAATTGGACACCTTCGATAGATGCAAAAACAGAGTTGAGAATTACAGTTATCCATTTGTAACACTTCTGTAGTTTTTGACGTGACAGTTTTGTATTTACGTTCTAGTAAATTGTATCGGTTAGAGGCACATCTACTGAGTTGATCGGTACATATGAAATGTCTGTATCAAGTCAAAATGTCAAATCAATTTTTTCCAATGCTCAGATTTTCCTGCATTTTTTTTGAAAAAAATATATGGATCCTAAAAATCGATGGACGTGTTTCGATTTTATTTGAAATTTAGTGACGGTATCTCATTTTGTCAAGAATTGTGATTTTTTGTTTGGGTTGCATATGATGAGTAATACAATTCTTGACAAAGTGAGATCAGACCTTCACTAAATTATGAATAAGAACGAAATGCGTCCATCGATTTTTGTACTCCATGTATCGTTTTGTTTATAGATCATTTAGCTTTAGGATGTAATGGGAAACCATTTATTTATTTAAATAAAAATTTACACTTTTTGACGTTTCATGTTTTTTTTAATAAAAAAATTAAAATTTTTTAAGCAAAAGTGTATTTTGTTCACCATTAATTTTTTTTATAACTGCGAAACTGTTGGTTACATTGAGAAATGGCCTAGGTATAGATTAAAGGTATTCTAATTCAAAATTTAAAAAATAAATTTATTAGGGCAAAATCGGATACGTCGTTCTCGAGTAATGATGGCATATACTACATACAAATGACCATTTTTAAGACTATTTAGGGTGACTTGACACGTTCAGATTGTATTAATATAATCATAAAAGTTGTTTAGCTTGACCACGGCTACAGCTTTTCCAAATATTGTGAGTAAAAAATTTGGAGTGTCTTGAAGTCACGCTGAAAAAAAGTTTAAAAACAATATTTTTTTCAAAGCAAGTGCATGAAAATCTGAGAATTTGTAAAAATCAAGTTTTCTAAAATTTTACGTTATAGAAAGAATTTATGAGTAGCGACCAACTCACTACGTTTTTCTAAGCTTTAAATTCAAAAAACTGAATACAAAATTGAAACCACATTTTATTGTCTTTATACAGATGAAACTTTTCTAGTAGTTTTTTTTAATTAAAAAAAATTTGATTTGTAATGCACGAGAAGCTCGTACTACAAGCTTTCAATGTCTGATACATTTTTCTAAGTGTAAAATACTTGGTTTTTTTCGTCGAAAAAAACGGTTAAACCGGTTCTCATCTCGATCGATTGTACGAAAATCGGTTTTTGGAAAAACGTTACCCCCTAATTCTCAGAAAAGAGGTTTTCGAGTTATTCAAACACTAGTTATAATATATGTCTGTAATTGTTACCCAAATGAGGCTTTACTTGTTGAAAAGATCTAAAAACAAAACCGTGTCAGAAAGTACGAAAATATAAGCAGATATTCAATTCCAGAAATGATTGCTTGCAAACATATACATAGTTCCTGATATATGTTGGTGAGGCCGTTTTTCAGCATGTATTACTCAGATATGTACAAATTCTCAATTTTTTAAGCTACACTATTCTTTCAAATATTGAGTTCCATAGGCGGGCCCACGGCGCTTTGCCCTATCAATATCCAGAAGCCTAATTCTCAGCATTTGCAACCTTCAGCAAAATTTGCAAGTGGATCTGGCCAATGGTTTAGCATCCTATACGTTACATACACAGACACATTAATTTTTATTTGTATAAATTAACTAAGAATTTTGCTAGAATTCAGAATTTATTAAAACATACGATCACAATTCTGTCCGGAATTTGGTACGGCACATCAAATTCCCCACAGAATTTTTCACGATTACACTTAAGAATTCGGTCAGAAATCGGTACAAAATGTCGACAAAAAAATTAGAATTTTCTTATATCGATATCAACTCGTTATGATTTAACGAAAGATAATTTATGCCCTCGTACGACAATAACAAATCAACAATAATTATATCCATAACAAAGGCCTTAAAATACGGAGCTTAGAAATCGTTTCAAATTCGATCAGCTATGCCGCGACAAAATACAACAACCGTAAAAATGAAAAACCTAAATACCTTAGGCACAGCAATTCAGACACATTGGAACAAAATTACTAAAAGTCTATTACTTTTGCCGAATTTCCAACAGATTTCTGAGCGTTAGGTTTGTAGGGTGACTAGGTGTATTATTCCATTTTTTACAGTAGTTTCTGTACGCGTTTATTAGTGTGCCATAACATTCAAGGTGGCTGGCTTACAGAATAATGTTCTGATGGTAATTACTATAACCCAAATGAGTATATAAAACCAAGTCTACACATACAAACCCAAGTAAGAGTATCGAAATACGTGATGTTTATTTGAGTATTAAGGAATAAATACAACAGTTTTCTTATCGTGGTTAAAAGTTTGTGAACTAATTGGCTGTGTTTAGGTCTTTAAAAAATCTGTGCTACTATTACGTTTAGTAAAACGGATATAATCGAAGACGTATAACGGAAACATGTGTTGTACACACTTTCTGACAGATTATGAGAAAACTTTGTGACGGGTTGTTAAAAAATTGCAAGTTCGTTAGTGTGTTTTGGTAGAGCTGCTATAAAGCGCTTCGTACCTACTATAGCCGAGAAATTTCTCGTTATGAGATTTTGTCAAATATTCAGAGCTGTCGAAACGATAAAGACGTTTATCAGACGAAACACTTTTCTTTACAGAATAAACAGATTAATTATCGTGTGGTTGTATATTTGGTCATTATTTTGTTTGCTACTCTGTATAAACACATATACCCCAACTTGGTGGACAAAAATATCAACGAAAACTGTAACTGTATCATCGACCAAATTAAAACAGTTAATATTTTTCCTCGAAATATTAAATATTAAGCCAGATAATTTATTTTCTTTATACAAGAATTATCAATTATTGTTTATGAACAGCTAGGCTCAATTACGATGGGCTTGAAATCACCGCCTTAAACAGGCACAAAGTTGCCAGTATGAACACTTCAGAAAATCTACGTTAGATACCGTTATTGTCAATTAACAGAGATGAAGAAGAAAATAGATATATCCAAGAATGACTCGATATCAAGCGCTAGAGCCGGACGATTATGTATGGCTCCAAATTGTAGCTACGTACTATAGCGATTTTGTTGCTGGGAAGAAAGCGATAATAGCTAGCTTGTGACGACTACTGAGACAGAGTGTAGAAACGAAACAAATATATTCATTAAAATTGAGCAAATAAATCTCAACGGCAGCTTTCGTTGGAATACTAGAGAATTGAGTAAAGCACACTCACTGACATGAAAACGTTTATCATTAGATGCTTACTCACCGTGCCTGAATTGGTACCATTGGTAAGATTGTATCGTATACCAACTTCCAAATTGGTATCGATCGGCAATCCCTCAGTACCACCTCATTCTGAATATCAAGTGTTTGAAGAACAAGAGCAGAGGCTTTTTTCCCCCCATTTTTTCTTTTTCTCTTAAATTCTCGCAGGGTTGCTGTTGTTTTTAAATTAGTTTATCTAACACACTGTTGCATTTTTTTAGTGAAATAGCGTTTTCGAATGAGGAACCTGAGTGGTAGTGAGCAACCTGAGTGGTAATGCGATCACTGATACGTCTCAGGATTATTAGGTGACCCTGTCACTGAAGCTCTTCGAAGTAGTGGACATATTCTTCTGTCCTTTGAAGGTGGATGAGCCAAAACCCCTGGCCAAGGGCGGATCAAAATTGAAGAAACCAAAATCCAGTTTCGACACACTGCATTCTGGTCAGCGTCTGATCCATAATGGGCGCCTGAAACATAATCATCCTGGCAGTAGGTAACATGCAAATCACGGTGGGATGGGTTTGCCTCCCGCCACCGTAATATTGGCAATGCAAATACACGAAGTATAGAATGAACAAAGAAACCCCCCAACTGTTGACGATTCTCGCAAACCTTATAAGAACCATGATTTAAGGATATGTAACTGGAATTGGCGAACGCTATACAGGACTGGTGCCACTTTTCAACTGGCGGATGTTCTGGGAAATGCGACGGACAGGATATGGTTGCACCAGAAAGAAAAACTTCGATATTTACTACAGCTGCCATGAGGGAAAGCACGAATTTGGCTGCAGATTTATAGTTAGCAAGAGACTGCGACACCTAGTTTCAAGGTTCAACCCAGTGAGTGACCGCATAGCTACAATTTGTATCAAAGCGAAATATTTCAACATCTCGTTAATTTGTGTACATGCACCGAAAGAGGATGAAGATGATGAGGTCAGAGAAACATTTTATCTGCCCGGCCAACGACATTAAGATTATTCTAGGCGATTTTAATGCCGAATTAGGAAAGAAAAGTTCGGCCAACCATCGGTAATCACAATCTACATGATACCACCTCCGATAATGGAATAGACTGATAGGCTTTGTCGCTGCAAGGAACACGGTAGTTAGTAGCACACGATTCCAGCATAAGGACATTCATAAGGCGACCTGGATATCTACTGATCAGAGGACGAAGAAACAGATAGATCACTTGGTAATAGATGCCAGGCACTCTTCTAGTGTAAGCAAGGTGAGATTAGAACGGCGATCTCCCACCTTAAGGATAATAAAGCCACTGGTGCTGGCCCACATGCATCAACTTATATGCGGTATATGGCTGGGGGAATTCATGCCTCAGTGTATTATTTCCGGTATTCAAAAGGCTGATCCGTGTGTCTGTTCCAATTATAGCGGTATCTGCCTTTTATCCATCGCGTATATGGTCGTGTCGAGCGTATTATGTGCAAGGCTAAAGCCAATTATTGAAAACCTGATTGGACTTTATCAGTGTGGTTTTAGACCAGGCAAGTCCACGACTGACCAAATATTCACGCTACGGCAAGTCCTGGAAAAGACCCACGAAAAGAAAATCGATACGTACCACCTTTTTGTCGAATACAAAGCTGCTTTCGATAGCCCCATACGGGGAAAACTGTACGACGCTATGTCTGAACTTGGTATTCCCGCATAACTGATCCCCCTCTGTAGAATGACGCTGACCAACACCAAATCAGCAGTAAAATTGGGGAACAACTGACTGAACCATTCTGTACCAAGCGAGGACTTAGACAAGGCGACACACTTTCGTGCAATCTCTTCAACATCTCAATGGAGATAATAATGATAAAGGCTGCAGTAAATACGAAAAAGACCATTAACACGAAAATCCATATGTTGCAGGGGTATGCTGACGGCATAGACATTATTGGGCGAAATTTCCGAGAGGTTACTGCAGTATTTTCAAGAATCGAAAAGGAATCAGCGAAGGTAGGTCTTGCTGTTAATGAGGGCAAGACAAAATTGTTGTTGTCACCGACTATAGAAACCTCTCGAGTTGGTCCGCACTTGATCGTTTACAACCGACTTAATTTTGAAGTGGTAGATGAATTTGTCTACCTTGGATCCGCCGTGAACAAGGACAACAACGTCAGCCTGGAGATAGATAGGAGAATTGTGCTTGCAAATATATGCTATTTTGGGCTGAGCCAGAAGTTTAGGAACAAAGCCCTCTCTCGACGGGCAAAAGTCTGATCCGTCTTGACATATGGCTCCGTAACTTGGGTCATATCGCAAGCGGATGAAAAGCACCTTTGTCGACGAGTACCGACGTCGCTGGAACGCAGAGCTATATCATCTATATTCTGACGTGGACATAGCTAGGCGAATCAAATTGGGCCAATTGCGTTTGGCTAGGCCATGTTATCAGAATGAATGAATATGGGCCAGCGCGAAAGGTTTTCGATAACGTACCCGATGGAAGCAGGAAAAGAGGACGACCAAGACTCCGCTGGAAAGACCAACGGAAGAAACGATCCGTATCCTTGGTGTTCCCAACTTGCGAGAAAAGGCGAAGGATAGAGCCAGAAATTTGTTTAATTAGTATGTGTAAGACATCTGACCTCATGAGGTTGTAAATTAGTCAATAAAAGTAATGTACGCTTTTTCGAATAGCCGGGCTGGTGTTAGTTATGTTTGCATTTTTCGTTAGTTTTGAATGTTACTTATGAGGAGTTCATACTACAAGATTTCAAGATCTGATACATTTTTCTAAGAGGAAAACGATTCGTGTTCGTTGGAATAATAGATAATTCAGGAAAGATTTTTTGAATTGAACCAGTTAAGGCCTTTCGTAACCACTCCAGCCTCCTTTATATAAAGTGGTAAAGTATATATTATGTACACATATAATTATAAGTACAAAGTTGCCGTAGGACATTGCAAAATATATCGACACCGAAACGGTTTAATCTGCACTTGCATAAAGTTTAATTGTATTACTAGTGTGACCCTAGTTTGAATTTTCGGTAAACTGAAATGATTCAAATCAATGCGTTCCTTCATTAAAAATACTTCGTGAAATGTATAGCATAATTCTCAAAAAGGAGTCTGCGTGTTTGTCTAAGCTACCAAATGCAATTTGTTGGATTTGGAATTATAATTTGGATTTGGATCAATACATATGTATACGATTTGATGTAAATATGTTTTATGCACTACATGGAAATGATATCATGGGAAAATTAAAAATCGAACCACTGTAGTGTATTAGTACATTTTTGTGATTAAGTGTACTGCCTGCTATAATCAGATATTATTGAAATCGTTGACCTTATTACAAAATACTATTGCACAATTATCACATACACATTGAAAGAATAAAAATAACTGAGCTACGAGTGCTGGGATAATTAAGTTATTATAGTTCTCATTCGACTAATTGTAGGGCCAAATATAAAAATCAATAGCTATCAAAACAATGATAAAAATAAAAATTAATTAATTAATAAGTAAATGGAATGAATTACACACAAACTATGACAATTCAGTCAAAAGTGTAGAGTTTAAAACCTTTCACAAAAATAAAGTAAACAAATAAATATATTGATATTTGAGCTTAAAGTTCAACTATTCTTAATATGATAAATTATTGAAATCATATCCTTTGGCATGTTTTTTAAACTGAATTTACAATTGATATTTAGTCATTGTTTTCACTTTGTTGCCAAACATATTAATTAATGAGAATAGGTTATTAATTTGCTGACAAATTCGAATACAATTAAACCAGAAATACACAGGTTATAGGGGGTAATAAACATTAGAATTTACATAATGGAAGCAAAAAAAAAACTGCTAATTATACTTTGTGGTAAATAGATATCGTATACTACGAATCCACCATATTTTTATGAGCTTATTCCGAGTTATATACTTATATACAGCATTTTTAATTATAGTATTTAAATTACATTTACGGCTTTTTTCTTCTTTGACTTTTTGACATTTTTTTTTTTTTTTGCTTACAACATATGTTAATACACTTGTTATCACGGGTTTAATTGATGTTTTAATAATGTTTAATAATTACATGTTATTTGTTTTTTTAATAGTATAAAACATGACAGATTTTGTAAATATTTATAAACAATTGTATATAATCAGTGAGTAGCAATTTACGTTTGCATTCCAAAATGTTGGGGTTAATTGGAGGTAGGATCTTTTTATGTGCCACGCGACGAAATCGTACATAATTTTTGTGATGATTTTGCAACAACAGGGTTAGTCAGTTGGAAACTAAAGATAAAACACTTTTAGGATGATTTTGCATCAGTGAGTGTTATCGTGATGTGATAACAAACATTTTCTAGCTAGAATTACACGCTGAAAAATCTGCCTTTTTATTGTTTGGGTGCAAGTATAACGTGTTTGTAGATTGTCGCAAATATACTATACTTGTGCCCAAACACATTGTGTTTACTATTCAATATAACATGTTTGAGACACAATGATTTATAGGTTATAATATATGTTTTTCTTGTGGCCGTCGGTGGTGCAATGGTTAGTGTGCGCGGCTCTTGTCCATAAGATCCTGAGTTCGAACCCTGCTCGGACCACCTTAAAAATTCTTTCGGCGGCGGTCACCTCGCATAGTGACGACAACAGTAACGAGTATATAGCCAAGAGAAAGCTTCTCAAAATACCGTTCGGAATCGGAGTAAAACTGTAGGTCCCAATCAGTGAGTGGAAACTGGAAAGCGCACAGCTCAGTGATTGTGAGAAGTTCTCCCCTGTCCCTTCATGGGATGTAATATAATATATGTTTTTCAGACCCAAATGTGGGTTTGTTGTTGAAAACCGCTAAAATCATAGACGAGACAGACAACAAAAAAACAAAAAAGCAGCATAACTTCAATTCAAAAAACTGTGCTTGCAAACATGAACATGTTTCCTGCAATTTGTTACTGGGGCCGATATTTTTCAGCGTGTGGATGACGTGGACTTGAAGAATATGTGCAATCAACAGGACGGTGCTACTTTCTACACGGAACAATAACCCTATTGCGAACGAAGTTCTCAGGACGCCTTATAACCCGAAACAACGAGGTCAAATGACCGCCGAGATCTTGCGATTTTACAGAATTGACCATCTTTCTCTGGGGCTACGTAAACAGTATGGTCTATGCCAATATGTCCGAGACAATTCCAGGGCTGCTGACCGAAATCCTAAGCGTTATAAATTATATACAGCCCGAAGTATGCCAAAATGTCAAGGAATATGTTGAATATGTAGTTATTTAATGGATAATGTGTTTCATATGTAAATGCCATAAACTAAGAAATATGATGAAATAAAAAAATCATTTCGACAAAGTATTGTGTGATTTGCATATAAAATAAAATCTGCGGTCTTAGTGAATCACCCTGTGTATTAAATACTTGAAATTCATAGGATAATAACCTGTTAATTTATCCTACTGCGGTTTCTCATATTGCTATTCTTATAAACTTATTAGCCCATTATCGTATGAGGATTTTTAACTGTGTATTAATAGTAAATTAATGACGCAACATGGAACATAAAAGCCACAAATTAGTTACAACATTTAATAAGTAAGGTTTTTTGTTTGTTTAAAACTCATTTGTTAAAATTTTGTAATTGGATTTGTGGGAGTTTTTAATGCTCTAACACCTTCTGGAATGCAGCCCCAAGTTGCAGAGGGTTCTGCTAAGAGTGAAGGAACCCGTTAAATTGGCATCGTGTTATTAGGAATCGTTGTAACAGGTTATAGCTAGTGCAAGATAAAATGTGCACCCACGGACCACGTTTCATTTCTCTATGCGACACACATGGTTGTATTTGAAATTCTAACTGTTCAAAAATAAATTTTCGGCTTATTATACAAATTGTTTACTAAGTTCAATCATTGATTATGGTGCGCTAACTATCTCCATTGACCGTATTGCGTGATCCGGTTTACTTTGCAAGTAAATAGAATCCGATGATGCCACCAACGTGAAAAACTGCACCAAAAGGTGAGTTTTTCCGGATGTAATGCAGTCTGTTATGGATTGGCCTCACTCCATGTGCTGCAGTTTAGTTTAATACCAAACCCGTTAAGCCAAATTGTGCCTCGTAGCTGAAGATAAATTTGCGATGAAATATCGGGTCACTTTACTACTGGTCTAGAGCCCAGTCGGCGAAAGAACAACGCATATGTTTATCTCGTGGCATTAATTCCGCCCGACGACGAACCGATAAATTTTGTTTTTGTTCTACACTTTCGTTTACAGTGGCGATATTCTCTTCAGTACACACATTCCTATGAAGTGTTGGTGCGCGATGAAAAATTTGTATTTTTTGCTTATTTGGATGCAAACATAAAGTGTCTGTAGAGCTTGTCGCAAATATAATATATTTCTGTCCAAACACATTGTGTTTGCTATTCAATATTACATGTTTCAGACACAATAATAATATATGTGTTTGCGACTGAATTTTGTTTGTGTTTGTGATGCAAATACAGTTGTGTTTGTTGCACTGTTTATGCTCTCTCGAGAATAAAAGAGGAACAACGAGAGAGCCTATCTTGTAAATGTGGATCTGTATTTTTGGATTATTCACTCAGTCAGTGATTCGTAAATATTCAGTCAGTGTTTCTTATTTTGGCTGATGTATTGCGTTTTAGAAAAACGAATAAATGAAGGCTTGGACGGTTAAATGGTTTGTGATGTTGCTTTGGGTTTTGCGTATGTGTGCTACCAAAGTGAGAAACGATTTTGATGAAACAACCTGGGAAGGGCAACAACGTGAAGCCCTTTGTCTGTCCGAAACTTTACTGAAATCGGAACGGCGGACCATTTGCGAAATACGTGTAATAAAAAAGTAATTAATCCACGCTTGGCTTGCATGCAAAAGACTTTTATGTATATTGTTTGTGTACTAACGCATAGTGACAACCAACGCATAACTGAAACCTTCTGAAAACAAAAACGTGAGAGACAACAAAAATAATGCATTCAGTGCAAATAAACGTACAATGGGGCATTTTAAATCTTTTAATAGTTTGTATTATTTATTTATAAATGTGGATTTATATTGCTAAAATTAATTATAATAAATAATACATATAAATATATTGAAATCAAAGAATAATTCGCTTTTAAATATTATTATGTATGGGAGGAAATACGCATATGTTTCCCCGTATGTATATGTAGGTTTGGGGGAAACAGGCGAATGATGCCATATAAGTATATATATGTTTGCCAGTAAACATGATACTGTGAGTTTGGGGCTTGTAAACATATGAATGTTTGAAGTGTGTTCCAAACATGGTTCCTGCAGAATAAGTTTGGGAGAATATGTTAGAGAGGCCTTTATTTTTCAGCGTGTGTATTTGCATCAATGATTAGAGAGTATGTGTTATATAATCGATCCACAGTTCGACGGATTGTTTGCTCAGATAGACATTTATGTGCGCCATAAAAATCACAAAATCGTCTATAAGTTGTTCTAATCGATGGCTGATTTTCAAAGTAAATTTGGATAATTTGGTAGCGATGTTGAGGCGTGGTTCTATTCATGGCGATTTCGCAGCGTATAAATAAATATAAGTAAATGGATTCCCATTACATCCCACGAAGAAATTTTTTTTACACCGGTTCCGAATGGTATTTTGGGAAGCTTTTTCATAGCTAAATACTCGATAGTGTCGCCGACACTAAGCGAGGTGACCGCCGTCGAAAGAAATTTAAGGTGGCTAGAGCTGGAATCGAACCTACGTTCTAATGCACAAGAGCCACGCACACTACCATTGCTAACCGATGGCCAAAAGTTAACTCAAAGTATACTCATTATAAATGGCAAAAACTGTATGTTTTTCAGACCCAAATGTGGGTTTGTTGTTGAAAACCGCTAAAATCATAGACGAGACAGACAACAAAAAAACAAAAAAGCAGCATAACTTCAATTCAAAAAACTGTGCTTGCAAACATGAACATGTTTCCTGCAATTTGTTACTGGGGCCGATATTTTTCAGCGTGTGGATGACGTGGACTTGAAGAATATGTGCAATCAACAGGACGGTGCTACTTTCTACACGGAACAATAACCCTATTGCGAACGAAGTTCTCAGGACGCCTTATAACCCGAAACAACGAGGTCAAATGACCGCCGAGATCTTGCGATTTTACAGAATTGACCATCTTTCTCTGGGGCTACGTAAACAGTATGGTCTATGCCAATATGTCCGAGACAATTCCAGGGCTGCTGACCGAAATCCTAAGCGTTATAAATTATATACAGCCCGAAGTATGCCAAAATGTCAAGGAATATGTTGAATATGTAGTTATTTAATGGATAATGTGTTTCATATGTAAATGCCATAAACTAAGAAATATGATGAAATAAAAAAATCATTTCGACAAAGTATTGTGTGATTTGCATATAAAATAAAATCTGCGGTCTTAGTGAATCACCCTGTGTATTAAATACTTGAAATTCATAGGATAATAACCTGTTAATTTATCCTACTGCGGTTTCTCATATTGCTATTCTTATAAACTTATTAGCCCATTATCGTATGAGGATTTTTAACTGTGTATTAATAGTAAATTAATGACGCAACATGGAACATAAAAGCCACAAATTAGTTACAACATTTAATAAGTAAGGTTTTTTGTTTGTTTAAAACTCATTTGTTAAAATTTTGTAATTGGATTTGTGGGAGTTTTTAATGCTCTAACACCTTCTGGAATGCAGCCCCAAGTTGCAGAGGGTTCTGCTAAGAGTGAAGGAACCCGTTAAATTGGCATCGTGTTATTAGGAATCGTTGTAACAGGTTATAGCTAGTGCAAGATAAAATGTGCACCCACGGACCACGTTTCATTTCTCTATGCGACACACATGGTTGTATTTGAAATTCTAACTGTTCAAAAATAAATTTTCGGCTTATTATACAAATTGTTTACTAAGTTCAATCATTGATTATGGTGCGCTAACTATCTCCATTGACCGTATTGCGTGATCCGGTTTACTTTGCAAGTAAATAGAATCCGATGATGCCACCAACGTGAAAAACTGCACCAAAAGGTGAGTTTTTCCGGATGTAATGCAGTCTGTTATGGATTGGCCTCACTCCATGTGCTGCAGTTTAGTTTAATACCAAACCCGTTAAGCCAAATTGTGCCTCGTAGCTGAAGATAAATTTGCGATGAAATATCGGGTCACTTTACTACTGGTCTAGAGCCCAGTCGGCGAAAGAACAACGCATATGTTTATCTCGTGGCATTAATTCCGCCCGACGACGAACCGATAAATTTTGTTTTTGTTCTACACTTTCGTTTACAGTGGCGATATTCTCTTCAGTACACACATTCCTATGAAGTGTTGGTGCGCGATGAAAAATTTGTATTTTTTGCTTATTTGGATGCAAACATAAAGTGTCTGTAGAGCTTGTCGCAAATATAATATATTTCTGTCCAAACACATTGTGTTTGCTATTCAATATTACATGTTTCAGACACAATAATAATATATGTGTTTGCGACTGAATTTTGTTTGTGTTTGTGATGCAAATACAGTTGTGTTTGTTGCACTGTTTATGCTCTCTCGAGAATAAAAGAGGAACAACGAGAGAGCCTATCTTGTAAATGTGGATCTGTATTTTTGGATTATTCACTCAGTCAGTGATTCGTAAATATTCAGTCAGTGTTTCTTATTTTGGCTGATGTATTGCGTTTTAGAAAAACGAATAAATGAAGGCTTGGACGGTTAAATGGTTTGTGATGTTGCTTTGGGTTTTGCGTATGTGTGCTACCAAAGTGAGAAACGATTTTGATGAAACAACCTGGGAAGGGCAACAACGTGAAGCCCTTTGTCTGTCCGAAACTTTACTGAAATCGGAACGGCGGACCATTTGCGAAATACGTGTAATAAAAAAGTAATTAATCCACGCTTGGCTTGCATGCAAAAGACTTTTATGTATATTGTTTGTGTACTAACGCATAGTGACAACCAACGCATAACTGAAACCTTCTGAAAACAAAAACGTGAGAGACAACAAAAATAATGCATTCAGTGCAAATAAACGTACAATGGGGCATTTTAAATCTTTTAATAGTTTGTATTATTTATTTATAAATGTGGATTTATATTGCTAAAATTAATTATAATAAATAATACATATAAATATATTGAAATCAAAGAATAATTCGCTTTTAAATATTATTATGTATGGGAGGAAATACGCATATGTTTCCCCGTATGTATATGTAGGTTTGGGGGAAACAGGCGAATGATGCCATATAAGTATATATATGTTTGCCAGTAAACATGATACTGTGAGTTTGGGGCTTGTAAACATATGAATGTTTGAAGTGTGTTCCAAACATGGTTCCTGCAGAATAAGTTTGGGAGAATATGTTAGAGAGGCCTTTATTTTTCAGCGTGTGTATTTGCATCAATGATTAGAGAGTATGTGTTATATAATCGATCCACAGTTCGACGGATTGTTTGCTCAGATAGACATTTATGTGCGCCATAAAAATCACAAAATCGTCTATAAGTTGTTCTAATCGATGGCTGATTTTCAAAGTAAATTTGGATAATTTGGTAGCGATGTTGAGGCGTGGTTCTATTCATGGCGATTTCGCAGCGTATAAATAAATATAAGTAAATGGATTCCCATTACATCCCACGAAGAAATTTTTTTTACACCGGTTCCGAATGGTATTTTGGGAAGCTTTTTCATAGCTAAATACTCGATAGTGTCGCCGACACTAAGCGAGGTGACCGCCGTCGAAAGAAATTTAAGGTGGCTAGAGCTGGAATCGAACCTACGTTCTAATGCACAAGAGCCACGCACACTACCATTGCTAACCGATGGCCAAAAGTTAACTCAAAGTATACTCATTATAAATGGCAAAAACTGAGCGAAGTTTGACAGTTCGTTTGAGAGCTAACCCACTCGAAGGTTCTATCCAGGAAAAAAACCCATTATATAAGCTGTACCAGAAAGTACATAAAAATCACATAAAGTAAAAGATAAAGTACATTAAAAAAGGACATAAAGTGTACCAAAAAGTACATAAATCTACCAAGCGCTGTACCAAAATGTAAATGTACGTGTATGAAAATAGTTCATAAACTATAGCAAAAATGTACCAAACGGGGAATACAGTGTATACAAAATGTACCAAGCAGCATAAGCTGTGCCAAAAAGTACATAATTTCACATAAGGTGACCGATAATGTGCATTAAAAAGGACGCTGTACCAAAATGTAAATGTACGTGTATGAAAATTGTACATAAAGTATACCAAAAATGTACCAAACGGGGTATACAGTGTATACAAAATATACCAAGCAGCATAACTTAGATATAAAGGGTCCGCCAAATAACTTTCTATTTTTGAAAATGCTATAATAAAAAACTGCTGAATATTTTCTCAAATTTCTTTTTTTATTTGAAAGTACCATCCTTCCGGTTAATAATGGAAAATAATTTCATTCAAATGGCTGCCTCGGCTGGTGATGCAGTAGTCTACACGATCGGTCCAATTTTTAAGCACATTATCGATTGTGTGCAGCTGTATTTCACTAATGGCTTCACGAATATTATCCTTTAAAGCGTCAATTATCTCTGGCTTGTCGGCGTAACACTTATCTTTGAGGGCACCCCACAAATAATAGTCCAACGGTGTCAAATCGTAGCTCCGAGGTGGCCAAACGACATCAGCTCTGCGGCTGATACTGCGATCTTCAAAAAGAGGGCGCAAAACATCGTGTGTAGCTTCGGCTGTGTGGCACGTCGCGCCGTCCTGTTGCAACCAAATGTTGCCAATATCCTCCTCTTACATTTTTGTGAACAAAAATTCGTTCAACATGGCCCGATAACGATCGCCATTGACTGTAACGGCCACTCCTTGCTCATTTTCGAAGAAAAATGGCCCAATTATGCCTCTGGACCAAAATCCGCACCAAACAGTGACTCGTTTTGGGTGCATCGGCTTTTCAATGTATGCGTGCGGGTTTTCTGTGCCCCAAATGCGACAATTTTGCTTGTTGTAAGTCGATCGCAGGCCCATTTTTCCCATATTTCCCAGCGTTGATCAAGCGTATACACAACCATATTCATTCAGCGGAAGGATAAAACTAATTATCTGTCAAATCAGACATGAGCTAAGTGTTACCATTCACGAAATAAGCACTAGTTGACAAAAAACCTTAGATGGCGGACCCGTTAGTATACCAACATGTTTATAAGAGAGTGTATAGTAGACAAATGCATTAAAAGATAAATAAAATGTACGATAAAAGTGCGTAACGAGTACCAGATTGTGTCCCATTTTTGGCGGACCTTTTGTACTTGTTAGTATACTTTATGTACATTTTAGTGAATTTTTTGTACATTGTTTCTTTTTTTTTTTTGCAAATTTAATTAGTTTTGATCCAATTTGCGTACCATTTCCAAATTATTATATTTTTCAATGTAAGGTTTTAATGCGAGTGCGAGTAATAAGTTGTTGCACAATGCACGAGCACATAAATCAGTAGACTGAATAAATAAAAAAATAAATTAATATGTACATTAGGGTGGCAATGAAATGTACGGGGCAATTATTTTTCTCGAATTTTACAAAATACCAAGCGGATTCTTTTGCCATTTGGTCTAAAACGAACATGGCGAAAATTTGAGGCTGATCGGATAATTCCAAGCCGGTCCGATTTGTGGTCAAAGTTTTCGGGTTTTGGCATTTTGGGTGTAAATTCATTTCAATACAAAACTTCCCCTTGATTTATTTCGACATGATTATAAAGCGGTACATACTTGAGAAAAATTCCAGCAGTATAATGAATCCCGATTTGAGTATTGGAAGCGTATAGATTTATACTAGAAGGCATTGGTATCCTAGTTGAATATTTTTTTCATTTAGATACAACTTTTTTTTCTAAAAATTTAAAATTTTTTCAAATTAAGAGTTTGATCCCTTACAGTGGTACGATTTTACTCAAATTTGTACCACTTTGTGCTCATGTCAAACTAAATCAATGCGCAATTTTTTATTAAAATGAACCGAGAAATGACGATTTTCTAGTGTATACAAATTTACACCCGAAAACTTTGACCAAAAGTCGGACCGACTTGGAGTTATCCGATTGAGCTCAAATTTTCGCCACGTTAGTTTTTTAGTAAATGGCATAAGAAACCGTTTGGTATTTACCAAAAATCTGAAGATGATTTCTCATTGCCATCCTAATGTACATAAATAAGTTTAGGAATATTCTAAAGTGATTGTTAACATCCACTAAACTTTAAACTGTTCAGGGTGTATTGTAATGAGGCTACGAGGTCTACAATATTGACCCCATCATATCTTGGCCAAATTAAATGAGTACATTTCCATTCAACTGTTAATTTACATTTAATACATATATAGTACTTTGTGTATTCATTTCATTTATTTGCATGGCAAATCTCACTTCACTTGAGTAAATACAATTTTAATATTTAATACCATTTTAATTGTTTGTCCGCCACTTTTGCACGCTTCATTAAAACATTAAATTATTGCAAATAATCAAGGATAACGAAACTTTTCCTTTTGTTTCAACGATGAATACATTAAATTCAGGCAACAGCAAATATGTGAAGAACGCCTTACAATCAACTGAATGTAAAGCAATTCAGTACTGTAATCTCTAGAGGTATTGTATATTTTTCGGTATTGTTTTTTTTTGACTTGGTTTCTGAAAATAATAAAATTAACTAAAAATTAAATACAAAATAAAAGAAGAATGATTCACATGCCTTGCATTACACACACAATCGTTTACATAGTGATGATACATCCTGTTTATTTGCTGTATTGCTTGCATTTCCAATAAATTGAAATGCGCCAGAGCGGAGCTGATAGAGCCTAGAACATCCATAGACCCATAACATGTTTGCCACATGTTAACGCATTTTTGGCTTTAAGCCAAATTGAATTCTCGTTTTTGTGTATGTGTGATGCCTCCTAGAGCATTCAGATACAGAGCACAACATCGGTTTAAAACAACAACGGCAGACAAAAGACAAAAAGTGTTTAAATGAGCACAAACACACACAGAGACAAGATATTAAAAACAAAAACATTCAAACTTTATTTTGCAGGCAGAAGGAGGTGCAGGCAAAGATAGATCGTGCGGTGGTTAAAATTGCAACCAACCGACTATTGTTGTTTTGTGTAAGTTTTTCACTTCTCTCTAACTGTTTTGCAAAATGGCGCAATACAACTGCACCCTTTGAACTATCGTCCTATCTATTTCTGCTTATAACAAAACAATAAAAAGAGCAACTAACTTTAACAAAAAAAAAAATACAGGGTATACATACAAATACTGTGCTACTAACCAAAATAACATTTAGGAAAGGGGAAGTGAACATTCGTACACTGCATCGAATTTTCAATATTCCGCATTCAGCTATAGTAGGGAAGTTGGTATGTAAAGTGGGACAACAATGACAATTTTTATTAACGAATATCTGTTTTGAAAATTGCCTCAAATTTACCGCTGTTATTATTTCCAAAAAAAAAACAATAATTATGTCAGAAATAATTTTTAACTCAACCTTGAAAATCTTTACTTTTTTGAAATGTAGTTATTCTTTTATTCGGATGTATTGAAATATTTTATTTGGTGGAGGTGTCTCAAAAGATGCGTATTGAACAAAAGAGGGGGAATGTGTAATACAAACCCTTGGACCAGCTCCTCTACCAGCCGATGAAGTTTCGACGACTAGTGTATTTAGGTAAAAAAAGTCAATAAAAAAAAGTCATGACAAGCATTAACAGAAAAATATATTTTCAAAATTTTGATACACTATTTCTTTTTCAAAGACAACTTTTTCACGTTTCTTTTCAATTTTATGTTTACCTATTTTTTTTTATTTTCTATTTTACGTGCAACTATTATCAACTACACGCTGAAAATCTGTATTTTCTTGTTGTTTGGATGGAAATATAATGTGTGTTTGGAGCTTGTCGCAAATACAGTATATTCGAATTTGTGTTTGCTATCCAACATTACTTATTGAGGACACAACGATTAATATGTTATAATATATATAATGTGTTTGTGACCCAAATATATCACTGTTTGTAACACAAATACAGCTGTGTTTTCTGCACTGTTTATGCTCTGTCGAGAGCAGGAGCATAAAAGAGAGACAAAGAAAGATTATTCCAACTCAAAGTTGTAAGTGTGTTACTGTACTTATCCCAGCGGAGGAAGTCCCAAGGCCTTCCACAAATAAGGCATGTGGAATGGTTCTTTTGTCATGCCTCCCTAAAATAATGCCTGAAGATGTTTACAATTTTGAGAATTTTTTTTTGGATTCTTTGCAACAGTAATTTAATTGGAAAATTTCATACAAATTTTAAAATTATATTTTTTATTTAATATTTTTCAGGGTATTTTTAAAATTTTCAATTTGAAGTTGGGCGTGGTACAACTATCTAAGATAGATACATACATACTTATGACTTTATGATAAAATAAATTATTTTAATTTTATTTTTGTTTAACAAAAATAAATTAAAGTTAATCCCTTGAAAGGCCTTTCTCTTTATATGCCATCTAAGGCCTTCTTTAGGCAACGGGCAAGGACGGCCTTGCCTCCCGATCTCACGGAAAGGAGGAGGTAATGTATAGGGAAGGCCTTCCGTATTTTAAAGGCCTGTTGGGTCATGATTTTCGGCCTTCCAGGTCATGACTTCCGCCGCTTGGATTGTTTCGTCAGTGATTCATAAACATTCCTCAATGAGTGTCTAAGTGAGTGTTTGATGAAGTAAGGGTGTACTATGTTGACTGGTCTGTTCTATTTTAGTTACACACCCGCTGAAAAATCTGTCGTTTTCTGTTTCGATTCAAATATAACGTGTGTGTGGAGCTTGTATACGTGTGTAGTAGACGAGTCTCCAAACACATATTGGTTGCTATTTAATATTACATAACGGGCACAAATGATTAAAATGTTATAATATATGTGTTTGTGTTCCAAATATGTCTGTGTTTGTGACACTGTTGACGTTCTTTCGGGAGCAAGACAAAAAGAGGAACAACGAGAGATTATTCACAGTCAGTCTTGCAAGTGTGTAACTATATTTTTGCATCATGCTTTCAGTCAGTGACTCATGCATATTCCTGAATGGTTGTGTAAGTTGCAGATGAAGTGGGTTTCTTATTCTCCGCCAAGCCAGCGAAGACACGCTATTTTGATACCAATGATATACAAATAATACAACTCGTGGTTCATCCGTCCTCGATGCTCGCCGATTTCTCTTATGGGAACATATAATTTTCGCAAATTTTTCTCTCAAAGACTCAAACTGATATTTCGTCCGCATTCGATATGACCCAAGATTCTACGCCATAAAGCAAGACGAGTAGTACGAGAGTCTGTTATAGTTGGATCTACGTTTCTCGAGACAGAGCCTAATCTCTGAAGTTCTAGTTTAGCCCAAAATATAACCTGATTGCAGTCACAATCCTCCGTTTGATTTCCAGGCTGATATTATTGCTTTTGTTCACGGCAGATCCGAGGTAAATAAACTCGTCCACTACCTCGAAGTTATAACGGTTATCAACGTTCGCTCTTTCATCCAGTCGGCTAAAAATTCTGTTTGTCGAAATCATTACTTTTGTCTTGTCCTCGTTTACTGCTAAACCCACTTCGCTAATTCCTTCTCGATTCTCGAAAATATTATAGTAGCTTGTCATAGATTTCACCCAATCATGTCTAAATCACCAGCATACACGAGCGGTATGTGACTTTTGCGGTGAGATTCTTGCCGCTCTTTACCTAAGATTTCTTGTCGGTTAGTGTGATTCTACAAACGCGTCTCATCTTAAGCCCGATATTCAGATTTTGTGAAATTTTGCCATAAGATAAATGACAAAATTTCTATCGAAAATTTCGCAAGAACAGAACACGAGGCTTTAGCAAGAACGCCAAGCTCCGACATAACTTGGTACAGTCTTTTTTATCGAAGGCAGCCTTATAATCTACAAAGATGTTGTAAGTTGATTTGTTTGTCGTGTGCTTTCTGCAGGATATGTAGTTGACTTTCCAGGCCTAAAGCCACACTGATGCAGTCCGAGCAGGTCTGCAACAAACGCCGTTAGGTACAGTTTTGCCCGTATCGGGCTATCGAAGGCAGATTTATACTATACAAAGAGGTGCTAGATGTCGATTTGTTTTTCCTGGGGTTTCTCCATGATTTATCGTAATGTGAATAACTGGTCGATAGTCATCTTTCCAGACATAAAGACTCACTGATAAGGTTCGATTAGGTCTACACCAAACGGCTTTAGTTGTTCGCACTTTACGGTCGTGAGGACCTTGTTTGCGACGCTTAAAGACTTATTCCACAGTAGTTCGTACATATACTCATGTAACCTTTTTCCAAAACAAGACACAGTATGCTAAGACTCCAATCGTCGGGCATACATTCGTCTGGGCAGAGTCTGCATATGAGCTGATGCATCCACCTTTCCAACTCGTAGCCGCCGGCCTTAAACAGCTCAGCCGGTAGTCCATCAGCACCAACGTTATTGTTCTTAAGCCGGGAAATCGCAGTTCTAACGTTGCTTCGGCTTGGAGAGGGTCAGTCGACGCTATCGTTCTGTATGTGCTCAAGACCCTCATCTATATATACAAGTAAAGTAGATAAGAGATTCCCAAGAACTCTGCACAATTTTGACAAGACTACCGACCCTATCTGGTCGATTTCTGTTGGTTTGGCTTTCTACTTTTCGGTAGAATTTATGGTCCTCATTTTGCCTTCTGTAAGATTCAAATTTTCCCACTCTCGTGCTTTCTCCACAACCTTTTTCTTTCTTCCTATTTAAACGGGATTCCTCTCTCTTTTTGTCCTTATACCACTCTGTCACGGGTAGCGTTGTAACTGACTGCAGCGTTGTCATACGTGCAGCGTTCATTTCATAAGTTGCTACGCAATACTCTTCATCATACCATGGTTCATCTTTAATCGGATTTTCATAACCAACTAATGTCTATGAAGCAGTTTCCATAGAGTGGGAAATATACTTCCAATAAGCATCAGGATCAGCGGGTGTTGGCGCGTTCTGCCCCAGTATCTGAGTGAATTTCCCTGCATAGTCCATGGCTACAAACTGCAAAATCAGTATATTTTAACGTTTGGATGCAAACATAACGTGTTTGTACCAGGTCGCAATTATACTATACTTGTGCCCAAACACATTGTGTTTGTTATTCAACATATCATGTTTGAGACACAATGATTAATAGACTAAAATATATGTTTTTGGGACCCAAATGTGGCGTTGTTTGTTGGAAACCGCTGAAACCAAACACGAGGCGGACAACAAAGAAACAAAAAGGCAGCGGATCTCAAATTATGAAAACAATGATTGCAAACGTGTACATGTTTCCAACAATTTGTTGCTGGGGCCGATATTTTTCAGCGTGTATCTCTGGTAATTGCAGCTTTCCGATGTCCAGATTTCTATGTGTCTACTTTCTTACAACTTTCGCTCTGCTTATCCTTGCGCGAACCTTTTCTGCAACCAGGTGGTGATTCGAATCGATGCTAGCTCCTCGAAACACAGGTACGTCAAGTACGCTAGTAGAGTGCCTTCCATCAATTACCAGGTGCTCAATATGGTTGTTCGTCTGTAGATCTGGGGATATCCAAGTAGTATTATGAATGTCTTCACAGTGGAATCTCGTACTACTGACTATAATGTTTTCGCAGCAGCAAAACCTAACAGTCTTATTCCACTATCGGAACTGATTGCGTGTAAACAAAATTTACCGAAGGTTGGTTCAAATACACTTTCCCCGCCGAATTTAGTATTAAAATTACATAGAAAAATCTTAATGTCATGGCCAGGGGAGTGGTCGTATATTTCCTCTAGGCGCTCATAGAACACGTCCTTGGTGTCATCGTTTTTTGCTTCCGTTGCGGAATGTACACAAATTGCCGATATGTTAAAATATTTCGCTTTTATGTGGATGGTGGCTATACGTTCAGTCACGGGGTTGAACCTTAATATCATAGGTCATTCTATATCTCTGTTAATAAAGATATAGTTTTCAAAAAATATTTTTGCAAATGTATTCCTATGATTCCTGGCAAACCGTATAGCTATTTCAGATCTAGCCACAGATCGTCTTCAGCAGTTGCTTGGAATGATGTTTTTGAAAAATTCGTCAAGCTAAATGCAAACGAAATCTCGTTTCGTTTCGATTTCATAGGAAAACACTTGCAAAACTCATTTTTGGAAATTATATCTCTATTAATATAGATATATAATAATTTCGAGCTTGAATAATAAAATTAAAAAGTAAAGAATTAAAATATCTAACTTCTTTTACGCTTTCATTATGGTATATGATTCGATCTGGATTTTATTTAAATGCATATTTTTCTATTTCCTTTGAGTACAGATCAGGTTTTTTTTTTGCATTTAGGAAAAATGTAAACAGTCGGAACCAAGATTTGAATTCATGTTGACGGACTATCGTTTCCAAGTTTATTCCCTTCTCATCAGCGCCTTAGCGTTCTAGACCAGTGGGCGTCTTGCTCAAATTGTCACAAATTGCAGTTGTTGTCGTTATTCTTTGCGTAAAATTCGCACACGTATTGCGAATTCAACATTATGGTGTAAGGAAAATAACTCACAGTACTTGAGAGGTACACGCTGCGTTTATGTAGATTCCCTCTCGGTATTCAATAAAAAATTATAGGCTTTTATAAAATTAAAGTGCAATATTAGTAATTTTCAAAACTTTCGGGGCTTTTAAGTAACAAAAATCGCGCACGTTATTAAATCGAAAATTTGATGATTTGCCTTCCACCGGAAATCTGTAACTTGTTAAAGACAAAAACCGGTTTTTAGTTGTCATAATTCATAAAATGTCAATACCAAATTTCCGGATTTTGTTAATTTAACTACCGTTTTATTATCGTTAAAATTCCGGTGTTGATATTCATTAGAATTATCTACAGTTGGGAGCTCCTCAACCTAATGACGGGTTTACAGAGACGTGGTACAAGTAATTACAATCTGAAGCGAATTACAGTGAATATTTCCAAAAGTTGTGGCCATCGGTGGTGCGATGGTACTGTGTGCGCCTCTTGTACGTGAGATCCTGTGTTCTATCCCTGCTCTGACCAACTTAAATTTCTTTCGGCGGCGGTCAGTGTGACTGCAACACTATCTATGTCTATCACTATCACTATGTCAGTAGTGAATGCAACACTATCGAGTATTTAGTTATGAAAAATCTTCTCAAAATACCATTCAGAATCGGGGTACAATTGTAGATCCCAATTGGAAAGCGAACAGCTCACTGATTGTGACAAGCTCTCCCAAATTCCTTCATGGGATGTAATGGGAACCCATTTTCTTTAAGTTGCAAATGGACAGTTTTTCACTGACGTCATTCTCAATTCTACTCGTATTCTAAATGAGTGTCTTCTTATTGAGCATTGGTCTTAAAATAATAAATTTAAAAAAAATTTTCACCTTTTTTTAAATTTTGCAAAACTTTCACATTTTGTTTTAGCATTTTTTAATAATAATCAATGGTCCAATATTGATATTATGACACTTAGATGTACTCGTATAGCTGCGAAGCCCAATTGTTATTACTGGAACGAAATTCCTTGTGGTACTTTGCGGGATGGGGGCCAAATGAAAAGAAAATTAAACACCTTTTTTATGACACTATTATGCTACAACCCAGTATTATCAATTATATTGGGTACTTTTGCTTTGGTTTGTGTCTAGACTAACATATGTTAGAAAATTTCTTGTTTAATGGGAAGTTTTCTAGGTGGAGCCTGTAACCAATATTTAATACATATTGTAGTTTTGAACCCAATAAAAAAAAATACAGCAGACAGTTGTCCGAGGCCTTCGCCCACGGACTGTCCCTGCAGGCTGTGTCAGAGACACGGCCATTAAGTCTAACGTAGAATACGCCATCCGATAAGACAGAAAACATATAGAACAATAAATGATAAATAACATACGCAAATGAATTTATTTATTTGATAGTTACTTTTGATAATATACATAAGCTTATGGTAGGAAAAATAGGATAAATATGTTTTTAAATTAAAAGAGTAAGGATAAATGATAAATAACAGACGCAAATCAATTTGATTTATATTTTTTATAATTATATATCCATGTTAAATTCAAATTCACATTTAACATTTTGTTTCACTTAAATACATAAGTAAATATACGAAATTTCAATATTTCATCAATCAAAACAACAGCCGAAGATTTGTGTCCACACTGAAACAGCAGCATAGTTTGTGTTCACGCTACAAACTCAAACACTCAACCAAACACCACACATATGTTTGAGTGTATGTGTTTAAACAATTTTCATTTGAAAAATTTAAATATTAGGAAGATATCAACCAATATGAAATGTATATCAAACGAAAGTTAACATCTTGATTTACCTACAAAAAAATTTTTAAAAAAAGTTATCTCGCCGTTTCCTCATAATCAATGAAATAAAGATTACAACAATAACAATCTCACATGACTCCCTATACCGTAAGGTAAGACGTATTCTACGCCAAAAGAAAAACTTAGAAAGGCCAAAGTGAAAGAAGTTTAAGAAAAGAAAATTTTCTTAAATAAGTGCCTTTATTAAAAAATTTAAATTTTCTCAAAAAAAAAATACCTATTCATATTCCTAAACAAAGTACCTTTTCTTAAAAAAATACCTTATCTTAAAAAAGTATCGTTGCTTAAAAAAAGGGAATTTTCATACAAAAAGTACCTATCCTAAATAAAGTTTTTTTTTTTTTTAAATAAACACCTTACTTTAAAATTTACCTTTTTCCTACAACAAATTACATCTCCCTAAAAAACTACATTTTCTTTAAAAAGTACAAGTATACAAAATAATTTCTCTAGAGATACGAATGTACATATTCTTGAAAAAAGGACTAGTTCTAAAACAAATTGTCATTTCTTAAAAAATAACCTTTTCTTCAAACAAAATACCTTCTTTTTAAAAAATTCCTTTTCTTATAAAAATGCCTTTCCCTAAAGGAACATTTTCTTAAAAATACAATAATACCTTTTAGTTCTTTTCTTGAGATAAGTAGCCTTTCTGAAAATAAGTACATATCGTTAAAAAAAAATACATTTTTCTTGAAAAGAGTACCACTTCTTTAAAAAGTACCTGTTCTTAAAAAAAGTACTGCCTTGTAAAAAAAATTTATACTCTTATGGCCTTTTCTTACAGAAAGTACTTCTTCTTAGAAATAGTACCCTCTCTTTAAAAAACATTAGCTTTTAATAAAAAAAACTACCTCTCTTTAAAACAGAACCTTTTCGGGAAAATATAACATAGGGTTTTTCAATAAGAGCGAAAGTGCGTTCACTGGCATTATGTATGGAACTCGATTTCTTTTGCATGGCCACCACGGGCACGCTTGCAGAAGTCCAGACGCTGAACCCAATTTTCGACGGTTTTCAAGCATAAATCGGCCGATACTGCTGCAATTTCACGTTCGATATTCGTACGAAGTTCATAAATCGTCGCTGGCTTGTTGGCATAGACCATAGACTTGACGTAGCCCCACAGGAGATAATCTAACGGAGTCAAATCGCACGACCGAGGCGGCCTATCGACTGGGCCATTTCGTGAGATAACACGTTCACCAAACTTGTTTTCCAATAAATCGATTGTGGCATTCGCCGTGTGGCTTGTGGCGCCGTCCTGTTGGAACCACATGTCCTCCAAGTCCATATTATCCAATTGGGGCCAAAAATATTCGGTTATCATTGAACGGTAGCGATTAGCATTCACAGTAATGTGCCGGTGTTGATCATCACGGAAGAAGTACGGCCCAATGACGCCGCCGGCCCATAAACCGCACCAAACCGTAATTTTTTCGGGATGCAATGATGACTCATGGATTACGTGTGGATTGCTGTCTAACCAATAACGCATATTTTGCTTATTGACGAAGCAATTCAGCGAGAAATGAGCCGACCATAAATTGAAAGTAGCGCTCTTAAAGTTGAGGTCACTGACTTCAAACTTCGGTAGTACATTTTAATAATTTCGACTCGTTGTTGGCTCGTATATCTTTCCATGATGAAATGGCAAACCTTTCTGAAGAGAAATGTCAAAAGAGCGGGAAAAAAATATGGCGTCGTTTGCTGTCCCTATCGATTTACTTTTGTAGCGTCTCTGTTGGGAAACCCGTTACATATGCTTACAAAAAGAACCTAAAACTATACTTTTTCTTTAAAAAAAATACATTCTATAAAAGAAATTTCTTTTCTTAAATAAGTTCATCATTTTAGAAAATGCATCTTTTCCTAACGATCCATTTAAATTCTCATATTTTTCAACGGGCGTGTTAGGCGTGCTAGAACTTAATTAGTATATAATATATAGCGAAAGGTACTTCATCACAACCGGGTGTCCCCTGACACCTCATGTAATTTTTATAATGTTTTTGTGTCCGAGTGCAATATCGGCAAAATTGTTTGAGATACATACAAAAATTATATTTTTTTTGCGGATTATCAACAAATGCTTTAAAATATGCTCTAAAACATACATAGAAACAAAAAAATACAGTATTTTCTTTAAAATCTAGATTATTTTCTAAAATATTAACGATTGTCGATTTAAATTGCAGTGTCTCCAAATAATCCGTGACCCGTTGCCTACAATGGGGATTTTATAGAACTGAAAAAGGTATAGCCGATCAAAATATATTTAATTTTGGCCGATGTAATCCAACTCTGAATCACTGTGCCTCTGTAGCTCGCTTAGTTATGGTGACACTATCGATTATTTGGCTATGCAATGACTACTAAAACTTCGGAAATGGAAACTTCGGAAGCCACCTCGCTTAGTGATGGCGACACTATCGAGTACTTAGCTTTGAAAAAGATTCTCAAAATCCCATTCGGAACCGGTGTGTAGGTCCCAATCAGTGAGTGTGTAACTGGAAAGCGCACAGTTCACTGGTTGTGAGAAGTTCTCTCCAATCACATTATAAGATGTGGTGGGAAATAAAAACGCAAGAATTGCAAGGGCGAACACCGTATTAATATGAAACTTTTAGGCTGTAGTTTATGGCCCACTGTAGAGTAACCAAATTCAAGTTTTAATCTACTGTTACTTACCTACGTAGTTTTTTTGCTGATTTTGCTTTTAATTAAAGAAATATATAGAACAAAAGTATGTATATGCAATAAAAGTGGTATACTAGACATACAATTTAGTCCTTAAGTGAAATAAATTAAAAAGCACAACTGCAGTGAAACAGGCAGACGGACAAGTTGAGCAAATATTTGTGTTTTACTTTTCGTAGTTTTATACTAAAAAAAAAGAGTCCAACGACAATGATAGCAACAGTCACTAACATGGCTATAATAGACTGTAGAATGAAATGTTTTGTATTGGGTTTGGAATTTTCGTTTGGTATTTAATTTGTTTAGAACAGTTGACAAATTTAAATGTAAACTATTTTCTAGTTTTAGTTATGTTTACGAATGCGAAAAATTAAATGGTTTACTATTTCTTTATGTTATGAAAATGAATCACAATACTCGTAAATTTTGAATGTGAGCAATTCAAATGAAGTGATGATATATAATTGGATTTTTGAATGTTTGATTTACTGGTCGAAAGAATTTAATATAAAACGGGAAATTAAAGCGACATTTTTTTTTGGCTTTAGGCTTTGCTTGTGCAGATGAAATGCGTTGAGGAATCTCAGTTATTAAAAGAGACCGGAGGTTTAACTTACGCAGCTTTTTAAATATTATAAAACTAGGCTAGGGACTTTTTTAGAATGCACACGTATTTCTTGAGATAGTTGTGATTTCTTTATTCCGTTGTAAAGTAGACATTTAGCGATTAAGTGTGAAATAAAATATATGGCAAACGGCCCTCACTGCTCTGATGACAACCCATTACTCTTTTCATGAAATTTTCCACGCCTTTTTCACAGAGATGTGGCTGTTTCTAAACCGATGACGAGTTGGATCTTAGATTTGAGCTCAGGAATTGTTTCTGGCTTAATCGTATGAGCAGCCAGAGATTCGACAAAACCCCAAAGATCGAAATCGCACGGCGGTAAATCGCATGATCCTGGTGGCCAGTTCACATCAGAATTTCTTGGAATAATTTGTTCTGGAATAAATCTGTTGTTTCATGCGCGGTGTCGCAAGTGGCACCGTCTTGCTGAAGCCACATGTCGTCCAGATCAATGCTGTCCATTTGCGGCCACAAGAACTCCGTTACCATGTTTCTGTCACGAATGCCGTTCACAGTCACTACAATTTCGGCCTCATCTTCAAAAAAGTAGGGCCCAATCACGCCGCCTGACCAAAATCCGCACAATACAGTTGCTCGTTGTGGGTGCATTTGTTTCTCATGCATTGCATGAGTATTTTCCGAGCACCAAACTCGCCAATTTTGTGCATTCACGGGAGACGATGATTTTTTTTGAAAAATTGTTGACGCACACGAGTCTTACTGGTCATAATCTACCTAGCGTCTTCAAATTTGTTGACCACTCTTCGAATGGTTGACACATTAAGTGCACATTCTTGATTGAAAATTGTTCGAAGTTTGCGAGCGGTCTCAGCACAACTTTCCAAATTTTTTTAATAAGTTTTAGCAATTATAAAGCGTTCATCTTTCGGAAGACGCTCCATTTTTAATAATCGGAATAAACATATGTGACAAAAAAAAACATGACACTAAGTTTAAAAGGTGCAATTTTACTAAGACTCCCTTTGTAAACCTATCATTTAATTTAGAAAATGATTAGAAATAGAGTTTTACGCTTGTGCAACTTTGATAAAACTTCATATATGTCCTAATCAAAATCTAAAAATAAATAATATCCCATCTTTAAATCAAATGCGACTTGAATATAAGTTGGTATTTACGATATGAAGCTTGCAAACATCTTCGACTTTCATCCCAATACATTTCAATGCAATACCTTATTTTCCATTGTTTACCTTCACTTCCTTTCCAGATGCTTGAAAATCGTAATTTATTAATTATTTATATTTCCATTAAATGAAGCATGATAACAGTCATTGCATAATGAAAAATAAAATACAACATTTTCCAAATTCAATTAAAGCCAATACACCATCCACCATCTGTCAAGCCTCGTTACTTCTATCACCCTGCTAGGCGCCACCACCCTTTTAAAAATAACAATGAATTGAATTTTTATATGCACGCTTAAGCAAATTGTTTCAATGATTGTCAAATTTCTTACAAATTGTTCCAGCAGTTGTTTCGCTTGCCATAACAGTGATTTCCGGGCTAGCATCCTTATGGAGTGTTTCGTGTGTTTGCTTTAAACAATGTGAGCTTTTTCTTATCCTCCTCTGCTGTTTTTCCAAATTACATATAAAGTGGCCAATCGAACGGAAGAAAATGATTTATTGGGGCATTCTTCTGTTAGAGAAACCTATTTGGAAAAAACAACTAAATAGCGTAAGGCAGAAAGTGTTTACACATTTTATTTTTATTTATATTTTTGTTATTTTATGTGTTTGTTTATTACTAAATAAAATCACGTTTTCTGCACATGCATTTGTAGGTTAATACAGTGTAACAACATAAAAATCAAACATAAAAATTTAAGAAACTTTAGAGGAATTGCAGTACAAAAGCTTAATGTTTGCTACAAAAAGTTATAAAGGTAACTGAATGTAAAGACTGATACAAAAAGGTAACTAACTGGGTTATTAAAAACAATATAACGTCATATGATGCTTAGGCCTTAGGTACTGAATTGAATGAATACTGTATTTTTAATTACAAATATATTATTTATTGAATTCTTAAGGAAAGCAATACAAAAAGTGAAAGGCTGGTATTAATAAGATCAGAGCACATGCATACTAATGGGTTTTCCAATACGTACTTGACAACTTTGAATTTAATTTGTGAACGCACTATTTCACTGATCATCTATCTGTTACTTCCCAGTTTTTCAGTAAACCCAAAATTTTCATCATGGTAAAGTACACGAACGAACAACGTATGCAAATTATAAAAATGTACTACCGAAATTCGGAGTCAGTGGCCTCAACTTTAAGAGCGCTACGTCTAACTTATGGTCGCCATAATCGTCCTACCAGATCAACAATTGAGTGTCTAGTGGAAAAATTTGAATCCACAGGCACAGTACAAAATATTCCCGTGCCACTGAGACAAAGAAGTGCCCGTAGTGTCGAGAATATTGCTGCCGCTGAGGCTTCAGTTCAAGAAAGCAAAAATGTGTCTCTCACACGTCGTTCTCAAGCGTTGGGCATCTCTGTGACGTCGCTGTGGTGAATTTTTCGAAAAGATCTTGGCCTACATCCTTACAAGATCAAATTGACGCAAGAACTGAAGCCGCTTGAGCACCATAAGCGTCGTATGTTCGTGAATTGGGCTAAGCAACTACTTGAAAATGATTCGGATTTTCATTGGAAAATCATCTTCAGCGATAAGGCTCATTTATGGCTGAATGGCTTCTTCAATAAGCAAAATATGCTTAATATTATTGGTCAGACAGCAATCCACACGTAATCCATGAGTCATCATTGCATCCCGAAAAAATTACGGGTTGGTGCGGTTTATGGGCCGGCGATGTCATTGGGCCGTACTTCTTCCGTGATGATCAAGACCGGCACATTACTGTGAATGCGAATCGCTACCGTTCAATGATAACCGAATATTTTTGGCCCCGATTGGATAATATGGACTTGGAGGACATGTGGTTCCAACAGGACGGCGCCACAAGCCACACAGCGAATAACACAATCATTTTCTTTGAAACCAAGTTTGGTGAACGTGTTATCTCACGAAATGGCCCAGTCGATTGGCCGCCTCGGTCGTGCGATTTGACGCCGTTAGATTATTTCCTGTGAGGCTACGTCAAGTCTATGGTCTATGCCAACAAGCCAGCGACGATTGATGAACTTCGTACGAATATCGAACGTGATACTGCAGCAGTATCGGCCGATTTATGCTTGAAAACCGTCGAAAATTGGGTTCAGCGTCTGGACTTCTGCAAGCGTGCCCGTGGTGGCCATGCAAAAGAAATCGAGTTCCATACATAATGGCATCGAACGTACTTTCACAGGAATGAAGAATTTCATTGGTATCTAAAACCGGTTTTATTTTAAAAAAAACTTTTGTAGCGCTCTTATTGAAAAACCCTTTACGTATCCAGGTGTAAATTGATACATTTGGATACTTTACTAAATTCCAGACCCAAAAATTCTTTAATATTTTTATATAAACTTGTTTCTGGGAGTATTTATTGATTGTCCTGAAATTCTCAGTCGTATTGGCTTCAACGTTCCCGTTAGAAACCTTCGTTCCAATCAATATTTTATTGTTCCTATGCATCGAAGTAATTATGCTCTCTATGAATCTATTCTACGTTCACTAAGGGAATATAATTTAGTCAATACCAAATATGATATAGATTTATCATTTTCTCTAAGAAAATTTTTATATATTGTAGATACATATAATTTTAGTTCAAGCTAGTCTGTAAGGATTGTGTATCCATAGACTGAAATAAATAAATAAATAAAAGCAGAAACGGTGAATGGTATTCGTTACAGGAACATAATAACGTAGTTCTTGTGACGTCATCTGGATCTGAACGACATATGGTTTCAGAAAGACGGTGGCACCTTCCACTCCTTGCACGAAAACAATCGATTTATTGGAGCTACGATTTCGGGACCGAATTCTGTCGTGCGATTTAACGCCCTGCGATTTCTTTCTTTGGAGTTTTGTGAAACTTCTGGTCTATGTTAATAAACGACAAACAATTCCCAAGTTCCAGACCGAGATCATACGCATCAGCAGTGAGATAGAGCTACATCTTTGTCAAACTATCATCGACAATTTCATGAAAAAGCTAGTGGCTGTGAACAGATCCGTGTGGGCCATTTGTATATTTTTTAATTAGGGGATGGTATTTTATTCCATACACAATCGGAACATATTTGGACACCCTTCATGTAGTTCAAAAAGAATATCAATTAAAATATTTGTCTGTAAAATACAAGATAAAAACACTGCATGAAAAACTATGAAAAGCAGTAAAAACAAAAAAATCCTAACAATTGACCTCCTACAAAGAGAGAGAGCTTGGCAGCTTCGGTTGTTCCGTTTGTACGAGTCGGTTAACTGATCGGTTGTTTTTCAAACTTTGTTGGAAATTTCGCAAAAATTCTTTTTATTAAAAATGTCTACATAGTTTAAAAAAATATTATTTTTTATTTCATATTAAAAAGCTAATTTAAAAATGTAATGTAATCAGGACGTATATTTTAATCTATAGGAATGCGTATTTTTCTGCACGATTTCGGTCATTTACGTATTTTTGTTTTGTACTATGATAAAATATTTGAATTATTTTCTACTACGCGCTTTTTGGGTAGCTCTGTATTTATATGGTACTATCACTTGAGATTTGTCCTTCATCACAATGCTAGCGATTTTACTTCGTCCTTTAAAAATTTAAATAAGTAAGAGTTCGTCTTCGGTCACGTGTCACATCGAATTCCAAATTGGCAAGTGTCTGTTACTGAAAAAACCATGATAAGCAAATTTTAATAAATGTTGTACAGAAAGCTGCCTTGCCAACTATTTTACTTGTACACAACAATTACAAAAAATCCGTACGAATATGTATTTTTCACATTGTCTTCGTAAGAAATGCCCGGCTTTGGTGTATTTTAAAATACACCACAAATATAAATTTTATAGCGGCTGCCACTGTCTGCCCCATCATCCTCTTCGGCATAGCAACACACATAAACAAAACATACTATAAACAAAAACAGAGGCGAACAAATGGCAAACAAACTGTCTTCTTCCTCGGTTAGTGAAATAATAAATTTAAATTTTAAATATATCATAACAACATAATTCAACACATGGCTTTTTTGCGTGTACAGACATGCAGATATATGAGATTGCACATACAAATGTTAGAATGTTAACGGAAGGACCACCAATGGTACAGAGCGAAAACAAAATACTTATATATCGCAATAAAAGTCGCAAGGATATTTATTTGGTTAGAACATATAAACAAAATATATTTAGCGAAATTGGGGCTGAGCAAACAAAACATTATGGTCTAACCGAAACCACAAATGACTCTTAGAAATTGTTATTTTTAAATTTATTCAAATACTGAATTTCACGTCACGTTTTTTATTCGTAGAGCAGACTTAAACAACATATTTTCCTTCGATTCTCTGCTATTACTTAAATCAACCTATTCGCCTTTACTTATATTCAAGTTTTTAGAATTTTCTCTATTTCAGTTGAGGTCAAGATCCTCATGAATAGTTTTTGATTTTAATATTCCTAAAGCACTTTAAATATTTTCAGCGCCTAACGGGTAAGTAAATCAAATCTATACACCATTTCAATTCTACCCTCTCCGGCATAGTATAGAAATGGGCTGCAATAGAAATCTATTAAAGCTGTTGAACTTAATACAGTAAAATATTTACACTATAGGGTAGAACATATATAGAGATCAAATCTGGCTCAGCAAATTTCGGACATTTGGTCTGTTGTGATATGAACGTTGGATATTGGAAAGAATTGCTTTAAAAATACCAGATAGAGGAAATGGTTCAAACCAACTAACAAGAAAATAGTCATGGCATTTCGTTTTGGGTGTTAACATTATTGTGTTAAATACAACACACATGTATACTAACACCAAAAGATAACAAAAATTCCCAAAATACGATTATCTTTCACGGTTCTCTGCCAAACAAATTTAAACCAACAGTTTTTGTAACTCCACCTGGTGTAAACCGATCAGCTCCTATCACAATAACGTCACCACGAAGAGAGTGAAAGGAAACGTCAGATGAGAGGAATGTCAACTCTATATATATAGATTACTCTATGGTTTACACTTAAAGCGAAATGTATCTATCGTGAAATATTTATACACACACACACACAAAAATGTGTCATACACAGTTATCTATGAGTTAGTAAATACACAAAGAGATAGAGTCACACTATAAATTGCAGTGTTTATTTTATGCTCAAAAATATATATAAACACGATATTTAAACGTATTTACTTTGGAACACATACTACTATATTTGTTATATGGAAAAATATAAAAAAATATTACACAGAACGTAACGTAAAGGAATGCGACATTCCTTCGCGACTCCTATACAGCCTGTGACAAAATCAGTCAGCCGTCCTCACAGTTTTTGCAAGAACATTTATAAAGATCTGTGTTTAAGGTAATCGTATACTGTAGGAAATACTCCAAGTAACAAGATAGTATACCAAGTTTGTATATTTGTATGGGAGATGCAAGAATGAGCATGACCATAAGCTCACTTTCAATCCCAAACTATGTTCTCGAAAATAAAGTGCACTTCCAGAAGCAGTTATAGTGTTGACCATTGAGCCAGCCAGGAAGGCGGAAGTGGATCAATTGTCATAGAATATTTTAAAATTAAACTCGCCCTAAAATACTTAGCGTCAAATATGATATTTGGTAGCGTCTCACAAGATTGTAAAAATACCAAGTGAGATCAAAGATTTATCATTGAAAATGGATTTATACTATAAGTAGTTTTTCAAAATACTCTCCGTGAAGATCTACATAGATTTTCATTCGTTTAAATCAAATTTCGAAGCACTTTTTCCCCATCGATCGAGGTACCTCCCCAGGAAAAGCTGTTAAAATTTTTATAAACAAGTTAAAGTACAAGCATTTATACTCGCGCTTCACATTAGTGCTTACGACAAAGCGCTAAATTCTAATATCAGAATACAGAACAGAAGTCTCACACCAAAAACATTTCCAAAATATCCCTTACCGCGTAGCAGGATGCAACGCGGAAAACAACGACATATTTCTAGGTCTTACCAATTTCGCTTAAAGTTGAGCAGGTACACGCTTTAAAAAACCGGCCTCTGTATTATATTCTCCCAAACAAACTATGCAGGAACCATTTATATGTTTGGAACACAATTCAAACTTTTATATGTTTGCAAGTCTCAAACGCAGGTGTACTTAAATGCAAACATTAGCATGTTTACTGACAAATATGTATGCTTACACATTTGCGTGCTGCATCCCAAACTTTTATACACTTACGTGGAAGCATTCGCGGGTTTCCCCCAAACCTCCATATATTTAGGTGGAAACATATGCGTATTTGCTCCCAAACATAATAATATTTAGAAATGAATTATTCTTTCTTTATTTCTTATAATTAATTTCATCAATATATATCCACAGTTACTTATATAAATAATAAAGACAAACAATTAAAAGATTTAAATGATGTTTACATTTACTTCCATTGGATGCATTATTTGTGTTGTTTTGATTCTGCTGCTCTGTTGGTTGTCATTTCTTCTTGTCCCTCACGTTTTTGTCTTCAGAAGGTTTCAACTATGCGTAGGTTATCACTATGCGTTGGCACACGAACAATATATTTATATACAATTCTAGTGCATGCAAGATACGCGTTTTTGTATTTAAATACTTGTATTTTTTTGATGTGTAAACATCTATACGCTGGGGGTAAAAATCTTTTTCACAATACAATCACAAATTTAGAGTAAGATGTGCGATATAATCGTTAACCAATCGTAAAGCGTTATCAAATCGGTGTGAGCTATGTATGAGTGTATTAGTGTAATCATACGCTGCATACAATATACTCAATACCATCTAGTGTGCAATAGTAGCTACTAATTTTCACTAATTGTCGTACATTATGTTATCGTAGGCAAATGAAAACAAATAACTAAAATGAATACAAAAACATTTAATTTTAATAACTTTTAAAAAGATTTTTTGCACTTTTAATAAGAAATTTACTAAAACAAAGCAAAATAAGGAAAACTAAAAACTAAACTTGTTGTTGAGGCCTGGTCGTGAACCGGTAGGCCTAACGTTATTTTCTTATAAATTGATTAGTGAAAGTCAAGGGAATTCCACATGAATTCAAGCAAGGTATTTGTGAACCTTCTTTATTGAAGTTTGAAATGAACTTAAAACTATAAGAATATACAAAGGCAGCATTAAGCTGCAAATACTCAGAGAGAGAGAGAGAAATGTATGTATGCTTTCAATTTTACTCAAACAAAATACTCAAATGACAGAGAAGATTTAACGGACTTTTTCTTAAGTGATTTTAAAGTTTGATAATTAAAGGCTCTTGTAACAAGAGATTAACAAATTCAAAAGGTAAATATTATATAAAAAATCAAAGGACATTAGAACCTGGTTGAACGGAGCGTTCAACAATTGTCAAATATAAGGAAAACTAAAAACTAAACTTGTCAAACTAAAAGTCTTCTTCGTCTTCGAGATTGTCATTCATACTTAACAGCTGCATATAAGCACCATCTAGTGTGCAATAGTAGCTACTAATTTTCGAAAACCATTGCTGTAAAATAACTACATGCATTACATTTCAGTAAACAGCTGATTAAAAACTTGTCAACCGCAACAAATACAAAATAATAAAATAATTTACAAAACACCAAACAAATTATAACTCACAAATTTATATATGTATCTTATTTTAGTTACCATAAGCCAATATTAACTATTTGTACTTAAGGCATTTACCATAGATGGACACTTTGCAGTACTACTAAAATTTCAGTAAAAATAATTCTTTAACTAGTAAATTTTTACTGATTACTAAAATATTTTTCAGCAATTTTTATAAAGTGCCTACATGATTATGATGAGGTGCATTGAATTTTCAGTAATCAGTAATGCCCGATTACTGATTATTATGAATACGGTCCTATGATTTTACTGGTAATGCAAATTAAATTTCATTATCAGTAAAAATTTACTGAATATTTTCAGTAATCAGTAAATTTACTGCTTTCTGTAATTTTTAATGCAGTACATATATACTGCAGTGTGCCCATTTACTAACCAAATAAGTTAAATAAAACAAACAAAAACCAGCAAATTCCTATGTATTTACAATATTGAAAGTTTTGATACTTTTAATTAATTAATTAAAAAAAATATACTAAAACCATAAGTACTTCCAACTTAAAAAAAATTTTTCATTACTAGATTTTTATACATCTCTCCTGTGATCGGACTCACATTAATTTTTTTTATTATATTTGACAAATGGTCCACCAGTAAGATTTTTAAGGGAATCACGTTGTTGCCCTCTCCAGTTTCTTTCCACAAAATCGTTTCTCACTTTGGTAGCACACATAAATATATGCGAAACAAAAACCAAAGCAACATCACAAACCATTTAACCGTCCGAGCGTTTGTTTATTCTTCTTTCACTGATCAATCGCTGTTGATATCCTCTGTCTGATGAAGCATTGTCGAATGAATACATGAGATTAAAACGCAATACATCACGCACATTCCGAATATTTATGAATCACACACTGAGAGAATAATGTAAAAATGCAAATACGCACACTTATAAGCTATACACACTCGTTGCCCCCCTTTTATTCTCTTGCTCTCGAGGGGGGATAAACACTGCAACAAACACGGCTGTATTTGTGTCACAAATACAGATATATTTGTGTCGCAAACACATATGTTATAACATATTAATCATTGTGTCTCAAACATGTAATAGTGAAAATCAAAAACAATGTGTTTGTATATTATATAAGCTCCAAACACATGTTATATTTGAATCCAAACAACAAAAAACGACCGATTTCTCAGCGTGTGTAAGTAGCTATTTAGAATATGCATTTCAGGCTGCAATCTCTTTTAAAAAACCTACGTAAATGAGGATTGATTACATTACATTGTGCGTTTTGGCTTGCAAACACCCCTCCGGTTTTTGCCGTTTAATCGACTGATCTCCCTCATTCTTACTTTCGTAAATATTGGTAAAAGTGGTCTGTTCTAATTAAATTTATCAAAAACTCAAATTGTCTGTGTTGAGAAATCGGTTTCTTACATTCGTTAAAATTTTAAAACTGGTGTATTGTCAGTTAAATTATTAAAAAATTAAACATTTGTACCGATCGATTACACATTTTCACTTCGAAATGAGATTAAATATGAAACAAAATGTCAGAAATAAGAAAGTGAAGAAAGACAAACGTAAAAACTAACAAAACGTTAACTATATTTTCAATGACGAAACTGAAAACAAATCAATCTCCCAAAAGCAAACAAAAGAAATAGAAATGTAATACCTGTTTAGAAATAATTATAAAGATGTGGCCTACAAAGCGCAAATGGATTTGAGGAACACCAGACATGAACGAAAACTTAATATAATAAATTACTGAACTAGCTTCTGGAAGGAATGAATACATAGCTTAAAAAATATAACATAGATACGCTTAGTGAATGCTCTGCATTCTGAACTTAAAATCTGCTATGAACTATGTGAATTTTTGTCAAAACCTAGCGTATTTAAGTCGGAAGTTACCATATTAAAAACATTACTTCGGTAAGAAAGAAGGTAAACGGTGATTTACCATTTCTCCTTTACAATCCTGCATCCGCAGCACCTCGGTTTTTACTGTGTCTTCTGCAACCGCCAAGAACGTATGATTTCCCAATTTATTTCTAATAAGTCATCATAAAAAGAAGCAATCAAAACTAATTTTGGGCCTTATGAACACGTTTTGGTCGGTCAAAAATTCCAATTTTCTTTTCTAACTTCAGATACACGTAATTTTATTGATTAATAAAGTGCTGTTAAATAATCAAAAGCAATCTCATTTCAGGAGTCCTTTATGGCTTGAGTGGCAGAAACCTTACATGAAAGCCAACCCCAAACATTTTTAATGATGATTGGGTCGGGAGAATATGGTGGCCAATTAAGATGACGAATATTTCGGTTTGAAACTAATTCTTTTGCAACTCTGGCATTATGAATAGGAGCACTATCTTGTTGCAGTATCCATGGAACGGGCCCATAAATACCATTTACTTTAGGGAAAGCTGAATGTAACAGAGTCTAGTAAGTTTCTCCAATCATTTCTGCACTTTAAAATTCTAAATTGATTGTGCTGTAATACGTTATTACACCCCAGACTTCAGTCTCTGCAGCGATGACGATTTGAAAAGAGCTCCTCTTTTCTCGTATCGTGAAATCAATAATTGTAGCCATCTGGGCCATGTAAATTTTATCTATTTTCGTCACTAAAAACTACGGCACGCCAATCACTAATATGACCTCTTACTTGAATACCCCATGAAATATGCTCTCGAGCAAATTGTAACCGATTTTCGTTGCGCACATTATACAGCAGCGGTTTTTTTCGGTTTTCTCAATTCCATGTACTTACAGCTCGCAATGGCTCATTTCACTGTGGAGATACTGGCCTGGATAATAGCTTGAGACCTGATTTTTGGTGCGAAATCGGTCGGATTCCTTTCATTGTAATTATTTCCATAGTTTTCAACATCTTTTAAGTATCCCAGCACAGATTTGTGACTTCGCCCAATTTCTTTCCGTTATGTTCAAACCATTTTTCCTAACAATTTTTCAGTATTTTTGGAAAGTAATATTTGTCCACTACTAACTGTTTGATGTATAAATCAAATGCGACTTCGTGCAAAAAAATTTACAAATGCAAAGTGGTTCTAATTAGAGTGTCCAAAACAGAAACCGAAAAACCGGGAAAACCGGTTAACCGGGCTTTTTCCTATTAACCGTGTGCCGGGTTTTAAAACAACGTAATTTTCGAACAAACTTTCATTAAAATTGGAAAATCATATCATTTAATATAAATTTTTGAAGGATATTAACACAAATTACGTAAAATCCTATTAACCGGTTAACCGACGTCAAATAACCGGTTTTCGGTTGTTTTTTACGCAATTTGAGTTAAAATCCTTAAAAAATTTATAATAAAGGATATGGTTGTCCAATTTTACTGAAATTTTGGAATTCAGAAAAATGTGAAATATGATCTTATGTTTCAAGAAGTTCTAAATGACATATCCAAACAATTTTTTCAAAATGATTTTATGACACGAATTAGAATTAATTAAAAATTAATTAAGAATTAATTAAGCTTTTGAAACATATTTTTTAACAAATTTCAAAATTAAAATTATTTGATAACTAAATGTTTTAAACTTAATAGGATTTTCATATTTCAATTTCTTTTTCAAATTTGGATATGATTTTCGATTTTAAATCAGTTTAATGCGAATTTGAATAAAACTTCTAAATGATATAGTTATTAAACACGCATTCCAAATTGGAATATGATATATATTTTTAAAATGTGATGACTTATTCGATCTATCGTATTATATTTCAAATTAAAATGGCCGAGCGTTAGATCTATTTTAAATTATTTTAGTCTTCAATATTTCGCTACCCATTGGGTAGCATCGTCAGAAAAATAAGCACAATTATTAAATAAAAGTTGCATTTTAATTTTTAATTTCAATATTTTTCATTTAATTTTTAATTAATAATTGTGTATCTTCCCGACGATGCTACCCAATGGGTAGAGAAATATTGAACAATAAAAAAACCTAACCTATATAGTTTTTATTTAAAATTAATACGTAATTAATTAAATACATTTGTGAAATATGAAATGGTAGCTAAACAAATGTAATGTGAGTTCTACATGAGTAATTTAATTTAAATAAAAAAAAACCGAATAAACCGGTTCCGCCGGTTTTGGCCAAAACTAAAAGCCGAAATCCGGTTTTTTGAAAAATTGATTTTTCGAACAGACCGAAAACCGGTTTCGGACACTCCAGTTCTAATATATGAACGGAATGTTTTTAGATTTTTTTGTCTTTTTTTGGAAAAGGACCTTTATAATACTGTTGCATTAAACTGTAATATTGTTATTATTATCCCTGTAATCCTAGGAAAATACCCTTTCCGATGGTAGTAAGAGTTTGCTTATTAACTAGCCCATTTAATTGGTAATGGGAACAATAAAATATCGCCGATATGCACGCTGAATCAAAACGATGGACCGTAGAGTTGAAAAATAAAGTTCAAAGATTTTGGTTCGTTGTTCGTTTGTTTTACTGCGTTTTAAATTCCGCAAGTCTTTTTAATAAACTACCGAAATAAAATGGGGAGAAATTAATAAAACGTAAAAGTTCTAATGAATTCAAACCACAGCGTTCATTTTGAGCCACCCTGTATATACCTCAATGTTTGGTTTCAAATACAATACACATATATATTTATGTAAATATGTACACGTATTCGTACAGATTCCAATGTACTAATATTATACACTTGTATGAATCAGTTTAGTATCCCAGCGGTGGAAGTCGCAAAGCCTTCCACAAATGAGGCATGCGGAATGGTTCTTTTGTACTGCCTTCCTAAGATAAGGCCTGCGAAATGCATTCATTTTTCACCAGATATAACCAAGAAGAAATTTTTACAATTTTGAGAAATTTCCTTTCCGATTCTTTTTATTTCATACAAATTTTAAAATTATATGTTTTTTTTGAATATTTTTCAGAGAATTTTTAAAATTTTCAATTTGAAGTTGGGCGTGGTAAAACTTTCTAAGACAGATACACACACACTTATAAATAAATATGTAGAAGTGGATAATGATTTTGTGATAAAATAAATTACTCGAATTTTATTTTTGGTTCACAAAAATAAATTAAAGTAAATGCCTTCTAAGGCATTCGTCTTTGCATGCCTTCTAAGACCTTCCTTCTTTAGGCGATGGACAAGGAAGGCCTTGCTTCCCAATCTCACACAATGTCAAAAAAAGAAGAACTAGTAGCGTATACAAAAACACATAAACTGCAGGGACATTGGCGTTATTCTATTTCATTCTTTGCCAGCCATTGCTTCGGATCTAAACAAGGTAATATGCGAATGAAACATATGACAACAAACAGAAATATTTTTTTTCTGTCATGTGTCTGCAATTGTTTTTATTTTTGTTACAGTAGTAATGCTTTAACATTAGTTGACATATTTGCAACCTTGTTTGTCAATGTAGTATATGTTTGTTCCGCCGTAATTGTGAGTGTGTGCTATTTTTTTTTGCAGTAAAGGAAACGGAAGTGATTTAAATGTTGGCAATTTAGATTGTTATTTTTTTTCTTTATCAGAAATGCCAGGACTATTGTACAATATTTATGGGAACGTATACATATTTGCGCATATTTAAATTATGAGCATATATAAACGATTTTATATGACGAACTTCCTCTCTCTTCCACTACAATTTTTAGAATTATGATTACCAACAATGGCAATAATTTATGGTGACATATTTGTCAGACATTTACAAGACTTTGACACATACGAATATAAATGAACGAGTGGCGGGAAAAATCCCTTGTACAGTTGATGTATATGGCAATGGGAAGTAAAATTCGCTAAAAAGTTAAATTTCTTTAAAAAAAAAAAGGAAAATATCAAACACCAATTCGCACACACAAACATTTTATAGATGTTTACTTTTTGTGTTAGAAACGTGAAACAATTTTCATTTCTTATGAATAATTAATATTTATGGCTGGCAGCAAGACATTAGAGTAAACAGAAATATGTCAGAAATGTTTCTTTTTTGCGCTTTTATTTCTTTTTCAGGTTGTTGGTTTACGATTTTAATTTTCTAAGTGACAGTGACAAATGTCATGGGCATATCATCGCTTGGTGGAATGCGTCTGAATTTGTAGGTTATAAGGTTACTGCAAAATATGGTAGCAACATATGTCTCGCCATTGTGACTACCTGTGAAGCAAATATTATGATTTCTTAGTAATCACATTAAGTTATTGGGTATTAATCAAACCATTTCTTAGCATGTCGTTAGTGAGAAATTATGGTAATTGAAAATTATGGGATGTCTTTGAAACTGAAGGTAATTTTTTAGAATTATTGAAATATTCTAAAGAGTAAAATATTTAATGACTGACATAAAGTAAACAGAAAGAACGGCGCATCTACGCAGGAATGAAAAATGTTCATTAGTGTGTGTACATGGCAGCAATTTGTCGTTGACGAAACGATCATGTTGTACAAGATTTTTTATTAAAATTTTAGCTGCAGCATTTTGGAGTAAATGGGGTTAAATATAACAAAAGGCAACTAGAAATTTTTAATATGTAAACTGTTATTATTTCTGAATATTATTATATTTGCGAAAACAAAAACAAAAGGGTTTCCCGTCACATCTCATGTAGGGATTAGGGAGAGCTTCTGACAACCAGTGAGCTGTGCGCGTTCTAGTTTTACACTAACTGATTTTGACCTAGAACTTTACACCGGTTCGGAAAGGTATTTTCAGAAGCCTTTTCATTGCTATATACTCGAGAGTATCGCCGATACTAAGCGAGGTGACCGCCGTCGAAAGAACTTAAAGGTGATCCGAACAGAGATCGAACCCACGCTCTCAAGCACAAGAGCAGCGTACACTAACCATTGCACCTCCGACGGTATTACCTGTTAACTTTCAATGTCTTATACATTTGTATAAGTGACAAATGGTTGGGGTCATAGAGTAAATATGGGTAGAGAAAATCTTTCACTCACCAAATTTCTGACATTTGTCCTCGTGTGATGTATACGTTTGATGTTGAAAAGAATTGCTTTACTAATACCAGATAGATGCAATGGTTCAAAACAACGAACAAAATAACAACAACGGCATTTCGTTTTGTGTGTTAAAATTAATGTGTTAAATACAACACAAATGTATGCTAACAATAACAGTCAATAAAAAAGTTTAAAACACATTTAAATTTCACAGTTTTTCACCAAAATGGCATGAAAAATTAAAGCAAGAAGTTATTGTAATTCCACCTGGTGTATATCACTTTTCGTCAAACATCTCTCTATCACACCGACCGCATCACGAAGAGTGTGAAATGAAACGTCAGATGAGAGAATAAGTTTATCTAGGTATGTATTAGTCTATGGTTGGGGTTACTTGTTTATTTATTTATTTTATTATTACAATGTTAGGAACATTTTTCCAATTGAAAAGTCATTGAGTTTTGTTGGAATGATAGATAATTCAGGAAAGCACACTCACTGGTACTAGTATGACTAGATTCGAACTCCGTGAAAAGTTAATCATTAGATGCCTACTCACTGTGGTGGATTGGTACCATTGGTCAGATCATCAATCGTATGTGTGCCAAACAATTTACTTATGCGAATTGGTATCGATCGAAAATCCCTCAGTACCAATCCAACCCGAAAGTGAATTATTCAAACAATTGTTAATTTAGTTTGGTCTATTTTATTAATATAATAGATGGGGCAAATTATTGACAATTATAATTTGAAGTTTAATTTTGATTACCTAACCTAATGCAAATTAAGAAAAAAATTCAATATTTGTACTGTATTTCAATTGTACTGATTTTCAAGACATTTCCTTCACATCTGACAGTTTTGGTTTTCACATATTTGATACAGTACAGGCTTTTGAATTTGAAAGTAGTACGAGGCCACACCTATCGAAGCCACAAACCTCTATATATAAAATCCTTTAAAGTCAGAATTGCCAGCAGTCAAACAAATTCAAAATAATTATAAGTAAAAGCATTGCCATTCATATTTCATTACAATTGGCATCCAATATCACAACCTGCACTTGCGTTGCCTAAGCAAATACAAATGCAACAGTTTCTAATTGCCATTGCGAACTATGGTAATTCTTTTGCATTTGCATGACAAAAAGTACTGCAAATTAAAATACAATGCAAACTAAAACAAACCATGTATGATTAATATATTATAGCATTTTGTCTGACATTTAAAATTTACTAAACGCACACGTTCCAACAACAAGGCAATCGTTAACACCACGAAACTGATTTTATGGAAATAAAGCATAACATTTTTGTATGCAACGCTGTATTTAATCCACATTATAGTTACAGTACTCAAATGCATTTGTAGGAACAAATTTTATAATAAATATGATGCAATTTTAAAACAAGACACTTTAATTTTTCATCAAAATAGAAAAATGAGATGAAAATTAAAAAAATCATATGTATTTTCATTAGACTGGAGACATGTTATTCCCACATGCTGAAAATCAAAATTTTTTTGCTGTTGTTTGGATGCAAATGTAACATGTTACTACCTTGTCCCAAATAAAGTATGCTTATGTCCAAACACATTGTGTTTGCTATTTAATATTATACGTTGAAGACACAATGATTAATAGGTTATAATATATGTTTTTCTGACCCGTATGTGGTTTTGTTTGATGGAAACTGCTGAAAAGAAAAACTTGACAGACATCGAAGAAACAAAAAAAAGCATTAAATCTTCATCCCATGAAAACAATATTTTAAACATATTCATGGTTCCTGCTATAGGTTGCTGGGGCCGTTCTTTTTTCAGCGTGCACACTCATCACCTTCCACACTTATCTAGGCAGTCATCTTGGGTAAGCCCAAGTTATATTATTAGTCCACTTTAAACAATTGACTTACAGATTGTGAGAAGCTCTTTCTAATCTCAGGGAATAAGACAGTTTTATCTCGAATGACCCAGAACAGCTTAACTGAGTTTTGAGCAATTCACAGAATATCAAATCAAAACAATTCACTATAAGGTGGAGTACGCTGACCTTTGGACTAGCTCGCTGTTTATATTGTACACTAATATTTGTAGTTGCCAATAAAAATGTGTCAGGCGCAAACCTAATATCGTAATATTCTTTTTGGAGGCGGTGAAATTTAAGTAGATCACACTGTTTTCAGTGAAAACCGCTTTGACCTTCCTAGGCTGTTTTGCGATTAGTCTGGGTTGGTAATTCATCATGAATAGGATCACGCCGGAACAGCGTTTAGTTGAGTTAGAGAAACTCATTGGCCATTGCGTGCATTTTATTGACAAAGGCATTTGTCTAATGATTAATTTCACTAGATGGAAATATAAACCGGCCACCTCGTGAGAGCAGATTATTTTTCTCTGGGAATATGTAAAGCCGCATATCTACGCCGATAAAGCAGAAACAATTGAGCACTTGGAAGCTAACATTTGAAACGTTACTGACTAGATACAGCCTGATTTACTGCGAAGAGTGTGTGCATTAGTCAAGTACACGCATACTCTCATGCATATCCTAAATCATATTCGAGCATTAATGCCATAAAATTATCATTTAAATAATGTCCATGTAATCGACATTAAAATCCAATTTCTGTGTTTGATTTTAATTTAAAGTTATCCGCCTCTAAAAAGACACAGTTATACACACTGAAAACAAATGACACCGGCAATATATTGCAGGAACCATGTATATGTTTGCAAGAATTTTTTGTATGTCACACTTTTATTTTCAACAAAGCCTCATTAGGGTAACAACAACTTATATCACAAACTATTACTGATTGTGTCTCCAACATGTAATGTTGAATAGCAAACACAGTCTGTTTGGACATAGGTTATTGATATTTGGAACAAGCTACAAACACGTTATATTTATATACAAATAACAACAAATGCCTGATTTTAGAGTAATACGTTTTGAATCATTTGCCAGATGTTGCCAGTGCTTTTGAGTCATACAATTCGTTCCATAATTTTTCTATACTATTCAATACTCTTTGGCGACGACGATCTGTGTGTCAATACCACCATACTTATTTTCAGGCAGAGACTGTTGTTGTACAACAACCACGTATGTGATGCTAATGCTGCGTGTGGATTACCTGTGTTCACTTTGATAGATTGCCCTACTCATGCCTATAGATGTTAACACATCAAAAAACACGAAACTAAAAAAAGAAGATTAAAAACAAAAATTGTTCCAACTTCGCTGGCATGTGTACCAGGGAGCCGACACAGGTTTTGTAGTCGGTCATGCTGACATCGTGACAAGTGATATTTGTTTTACTTTTGATTAAAGTAACCTGTTGGCTTTTTTGTGGCCGTCGGTGGTGCAATGGTTAGTGTTCGCGGCTCTTGTACATGAGATCCTGGGTTCGAACCCGGCTCTGACCACCTTCAAATTTTCTTTCGGCGGCGGTCACCTCGCATAGTGACGGCGACACTATCGAGTATCTAGCCATGAAAAAGCTTCTCAAAATACCGTTCGGAATCGGTGTAAAACTGTAGGTCCCAATCAGTGAGTGAAAACTGGAAAGCGCACAGCTCAGTGATTGTGAGAAGTTCTCCCCAGTCCCTTTATGGGATGTAATGGGAAACTATTTATTTATTTTTAACCTGTTGGCTTTAGGACAACCTCGAATAAATATAATCAGTGGTAGAATATGAAGTAGAACTACAGAGCAATAGCCCAGAGTCTCTAGCCCTCTCATTACCTTCTCTCGATGACGACGATGTAGTAGGCCATTTCATCTAGTTCGACTTGCTGTTGTATTATACTCTTTGGTGGGACGTAAAACGGAAAGATATAAAATGTAATGCGTATTTCCGTCTGATGAGTATCAATCACAAAATATTTATATTTAGTTTGTTGCATAATTGTATAATGGTTGCTTATCGCTCTCTCGCCTATTCACTCGCTTCTATAACATTTTCGTAGTACATAGGCGATCAGCTATGTCATAGATACCGCCTGGTACAACCACAGAGCAATAGACAATAGTCCCTCTCACTCTCTTTAAATTTTCTCGATGACGACGAGGTAGTAGGCCAGCTAATCGAGTTCGAGTTGCTGTTATATTTAACTCTTTGGTTCGACGGACAGAAATAAATGGAAATGCGTATTTACGTTCGATGCAACCAATACAACATAATTTATCTATCATTAGTATCAATCAAACACTGTTTAAACGTAGTTAGCTGCATGGTTTGCCTCCGGTTGCTTATGGTTCTCTCGCCCATTCACTCTGTTTTCTATAATTTCCTACTACTTAGTCAATCAGCTATGTCATGGATACCCCCTGGTAGAACAGGTTATTTACTATATAAGTTGTTGCAAAGTTGGTTCTTTGCAATCGAATATTTGGCTGGGTTTGCATTTAAGGAGGTATCTCCCCAGTGGTGGTCAAAATTATCAATATAACGTAAATTATGTTGCAACTGTAAGCACGTTACTGAGAAGCATTTGATTAGTCAGCCAGTATTTCAAAGACGGTTTTATTGAAGAATTTGACAAATTTCGATTATTTGTTTTGCAGGTCAAGCTTTGAGGTAATACTAAAGTATTAGATGTTGGATGTAGCTTCTGCATTATATATGTACTTTAGTCCCGAAGTCGCGTGATATTTCCAATATGTCATTTATAAAAAGACAATCGCATGTAACCTAATATCTATCTAAATAGCTAGCTGGCCATTTCATAAAAGAAGTACGTGATGTGTCAAGGGACACCCGGTTGGAACGAAGTTCCTTTCGCTATATATTATGTACTAGTTAGTTCCAACACGCCTATGGCGCCAGTTGAAAAATACAATAATTTAAATGGATCTTTAAGAAAAGATACTATTTGTAAAATGATAAACCTTTTTTAAGAAATTTTTTATTTATTGAATGTATTTTTTTTAAAAAAGTATATTTTTAGGTCCGTTTTGTAAGCATATGTATTTTGTTTTCCCGAAAAGGTTATTTCTTTGATGAGAGGTACTTCTTTTATTAAAAGCTAATGTTTTTTGTCAGAAAAAGCTTAAGAGTATGCATTTTTTTTTACAAAGATGTTCTTTTTTAAGTATAGGTACTACTTAAAGAAGTGGTACTCTTTTTAGAAAAAGGTTATTTTTTAAGAAAATCTACTTATTTTCAGGGAGGGTACTTATCTCAAAAAAAGAAAAGGTATTACCTTATATTTAAGAAAAGCTACTTTTACGAAAAAGAATTTTTTTAAGAAATGGTATTTTTTGTAAGAGAAGGTTTTTTTTGAAGAAAAGCTTTTTTTACGAAAGAACAGCTACAATTTTAAGAGTAGGTACTTATCTCAAGAAAAGTGATTTTGTTTTACAAAAAAGGTACTCTTTAAAGAAAAGGTAGTTTTTTAAGAAAAGGCGATTTGTTGTAAGAAAATGTACTTTTTAAGAAAATGTACTTATTTAAAGAATTATTTTTTTTAAGAAAAGCTAATTTTTATAAGAAAATCTACTTTTTTAAGCAAAGGTACTTCTTTAAGATAAGCTATTTTGTTAAGTTAAGGTACTCTGTTTAAGAATGTGAATAGGTATTTTTTTTTGAGAAAATTTAATTTTTTTTAAGAAAATGGACTTATTTAAGAAAATGTTATTTTTTAAACTTTTTTAAATTTACTTTTTATTCAGTTCAAAATTACAATATGAAATAAACATGCTCTACTTAGAAAATTTCCTATTAAAACAAAAAATATTCTCCCATATGTTAGTCTAGACACAAACCACACCAAAAGTAAGAGTGTAGGAGTAAGAGTGCTGCCAAATGTAATTCCATGCTCAGGGTTGTACTTAATGGGTTTGCCAGTCTTGAGCTTTGGCTTTTCTAAATTTACTTTTTATTGGGTTCAAAACTACAATATGTAATAAACAGGCTCCACCTATAAAAATTTCCCTTTTAACAAAACCAATCCAAAAGTCAATGAGTGTAAGCGCACATCTCACTGATTGTGAGGAGCTCTCCTCAATCCCTTCAAGGGATGTTATGTCATAACATTTTTGTATGCAACGCTGTATTTAATCCACATTATAGTTACAGTACTCACATGCATTTGTAGGAACAAATTTTATAATAAATATGATGCAATTTTAAAACAAGACACTTTAATTTTTCATCAAAATAGAAAAATGAGATGAAAATTAAAAAAATCATATGTATTTTCATTAGACTGGAGACATGTTATTCCCACATGCTGAAAAATCAAAATTTTTTTGCTGTTGTTTGGATGCAAATGTAACATGTTACTACCTTGTCCCAAATAAAGTATGCTTATGTCCAAACACATTGTGTTTGCTATTTAATATTATACGTTGAAGACACAATGATTAATAGGTTATAATATATGTTTTTCTGACCCGTATGTGGTTTTGTTTGATGGAAACTGCTGAAAAGAAAAACTTGACAGACATCGAAGAAACAAAAAAAGCATTAAATCTTCATCCCATGAAAACAATATTTTAAACATATTCATGGTTCCTGCTATAGGTTGCTGGGGCCGTTCTTTTTTCAGCGTGCACACTCATCACCTTCCACACTTATCTAGGCAGTCATCTTGGGTAAGCCCAAGTTATATTATTAGTCCACTTTAAACAATTGACTTACAGATTGTGAGAAGCTCTTTCTAATCTCAGGGAATAAGACAGTTTTATCTCGAATGACCCAGAACAGCTTAACTGAGTTTTGAGCAATTCACAGAATATCAAATCAAAACAATTCACTATAAGGTGGAGTACGCTGACCTTTGGACTAGCTCGCTGTTTATATTGTACACTAATATTTGTAGTTGCCAATAAAAATGTGTCAGGCGCAAACCTAATATCGTAATATTCTTTTTGGAGGCGGTGAAATTTAAGTAGATCACACTGTTTTCAGTGACAACCGGTTTGACCTTCCTAGGCTGTTTTGCGATTAGTCTGGGTTGGTAATTCATCATGAATAGGATCACGCCGGAACAGCGTTTAGTTGAGTTAGAGAAACTCATTGGCCATTGCGTGCATTTTATTGACAAAGGCATTTGTCTAATGATTAATTTCACTAGATGGAAATATAAACCGGCCACCTCGTGAGAGCAGATTATTTTTCTCTGGGAATATGTAAAGCCGCATATCTACGCCGATAAAGCAGAAACAATTGAGCACTTGGAAGCTAACATTTGAAACGTTACTGACTAGATACAGCCTGATTTACTGCGAAGAGTGTGTGCATTAGTCAAGTACACGCATACTCTCATGCATATCCTAAATCATATTCGAGCATTAATGCCATAAAATTATCATTTAAATAATGTCCATGTAATCGACATTAAAATCCAATTTCTGTGTTTGATTTTAATTTAAAGTTATCCGCCTCTAAAAAGACACAGTTATACACACTGAAAACAAATGACACCGGCAATATATTGCAGGAACCATGTATATGTTTGCAAGAATTTTTTGTATGTCACACTTTTATTTTCAACAAAGCCTCATTAGGGTAACAACAACTTATATCACAAACTATTACTGATTGTGTCTCCAACATGTAATGTTGAATAGCAAACACAGTCTGTTTGGACATAGGTTATTGATATTTGGAACAAGCTACAAACACGTTATATTTATATACAAATAACAACAAATGCCTGATTTTAGAGTAATACGTTTTGAATCATTTGCCAGATGTTGCCAGTGCTTTTGAGTCATACAATTCGTTCCATAATTTTTCTATACTATTCAATACTCTTTGGTGACGACGATCTGTGTGTCAATACCACCATACTTATTTTCAGGCAGAGACTGTTGTTGTACAACAACCACGTATGTGATGCTAATGCTGCGTGTGGATTACCTGTGTTCACTTTGATAGATTGCCCTACTCATGCCTATAGATGTTAACACATCAAAAAACACGAAACTAAAAAAAGAAGATTAAAAACAAAAATTGTTCCAACTTCGCTGGCATGTGTACCAGGGAGCCGACACCGGTTTTGTAGTCGGTCATGCTGACATCGTGACAAGTGATATTTGTTTTACTTTTGATTAAAGTAAGCTGTTGGTTTTAGGACAACCTCGAATAAATATAATCAGTGGTAGAATATGAAGTAGAACTACAGAGCAATAGCCCAGAGTCTCTATCCCTCTCATTACCTTCTCTCGATGACGACGATGTAGTAGGCCATTTCATCGAGTTCGAGTTGCTGTTGTATTATACTCTTTGGTGGGACATAAAACGGAAAGATATAAAATGTAATGCGTATTTCCGTTTGATGCAACCAACATAAAACATAATTTAGCTGTCATTAGTATCAATTACAAAATATTTATATTTAGTTTGTTGCATAATTTTATAATGGTTGCTTATCGCTCTCTCGCCTATTCACTCTCTTCTATAACATTTTCGTAGTACATAGGCGATCAGCTATGTCATAGATACCGCCTGGTACAACCACAGAGCAATAGACAATAGTCTCTCTCACTCTCTTTAAATTTGCTCGATGACGACGAGGTAGTAGGCCAGCTAATCGAGTTCGAGTTGCTGTTATATTTAACTCTTTGGTTCGACGGACAGAAATAAATTGAAATGCGTATTTACGTTCGATGCAACCAATACAACATAATTTATCTATCATTAGTATCAATCAAACACTGTTTAAACGTAGTTTGCTGTATGGTTTGCCTCCGGTTGCTTATGGTTCTCTCGCCCATTCACTCTGTTTTCTATAATTTCCTACTACTTAGTCAATCAGCTATGTCATGGATACCCCCTGGTAGAACAGGTTATTTACTATAAAAGTTGTTGCAAAGTTGGTTCTTTGCAATCGAATATTTGGCTGGGTTTGCATTTAAGGAGGTATCTCCCCAGTGGTGGTCAAAATTATCAATATAACGTAAATTATGTTGCAACTGTAAGCACGTTACTGAGAAGCATTTGATTAGTCAGTCAGGATTTCAAAGACGGTTTTATTGAAGAATTTGACAAATTTCGATTATTTGTTTTGCAGGTCAAGCTTTGAGGTAATACTAAAGTATTAGATGTTGGATGTAGCTTCTGCATTATATATGTACTTTAGTCCCGAAGTCGCGTGATATTTCGAATATGTCATTTATAAAAAAACAATCGCATGGAACCTAATATCTATCTAAATAGCTAGCTGGCCATTTCATAAAAGAAGTACGTGATGTGTCAAGGGACACCCGGTTGGAACGAAGTTCCTTTCGCTATATATTATGTACTAGTTAGTTCCAACACGCCTATGGCGCCTGTTGAAAAATACAATAATTTAAATGGATCTTTAAGAAAAGATACTTTTTGTAAAATGATAAACCTTTTTTAAGAAATTTTTTATTTATTGAATGTATTTTGTTTAAAAAAGTATATTTTTAGGTCCCTTTTGTAAGCATATGTATTTTGTTTTCCCGAAAAGGTTATTTCTTTGATGAGAGGTACTTCTTTTATTAAAAGCTAATGTTTTTTGTCAGAAAAAGCTTAAGAGTATGAATTTTTTTTTTGCAAAGATGTACTTTTTTAAGTATAGGTACTACTTAAAGAAGTGGTACTCTTTTTAGAAAAAGGTTATTTTTTAAGAAAATCTACTTATTTTCAGGGAGGGTACTTATCTCAAAAAAAGAAAAGGTATTACCTTATATTTAAGAAAAGGTACTTTTACGAAAAGGAGTTTTTTTAAGAAATGGTATTTTTTGTAAGAGAAGGTTTTTTTTGAAGAAAAGCTTTTTTTACGAAAGAACAGCTACAATTTTAAGAGTAGGTACTTATCTCAAGGAAAGTGATTTTGTTTTACAAAAAATGTACTCTTTAAAGAAAAGGTAGTTTTTTAAGAAAAGGCGATTTGTTGTAAGAAAATGTACTTTTTAAGAAAATGTACTTATTTAAAGAATTATTTTTTTTAAGAAAAGCTAATTTTTATAAGAAAATCTACTTTTTTAAGCAAAGGTACTTCTTTAAGATAATCTATTTTGTTAAGTTAAGGTACTCTGTTTAAGAATATGAATAGGTATTTTTTTTTTGAGAAAATTTAATTTTTTTTAAGAAAATGGACTTATTTAAGAAAATGTTATTTTTTAAACTTTTTTAAATTTACTTTTTATTCAGTTCAAAATTACAATATGTAATAAACATGCTCTACTTAGAAAATTTCCTATTAAAACAAAAAATATTCTCCCATATGTTAGTCTAGACACAAACCACACCAAAAGTAAGAGTGTAGGAGTAAGAGTGCTGCCAAATGTAATTCTATGCTCAGGGTTGTACTTAATGGGTTTGCCAGTCTTGAGCTTTGGCTTTTCTAAATTTACTTTTTATTGGGTTCAAAACTACAATATGTAATAAACAGGCTCCACCTATAAAAATTTCCCTTTTAACAAAACCAATCCAAAATTCAATGAGTGTAAGCGCACATCTCACTGATTGTGAGGAGCTCTCCTCAATCCCTTCAAGGGATGTTATGGGACAGCATTTTTTTTTTAATCGAAAAGTACCCAATATAGTTGATAATAATGGGTTGTAACAAAGTAGTTAAAAAAAAGTTGTTTACATTTTTTTCATTTAGCGCCCATCCCGCAATGTGCTATAAGGAACTTCGTTCCAAAAATATTAATAAAAATTGTGACTGCTTGAGTGCATAAATTGATATTGATCTGCAAAGAGATATTCTGAAAGATATTTTAAGTTATGACGATCTTAGTGGTCATGTACAATTTTAGTACGAACCAAATATAATCTTTCAATACTTTCCAATGCTATAGTAGCACACCGCCTTTCCCGTCCGGGGAAATTATACAAAAATCCTTTTCCTATTACATCACATGAAGGGATTGGGCAGAGCTTCTCACAACGAGTGAGGTGTGCGATTTCTAATTTTCACACACTGATTGGGGCCCAATTATATGTTAATTATTTCCTGGGTGCCAAAACAGATGATATATTCCTCTGTAGTATTTAAGTGTATTGTTTCAACAACGAAAAAGCTTTCATTGTGAAAATAGCGGGCGTCTGTTTTGGTTTTTTGGCGCCACATTTAATAGTTGAAATAAATAACACTTTAACAAACAAAACAACTTTAGTATAGCATTCGGGAAATGTGTCAGTCATTTCAGTTATATATTTCATCTTTATGTCTGTAGCACATAAACTAAACTATCATCCTTGAATTGTACCTGTTTAAAGTCCCTGCCACATTCAGTTATAGCCATAAAGTTGTTTGCAAATGCGTTTGTTGATTTTCTTTCTTTGTTCTTTTTTAATTCCGTAGCAGATTCTATCAAACTGGTCGTTATGACGAGGAGCGGGAGAGCGACAGTCAGAGAGAAAAACTAAAAATTATTTTCCATTATTTGTTTTATATCTGGGACATTTTTTTTTGTACTTTGCAATTTTGGATTTCACGCTGGTTTGCCATTTGAATAACAGTTTGGGATTTTTGTTTTGTTATGATGATGACGATGTTGATGATAAACATTTTTTTTGGCATAATAAAGCCATTGTCATAAACACACTAAACGAATGCTTAGCATAGACATAGATTCTTTGAATATACACTGACATGAATGAATTCTATGTCGAATATTTGCCGGAATTGCTGTGCATTAACGGTCGAGCGAGTGGTTGAGACAAAAGGATATTAGTTTTTTATGGAAATTTTCAATTTTCAACGAACTTACATTTAAATTTGCATTTAACAAAGTTAAGTTTAACAAAAACAAACCCAAAAGCAACAAACGAATGAACGAACAAGCAAAATGTGAGTTGAAACAAAAACATGCAGCATAAATTATTCATTTCAATTCAAATGATGTCAACCATTTTCACACGTTTCTATTATGAATTTTCTAAATGTGTTGTTTCATAAATCTGTTGTTGAAATCTGCCATCAGTTAGCATTAAATCGTGTGTTTTCTCTTGCTAGATATATACATACATATATCATTTATAATAACTCTTAATTGATATTTGCATAACAAAAGAATAAAAGATGTGCCAAATATCCAGCAACTGTCTCCATGATAAATGTATCGAAATCATTTCTGGAAATATATGAGTTTGCAAGCAAATTTAGGTGAAGAGCTCTCTTAACTTATAATTTTAAAAATAGAAGCTATAGATGTTATCTACTAGACGAAGCGTCGCAAAGTCTAGATCACAAACTTGTTTACCGGCATTACGTATGAATTTGCTTTGTTATCAACGACACTATAAGTCAATCATTAATTTGAGATTCCTCAATATTTAAATTTGCTAAAGATAAAAATCAAATACTACCATAGTAGGCAATAGTGTCGAATATAATCATGCAAAAGTCTGTTTAAATCTTACGACCAAAGACACAGACCTGCTAATAAAACACAATATATTCAAAGATGATAATGGCCTTAAGCTTAGCTTGATGAACAACAAAAAAAGCCTTCTCAACATATCTTTCAGCAATTTAATTAATTAACGGTCAATCGGCAGAGACAACACTGATTGCTTTAGAAAGATTACACTCACAAAAAAAAGTTTCGTTAATTGTTTAATTGTTTGTAGTACGAGGGGTAGAACTTCCTCAATAAGCTCAACTGCGGGAATTCTGTTAGTGTTATTACAAGGCTTTATTAATCCAGTGTAAAACCTGCTCATAAAACCAGAAAACACCCGAGTTTTTTTAATTTTGATCACCACACAAGGTATAACTCATATAAAAGCAGTGCATTGATTGGATTTGGATTGGATTTACATTGGCTTAGGTGGAAAGAGGCAAGAGGTAATAGCGTTTGTTGATATGTTACCTAACCTTACTGATATCATAACTAATAGGAAATACACTGGCCGGAACTTTGTTCCACATACGGTCTGTTCAGCAAATTCACTCCGTAATTTGTAGTGCGATCTACTGGGCATGTGACAACAAATAGACGTAAATGCCTCGACAACCTTGATGTACGATTGAATTTTCTAGCCTTCGGATCCCAGAGGAAAACTCCCCATGGAAATATTGATACAACTAAGATACATGGCTTTCATTTGGACAATGTTTCAAAGAGATAACACAGTTTAGCACCTACTAGCATCAACGCTCTTGTTTCTACACGTAGCTCCAAGGAGGACATACATAGGTGTACCAGTCCAGATATGAGAGTTATGTTAAATATTTGGCTGAATTTACGTGGTGTAGATATTAAGAAGATCAGTAGGAGCAAAGAGTGTGCTATACTGCTTCAAAAAGCCAAACACTCGAAACAAACTTTCGACAAATCCAATATATTGTTTTATATGCCCAGCACATGAAAAGCTACCGATTCTTCAATATCTACACCAGCTATAAAAATCGAGTCAAAAATCGAAAAACAAGTCAATTATACGCTAATACGAATATATGTAACACTGAGCCTTATGTGCATTGAACTCGACTGGATTCACTTGTCCGCACTGTATATGTTATATACATACCCTGGTGCGAGTGAGTCATTCACCTACGACTGTCCTTGTACCGCGTACAGACTACGGATCGAATATATTTAGTATTGTATTTTGCAGAAGAGCAGATAAGGGCAGCAGTCCGATACGTTGTTGGTGAAACTTAAAAAGAGAGGAGAGAGGTCAGAATCTTATGGGAAAAAAATGATTTCCCATTACATTCCATGAACGGATTCAGGAGAGCTTTTCACAACCTGGGACCTGTTCGAATCCCAGTGTTTTGCACTCACTGATTGGTACCTACAGTTTTACTCCGGTTCCGAACGGTACTTTGAGAAGTTTTTTCATGGAAAAATACTCGATAGTGTCGCTTTCACTAAGCGAGATGAACGCCGTCGAAAGAAATGTACGGTGCTGATAGTAAGGATCGAACCTACGTTCTCAAGTACAAGAGATGTGCACACTTATCATTTCACCGCCGATGGTCCGGAGACTTAAGGTACCGCCATATTAATGTTGTTCTCATTGAATGAGACACGTAAAAAGCGATCGCTCCAAAAGCTCGCAATAAAGCGAGATTAGTTACTAATCGGGTCATGAGTATATGAATACGTTGCAAAAAACTCTACACGGGGCAAGAAAACGGCCCCAATAACATTTTGTGGGTACTATGTACATTACGGTGTACTGAAAACTTTTTTCTGAGAGGGCTCTCAAGCGACGCGTAATGAAGAGGTGTTACGGAAACGTCAACGTTTTTTTATACGAGGCTATTTATAGGCCCCTACCGGCAGTTGAAGTGTCGGTTCCTAGTACATTTTTGCATTACAGTTACATTTTTGTTTTTGGACAATATGGGGGCTAAAACCACGTGTGATGATGAACATATATAGAAAAAAATATTTTCAAAATTTTGGCAGCATTTTTTCCACGACGTCATTTTGAAATCTTTATCAGGCATATTTTGTCTAATTTGTCAAAAATTTCTAGATTCGCAAAATACTTGTATACAAAAGTAATACAAATATATTTATTTTATAGAGTTAATGGAATATTTACAGTAAAATGGGGAATAGAAAATATGCATAATAAAGATATCAAAATGACGTCATGGAAAAAATGCTCCGTCAAAATTTTGAAACTGTGATTTTCTATATATGCTCATCATGGCACGGGCTCAACCCCATATTGTAAAAAAAAAAAAAATTCGAAAATGTACTACGTACCCACGTAACGTAAAAAAGTTTGACATTTTGAAATTCCAAAAAAGCGTTTTTCAGTACACCCTCAAGTACATATCTGGAAGCACTGTTTTCATGAATTAAAGATCTGCTGCTATTTGGTTTATGTAACGTTTTTATTCAGCCGTTTTCCGCAAACGGGGCCACATTTGCGTCCCAAAAAATATATATTATAAAATATTAATAATTGTGTCTCCAATATGTAAGATTGAGTAGCAAACACAATGTGTTTGCACAAACAAATACAATATTTGCGACAAGCTATAAACATGTTATATTTGCATCCAAACAACAAAAAATACAGATTTTCAGCGTGTACCAAACGTCTTTGGAATATTCAGAGCTACTACCTTACTCTCACGCAGGCTATATACGAACCGACTCCTCAGTTACGCGAAGAACTCCACCAGATCATAGTTCGGTCATTAAGTAAGCCGTTGAATTCTAGGTGATTCGCCAGATGGTAGTTAATCATTCCCTCTCGATGGGGTTGCTAGATTCAGAATGCTAAGTCAGTATAACCATGAATACAAAGCGATATTTCTCTGGACAAGTAAAAATATATCAAATTATCATTAAATCAGGCCCACTTTTGTTTCAAACCAGTATATTTTCTTCCTTAACTTAGTTTCAACAATGTGTTGGGCGTGTTTCTCTTAGGCCGTCGTTTTATGCCGCCCCTCAGTAAAGAAACGGCCGACAAGTACAGGGTGGAGCGCGGTAGTTTGCTTATTTGGGAATGAAATAAAAAATGTGTGAACTTTAAAAAATGTATTTTATATTTTAATTATATTGAGCAGTAAGGCACTTTGTAATTTACATGGTTTTAAATAGTGTATCTGGTAAATGTTGACCTTCGCTATGCACACACTGCTGCACACGTTTTCTGAAGTTTTCAGGAGCTCTAAGGCCAATGATGCCTACTCGTGATATGGCACACCACACAGTGCGTACACATGGCACATTCCCTGCTGTTCTCAGTGAAGTTACCTAATTTACAATTGATTGCCGTCCAGGAACACTTCCGCGTGTGGGAACAGCGAATCGTAAACGAAAAGCACGCTGTACTGCAATAATAGAGGGCGTATTTGAAAAATACGCTTCAACACAAAATGACCTCTCCTCACGTGTCCAATGCATGATGGCAACTGAAAGGCAGACGAATACAATTCTCCCGTCAGCCACTATAAGCCACGCACACTCTCCACTCTCGTCGACCAACAGTGCCGCCACAGCCTGAATCCCCTAAAACCTAAATACCGCGCTCCACCCTGTACATTAAAGGTTACAAGACAAAGTGTAAACTGTACAAGACATTTGTTGGGTATTTTCGAATTATGCACCCGTATCAGACCGGTTTTGGACAACATGTTTGGGTCAAGTACTCTAACTTTTACAGTCGCCACGACATTATCCTAGAAAGTTCGAGAATTACCTAGGACAATATTACTATACCTTCATATTTGTGTTGTTACTGATCTGCCATTCCTTTAAGTTTGAAACCTAAATAAAAAAGTCGGAATTTTTCTCACGTGGCAAAAATCCCAATGAATCCAGAGCATCTGGCAACCATACCTCAAGAGAATGAAGCATGTTCCAATTGGTTGGTAGTTTGCAGTGTTATTAGCTTTGTAAAAATTTGCAAGAATATACATTTGAGAGAGATACAACGATTTTACTCTCTTCATGAAAATTTTAACAACAAGTACACGAACGACTTCCATTACAAATTTGCAACGAAACAGCAGCTGTAGTTTTATCGTTTGCTACACACATTTTGGCTTGTAGTTACATTAGTTGTCCAAGTTGTCCAATTATGACGTCGTCGGTTCACCAGAATTTGCTGAATGCCACTACATATTGTTGCTTTCCCATTTTCTTTCCAAATTGCAGTGATATTTTAAATAAAATATTTAATAACTCATTTGTACTTTTTGCGGCAGTTATTAATATATTTTGCACTTCTCTTTGTTTACATAAAACAGCTGATTTCAAACAGCTGTTTTATCATGCAAATTTTTGTTGGCTAAAATTTCTCCAACCAATATTTGCAACATCTCTTACAGCGAACTGTGGAAATTATCGCTCTCTGGCTGTCATTTACTCGTACTGGATTTTTGGAGTAAACGAACAAGATCCAGTAAAAATTTGCACAAATTTTCGAGTACACGATTATAGGTATTATATATCTTCATCTTTTTTTGGGATTGGCTGGTCATTGGCAACCCTTCAACGCGTATGGAATATACTTATACCTTAAATAAAGCTGATGAGGTTGGGAAATGAACAAGCAATAGTCGAAGAGAACTTTTATAAAACGAGTGGCGTAATTCTATCCGGTATCGTGGCTTCTAACTCGTCGTTTTCGAAAAAATATTTAAGGCATTGAGCTGGATACGCTTCCGATCATAGGGAGTGGTTGACTAATTTCTAGCAAAGTAGAGTTAATTGCAAAGATTTTAGTCAACAGGTCAAGTTTATCAACCCTGTCAGCAAGTTTATGGTAATTTTTAACAAGAGTTGATACAGATGAAAACTAATTGTCGTTTACTCTTTTAACAACTGACCCTAAGCGCTTCCCTCCATAGGAGAAGAAACAACTTTAGCACAGACACTATTTGCATACGGAAACTGAGTACAGCCTTACGCTTTAGCACAGTTGGTCATTGTCGTCTGGCGGCGCGCATCCGGAATTGGATTTTTATCCAAATTCCATTTTATGGTGGCTTCATCTTTGGATCTGGCCGTTTATTTGCATGCCTGGAACATTTATAGGTTTCTTTGATCTCAGCCTTTACGTACAAAATTATTGATAAATTCGCGACTGCTCTTGAAGCACAAACAATACTAATAAACTGCTTTCGCAAACTTATTCATAATCAGCTGCATAATTCACTATTTGAGCTTACAGACTGATACCATTGTGACCAATAATGTTATGATGAATATCTATTTAATGGTTGCATATTCATCCAGAAGCCTAAGCTTGTCTTAAAATATAACAACGGTCGTCAATTAGATGTAGAAGTGTAAAGATAGGAAAATATAAATATAGAAATTAGTTATGCTTTATGTAAATGAAGTGGGTTTAATGAGATGCTATAAAATGCGTTATGAAGAAATTTAAATACTCAACAAAGAATATTTGCAAAAATTGTTGTGACATACCTCGTACATATATTTAAAGCGAATCGTTTAACATAAAACAGCGCTAGCAAATAAAACAGTTAAAACAGAAAACATTTTATATCATCAATTTTGCATATAAACAAATGGAAAATACACTATGATTAAGCTTTTATCTATTGAAATGAACCATAATGACTTAATTGATTTCCTTAACGTGCTAATTCTTAGAAGTTTTTTGCTTAAACTATTATTTTTACGATTTCTTGAAGGCATGAATATATTATTTTTAAAAATTTATACAAATTTAGAAATATGAAGGGCACTTATAGATAATTTTGCACACAATTAAATCGTGTAATTTACATACTGTAACTTAATATAATGACTTTACGCTGGAAAAAATAAAAAAAATTTAGTTTTCCAAAGTAAAAAAATGATTTTAAAATGTTCAAGCAATAAACTCAAATTTTAAAATATACCACAATAACAAGGGAGGAAAACAAAACCACATCCCATATTTCGATACGAGAAATGTGAAAGTTTACTTAGAAATTGAAATCAGATGCCTATTACATTAAAAATATATGTAAAGGGTGTATTTTCAAGCCCGATAGAACTGCAAATTGTAAAAAATAACACAAATAATTAAATTTTAATAAAAAAATTTCTATTATTTGTTTCAGTATACTCTGGCAAATCATAATGAACAGACTCACGCTTGAAGAACGCTGCCAAATTATCCAAATTTACTTTGAAACTCAGTTGGAAACTGACCCGTTGTTTTATCGCCAAATAGTGTTCAGCGATGAGGCTCATTTTTTGGCTTAACGGGTTTGTTAATAAGCAAAATTGCCGAATATGGAGTGAGACCAATCCACAAGAGACCCTCCAGACTCCATTGCATCCAGAAAAATGCACCGTTTCAAATTTTACTCTGGGGCTACGTGAAGGCACTGGTTTATGTTGATAAACCAGCAACAATTGACGCCTTGGCGGCCAACATTGTTCGTGATCTTCGTGACATACGGCCAGCAGTGCTCGAAATTGTGGCCAAAAATTGGACGTCCAGAATGCGCTTCGTCAAGAACAGCCGCGGTGCCCATATGCCCGAAATCATTCTCAGATATTAATGCCACGTATTGATCTTTCGAATAAAAAAAAAACTTTATTAAAATTTAATTTTTTGTGTTATTTTTTTACAATTTAAAGTTCTATCGCGCTTGAAAAAACACCCTTTATATATTTAGTTATTATGTTGCCCAGTTCATTTAAATTGACTGCTCTAGATATCAAATTGTTTTATTTTTTCTTCAAATTTTACTCTGGGCTTAGCTTATTACTGTATCAATATCACAATATCTAGCTTGAGGCAACTAACAGTTCTACTTTTTAAATCCCATACGAACTGGCGCACTAAAACTCTTAGATCGATTTATCTGTATTATAACTGGAGATGGTGATAATGGGGTTTAGAGTTAAAATTTTTACATAATTGGACTTCATGTAATTTTCTCTAATTTGCACATAATTCTGATATTTTGAATTTTTACGGAATTGGATTTTATATTATTTTCACTAATTTGCATATAATACTGATATTATTCGTATAATAATTTCCTAGAAATTAAAACAAATCTTTGGATTTAATGATTAAAAATTTCGCAAATATCAAATATCTGAATATTTTGGAGATACATTTTCAAGTGGCATTAACGAGTTGGGAAAGACTCTAGCCAGATTACTTATCGATTCATACATAACAGAAGTTACAGATGGGCTACCTTTTCCAGGTCCCATTACCATTTATTGGCTTTTCACGACTGTGGTTCGGCCTATGGGTGTCGGGTGTGGTGGAAGGCTTTGGCTAGAAGCAGTAATGTAAAGCAACTGCGCAAGGTACAGAGGACGGCGGCTATGTGCATCAGTGGAGCTAGGAGAAGCTCCTTAACGCGGCATTGGAAATCATGCTAGGTCTCACATCCCTCGACATATTTGTCAGAAGGTGCACACAGGGAAAAGATTAGTTGGAAATCAATTCAGGCATTGGAAATTCCATGATAAACTCTATATCTTGATCAGAATTCGTAATTGTCAAACATCAGAATTATTTGTCGATGTTATTGATAGATTAAATATCTGTCTTACTAAATACAATTGCTACTACCAAATTTTAGTTGTATTAACCAATTTCAGTATTTCAAAAACCACATTCATCTGAAACTGAAGATACAGCTGATAAAAAGTACAATATTAGAATTCTTGTTCAAATATTAGTTACTGTAATCATAATTTAGTTTCTGTTGCAAAAACACTTGTTACAAAGATAGGTAGTCGATTTTTCACAAGAGGCTTTGTTGTTAAAGAGAAACTACGTATATTGGAATTTTACACGAGGACTTTACAGAAAAACTAATATTTTAAACAGAAAGTGATAAACAAAGTTGTGAAAAAACAATAAAGTGTATAGATATCACCCAGCGAAGAATACATATTATCATAAATTGAGGTGAAGTGAGGCTTTTAAACATAATTTACATACATATGATACCCAGGGTAACCCATCCCCATGTTTGGTCGAAAATACGAATGATTTAGAAAACTGTCTATATCTGAAAAACGAAGCGTCCAATCGAAAAAATAACTATTTTTTACAGTATCCTAAGGGTTTCTCATAAGTGTTCCAATTCGCATGAAATTTTTTTTTTTTTAAAAAATTGCCAAAAAGAAAATCGCTCAAATAAAAAAAGGACTATATCTCGGAAACGGTGTGTCCAATCACAAAACTAATACATTTTTCACCTATGGATTTCTTCAATACGGCATCACTTTTTTTTTAAAAATCGCTGAAACTAAAATTTCTAGCATCAAAAATCGCTAAAACGCCCCTATGCCAATATCTCGGAATCACGTCGAAAACAGCACTTTTTTACGAGTTTCTAAGGATTTTTCATAAAGTGGTCCATCGTATGGAAGATAGTTTGTTCAAAAAATCATCAAAATATGAAAAAGGCTGTAATAAAAAATGGCTATAACACGGACATACATTTTTAGCGATTTTTTATTTGAAAAATCTCTTCAACATCTTAATGGAGATAATAATGAGGAAAGTTGCAGTAAATGCGAACAAGACCATTAACACGAAAAGCCATATGTTGCTGGCGTATGCTGACGACACAGACATCATTGGGCGAAGTTTGCGAGAGGTTACTGCAGTATTTTCAAGAATCGAAAAGGAATCAGCGAAGGTGGGTCTTGCTGTTAATGAGGGCAAGACAAAATTGATGGTGTCAACGACTAGAGAAACCTCTCGACTTCGTCCGCACTGGAACGTTGACAACCGATTTAATTTTGAAGTGGTAGATAAATTTGTCAACCTTGGATCCGCCGTGAACAAGGACAACAACGTCAGCCTGGAGATAGATGGGAGAATTGTGCTATTTTGGGCTCAGCAAGCAGTTTAGGAACAAAGCCCTCTCTCGACGGACCAAAGTCCAGCTATATCAGACTCTCATTTTACCTGCATTGACATATGGCTCCGAAACTTGGGTCATATCGCAAGCAGATGAAAAACACCTGGGAGTTTCTCCGTAAAATATATGGTCCTGTTAGGGAAAACGGCGACTACCGACGTCGCTGGAACGCAGAGCTATATAAATTCCATTCTGACGCGGACATAGGTAGACGAATCAAAGTGTGCCAATTGCGTTGGCTAGGCTATGTTATCAGAATAGATGAAGATGAGCCAGCGCGAAAGATTTTTGATAACGTACCCGATGGAAGCAGGAAAAGAGGACGAGCAAGACTCCGCTGGAAAGACCAGGCAGAAGAATCCCTCCGTATCCTTGGTGTTACCAACTGGCGAGAAAAGGCGAAGGATAGAGCCAGTTGGAAGAATATGTCGAAATTTGTTTAATTTGTTTGTTTAATTAATATGTAAAAGACGCCTTACCTCGTGAGGTTGTAATATAGTCAATAAAAGTAAAGTAAGTAAGTATGAGAGGCATCCATTGGTTAGAACCTCCTGTGGAGGTAAAAATGTATAGATTCTGAGGTTGGACGCACCGTTTTCGAGTTATTTTTCATATTTTCATATTTTCGATCAAAAATGGGCACGAAATCCGAACCCTGGTTATAAATAATAATAAGTTTGTTTATTTGTAAATATAAGTAGCAATATTTCAAAAACGACTTTTTGCGAAAAATAACTTTTTTATTGTTGAATATGAATCTTTGGGGACTCAGAAACAATATTTATTCCACGAATTTTTTTTAAAAAATTAGTTGTATTTCAAAATATAACACGGTTTAACCATTTTCGTGGGCTTAAAAATTAAAAATTAAATTAAAAAAAAAAAAAAACTGGAATTTTTTAATTTTTTACAATAAACTGGGTTAGTAGCCTTTCATTTAAGATGAATATTTCATTCGTACACTGAGAGAAAAAAAATTATTATAATAATAAGTGGTAAAGGTAGATTTACGACTTTTTCATTTAAAATGGCACAAAAACGGCTAAAGATTTTTGGCCAAAATTTTCTATTTCTCATTTAGAACCTTAAAATCTAAAATTCCACCAAGGCGCTTCACGTCACAAACCTTAGTTTGGACGTTATGAGTTGAGGAAGGTAAAAAAGCTAAAAATTTTGGATTTTTTCCATTATTCTTGAAGTTTTTTCAATTTTTTTTCCAAACGAAACATTGTACTGCGAAGCGCCTTGGTGGAATTTAAGATTTTAAGGTTCTAAACGAGAAATAGAAAATTTTGGCCAAAAATCTTTAGCCGTTTTTGTGCCATTTTAAATGAAAAAGTCGTAAATCTACCTTTACCACTTATTATTATAATAATTTTTTTTCTCTCAGTATACGAATGAAATATTCATCTTAAATGAAAGGCTACTAACCCAGTTTATTGTAAAAAATTAAAAAATTCCAGTTTTTAGGATATTAATAAAATTACAGGAAAAAATTCGTAATCAGTTGAAAAATCAATGACAACAAGAACACCCTATAATTCACATATCATGTAATTGAGGGCCACCCTAATGAGCATTTCAGATAGCCGAATGTATCCCCAAATCAGTACATATAATTTGGTACATATATCTTTAAATTGGAAAAAGCACTTTTTTTTGACATATTACTAAATATAAGATACACAATTTTAATAAAAAATATTTTTTTACTTTTTTTCTAGAAAATTCGTAATGAGTTAAAGCATAAAGCATCACCAAATGGTTGTGACAGCCATTAGATTCAAGTACATAATTAGTCGAGCAAACCAATATATTATTTGGTACAACCGAATTAGTTTTTAAATTTTTCGTTCATCCAACTAATAGAATATTCACCACTACAGGATAATTGGATTGCTAGAACTAAAACTTGATAGACAAATCACATTTATTTCTTGTTGCTGTAGCTGCAACTAGATATTTCAATTCTTGCAACCAAAACTGAATTACAAATCAATTGATGTGCACAACATTTAGTTATACTGAACACAATTATTGGTAATCACAACTGAATAATGTGATAGTCCAAGGAACCGCCAAATTTTAGTTGGCTATAAATATAGTTGTGACAACGAGTCTCTTCTGTGTGTGTACATATTTCTTTTTCGTTTAGAAATAAATGAAATTTTCTCATCCTGCAATTTAGGTTCAACTCAGTACTGAGCGGCAATTAATTTTTATTGTGTGGGCTGCCTCTAAAAATCGATACTATGCGGATAATCCAGAAATGATTTAGACTTTAAGGGCCATTGTCTTTCGAGCAATTCGTGAGATAGAGCCTGAAACCTTCAATAAGGTCCTAGCAATTTGGGAGGCAGCATGCGTGAAGACAGCCAATTCAGCCTTATAAATGAAGGCCTGTTTGTTCCATAACTACTAGGAATGGTTGTTATTGCCAATAAATCTATATTATGTAGCAAAATAAATTGAGTTTTGTTGAACTTCTAAAATGATACTTTCACTTGGGCCACGCATTTTAAAAAGAGGTTCAAATCTCTCAGACGATACCAAATACTTTGTTCAAAATTGCGAAAAATTTAAATTTTGAGGATTGTCCTTCACAGACATCGAATGTTAACGAGATTTTTGTTCAGTAGTATTTGTGCCAAACATCATTAAAATCAAACTTTCCCGATCGATAGTTTATATAAGTATAGACCCTCTTGAACTACGAAAGTATTACGAATACTTTAATAATATTCTTCATCACTTTTTCTAACGATACTGTTAGAAATCTCAGTTTGTTGTTCAAGTTTTAAAGCACCATCCGACATAACTGACAGTTGAATGAGTGAACTTTTTTCTTGCCGTTTCATAAATATTACTTGTACACCAACATATAAATGTAAAGTTTAAACTTTAATGGAATTGCGACATTTCTCATTTGAATTCAATGCAATTTTCTGTGATTTAATTTTTCACTAACGAGCTTCGTGACGTTTTACCATTCAGTAGTTACAGTTCCTAATGAAAGATACAAATTAATTTCGAAATCTAAACACTTGGGATTAAGTAAAGACTAGGGAGCAACGATGACAGAAATAGGAGAATATACAAAATGTAGGAAATCATATTAAAATCAAATAATGTGCAACTAGATATTTACGTACTCGTGTACTGTAGTAGTTAGTGATGGTATCAATGGCCCCTTAACATGCAGCGACTATTAACATTTTGTATTTTGTTGCCAAACGCTGTGATAACATTCAAGATAACACAGATACACGTACAGTTTAGTTACTCAAAAGCTAAATCAGTCCCAGGTTAAGATGGGAGTGGCATGACACTAAGCATTTACCAGTTAGTAGATGTTTTACCTGTCACTTAATGATACAAAAATCATTTTGAGCTGAACTTTTTTTTTGTTGTCATTTCTATGAGAATTATAGCTAATTACATAACAATGAGCATTTTATCCTGATTCAACGGCAGCGATTATTCTAAGGAAAATGGAAAATAAGTCGTGCTCTTTTATTGGCCAATTATTTTGCCTCTTAAAGTTGTAGCACTTTTGGATTGCTCTTCAAATGTACTGCTGCTTGGGTAAATACGAATAATAATGTTTAAGTACTCGTTCAGATTGTTTCTATTTCTGAGAATTGTTGGTAAATGATTTTAATCTTTACCCCACCTCGGTAGAGAACAGTGGTTTAGAGTTGTTTTTAAATATCTATAGATAATTGAGACCAACAGCATGGCGACTTAGGAAAGAAACGCTGCACGAATTTGGATGCTGCAGCCAGTGGCAATGTGAGGTGGAATATTGAAATATCTTTAGCGAATATTTGAGAAAAGTTAAAGAGAGCTGACGAAAACGATATCGAGAAGATGACTTACAAGTGTAGAAACTATTGCGGAATCAATGTATAACTAGCAGAACACGGAAATTAGAATGGAATTATTAAAAGCTCCGACCTAATATGACCTGCATACTTGTGCACAATCGAAATCTTGAAACACAATCACAGTTATTATGGTTGTCCTCGTCGACACAAAACAACGTCGTCTTGTGTTATCGGTATGTGTGTCGTCGCTATCGATATCTAACGACGACTGGTGTCACATATTTGGTATTTTGTAAGTAGAATTGACGTCGATGTCCAATTGAAACTACTCTATTTTTTGAATTCGAATTTAATGACCGATTTGGTAGTTATAGTTAATGTATGACTAATTTCTGTCGACACAGTTTTAGGTACTATTATTTTTAAAAATGTGTTTATCAAAATTAAAGTTTAGATGCCCCAACTTTTGAAGGCGGACGGAAACCCCCAAAGAGGTCTTGCAACAGTGTTCCAGAACAGGAGTCGCTTAATACATATGGTAACTATGTAAATACAATTGCCTGTCTGCAAAATCAGGGAAAAATAAGTTAATTTTGTTGCTAATTTATTAACCTTACTTTTAATAAGTTGAACTTATTGAACCCATTGAATGACAAATAATATTAAGTAATTGATTGTTTTATTGTAAGTTAATGTATGAGAAGACAAGCTTAGCATTTTTTGTTGTTTTTTGTTTTTTGTTAAAAAGGGTTGAATTTTGGTTGAAATAATAGACAATTCCGATAATCCTGCTCGGTCATTGGCATTTATTGTTATGTGAACGACCACGGCTACCACTGCCTCCAATGTCCCTGCTTTGTTAATGGTTTTCTGCGCAGTAAACACGGTCATTGCCCTGAATCAAATATAACTGCTGAAATAAACTTACTTAGGGGATCCGTTACAACTACAGGCATCGGTGTCTTCAATGTCAAATGTCCACCCGTAGATACATTATCTTCGCTGTGGTGGTTTCCATGTTGTACCACAAACGCCTGCTCAGCGGGCTTTAAGTCCAACAATTGATGTCGTTCTATTTTATTCTCATATCTTGCACAAAAGTGGCCAGTAAAGAACCGTACAGTTCGAACCCTTTAAGATGGACGATTGGTCCATGGGGAATGTGATGTACTTATATAACACTCGTAGTCTACGTCGTCTATATTCAATAACTTCCAAATCGGGGTGCATATTGTTGCGAAAATTAACCACTTTTTAGAACATTCAATAATTTTTACCAAATTGAAGAAAGTAATGAAGGTACAAACGGAAAATGTTCTTCTTCCTGCTTTCATTCACTAAGATTGATAGCTTAGTTTATGTCTTTTATAAGTTATCGATAAACAGTCGACGTCGTCTCACGACAGTTACATGATATGACGACGATGTTGAAATGAAGTAATGTTGACATAAAAGTGTCACCGAAGTCAACGAGGACAAACAAACGTAAAATGGGAGAATACCACAAACATCGGAACACACTACCTTTGTGTGGAGTATGTCGATAATGCTGGTTTTGCGATAAAACGGTAGAATATTATCTGTATTTAAGATCGGTACCCCTGATAAGACTATATACTTTTTTAGAGAATAAAGCCAATGCGAAGTCTATTAAAGAATTTTCAATGTGAGTGGTATGATTTCCAATTGACGATTCGGCCATTTGTCATGGTCTGTCACTTATTTTTCCTTCTATTCACCAATGTTTAAAATTTCATCATGAGGAGCATTTCTCCAATTGCAACTTTTCGTGTGCTTTTGTCATTTTATGGTCGTAATAATTGTCCACCTGTGCTCGCTATTCATCGAATTGTTGCAAATTACGAGCGAACATTTTCTATACATAATATACAAGTGCCAATAAGACCAAGCACCGCTCGAAGAAATGAATATATTGCTGCCGTTCAGGCAAGTGCTGCTGAAGACCGCAATTTATCGATTAGACGTTATCAAAAATTGGGAGTGTCTCAAACCACAATCTGGCGGATTTTGAGAAAGGACTTGGGCTTGCATCCGATCAAAATTGATACCACTCAAGAACAGAAGCCATTGGACTACCGTAAAGGACACAAATTTGCTGATTTTTTTTTCGGAACAATGTGAAAACGATAACGATTTTTTTTAAAGAAAATCATCTTCTCCGATGAGGCTCACTCTCATTTGAGTGGTGCGATAAATAAACAAAACTGTCGATTCTGGTGCAAAGAAAATCCACAAGTTATTTATGAACATCCATTACATTCACCTAAATTAACAGGTTGTTGTGGTTTTTGGTCTGGTGGAATCATCGGTCCGTGTTCTTTCGAAATGCAGGTGGCAAACCCGTTACTGTCATTGGAGAGCGGTATACATCGATGACAACCCACTTGTTAAGGCCGAAATTAGAAAACTTGCGACGTGCCACACAGCACGGGCAACAGCCGAGTTATTGCGAGAAAAGTTTGGAGATTCGGTTATTTCAATAAATTATGATATTGAATGGCCTCCAAGGAGTTGTGATTTAACACCATTAGATTATTTCTTGTGGGGTTATTTGAAGTCATTGGTTTTTAGCAATAAACCAGTCTCTCTTCATGCTTTACAAGTTAATATTGAACGTCCTATTTATGAAACACGACTTGATTAGGGGGAAAAGTGTTCGAAATTGGGTTCATCCAATTCGATCCTGCAAAAGAAGACGTGGAGGCCATTTGAGAGACGTTTTATTCAGAACTTAAACTTCACTTAAATAAAAACCATTTGAATTTCCTTAACAATTAGTGTGTTTTTTAAAGAAATCATATTGCTCAAATTGGAAAACCCTTTATATATATAAAAAGTTATGTGATTTCCACTAATATTCCAAGACCACACTTTACAATTTTGAATTTACTGATAGGTACCTACAGATTTACGTCATTTCAAATGACATATTTCTCGAAATTTCTTAAATTTTTGAATGATCAGAAATTTGTAACTTGCTAATACATTTTAAACAATATTTAAGATTATCGAAACCACTGTAGTTTATTCAACGCCATAAAAATTATATCGAAAATGTTGGCCCGGTAGCAGGCTGGCGGACGTACAAACACAATGCTTCTCCCAATACATACTTGAACAGAATGATATGCAAATTTTATGCAATTTTCTGTGTTGAATGTAATTTATGCGTTTCTCTTTTGTTAATTATTATTTTGTATTTCGTTTTCGCTTTATTTTTTGTTTCTGTTTTGTGCTATTTGTATTTTGAGATTAAAATCATAGTTATTTTGCATTTTTGTCTTTCACGATGATTGTGTAAGTTGGCGATGGTGTGCAAATAATTTGTTAGTAATTTCGTTTAGTATCGATTTTATTTCAGTTTACTATTTTGTTATTCATTCTCAACATTCATTAATCTCCACCTGCTGTGAATAAATAAATACGATTCATTGAGGAGTTTTATAAGTGTACTTAAACATTATAACTGCTCGTGCAGGTAAAATAACGCTGCTACAGGATAAAGTTTGAACATGTTATGCATGAAGAGTAATAGAATCTTAAGTGATTTGTGATATGGTATCACGTGCAGTTATTGGACAAGAATAATATTATTTGGGACATAAATATCAGAATTTAGATGGAGTATTATGACGGCAAAAGTTATTTCACACTCTAATTGCATTGATATTCTAATGTCACAATATAGGTGGTATCAGAGAGATGTTTAGATAAACCTTTTGTCATTGCACTTTCAGTCACTTCGTTAGATTTAGGCTGACAATTACTACTTTTGACTTATGTAGTCGACTGGGTTTAAAAGTCGTTTGTAACAATCTCTGAATTCTGTTGTGACGACCTCTACAGACGGGTGTGACAACCTCTGAAGTGGGCTGCGGCAACCTCTAACGTCGGTTGTGATAACCTCTAACGTCAGTTGTGACAACCGCTGACGTCGGTGTGTGCAACCTCTAATGTCGGTTTTGAGGACTTCTAAATTCGCTTGTAGCAACCTCTGAAGACGGTTGTGACCAGTGTTTAAACACTCCTGTCAATTTCTTTTCAAAAAACAATTTTTTCCTTAAAAAATCTGTATTAAAAATGGAAGAAGATATGTGCCTTTTAAACGCAAATTTGTGATACGAACCCCGTGCTTTTAGTCCACAAATGAAAATTACAAAGATATTTGTTCTAACCACGAATCTTGACTCTTCAATTTGATGTAATTTCCGTTTTTTAATGTCTACTAAAATTAATTCTACCCTAAGTCGACTTCAACTCTAACGGCGCAAAGTGTAGATGTAAACGTGGTTGTAGTTAAAAAACATGATTTCCCACTACATCCCATGAAAGATTTGGGGAGAGCTTCTCACAACCAGTGAGCTGTGCGCTTTCTACTCACTGATTGCGACCTACAGTTTTTACATCGATTCCGAAAGGTATTTTGAGAAGCCTTTTCATGGCTAAATACTCGATAGTGTCGTCGTCACTATGTTAGGTGAAATAAGAAATATTAAGGTGGTCACGCCAGGGATCGAACCCAGCATCGCATGTCCAAGAGGCGCACACACTAACAATTGCACCACCAACAGTCACTAAATTTTGCATCTAAACCCATTTAAAATATCGTCGATTTCCTTTCAAATAAACAAAAATTTAATTTTTTTGTAGAAAATATATAAAATTTCATAAGGCTAAACAAAATTGTGTAATTTGCTTTAAGGAACACATTAAATTTTCGGTTGCTGAAATAAAATTGAAACAATCAGGGGTAGGAGTCGGATCGTTTCGATGATAGTGAAGCATCATCTTCAACAGCGTTTAAGCCTCTAAGCCAACGGACTACCTGGTTTGGATAAATAGTTTCGTTACATTCTACGAACACACCCTTTATCTGCGCTAATTGAAATAAAGGCTAAAAAATGCAAAGTTCGTAAAAGACTGCTTTTTTGAGAACGAAATCTGAAAAACTGTCTAGCACCTCAAAAAACTATGAAAAACAGATAGAACTGTTCATATGATAGCACTTCTTGTGACAACCTATCAATTCTGGTGTGACAATCTCTAAAGTCGGTTGTAACAACCTCTAAGCTCGGTTTTTACTACCTCTATTGTTGGGTGCAACAGCCTTTAAAGTAGGTTGTAACAACCTCTAAATTCGGTTGTATCAACCTTTAAATTCCGTTGTGACAATCTCTAAAGTCGGTAGTGACATCCTTCAAAGTAGGTTGTAACACCCTCTAAGGCCTATAGCCAGGTATGAGAATCTCTGAAGTCGGTTGTGACAACCATTAAAGTCGGTTGTGACAACCTCTAAAGTCGGTTCTGAAAATCTGTAAAGTCCATTATGACAGCCTCTAAAGTCGGGTGTGAGAATCTCTGTCGGTTGTGACACCCTCTAAAGTTGGTTATGACAACCTCCAAAGACGGTTGTAACAACTTCCAAAGTCTATGTGAAAATATGTAAAGTGGATTGTAACAATATCTAAAGTCGGTTATGACATCCTCCAAAATTGGTTGTGACAACCTAAAAAGTTGGATGTGACTACCGCTATAGGCGGTTGTAACAAACTCCAGTACCGGTTGCGACAACATTTCAAGGCAGTTGTCATAACTTCTAGAGTCAGTTGTGGAAATATTTCAATTCGGTCATCTCATCACAGTGCTTGTTGTGCTGCTGTTTAAAAACAGTGTGTCTGGGAATACAATGCAAATACAAGATAGCTCGGTTGAAGTCAGAGGAAAATATGCCTCCTGAATGAGGGGGGGGGCAACCTCTAAAGTCGGTTGTGACAACCTCCAAAGTCGGTCGTGACAACCTTAAAAGTCGGTTGTGACAACCTCCAAAGTCGGTCGTGACCCTCTCTAAAGTCGGTTGTGACAGCCTCTAATGTCGGTTGCGACAACCTCTACAGTCGGTCGTGACAACCTTAAAAGTCGGTTGTGACAACCTCTAAAGTCGGTTGTGCCCCTCTCTAAAGTCGGTTGTGCCAGCCTCTAATGTCGGTTGCGACAACCTCTAAAGTAGGTTGCAACAACCTCAAAAGTCGGTTGTGACAACTCCAAGGTCTATAGCCGGTTGTGACAACCTCCAAGGTCTATAGCCGGTTGTGAGAATATCTTGTCGGTTGTGACACGCTCTAAAGTTGGTTATGACAACCTTCAAAGTCGGTTGTAACAACCTCCATAGTCTATGTGAAAATATGTAAAGTCGGTAGTGACAATATTTAAAGTCGGTTATGACAACCTCTAAAGTTGGTTGTGACAGCCAATATAGTTGGCTGTGACAACCTCTATAGACGGTTGTAAGAAACTCCAGTGCCGGTTGCAACAACATTACAAGCCGGTTGTGATGACTTCTAAAGTCAGCTGTGGAAATATTAAATCCGGTCGTCTCATCACAGTGCTTGTTGTGCTGCTGTTATTAAAAACAATGTCTCTGGTAATACAATGCAAAGGTAACTCGGTTGAAGTCGGGGGAAAATGTGCCATAAACAAAACTACTAGGAACATATGACAATTTAAAGAAAAAGCGAAACATAAAAATGCTATCAGATCAGGTCGGATGCTTGTGGTGCCAAACCAGAAACATACATATTTTATAGTTGAAAATTTTTCACATGTAAGTATAAACGACAATGAAACAACAAATGAGAAATTGAGGGATTGCGGGTCAGTCAACATTACCAAATCAACGACAGTGCATAAACGAAACGTGCCCATTGCTTCAATTTAACCATATGGTTCATGGCATGTATCACTAAGCACATTAATGAAAATAAATCAATCCATCAATGAAACTTGTTCATCGCATCAGTGACACATAATCATCCCAACTATTTCAATTAAAAAAACAATTTATGTTGTGGCGATGAAATCTCACTTGGAGTAATTTGTGCTGGATTTAAATTTGCACAAGTTCTTACTCAGAAGTTTTGGTGAATTTGCTGAAATTTAGTATGACAATGTTTATCGTGGGACGGGAAAAAAAAAGATTCATCGATACTAAATATCAGGACAATATTCTGGGCAAAAATAGAATGATATCGTATAGTTTTTGGTGGTACATATTTTGACCGATGTTGTAATATTAGTGTGCGCGGCTCTTGGACATGAAACGCGGGTTCGATCCCTGACTTGCGTTTCTTTCGACGGCGGACACCTCGCTAAATGATCGTGATACTACTCAATATATAGCCATGAAAAATATTCTAAAAATACCGCTTGGAATTGGTGGAAATCTGTAGGTATCAATCAGTAATCGTAAATCTACAAAGCACACGCTTGTTCTGATAAGCTCTCCCCAATCCCTTCATGGGATTCATCTTTGTCTTCTTACTGCCACGTTCTTTCGGAGTATCCATGACTAATGATTTCACTGATCTAATCCAGCTATGATGAATACTGGGAGTTAACTAACAAAGATCTTTGAAGATATTTTAGCAAATCACAGTACCATTTTGAACCCAACACTACATTTATTCCGTGCTGTATTAATTTAAAAATAATTTGTTTTAAATCCTATCGTAACACGTTTCCTGTCTCTCATTAAAGTTTAAATTTTTCCAAAGAATGGACTTAGAATATACTCACGTCTATGTGCTCTAGTTGACACATATTCCATCGAGTTTAGATACAAATTATCTACAAAACAGCCACAAGTTGAGAAGTAATAGTTAGACTTTCTCTCCATGTGTATGCAATTACTATTATATTACATTAATTTACCTTTAAATGTTATTTAAATCCTTTTCATTTACCTGGAAAGAGAAAAATAAAGTAAAACTATATTATTAGGGTCACATCTAAATGCAAACTTAAATTCACATTTCCAACTATAGAATTATATTTTCACATAAAATTCAATCCTTAATGAATTTCATGGTTAAAAAGTAAATCGGAAATATAAAGTCCAGATTATAAAACTCATTCATACACAAAGGCAAACTTATCATACACATGAATGTATAAAATATCGCATATACTACGACATAAGGAAACTTTTATACTAGGGTACTGCACCATAGACCATAAAGTGAGGTAATATCGTATATTATAAACCCCTCTGAAAAGAGAAAAGCTTACTACTTTAAAGCAGACTATCAAAAAAAATTCTGAACAACATTTTTTTAATAGAGATTATAAATTTGTAGAAAATTTTGTTAGAAGCAAAGCTGGTAAAGCAAAATAGGAAAAATAGTCGACATAATTTGAACAAACATTTAACATGTGGTTAAATGTATGTATGTATGGTAAAACTTTTCTTTTTCTGGCCAGTCTATAGCCAATGTCCGGATATAGTATATGCCAAAAAGGGACCAACAAATAGTTGAAACTACACTATGAACAGGTGTTGTGGGGTTCCTTAGAGTATGGAGGGAGGAGAAGTTTACGAGTAGGACCATGAATTTTAAAAAAAGGCTATGTCGTGAAATGGAAATATGTCCGTCCTTTTAAATAGGTATAGGTGGTCATAGTCACGATATGCGGCTCCCTGTACATTCAGAGTAAAGTTATGTGTAGCAACAAATACTTTCGGGTTTATATGATGTTCTTGTTGTTTTTAATGTCCGTCTCTTTTTTTTTGCTTTACCCTACTCTGACCGTAGTTTAGTTCGTGCACGTAGACACAAAGTGATACTTAAACATGAAAATAACATTTTATGTTATTAACCAAAATGTAAGGCATGAATGAATTGTACGGTAGTGTGTTTTGATATTATTACGCTGTGAAACAGCTAGATTGTAAACATCATGTACATACGTTGTCTATGTTGTCAGAAGTATGTTAAATTTTAGTTTATTTTTGTGATATTAAGTAGCAGTTTAGTGCTGTAAAGCTGCGGAAATAAAAAAAATCGAGTTAGTTGGTATATTTCTGCATGGTTTTGATATTAAAAGTGACACCAACTTTAAAACCAGCAAAGGCGACAAGCTTGCCGCTGTTTCCAAGAAGACTGATCTGCATAGACTGCACCAGTCACTGAAACGAATAACAACAATTATGTAAAAAAGTCGCTGAAACCACTAATGACGTTTAGAGTGCCGCCTACAAACCTACATTAGCCAAGGTTGCGGCTGCTTCTAGAGAAGCCATTAAACCTAAGTCTGAGGCAGCTGCCAAGTTTCAAGTGCCTTTCAACAAGAAAGCGGACAAGCATGTCGTTGCGAATACCCACAAGACTGTAGAATCTGAACCATCTATTGGAAATTAGTCCGATACTTTATTGCATTGTCACCTCCGTCAAGGTAACCAAGAAGTTTGTCTTGCGGTAGAATTTGTCTGTGTTATAGACTCTACCAAAATCAGGAAAGACAACATTTTCATAGTGATGACTTTGAAAAGTACGTAAAGATCTAGTGAAGAATAGTGACACTTGATAAACTGGCACCAATTGTACCATTGGAGATGCTCAACAACGCTGGCAGCCATTGAGCAAGACTGCCGACTCAAATAATTTTTTTAAATTGTCCCAGAGTCAAATCGCAGTGAAACATGTTGGACACTGTTCTTAGAAACATATTATTTAAGCAGATTAGGACTGTAGTTTTTAATTTAGTCAATCATTCTACATTATTTTTACGCTTTGCGTCCTTACTTAGGTATTAGCCTGAGGATGTATCTAAATAAAGGCGGAAAGCGTAAACCCAACATGGAAAATATTGACTGTGAAATAGTGCTTGCTCTCGTTGGAAACCAAAAAAAAGAGAGATAAAAAAGTGTAATAGTCGATAGAATTCAAAAAAATAAAAAAGTGAAAAGTGTAAAGAATTCTACACTATATAATTCAGAAATAAAACCCATATTTTTCGGTCCAGTTCTGATATTTTAATCGCATTGTAAAGTACACACGTTCCAAGAAGTAGGGAATTAAATATCCGGCAAATGGGCCTCGGGGCTCTTATCACAGACCCTTGCTCATTTTTCATTAACTTTTCGAACACATTTTGTGCAAACCGATGTCGCACTGGAACTCTTCGAGAAAATCGCATGGCGTTAAATCGCACGATATTGGTAGCCGCTAGCATCGGTATCTCTTGAGGTGATTCGCTCTAATAAATCGATTGTTTCATGGGCGGTGGGGCAGAGGGCGTCGGCCTGCTGACTCCGCTATCATGTTCTTGCAACAAAAATCAATCAAACTCACCGCATTTCTGACATATTTTTCAAGAACTAAGGTCCAAACACACAGCCTGATCAAAATCCGCACCAGACAGGTGCTCGTTGTGGTTCATTTTGATTCACATAGATCAAATTTGACAATTTTGTTTGTAGACGGAACCTATTCAGATGAAAAGCGGCTGATCGATGTAGATGATTTGTTTCGAAAAGTCCCCATTAACTACATTTTGCCCCATGACTCACTGAACGTATTCCCGGCGCTGTAAATGGTCTGCTAGTTCTAACTGCTTCTGAGTGAGCTGAATGTTTTGTATATAACAGTGGTCATAATCCTATTGCCCCAGTGCCCGAACACGATCGGCATTTTACACGTACACAACACGACTGTTAACGAAACTCTGTGCAAGGAGCGTAAAACCTATAATAGCTTTCAATGAAGCAGGTCGGTATCGATGTGTATTGTAAAAACAAAAAAAACTCATTGTTTTTTTTTGCAGCATTTTAAATATTTTCAATACACTTGGAATATTTTTCGCTTATTGTGGAAAGTAGAGTGGCAAAAACTTTTTTGTTTTTGTAATTTTTTTATTTTAAATATATATGTATTGTAATTTAAATATGTATATTCGAAAAATGTTTGAAGAAAATAATTATTTGTGAAGATAATTTAATTATTTTCTTCAACTGATTTAACTTAAACTGCAATATTCATAAATTCACATATTCAAACATACACGCATTCATATTTTCATAGAATCAAAAATTTACTCATACTTGCGTTAAATTTTTATGTATACGAACTCATTTATGTTTATATAAAAATATTACTCAACATATGTAGCACGAAATTTCTCCCAGTCCACTCAAAATACACTCACCACTACACACACATTCTTAAGCTGCTACTCTTTATGATGGATCCTGATGTATAATGACAGAGTGGCGTGGTGCTTCGCTTAGAATACAACTGGCAATTTTCAGAGCTGCCACTGGTACAGAAAAAAAATTCTACATAATTCAAATCGTGTACTTTTATTGCGCCGGCGGTTATGCAACGGTTGGTGTGAAAGCCTCATATTATTCACCCTAGTAAAGAATAACTTTGTTCGAAGTGCCGATATATCTTTTGATAAGTCCTTGCTATAAGGTGTATAACGTTTGGTTACAAATATTTGTCTGATCGCGAGAAAATCGGTAAAGAATATAACCTTTCCAAATAGTAGCTATGTAACATAGTTCTGGTAATGTAATTACAGAGGTCTGCTATCATAATTGGTTTGTGTCTCTGCTAGTTAAGTTCGAATTTTTCTTCACACACTTGAAGTTTTGTCATAGGGAAATAGATTTTTTACCAGCAATGAGTCAAATTATCTTTTTTTTTTATAAAATTAAACTTTTGCATCCCAACTAAGTGGCTTGATACTGTTTAAACACATAGTGTACACGTGTACATCCTATATATGGGTTATGGTATAGTCGAAAGTCCACTATTAGTGAAATTGTATAAAGCTGTAGGTACAATATTCGTGCAGACAAGTATGAATATGTAGTAGTTTAGAAAAGCATGCTGACATACTTTCTGCCATACAAACTGTTAAAATGATGATATGCCATTCAAAGTCCTTCTAACATTGTTAAAATTGTGTGTGTGTGTGTGTGTATTCTTGTGTGCAATATTTTCTATAATCATCAACCATGAATCCCCCCAATACTTAAAATTACAAGATGAAATTCTGGTTGGCTTTCAAGTATGTAACAATCAAAAGGGCTGTTACTGTTATGTTTCAATGCTGACTGATTGTCAAGTACATGTAGTATGAACTCAATTGGTGCTTGGAAGTTGAGTCTAGTGAAGACAAGTTTTTTTGTTTTGTCAAGTCCTTCCAGCCTAAATTATTTACTGTTTTAAATTATTTTATTTAGATTATATTATTTTATTTTATGGCCGTCGGTGGTGCGATGGTAGTGTACGCGGCTCTTGTACACGAATACGTGTACCATCCCTGCTCAGACCACCGAACATACCTTTCGACGGCGGTTACCTCACTGAGTGACGACGACACTATCAAGTATTTAGCCATGAAAAGGTTCTCAATAATACCGTTCGGAACCGGTATAAAACTATGAGTGTAAAACTAGAATGGGCACAACCCCGTAGTTGTGAGAAGCTCTCCCCAATCCCTTCGTGGGGTGTAATGGGAAACTTTCTTTTATATTATTTTATTTAAAAGACCAAGTAGCCCCTTTGGATTAGTGGTATATTAACCCTATATTGGACTTGTAGCAAGACATCTGATTTTTCACTTGTACTTTAGTATGTACTTTCATTTATTTCTTCGTACTAGATATTTGTTTATACAATGTAACGTACTATTGCTAAAAGCACTCCACAGTAGGGTTAGTTACTTTTTACAAACATCTGTATCTTTACATTTTTGATATTGCAAAAAAACCTTCCGCACCAAATGCGATTACTTTTACTCAAACCACATATTTTCAGTTTTATTTTTTTGTGATTTTTAAAATATAAAAAAAATACGTGAGGTTTCAGGCGACACCCGGTTCCTTTCGCTATATGTATATTTTGTACTAGTTAGTTCCAACACGCCTAAGGCGTCCGTTGAAAAATACGATAATTTAAATGGATCTTTACTAAAAGACGCTTTTTGTAAAATGACTTTTTTTAAGAAAATTTTTTTTAAAGTATATTTTTAGGTCCTTTTTGTATGAATATGTTTTATATTTCCCTAAAAAGGTATTTTTTTTACTTCTTTTATTAAAAGCTAATCTTTTTTCTAAGAAAAGGTACTATTTTTAAGAAGAAGCAGTTTTGTAAGAAAAAGCCATAAGTGTATGCATTTTTTTTACAAAGTACTTTTTTAAGATCACGTACTTTTTAAAGAAGTGGTACTCTCTTTAGGAAAAGGTTGTTTTTTTAAGAAAATGCTCTTATTTTCAGCAAGGCTACAAGTCTCAAGAAAAGATACGAAAAAAGTACGAAAAGAAAAAAGGTAGTCTTTAACGAAATTGTAGCTTTAAAGAAACGGCAATTTGTTGTAAGAAAATGTACTTTTTTAAGAAAAGGTACCTATTTTAAAAAAATTACGTTTTTTAAGAAAATGTACTTTTTGTAGGAAAATTTATATAAATTTAGATAAGGTTTATTTTTAAGAAAATGTATTTTGTTTAAGAATATGAATATGTACTTTTTGAGCAAATTGACTGTTTTTTTTTGGAAAAGCACTTATTTAACAAAATTTTCTTTTTTTAAATTTCTATCGCTTTGGCTTTTCTAAATTTACTTTTTATTGGGTTCAAAACTACAATATATACTAAATATTGGCTATTTTTTTCTCATTTAGCCCCCATTCCGCAACGTGCGATAAGGAACTTCGTTCCAAAAATTTTTTCCTTTTAAATATTTAAAGTGGCGGTTCTTCGTTAAGATTGGTACGCTGATTACGAATCTGTTATTCGATCTATAATTGGTCATTTAGTTTTCGAGATATGGCGATTTTAAAATTGGTTTGAAAAAAAGTTGAATTTTGTTGTGATTTTTAAATTTAATAATATTTTTTTGTTTCAAATTTTTCAATGGGCGGTTCTTAGATACGTTTGGTACGCTGATCACGAATCTGTTATTCGCTCAATAAACGGTAATTTAGTTTTCCAGATATAACGATTTAAATATAGAGTTTCAGCAAAACTGTTCATTAAGCAAATTTCATGCTCTATGTCTGAACTGTATGACCAATTATTGATGGAACCACAGATTCATAATGAGCGTACCCAAACTTAGCTAAGAATAGATTTAAAACGAAAATTTTTTTTTCAAATTTTAAAAATCACAAAAAAATATAACTGAAACGTCTGGTTTGAGTAAAAGTATTTGCATTTGGTGCGGAAGGTTTTTGGAATATCAAAAAAGTAAAGACGCAGTCCTTAATATTTTTGTATGCCTTATATCAAATTGCAAGAGCATTGTGATATTCGAAAAAATGTTAAAAAAGTGAGTAACCCTACTCTACAATCTTGATAATTCGTATGTTTTGCGTATTTTTAATGTAAAATGGGTAATATATTTAATTTTAAATTGTTTAATAACACTAGTTTCCTTCAACACCACTCTCAGCCCTTTTTACAGTTTACCGGAAAATTGTATTCGGCCGTTAGGACATTTTACATTTACAATATTTCATGTAACAATGTCATCACAGCTATTGAAATGGAGAACAAAAACTAGGGTTTGAACACGTGTGTGTGTGTGTGCCTCTGTGTATATAACTCATATGTTTATGTAAGCACAACCAACTCATGCTCAGATACGAGATAGAGTAGACCTTCCAAACCCGATTGTTCTGGTTGCTGATGCTGCTGACGTTGATGTCGAATAACTAGAAGGGTAATAACAACTTCTGAACTTTACTCGTACACTACTCTATTCCATGAAGGGCAATAAAAAGTTGTACAGGCCAGTATTTTAATTAACCTATGTTGTTAAGAAGGCTTTCCTGCATCTGTCTCCCTTATCACTCAAGTAGCCCGTTACATACTGTAGATAGGCCTGGGACTAAGTATGCGAAAAGTGGTGTGAATAAGGAATATGTTTGTATAGAAAACTAAAGTAATCCTTTATAATTGCTTCGTCCTCACCACGAACCATGTGATTTAAAACAAACAAAAGGTCGTCCTGGTGATGGGGGTGGTATTCCAAAGAGGGTTTGTTGTTATTTTGGGTAAAAATTGTTAGTGTTGACAAGTCTATGCATGAGGGGATTAAAAACAAAACGAAAAGGATGTATTTGGTCCAGCATCCCCGAAAAATGAATTGCTTTGGAATTAATAATATTAGGGACCTTTTATCGGCAATAAAAGGAGACCAGGTCAAATATCCAAAATTCGTTTTATTTCTGATTTTGTAAAACATGTTGGGTACAACAATTTAACGTAATTTGTGGGTCTTATGAATATATTTTAAGATTTCGTGCTAAGTGGAAAGGGCTGAGGTTAAGTGACTTTAGTGTCACCAATGAAAATTATTATTAAAATACTTAAGGCCGCATAATTAGCAATAATTACCATGCAAAACACAATACAAACAATGTTTTATAGTGCACGTGGACTATAAAAATGGCAACTGCCTTTGTACACACTAAAAAGTAGGGAACAAAATTTAATTCCAAATGGACTGAAACTAGGGAAAATTCAACTCTTCCTCATCTAAAATTAATTTGTTGCATATTAATTTGTTGCTTGAACCTGGTAAAGCATTTGCACTTAAACTGAGGAAATGTTTCTTTGAATAAAGTACTAGTACTAGTTCGTTAAATTTAGTACAACTCTCCGGTATAATAATAATGCATTCCCTCCTATTAAAACTGTTAAAAAATCTATTAAACGAAATAACTAATTCCTCAAATCAAGTTGAGTTAGTACTTAAGTTTAACACGAATAGACTTAAAATAAGGAACCTCATCTCTGAATAAAGCTCTGATTTCCTTAAACATAGGTAGATCAATTTTTAAATAAAGTAAGTACATATTACTTCATTTCCAGGACAGTTTCAGTATATAAGGTGAACAAAAATCTTTCTATCACAGAAATCATTTTATCAAGTCAAGTATGTCCCAGCTGGAAAATTTGTCTGACAGACATTGTCAGTAGAATATTCTTAGGACAATGTCAGCAGGTGCTGACACTTTATATTAGCCATGTTGATGACATGTCACTGGTTTTTCCTTAGGTGCCATAAATTTTGAACTGGCTGACAATCTATGTACCACCGTCCTACTGACTCGTAAGCAGTATATCATGACTGACTCTTACTAATGCCAATGCTGAATATCGGGTTTGATGAAGTCTTCCGCCAGTTTCGTCTGTTTTTGTGGATAATTGTCGTTCGTCAAAATCGAAGTGTGCATTGAACATGTGGATTTTCAACGACATATTAACGCCAAGTTTGTCGAAAGACTTCACCATGTTGTCAATATAATCACGGTACTCTGGTGAGCGATTTTTGCAAAGAACGTTTTCAAGTACCGCACGAATTGAGATCCATGCGTTTAGTTCAGTTGCATCTAACATTTCAGAAAAACTCGTACCTGTTAAAAAAATTTGATATAAAATATATTGCAGTCACACACTTTTAGTTACACAAAATTACCCTCTTTTTAATTTATCAATTGATAACTTTGGAAAAGCGTTGTTTCTCAAGTATGGTAAAGCATTTTCGTTAACGTGAACCAAACGCTTTAAAAAATTCTTTACAACTCCCAGCTTGATATGAAGATCCGGAAGCATTATTTTCTGAAAGGGGGATCAATGGTGGACGAATTACATTAAATTCGCCAACAACTTGCGAATCGCCTTATGCCCAATCTCGCTTTTCGTACTGGTTTCCAGCTAATAGTGAAAGAACCTTAAAATCACAATTTACGCGCCAATTGTGTTCGTCATAACTGATGCGTTCCAGAATTAATTTCATGGTATCATACGACTCATGCATTCCAAGAGCATACATCACTGGCACTGGTTTAACGGATACTGTATACCTGGCAGAAGGTAATCAGAATCAGCATGATGTTGCTGAAGTTTGTGATTGTACTTCATAGGACGCAGTATCATATTGGTATGTCGATGGATGTACTGGGACAGGCAAATCCTCACTGTGTGGAACTGGTACACCTATGGCACACTTTGCATATAAAACCGGATCGTTCTATAAGAATAAATTATTGTGTATTCCATATATAGTATACCTAAGTGAACTTACTGTTTCGATTGAGACCATTTACATCGTTCTTGCACGCGTAGCAATTTTCTGTATCATGTTCCCCTGGAACGGTCCATATCATTGGAAGTCCAAATGGCATCGAATATCGCCGTAATTTTCACCATTTGAGGGCATCTTCAACCAAATGTCGTCGACGGTTTTTCGGTGTAAATTTTCCACACACAAAACAAAACATTTTTAATTTTTCGCAATGTGATCTGCATTATTCGTCACTCACTTTTCTCTTATTTTTTTTTATGTGTTAACATCTATAGCCGCGGGTAGAGACTAATCTATCAAAGTGAACACTTTGACATATACATTGTAGCACCTTTTTGCAATAGGGATGCCAATTCCAAAATCCCGAATCCCAAAATTATTATAATTATTATGGCCCCAAATTGTAAGAGGTAAACTAATTCTGCTTCCAAATATATGTCTATTATTTCAGCGGTTACATTTTGTCGGAAAAAAAATATATATAAATTGATTTAACAAGAGCTTTTGCAGGTTTTTCCCTCAAATAAAATCAAAAATCAGCTTAAATTTAAATTTAAAATCGCAAAATCTCGTTATTTTGAACTTACTTTTTAGCCCAAACTAACTGTAAACTTTCTATAACCCAAAAATTAGTTGGGGTGTATAGGTGTTTTTGTATGTCATTTCAAAACTTCAAATTTTACTTACAGTGTAATCAATATTTATTTTAGTTTTTTATATTATAGGTCAGTCATTCTAAATACTGAAATATAGTAATTATATAGGAAATGACACAAAGTCACTACATTTGAAGACGTCTGGGCGAACTGACCCACTGATGAAAAGGGATTTAATTTACTTTAATTTTAAGTCACTTCTTAGTCACTGATGATGTCTTTAGGAAGTTTCCAACTGGGGTTATTTTGTAAACTTTGGAACCAACGAATATAAAGGTATGACATATATAAATACTTTATTGAATAACATATTAATTTCCTTGACTATGTATTACCAGTCCTCATAAGGACTTTTTGGGACAGGGCAAAAATCATTGCTTCGGAGGGTGTGACTGTTAGCAAACCAAAGTCGACTACTTGTATGATACCCACCATTAACTAAATGAGATTTGGGAAGGTAATAGACAAAATTCTCACCACAAAATATATGAATTAACTGTGTATTGTACTCTACTTAGGGAAAAATTATTTTAAATAAAGTACATAAAGTACATTCAAGCTCAGCATTCCTTATGTGAAGGACAATTAAACTTCAAAAAGCTGTACTAAACTTAGAAAGGGTTCCTAAATTTTAAAATAGAAATACACAGATTACGCAAAGCCAGTACTGTCGACTCCTCTGGTAATTGGATTCTGAGACACAGAGCAACGTGTGTTTTTCTAATACTGTGCAAAAATATAAACGATTTTCCAGAAAATACTGAACCAATTCCAAGTTCAGGATTTTCGTTAAAATCAAAACTTTTCGACTAAAGATATTTTTAAACGTTTTAATGATACTTCTTTTCTTTTCTTTTCTTTTTTATAGTATCATTATGATTTTCGCTATTTCCCTTTGGAAAATTGAAGAAACCACAGAAAATCTGTGCAAATGAATGAAATATTTATTTGAATCGATAAACCAATGCCAGCCATTTTCTTTTTAAAGACAACAGCGACACGTGTAGTGTTGTCTTCCAAGGCACCATTGGTGAATGGCTGCTCCCTGTAGACTAGAGACTTCACGTACCATACGAAAATTAGTCTAGAGGGGTATAATCGCACGAACGAGACGGCCAATTGACAGCGCCACAACGTGAGATTTATTGCTCACCAAACTCAACTCTCAATTCGTTCGTGGTATCACGCGCATTGTGGCATGTGGAACCGTCCTGTTGAAATCACATATCAACCAAGTTCGGCTCTTCCACTAAGCGTAAGAAAAAGTCCGTGATCTTTGGGCGGTACCTTGCTCCAAACAGTAAACTTTTCAGGGGACATCAGCAGCTATTGGCTCTTCGGCAATTCTGTTAATTAACGTACCCATTGAGCCAAAAATAAGCCTCATGGCTGAAGACCATAGAATGGACGTAACCTGAGAAACACATTTTTCAGAGAACACGAATTTTAAATATTAAATTCAGTGATTTCCAAGTGTGGTTCGTTTGTAAGTCAATTCACGATGAAATCACAAGGCAAACTGAACAGTATCATGAATCACTCGTGAATTGACAAACGCTTAACGCTGAAAAGCCAAATTGCAAACACATCACCCGTAACTTGCTTGGTGTTGACTACCGATATCAGTTTCTGGGTTTGGGTCGATATGTAATAGTGCATTTTTAAAGTGTTGGAGTCGCAACCGGAATGGTGTTGTGCATAGGCAAAAGGCTAGACTAGGAATCGCAGTCATCCAATTTTGGCCAGGTTCCGCAATCTATGAATTACGTTTTAATATTTGGAATAACCTACAACGTTTTCATCAGTATAATTAGTTTTCAAGACTTGGCAAACAAAATTTTAAAATGGTTTTTCTTGAATGAAGTATAATTTTCCCCAAATTCAGTACAATCATAGAGAAATAGATACGAGTTCGATATTTATATTTCGGGCACTGGCAGTACTAGTGTTTCCATATGAAACTGGAACTACCATTGGAAAGGTTTGCATTGTTTAGCATAAACATACATAAAACGTTTTCACTTACGAGCACTATTTGTTGTATTTACACTGTGTAGAAAAATTCATCTCCAATTCAAATTAACCCGTGAAAATTTTCGTGAGATGAATTGTTACGATTTTGGGCGTGGATTCTCGAGACAAGAGTATCTCAATCGACTTGTTTCGGCTTTTGGTGATGAAGCACTATCATAGACCACTGTAACCAAGTACCAAGAGTTCAGTCTCTGACACCGTACGCTCCAGGATGGATTTCGTGAAGATCGTCCAACTTTGATCGTTTTGCCGTAAACCATCGACGTTGTGCGTGAACTGATAGGGTCGACATGTGGCATACCGTGAGATTGAGGCTTCCTTGGGCTTTAGTATCACTAGCATCAATAAGATGTTTGGATGAGAAAACGATTTATTCTCGTTGGATCCCACATAATTTGACGAGTGCTCAAAAAAGGGCTCGTGCCGATTGGAGCAAAGACATGTTGAAAAATAACAACCGCGGTAACTCAAATGCAGTGTATAACATCGTCACAGTTAACGAATAATAAGTCTATGCATACGAGCGCGAAAGAAAGTAGCAATCGACCGTGTGGATCTTTCAAGACGAGCTAAATCCAACAAAAGTTGCTCGTTGAAGAAGCACATTGAAGCAAATGATCCCGTTTTGTTCGGTATAACCGGTCACGTGTCCACAGTGCCTTTAGTGGAACATAGGATGGTCAATTCTTAGTGGTATACCACCATATATTTGCAAACAGTGTTGGAAGAAATAAAGAAAAACAACAAGAGAAGACGGATCATTTGGCATCAGGACAATGCGAAATCTCACGCATCAGCTGAAACAATGGGACATTTGACCACTCAACATCTCGAATTGATGGGTCATCCGTCGTACAGCCCTGATTTGGGACCCAACGACTTCTTTCAGTGTGTGGTCAACGCTTTTCGACGCCCACAGCAACTTTTGAAGCGTTCAAAAACCATGTTTTGGAGGTGTTTAATCGGTGTGGAAAAAGCCCTTCGAAAATTGTGTTGAAAAAAAATAAAATCATTGCCAATGGTAAATGATTTTTTTTTATTGTTGGACCCAAAATATAATATAATAGCAAGCCTCGTAAGAGTCGCGATCCCTCTTTTTACGTTACCTCGATGATAATTATTCTTTGGTTGGGCATAAAACGGGCAGAAATAAAAGGGAATGAGGAATTTCGTTCGAAGCGACCAACAAAAAATATAATTTACCTCTAATTACCCAGCAAAAACATTGCTTCCAAGGAAGTACAAAAAGTAATAGGAGCGAGGAACCGGAATCAGTGAAAAACTGTGTCAACACTAGTGAATTTTACATGCGCTTGGCTTTGGATGGAAATAGTTTTTTGTATCGAGCACTCTTCACTTTTTCACTAGTCCTCATAGTCTTTAAAAAATTAAATTTTTGTATCTACATTTTCATTAATGCTAAAGAAATAATGTTTTTCTCTTGGTAAAGAAGCAATTGAAAAATAATTCTCAAAAGTGGTAATAAATTGAACCAAAATCCGCATTCAATGGTGCGGATTACTGCATCTTCGGAAAGTATAAGTTTTGCTGGAAACATTTTCATAACAACTTTTTGGAAATAGTTTAAAATGCATTCTTTGGAGGTAGATAAATCGTTTATACCTAGTTTCTGGAACTAGTGCAAAACTGATTCCCATGGAAATACTTCCAATATTTTTTGCTGGGTAGTATCATTCAAACACTATTTAAACTTAGTTTGGTGCATGGTTTTCTACTGGTTGCTTATCGTCTCTTGTCTCTCGCCTATCTACTATCAATTTCATACTTCATAGTCGATCAGCTGTGTCATGAGGTATCCAATTGTACAAGTTTGGAGAAAATTTGACTTAGGAAAATTAACGAAATGTGTTAAATTATTTTGAGTCCATACTCATTTCTTCTCAAGTCAAATTTTCTTAGATTTAATTCAATTTCATACTTTAAACTACAAACGGACTCCAATTGAGTTATGTTTTTAACTAAATCTAAGGAAGCTTTGAACTAAAATTTTGAAATCTTTTGTGTCTGAGTTCGGGATGCTGAATGATTTTAACTTATAATATGTGTAAAAAGGACATTTCAGTTTTGGAAGCGTCTCATTTCTTACATAAAATGATACTAAAACTAAGGAATATATTTAGTAATAGATTTTTAAAGAAATTTAAAATATACCATTATTGATTAGATTCTACGCGAATCTGTATCTATTTTCAAAAAAAAATTAAAAAATTTCCAAAATTAGATCCAATTAGAAAATGTGTCCACCCCATTAAAATCTCATTTAATGAGGCAATTTAATGTTGCCTTAATTAAATTAAATTAAATTTACCAGAATCTGTTAATATTTGCATTTTGTGTTTATACCCTCACCCATAGGGATGGGGACCCTTAGTATCTTTGGACGAAATTCGTTTTAGGACTTTTTAAGACGTTTGTCCGTCTGTGTGTCTGGCTGGCTGGTCAACACGATAACTGCCGTAAATCTTTACAGATCACAATGAAATTTTGTCAGTGACTATTATTTGCCAATATTGAGTTTGGGTTTGAAAATGGGCGTTGTGCCCACGCCCCTTCTGGTACCTCCCAGACACATTTAGCACAAAATCATATTTCTTTCAAACTTTTTTTCTGGTAGATGTGATTAGTTTCAACTCTCACACCTGTTAATAATCTGTAAATGCCTAGTTAACTGGAGGAAATGAGCGACATTGTCACGCCCATTCTGGTACCTCCCAAACAAAACAGGGTGTTCGTTCGGGTTGTCAATCCGATAAATCGCGTGAAACACTTCCGACCTTAATGCAATTAGGTATAAGGCTTCACGTTATCAAACGCCAATCACCGATTAAAACAATGGTGATTTCGCCACGCACATTGTGGTACCTCCCATACTAAAGTTGTTTGGCCGTCTGGTTGTTAGGCACGAGAAGTCCCGCAAAACCGAACCAATTTTTATGAAAGTTTCTACTAGTCATTATTTAGTCGAATAAAACTCTCCTATAGAAAATGAGCTGTTTTGCCACACCCACTCTGGTACCTCCCATATAAAAATTGTGCGGATGACCTCGGTTGATCGACACGATAACTCTCGTAAACTACAACCGCTCTTAATAAAATTTGGTACTAGTCAATATTTTGCTAAATGCTACTGTGTAATTCATAACTGACTATTGTGCCACGCCCAGTTTGGTACCTTCCATACACAAGTTGGGGGTATTTGCTGTGTGCCAACTCGATATCTTCAATAAATCATAACCGATCTTAATACAATTTGGTACTGATCAAAATTTTGGCAACAACTTGCCATGCCCATATTTGTACCTCGCATATAAATATTCGGAGGGAAACCCAAATTAGAGGGTATTCAATAATATTTAGCGCAATATCAATCTGTTATTGAATATGGTCACTGTTGAGTATGGGCGTTTTTTAACAGAACTCCCATGCAATGGGTGACTTAGGGTGAGGGTATGATTAAGTCGGTTCACCCGAATGAAACTTATGTTTTAATTTTGTACTCACCGAACACTGGATTTGACTTATCGACCAATGAAATGATTGGGAAGAGTGTTCCCAACCAGTGAGCTGTGGGGTTTCTAGTTTTACACTCACTGTTTGGTACCCACTTTTACACCGGTTCCGAACGGTATTTTTGAGAGTCTTTTTAGCTAAATACTCGACAATGTCGCCGTCACTCAGCGTGTTGAAAGTCGTCGAAAGAATTGTAAAATGGTCAGAGAAGGGACCGAACCCACGTCGTCATGTACAAAAGCCGCTCACAGTACCATTGAACCACCAACGGCCACGATTTTCAATAATTACTGATTATTAAAAATTCATAATAATTAAACTATTTCGCAAAAGGGTGGGCGAAGGACTAGTTCCAGAACACAGCAATGTTCACACCTCGTTCTTCTACGATGTGTTGATGGTTTTAAACTTATTAAGATAATCAACATCTGATGCTTCTTAATATATTTTCGGAACACATTGTGCATAGGTGAGAGTATTTAGTAACAATCAACGTATAGGAGTCACTTATGTCATATATTTACATGGTAATATTTTGACAAATTGATGTGTAAACAGTGTAAATGGACTAACACAATTACAGTTGTCCTTTTTCCAATTCAATTGCATATACTGCTCAAGTAGATGGCGGGATCTACTAACTAAATTTTTAAGGCCCTCATCGCCTGTCAAATCACATATAAATAAATGTAAACACATGTGTAACAAAACTGCACATACTTATGAAGCAAAAGGGTTATACTTTATGGATGCTTTAAAGTTTCACTGCGGACGATTCGAATTGAATGTCGACGAAATTATTTTTTTTGTAGTAATTTTAAAATGTACAAGTTGTGCACCGGGATTCTGAACCTTTTTGACAATAATCAGAGAGGTTTAATTTGACATAATTCGGAAATTTTGAATTGAAATTTTATGAATTTTGACTATTTAACTACCGCCTTTTATCGTTAAGAAGTTACATAATTCCGGTGCTGGAAAGGTCTCAACAAGTCATATACTTTTTAAAATTTAAAACAATTCCCAAATATATTAATACATTTTTTGTTTGTTCCAAGATTCATTTGCATTCCGAGACACAATAAAAGTATTTAGAGTGAACATACCTATAAACTGATTGACACTACTTACTTACTATACCCGTACACATCGAAATCCCTTTAAGGTCATTGAAACGTCGTGTATGATAACGCGCCACATTAGACATTTGTGGTCAATTCCCCGGTAGGTTTGTTACCGAAATCTCAAAGGTAACATTAAATTGTTTGTTTATATTGTGATTGAAAAATTAATGTTTGTATGCATATTTAACGCTCACGAACTATGTGTGTGTCGGAGCAAACACATACAAATTCCGATGCATATATTTACTTCTAGTATGTATATATCGAATATGTACATATTTGTATAAATTTCTAATCACGCGATTTGAATATGAACAACGACCCAGTGAACAATTTATTCCGAATAAGGTTAAAATTCTAACAGAATGTCGGCAAAAGTTTAAATTTTGATGCAAAGTTCATTCAAAATTCTTAACGAAGTTATATGGGCATTTGGCGAGAAGTGTAAACAATTTCTATGAGGAAACTCGGTAGGATTTGCAGATTTATCACCAAGAAATCCGATAGCAAATCCCGAAAAAATGTCCTACAATTGCAAGACTCTTCTAACAATAATCTGATTTATTTTTCGCACTGCTCCACCGACTACAGGTTTCCTGTAACTAACTACAGAATATTAGACTTTTCTTACAATAAATTTAACTAAACAGCCTAAACTAGTACCATTCCGACAATATTCTGCAGCGCTTTTCGACCAAAATCTGACAGATTTAAGACAAAAAATATCAGAATTGTCTGACAATAATCGGATATTTTACACGCATAGCCCAGAACTATGTGGTAAATTCAAAAAAACGGTTAATCAGATTTGAATGTATACAAATTAAATATTACATTAATGCGAATCTCGAACCATCTCGTTTTTTGTGTGATTATTCCGCTTTCCGATGTCTCATACCACCTTGGATTTCTATCACGATTTTTACATAAAAGTCCCGCCTTTTGAGGTTTTTGTCTTTAGAAATAGTACAACTATAACTTTGCTTGGAAATTATATTTTCTTAATATACAATTTTCAACGGTCGCAAGCAGGATTTGAATCCCAATTTTCAGGCGACCGTTTCGAAGTTAGTGAACTTCATCATTAGATGCCTAGCTGTAAGCCACTGACATCTTTTCATATGTGCTACTAACTGCAATAACTTGTTTGGGGATTGTGTGGATTTTTCTTCATATTAATCTGAAAATCTAATTTTTTTTATTGTCGGATGGGAAAAGTTTTCGAAATTTAAGGTGGTCAGAGTGGGGATCGAACACACGTTCTCTTGCACAAGAGCCGCGCTCACTAGCCACTACACCACCGGCAGTGCAATATAATTTTAATATATTTTCATAAAATGTTCAGTTGTGGCCGTCGGTGTTGCAATGGTTAGTGTGCGCGCCTCTATACGTGAGGTCTTGGGTTCGATCCCTGTTCTAAACACCTTAAAATTTCTTTTGACAGCGGCATAATGACGGCGAAACTATGGAGCAGTTAGCCATGAAGAAGCTTCTCAAAATACCGTTCGGAACCGGTGTAAAATTGTAAATTCCTTTAGAAAATGTAATGGGAAACCATTTATATATTTTTTAAATATTCAGTCTTCGTATCGCAATATTCAATAATTTTTTTTTAATATTATAATTTTTTTTTTATTATTTTCCGTAAAACGTGTTCGCCAAAGATGTCCCGCAAAACAGGCATTAAGTCCCTCGAAGAATGCGATGTGGCTCCATCCTGTTAGAACGATGGTAAGCTGTCCGCAAAAGATTTCCCAAAATCACCCAATACTAACCACCATTGACGGTAATTGCGACACCATATGTATTCGCAAAGAAGTACAGGGCAGTGGTCCTTTCGGATGATACACCGCACCAAAAGGCGCACTGAAAAAGTTGTAATTGTCTTTAATGAACTTCGTACATTGGATTCTTCATAACCCATACCCTGGAGGTTTGCTTATTATCGCACCCGTTTAACGAGCCCAATCCGAGCACTACAATATTTGAAAAACAAAGTTCAATGAATTTGGTCCCCTGTTCGATTGAGAATTGCTCTATTGTAAATTTCCCAAGTTTTCTTTACCAAATACTGAAATAAATTTCAAAATTATAAGGCCGCCCAACAACAACGTTTATTTTAAAGCAAATCGATTTATTTTGTACAAAATAATGTTTTTTTAAATTTATTTTCTGGTATAGCTCAGATTTGGGTGAAAAAGCTGTAATAGCGAGGTTGTAGCTGGCGAGGTTGCCACGTCCATTCGGGTAATTCCCATACAAAGCTTGGACGACCGTCTGGGTTGTTAATACTATAAATCGCAAAAATATTTCAGATCATATCGAAATTTCATACTAGGCTTCATTTCATCAAAGCTGAACCTGTTCCAACGGTAAGTCTAACAAGCAAATAAAAAATCAATGAGTGTTCTGACTCACGGATGAGTCCACTTTTTTTTATTGTCATAAACAAAGCGACAACAAAAAGTATTGAATAGTATCGAGTACTTATTGCACTCTTTTTCCGCTCTCATGTAGAGAGTCTGAGTAAGAGAGTATAAACTAGCCTTATTCTCTTTATGGAATATTTCAATATAAATGCACCATTTCGACAACGTTATTACATAAAACAATACAAAACGCCATCAATGTTTCACATCAAAATTATGTTTTACATTATATGACATGTGACAAAAAGAGAGTTATCCGTTTTGAACCATTCGCCAGATGTCGCCAGTGCTTTTGGGTCATACAATTCGTACCATGAGTTCTCTATACTATTCAATACTCTGTGGCGTCGACGACCTGCTAGTTTATTCACTGCCGCTACATTTATACCGGCATACTAATATTCAGGCAGAAACTAATGTTGTACAAGAACCACGTATGTGATGTTAACGCTGTGTGTCGTTTGCATGTGTTCACTTTGATAGATTGCGTTATCCGTGCCTCTATATGTTAACATATTAAAAACATATTTGTAGATATTTAACACTCCGGTTCACTTATTTAAAGGCACTAAAAATTCCATATTCAGGAGCCTGTAGCTTTTGCAATTTGTAACCGATTGCAGAATTTTAAAATGGAAAAGGAAGCTAGACATCTTGAGATAAAAAAGAAATCACGACGATGGTGGTTTCTTAACTAAAGAACTTTTCTTGAGCAATTTATAAAAAAAAAGTCCAAAAATGTGCTATTTTTTTTCGTTTACTTCTCAAATCCTTTTACACTTTTACAAATCCCTTCAGATCATTATAGAGAAAAACTAAACAACTTCTAAAAATCTCAATGTTTGCAAAAAGTGAGGACAAACATTACCGTCAAATAATGCACAATTCTCGGGTACAATTTCCAAGAATACACAAAAATTTCAGACAATGTGCAGAATTATTGCTGAAATATTGGATGACATTTAAGACATTTCGGCTTATTGTCTGATAATATTGCAGAGATTTTACGGACGTCGGCAACGTCGAAAATAATGGTTCGCTGGGTATCAACGTCATCGTAATCGACAGACACTTGTGTTAAAAATTACATAAAGAAATGTGTGACTTTGTGTTTGGTTGCGGCAATTCAAGTCTGTGTGCACTTGAATGCAATCGTGTGTGCTTGAATACAATCGCTTTTACCACAATACCAATAGAGACACTTGAGAAAAAGGATGAATAAACGAAAAAAAAAACGCCACGAGAGTTCTTTAAACACACCCACTTTTATTAAAAACTTGATATGTATGTGTGTGTGTGTATATGCTCTAAAAGAAATAATTGCACATTGTGCACTATTAAATGGTACTCTGGTGTATAGTTTGCATGTGTATATGTGAATAAATGTGAGTGTGTATGTGTCTATTATAGCGAATATGCCTGAAGATTGGGGCGTGATTGTGTGAAAGTGGGGCGTCATAATGTTGATAGATGGGATGGTCATTCAACAACAATCAAAGTGTTTGCTTAAGTATAATTGTTTCAGTATTTAATTTGTTTTAAAGTGATTAAATTAAGGAATATATATGTACAGAGACATGTATAAGTAATTTGGTTTATAACTTGTTTGCAGAGAAGGGAAACATTGATACGATAATTGTTTTATTGTTTCGTGGAAAGGAAAACAAATATTCTGGTAATTAATTTAAATAGAGATTTTGTTATAGTTCAAAGAAACTTTTCGGTGTTGTAAGTATTTATTAAATATATTAACGGTAGAAGTCCATTTTCAGTGTTGGTATTTCTGATGGACAAGTTTTGAAAGAAAGGGATTAAATATGAAGATTGTAAGTATGGGAAGGTTGTGTTCACTTTAAAAACTTCTGCGAGAAAGAAAAAGTATTTGCGTCGATCTTATTTTTATACCCTCACCCATAGGATCATTCAGTATGGAAAAAATGTAACGCATACGAGCCATGTTAGACCTTCAATATCTTTGGACGAAATTCGTTTTGGGACTTTTTAAGACGAATGTACCATGTCCGTCCGTCTGTCTGTCTCTGTGGCTGGCTGGCTGACTGGGTCAACAAGATAACTGCTGTAAATCTTTATCGATCACAGCGAAATTTTGTCAGTGACTATTATTTGTACAAGACAAGGATTGAAATAGGGCGTTTTGGCTACGCCACTTCTGGTAATTCCCATACAAATCGACGCCGAAATCATGTTTCTTCTAAAATTTTTTTCTGGTAGATGTGATTAGCTTCAACTCAAACATTAGTTTATAATCTGGAAATATCTACTAAACTGGAGAAAATGGGCGAGGTCGCCACGCCCATTCTGGTACCTCCCATACAAAAGCTTGTTGGTCGTCCAGGTTGTCAATGTGATAATCCGCGCGAAACACTTGCGATCTTAATCAAATTGGGTTCTTAGCTTCATGTCCCCAAACGCTAGTCACTGATTAAGACAAGGGTGATTTTACCACGCGCATTCTGGTACCTCCTGTACAAATGTTGTTCGGCCAGACAACTCCCGTAAATCTTTGCCGATCAGAATGATATTTTGTTAATGACCATTATTTGTCCAAACTTAGGTTGGCATTGAAAATGGGCGTTTTTGCCCGCCCATACTGGTACCTCCCATACTAAAGCTTGGTGGACGTCCGGGTTTTTAATGTGATGATCCGAGCGAAACACTTGCGATCTTAATCAAATTGGGTTCTTGGCTTCATGTCACCAAACGCTAGTCACTGATTAAGACAAGGGTGATTTTACCACGCGCATTCTGGTACCTCCTACTCAAATGTTGTTCGGCCGGTTGCCTGTTCGGCCAGATAACTACCGTAAATCTTTGCCGATCAGAATGATATTTTAGTAGTGACCATTATTTGTCCAAATTTAGGTTGGGATTGAAATTTAAATCCCATACAAATCGGCACATTCACTACAAAATCATATTTCTTGATAGATGTGATTAGCTTCAACACCAACGTTGGTTAATAATCGGTAAATGTCTACTTAACCGGTGAAAATTGTCTAGGTTTTGACTGTTCTATGGAAAATGAGGTGTTTTGCCACGCCCATTCTGGTACCTTACATGCAAAAGCTTGGTGGTTGTCCGGCTTGTCAATGAGATAAGTCGTGTGAAACACTTCCGATCTTAATGAAATTAGGTTATAGGCTTCGTATCATCAAACTCCAGTCACCAAGTAAGACAAGTGTGATTTTGCAACGCCCATGTTGGTGCCTCCCATACATAAGTTGTTCGACCGACTGGTTGTTCCGCAAGATAAATCCCGCAAAACCGAACCAATCTTTATGAAGTTTGGTACTAGACAAAATTTAGTCAAATGCACATAAAACTTGGCCGTATGACCGGGTGATCGACACGATAACTCTCGTAGACTACAAGCGATCTTAGTGAAATTCGGTACCCGGCAATGTTTTCTTAGAAATTAAAGATTAATTACTGTCCACACCAATTGTCTTACCTCCCATACAAAAGATGGGTAGCTTTCCGGCTGGCTGACTCGATACCTCCCGTATACCACAACCGATCTTAACAAAATTTGGTACTGATCAATATTTTGTGTAATACTGCGTAAAAAAACAGATGAACAACTTTGCCTTGCCCATGTTTGTACCTCCCACATAAATATTGGGCGGACAATTGACTGGTAGTCACGATAACTCCCTATAATAACTTAGGATAGTAATTAATTTGGGTATTAAATAAAATTTAGCATAATGCCACTGTGCTATTAAATATTGGCCAATGTGCAATGGATGCCTTCGGGTGGGGGTATGTTTAAGTCGGTTCACCCGACTGAAATTTCTGTATTGGTTCGATTTAAATTTGCTTCAACATTCCTTAGGTTGTCCAATAGAATTTAATATAAGGTATGGAACATTTTCATACGTACCCATTTACACTGTTTACTGATAAATTTAAGAATAATCGGATACAGTTAAAAAACAAAAATATAAAACAGTATTTCCTTCTCCTATGTTGACAAAAATCACAACAGTGTAAGATGATAGTGACTGCCAAGTACAGACAAAATGATGCAGTTTCGTGTAAAGTTTCGAGTAGTCTATTCATAGTCGGTGGTAACTGAGAGCAGTATTGCATTTAAAAGAATTTTACCCCTTCGATCTCAAATATATTTAAAAAATGTGTAATAATTTCCCATTAAATACCATGAAAGGACTGGGGAGAGATTCTCACAAATCAGTGAGGTCTGCGCGTTCTAGTTTTACACTAGGTGAATCGTACCACATATCAATCATTTAAGTCGATAGTATGCTTGCTAAAAAACATGGAGTTACCCCTAATAATTTTTAATTTAGAGCAAATATAGAAAGCACTTGTGTACATGTGTAATACGAACAGGTGTATCCAAATTTTCCGAACCTGAGCTACTCGGCACACGGTTTATAGTCGGTTTTGCCTCCGCCAGACTGAAAGAATAACGGTTCGTCGCATCGATGAAACATTTTCGTTAATGTTTTTAAGTTGCAACAATGAAACGTCTCGTATATTCGATAATTTGGTACCCTCTGCAACGTAAAATTTCATGCATGATTTCTTTGACAATTTTTCATTTCGTTGCCGCTACAACCTAAGTTTCGTTCCTGCAACAATTTTATTTAATTACAATTTTGTAGGGAAATGGGGTAAAAACTTAAAAAAAAAGTAAGTGCATGAGATTGAGTCTATTGATATTTGGTTTATCTCTTACTTTTTAAAGTTTAGTTTATTTGTTTATTTTGAAGGTTTGCCAACATTCATAGTTGACGAAACAATTTCGTTGTTGTAACAAAACTAAGTGTTATGAATATAAAGAGAAAAACGCAGTCGAAAAAATGAGCGAGTTTAAAAAAGAGTGGTGGGTCAGATGTACATCTTAAATCAGTTAAATATATTTTGTTAAAAAGACTAATTAGTTAGTAATAATCTTCTATTTTGAAAAATAAATTGTCTGAATTTCTTTTTGCTGTAATCGTTTTTGTGAATTGAGTATCTATAAATTGAATAGATAAATAAAAAACTTGTTCTAAGAAAAAACTTCAAATCGAATCATATACAATAAAAATAATCGCAATTTTAACAAAGTTGGTTAAAATAAATAAAAGGAGCAGGTGAGAAATGGCTTACGGACCGATGACTGGCTTAAAGACGGAGAGATGTGGAGCTACACTTGAATTGCAGAATCCTCAATACAACAATTGCATAATTTAAGAAAACAATAATGAGGTTCTATGTTCATGGTAAGTACAGACATATATATGCAAATATCTTAAATAGATTTCGTAATAATAAATTCCTCATATTTGAGTTTAATTGCAGGAGCTGAATACGACGGCCAAAATAACAGTCAACCCCTCGACTACCATAATCTTCCACCAGACGAGTGTTTCAAAATGAAATTTTTCGAAACAGAAATTCAACAAACTATTGTCAAAACACCGGCAATGTAATACTAATAATGTATTTGTGTACAATTAACAATAACTAATTTCAACCACACTTCAAGACTTTCATTGCAGCAATGAAATAAAATCAGAGCACCAACGAAACAACTTCATAGCAGCAATGAAACAACTTCATTGCAGCAGTGAAACAAATTCATTGCAGCACTGAAGCAACATTATTGCTGTAATGAAACAAATTCATTGCAGCAATGAAAATGAAATAAATTCGTTGCAAGAACGAAATTTATTCATTGCAACAATGAGACAAATGCATTGTCACAACGAAACAAATTAATTTTTTTTTGCATAAAACATGTTTTTTTCAAAGTACCTAGCGTAGCAAAAAAGTGTCATTCTTCGAAAGCAGCAATTGTGCCAAACATTTTAAGGGGTTTGGCATACCGGTAGGATGCAAAATGAGGAAGTTATAGCCATTTTTTGTCAGGCAAAAAACCCACAAAAGCTTATAAAACCTACAAAAAACCTCAAAAAATTCAAATTTTGGGGTTGAGCTTTTCTTGGCATAGGCTTACTTTCCACCAAATTTCATCAAAACCGGTGACAATATTTTTTTGAAAATATTTTTTACCTTGGCCTACCCCATTATGTCCTCTATTTATTTAAACAAAATACAACAATATAGAAAAATATTACAATACAAAATTTAAATAAAAGCATCAAGAAGATCATATAGAGTCAACAAATTCTTCCCATCGATTTCTGTCAAGTGATTTAGTTTTTCAAGTGATTTTGTTTGGTTCCATGATGGCAGCCCCAATACTATGACCGGATGCGGCAGTCTAACATATAACTCATCTTAGATTTCAATCACAACAAAAACATCGACAAACTCCAATGAAAGAAGTAGTCGTAGAAGTAGCAGCAGTCGTCTGCTGTTAATATACTCTTCAAACCAAGTTTAGGTGTCTAAATCTCCATTTGTGGAGAATAATTTGTTCCCTGTGTGTAGAGGAAGCTCAATTGTAATGTGGTAAGCCCAAATAATTGTAAATTGTATTGATATAAAATCATGTCATTGTGTGAACTATTCTAGTCCTAAAATGAGACAGCCTTTCGTTTTCAATTATTTCAGCGCTGCAATTTTACAAAATCAAAAAACTGTCCATATATCGATACGTGACCCCATTTTCACAATTTTCTATCTGTTTGTCAACCGCAATTTTGGCACTTGTTACTCTTGGCAACTTGCTATGAAAACTTCTAAGTCCCAAAATTCTAAAATCGATGCACTCTGCCCTAGGCCCACTGCGCTTAAACACTATGAGCCACAATGCAATTCCTGTTCAACGTGAGGCTAAAAAATATAACCCGTCCTGTCTGTCGGATAATATGACCAGCCCTTTTTTGCCGTTTGTTACATTACAAACCTGCATTCATTTTGATCTGCACCGGAATTCTCTAACTTTTTAATGATAAAACCCTGTTGATAAATTGTCGAAATTCATAAAATTCCCGAATTTTTGTCATTTATCTACGATTGTTATCGTTAAAAACTTACAGAATTCCGGTGCTGCTGAATGATCTAAATGTTGGTCGTTTTTATCTGTTTCGAAATAACTACAGCTTTCCTTGTAACCACCAATTGGAAAAAGTAAAAAAAATTAGCACTTAGACTCGTTTTGCGGAGCTTAGTTATGCACGAGGTAGGGGCAATGAAAGCATTTAGCAAAAAAAAAAACGCCGGTATGTAAAACTAACGTCATTTGTGTATACAAGCTATACTGGCTGGGGAAATCAGTATTTATGTAACTCAATGGTAAAATTGCGTCAGAGTAGTAGGATCTCTTCTAGTAAGAACGCCATTCCCGTTTGCTATAAAATTTTGATTTAAGCCAGTAACTTTTTCCTTCTTCATGTTTGACACACTAATAAACTTTTGAGTGGAATATACTCTCCACTGCATCTTTCCATGTATGTACATATTCGGTTTCGTATGCCTGTCCAACTGTCTGTCCGCATATTCGTCCCTTGATATTTGTTTGTCCTTTGCATATATTTATTTGCGGTTGTGGTTATTTTAAATGATAGCCGTTTGAAAGGATTTTTATAATAAATTACACTGCACTCGAAACTCAAATATTTCATTCTCAATCAACAACACGATAGAGGTGCTACCGTTAACCGCCACATACGACCCACTCGACTCAACCCACAAATTGACCTACAGCAATCTGATTGTATAAAAGGAAACGGAAACGAATGCATGTTGCTTATATGGTAGCAATTGGCTGGTTTTCAGTTAGTGCTTCGTTGTGTTTGCCGAGAAAGAAGAGGATAAAGGAAAATATAAGAACAGCTGTGTTTCACTCATATATATTACTAAATATATATTTGAACCTTGACTCTAAAGGTAATAATTTTCTTCATTTTGAGGTTGTTGCATTTTCTTTTTATACTTCTTTGCTACTCCAGATATTCCCATCGGTCATATCTCAAGAAAACACATTTAAGTTGAAGTATAATGGTTTTAAGTAATATTTCGACTGTAGGATCTTTAAGCCTACAGTTCATTGGCAAATATTGCCCAGCTAATGCATATGTTGGTAGACTATTTCTTGGCGCTCAAAAGTCTTAAACTCTATCACTGCGTATCAATGAATTTTGGAACTACTATGTCTTTATGCTTTAACGAAATTGAGTTAAAATTCCTTTTAGCAAAATCTTTAAACTAGTAGCAGCAAAATAAGATTAGTCACTGAGATGTAAATTTCGTGATTTAAAAATAGCTGAAAGAATACAATTGAAGATCTTAATATTTCAATAGATAAACTTGTGCACTGTTTTAATGTATGTTAATATCGCTGGACTAAATACAACTTCGTATAACTTATAACATGTGATCCTGCGTAAGAAAGCAAGTTTTTGAGGTAAACGCAATTAAAGTTCCGCCTCTGTGTTGAATTTTCATAGTTTAATGTTTTATATAATTGCATTTTTACATGGCCTTGCGATGGTTTTGAGACTTGCGAGCGGTTTGAAATTTTAGAGTTTTTTACATACAAATCCAAAAATAGTGAATTCAAGAAATTGGCCACACTACGTTAGTTTTCTAATCATGTACTATGTGTAGTATAATTAATATTAATACATGGTAGTGGTGATATTGTAGCGTATAACTTATAATATCCTACAAATGTTAATCATACGGCTAAAGAATATATAAAATAAATTATATATATAATGTAAACACACATTAAAACTCCTTGAGGTACTAAATACCACAAGAGTTCAAAACTTTATCGATTTAACCGTGCATTTTGAACAGTGTAACTACGAGGTTAGTAGTAATCATGCAGAAGGAAGAGTAGGAAAATATATAAGAACATAATCAAAGATTTAAAATCAATTCCTGTTTCATTTAAAGTAATTTCTGATATCTGCAGCAATTGAATAGTATTACACAATATATTATCCAATCATTTACACCCCTGAACCATTTGTTAGCTCCAAGAATGAAATAACTTTACAGGCTAAATACAATTACTTGTCGTTACTACACTTGAACAAAGTACTTTCAAAGCTGATTTTCTGTTGCTTTTTCTTCGCCGAAATCTCCGCGAAATGGTGGCAACAAAATACCTTATAAATTAATTAAAATCCCCATTTAATAATTTTGACTTAAACAAAGATAGAAAAAGCCAACCACCTGAATAAATACAACGTCAAGCCCACAGAGAGGGAGGAAGAGAAGAAAGCAGGAATTAAAACAACCGACAGTGAAACCAAATGGAGATGAAAGACTACAATATCAAATGTAAATTTTTGCCAAGCCTCTGTTCTTACTGCCGTCACCTCGACATCCGTTCAACACCAACAACAATCAAAAGTGCAAAAATTTAAATCTTCTTAAATTGTTTTCAAGTTTTGATGTTTGTACCACCAACATCGCCAACGCACTTAAGAATAAGCATATAATTTTTGTTTCATAAATACGGCAAAACGGCCATAAAATGTGGAAGCAAAGTAACAGAACAAAACCAAAAAAAAAAACTTTTTCAAGTGTTACCTTTATTTTTTCTCGGCAAAGAGATTAAAGAGCGGTTGGGCTCAAGGAATTCCATACACCCATGAACAGTGGTACAATATCTGTAGATGTTCGTTAGAAACTAAACAATTTTACTGTCGACAACAAAAAACCCAAGTAGCGTTTCCTCTCAGACCACGTAAGCGCCAACAATTAATTTTTCAGAAATCGAAAAAAAACTTAGTAACTTTTCAAATAGGGGTTTTATTGTTATTGCTATTTACAAAACTGTAGCTAAATTTATCGCTTGCGTGTTTTTGACGCAAAGAGCAATTTGCAACTTTTGTCATTTACGAGGTTTTTGTACAATTTAAAAACACAAATTTCTGTGTGTAAATTAACATTTATTCTTATATTAAAAAAAATATTATTAATATCCTCGACCACAAATAATCAAAGAGGTAACTACAAACATTAGCACACGAATGGGTACCTGATTTGTTGTCACGTACGTGACATTTTTCCGTGTATTCTCTCTGAACAATGGACTCCGGGACTTCATGTAAAAGAGTTTGTATTTTGTAAACTCCAGATAAAACCTTTACTCTACTTTTATTGACCATTTTGCAACCTCATGAGGTCAGACGTCTTACACATATTAATTAAACAAACCAATTAAACAAATTTCAACATACTCTTCCAACTGGCTCTATCCTTCGCCTTTTCTCGCCAGTTGGTAACACCAAGGATACGGAGGTATTCTTCTTCCTGGTCTTTCCAGCGCAGTCTTGGTCGTCCTCTTTTCCTGCTTCCATCGGGTACGTTATCGAAAACCTTTCGCGCTATCCATTCTGATAACATGGCCTAGCCAACGCAATTGGCCTAATTTGATTCGCCTAGCTATGTCCACGTCAGAATATGGATTATATAGGTCTTGGTCCCAGCGACGTCGGTACTCGCCGTTTTCTCTAACAGGACCATATATTTTACGCAGGTGTTGTTCCCAGGTGTTTTTCATCCGCTTGCGATAAGACCCAAGTTTCGGACCCATATGTCAAGACAGGTAAAATGAGAGTCTGATCGAGAGAGGGCTTTGTTCCTAAACTGCTTGCTTAGCCCAAAATAGCATCTATTTGCAAGCACAATTCTCCTATATATCTCCAGGCTGACGATGTTGTCCTTGTTCACGGCGGATCCAAGGTAGACAAATTCATCTACCACTTCAAAATTCAATCGGTTGTCAACGTTCAAGTGCAGACCAACTCGTGAGGTTTCTCTACACGTTAACACCATCAGTTTTGTCTTGTCCTCATTAACAGCAAGACCTGCCTGCGCTGATGTCTTTTCGATTCTTGAAAGTACTGCAGTAACCTTTCGCAAATTACGCCCAATGATGTCTACTTATGTCGTCAACATACGCCATGAACATATGGGTTTTCGTGTTAATGGTCTTGTTCGTATTTGCTGCAGCTTTTCTCATTATTATCTCCATGAAGATGTTGAAGAGACTGCACGAAAGTGTGTCGCCTTTTCTCAGTCCTCGCTTGGTACAGAATGGTTCAGTGAGGTCTATCCCCACGTTCACTGCTCATTTGGTGTTGGTCAGCGTCATTTTACAGTGGCGGATCAGTTTTGCAGGAACCCCAAGTTCAGACATAGCTTCGTACAGTTTTCCCCGTATGGGGCTATCGAAAGCAGCTTTGTAATCGGGAAAAAGGTGGAATGTATCGATTTGCTTTCGTGGGTCTTTTCCAGCATTTGGCGTAGCGTGAATGTTTTGGCGTGAATACATTGATAAGGTCCAATCAGTTTTTGGCTTTAGATGGATACATGACGGATACCGCGACAGTCACAACGTCAATTATTTTGTAGTTTAATTAACACACCGCCTTTCTTTCCTTAAATGCATTACATATACCTATAAATAAATTTTTAATTTATTTTAAATTTTATTTTCTCTAAAAAAAATTAAATCAGGAACCCCAATTTGTCTACCGTTATTTATCAAAATATACTCCAACATTATGACTCTTAGCTTAAAAAAAAATTATAAGTATGTGTTATGCATCGGACTGTGAAAATATTCGGTTCCAAAAATTGCAAAATTTACAATATTTCCACACTGAACGGAAAAGAATTGTCAAAGGGATGAAAATCTTCATCACCCCAACAACTTTTGACATCAAAAGTGAGTTAACGTACAGTTTCATTACCGCTACGAAAACGTGTTCATCAACTGCAAATTGTTCGTCACTGCATTGATAGTATGGTTATTGGTGCAATGAATTTGATTCATTATTCTAACAAATTTGTTTCGTTGCTGCAATGTCTTTGTTTCGTTGCTGCAATGAATTTATTTTCATTGCTGCAATGAATCAGTATTGTTCTTGCAATCAATTCATTTCATTGCAGCAATGAATTTGTTTCACTACAGCAATGAAGTTGCTTCAGATAAAACAAATATCAGTAGTTTAAATTTCATGCACTTAATTTTTTGTTTAATGTTTAACCCAGTTTTCTACAAAATTGAAATTAAATAAAATTGTTGAAGGAACGAAAATGAAGTTGCTGCAGCAATGAAATGAAAAATTGTCAAAAGAATCATGTATGAAATTTTTCGTTGCAGCGACTATACTATGCGATATTTTTCATTGTACCAACATAAAAACATTAACGAAAATGTTTCATCCATGCGAGTGCAGTGTTAATTAAAACTTAACCAGTGCATTAATTGTGATCGGAAGAGTGCCAAAATTTTCTTAATTGAATGTACTATTTAAAGATCTTTTTAGTTTTCTTTACGAAAAAATTAATAGGTCAAATTCGACAAATATCATATTTTTTCCATAAATGTTTGGGATTGTAAAAGAAATGCCGGTTATGTAAAAATGTGGCTGAATTTTGCGTTGGAAAAAACTAAATATCCAGTTTTGTTTGACTTGAGGTCCTGAGTGGGGAACAAGTTGTTCGAATCGAAAAAAATGGGCGCCTGAACTTTCAGGTAAACGTTGGTACTCCAATGAAAGGATACGTTATCATTGGCGCCATTACTTTTCGTATCTGATGGCTGTGAGTCGTCAACAAATTGCGCTAAATTCGACATAAGTACAGAGGGAATTTGAATCTCCCTGCCTGGGATGACCGGACGACAAGTTGGAATATAAATTTATCGATTTTTATAGAGAGGAACCAATACCACTAATGAAATCCTGAGAAGATTTCCTTTGATTTGAGTACCCATACATGCATATTTGTAAAAGAAAAAAATTCGATAAATTTTGTGGGAAGTGAAATATAGAAAAACAGGCATATCTCGACTCACATGCATCGGATGTGAAAAGTAATGCCACCAATGAAATCGTAAGACGAATTTCTTTCATTTCAGAGATTTATTTCAGTTCAGAGGCCCGATTTTTTTTTTGATTTTTTGGATCTTAGGGGTAATTTCCCCCATTCGGGCCACTTCTACTTTATTCTGTGAACAATTCAAAAGTGGTAGCCAATTTTTGTTTTTTTTTTCCAGCGCGGGTCCCAAAGGTGGTACCATTTTACCTACAATAATTAGGGTGGGTCCTCAAAAGAAAGCCACTATTGGCACGCGTTAACCCCTGAGGGTCCGACAATGAATTACGTTTCCAACCGGCTTTTTGTACGGCAGCCATGTTTAGATATCGACATAGAGCTTTAGATCGGGGAACAATTGTGCTCTATAGAATACATGGTTTTTGAGTTACTCGGCACTCGACACTCGCAAAGTGTCGGTTTTAACGAAGTTACTGACTTTGAGAGCCTGGCCCCGAATCAGAAATGCTCGGATTAGCCTGAAACTAGGAAAAATTTTTTTTATCTCAAAAACATAAAATTTTGTGGGTGAGCCTTTAACATCTTCAACATTAAAGTTAAATTAAATTTCCAACTATTTGGCCGGCAAATCTTATTTTGCATGGCGCTTATGAGGTTTTCGAAATGGCTTTAAAGGATTTTTTTCACACAAAGTTGTCAAGATGGGAATGAAATCGGGTGGCAAATTTTATTTTCTACCATAAAAACCAAAAAAGTCAATTTCGAAAAAATGGCACTTACGTGGTTTAAGAACAAATGCAACGATATGTATGTAGTTAAAATAACTACTTTTCTTATAACATGAATTGAAGTTAAAGGAGAATTTTTAGACTCATTGATTGGGCCCTCTACTTTTATAATAATTTCGACCCTATTTTTGGGAAACTTGTGTAAACTTACGTACCTTTGTTGCCGTCCCTATGGAAGATGCTGGTCGCCGAAAAAATTGAAACTTGGTCACTGCGTTTCAGATATTTTATGAACTTTTCATCCCACAGAATTTTAGTGTATTGTCAAATATGTCAAAAGATTTAATTCATAATGACATCTTGAACAAATCGACAGCATTTTTTTTTGCAATCTCTTCAACATCCGACATCTTGACATAGGTAAGTGACAAATGATTGGACTAAGTTCATCAAAGACATGTATCGTTATAATCCGCACACCCTACACAATGGCTTTGTTACTGTATAAGCCATCTAACTTGGATGTGTGATGGTGTGAGCAGAGAAACACTGTGCACACCACCTATAAAGCACCTGGGCTAAGGCCTTTTACGAATTAGAGCATATAAAAGTGTAAATTAAATGCTAAGAAAAACAACACAAGCAAAGTCAACAGTCATATACTTATACAAATATGGTGAGAAATTCAAAATGTTATGAACTCAAAACATCTTTAGAAACATATGAATGTAGAGTGAGCAATGTGTATGTATATGTAGGTGCTGGTGGGTGTGCAGATTGAAAAAATCTTTGTTTCTTGCCGTGTGACAGACTTAAGTTACAGCAACCAGATTTTCTTGGCCTTGTTGTATGAATTTGAATTACTTTCTTGTCTTTTCCTTTGCCTTTGCCTTTACATGTCCTTATTTTCATTACATTTTATGCAAGTACTTTTCCATGTATGAGTGTATACTAGGTATGTATTTATACTTCACTTAAGATTTATGTTGTTGTATATAGTTTGGGGTTTCTTTTATGTTGCTAAGTGTTATTCCCTTAACTTTAAATTATGTTTTAAAATTATATATATCTTCATGAGGGCTCTGACGTTGATTTTTTTTGGGCATGTACAGTCCTAAATTGCGTGGTGGTATAACTCGAAACCAAACGTCGTTTGATACATCGAAGGACTACAATAAAACATCAAATTCATTATGGTAATGCATTTTTATGGAACTTTTGTTGCACGACTTTTAACCAATAACTTTTTTATATTATAATTCATTTCATTATTTGTAATCCATTCCTTATTGAACATTAAGAAAATTTTATGAAAACTTAAAGGCTAATATTGCAGAAATATTGCTGTTTAACTTGAGTTGTGATTTAACACCATTAGAAAATTTCTTGTGGGGTTATTTGAAGTCATTGGTCTTTAGCAATAAACCAGACTCTCTCCAAGCTTTACAAGTCAATACTGAACGTGCTATTCATGACATAGGACTTGATTTAGGGAAAAAGTGCTCGAAAATTGGGTTCATCGAATTCATTCCTGCAAAAGAAAACTTGGAGGCCATTCGAAAGACGTGTTATTCAGAACCCACCCAGCAAAACTTTTAAGAAATTAGAAGCAGTTGGAGTGTTTAAAAGCTCTTTACTGCTTCTTGCTTCTTGTGTGCAGTGCAGTAAGGTAGAGTACAGATATAATAAAAATGTTACACTGAAGTACTTCTCCGAATTGATTTTTAAGCGCTTCTTGTAATTATTAAAAAGTTGTAATCTTGAATACTTGAAACTTAATTAAATTAATAGGGAATTTTATTGAGCTTTAAACCATTTTACAATTTAAAATGAATGAATGAAATTTAAAGTACGGAGACATTTAATATTACAGATGTTACGGGTTTTTCAATAAGAGCGCTACAAAAGTTTTTTAAAACAAACCCGGTTTTAGATACCAATGAAATTCTTTATTCCTGTGAAAGTACGTTCGATGCCATTAATCGATTTCTTTTGCATGGCCATCACGGGCACGCTTGCAGAAGTCCAGACGCTGAACGCAATTTTCGACGGTTTTCAAGCATAAATCGGCCGATACTGCTGCAATTTCACGTTCGATATTCGTACGAAGTTCATCAATAGTCGCTGGCTTGTTGGCATAGACCATAGACTTGACGTAGCCCCACAGCAGATAATCTAACGGCGTCAAATCGCACGACCGAGGCGGCCAATCGACTGGGCCATTTCGTGAGATAACACGTTCACCAAACTTGGTTTCCAATAAATTGATTGTGGCATTCGCTGTGTGGCTTGTGGCGCCGTCCTGTTGGAACCACATGTCCTCCAAGTCCATATTATCCAATTGGGGCCAAACAACAACTTTTAACAACTTTTTTTAACTACTTTATTACAACCCATTATTATCAACTATTTTGGGTACTTTTGGTTTGGTTTAAAGTCAAGTTCTCTAGGTGGAGCCTGTGTATTACATATTGTAGTTTTGAACCCAATAAAAAGAAAACTTAGAAAAGCCAAACTGCAAGACTGGCAAATCCATGAAACACAACCCTCCGCATGGAATTATATTTGGCAGCACTTTAATACTCGTACTTTTGGTTTGTGTCCAGACTAACATATTTCTTATTTAATGGGAAATTTTCTAGGTGGAGCCTGTTGTATTGTAGTTTGAACCATAGATAAAGTAAACAAATAGATGAAGAACACGTGTTGGGAAAATTTTAGTGTAATGCGTAATTTTCTAGATGTCGTTGAAAGCAATAAATAGGATTTTTTTGTTCCCAAATAAAGTCAAAAAATATGACAATAAAAATTTTAAATTTCATATCAAAAGAAAAAATAATTTTCAATAAAAATATCAAGAATACAACACGTTACTTAAAGTAGAATATCTGATGGCCATCGAATTGCAAAGCCACGTCACCACCGTATATGTCCTAATAAATTGGTTCTTGCCCCAGTGGAGCTACCATTCCTCGTTGAGAGTCCTCAGACACTCTTAACGGTTTTGGCATCTACGACCACAGGCGGGGAAGTTTTTAGATTAAAAAGACGTTCCGGGATGTTCATCTTTGGGCGGTCTTACGGGTTTTGTCCCATTGATATCCCAACTCCGGCCTCATGGCTTTAAAATAGTTTTTCATATAAGAAACAAATGCTATTACGTTAAATCACATAAATTTTGGTACATTTCCCATTATTTAAATTAGTTTCACAAAAATTTCCCACAATTTTGAATACACGTCAATGAGAATAATGGGAAACTTCAGTGAAAGTGACAGTAGTATAGGACAGCACCTAGTGAACAAAGTTGACAATGGGCGCGCTATATCTATTATTTCCTTTATCTAAAGTAAATTTAGAAAAGCCAAAGTGAAAGAAGTTTAAAAAATAACATCTTAAAGAAGTACCTTTTCTTAAAAAAATTAATTTTTCAAATAAGTACCTTCGTAAAAAAGTACATTATCTTACAACAAATTGCCTTTTCTTAAAAAACTACATTTTCTTTAAAGAATACATTTTTTGTAAAACAAAATAACTTTTCTTGAGATAAGTACTTACTCTTAAAATTGTATCTGTTCTTTCGTAAAAAAAGCTGTTCTTCAAAAAAAAATACCTTCTGTTACAAAAAATACCCTTTCTTACAAAAATTCCTTTTCTAAAAGTAGCATTTCTTAAAAATAAAGTACCACCTTTTCTTTTGATTTCTTGAGATAAGTAGCCTTCCTGAAAATAAGTAAATTTTCTTAAAAAATAACCTTATCCTAAAAAGAGTACCACTTCTCTAAAAAGTACCTGTTCTTAAAAAAGTATTTTTTGTAAAAAAAATTCATACTCTTAGGCTTTATCTTAGGTTAGTGACGGAGACACTATCGAGTTATCAGCCATGAAAAAGCTTCTCAAAATAACGTTCGGTACCGGTGTAAAACTGTAGAACCCAATCAGTGAGTGTAAAACTAGAACGCGCACAGCTTACTGCTTTGTGAGAAGCTCTCCCTAATCCTTTCACCGGATGTAACGGGAACCATTTTTTTTATTTTAATAAAAGAAGTACCTCTCATGAAAGAAAGGACCTTTTCGGGAAAATATAATACATATTCTGACAAAAGGAGTCTAAAAATATACTTTTTTTTAAAAAAATACATTCAATAAATAAAAAATTTCTTAACAAAAGTTTATCATTTTACAAAAAGCATCTTTTCTTAAAGATCCATTTAAATTACAGTATTTTTCAACAGGCGCCTTAGGTGTGTTGGAACTAACTAGTACATAATATATAGCGAAAGGAACTTCGTTCCAACCGGGTGTCCCCTGAAACCTCATGTAATTTTTTTTTTTCAGAGTGCAATTGTACGATTTTCAATATTTATATCACCAAATTATACCTGTCAAGTAAAGTTCAATTACGATTTGCAGAATTTAAAAATTCTTACTACATATATCAAAAGTGATTGCAGTTTAGCCGATGGAAATCGATGCTGAAATACTGTGCGCCGTAACCCTGCCCTTTAAAAATAGTTAAACACGATTTGTTTTCCTAGTCAACGAAAAAAATACGATAACGACTTTTTCAAAAAAAAGAAATTATGACAATTGTTAGCAGCAGTTAGCATTTTTTCCATATGCATAGTTTTTTGAGATAAACCCCTATAAAAATTGAACAGAAAATTGCAAATTGCTTAATATATGACAAAGGGATTAAATTGTGACCCATTTATAAAAACAATGTTTTGTAAAAAAATGTAATTAACGAATTAATTTTTAATTCTTTATGATTCTTTTAAATTCTTTAATTCCTCAATTTATATTTTGAACTTTCATGCATAAAAACAATATTGAAAACAATTTTGAGTGTGACGATGCCCAAATATTATTAGTAAAATTAATTTATAATACACTATTTCGGTTAAAGAAAAATCAGATTCACTACAAACTTAAAGCCAGGACACACCTTTAAGAATTGCTTGACCTGCAGCGGCTAGACATTAGCTTCTGTGAGAACCACAGCCACATCGTTAGATGAACTTTACACAAATTACATAATGTTGAACTTTATGGAGTTTTCAACTACAATTTCAATACACAAATATTGAAAAACTCTAAACTCACCGGCACAGCATTACAACCAAACTCAACTTAGAGAGAAAGAACTGAACAACTGGGAATAACAACAAGTGGAATTTCCTAGTAAATCCTGGCAAAAAGACTATTATCGTTTTTAATAAAACTAAAGGAAAACTCCTTGTGTTTATTTTAGAAATTATATTATTTTTTGTTTTTGTTGCTTAAACTTTTTCAAATTTTTGTTTTCTGAGGGCTTCGCCTCTTTCACAAAAACACACAGGAACTTGTTATAAAGTCGTAAAATACTCATCATTGTAAAATAAAACAATAAAAATATCAACAATATTAACAACAGTACTTACATTTGAATACACTAGAAAACAAACAAAATAATTGTCCTACAAAACAGGAATGTCGTAAACTGCAATAAGTAATAACAATAATTTTACGATATTCCATAATTTTATACCAATAATGTCAAATACATCAACAGAACAACAACAACAACAACCAGACTGGTGGGTGAACAAAAAGCACTTGTAATTATTGTCATTGGCTGTTGTTGCCATAAATTGTTTTTGTTTGTGTTGTTGCTATTAATGTCATAGCAATAAAATATGACAAAGTTTTCGCTGTTCGATTTTATAACGAATATGTGTGTGTATATATTTTTGTTTGTTTTTTACTGCGTTTTAAGCGGGGATTTTATGATTTATATACAAAAAAAAAACAAGTTGAAGGAAATGCCGAAAATGATATTATATAATTTGATATTATGTAAACTTGGTAATCCTACAATCAACACATTTCGCATTTATTGGACAAGTATTCGGAAACAATTGAGGATATTGAAACTTAAAAAAAAGATTAATAGCCTGTTTTAAAAAACGAATTTCAACGAACGAACGAATCGGCCACAATTTAAACGTAAATAAAATGAATACTATACGACAGATGATCTATTTATTTAGAACATTCAATCTTAAGATGCTCCTTTAACATATTTCTAAAAGCATTGCCTCATTTAACCCACGAAATCCTATATATTTACGTTTTAGTTCTGGCCGATTCGTTCGTTTCGTTGAAACTCGTTCTATGAAAACAAGCCATAAGTTTCAATTTTTACAACAATCTGTTCCTGTTCAGCAAAACAATAAAATTATATTGGAATCACCGAGTTTCCCTTGTCGCAACCGAACTGAATTTGCCCCGACTAAGTTTGGCCCCGCCAACAAAATTCGGTTGAAAAAACAGCGATTCATAGTTGATTCGGTTGTGAGAACTGCATTTTCAGTTGTATTGAACTATCAAGTAAATCTTCTATCATTTCGGTTGCAACAATAGATCTTATGCAAATTCGGTTGAAACAGACGAATTCGGTAGAAATTTGGTTGCTACAAGCTCATGTGGCATACGTTGAATGGCCACCGCTGAATGTCGTATCAATTTCATCGCAACAAACAATTTTATGAATAATTTAATTGCTTCTACCGAATTTCTACTAACTTTTGTTGGCACAACCGAGTTGCGAGTTCGTATTTAATAATATTTCAAACTTGGCGTTTAAAATTCTAAACACAATCATTGTATGAAAAAATAAATAGAACGTAGAATTATAGTGGGCGTCGGTGGTGCAATGGTTGTGTGCGCGCCTCTTATACATGAGATCCTGGGTTCGATCCCTGCTCTGACCACCTTAAATTTCTTTCGCTGTCGGTCACCTCGCATAGTGATGGCAACACTATCGTGTATATAGCGATGAAAAAGTTTCTGAAAATACCGTTCGTAATCGGTGTAAAAGTTGTAGGTCCCAATAAGTGAGTATAAATCTAGAAAGCGAACAGCTCACTAGTTGTGATACGCTCATATCATTTATTATTATATTTTACAATTGTCTAAAAACCGGTTAAACGATGTCTAGCAACCATTAATAATTTTTTAATTAGAAAAGATTTCCTGACCTTGTAAGTTTGTAGTATGAACTTCTCGTACATTAACTAAACCTAACAGCAATCGGTCACAAAATTCAAATTCAAAAATATAACTGGCATTAGCCCGGTCATCAAACAATCTATACCACAGAAAAATGCAACTCTGTGATATAGTAAAAACTCACCTCAAAGCACTGCAACAATACGAGTACGCAGGAGGAAAATAATGAAGCGGAATGGAGGAAAAGAACATGGAAGAAAAAACTTTCTGTTCTCATATTGGAATTATAGACCTTTTAGTGTGTATTGGTACTTAGGCTTCGTCGATCGATACTAAATCGCATATGTAAATTCCTTATTTGAGCTGGTACATACAGTCTGGTTCAGTCACGACTGGAAAAATTTCACCAGCATATTCCTTGGCTCATTTCATGAAAATATGTCCATCTCAGAACATCCCCGAAAATGCAAGGGGGCGAAATGGCAGCGGTTTGAAAATTTTCGGATTGATGGTCGGAGGGTACTAGGGTAAAATTGCTAACTTCTGAACCAGTGGTTTGTTGGAAAGGTGTTTAAGAGACCATTCAGAATCAATAAAAAAAGATTTAAAAAAAGTAAAATTGCCGAGATACAGAGGTTTAAAAATTTGCTCAGCCAGATGACAGGTAACTTATTTTTCTCTTAAAATATAGCCCTACCGCATACCTTTCCAAAATGCCTTAACGAAGAGGTGTTAGCGTTCCAAAGTTATGACCATTTGACTGAAACGCAAAACATTTTTTTTTGTTTTTGTAAACGAAATAAATTAACAGGTTTAAGATTTTATTTTGTTGAAATTTGTGGCTGAATAATTGGCTGAACTTCTCGTGCATTAACTTAAGCTAAGAAAAATCTATCAAAAAATTCAAATTAAAAAAAAAACGAGTTTGGTTTGTTCGAAAATAAAATTAGTACCAAAAAAAGGCGGTTAATCGAGTTTTTGGTTTCAATTTTGGACTTACTTGATGTGACCCATTAAGACTGGATTTTCTAAACCGGTCGGTGTTTTCCGAAAGATTAACCCCTATATAGCGCAAGAGATCTTAGTTTCATATTTATTTTTGAGAATATAAGAAAACTAAGTTACTCACTAAATGCGTTTTTTATTAGTTTTGATTAAGCTGTGAAAACATCTAAATTGCGTTGTGAGCTCCCCTATATTCGGAGGTGAGGAGCACTATTTCGGTTGCGATCACCACTAATTCGGTTGTGCTAACCAACCTAGGCGGTTGCAAATATTTCAGTTCGGCTTCAAAAATCTCGAGTTTGTTTGTGATAACCTCTATTTCGGCTGCGATGACCTCTAATGTAGTTGCAAGAAACTCTTAGTTCGGTTGTGGCAACCACGAAATTTGTCTGTAGCTATTTCGGTTTTGTCAACCGAATTTTTTCTGTGGGTGTACCCTAGAGGTGGGATAGTGCACAATTTTTCGATTTCAATACGCTAGAACCCCTAATTTTGTAAGGTTCGTAAAAAATGTAATACCTAGAAAATGGCGGAGGTGGGTTTGGGATAAATTGCTCCTAATCGGGACAAAGGTGGTGGTGAAGGGGTTAAAATCCACAAAAAGCCCTCCGAAATACCTACCCCCTATCACCACTCCCTAAGGGCTACAAAAATTAAATTCGCTCCCACCTCTGTAACCACCTCAAAGGTGCGACTAGAGGAGCCAAATGTGTGACTGATTTATAAAGCGTTTTCCAATTTAAGTGATATAATTTCTTTAAGAAAAAAACACACTAACGCCACAATTCTGTGAATATGGTAACAATCAAATTGAAACCACAAAATTGTTACAAAGTTTTCTCCATTGTTTGTATCTGGTATTCTGGCAACACAGTGACAACGAAAAATTCACCTCGTAACAAATAATTCACCTCACAATAACAGGTTGTCAAAAGCAGGGACAAAAAACAAAAAGATATGGTTTTCTGCACAAAATGAACGCGGTAAAAAAGTAATAAATAAATATATAAAAAATAAATATATTATTATTTAGGAAATTTGAGCGCACCGCAAAGGCGCAGCTGGAATGCTATATTGCCTTCCTCAAGGAACATCCATAGATGCTAAGCGGAAAGAATACTCCTGCACATCCTCGCCATATGGAAAAAGAAATTTACTTTAGCGCCAACTCTCTGATCAATATCAAAATTTCACCACCGACAAAAGCTTCTGCACTGAGGTCAAAAATAAAGAAATACCCTAATGGTGTTAAATCACAACTTCTTGGAGACCATTCAATGTCACAATTTCTTGTAATAATCGAATCTCTGAATCTTTAATTCGGTTGTTTCTCTGTGGCACTTAGCCCCATCTAGTTGGAACCAGATGTTGTCGAGATCAACTTCTTCCAATTTCGGCCAGGAAAGTTGGTTATCATCGACCTACACCGCTCTCCATTGACAGCTACAATGTTACCAGGTTCATTTCGAAAGAAGTACGGACCGATGATTCCACCAGACAATTGGAGAGCAATTATTTTGATAAATAAAATTAAATAAATTGTAAACGATGTTCTTACGTATATCTTTCCATGATGAAATTGTAAACAATACTGAATACAATGGAAAACAAATGACAAACTTCAGTTAGAAATATATCACTCAAATTGGAAAACCCTTTAAAAGATTATAGTTCTTAAACTTAGTGTAATTTTTGTTTGTGCAAGTGGCAACTCTTTACAATGCTTTATAATTGTGAAAACTTATTACAAAAATGTGGAAAGTTATGCGGAGACCGCTCGTAAACTCCGAAGTATTTTCAGTCGAGAAAGTGCACCTAATGTGTCAACCATTCGAAGAGTGGTCAAAAAATTTGAAGAAACCGGGTCGGTTATTGTAAGACTCCTGTGCGTCAACATTCCGGTCGATCTCTTGAAAACATTACTGTTGTAAGCGAAGGTATCCAAAACATCAATTCAGCATTGTGCTCAACAACTTCAACTTTCACAAAGCACTACGCAGCGAATTTTGACAAAGACCTTCACAAAGACCGCGTACAAAATTCAGCTTACTCAGGAGCTCAAACCTGCAGACCATGGAAAGCGCCGCCAATTCGTTCCATGGGTAATGTAGCAAATTTAAGTCAATGCCAATTTTTCAAAACAAAGTCATCTTTACCCATGAAGGTCATTTCCATCTGAATGGCTTCGTGAATACACCAAATTGTCGAATTTGGGGCTCGGAAAATCCTTATGGAATCCATGAGAAACAAATGCCTCCACAACGTGCAACTATGTGGTGTGGATGTTGGTCAGGCGGCGTAGCTGGGCCCTACTTGTTTGAAGGTGAGGCCTAAATTTCAGTGACTGGGAACGGCATTCTAACGACATGATAACGGAGTTCTTGTGACCTCGACTGGATGGCACGGATCTGGACGACATGTGGTTTCAGCAAGACGGTGCCGCACGTGAAACAATCGATTTATTGCAGCAACGATTTCCAGAATAAATTATCTCACGAAATTCTGATGACAACTGGCCACCAAGATCAGACGATTTAACGCCGTGCGGTTTCTTGCGTTAGGGTTTTGTGAAGTAGAAACCAGAAGCAATTCCTGAGCTCAAATCCGAGATCCAACGCGTCATCGGAAAGATACAGCCAAACCTCTGTGAAAGGTCACGGACAATTTTATGAAATGAGTAATGGCGTGTCATCAGAGACGTGGGGGTCAATTCACGGATATTTTATTCCATACTTAATCGAAACATGTCTTCTTTACAATTCAATACAAAAACCACAACTATCTCAAAATATACTCGGTTTTATTTTAAAATGGAAAAGTACATTCTTACTAAGACAGCCTTTACATGGCATGTCACTTCATAAGAAAAATTAGTCTGTTAAATGAAAATGCTTTACATTATAATACAAATTGTCAGTCACGAGTTTAAATATTGGCAAATTAAAGTTGTGTTGTATGAAGGAGAGCAGCTAGACGTAAGTGGCATGATAAATTCTAAACTTTACATGTGACATACATTTCATCAACATAACGATGCAAGAACTGGAGCATATTCATCTGCTACTACATATGTCCGTCAAAATGCAAGAATATATGGATGACAAAAGTAGCCGTTTCTGGAAAAGCGTCATGAAATTGCATAAATATATGGATTGGCATGGCCTGGCAGTTTTACTTACAGGTTTTAATTTCCTTCTACATCAGATTTTGAACGAATTTCAAATGTATACGGAAATAGGGATGAAAAAGAAAAAACCCCGAAACCAAATACGTCCAGCTTATACAAAATCATAGAGGAAATGCCTCACAAATATAGTACAGCCAAGTTTTATGGAGGTATTTGTAGCCACTGCTATTGCTTCATTCTTCCTGTACAACAGAGTGGCGGCGGAATTAAGGTTACTACACGTACAGTATCCACGTGAAAGTATGTATTTATACTAGGGTGACCCGTCGAACTCAAAATACACGTACAAGTCCGGTGATTAGGAAAAACAAAAAAAAATAACTTTTAAGAAAATTTTCCCCACCTAAAATAAAAATATTTTAAGAAAATGTTCCCCACCCACTTTATAATTTGAAAAAAGTTTGATTTTGTAATACGGGTATCAAAAGTTGTATAAATGCTAATTACGGGATGATATTCACACAAGTCGCCTATATCAACTTCAGTCCTCGGCAATCGTTTAAAAAATATTTTCATATAAAATATAGTTTGCAATTTTAGCACAAACGTTACAAGATTTTATAAATTGATGACAGTGTTTTAAGTAAAACAACATAAAGTAAACTTTTTTCATACTTTTTTTTATTGTATATGGGACTTGTTTTCAAAGGAAAAAGGTAGGCCAACATAATTCAACGCAATTTGTCTAACTATTTTCTCACGTAATAAGCACCTCACTAAGCAAATTTCCAGACCCACATTGCAAAATGAAATAGTTTTTTTTTTCCAAAAACACACTTTTATCGCTGGATGTATCGAAACAATGTTTTAACATTTATTGTTTATATGTTTTCCGTACGCATTAGATTTATACCCGTATTTTGAGTGTTATTACATTGAAGAATCCCTTAAATTTAAATTTTTCGGGTCACACTAATGTGTGCAAAAGGTACAGAAGCAGTTTGTTGATGGTCTGTGTTTAGGTTAAATTACGGTTAAACCAAGGCACTACAAGAAGGGCCATTAAAATTGATTCACGTTTTCGTATTTTGTTCTTTTTAAACCGCACATTCTTAGCTTTCAGTCGTTTGTTTTTCCGAGAATTACTAAGCACTGAAGGGAGGCCACACAAAAACAACAACAAAAACATAAAACTATTCCACTTTCGCGAGCCTGATGAATACAGTGAAACGTAAAGGATTTAATTTTGTTTGATGCCTACAAAATGAGTCGAGAATTTGTTCATAAAAGGGCGGTAATACTGAAAATTGCCAGTTCATTCACGTCCAATTTTGGGAGGAGAAGATCGAAGCAAATAAATTTTGTGCATTAAAGCTTCCTGAAGTTTAAAGAACTATTTTGGATTGATTTGTACAGTTGCATTGAGAATGTTTCGTTATTTTGATAATAACCATAGTGTTCTGGTTTTTAAAAATTTAAAAAGCTATTCTCAAATAATAATATTATTCCAAAAACTTTCAGTACAATGTATTTTTCACAATCTATATTAATCAGCTCTACAATCAGTTGACCTAATGGAATATTAGGAGTTTTATATTATCCCTTTAATAATCCCATAGATGAAAATTTCATATACAATTTAATTTAACAACATTCATGTGTCTGTATGTTTTTAGGCCTCTTTCTGTTAAAGTTTTATCCAATTTCCAAAATGTGTTGAAAACTTTGGGAAAATGTGTGGACTTTTGGAAAAGTTCATCAGCCTTATAACACAATAAAACAAGTGGGTCAAACCGGCTCCAGGGGGTTGAGGTTTGAAAAAGAACCGATTTGCTAAATCATAAATATTAGTGAAATACTGCAAAAAATTGTTTCAGTGTTAATATTTTCATAATTATGTCAATATATGTAATTATACAGTAGGTCGACTCACATTGTATGGTGGGGAAAAAGTGTTTTTTCTCCACCTCTCAAAATGTACCATGGTTTGTTTCTTGATGACTCCTAAAATATTTCGTGCCTAGCATTATGATCTCGTGAGCTAAATCGATTTTAAAAGGTTTTTATTTTAGATTTTCAAAGAATTTGGTAATTTATCTAAAGACAATGTATACAATATTGGTATCATATGAAAGGGGGTTTAAGGCGCGTATAAAGGCATATAAAACATGTAAAAAAATTTCAAATGTTTTTATTCAAATGTTTATATTCTGGAAAAAAATTTAAGTTTTAAGTTTTTCGTTCGCATTTTTTTCTGGTTTAAAAATCAGACTGACATATTTAATCAGGATTCGTACTACGTGGGTAATGGGTTTCCCTGGGAAACGGAGCGTTCAATCGAAAATCTATAAAATTTTTAACCAATTCAATTCGAATGGAAGAATTTATTTTCAAAATATCGCCAAAATAAGAAAATCGCTAAAACTAAAAAAGTGGTGATAATCGTAAAATAAATGGTTTCCATTATATCTCATGAAGAGATTGGAGAGAGCTTCTCACAACCATTGAGCTGTGCGCGTTCTACTTTTACACTCACTGATTGGGACCTACACTTTTACACCGGTTCCAAACGGTATTTTGACACGCTTTTTGATGGCTAAATACTCGATAGTGTCGCCATCACTAAGCGAGGTGACCGCCGTCGAAAGAAATTTAGGGTGATCAGAGTAGGGATCGAACCCACGACCTCATGCGCAAGAGCCGCGCACACTACCAGGATAAATAATAAAAAGCTCAAAAATAAATCCGGTACATCCAGACTCCACCAGTACTAAAGAGCTTCGTGAATTACACAACTCTAACACGGAACTAAATGTCTTGAATGAACGTTTTCCAAATAGAGTCCCAGCGGCGGTAGTCGAAATGCCTTCCACAAATAAGGCATGCGGAATGGTTCTTTGGTAATGCCTTTCTAAAATAATGCCTGCGGAATGCATGCATTTTTTCATCAGATATAACCAAGAAGACGATTTTTACAATTTTGAGTAATTTCTTTTCCGATTGTTTTTAACCGAAATTTAATTGGCAAATTTCATAAAAATTTTAAAATTATATTTTTTATTGAATATTTTTCTGGGTAGTTTTAATATTTTCAATTTGAAGTTGGGCGTGGTACAACTAGCTAAGATACAATGCATACTTATAAATAAATATGTAGAAGTGGATAATGATTTTGTGATAAAATAAATTTTTTAAATATTATTTTTGTTTAACAAAAAGAAACTAAAGTAAATGCCTTCTAAGGCCTTCCTCTTTGCATACTTACTAAGGCCTTCTTTCGGCAATGGGCAAGGAAGGCCCTGCCTTGCAATCTCACGCAATGTTAAAAAGAAAAGAGGAGGTAGTGCGTAGGGAAGGCCTTCTGAATTTTAAATAAGGCCTGTTTGGTCATGATTTCAGGCCTTCCAGGTCATGACTTCCTCCGCTGGGGTACTTGATTTCATTTGTATTTATATTTGCCGATTGTCTTCTAAACGTGTAAAGAAGTTTTGCGAATGTTCTCTTGTGCATTTCGAACATTCGCACTGTAAGCGATTGTCATATGAATTGAGTTTTCGTTTAAATTTAAATTTAGTTAGTCAGGAACATCATTCTAAACAACAGCTCATGAAGATCTATGGCTACACGCAGAAAAATTATGGCCCCAGCAATATATTGCAGGAAACATGTACATGTTTGAAAGCATTGTTTTCATGAATTGAAGATCCGTTTTGTTTCTTAGTTGTTTCTCTCGTTATTGTTTTTAGCGGTTTTCAATAAACAAAACCGCATATGTGTCTTAAAAATATATATCATAGCCTATTAATCATTGTGTCTCAAACATGTTTTATTGAATAGCAATCACAATATGTTTGGACACAAGTATGGTATATATGCGATATGGTATACAACGCGTTATATTTGCATCCAAACAACAAAAAAGGCAGATTTTTCAGCGTGTAGGTCTGAAAAAGTTATAAAGTTTGCCAGAATCATGAAGATGCATTTTCTAAAACCATGTCTTTATTAAAACAGTTATAGACGCCTTAAAATCTGTATTTCTTTTTGTTGTTTGGATGCAACTATTACGTGTCTGTACTTTGTCGCAAATAAAGTATACTTGGGTCCAAACACATTTTGTTTGCTATTTAATATTATATGTTGGAGACATATCGATTGATTGGTTGTATTTAGCATTACAAACCGGGTGTGTCAAAAAAAAACGGGACACAATGGATAAAAAAGCGTGAAATATTTTGGTACGAAATAAACTATATAATAAAAACGCTGTATTTAGTTAAACTAAGACTAAATACACAAAATAAACCGTTGCATCTTGCCAAAAATCCTACGGTTTATTTTAGATTATAGTGGGGATGAGATAGCAAATCGTAGGAAAATCCCGCCAAAAGGGGGACGGTTGGTCTGGTTAATGATAATATATATTTTTGTGACCCAAATTTGGCTGTAATTGGGAACATTTGCTGAAAACAAAAACGTGACAGAAAAAAAAGGAATAACGAAGCAGCAGATCTTAAATTCATGAAAACAATGATTGCCAACATGTAAACGGTTCCTGCAATAAGTTCCTGGGGCCGATATTTTTCAGCGTGTAGAATGGTCTTGAGGTTAAATAAGTAAAATAAAAAGTACTAATAAAAAGGCCGAGTAAATTAATATCAACCCTGGTGACATTTTCTAAATTATCGGTTACATTCTGGTAGCTCTAGATGTAAGTAACTTTTTAGAATCCATACTGGTTTCCAAATTAATACTTTTTGTAAATTCTAAGCAAAAGACGTCCTATTAAAAAATGTGTCTCCCATAAGTTCCGTCCTATTATATGTATATTTGTAATCTATAAAAAATATTACAACATTTTAAAGTAATTTGATATGAAAAATTCTTAAATTTGTAATAATTATCTTTAATTTGAAAAGTGTAACATAAGTGTAAAAAAAGTCACATCAATTCACATAATGACTGGTTTTTTGTATTTAAGACAATTTAAGCAACCTCGATAATTCTCATCAAATTTAAACAAACAATAACTAATATTGTTCATAATAGAAACCTTTAGACCTGTGGTGTGTGTGAAAGAACTATGTCGTGGAATGGAACAGTCAAATTAGAAATTTGTAAAAAAATAAATAAAAATTCAAATATTTTTATAAAATTAATAGACCGGATAGTAAAAGGTACACATTGTTTAAAATCAATTTTAAATAAAAACATCTCTGATGACTAATAAGAAACGAGAGTCTCGTTATAATTCTTCGCAGGACTCAAGTCCACTCCACTGTGTAATATACTATGAAGTCACTAAGTTTTCTATGTATTTGCACATACGGGCACTGCGAGTAGTATTGGTGTTTATTTGCGGCATCAGAGTTCTGAAGTTGAAGTGCAGAATAAACAACAATATGCGTGTTTCACATGGGTAAATTGCGCCCTCGTTGTATTGTAGGCAGCAGGAACAGTGAAAACAGCAACACCAGTAATAGTAAACGTTACCGGCAACATGGTGCGTATGCTACACCTGTTCTGTTGCAGGATCTCAGTGACTATCACACAAAGGCACTCGAAAGAAGGCGTGTAAAAGAATTTCACTTGTGTATGCGCTAGTGTGCGTATATATTTGTTTGCGTGTGTGTGCAGGCATGTTGGTATATACGACATACATACTCGCGTATTTTAGTAATGTAATTTGTTTGCTTTACTTTCAACGCCTAACTTTTTTTTCAATAATGTTGTGACACCAAGGCTATAAGTCAATGCTTTTGTTTTAAATGAAGTTGACATGAACACAAACCCACCTATACACAGAAAAATATACGCAAAAGCACACTGGGGGATATGTAAAATACGGAAGAAGAACCTATAACAAACCTCTACATAAAAATGCTTTTATTCGCCGTGTAACACGCACACTATAGTACGAATGTCTGTCTGTCTGCCCACCCATCTCCATACAATTAATTTCAATTTATACAGCAACCTTTGGCAAACTTGGTTATGAACGAGGGTGTGGGGAAAGTACTTGCTAATATTTTAACACAAACATACATAAATATTAATTTAGTTACGCATTATGGTCATAACAACAATCAAGAACAACAGCTCAATATTGAAAAGGCGAACAACAACTACAAAATGCATACGTATTTATTTGTGGGTTTACGCTCGTGTACTCCATCATGCGTTAGTATCGTATTATTATTCATTTATAAACAACGTAGACGCGCACACCCTGTTCTATTAACACTGAAATTGTCAAATCGTGGATTCAAATCAATGCAGAGACGTACAATGACTAAAAGCAGAGGCGATGCACAGTTATTCACATTGTTATTGCTATTAAAGACGTTTTTAACGAATCTCGTAAATACTTATATATCAGTCGGAAAATGCTTTGACCAGTTTTGAAGTAATTAAAAAAATATTTGATAAATTTAAAATGTTTGAACAATTCCTACAAATATACATTTTCAGAAAACAATTCAAAATTATAAAAAATTACATGAAGTGTCAGGGGACACCCGGTTGGAACGAAGTTGCTTTCGCTATATTAAGGGTGTCCCTAAATTTACGCAACATTTAAATTTGCTGCTATCGACGTAGAAACGAGTTGGCAACCCTAAAAAAACAGCTGACAGCTGACAGTTCAGGGTTAATAAAAATGGCAAATTACACGATAGAACAGCGTGTCTTCATTATTGAACAATATTTCAAAAGTAATGAAAATTTTGCGGTCGCAATTGCTGGTGTTCTGGTGTTCCTGGTGTTCGATATCGCGACATGATAACACAGTTTTTTTTGCCGAAATTGAATGAAATTGATGTGGCCAATATTTGGTTTCAACAAGACGGTGCCACATGTCATACAGCTTGTGAAACTCTTCAATTACTGCAAGAGACATTTCCAGGTCGCGTGATTTCTCGATTTGGTGACCAGAACTGGCCCCCAAGATCGTGTGATCTAACACCATTAAATTTTTTTTATGGGGTTTTTTAAAATCACAGGTCTACGTTAACAAGCCCACAACCACTCGTGCTTTAAAGGAGGAGATTCATCGTTGTATCAACGAAATTCGACCAGATTTATGCAGAAAAGTCATGGAAAATTTCGACAAACGAATACGTATGTGTATGGAAAGCCGTTGAGGCCATTTGCCAGATTTTTTATTCCATAAATAACCCTATCCTATGTACTTTACGACTCAATGAAAATATTACCATAAGAAGAATAAAAACTTTGTTTTCTATTCAATTCAAATGTTGCGTGTATTTTGGGACACCCTTTATTATGTCTAGTTTTTTCGAAGACGCCTAAGGCTCCTATTGAAAAATACTGTAATTTAAATGGATCTTTAAGAAGAAAGATACTTTCTGTACAATAATAAACTTTTTTTAAAGAAATTTTTTATTTGTTGAATGTATGTTTTTAAAAAAAAAGTATATTTGTAGATCCCTTTTGTAACAATATGTATTATGTTTTCCCGATAAGGTCCCGATAAGGTCTTCTTTTATTAAAAGCTAATGTTTTTATGTAAGAAAAAGCCTAAGAATATGAATTTTTTTTTTACAAAGAAATACTTCTTTTAAGTACAGGTACTTTTTAAAGAAGTGGTACTCTTTTTAGGATAAGGTTATTTTTTTTTAAGAAAATCTATTTATTTTCAGGAAGGCTACTTATCTCAAGAAAAGAAAAGAAAAGGTATTATTTTATTTTTAAGAAAGGGTACTTTTAAGAAAAGAAATTTTTGTAAGGAAAGGTATTTTTTGTAAGAGAAGGTATTTTTTTTTTAAGAAAATAATTTTTTTACGAAAGAACAGGTAAAATTTGAAGAGTAGGTACTTGTCTCAAGAAAAGTTATTTTGTTTTACAAAAGAGGTACTCTTTAAAGAAATGGTTGTTTTTTAAGAAATGCCAATTTGTTGAAAGATAATGTACTTTTTTAAGAAAATGTATTTATTTAAAAAAATTACTCTTTTTAAGAAAATATACTATTTGTAAGAAAATTTACTTTTTTTTAGCAAAAGTACTTCTGTAAGATAAGAATTTCTTTAAGAAAATGCACTCTGTTTAAGAATGTGAATAGGTATTGTTTTTGAGAAAATTTACTTTTTTAAGAAAACGCACTTATTTAAGAAAATGTTATTGTTTTAAAATTCTTTCACTTTGGCTTTTCTAAATTTACTTTTTATTCGGTTCAAACTACAATATGTAATAAAGAGGCTCCACCTAGTAAATTTCCTATGAAACAAGAAATATCACGCCAGATGTTAGTCTAGACACAAACCAAACCAAAAGTACGAGTGTAAGAGTAAGAGTGCTGCCTAATGTAATTCTATGCTCATGGTTGTAATTCATGGACTTGCCAGTCTTGCACTTTGGCTTTTCTAAATTTACTTGTTATTGGGTTCAAAACCACAATATGTAATAAACAGGCCCACCTAGAAAACTTCCAATTAAACCAAATCAATCCAAAAAGTATTCAATATAGTTGATAATAATGGGTTGTAATAAAGTGGTTAAAAAAATATGTTTAAAATTTTTTCATTTAGCCCCCAACCCGCAACGTGCGAATTGGAACTTCGTTCCAATAAAATAGAAAATTTTGTCAAAACATTAGAATGTAGTTAGAATAGCAGATTTCGTTATCCTCTGTAAACGAAAAAACTAAAACTTAAAATTTGTGTTGCCATTATCAAATTTTCAATTAAAAACTGATTGGATGTCGTTTGACGTAAAAATATTTCATTTGCTACGTATAATCGATTATCGCAAAAGTCGTTTGCATTTGCTTTAACCAAATAGCTTTTGGGGATGATTTTTATAATTTATGGTGACGGCAAATACAAACAACGTTTATAAAAATTTGGAAAAAGAGTAAGTGTATTCACTTAAAGTCAAATCATTTTCTTTTCTTGAGTTTGGCCATTTATGCACAATGCCTGGGGAATCTCGGTGGCTAGATGCATGGACTTGCAATCATGGTGTATGGGTCCAACATTTACTTTTAAGTACTGATACAGGTATGCGCTGTCAACACGCAAACACAAACAAATCTCCCAGATGTTCTCGATTAAGTCCTACACTTCTTTATAACCCAAAACAAGATTTATGCCCATCTATCCAACTTTACTAGGGGAAGCTCTGATTGCGTCCACAATAGTTTATCGGTATGCCTGTGTTATAAGAATGCTGAAAAGTCTATCGTTTTTGTTTGTTTGGACACAAATAGAATGTGTGTTTGGAGCTTATCGCAAATATAGTATATTTTTCTTCAAACACATGGTGTCTAATATACAATATTACTTGTTGAAGACACAATGATTAAAATGTTATAATATATATGTTTGTGATCGGAACCCACATTATAGTAAAATATTTTTTTTACGTTTTAAAGGCGCAACCGAATTGAGCCAGAACATCTGATAGATATAGAAATTTTATGTTTTTCGTTTCTTGTAAACGCATCTGTTCGTTTGCCGCTACTAAATACCTCCACGGAAGTGAATCTTTTTAACATTTCGGTTGTTGGGAACAACATTTTGATTTTCGTGATTGTAGACGCGTTTTGGTAGCCGGGATGATATCCTTTCCTCAGATCATACTGACGGCTAAATCCGTTAAAAAAAACCTTAAAATTATCCTACTAAAGACTTATAGCTGCCGACCGGCCTATCTATACGATCGCGTTAGAACCAAAAAGAAGTTAAAAACTTGGCAAAACTTAGATTCGATCCCATTAAGTTATGGGAGCGAGCTTCTTTCAGTCACTGAGATCAGCTTTTTCGATAGTAAAAACAAGTGCGCACCATAGACTATATAGGGCTGCATTTATATTTATATCTGTCATCAAAGCATAAAAGAACCATTGGGTTAAAATGTATACGAGGTTTTTTTGTGCAAACTCGCAAAATAGTAACAATTAATATAAATTTTCAGAGAAATTGACTATGAATTACATTATTCTCAGTCTAATTCATAGAAATAAAATGTTAAAACGCAGAATATGTTTGCAAAAACAAACAACAAAATGTAATGTAACATTATTTCCAACTTTGAAAGTGTAAACAGCAAGTCTGTAAATTACCGGAGTGAGCAAAATAACAGCATTACCAAATAAAAAAAATACTTAATTGACTTAATTGACAAGGGCAGTTATCCCTGTCATCATAATCGTCGTCATGTTTTGACATTTGACTTAAAATCACCATTTTGTTTTATTATTTTGCTAATTCAGTACAAACTAAAGTTGAAACCGATATGATTCGGGGGATATTTAGTTTGTGTTAAATAGTTTTATTAAACTGAATTTTTTATTATTTTTTGTTCCACCCGGTTAAATTTTTTTCGTTTAATTAATTGTTGTTTATCATTGGTCGAATTGGTTGACGGAATTATGGGTGTTGTACAGGTTGGTTGAAATGTCTGCGCATTTTGAATAAATCAATGTTTTTGTTTTTGTTCCTTGTAATTAATTATAATAGACATGCGATAATACAATGTTAGTTAGTTATTAACTAATACCTACAGAATGGAGGAAAATAATCATACGCCTACCGCCAAATAATAACAAGACAAAATTAAATTGACGCCACGAGTCTTAGAGTTAAAAAGGAAAAATTCAACCACAACACAAATGAAAATATATCCACAAGTCAAATATTAACTGTAGGTTAATTAATAATTAAAATGTAGAACACAAATAATAATTTGCATGAAAGTCATTTCCGAGGTCACCCGCTTGACAACGAAACCAATCATTTCTCGTAAAATATTCACTGAGTGTTGTGTAGAAGGAAGCCTGCTCATGACGCTGACACGAGGTGTTGAGTATGAGATGTGAGTCGTGGGAAACCGCTGCCAACAGCTTAGTTTATGTTTTTGATGACAGTTTTGAATAAGAGGTGTTTTATTATGTTGGAAGTATATAATCGTTTTTAAAACTTGATATATAAATAAAATATATAAATGTATATTAGGGCGGGTTAATTTTTTTTTGATGAGGCGTATAGCAAAAACGTAACCTATAGGTGATTTTGAGAAATTTTGCTCAAGAGATCATAGCTCTAAGTCGGATTTGGAGCCCCCCAAAATTTCAAAATAGCTATTTTTCCATATATGCGTAGAATAATTTAATTTAATTCGTCATAAAATCGGATAGAATTGTAGTAGATTTCTCAGTGTGGGCTTGTTTGAAAGGTATTTTTATCACCTTTCAGAATCTGTATTGATACTAATATTTTTTTTTATCTTTAGTAGAGATATTAGTAATTTTTTATCGAAAAATAACCTAAAATGAAATTTTAACTAATAAATTCTGAATTTTCTTCGATTTTTTTTGTTGCAGAGTATGAAAGTTCAGATAATTTCCAACAACTTTTATTACGATCAATTTTTTTGTTTTCGAACTCCTTCTTGTAGGAAAATCGATCTGAAAAAATCAACATTTTCAAGGTTTCAACAAAAAAACACTATCAATAAAGATTCTGAAAGGTGATAAAAATACCCTTTTGGGGGCCCCAAATCCGACTTAGAGCTATGGTCTCTTGAGCAAAATTTCGCAGAATCACCTATAGATTACGCTTTTGCTATACGCTGCATCAAAAAAAATCGTTCCATGCATTAATACGCATTAATAATCGAATGAGATATAATTTTATTCAATATTTGCACTAGATTTCAATGTACTTTTGACGCAAAGGGTGAGCCGGTCACGTAGAATTTGGAATTTATTTCGAATTGGATGACCAATTTGACATTTATGAAGTAACAGATTATTAGTTAACGGTTATAACTTTGCGAAATAGTTCACTTTATGCTTGAAGAAAATTGGGAAATACCAAAACTTTTCTTCTTCAACTTTAACTGTAAGAAATCTACGAAATGAATTCGATAGAAATAGCGTATCATCAACGCAGTTTGTAGATCAATTTGTGAAGAGAATTTATCAATACAGGTTCTTATTGGACAAAAGAACTCGTGTATGTGTTCGTCCAGTGCATTTAGTTGAAAATAATGTCCCTGTAGCTGAAAATGTGCTTCAGAAGCCATCAACATCGATCAACTCACTACAGTTCGCACCAATTTAACAGTTCTCGCACTCTTTGCGCAGAATTTTGCATAAAACCCTCTGTCAGAAGGCTTACAAAGTCCAATTAGTCCAAGAACTGAAGTTTCGCGAACATCCGATGCGTTTTCGCTTCGCTGAATGGGCTGAAGATCGCTTGGCTGGAGTTGGAGACTTTTAGTGAAAAATCATCTTTTCTGATGAAGCCCATTTTAACGTCGGGCGCTACGATAACAAACAAAATTGTCCAATTTAGTACTCGGGCAAGCTAAACGTCGTCGGGGAGTAGCCGATAGATCCACAACGAGTGACAGTTTGGTGTAGTTTTTTGCAGGGTAGCATCATAGGCCTATTATTCTTCGTTCCGTCGGAAGACATCGACGACGTAGGGTTTGACCACAAAACTTATAATTCCAATTCATATCTTGCAATTGTTTGATTCCGAGGTTGTTAAACCCGGTTTCAAATACTGGAATAAAAGACCGGTTCCAATAATCAACTCCGGATTTATACGAACTTTGTCAAAAGTCTAAGGTGGTCAGAGCTGGGATCAAACCCACGTTATCTCGCACTACAGCCACACACCCTAACCGTTGCACCACCGACGGCCACTGAATAAACACTGAATACCGGACTTGAAATGGTTGTCCTAAAATGCATGGATATATATTTTTCTTAACCAAAATGAAGTTACACTCTGGCTGATCAGGATAGAACCAACAAAATATTGAAGATATAAGGTCACTATGGTAGAGGTAATATTTTCTAGACTTATAAAAGAGGTAACACTGATTCTTTAAAACATCACAAACCTGTTCCACATACATTGTAATGATACCTTATTCTCTCTGTTTGAATTTAATTGAGGATATTAGTTTTTGTACGTGGTTCACCAGAATAGAACCACACTCAGTATTTTCTTCAATAAATCGTCGGTTGCGGTAAAGCTTTAGAAAAACTAAATAAAATTATAGTAAAAGTTTGTGGCAGTATATTATCAAATCAAAATAGGTAGAAAAATTAGTTTAAGTTCATTGGAAATGGTACAAAATGATGTAGTCCCTCTGAAAAATATTCTTATCGCGAAATCGGTAGAAAACTAGGACGAAGTTATAATGTGGTAACGAATTATATTAAAATTCGAGAAAACTACAATAAACATTGCAAACGAGGTACCTACATAGTTTTAACACCTCAGAGCAAGCAAAACAAAATCTTCGAAGTGTCCCAAATTCAGGGCAGTCCACCTCAAAAATTAAACAGTTAGCAGCAGTAAATGCAAGAAAATATGTCATGTATTCAAAAAGGGGATCCGTGTGTCTGTTCAAACTATCGCAGTATCAGTCTTTTATCCATCGCTTATGAGGTCTAGTCGAGCTTATTATTTGAAAGACTAAAGACAATTATTGAAAACCTGATTGGATCTTATCAGTGTGATTTTAGATCAGGCAAGTCCACGACTGACCAAATATTTACGCTACGCCAAATCCTGGAAAAGACCCACGAAAAGCAAATCGATACAATCCACATTTTTGTCGATTACAAAGCTGCTTTCGATAGCCCCATACAGGGAAAACTGTACGAAGCTATGTCTGAACTTGGGATTCCGGCAAAACTGATCCGCCTCTGTAGAATGACGCTGACCAACACCAAATCAGCAGTAAAAGTGGGGAAAGACCTCACTGAACCATTCTGTGCCAAGCGAGGACTGAGACAAGGCGACAGAATTTCATGAAATCTCTTCAACATCTTAATGGAGATAATAATGAGAAAGGCTGCAGTAAATACGAACAAGACCATTAACACGAAAAGCCATATGTTGCCGGCGTATGCTGACGACATAGACATAAAAATAAATGGTTTCCCGTTACATCCCATGAAGGGATTAGGGAGAACTTCTCACAAACCACTGAGCTGTGCGCGTTCTAGTTTTACACTCACTGATTGCGACCTACAGGTTTACACCGGTTCCGAACGGTATTTTTGAGAAGCTCTTTCATGGCTAAATACTCGATAGTGTCGCCGTCACTAAGCGAGGTGACTGCCGTCGAAAGAAATTTTATTTGGTCAGAGCAGGGATCGAACCCACATTCTCATGCACAACAGCCGCGTACACTATCATTGCACCACCGACGACATAGACATCATTGGGCGAAATTTGCGACAGATTACTTCAGTATTTTCTACAATCGAAAAGGAATCAGCTAAGGTGGGTCTTGTTGTTAATGATGGCAAGACAAAATTGATGGTGTCAACGACTATAGAAACCTCTCGACTTCGTCCGCACTTGAACGTTGATAAGGACAACAACGTCAGCCTGGGAAAAAATAGGAGAATTGTGCTTGCAAATATATTATATTTTAGGCTCAGCAAGAAGTTTAGGAACAAAGCCCTCTCTCGACGGACAAAAGTCCAACTACATTAGACTCTCATTTTACCTGTCTTGACATATGGCTCCGAAACTTGGGTCATATTGCAAGCGGATAAAAAACACCTGGGAGTATACGAGAGAAATATTCTCCGTAAAATATATGCTCGTTTTAGGGAAAAAGGCGAGTACCAACGTCGCTGGAACCAAGGGCTATATAATCTATATTCTGACGTGGGCATAGCTAGATGAATCAAATTAGGCCAATTGCGTTGGCTAAGCCATTTTATCAGAATGGATGAAGATGAGGCAGCGCGAAAGGTTTTCGACAACGTTCCCGCTGGAAGCAGGCAAAGAGGACGACCAAAACTGCGCTGGAAAGACCAGGCAGAAGAATCCCTCCGTGTCCTTGGTGTTACCAACTGGCGAGAAAAGGCTAAGGATAGAGCCAGTTGTAGGAATATTTTGCAATTTCTTTAATTTTTTTTGTTTAATTAACATGTGTAACACGTTGACCTCATGAGGTTGTAGAATAGTCAATAAAAGTAAAAAGTAAAGTAAATGCAAGAAAATCCACCCTTCGTCTTGCTACATTTATCAGTGGAATATGAAGACAAAACATCCACTAAATGCAGTTCCTCAACAGCAACGATTTCAATTTGCTAAAGTCCACTTGGCATGGGATGTGCAAATCCACTTAAGTGATTGGGAGTGGATGGAAAAAAGTTTAATTTGAATGTAGAGAGGGGCTTCTCAGTAGAGCGGGGCACTGGGCCGTAGAATCATACTACAGAACTGTTGAGTATGGCGTACAAAGAACCCGACTGACGGGGAATCATTACAAAAGTCTTCGGGAACAAGTTTTTCCCAGGCCAAAAGACACATGCGGAATGTGCCGCCCTACTCACCCTACCTTATTATTGTTGAAAATGTTTGGGGACGCCAAACCAGCAAGGTCTATGAGGTAGGAAAGCAGTACGAATCAAAAGATGATATTACTGAAGTAACAGAAACTACATGGGCCGAAATTTCTTTTCATTACCTAAAATCCCTATACGAGTCATTAATAGGTAGAATATTCAAAGTAGTTCCGAAAAATGGTAAAAGTACGCACTATTAAATTAATATTCAGATAAAATAATTACAATTAAATCAATTTTATATATTACCAATGTATCGTCGCTGCGGCAACGAAACCAGTTATGTGGTCTGTGTTAACTTTTCAGAAAAGCAAAAAAACTGAAATTTTCCTACAACTTTTGTTCTACAACCTCGTCTTTATTCGTACCATATACTGCGAAGCCGATACAAATATCAGAATAAAGCTACTATGTCATCGGATGTATAAATACAAATTGTTTTGAATTGTGCAATAACAATTTTTTCAAAAAATTTCACATAACCGTTTTCGACGGCGCAGCGGCGGTATGTTCTTTGAGTTATAAAATAATTAATATGTGGTTCTATTCTGTTGAACCAAAAAAAAAAACCAAATTATTATTATTTTGTTATTAAATAGTCAAAATCAAGTTTTATTATTTCTCTGAAAAGTCGGAATTTATATTGTTTCTACATTTACAATTTATAGAGCTTTTTTAATTAAAATTCTATTAGTTCTATACTGATGAACCACAGTGTACAGCAAAATCCAATTTCCATATTTTAGGGGCTTTGCAAAATTATCTTTCGTTGTTGTACAAGTGTAAAAAAATATCACCACTAACAATTTCCGGCAGATTTTTATGAGATGTGGAACATTGGTACACTGTTATGTATTAATATTTACCTAGTGAAAAATTGGAGTAAATCGGACGATGTTAACGTGTGGGCAAAGTTTAAATCTTAGTAAAGCAGCTAATTTGCTGGAAATACATTATTTTCAAAATTTCGAATTTTGACCTCGAGGCGCGGGGTGATAATTTTGTAAGATTTTTTTCTAAATTTTAAGCAGTTACACTCTAACCACAGTGTTATAATTTTTCCATGCTTCATACAAATCCGTCGACGAATTAGTCATTTTATAGTTAGAACTGTATGTGTAGGCGCACCGCAGATCACGATCACCTGTGTTAACGTTTTTATGTGTTCTTTTAAGATGAATTATTTCCTAACACTCCCATTCTATCCTTCTAAATGAATTCTCGTTAATTGTCACACTTTAATGTCAAATTTAGTTGTCTTAGATCCTCGTTATGTTTAAAGTTGTTATTTCCTTTAAGGCTATAAGAGATCATGTTTTCTCCGGTTAGTGAAAAAAATGTAAATGCCGCGGGTGGGATTCGAACTCACATTCGCTGGACGATCGTTTCGATGTTTGTGAAGCATCATCTTCAGCAGCGTCTACCCCGTTAATCCACTGCGGTGTGTATTTACACAAGCCGCTAACCGAAAACATTTATTGATTGTGCAGAGTGATTGGTTATCGCTACTTACACATTACTTTTCTACTTACACGCACTGATGCAGAAGTTTTGAAAGTTCTATTCTATTCGTTCTGTTTTGGTTTGGCCCTACCATGTTTTCGTTTGTTTGTCTATCCTCTTGGGAAGATCTATCGTTTGTATTAGCTGTAAGCCATTTTCTAATGAAAATACAAATAACTTGAAAAGTAAGATCTGAAATTACCGGTGGCACTTTTCTTTCTGACGTATTAGTGTGTCACCATTGCGTCGACAGCTTGCCAATGAAATTTTGCGTGGTTATGCTTTATATCTCCGTTCAACAACAGCAACAGACACATTGTACATACATAAATTATTATGTTAATACATACGCTATAGACACAATTTCGTTTGCCTCACCCCTGCCACACCACTCATTCATTGCTCTCTTGCTCGCTCATTTTTGCTTAACACGTCATTATTCTCTTTCGCAGTCGCAGAAAATCTGGTTTTAGCAGCAGCATAAAATCTGGTTTTAGCGGCAGCATAAAATCTGGTTTTAGCAGCAGCATAAAATCTGACTTTGATAGATTTAGTCCCTATACGCCGCTATAGATGTTAGCACATCAAAAACAGTATGGTTTCCTAATATTTTATCTTTCACGCCGAAGCGGCGCTTGTTTACGTTGTCCAATTTTGCCAAAATTTAAAAAAATTTCTTGAAAAGTAAAGAATAAAGGTCATTCTAGTATAAAAAAAATTACGTGAGGTATCAGGGGACACCCGGTTGGAACGAAGTTCCTTTCGCTGTATATTTTGTACTAGTTATATTTTGTACTAGTTCCAATACGCCTAAGACGCCCGTTGAAAAATACGATAATGTAAATAGATCTTTAAGAAAATGTACTTTTTGTAAAATGATAAACTTTTTTTACGAATTTTTTTAAGAATGTATTATTTAAAAAAATTTATTTTTAGGTCCGTTTTGTAAGACTATGAATTGTATTTTACCGAAAGTCCCTTTTTTACAGGGAGGTACTTCCCTTATTAAGGTACTATTTTTAAGAAGAAGTACTTCCTGGAAGACAAAGCCATGAGCATGAATTTTTTTTTTGCAAAGAAGTACTTTTTTGAGAACTGGACTTTTTAAGAATATTTAATTATTTTCCGAACGCCTACTTATCTCAAGAAAATAAATGAAAAGGTATTATTTTATTTTTAAGAAAACGTACTTCTAAGAAAAGGAATAGCTATTTGTAAGAAAAGATATTTTTTAAGAGAAGGTATTTTTTTTGAAGAAAACGGTTTTTGTTTATGAAATGGGAATTTTTTTTTTTTTGGAATTGGTAATTTTTTCAAGAATAGGTACATTTTTAAGAGTAGGTTTATCTCAAGAAAAGTTATTTTGTTTCACAAAAATCGTAAATGGAAAATGTGTTTTTTTAAGAAAAGGCAATTTGTTGTACGAAAATTTACTTTTTTGAGAAAATATACGTATTTAAAAAAAAGTTACCTTTTTTAAGAAAAGGTACTTTTATGTGTTCAGATTTGTTTCCGGCTTGAGGTCATATGTCAAAAAGAAAACAATGTATAGGATTGTCTTTTCGTCACGATTTTATTAATTAATTCCAGTATTTCGACCAACTTCTTTGGTTATTTTTAAAAAAAATTTGCGAGATAACACAAAATGCATCGAAACTTTTCCGCAAGCTTATGCTTTCTTGTCTTTTTTTTCACATATGACCTTAAGCCGAAACAGAGCTGAACACATATAATTTGAAATGTCAACTATACATACAACTAACTAACCCTTTGTACGCAAATGTACTTTTTTAAGCAAAAGGTACTTCTTTACGATAGGGTATTTTTTTTAAAAAAGGTTCTTTGTTTAAGAATGTGAATAGGTATTTTTTTGCGAAAACTTGCTTTTTTAAACTTCTTTCACTTTGGGTTTTCCAAATTTACTTTTTATTGGATTCAAAACAACAATATACTATACTAAATATTGGTCCCAACATATGTTAGTCTAGACACAAACCAAAGCAAAATTACCCAATATAGTTGATAATACTGGGTTGTAGCATAGTAGTGTTAAAAAAAAGTTGTTTAATTTATTTTCATTTAGTCCCCATCCCGGCACGAGCGATAAGATACTACGTTCCAATTAAAAACAAAACAGCTATAATGTAAGCGATACGGCGTGGCGCAAAAGCATGCTAGCGGTGAAAGTGAAAATGACTTAAGCGACGTCAACAATAGTTACTTTGCAGAGCGGAATAGCACACACAATAATCGCTATATATAATCTGTATATAATATATATATCATATATATCAATATAAACATCACAACGATTCCTTCACAATAAGAGGAAAATCTTTACTATTAAATTTAATTTTTTATCGTTTACGTTATTTTGATATTAAGGGCTCGATATCAAAAATCAATTCTGTGAGAGTCTGATATAGTACAAGTATTAAAAAAATATTATTGATTTTCAAGATGGCAATTGAATTGTTCCACCCTCCTGCTCGCCACTTGTAGAGATTTCGCATCGAACATAGACTATGCCTGCTTATTGTATACAGACATACTCGTGTACAAACACTCAAAGCATCTACAGAGTGAATCTTCTATACGTATAACAGACTCGTTGCTATATTCTGTTAAGTTGTAGCCATTGCTTCAAAAATGTTAGAACACTTGCGTTGTACAAGTGCAGAACTGACTTGAATGGATACAGATGATATTTCAAGGCTGCGTAAGAGGTTGTTACTAGGAAATGCATAGGGTGGTACGAAAGAAAAAAATTTTCATTCTTGTAATATTGAAAATTATTTATTTATTTATTTATAAAATTTATGATCATAATAAATTATGAGGATAAATACATAATTTATTAGGTGCTAACAACTAAGGTTTTTGACCTAACTTTTTCTCTACAGTTTGTGAAGTTTTATATTAGGTGGTATATATTACAATGTTTTAAAATATTTTGTACAGTATTTATATTTTCAATGTTGATGTTGCGAAGCAACTCAGGTAAGCATATTTTTCCCAGTAGGGTTATTTGAGCTTCTTTTATAGAGGTGCAATTGAAGATTAGATGATGTATGTTCATTACTTCTGTGTTGCATAGTGGACAAATCTCTGAACTTGAGCGGTTGAAAAGATGACGGTGTGTAATGTAGGTGTGGCCTAATCGGAGTCTGATGTACTTCTGAAGGTGTAGTCTTGATGATGTTGGTGGATATGTTGGTGTTATTTTGTTGGGGTTAAATGTTTTGTAGTGGTGTTGGTAATTGAACCACTCTTCAATTTCTGTTTGTTTTATAGTTGTATGAATAATTTTAATTATATCATTTTTGTTAAAAGATGGATATTGGATGATCGGAGCGTTTGTGGCGTATTTTGCTGCTTCGTCAGCTAATTCGTTTCCCAATATCCCAATGTGGCTGGGAATCCACATGACTTTAAATTTGGTGTGGTATTTTATTAGAATATCTCTGATTTTTGAGATGGTTATGTTTTTATTTTTAATGTTTTGTATAGATGTTATTGTAGATTTAGAGTCTGAGCAAATCAAGAATTTGCCGCGAATATTTTTGTATTTGTTTAACGCGTAATATATAGCTGTTGATTCAGCAGTAAAAATTTACGATTTTTGGTCAAGGGTAGCCAAAAAGTCAGTTTGTTGGTGCTCGTTTATTAACGCTATTGAAGTTGAAGTGTCAGTTTTTGACCCGTCGGTGTAGAGTAGTTTCCAATTATTATTTGTATATGATGTGGAAATTTCGTTGAAAATGGATGTATACGAAATATTAGGTGTTGAGTTTTTGGGTAGTCGCATCAGATCTTCTACGAAACTGTATTTGCTCAGCTTCCACGGTGGTTCCGAAGGAAAATATATTTTTTGAGGTTTAGTGTTGATGTCCATGTCTTTGGCACGTTTAAGAGCTATACATATGGTGGATGGGTATTTTAATGGCAGTTGTGCAGGAATCTGCGCAATTCGTTTGAGAAGCTGTTGTTCCGCTGGGAAAATTACTCTTAAAACCAGTTTTGAAGTCAGACTGTCAAATCTTTGTTTCAAAGTAGGTAGACCAGACTCAGCCATTAGGTTTTTTTATTGGTGTCGTCTTAAGAGCACCAAACGCAAGTCGAATAGATGAGTTGTAGATGGGTTCAATTTTTTTAAGTTGAGATATCGGAGCTTTTCCATATATTGCTAATCCATAATCTAGTTTTGAAAGAATAAGACTTCGGGCAGCGCTTAAAACAGTAGTTGGGTGGGAGTTGCTTTTTTTTGCAGCTAGACATTTTACTATGTTTAAACGAGATTGTAGCGATTTTTTTAAAAAGTCTATGTGGGAGGACCATGAGAAGTTCTTGTTGAAAATTACCCCAAGAATTCTAAGTGACTCTACGGTTTCTATTTGGTTGCCTTGTATGGTTATGTTTGCATTAACGCAAGAGTGTTTTTTACATATGTGCAGGCATTTTGTTTTGGAATATGATATTTTGACGCAGTTAACATTGCACCACCTATTTAAGGTTACAAAAAGTGCATCAATTTCTTGTTGTAAGTCAGAATTTTTGCAGTATTTTGTAATAATATATAGATCATCAGCGTAGATGACGTGTTTGAAGAAGTTGTTGTTGGAGATGATTTTGTTAAGTCTGTCTGTTGCTATTTGAAAGAGTACCACAGATAGTGGGGACCCTTGGGGTATCCCGTTATGTAAAGGCTTTGTGAATGAGTAATTATTGTTCACTTTGATTCTGATTTTTCTGTTTGTTAGGAAAGCATATATAAAGTTAATTATTTTTTGCCCAAATTTCCACTCTTTTAATTGCGATATTATTGTATGTATGCCTACGCGATCAAAGGCCTTTTCAAAATCTATGGATATAATAGATAAATGATTCTTGTGAGATAGAGTGGATGCAATGATGTGATCCATATATGTGTGAGCATCGATTGTTCCTTTGTTAGGCTTGAAGGCAACTTGGTGAGTGCTTAAAAGTTTATTTTTCAGAAGGATCCATGTTATCCTCGTTGCAACAATTTTTTCCAATAGTTTTGAAGTACAAGGGACCAGTGATATTGGCCGGTATCCCTCTATAGATGTTTTATCTTTGTTTGGTTTTGGAATAGGTATAATTGTTGACGTTTTCCATTGTTGGGGTATGATACCGGTGGTAAAAATCAAATTAAAAAGCTGGAGTAAATATTGAGTCATGTTAGATGGTAATTTTTTTAACATAGGGTAAGATATTTTGTCAAACCCTGGAGTTTTTCCCTTAAGCGAAGCTAGCGTTGACTGAATTTCAAATAGGGTAATATCTTCCTCTAAAAGTTTCGTTGTATTACTTAGCTGGTAGTTTATTGTTTTATTTATATTAATTTTGTTATATTTGAAGGATTCGTTGAAGTTATCATCGCTAGACTGTTGTGACCATGTATTCGCAAATAGGTTTGCAATATCATATGGGTTATTCAATATCTGGGTGTTATATTCAATATGGCGAATGAAATTAAAAGTTTTAATACCATTAAGTTTTTGTATGTTTTTCCAGATTATGGAAATTGGGGTAGTTGGGTTTATTTCGCTAGTAAAAGCGAGAAAGGAATCCCTCTTGGCTATTTTGCTTTTAAATTTGAATAGGGCGTTGGCTTTTTTATAAGCTAGTAAGTTTTCCGTTGTTGGGTGTTTTTTAAATTTGTTAAATAGTTTTTGTTTCGAGTCTCGGAGGACCTGAAGTTCAGTATTCCACCAGTATGTGTATTTGTTTTTACAATTTTTGTAGATTGGAATAGTATCATTGGCAGCAGCTTTTATAATTTTTTGCCACCTAGCAGCTTCTTTGTTTATGTTATATGACAGTTCTCTCATATGTATATTGCTTAGGATTTCTTGAAATTTTTTCCAGTCTGCTTTACCGACGTTAAAGCTGGTTTGTATGTGGTTAGAGGAAACGGTTGTGCGGTTCGGTTGTTCAATACGGATATATATAGGGAAGTGATCACTTCCGTTTAGTTGTGAATCGATGTGCCAGGATGATAGAGGTGCTATGTCAGCTGAGACCAAAGAAAGATCGATGTGCGTGAAAGTAGAACTGGTTGAAAAGTGTGTCGCAGTTCCGTCGTTGAGAAGTATCATGTTAGATTCATTAAGAAGGTCTTCAATTATGCGGCCTCTAGATAGAGTAGTTGGTGAACCCCATATAGTAGAGTGAGCGTTAAAGTCACCTAAAATTAGTGTACGTTGGTTGTCGTTTTTAAAAAAGGGCGACAGCTCAGTTGTTAGAATAGGTTCTGAGGGATTTAAGTAAATAGATACTATTTTCAGCTTGAATCCGACGAAAACATCGGCTGTGACTGAATAATTGTTGGACGACGTTATAAAGTTATATTTTATGTTGTTTTTTATGAAAAGTGCAGCGCCGCCTCGACTGGATCCGTTGGTGTCCGATAGGCACGAAACGTAGCCATTGAGACGTAATGTATTATCCGAGTGGTGAGTTTCTTGTAGTGCAATAATATCGGGCGATTTATCACAGATTAGGATTTGAAGCTGATGGAGGTTGTTATAAAATCCGTTTATATTCCACTGTAGAATAGTGACTGACATGAGAGGTTGAAAAGAAAAGTGTGAAAATATATGTTATTATTTTAGTGTTCCATGTCTTCAGTGGGTGAATCAATTTCACTCCGTCTGTGCAGTATTCTGCCAGGATTTGTTTGTTGTTGAGGCTTTTTAGATTTGTCAAGAGAGCTATCTCTAGACCTGGAGGGGTTGTCTTTAGTAATTTTAGTTGTAGTTTTAGTACTATTTTTTGAGAAGGAGCTACTTTTGTCATTTGTAGGTTTGGTTACATTTAATGCTTGCGTTTTTTGTAGATTTTGATGTTGTGTTAAGAGGTTGTTGATTGATGTTGATAGATTTTTCAAATTTTCTGTAGTTGTGTTTGTTGTTGATAGATTTTTCAAATTTTCTGTAATTGGGTTTGTTGTTGTTTGTTGGGTATTCTTTGTATTGTGTTCGGTAATATTAGAATCAGTAGAGGTATTGAGTGTTATTGTTTTGTTTAACTTCTTTTTCCTTTCTTCTATAGCTGTTTGTAAATTTTCAGTAGGTATGTTATATGTTTGTGTGTCTGGTATTTGAAGTGAGGCTTCTTTGTATGAGCAGTTGTTTACCGTTTTTATTTTTAATATTTCTTGTCTTTTTTTTATTACAGGGCAGTTTTTGTTGTTGGAACGATGCTCGTTATTGCAATTAACACATTGTATTTTCGTACAAGGTGTAGGATCATGAATTATGGCTGCGCAGATGTCGCAGATTTCATTGCTTTTACAGTATTTTCTTGTATGTCCTAGTTTGAAACAGTTTTTGCACTGAATAGGGTTTGGAATATAGGGCTCAATTTTGCAGTTAAGAAAGCCGATTTTAATTTCTTTTGGTAGCTGATAGAGGTTAAAGTGGAGGATATGTAGTGGTGTATTACACGTAGTGTTATCGACGAATTTGGTAATTTTTTTACAGTCAACCACGCCTTGGTTCTTTAATCCGTCTTTTATTTCTTCCTCACTAAGATCTCGAAGTGTTGTAGCGAATACGACGCCTTTTATTATATTTAGAGTTGGATGAAAAAAACTTTCTATTGGGCAAACTCCTTGAAGTTGTGTTGCTTTCAAGAATCTATTTGCTTGGGCTTCATTTTTTGTGAGGATTAGGAGGTTTCCATCTCTTGTAAATGTTATTTTTTGAGTTGGCTCACTTGAGATTCCTTCTAAAGCTTTAGAAACCAGAAATATGTTAAAATGTTGTATTGGCTTATCTGGTGTTTTGCTTTTCAATACTATGAATTTTGGGCACTGATTTTTATTGTTAATGACATTTTGTTTGTTTTGTAAAGTTGGAAAGTCGAAAGTATTGTTCGCATTCAATTGAATGTTATTCTTTTTCCTTTTTGGCGATGGATCTAAGATCGCGTAATAGTTGCCTCCCGAGGAGGACGCCATAGTTTTGCTTCACCAGTCCGGCCGAAAAAATAAAAATTAAAATACTGTATTAGAATAATAACAGAGGGAGAAAGAGTGTATGTAACAGTTATGTTCAAGAACGTAAGAAACAGAGCAATGCTATAATCATATAAGTAAGCAAATATGACACATGTCTAACATACAATTGCGATTATTATTGTAACAAGTTTCAATATAAACATTAACGAAATTGAGGTGTGGCTTTAAGCTTCCACAGAAGAGAATAAGGAGATAACATCAGCTGAACCACGACGCTGTTATAAAGTTATAATACTGTGAGTGTTTATAACCATTTCTTAACCAAATAACGTCCATTTGGATTCGTTATGCGTTCGATGATTTATTCGCAATCATTGATTTTATTAAGATTTATGCTTTTATACATATTTTGACGTTATTTAACAACTTTATTGTTTAATATTAAATAAAAACAGCCTCATTTGGAACTGAAGCATCCATAAATATGGTGCTTTTATGGGAATTAAGTTGTTTTCTTGAAAGCCTGAAACACTACGACCCTACCCACTGATTGGAGTTTCTCCGTTCGCTTGGCAGAACATAAAAACTTCGTTTTTATCACAATACAATAAGAGAAATATTTATAACATCTTGTTAACAAATTTTATGCTTAAATGAAATACATAAACATTTCATTAATCGAAATTCACCAAAAAAAAAAAGAGAAGAGAAACAATAGTTGTATGTGAGACAATAACCATCGATTAGTAATAACAAATCATTGTTCAGCTATTTTATGACGAGTTTAATTATCGTTTCTATCATTTATTGTGTTATTCAAATGCAAATTTTTTTTTCGAAGAGTGGGCGTTTAGACAAAAATTTTATATTATTGTCATAAACTAGTTAGTTTTATTACTATTTTATTTTGCGGAAACCATGGAGGTGTTTGGAGATGGTTATCATAAATTTGATGTTTTTTTTCTAAAAGTTTTTTAAACGTTGAAACCCAGATTAAGCTTACTTGGAATCAGTATTTGAAATTACTTGCCTATTTTCAGTGAATGTCTAATTGCTTCGTACGAATAAACACGATAAATCTGCAACAGCAACCAGGAAATGCGAAAAAGAGAAAGACACAATTTGCTTCATCTAACTGCGCAGTTAGGCTGTATTTGTGCGCTCTAAGATCTTAGAGCGCACAACATCTTAGAGCGCACAACAGGTCGAAAATAGCGGCTTAAGTGTATGTCTTTACTGACATGGGAAGGTTTAGAGTGCTCCTTCTGAACACTCAACACCACGCCCCTCTTTTCGAACTAACTAACTAACTAACTAGGCTGTATTTACACAGTGAAAAGAAGTAATAGCTTTCCACCGAACTGCTGCAATCATTGAGTTGGTGTATTTATTTTCGAAGCTTATCTCCTTTACTATGTAGTTTTCGTAGTCGAATACAGCATTAGCGCAAAAACTGAAAATGCGGCTGTGCTTGTAGTGGACAAAACTTTAACTTCGTTGCTGCCGTTAGCTGTTTCAGTCATTTAGTTTTTTTTTAAATTTTTGAAAAAATATTATGGCTTTTAAACCGAAAAAGTATAAATGTATATATATTTAAAATAAAACAAAAGAGTTACAAACTTCGAAACAATCGTCCGCCAACGGGAGTTTAAATCCCTGTACCGAATGTTGTAACTGTTTTTCACTAATTGTAGAAAACCGGTAATAATATACAGGGTGCTTCAGTCATGACTGGAAAAATTTCACCAAAATTTCTATGACGATCCCCGAAAATGCAACGGGGCGAAATGGCAGCGGTTTGAAAATTTTCGGATTGGTGGTCGGAGGGTACTAGCGTAAAATTGCTAAGTTCTGAACCAGTGGTCGGATTTTTTTGTTTTTGGGCTTGTAGGAAAGGCCCTTAGGTCTTTGGGTGCGTACAGAGAGGCCGCTTGTTGCCGAGCCCAGTCGATTGACGCTTATTGCAAGAACCAATGCGAGAAAACTGGTGCTATACAAATTAGTACAAATAAGCGCGAACAGGTCATAGTGGGCGCCGAGCTGGTCAGAGCGCAAATCTGATTGAGTGCGAGAAAACAGTTCCAAAGCGTATTTCAGCGCCGAAAATATTGTTTATGTTATGTTGTTAGATTTCAACTTGATTGGAAAACATAAAAAAAAATTAAAAACAAAAATTTAAGAAAAAGTAAAAAAAAAAAATTAGTACATATTTCAAAAAAAAAATAAAAATTAAACAAAAAATAAAAATTCAAATAAATAATAAAAATTAAATAAAATTATAAAAATTATAAAAAAATTATAAAAATATAAATATTAAACACGAATGAACAACAAACCCAAATGCATGCAAACATACATAAAACACAAATAATAGATAAAATAACAGCGCTAATTCTCGCATCCACTATCAAACTCCAACTTGTTTCTCGCATGAACAAGTTCTCGCAATAAGCGTCAGTCGGCTCGGCTCGGCAACAAGCGGCCACTCTGCACGCACCCTCAGGCTACTTTTAGGTCATTTTAGTAAGAATGCACATTATATTTTCCCGAAACAGAGAGGTACTTCTTTTATTAAAGGCTAATGGTTTTTTAAGAAAAGGTTTCATTTTGGAGAAGATTTACTTCCTGTAAGAAAAAGCCATAAGAGTATAAATTTTGTTTACAAAAAAGTACTTGTTTTAAGTACAGGCACTTTTTAAAGAAGTGGTACTCTTTTTGGGAAAATGTTATTTTTTTAAGAAAATATATTTACTTATTTTCATAAAGGTCTCTTATCCCAAGAAAAGAAAAGAAAGGTATTATTTTATTTTTAAGTAAAGGTACTTTTCAGAAAAGGAAACTTTGTAAGAAAATTTATTTTGTTAAGAGGAGGTATTTTTTTGAAGATAGGGGTTTTTTTTTAAGAAATAGGAATTTTTTTTAGAATTGGTACACTTTTCGAGAATAGGTACATTTCTAAGAGCAGGCACTTACCTCAAGAAAAGTTATTTTGTATCATAAAAAGGTACTCTTTAAAGAAAATGTAATTTTTTAAGAAGAGACAATTTGTTAAAGAACTTATTTCAAAAAAATTAAGAAAGGGTACATTTTGTAAGAAAGTGTACTATTTTTAACCAAAGGCACTTCTTTCAGATAAGGTTTTTTTTTAAGAAAAGATACTTTGTTTAAGAATAAGAGTAGGTATTGTTTTTGAGAAAATTTCCTTTTGTTTTTAAGAAAAGTAACTTATTTATGAAAATGTTTTTTGTTTAAACTTTTTTCAGTTTGGCTATTCTACATTTAGTTGTTATTGGGTTCAAAACTACAATACACTCCGGTACACTTATTTAAAGGCGCTTAAAATTCCATATTTAACAGCCCTGTATCTTCTGCAATTTGTAACCGATTGCACAATTTTAAAATGGAAATAGTAGCTAGACATCTTGAGATATAAAACCAATCATCACAGTAGTGGTCTCTTTACTAAATAAATTTTTTTTGAGCAATTTACAAAAAAGTCAAAAAATGTGATATTTTTCTTTTTGATTCACTTGAATAAACGCACTTTAACTAATTTTAATGAAAACCTGCTTTCTTGTTTTTTAAATTTATTTTACTTTCTTTAAGAGCTATTAGTAATGGGAACAACCCCCTTTGTTTTTAATAACTTCAAATATACGGGTTTTCATTGAGAGATAACGAGAATTTATGTAATCCAACGAACTTTGATTCCAAGCATTCTTAATGGCCTGATTTAGTGACTGCTTGTCATAAAATTGTCTACCTCCTTCATAGCCATTAGCCATTTTCGATAATGTTTAGATCTGGCGAGTAGGGTGGCCAGTCAAGAATATTAACATTTTGGCTTGTAATGAACTCCTCTCCTGTACAATTCAGGAGTTGTGTATAAGGACATTATCCTGTTGCAATATCCATGATATGTGACCAGCTAGTTCACTGAACTTCGGAAAATCCGATTCCAATAACGTTTTATAGCTTGCACCAGTAATTTTTGCTCTTTGAAATTCAAGATCGATGGTGCTATAGTACGTAAAGCACCCCAGACCATAACGCCGCCCTTTCGGCTGCGATGTCGGTTCAAAAAACGATTTTCTTTGTGCAGATCATGGAAATAATAGTTGTAGCCATCAGGCCCATCCAAATGATACTTCTTCTCATCCGTAAATACAACGGTTCTCCAGTCATTTACATGACCTCTTGGCTGCACAGCCCATACTATGTAGTCTCTTGCGAATTGAAGCCGCTTTTCCTTACGAGGAGCAGTAAGTGGCGGCTTTTTTGTAATTTCAGGTATTTAAAATACTCACAGCTGTTAATTACTCTGCGTACTGATGACTTGCTCGCTTCCACTCCAGCTTGAGCTCTTATTTTTGACAAGGATATGTAAGAATTAGAAGCCATTCTGATGAATTTCCTTTTCTCAGGTGTAGATAAAGACAATGAAACCCTTCCTTTGCAAATTTTTCCATACCCCTCGGGGTCCTTGATGTAATTGTCGACAACTGTTGGGCTCCGTCCAACTTTTTTAGCTATTGCGCGGTTAGAATATCCTTCACAACAGTAAACATCGATTTTAGATTTTCCGATAGATTTAAAATTTTTTGTTTTGCCAGTTTGACTCGTAAAATGATTAAGATGTAATAAATTGTAATAAACAGACGCTCCCTACAAAAAATCATCGCTTACTTTAAAAATAGTAAAGTGAGTTTATTCAAGTGAATCAAAAAAATAGCACATATTTGGACTTTTTTTTATAAATTGCTCAGAAAAAGTTCTTTAGTTAAGAAACCACTATTGGTCATGATTTTTTTTTATATCTCAAGATGTCTAGCTTCCATTTCCATTTTAAAATTCAGCAGTCGGTTACAAATTGCAAAAGATACAGGCTGCTTAATATGGAATTGTGAGTGCCTTTAAATAAGTGAACCGGAGTGTATATACTAAATATTTTTTAAACTTCCCATTAAACAAGAAATTTCCTATCATATGTTAGTCATCTAGTTAGTCTCGACACAAACCAAAGCAAAAGTAAACAATATAGTTGAGAATAGTGGGATGTAGCATAATGGTGTTAAAACAAGAGATGTTTAAGTTTGTTTCATTTAGCCCCCATCCCGCGACGCGCGATAAGGAACTTCGTTTAAAAAAAATATAACTTACATTGAAAATAATTTAAATTCCCACTGTTTACGAATGCGTTTCCAATTATCTGTCCAACCTCAGCAACACGTCTCACTACAGCTTTCGCAATTGTGAGAAATTTTCAAAAGTTATTGTTGATATTTAGACATCCGACAATATATTGAACTAGAGTGAGAATTAACAAAAAGAGAGACACTTTGTAAGACAATTGTGAAAGAAATGTAACTTTGAATACATCGTTTCTAATTGTATGACCACCACTGTATGTCCTCCGGGATATACGCGTTTTTTCTCGTCGTCCCACTATGTGGTGGCAGTTTATTTGATATATTGTGAATAACATTTAATCAGGCACTCGAAAGCTTAAACTGTCACACCTACATGATTTTACGCTTTCACTAACTTATTAGCATTTAAAGGGCCGACGACAAATTACGTTTCAAAGAAATTTAAAAATATAACAACCTAAGAACCGTTATCAATTCTCAATGGATTCATCAAAACATAAGTGGAGAATAGCTTTGGTCTATGATTTGTTTTTAATATATGCCCATTGTGTGTGTGGCGCAAAGACTGTCGTCGAATGAAATGATAAATCTTTAAAGCTGGTCGTCCTTTAAACTTCGACCCACGTTTGAGAAAGACATTTCATTGCCCCCAGCCTCCTAATTCACATACAAATAAAGATAAATTAGCAACTCATGACACAAATTGTCTCCGTTATAAATATACAAATGTCTGCATATTATATTGGGTATTATTGTATTATTATTAGCATTAATTATAAATGTGCCACAAATCCTCAATAAAATTTCATCAACGTCAAATCATTTAATCGTCGTCGACGAAGATGATGTCGTACACGAAAGCTAGAGATGCTGCTGTTTTTCTCGGGGGGTATAGCTGTATCTCATCTTAACGGCATATAACAAAAAGTAGAGAATACAATTTGCAATTCAAATTTTGGTAACATGAACATCAACAGCCAAAGCAAAATGGTAGGGAAGATTTGGTCAAGCTACAGAATATACTTACACAAGGCGCGTATTCGAATTTCTGATGACAGGAAATGAACAAAAGCCCTGTGCCCATTACAGAGAGCAGACCATAAAGCAAAAAATTCGGAACCTTAAATCTCTACTTTACGGCATACATAAATTCTTTTGTATTTGTTTTTCTGGTTTTCTCATTCGCATTCAAATTTGTATTTATTTTTGCTTTTCAATCCAAATTACGAACGATTGACAAATTAATACAGGCGAAGAAAAAACGTTTGCTTGCTTGTTTTCCCCCCACATCAATATTAATTGTCAGTTAAATATATACTTTTGATGAGGAGAGGTAAGGAAAACACTTTAAACCCAAATACAATAATTAAACATTAAAATTGTATAACGTTATTGTCAACGACATCCACCATTAAAACATCTCATCTGCCTCGTATTATTGTTATTATATTTGTATCGGTAGGCTATTATTATTATGTCAATTATAATTATAAAAATTAATAGAGACATACAAGGCATACGAACACAATAGAGAATGTATGCGTAAATCGTATATTCATAGGCCCCCCTCCAAAAAATTATGATTAATGGCTTGACAATTTTATGAAAGGTGTGGAGATCAAACAACTGTACTATTATTGTGTACGGCCGAAAAGTAATTGCTGCGCAATTGTTTTTATTCTCAATTTCATTGTCATCTGAAAATGCCTTCATAAGTGGTTTTAATTGAAATATTTGGTTAAAAAAACAATGCCTTTGAATGGAGGAAACACACCTTTTAATCTGCATTTATATGAGACAATTACTGTTAAGAAAATGGTCCAATTGAATTGTCTTTTTACAGGTCACATGATTTGTGAGCAATATTTTTTGAATAATGTATCAACATTCAGTTAAAAAAATCATTAACACTTAAGCGGAAAAATGGTGAATAGATTTTTACGCATTAAAGCGACAGGGAGACCACAATACTGAGTTCATTTGATAGCTTAAAAATACAATTAACCAAGCTTTATAATGACAACATCAAAAGGTTTTCGAACCACAATAGAAGCCCGACAGAGTCAAACAAATGGAGCAATCAATGTTTACTATATGACTAGTTCCATGAGGATGATCAAACAAATTGCTTTTGATGTAAAAAACCATTCTTGATGTAAAAACTAATTCCCTATTCATAATGGTTTGTTACACAGAGCAACAGGAAAAAATATAACCATATACGGACACTATAACGTGATAAAAGACCAAAAAAAAAGTACCCCTGTCTCCCAGTTTTGCCCAAAGTCATGCACTTTTTTTATGGGCCCCCAAAAATTTGGGCCTCGGTGTCATTTTTGCGAAAAAGTGATCATTTTGTCAGGCTCATATCTGGCAAACCCCTCGGAATTTTTATTTACCCTCTGAGGAAAAGTTGTAGCTCTTGTCATAGAGAATAAAATTTGTGAACATAAAAAAATAATTTCATCCTTAAGACCAAAATCGCCAAAAACTTTAAAAAATTAAATTTTTTTTACCTTTTAACCTTGTTCAAGTCCATAGCTAGCAAACCGTTCAAGATTAAAGGAAACAGTCAACAACAGAAATGTGCCTACGATCTCAATAAACAACTTTGTAGAACAAATAGAATTTCCTAGAAATGATTCTTATATTGTATGCTGCGTCCCTTGTTGCGTGTGCTGAGCTTACTGCTTTGCCTGTGCTGTTGCGGTCGGGGCGATAGAATAGTATCTCAATGTTGAAGTAAACAGTGCTCAGAATCATTCCTAGGAAGTTCATATGTTCCAGAAAGTTGTTTATTGAGATCTTAAGTACATTCTTGTAGTAGATTTTTGCCTTGAATTTGGAACAGTTCGCTACCTATGGACATGAACGGGGGGAAAAATGTAAAAAAATCGAGTTTTTAAAAAAATACACACACAGTGTTATCCAAGATGTGATAGCAAATTGTATTTTTATATAAAAATATTTAAATACATAAAAGTTTTATAATTTAAAATTCTTCTTACAAAGGGTGCCAGTTTGGCTGGTTATAATTTTGACATTTTTTTGATACAAGTCCTGAAAGTTTTACTCTGGGAGGCTAAAAAACAGGAACAGGTTGTTCATGCTGAAATACAACAAAATACCCTTAATAAAATACTCTGTACCTGGGAAAATCGAAAACTATTTACAAATTAAAAAAATGCCCCAAAAAGTACTTAAGCGAAAATAAAAATAAACTTTTGATTTTGAAATACAAGGGTTGCTATTTATAAATATATTTCGGGAATAGTAAATAATAACCAACTAGATATTATCTGTATTCAATTTGGAAACAACAAAACTAGATTATCAGGTCACGACAAAGCACCATTAACTGTTGTTGCCCGAAAAAAATAGTTCGATGATGGCGCCACCGCAAAATTTCCAGTGACATATTTCAGGTGCATTTCTATAGTTCTTGAACCCAAATCGCGCAAATTTTGACGGTCAACCATCCGATTAACATGATTTTGTTCGAATACTCTTTATTATGTTTAAAACATTTCTCGACAATGTAAACGCACTGTTCTTTCATTTGTTGTACAATTTTTAATAACACTGAACTATCAGCTGTCATTGTTTCTTTTTTTCTTCATCAACAACACTTTACCCAACATAGTGCATGAAGTGTTCGAAAAATATCACAAGCAAAATACACAAGAAAACATTTGCAAATAACATCTTTCCATCTCTAGGGAACTATGGGTCCCCATTAAAAATGATTTTTATTGTTGCCTAAAAGACAACACAAATTCTACAGGCAATAACAATTGCATGCAGTTCGTCGTGCTCTACGTTCATCAAGGATGCTTTATATTTATTCGACCTTCCAAAACAACCGCTGCATTTTCCAAACAACCATCATAACAAAAAACCGTTGATGAAGGTCTGTGGCTAGATCTAGGATGAATTTGCAAAACTTCTTTTATAAAAAACTATGGGCCTAAACTATCGTGTAAGTCACTTTCACATTCACTGCGATTTTCCACATCGTCTCTTGCCCAACTTAACGGCAAATGATAAGGTCATTTATCATATGGGCTTGAGCTTGTATACAGGGTTGCTATTTATATTTCGCGAATAGCAAATAATAACAAACATTCTTAAATGAAAATGGCTTTATTCTTTTTTAAAATATTCCCCTTGATGATCAATACAATTCTGCATTCGTTCAAACCATCTGTCATATCAGTTTTTTCATTCCTCTTGAGACACTTCCAAATCATGGTTTTATAACAGTTCAACTGCTTCTTGAGTAGGGTGTCCCATCAGTAAAATTTTTTTTTTGCTCAAGCTTTATTTGAAAGCTGATAGATTCAAGTATTTTTAAGATGTTTTTCTGATTTTCCGGAAGAGATTTAGAGGGCGCGCAATTCAAATTTACCGCAAAAATCGGGTATTCCTAACGTTTTTTTGAAATTTACTTAAAACTCGGTCGGTGAACACGATTTTCTTAGTTTTTAAGTCAATACTTTTAAAGCAAAACGTCCAAGTTTTTATTGTAAAGGGTTTATTAACAGAGACGCTACAGAAGTAAATCGATAGGGACATCAAACGACGCCATATTTATCCCGCTCTGTCGGCATTTCTCTTCAGTAAGGTTTGCCATTTCATCATGGAAAGATATACGAGCCAACAACGAGTCAAAATTATTCAAATTTACTACCGCAATTTGGAGTCAGTGGCCTCAACTTTAAGAGCGCTACGTCCTAATTCTGAATTCTGAATTTCATTTCTGGCTGAATGGCTTCGTCAATAAGCAAAATATGCGTTATTGGTCAGAAAGCAAACCACACGCAATCCATGAGTCATCATTGCATCCCGAAAAAAATACGGTTTGGATCGGGTTATGGGCCGGCGGCGTCATTGGGCCGTACTTCTTCCGTGATGATTAATACCGGCACATTACTGTGAATGTGAATGATAGCCGAATATTTTTGGCCCCAATTGGATAATATGGACGTGGAGGACATGTGGTTCCAACAGGACGGCGCCACAAGCCACACAGCGAATGCCACAATCAATTTATTGGAAACCAAGTTTGGTGAACGTTTTATGTCATGAAATAGCTCAGTCGAGTGGCCGCCGCGGTCGTGCGATTTGGCGCCGTTAGATTATTTCCTGTGGGGCTTCGACAAGGCTATGGTCTATGCCAACAAGCCAGCGACGATTGATGAACTTCGTACGAATATCGAACGTGAAATTGCAGCAGTATCGGCCGATTTATGCTTGAAAACCGTCGAAAATCGGGTTCAGCGTCTGGACTTCTGCAAGCGTGCCCGTGGTGGCCTTGCAAAAGAAATCGAGTTTCATACATAATGGCATCGATCGTACTTTCACAGGAATAAAGAATTTAATTTGTATCTAAAACCAGTTTTGTTTTATTTAAAAAAACTTTTGTAGCGCTCTTATTGAAAAACCCGATATATGCATAAACCTCAAATTTTGGCAACGTTTTTGCTCAATAAGGTGCCATATTTTAAATTTTTTTCGTAAATTTTAAATACATTTTGCAAATAAAGCATGAAACACATAGACGACGACAGGCTACATGAACACACGACTACAAATGCCGCTGACTGCAAATGTAGACGTGTGGCAGCTACTGAATTATTTTCAAGACGGCAACTGCAAAGTAAACAGCTGATCTGTAATGTTAACGTTAACGAGAATATTTAATAAATATTATTACAAACATAACAAAAATTGTGAAAACAGTTGATTATTCTGTCAGTGGTGCCACTTCTGGCATTGACAGCTCTAAAGTGTTGATTGTCGCCCACACAAATAGAAATTAGTTTAATTCAACTACAGCTACATAAGTAGCATAGACAACAACCTGCAGTCGTGTCGCCTTGCCGTCGTTAAAATATTCACTTGCATATAAACGCAATTATTTTATTTTTGACAGGTTGTGGTCGGTAGCCTGTCGTCGTCTATGTGTTTCATGCTTAACGCTTTAAGCAACGACAAAGAATTTCATGCAACAAAAATCTTCCCGGCATATATATGGTTCCTGCAAATATATATATGGTTCCTGCAATATGTTGCTGGGGCCATTTGTTTCTGCGTGTAACTCTTTGTCGCTACTTAGCGCATGTATATTTTTTCGTGAATACAATGTTTAAAGCAAATCCGATGCAAAAATTACAAACAGTTTATAGTATTATTAGTTTCATACAATAGGTAAAGAGTTTTAAACAGGCATAACTCTAGAACAGTAACTGCATATTCAAAATTTTTTTACAAAATTGCTTGGCATTTATTCGTCTTTTAAAGTGCATCATTAGTGTTTTAAATTTTCATAGAAATATAACGCAAATCCTATGCAAAAATGGCAAACGGATTATAATATTACAAGGTTCATACAAAGGGTAAAAATTTTAAAATGGTATAACTCTGGAACAGCAACTGCAAATGCAAAATGTTTTTGTACTCAATTCCTTGGAATTTAGCTGTCTTTAAAAAGGCATGATTAGTTTTCAACTTTTCAAAGAAATTGTAAAAGTTATGAAGCGTTATTTACAAAATTTATCCAAATTATGGGGAAACATTTAATACATGTTACCTTATTGAGCAAAATCATTGCCAAAACTGGTGGTTTGTGCATATAAAATAATAATTTGGACGTTTTGCTTTAAACTTGTTGACTTACAAACTAAGAATATCGTGTTCATTGATCGAGGTTTAAGTAAAATTCAAAAAACGTCCGGAATACCCGACTCTTGGGCTGAATTCAAATTGCGCTACCCGTAAACCTCTATAAGCTAGCCTATAAGCTTTCCAATTAAGCTTGAGCAAGCATGAAAATCGAAAATGAAAAATTTTTAGGACACCCTATTCTTTGGGGCTCGTAAATCGTTGACCACGTCGTGACGAATTTCTCCGACGACTTCCGGCAAACAAATGGCCGTGTACCACTCAGAATTTACCATCCTACGTTGCTCAAGCGGAGCAGTGGCGTATGGCTCATTCGGCAAGAGAAACAGGCGGCCATTTGCTTCGCTGTGCTTCTTGCACGAACTATATTTGTTGCAGTTAGCTCGTCTTGAAAGACCCATTGGGCGGATAGCTGTTTTGTTTCTAGCTGAACCGCATACATTGTATCCATGATTCGTCACCTGCCACGATGTTTTACATGTCTTTTGAAGCACCGCGGCCGAACTTTTTAATCATTTCCTTACACCAATTGACACGAGCCTTTTTTTTTTGAGGTACTGTAAAAGTATGTGCGGTCCAACGCGAACAAATATTTTTTAAAGCCAAATGTTCATGCCAAACCCAATGTATTGAAATGGAACTAAAGTACAAGGATGCCTCTATTTCACAATATGTCACATGGTGATCTTGCATTATCGCTTCACGCACTGCATCGATGTTTTGTGGCAGAACAACCGATTTTGGACGACCTTCATGAAATTCATTTTACAGCGTACGGCGTCCGACACTGAACTCTTGCTACCAGCGATTTACAGTGGATTTTGAGGATGTTTCATCACCAAAAGTCGAAAAAACTTGATTGGGACACTTTTGCCTCGATAATCCTCGCCAAAAATCGTAAAAAAACATTGCTCAAAAATTTTCAGGGGTTAATTAAATTTTTTTGACAGAGATGAATGTAAATACAACAAATAGTGCTCGTAACTGAAAACGTTCTATGCATGTTTAAGCTGAAAGTTTGCATCTGTGAACACTAGTATTCCAAGTTCCCGAAATATAAATAGCAACTTCGTACTAAACGATTTTGAATTCAATGCTGCACTGTGGTATGGATTTGCACAAAAAAGTGGTAAAAAAAATCACAACTTCTAAACTATTGTTCTGTTTGTTCCAGAATGTATCAGTTGAGTTAGGCTATCAGATCACGTTATTGAGAGGCACAGTGTTTCATTCTACGTTGTAGTTGAGGGTGGCAAAACACCACTTTATTTGATGTTGTAAATCGATTTTAAAAATTTCTGTTTCTGAGCATCTACTAAGCAGCACAAACCAAAGACGGGAGACTTCAACAAAGTGTAAGTTGGAAAAAGGTTTAAATTATTATTAAGTTATGTAACCGACAACTTCTCAATGTAGATTTTGTCCATCCTAAAATACAGCCAAATTTGTTCGAAAAAGTATTTACTATTAATTTTTTTTTTAAGAAGATATGTACTTTTATAGTTGCTATTAAGCAAGGGCATTGGCAAAGGTACTAAGAGTAAACCACTCTAAAACCTGCTCTGTCCGAAAATGCGCGTTGTTTGAACAAAATGGTCAATATTGATTGAGCGCTGTACGTTAAGTGTCCGAAAAGTTATTAAGTCATATTTGGTAGTTTTGCCGCGGCCTTTGCTTAAAACAAAAAACAAAAAAATACGCATCTTTGTTATAAAAAATTTATTAAAATTCTCAAACCCCGGTGGTACCTTTTTGAACAAATTTTTCAAATTGACAATTGAAATTGAGAAGTTGAGAAATTGGGGCTCAAATGCACCCACAACGAGCAACTGTCTGGTGCGGATTCTTATCAGACGGCGTATTTGGCCCTACTTTTTTGAAGATGAGGCCAAAATTGCAGTGACTGTGACCCGGCATTCGTTACAGGAACATGATAGAGGAATTCTTGTGCCCTCAACTGAATGGCATGGATCTGGGCGACATGTGTTTTCAGAAAGACGGCGCCACCTGCCACACCGCGCATGAAACAATCGCTTTATTGTAGCAACGATTTCAAGAACAAATTATCTCAAGAAGTTCTGATGTCAACTGGCCACCAATATCATGCGGTTTAACGCCGAGCGGTTTCTTTCTTTGGGGTTTTGTGATATTTCGGGCTTATGCGAATAAACCAGAAGCAATTCTAGAGCTCAAATCCGATATCCAACACGTCGTCGATGAGGTGCAGCCACATCATTGTGAAAAAATCATGGAAAAGTTCATGAAAAGATTGATGGACTGTCATCGGAACCGAGGGGGTTTTTGCCGTATGTTTTATTCCATACTTAATCGGAACATATCTTCTTTACAATCCAATAAACAAATCGCAGGTATCCCCAAAAATATGTGTTTTTATTTTAAAGTGAAAAAGTTCATTCTTTCGGAGGCACCCTTTATAAAGAGTACGTGCTTTAGAAACCTTCTTCAACAGGGATCTAATTCACAGAGGTGTTCGCGTGAATGGGTTTTCACACATCATCACGCACGGTTGCCAGCTAAAAAAAAAATATCACACACGGTCGCACGCGAAATTGTTCGACCTCTGACGTCCACGCACACTTACGGGCAAGAACAAAATTTTATTTTAAACACTTTTATATAAACATTATGTGAACTGTTCCTTATAAAGATGATACGTTCGACTAAAATTTAGATCAGCAAGGCAAAAATAATACATGGCAATTATCAGGAAATTAATGTACATTTAGACGCGTACATTTTGGGAATCTTGGGACTAGATCTGAATGCTTGATTGACAGATGTGTATATGTTATCATGTTCATACTACTTGCAAGCGTGATTCTTACCTGCAATTCGTGGGTATAATTAGTGAACATTATAATCAAAAAATGCTGTCACATACGATTTAAATTTTACATCACATCTGCGCAATATGATGTGATTGAATTTAGGTATTAACCACGATCGTGTTTACCGATCCGTGTCACACGCACACCTCTATTAATTCCACATTCCCAATAAGCACCCAATCGGACTCGGACCAGATTCGGATCAGGTTTGATTTCGACATGTCGGATTTGTCTTTCGCTTTTCCGATTAGGATTCGCTTCAGATCCACTTTCCCTGATTTTATTCACGTAACAAAGGAAGTTTAATTTCAACTAAATATATCAACGAACTGTTGGAAGGGCCAGAAAAACAAGAAATGTCTCCAGTATGCAAATCAGTGTGTTACGAAAAACTCAAATATAATTAAAAAATATATATAACATCTATATAGACAATGTCATGCCGCTCACAGTTAGTGAGGGGTCTCTTCCGCCTCAAATCACTCCTATCCCCTCAAAATACCAGATGAAAGAAAGTCTCCGACATTTTAGTTAGTTAATGCATAAATTGTTTTACACCAAGATCTCCCCAGAAACAGTGATCGGGAACGCCACAGAAATCTACTGGAATATTCCGCCCTACCTTGTACCAACCTCTATAAAATAAATACTAAAAATTTAATTTCGTTTGAATTTGAATTTAAAATTTCCAATATTAATTCAAAAAAAATAATATTATAGGGAATGTATATGCACATCATAGACGAACTTAGCATACACAGTAATACTCTAATAGGGTTGCAAGTGAACATTGGATGGTGGAAAGCATGGGTTCAATGATACCAGATAGAGGCAATAGTACACCACGTCCAACAAACGCGTTTCCTCTTTTTGTGGCAAAATAGTTGTGGTAAATACAATACAAATAAATAAATGGTTTCCCATTACATCCCATGAAGGGACTGGGGAGAACTTCTCACAATCACTGAGCTGTGCACTTTCCAGGTTTCACTCACTGATTTGGACCTACAGTTTTACACCGATTCCGAACGGTAATTTGAGAAGCTTTTTCATGGCTAGATACTCGATAGTGTCGCCGTCACTATGCGAGGTGACCGCCGCCGAAAGAAATTTTTTAAGGTGGTCAGAGCCGGTTTGAACCAAGGATCTCATGTACAAGAGCCGCGCACACTAACCATTGCACCACCCACGGCCAAATACAATACAAATGTATAAATAAAATAAATGGTTTCCCGTTACATCCCATGAAAGAATTAGGGAAAGCTTCTCACAAACGTTCTAGTTTTACACTTACTGATTGCGACCTAAAGTGTAACACCGCTTGCGAACTGGTTTTTGAGAAGCTATTTACTCGATAGTGTCGCGAGGTGACCGCCGTCGAAAGAAATTGAAGGTGGTCAGAGCAGGGATCGAACCCACGTTCTCTCGCACAAGAGCCGCGCACACTAAGCGTTGCACCACCCACGGAATTGTATATAAATTGTTATCTGGTCAAATTGACTGCTATTATTACACATAAATAATAGTGGTTCGGGGCGGTTGGGTGAACCCAGTAACTTTGTTTGCTGCAAATCTAAAAATATAAACCCTTTTCAAATTATTTAAACATTCCTTGTAATGAAAACAAATATTTATAACGCCTTTAAATTTTCACTTTAGATTAAGAATATTCCAAAATATGGTGTTAATTTATAATAATTGTTTTTTGAATAGGAAACTTTTGTTTTTTATCATAACAGCTGTAAGTAATTGCCACTTTATATTTTAGTACAATTAAAATACCATTAAAACCCATATCTGTTGCTACATTATCGTTTAAATATTAACCCTAAAACTTCAATTACATACCAAATACACTTCTCATATGTGCTTCACAGGATCATACCTGTAACGACAGAACAAGAAATTAAACATTTAATAAACAAATAAACAACGCTTATTAAAAAACAGACATTCTAAAAAAAAACATTGTACAATATCGAGTGTCACTACTAAAATATACTGATTAATAATAAATAAATGTAATTCAAAGTAGAGCCACAGTACAGGAAATCCCATAAAGTGTATATCATCTTTTCTGATTTTCGACTCTTCGCCTCTCCCTCTATTCAATCTATACCTCCCTCCCCACAATTCCTTATACATTTCAAAAACGGCCATAAGGACGCAAATATCCTTACTGAAAGTATTCAATATTAATACTTCTTTGAAATATTCAGTATAGATAATGAAAAGAATGATTACACAAAAAAAAAAGATAAAAAAAATACTAAATGAAAATAACTTTTCTTTATTCAATACATTTTCAATATTCAAATTAAAAAAAGAATATATACAATAAAAAAAGAGTACAGCGTAGTAGTCGGACTAAAGGAGATAACGAGCGATCAAAAGATGAAAAGTAATAAGACATCTCATGCAAATCAACGCAGAGTCATTGAATAACCCCGAAAATGGAGATCTAATCAACCAAACGAACACAACCCTTTTCAAAAGCCATTCGACCATCCTTTGACATGCTCGTTATGATTTTGCTTGATATATGAATACTTTGCTCCTCCGTTGTCTCATCAATATAATACACAAGTTGTGAAACCAATCCATATTCTATTCAACAATTTATCAAAGTGATTTAATCAACAAATATTATCAATAGCATGATTGCATGCGAATTATAAGCCTAAGGGTCTTTCTACGTTTCTTAACCTCTCCAGTTGTGTCATATTTTCGTCTGCTTTTTTTCAACTAAATTTATTTTAAAACATGTAACTCCTCCTCCTCATTTATTTGAGTTGGCAAGTGTATTATACACAGGCATTAGTCACAAGCAGATAAGTTAATAATAAACAAAAGAAAAACATACATTCTATTTATAACGAGTGCTTTAATAATAATAATAATAAATTAAAATATCTGGTGAAAAGCGAGTGGTATTGGATTGATTCCTGCAAACACCTATGTAATTAAACTATGAACATATAATTTCGCCTCATACTTTGAGGCAAACAAATTTTTTTGTTTTCGACAAAATGCCACTAAAATGGCTATAACTCTTGTATTTCTGTATGGATTTTTTTGATATGTATTTTAATTTTTGAAGAACACTCCAGTGTATTATATAGGAAAATAAAAAAAGAAAATATCTACTGTTTTTTATTTTTTATGATTTAATAAAAATGAAAAATATTTGATTTTTTGCAAAACAAAATGCAAAATTTGAAATGTTAACCAAGCATTCTGGTTTGAAATATTTTCACACATTTCAAAAGTACTTTTATGGATATTTTTTTAAGATAAATTTCCAGAAGATCGATTAAGGAAATCCTTCTAATAAAATGAACATACCATTTTGAAAACCAAAAATTTTAAAAATAACAGTACAATTTTTGTTGTTGTTTTTCTTAATAAGGCTGCTAAACTACGTCAAAAAATTGGGTTGGCATTTCTGGTTGATCAACTTTTTTTCATTTTGTTGCATAGTGTAATTATCAATCTTTTGGAACGAAGTTCCTTGCCGCACGTTGAGGGATGGGGGCTAAATGAAAAAAATTAAACAACTTTTGTTTTAACACTATTATGTTCATCCCACTATTATCAACTATATTGTTTACTTTTGCTTTAGTTTGTGTGTAGACTATCTACATGTCTCACATATGTTGGGAAAGTTCTTGTTTAATGGGTAGTGTGCGCGCCTCTTGTACAGGAGATCCTGGGTTCGATCCTTGCTCCAACCACCTTAAAATTTCTTTCGACGACGGTCACCTCGCTTAGTGACGGCGACACTATCGAGTATATAGCCATGAAAAAGCTACTCAAAATACCGTTCGGAATCGGTGTAAAACTGTAGGTCCCAATCAGTGAGTGAAAAATGGAAAGCGCACAGCTCAGTGATTGTGAGAAGTTCTCCCCGGTCCCTTCATGGGATGTAATGGGAAACCATTTATTTTTTTTTCTATGTGGAACCTGTAAGTAGCGTTTAATATACTATATGGAAGTTTTGAACCCAATAAAAAGTAAATTTAGAAAAGCCAAAGTGAAAGAAGTTTAAGAATAGAACATTTTCTTAAATAACTGCATTTTCTTAAAAAAAAAAAATTCTCTCGAAACAAAAAATACCTTTCCATATTCTCAAACAAAATACATTTAAAACAAACCTTATGTTAAAGAACTACCTGTGCTTAAAAAAGGTAAATTTTCTTACAAAAAGTACCTCTTCTTAAAAAAAATTTATATTTTTAAAATAAGTACCTTTTCTTAACAAAGCAAATTTTCTTACAACAAATTGCCTTTTCTTAAAACACTATATTTTATTGAAAGAGTAAATTGTTAGTGAAAAAAAATAACTTTTCTTGAGAGTTCCCAATAAAAACATGTACCTATTCTTGAAAGAAGGAACAATTCTTAAAAAATCCCATTTCTTAAAAAAATTCAATTTTCGTTAGAAATATACCTTCGTTAAAAAAAAACTTTTTCTTACAAAAATTCCTTTTCTTAAAAGTACTCTCCCAATTCTTTCATGGGACGCAATGGGAAACCATTTTTTTTAAATTGTGGAGTTTGAGTCGGAGTTTAGAATTTTTAATTAATTTTATAATTTTAGCAAATCTCTTCATGCCTGTTTTAAAGTGTTTTCAATTATAAGATCTGGTTTCCATTACATCCAAAATATTTTGGGAATCATAGGAGTCATCTTATACTTAAATGTGGTTTAGATTTGTTACACTATTATTGTATCAAAACTTTGGCTTTTAAACGGTTCTTTAAAATTTTTGAATACAGCCCATATTATTTAAATCCTTCATCTAATAGGATTTACGCAAAGTGTGTAGAAATATTCAAATAATCATGTGGTGGGGTACGATTTCATGCCAAAAAATCGACTCGCAATAATTCAATACCGTAAGTATAAATAAATATATAAAAGTAAATATTTACTGGCTGCTCGTGCTAGCCGTACAGGCGAATGTGGCATGTTTACTCTATCGAGACTTTGAATGACATGGTTCCAATTCAATGGGTTGATAAGATTCAGTAATCCATATACAAAAAAGTAAATTAATGCTCAGCATTTTGTATGAGTATATCAAAAAAATTTCTGCGGAATAAATTGAGGTGCTGGGGAGAACATTGTTATAGAATATAAAAGTGTTGTAAGTCTGTATATACAAATCCATGGTCACAGCGTCATCACGCTACAGGATAATATAGATATGTAGTTATAAACAATATACACCTAGGTATACCCTTCATACCGTATAAAGTAGCTACATGTGAAATACGCACTCATATGTAAATGGTTATTAATCATGCAAGTTATTTTATTCATAGTGTTTTCTTTTATATAAATGAGCATATTCTATCTAGATAATTGCCAGCCATAAACACAGGCGCGCTTTTAAATATTAATCAGTTATCAGTGAAAATTTATGTTTGCATGTGTGTGATGATAACATGTCGATATTACATATACATATATATTTATATATACGCATCTGTGTGTATAGTCAATATGTACCCAGCAGCGGAAATTTTAAGGCATTTTCAGAGTAGGCCCGCAAATATGACTTTGGAGGCAAACTGTTTATATTCAACAGCGCTTTTTGTTCCTTGGATGAAAATATAACGTGTCTGCAGCTTGTCGCAAATATATAATACTTGTGTCCAAATACACTGTGGTTCCTATTCAATATTAAATGTTGGAGACACAACAAGTAATTGGTTATAATATATGTTTTTATTTCCCAAATGTAGCTTAGTTTATTGTAAAGACAACAAAGAAAAAAAAAAAGCAGCAGATGTTCAATTCATAAAAACGAAGTTCCCAATATATATATGGTTCCAGCATAATGTACAGGAGCAGTTTTTTCGGCGTGTAACAGGCATACATAAAGGGCTTAGTTAGTGCTTATCATAGACTGGCGAAAAATTCGAAACTCGTCCCCATCTTGATTATATCGCTGTTTACAGCCCTAGTAATAATAATATTAATAAAGCTTTCCCGTTACATCCCATGAAGGGATTCGGGAGAGCTTCTCACCGAGAGCTGAGCGAGTTCTAATTTTACACTAACAGTTTAACACCGGTTTCGAACGGTATTTTGAAAAGATTTTCATGGGATCGAACCTAAGACCTAATGTACAAGAGCCGCGCACACTACCATTGCCCCACCGACGGTCACAACTACGGCCCTAGTAGTGGCAGACAAACAGGCTGTTCATATAAAGCCAAACTTGTAGTCACTATGCAGACCTATTGGCGAATGGTGTTGGTCAGAAAAGCCTGTTCTTCCACATCCTCGCAATTCGTTATTGCAAAAGCATGACATGTGCTATCCTAGTACCTACCACCCCCGTCTAGTCACTGCCCTTGATTTCAAATTGTCTAGAATTTTCCTGGGGAAACTATTCAATTCAAGTATTTACAACATTTTCCCCTTATTGGTCTTGTAGTATTCAGTGGCACTTATTTCCAGAGCTCTGTTAATGAAGTTGCTCGCAGTGTTAATAACTGCCCTTCTGAGGTGTTTAGAATGATAATTTATCAATCGTCCTAACGCAGTAGATTTTTGGCACCACTCCATTTTGAGAGCGTTTCCTTGTCTGATAACCAAACTGTCCAAATATGGTAGCTTATTGTCCCTTTCCTTTTCGAGCGTGAATTTTAGTTGTCTATAACAAGAATTCAATGCTGTCATCATGCTGCCCACTTCAGTTCTTCTGATAACAACAAATAAATCGTCCAGATATTTCGTCAAGATATTCGGCTTCTCCCCCAATGTGTAATTGGTGATGCTGGGGAATCCATGGGGATACCTTTCGTAGAATCTATATTCATACTGGAAATAGCGTGTGTCCTTAATGCCGAATGTCAAAATTTCCATGAAATCTTTAAGTGTTATAATCTTCTCAGTTATCCTCTATAGTCCTTAGAGCTAGATAAATTGGTATGCCGAGATATAGGTTGACCACGGCGAATGAAGCTATTATTGATAAGGGAAAAATGGTGGAAATACTAAATTGAATAGTTTCTCCAGGAAAATCATAGACAATTTCATATCACGGGCAGACAAGCAAACCGACTGAACAAAATGCTGAATCTGACAGAATGTTTAAAACCACAACGTATGTTCCGAGTTTTGAAAGATTTGAAACATTCCAGTATATATGACAAAGCAAAATACAATTTGGCATTGAAATCCTAATTAACAGTGAATAGTTTATTCAGCAGGACAAAGTCTATAATTGACGAAAATGACAAGCCAAACTATACAATGTAATGATGACAAGACAAACCTATGAGAGAAAGCATATGTTGGTACTACAAGGAACAACTACCTGCACATTATTCGGACCAAACAATTATAAACCGATAGAACAAAAGATAGTACTCGTAACCCATTATACTATAACCGGACACAAACCTGACTTTGACGAAGTCTAAATTTTGGCTGAAGAGAAAAATTAGTCGCGACGTCTCTTCTAGGAAATGCTGCATATAATTGACGTTTCAACGGAGAAATGGCTGAACTTAAACGGGATATAGATCAATGTGCACAAGTGTATAGGCTCACAATTGACAAATTCACAAGGAGAACAAATCAGTTGACTTAAGCCTGCAGAAAAACTTGGGCGTGCTCTGTGTTATCTCAAACTTTAATTAAGATTAATCGTTCTCCCTTTGGGGAAAATAATATATTTGTTTTATGTTGATTCTCGTTTGAACTGTTCAATAATATTTATGAATTCCTTGTGTTTATGCTTGTTTTATTAGATCCTAGAAACTGATCAACGAAGTTGGTACAATTATTGGAAAATATTAATAAAATTCTACCAAAAAGAAATACTTGCATTGTTTTCTTTGTATTAATATGACCTTAAGCTGAAACAGAAAAAAAGCAAGCTATCTACAAAGGTCAACTATACATACAACTAAATTTTCCAAAATGTGAAACTACATCTCGTTTTTGCTTCAAGTGCATTGCGATACATGAAGGGGTTAATAGGTTTTTATGGAATTTTGTGTGCGTATTTTACTTGACCCATACAACGACTTTTTGGCTTACCAAATCCTGTACCTTCTAGTTCTTTGTTTCGTCCCGGCCTTAACCTCATGATTACTGGCAATCCGTATAGCTACGATATTTCAGATCCAGCCACAGACATTCGTCAGGCAAGAGAAGTGAAATGTACAGTCACCCCTATAGCGCACAACGTTAGTTTAATATGCGGATTGCATTTTTAGGATGGACCTTTTGAGTACGTTTGCAGGCCTGCTAAAAGGCATTCAAAGGCCCCCATTATACATAAAAAACCTGACATACATTTGTTTATAGGGTACACATATGTGAGTTTCCTTTTAGATTCAGTTTCGTTTTCTTTGTACCTGTTATATACATATATTAACACACCCATTATTGTTAATGCGAAAAACTATGAAAGGATTATTTCTCATGCCTATTTTTAATTAACAACAAATTAGAACAATATCGAGTAAAAATGTTAGAGTGGAATCAATACATCTATTATCAGATACGGTCAAGGTTATTTTGTTTGTAGCTCGTATTGTGTACATTATTGTCGGTTGCTAAAGAATTATTTTGAGTATAAAGTAGGTAAAGATTTTTTATTTAGAATTCAGAAATTTCATTAAATTTTTAGATTTTAAAATCTAATAGATAATGTAAATAGAGTTTTGAGGTTTTCACCTAAATTGACACTGACATAACTATTGTCTAACATAAGTAACAGCTGCCAATGTGAAAATAGTACTTTATAATATATACTTAAATAAAAGTGTATTAAATGTTAAAAAATTAAAAAGTCTATATTATTTGTTGTATAGAACTTTGTGTTTTAATTTTCTAATGTTGGTATTATTTTTTAAAAATCCAGAACCCCACTTTTTCGAACACAATCTCGTTTTCGATCGAAAGCAGTTAGTCAGGTTATGTATACTAAACAAATGGATAGGAGTACACGGTTCAGATATCGGTTGAAGATTGTAAAACACATACTATTGCATTTGTGGTCAAAGTAGAGCAAAGACGGCACTAATTACTCCTATAGAATTTAACACCTCTATTATATTTTAAGCCTAAAACTTCTTTAATCAAGGACAAGTTCCATTTCCATCAGACCACCAAATTTTCACGTTTTTTTTTCAAATAATTGCAGGTATCGTATCGTGAACACAGTTAGGTGTCCAGAACATTCGGCGTCAAAAGTACTGGTACAACGACATATAAATTTACCAAACATCTTCTATAGCATTGCTATTGATTGATTACTAAGGCCTTTTGTTGATTAGATAATTAAAACATAATCCTAGAACCCAAGAATTTGTTGATTTCGTCAAAGTTCACGAGGAAATCCGTTGTCAATGACTGTAAAAAATATGGAGCTCGAAGACGCCTGTTTAATATTTGACCATTGAAGTTGCATTTCAAGAAAGCCCAAAAACGACCTGCCATTTATTTTGCTTAACATTGTCTCGCATTTTGATGTCGCATCCTGCGTTGAATCTATAACAGTAGTAGGCAAAACCGAACGCACACAAATATATTATGTGCTTGTGTGCGGTCACAATCAGAAGCGATGACGCTATCGTATTGTACACAACGCACGAGAATCCTGCAGTTTGAAAAGTAGCCAGTGGCTCTATGTAGTCAGTTATTTCGTTAGCGAAAAGCCTGACTAGCTACTTCAGTGGCTACAGGTAATGCTAGAGTTTGCCTTTTGATTATTATAAGTATGAAAACAAGGAAAAAACAATGCCCTGAACCGTTACCCCGTTATGATTTGTTGGTTGCTTGGTTATTTTTTTTTTGTATTGCGTCAGTTGCTATTAAACGTTCGTAGAAATATCATCGTGACTGCGTACCTGGGTTAGAAGTATAAAAAATTGAATTTTAATATTTAGAATGGTATAATGACACGCCAAAGACAAATGAAACGCTTAAGAAAGAAAGAAAGGGAACAAATTGTGCAAAAGTTTGAATATGTAGAAAAAGAATGTGGTGAAGATAATGACAAAGATTTATTCATAACATTAATTCATTGGTCCGGCGAATTCATCTAGCGGATTGTACTAGTCAAGTAAATAGTTAGTAAAATGTTGTTAGATATTTCGTCAATTCCAGGTAACGAGGGTAGCCACTGACTACCGTCAATGACATCCCCATTTTAAATTCGTCAGTGTAACGCATTGATGGTAGTCTGGTTAATGGTAATTATTGGTAGTTAGGGAAATAACTAAAAATTCGTTAGCTACGTCGACTACAGGGAAGAGACTGATGCTTTAAATCAAATATAGTTGTTGTGTACATGTGAAATGTGAAAAATACGATTATTGACTGCCCAGCGAGGCTATGGGTTGGTTATCACTGATCTATAAAAACTAACATATTATTTACAAATAAACACCTCTGATTTATATATTTGGTCTTATTTTAACTAAATATATATATTTTTGTTTAAAACCAGAAAATTTTTGTTTACATCTTTTACCATATTCAACCCTTTTCCATATTTTTTTAATAATGTGACGTATCGCTAAATAGCCGTTTTTGTTGCAACTTCGCAAGAGATAATCGCTTGCTTGTATACAAAACACGACAATTATTTCACAACAGCTGTATCTGTTATATACTTAAAATCAAAATGTACTGGGTATACATTAGTTTAACCCACAGATACTAACCTACCAAAATATTGGAAGAATGGAGTTAGTCAATTTGGCTTCTGAACGCCTTGTTTTTTGGTATCTTGGTTTTATCCAGAATTTTGTTCGGTTCATTAGGAAAGGTAATAATCAATATTCTATATATAGACCAAGCGTTAAGACGTGTTATTTTGCATATAATGGCCATATAAAGTACATACATCCACCTGGAGTACAAGTAGATGGCATCAGGTCTGAACATTTCCATAGTTTGTCGTTTGCGATGTGTTGTCATGTACGCCAAAGGTAAGGCAGTATATCGTTATCTTTACATCGAAAAAGTGAACGGTTGGGGGTAAGACCTAAACCGACAGACTTAACACGCCATAGTTGGGGCTGTCTTTCATTAATTCTGTGACTGTAAAAACGGTCGAAAGTGGAATGTAAAGTTAATTTGTTCCTTAAATATAAAATTTTAAATATTAATAATAACAAAGTGCAAATTTTTGAAAAAAAAAATTGGAAAACTTCTGCGGACTCAACGGCTAAAAACTAATTCGGGTCCTACGAATCGAAGTTCATCATTGGTTTTTTTTGCATATAAAGATGGTTTCATACAGATTAATTTTTTTAATTTCTTACTCAGAGGCTGCGATTTAGAGTTAATTTTTTGAGAAAAGTGTATACATATGTCACCATTACTCGAGAACGACTCATCCGATTTTGCTTAGTTAAATTTAGAAAAATTAACAATTGGAATACCTTTAACCTATGCCTATGCTATTCCCCAAGATAAGCAACAATTTCGCAGTTACAAATAAATTAATGAGGACAAAATAATAATTGTTTGCTTCCAAAATTAAAATTATGTATGAAATTTTTTTGATAAAACCATCATTATAGAGCAAAAAAACTAATGATGTACTTCGATTCGTAGGACCCGAATTAGTGTACATCCGTTGAGTCCACATCTGTTTTTTCGACTTGCACAATGTAACTAATAGTTTTAATAATATTAAATATTAATAGTAAATGCATGATTTCATATTTATTTATGAGAATATAAATCTATTTGAATTTGAATTATTTTATGACCGATTTTTTGTTAGTTTTTGTTTAATGTATGAGAAATTTCTAGTACAAGCTACCAAGTCATGAACATTTTTCTAATTGAAAAATGGTTGGTTTTTGTTGGAAATAATAAGCGTGTTTTGGTTACACCGCTTGCGTATATAATCGCTTGTTTTGTATGAAGCACTTAGCGAAAACGTAGCGACGCGAATCATTTTCGCTAAGTTTAAACAATTTTTGTTTTGTCATCTTTTACCGATTTCAACACTTTTTCATATTTTGGAATAAAATTACTTGTAGCTAAACAGCCGTTTTCTTTGCAACTTAGCAAACGATAATCGCTTGCTTGTAACCAAAACACGACTAATAGACAATTCAGTTAAACACACTCACTGGGATGACTAGTTTCGTACTCCATGACAAGCTCATCAGATGCCTAACTACAGTACATGAATTGAATGTGCGTGAAGATAAATTCGTATTTAAAATAGCAAAGACACAAACCAATTTACTTAGCAGAGCTCTGTTATGCAACTAACAGAGCTCTGTTACGCACTTTATTTTAAAGTTAAAACGGCAATTTATTGATTTTTTCAATTAAATAATCGATTCAGAAATTGAAAATACAGTAATTAATAAAAATACACTCCAAGCTAAATATATTTGCTGCACAAACTAATGCATATGCAACCAAATCCCTAATATTGGTATTTAAATATGTCACATATAGTGGGACTATTAGGGCAAAATATGGTCATATGAAGAATTCTCCACGAACCAAACACATGCCAGTCGACAGTCCTTAAGGCGTGTCTTCGAAATATAAAATCTAGAATTTCCCAAAGACCTTCAGGAATTCAGAATTTTAAATTTTCTGTATGGGGTCCCTGTGCATGATTTTGGCCCACTGTGGTCAAATGAAGAATTCTCCAAGAACAAAATATGTGCAGGTGGATAGTGCTTGACACATCCTTCCAGAATATGCCAACCACATATTTCAGAAGACCTTCAGAACCGAAAATTTTTCATTTTGAATTTCATATACGAAAACAGTTTTTCGCCCACTGTGCCCAAACCAAGAATTCTCCACGAACCAAACATATGCCAGTCGATAGTCCTTAAGAAGTGTCTACGAAACATAGTATCTAGAATTTCCCAGAGACCTTCAGGAATTCAGAATTTTACATTTTCTGTGTGGGGTCCCTGTGCAAGATTTTGGCCCACTGTGGTCAAACGAAGAATTCTCCAAGAACCAAATATGTGCCGGTGGATAGTGCTTGACACATCCTTCCAGAATATGCCAACCACATATTCCAGAATACCAGTAGATTTACCGATCAGTAAATTTGAACAAATTTACCACGTGCAGTTATTTTATTGTGAAAATTCGTTCCTGATCTTAAACAGGAATGCAGTTTATAATATCTTTTATAATTTTAACCTTTACAAATATCATAACTTAATATGTAGCATGTTGACTTTTAAAACATATAAGCATCAATTTGTCTAAAAACCACTCGTACGAAGAAATACAACTTTCTATTAAATAGCATAAATAGTATTCCACTCGCCTAACATTTATTCAATGAAACCACTCATCCGATTTAAAATTTACCCATCCTCACATCATTGCCCTCGACTCGTTCCACTCTTACGTATTGCATGCATGCGAGCTCAAAAAGGCCAGTGAGACATCAGCTTCTTATTCGAAAATAACCGCCGTGGAAAAATTGTTAAAACTTCTTTTATTTCATTGCATTTTTTCGAGAGTGCACTTGTGGAAAACTAGTGAAACAAGCTTTGTGTCCTTGTGATAATTTACTTGTAGATTAAGTGCAACAGTTTTCTCTCACATTGTAATTTGTAGAAAAAAAAACTCAAGAAAATATCAACAAGGACGAACAAATGAAGTAGGATAGAGTAAAAAATTAAGAGAGGAGGCGGTGTGGACGCACTTACACACCCTTAATGCGTGTACATTCACATTATGCATATAATATTTTATAAATATACTAAGTATGCAGAAAGGACTAAGAGGCGGATGTCATGGCAAAATTCATGGAATTGTTAAGGCAGACCGAGGATGGAAAATTGCATATTTACATTAAATCACATAAATTAAATGAATATGTGTAAAATTTTAATTCGTCCAAGTGTTTGAGAAACAATCCAGTGGGAGAAAGAATGGGTGGGAAACCCTTCTACCAGGCCTTAATTCGGAGTTTGTAGGCATGCTAGTACCATTCTATACTCCCTTCCAATTAACACAGTGTGTCTTTGTGGCGCAAGGCCTTCCATGCACGCTTCTATTTGGAGCACCATTGCAGGCCTACAAAATAAACCCTGCTAGAAGCCCTGCGTGAGAAGGCTGTCTTCTATGCCTATGAAAAGAGGCCTGCCTGTATTGTTAAGTAATCTGTCAGGCCTAATAGAGAAGGTCAGATTACAGGCCTGCAAGAAATATGCCTTTTAGTAGGTCTTTTGCTCATTATTTTATGTAGTCACGCACTGGTGGACAAGTTTCTTGAACATATATTTTGGCACAACTAAAAATGTGCTTTGATATCTTTTTTTTTGCACTTAATTCACACCCTCTACTCTTTCATGGTTTGTTTTTGCAATGGCGCTTTCCAATTGAACTATTCTTTATTTTTCGAGACCACAAGTATACACAGCAACACGTTCTATTTGCCTTCTATTGACAGTCCTGGAGTTGGCCTATTGCAAGAAGTGAAGTTGCTTGTTTATCGAAACTTTTTGAAGCGGAAGGGAATGTCTGGAAGCAGGTCTTCTTGTACAAACCCTATTATAACGTGAATGGAATCTTTTACGACACGAAATGATAGGCCTTCTATATGATCTGTATTCTCAGGCCTCGTCAATTCTCTCGCTGGAAAAATGTATAACATGTGTGCATAACTGTGACAATATGTATATTCACATACACGAATATATGTCGATGTATGTGTGTGCAATGCGTATACATATATTTACCATATGTATGTAATTCATTTGTGGTCGCATGAGTGTATTTGGTATGCAGATGTTAATGTCAATTATTTTCACTCCTTTTCGCTTTTCCATAAAATTTGTTAACATGTTTTGATTTCTTTCTGCTATTTTTCTTTTCGATTCGCGTATATATTGGTTGGAGTAAGCTGCTCTTAACTACAGTATGTAGTTGTATGTAGTTATATATCCCTATTTTTTTTTTGATAAAATCTTAATGAATGTATTATTAATACGAATCGTAAATGTAGATTCTTAAAAGAATTAATTATATCATGTCGCTATGTATGGGGATGCGTTACGAACAACTTTGTTGATTTTCAATTTGCAGCTCAAATAAAAGAAAGTCAATCATAAGGATGGTCACAGACTGCATATGAAAAATAGCGTAGTTTTTAAAAAGTATAAGAAACGTTTTAACATTTATTCTTTGAAGAAATATAGGCATGACTTTAAAAACTTAATCACCCATCAATTAAAAGTTGCTATAACTGAAACGACCTCTAATTTTGTTAGATGTGATTCGATCGAAAATTATTTCTTAGAAGAATTTTTTCGATGTCTTTGATCAATACACATCAGGGGTTTTTTCTGCAATTAAAAAAATATAAACAGTCGGAACCAGGACTTGAACTCACGTTGCTGGACTACCGTTTCTACACACAGAGTAGAGATTCGTTGTCACAACTATATTTACAGCCAAGTAAAATTTAATTCCTTAGACTATCACATTATTAAGCTGTGATCACCAAATGTTGTGTTGTTGAAACAACAGCAACAACAAATAAATGTGATCTGTCAATCGAGTTTCAGTTGTAGCAATCAAATTATCCTGTAGTGGTGAATATTCTATTTGTTGGATCAACGAAAATTGTAAAAACTAATTCGGTTGTACCAAATAATATATTGGTATGCTCAACTAAAGTAATTACTTGAAGTTGATGGCTGTCACAACTATTTGGTGATGCTTTAACCCATTATGAATTTTATAGAAAAAATAGTAAAAACAATAATATTTTATTAAAGTTGTGTATTTTATATTTAAATAGAAACAAAATTATTAATTTTTAGAACCAGGGTTCGTATTTCGTGCCCATTTTTGATGGAAAATATGAAAAAATTTCTATATCTCCAACCCAGTCCAGTCCAATCGAAAAAATAACAAATTTTTACGTATTTCAAAGGGTTTCTCCCAGTGGTATGAAATAATTTTTTTTTAAAAAAATCGCTAAAATAAAAAAAAAATGGCTATAACTGGAAAAAGGTGCGTCAATCGCAAATATAATAAATGTTATACCTCCAGAGGAGGTGGCCCTCGGTGATGCAGTGGTTAGTGTGCCCGGCTCTTGTACATGAGATCCTGGGTTCGAACCCGGCTCTGACCACCTTCAAATTTTCTTTCGGCGGCGGTCACCTCGCATAATGACGGCGACACTATTGAGTATTTAGCCATGAAAAAGCTTCTCAAATTACCGTTCGGAATCGGTGTAAAACTGTAGGTCCCAATCAGTGAGTGAAAACTGGAAAGCGCACAGCTCAGTGATTGTGAGAAGTTCTCACCAGTCCCTTCATGGGATGTAATGGGAAACCATTTATTTTTTTTTTAGTTTTTACGTCCAGAGGAGCCTGTAACCAATAGATGTTTTTACCAGGGCATTAATTTTTTTAAACAAATCGCTAACACAAAAATTTTGCGAATAAAAAATCGCTAAATTATGCCATTATGTATATATTTCGCAAACCTAGCGTTCAGTCGGAGTATAACTAATTTTTCGGGTTTCTAATGGTTTTTCATAAACTGGTCCAATCAATTCGTATAGAATTTTTTTTCTAAAAATCGCCAACATAAGTAAATCGCTAAAATTAAAAATAGGTATATCTCGAATACGGTGCGTCCAACCGCAAAAGCTATAAATTTTTTTCCTCCATAGGTGGAGGATGCCTCTTATACAGCATCACCTAAAATCCGTTAAACTAACATGTTTCAAATAAAAAATCGCTAAAACTCACATATGTCCGAGTTACAGTAATTTTTTATTTCAGCGTTTTTCATATTTTGATGATTTTTTGAACAAAATATCTTCCATACGTTGGACGACTTTATGAAAAATCCTTAGAAACTCGTCAAAAATAGTTTTGTTTGCGATTGTGCGCTCCATTTCCGAAATATTGGCATAGGGGCGTTTTAGCGATTTTTGATTCCATAAATTTTAATTTTAGCGATTTTTTAAAAATAAAAGTGATGCCACATTGAAGACATCCATAGATGAAAGACTCGTATGGAGGTAACAAATTTGTTATTTGTGCGATTGGACGCACCGTTTCCGAGATATAGGAATTTTTTATTTTAGCGATTTTCTTATTTTGGCGATTTTTTGAAAAAAAAAAATATTTCATGCGAATTGGAACACGTTGTGAGAAACCCTTACAAACTCGTAAAAAAAATGTATTTTTTTGATTGGACTCTTCATATTCGAGATACAGAGAGTTTTTCTAAATTTTTAATTTTTTTACCAAAAATGGGGATGGGTTATCCAGGGTATAGAGTTAATTTGTGTCATCCAGAATAATAGTTCCTCCAGCCAAGTGTCCACAATTATTTGCATGTGTTTGTGAAGACGTCAATAGTGGCGTCATATTCAACGATTATGTTTAAAAGTCTCACTTCACCTCAATTTATGATAATATATATTCTTCGCTGGCTGATATCTATACAGTTTATTGTTTTTTCACAAATTTGTTTATCACTTTCTGTTTAAAATATTAATTTTTCTGTAAAGTCCTCGTGTAACATTCCAATATACGTAGTTTCTCTTTAACGACAAAGCCTCTTGAGAAAAATCGAATACATAATTTTGTAACAAGTGTTTTTGCAACAGAAACTAAATTATAATTACAGTAACTAATATTTGAACACGAATTCTAATACATATTGTACTTTCTAGTAGTTGTATCTTCCATTTCACATGAATGAGATTTTAGAAATACTCAAATTGGTTAATACAATTAAAATTCGGTAGCAGCAACTTGTATTTAGTAAGACCGACTTTTAATCTATCAATAACATCAACAAATAATTCTGATGTTTGACAATTACGAATTCCGATCAAAACATTGACTTTATCATTTAATTGCGAATACCTGAATTGATTTCCGACTAATCTTTTCCCTGTGTGTAAAGTTGTGCCTGTTCTTTTCAGCGCCTTAGCGTTCTAACCCAGTGACCGTCTTGTTCACATTGTCCGTCCAACCGAATTGGAAATTGAATGAGGTTGTGGCAATCGAAAAATGCAGTTGTAACAACCACATTGTTTGCGACTCGGCTAAGGCAAGTACATTGGTTTGATGGCATGGCCGAATGGTTGGTAAGCGTGGTTGTGCTAACCGACAAATTTTGTTGTCAGAACTGGAATCCTTTTTTTAAGTTGTGTCAACTGAATACTATTTCATTTTTTTTTCAATTGTCTTTATTTGCAATCTGTCGATTTAACAATAAGCAAAGTTTTCCAAATGAAGTAATAACATATCTACGTTGCTGTGTTCCAATGAACACAACAATACAATACAATTTGAGTTAATTTGCAATAAAAACGTATATTTCTTTACGTTTGTGGATTATAGGATTTAGTGTATTCATATGTAAATAAATACCATCCTTTTACAAAATATACAATAATTAATATAATTTTTAATTCAGAAGCAGTCTTTGTTAAAAGGGTTTCAACGGCTTGATAGCGAACCGTGAGCCGGATAATTATATCAATGTTTCTACAATTACCGCCGTATTCATAAAAAGTTGCGAAAGTTTTTAGAGACATATTTTGAATGATAAACTATCTCTCAAAACTTTTTATTAATCTCTTTGTTTTTGGAAGCCCTCATCACTGTCGACATCTGATTGTACTGTGCATAAAGTGGCTGCATCTGTATGGATGATGAAATCGCTGATGATGTTCCCGTTCAAGATTGACGTCTGATTCGGTTTATAATTATTCCCAAAATACTTTACGTTTTATCACTGATGGCTCGTGAGTTCGACACTGTTAAAATAAAATAATCTCCTAAAATTACGGGGTTCTCAAGCAAAATAGGCTGCGTTTTTGTTTTTGGCAAATAATAGTCAGACACTAAAATCTGTTCTGTTCTTCCCCTTTATTATTATAAGGGGAATTTTTAGACGATTTTAAAAATTGCATTAATTTATAAAATTTTTGCACTCGATATAATATTAAAAATAATTTTCATATTTCTACTACGATTTTCCTCCTAAGGGCTCCTTGAAAAAAGTAATCATCGCAATGTTTAAACCATCGAATATGTTTAAGCTATTAAAAGCTATACGAGGGCTATTCATATTTCGGATCCTGGCAGTACTAGAATTGCCAGATGAAAACTGTAACTTCCAAAAAAAATTCATCTCGGTTAAAAAATGGAAATATTCCGTAAAAATTTTCACGCGATGAATTTTTATGGTTTCCGGCGTGGATTATGGAGATAAGAGTATCTCAATCAATTTATTTCGGATTTTGGTGATGAAGCACCATCAAAATCCACTGTAAATCGCTGGTACCAAGACTTAAGGTCTCGGACGCCGTTCGCTCCAGGATGAATTTCGTTAAGGTCGTCCAACCTTGGTCGATTTGAGGGAAACCATCGATGCTGTGCGTGAACTGATAAAGCAAGACCGTCATGTGACATACCGTAAGATTGAGGCATCTTTGGGCATTAATACTATTAACATCAATAAGATATCGCATGTTTATTTGACCGTAAAAACGTTTTGTTCTGGCTGGATCCCATATGATTTGACGAATGCTCAAACAAGGCTCGTGTCGATTGGAGCATAGAAATGTTGAAAACATACAACAGCGGTAACTCAAATATAGTGTCGTCACAGCTGACGACTCACGGATCTGTGCATATTAGCCCGAAAAAAACAACAATCGACCGTATGTGTCTTTCAAGACTAAGTCAACAAAAGTTGTTCGTGGAAAAAGCACATCGCAACAAATAATCACGTTTTTAGGTTTAACCGGTCGTGCGGCCACAGTGAGTTCAGTTAACGGAGAACGATCAATTTTTACACGCTGAAAAATCTGTATTTTTTGTAGTTTGGATGCAAATATGAAGTGTGCTTGGAGCAAATATAATATAGTTGTGTCCAAACATATTGTGTTTGCTATTCAGCATTACATGTTTGAGACAGAATGATTAATATGTTACAATATATGTGTTTCCGACCCACATATATTTATGTTTGTGATACAAAATACAGCTCTGTTTGTTGCACTCCCTATGCTCTCTGAAGAGCAAGCGAATAAAACATGGATAACGAGAGAGTCTATCGTGTGAGTGTGAATCTGTATTTTTGCATTATTCTCTCCGTCAGTGAGTCACAAATATTACTGAATTGCAGATAAATTCAGTGTTTCTTATTTTGGCTGATGTATTACCTTTTAGTTTCATGCATTCAGTCGTCAATGCTTCATCGGACAGAGGATATCAAAAGCGCTTGATCAGTGCAAAAAGAATAAACGAAGGCTCGGGCGCTTATATGGTTTGTGATGTTACTCTTATATATGACCGTTGGTGGTGCAATGGTAGTGTGCGAGGCTATTGTGCATGAAGGCGTGGGTTTCGACGACGGTCACCTCGCGTAGTGATCAAAATACCGTTCGGAATCGGTGTAAAACTATAGGTCGCAATCAGTGGGTGTAAAACTAGAACGCGCACAGCTCACTGGTGGTGAGAAGCTCTTCCTAATCCTTTCATGGGATGTAACGGAAAACCATTTATTTTATTTATTTCGTATATATGAATATGTGCTACTAACATGAGAAACGATTTTGAGGAAAGAAACTGGAAATGGCATGTTTGCCAGTAAACATGATGCTGTTTGCAAGTGAGTTTGGGACTTTATTAATTGTTTGAATGTTTGAAGTGTGTTCCAAACATATAGATGGTTCCTGCAGAATATGTTTTGGGAGAATATGTTAGAGAGACCGTTATTTTTCAGCGTGTAGTGGTATGCCACGGCCTGTTTGACAACAATGTTGGGAGAAATAAGGAAAAACAACAAGAGAAGACGGATTATTTTGAATCAGGTTAATCCGCCGTGCACCACTTATTTGGCACCCAATGATTTATTTTTAGTGCGTGGTTAACGTTTTTCGACGCGCGAAGCAGCTATTGAAACGTTCAAAAATCGTGTTTTGGAGCTGTCTCAATCGGAGTGGAAAAGTGCTTCAAAAATTGGTTTGAGCGCATGCAAAATATATTGAAAATATGAGAATAAGTTGAGAATAAGTTGTCATTGAAGTTTCCAATGACAGATGATTGTTTTTTTTTTATATAAATAGCGTACCCTCGATTTATATAAAGTTATTGGTACTTAATGGGTTTAATAGAATTGAAACGAAAAGTTTTCAGTGATTATTTTCACAAACGCGGATCTAATCCGACACAAATGTGATGCTTTAAGATATTACTATTATTTTTCAAGAGTTTGTAATAAAAGAAGGAAATAATTTCAACGTCTTTTATTCGACCTTAGCTTTTAGTTGTCAGCTAAAGAAACGCTAATCGTTGTTACTTTTTCATCTTGTCCCATTAATGACGACTAGATTTATGTTAACTCGGTCAAAGTAGGGGTAAAACTTAGTGTGAATTTTAAAAAAAAATTTATCAGAAATCGCAAAAAAAATCCAATGAGTGTTCGAACTCACGGGCGATGTGTTAACACCTTTTTGCTACACGGTACCTGTTCGATTTCTATGAACACATTCGTAAATGTTACATTGGAAAATAAAAAACAGCGTTCAATCATATGATGACGTTACAGTTAAATAATATTAATACTTAAAATTATTTAAAGACCCAGTGCAAGCACATGTGTCATTATATTCTTGCTCAATACTTTTTTTTTATTCCCACAAAAGTCAAAGAATGCAAAGCAACAGACACTTGTACATACATACATACATTGTTATATTCGTACGATATAACCGAAGATCAACATAAAATACTTTTTTAATATTACTCCAAATTAATACTCCAAATTAAAACACTTCAATCTCGGCTCGCCTTAATTTTTGGCCTAAACTCTTCGTCGAAACCCGCACTAGCTTTTTAATCCAAAAATTAATAAAATCGGCTATAAATTTCCGGAGAAAATCGCGTGGGAAAATTATATGAAAATCGCCCAATAATCACTTTCAATACCGACTGCCAAGCAACGAACAAACAAACGATGATTTACTCTTACAAACCTAACACTTGCGTATGTATTAAATTTATAGTTTACTGCCCTAGAGCGCGCGTATAGATGTTAACACATCAAAAAACTCCTGTATAATAAGCTATGATCCAATTTTGTATAAAACATGAATACCATCTGACCAGATGTTAGTGTCTAAATTATATTTTCTCAAAATAGCTAAACTCTAAAATTTTTTAAGCAACCCATGATTTGCAAGGTAATTTGCAAAGTGGCCACCTACCTAACGACTATTTACAAATCCAAAATCCAAATAATCATAAATCGAACCAGTCTCTCATTTTGGTTGAGTACATCGCCACCTTACTGTACCTCACTGGAAATCGTCATTATAAATAAATGGTTTCCCATCACTCTCCATGACGGAATTGGGGAGAGGTTCTCACAACCAGTGGGCTGTGCGCTTTCAAGTTTTACCCTAACTGATTGAGACTTACAGTTTCACACGGGTACCAGAAACTTTTTTGAGAAGCTTTTTGATGGCTAACTACTTGATAGTGTCGCCGTCACTAAGCGAGGTGCTCATCGTGTCGAAAGAAGTGTAAGGTGTTCAGATCAGGAATCGAACCCACGTTCTGTCGCACAACAGCAGCGCACACTAAGCGTTGGACCACCGACGGCCACAGAGATTAGAACTAATTGTATATAAATTGTTATCTGGTCAAATTCACAGCTATTATTTTATATAAATAATAGTAGATCGGGGCGGTTGGGTGAACCCAGTAACATTGTTTGCAGCAAATCTAAAAATATTAACCGTTTTTGGCAGTAGAATACTCATCGATATCTATTCATTCCAAATGTTATAATTTATATTATTTAAATATTCCTTGTTAATGCAAAATTACAAAATTTATAACACCTGTAAATTTTTTCTTTAGGTTAAGAATATTCCAAAATATGGTGTTAATTTATAATAATTGTGTTTTGAATAGGAAACTTTTGTTTTTGATCATAACAGCTGTAAGTAATTTCCCTTTTAGATTTTAGTACATTTAAAATACCCTTAAAACTCATATCTGTTGCTACATTATCGTTTAAATATTAACTGCAAAACTTCAATTACATACCAAATGCACTCCTCATATGTGTTTCACACTATCATACCTGTAACGACAGAAAAAGAAATTAAACATTTAATAAGCAAATAATCAACGCTTATTAAAAAACAGACATTCTACAAACAAACATTGTACAATATCGAGTGTTACTACTAAAATATATTGATTAATAATAAATAAATTTAATTCAAAATAGAGCCACAGTACAGGAAATCCCATAAAGTTTATATCATCTTTTCTCATTTTCGGCTCTTCGCCTCTCCCTCTAGTTAATCAATGACGTTTGTTTGCTGGGAAACCAATCTAATACTGACCCCTTATTATGTTAGCGAGGAATATATAAGAAATACATTATTAAGTGGCTTTGTACTACCTGAAACTTTTCTATTCCCTGATAGTAAAGGATTTATTCAAAACGAAATGGGCATTCCCATACTATATCACATATACAGAAGAGCTAATGATAAGACGATAAAGAGTAATGAACTAACTCATGATAACAACAGATTTGATACAGATATCTATATCAAGGGTCCGCCATCTAACGTTTTTTTTTCAACTAGTGCTAATTTCGTGAATGGTAACAGGTGAGCGCATGTCTGATTTGACAGATAATTAGTTTTATCATTCCGCTGAACGAATATGGTTGTGTATACGCTTGAACAACGCTGGGAAATATGGGGAGAATGGGCCTGCGATCGACTTTCAGTAGATGCCGATTTTGTCAAAAAAAAATCATCTTTTCAGATGAAGCTCATTTTGATCTTGGCGGGTATATAAACAAGCAAAATTGTCGCATTTGGGGCACAGAAAACCCGCACGCATACATTGAAAAGCCGATGCACCCAAAACGAGTCACTGTTTGGTGCGGATTTTGGTCCAGAGGCATAATTGGGCAATTTTTCTTCGAAAATGAGCAAGGAGTGTTCGTTACAGTCAATGGCGATCGTTATCGGGCTATGTTGAAGAGGAGGACATTGGCAACATTTGGTCTCAACAGGACGGCGCTACGTGCCCCACAGCCGAAGCTACACTCGATGTTATGGGCCCTGTTTCTGAAGATCGCATTATCAGCCGCAGAGCTGATGTCATTTGGCCACCTCGGAGCTGCGATTTGACACCGTTGGACTATTATTTGTGGCGTGCCCTCAAAGATAAGTGTTACGTCGACAAGCCAGAGACAATTGACGCTTCAAAGGACAATATTCGTGAAGCCATTGGTGAAATACAGCTGCACACAATCGATAATGTGCTTAAAAATTGGACCGATCGTGTAGGCTACTGCATGGCCAGCCGAGGCAGCCATTTGAGTGAAATTATTTTCCATTATTAACCGGAAGGATTGTACTTTCAAATAAAAAAAGAAATTTGAGAAAATATTCAGTAGTTTTTTTTATAGCATTTTCAAAAAAAAAAAATTATTTGGCGGACCCGTTAGAAGATAGCAACATTATTCGTAATTTGTATTCTCAAAAGAATTGGTGGCTTAATCATTAAAGTTCTTAATTGACTTTTTTCTGAATTGCTTTTTTACTCCTTGACTGTTGGTTGCCTTCTAATTAAGTGAAGTTTTGTTGAAATTTTTCTTTACATTCATCATATTTATATACTTATTGTATCTCAAGAATATTAAAATTTAAATCATTGATTATTGTATTAAAAATTGTGCTTGAGAGCCCGTGTGTGGGACAGTGTATGGAAACTAAAATAATTACAATTTGTTTATTTATGTTTAGAATATAAATTGGTCGAATAAATAAACATTAAAAATAAAAGGAATGTAAGGTGGTCAGAACAGGGATCCACCCTATGTTCTTATGTACAAGACCACTACTATTGCAGCACCAACAGCTGTTAGGAAAGTATTTAATGTACAATTCGCGTGTTGGAACGAAAATATTGTACAATTATTTTAACGCAACGCAACGAATATAGAGTTAGACTGTCACAACTGAAGCTATTATAATATGAGGTTGTTTGTAGCAATTAAATTGCACTTGTCGAACCAGAATTCAGTTGTGACTACGTTAGTTGGGTTGTGATAAACGCAATTTGGTTATAACAACTGCATTTTTAGTTGCTATAAGCTTCTATTTGAGCGAATAGCTCTGTGATTAAATCCAAGCGCATAACCAACTATGCGTCGGTAAAAATCGATGAAAAATTCACCTTAATTCCCTGTTTTCAAATTTAAGACCAATAACCTAATTAAACATTATGTTCAAACTTGATCATTCATTACATCCAGTGATGGAATTCGTCAGACCCTAACACACAATAGAGTGTAGCTTCAAGCCACTCACTTTCAAGAAGTTTTACGGTTTTATTACTAAGAACAGAGCAAACGACGTAGAAGTAACGTAAAACAAATAATATTTGATTTTATCGTAAACGAGCAAAATTTTTCCGAAGCTAACCGAATCGATCTCAAATAAAGATCGTTTTATACAAGGTGTCCGTCAGTATACCTTGCTTTGTTTGTTTATAATTTTTGATTAAATGAAAGAGAATGGATATTATATCGATAAATAATTTTATTTAATGTCGGCAATTAGGTATGGAATACAATATCAGATAAATGTCCGCCTCTGTTAGCTTCACAAATGCGAGCCCTTTTGAGCACATTTTTCATTACATTCTCACTCATTTCACGAGGTATTTTTTGAGTTGCTATTTTGTTTGAGTTGCTCAAGCGTATCTGAGTTGTTTGCATAAACCTTGCTTTTCAGATATCCCCACAAAAAGAAGTCGAGGTCAGTCAAATCAGGCGTCCGTGGAGTCCAATCAACATCCCCATTTGCTGAAATAACTTGTTGTGGTAAGAGGTCTCGCAGTAATTCCATTGTAATCGTGGCTGTATGCGATGTTGCACCGTCTTGTTGATGCCACATGTTAATCAAGCCCAAAGCATGCAGTTGTGGCGTTAAAAAGTTTTCGATCATTTCACGTTATCGCTTCCCAATTGACAGTTACCGTTTCGCCGTTTCCATTTTCAAAGAAGTAAGGTCCAATAATTCCTCCTGACCAAATTCCACACCAGACTGTCAATTTTAATGGATCCAAAGGTGACTGATGAATAATTTGAGGGGTTTCCATTGCCCAGAACCCACTATTCTGTTTATTCACATATCCGTTCAAATGAAAATGTGCCTCGTCACTCATAATGATTTTTTCATGACATTCGGGGTTGTCATGGGCGAGCCCTAACATCCTATAAGCATATGTATGGTCTTGTGGAAGAAGCTCTTGTGTCAACTGGATCTTAAATGGAAACAAATGCAAATCCTTGTGCAAAATTGTGGCCAAAGTTGTTCTTTGAAGACCAAGCTCCTGAGCACGGCGTCGAATTGAGGTTGATGAATTGTTTTGAACACTTTCTTGAGAAGCAGTTATGTTTTCAGACGATCTTGCAGTACGTTGTGGTCCATTCTTAGGCCTATCAGCTACAGACCCTCTTCTTCGAAATCATTCACTACGCGATATAAAGGGTTTTTCAGCAGAGACGCTACAAAAGTAAATCGATAGGAACAGCAAACGACGCCATATTTTTTCCCGCTCTTTCGACATTTCTCTTCAGTAAGGCTTGCCATTTTATCATGGAAAGATATACGAGGCAACAACAAGTGGAAATTATTAAAATTTACTACCGAAATTTAGAGTCAGTGGCCTCAACTTAAAGAGCGCTACCCATCTTCAGCGATGAGGCTCATTTCTGGCTGAATGGCTTCGCCAATATGCAAAATATGCGTTATTGGTCAGACAGCAATCCACACGTAATCCATGAGTCATCATTGCATCCCGAAAAATTTACGGTTTGGTGCGGTTTATGGGCCGGCGGCGTCATTGGGCCGTACTTCTTCCGTGATGATCAAGACCGGCACATTACTGTGAATGCGACTCGCTACCGTTCAATGCTAACCGAATATTTTTGGCCCCAATTAGATAATATGGACTTGGAGGACATGTGGTTCCAACAGGACGGCGCCACAAGCCACACAGCGAATGCCACAATCAAATTATTGGAAACCAAGTTTGGTGAACGTGTTATCTCACGAAATGGCCCAGTCGATTGTCCGCCTCGGTCGTGCGATTTGACGCCGTTAGATTATTTCCTGTGGGGCTACGTCAAGTCTATGGTCTATGCCAACAAGCCAGCGACGATTGATGAACTTCGTGCGAATATCGAACGTGAAATTGCAGCAGTATCGGCCGATTTATGCTTGAAAACCGTCGAAAATTGGGTTCAGCGTCTGGACTTCTGCAAGCGTACCCGTGGTGGCCATGCAAAAGAAATCGAGTTCCATACATAATGGCATCGAACGTACTTTCACAGGAATAAAGAATTTCATTGGTATATAAAACCGGTTGTGTTTTATTTAAAAAAACTTTTGTAACGCTCTTATTGAAAAACCCGATATAGTGGGTTTTGTTGGCAGGTTGTTTCTCCCAAAAATTTCACGTAACTTTCTCATCGTCACAGTAATCGATGATTGATTTTGATAAAATGATTTAACGATTAAAACACGTTGATTTATCGAATATTTTTCAATAATACATTTGCCACGTCTCTACTTCACCGCTGCCAAATATGAGCTGTCAAGACTCATTTTTACCAAAATGGCGGCAAAACAAAGCAGTATACTTTCCCGATGGACACCCTGGACTTGCGTTTGTCTTACCCGTGTGTGGTTCTAACAGCGAGGCCAAACAATCTATAAACAATAACTCCATATTTGTTTTAGGTCTATCATGGTACAAATACACGGTAGTAGCAGGAGACGTTGTTGTAATTGTGGGCAGGCATTTTGTTTTGGCATTTTGGTTTGGTTCTTCACAGCAAATTTCGGATTGCGGTAGTTTATGTCTGTAGTCGGTAGTCTCCGCAGCTCTTGAACATGAGTACGTGCTCAGACCACCTTACATTTCTTTCGACGACGGTCACCTCGCTTAGTGATGGCGATACTATCGAGTATTTAGCCATGAAAAACCATCTCAAAAAAACGCTTAGGAACCGGTGTAAATGCGACTGCGAGTGAAACTAGAACACGCACAGCTTAAAGCTTAACCTAATTTCAACCTAATTTATGTTGGTCCTTTTCTTGACACTAATCGAATTGAAATAAAATGGTCCTAGTTGGTATTTGTGTTTTCAAACGCTTGCAGATGTCTACTACATACTAACAGGACTAAGTTAAATATAGGAATAGGGTAAATTATAAAACACCAGTGTGGCTTCAAACTTGTCGACATGTCCTTTTTAAGTTAACACAACCACAATCTCAGATATTTTTTAATTTCTAAATTTTTTACATCCTTATCTCAAAATTAAAGATTTCGGCACATTTACTCACTTTTTTTAAATTATGCATGCACCCTAAGAAAAATTGTGACATTTAAATATGCCAAAACGTAAAAATTATTACAACAAACCAGCTTTCACGTGGGATTACTAAACAAATATACGCAAATTTGTATTCTGCGAAGAAGAAAAAACTGAATTTAGAACATGTTAAAAAATACGACCGTTGTGAATGTCATAATACCCTTGGTGTGATTTTTACATTAATATGATTTATGTGTATATATACATGCGTATATAATATAATATACATAGCACTTAACAAAACACAACCATAAGCATTTGTGTGCGTTATACAAATTTACATATAAATATATACTAAATGTATGTGAAGAGAGAGTGTATGTACATTGTACACGTATATGTTTTGAAAATTACATCAGCTACAAGGACAATTGAATCACCCCAAAAATCATGTGACAACAGAAAACCGAAACAAATACAAGTGAAAGGAAATCTTCGCTATACGATACCACTTGTAGGCTCAAAATTTAATTCTCTTATTTTTGTTTTTTTGAAAATATTTTGGTTTTTAGGGTGATATACTAGTCTAAATAACAAATATATGTGTATATGTATATGTGTATCTGCTTGATTTTATTAGAGGTTGTGCATATGGAACCACACAAAGCCACAAGCTAAAACTCACATACGCAATTTGCTTGAGAGAAAAACCCATGTTTATTTTCCGTTTCCTTTGTATGATTCTAATTAAATTCGGCTTTAGTATGTGTTGCTAGGACATTCACACTCATATTCATACAAACGTAAGGGCTCATTCATGCAAGATAATGCAAAAAGTATTATTAATTAATATGTTTTTATTTGTACGATAGCGAATTTGTGATTTAATTTGATATGTTTTTATAAATTTCATTATTTGGCTCTTAATATATATAAGAAATGCCCATATAAACTTATTACTTTAGCCACCAATTTAGTACTTTGGTCAACAAATAGTGATTAACTTTAAATTTATGCAACAGATCGCGTAATATTTATAACAGAGTATGTAACAAAAAAAAATCTGGTACTTTATAGGAGACCCGTTGATAAAAGGATGAAAGGCATTCGATTTCGATACAAAGAGTTTCCACTCTCGAAGAACATCTGCGCCCTGTCGGTTCCAAGAAACGTTCGAAAAAAAAACTAGACCACATGTAAAATCTGAACGGTATTATGAAATCTATTCCTCTTCGAGCTATGCCCCACCGGCTCCTAACGACGTATGAAGAAATGTCCATGGTGGCTCAAGGACCTGCACATCGTGCGAAAGTCCTGTAGATAGCTTTTTAATAGAGCTAAGACCTCAAGGACTGAGCGAGACCTCAATCTCATCGAATCTAACAAGGAGTGAAGATCTTCAAAGAGATAGTATTCGAAATATTTCTGCGACGGCTCTGAAGGCAAAAATTGGGACTAATGAAACCCTACACAGGCCAATAGGAAGTCTTAAGCTCTGGAAATCACTTGTCCTTGCCGGCATATGTTGCGAAGCGATTTTTCAAAACCAAGTACGGTCGTTGCGGCAGACTTTATAAAGTCGGAAATAGGTTTCCACTGGGCTTCCGGACCGTCATCGGGAGGGGGTGGGTTCTGTGCGAAAAGTTTCGGTACTTTCCTTGAGTAGTCTGCGGCTATCTCTGGTATTTCCAGCTTTACGATTGCAACCAGCACGCTTATAACAAGGGTAAATATATGGAAACCGCTTTCCACGACCTACTGACCATTAAATGTAAATGTGTTTATCTACAGGAATACACTCTTCACGCAGTTGTTGATGTGGAGGATGCATTTAACATCGTCTTATTGAGATCGGTAACATCAGCCCTTTATCAGCCTAAATCAGCACTTTATGTTGACCAAGCGATGGTTAGTTCGAGCTATGAATTACTTACTCGAAACCTCGTCCTGGGTCACACGACTTTAAATCGAATTATGAATAGGGAACTCATTTCTCTTCTTCTCGGTAATTCAGTACTGGATTGGGGTTTCTCGAGTTGGAGGGATCATATTCCACTGTCGCAGCATATGAAAATTACCTTGCAATCATAGTGCGGGGAAAATAGCACTCCACACACAGAGATGTGCTTCCGGACTTAATTAGGAGACTCCCTAAGGGGGCCATAGAGAATGGCCTGGGTGCAAATCCGAAGAAATCCGTGCCCGCACCCTTTAGCGGCAAGAAGGTTCCGTATATCCAGCCATTGTCTCCATGTGCTAGAAAAATTTGTCTAAGGGACATCTAGACATGATTTATATTAGATGCAACATATATAAATTAATACATAATTAGAGTTGGAGCCTCAGCGCCATAATGCTAACTTAAGACTAAGACTATGGACAAGATCAGTAGAGCCACAGTGGTACAATTAAAGAATTATTTCTCATTACATCTGGTGAAGGGATTGGATCACATCCACTGATCGGTGCGGTATCTAGTTTTACACTCATTGATTGAGACCTACAGTTGTACACTGGTTGAGAACGGTATTTTGAGAAGCCTTTTCATGGCTCAGTAGTCGATAGTGTCGCCTTCACTAAACGAGATGACCATCGTCGAGTGAAATGTAAGGTGGTCGGAGCAGGGATCGAACCCACGTTCTCATGAACAAGAGCCGCCCACAATAAACAATGCACCACCTTAGGCCCAATATTCGTGTAAAGGCATTATCAAAAGCTTGATGGATATATACAGCGTTTTCTGCCTGATATGACAATTCGTCATTGTCGTTCGGTGGCATGTGCTGGACTAATCCTCTTCCCTAAATGAATGGACAAAAGTCCAGAGAATGACAATGGTGTACTTCATGGGCGCCCTTTACATAACCCCTACCTAAGGTTTAGGGATCCTTTCTCAACTGTTACTGCTAAGTTTGCTGGGAAGGCATATAGCTACAATGTCAGCAATACGACTAATGCATTCGTCCCGGTGGAACAGAAGCCCATCTGGTCATGGGACAAGTTTAAGGAAGAAAATGGATTATATGTCACGGACTTCTACCAGCTTATAGAATGCATTTATGCTTCTGCACTGATGACTCCAAAAGAGATTGCAACGTAGATATTAAAGATGGGGAGTAGGCCTTGAATATAGGCTTCCAGCCCCTTGCCGTGTGTTTCAGGCAATTGTCATGGCAATCGCAGAAGTTGCCTTGGCGTGGACGAAACGTCATTACTACACGGGACATCAATATCTACTCTGAGACTCAGGCTGCTATAAACTCCTGAAATGTGTATTCCTGACTTCAAGAACTACCCACAAATGTCGCGCATCCCGAAATGATATCTACGGCCAAGTAGTTCTATACCCACCTTATATGGTTATCAGGCCACGGGAAATATCCCAGGGAATATTACCAGGAAATAACATCCAAGATATTACATGACTCGTAGGCTCAATTTAATATCTAGTCCTAGATAAGGTATGTCTAGTTTAGCAGCTGAGATCACTGGTTATAACTACAGAAGCTGTGGGGATAAAGGGTTGGACGAGAGCGAGAATTGTAATTTTTAGAAGTACCGGTTTAACCGGTTATTTCAAATCAATTAACCGGTTTTTAGGTTTTTACATAACTGATATAACAACGCAGAATTACAAATCTAAATTCTTTTTCATAGCTCACTATGGTAACTGACCCCACCAGACAGACACAAAAGGCTTTCCAAACTAATTATTTCGCCAATAATTTTCTGAAGTATGTTACGCAAGGCAATATTTACTTAACGATGATTTAGCATAATTGGGGAAGTCAAATAGTATTGGAACAGGTAGGTTGAACAAAATAACCAAATAAAGGGCGGGCCACGTAACGTTTTGAATATGATCCCCCCGCTGTTTCGAAGCAGATGGCCAATTTGTCATTTATGAACTGACAGATTATTAGTTAAAGGTTAGAAATTCACAAAAAGGGTCGCTCTACGCTTGAAAAAAAATTGTGAAATATTGCAAACTTTCATCCAAAGGTCTGAGGCTTTAAATCAACCTGTAAGAAATCTACGAAATAAATTCGATAGAATTAGAGTTCCATCAACGGCGGTTGTGGATCAATTTGTAAATTGAGCTTGTTAGCCCGGGTCCATGTCAAACAAAAGAACTCGTCTCCGTGCTCGTCCAGTGGAAAATATTGCCGATGTAGCTACAAGTGTATTCGAACAGCCATCAACTCGGCACCGTTCACAGCAATAGAACCTTTCTCGTACTTCTTTGTGCAGAATTTTCCATAACGAAGGCTTATAAAGCCCAAATAGTTCAATAACCGAAGCCTCGTGGCCATCAGATGCGTTCTCGCTTCGATAAATGGGCTGAAGATCGCTTGACTGAAGATGACAACTTCTACCGAAATACCAACTTTAACGATTAAGCTCATTTTCTCCTCGGGGCTACGTTGTCAAACAAAATTGTCGCGTTTGAGGTTCGGTAAATCCACACGTCGCCGAGGAGAAGTCGATGCAGCCACACCGGATGACTGTTTCGTGCGCTTTTTGGCACAGCGGCATCATAGGTCCATTTTTCTTCGAAAATGAGCAAGGAGCCGCTGTTACCGACAATGCAGAGCGTTACTTTTCCATGCTGAGAGGGTGTTTGTTCCACAAAGTTGAAGAGGATGACATGGATGAACTATGGCTTCAACAGGAAGGCGCACGTGCCACACAGCCAACGACTCAATCGAACCTTTGCGCAATATGTTCGAAAAGTTACGTTTTGAACCCGTTAGAGTATTGCCTGTGGAGCGCCCTGAAAGGTAAGTGTTACACAAATAATCCCGAGTCCATTGGGGCCCGAAAACACGAAATAGATGGCCAAACTATCGACAATGTACTGACAAATTATATTGGTCCAATGAGGTACTGTGCCTATATTAGTATTTTTTTAAAGCTAAATTAAATTTCAACTTTTACATGGCGCACACTTTAGTTTTACTTTACATGCTACGAAGTCATAGGCTTATACAATTTGGGACCTGCAGTTTTACACCGGTTCCGAGCGGTATGTTGAGAAGCTTTTTCATGGCTATGCAGTCGGTAGTCGACCTCAGAATTCAAAAAGACTGGCTTAACAATAAACGATGTTTCTAAAAGGCATAGTTTATAACTTTCTCATAAAAATCGAAACCGGTTATTAACCGGTTTTTACACCTCGGTTTAATCGAAACCCGGTTTCCCCTAAATCGGAAAACTGTTTCGGAAGGAACAAATATAAGTCTCTTGTGCAGCCAAATCGTGGAATATCGATCGCATAACTGGAACACCCCTGAACCGTACCAGGTCTATTTGCAGGCTCAACGATATGGGCGAAGTGTAAGTGGCGAAGTGTAAGTGGCAAAGTCTAAGTGGTCACATGTGTATGTCGCAGTCATACCAACCAAAACTATCCTGCAGGCAAATTACCATTTTGGGACAGTCATATTACTAGTTACTGCAAGAACTGTAACAAAATTGATTGGTTGAGGTTAAAAATGATCGACTGCGCTCCTTTAGAAGCAATCACCGCTCTCCCTCTCTTGCATAGATAAGACAATAAACGCTTGACACACGCTTTGCTTACTCTGCTTACAACAAATGCAATTTAGCATTCATAATATGCTAGAAGGTATTGGAATCCAAGCTAAATATTTTTTCATATAGAAACAATTTTTGGAAAAAAACCGAAAAACCCAAATTCTTATTTTTGTTAAAAATTTAAACTTTTTTCAAATTAAAAACTGGAACATTATAGTGGTCGGATTTTACTCAAACTTTATACAGTTTATATTCAGGTTAAACTAAACAAAATCAATTTTTTTTCAAATGCACCGAGGAATGAAGATTTTCTCGTGTATACGAATTTTCACCCAAAATGACAAAATCCGAAAATTTTGACTAAAATGCGGCACGGCTTAGAGTTGTCCGATTCGGCTCAGATTTTTACCAAGTCAGTTTTAGACCATAAGGAACAAGAAGCCGCCTGGGGTTTATTAAAAATCCGAAGTTGTTTTTTCATTGCCACCCTAATGTATATAACGGGTTTTCAATAAGAGCGCTACAAAGGTTTTTTTTGAAATAAAACAAAACCGGTTTTAGATACCAATGAAATTCTTTATTCCTGTGAAAGTACGTTCGATGCCATTATGTATGGAACTCGATTTCTTCTGCATGGCCACCACGGGCACGCTTGCAGAAGTCCAGACGCTGAACCCAATTTTCGACGGTTGTCAAGCATAAATCGGCCGATACTGCTGCAATTTCACGTTCGATATTCGTACGAAGTTCATCAATCGTCGCTGGCTTGTTGGCATAGACCATAGACTTGACCTGGCCCCACAGGAAATAATCTAACGGCGTCAAATCGCACGACTGAGGCGGCAAATCGACTGGGTCATTTCGTGAGATAACACGTTCACCAAACTTGGTTTCCAATAAATTTATTGTGGCATTCGCTGTGTGGCTTGTGGCGCCGTCCTGTTGGAACTACATGTCCTCCAAGTCCATATTATCCAATTGGGGCCAAAAATATTCGGTTATCATTGAACGGTAGCGATTCGCATTCACAGTAATGTGCCGGTATTGATCATCACGGAAGAAGTACGGCCCAATGACGCCGCCAGCCCATAAACCGCACCAAACCGTAATTTTTTCGAGATACAATGATGACTCGTGGATTACGGGTGGATTGCTGTCTGACCAATAACACATATGTTGCTTATTGACGAAGCCATTCAGCCAGGAATGATCCTCATCGCTGAAGATGATTTTCCGATGAAAATCCGAATCGTAACGCTCTTAAAGTTGAGGCCACTGACTCCAAATTTCGGTAGTAAATTTTAATAATTTAATAATTTCGTTGTTGGCTCGTATATCTTTCATGATGAAATGGCAAACCTTACTGAAGAGAAATGTCAAAAGAGCGGGAAAAAATATGGCGTCGTTTGCTGTCCCTATCAATTTACTTTTGTAGCGTCTCTGTTGAAAAACCCTTTATAATATAATCATACATAATATATATACATTAAGGCTGTTCACGACATAGTGGGAAAAAAAAAATTGTATCGGATCTAAACGCATAGTAGCTTATTTTGTGCCACTTGGAGTGCAAATAAGACCTGCAAAAAAGATATTCAATCGAACAACGTTTAGAGGTTGCTCAACGCTCCCAAAGATTTGCTATAGAATAGCTTTTGTATACATATTTCTTTAGAAAATTTACTATTTTGTCTTTGCTTCGCTGCATAAGCAAACGTCGCCTGCGCAGTTCGCTGCTTGGTAACAGCAAGTAAAGTGCGTAACTATTACTCAGTTTCTTTTCTTTACACAAACAAAAGTCAACAAAGCAACAAGTGTTTCTCCTTCCCATTTGCCCAGTAGGCAGTTTGAAGTTGACCCTTGAGAAACAAGCACACTAGACTATTCTGCCAAAATATTCATAGCTTTGTCAATTGTGTGTAGCGTACGGTTTTTGAATAGTGTTTTAGCAATTTTTACGGTTTGCTATAATATTAATTGTGTTTTATAATGGCTTCAAGTACAACTGCTGCTACTACGACGAGACTCAATACAAATATCTGGTTAATTGGACAGCCAGTACCTAATCTTCCCTTAAATGTACTTCCAACCGCATCTGATGTCTTAAAAACTTTTTTCCATCACCACAAAACCCTTAAAAAAACTGTTCCACAAAGTCTGAAGTCCACTACAGAAGAAATAATGGAAATTTGGGACAAAGCTCGTATCCCAATGGCTTTCCAACCAAACATCGTTTCTAAAATGAAGTATCTTGTTGAGGAATACAATTTGCTGAAGAAAAACAAATCACGAGTTTCAGATGCACAGAGTACTAGAGAAACTACGTTCTCAACCAAAATTGAACTGCTTTTCGATATAGCACATCAGGAAGCTGAAAGCCAAATCAGAATTGAAGAAGATAAAGTATTTCTAAAGGATCAGCGAGGAAGTAGAAAGATGAAGATGGCTGGAGTGGACACGGAATTGGCAATACGGGAACTGCGGATCCAAGAACGGAAACAAGCGAACGAAGAAAGAAAACGACGTGAAGAGGTAAGAAAAACAGCTGCTACATTTAGTGCACTTGAAAATTTCGACGAAGATGGTGAGAAAGACAATTATGAATCTGATAAAATTGAAACAAGCTATGAAATTGAAATACCAACGTATTATCGGAAACAACTTAAGAAAATTGTTGTGTCATCTGGAGATAGCCCTCCACACAAATCACGTATTCTCCAGAACATGCTTGCTTCTCCTGATGTGGCATCAACATTGGATCGTATAAATCTTTCTGATACTAAGTTCACAATCTTAGCTGCAGCAATTGCAAAAGCTGATGGGCAAGATCTGGATGATGGTTTCTTATCTCGTTCAACTGTACAAAGAAAGCGAGCAGGTCATCGATCATATATTGACATGGCTGTGAGAGAAGGTTTCCTTACTATTGAAAAGCCACCACTATTGGTTCATTGGGATGGCAAAGTGATGAAAGACAGTACAAACAAACAGGACCCAAAATCAAATGTGGATCGGCTACCTGTGGTTGTCACGGGCCATCATCTGGAAAAAGTACTTGGCGTTTCCAAAATATCTTCAGGAACGGGAGACACACAAGCAAAAGCAACATACCAGCTTCTTGTCCTATGGGAAGTTGTGGATGATATTATTGGAATGAGCTTTGATACAACTGCTGCAAATACAGGAGCTACAAATGGAGCATGTGTTCTTCTTGAGAAACAGATGGGCAGGAACTTATTATATTTTGCTTGTAGACATCACATTCACGAGCTGATTGTTGGAAATGTGTTTTCAGTGTTGTTTAGACCATCCAAAGGTCCTAATATATCACTTTTTCAACGATTTCAGCAAGGTTGGGCAAAAATCAATCACCAGAACTTCAAGCTCTTGGACGATAAACGCCTAAACACGCCATACCTACAAGATCTGAAAAAGGAAGTAACTTCTTTCCTCAAGGGTATTCTATCATCAAGAGAAGAATACATGCCACGAGATGACTACAAAGAGATGGTGGAACTTTGTTTATTACTTTTGGGGGAGTTACCCACAGCAGATCAGTATCGTTTCAAGATTCCTGGTGCATACCACATGGCAAGATGGATGGCAAAAGTGATATACTGTTTGAAGATTTTTCTTTTTCGAGCAGAATTTAAGCTAACGGTCAAAGAGGAGAAGAATCTCGCCGAATTTTGTTTGTTCGCGTGCCTCATTTACGTTAAAGCGTGGATTTCTTGTCCTAAAGCAAGTGATGCTCCAGTAAATGATTTGCGTCTATTCAAACAAATAAAACAGTATTCAACTGTGAATGCGATTGTCTCAGAAGCAGCAATGAAGAAGCTAAAATCTCACTTGTGGTATCTTGGGCCCGAGCTGATTCCACTTTCCCTGTTTTCCGATAAACTGTCAGTTCAGGAGAAACGAATGTTGGCAAACGAGTTAAATAATATTAAGAGTTTCCCGAAAGACTGGACAGAAAGAGGAATCAAGCTGAATAGCTGCGATCGGTTAGAGAGCAAAAGCTTGCACAATCTGCTAAATTATTCATCTGTCTGAATGCCTTAAATATTGATCTGGAATTTCTCAACATTGATCCCGATTCGTGGAATGAATCACCAAAATTCCATGAAGCCAAGCACATTGTTGATTCTTTGAGAGTGGTTAACGATGCAGCAGAACGTTCTGTTGCTCTAACGTCTGCCTTCAACGAATCAATTACGAAGAATGAGACAGAGATGCAGAAATTAATTCAGGTGGTAGAGGATCACAGAAAGAGAGTTCCCGATGCTCGAAAAGTTACACTAAAAGGGTATAATCCGCGACAACAAGATCATAATGCATTATAGAATGTGTTGAGTGGTTTTTATGTAATGTTGCTTAGATTATATGTATTAAAGTTCAATAAAAAGAAGTCCTTTGAGCAACCCCTAAATATTTTTCGATTTGTTTGAGTTTTTGCACAAAGCAATGTTTATAAAAAAGGAACAAAATAAGCTACTATGCATAATCAAATTCAAAAAAAAAATTTTTTGAACAGCCCTAATATACATATATATAAACTAACTAGTATACAAATAGTATATAATTTAATAGTCTACAGTAAGAAACTAACGAACGGAATAAATACTAGTGTAAACAACTAGTATGAAATCAGTACGGAAAAAACCAGTCTCAACTTGTGTAATAAAACGATATAACTATGTTGAAAGCAACTAGTATTTTAATTGGACTACAACTAGTATATATAAAGCAACTAGTAACACGCCTATGACATCCCTACGTACAAATCGATAGTTCGTCCTATTAAGAATGGACAGATGTGCAACTAGTATGGTGCACGGAGCAACTAGCGTGATTCTGTCTACAAACTAGTTACTTTGCCTGCAGGGTACTATTACATAGAAGTAGAAAGATTCAGTAAAATTGTACAAATAGTTTTTTTGCATTCCCGGTTTAGGATTGTTCAAAATAGTGTTGCATTTAATTACTGGAAAAGGAACTTAAACAAACTCGACTGTCATGAAACCAAACTAAATCAGTTGACAGAGACAGAAATCAAGCGAGAGAAATCGGTGACGCCGTATGTTCTTCGTGAACCTTTTATTTAATCTTTGCATTGTAATATTGTCCTCTTTTGTTTTAATAAATTGATCTTGATCTTGAACCAGAAAAATTATTAAAGAAAATAAAATTTTAAAGATCGAATAATAAAACTAAAATGGAAGAATACGCAGACTGTACTCTGTACGCCAATCTCATGGCAATCGTTGTCTATATTTTTGAAACAACAACATCTATGCAATGGCTTTCGATGAAAGCCTGCATAGAAAAGAAATATTGTGAATATTGATGGTTATGGCAAAGTATTGTTGTGGATGTTTTCGCACAAGTACGATTTTTAGACAATTCTCACTTACTTGAGATTTGTTTATCCCTATAATGTGTTATGATCAGTGTTACTATGTTGGCATAATTTGAGCCGTTTTGGCATAATTTTTTTGGTTTTGGAACTTGTTTTTTGAAAAATTATGCCAAATGCTGTTTAGCACAATTTGCTAAACATTTTTCCAATTTTTTTAATTTTAGTTAAAATCACATTTTTGGGTTACTGGCTTGGAAACTAACTCCACAGGCGTAAAAGCAAAAAATTAATTCATGAAATATCAGAAATAGGTTGACCATTTTAAAAATTTCGTATCCAGATTTAAATTTATTATTAGGGATGCCAAAATACTCTCCCCAACTCAGGAGTGAAAAACCTGGTGTAAAACGTACTCGTACTTTTTTACCTGGAATAAAATTATGGACGATTATTAACAAACTTCAAATTAGTCGGATTGGACCAATATCAAGATGTGACTTTTGTAAAATGGTATAAATCTGATGGAAGTTCTTCTAGAAACTCCAGATATAAATTCCGACAAAGAAAATTTCGAAATAGAGATGTTTTGACCACTGAGCGCTAGGATAAGTGGAACGGCTTCCAAAAGAAATTATCCAAAACTTAGGAAATTCTATTCTAAAATGACTGGCCAGTTGTTAAAAACAATGGACCTCAAACTAAATTATCCTTAATAAGGCTTTCGTAGTTGTTGCAGAAATTCTTAATGAGCACCCATTTCTTGAAGGCACTGCATGCGTTTTCGACTCAGAATTAGATAAAACACTAAATAAAAATTTTTGCATAATGGTTTTGCAAACGGCACAATTTTCGAGGACATTTGGCATAATTTATTTGTCGATCTCTGGCAACACTCATTATGATACACCTAAATACTTGTATAGAATAGAGCTGATGATATGCCTTGGTGGGCATTGAAATAGCCATATTCCCAAACGTCCACCATAATAATCAATTTCACATTATTTCTTTAATAACACTGTGTGTAATTTTTTAAGTCATGGCAAAATAACCACATACGGACACCACTACGTGATAAAAGACTAAAAAAAAAAGACCCGTGTCTCCCAATTTTTCCCAAAGTCATGCACTTTTTTTTTATGGGCCGCCAAAGATTTGGGGCCTCGGTATCATTTTCGTAAAAATGTGATCATTTTCTCAGGCTCATATCTTGCAAACCGTTCAGAATTTCGATTTACTCTCTGAGGCAAAGATCAAAATCGCAAAAAACTTAAAAAAATTCGATTTTTTTTTACCTTTTTTCCCGTGTTCAGGTCCATAGGTAGCAAACAGTTCAAAATTCAAGGAAACAAACAACTACAAAAATTTACCTAAGATCTCTATAAACAAATTTCTAGAACATATAAACTTCCTAGAGATGATTCTTAACACTGTTTAGGTAGTTCTTTATGACAAGAGCTACAACTTTGCCTCAGAGAGTAAATCGAAATTATGAACGGTTTCCAAGATATGAGCCTGAGAATATGATCACATTTTAACGAAAATGATACCGAGGCCCCAAATCTTTGGCGGCCCATAAAAAAAAAGTGCATGACTTTGGGAAAAATTGGGAGACACGGGTCTTTTTTTTTAGTCTTTGTCACGTAGTGGTGTCCGTATATGGTTATTTTTTTTCGTGTTGCAGTGTGTAATACATTCTATGAAATTTTACTTTTTGTTACAAAAGTACTTTTTCATAGAAATTGATCTTGAACCGGAAAAATTATTAAAGAAAATAACATATTAAAGATCGAATAATAAAACTTAAATAGAAAATATACAAATATATTTAATTGTCTATTTAACTTTAACTGAAACCGCAATTCAATCATATTTCGAATACAAATTTCAACTTTGATTTGTGTGCTTCATAGTAGCCATGGCAGATTTCTTTATAAAAATAAATTCATTTTTCATTACTCGTATTTGCACCACGGACACAAACCTGCGAGGAAACATGAGGAAAAACATAGCTGTGTATTAAACTTCCCCCACCAAAATCCCATCCACTGCCGACAAAATTGATCACAAATTTAATATCGAACATACATCGTTAATTCACAAATCTCTAATTTGTCACTACATGTTGCAAATAGATACATCTTTTTCGTTTCTGTTTGTCATTAAATGAGGCATGCAAAAATGAAACGAAGTGCAAATTACAAGACACATTGATAATAAGCACAAATGTACATGAATATATCATAGTTGACATAGGTATGTATATACATGCACACATACATTCATTTATCCTTACCATATCGACTTATTCACATACAAATTTGTATGCAAATGTGATTTATACAAACTTATGTCATTTATTTTCCTTTGTCGATATCAACGGTTGGTTGACAAAAGCAATAGCAGCAGCAGCAATGGCAGAAAAATCAGCAAGCAACCGACAACTGTAAACCTCAATCGCCTTATGTGCGAGATCTTAATCTACGCTTGAAAGATTGATACACTCTTAAACTCATACACATGTCGGTAATGATTTAAACAAATGATTGACTTGACAGTCAGTAAGATAGACGAAGAGGAGACTGGGCGAACAAGTAGATAGTTCAAGTAGATATCGTACAGCACATATACTTAAGTTAGTGCTCGTGAGCGCTCAAATAGCTTCAGAGTCATATGCAGACAGATAAACCTTGTATAATGCTGAGAAAACTTGGTAAGAGAATTTCGTAAAAAAGGTTTTTATGTTTATGAAGAAGTTTAAAACAATTAATCGCCATTAGTGTTTATTTTACTGCATTATAAAACACTATACTCTTTGACTTTTATAGATTCTGTCAAATTCTTCTTACTATGAAAATAAACTACGGCAGATTGCTTAAGCTAAATAAATCAATAAAATGCTTTAAATGGAATCAAAAATCATGGGAATTGCTGATTTGAACTCGACGATGGTGAAGGGATTTCCGGTTAGAACTTAGATTACAAAACCAATGACTAGAATAAAACATCGTAGCGTCTAATAATCTTTTCTATACAAAAATTACATGGGGTGTCAGGGGCATACATGGGTTTTTTTAGTTTACATTGGATTTTAATTTGCACTACTTTATCTAATGCAAATGCAAAAGAATTAGCATTGTTCGCAATGGCAATTACAAAATTTTGAATTTGCATTTGCTCAGGCAATGCAAATACAGGTTATATTGTAATAAAATATGGGAATGCTTTTAATTGTTTTGAATTTGTTTGACTGCTGGCAATTCTGTTTTTAAAATATTTTATAAGTAGAGGTTTGTGGCTTCGATAGGTATTGCCTCATAGTACTTTCAAATTCATAAACCTGTACTGTATAAAATATTTGAAAGCCAAAAGTGCCCGATATAAAGGAAATGCTTTGAAAATTTTTTTGAATTTGCATTTCGAAAGGTAATTCAAATTAAACTACAAATTATAATTGTCATATAATTAATTTGCCCCATGTATGGTCAGGGGACACCCGGTTGGAACGAAGTTCCTTTCGCTATACATTATGTACTAGTTAGTTCCAACACGCCTAAGGCACCCGTTGAAAAATACGATAATTTAAATGGTTCTCTAAGAAAATATACTTTGTGTAAAATGATACAGTCTTTTTTAAGACTAAATTTTTTTATAGAATGTATTTTTTTAAAGCATATTTTTAGGTCCTTTTGTAAGAATATATATTATATTTTCGCGAAAAGGTCCTTTTTTGAAGAGGGGTACTTCTTTTTATTAAAAGCTAATGTGTTTTTAGAAAATGTAATATTTTTAAAAAAAATTGCTTTCTGTAAGAAAAAACAATAAGAGTACGATTTTTTACAAAGAAGTACTTTTTATGAACAGGTACTTTTTAAAGAAAAAGGAAAAGGTTATTTTTTTAAGAAGCTGTACTTATTTTTAGAATGGCTACGTATCTCAAGAAAAGAAAAGGTATTACTATATTTTTAAGAAAACATACTTCTAATAAAAGAAATTTTTGTAAGAAAATAATTGTTTTGTTAAGAAGGGACATTTTGTTGTAAGAAAATGTTCTTTTTTACGAAAAGGTAGTTATTTAAAAAAAATACTTTACGAAAAGGTAATTTTTGTATGAAAATGTATGTAAATGTAATGTAGAAAATGCATTTTGTTGTAAGAAACTATTCGTTTTTAAGAAAAGATAGTTATTTAAAAAAAATTTTAGGAAAAGGTAAATTTTGTATAAATATTTAATTTTTTTAAGCAAATGTACAAATGATAAGGTATTTTTTTTTAACAAAAGGTACTTTGTTTAAGAATATGAATATGTATTATTTTTTTTAAATTTGCTTATTTGCTTATTATTTTAGAAAAGGCACTTATTTTATAAAAGTTTCTTTTTACAAACTTCTTCACTTTGGCTTTTCTAAATTTACTTTTCATTGGGTTCAAAACAAGAATATATACTAAATATTGGTTAAAGGCTCCACCTAGAAAACTTCCCATTAAACAAAAAATTTCCCAACATATGTTAGTGCAGACACAATCCAAACTTAAAGAGTGGTTTAATTGTTAAAACTTAAAGAGTGGTTTAATTGTTTAACCCTTAACGTGCGATAAGGAACTTCTTTCCAATACACATTTTCCATAACAAAATTAAAAATTTCAATAACAATGAAATTTTTCTCAATATCAAGTAGAATCGTCCCAACTTTATTCAAAGCTTCCCTTTAAATCTTATGAAGGGATAGGTGAAAATTTGTCTCAATCAGTAAGTCGTGAGGTTTCTAGTTTCTAGACACCCCGATCAATGCCCACATTTCTACACCGAATGCGAAAGATTGCGAATTTATTTGAATACTATAAAGTACGATAGATATGCGCATGTAATAACATATTCAATTAAGATCCTTCCGTCGCGAATCACTATTGCATATCTCTAAAAGTTGTGATTTGCACTGAATCTTGTTAAATAACATAAAGAATTGTAATATAAATTATAGTGTTATCGCGTTTAACGTAGTCATGCAACTTAATTTCCTAACTGAAAAGTTTAAAAGTAGTGCATCACACTGAAGCTTCTATAAACTCGATTATTTGAATATAAGAACAATGGGATCTTCGGAGCCTTGTTTTAATCCCGATTCCGATTACGTCAAATTTTGATGCCGCCCATAATGGGGGGTTTCAAGCCTATCCAGATCACGTAAAAAATGGTGTAAATTGGTAGAGAAATAAGGGACTTCTGTACCTTCTTATGCAAAACTAGCGCAAGGTCCTACAATATTTCGAGATGTCAATAAACAAAAGGTTTTTAAAATGGCAAGATTAATACATTTTTGCTCTACAAGGGTGTTTGAAGGCTCCATACCTTTTGATTTAATCTATTTAAATTCCCAATTGCCATTTGTTAACAGATAGTGTTTGTCAGCCATTTTGATAATTAAACTTTATTTTTGCGAACAAATCTATGACCGAAAACAAACAAAGGCTTGATAAATACTGGTATGAATCCGTTACGAATTCGAGACGGATCCGTTTCGTCGGACATTTTACCCGAAACGGATATCCGCAATAGACTCATAACGAATTCGAATAACGAATGAAACGTTTTTTTTACTCTTTCTGCTCCGTCTCGAACTCGTAACGGTCTTCATATTCGAGTTCATTTCATATTTGTTCTTTATAAATAAAATGGATTCGCGAGGGTTCCGCTTTTATAATTTTTCGCGGGGTCGAAACGGATTCGGTCTGATATTTAAAATTAAAATAGGTATGAATTATATTTTCTACCTCTAACCCACTGAAGTTTTTCTCCTTCAGGGTGCCATATGAATCCGTTACGACTGAAATACATTTTGTCCGACACTAATATCCGTTGCGGTCTCATAGCGAATCCGTTTGCGTATAAAATTCCCCTTGAAAAGTCGAATCGTTTTTTCTAATTTGTCGGATCCGTCTCGAACTCGCAACGGACTTCATGTTTGAATCCGTTTCGTGTTCTTGTAAACAAAACGGATTCGAGACGGATCCACTTTTATACAATTTTTAATATTTAAATATTTAAAATCAAAATAGGTATTGAACTATATTTTGTACCTCTAATCCGCTGATGTTTTTCACTTACACTATATATTAACTTTTAGTTTTTTTAAGTTTTAGTGTTTGATCAACTCAGATATGAATCTGTGACATTAAATATTTCACTGATGCGCTTTTCTGTGTTTTTACGGACTCATAACGGGTTCGAGACGGATCCGCCAAATCGCAATTTCACTGATTCGCTTCTTTACGTTCTTACGGACTCGTTACGGATTCGAGACGGATTCGAGACGGATCCGTCAAATCACAACTTTACTGATCCCTTTTTTATGTTTTTACGTCTCGTAACGGATTCGAGACGGATCCGGTAAATCACAATTTTCCTGATCCCTTTTTTATGTTTTTACGGACTCGTAACGTGTTCGAGACGGACACGCCAAATCTCAATTTCAGTGATTCGTTTTCTATATTTCTACGGACTCGTAGTTGGTTGGAAACGGAGTCGAGAACTGACATGTCGGGATTCATGATCTAACGGACTCGTAACGGTTTCGAAACGGAATCGCATCGGTTTTTGCGCACATTCGGCAACAATTGCACACTGGGAGGATTGCGAGAAACCGTCGATAAAATTAATGGATGATATTGGAAGATCAGAGACTAACAGTTGAGAGGCGGCTGAGGCTAAAAACCACACCCGCATGATGGGTGCGGCGATTACTCACACTCGACCACTTCACTCAAAGGAGTGTTTGGCGGCGTTCAACAGCCATCCGAAAAAAATGGTCGCGCTTTCGTACCCATAGACGAAACATGGATCCTTCACAACAAACAAATAACCAAGAAACAATTAAAGCAGTGACCTCTCTACGTGCAAATAGGTGGGTCAATGTGGGTGTGTCGGCCAAGTAGGTTATGGCAAATATTTTTGGGGATACTTGCGGTGTCTTTCACATCGATTACCATTTTATTACCAGTGCTACGAATTGACCAGTGACTACTTAGTATTTCCAAACCTGCAGAAATGGCTCGGCGGTTGGAGATGCGGGTCAAATGTATAGGTCATCACTGACCCAAGTAAGTGGACCTCGAAACCCCTACTTGAATCGCTGATGGCAGAAAACACTTGAGGCAAATATTAACCAGTGTTGCCATTGAGGGTAGGAACAGCATGAGGCACTGGATCATGAGGTTTCTACACAAATTGCAGTTCTTGCACTCTGGACTGGGAGATTCTTAACAATCAGCCTTATGTCATTTCTACACATATTGTGCAATATTTTTATATCGAGAGTGACATAGTGTTCAAGAAACTGACAAAGTCTCGGCATTGTGTCTTTCGTTTCTTTCGGATGCACTTACGTTTTAACTTGCAGCCAGCTGAAGCACTAACGGACATGTTGCATCCGTTGCGAAGCTTTTTGCACATACAATCTACAAATTAGGAGTTTGTAGTCCTTCAGAAAATAAGGTTCACACATTTATTGCAAAACACTGTATTCTATTTCAAAAATTCCCATATATGTACCGTATTGTCAGAGGTTTATGTGTGCATCAAAGTACTTATGTTTATCAGTACATCATTTGGGGACTATGGAGTATGTTGGTTGGGTAGTGGTAGACGCGACTAACAAGTATTCGATAAATGTGATATATATCTTCATTGATTTTTTGTTTCCTTCACATTCCTTCGCTTTTCATTTTTCAACTCTCTATGTATCATGAATTTAATGTAACATATGGATTGCAGTGACAAATTGGCAGCGACAAGTGATGTTTATGCTGTTGTCGTATGTCACAGCGACAACTGTTGTTGACAGTTAAGAGAATTCGTTTTCTTCTTGGGCATGTACTCGTTGTCCTCAAACACACACACATATATAAGTTCAACTCTGATGTTTTTCCTTCATGTGCCTCTGGGTCTTGGCCTGTTCAGTGTGTTTGTGTGGCTTGCAAACATTCGCTCATATATAATTTTTTTTGCCCTTGTGCCGAAATTCTAAACATGGCGAAAGTTAATCAATTATTTTATCCATGTTATTGTTGTTTGCTGGTATTGGGGTTTGGCTTGGTTCATCTATTCATCCATCGTTGTTTATTGTTGTGCTTAAATAGCGGAAGGATTAACTGAAGTGGGCGTTGGGGGTGGGATGGTGGGTGATGTTACAAAAAGGATTCGTGCTTTTTCTAGATATCTGTGGCTGTGATAAATGTTTATTGACGTGAATACATATTTCATGTGATAATTTGGTTTGATGAGGTTTTATGGTTAATGTAATATTTCCATTGACTCATAACATCCGCATATTTATGAGTATGTTGTAAGACGCTGTGTCTATGGGGAGCAAGGATACAAATAAGAGTCCACAGATTCGTAGTCACGTAGCCAACAAGACGTTTTAGAGCGTAACCCCAACAGACATTAACCTTTTAGTATTGTCTTAAATATTCATACTCGTAAAACTTTGGGGTTATTTAGAAGTGACGCGAAAAGGATTAACATGTTAAAATGTTGATATTATGGTAAGACAATGACGAGGATGGGAAATGTCGACGATACAAATTTAGAGAAAATATACACAATACCATCATCTAAAGTTTACATTTCGCAATTTGCAAGCATCAGCCTGTCCAATTCTTTATCACCTTAATTAGGACTGCTTTGAATAAGGTAAGTATGAACGACATGAAAAATCAGACTCCCATTAAAGAGTAATCACACGATTTTTTCTATATATAAGTATTTATGATATATATTACGATTGTTAAACGTACATGCATACTTGCCAAAAACGTTTCGATGCAGGAATGCAATAAACAGTTTCGAGAATCTAACTTTTATTTCGTTTCTGCAATAAGACATCTTTGACTGTTCTTCTTATTAATTGGGAAAGAAGAAGTAAAATCCTAAAGCTCCAAAGTCCTTGAATTTTGCTTTTGTTTTGAAAATATCTGGTACGAGTATTAGCCCGGTCATTAAAAGCTATTCGCAGAGAATATTCAACTGTCTGCTATAGATTTAACTAACCTCAAAACACGGAAAATCTGCGGGAATGTACTAAGAAAATAGACTTCTGCTATTGCTAACTTAGTAATTGAATTGGAGATTACAGAAACCTCATGAATCAACCATTAATCAGTGTTGCCGTTGAGGTTACGAACAGCATGAATCACTGACGCATGATGCTTCTACACTATATTCAGATCTTGCACGTTGGAGTTTGACATTTTTAACAACCACACTCATGTCATTTCTGCACACTTTGTGCAAGTACCACATTAGAATGTGAAAATAGTATGAAAGGAATTTTGAAACAAACTGACGCACGTGGTTTCTCACACCGCTTTGAATAATAATTTCTCTGTTTACCACATATAATTTACAAAACGAATGCTTTACTGTAATGAAGTTGTGATTTATGAGACAATATTTGTTTGAATAAACTTGTTGTATGCTACACTTTTTAGTACTATATTTTGCAACTGTGTATAAACAAATCAAAGACGATGAAGAATTAGACATCCAGAAGATGTGCGCAATTTGGCAACCCTGGTAAAAGAGAAACAAAAAGTGCTAGAAAATCACTCAAACGCATTGCTTTCATGCTTTATATCTTGATTATTTCATACTTTTTGCATACTTTATGTAATTTTACTTCAACATGGTTGGAATTTGTATAGTTATATATAATAACACTATCAAAAAGCTGCTCGTGTATTGACATTTTCAATGAAGAGAGTAAGAGAGAGACCAGAGAATGGCTAGGGTTTCACTCGTTTTGTTTGTTGGCATTCGAGTAAAGAGTCTACTTGTACATCGTTTTTGAACAAATGAACATTTAAAGGTACAACAAATAAATATAATTCAGAATTAATTTTCTCGCCTTTGGATATAAGAGTCGTTCAGTGGATAAAGGGAATGAGTCCATTTTTGGCGTTTTTGAGATTTAGCGTGGATACACTTCCTTTCATGACTAACAATGTATGGTAAACATTTTGTTTTCAAATTTCAACGGAAACCCCCTTTTAAAGACAAATATTATATGGTGATATATTTGTAGCGCTACAGAAATAAATTTAATATCTCCCCTTACCCTTATGATTCTGGAAATATTAGAAAAACACTATTTTTGGAAAAATTTTGCTTGTTCTTCGTTGGGTTTAGTTTTGAAAGTGATGTTACATTACCACATACACCACTTGTATCAATCAAATAAAAATCTATACCACCTAAAAATACAACTCTGTGATATTATTTAAAACTCACCGCAAAGCACTTCAACAATGCGATTACCCATGAGGAAAAAGAAGAACATGGTGGAAAAAAACTGTCTGTTCTTGTGTTAGAATTATAGACCTTTCAGTGTGTGTTGATTTGATGATATTCGATCGATACTACTTCGAATATGTAAATAGGATAACTGAGTTTGTATATAGACGATTGATGATCTAACGAGGGTATTAATTCAGGCACAATAGTTAGACATCTGATGATGAACTTGTCACATAGTTCGAAACTAGTCATGCTAGTGAGTGTGCTTAAATGAATTGTTTATTATTTCCAACCTAAACCAATCATTTTTCAGTTAGAAAAATGTTCCTGACCTTGTAAGCTTGTAGTATGAATTTCTCATACATTAACTGAAAACTAAGAAAACCAGTTATAAAATTCAAATAAATATAAATAGTTCTTATTATAAAATTATACAATAATGAATTTTTAATTACAAATGAATTTAATTAAAAAAAATCACATGAATGGAAAATTTGTTATTATTTGTTGTATTTTTTTTTTGACAAAGGGCGTCTATAATACAGTTGCATTAAACTTAAGTGTTGTTATAATTTTTGTAATCTTAAGAAAATTACCTTTCCGGTGGCAGTAGCATTTTAGCTATTGACGAAAAATTTAAAAGGATATGGCCTACTAAAACCAGAAATTAAAGTGGGTCTAATCATCTGACCGAGAGTTATTTCACACCGGGCGTTAAACATTTTAAAAACAATTATTACACTAAACAATACAACGAACATAGAATTGTTGGGTGCCATAAATCATCAGATAATACCCATATCCAACAAAAAATTGTACATGCCAAAAAGCAGTAATGGAAGCTGGAATCTTTTCGGAAGCACTTGCCAATGTGCTTATAGGAGCGCATTTCTTTCGTACAAAGTACCCACTTAGAAGCTAAGTAATTAAACGAAATATATTCAATGGGTCCAAGAAGCTCTTTATACATTGCAGAATTAAAGATGTTGAATCATGTGCTTATTTTACTGCTCATAAATCAGTCTAAAAGAAGGGAGTAAATTATAATTTTGTTTACTCTCTTGGTATTAACGGAAATCCGGCTCTAGAGTATAGTGATTGTATTTCATATTTGTTTCGTTTGGACTGTCTTTTTAGAATTTTAGTAATTTTATTGATACTTTTTTGCTAATTCTCAGAAGGGCTTCAGATAACCACTCATATAATATATATTATGCCTTCCTTTATGGCATATAAAAAGTAGGAAGCAGGGTAGTGCTTCTAAAAACTCCACCTGCTTCCAAACTCTCAAAATTGTTTGCTGGGTATTTATCACCGTTCAGTAAAAGCATATGTTTCAGATGTGCTGATATGCACTCCAAACGATATCATTATCTTTATATAGAACGTTTAAATGGTTGGGTTTACGGTCTAAACCGACAGACACAACACACTATTATTTGGGTTGTGCCCCATGCATACTGAGATTTCAAATTCAGTCGCAAGTGCTATGCAAAACTAACCTCTATTTCGGTTGCGATAACCTGTATTGTGGTTGTGGCAGCGACTAAATTCAGTTACGGTTTGTATTCGTATATGGGAGCTGCAATGAATCTACAGGATTTTGCTAGTAAAACTTTCGTTCTATAGGTTCAAATTTCAAAAAAAATACAATTAACTCCTTAACGTCCCGCTATGCACTTCAAGTAAAAACGACAAGAAATTATATATTTTCAAAAATTATAAAATAATTTATAGACATTTACAAAATTTACAAAGATGGTGAAATGTACTCGTATTCAAGGTGCTACAATAAAATAATGGCAGTAGGTATGATCTTGCTTATCTGAAACCCCGAAAACCCCTTAGCCCAAAAACACCATGTTTCACATATAAATTGTCGTAGAGATTCGCAAAATCTTTCGAAAAATATTATAAGGTTATAAAAACCCAGTCAAATACTATGTAGTCGTACACTGTTTCTTCCAGTGTATGTACAAAAATTTAAAATCGAAATTCTATTTATGTGTCCGTGATACCGAAAGATAAAGAAAGAAGGACTAGTAGGCTTTTTTCCTGACATCTCGTTTGCGGGTAAATATAAACTTCTCTGCTGTGGGAGACACATTCAACAGTGTTGGCTAAAAATGTAACGTACAAATTGATTTCACACTATCGTACAGTCTCCTCACACTATCCTCCATTTTGGGGGAATTCATGGGTGACATTGAAACAACGAAACAAGCGTTCATACTTGCACCATCTACATCTTTCATGAATTGGCAAGTTACATGCGTTGTAACCGAAGTGTGTGTGGCAAATAAAAAAAAAACTTAACAAGATTTAAATAATAAATTTACGAATGTATACATAAGTAATTGTATTATCTATTGGGGCGCCAGTAGATCAAAAAGGGCTCTCTTCAAGCATTTGTTTTTATTATGTTTCTTATTTACTACACTTGTTTTCTTTTTCCTACATTTATTTTGTATTGTTCATATCATTTAAAGTTCATATCATTTAAAATGGGATTAAAATTATCGAATGACATTGGGTGAAACAAAGTGAAATAGACAAATTTTTTAGAGTTATTAAGCCCTCAGTTTAAAATTTGTATGGGAAGATGTTAACATCTTCGGCAAATTGTTGGGAGATATAAGATATCATCTAGTGGGAGAAAACTGTGTCATTTCTGTCATATGTGTTATTTCCATCACATTTATTTTATGAGCTATCTTTATATTTCTTCTCATATTTATCTAACTTTATTTTGTCATGATGTATTGATACTGATATCACATATTAATCAATAGTTTATTTATGTCGTTTATGTTTAGCTCAATTTTCCTTAACCACAACACAATACGATACTAGTATGCAATTCATAAGATATTTGATGTATATTTAAAGCATTAGCCTAATTACAGTTAGCATTGGGTTATTATTAGTGTGTTAAAAAAACCGGAAATTTTGAATAACCGGTTTTCGGCTTTCACTTTTTCGGACAACCGGGTTTCGGTTTCACATAATGGAGAAACCGGTTAATTTACTGTTTTAATTTGGATTATTGTTCGACTTTTCGTATCGCATGGAAAACAATATGTTTAAATTTTTGTAGAAAAATTAATATAAAATCGATACAAAATATTATTTTCCTGTCTTGTTTCGTTTGCCCGTAAAAAGAGCCATTTTTATGCAGAAAGTATAACAGCATTTATGAGATTTTATGAATTTTACATTTTCCGTTAAAAAAACCAAAGAAAAATAACCTTTTCCTAACAAGAGTACCACTTCTTTAAAACGTACCTATTCCTAAAACATTTACTTCTTTGTAAAAAAAAATTAATACTCTTATGCCTTTTTCTTACAAAAAGTACGTCATCTTTAAAATATTACCTTTTCTTTAAAAAAAAAACAATAGCTTATAACAAAAGAAATATCCTTGTCTCTAAAAAATTACCTTTTCGGGAAAATAGAATACATATTCTTACAAAAAAGACCTAAAAATATACTATTTTTTCTTAAAAAAAATAAAAATAAATTTCATTAAAAAAGTTTTTAATTTTACAAAAGTTGTCCCCTGACACCTCATGTAATTTTTTCACTGTGGGAATAGCTTTTAATGACCGGGCTAATTCCAGTTACGTTTAATTTCGGTCACGGTATGAGGCTGTAAGACGACGACTGGAGTCTGGAAAATGCATTTCTGGGAAACGAATATGGACTGGTTTGTATACTTAGACATCATAGAAAGCAGCCGGAAACAATATCCAGAAAAATGGGGTCTGAGTGGCGCCAGGTACGTCTAACATGACAACGGTAATTATCACACGTCCCAGATTGTGAAGGTATGACTGCTTTACAACTTGGAAAAATAAATCTATTCGCCACCCCAATAACCTGACCTGACCCATAAAGAATATGTATGGGATGAGTTGGAACAAAGCTTTTGTAAAAGGACTTATAGGATTAAAAGGTAACTAATGGGTTGTTTGGAGCGTGAATGGAACGAACTCGCAGCGGAAACAACAAAAAAATATGTTTTCTATCTAAACGTTCAATTAAGAGCAGTATTACAGGGCAAGGGAGGTTCAGGTACATATTTATATACGAGGGCGGATCAATAAGTCCGTGACTTTTCGAACTTCCCTCGTAGTTATATAGAATGCAATACTGCTCCCATCAAGTACCACCTATTAGTAGACTACTGTCACATTTTGAGCAAGTTACGTCATTTACTTTGCGTTTAACAGCGGATCAAAACATAAAACATCGTGCATTTTTCTAAAAATGGAAAAAGTGAATTTCGAGTGCTCATTAAACATTATTTTTTGCGAAAAAAAAACCGTCAATCAAACCAAGGAAAAGCTTGATAAATACTATGTTAACTCTGCACCATCGATTTCAATGGTAAAGAAGTGGTTTACTGACTTTCGTTGTGGTCGCAGAAGTACAAATGGCCGATCGAAGACTACAAGTGCGTGAGATTGTTGATGCCATAGGCATTTCATGTGGCAGTGCGGTTTCGATTTTAAATGATCGGTCGGAAACTGTCTGCAAGATGGGTGCCGCGTTTGCTCTCAATTGACCATAAAGGTAATCGTGTAATAACTTCAAAGAATTGTTTGGAGTTGTTTAATTGGGCTACGAATTGGTACCTCATCCACCATATTCTCCGGATTTGAGCTCCAGTGACTATTTCCTATTTCCAAACCTAAAGAAATGGCTAGGTGGAAAGAGATTTAGGTCCAACGATGACATTATTGATCAAACAAATGCCTATTTTATGGAGCTCGAAAAATTCTATTTTCTGGAAGGGATACAAAAATTTTAGAAACGTTGAACTAAGTGTATTGAACTCAAAGGTGAATATGTTGAAAAAAAAAATAGTTTTTCCAAAAAAATACTGTGCTCATTTCATTTCATTTCCATATGGTACATATACTCTCCTGTGCAGTTAAAACGATTTTTTTTGTTTTATATAACTTAAAAATATTTAATTTTATTTTTGAGTAATGAATATTTCCGTTCTCTGTTGTTTTTGTATGATATATTTAAATAGAACCAGTTGTCATCTAAGCGTAGTAACTGTGTGGGGTACGTACAATTTTCTGAATGATTGCATTTGAATGCTTTATACATTAACATCTTTTTGAAAATTGTTTAATATCGTTGCATTTTCCATGCGTGCATTGAAGTAATAAGTACATTTCGTGAAGTACTAAAACACGTTGCATTTGAAAATGCCAAGGTCTTAACTCCATACAAACCAGTTTCGTAGCATAATGAGCGCTGATGTTGCATTCACGCACTCGTTACGTTAACTTTAAGTGTTTTATAGAAATTAATTATTAAAAAGGTACAGGTTGACATTATACATCTCAAACGATTAAAAATTTTTTTGTTTCAATTTGTTTCCTCTCGAAACGCACGATTATTGTATTCTTTGCAAACAAAGAAATCCAATTTGTTGCACCAACGTAATGATGAATGGTCAAAAATGTATTCTATAATATGTTTCGTTACAGCAGCGAGAAAATCGTCAGTTATATGAACATTTTCATAACAGCAACTAACTACACCAAACGCTCATCCCTGCGATCTGTAAATGTTTGATAATGGAAATATTTGTCGATGCTAAGATGGCTCAGATCGAAAACGCATTTTAATAAAAGGTATCACATTAATTAAAGGCTATCTAAATTCCCTTACGAGTATAAATCAACAACACCAATGAAAATTTTATTGTTGTTATTATGTTGTTGATTATTTTGCTTCTATTACACGTGCAACACAAAAAATTAAAACAATGTACGGACACCACAACGTGATAAAATACCAAAAAAATTATCCGTGTCTCCCAGTTTTGCTCAAAGTCATACACTTTTTTTTACGGGCCCCCAAAGATTTAGGGCCTCGGTGTCATTTTTGCAAAAATGTGATCATTTTGTCAGGCTCATATCTTGCATATCGTTCGGAATTTTGATTTACTCTTTGAGGGCAAGTTGTAGCTCTTGTCGTAAAAAATAAAAATTGTTACAAACAGTTCATCTTCAAGGTCGGAATCGCAAAAAACTTTAAAAACTTCGATTTTGTTACGTTTTTCCCCCTGTTCAGGTTCATTGGTAGCAAATCGTTCAAAATTCAAGGAAACAATGAACTACAAAAATGTACCTAAGATCTCAATAAACAGCTTTCAACAACATATGAATTTCCTAGGAATGATTCTTAACACCGGTTACTTAAACATTGAGATAGTGGTGGAAGTGGTGATACTTATGAAGATCCATCTGATACTGATTATGAGCCCCAACAGGGAAGAGATGGACCACAACTAATAGTACAAATGGAAATGAATTTCAGTGTAGCCATATTGGGAATATTGCAGCGACTTGCCATATTTTTGACAGCGTTTTTAAAGCAAAGAAATCTCACACATGCTAATGTTAACTCTACGGCGTACCGCAAACGGCAAGCTGAATTTGTATATTCTTTTATATTCTTTATGACAAGAGCTACAACTTTCCTGCAGAGAGTCAATCAAAATTCAGAACGGTTTGGAAGATATGAGGCTGACAAAATGATCACTGTTTTGCAAAAATGACGCCGAGGCCCCAAATCTTTGGGGGCCCATAAAAAACAAATGCATGACTTTTTGCAAAACTCGGAGACACGGGTGTTTTTTTTTGTCATTTATCACGTAGTGGTGTTCGTATATGGTTATATTTCAAGGACTTAAAAAATTACACACAGTGTTATTCTTTGCTTCTAACCTATATAAAGAGTGGGTCATGTAAAATTTTGAATTTGAACCCCTGTTATTTCGAAACAGGTGGTAAATTTTACAGTTTTGAAGTGACAGATTATTAGTTAAAGATTATAAATTTAGGAATTGGGTCGCTTTACGCTTCAAGAAAATTCGGTAATAATAAAAACTTACTTCCAAAGTTCTGAGTCTTCAACTCAAAATGTATGAAATCCATGAAACAAATTCGGTAGAAAAAGAGTGTCGTCGACGCAGTTTGTGCATCAATTTGAAAAGCAAGTTCATCCATCCGGCTTAAGACACGAAGACGACGCTTATCGTTCACGAGATAAAGGCCCAAACAACTGCAATTTTTCAGAAAAATTTAATACATCGAATCAGGAACTGTAAAGCAAGTCGTAGAAGCCATTTAAATGATATTAGGTCTCATTCCTAAATGTCAATGTCAATAAAATCATAATTTTTAACAAAATTTCTGTCAGTATTTTTTTTAAAGCGGAACTAAATTCCGAATTTACATTCCCCACCCTATATATAAGGTGTTCCAATTTGAGTGATATGATTTCTAAGTGACGTTTCGCCCATTTGTAGTGTGTTCTGATCTGTAATTTTGTTTTCATTGTGTTCAGTAATGTTTACAATTTTATCATGGAGAGATATACGCTAGACCAGTGGTTCCCAACAGGTGGTCCACGGACCCCTGGGGGTCCGCAAGCCATACCACAGGGGTCCGCAAGATATTATTAGTTTAGACATTACAAAAAAACCAACCAAAAATGATTCGTTAGTTGAAAAGAGGATCGTTAAAACGAAATAGGTCTATAGAAGAAGAGGAAGAGAATGCCTCTGATCTTAAGGTTAATAATTCAGTGACTCTCGAATGGAACTTGTCTGTGTCTCTTGAACCCAACTCGTCAGTGTCTCTTGAACCCAACTCGTCGGCGTCTCTAGAACCCAACTCGTCGGCGTCTCTCGAACATAGCTCGTCCAAGATCAGTGTTAAGCCTACTGCAAAAATTTGAAAATATAACTCTAATTACACAGTGTGTAATTTTTTAAGTCATGGAAATATAACCATATACGGACACCACTACGTGACAAAAGACCAAAAAAAAAGACCCGTGTCTCCCAGTTTTGCCCATAATCATGCACTTTTTTTTTATGGGCCCCCAAAGATTTGGGGCCTCGATGTCATTTTTGCAAAAAAGTGATCATTTTGTCAGGCCCATATCTTGCAAACCGTTCGGAATTTTGATTTACTGTCTGAAGGAAAGTTGTAGCTCTTGTCGTAATTGAAACATATAACATCAAAATTGTGAACATATAAAATCAAAAACTTCATCTTCAAGACCAAAATCGCTAAAAACTTTAAAAAATTCGATTTTTTTACCTTTTCCCCTGTTCAGGTCTATAGGTAGCAAACCGTTCAAAATTCAAGGAAACAATGAACTACAAAAATATACCTAAGATCTCAATAAACAACTTTCTAGAGCATCTAGAACATTTCTAGCTTTAGGTTTAGGAATTAGTGGGGGGTCCTTGTCACTATAGCGAATGTATGAGAGGGTCCTTGGACAAATATTGTTGGGAATCCCTGCGCTAGACCAAACTTTACAAACTATTCAATTTTTTATCAAAATAATCGTTCTTCAATTGCAACTTTTCGTGCGTTTTTGCCATTTTATGGTCGCAATAATCGTCCACCTGTGCTCGCTATTCGTCGAATTGTTGCAAATTACGAGCGTACATTTTCTTTGCATAATGTTGAAGCGCCAATAAGACAAACAGCCGCTCGAAGTAATGAAAATATTGCTGCCGTTCAGGCAAGTGTTGCTGAAGACCGCAATTTATAGATTCCAAGACGTTGTCAACAATTGGGACTGTCTCAAAACATAACCTGGCGGATTTCTAGGAAGGATTTGCGCTTGCATCCATATGGAATTGTTATATCTCAAGAAGTGAATTCATTGGACTACCATAGACGTCATGAATTTGCTGATTTTGTCTTGGAACAACTTGAAAACGATAACGATTTTTTTAAGAAAATCATCTTCTCCGATGAGGCTCACTTTCTTCTAAATAAACAAAACTGTCGATTCTGGAGCGAAGAAAATCCACAAATTATTCATGAACAACCATTATTACATTCACCTACAATTGACAGTTTGGTGTGGTTTATGGGTTGGTGGAATCATCGGTCCGTACTTCTTTCGAAAAGAAGCTGGTAACACCGTTACTGTCAGTGGAGAGGGGTACAGATCGATGATAACCAACTTTTTATCACCCAAATTGGAAGAACTTGATCTTGACACCATCTGGATCCAACAAAAGTGGGTTATGCGCCAGACAGCACGTGCAAAATCCGAATTATTGAACAATAAATTTGGAGATTTTATTGTTTTAAGAAATTGTGACTTTGAATGGCCTCCAAGAAGTTGTGATTTACCATTAGACTATTTCTTGTGGGGGTTATTTGAAGTCATGGGTCTTTAGCAATAAACCAGACTCTTATCAAACTTTACAAGTCAATATTGAACGTGCTATTATACGACTTGATTTAGTGGAAAAAGTGCTCGAAAATTGGGTTCATAGAAATCGTTTTTCAACGACGATTTATTCAGAACTTAATTGTATCGATTGTGCTTCACATGAAACAAAAAACATTTGAATTTTCTTAACAATTGGTGTGTGTGTTTTTTTTAAAGAAATCATACCACTCAAATTCGACAACCCTTTATATAGCCTTTCCTACACAGAAAAAATATTGGCGGGTTAATTTCAATTAAAAATATAATTGATTTTTTTTTTAAAAATTCAATTAATAAATTAATAGAATCAATTAAATTTTTAATGATATTTACAATTCATTTTTGAGTTTACAACAGAACTAGGAGTTGGCAAGGCTGTGAATCTTTCCAAATTAATATAAATATGCATGATGCGTCTTAACAAACCTGAATGTAAATAATTTTTGTGAACAAAAATTGTTGTGATAAAGTATTTTACAGAAAGTTGCATTTTACAGCGCCGTTGGGAGGCAATATATGTGGCGGTCGTCGTTGTCACTTTTCGTACGGCTCTAGTCTTTGATATACAACACTGTTGTAATTTGTAATTCGTTTATTGTTGATTGAAAGATTTTATTTTGTGAACTTAAAGAATAATAGTGTTAAGTTGTGTTGTTTCGTGATTAAAACTGCGTTAGTTGTAATTGTGTTTAGTTGGCAAGTGTTTTTGAATAAATTTTATTTGAAATGAGTGTTTGCATTGAGTGTTTTATTTGCAATGGAAAAAATTACTGTCCCCAAACATTTTTATACACTTGAAAAGACACAATTTGCCGCCTTATGCCACATACAATTGTTTACACGAAAACTGTTTTCAAAAATTTCACGTAAAAAGAATCTTTAAGACTCACCTTCTTAGACATTTTGAACGTGTAAAACAAGACTGCCCTAAATTGGATAAAAGCAATATGCAGAAGAGATGGAGTGCGACATGGGAGTGACTGTTGCTGCGGCAGGAGCAGATAAATTGAATGTTTCTCCAGAAACTCCAGATGTACCTTTTTTTTTGTATTTAATATAAATCGATTAAACATTAACCGCTTTATTCGTAAAAAGTGGTGAGCGATCATAACCCATAACTTGTTATGAATAAGACCGTAAATGTTTAATATATAATAATAGTTTAACAAAACCGGACATTAGTTCCGACTAGGAACCTAAATTCTAACAAATTTAATTTTTTATAGATATAACATGTGGATATGCGAAACCTTGAATAAAATCGCTTTAACAATAGAAAATTTTAGTTTTTTTTCAGCGTCGTCGCCGGGGGTGGGGATTCATGCTGAAAAAAAGCAATAACGGTTTTAATTGATTCAATTCAAAATTTAATCACAATTCGCGAAAAAAATCAATAAGTTTTTTTACTTAATCAATATTTTTGAAAAAAATCACTAATTGTTTTAATCACATTTACAAATTTTTTAATTTAAGTTTTTTTTTTGACAAATTTACAAATGCCTTTCAATAATATTATCATTTTCGTGATTACACCAAAATCAATTAAAAAATTATCAAATAAACAAAATTTTTAATTGAAATTGATTTTTATTTTTTTCTGTGTACATCTTTCCAATAAATACTTATTAATCAAAATTTTTTTAGATTTTCTATTACTAATGGGTTTTTCAATAAGAGCGCTACAAAAGTTTTTTTAAATAAACCAAAACCGGTTTTAGATACCAATGAAATTCTTTAATCCTGTGAAAGTACGTTCGATGCCATTATGTATGGAACTCGATTTCTTTTGCATGGCCACCACGGGCACGCTTGCAGAAGTCCAGACGCTGAACCCAATTTTCGACGGTTTTCAAGCATAAATCGGCCGATACTGCTGCAATTTCACGTTCGATATTCATACGAAGTTCATCAATCGTCGCCGGCTTGTTGGCATAGACCATAGACTTGACGTAGCCCCACAGGAAATAAACTAACGGCGTCAAATCGCACGACCGAGGCGGCCAATCGACTGTGCCATTTCGTGAGATAACACATTCACCAAACTTGGTTTCCAATAAATTTATTGTGGCATTCGCTGTGTAGCTGTGGCGCCGTCCTGTTGGAACCACATGTCCTCCAAGTCCATATTATCCAATTGGGGTCAAAAATATTCGGCTATCATTGAACGGTAGCGATTCGCATTCACAGTAATGTGCCGGTCTTGATCATCACGGAAGAAGTACGGCCCAATGACGCCGCCGGCCCATAAACCGCACCAAACCGTAATTTTTTCGGGATGCAATGATGACTCATGGATTACGTGTGGATTGCTGTCTGACCAATAACGCATATTTTCTTATTGACGAAGCCATTCAGCCAGAAATGAGCCTCATCGCCGAAGATGATTGAGCCCACTGAAGTTGAGGCCACTGACTCCAAATTTCGGTAGTAAATTTTAATAATTTCTACTCGTTGTTGACTCGTATATCTTTCCATGATGAAATGGCAAACCTTACTGAAGAGAAATGTCAAAAGAGCGGGAAAAAATATGGCGTCGTTTGCTGTCCCTATCGATTTACTTTTGTAGCGTATCTGTTTTAAAACCCTAGTCTTTCCTACATCTTTCCAATAAATACTCATTAACTAAAAATTGCTTTAGAATTCCTATTACTATATTTGACATATCATTGCAACGGTAGCAAATTCTTTAAAAACAAATATACGCACAACCAGATGTAAGACATCCTCTTAGACTAAATCGTTTAATAAAACATCAATTCTATTTTCCATGTTATAATAAATTCCTTGACTTACTTGTGTATCGGTTGTGGCTTTCTCCGTATAAGAAATTACTCTTTCATTCGTTTCTTTTTGCATTCATTTTGCATTCAGATAATTTCTTGTAAAAGTTTATCTACATTTTTCGACATTTATGGTTAAAATATATCAACCTCAATATAAATATGAAGGACTTAAGGAAAACTTTGCAAAAGTGCTACAAAAATTTAAGATAAACCCGCAAGAGAAAACAACACCAAAAATTGGTAGCCACAAGTAGATGGTAGCAGGCAAAGCATTGACAGCGGCACTTATCAAACAGAGACAAAACGAAAAATAGGTGTAGTAGTGCCACAGCCAAACGTGTAACTGACGCCAAAACCGCAACAATATTAACGCAACCATTAAGACACCAAACAACCAGCCAGCGATCAAACCCACCAACCAAACTGTTTTGTAGAGTGTGTGTGTGTGTGTGTTTGCGTTTAAAACTCTTAGTTATAAAGCAAGTTAAAGATTCGGCTTAATATAAACGAGCGCTACAGTGGGAAATTATGCAATAAATGCAGTCACCGATTAATACATAAACTTATCTAAATAGTCTGCTTATGCTAAAATATTTAAAAATTTATGCATTCAAATATATTTGGTGCATCCGAACCTAGCCTAGGTCGGCTCGTTACATAGTAAAAAGTTTCATATGTCTACTTCGTTTTAAATAATTTAAGTAAAGATTTCCCTCGTTTAATTTATTTCCAAAATCACCCACTGTTATTTTTGGTTATGATTCGTTAAGGCCAGTTAAGTTGAGGTCGGTTGTTTATAAAAATATTCCAACTGGCTGTCGCACAACCGATACACAAACATAACAGAAAAGTTTTACAGAGTGCTGCTGACAAGCTTAAGGCAACATTTGCGGATAATGTCAGTTCGAGTGAATGGATTAAAAACTCAAATACAAAATTGAAAGACAAGTAATGATCGTATTAACCAAACGAAACCAGAAAAAATACGTAACGTAATTTGCCGCCTTTATTGTTTATCTTATGCGCCGGCCAAAATGAATTAATGAAAGACTGACTGGCAATCTGAGTGTTAGTCAGTCACTTATTGAGTTGGTAGCATTGGACTTGTAGTGCCGCCGTACAATCTTTATCAAAACTGGGGGGGGAATATAGATGTCATGCAGGGTAATCTGCATCTGTGGCGTGCCTCATATGCCAGCCTCATACATCAGCTTCATTCTCTGAGGCATTCCGCCACTCAAATCTATGTAAATTGTGATAAAGTTTCGTTAGCATTTCCTTGGTTTTATTAGATTGCGGTAGTAGCTAATTGATGGTTAAAACCCATCCAAACTATTTATAGGTTTTAATGTTGATATGTGTGCGTGCGATGATATATGGGAATTTAATTTGAATATTATAATCATTAAAGTATAATTTAGCAGTAGGTTTTATTATCATCCATTTGTTATAGAAATGAATTGACATACGTATGTACAAGTGTAAAATGTAGTTTCAAACAAATATACAAACATAAGTTAATATGTACGTGCATACATATGTGTGGTTATAATGACTATTCATGTTCATCTGGCAAGGTGTGGCTTCCTTGGTTTAGTTCCTTTTTTTTTTGGGTGGGAATTCATATAAAACAGAAATGCTAACATGCTATTTTGTTGTTACCGAAGTGTTAAGCATTTTGTTCTTTTTAACTTTTATCATTTGGAATTTTTATTGCTAAACACAAATATGAGCATTTGTATCAGTGTACGAAAGTGTCGTCAATAAACGTTTTGTTCTTGTCGAAATAGTCTGCAGGGAGTTGTATGGTACCACGTACATGAGCGTTTTAGGGATTCCATGATTTTCAACTGAAATTTTGTGTGTAACACACAATGGCATCACAACGACATGTTTGCCATATATTGTTGATTGTTTAAATTTCTAGCAATTATGTATTTATCCTGCAATATCTGCTTCTTGCAATCAATTTTCGATTATTTATCTCTCAAGTCCTTACAGCGGATCGCGGAATCGCAAATGCGATGTTTGTTGTCCTTAGAATTCAAAAATAATCACAGCAAGACGCTAAATCTAGTAGCTATTTCTAGAATACGTACATATTAATCTAGAACTTATTACAGTTATGAAAGTAAAAATAAACCGGCCAGCCCCTTTGACCATTTAATTTACACGGAAATTATACGTCGTCATTTAGTCATTATATTCCGCAAAAAAGGACTAAAACGGCCAACCTTTGTGTCAACAAATCAAAAAAAAAAGTAAAAGTTAAATACTAGAACTTCATCATTTTGCTGAGCTGTGTCATACACCAGTTCATCCTTACTTACGTACATATCCGGTAACGAAAAACCCCGAGGGGTCAGGGACCTTACAAACTAAGATAACATATTTCGCCAACCAGTTCGATCTTTTGCTTTATTTCTCCAGTGGGCAATACCAAGTGAACGCAGGGATTCGTCAACCTGATCCCTCCAGAGGAGTCTTGGTCTTCCTATTTTTCGTCCTCCTTCGAGTTCGGTTTCGAAAACCCTTCGTGCTGTTTCGTCTTCATATATTCTATTGACATGGCCCAGCCAGCGCAATCGCGTTATTTTGATCCGCTTAACTATGTCAATGTCGGGATATAGCTCATACAGCTCATGGTTCATGTGTCGCCGATACTCGCCATTGTGCACTATAGGGCCATAAATTTATCAACGCTCACGATTTGGTATAATCGCGTGGAGGCCCTGCTCGTTGAAACCATTAATTTTGTCTTGTCCTCATTTACCGTCAGACCCACTTTTCCTGACTCCTTCTCAATTCTCGAAAGTAACTTCTCTAACTGTGCGTCCAATGATACCCATATCATCAGCATACGCGAGCAGCATATGACTTGCTGCTGATGGTTTTATTCCTGTTGACAGCAGCTGTTCTCAGAATAATCTCTATTAAGATGTTAAAGAGATCGCACGATAGGGTGGCACCTTGTTTGAGCCCTCGCTTAGTTTCGAAAGGTTCGGTAAGATCCTTACCAACTTTCACTGCGGATTTGGTGTTCGTCAGGGTCATCCTGCAAAGGTGTATGAGTTTTGCAGAATACCTAGCTCAGACATTGCTTCCTAGAGTTTTCGCCGTATCGGGCTATCGAAGGCCGCCTTATAATCGACAAATAGATGATAGGTGTCCATTTGATTTTCGTGGGTCTTCTCGAGGATTTGGCGTAGCGTGAAAATCTGGTCAGTTGTCGAGTTTCCAGGCCTATAGCCACACAGGTATGGTCAAATCAGGTCAGCAATAATTGGTTTTAGTCTTTCGCACATTATGCTTGATAGAACCTTATATGCAATGGATAAAAGGCTTATTCCACGGTAATTAGCACAGAGACTCGGGACACGTTTTTTAAATATGGGACATAGTACTTTGAGACTCCAATCGCCGGGCATGCATTCATCTTACCAAATTTTGCTAATGAGCTGATGCCCGCACATTATCAGCTCACTCTCCCGCTTCCTCCACTGCAGTTTATTATGCCTAAATAGACGGTTTACCTCCTTTCTTTTCTCTCTATACAGCTCAGTCGCAGCTCGCGTTGTAATTGACTGACGCATTGCCATGCGTGCAGCGATATTTTCATCATTTGCAATGCGACACTGTTCATCGTACCATGGTTTGCTGCTAAGCGGTTTTTCAAACCCAAGTACGGTTGTTGCGGCAGTTTCTATAGAGTCTGATATGGGTTTCCGCTGCGCTTCCGGATCGTCATCATTCTGTGCCAAAAGTTGCGAGAGCTTCCTTGAGTAGGCGTTGGCTATCTTACGTAATTGTAGCTTTCCCATGTCTAGCTTTCTCTGCGTCTGGTTTCGTACAATTATCGCTCTACTTAATCTTGTGCGAACCTTTGCTGCTACCAGGTAGTGATCAGAATCGATGTTAGCTCCTCTGATCACTCGTACGTCCATTACACTGGATGAGTGCCTTCCATCAATTACCACGTGATCAATTTGGTTCTTCGTTCTTTGATCAGGTGATACCCAAGTAGCCTTGTGGATGTCTTTATGCTGGAATCTTGTGCCACTAATGACCATGTTTTTTGACGCGGCAAAGTCAATCAGTCTCATACCGTTTTTGGAATTGTCAGCATGTAGACTGAAATTGCCAATAGTTGGAGGAAACACATTCTCCCTGTCTACTTTAGCATTAAATCACCAGATCATCCATGTTGTAGAATATGTACCGGCTATGATAAAGGATCAGAAGGCATATTGGTGTGAGGGGGCCATAATTTTCGATAATGACGCTAACTCATCCGGTACCTCGATCCATCGCTTAATCAATTCATTCTCCGAACCAGCAGTCTTCGTCAGGGAACCACGGGCCAGTCTAGTACCGAAACAATCCACTCTCTCAATCTTACTCTCTCCATAAACGCGCTTGTTCGAAGGGGCGGAGTAATAACCACATATAGTCTTAGCACACCTGAGAGTGCGACAGGCTCTTATTATCCTCCTTTCAGCCGCCCTGAGCCTTTCCATTTGATGGGAGGAAATAGTGGTCCAGATATAGAATGCGTATGTTATTCTAAGCCTTATGATGGCTTGTAAATAGCGAGTTTTATACCAAGAGTAAGACCCCTTTCGCCCGTCAGTACTCCACCATATTCTGCCGACTTACATGCCGACTTACATTTCCCCAACACAAAGTCTATATGGGTAACAAAGATATAGCTGTTCTGGATGACAACCCCAACTACGTAAGTAGAGGGGTGTTAACTATCAGATCTCCTTTGATGACCACCACCAGGTTATATCGCCTTGCGTTCATACCCTTCTCCCCTTGAATATCATGGCCATATACTTAGGCAAATTTAGCGGCAGCTGTCAGTTTCCTTTCAGCGGATCTTTTTCGCACTCAATTATTTAAGAAGGTAATTTTTCTCCAATCTCATATAAACTGTCTCAAATCTCAAATAATCTGTCACTTCTAAAATGTCAAATTGGCCATCTGCTGCGAACTAACGAAGGGTTAAAATTTCAAATTTTACATGCCCCAGTACACCGGCAATTTTTTATCAGTTACGCCCATTTTAGTTACGAAAAGAAAAGTAATGTGTCATTTCTGGAACTAAAATAGGTTCCTTGACTGAAACTTACTTTTTTCGTTTCAATATCATACGCCAAAATTGTCGTAATTTACCTTTCTGTAGTAGTAACCAATTATAAGTATATACAAACGCACGAATAACCCTACACAGTCTATTGAACTGATTGTGTCTTAGTTCAATAAAATCAATTAGGCAATGGTGAATGTTAAAGGGCTGTTTTAACTTGACACAACGTATGCAATGGTTCAGCTGGTAAATGCGCGAACTTCAGGTGACGGTGTCTTGGACCAACTCCATTAAATAAAATCAGTAATTACTCTGTAAACTAAATTTATAATTAATATTTATCTATTACACAGTACGACAAAATCAATTTTTTTTGAGTACACATGAGAAATGTTAACAGAATATGAAAATAGGCTTAAAATAAAGAAATACGTGTCTCGGCGATTTGCTGTAGCACGTCAGAATTTTGAGAAAATCGATTTTAAAGATTCGAAGGATCGTGGAGGTTCACTTGTAACGTAGTACTATTATAAAAAGTTCTATAAAAACAGAATGGGTGAACCGATTTAAGTGCTTGAGCCAGTTTTGAAAAGGGAATTAAATTTGGATTTGTTTTTATTAAACAAAAAAAATTTTATCCGCTAGATGGCGCTTTAATTTTCATGTAAAATTGAAAAATATCCAAAAAATGTAATGTAATTCAATGTAATGTAAAAATACAAAAATTAATATCCAAAAATGTAATGTAATTCAATGTAAGGTAAATGTAATGTAAAAATACAAAAATTAATATGATATCTTAACTATTATTTTGTGTCAAAAATGTTGGTCGTTTAGTTTTTCGTGTGTAAACTTCAGGTTTTGTATCACGGCATAAATTCCAACAATATTCAGCAAGCATGTGAGTCATGTCTTTTCCTTTGAAACGATTTTCTATTGTAACAATATCTTTATGGAAGCGTTCTCCATGCTCATCGCTTAAATCACCCAAATTTGAAGGAAAAAAGTCTAAATGGTTGTGCAAAAAATGAATTTTTAAAGACATGTTAACTTTCATTTCACCATAAGCTGAAACCATTTCTTTAACAATATGTTTGTAGTTATCCGCTTTCTTATTTCCCAAAAAATTGTGTACGACATCAATGAAACCATCCCATGCACGTTTTTCAACAGGATTCAATAAACTCCTAAATACATCATTTTGAATTAGTATTTTTGTCTGTGGACCATCGAATACACCTGCAAGAAAATAAAAATAAAATGAATTAAAGTTAGTTGAAAAATAAATTATAAACTTTAAATTTTTATTACCTGCTTTAATTTTGGCGTCACTTAAACCAGGAAAAACAGTTTTTAAATACTTGAAAGCGTCACTTTCATGATCCAATGCACAAATGAAACTTCTAATTAATCCTAATTTGATATGTAATGGCGGTAAAATGACTTTGTTGGACTCGACCAAAGGAATGTGATCGATGCTGAATTGACCGAGTTTGAATTGTACACGTGCATCCCATTTATGATTAGTATAATGTAGATGTCTTTTACGCCCCTCCCAAACACATAAAAAACATTGGTAACTTGAAAAACCTTTTTTTACACCAGTTAAAATGCCAACAACTTTGAGATCACAACAGATCATCCACTTATGTTGATTGTAATTAATTAACTCAAGAATTAATTTCATATTTTCATAATTTTCTGACGTATTTCTTGAGTAAACGATTGGAACTGATGGATGTTTGTTTCCATTGTGCAATAAGACTCCTTTTAGGCTTTCCACAGACGAATCGATGAACAGACGCCATTCATTTGAAATATGTCGTTGTCCCACTTCTTTCAACAATTCATCAACATTATTGCAGTAAGCAATTTTTTTTGTTTCATCTTCATATAAATCGAAATGTTCATCAAATTGAACAGTATGACCACGTTTACGTCCAGCAGTTATTTTAAAATCATTAGCTACCAAATTCCATTGTTTCAAACGCGAACCAACAACCTCACTAATTTCTTTTGTCATACGTGAATCACGAACTAGGTCATTAAAATCTTTTTGTGTAATACAATGTTGTACTTTGTATCCTAATTCACTTGGTGTTGGCACAAATTCAGAAGATGTTGTTGGTACATATGGTTCAGAAAGCATATCAATATTACTTTCTATTTCAAATGTTTCTTCAGAAGGAGCAGTTGGATTTTCTTCAGAACGTATTTTAGCAAAAATTATGGAATCAACATCAGCATATTCAATTTTTTCACGTATATTGTATTTAAAACCAACTGTTTTTGGATGTGATAAACAAAAATAACAAGCATCAGGTGAATGTTCTGTACGTGGTAGCTAAATAAATGGTTGAACGTATTTTAAATGATGTTTTGAATTATGACCTTTCCATTCTATCAAACCACGATAACAATAATCGCAAACAACTTCTGGAGCATACCATAAATTTGGAACGTATGCAACAACAAAATAACCTTCATATCCAGTAACAACACTACGAGTTATATTCCGAAAATTTTTAGTAGGTGCATATAAGCCACGTATTTCTTTATTTTAAGCCTATTTTCATATTCTGTTAACATTTCTCATGTGTACCAACCACTGTCGTACTGTGTTATAAGTGGCCGTCGGTGGTGAAAGGGCTTGTGTGCGCGGCTCATATGCATGAGATCGTGGGTTCGATCCCTACTCTGACCACCTTACGTTTCCTTCGACGGCAGCCACCTCGCTTACTGATGGCCACACTATCGAGTACGTAGCCATGAAAAATCTTTTCAAAATACCACTCGGAACCGGTGTAAAACCGTAGGTGAGAATCACTGAGTGAAAAATTAGAAAGTGCACAGCTCACTGGTTGTAAGAAGCACTCCCCAAATCCCTTCATGGGATGTAATGGGAACGGGTTTTTTATATCTATTGTATATATTCATGAGGTTGCAGCTCCTTCCAAAAAGGTTATATGCATTGAAATGTTAATAGTTTTCGAACTCGTCATTGTGGGTCTCAAACAACGTGTCATGATGAGCGTATTAATTAGATGTAAAGTTGTCCTCAATTTGATCTAAGTTTATAATCAATTTAAATTAAATCGGTCATCATTCTGATGTAAATTATTTGTTAATAAGTAGCCAAACTCTTTGGCCTATTTTCATCTTAATAATCCACATGGTAAAGAACATGGTAGAATACCACATGAAAAATGTTCATAGCATGGATAAGGTTTTCTGTCAATTTCTCTATTTTCTATTAATCAATTTTATACTCAGTTTTTTATTACGCTTTATTTTTTCAATACTACGTCCATATTTGGAATTGACCTTACTAATTATTTCCAAATTCCAATGATCGAGACTGTTGTAGAAAAGATCTTCAATTCAATGAAGCTGAAAATGGTGGAAAACGCACAATCTTCAAATTGAAGAACTTTTTTGTTGAATTGCTGAAGTTTGAACATTTATCATCGTTTTGATGGAAATGTTTTCTTACAGTGCAATGGTGGCGCCAATTCACTACAATAATTGTATGGTGTCTCGTCATATTTTTTAAAAAATTACTTTAAACTTTAACAATACTCTGCTGAAAAGTATAATTAATGCACATAAGTCGTTTTGCCTTTTTCCACAGATATGTAGGTCCATGGTTTGATATTGTTGTCATACAAATGCTCGTACCTGTAAGAATACAGTGCCCACAGCGCAAACAATTCGACGTCCGGCGACCCGATTTGAAGGGCAAACCCCGAGCCGGAAGATTGGCAGGAAATATCAAAGCAGTGCCCGAAATATCGACACACGCTGAAAATTTTTTCGTTTTTCGCAAAAGTAACGTGTTGTTGGAGGTTATCGCATACTTTTGCCCAAATACATTGTGTTTGCTATTCAATACTACAAGTTTGAGACACAATGATTAATATGATATAATATATATATATTTGCGATCCAAATATATCACAAACAAAGCTATGTTTGTTGCACTGTTAATACTCTCTCGAGAGCAAGAGAATAAAAGAGGGACAAAGAGCCTATCTTGTACAGGTGTATCTGTATTTTAGCATTACTCTCTCTGTCAGTGATTCATAAATATTCCTGAACGTGCGTGTCAATTCGGACATTGGACAGAGGATATCAAAAGCGCTTGATAAGTGAAAAAAGAATAAACAATTGCTCGGACGGTTAAATGGTTTGTGATGTTGCTTTGGTTTTTGTGTATGTGTTTCATATAAATGTATGTGTTAGAAAGGATTTTGGGGAAAGAAACTGGAAAGGACAACAACGTGAAGCCTTTCATCTGTGTGAGCCTTTACTCAGAAAATCGGCACGGCAGACCATTTGTGAAATATGTTTTAAAAAAACATAAGTATTAAATCCGCGCTTGGATTCCATGAACTAGATTTGTGTAGGACAGCCACGCATAGTTGAAATCGTCTGAAAAGGAAAGCGAGAGATACAACAATGAACGGGGAAGCAAAAGAGCAGCAGATTCTCATTTCGTGTAAAAAAAATAATGCGTTCAATGACAGTAAATGAAAAAGGGCCGTTTTAAATCATTTTATTTTTTGTAGTAATTATTTATAAATGTGGATTTATATGGATACAATTAATTATAATAAATAATATGTATTGAAATCAAAGAATAATTCGTTTCTAAATATTATTATGTTTGGGAGAAAATACGCACATATTTCCACGTAAGTATATGGAGGTTTCGGAGAAATCACCCGAATGGTTACATGTAAGTGTGTGGATGTTTGGGATGAAACACGCTTTTGATTCCAAGTAAAAGCATGCGTGTTTGCCACTAAACATGCTACTGTTTGCATTTAAATACAGGTAAGTTGGGAACTTGCAAACATATGAATGTTTGAAGTGTGTTCCAAACATATACATCGTTCCAGCAGAATATGTTTGGGAGAATATGTTACACAGCCCGTTTTTTTTCAGCGTGCAAGAAAACGTGCTCAACAATTGCACATTTCGCAGCGTTCCCTCCCTGAAAATGTTTTCATACAAAATTGAAATTTTCCAACGGTTGTTACCAAACGACTATGGCGCCTGTTTAGAATTCAGCCATTATAGCGAAAGAAAACATCGGATGATGGTTTTAGCCTCACCCGTATACCTTGCATTGCACAATTCTAAACCGTGGCTACTCTCTTGTCCAATTCTACAAAAAATCTATTAAAATTATCAGGACTAATACTCTTCTGTACCTGAAGAGATATTGCAATTCCTAAAAACTCGCAGTTGTTTTAGTTAAAGACTCGTAAATTTCCTACACCATTTAAATTAGGGGTGTTTGTTCTGCCTCTTTGTACGTGAGTAGGGTTGTTGCCATAACACTCTATTTATTTAGGCAATTTTGTGTGAATACGAGCATTTATTTTGCAAATAGCATTAAGTAAGAGAAGAACTAAACCAAAAAATTTCTGTAACGTGTGAACATTTATCAAGCTTCTTCTCCTGGCTTTTGGCGTTAACCTAAAAAACATATTTAACTTGTGGCGTTTTTTTTTTTTGTCTTTTCTTGTTGATATGAAGACATTACTTTTGCAGATATATTACATTTTTCGTTTGGAGCTAAATCAGAGAAAAATACTTGGAGTTTCGTAGTAATGTATCATGTTACACATGTATGGATGAATTGCTTTCGTTACATTTAGTCAGTCGTTCGACGTCGCTTTGGGCGCTTTGTCTGCATATATGTTTTGTTACTGTTTTATGTTTTCATTGTCGTACGACATCAGTGTTTTGTAAGACAACACTAAGCACCCGCAGTTGTCACATATTGACAGCAGTGTTAAGCGCTTTCTGTTGATATCTTCTCGTGAGATTGTTTTGTTTCATTTTAGGTTTGTTTTTATTATTCTTTTGCGTTTCTTATGTTTATCAGAAGCATCATGTGTAGTATCACACGCTGTATCATCCCAGCCTCATGTGTACGAGTAATATGACGGACTCGTTTTGTATGACAATCTTCGGACCGTAAAAATATAACCAACAATATCCTGGAGGTTGTTGCGTGGTTATTAAGTGTTGTTAGAATTGTGTTCTACAGTGGAATGGAAAACGTAATAATAGTAGATACAAAGACTGCCAGAAGTGAACATGAAATAAATATTCAATTGACAAAAGTCTTTTATATAAAAATTACACGAGTTGTCAGGGGACACCCGGGTGGACCGAAGTTCCTTTCTCTATATATATTATGTACTACTTAGTTCCAACACACAAACCTAAGGCGACAATTGAAAAATACATCAATTTCAATGGATAAACTTTTTTTTCCGAATTTTTTTTCTTATATATATAGATTGTACTTTTTAAACAAAAAGTGTGTTTGTAGGTTCTTTATGTAAGAATATGTACTATATTTTCCCGAAAAGGTCGTTTTTTAAAGACAGCTACTTCTTTTATTAAAAGCTAATGTTTTTTTAAGAAAAGGTTGTACTTTTAAGAAGAAGTACTTTCGGTAATAAAAATCCTAAGGGTATGAATTTTTGATGTGTTAACATCTATACGCGCGCCTCTAGGGCAGTAAACTATAAATTTAATACATACACAAGTGTTAGGTTTGTAAGAGTAAATCATCGTTTGTTTGTTCGTTGCTTGGCAGTCGGTATTGAAAGTGATTATTGGGCGATTTTCATATAATTTTCCCACGCGATTTTCTCCGGAAATTCATAGCCGATTTTATTAATTTTTGGATTAAAAAGCTAGTGCGGGTTTCGACGAAGAGTTTAGGCCAAAAATTAAGGCGATCCGATATCGGCGAGCCGAGATTTAAGTGTTTTAATTTGGAGTATTAATTTGGAGTAATATTAAAAAAGTATTTTATGTTGATCTTCGGTTTTGTCTTATCATCGTTTGTTTGTTCGTTGCTTGGCAGTCGGTATTGAAAGTGATTATTGGGCGATTTTCATATAATTTTCCTACGCGATTTTCTCCGGAAATTCATAGCAGATTTTATTAATTTTTGGATTAAAAAGCTAGTGCGGGTTTCGACGAAGAGTTTATTCCAAAAATTAAGGCGATCGGATATCGGCGAGCCGAGATTGAAGTGTTTTAATTTGGAGTATTAATTTGGAGTAATATTAAAAAAGTATTTTATGTTGATCTTCGGTTATATCGTACGAATATAACAATGTATGTATGTATGTACAAGTGTCTGTTGCTTTGCATTCTCTGTCTTTTGTGGGAATAAAACAAAAAGTATTGAGCAAGAAAATAATGACACATGTGCTTGCACTGGTCTTTAAATAATTTTAAGTATTAATATTATTTATCTGTAACGTCATCATATGATTGAACGCTGTTTTTTATTTTCCAACGTAACATGTGTTCATAGAAATCGAACAGGTACCGTGTAGCAAAAAGGTGTTAACACATCGCCCGTGAGTTCGAACACTCATTGGATTTTTTTTTCACAAAGAAGAACTTTTTTAAAGAACAGGTACTTTGTAAAGAAGTGGTACTCTTTTTAGGATGAGGTTATTTTTTTAAGAAAATGTACTTGTTTTCATAAAGGGTACCTATCTCAAGAAAATAAAAGACAAGGTATAACTTTATTTTTAAGAAAAGGTACTTTTAAGAAAAGGAATTTTTATAAGAAAACGTATTTTTTAAGGGAGGTATTTTTTTGAAGAAACGGTTTTTTTAAGAAGTGGGATTTTTTATAGCCTCTCCCATAGGGATGGGGGTGTATATCTTTTAATGCGTAAAAAAATGTAACACATGGAAGGAGCCATATTAGATGCTTAGTATCTTTGGACAAAATTCCTTTTCGGACTTTTTAAGATGTTTGACAAATCTCTGTCTGTCTGTCTATCTGTCTGGCTGGATGGCTGGTAAACACGATAACTGCCGTAAATTTTTACAGATCACAATGAAATTTCGTCAGTGACTATTATTTGCCAATATTGAGTTTGGGTTTTACAAATCGACACATTTAGCACAAAAACATATTTCTTTCAAACCTTTGTTCTGGCAGATGTGATTAGTTTCAACTCTCACAATGGTTAATAATCTGTAAATGCCTAATTAACTGGAGGAAATGGGCGAGATTGTCAGGCCCATTCCGGTACCTCTCAGGGTGTTCGTCCGGATTTTCAATCCGATAAATCGTGTGAAACACTTCCGACCTTAATGAAATTAGGTGCAAGGCTTCACATTATCAAACTCGAATCACCGATTAATACAATGGCAATTTTGCCACGCCCATTGTGGTACCTCCCATACAAAAGTTGTTTGGGCGTCTGGTTGTTCGGCACGAGGAGTCCAGCAAAATCGAACCAATCTCTCTGAGAGTTTGTACTAGTCAATCTTTAGCCACACCCATTCTGCTACCTCCCATATAAAAGTTGGGCGGATGACATGTTGATCGACACGATAAATCTCGTAAACTACAACCGATCTTAATAAAATTCGGTACTAGGCAATATTTTGCTAAAAGCTACTGTGTAAGTAATAATTTCCTACTGTGCCACGCCCAGTTTTGTACCTCCGATACAATAGTTGGGCGTATTTGCGGTTTGCCGACTGGATATCTCGATAGCCGATCTTAATAAAATGTTGTACTGATCAAAATTTCCGCAACAACTTGCCATGCCCATTTTTGTACCTCGCATATAAATATTGGGAAGGAAACTAACTAATTTGGGTATTCAATAATATTTAGCGCAATGCCAATCTGCTATTGAATATGGTAACTTTTGAGTATGGGCGTTTTTTATTTAACAGAACTCCCACGGAATGGATTGGGTGAGGATGTGATTAAGTCGGTTCACCCGACTGAAACTTATGTACTGGTCTAGAATTGTACTTATTTTCAAGAATATGTAAATTTTTAAGAGTAGGTTCTTATCTCAAGAAAAGTTAAAGGTTCTTTTTAAGGAAAAGATAGTTTTTTAAGACAAGGCAATTTGTTGTAAGAAAATTAGTTTTTTTAAGAAAAGATACTTATTTAAAAAAAGATATTTATATAAAAAAAATTTTTAAGAAAAGGTACTGTTTGTAAGAAAATTTCATTTTTTAATCAAATGTACTTCTTTAAGTTAAGGTATTTTTTTAAGAAAATGAACTTTACTAAAAATATGAATAAGTATTTTTTTTGAGAAAATTTACTTTTGTTTAGAAAAGGCCCCTATTTAAGAAAATGTTCTTGTTTTAAACTTCTTTCACTTGGGAATTTCTAAATTTATTTTTTACTGGGGTTAAAACTACAATATATACTAAATGTTGGTTGCAGGCTCCACCTAGAAAACTTCCCATTAAACAAGAAACATTCCAGCATTTGTTAGACTAGACACAAACCAAAGCAAAATCACCCAATATAGTTGAAAATACCTTGTTGTAGCATAGTAGTGTTAAAAGAAAGTTGTTTAATTTTTTTCATTTAGCCTCCATCTCGCAACGTGCGATAAGGAACTTCGTTTCAAAACGTGGCTTTGAATAATATTATTCTGGTAACTGGATATTACAAATTACTTCGTGGTGTAAAGTACATATGTATGTAGCTACAAAAAATATCCGCGTTAAACGACATTTACTAATAAATAATTTTTTTTATAAATATAATTTACTCAAATGCCACACTGTGCGCCAGCATTTCACACACTCTATCTAAAGACGAAAAATGCGCAGATTCGTGATTACAACATTAATAACAAAATTTCTGACGTTTTTTGATTGCTGTCCCGACGTAGAGCGTCAAACAGTTTTTCTATATTTTAGCTGCCAATGGGAATTACTATTGTTAACATTGACTGGTTTTTGGTTAGTTACAAAATTCAATTCATTTGCGTACACAATTCAATCAACCACAAGACTCTACTAGCTGACTAAGCCAGTGTATGAATGAGATATTTGATATAAACATATGATAGCAATTGTGGACAGAGATCAGATATTTAAGATACAAACAAAACATTTGAATTACTCCCAACATGTGCATGATATATGACGAAGTAATATTTCTGATATTAATGTTAGACATGCGTTTGAAGCAGATTGGCTACCCCTCGCAACACTCCAATAATATGGTGAGCATTTAAGCCTTTAGGGCTCTTTACTAAGAAGTACATTTAATGTTAACTGCTACGTTTTGATGATATTTAGAAAGTTACAATGAAATGGATCACATATTTGATATCTGTTGACAAACATTGTAGGTTTAGAAATCATATAATTTTGTCAACTCATGTAGTTTTGTTTCTATGAAAAGGGGAAATTGTGTTGTGGGTCATGTCTCTCGAAGAATTAAACAATATGAAATTGTATTGTTTTTATTTTTTCTCTTCTGAAACAAAAGTTTTCTTATGTGTGATAGACATCTTTCAACGTAAAGACAAAACAAATCTTTCATCGAGTATCAGGAAAAATATTGTACAGTTGAAAAATGTTGAATCTATTTAAAAAGCAAAAAAGAAACGGGCTTTTTTATTTAGATAATTATCACTTTTATAATTAAAATTTCTTTGTTTCTATACAGACTCTTAGGTTTTTGATATGTCTACATACTACAAGTTTAGCTAAATATGAGTTGCAAGGCCTACATTGTAAGGCGTAGATAAATTACAAATATAATTGATAATTGAAAGATAACATTTTATACGAGTCATAAATTCTAAAAAGTTATTATTGACAGTCGATTTTTTACATCGCTTTAGCATATGACAGGCACAGCCACACACTCACAACACGAACCCAAATCAAATAAAACTTTTAAAGAAAAAAAACTTGTCTCAAACTTGATATCGTAGCCACAACATCGACCAAAACCTGTCGACCGACCCTCTTGGCTACACTTAATTAGCCATTAATTATTGTGCGTAGCTTAGCTCTTGATCCACAGATGCTTTGGTATTTCGATTTGTGAGCATATGTTGTTTATATTGCTTTATGCCATTGAAGAATTTTTTTGAGAATTCTTTTGCATTAGCATTGGGACCAATGTACACTGGTCCGAAATTGAGATTTTATGGCATAAATTTTATAATATAAAAAAGGTGTAATTGAGTAAGAACACAGAACAATTAAATTTTGACGGCAACTAGAGTCTACGAAACCGAATAAAAGTGTGCCGGTTTTTAAAAACCAAATTTTTTAACAAACCGAAAACCGGTTAGTTTTACTCAATTTGTGTTAATATCCTTAAAAAAATAATAACACTGTAAGTAGGTGAAAATAACACACCAAAACGCCGAGACACGTCAACCTAATTTTGGATCGTAGAATCCAGTGGTGTACCCCGTTTTGAAAAGTTAGCTCGAATTTACGAGATATTTCGATTTAAGGCGATTTCTGATTTTATTTGAATGAGAAATCTTTACAAACTTGTTGAAATTCAATTTGTTTATTATTTATTTGTCAAAATTTATATCTAGAAATAATGGACGTCCAATTTCAAGCGGACATGGAACTATATTTGCTCTAATTTTGATGATTTTATAAATTTTTTTGGATTTATTAAATTTTTACTCTTTGTTTGCAATCGACCAGCAGAAATCAGCAAGCATTGAGTCTATTCTTTTTCCAGCGAAACGGTCTTCGAATGCCATTATGGTTTGATGAAATCTTTCGCCAGTATCGTCTGTTTCTGTGGTCAACGACATATTAACGCCAAGTTTGTCGAAAGGCTTCATCATGTTGTCAATATAATCACGGTACTCTGGTGAGCGATTTTTCCAAAGAACGTTTTCAATTACCGCACGAATTGAGTTCCATGCGTTTAGTTCGTTTCATCTAACATTTCAGAAAAACTCGTATTCCTTAAAAGTTTCCGTATATCTGGACCGTTAACAACACCTGTTAAAAAAAATTGATATAAAATATATTGCAGTCACTCACTTTTAGTTACACAGAATTACCCTCTTCTAATTTTTCAATTGATAATTTTGGAAAAGCATTGTTTTTCAAGTATGGTAATGCATGTTCGTTAACGCGAACCAAACGCTTTTAAAAAATTCTTTACAACTCCCAGCTTGATATGAAGATCCGGAAGCATTATTTTCTGATGGGGGATCAATGGTGGACGAATTACATTAAATTCGCCAACAACTTGCGAATCGCGTTTTGGCCAGTGTCGCTTTTCGTACTGGTAGCATTTACAAAAATACACATATACTTTGTATAGTCAGTTTGCATTCCAGCTAATAACTCTCGATTAATTATTCCAGCTTAAGGTCTCTCCAGATTTCATAAAACTTTTTGTTTTTTCGATATTTCGATTTTTCGAAAGTTTTATGAAATCTGGAGAGACCTTAAGCTGGAATAATTAGTCGAAAATAATTAATAAAATAAAGGTCGAAGAATTAGAAACAAATTATTCCAGCTAATAGTGAAATATAGTTAATAGTAATAGTTCGTCATAACTGATGCGTTCCAGAATTAATTTCATGGTACCATACGACTCATGCATTCCAAGAGCACACATCACTGGCACTGGTTTAACGCTGCTGTTTTCAAATACAAGACTACTTTTAAGCTTCTGGTTGAAGAGTTTCTGAAAGGACGCCATAAAGATGGATTATAGTTACAGATTCCCATTTCATTCATTAAATCGGGAATATCTTGACAATATGCATAAGCTGCGTCCTCGGAAAGCGTGAAATAAAGCGTATATGGTTCATGCCGGTATTTGTAAGATGTAACTTTTACACTTGGTGCCAGCACGTTGACGCTTCTGAGTTCCGAAGCCAAAGTCATTGCATTATTTTGAGACAGCTTCAGATTCCGAACGATTCTATCTATCTAAATGTATCTAAATGTTCCTGCGAACTCAGAATCAGCATGATGTAATGATGTTGCTGAAGTTTTTGATTGTACTTCATAGGACGTGTCGCTGGATGTACTGGGACAGGCAATTCATTATTGTGTGGAACTGGTACGTGATCACTTGGCATACCCGTGTATATAAAACCGGATTCTATGACCTAAAAATTAGTTGGTGTGTCTCGGTGTTTTTGTGTGTCATGTCAAAACTTCAAATTTTACTTACAGTGTAATTTTATATCATTTTCGAATTTTAATGCAATTTTGGATTAATGAACATGAATTCTGTTTCCAAATATGTTTTATGCTACAAGAAGTGGTAAATGTCATTTCCAAACAATTTCAATTATTCATATTTAAAAATGATTTTATGATTTGAATAAAATTTGAAATTGAAAAAATCCATACATGAAAATCTCTTTCAAATTTGGAATTTGATTTTGAAATTATATCAGTATAATATGAACTTAAGTAAAGCTTTTAAATTTTATATTATAATTGCAGTCCAAATTGGAATATGGTTTAAATTTGAATTTAAAATTAAAACGTGATTATCAATTTAAATAGAGTTGTTACATTTAGGGCCATAATTACAACTTGCCAATAGCTAAAGTTAGGATGTAATCGGACAGATTATTAGATTTTCGTTATTATAAGCAAACTTTCGGCTAAAAGTGACTGGTAAGTTAAAGGGTACCCAGTGTTCCCTTTAACTTTTAACGTAAGGTTTATCTTTTTAAAGATGCCACATTTTCCGACCTATGCAGAAGAAAAAATTAGTTTAGCTATGGAAACAAAAAGTAAAAAATGGAAGACCAAAAAAGCAGAACCTATTTGTTACATAAAAACCAGCTAGAGGTTATTTTTGAAAACTCGTAGCTGCTGCTTTGTCGAATAAGTATATAAAATTCCCTTCCGATGCAAGGGGAATGCTGCAACCAGCGGCAGACTTCTTGTTCATAAATCTACAAATTTTTATGGTTTGCTTGTAAAGAAATGAATAAAAGTACGTTGCCACTACGTTTTTTTTCATATGTTTTTCTTTCATTTGGTTAAGAAATGAATTTAGCTATGCCGAATTTTTGGCCCGTTTTCGCAATGTTGAGTTGTTTGGCGTCGTCATTTTATCATTTGTTAAAAAAAAATCTCAAACATACAAAACCAAATTTTTTTAACTTTTCCACTTTTGGCTTGTCAACAAAGAAATAAAAGTACGTTGCCACTACGTTTTTTTTATTATAAATCATTTGGTCAAAAGTAATCGGTGTTTTCTTTGGTATTGCCACCTTATCAAAAATATTCATTTTATTTTGCTAGGAAGTTGTAATTACGAAAAACATTTAATAGTGACTTTATTGCTCACTTCAACTAAAGTTACCTTTTCCTAACATTGACTTTAAAGGCAAGTTGTAATTATGGCCCTTAGAGTTTTTAAACACGAATAAGTATATGAAATGGTCGCTAAACATATGCTCGAAAAAACCGGTTCCACCGTTTTTTGCAAAAATTTAAAACCGGTAACCCGTTTCTTAAAAACTGATATTTCGGACAAACCGAAAACCGGTTTTGTAAAAAATTTTGGACACACTAATGGCAACCCTGTGTTTTTGTCTAGCAAGTTAATTATACCATCACGAGTTTGCTCTATTTTTTCCGTAGAAAATAATGGAATTGTTGCAGTTCTGAAAACCCGTGATATTGAATAAAGTGGATATAATAAGGAATCTAATATTTAAAGTGTAACTCTTATAGCCAACTACACCTGATTTAAGCATTTTTATTGGTTGCCTAATTCGGAAAATCATAACCAAAGAGAAATTGTGTTTCGAGTAGTAAAATTTATAGATTTAACAGGAACTATACGGAGGTATTAGTGGCCGACGGTGGTGCAGTGGTTAGTGTGCGCGGCTCTTGTACATCAGAACGTGGGTTCGATCCATGCTCAGACCACCTTATATTTCTTTCGACGACGGTCACCTCGCTTAGTGATGGCGACACTATCGAATACTCAGCCATGAAAGGCTTCTCAAAATACCGTTCGAAACCGGTGTAAAACTGTTGGTCCCAATCAGAGAGTGTAAAACTAGAAAGCGCATATCTCACTGATTGTGGGGAGCCCTCCCCAATCCCTTCATGGGATGTTATGGGACATGGGATGTTATGGGCCAAGCGATTTAATTTTTTGATTATTTTCGTGATCTACGATCTTATAATAACTAAGCCGCAACAAAAACCTAAAAGGCACTCATATTTTCCAAACAAATTTTCCACCAAGCACGTTAAAAATTGACCTTACGTTTTGTGAAAGTTGAGGTACGTACGCAAAACGTACCTAAAGTTTCCCGCAAATGCTCCCCATTTTTTGGCCCGTTGCACCGCTTTGTAGCAAGACCACTTTTTGACCCAATTCGATCGCTTCTGGGGGCAAATCCGATCGGTTAGAAAATTGACGCCTACTACACTGTTGGCGCCCCTACCGTCTTCTATAAAGCAGCCATGCATACATTTGCTCTATCTCCTACCTTAACAATTATGGGTACCAAAAACCCCAGGGCAAACAATAGGGGTGTTTTTCTGGAGTTACAGAACATTAATTTCATATAAAGCAAAGACAAATATTTTTGATATTAGTCTAATTAATATTCCATTGATAATTTTATGCGATTAGTGGTTAAATGATATTTGGGCCTTGTGGCCGCCACGGCTGACGCATACATGGCGCGAACTATAACTCCAGTATTCAATTCTATCAGTATACTTAAATCGCTTCTTAAAATCGCTCTCAATAAAACGCTAAATCGCTCTCTCAATAAACAACAAAAAAACCAGATAAACACTCCAAATAGTGCCGTATATCCCCTGAGGACTTATTGTCTCGATCTATTTTAATTGATCAAATTATTCGTGGGATATTCTCTAATAGTTAAATTGCAAAAACAAAAAAAAAATAACAAAACCAAAATAAGTGTTTAAATCTGATTTCTCATTCTCTTTCACGAACTGTTCTCCCAGGTATTTATATTTATACTTTCACAGCAATTAGCTTTTATATATGTATGTCCATGTTGTGTATGTTCAGTAGTGCATTGCAGACACTGACATAGATGGCGTCCCTCTCGAACTCATAACTGACTCCTCGGCATATTGAATATTTCGTAAGAAATTTGGTCACTTATCGCTACACGTAAAATTTTGTTGCGGATAGTTACCATGTATCTCTGATTTACCTTTCAAATATTTTATTTATAATTCCTCTACGCACTCCATTTTATTTCTAATGCACGCATTGTTACTTTTGGTTGTCAAAATTATCGAAATGTCAAAATTCCGGTCCCAAAGAATTGTTTTCGTACGAAATAGCTTTGGCGTAACAATCCTGTAATTGATTTCGCCTACGAAATTATCGTGAAGAACTGAGTACCAAACAAATGAAAAGTAAGCGAAATTTTCAGTTCAAGCAATTTTCGTTATTTTTTATACACGTACTTCTTATGGCAACGAAAATTTCATAAAAACCGAAAACTGGACTGGAGTAAACTGCAAAGATTGTAGAAAAATAGCTCCGAACTTCTTGAACAAAATAAATATTTCGGGAATTTATGTGTTCAACTACATAGATCTCTCTCAAAGGGAAAAAGTCTCCAAATCCAATGGCTCCATATCAATGTCGACCTCTATATCAATATTTTTACCAATCTCAGTGTGAACCCATACCTCTGTTTTATTCTCCATCACCATCTCGTTCCCAAGCTCATTCTAAAACATACAAAAGTGATAACGAACTACTAAATCTGTGGTCACAAATAATAACAGCCTAACACGAGTTAGGACAAAATTGAAAAAAAAATTTTGAGAAGTCACCGTGCTCAAATAAGCAACAGTTTCAACCCCGCTACGACAATGTGTTCATCAACTGCAAATTGTTCGTCACTGTGATAAAAGTATGGCTATTGCTGCAATATATTTGTTACATTATTGCAATGATAAATAAATAAATAAATAAATTGTTGCAATGACTAAATTTTATACTTGCAATGAATTTACTTCACTCTTGCAATGAATTTGTTCCATTGCAGCAATAAATGTGTTTCATTACTGCAATGAATCTGTTTCATTGCTGCAATGAATCTGTTTCATTATCGCAATGAATCTGTTTAGTTGCTGCAATGAATCTGTTTCACTGCTGCAATGTATTTGTTTCATTGCTGCTATGAATTTGTTTCGATGATGTAATGAACTTGAATCATTGTTGCAATTAAATTGTGTGATTAAATTAAAGTTTTGAAGATGACAATCACACATGCTCACCATTTCCTCATGCTGGCCTCTTTTTACGATCGCTAAATTTTGTCGACTGCTTTTCTCTCTTTATCTTTACAAAAATTAGTTTCGTTGCATTAAGAACTGATTCAGTGGAGTAACGAAATTATTTCGTCAACTGTAAATGTTGGCAAACATCGAAAATACATAAATAATAACTTGCGCTTACTTTTCTGTAATTCTGAACTATTTAATCTAAGCAAAAATGGTTTTCCATTACATCCCATGAATTGGAGAGACCTTCTCACAATCATTGAGCTGTGTGCTTTCTAGTTTCCTACTCACTGATTGGGACCTACAGTTTTTACACCGATTCCGAACGATATTTTGAGAAGCTTTTTCATGGCTAAATACTCCATAGTGCCGCAGTCACTATGCAGCGATCGAACCCAGGATCTCCTGTACAAGAGGCGCGCACTCTACCCATTGCACCACCGACTGCCACATTTTGATTAGTCCTGCTAAAATGAGGGATATTTGGTCATCTTAGTACTTATTGCGGGTACAAAACCCTGATATCCCAGATTAGATTTCAAAATTATCAAAATTTCTAACTTTCTGTCGTGTGCATTATAACTATCAAACCTGAAAACTTACAAAATCTGTATCTGCCTTTTTCGGATTTATACAATCAAGAAATTGATTTCGTACCAGTGTGCAGTGACACTTTTTAATAGGATTTATAAAATATTTTACAGAACTTGTCACATTCAAAGCAGAATTCATTCGAATTTTTAAAATGGTATCTTTTCGTACTCTTTTGACCGTCATTAATGATTTATGTGTAAGTTAAGTTAATATCAATTTTAGAAAACAAAATCGTTTGGAATGTGTGCGATTGACAGTTCTTACAACGATACGTGACAGGTTTGGTTTAATCCACTGACGACATGCGAATTTTATTGTACGCCTTGGTGAGAACCGAGGGGAATTCTTGCAAATTATAGTATACAAGAATATATATTCTTGTGATATAAATATTGTCGTACAAATTATGCTTCAATCAATAAACGCAGAACGATTTGGACGAATGATAAAACTCAGGACATCGAAAAAAAAACAGAAAATGTTTATTAGGTTGTTCCGAAAACCGCGTTTTCTTTTGGAATGTCAAGTGTGGGGGGAGGGTCTCAATTACCTGTTTACGGGAATGGCGACCTTTTTTCTACGAGGGTACTTTCAGCCATTAAAGATTCGACTCCTAGTGTATTTGGGTACAAAAAAAATATTTTTGGTCAATATGGGGGCTCAATAGACGTTTCATGGCCAACGTAATTAGAAAATTATATTTTCATAATTTTGGCAAAGCATTTTTTCACGTCAGAATTTTGAAGTCTTGATCAAGGATATTTTGTTCAGATTTTTCGCGTATATCTCATAGTAGTTCGCGAATTAGCGATGGTATTGTCCACAGAGTAATAGCGTGACTGGTGTGATATAAACATTGGATGTTGAAAAGAATTGCTTTAATAATAGCAGATAGAGGCTTAACACAAACCATTCAACAATAAAACAACTACATCTTTTTGTGTTTGTGTATTAAAATGGTTGTCCTAAATACAACGCAAATGTGTACTGCCAATTAAAGATAAGAAAAAAGTTGACAGAATATTTCATTTCCGCACTTTTACACCAAAACGACATGAACAATTTAAGACAACAGCTCTTGTATCTCCACCTGGTGTACATAAGTCCGACCTTACCACGAAGATTGTGAAATGAAAGGTCAGATGAGAGAACTGTTCCCTTTATATATGAATTATTGTCATGTAAAATTAAAAAAAAAATATAAATAAAAATTTTATTGAAAAATTGGGACGAAAAATTTCGTTTGCTTAAGAACTTTCATCATTTCCCTTACGGGAATTTTTATTCGGTCTGTTTTTCAATACTTATAAATTTATACAAGCTCAAGATCTTTTTAAGTAATATAAAGCTTATTATCTTTATATTACTTTCAAAAAAGTCGAGCATAAAAATGTTCCAATGATACCAAGGCTGTCTGTATAGCTATTTCGGATCTTGCCAAGATCTTCATCAGCAGACGTTTTTGGTATGTTTTTGGTGAATTCTTCAAAAATATATATCCAGAAACCCTCATCATATTAATGAGAATTCCTTTATATATCATTGGAAATGTATAAGTAATTTTTAAATGTCTTAGACTACAACAGTCAGCATCAGTGACAGTAATATATTTATAGTGAAGTGATATATTTATTGTGCAGATAAGACGCCAATTATTCAGTCAGCCAGATTCAGTTTCCGGATTTAATATTAAAGTCTTTTGTTGTTGTTGAAGCTGAAGCTGGATTTAACGTTATCTAAGACAAATTAATATCGTTGTATTTTACTTATGTTACAAACAGTCTTGTTTAAGTTTGCATTTAATTTTTGTTTAAGAAACCCGTACATGAAACCTGATTATGTGACAAATATTACAGATTTCATTATCAGGTGTTATCCACAACTAAGTTGCGCAATAACTTCAGATATCCAAATATTTTCATAACAATATGGTGAGAAAAACTGCGGGTTAGTAAACAAAAAAGTGCACCGCACACTATTGTGCATAAGGTTCAGCCCACACTATTTCTTTACAAATTCCAATAATTTTTGTACTTTATTGCTTTTCAATTCTGTGACGTCTTTCGTAAGCAAATATTCGTTATCACCTTAAACTCTAATGGTTATGTGTAGGCATTTGGTGGTCGATTGCAATATTTGTAAAAAATTTTAAGTTAAAAAATTAGTTGTTTACGTCCAGTGAAGATGTAAAGAGAAAGTTTTCATAACACTGCTGTAGTCGAAAAATGTACCGACATTCTAGTAAATTGTATCGGTTAGAGGCAAGTCTTCTGAGTTGATAGGTACCCATGAAATGACTATATCAAGTCAAATTTTTGAAAACGATGGATTTTAACAGTTCTCATAACAGTTCTCTCTTTTTTTGAAAAAAGGAACTTTTTTTTACTTTTTTCCGCAAATTTTCAAATTTCAAAATTTTTCACTCACAGTGTTTGGCAAAATGGTAACCACGGTAAAGTCGAACAACTTTTATGAACATATTACTACAGTCTGAACGTGGCTACTCACCCTTAAAAGCTCATAAGGACCACTTTGTATCTTGAAAATGGTCATTAGTATTTATATGTCCTCATTACTCGAGACCGACGTGTCCGATTCTGTCAGAATAAATTTAGTAAAATTTTTAAATTACAATACCCTTATCCTTGTCCTATTATATTTCTCAATATAATCAACACTCTCCAGTTATAAAAAAATAAAAAAAAAAAAAATAAATGGTTTCCCATTACATCCCATGAAGGGACCGGGGAGAACTTCTCACAACCACTGAGCTGTGCGGTTTCCAGTTTTCACTCACTGATGGTGAAAAAAAATGTTGTTGCTTAAAAAATTCAAATTTTTTATTATTAAAAAAATTTCATGAGGTGTCATCGGACACCCGGTTGGAACGAAGTTCCTTTCGCTATATATTAAGTACTAGTTAGTTCCACCATGCCTTATTAAATGGATCTTTAACAAGGGATTCTTTTTGTAAACTGATAAACTTTTTTTAAGATTTTTTTTATATATTGATTGTATTTTTTTTAAAAAAAAATTACATTTTTTAGTCCCTTTTGTAAGAATACGTATTATATTTTCCCGAAAAGGTCGTTTCTTTTATGAGAGGTACTTCTTTTATTAAAAGCTAATGAGCCTAAGAGTATGAATTTTTTTTTAAAAAGAAACACTTATGTTAAGAACAGGAACTTTTTGAAGAAGTGGTACTCTTTTTAGGATAAGGTTATTTTTTAAGAAAATTTACTTATTTTCAGGAAGGCTACTTATCTCAAGAAAAGAAAAGAAAAGATATTTTATTTTTAAGAAAGGGTACTTTTAAGGAAAGGAATTTTTGTAAGAAAAGGTATTTTTTGAAAGAGCAGGTATTTTTTTTTTTTGAAGAAAAGCTTTTTTTACCAAAGAACAGGTACAATTTTAAGAGTAGGTACTTATGTCAAGAAAAATTAATTTGTTTAACAAAAAAGGTACTCTTTAAAGAAAAGGTTGTTTTTTAAGAAAAGACAATTTGTTGTAAGACTTTTTTAAGAAAAGATACTTATTTAAAGAAATACTTTTTTTAAGAAAAAGTACTTTTGTAAGAAAATTTACTTTTTTAAGGAAATGTACTTTTTTAAGATAATGTAGTTTGTTAAGTAAAGGTACTCTGTCTAAGAATGTGAATAGGTATTTTTTTTGAGAAAATTTACTTTTTTTAAGAAAACGCACTTCTTTAAGAAAATTTAATTTTTTTAAACTTCTTTCACTTTGGCTTTTCTAAATTTGCTTTTTATTCGGTTGAATCTACAGGCGCCACCTATAAATTTTCGCATTAAACAAGAAATACGCGCCATATGTTAGTCTAGACACAAACCAAATCAAAGTTAATTCCATGCTGAGGGTTGTACTTCATGGATTTGCCAGTCTTGCACTTTGGCTTTTCTAAATTTACCTTTTATTGGGTTCAAAACTAAATAAATAAATTAATGGTTTCCCATTACATCCCATGAAGGGATTAGGGAGAGCTTCTCACAAACCAGTGAGCTGTGCGTGTTCTAGTTTTACACTCACTGATTGGGACCTACATTTTTACACCGGTTCCGATCGGTATTTTGAGAAGCTTTTTCGTGGTTAAGTATTCGATAGTGTCGCCGTCACTAAGCGAGGTGACCGCCGTCGTAAGAAATTTTAAGGTGGCCAGAGCAGGGATCGAACCCACGTTCTCATGCACAAGAGCCGCGTAGACTACCATTGCACCACCGACGGTCACAAAACTGCAATATGTAATAAACAGGCTCCACCTAGAAAACTTCCCTTTAAACCAAACCAAATCAAAAGTATTCAATATAGTTGATAACACAGTACGACAGTGGTTGGTACACATGAGAAATGTTAACAGAATATGAAAATAGGCTTAAAATAAAGAAATACGTGTCTCGGCGATTTGCTGTAGCACGTCAGAATTTTGAGAAAATCGATTTTAAAGATTCGAAGGATCGTGGAGGTTCACTTGTAACGTAGTACTATTATAAAAAGTTCTATAAAAACAGAATGGGTGAACCGATTTAAGTGCTTGAGCCAGTTTTGAAAAGGGAATTAAATTTGGATTTGTTTTTATTAAAAAAAAAAAATTTTATCCGCTAGATGGCGCTTTAATTTTCATGTAAAATTAAAAAATATCCAAAAAATGTACGAATTTCATTAAAAATACAATGTTGTTGATTTGAAATCCAATAACTAAAGTAGAATCTTTTTCGCTGGCCGGGAATTGCTTGATTCAGCGATTCGGGGCTCCGAGCCAGATCAAACTAAAAATATTATTATTCAATTTCAACGAGCTTACAGATCGTTGTTTCTGCAATTAGAAAAAATTAAAACAAGTCGTCTGGGATTAGAACCATATGGCGGTCGATTGTTTCGAAGATTGTCATTACGTCTTATCTGCGCCTTAACGTTCTAAGCCAACGACCAACCTTTTTACTTTGTCACTAATTGCAGTCTTCTCATTTTCCTCCTTCTCTCTCTCTCTCTCACGTATGAATGGTTTTTTTCCATTACAATACGTTCAGCTTTCCTTACTTCACGCACTTGTGCTGAAGTTTTAGAAAGATTCTATTTATAGAACATTACTTATATTTTAATATTTGTTATTGTTCTACATTTTCGTGGGGCTGTACCATATTTTATTTAATTTATTTAGTTGAATTTCACGAGTTAACAGATCGGGTGTCGTTTGTAACGTCAAGAATATAAAATAAAATGAATTGTCCAAATCGAAATTATTTTTGTTTTGTTTGTGGCTTATATGCACCTACTAAAAATTTTCGGAATATAACTCGTAGTGTTGTTACTGGATATGAAGGTTATTTTGTTGTTGCATACGTTCCAAATTTATGGTATGCTCCAGAAGTTGTTTGCGATTATTGTTATCGTGGTTTGATAGAATGGAAAGGTCATAATTCAAAACATCATTTAAAATACGTTCAACCATTTATTTGGCTACCACGTACAGAACATTCACCTGATGCTTGTTATTTTTGTTTATCACATCCAAAAACAGTTGGTTTTAAATACAATATACGTGAAAAAATTGAATATGCTGATGTTGATTCCATAATTTTTGCTAAAATACGTTCTGAAGAAAATCCAACTGCTCCTTCTGAAGAAACATTTGAAATAGAAAGTAATATTGATATGCTTTCTGAACCATATGTACCAACAACATCTTCTGAATTTGTGCCAACACCAAGTGAATTAGGATACAAAGTACAACATTGTATTACACAAAAAGATTTTAATGACCTAGTTCGTGATTCACGTATGACAAAAGAAATTAGTGAGGTTGTTGGTTCGCGTTTGAAACAATGGAATTTGGTAGCTAATGATTTTAAAATAACTGCTGGACGTAAACGTGGTCATACTGTTCAATTTGATGAACATTTCGATTTATATGAAGATGAAACAAAAAAAATTGCTTACTGCAATAATGTTGATGAATTGTTGAAAGAAGTGGGACAACGACATATTTCAAATGAATGGCGTCTGTTCATCGATTCGTCTGTGGAAAGCCTAAAAGGAGTCTTATTGCACAATGGAAACAAACATCCATCAGTTCCAATCGTTTACTCAAGAAATACGTCAGAAAATTATGAAAATATGAAATTAATTCTTGAGTTAATTAATTACAATCAACATAAGTGGATGATCTGTTGTGATCTCAAAGTTGTTGGCATTTTAACTGGTGTAAAAAAAGGTTTTTCAAGTTACCAATGTTTTTTATGTGTTTGGGAGGGGCGTAAAAGACATCTACATTATACTAATCATAAATGGGATGCACGTGTACAATTCAAACTCGGTCAATTCAGCATCGATCACATTCCTTTGGTCGAGTCCAACAAAGTCATTTTACCGCCATTACATATCAAATTAGGATTAATTAGAAGTTTCATTTGTGCATTGGATCATGAAAGTGACGCTTTCAAGTATTTAAAAACTGTTTTTCCTGGTTTAAGTGACGCCAAAATTAAAGCAGGTAATAAAAATTTAAAGTTTATAATTTATTTTTCAACTAACTTTAATTCATTTTATTTTTATTTTCTTGCAGGTGTATTCGATGGTCCACAGACAAAAATACTAATTCAAAATGATGTATTTAGGAGTTTATTGAATCCTGTTGAAAAACGTGCATGGGATGGTTTCATTGATGTCGTACACAATTTTTTGGGAAATAAGAAAGCGGATAACTACAAACATATTGTTAAAGAAATGGTTTCAGCTTATGGTGAAATGAAAGTTAACATGTCTTTAAAAATTCATTTTTTACACAACCATTTAGACTTTTTTCCTTCAAATTTGGGTGATTTAAGCGATGAGCATGGAGAACGCTTCCATAAAGATATTGTTACAATAGAAAATCGTTTCAAAGGAAAAGACATGACTCACATGCTTGCTGAATATTGTTGGAATTTATGCCGTGATACAAAACCTGAAGTTTACACACGAAAAACTAAACGACCAACATTTTTGACACAAAATAATAGTTAAGATATCATATTAATTTTTGTATTTTTACATTACATTTACCTTACATTGAATTACATTACATTTTTGGATATTAATTTTTGTATTTTTACATTACATTGAATTACATTACATTTTTTGGATATTTTTTAATTTTACATGAAAATTAAAGCGCCATCTAGCGGATAAAATTTTTTTTTTTTAATAAAAACAAATCCAAATTTAATTCCCTTTTCAAAACTGGCTCAAGCACTTAAATCGGTTCACCCATTCTGTTTTTATAGAACTTTTTATAATAGTACTACGTTACAAGTGAACCTCCACGATCCTTCGAATCTTTAAAATCGATTTTCTCAAAATTCTGACGTGCTACAGCAAATCGCCGAGACACGTATTTCTTTATTTTAAGCCTATTTTCATATTCTGTTAACATTTCTCATGTGTACTCAAAAAAAATTGATTTTGTCGTACTGTGTAATAATGGGTTGTAGTAAAGTAGTTAAAAAAAGTTGTTCAACATTTGTTCATTTAGCCCCCATCCCGAACGTTCGGGATGGGGGCTAAATGAACAAATGAACGATAAGGAAGTTCGTTCCAAAAACAAGAAACATAAGAACCGGCAAAAAAGTGTACAGTTTTTTAAGTTTATCTTAAAGTCACATGTACAAAATGAGACATGGATCATAAAAATCGATGAATGCGATTCGCTCTTATCCTCAATTTAGTGAAGGTATCTCGATTTGTTAAGAATTGTATTGTGCAACCCAAACAAAAAGCCACAAGTCTTGACAAAATGAGAGACCTTAACAAAATTGTCAATTAAAGCGAAACGCGTCAATCGAAGTTTGACTTGATACAGACTTTTCATGGGCACCGATCAACTCGGTAGATTTCCCTCTAACCGATACTAGTTACTAGAACGGCGATACAAAAATGCCATTGTAGAAACTACAACTATTACAGTTGTATGCTTTCTGTTTACAATCTCACTGACCGGGATCTACTGTTAAAACTGAAACTGATTACTTGTGGTAGTTTGGTTGAAACGTGCCAGAACGAAGCGAGTTGCCCATCGTAAAACAAAAATAATGGTACTACTGGGAATATTTCAATACACCAATTCTGCATAGTGGACGATTCCATACTTAACTTTAAACAATTTTAAATTCAAACGCTGTATCACAAAACATGCTAATAAAAGAAGTAAAATACGAAATTATTAAAAACCGCATTAACATCCAAGACAACCAGTTTTTATGGAAATTTCAAACTGTTGGTTAGGTTTAACCACGTATGGTGCCAATGACCTTTAAACAATAAACATGGAAATCTGAAATTAGTGAAAAAATCAGTCTTATGTTTTCAGTTAATAAAGAATGATCTTTATAACAATTAGTTTAAACAATTTCAATCAATCTTTCATCCTCTCCTAAGCCAGTGAACCAACATTTAAAATCTCTATAATTCATTATTGTTCAATTACCACCATGTAATGCTCGAATAATACGATAATAGGATTTTTTCCCAAATAATGACAATAATTAAACATTTTTCCATAACATTGTATAGTACAATAGAAATAGAAAAATAGGAAAATACAATAGAAACAATCGAATATATTCAGTACGGACATCGGCAAAGCCTTGAATATCTGGAAGTCGATTTTATGATCTTGTAATAATACACGGCCAGAAACGTTCTATTATACCCGAAAAATTCAACAATATAATACACATATGAAATGACTGATACTAGTTTAGAGTTTATTAAATTTTATTTAACAAATATGTTTCTTTCAACGAAATGCTGGCGTCGGATTCGGAGCGGAGTCGTGGAGTTTCAAATTGTTGGAGTCGGAGCGGATTCATGGATTTTTAAATTGCTGGAGTCGTGCAATTTTGGACAGACTCCACAGATCTGGATCCTTTGATCTGTGAATTTATTTTGAGAGTTTGGTGAGCATTGATTTTAACTAGGAGTTGTTAAAGAAACAAAGGTCCTATCTTAAATTTTAATCTCTCCTTTTTTCCATTTTAGACACCGGATCATGGAAATTGATTTTTTTTTTCAATTTAAATTTAAATAAATGGTTGAAACGTAAAATTTTTCAGTTAATACAAGGTGTTTCAAAAGAAGCCATCCGATGTTGTTTGGCTATAATTTTTTTTCTAAATGAAAAACTTCCATTGTGTTTTTTGATTATGTTTATTTGAACCTTTAGAATTTTATTGGTTAAGTTGAGAAGATGATATTGGTTAAATGAACGCCGTCACAATTGATTACCATACGGGCTCGTTTTTTTTCATTACTTCGGGCGACAGATTCTCGCACTCGTGTCGAATGTTGACGATGAAGGCTTCCAGGGTCTCGGGCTTGTTCACGTAAACATGGGACTTCAAAAAACCCACAAAAAACGTCGGGAACGGTTAAATCGGGCGATCTTGCGGGCCAGTGCAAATCGCCAAAACGAGAGATGAGGCGACCCGGGAACGCCGCCTTCGGAATGTCGGCTGTGGCTCGCGCAGTGTGTGCCGTTGATCAGTCCTGTTGGAACCACATGTCCTCCAGTCCTAATTCGTCGAATTGCGGCAGAAAAGACTCGGTTAGCATGGCCCTATAGCGCGCACCGTCCACTGTCGTAGTTTGACTAGCGGCGTTCTGGAAAAAAAAATGGCTCGATGCCTCCTCCAGCGTTTCAGTCACTTTGAGCGGGTGTAGTGGGCCCTCGTGCATCACTCGTGTTTTTTCGGTGGCCCAGAAAAGATAGTTTTGCTTGTTCACGTACCCGCTGAGGTGGAAATGAGCCTCATCGCTCATTATGATTTTGGTGGAAAAATCGTCTACTTCGTCCACGAGATTGAGGATGGCTTGGGCGTAGGTTACACGCGTTTGGCGGTCGACAGGCAGCAGCTGATGCACGGACTGGTCTTTGTGTGGAAACATGCGCAGGTCTTGGGCCAAAATTCGCCATAGGAACGACCGGCTGATGGCTAATTGGGAGGCACTGCATCTGGTCTATGTTTCCGGCGACAGCTCGACGTCCTCGGCAACAGCGGGGATATTGTCGGCAGAACGGGCGCTCCGGGACCGGCCACTCCTGGCAACGTCTTGTGTGGTCCCATACTCTTCAAGGTTAGTGGCCAAACGGGGCAGTGTTTGTGCAGTCGGTGTCGGACGGCCGGGGAACCGGCGACGGTATTCGACTAATATATACGTTAATGTAAATATTTACATATTCCGAAAAGATACTCCAAATTTAAATTTTTATTCGTTCTTTTAGTACTTTTCACGAGATCTAGCTATACAGCAAAGTGCACTTTTATCACATTTACAAAACAAAATTACTGAAAAGAAGAAGACTCCTATTGACACTTGTTGACTACTAATGAAATGTTTTGATAGTTTGAGGAAAATTTATTACATTTATCGAAAAGGGCACATGACAGTTGAAGTTGAAGGATTCTCGTCTTGACAACTCCAAATGGAAATTTTCCAATACACTTTTTAGAATATATTGACCCACTAGCTGTAGCGTGTTAATGCAGATCATGTAGTTATTTAACTAAAAAGAAAAAAAACATATTACAATTCGCGAAGAATATAGGGTGTCAATGAATTCACTCCATCGATTTCTGTATCTGGCAAATGATTGTGGGTTCAATTCAAGAGCCGCTCTAGCGATATCTTATGTTGGATGCCTAAGTATATGACGGATCCGAATCCGTTTTCTTGTATGTTTGTATTTATATATCCAATTCAATGGGGTTGTTAGTTGTGTGTCGCCAGAGGTCTTCATTAGGAATCGTATTGGGTCAGTAAATCCAGATTATTTACCTCGGACACGAATTGATAAACGTTTGGACCATCTGTATTGATATAAGTATTCGTCAAACCCCAAGTAATAAAACCGTACAACAAAACAGCTTTCACACTACAGTTGAATATTGACAATTTCGTCTTCTATGAGATCTTCTTATTTCGCCAGATTTTGTGCAGGATTAGGAATGCAACACGGGCCTTATTTATTCTATGACTTATATCCGTTTCGGAGCACCCACTCTTGATTATTGTGCATCCTTGTGGATTGCCCCTTGTGGAACTTGTGGATTGAGCTAATTAAAGAGCCATCAACTTTTGGTGGAGTAGTTCGTTCATTAGCTTTGACTCCTTCATTATTGTCCACAATCGTAATTTTTACACATTTTCGAGGAGGCTGTTAACTCGGCCTTGATTATCGATATCATGTAGGTTTTCATTCTTATTGGTTGCTTTCAATACCTCGTCCACAAGTAGAAGAAATAACATTGGGCACAAGATGCATTCTTGTGTAACTTCCGCTGATGTGGCCAATGGTTGACTTTCTTTTCCATCGAATCGAACTCTTTATGCTGCATTCTGGTTACAGTATAGAGTACTAAAACCCACCTTTTTGGAATTTTGGGCATGTGGGTCTCAAAAGATGCGCATTGAAGAGCTGATTACGGAAACGGCAAATTTTTTAAAACGAAGGTACTTATAGCTCCCTATCGGTCGTTGAAGTTTCGATTTCAAGGATATTTTGAAATAAAAAAAAATCGTCTACATGGGACTCAAATAACGGATAATGGAGAGCACAAATAGAAAAATATACATATTTTGAAATTTTTGACAGAGGATTTTTCCACCCGACGCCCACTGCTCCGTTTCATGGACAAAAATCAGAAATCTGACTTGGTTGGAATTGCATTTTTTTTGGTATCGTAATAATAGCGTAGCTAATAGCATAGCTAAAAAAAATCAGCAAAGATTTTTTCATCGAAATAGATTGTTTGTTCTCCAGAGCAATTGCAAGAGAAGGATTTGTATGCTAAATTAGATTTTTTAGTTTCGTTCGTTAGTAGTTGAAGGAAAATATTGTTCAAAAATACATTTGTGGAAGAAATTAAATTATGTTCTATTTTTTGGATAAGCAAGACGCGATACAAATGAATTTTTTTTTATTTCGTATAAATCTTAAAAAAAATGTTTTAATTGATTTTTAAAAATTGACTTTTTCAAGATGAATATTTAAAAAAATTCTCATTTTTTGACGGCAAAAAAAAACATCATAAAATGCGGTGAAATATTTTTTCATCATAAATTAGTTTAAACTTTAATCTATTAGAAAAATGAAAAATATTCTGCGATTTGTTCCGCTTCTTTTATATTTAAGCTTTTTAAAAAGTGAAGAAAAACTACTTTTTTACTTCTTAGTCAAATATGAATTATTTTGTAGGAGATTAGTTTACTTTAGTTAGTTAATAAATAAGTTAAAAATTAGTTAAAAAATATTTGCAAATATCAAGCGCTTTTGATATCCTCTGTCCGATGAACCATTGACGACTGAAACTGAAACGTAATACATCAGAGAAAATAAGAATCATTGACTTCTTCATTCAGGAATATTTATGAATCACTGACGGAGATAATAATGCAAAAGTATTGATACACACTCACGAGATAGACTCTCTCGTTGTCCCTCTTTATTTCTCTTGCTCTCAAGAGATCATAAAGAGTGCAACAAACTCGGCAAACAAATATAGATATATTTGGTACGCAAACACTTATGTTATAACTTATTAATCATTGTGTCTCAAACATATAATATTGAATAGCAAACAAAATGTGTTTGGACACAAGTATATTATATTTGCGGCAAGCTCCAAACACACGTTATATATCCATCCAAGCAACTAAAAACGACAAAGTTTCGAGATTTTTACAGTTTGTATTCGATGTACCCGAATTCGCTATCCGATTTGCTTCAAATTAGGCATACAATTTTTGTATTGAAAATATTATACATGGCAAATCTTAGTTAAAATCTATTTATACGATAGGGTGTTACGGCAGTCTATACATCTGTCTTAAAAAAAAAATGGTGTCCCATAACATCCCATGAAGGGATTGAGGAAAGCTTCTCACAATCAGTGATATGTGCGCTTTCTAGTTTTACACTCACTGATTGGAACCTACAATTTTACACCGGTTCCGAACGGTATTTTTGAGAAGCTTTTTTCATGTTAAGTACTCGATAGTGTCGCCATCAATATGCGAGGTGACCGTCGTGGAAAGAAATGTAAGGTGGTCTGAGCAGGGATCGAAACCACTTTCTCATGTACAAGAGCCGAGCACAAAAACATCTGTCTTACAGATGAAAAAAAGAACGGGTCGCCATTGATCCAACAAATATCGAAAAAAAATTTTTTTTCAAAGCCTTTTTCTTGTTTCGAGTACTTTCACGAAAAAATGTTTATTATGAATTATGAAATTTTTTATATGAATTGAGTAAAGTTTTGTCGTTTTTATTGGTTTTTTATATACATAATAAATATGAAATATTACTTTAAAAAAAATAAAACAATCATACTATTTTGCGGCTTCAAAAAGCCTATATTTTTTATTTGATATGCAAAAATTATAAAAGTTTCAGGAAATAAAAGACAATAATAAAAAATATGAAGTTTTTTTATTATATTTGTTCTTTAAAGTTTATACATTTATCTACGAGGAAAAAGAAGAACATGTCCCTATCTCCTGTTATTGGAGAAGTGTTTTTGAACACACTTTAGGTTTCTGCGTAGAATAATAATAAAAATAATAATAATTTCGGTTTTTATGGGCGGTGGGTGTGGTCAATGTTGATGAAATGCTATTTTCTGATAAGGTCGCAAATGGTTTCCCATTACATCCCATAAAGGAATTGTGCACAGCTTCTCACAACCAGTAAGCTTTATACTCACTGATTGGGACCTACAGTTACACCGGTTCCGAACAGTAATTTCAGAAGATTTTCATGGCGAAATATTCGATAGCATCGCCGTCGCTACGCGAGGTGACCGCAGTTTGACGTTCTCGTTTATATATCTTTAATACGCAACTTCTGAGACCTCGCCGCAACAAAATGTTTTCAGTACATTCTAATGTACAGTTCCCTCGCAACGGATACTATTTTAGGATTTCACCCAGTTTTTAAAATTTTTATTCTCGACGAACCAGACTGAAATTTTTGGGAACTAACGTTTTAGAACTGTCAATTCCAGTACTCTATTTTTGTTGTGCGTAAAGTAATGACGAAAGTCACCGAAAATGTCTCAAATACAACATTCGAATTTCCTGGAAATTAGTCCTTGTTCAATTTCACTCAAAGCTCGTTTTGATAAGCATTAACACAACACAATAATTCTGCATGGTTTATAAATATATTTCTTGCAGAAAAATAAAAACGTTGCCCTCCCATAAACAAGAAAATGTAGCTACACATCGGTCTGTATTTTTAGGGTTGGACTAAACACACCCATTGGAATCAGTTGGTGAAGAAGTCATCTACAAATCTTCATTTTTGTGGCATAGAGTAACCAACGTCCTACAATTTATGTAACTTTTCCGTTACTTCTCTTCTCAGAGCTAAGGTTAGAAAATCATGACAATTTCGTCTACAAAATACTACTGAATAAAATGTTCGTTGTAAGATATAATACATGGCTAAATGATTTGGAAAGCTTACAATATACGTTAAATATATTTAAAGTTTCTAATTGTGCTACACCTTTAGCAATTCAATATCAAAAAGATCTAAATGTTCTAGAACTGTTAACTAGAGAAGTCATATAAAAGAATTAGCTTCATCTTCTATCAGAACTAAATATTCTATTAATGGTAATGAAAGTCGTAGCAAACCAAAAACACCTAAACATCTAAGATTACATTGTAAAATAACACACAACTTCTATACTTAATTTAAAATTGTTGGCTTGCCAACTTGTACATATTTCAAATTATTGTGTTTAGTTAGACAAACTGGTAACAATTTGGCTAATTAATTGATGTACACTGATAGGGCAAACACCCTCAAAAGAGTAATCATGCTACGAATTTAATTATCCTAATTGATGTATTTGAGTCAGAAAAAGTTAAATGAGTTAAATACTAAAACAGACACAAAATAGCTATTTCAGTTAGATACTATATAAAAAAGAACAGACGTCGATATTGGGCAAACAACAGAAAGTGAGAAAAATATTATTTTAAATCGAAATGGTTTACCACTTTTAAATAAACACTATAACTGAAATTTTGACTCAGCCTATAATTTTACTATTCTTCATGAATATGAATTAATTCTTTATGAATCTTTTCATCCAATCGAAATTTAAATAATAATATCCACGAAAATCCCCAACCCAATTTTTCTTTAAATCTTACTTCTTCAGCCCAAAATGGTTGAGATTTATTCTGCACTACATACAATTGTGACGCACAGTATCTCTTACATTAATTTTCACAAAAGGCTACAGGCTCTCAATAACTCACTTAGTTAATTTTATAAACACTTATTGAATACGGATATTGATTTATCCGACTTTTCGTATTATTTTCAAAATTAAAAGGTTCGAACGTTTGGGTGGTTTTTTTAAAATATGTTTTTCTCCAATATTTCGATACCCTTTGGGTAGCATCGTCAGGAAGTTAAACACAATTATTAACTAAAAGTGAAATGATAATTAGTAATTGTGTTTGTCTTCGTGCCGATGCTACCCAAGTGGCAATGAAGAATACAAATCAAATCAATTTATTATTTCATTAATATACAATATTACGAAACAAATTTTATACCACTTGGAGTTTAAGAGTTGTCTCGTCTTCTTCCTTATAATTAATTACAAATTTATGAAAATTGATAACTTAAATCTAATATATTATTGTACATGGAGGCAAAAATTCAAAAAAAAAAACCTGTATGAATCAGTTAAAACTTAAATACTACTTAATCTAACTATGAATACAGTTCATTGATATGATGGTAATTAGATGATATGCACCTCACATTAAAATTATGGGTTAGTTTATCTATCCTATCATGAATTAGTTCCACATTTGCGAGTTCGTGAAGTCGTTTCGTAGAAAAGAAAAACGAGAGATTATAGATTAATTTAAGCAACTTATTTTGGGCAACTTGCAGCTTATTCAAGTGGCATTTGGCACTGTTGGCCCATAACGGGGCTCCATAATATAGAGTACGGTGAAATATGGTTTTCAAAATTAACATTTTATTACTTAAACTTAGGCAGGATTTCCGATTTATAAATGGGTAGAGTGATTTGATGAGAATATTTATTTTCTGAATGACATAGGGAATGTGATCTTTGAATTTCATTTTGGGGTCCAGGATAATACCCAAGTATTTGACTTTCTGCTCCCAATGGACTGCCCTGTTATGTATGACAATGTTACTTTGAGGAATAAAGCATTCCTTGCGCTTCCTCGTGAAATATATTGCCTGGCATTTATCACCGTTCACTAATATTTTCCACTTGCGGAAATATGCCAGAAGCTCGGTCATTCCTCTTTGTAAGTTTGAGATGACATCCGAAGCCAAAATATCAGAGCTGAGCACTGCAGTGTCATCTGCAAAAATGGACGTCACACAGTTGTCCAGTTCTGGGAAATCTGAAGTGTATATATTATATAATACAGGGGACAAACAGGATCCCTGAGGACAACCAGCAGCAATTGGAATAGCTGTGGAACAAACAGAGTTAATGTACACTTTAAAAGTTCTGGCATGTAAAAAGCTCTCGATTATTTTAATGAGTGCATTAGGAAAATTGAGGTTGATCATTTTATATATTAGGCCATCGTGCCACACAGAGTCAAATGCAGCTTTTACATCTAATAGTATCATACCGGTTGATCTCTGTTGGTCGAAATTAGATTTAACTATATTTTCTATCCTTATTAGGGGCTGAACTGTGTTGTTCTCTTTACGAAACCCAAATTGCTGTGGTGGTAATATCTCTTGGACTTCTATGTGTTCCGCAAGTTTTTCCTTTATTACTTTTTCCAGGATTTTACTGACCGAGGAAAGCAGACTCATTGGTCTGTATGAAGATGTACAGTGATTTGGTTTGTTTGGTTTTTTGATTGGAATAACTTTCGATTCCTTTAATTCCTGAGGAAAATATCCTAACTTTAGGCGGGAATTTATGAGAATAGTCAGGTATTTAATGCCCTTTCTAGGTAACGCTTTCAGACATATGTTTCTGATGCCATCTATCCCCGGTGTTTTCTTAATTTTGAGGTTCTTTATAATATTTGATATGTTCGCAGAGTCGGTAGAGACTAGCGGCATGAAGTTTATCGACGCAGAAGAGAATATCTCAAGGCAGCTTCTTACATCAGTCATAGTCTGATGATCCCCAAGAGTGGAACTAATGGAATGGTTTGAATTGAAAGACATAGCCAATATGTCGCATTTTTCCTGATTTGTGGTAAAACGCGAACCATTGTGTCTTAATATTGGAATTCTATTGGACTTCTTCCTTAAAATTTTTGACAGGTTCCAAAAAGGGGAAGAGCCTTTATCTAATCTAAATAGAAGATTATTCCAAGATTTGTTTTTGAAGATTTTAATCGACTTTCTGCTTATTTTACTATTTAACAATTTCATTTCGTAGAAATCAACAATATTTCTGTGTCTCATCCATAGTCTGCGATGGTAATTTCTAGTTTGGATTAGTTGCTTTATACTCCTCGGAAAGGGGTTTCTAGCAGTGTAATGACGCTTTACAGGAACACTGCATGCAATAGCATCGTTTGGTACTTGTCTGAAGTCCGTCAACATTATGTCTATATCTCCAGTACCAATTACAGCGTTTGGTCTACGAAGAGGAAGATGTATGTTTATAAATCTAGAAAAGGAGTTCCAGTTAGCGTTTTGGAAATCATAGTAGTGGGGTTCAATTTCCCGAACATTACGGTTATAAGTTATTTTGACAGGCAAATGGTCTGAACTCAAGTCCTTTATAACCTGTGGTGCCGATACAAACTCAACCGCATTTGAGATGAAAAAATCAAGCGTTGAACCTTGGTGGAACATGTTTGACGGAACAAATGTGTGTTCGTCAGGATAAATAATGTCAAAATTATCAGACTCTTGCTTTTGAAATAATAGGTTTCCGCAGCAATTTGTGCGTAAACACCCCCATGACTGATGTCTACTATTGAAATCACCACCTAGTATAAATTTCTCACCTCTACTCAGTTTATTTAGGTCAGATGCAAATAATTGTTTACGACCGCCGTTGCTTCCAACACGACCACCAGGAAAATAACATGAAAAAACGTCTACATAATCAGAGTTTGTAAAGACCCTAATGCCAATATTCTCAATTAAGTTGGTGTTCACTATCGGGAGAAGTTGGTGTGGTATATTTTTCCTAATAATAATTGCTACACCCCCTCCTCTCATAATTTCTCTATCGTTTCTATAGATAAGGAACTCTTGGTGATTCAGGGAAATATGTGGTTTCAACCATGTTTCAGAAACTAGGCAAATATCTATGTTACAATTAACTAGGAATTGGAAAAGCTCCATACTCTTGTTTTTAGTGCCCCTGGCATTCCAAGTGATTATTGCAATATTATCGAATATTATGACAAGAACTTACAAGCTAGGGTGGTGATCACCTCAAATTGGTCTGTTTTATTGCGACAATTCCTTAGATTGTTAATTAATTCTATGGTTAAATTCTTAATCTCCTCAGGTGAAAATAATTCATTTGAGTTATTGGTGTTGCTGTTGGTGTTATAGTTGTACAGCCGCGGTCTTGGTGTATGCCATGGGGCTGGTGCGGATGGGCTACTTTGGCGCAGATTGTTTGGGAAACTGGTTTCGTAGTTAGAATTTGAAAATCCAGAAGTGTTTGCTCTGATATGACGACGGGTTGAAGACTGCAAACGTTCTCTCATTTGAATATAATTTTGCTTACTTTGACATGCGTCGGAGTTGGATTTATGATCTCCGTTACAGTTTGCACATTTGATAGTTGTTTCTGCACAGTCAGAAGTTTTGTGTGGTCCGGCGCAATTAGCGTTTTGACCCTGCAGCGACTAGAGCCATGCCCATACATCTGGCAGTTGTAGCATTTTGTAATTTTAGATGTATTACCCCGTTGAAAATCCCACTTGACCTTGACATGTTCAATAGCAGAATACTTTTGCCGTAATTCCTTCATAGAAATCGACTGCCTTTGAAAATATACAACGTATATAACAAATTCCGAATTTCCAGTACTTCGTTTTACTACTAGTTTGACATCTAAGCACTTGAGGCCCATCTGTATTAGTTGGTTTTTAATAATCATAGGGTCGAGTTTGTCGAGACCGAAGAGTAAGGCTTGTACGGCTTTTCGTTTTTGGAGCCATAAGTAAAAAATGCATATTTATTGCTTAGAGCTTTACACATTGACTCAAAGTCTTCTTTTGTATTGCAGAAAAACTTCAACCCAATTGAAAGCTTCCTAATAGCATAATTTTTAATCTCAATTTGAGTGCATAATTCATGTAATTCTACAGTCTTACATTTTAAGACAGTGATAGGAGGAATGTGGGCTTTGATCGGCTTTGAAATTACTTCTTCTTCGTTGTCATCTTCGATTGTTTGAAGCGGAGAAAAAAAGTTATTGGAATGTGCAGTAGCCGCTGCACCATTATTTGTTTTTGTTTTTTTATTTTTCATATTGACGACTTGCGTGGTCACAACATCATGTGCACGTGCACGTTTAATTTTGTTTTGATTCGGTTATGCCTTTTTTTGAAGTCTTTGTTGTAAATACCGAAGCGAACGTTTGAAACACAAGCAATAGCACTTTGACAATCAGAGAGAAAAAAGACGACACACATCTGTTCAAAACAGTTGATGGATCGAGACTGAAGAATACAAATATTTAAAAGAAAAACGACCAAACGCTCGAACATTTTAATTTTGAATATAAAAACTTATTTCGATATATCTCTTACCTAGAACTGCCACAGACAATCTGACATAACTTTAGAAATCTCAAAATAAATACACTTAAACTCTAGTCCCGACAAATAGCATGGCACAGATTACTCACAAAAATACACAACTTTCAATATTCTATATTTCACTTCCTGAAATCTGCATAGATACAAGCTGAAAATCAGTTTTTTGTTGTTGTTTGGATGCAAATTTATCGTGTGTTTGTAGCTCGTCGAAAATATGCTAGAGTTGTGTGCAAACACATTGTGCTTGCTACTCAATATTACATGTTGGAGACACAATGATTATTATGTTATAATGTATGTGGTTGTGATTCAAACATAGCTGTGTTTCTGATACAAATACAGCTGTTTTTTCCGCTGTGATTTGTCGCGTGCAATAGAATAAAAGACGGACAAAGATAGACTAACTATAGTGTAAGATGTAAGTGAGATTCATAAATATTCAATGATTAATAAATATTCATGAATGCATGTGAAAAGTGGAAATAAAGTGAGTGTCCTTTATGGTGTCTGATCTGTTGCGTTTTAGTAATTTCGTTTTTAAGCATAGTACGGAGCTGATCCTGAGTTCTAGGTTGAAAAATTTTCATTTATCTATCGCACATTTATCGCAAGTTTTTCAGTTCACAGCACACAATTAATATTTACAATAATTTTCTTTGCCAATATCAAAAATGCCTTGAAATAACAATTGTCAGAACATTAATTTGTATTTCAGGTGGGGGAAATAAGTTTCCGGTGCTTGCTGTAAACAACCCTGTAATAGACAGAATATTGGAAAAATTCCGTACTACAAAACTTAAAGCCGTCTGAAAATTTCCGAACCTGAAATTCAGGTTGGCTTTAGTACAAAATATTTGTGATCAGTGAATAAAAGAATACATAAAGGCTCGGGCGGTTAAAATAGTTATTGTCGTTGCTTTGGTTTTTGCGATTTTCATTCATAATAAGAAAGTGAGCAACTATTTTGAGAAAGAAACTAAAAAAACAACAGCGTGAAACCCTGTATCTGCCCGAGCCGGACCACTGTGGTAATTTAAAGAAGTTTAACAAAAAAAACAACCTGTATTTATTATCGAGAAGTAAACTGTTGCAGCGTTTGGTGATGTTGAAACTTGCCGACAACAAAAAACGCGGGAGAGTATGTGGTGGAAGAACACAAATAATGAATTCAATGCTAGAAAATTTAAATGATCCTGATTTAATCTTTTTAATTAATGCATGATAAATTCTATTTATTTTTCCATTAATTGATTATAAACGGTGATTTGTATTGCCAAAGTTAATTACTATAATTAATATATACAATGAAATCAAAATACATAATTTGCATCTAAATACTATTATGTTTACTAATAATAAATACCAAAACTATTTATAATGTTTTATTACTATTAGGTTATTATGTTTCGGAGGAAACACGAATATGCTTCCACCTAAGAAACCGCGTGGTTAGGAGCAAGTACACTAGACAGACAGACCGGTCGACCGAAAGGATGTGTCAGGAGATGGTTTAGCATGTTCTATATACAGCTGGACGAGCCTTAAAACCCGTTTCATATGATACTAATATTGTATACATTGTCTTTAGTTAAAGTAAAATTTTTTTAGAAAAACTAAAAATAATATCTCTTCTACAAATGTTCCAGCTGAAGGGTATCGAAAAAAATACACAATATATTTTAAAAATTATTATACAACACACCAAGCTAGATTTCGAGGGGTGGATAAAATAAACGTCTTTACTTTGGAGCATATAATACATAATATTTTCCTTAACCCAGCAGCCCATATAAATCCGTTTCGAATTCGAGACGGACTCGCTTCTTCGTATATTTTGTAGAAAAATATTACATAACGTGTTACGGGACACCCGGTTGGAACGAAGTTCCTTTGGCTACATATAATGAACCAGGTAGTTCCAACACGACTAAGGTGCCTGTTGAAAAATACGTACTTTAAATGCATCTTTAAGAAAATATAGTTTTTGTAAAATGATAAAATTTTTTGTAAGACAATTTGTTTTTATAGAATGTATTTTAAAAAAAAGTATATTTTTAGGTCCTTTTTGTAAAAATATGTATTATATTTTCCCGAAAAGGTCATTTTTTAAAGAGAGGTACTTCTTTTATTAAAAGCTAATGTTTTTTAAGAAAATGTACTATTTTTTAGAAGGAAATACTTTCTGTTAGAAAAAGCCAAAGAGTAAGAATTTTTTTTACAAAGAAGTACTTTTTTAAGAACAAGTACTTTTTAAAGAACTGGTACTCTATTTAGGAAAAGGTTACTTCTTTAAGAAAATGTTCTTATTTTCAGAAAGGATACGTATCTCAAGAAAATAAAAGAAAAGAAAGGGGATTTTGTTTTTTTTTTAAATTTAGTTTTAAGAAAAGTAATTTTTGTAAGAAAAGGGTTTTTTTAAGAGAAAGTATTTTGTTGAAGAAAAGGTTTTTTTTTTAAGAAATGGGAATTTTTTTTAGAATTGGTCCATTTTTCTAGAATACGTACATTTTTAAGAGTATTTACTTATCACAAGAAAAGTTATTTTGTTTCACAAGAAAGGTACTCTTTTACGAAAAGGTAGTTTTATAGGAAATGGAAATTTGTTGTAAGCAAATGTACTTTTTAAGAAAAGGCACTTATTTCAAAAAAAAATTGCAGTTTTTAAGAAAAGGTACTTTTTTTTATCATTTCCCTTACGGGAAAGCACCGCGAGCTTGAAACAATAATATTGTTGATGGCAACCCTCTGTTTTGTTGTTTTTATAATGACATAACAAAAACAAATCATGTCTGATTAAAACCAATGGTTTTACGGCATGATAAAAGGAGTTGTGCATGAAGGTGTTCCAATGGTAGTGCTTGGTATTCTTCAAACGAGTATATAAAGGAGTTCTCATTAGTATGATGAGTGTTTCTGGATATATATTTTTGAAGAATTCACCAAAAACTACCAAAAACGTCTGCTGATGAAGATCTTGGCAAGATCCGAAATAGCTATACAGACAGCCTTGGTATCATTGGAACATTTTTATGCTCGACTTTTTTGAAAGTAATATAAAGATAATAAGCTTTATATTATTTAAAAAGGTCTTGAGCTTGAATAAATTTGTAAGTAAAAGGTACTTTTTGTAAGAAAATTTACTTTCTTTAAGCGAAGGTACTTCTTAAAGATAAGGTTTTTTTTTACGAAAATGTACTTTGTTTAAGAATATGAATAGGGTTTGTTTTTTAAAAATTCACTTGTTTTAAGAAAAGGCACTTCTTTAAGAAAATGTTCTTTGGCTTTCCTAAATTTACTTTTCTTGGGTTAAAAACTACAATATATACTAAATATTGATTACAGGCTCCACCTAGAAATCTTCCCAGTAAACAAGAAATTTCCCAACATATGTTAGTCTAGACACAAACCAAAGCAAAATTACCCAATATAGTTGATAATACTGGGCTGTAGCACAATAGTGGTTTGATTTTTTTTCGTTTGGCCTCCATCCCGCAAAGTGCGATTAGGAACTTCGTTCCAATAATAATTTTAGTAGTCAGCAACATATTTTACTGTTTTTTAAAAACTTTTTCAAAATTTTTGTATTTTAGCAGTTCCGATAAAAATTGGCGACTTAAAATTATGTAGGCAAAAATTTCAGAAGGAGCGTGGTGGGAGCCCTCCCCTTGGAATATTACAGAAATACGAGTTTGGTTCCCTTTCGAGATGTTTGCAATTTCAATTTGTTCTCCAAAACTGGCATTTTGTTTATTTATGACTTTACGAACTCATAACGCGTTCAGAACTGGTCCAATAAATTGCACTTTTTACGCTTTTATATACTCGCAAAAAGCAATTCACTTATTCGCGTTTATATAATTTTGAGGGCTCGACGCACTTTCGAACAGGTCCGACAACTCAAACTAAGCTGTTTTACGATTATACTTATTTATATATATTGCGACAATCATAAACCATTTTAGATTTTTTTAAATCGATGTGTGTTTTTTAATTCACTTATGTAAATGTTGGCAAAATACAGCAGTTAACATGTACATTGATTTGCATATATAACATAAATTGTATGCATGTACCAACGCAGGGTCGGAAGTCATGAACTGGAAGGCCTGAAATGATGACCAACCACGTCTTCTTTAAAATACGGAAGGCCTTCCCTACACACTACCTCCTCCTTTCTTTTAACATTGCGTGAGATTGGGAGGCAGGACCTTCCTTGCCCATTGCCTTAAAAAGGCCTTAGAATGCATGCAAAGAGGAAGGCCTTAGAAGGAATTTACTTTAATTTATTTTTGTTAAACAAACATAAAATAAATATCATTTATTTTATCACAAAATCATTATCCACTTCTACATATTTATTTATAGGTACGTAGGTATCTGTCTTAGAAAGTTGTACCACGCCCAACTTAAAATTTAAAGTTTTAAAAATACCCTGAAAAAATTCAGGGTAATAATAGTTATAATTTTAAAATTTGTATGAAATTTGCCAATTAAATTACGGTTAAAAAGAATCAGAAATGAAATTTTCCAAAATTCTAAAAATCTTCTTCTTGGTTATATCTGATGAAAAATGCATGCATTCCGGAGGCCTTATTTTAGGAAGGCATTACAAAAGTACCACTCCGCATGTCTTATTTTTGGAAGGCCTTGCGACTTCCGCCGCTGTACTAGATGGACAATTTACCTGTCTAATTGTTTAGATTGTTTATGGCGTCGCTTTATTGTTGTTGTTGTTGTTGGTGTTAATGCTGCTGTTTGTTTATATATTGTTGTATAAAATTCCAGGACGGTATTTTGTAATTATTTCCAAACTTCTCTTGACGTCTATACAGACAAACAGGTATACACACAACTATGCACTTTACAAATAAACAATCTGGACACACTGCCTACAGAATCTTTTGAAAATTTTATGTGAACGATGATTGTCCAACCGACAGACTACACTTGTTAGAATTTTACTTTTCTTTTTTTATTTATTTGTACACGTTTTTGTCGTACTTCTACTCACTCTGCCAGCTTCTGATGGATTAGAGAGTAGTAGTGGTGGCGACAGAGGCAATCGTTCAAGCATTAGATTTAAACTTAAGAATTTGCATTAATTCCGGCACTCAACGTTAGTAGAACCCGACAGAGCAAAGGGAGGCAAATATTTATTTTTATTTTTTTTATTTTTTATTTTTGCTTTATATTTGTGGATTCAAGATTACTCATAGATTCGCGCATTTAGCATAAAACGTATTTATTCATCATCATCATTATCATTATACACAAGGCAAAAACTCATTTACATTTAAGTACAATTTGTAATTGGCTTAAATATTTGTCCGAAAAGGCTCGCACGACCGTTTTGTTTCTCAGACAACCGAATGATTAAACGAACGACCGACCGACTGACGCTGTTATTGTGCATGGACTGTGAGTCAGACGGTTTTTAGGGGAAAATCCCCATGAAAACTAATGTATGTATATGCTTTGTTGTATGACGGAAAATAAGAACTTTTGTTATTATTGTTCTTCTGCATGTAGTATGTAAATATAGACAGACGGCCGTGTATACGCGCGCACTACTTTACTCATTCATCTGCATGCTTAGATTTCTGGGGGGAGTTATTGGCCTAATGATGGTGATGATTACGTGTGTGAGTCTGTTGGAGCTAATGAATTAATTGGCAGTTGAAATCGTAATTTGTATATTTTTCAAATTATATTTGCATAATATCTTGTTATTTTTGGGTTTTATATGAATATAATCAATTTTTTTTGGTGATTTAGTCGATAGTTTTCTCCTCCACACATACTCGTAAAACAGAATATTTCGATTAATTTTTTTTTAATGAGTTTGATATGTGATTTTTGGTTTTGATAAGACTTTTGACAGACTGAATATTTTGTTCGATAATTATTTGTTTAATTATATGAATGCCATACTTCGTGGATTCGGTAAAATGTTGTTGATATTTTTTTGTTTTTGTTTTGATAAATAAATTTGCACTGATATGTTTAAATTTTCTACAGTTATTAAACCATATGCCATTGGTACAAATACATATGTATGTCTGAATCAGGTATTCGTTGTTGAAATTATTACACAAGGGATCTGAAACGAAACAAATTATACAAATAATTAAAATATATTGCAAATGATAGTGATTTATATTTTATATTTATATATAATTTTTTGTTAAACTCAAGGGCCATTGAGGGGTTTCTTTATGATACTAAAGATCAAAATTAAGTGAAGAAAGCTAAAGTTAGGACGACGTAAAAAAAACATATACTAAATTTTGGAACAAAAGTCAAAATAATCAAAATAAATCAGGGAATATCCATGACACAGCTGATCGACTATGTACTAGGGAAATGATAGAGAACAGAGTGAATAGGCGAGAGAGCGATAATCAACCAGAAGCAAACACTGCAGCAAACTAAGGTTAAATGTGATGTTCCCTGGGCAAACGGACCTTAGCTTCCCAAAATCAAAATCCATTTTTCTAAAATTTCCTAAAATTACACATTTTGCTGAATAATTATCTGAATTATTATTCTGAATAATAAAATGTTTCAAACATTAGATTAGTTATAGCACTTTGAAACTCTAGTATGATAATCTCAAGTTACGAGATTATGAGGTTGAAAGATTCCACTTTCTCTTCTTGAAGTTATTAGAGGTTGCCGAAAATCTCTTTTTTTGGTAGTTCCGATATAATAATCGACTTTAAATCGATTGTAAAATGCTCGGAAAGAGACTGGGCAGTGTTACCAACCAAAACTTGAAAACCGATAAAATTTACCTAAACGTCTGTTTTTAGTCCTCCTGTAAAATTTGGTTTGGGAAGATCCCTTTTCCTGTGGAACATCACAAATAGTTTTCGATTGATACTAATGACAGCTAAATTATATTCTATGTTGGTTGCATTGGACGAGAATACGCATTCCCTTTTATTTATATCGGTTTTATGTCCAATCGAACAGTAAATTTCAACAGCAACTCGAACTCGAACCGTCATCGAGAGAACGTCTGTCTATTATCTATGGAAAAATTTAATAAATATACAGTTTTGTATATTTGAAGTATGTTTACATCTGTTTATTTCCGTCGTTCCAATGTGGAACATAGGACCATAAGCAGAAAGTTTGTTTATACGCAAACTTAGTTTTTGCAAGTTTTTTTTTTTTAATTTTTAAATTTAAATTTTGCAAAACTGAAGACCTCTCGATTGTCCAGCGAATCTGGCTTTGAATCCCATTCACAGCATTTACATTTCTTTCATTAACCGAAAAATACCCAGAATCTTTAGCTTAAAGGGAATTACAATTTTCTAAAAATAACTCGGTTCAAAAGCAACTAAAATTTATCTAAAATATTGTTAATAAATTTACATACCTGGAAATTTGAAATTACAAACTGTTTAATTTTTAATCGATCTAATATTTTTCTTTGGGTTAATCTATATGAACTTTTTACGTACATTATTTTTCTTTGTGTAACTTCGGAAAAAATTTAAAAAGAGGCGGGAACACTTTTTTCAAACATATTTATATTGTCATATTATTATTATTATTATTATTTATTATTATTATATTATTATTATTATTTGGTTTTGATATTTATTCATCGTTTATATCTCCTAATGATGCTACACAAACGAGTAGCGAAATATCGAGAGGAATAAATATGAAAAAAGCGAAACTGGCCTCAAGCTCGGAAAATATATATTACTTAAATTAACTCATTTAGAACCCAGCTATTTCGAAATCGAATACAAACACATTAACTGGTAAGAGAATGAGTATTCTTTATATGACTTAGTATGCAAATATCAGATAGTTCATGAGGCTAAAATGCGTGACCTTATCCTATTCTTGAACTTGTGGTTGCGAAAGTCCACACTTTCGTGCGCACTACGACAATTTCTTCTATTCCAAGAAACAGCTTGTGTCATATTATATTCAGCTGGACACCACATTGGCCGTCGGTGGTGCAATGGGTAGTGTGCGCGACTCTTGTACATGACAACGTGGGTTCGATCCCTGCTATGACCACCTTATACTTTTTTCGACGACGGTCACCTCGCTTAGTGACGGCGACACTATCGGGTACTTAGCCATGACAAAGGTTTTCAAAATGCCGCTCGGAACCGGTGTATAACTGTAGGTCCCAAACAGTTCACTGATTGTGCGAAGCTCTTCCCTGTTCCTTCATGGGATGTAATGGGAAACTATTTATTTTTTTTAGGAGACCACATTTGTTTAACATCTAAATTAAGCGATCGCAGATACTGTTCTAGAAATTAATTTCATTTCCATAGGAGATAATAGAAGAATTACGGGTACTCTCATAGAAAAACTGATTATTGCAATAATGATTCTATTGAATAGGAGTGTTTACCTTGGCAAATTATTACATTAAGAACACATTGAAAAGCATTTACTTCCTTCACTAGTTATCAAAACTTAAAATGTCAATCAAAATCATTCGATTTAGGAACTGATACTTTATACCAAAGAAAGAAGGTGTTATATTTGTTATAATAAAATATAATACATTCTAGACAGCAGGTAAAACAATGTGCAATGTGTAGCCGATTAAATAAATAAACAAATAGTGGTCCATTACATGCAAGAAAGGGACTGGGGAGAGCTTTACAGAATCAGTGCGCTGTTTGCATTCTAGTTTTAAACTCACTGATTGGGACCCACAGTTTAACAAAGGTTCTGAATGGTATTTTGAGAAGCCATAGTGTCGCATTCACTAAGCGAGGTGACCATCGTCGAAAAAAATGGGCAGGGTCGAAGCCACGATTTCATGTAAAAGACGACGACTGATTATGCTATATATTTTTTGTATAAAGAATATAATATAATGTACTTCTGCATCAGTGCGTGTAAGTAGCGACAAACAATCACCCTGCACAATAAAATAAATGTCTTCGGTTAGTGACTAGTGTGAATACACACCGCAGTGGCTTAACGGGCTAGACGTTGCTGAAGATGATGCTTCACAAACATCTAACCGATCGTCCAGCGAATGTGAGTTCGAATCTCACCCGCGGCATTCATATTTTTTTCACTAACCGGAGAGAATATCATCTCTTAGCCTAAGGGAAATTACAACTTAATAATGTATTTAAGTTTTTCAATTAATAACAAATATTGCATTTTTTTACAAAAAAAATTTTTATATTTTTGACCACGAAGTAAGGGAAATTCCTAATCCCTTGATTATTGACAGGACTTGCAACTGTTATAACTTGCAACACATAATTAATATTTTGCCAAATAAAAATGTCTACTTTTAAATAATAAACATGTATGTACCGGTATGCATTAAAAAAAAGTAGTTATAATATCCAAATGAAGAACTAGTTCCAATACAAAAAGTGTGAAGTGCTTGTTGGTCTGCATATATGAACCACTTATTTTGTCACTAATAGAGAGTTCATATGCAGTCTTTTATCATGATAATTTCGTGATTAGATACCATTCTACTGCAAAAAAGTGTTCACATTAATTTTTATTCGATTTAGATTTGACATTTGTGTATTTCATTGTGCCATTATGGAATTATACCAGGTGATAGTAGCAGGATTTCTATATATTATTATCATACAATTCTGTCAAAGTCACTCATATTTTATAGTTCTTTCTTTCTTTATGTATAATAAATTATTTTTTATTTAATTATCGACATTTTTATGTGTAATTTTTCATAATTTCTTGAAATTTTGCAAGTATTTAGAAAATAAAGAAACAAAGTAAAATCAGCTGTTCTTATAACACTGCCTCTTATAGTAATCATGTTTCTATGTGTTGTCATTAATGTACATTAGACCGGGTCGGCCTTCAGGAAAAAAAAATGTTTCGAAGATTTGAGGGCAATATTAAAGATCACCTCGAGACAATTTAAAATTTTTTTTCCTCTCCGAGCCCTTGAAAAACATCTAATAATCATTTTTATCATACATTTTAAAATGTAGATACAGGTCCAGTGAAGTCCATTTCCTCTACATTTCCATATCTATTTCCTGGTCACACAGAATCATATTGAAAGAGCGTGTACAACTCTGCGGTTGAAATGAATTATCGAGGACATGCAAGCGTCCTATATTTAGAAAATAAGTAGCTACAAATATTTGAAAATAAGAAGTTCCTCTATTGTACGATACCAATTCTTTTCACACAACGACTTGTTCTTTGTCTCACGCCTTGTAAAAGAATAGTTGGGACAATGCAGTAGGGATTCGCACTCGAATCCTGTTTTTGAAAATTGTTTGCTGGGACATTGCTCTAATGAAAAGTTTCGTACATTATCGTACATTGTTGTTATACAAAAATATTTTTAAATTATAAATCAAATTTTATGTGCAAACAGTTTTCATCGAAATGAGAACGTGAGCACTGGTAGGGAAATTTCGGTAGAGCGTACCGACTTAAAGTAACGTTCAGGTATACCGGGATTTCGAAGTTTCGAGATTTTGCCGTACAAAAATCAGCTGTTTATGGCAATTAAATCCCGAAACCTGCGAAACGTTACTTTCCTGACATATCCATCCGCTCAGAGTTGCTTTAAAAAAAGATTGTGTTTTTTCCAGCTGACCAGCCTTCAGTCAACCAAATGCCACAGTGACATTGTACAAAATGTTAGCTTAATTCCTTCATAGCGGGAAATAGAATTCATTTAGTTTTTGGTATATTCTAGGGAACGCAATTTTAGACAAATTTCGTATTCAAAAATCACGGTATGGAGACGTGACCCTCTCGGTCGGTAGGGACGGGTAAGAGTGGCGGCGATGGGATCGCTCGATTGAAAAAAAAATTTAACCATTTTAGGCTCAAGACATTCATTTAGTATATGTAAACTGTTCTAAAGCCCAAAAACTTTGCCATATTACAAACCCATTCACAGTTACTTAGTTTTGGCACAAATTTAACACCAAATGTAAGGCAATCGAATGTATTACTACTCGCTGAAAAATTTCGGCTTCTCTAACATTTTCTCCCAAACATATTCGGCACAAACCATGTATATATTTGGAATACACTTCAAACATTCATATGTTTGCAACCCCAAACTCACTTATATTTACATGTAAACAGTACCATGTTTACTGGCAAACATGTATGCTTTTACATGGAAACATGTGCGTGTTTCCCCCAAACCTGCACATACTTACATGGAAATGTATGCGTATTTCCCCCCAAACATAATAATATTTAGAAACGAATTATTCTTTGATTTCAATATATTTGTATGCTTTATTATTCTTTAGCGTCTCCTTTCTCTGTTGTTACTCAAGTCCGAGCTTTCATTTATTCTTTTTTCACTGAACAAGCGCTTTTGATATCTTCTGTCTGATGAACCATTGACGACTGAATACATGAAACTAAAAAGCAATACATCAGCCAATATAAGAAACACTGACTTCATCTGCAATTTACACGCACGTTCAAGAACAGTAATGAATCACTGACTGAGAGAATAATGCAACAATACAGATACACACTTAGAAGATAGACTCTCGTTGTTGGTCCTTTATTCTCTTGCCCTCGAGAGAGCATTAACAGTGCAACAAACACAACTGTATTTGCATCACAAACACAACTGTATTTGCATCACAAACACAACTGTATTTGCATCACAAACACAGACATATTTGAGTCCCAAACACATATATTATAACATATTAATCATTGTGTCTCAAACATGTAATATTGAATTGCACTCACAATGTGTTTGGACACAAGTATTTGCGACATGCTACAAAAATACTTTTATTGAAAAGAATGTTGCTACAAAACCGTATGTTATTAAGATATTACATTGTAGTCTTAAGTTATGTGTTTTCACGCTCTAAAATTTTTAAATTTGTACTTATATTAGTGAGTTAGTTGAAATGGCTCCAATATATTTAAAACTAAAAGAAAACAACAAAAAATACCGATTTTTCAGCGGGTATGGTAATATTGAATGCATACAAGTACAAAACACGAATTAAGTTGACCATTAGCGAGGAGCGTATTTTGATTACTTTTCTACATCTCATTATTAAAACTAAAATTCAAGTTTAAATTTAATTTTGTTTATTTAAAATACAATCAAGTGGAAAACTATTCAAAGGGTGATGAACAATTAGAAGTACACTTTCGGGTTGTGATAAAAATCTATATGACCTACGACTGACTAAGTGTGGTATTTCATCCAATGTTATCTGTCTTTACATAAATTTATTGAATCTCCATCATTTAATCTCCATATTATGAGGGCTTTAAATCGCCAACCGTAATTGATGTTTAAATATCAAAGTCTGCAATAAACCCACACACAGTCTTTTGAAAATGATACATTACAATAGACCTAAATGCATGTGATTTAATACAAATACATTGTATCGTGAAACAACGAACAAGTGTTTGCCATAAACCTTATTTAAATAGCAAATGAGAAATTAAATACAACCTCAGGCAAACATTTTTCCACAACATACAATACTTATATAATCTTTATTAGTTATATTTTCAAACATAATTTTATCCAAGGTTTCACTAAACTTCACATTACGCTTAAGGGAAATAATGAATTTTTTTGTTGCGAAAAGCAAATACTTATATATTCGTCCCTATAGGTTTAAGAGGTTTCCTTGACAACCACTGTGTGTGCAGGTTGTGTTGTAGAGTCATTTTAATAACCTAGAACTTAACTAATGTAATGTAAATATATTAATATCATATGTCTTCTAGACAGACAATACATAAGAAGAGCTGTATGTATGTTAAGGTAAACTATGACATAGCATGCAGTTTAGTTACCATAATCAACGCACAGCTAATGATAATTACTATGGCATCGTTCCTTGTTGAGATATACGACACATAAATCTCCATCTAATAAATTATTAAATATAAACCTAAAAGTTTGCACTAGAATCAGTAACTGTATTACGTACGATATAATATTGCCGACTAGGGCAGTCTAGGTACTTTTATGATTAAAGGTAGTGGTAAAAAAGGGAATAAGGCATATTAGCAACTTTTAACATTAAATTAAATAAGGGAGATTTTAAACATCAACTTGAGTGTCCATATGACCGCTACTCAATATTAATGTAAGTAAGTAATGTAATAACAGTTTTCCAAGTCCAGGAATGCTTCTCATCACCCCGCTTTCTCACAAGTATTTGGGTTTTTTTTTATCCAAATTATAAAGATACAATATACAGGTTATTGTAACACCCTGACTGCTGTAAAAAGGTTAAGAAAGAACAAAAAAAAGAACGAGTACATCATAAAGGCTGTCACAAAATTTACGAAAAATTTTAATTTCGTGCCAGGTGTAGTTGATTAAAGGAGATATCGTAATAACTCACAGGTCAGGGTTACTAAAAACGGAGAGCTACATAACAGAACAAGGCGTTTTCGTTGTTGAGCCATATTTTAAAATTAATGAGGATTTAGCGGCTACACTTCGCAATTTTCATATTCGGCAATGAGGCTCATTTTCATACTGATGGCCTGGTCAATCATCAAAACTGTCGCATTTTGGGTCCAGATAATCATCATGTAAATTTTGACAAGGAAATGTACCCTAAAGCCCGGTATTCAGTTTTTATGAGAAGTTTCGTTGCCATCAGAAGTACTTGAATAAAAAATAACTAAAATTTCATGAAGCGGAAATTTCGCTCACTTTTCAGTTCATTTGTACTCAGCACTTTGCGAAGATTTCGAAGGCAAAATCAATTACAGGATTGTGCCAAGTTATTTCGTACGAAACACGACCGGAAGTTTGATATTTCGATAGTTTTAACAACCAACAGTGGTAACCCTTCTTAACAAGATTTTCCGTTTAGAGCAGTGATGGCCACACTAACACTAGGAAAGTACATTTGTGTGCGTGCAATAAATAATAGGCAACTGCGCTGCACATGAATGCCAAAAAGCAACTGAGTTCATTTGAATAAATACGTTGTTTTGTTGTTGCATGAACGTGTAGGAGCAGAGCGTCAAGAGCATTTTTCGTTTCCTACCACATGTGGTATGTTTTTAAATTTTTGGCCATCACTGGTTTAGAGATAAATGAAAAAATTTCTTACGAAAATTTCGCAAGAACTGAATACGGCGTTTAAACGTGTAAAGGCCGTGTTAGAGTCTAAATATAATCAAACACGATACAGACGACGACGTTTGTTCTACAAACGTTCATTATAGCAGGGAAAAATCGTAACGAAAATCCGCTGCGGCTAACGACTCGCCGCTAGAATAGAACCTTTCCTTAATATCTTGCCGGGGCTCTCACGAAATCTCCCGATTGAGACAATGAAGTTGTCACATTTTCATGAAAATCATAAGAGAATCCAACATCCAAGTATTGCTTTAATAATACCATATAGAGGCAATGGTTCAAAACAACCAACAAGAAAACAGGAACGGCTTCCATTTTGTATGTTAAAATTTTTGTGTAAATACACCACAAACATATACTAACAAATAAAAAAATAACAAAAAACCCAAAATACGTTTAAATTTCACAGCCTTCCATCAACCCGACATGAGAAATTTAAGTCAACAATTTCTGTAACTCCACCTTGTGTAAGTCAATTTACGCCCACTAGCTCTCTATCTCATCGACCGCACCACGAAGAGTGTGAGACGAAACGTTAGATCAGATAGAATTCAAAAATATCTGTGTTTAAAGTGACATACTAAATACATCGGTTATAAAATAAAATCAATGAGTGTTCGAACTCACGGGCGTTGTTTTAACAGTTTTTTGTTACACGGTACAGTCCGATTTCTGTGAACACATTAGTAAATGTTACATTGGAAAAAAATAATAGATTTTGCGCTGAAGGCTCTTTCGTTTTTGCACTTTCTTTTTTAAATAAAGCCACATTTAGCTCACTGAAAAAATTGTTTTTGTTTTGTCTTAAACAGAGCGACGACAAAAAGTATTGAATAGTATCATGGTACAATCAAATGGTAGAAGCACTAGCCCAGCTGATTTGAAATATTTTCTGGAGTGAGTTTTTCTCTAATGTCAAAGTTTGGTTACTTTTGTTTGTAACTATAATACCACCGTTCGCCAACAATTTCTGTTTTTAAAATGTTTAACTTTTCATACTTAAACACTTTCAAAATATCAAATAAAACACACGCATTTTGTAAATGACACTTTTTTCCAATTTTGTATACATGTCCATTATTTTTCAATCAGCTGAGGTGACACAATATAGGCACTGAGCAAAAACAAAATGCCTATTATTTCTGGCTTGTTGTATTTGTTGTCGTACTGCATCACCATTATATTTCTACCATGAATAGTATAGAGAACTTAATGCACTCTTTTTCCGCTCTCATGTAAAGAGTCTGAGTAAAAGAGTATAAACGAGTCTTATTCTCTTTATAGAATATTTCAGTATAAATGCACCATTTCGACAATGCTATTACATAAAAAATGGCGGTGACGACCTGCTTGTTTGTTCACTGCCGCTACATTAATACCGTCATACTTATTTTCAGGCGGAGACTATTGTTTTACAACAACCACTTATGTGTGCGTGTATTTTGAATGTGTTCACTTTGATAGATTGCCCTACCCGTGCCTATAGATGTTAACACATCAAAAATTTAATATAGAAAACGGAAAATTGAGAAAAAAGGCTATTATTATTTTTGTTTTTGTTCGTTTCATTCCATATGCAACCCAGAACGCATTATGTTTTGACCCAAATGAAAACATGAGGGAAATCTAACAAATCTGCCAAAATTTTGACACATCCAACGATTTCTCTACTAGTCTAACACGGCATTTACTGTTTTGGTGCGGATTTTGGACTGTTAGCAGCAGCGACAGGTAATAGTGCTCATTACTGATTATCCACTTATTTGTACCTAAATTGAAAGATATGCTTCTGGACGGCATGTTCTTTCAACAAGTCGGTACCACATGTCAAACAGCCCGAGAAACAATTCAATTGATACATGAGTCATTCCTGATTATGTAGTTTCTCGGCTAGGTGATCAGATTATGCCACCCAGATCATAGGATATAAAACTGTTAGACTTGAACTCAAAGTTTTACGCCAACAATCCGAAGATCATTCATGTGTTGAAACAAGAATTTGAGCACTGAATCAGTAAAAGTACAAGTTACAAGTTAGTCATGGGCAATGTCGACAAAAGAGTACGTATGCGCCAGCAAAACCTTAGTGTCCATTTAACCGATATACTATTCCAAGAGTAGTCCAAACACACTGAAAACAATGGCCCCAGCAACATGTTGCAGCTACCATGTACAGTAGACCGACTCACAATGTATGGTGGGGAAAAAAAGTGAATTTGTCCACCCCTCACAATATACCTTGGTTTGTTTTCTGATGAGTCCCAAAATATTTCGTGTCTAGCATTAAGATCCTGTGAGCTGGACCGTTTTTAAAAACGATTTTTTTATCACGATATTTTTCTATTTCCTATGAGCTACATAGTTCAGGGGTTCTTATTTCCGCAATTGAAAACAATAAACTGTCGGCACCAGGATTTGAACTCACGTTGGCGGACGAGCGTTCCGAGCTTTACGACTCTTGTCATCAGCGCCTGATCGTTCTAGGCCAGTGGCAGTCGTGTTAACATTGTAACTAATTGCCGTAGTCGTCGCCGGGGTTTCTCCCCACTTTCTATGTCTCGTGATCCTGGTGCCGACTATCTAAATTTTTTCTAATTGCAGAAATAAACCCCAGTACCCCGATTCTGTAGTTCTCGAATCGAAAAAGTTTTCGCATTAAATATGAAACAAAAAATTCCATCGTTTCTCGATTTGCGAGTAAAAAGTGTTTCTGTATATCAATGCGAAAAGTGGCAATACTAATGACGTTTTTGTTGGAATATTCCAAGAAAGCTGTCAAGTAATAAAAAAACATAAACAAACAAACTACAGAAAAGGTTTTAAAGGATTCCCACTGCTCCTTACAATATGTGTTGTGATTTAACCCTCAAAACTGTCTCTCGCAAATTCCAAATTAGTTGACATACATATATGTATATAACTATATTTTCTTGTTGTTTTTTTATTTGGGAAAATTTAGTTGAAATACATAACAAAAATTATATAATTCTTATCTTCTCCACATAAAATATAGATTCTTAATTTCTTAAAACCCCCTTTTGTAGAAACAATAACAAAATTGTGAGTATTTTTGACGTTTCAAATTTAAAATTTTTCGACTCCCTACTTTTTAGAAACAGTTTTTCTCGCATTTTTCCAATAAGCATGAAAAAACCAGTACGTCACAGAAAATTCCCGCAAAACAAATTTTGTAGAAACAGTCTCATGTGAGAAGCAAGTTTTTGTACCGATTCGTAGCGATTTTGTTTCAATTCGCATGTTTCATGTGAAAATTTTTTCGATTCGCGAACTACAGAAACGAGGTACAGATCTGTGAATCTCGTAACAAATGGAAAAATATTCTTCTAATAAATTCCGCCAAAATGTTATGCAGCAAAAATTACAAAAACACTAAAAATGTTAATTTTTAAATTAGTTTTGAAAGGTTACATACTGTATGTATTTTAAAACTACCTTGTTATATTTTCTTTCGTCTCAGTTTTAGAAGATACAAAGGGAAACAAGTTAATACCTCAGTCATTCATTAGAAACACTCACAATTAGAAATAACTCAGAATTTACAAATTTTCAGTAGAGGAAAAAACTGGGTTTACAACGTTAAAATGTGTAGGTACATTATTATTTTGTTATTTTTTGCCGAAAGGACAGAGAAACTAACGCCAGATTATTACAGTGGATGGAAATGGTCCTCGGTTATTGTATTTAAAGAAAAAATTAAAATCTTGAAATTTTACGTTATGTTGCTTTTGAAATTAGGGTGTCATATATCGTGATATTAGCTTTGTTTAATTATTCAAAATACAGTATAAATGGTCGTTCTTATACCTTGCCCTTCTTATAACATTGTTGTCTTTAATCGTAGCTGTACGAACGCATTTAACCCTTAGTTTTTAAATAAAATCATCATTTTGGTCTTACGAAATCTGTAGATTTTGTGGTTTATCCGGTAGACAATAAAACGTTTGGTTTTATTGACACATAAACCCTAATTTAAACTAGATTTTTGTCTCCATGTAACTTATACTACAAGCTTCAACCTTTGTATAGAATTTCACGAAACTCAATCGAAAAACCACAAAATTGTTTAGGCCCTAAACTTGTCACCTAGAGAAACAACTCAACCCCATCACACATTTGATAGCAGCACTCAATGTCAACTGCATAGATTTACGATTAACATGAGAATTATAAATTCAATATACGTAGCCAATGAAAAGAGTTAATACCTAACAAAAAACTTATGTGTTTTAAAATTTTTCACATGACAAACTCGATTTGATGTAGAATCGGAAAAAGCTGTGAATCATTAGTTGGAATTCAATTTACTAGTTGTATGACTTGGAAATGGATTTGATACATCTAGATAGAGTTGTCAGTGTAAAGAATGAAAAAACATTGAAGAAATTAATCTTGTTTGATCTAATTTCCAAAATGTTTGCACTAGATTACTGATGCCACAAGCATGATATCTGTGTACAAATTGGTATATACTCCGGTTCACTTATTCAACGGCACTAAAAATTCCATATTCAGCAGCCTGTATCTTTTGCAATTTCTAACCGATTGCAGAATTTTAAAACGGAAATGGAAGCCAGACATCTTGAGATATAACAAAAATTATGACAATAGTGGTTTCTTAACTAAATAACTTTTTTTGAGCAATTTATAAAAAAAAAGTAAAAATATGTGCACTAGATTACTGATGCCACAAGCATGATATCTGTGTACAAATTGGTATATACTCCGGTTCACTTATTCAACGGCACTAAAAATTCCATATTCAGCAGCCTCTATCTTTTGCAATTTCTAACCGATTGCAGAATTTTAAAACGGAAATGGAAGCCAGACATCTTGAGATATAACAAAAATTATGACAATAGTGGTTTCTTAACTAAATAACTTTTTTTGAGCAATTTATAAAAAAAAAGTAAAAATATGTGCACTTTATTATTTTTTAATTAATTTTAAACGAAGCGATGATTTTTAGTAGGGAGCGTCGTTTATTACAATTTATTAATCATTTTACGAGTCAAAATGGCAAAACAAAAAATTTTAAATCTATCGGAAAAAAATAAAATCGATGTTTACCGTTCTGAAGAATATTCTAACCGCGCAATAGCTAAAAAAAATTGAACGGAGCCGAACAGTTGCCGACAATTACATCAAGGATCGCGAGTGGTATGCACAAAATTTTAAAAGACGGGTTTCATTGTATTTATCTACGTATCAGAAATTATCAGAATTGCTTTTAATACTGCCTTATCCTTGTCAAAAATAAGAGCTCAAGCTGGAGTGGAAGCGAGCAAGTCATCAGTACGCAGAGTAATTAAGAAGTGTGGGTATCTTAAAGACATGAAATTACAAAAAAATGCCGCCACTTAATACTCCTCGTAAGAAAAAGCGGTTTCAATTCGCAAGAGACTACATGGAATGGGCTGTGCAGCCAAGAGGTCATGTAAATGACTGGAAAACCGTTGTATTTACGGATGAGAAGAAGTTTAATTTGGATGGGTTTGATGGCTACAACTATTATTTCCATGATCTGCACCAAGAAAAGCGTTTTTTGAACTCACATCACAGCCGAGAGGGCGGCGTTATGGTGTCGAGTGCTATTACGTACTATGGCACCATCGACCTTGTATTTCAAAGTGCAAAAATGACTGGTGCAAGCTATAAAACGTTATTGGAATCGGCTTTTCCGAAGTTCAGTAGTGTACTATTCTTGGATATTGCTACAGGATAATGCCACTACAGGCCACCCTATTCACCGGATCTAAACATTATCGAAAATGACGGGGGTTGGTTATCTCGTAAGGTCTATGAAGTTGGTAGACAATTTGATGACAAGCAGTCACTAATTCAGGCCATTAAGGATGCTTTGAATCAAATTTCGTTGGATTACATAAATTCTCTTTATTTGTCAATGAAAATACCTATATTTACAGTTATTAAAAACAAAGAGGGTTGTACCCATTATTAATAGTTCTTAAATAAAGTAAAATAAATTACAAAAACAAGAAAAACTGTTTTTCATTAAAATTAGTTAAAGTGCCTTTATTGAAGTGAACCAAAAAAAAATAGCACATTTTTGACTTTTTTTTATAAATTGCTCACAAAAATTCTTTAGTTAAGAAACCACTATTGTCATGATTTTGTTTATATCTCAAGATATCTAGCTTCCATTTCCATTGTAAAATTCTGCAATCGGTTACAAATTGCAAAAGATACAGGTTGCTGAATATGGAATTGTTAGTGCCTTTAAATAAGTGAACCGGAGTATATTAAAATAAGGTAAATACACACAAATGCTACGAACTTGGAAGTTCTAATATTAGACTTCATTTGAATTAAATACTGATATACTAGTGTGTACGTTTTTTATCATCATTGTTGGCCTTTGAGATTAGCACTAGACAGGATTTCACATTAGCAATCTATTTATATTTTATATTGTACAAAATCTACAAATCAATTCACACTTCACCTTTAATAACATCATTTCACAAACAATATTGATTTTAAGTACATTGATTGATACCACATTTAATCACAATTATAATTAAGAATGATATGCAAATATTTTTCTTGCGAATACAAAAATTGTAATTCACTTTTTCACCCCTACCTTTGTTTCTTATAAACCTTTTTATTTGTGTTGAAAAATTACAAATTACAAATTTCAAGTCAATTCGTGAAAGTTAAACCTTTGCAACATAAAATGAAACACAAAATAACAAAACTTTCAAATAACTAATTAAGAAATCCCCATGGAATTATAAATGGATGTGGTAATACCACAAAACGTGTATCATTTAAATAAAACAAGTAACAAAAAGTAATTACAGAAATAGATTTAACCATCATTCTTTGCGTCAATAGAAGCAGAGCAGTTATTTTTTCATACCTAAAAGTCGAGCCACCTTAGCTGTCAGGCTGTCATTTCATTAAACAATGAAACAAATAATCTTATATCATTATTAATATTAATATTTCTACACCCTACCTTAACAATGTGGTAGAATGCGATATACGAATCTATTGAAATTGGTTCTATAAATACCTACGGCCTCAGAATAATCTAAGTAAATTCCTAATGAATATTGGAAGGTCTCACAACAGCAACTTTTCAAAATAATATTGGATATCTCACACAACTAACTTAAAGTATCAATAATAAATATTAAAGGCCCACCTTTATCTTCACATTCCCACAAAAAGCAAACTTGGGATTAGACAAGCCGGACATGAAAAATTCAACTCATATTCATATGAGAATATAATATATAAAAATGCATATTTATTAGGAAGTTTAACCACAATCAGGGCGATAACGTTGACGTTGATTCGAAATACGTTGTCGACAAACACAATAATTTTGCATCCAAATTTATCAATCTTGTTTACCTTTTAAAATTTTGGTCAGCAACACATATTCAGAAATCTTATCATTTCTTCCTAGATTAGTGTTTGTTACTCGTCGGAAGGACAACAATTGCACCGAATCTAATTCCCACTCCCGCTCACATTTTTTTTTGGCAGAAAAATACGACAACGTTTTTCAACACACACAATTTTTTGTATTACGCACAGAAAATGCAAATCCTATTCAATGTCTACATTTTTTACGACGTTCAATTTTTGATCTTTGAATTTTCAGCCAGTAAACAAGTTGATACTATTAGTTAATGAAATTGTAAATTCGAATTTTGCCTCTAATTTAAATCAATTACAATGTTAGCTTTAATTTAAATCAAATACATTTACAAACAAGTTGTTGAATATATTAAAAGTTACAATTAACTTTTTACTTAACGGAATTAAAAACATGAATTGCATTTTTATTTGCCGCAATATCAATTTTTTAATTGATTTAATTAAACTTCCTATGATATTAAAAAATTCTGACCAAAATGAGTTTACCACTTACTTAATTTTTTTCAACGACACGCTATAACATGATTTAAAAAAAATGATTTAAAATTAAAAAATAAAATTTATAAAAAAAAATACGGACAAACATGAATAACGGTTTTTTCAATAAGAGCACTACAAAAGTTTTTTCAAATAAAACAAAACCGGTTTTAGATACCAATGAAATTCTTTATTCCTGTGAAAGTACGTTCGATGCCATTATGTATGGAACTCGACTTCTTTTGCATGGCCACCACGGGCACGCTTGCAGAAGTTCAGACGCTGAACCCAATTTTCGATGGTTTTCAAGCATAAATCGGCCGATACGTTCGATATTCGTACAAAGATCATCAATCGTCGCTGGCTTGTTTGCATAGACCATAGACTTGACGTAGCCCCATAGGAAATAATCTAACGGCGTCAAATCGCACGACCGAGGCGGCCAATCAACTGGGCCATTTCGTGATATAACACGTTCACTAAACTTGGTTTCCAATAAATTGAATGTGGCATTCGCTGTGTGGCTTGTGGCGCCGTCCTGTTGGAACCACATGTCCTCCAAGTCCATATTATCCAATTGGGGCCAAAAATATTCGGTTATCATTGAACGGTAGCGATTCGCATTCACAGTAATGTGCCGGTCTTGATCATCACGGAAGAAGTACCGCCCAATGACGCCGCCGGCCCATAAACCGCACCAAACCGTAATTTTTTCGGGATGCAATGATGACTCATGGATTACGTGTGGATTGCTGTCTGACCAATAACGCATATTTTGCTTATTGGCGAAGCCATTCAACCAGTAATGAGCCCCATCGCTGATTGTTGAGGCCTCTTAAAGTTGGCCTCTTAAAGTTGAGGCGACTGACTCCAAATTCCGGTAGTAAATTTAAATAATTTCGACTCGTTGTTGGCTCGTATATCTTTCCATGATGAAATGGCAAACCTTACTGAAGAGAAATATCAAAAGAGCGGGAAAAAATATGGCGTCGTTTGTTGTCCCTATCGATTTACTTTTGTTGCGTCTCTGTTGAAAAACCCTTTATTTGTGTTTTGGTTTCCATCTAAAAATAGTGATAAACATACCTATAAGTATGTACAGTGACGACAAAAATTGTAACATGTTTCCCATAATGGAAGTTTACAACTTTAGTTTTTAGCAGCATTTAACGTTAGAACTAAAAGGTTTTTTTGGAAGTTTACTTTGTTATGCTCTCTTTCATAATGAACACTTAGCCCTTCTGCAGTCCTTGGGTCAAAGTTACGCAATTTTGTATATCATTTATTCTCAAGTTTAAATTTTGTGATATCCTGAACTCCGTGGAAAACTACGCTTGGGCAGGAAACCGATATATTTAGTTATTCTCGATTTTTCTATGTGCATGTAAAATACATACATCTATTGTGCTTTGGGTCAATTTGACCCAATGGGAATTACGATAATTTAAGCCAAATTAAAATATTTTTTGTTATTAATACAAATGAGTTTGCTTTCGGGAAATACTTTATGAACGCAACAACCCTTTTTTACGCAAACTAAGATGTTAAGATTTCATTATTTTCAATTCAATATGAGAACATAGGAAGCATATGAAGTCATCGATAATTCAATAATTCGGGAGTGCTCAACGAGTACATATTTACAATCTTTTTGTCATTCGATAATCAAGAGTCGATTCATAACAGTTTCGTATCTTCTCTCTAACTCTAATAAAAAAATACAGCACAAATTATTGTTCTTAGTAAAACGATAACTGGTTTTCAAAAGTATAAGTCCACTACATAGCCATTCGATGAACACTGTTTACTTGAAGTTATATGTGATGAAAACGAAATTTTGGTGGCAGATGGCGATGATGAAAATTATTAATATTCATCGTTAAGCGAAAATATTGAAACCGTGATTGTTGAAGATTAAATCAACATAGGCCGCTGCAACCCCATTTCGTAATAATCAAAAGATGAAGGTACTCTCTGGCAGAAGGAATCACTCATTATGCTGGAACACGCTGAATAACTGGTCCAGCAACATATTGCAGGAACCAAATATATGTTTGCAAGCATTGTCTCCATACTTTAAAGAATGCTTTAAAGATGCTTAGTGCTTTTTTGTTTCCACGTTTTTGTTTTCTGCAGATTTCAACAAACAAAGCCACATTTAGGTCACAAAAACATATATTATATCTTGTTAATCATAGCAAACACAATGTGTTTGGTAACAAATATGCTATATTTGCAACAACCTTCAAATACATTATATTTGCACCCAACCAACAACAACAAAAAAAGATTTTTCAGCGCGTAAGTTGAAAAAACATTTACTTTTACAAACAACCGTACCTAAAACGTTATACCCATGGTCAGGCTATAAAACCAACATTTGATTTATTTCTGTTTCCAATTTAAATAGATGTTGATTTGATTGTAAAACACAGGGCGTGCAATAAATCTAGCTGCTGGTACTTATAATCTGCTGGTACTTGCAGGTGATTCGGTAAACCAGATAACATGGAGAGAATCTCCAACAACGACAACTGCTATTTGTGACAATGTGAACAAGACTGGCCTATAACAATAAGACGTTGATAAGAAGAGTCACAAGAGTCGTGTGTTTTTCGTTGGGGATAGTTTCTCTATTTCGATTATATTTTCATAAAGAAATATCCCATCAATCCCAATATAATACCAGTTTCAACATAACTGTTTGAACTACAAGTCTCCTGAACATTGTTTATATAGTATATTAGTTCAAATGCAGTGGGAAAAGTGTTAGAAAAACTTTTTAAAAGAAGTTCTGAGCACAAAAAAATGCATACAAATTTACAATGTATTTACAATATTTTTTTCAAATAACCAGCGTCCTAGCGAAGAAAACAAATCATATTTGAAATAAATCCAAAGATAAAGATAGACGTAATGACCCTTTATATAAATGTTAGAAATTTACGAAATGGTTAAAGCGACAGAAAAATTGGGAAATATTATAAACTTTCTCGCAAATAAAGATAAGCATTTTTTCAGAAAAATAATATTTTCCGATGAAGCTCATTTTCGGTGCCACGACATAACCCCCAGTGAAATAACCCTCAAACTCGAAAATTAAATAATACCCAAACAAATCAGGAAAAACGAATTTGGGGATAATTTCCTAATTTTCAGGAGTTTTTTCATTTTTAATTTGGGGATAACCCCCAAATGAAAAAAACCTAAATTATTTTTTTTGGATATAGTTTTATTGTGGTTTTGGTTTTGGGGGTTACTTTATCTTTTTTGGGGTTTATTTCATTTCCGCAAGAAATTACCCTTTTTACAATAATGAATTCCTCTAAATACTTTAATAATAATATTATAATTAATAATAACTATTTTGGGATTTATTTCATTTACTTGGAGCTTGCTACATTGGGGTATATTTTTTTCCATTTTGGGAGTTATTTCATTAGGCGGTAGTACCGATATCTTTTGGGGGTTCTTTCATTTCTAAGTTGGGTTTATTTTTATCTTGTTTGGCCTTTATTTCATGTTTCACTTTGGGGGTTATTTCATTTGATTTTACTTCATTGGGATTATTTCATTTTCGAGTTTGGTGGTTATTTCATTGGGGGTCCCTTGGCGCCTTCATTTTCACCTCGGGGCTACCTTAAAAAACAAAATTGTCGCATTTGGGGCTTGGTAAATCCATACGACGTCCATTGACACCTTAGAGCACGAAATCGACACTGTCGTCCATGATATAGAGGCCCAAACAATTGAAAATGTACTGAAAATGGGGTAGAGTGAATGAGGTTATGTAAAGAAAGTCGTGGAAGCCACTTGTACATTTTTATGTTTCATTCGTAAATGTCAATGAAATGTAAATATCATAGTTTTGAGTAAATGCCAATTAATGTCGTTTAAGCAAAATTTAATTTAAATTCCAATTTTTTCATGGCCCATTTAAGTACCATATGCTCAACTTTATTTCAGTTTAGTACATCGTTCTTAAATATAACCTGCTTCGGCACAGATTTTTCTGGTTAGTTTTCTATTAAGAACACTTTTATTATTGTGTCCCCCTATGAGAATTTAAGCAAATAGATAATAAAACATGAGCGGTTATGGAACGAGAAATTATTCAAAAATAATTTAAATTTCTGCTTTAACGTCACATACATTGTTTTGTGGAAATTCTTACCTTAGCTCTAGGAAACTTTTGCAGAAAACGAATTCGACCCACAGATGCAGTTCTAGAACACGTTATTTGATTATAAATATTCGAATGAAATTTTGGTGGTCGGAGTTAGTTCTAAGAACCAATCGAGGAACAATGTCGAGTTTTAAGGTATCATTAAAAAATACAAGTTTGGTTGACTAGAACACTTCTTAAAGCCATACCAGATGTAGATTTGGAACCATATTTTCCCTTGCGGGAGTGTTGTTATTCGACTCGTTTATTTACTGAAATTTTTCAAAATTTATTTGAGATGAAAAAATTATTTTCTTAAAGAAACCTTTTTTTATCCTTCCTAAAACAATGATTTTATGTTCAGGCATGTCTTTTTTAAGCGTCGTACTTATAACACAATAACGGTTCCAAATTTAACTGATAACATATACAGTTTTTTTCAAATCAAACTATAGTAACTAATCCATAAAATATCGCTAAAAAATGCTCTTACGATAAATAGGAATTGCAAACCAATCATTTTTCCTAATGGCCACAGATATATAAAAAAGCATTCATTTATGCAGACTGATCTGCGATTAGTTCTAAAACATTTAAATTTTTTCTTGTGGAAAGTATAAGTTGCAGATGACGTTAAAAATTTTTAAAAACTGAATTACAAATATTTTTCGTTAAATCTTTAATATTAACGTCGTACAAAAATATTTCCCTCAAATGCCTTAAAATTTTCTCGCTAAAATCTTATTGGCTTAGTAATATTTGATTACAGATTATTTTTAGATGAAATGACAAATAGCCCGAAACGGTGCCTACAAACAAACTCATGTTCATGAAATATCAGATCTTAGTTCTTTGTGACATCGTACACACAACCGCATAATATTTAGCGGTCTTATTTCCAAGACGAATAACAAGGGTTTAAAAGAACATACAGGATATTCCTTAATAATTAAAAACAGACACACTTCTTTCTATATGACGTCTAAGCGTACCTGCAAATATTATTAGTTTACAATCTAGCTTATAAAGAATACAGTCGATGTGTGCGTGTGTGTGAATGTAGGATTGTTTGAGTGCTTTTCAAAAGGTCCTTTTTGGGCTAACAAACATTTTTCCAATTTACGTCAAGCTCGAAAAGAATAATAAGGCCAAAGCCAACAAAACACAGATTCACACACTCAAATACAAACACACACATATACACAACATACACAAATAGAGAAAAAAAGAGTTGTGTAGTTGTCGTTTTAGCCCATAGTTGTGGCCCACATAGAAAAAGCTGACACTGTGAAATTGTGGTGGTACTGGGTTTTGACTACTTTAACAGCACACGGGTCGTAAATTCTAATTATCCTTCGACAGACTTTACGAAAATAAACGATGTTACCAAAAATAAAATCAACCTTAACGAAGTCAACGTCACATTAAGGACAGTGGATGGGTTGAAATGGCATGAAAAACAGCGTTGTTGCTCACTTTATTCTTTGATTGGGAAAAAGGATAAAAACACGTTTTACTCCTGGACAATTCTAAATGGCAATTTTGCTTTGTGCTTTTCTTTGCAGTACATTGCGTTAACTCGATTTTCTGTGGGGTAGTTTATATATTTATAACATAAAATCAATAATTGTTTTAGGAATTTCGTTTTATACTGAATCGTAAATTTTTTTTACAGCCATAGGCATAACAAAAATTTAAAAATAGAAATATTTTCAGACGCCAATTACTTAATTTCGTAATAAAATGTATATTTTGCAAAATTTATAATAATTGGCAATTAGCTAAAAAGTCTTTTATTTTAAACAAAAGGTTGGCAGTTAAATCAATCTTTATATCTTTGTTTATCCATCGGTCTGTCTGTTGTGAGACAAAAAAAAATAATCCTTACAAATCGCTTCAATAACCGATACTTTGTCACCCCTTGGTTGTGTTAATTTGTTCACTGATAAAATAACATACAAGACGCTACTGTAGCAAATTTCGATTTTATATTCGAAATGATTAAATACTATAGTGGTGACCAGGTTGTCGGAAAGGAGAAGCGCTCCACTCACCGATTTTGAAAAACTCTTCCCGATACCATCACCAGCAGAAAGCTGAATTTAATTTTGTAATATTTTTAATAAAATTGCATCATAATAAGAATTTGGGTAAAACGTTACCAAACCCAACCGTGAAAAATGTTCCGGACCTTGTAAGCTTGTAATATGAATTTCTCATAAAATCTAACGAAATCAGTTATAAAATTCAAATTCAAGAAGGTATATCAAATATTTCAGATAATATTAGAGCCAGCGAGCTCTGCATCGTTGCTTATTTGTAATACAAATAAGATGAGGTATCTACGAATTTAAATATTTCAATAAAATTTTTAGAATTTTGGATGATTCGGGGGAGTACGGCCAAAGCCCGAATATATTTAGGTTTGACAAAATACGTAATAACTCCTATTGACTAATCCATAGTCTAAAACGTATAAATGTGAAGGCAAAAGCTTTCCATTCGTCACTCAAAATGCCACTTTTAAAAGCAGTGGCCGAAGTCGTTAGCAGCAAAATATTTGCAACAGTCTAGCAAAAAAAAAAAAAAACACTCAAAGCCTAGCATGCAAATTATATTTCGTATCATCGTACGTGTTACGTACGTGTATTCATTTCATGAACCGAAAATTTTGCTTACTATTCATTTGCTTGGTACTCAACTTGTCGCGAAAATTTCGTAGGCAAAATCAATCACAGGACTGTTACGGAATTTTGACATTTCGATAATTATAACAACCAGAAGTAACACCGTGTGCGTTAAACGGCAAAGGAAGGAATTATAAATGAAGTATTTGCAAGGTAAATCAAACATAGGTGGTAACTCTTCGCAACCAAAATTTTTCGTTTAGAGATAAACGACAAAGTTTCATACGAAAATTTCGCAAGAACTGAATACAGGGGATTTAGGGTCATTATCTCAATCATAATGTGTGTTTTTCTGAGTGAAAAAGTGCAGGCTATGCATTTTGTTTTTTCATATACGGGTTAAACGGAGTACCTGACAAATGTGTAAGTAAGGCAACACTACATACAAGTGTGTTCATTATTGAGAAATGTGTGGCAACACTGTATCATTCTTAGCTGTAGTTTATTATAGTTTTGCTCTGTGTCTTATTGCTCAAACAATTTTATCAGAGTAAAATTTTGGCATTTGCGTGGTGAGTTTACTTGTCAAATTTTCCACTAACTCCAGGGGTTACAAAATTTGACAGAAAATGTTTACAAGGTTGTATTTGTATGATATTTGTTTCATGTTGGTTTAGTCATTTATCGTTTGTTCGTATTTTTTGTTATTTTCGTCATATTGGGTATTTTTTTGCATTCCTATGTACAAAATAAAATTATTGTTGAGTGTACGGCTAAAATAGCAATAACATACGCAATTAGATATTCTTGATGTGTTCGTCGGCATTTTGTCTACAAATAATTTCTATTGTCAAAATTTTCACATTTGATTTGGAACAACTTAAACACAAATATTTCTTCACTACACAAAAAATTATTCAACACTATCTACCACAGCGAAAATCTTTCCATACAACACACAACCTTTGTGCAGAAGTTACAATCAAATTTTAAGTATGATAGAAAAAGAAAACGCGACAGTATTAACTCTACTATAATGTTATCCATCGAACTTCTCCCATCAAACGAATTTAAGAAGCTCTGTCGTTTGAATTCACTTTTAAATTCAATGCCAAACACTAAACCGTTTTCGTTATCACAACAGCAAAATATTATCAGCTGATCACGGTTATTGCTCCGATAAACTACCAACCGGTGGACGAGTGTCGGCTAGCGTTTATCATTAGGTTAACCAACAGTATATTATTCCGAAAAACTTTATTCGAACAATAAGAAAACTCCGCTAAAGGTTTGAAATACATTAACTGTTGTACAGACCAAGTAAAATATCTCACTAAAAATTGTATGCAAAATATACGATTGCAAAGAAACACTTGTAGAACATTTTATAGTGTAAAAAACATGTTCTAGTCTAGGTTCTACCATCGGTTATATTTGTTCTAATTTGTCCCTAAATTATCCGGTTATTTTATGTAAAACTAGAGCATGTATCTGGGGGTCCTAGATTCGATTCCCTGCAGAGTTGATCCAATTTTTTTTCATATTTTTATAACGAAGGTTTAATAATAATAATGACGCTGCTGTTTGTGCTGAATACAGCGCTTTCATCTGAGCAGGATAAGTCTCAAATGCAACCACCAAACGAATGCGAGAGTCCCTCTAATCTAGAGGAAAAAATGTTGACAAATGGATTATTAAAGCAACCAACGTAAACCCCAAGGTATAGTTTTTTCATGCAACAAGTCTACGAAACAAGTCCCGATGTTAGATCGAGAGTTACAGGGAATTACAATTCCAATAAAGATGAAGTGAAATATCCCGGAGTCACATTGGATAAAAAATTTAAATTTACAATTTACAGGGACAATGTATACGTTATATAGATAAATTGTGGGCGTGCTTTATACCCTCTTCTTAATTAAAGGTCTGTTTTAAAAGCAAAAAATAAATTCGTCTTGCATAAAATGTGTATCCGCCCTATATTAACTCATATGAACAAATTTCAATTAATACAAAATAAAATATTAAAATTATTCACTTTTCAATAAATAGGGTCATCAACTATTGACACGAACATTTTGTGAAAAATTCTGACAGTCAATATATGATATAAAATTCAGGATGACATTAATCGAGCATACAATTGGTGTGAGGTAAATCAATTAACCTTGAATTGTATCAAATGTTTTCATCTCCCATTTGGAAGACAAATAAGTTCTGAATATTTTGTAAATAACCAATAAGTGAAAAAGGTTTACTCAATCTTCGATATAGGAATAATTTCCACTGACCTTCACGTGAGTGGCGTGGTAAATAAACAAATCTGTCGATTCTGGCGCGACGAAAATCCACGAATTATTCATCAACACCCATTACATTCACCTAAATTGACAGTTTGGTATGGTTTTTGATCTGTCATATGCCACTACTATCAATGGAGGGCATTACGTTCCACACAGCACATACAACAGCCGAATTATTGCGAGAAAAGTTTGGAGATTCAATTATTTCAAGAAATTGTGACATTGAATGGCCTTCAAAATTTGTTGTGATTTAACACAATTAGACTGTTCTTGTGGGGTTGGCCTTTAGCAATAAACCAGGCTGTCTTCAAGCTTTACAAGTCAATATTGAACGTGATATTCATGACATACGACCTGATTTAGTGGAAAAAGTGCTCGAAAGTTGGGTTCATCGCATTTGTTACTGCATAGGAAGATGTGGCGGCCATTTGAAAGATGTTTTATTCAGAACTTAATTTTATCGATTGTACTTCACATCAAATCAAAAGCATTTGAGTTTCCTTAACAATTAGTGTGTTTTTTTCTAAAGAAATCATATCACTCAAATTGGAAAACCCTACTGATTGAAATAGCTACTCTACATTTGCACCTATATTGGGGTCTCTAAAAGAATATAATTCTATTAATATTAAGTTAGATAATAATATACCCGTAGCCTTAAATCAGCTGAAAAGTAATTTAGATTTTCACAATTTTTATATTTTGCTTGTCTATAAGAATTGTACTCCATAGACAGAAATAACTAAAAAAATCTTTTTACATCACTATATGGTATCCAATTGTTATTTGTTCATGATTAATGAATTTTCTTATAACTTCAAGTAAAATTCAAAAATTTGTTTTCTTGCAATTTTCCTTAAAACTATGATATTAGCCACCAACAATCTCAACATATCGCACCCCAACTACAAAGAGTCATAACTCAATATTAACAACTTTTAAGTAGAGGCAAAAAACTGGATTTCCTTAGTCAAGAAAAAAAATTGTTATCTAGTGACATAATCCCCATAAATTTGTATTCTCATAACAATGAATTTTTTTAATGTAGATCAAAACAAAAACATTAGTTATTATATTCAAATAATAACAAACATTTTTAGCATTAGAGTAAAATTATTTAAAAAAATGCCAAAAACAAAAAATTTGCATTTTTCCAAATGAAATAATTCTCGCGTCAGAGTATTCTACACTTTATTACATTTATATTAGTGTTTGTTTTCTTGATTGCCAAATTTTCCACGATCACGACGCGAACCAAAGTACATTCATCTTTTGCTCCGACTGTAAAACTATTCTGTACCGCCTTTAGATACTAACAAGACGACAGAAATATAACACAATTTTACAAATTTTATTAAAAATAACGTGTTTCACACAAAGTTTTCATAACGTCAATTTTCTCATCCAGATGACAGATTTACCCTAGTACCCTCCGACCACCAATGCGAAAAGTTTCAAACCGCTGCCATTTCGCCCCCTTGCATTTTCAGGGATGGTCGTAGATATAAATATTTTAATGAAATAAGCCAAGCAATACGCTTCTGGAATTTGTCCAGTCGTGACTGAACCACCCTGTATATATAATCAAACATAGGTCATAACGATGTTTTTGCAAGACAGGTCATACAATAATAAAATAATTTTCCAGTTAATTTAGGCCTAGGTGCATTTATAACAGGTCACGAACTTGAGTGAATCATGATGGTGCTTTCTTTCGGGCAAAAAGTGAAAATAGTAGAATCTTGATTTTAGATTATTTTACAGGTTGGGATCCATATCCACTGCTTTATATAATATAAATAGTAAAAGTAGTCAAGTGGCCGCAAGGCAAAACACTTTTAATTGACATTAGCTATGGCTTTTGATGTATGTGACATAGAATTTAGAAAAGAACACAGTGTTGGAGAAATAGGTTTTCGGTATAACGAATCTGAAAATCAATTTTTGATACACTACGTTCATTTCTTCATTCCGGCTCACGTATGGTAAGCAATGGAAAACCTTTTGAATTTGTGTGATTTGCCAATGATTTTGCGTTTGAAGGTTTTATAAAAAGGTTTACGTTTTTAAATTATGCAAAATAACACATTATTTATTGTTGAATATTTTATTTCTAGATTATACAGTCAAACAAGATCTTTGGTTGTACTGAATTTTACTTAAAGTTATGTTTTGAAAAGTTTGCATAACGGACGAAAGCAGCAATCTAGCGAAATTTAATTAACATCTTAAATATAAACAGAGAAATCCTTGGGTTAATATTTTATCTATATGTTTTATACGCGAGGATCATCATATTATAATTTTGTGTAAGATTTTAACAGTTTAAAAATATCTATTTTTGTTTGTTTTTAATTACTTTACTACTATACTTTTTAATTTTTAATTTTTTTATTGTGAATTTTTTTTATTTCTTTTACACATTTCACAGGATCAAATTCAAAGAGCAAATAATTTTTTGAAGCATCTTATCCTGTGTGCAATATTAATAAAATGTGTTCTCTTGGAAACCGGCATTGATTTTAAAATCAATTTAAATCATAGGCTACAATAAAGTACGCGATACTTTGGTGAATTTCACAATCACAATGAAGCATAAAAACAAATACCCAGACCAAATACAGACGGAGCGCTAAAGTTAAACGCCACGGAAAAGTGGTGTATAATACTTTACATAGGTAAAGACATGTGATAATTTTTACAAAAGTTTCTCTTCACAATACATGAACACAAGTCAAATGCAATAATTATTAATAAATTAATGCGTACCTTTCACATCCAATCAAAACACTTGAATCGATTAATAATTAAATAATGGTTTTATTGTATCAAAATCAGTGAACTATGTAAAAAACTAGGCTAATATTGTGCTGAACCTACAAAAGCATATCGCATTCTAACTTCAAAAGCGTCATACCGAAACAGATCAACTTTTTGCTCATTTGAGCGGCTCATCCCGACTTTAATCTTTAAAAAAATAATTATATACGAATTAAAAGGCTTTGCTTTACATATTTTGTCGTATTTTAATTAAATTCTTGTATTTTTATTTAATTTCCCATTCTAAACCAAAAAATTATTTATTTACCCATTGTGTCCCGCTTTTTGGTCACAACCAGTTGGTCAGGTTAGCCACAACCCAAAATATCCAAATTTTAGTTTATTGCTTAAAAATATTAACGAAAATATTCAATATGGGATTTTTTGATCAAGCCCCGTATTCAGTTGTTGCGAAATTGTCGTAAGAAATTTTGTCATTTATTTGTTAACGGGAAATTTTGTTGACAAAAGTTACCAATTATCTTTGAGTTGCATTGCAGATATTTCATTCATAATTCCTCTACGCACTCCATTTTATTTTCAACGCATGTGGTGTTACTTTGGCAGTTAAAGTTATTGAAATGTCAAAATTCGGGTGCATAACAATTATACTGAGGCCAAAATCGGCGGAGGTTCTGACTACCGGAAAAGTTATATCGGCCAAATACAAGTTATACGTGTTCTGGCGTTTCGCTGGGTCACCTTTAGGAATCGATATCGGTGTGAAGTCAGTAAGTATCATATAGGATAATTTGCTATTTTGTTTAACATAACTCGAGAACGATTAGTCCGATGCTGCTGCAATAAACTTAGAAAACTGAGGAATTCCTCTAGTCTATTGATATACTGTTTCTCTACATAATCAACAGTTTTGCAGTTATAAATAAATGTATGGTAAAAAAAATAACTTTTTGCCTAAAAAAATAAAAAATTTTACATCATTTCCCTTATGGGAATTTTTATTCGGTCTGTTTTCTAGTACTTTCAAATTTATTCAAGCTCAAGACCTTTTTAAATAATATAAAGTTATTAACTTTATATTACTTTCAAAAAAGTCGAGCATAAAAATGTTCCAATGATCCCAAGGCTGTCTGTATAGCTATTTCGGATCTTGCCAAGATCTTCATCAGCAGACGTTTTTGGTATGTTTTTGGTGAATTCTTCAAAAATATATATCCAGAAACACTCATCATATTAATGAGAATTCCTTCATATACTCGTTTGAAGAATAATAAGCACTACCATTGGAACACCTTCATGCACAACTCTTTTTATCATGTCGTAAAACCATTGGTTTTAATCAGACATGATTTGTTTTTGTTATGTCATTACAAAAACAACAAAACAGAGGGTTGCCATCAACAATATTATTGTATTACTTTATATTATTTTCAAAAACGTCGAGCATAAATATTTTTGAAGAATTCACCAAAAACATACCAAAAACGTATGCTGATGAAGATCTTGGCAAGATCCGAAATAGCTATACAGACAGCCTTGGTATCATTGGAACATTTTTATGCTCGACTTTTTTGAAACTAATATAAAGTTAATAACTCTCTGTTTTGTTGTTTTTGTAATGACATAACAAAAACAAATCATGTCTGATTAAAACCAATGGTTTTACGGCATGAAAAAAAAAAAAAAAAAAAAAAAGAGTTGTGCATGAAGGTGTTCCAATGGTAGTGCTTGGTATTCTTCAAACGAGTATATGAAGGAATTCTCATTAATATGATGAGTGTTTCTGGATATATATTTTTGAAGAATTCACCAAAAACATACCAAAAACGTCTGCTGATGAAGATCTTGGCAAGATCCGAAATAGCTATACAGACAGCCTTGGTATCATTGGAACATTTTTATGCTCGACTTTTTTGAAAGTAATATAAAGTTAATAACTTTATATTACTTAAAAAGGTCTTGAGCTTGAATAAATTTGTAAGTAAAAAATTTTACTTTTAAAAATCATCAAAAATCCAAAACGGGATAAAGTGTCGTATTAAAACATGTTTTCCCATTACATCCCATGAAGGGACAGGGGAGAACTTCTCACAATCACTGAGTTGGGCGCTTTCCAGTTTTCATTCACTGATTGGGACCTACAGTTTTACACCGATTCCGAACGGTATTTTGAGAAGATTTTTCATGGCTAAATACACGATAGTGTTGCCGGCACTATGCGAGGTGACCGCCGCCGAAAGAAATTTTAAGGTGGTCTGAGCAGGGATCGAACCCAGGATCTCATGTGCAAGAGGCACCACCGATGACCGCTTATTACTTTCACCTAAACTCACATAACCTAAGACAAAAAAAAATAGATCATGAAAATTGATCAACGCGTTTCGCTTTTATTCGCAATTAAGTGAAGGTATCTCGTTTTGACTAATTTTTTGTTTCAATGAATTGTAACCCAGCGAAACGCCGGGGCACATATAACTTTTATTGGACCGATGTAACTTTTCCTGGTGGTCAAAAACCCCGCCACGGGTAATTAAAAAATAATTGTATTGTATCCAAAAACGAGAAAACTATTGAAAAAAACTAGGGTAATATTGTTCCGAGCCTGCATAAAACATATTACATCTTAACTTTAAAAGGGTTATATCAAACTACACCAACCGGCCACCTTTGGCGGGATTGCCCCGCTTTTGCGGCATTTTCGCACATTTTGGCGTCACATCCCGACCTTAATCTAGACTAAATAATAGTTGTATACGAAATACAAGGCTTTGCTATATTTAGTCGTATTTTAATTTAATGCATGTCATTTTATTTAATTTTTTATTCTAAACAAAAAAAAAATAGTTGTTACCCATTGTGTCCCGCGTTTTGGTCACAACCATCCCGTTTTTTGGTGGGAGTATCCCGCTTTTCGATGACTCATCCAACCTTGGAATTCAGACCCGCCTTTTCCAGAAACGTCCCACTTTATGACTAGTTTGTCTTTAGAACTAGTCTAGTATAATTTAGCTTGGAAGTTAATTTTTTTTCATATAAAATGTACAAGCAGGATTTCAATTCGCATTATCAGGAGATCGTTTCGAAGTTTGTGAACTCCATCATTAGAGGCTTAGTTATAGGCTACTGACATCTGTCCAAATGTGTTGCTAACTGAAATGATTTGATAGAGTTTTTGTCGATTTTGATTCACATTCTAATTTGATATATCTAATTTTTGACCGACAGATGGGTCACAAAAGTAGCGGAATCAGATGCTTGTTGTGGGCAAAATATTAGAACAGATTTCATATCAAACGCATTTCAAATTACACTGGAGTCACCGACTTCATATACCGGTTAAGATGAAAATGTTTCTTATTGAAAATAGTTAATTTTATAGTCTGGCTTTTTAAAAATAAAAAAAAATTATTTAAAAAAATACTATTTTCATAATGAATATAATTTTATATTAAATTCAGATTAATAAAACGCAAAAAAATTTACATTTTATTATTAAATCAAATTTAAACTATTTTGAAATTTCATATTTTAATTATTTAAGTGTTACCTCATTTGCTAAAAATTACATAATCCCGATTTTCGGGTCAAAATACCGCTTTCCGCTTTTGGCGGGATTATCCCGCTTTTCGATGTCTCATCCCGCATTGGATTTTAATCCCGCTTTTTACAGACAATTCACGCGCTATGACCTTTTTGTCTTTAGAACTAGTAAAGTGTAATTTAGTGTGGAAATTATATATTTTTTATATAAAATGTTCAACAGTCACAAGCAGGATTTCAATTCACATTGTCAGACGAACAATTCGAAGTTTGTGAAATTCATCATCAGAAGGTTAGTTGTAGGTTACTGGCATCTGTTCAAATGTGTCACTAACTTAAATAATTTTTGTCGATTTTTCGGCACATTAGTGTGATATATCCAATTTTGTCGATGGATGGGTCACAATGGTGTTATCATCAGTTCCTCGATATAGGCAAAATATTTGAACAGATTTAAAAAACCACTAATTATTTTTAAATTACACTTGAGTCGCCGACTTCAAATGTCGGTTAAGAGTAAAATTTGTCTTATTGTAATTGGTTGATTTTTAGTCTGGATTTTTAAAAATAAAATCAATATAATATAAAAAAAATATTTTTTTCTTATCAATATAAAATATTAAATTAAGTTCAGATTAATAAATCGGAAAAATATATATTTTATTTTTAAATCTAATTCAAACTTTTTTAAATTTTATATTTCATTTATTCAAATGCAACCAAATCCCGATTTGTGGGTCAAAAATGCCGATTTTTGATTTTTTTTAGTCATAACCTAAAATTTACAACATTTAAGTAGAGCCAAAAAGTGAGCTAAAATACTAAATTTTAGATATATTCACACGGGATTTTATGATGAAGGCCCCTATTCAGTTCTTGCCAACTTTTCGTGAGAAATATTGTGATTTATCTCTAAGTGGAAATGTTTATTGGTTACAACTTGTCGTAGAGTTAACTTGCAAAAAGTTCATTTATAATTCCTGTACGCACTTCATTTTATTTGTAACGCACGTGGTGTTACTTTTGGTTGTTAAATTATCGAAATGTCAAAATTCGGGTCTCAAATAATTATCAACCAATTCTTTTCGTACGAAATTAATTTGGCGTAATAACACTGTAAGTGATTTTGTCTCGCACATATAACTCCACACACAAGACTCAACTCCAAAATATTAAAAAAATTTTTTTTTTACGCTCAAGTTAGCAACATTTTGCACCTTCCGTTATGGTTGGAAATTGCGGCAAAACTACATAAATGTTATGAATTTCATTATAAAAAACAACGGGTTTCTTATTACAATTGAAACTACAAGCAGAATTTAGAAATCTGCTTTCCTGAAAAATTTAGGAAAGTGGACTTGAGTCCTTCTTGATAAGCACGGCATTCAAAAGAGAGCGATATTTGTTGGTTAATGAAATTTTCTTTATTTTGACAATAACAATTTTATATAATCTAAATATGGGGCTTGAACGGGAAGAGAAAATGACGGCAGTGTGTTGCTTCTAAAAGAAATAGCTCTTGACTCTTGTTATTAAGCAAAAAATTAAAATTGAAAAATTTTGCGTTGTGACTGTCTTATAGCTAAAGTGTGATATACTACATTTAAACACGTGACTAATAGTTATGTGTATTTAACAAGTTAAATGAATAAATTGATGTTGAGTAATCGGTGGAAGAAAAATATTGGCATAATTCAAAACTTTCCAATTTGATTTCAATACTAGAATATTTTTTTGCAGTCTATTTTAAACGCATATTTTATAACAAATACAGCCAGCCGATGTATTAGTTATAGGAGTCAAAGACGATGAACAAAACTCCAGCAGATTGATTTATTACTCAAAAAAAAGTGGAAATTTGTATTCGAAAAAATGTTTAGCTTGATTCTAACTTTAATATTCATTGAATAGGCAAATGCACATTTTTTTATTTAGCCGAATACGAAATAATTTGTTCAAATGATATACCAACCTTGTTGAAATGTTTTGATTTGCATTGGATTTGAATTTGGATTTCGACGTCTAATACAAATGCCGAAAAAAAAAATATAAAACATAGAGTAATGTCATATAGAGCTGTCATTCTTCTCATCAGACACACACTATTCGTGGTGCGGCCGGTGCAATAGAGAGTTATTGGACGTAAATTGACTTAACCCAGGTGGAAAAATTGTTGAATTAAATTTGTCATGTCGTTTTGATGGAAAACTCTGAAATTTAAACGTGTTTTGGACTTTTTTGTTATATTTTCTTGATGGTATATTTTTGTGCTGTATGTACACAAAAATTTTAAGGCAGTTTACTGACAGAGTTGGCTATTCTGTACGTCATTACCCTCTGATATAAAATATTTTACATTTACTGGTTTGCGGGTTTCATTGGAGTTACCTCGAATTTCTTATCAAAACCATAAAAATTAATAAATAAATAAACAGTTTCCCATTGCATCCCATGAAAGGACTGGGGAGAGCTACTCGTTTTCTATATCCACTCACTAAGTGGGGGACCTACTGATTTACAACGACTCCGAAATTTTTTGTGAGAAACAATTTTATGCTTAATTTCTCGATAGCGTTAACATCACAAAACGAAGTGGCCATCGTCCAAAGAAATGTAAGCTATTTACAACAGGTATCGAATCCAAGTTCTCATTCTCAATAGGCGCGTTTTCTACTCATTGCACCACCGATGGCCGGGTGAAGCAAAAGAAATTCGTAAACACAAAAATTTCCAGACATCATTGAAATGTTTTAAATATTGTTGAATTTGTATTTGAAGAGGTAATACAATAACTGTCCTATGTATGGAGTTTTAAACTACGACAGCTTTTACTGGCATTTTCTGTCAACCACTTTCAGACACCATTTTCACTGTCAACTCAGAGTTTTTTTTGATATAACGCTAAATGAAATACTCAGAATATAAAATGGCAAAATAAGTAAGGTAGAAGCAGTAGGAATTGAAGGCATTTTGTTTTTATTTCAGGAGTTGACCTTGTGAAATTCAGCTGATCGAAATTGTCAAGATGTATTTATTTCAGGTTATAGCAGGTGAAATAGTCGTAATTTTCGGCAACAACCACAAGGACACGAAAAATGTAATCTGCTGTTTTAACGCTACCACCTATACCAGATACATCTAGGAAAATGGTATAAACAACATTTGACAAGGTCGGACCACACCAACAAGAAACAATTGAAATCAGCTGTTCTAACGCTGCTACCTCTAATAGGTACATCTTGGAATATAATAATACCCAATGAAATAAAGCCCCAAAAAAATTAAATAATTCCCAAAAAAAATATGAAATTACATACAATCGGAAGAAGTGAAAAATGAAATGAGATATGTTCCTCATAATGAAAATAAACACCCAACAGAATGAAATAACAAGCAAGAAGAATATACATTTGTCTTCAATGGATTAACATCTATTTGAAATAAATTAATATTTTCTGAGAAATATTTATTTTGAAAAAATTTTTTTTTTGGTGAAGGCCCATGCAAGATATTCAACTCATTGAACTATAATGTGCTCCAAGTTTTAAACACTAAACAAATGTAATGGAATAACAACCGCATTCGCGCAAAAAGACAAATAACGCACTAGAAAAAATCGTTAGGCGTTATTTCATTGGGCGTAGTTTCATAATGAAGTAAAGCCCAATAAAAAACTTAAAATACTTCCAACCAAAATTGAATAACCCACAGAAATATGGATGTTCTTTCATTTGGAATAACAACCAAAAATGTATGGACAATTTTTAGGAATTATCGATTTCTCCAATAGGTGTTATTTCGTTGGGCATAAATTCATACAACCCAGCTCACTCTCATTCTGATGCACCTTTTTAAATGGGGTGGGTCGGGGAGGGGACTTCTTGTAAACTTCAGTAAATGGAGGCCGGTGTTATAGTATAATATGCAGTTTTTTAATGATTTAACGACCTGGTCTAAATTTCGATAATTCTGCGAAACCATAAAACAAAATCTTTAGCTTTCAGATCAAAACCGGTAGGTGTTTTACTATGTTGTAGAAAACACGCCCAATATAATAACACCCAAATCATTTACCACAAATTCTTGATTGTTATTCTAAATGAATGTATACCTACATTTTGGTTTGGGAACTATTTAGATTTTCATTTGGCCTTTATTTTATTACGAAATTACACCCATCGAAGAAGAAGACCCAAAAATTTTTGGAACGAAGTTCCTTATCGCTCGTTGCGGGATGAGGGCTAAATGAAAAAAAATTAAACTACATTTGTTTTAACACTATTATGTTCATCCCACTATTATCCACTGTATTGTTTACCTCTGCTTCGGTTTGTGTCTAGACTAACGGCTTGGATCATAGAGAAATAAATTAACTAGATGTCTCACATATGTTGGGAAATTTCTTGCTTAATGGGAAGTTTTCTAGGTGGAGTGTGTAACCAATATTTAGTATATATTGTAGTTTTGAATCCAATATAAAGTAAATTTAGAAAAGCCAAAGTGAAAGAAGTTTAAAAATTAACATTTTCTTAAATATGAACCGTTTCTTAAAAAAACTAAAATTCTCAAAAAAATACCTATACATATTCTTAAACAAAGTACCTTTCCTTTAAAAATACCTTATCTTATAGAAGTATCTTTGCTTAAAAAAAGTAAATTTTCTTACAAAAAGTAAATTTTCTTATAAAAAGTACATTGTCTTAAAAAAAAATTACTTTTTTTAAAATACAAATTGCTTTTTCTTAAAAACCTTCCTCTTCGTTAAAGAGTTCCTTTTTTGTGAAACAAAATAACTTTTTTTGAGATAAGTACTTACTATGAAAAATTTACCTAATCTTGAAAAAAGGACCAAGGCTAAAAAAAATTCCCATTTCTTATAAACAAAACCTTTATCCAAAAAAAAACCTTCTCTTAAAAAATTAAATTTTCTTACAAAAATTCCTTTTCTCAACAGAAAAAAAATAGAAAAAAAAAATATTATAATACCTTTTTTTCTCGAGATATGTAAAGTAGCCGTTCTGAAAATAAGTAGATTTTCTTAAAAAAAATATTTTTTTTTAAAAAAGTATCACTTCTTTCAAAAGTACCCGTTCTTAAAAAAGGACTTCTTTGTAAAAAAAATTCATACTGTTATGGCTTTTTCCTAAATAAAATACTTCCTAAAAATAGTACTTCGTCTTCTTAAAAATAGTACATTTTCTTAAAAAAAAACAATAGCTTTTAATAACAGAATTACCTGTCTTAAAAAAATTACCTTTTCGGGAAAATATAATACATATTCTTACAAAAACGACCTAAAAATATACTTTTTTTTAAAAAACATACATTGTGTAAAAAAAACAATTTTTCTTAAAAAAGTTTACAATTTTAAAAAAAGTAAATTTTCTTCAAGGTCCATTTGAACGGGCGCCTTAGGCGTGTTGGAACTAACTAGTACATAATATATAGAGAAAGGAACTTCGTTCTAGCCGATTGTCTCCTAACACCTCATGTGATTTTTTTCTCGGAGGTTATGCCATCTTGTATTAGGAGTCGGGTGTTATTTCACCGCATTTGGGTTTTATTTAAATTTTAAGATTTGGGAGTTATTTCGTTTCATTTAATTCATTCTCTAGATGTGAATTTTACCAAAAAAATTGGATATTTTTATAGAAATATTTTATTTTCTTCCTGCGGGTAATTTCATTTTGTTTGGGAATGAAATAAATTTGACTTTATTTCATTGAATTCATTGGGTGGCTTTTCATTATAAAATATAGACGAAATCTTTGGGGTTAATTGATTTCTGTCTCAGTTTTTCCTTCGTTCCGATTGGGTATATTTTATATTCCAACTTTAAAAATTATTTAATTTTTGTTGGGGTTTATTTCATTTGTTGTTTTTTCATTGGATGTTATTTCATTTGGCTTTATTTCGAACAGCCGCTTTACTCTGCTTTCGTACCATGAACAAATATGTATTCTCCTCCCAAATAAAAAAACCCAATTTATTGCACGGTGCTATCATAATTAGGGTTTTGACAAGCTGTCGTATTGTCGTGCGTTGTATTACATTTTCGTAAATAAATACAACAGTTGTGAACGCACCATTATTGCATTTTTTGTTGTATGTCGTATTTAGACAGCTGATTCAAGAGACAGTTGATTGAAGAAAAACAATTTTTTAAATTAAAGGAAACGCATAAAATAATGACATCAATACATAATAATATCTAAAAATACGCAATAATAAATAATAACAACAGCTGTTATGGTAGTGATGTTACTTATCAAATGTATTCGGTAATAACAAACTCCGTATAAGAACAGAACTAGCAAAATACGCCAAGCTATAATATATCTCAGTCTCAGTATATCAGTTTAATGTGGAAGTCAACACTAAAAAATACGACAATACGACTAGGTACGAAAGCTTGTGAACTCGTAATTGTTTCAAGTGCAACGATCACAAACTTTCCATTAAAATTATTATTAACTGGGCTTAGCTGAAATTAATCAACATACGTGACATTTGTTGAAAGGACGGATATGATTTTAAAAATAGCGAGGTTCAGAGTGCCCTGTATCAAAGGTGTCCTTACCTTAGAATTATCATAGATTCGTTATTCGACACTATATGATGTTTCACTTTTTGTTCACGTAGGGCTTTCAATTTTTACAAATAAAAAAAAATGGTGTCCCATAACATCCCATGAAGGGATTGGGGAGAGCTTCTCACAAGCAGTGAGATGTGCGCTTTCTAGTTTTACAATTAAAATACACTTGTATAGTATTCTCAAATTAAAATACAAATTATAGCTGGTCCTAAGAATGCTTATAAAAATGGTTTCCCATTACATCCCATGAAGGGATTGGGAACAGCTTCTCACAACCAGTGGGCTGTGCGCTTTCTAGTTCTAGACTCACTGATTGCAACCTACAGTTTTACACGGGTTTCGAACGCTATTATTAGAAGATTTTCATGGCTAAACACACTCGACAGTGTCGCCTCAGTAAGCGAGGTGACCGGCGTCGTATCAAATGTAAAGTGGTCAGAGCTGGGAAGGAACTTACTTTCTCATGCACAAGAACCGCGCATTCTACCATTGCACCACCGATAGCCAACCTATGTATTTTTGCTAACTACAAGTTTTAAAACCAAATTTTTAATAAAATGGATTTGTCGGCGAAAATTTAAATGTGAATTTTTTAAAACATCCGTAGATTTTTGAAGTTCACTGAAAGCTACTGTTAAAATACATGTGGCCTAAAATTCAAAGCAGTAAACACAGCCAATATAATCAGCGAATATTGATGTTGAAATTTCCACCACTAATCGTATCTTTCTAGGCTAGTGAACATATTGATGACATTTATGGAGGTCTCTTTTTAAACCACAACTTGTCCATTGTTGAAAACGAAAATTGGAAAACTGTTTCAGATTTTCCCGCAAATATTAGTTCTGCACAATTAGCCCCATAGATCAATTATTTCCTTGAAAATAATATATGTTATCCGAGGTCACAATATTGATATCTATTTCCCTTGCATGATAATGATACAAATCATATTCAGTAAATTCGTTTATAACTCTAATATTTTCTAGATTTTTTATGTCTATTGTGTAAAACGACTTTTTTAGTTCAATCATTGTGGTTGGCTTCTTTTAATGCGGTTCAAACAGGTATTACACCGACATCGATTCAAGTTGTAAGGACCCCAGATATCGCAACCCCAGCAGAATAGTGTCGTAATCTGAAAATCAATAGTTGCGGGAAAAGCGTGTAGAAGTTTTCACATTTGGCAGTGTTTTATTTAGTTTACTAAATATTTTTATGTCGCAACGGATTTTTTAGAGGAATGCCTAGTAGCAAGTTTGACAGAACACAACGAAAAATTATTTCTGGAACTATTCTGGAACTTACGACACTATTCTTCTGGAGGAGAGATATATTTGTAACGAAATGGAAAAGCTACTTTCGTGCATTTCCAATTTTATTTTTGTGACCATATCTGGAGTATAACATCCCAATATATAGGTCAAATTTGAACAAAAACTGGATCTAACGATAATTGTGACCCCAGTGGTCATTCTAGTACACTCAATCAAGCCTTTCCCAAGAGCATTTTAGACGTTTTTCCTTTTAGACACAGATATAGTATAACTTTATTTACAGCAGTTTTTAAACTCCGGCATATGAGTAATGGGGCTCTCTTAGATCAAACTCCATTCACAGATTGTGTGAAAGTATAAGAAGAAATCACCAAAACATTTGACATTTTTCCCGCACGAATTGCTGTTCATCAAACTATAATATTTTTTTAATTCATAATTTTTTAGTAACTGCGTTTTCACTTTAATCCACAAAGAATTTGTTTACATGAAATTTTATTAATTTTTTCTTTAAAGTTGTCAGATTTGTACACAAACCCCACAAAAAGTTTGCCTTCCTGTTAAATATTTATATGATAACATTTTCGGGCAATACTACGTGTGTGTAATATATCACTTTGTACAAAAACAAAACATTGTTGTCACCTTTTTATTTTAGTGTTGTTGTTTTCTCTGCTGTATTTTCATTTGATGTTGGTGTAGGTCTCCAATCAAGCACAGCATCCAATCATTCAAACACCTTATACGGCTAATTGGCCATGAAAATTGCCTTTGATAGTGGTAATCAAGAATATTTCACACCCCTTCGTCAAATTTACCGAATTGACGTGACTTAAATTTAGAGCATTACAGACTCGGAAAGTGATTGATTTTTTTCCTTGTTGCTTTCATTCACATTAACAACACATTTTTTTCATTATTGCACTCATTAGTCACTTAATTTTTTTTCCACTTCTTAACAAATATTTCACTTTTTCTATTGAAGACTTTATAATTTGTAACGAGCCGTTGTTTTTGTTTTCTCTCATATAACGGTTATAATATTTATTCTTTCCTGTTGTCGTTTTCTTTCGTTTCACATGTTTTTTTTACTTTCTTTTTCGATTTTTTCTCCGTAATCACTGCGATATTTGTCGTGCGCCGTTTTCGTGTGATATTTTTTTTTATATTCTACTTCTTCTTCGTTTAGTTTCTTTTGATGATACTTTTTTACAAATTCGTTTTACACGTCTTCACATTTGAAACACAAAACAAAAAATTTTTGTAAAAGCATAAACGCGTATTTATCCGTCTCGGACGTGTTTACCGTATAGAGTTCGCGTATCTACTAAAATACCGAATATGTTCAAAAAATGTGTTCGTGTGTTAAGGGGGGCGAACTCTCTATTGTTGTTTGTTTTCGTTATTTTGGGCTGCTGTTCACATTGTTGTTGTTGCTATTATTGTTGTGGCATAGCTGGAGTGCATTGGTATTTGGTATTGTCTGTGAGAATTTCAGTTGAAGTAAAGAGTTTCCAATAAGAATTTGTAACTCCACATTGATTTGTGCGCCTGCTCCTCATTTTGATTTTCTCTTCTTATGTGTTATTTTGGAGCTCTCTTTACAGCATGCGGCAAACTTGGCACAGAGGGTTTCTGTTAATATAACATGATTGTGTTATGTTAGTAGTGGGGTTTCACTAAAATATAAAATAAATATTAACAATAAATGCTAGAAGGACACATTGTGGGTGGCTGATGACATTTGTTATTATGTAAAGTATATAAATGTTATATTTAAGAATTATTTTTCGTTGGATTTTTGCATATGAGGGCACTGTAATAACCAATTTTTAGAGGCAAGACAAATATAACGTGTTCAAGATCGAACAAATCGCAGAATAAATGTTCCTCTACATATTCTACATAGAAAAATTTGTCAGCATTTTCCGCAATAACATAAAACGAGGATTTAAAGCATTTGTAACATAAATGAGACGGCATCGTGATGTTAATAAAATTTGTTTTATGTTTAGGGGGAATTTTAGAGCACGAAAGGGGGTTGACACAATCAGTAGAAGTGATTTTATAACATTCACTTTATTTGTACAGAGAAGGTCGCTTAGCATTTTGGACCGATTTATTAAGATATAATCTTGTCGCTAATAACCTCACAGCGTTACTATGTTGCATTTTATTATCATTCTACATATCAAAGGTGTGTTGTCTGAGTTGGTGATTAGGGGTCGGAGTTCACATAATAGATACAGCTGTAGTGATAGATACAGCTGTAGTGAAGTAATGTATAATGTCAGTTTGCATTTATAATGAACGTGGAATTTGAAAACCCAGCGAAAATTTAAGTTTCTACAGGTATTTTTTTGATGGAGTTAATCGATTTGGCAACTGACACATTCATATAAGAGTCTCCTACCCTCTCTTTACATTCTCACGATGACGACGAGGTAGTAGGTCATTTCATAATGTTCGAGTTGCTGTTGTATATTACTCTTTGGTTGGGCATAAAACGCACAGAAATAGAAGGGAATGCGTATTTTCGTTCGGTGGAAACACCATAAAATATAATTTGGTTGTCATTAGTATCAATCCAACATTTTTTAAACTTAGTTTGCTGCATGGTATATTTCAGGTTGGTTATCACTCTCTCGCCGATCCACTCTGATTTCTATCAATTTTCTACATCGTAGTTGCTTCATAGAGGAATACTTAAGAGTTTCCATTACTCTCTTCGATGTCTCTTCGTGACGACGAGGTAGTAGGCCATTTAATAGAGATATATTTGCTGCGGTATTTTACCAATTTTACACTTTCGTTGGAAATAAAACGGACAGAAATCAAAGGGACTGATAAAGAACAAAGAGAACATAAAACATAATTTAGCTGTCAGTAGTGTCAGTAAACAACATTTAAAATTAGTTATTGTCTTCTTTGCTTTCTCATTCTCCATCATCGGCCAAGTACCTTATCGATCAGCTGTGCCATAGAATCAACCTGATTTGATCAGCTGTGTCATGGTTATCCCTTGTTTCAGCGCGACACCGATACCATGTTAACAAAATTACTATATACATATTTGCGCAATAGTAAAATAGACGCATATACACATATGAATTTATATTTTTAATGTGTAAACATCTATACGCTGGGGGTAAAAATCTTTTTCACAATACAATCAAAAATTTAGAGTAACATCCCTGCAGTATTGGTAATCGACTCTACGCTGATGAGTTCATCGACTACCACAAACCTTTCGTCGACTACTCGCTAAACTACCAGCAATGCTTTTGAGCGGCGAATTTAACAAGGCGATGTCCGCTTTGGTAATGCCTTACTGTTCGTCGATTACTTCATCGGTAACATTTCGTCGACGCATTTATCGGTAACATTTCGTCGACGCATTTATCGGTAACATTTCGTCGACAGGTTAAGAAAAACAATAGAAAATCTCTGGAGACACTACCTTACAGATTACCACTGAGTACCAATGTAATCGGCGATGTAGTCAATGAAAAATCAATGGCGATGTAGTCGATGAAATGTTGCCAGCCACTACTTGTGAAACTGCAGGGATGTGCGATGTAATCGTTAACCAATCGTAAAGCGTTATTAAATCGGTGTGAGCTATGTAAGAGTGTATTAGTGTACTCATACGCTGCATACAATATACTTAACACCATCTAGTGTGCAATAGTAGCTAATAATTTTCACGAATTGTCGTACATTATGTTATCGTAGGCAAATGAAAACAAATAAATAAAATGAATACAAAAACATTTAATTTTAATAACTTTTAAAAAGATTTTTTGAACTTTTAATAAGAAATCTACTAAAACAAAGCAAAATAAGGAAAACTAAAAACTAAACTTGTCAAACTATAAGTCTTCTTCGTCTTTGAGATTGTCATTCATACTTAACAGCTGCATATAAGCACCATCTAGTGTGCAATAGTAGCTACTAATTTTCGAAAACCATTGCTGTAAAATAACTACATGCATTACATTTCAGTAAACAGCTGATTAGTAACTTGTCAACCGCAACAAATACAAAATAATAAAATATTTTACAAAACACCAAATAAATTATAACTCAGAACATAAAACAACACAAAGTGTATCAAAGCCGAATGGAGGTAATGTTAATTCTAATAAAATTTCTATTAGATTACAATATAAATTAAGATTATAACATATCTTCATTACGTGCTGTTGCCTTACACTGAAGCTGGTGCACGACAATAGGGTAACAATCTCCATCTCATGCCAATTATTATGGGCGGAGATTTTAATACAAATTTTGCAAACCCACAGTCGCAAGATTTATCAAAATTTTTATTTGACGTTTTCCACTTGCATATGAGCAATTCTCCACAAACACCCACAGCTAACAATTCCACAACTATAGATGCAGTTTTCCATAGATTTTTAAATGCAATCGAGTCAAAAATTTATATATCTTATTTTAGTTATCATAAGCCAATATTAACTATTTGTACTTAAGGCATTTACCATAGATGGGCACTTTGCAGTACTACTAAAATTTCAGTAAAAATAATTCTTTAACTAGTAAATTTTTACTTATTACTAAAATCTTTTTCAGCAATTTTTATAAAGTGCCTACATGATTACGATGAGGTGCATTGAATTTTCAGTAATCAGTACTGCCCGATTACTGATTATTATGAATACGGCCCTATGATTTTACTGGTAATGCAAATTAAATTTCATTATCAGTAAAAATTTACTGAATTTTTTCAGTAATCAGTAAATTTACTGCTTACTGTAATTTTTAATGCAATACATATATACTGCAGTGTGCCTATTTACTAACCTATTTTTAGTTTTCCTTATATTTGACAAGTTTAGTTTTTAGTTTTCCTTATTTTGCTTTGTTTTAGTAAATTTCTTATTAAAAGTGCAAAAAATCTTTTTAAAAGTTATTAAAATTAAATGTTTTTTATTCATTTTATTTATTTGTTTTCATTTGCCTACGATAACATAATGTACGACAATTAGTGAAAATTAGTCGCTACTATTGCACACTAGATTGTGCTGAGTATATTGTATGCAGCGTATGAGTACACTAATACACTCATACATAGCTCACACCGATTTGATAACGCTTTACGATTGGTTAACGATTACATCGCACATCTTACTCTAAATTTGTGATTGTATTGTGAAAAAGATTTTACCCCCAGCGTATAGATGTTTTGCACATCAAAAACTATATACAACTGCGTATTAATGAGCTGATTGCGGGAACGCTCAACTTTTGGAACGAAATTCCTGTCGCAAGTTGCGGGATGGGGGCTAAATGCAAAAAAAATTAAACACAATTTTTTTAATACTATTATGCTACAACCCAGTATTATCAAATATATAACTATATTGGGTACTTTTGCTTTGGGTTGTGTCTAGACTAACATACATATGTTGGGAAATTTCTTATTTAATTGGAAGTTTTCTAGGTACAGCCTGTAACCAGTATTTAGGGCGAGTTTAACACTCGTCATTTAAAAGCTCAATTTAAAAGCTCACAGAAAATTTTCATATTAAATGCAAAGCATCGGGCATTTAAATGGAGAATTTTTAACTGTGAAACTGGCCATTAGTATAGTAGTTTTGAACCCAATAAAAAGTAAATTCAGAAAAGCCAAAGTGAAAGAAGTTTAAAAAAGAAAATGATCTTAAATAAGTGCCTTTTCTTAAAAAAGTAAATTTTCTCATAAAAAATACCTATTCATATTCTTAAACAAAGTACCTTTTCATAAAAAAATACCTGAAATAAATTTAAAATTTTAATTGTTCTTATAACAAATTGCCTTGTCTTTAAAGATTAGCTTTTTTTGACATACAATAACTTTTCTTGAGATAGTATTTACTCTTAAAAATTTACCTATTCTTGATAAAAGGACCAATTCTAAAAAAACATCCCATTTCTTAAAAAAAATATCTTCTCTTAAAAAAATATATTTGCTTACAAAAAATAATCTTTTCCACTTCTTTAAAAAGTACCTCTTCTTAAAAAAATATACTTCTTTGTAAAAAAAATGCATCCTCTTATGGCTTTTTCTTACAGAAAGTAGTGCTTCTTAAAAATAGTACTTTGTTGTAAAAAAAACATTAGCTTTTAATAAAAGAAGTACTTCATTTTAAACAAGACCTTTTCGGGAAATATAGTACATAGTATATATTCTTACAAAAACGACTTAAAAATATACTTTTGTTTTTAAAGTAGGAAATTAAATTGGTAAGCTATATTCATAGCTATTCATTTATCTCGAACAAACTGGCTATTAATATCCGGAGCATATATGTATTTTTCGAAGGCGATCGATATATCTGTGGTCACAAACAATAACCGCCTAAGTCGATTCTAAAATTTTTCATGGAGAGCAGTTTAAAGTTTAATATCTTTACTGGAGATCAGGAGTTGGAGTTTTTGTGATAACTTTGTTACAGATATCAAGGAATTTTTTCAAATTTGTCCCAACTCCAGTTAGCCTGCTATTGTTTGGGACCACAGATATACAGTGGTGTGCGATGAAATAGAGTCACACACTCGTCAAAACTTTTATTCTCTGCAAATCAGTTGTCCAAGGTGTTTCATGTCAAGGAATTCTGATCCTGATTGACCGGTCCTCTGCTGAATATACTACCTTAATTTTTATTAAATTTTTTACACTACTGTTCTCCAGGTCAGTGTCAGTATTTGAAAGGCTATAATCTAGAGTCAATTACAAAAAAAATATTTTTCTTTTTTGAAATGGTTAATGGTAGTTTGGATTTGAATTTGAAAACAAAGATTAGCTTCTAAATATGATTAATGTGTATTAGTAGCATTAATAAATTGTCATTATTGGCGTTCCCAAATGGGCCGATCTAAGTATTGCAATCATGTGCGCCAAGAAAGAATAAAAGAGATGAGAAAATAATTCAGAAGCTACATACAAATTACTGACATAATTGGATGCTCAAAGAAAATGATGGGGACCGGAATAAAATATAACCCCAATCCAGGAAACAAAGGGAAACCCTGAAAATTACAGAACATTTGGAACCAAAAATATTGCGCCACGTAGATATCGACTGTAGTTACCTCTTCCGCCCTTAAAGGGCAATACGATCGGGATGTTGACACCTCTACATTAAGAAAAATGGTAACTAAAAATAATTTAAAGGCAAAACGTGTCCGAAAAGTTCCATTTCTATCCGAACGGAACGTTCAAAACATTTTGAATTTTGCCAAGGAACATGTGAAATAGCCCGTACGCAAATGGCGAAATATTTTGAGGAAAGCTGAAACAAAAGTGGCATTTGTTAATTATGATAGGAGTAATCTACCCGTACGAAGGCCTTCCACAACCGAATTCAGGCCCCAGAACACAATCCAAACAGTTAAACATGGTAGCGGAAACATAATGGTACGGGGGTGTTACTCTTACATTGGGACAGAACCTTTATTCCAAATTGAACAGACAATGGACGCTGCATATTGTACCACTGTATTAAAAAAAAAACATCATGATGCCTTGTGCTGAACGGGAAATGCCGCTTCGATGTGTGCTTCAACATAATATCGACCCAAACACACATCGAAGCTAGCAAAAGCTTTGTTTGAAAATAATAGTGTCATAGTTTTAAGATGAATTTCGAGAGGCTTTTTCATTGCTAAATACTCCAGAGAGTCGCCGTTAACAAGCGCGCCAACCGCCGACGAAAGAAATTTAAGATGGTCAGGGCAGGGATCGAACCCACGTTCTCATGTGGAAGAGTCGCGCACATTACCGTTGCAACACCGACGGCAGGGAAAAACTATAAAATGAGGTAAGAGGTACAATATCACTGAAGGCTGCTAAGGAAAATTGCAAACCGTTTTGGATTTATTGAAGTAAAATCGAAAATAGATCTTGGATCCTCAGCCGAAAATGTGATCATCAGGGACAGAATTGTGCAAGGGTTTAGGATACCAGTTACGAGCGCCATGGGATACCAGTTATGAGTGCTATCATAGTCGTTTGGATTTCACACACCCCAAAACTGGAACGCCTTCATCAGTATGTAATAATTTGCACCCTTGAAGCTTGAAATCTATACTGATGTCGATGAGTAACAAATGGTCTACGGTGTGCCCCTCAACCAAATTCACTTCTGTGGCTGAGGATATTTCAAATATTTCATAAGATACACAGCAAAACTAAACTTTTATTTTGGTTCCAGAACCATATTGATAAGCTTGACTGATTTGAAAATAATTTTTTTTTATTTACACTATTCTCTGTACAGAGTAAAAGTAAATTTATTATTATAAACTAATGTAGGGATTTTATTCCAAACAGCAGCTGGGATCTGAAGTGAATTCCCTTACTATAGGAAACAGTGTAGGGAGAAAAAGCAAAAAAAAAAATATAAGAAGTTAGTATCTTTTTATAATAAAACCCTAGGCAGATCGAATCATATATGGGTCATTGTGTCAAGTGACCCAACTTTTTAACCGATGTCTTCCGAACGGGATGAAACCAAGGTTAGATCTATTAGATTATAGTTTAGGCGCAAACTTTCAACTAGATCTGTCTATGACTCTCTGAGTTAGAGGGGGTCGAATTTTGACATTTTGGCCAACGAGGTGATTTTCGCATCCATGTATCTTACTATCTATTCCTCTTAGGAACTATTTTCCCGAGTGTTTTAGAAAGCTATATTTAAAAAAGAATAAAAAATAAAATAAAATTTTTCTTTAAAAGAAACCTTAGGTATTTTCCTTTAAGAGCTTTATAGAAGCTTAGTGGGATGCGAACTATTTATCTACCGAAATATTTATCTACCGAAAAAACAACGGTTTTTCAATTTTTAGCATGTATTCAAATATTGGAATTTTTTCTATTTTTGTCGAAATGTTTCTAAAACTTTAATAACAAAACTTATACTCAGAAACTAGAACAATTAACATTTCCAACGGTATGTATCATATCTAAATAAAATTGCATCCCCTCTATTATATAATGCCCACAATATGTGCTTCTGAGGAATAAAATCACTGTTTTCTATAGAAATGGGAAAAAATTTAATTTTTGAATGTTTAACTTGGTTTCATAGATATATTTTTTGTATTGCTCTTTCAAGGTCCGTAATCCTTTTTATTTTCGCATTGCCAGCTGCCCACATTTTGTTTTCTCAAATGCTTTTTATTTGTGGCGGCAAACCACGTAGAATCTTCAACACGTATCCCCTTCTTACGTCCTTCTGTCTTAATTTTACTGGACTTAGCACGTAGTTTGCGTTCTCTTTTGTTGCTTCTGGACTTGACACTTTTGAATACCACTGCGTAATAACAAGTAAGACAGAAGTAACAGTATATCTAGAATTTTCTATCTGTCTTCATGTAATTTAAAATTTTCGTAAAAAATATACTTACCACGGTTGTATGCTAAACTAATGATATAATTAAGTATTTGGTGTTTTAAGTTTATGTTTCCGGTGATTTGAAGGAATTTTAGGGTCGATTTTGCTGCTCGGGAGACCATAACTAGCTACCATCCTCAGAAAGTATTAGGCCCACACGTTGTATATAAGTATTGAAGGCATATTTTTGAATCCAATATTGAGTTTTTGCTAATTGTTAGCCTTATTGTACCTTTCAGATATGTGCCTTTTAAATGCTAAATACCTAAATATTTTCTGGAGTCTGGAAGTTGTTTTTCCATTCCAACAACTGTTAAATAAATGATTACATACATGGGGAAAATTAATTTAAAAAAAATTAATTATACAACTAATAGTTTATACATGCGGCAATTAAATGTCGATCAATTTCAATTACTTCTGTAACTGAAACTTCAGAAAAATTTAAACACCATCGGAAAAAAAGTTTTGAATGTTACCGCCATATTTTAACAGTTATATCGAGAAAATGTTAGGAGTGGAAATTTTGCTATTTTGTGCGCGTGGAAAATTGTTGGAAATATACGGTAATATTGTAGAATATGCCCTTGTGTCAAACACTATCGGATTATTTTTCTATGTCAGTTGGTGAGTTGCAGAATGTTCTTTTTAAATCCAAATTATTGTGCTGAATTATGTAAGTCAGCGTAATCCATGAGTCATTTTTGTGTAATTTTATTCAAAAATTGCTTCCAATACAGTAAGGATATACATATATGATTTGTCGACTATTAGGGATTTTGGGGTCTGTTCAACATTTTAGAATAGATATTACTTTAGCATTGTTAAAATATTTTGGTGAGTATCCATTCAAAAGACACCCACATACTTATAGATAGAGTACTTAATAAATGCTCATATTTTTGGTTAAACAGTTAGTTGTCTAAGGGTGGATCAATAAATCCGTGACTTTTTGAATGAAACACAGTTTTTTTGCAAACAAAGAATTTATAAACAATTTTAATAAAAAATATTTTTTTTCTATAAAATTTGTAATGGTATATTAAATCAAAAAATGGTTGTGACATCCTTTAAATTCAAAAAAAAGGTAGACCGTGCCAATATTTTATGTGGTAGAACCGAATTAGTTTTTATATTTTTCGTTGATTCAATAAATGGAAAACTAACCATTACAGTATAATTTGATTGCTAGAACTAAATCTCGATTGACAGATCACATTTATTGCTCGTTGCTGTACCTTCAAGTAAATATTTTAGTTCTTGCAACAAAAACTGTATTACAAATCAATTGATATGGACAACATTTGGTGGTACGGAACACAATCATTGGAAATCACAGCTGAATAATGTGATAGTCGAAACAACCGTCTGTCCAAGAAACCGTTGGCTGTAAATATAGTTGTGACAACGAATCTCTTCTCTGTGTGTAAGAATCTTTGACCCACGCTAAAATAACATTCCTGCGTGACTTTTCAAAACGACGATATACGAATATGTTTGATGTATTAATATCTATAGGCACGGGTAGGGTAATCTATCAAAGTGAGCACAAGCAAACAACGCACAGCGTTAACATCACAAACGTGCTTGTTGTAAAACAATAGTTTCTGCATGAAAATAAGTGTCATGGTATTGATGTAGCGGCAGCGAACAAACAAGCAGGTTGTCGACGCCAAAGAGTATTGAATAGTATAGAGAACTCATGGAACAATTGTATGACTTAAAAGCACTGGCGACATCTGGCTAATGATTCAAAACGTAAAATAAATGGTTTCCCGTTACAACCCATGAAGGCTATAAACTCGGTAGTGTCGCCGTCACTAAGGGAGGTGACCACCGTCGAAAGAAATTTAAGGTGGTCAGAGCAGGGATCGAACCCATGTTCTCATGTACAAGAGCCGCGCACTCTACCATTGCACCACCGACGGTGCGTATTACGCTCTTTTTTTCATAACATCGTCCATTCATAATTTTGATGTGAAACATTGATGCCTTTTGAAACACTTATGCCTTTTGTATTGTTTTATGTAATAACATTGTCGAAATGGTGTATTTATATTGAAATGTTCTATAAAGAGAAGAAGATTCGTTAATGCTCTTTTACTCAAACTGCCTACATGAGAGTTCAATAAGTTCTCTATAGTATTCAATACTTTTTGTCGTCGTTTTTTTGATGACAAAACAAAAACAATTATTTGAGTGAGCTAAATATTGCTTTATTTATTTTAACAATATTACATCTAATGTTAAAGTAGATGTAGCAAAACAAAAAGAAAGTGCAATATCACTAAAATTAAGTATTTAAGCTTCATTTTGTTTGTAACAAATCAACAAATGTTTGGTGTGTAGATGTTTCCTGGAGATATCGCGAAAATTAATTGGGGCATGTGTATAATATTGTAAGCGAATAATATCGTGACGGTCGTATTATTATGATTATAGTTCCATGACATGTGTTAGGCATTGAAATACCCATGTCAAAGCCGTAACTGCTTCTGAAATTGATCGTGTATTCTTGATTGTAAACAGACTGGTAGACAACGTAGGACGGCATGAATCTACAACTGAAAACAAAATAAGAGATAGTAATGACAATAGCACCACTTTAGTAAGTTAAACATTTTTTTTGCTTCATGCTATATATATTTTAAAATCACTTTAAAATAATTTCCAATAAATTTTATCTACAGGTCTGCCATTAGACTGTCTTTTCCCAGCCATAAGGACAAACAAAGTCTCAAAAGAATTTGCTGCATTCTTGAAATCAATAAATAATTTCACTAGTCTTGTGTACGACACCACGTGGGTTGACCGGTCACGCATGCAAATTGTTCTTGTTCACCCACTGTCATGTGGGCAAATGTTGATCTTACTCAACCGCAGGCATGAATCACGGGTAATTCAGGACAATCAGTTAAAACTAGCTAACAATTAACTCCATTTTTTTTTTATTTATAAAGTATTTGCTTCAGTTTCAAATCAATACTCGTTTATAAAATGAATCCAAATCCAAAATCGTAAAATTTGAAAAAAAAATTTAAATAAGTTTTTAAGTATTTTAAATATCACCAAATAGACGTATAATCTAAGTACATACTACTACACTTAAATACAGAAACCTGAAAAAATTGAGCGTTAAATAGCACAGTGCAACACGAAAAAAAATAACCATATACGGACACCACTACGTGATAAAAGACTAAAAAAAAAAAGACCCGTGTCTTCCAATTTTTCCCAAAGTCATGCACTTTTTTTTTATGAGCCGCCAAAGATTTGGGGCCTCGGTATCATTTTCGTAAAAATGTGATCATTTTCTCAGGCTCCTATCTTGCAAACCGTTCAGAATTTCGATTTACTCTCTGAGGTAAAGTTGTAGCTCTTGGCATAAAGAATAAAAATTGCGAACATATAAAATCAAAAAAACTTCACCTTCCAGATCAAAATCGCAAAAAACTTAAAAAAAAATCACGCTAGTTGCTCCGTGCACCATACTAGTTGCACATCTGTCCATTCTTAATAGGACGAACTATCGATTTGTACGTAGGGATGTCATAGGCGTGTTACTAGTTGCTTTATATATACTAGTTGTAGTCCAATTAAAATACTAGTTGCTTTCAACATAGTTATATCTTTTTATTACACAAGTTGAGACTGGTTTTTTCCGTACTGATTTCATACTAGTTGTTTACACTAGTATTTATTCCGTTCGTTAGTTTTTTACTGTAGACTATTAAATTATATACTATTTGTATACTAGTTAGTTTATATATATGTATATATTATATAGTGTATACATATTATGTATGATTATATTATAAAGGGTTTTTCAACAGAGACGCTACAAAAGTAAATTGATAGGGACAGCAAACGACGCCATATTTTTTCCCGCTCTTTTGACATTTCTCTTCAGTAAGGTTTGCCATCTCATCATGAAAGATATACGAGCCAACAACGAAATTATTAAATTATTAAAATTTACTACCGAAATTTGGAGTCAGTGGCCTCAACTTTCATTCGGATTTTCATCGGAAAATCATCTTCAGCGATGAGGCTCATTCCTGGCTGAATGGCTTCGTCAATAAGCAACATATGTGTTATTGGTCAGACAGCAATCCACCCGTAATCCACGATTCATCATTGCATCTCGAAAAAATTACGGTTTGGTGCGGTTTATGGGCCGGCGGCGTCATTGGGCCGCACTTCTTCCGTGATGATCAATACCGGCACATTACTGTGAATGCGAATCGCTACCGTTCAATGATAACCGAATATTTTTAGCCCCAATTGGATAATATGGACTTGGAGGACATGTAGTTCCAACAGGACGGCGCCACAAGCCACACAGCGAATGCCACAATCAATTTATTGGAAACCAAGTTTGGTGAACGTGTTATCTCACGAAATGACCCAGTCGATTTGCCGCCTCGATCGTCCGATTTGACGCCGTTAGATTATTTCCTGTGGGGCTAGGTCAAGTCTATGGTCTATGCCAACAAGCCAGCGACGATTGATGAACTTCGTACGAATATCGAACGTGAAATTGCAGCAGTATCGGCCGATTTATGCTTGAAAACCGTCGAAAATTGGGTTCAGCGTCTGGACTTCTGCAAGCGTGCCCGTGGTGGCCATGCAGAAGAAATCGAGTTCCATACATAATGGCATCGAACGTACTTTCACAGGAATAAAGAATTTCATTGGTATCTAAAACCGGTTTTGTTTTATTTAAAAAAAACCTTTGTAGCGCTCTTATTGAAAACCCGTTATATACATTAGGGTGGCAATGAAAAAACAACTTCGGATTTTTAATAAACCCCAGGCGGATTCTCGTTCCTTATGGTCTAAAACTGACTTGGTAAAAATCTGAGCCGAATCGGACAACTCTAAGCCGTGCCGCATTTTAGTCAAAATTTTCGGATTTTGTCATTTTGGGTGAAAATTCGTATACACGAGAAAATCTTCATTCCTCGGTGCATTTGAAAAAACAATTGATTTGGTTCGGTTTAACCTGAATATAAATTGTATAAAGTTTGAGTAAAATCCGACCACTATAAATGTTCCAGTTTTTAATTTGAAAAAAGTTGAAATTTTTAGCAAAAATAAAAATTTGGGTTTTTCGATTTTTTTCCAAAAATTGTTTCTAATGAAAAAATATTTAGCTTGGATTCCAATACCTTCTAGCATATTATGAATGCTAAATTGCATTTGTTGTAAGCAGAGTAAGCAAACCGTGTGTCAAGCGTTTATTGTCGCCGGAGAAAGCGTTCCAAAAATGTAAAATGCTCTGTCATAGAGTAATGCCATATAGAGCTGCGATTCTTCTCGTCTGACTTTGCCTTTCACACTGTTCGTGGTGCGGTCGGTGCGATAGAGGGTTATTTGACGTAAATTGACTTACACCAACCAGGTGGAAGTACAAAAATTTCTGACTTACATTTTTCATGTCGTTTTGATGAGAAACTGCGAAATTTAAAGGTATTTTGTCCTTTTTTTTGTTATATTTGATTGTTAGTATATATTTGTGGTTGATTTACACAAAAATTTTAATGCATAAAACAAAATGTCGTTACTGATTTATTGTTAGCTGGTTGGAGTTATTTGCTCTATCTGGTAGTATCAAAGCAATACTTTCCCACATCCAACCGCCCATCTGCAACACACCAAATGTCATATATTTACTGAGAGATGGCTACTCTATACATCATTACTCTATGTGCTCCGTATTTAAATTTGTGTATGTGGGATATTTTCAGAGTAATTCCTTTTTGCTGTTTGGCTGATTTGCCAATTTGTCAAAATCCGGGTTTCGGTTTTAGTTGTGTAAAACCGGGGGTTTAAGAGAAAATGGCTTCCACTTTGTTCACAAAACCGTTTTGTTTAATAACTGATTTTGGGTAAAGGAGAACCTATTTTGGGAGGTATCAATTTAATGCCACGCCCCCATTTTTTCTGCCCTAATCCAATTTGGGAAAAATCCAAACGTATAGAACCAGAATCACTAATTTAGGAAAATGTTTTGTGTTTTCCACTTATAACATAATCTTTAGCCATGGACAGGAACTTAATGTGGTACAATTGTACTAGATGCTTTTATATTAGGGTGGTCCTTTTTTGTAACTTTAGAAATATTATCGCGGCATCTTTTCATTCAATGCTCTACTATTAAAAATTAAATAATATCATTTTATTTTTATTTTTCGGCAGGATTCAGAGGTCGCTACCAGTTGTCAAGCTTTATGAAAAATATTGTGTAGCCACTTCACTTTTAAGTCTCACTAATTGAATTCGGTTAGTGTTTATTTCGCTTTAATTAAGTGAATCCCACAGAGACCTCACTTGGTATTAATTCAAAGACGAGATAGCTCGCGGTCTTTATTTTAACCTTCTTGTTTTCCTTGTGTCAATATGACCCAATTTTACTTTTCAAATTTCTTGTTGCAATTATATTCATATCGCACCCTGAATACAAGACAGTCATAACATAACAGCCAATTGTCTTGATGTCTCAAAATTGAGTGACAGAAAAGCAGCTATGGTCGTAACATCTACTTTGAGGAGTGCAGGATGTGAACCATTAAAATTTAATGTCAACAGATCTTGCATTCGCAGACATCGGAAAATCGAAAAGCAGTTGCAAAGTCGATCTAAAACGAGTTCAAACCTAATTGCCCATTAACAATCCATTGGGATGGCAAGTTAATTGAAGATATTATTGGCCATGAAACAGTAGATCGACTGCCAATTTTGGCACCAGGAACGGGAATTGATCAACTGTTAGCAGTTCCAAAATTGAAGCGTGGAATAAGTGAATTACGTTCGTCAGCAATCTACGAAACAATAAATTTATGAAATTTACGCGAAAAAGTAAATTGTTTCTGTTTTGATACTACAGCTGTAAATACTGGCTTAAGAAATGGAGTCTGTGTTCTACTAGAGCAAAAGTTCGATAAAGATGTTCTCTGTAGTAGATAAATCGCTCGGACCGTCTACAGGTCCTGATATTCAACTATTTAAAAGATTTCAAAAAGATTGAGTCCGTATTGACCAAAGCGACTACAAAACATTGAATCTGACAAATATTTTCTTAGGCGGAGTACCCGAAAAAGGTGTTTCGTTTAGAAAACCAGCAGGTCTACATTGAGCTAGATGGATGGAAAAGGCATTGTACTGTTTAAAAATTTGCCTATTTAAACACCAGTTTAAACTGTCAAAAAAGGAAGAGAAAGCTTTAATAGACATAAGTATTTTCACAGTGATGATATACATATATTAAATACTGGTTTCAAGTTTCTACAGCTTGGTCAGCACCAAGAAATAACTTGCAGTTATTGAAAGATCTTACAGCCTTCGAAGGAGTGAACGAGGAAATGGCTTCTGTTGCATTAAAAACAATATTGGGTCATTTGTGGTATTTGTCGGAAGAACTGGTGTCTTTTATATTTTTCGACAACGAACTCTCATCACAAGATAAAGAGAAAATGGTGGATGCACTTAAAATCAAAGTCATACAAGGATCTCCAAAAAGAATAAACATTAATGTCAAGCATATCAATGATAAAATCATTGAAGACTTTGTAAGTAGCAACTCTCTACGATTTTTTCAAATTCTGGGTATCTCTTCAAAGTTTTTGAATAAGAAAGTAGAACAATTTTGAAAAATTTTGAATAGTGAATGACTTGAGTTGTGCATAAAAGATATAAAACATTAGAAATTTGGAGTTATTATTAAATATTAAGTTCTTGGTAGCGACCCATAAGTGTTATTTAAAAGTCATGAAAACAATACTGAATTATATTTTTAGGGTATATATTCAAATCCTGAGGTGCCCTGTAAAAAAAAAAGAAAAAAATATTTACTTAGTAGTAAGGACCACCCTATTTTATATACTACATATATTTCTGTATAGCTGCGTACGAAGTAGTGGGCATTATCTAGTTAAGAATATATTTCTCCTAAAGACAATTCGATTAAATATCTGCAAAAATAAAAAATAAAAATAAATTAATGCGGCAGACGAAAGTCCTATTATTGTACTGTTTTAAAAGGAGAAAAACAATGTGTAAATAAATACGGTTTACATTTTTAGTAAAAAGGTCAGCCTTCTCATTGCCGAATGAAACTATTAGGGAAAAATAGCAGTTGCCAACACGAGTAATTCCAACTATAAGAATAATGTAAAATGTGCATTCTACATAATGGTAACTTCAATGCTGCTATTTTCACATAATATATGAGTTGCACATAATAATAACTAATATAAACTAACTAATATAAAATCTTTATTTAAATTTGTAATTAATGCAGAACTTGGTAAACACCAGAAAATCCTTTACAGTCCTTATTCAGGTTTTGACATATTTGTCCGTGTTAGCAACCTACATATCCGTATGACGTTTGAATCATGCACAAACATAGGGAGCAAATACTTTTTCGATTCTTTAAATAACATTTGTGTTTACAGTAAATACCGAGGCTGCTACTTAACATATGTATCCACATAGCACGTGATATGTTTCGAATAACAATGTTGTAAACAGTACGATATTGTCCAATATCCAACATTCGAAGTTATTAACATTTCATATACTTGTATTAACAGAATGCATTACTTTAGCTACCGCTGCTGCAATAAAGTATAATGTTAATAGACTTGAATACTACAAGCGATAAGATGTAAAAGAGAACAACTTTATTTGCATTGTCTCTCTATAACAAATTCAATTTGCTCATTGACGAACAAACTTTCATTGATATTACTTTGCTCATTCTAGTGAGAAATATCATTATTTATATTATAAACATGAACAAATTGGTTTTTAATTAATTAAACAACGCATTGTAAAATATTTATGAAATAAATGTACAATATCTAAAAAAAAACTGAAAGATTTTGCATTAGGTATTGATAGACTTTAGAAAAAGTTTATTGTGTCTTTACCGCAGGAATTGAAATAACATCCTAGTTTACAATATAACAGCCTTAAATTGCGTATAATTGCAATTTATCTTAAAAATACTACAAAAACGTGTTAGGTAATGAATAGGCTGAGTTTGAAGTCCTCATTTATTTGGCTTGAGACCTGATAACTCTACAACTATTAGGATAATGGGCAAATGTACCTTTGTATAGTTTTATAAATTTATTTACCAAATTGGAAAAAAAAATAGTAAATATTTTTTCTAGTTAGAAACTATTTAGAGTTTTCACAAGCTCTCGTATTTTCGTACATTATATTGCATTTCCGTAAATAAGTTAACCAATTGTGAACACACCATTATTGAATTTTTTGTTGTATGTCGTATTTATCCAGTTGATTCAAGAAACAGCTGATTGAAGAAAAACATTCTTCAAAACTAAAATGCCTAAACTAAACGGAATGGTAAAAATAATAACATAATAATAATAATATCATAATAATAATATCACACAATAATTAATAATAAATAGCAACAACAGCTGTTATGGTAGTGATGTTACTTATCAAATGTATTCGGTAATAACAAACTCGTTATAACAACAGCGACAAAAATGCGACAAGCACTAAACATGTCACTCACGACTGTATTGTCGTCTATTGGTTTTATGTGGAAGCCAACAACAAAAATTTTACAACTGTTGTAAGCGCGGATCAATAAGTCCGTGACTTTTCGAACTTCCCGAGTAGTTATATGAAATGCAACACTGCTCCCATCAACTACCACCTGTTAATAGATTACTGTCAAATTTTGAGCATGTTCCGGCATTTACTTTTTATCAGCTGTTCAAAACATACAACCTCGTATATTTTATTAAAGTGGAAAAAGGTGAATTTCGCTTGCTCATGAAACATTATTTTTTGCGAAAAAAAACCCTCAATCAAACCAAGGACAAGCTTGATAAATACTATGGGGACTCTGCACCATAGATTTCAATGGTAAAAAAGTGGTTTACTGACTTTCGTCGCGGTCGCAAAAGTATAAATGACGCTGAACATTCTGGACTGCCAATTGAGGTCAATACACCCGAAAGGTGTTGGCCGATCGAAGAGTGATCGAAGAGATGGTTGATGTCACGGGCATTTCATATGACAGTGTGGTTTCGATTTTAAATGATAAGTTGGGTTTAAAAAAGCTGCCTGCAAGATGGCTGCCCCGTTTGCTCTCAATTGACCACAAACGTTGTCGTGACAACTTCAAAGGATTGTTTGGAGTTGCTTAATTGGGCTACGAATTGGTACCTCAACCGCCATATTATCCGGATTTAACCCCCAGTGACTATTTCCTATTTCCAAACCTGAAGAAATGGCACGGTGGAAAGAGATTTAGCTCCAACGATGAAATTATTAATCAAACAAAAAATGCCTATTTTATGGACTTCGAAAAATCCTATTTTTTTTGGAAAGGATACAAAAATTGGAGAAACGCTGGACTAAATGTATTGAGCTAAAAGGAGATTATGTTGAAAAATATTTTTTTTTTTTTGCAAAATAAAACTGTGTTTCACTCAAAAAGTCACCGACTTATTGATCCGCCCTCTATAAAAATACGATAAAGTACAACAGCTTGTGAAACCCCTAATTGTATTAGTATCGAGTCGGCAAGAAACTAACTTCGTTTTCTTTTTTGTTCAAAGTAATTTTCAATTATTTTATTCAAATTTTATACAATTTAAATCAATAATATAGGTGCAATTTTGTTCAGTAACCTTCTGCCATCATCCGGTCAACATTTTGATCCCAGATACACGGAATGACAGGGCCATCCCACAAATATGCTTGAAGAACTCGGTTTGAAGGTCCTCGTCTGTATTGAAGGATTTTCTATTCAAAAAGTTTTGCAGACTCCGGATAAATGAAAATCACTTACCATCTAAGCATCAATTTTTTTGCCGATTCTGCAAAGAAATGCGAGGCCTAAAGTTTCCGTAATTGAATACCAAGCGTTTGCGATTCTCAAATTCAGGTCATGTTTGATTCAGTGCTCCCATCAAGGTTAGTCAATTGCTGACAATAAACTGGAACTTTAGGAGGAACATTGGGGTAGAGAATCCATTTTTCATCTCCAGTGACAAGAACTTTCAAATAGAGTTCGATAGTTCATGAACTATCTAGTTCATTTAAGGTGACCAGATATCGTCCTCACAAACATAATGCACATGTTCGATGCGGCGAGTATGTTCGTGATTGTTCTGACCGGGCACCTTAAATGAACAAGTTCGAGAACTAGTGAAGGAGTTCGACAAAGGTAGGAGTTTCAAAAATGGATAATTTTTGTTGCGTTTGAGCAATAAATCGCAAGTGCTTATCTGCATTGTTACGTCGATTTTCTTAAGCTCGTACGGAACCCAAATATCAAGGTTTTTGACAAGCGCCAGAGGTTTCAAGCGGCGTTCAATGTTCGTGTGCGACACCTTCAGCTTATCTGCAACTTCTTGGACAGGAACGTGCCGGTCATACTAGGTGACGGGTTTCAGTTCCCCCTCATCAATATCAATTGCTCTACCTCTTCTGTGGCCCTTTCTGATCGTCAAATTGTGGTTAAAACTTTATCAAATCATGTATTTTAGTCAAACATATCGTAATCAATCAGAAAGAAAATTTTGGAATTTTGTTGTTACGTCATCTTGGATTTTAGGTGGCGACAAACAAATGACAATTTTGAGGATACAAAGTGGTCTTTATGAGCTAATTAGCGTTCGTAGCAACTTTCAGATTGTATTAACATGTTCACAAAAGTTGTTCAGATTTACCATGGCAACAACTTTTCCAAAGATTGTGAGTGGAAAAATTGGAGTCGTTTGAAGTTATGCTGAAAAAAGTGAAACAAAATTCTGAGAATTTTTTCAAAAACTTAACTTGATACAGACATTTCATGGGTACCGATCAACTCAGTAGACTTACCTCTAACCGATACAATTTACTAGAATGCTGATAAAAACATTTCGTGCTAATAACTACAACAGTGTAATAAAACTCAATGATTTGCAAGCGTTGTTCGTTTGCAAGTCTATTCATGATGAAATGCCAAGGCAAAATGAGTATTTTTGACATTGACCCATGTGACGAATCACGCGTGAACTGGCAGAAACTTAACACTGAAAACCTAAATAGCAAAAAAATCTCCCTTGTATGTGCCACAATTGATTTTTTCAGGTTTTGTATACGATTCTTTATAATTGCGTGTCCTTTTGTTTTTTATTAGATTTTCCGAGTTTTAGGACCACATTAGATTAACTAAAATTGGTCGAACCTTAGGACATAACTGCTGTAAATTAGTACACTAAGATTAACTTTTCTAAAGATTAACCTTCGTACATTCTCCTCAGTAGGCCTACCTAGATCGAAACAAATCAATAATTCCTCAATATTTAACTCGAACAAACAGTGGTTTTTGAATTGTTATTACCAATGCATCACAATTCCTTATGTTTTATTTGAATTGAATATATGTTGTCTAAAATCGAATTACGTTAGATATTATAAATAAAAAGGTAGTGGCAAAATATATTCCTTGCTTTATAACGATTTACTCTTTAATCATTATGAAAATTTTAGTGGGTCATATACATAAGTATTATCTACAAGGGCGAGAGAAAGAGTTTTACCTACTATATTCGCTCTCTTTATTGTTTAAAATGTCTCTTAAACCTGCTTTGTTTTCTCTTTCGCCACCAATTACTCTCTCAAGAGCATATAAATAATTGGAAATAGAGAAATTATCACGACAAATTAAAAGTGTTTACGAATGTTAAAACCAAAACTTACAACAGCACCGAACCATCTCAGATGTGGAAAAGACTTCCCACCACAAAGTGCTAAATACGCTAGGCCCATCATCATTCATACGCGATACCTTCGCATGCTCCATAGGTACGTGTGAGTATGACTGCAAACGCGTGCTGCTTTGTTGAAGGTGTTGCTGCTGTTGTTGTAAGTATTAGTAGATGGAAAACGCTTGTCGTTGCCTAAGGATGACTTTTACACTCGTTGTGTAACTGTAAACCCGAGCATTTGTCGAGTACTTGTGTGTGCATGACTATGGCGATGATGAATAAACACAGCCTTATTGTTTCGTTTTGTGGTGCTTCGGTGTGACTTGAGTTAATCCGCTATTGTTTTTAAGTGAGTGAGGGGTAAAGAAAGGAACACACAAAAGCGAATTGAAGGACTATGGCGAGGGCAGCAAGAAGAATTACTTGTATTTGTATTCATGTAGGTAGTTAGTAGACCCTGATACTTTGGGGTATACAAGTGCAACACATTTTACAAAATTAATTTTTATGAATGACTTTCTTTTTCATAGTTGTTGTTGTGTTTTATTTATTTTATTTCTCTATCTGGGTTTTATATTTTATGTGTTTCACTGAAAAAATATAAAATTTATTTGAAAGGTCAGGTAGCTGATTTTTCGTATACGTACGATTACTCGAGTCTTTGCTGTATCTGTATGACGTGCATAGTGTACGAAAAGTACACGCGCTTGAATACGCATGTATTTACTAATAATGATGGTACATACCCGTTTAACCTCGAATTAACCTAAAATAAAATGTAAAATGTCAATATATTGTACAGTGTTTTGCCAATATCATGATGGTAAACAACAAGGTAATAACATTTTCTGATTGATGCAAATCTAAGGAACCAATAGAAGGAATTACTTTAAAATGTAATTGTTTAAAACCCAAGATTATAAATAAAGAATTATATTGAACGTTGCTGCTTTTCGAAAATTGTGATAACGTATACAATTTAAAATTACGCAACTAACTTGTTTTCAAATCAAAACTTTATCTACGTTAAATTCTATGAAGAGATTGGGTAGAGCTCATCAAAATCAAATTTGTCTGCGCCTATATTTTTGATGTGTGAACATTTATAGGCGCGGGTAGGGACTTAACTCACAAAGTAAACACATCCAAACTCAGTTTGTCCGACTGCGATCACAGATTGTTTGGCGTTAAACTCCTTCGACACGGCTGTACCGATTTGTATGAAATTTTGTGTGTATATCGGGTAGGTCTCAGAATCGGCCAACATCTATTTTCCATACCCCTAAAAGATAAGGGTGATCCACCCCTATATAGAACACAGATATTGTGTCCGACTGCGAAACACAGATTGTCAGACTGTGGAAAAAAAACGCACTGATGTAGCGGCAGCGAATAATGACGTTTTATACGTACATAAAAATGAGATAGCAAGAGAGCAATGAAAATTGTGTGAACTTGTGTAGCGTATGTACGAGCATAACAATGTATTTATTTACATGTGTCTGTTGCTTTGCATTCTCTTTGTTTTTTTGTGTGAATAAAGAAGACTTGCACTGGTCGTTACATAATTTTAAGTATTAATATTATTTAAATTTAACGTCATCATATGATCGAACGCTGTTTTTTAATTTCCAATGTAACATTTACTAATGTGTCCATAGAACTCGAACAGGTATCGTGTAACAAAAAGGTGTTAACACATCGCCCGTGAGTTCCAACACTCATCGGATCGTTTTAAGACACTCAGATCAAGGCCAACATTTTTGCGAAAAAGGTGAAAAGAAAAGGCGTCTTTTCAGTGTATGAAGTGCTGCGATGTATATTTTTCATTACTGCAATGAATATGTGTCATTGCTGATTTGAATATGTATTACCGCTACGATAAATTTGTTTCGTTAGCAATAACAGATAGTATTTGGGTCTAGAGGAGACCACCGAGTGTAGTATCAACTGAATTCCCTTAACTGAATTCTTCAGTAGATTTTCGATAGTCTTTGGTTCTAAGTACATCACTTAGGGTGTGTGGATTGTCCGCTTGCCACCGAACTTAACAGCAAACCACAAGAACTGGCATCATTTAAAGGACTAAAAACACAATTACTGGAATTTCTGTGTAAAATATTTAGCATGTCAGGCGGACTGTGGCGCCACCTTGCTCAACTAATGGTTATTCAAATTCATATTGTAGCCACAAACCCTCGGTTGTCAGAACTCTATACACTCAAAGGAAAAGCTTTGTCACACGAGTGGCATTGTTCGTCGGCCCGACTAATATTTTCATCGAAAGTGCAACGAATATAGGTTAATTTCTGCGATGATTACGTTTCACGTTTAACTCTTTCCGTTTCCAGTTTAAGCCCTATTCCTGTCCGTACTATATCGACACGTTCCCGTTACAATGTATTAAGCGACATATTTGGCCACAATGACTTTTTTCCATATCCTCAAAATTTATACCAAACCCCCACATTTCGATGTACAGAGAATGTTCCTTGCATAACCACGTCATGAGTTATTAAGCAAATGAAATGGTAATAACCGACAAAATAAACAAATCAGTTACTTGACAAGTTTTTTTCGTTTCCTTAAAAACTTCCATTTTGTCGCTTTATATATTCAGCCGGGAACGTGTCGATGTTATCTTATACTTTACCATACCGGGTCAAAATACTGAAAAAAATGCAATTACGAGGGTGGCTATTTACACAAGGTGGACCAAAAGTCACGCCTGCGTGTAAAAATTTAATAACTTTTTTGTTTATTAATATTTCTTATTTTTGTTTTTTCAGATTTTATTCATCGATTCGTGTTACACCACCATGCAAAATTTAACGACTGAGCAACGAACGAAAGTGGTAGAATTTTACTTTTCCAATGGGCGCTCAATTAATAATTCAATTAATAATCAATAATTGGCCAGCACGTTCACCGGATTTAACTGCCCCTGATTATTTTCTATGGGGTTATCTCAAAGAACGAGTGTATGTAAACAAGCCTCAAACTATAGAGCAGCTAAAGAACAACATTGAAGCTGAGATCAGGGCAATAGAGCCTGAAACCTTGCGTGCAGTTATGCAAAACGCCTGTTTAAGAGCCCAATTGTGCATCGATGAAAATGGTGGTCATCTCTCTGACATTGTTTGTCATAATTAAAATTTAGGTCATACAAAGATAATATTATATTTTAAAAAAAAATCAATAAAAAATAATAATAAACAATAAAGTTATTCAATTTTTACACGCAGGCGCGACTTTTGGTCCACCCTGTATTTCTATCCTAATAATGAAAAATTAAACATTGGTGTTGAAAATTAGTTTCATTGTTTTTCAAAATATTGTCCATGAAGATTAATAAATTTTTGCATGGGTTTACTCCGAATGACGCTCAAAAGCATGCGTTTTGAATGCATCAACTGTGTCTTCCGGCATTTAAAAACGTTGACCAAGCAATTTGTGTTAAATAAAAAAAAATGGTTCGACATTACATCCCATGAATGGATATGGGAGAGCTTTTCACAGCCAGTGAGATTTGCGCCTTCTAGTTTTACTCTCACTAATTGGGATCCACAGATTTATACCGATTTCAAGCGGAATTTTGAGAGGCTTTTTGATTGCTAAGTACTCGGTACTCGGCCGTCACTAAGCTGTGGTCAGAGCAGGGATCGTACTCGCATTCTCATGTTTAAGATCCGCGCACAATAACCAATAAACCACCGAGGGTGCGGAAATAAAAACAAATCATTTGGTGCCATATCAGATGACCAATCAAATCAATATTTTTGCTGGTCAAATACCGGTTTGTTTGAGCCGATTTGATCATATTTCCGTGCTCTTACGCAACTGTTGCCACATGACCAGTTATGCTGAAAAAGAAGGCCACAATCTACTTTGAAGTGATTTGTGCGCGAACAAATTGTGTTGGATTTGTGTGGACTTGCAAACCCCATAGAGCCGATTGGTGTTTAGTCTCAGCTTCATATGCACAGATCAATAAGCCGGTGTATTTTTTTCAAATCAACGACAGAATCAACGCGGCGGCGACAGGTTTGAATAACAACCGTGGGCGAATTTTATTGGTATTCCGGAATATAAACATTATACTTACTAATGTCAATGTTTGTCTTTGATGAATTTCAGCACCACGTTTATTCAGTGTTTTGCGGGATGGCTGGGACATAACTCCGGCAAATGGACTCCGATTATTACCAAATTGAAAAGATAATTTCATCGCCTTTCCAGCTGCGTACTTAGTTTCTTAAAACTTATGAGAAAATACCCTGTCTTCCTTATATATAATTGAGGTCAAAATTGTAGCTCACGATTCGGAACTACAAATTAAGAAATTTGTTGTTAAATTTACGATGTCTTCTGAGGGATGACTTTGGTGCAGGGAAAAGTTACCATAAGTAATTGGGGAACACATCAACCTTTCCAACAGTGGATTATATTCATTGAAGGATTCTGATCATACATGGTTTTTTAATTTGCATTGAATTTTAATTTGCTTTACTTTATATATCTTATACATGATTCGTCGTCTGTCGTGATATTAAATACGTATTTGTAAGTCCTTGCCCAAACAACACGTGCCTGTTTTTGACCAATTGACAAATTATGCGGTATCCACCGCGAGTATTGAGTAGAAGTAATGCACAAGTTTGTCTCTATATCATGGCAGGTCACTTGACGATCAAGCAAGACTTGTTCACGTACAGCATCGATGTTTTCGGTCAAAACAACCGATCTTGGAAGACCTGCACCTTTTTTTGGATTTCGTTTCGATAAGAAAATTGAGATTCTTTTTTGTAACGAAGTTCCTTATGTCACGATGCGGGATGGGGGCGAAATGAAAAAAAAATTTTTTAACATCTTTATTACAACCCAGTATTATCAACTATATTGGGTACTTCTGCTTCACAAACTATTTAGCTATTTGTGTCAATACTAACATATGTTGGGAAATTGCTTGTTTAATGTGCAGTTGCCTAGGTGGCGTCTGTAACCAGTATTTTGTATATATTGTAGTTTTGAACCCAATAAAAAGTAAATTTAGAACGGCCAAAGTGAAAGAAGTTTAAAAAACAACATTGCTTTTTCTTAAAAAAAATTAGTTTTCTCAAAAAAATACAAATTACCTTTTATTAAAAAATACCTATCTTAAAAATACCTATCTTAAAAAAAAAAGTAAATTTTCTTACAAAAAGTACCTTTTCGGAAAAAAATTAATATTTTTAAATAACTACCTACTTTTTTTTTAAAAAAGTACATTTTCTTACATCAAATTTCATTTTCTTACCTTTTTTTAAAGATTACCTTTGTTGTGAAGAACAATAACTGTTCTTGAGTTACACTCCGGTTCACATATTTAGAAGCACTTACAACTTTCATATTCAGCAGCCTGTATCTTTTGCAATTTGAGATAAAAGAAAATCATAATAATAGTGGTTTCTTAACTAAAAAACTTTTTTTGAGCAATTTATAAAAAATTCCAAAATGAGCTATTCTTTTTGGTTCACTTGAATAAAGACACTTTAACTTTTTAATTTATTTTACGTTATTTAAGAACTATTATTAATAGGTACAACCTCCGTTGTTTTTAATAACTTCAAATATACGGGTTTTCATGGAGAGATAATGGGAATTTATGTAATCCAACGAAATTTGATTCCAAGCAATAGTCTACCTCCTTCATAGACCGTACGAGATAACCAACCACAGACATTTTCGATATTATTTAGATCTGGCGAATAGGGTGGCCAGTCGAGAATATTAACATTTTGGATTTGAATGAACTCCTTTACTATATGTTTTATATTTTATAATGAAGTTGATTTTGCTACGTTTTTTTTAATAAATGTCCCGAGTACAATGTTTGAACAGAGTTTTCTTTTTTTTTGTTTTATTTTATTCGAATAATCGATTAATCGAATAATTTTATTGCGTTTTGTTCGGTTAATTGTCAGATTGAAATTTACGATTAACTTTTAACCGATTAATCAAAAAACCCGATTAAATGGGTACCATAGTACCTACTCTTAAATATTTACCTATTCGTGAAAAAGGACAAATTCTACAAAAATTCTCATTTCTTAAAAAAATCTTTTCTTCAAAAAAAACACCTTCTCTTAAAAAAATACTTTTTCCTACAAAAATTCCTTTTCCTAAAGGTACATTTTCTTAAAAATAAAATAATACCTTTTCTTTTCTTGAGATAAGTAGGCCTTCAGAAAATAAGTACATTTTCTTCACAAATAACCTCTTCTTCTTTAACAGTACCTATTCTGCTTTAAAAAGTACCTATTCTTAAAAACAATACTTTTTAAAAAAAAAAAATTATACTCTTATGTTTCGTTTCAAAAATGGTCCCCAAATTTGCACAATTTGTAAACCCAAAGATTAATATGTGCAAATTTTTACACTATTTTACTATCAGGGCATTTTATGTTTATTTTCTTTATTCTCTTATATTAACGAAAAAATTTCGTAACCTAATACGTTTCACGTAACTTGTCCTTCTTTCGATTTAAATGATGTTGCCTAAAAAATGTACAACATCGAGTTTAAAATTTTCTTAGGATTGTAACTATCGTAAAACTCGATGGATAAGGTACTTGACATATTTTTAATTTATCCTGTTAAAAATTACCCCAAATCACTGTGCGTTCACATATCGTTAAAGAAGTAACTCGAAATTGTAGTGTGGTGATCGCTACGGCTATAATTTCTTAAGAATTATTAAAAACCTCACTTTTTTCAACAGTAATAAAAGTAGTAGCCGGTGTTATTTTCGGTTTTGATATGATATTCAACGCTTTTTATCCGTTAACCGGACAAATACGTAAACAGAAGGCGTTTTAATAAAAAAAAAATTTGATTAATAGTTTATTTACATATTTAGGGTTTTTCTTGTTTAGAAAAAATCCCTTACCCGTATGAAAAATTCGAAATAAAAGAGAATTAAAACTTAATTGAACACAAACAGGAACGACCACAAATGAATGAACATTTCACCATAGCCTACCGTAGATTGAGGGAGTTGGCTGGAGGGAAAGAAAAGTCATAACAAATCATTAATTTCTGTGTTTTCTTGTTTTCTTTTCATTTTCCCGACGACCTGAACGCATAAAAAGTATTAACAATGTAACATGTTCTGGTGCTGGGGCTGGGGCTGGAACTAAAAGTTCTGAGTTAAAGTGTTTTATACGATATTATAATTTACAGTTTCATGTTGAATAGTGTGAATAAAATACCTGTTGCAGTGTTTACAATTAAAGAGTTTGCCTTGAAGGCTGCTTAATTTTTAGATCTGTGTAAGAGTAACAACATTTCATAAACGCTCGAAGGATAATCTGATAGTCCGCCATATGTTTGATATAAATAATGAACATCTTGTTACACTTAGATTAAGTAGAAATAACTGTTAGTAGTGGCACACCTACGTCATGTTAGGTCGATATCTTTGAACCTCTAATTAAACCGGGAATGGTTAACCAAAATTTCACATTCAGGTGTTCCCGCATGTGGCTGAACATGAGATGTATATTAGCGTTCATATGTGTGCTCCGGAAAGAGCTCCTGAGACCATTTAGCTAAACTGCCTGAATGTCTTAAGATTTCGTTAAACTAAGAACACTTAGACATGATCATTAACGACCTATTCTCATTAACCAACTTGTTCTTGTAGTTCTGCCAATAAGGGCAGATGGTCGAATTTGATGGTCACTGAGGTGAATTTTATTGGTATACCGGAATATAAACATTATACTTTCTAATGCCAATGTTTGCTCTTTGATGAATTTCAGTACCACCTTTATTCAGTGTTTTACGGGATGGCTGGGACATAACTCCGGACTCCGATTATTACCAAATTGAAAAATACAAGTTAAGAAATTTGTCGTTAAATTTACGATGTCCGCTGAGGGATGACTTAGGTGCAAGCAAAAGTTACCCTAAGAAATTGGGGACCACATCAACATTTCCAACAGTGGATTATATTCAATGAAGGCTTCTGATAATACATGGTTTTTTAAGTTGCATTGAATTTTAATTTGCTTTACTTAATCTAATGCAAATGCAAAAGAATAACTATTGTTCGCAATTTGAATTAAAAATTTTGAATTTTCATTTGCTCAAGCAATTCAAATGTAGGTTGTGGAATGGGTTGCCAATTGTAATGAAATATGGGAATGATTTGAATTGTTTTGACTTAATTTGACTGCTGGCAATTCTGTTTTTGAAGTATTTTATAGTACAAGTTTGAGGCTTCGATAGCTATTGTCTCGTAGTACTTTCAAATTCATAAACCTGTACTGTATAAAATATTTGAAAACCAACACTGGCAGATATGAAGGAAATGCTTTGAAATAAGTACAATTGTGAATGGTGTTTAAATTTTTAATTTTTCAAATTTTTCAATTAATTCAAATTAAAGTACAAATTATAGTTGCCATATAACTAATTTGGCCCGTGTATACATACTTCTGGTCCATAAAACTTGATCCAAAGTCAACATTATTTCATAGACTATATTTTTTAAAATATTTAGCACAAGCATTGTATATTAACTAGAAGAAAATTTTAGCCGGCAAATTAAAACCAAGAATCTAGTCTTTTAATTAAAGAACATATGAGTCAAATATCTGAAACACTGTGTGAGATACAGTCCAACAAAATCGACAAAACAAACAATTTTGTTTCGATTTTCAATTTCAAGCGACTATCTCTAATGGGTAATTCCAAAAAAAAAATCGACTCAAAAATCAGTATTTTCGAAGCCGATCACTTTTAATTGGTATACAACTTGGACAGTAGATTTTTCGCTTCCATAGGAATTCTATGACAACAGAATTGAGTCAAAATTGAAAGTAGTTTTTGTTTTATGGTTCGTTGAAGTAGGTATTGTATTGCACTTTCTGAAAAAAGGACCTGACTTATACTATAAATGGCATAACTTTGGAATGCGTAAATGGATTTCAAAGCGTTGGATATCATTTTAAAGCCTGCAAAACCCGATTTAAAAACTTCAATAACTTAGTCAATTAATACCGGAAATTTAAAAACAAAGTTGCGTGATACTCACTCGGAAACGTCCCTTTTGAATAAATTCAAGAGTATTATGGTTTCTTTATAAAATTGTCGACGAAGTTTAAAAATGGCGAAAAAAAATATTTGTTTGCTGGAGAAATTTACACAGACTTCTCATAATTTCTTAAATAACGTATATATCCTTTGAAAGGCCTAAATTTCTTCTTTTAAATCCGGTGAGAAAGTGAAAATCGGTTGATAATCAACTAACTTACAGGCTTATAAGTGTGCAAACCTACGCAAAACCGGATTTTTAACCGGTTTTCAAGATTTTGGGGGTGTTTGGGAAATTTCAAAAGTAGATTCTTGTTCGACTCGACAATGCCTACTGGAAAAATACAATTCCTTCCCAGGAATTTCTACTTTAGTATTTTTTTGTAACTGTGTTATACGTAGTCACTACTTGAAAAATCGAAACTAAAAAACCAAAACTCGAGCAATCTTTACCAAACCTTATGTTCTCTTGATCGCATGGTGATATTATTTGCAAATTTGGCTTTAATGTAGAGAAAAGGATGGACTTTCTTTTTGGTGGGGGAAATCAAAAATTAAAGATACGTTATGCCAGGATATTCAAGGATAAAAGATTCTTTGGACTTTTCAATATCATTGAACCACTACGACATGACTGTTGTTATGGCTATTATTAAAGCGGTTTTTTCAAGCTCTAAAATGATATCCAAAATTTTGAAATCCATTAATGCATTCCAAAGATATGCTATTTTTCAGTCAGGTCCTTTTTCAGAAAGTGGCATACAATACCTATTTCAACGAACCATAAAACAAAAACTACTCTGAATTTTGGCTCAATTCTGGTGTCATAGAATTCGTATGGACGAGGAGAAACTTTTTTTTTACAAATTTCATACAATTCAATAGGGGTTGGGTCCTGGACTGTGTCGAAATATTTTGGAATTACCCTAATACGAAAATAATTAAAATTATTTGTACACATAGGGAAAAATTACGCCAAAACATGTTAAACAAACATATATACTATATCTCCTATATATATTTTAAAGGATATAAAAATATAAAACCATTTACAATACAAAGTTTAACTAAACGGCTCGTGAAGCACATAGGGGCGTCAACGAATTCTCTTCGTCGATTTCTGTCTTTGGCAAGTGATTTAATTTGGTTCCATGATAGTCGAGTTTATTTCCATTTCTTCGCAAGATTCCCCCTATCCCCCTACCCATTCGATACCCATGAGTTTGTCTTGTTTATATTTATTCTCAATCCTATTTTTCGTTATTTTCGATTATCAGGACCAGATGATTTGTGATTCTTCGTTTTAGCCAGTGACGTTTTTTTGCCGATACAAACAAAGAAGGAGTGTTATGTGAAGATACATATATACTTAGTTATCGCTATCTTATGGGTGGCAAAAGTAATCGGAAAGAAATCCTGTATGAAACGCGTAAAAACATTTTGTGACACTGCAGATTTCAACTATCCTACTTTCAAGAGCAACGTTTTTCCAAATATAGTGAAATTATCGGTAAAGATTCAATCTGTGGTTCATTTACTATCGTCTGGACGATCTGCCAAATGCTGGGTCAGTTTCTCTCACAGGATATTTTATTTTAACACTCACTGCTTGGCGTTTATGTGGCTTATGCCTATGATGCATTAACTTCCCATTGCATACCATGAGATAGGGGCGACAAAAAGTGAGCTGTGTGATTTCTATTTTCAAACTAACCCATTGAGACCTTCATGTTGACACTGATTCTGAATGATTTTTAAGAAGCTTACGCTATCAATAGCGTTTAAAATGAAAGGTGATCTGTGATAAATGTAGGAGTCGTAGCCAAGTTGGCAATGTACTCATGTGTACTATCTCACTTGTTTCTTTTTCAGCACAGACACTAAAAATCCCTCGGCCTTATTAAAATTCCCTTTACAACTATAACTTCTCATTCTATTATATTTGTATGATGGTGTTTTCGTTCATGCTGTTGTTATTACTCTCGTCTACAAGCAGTTAAGAATATTATATATGACTCGATTTATAATCGTCGTAACATGCAATTTGCGCTGCTGCTGCTTCTACTCCAATGACTGTGATTCACTCACGTTCGTAGCTTTGAGTTAACGAACGATTCTCAAAATCAAATTTTATAGAACATGGTCAAAAGTCGAATTGAAAATAGGTACATTAGGGCTGTTCCTATTTTGCAAAAGGCTTTTTTTTTCTTTAGCAACTGAAACGGATGTAGATATTATTTAGGGCTTATCCGATAACGAGAAGTGCTGCGGGAAATTTAACAATGTTTGAATATGACTCCAATAAGGAAAATTAAATTGTTAAGTAATTGTCCCAATATTTAGGAAATTTTGGAAATTGATTTAGTTTGATCTTGATATACAATTGTGAATGCTTGACAATAATCCAACAACTTGAGAGGTTCCAAATCTGGGATTAGATAAATTATGAATTTTGTGAACAAGTATAAATCAATAAGTCTGTTTTGTCCAATACATGCATCTGAATGAAAACGATATTCAATGCGACCATAAATGCCTGTCAATTAGTTTATGTATGCTTCCATTAAATTATAACAGGCTTTACCATTTCAATGGTTGCCTACCACGCGGACTAAGTGTCTAGGTCTATTATGGGTATTAAATCATAAATAATGCAAAATATAAGTTGAAAATATAATTGAAACCCGTGCGAATAAACATGTTTTAGAACCGAATCTGTATATTGAATCTGCTTTTATATATTGCAACTGGTTCTTAATCCCGATAAAAAAAATGATCACATTCGGGACGAAAAAAAATTTTTCCAAAAAAAACAGTCCATCCGCGAGATGGACCTATATTATTATTGTAGTTGCAATACAAGTAGTGTAACTCTGGTGCAGTAACACCGGTTGATTGTATTTATGTCGTTATAGTTCTTGCTGCTTTTCTGCTAGTACAAAATATATGATGGCATGCCATAAAACTAGCAGCAATGTCATAATTAGTAACATTTACGATTGACAGTTTAATTTCTACCAATAAAACTTCCATTTCATTAAGCAAAACACTTGAATCACATATAGTTATGTAAATGAATACGAATAAATATATTTATACGTGCATATATGCAACGGTTGCATGTGAAAGAGGCATCCTATCAACAAATTTAAGTATATTTGCTTTTACCCGGTTGAATGTATGGCTTAGATTTTGGTATGTCTGAGCATGTTACATTTTCAGGGTAGAACAATCGTTGATTCGAAGAATCGATGGATTTATATGGTCCTGAGAAAAGGTATTACGTTTGAAAGAACTCATACATTTACAGCCAAAGGCACGATGTCGAACGTTAACGTTCGCATGCTTTCTAAGCGACAAACAGCTGATTTCGAAGTCACTAACATGCATCAGAACGACAAGTCGAATGAAAATCAATGCGAACGAAACGTAAACATTTCAGTACAAAATCGGTAGCCACTAATTATTTTCGCTGTCATCTGTGCGAACACAAATGTCAAAAACACTCACTTGTGTTTTTGTTTTCGTGTAGTGCCAAAAACGAGCAAAATTGAATTTAAAATTCTTATAAAATATACTACGAAATGGAAAATACATTGTAAGTAAACGGTTAATTATTTCTGTTTTATTAGAGAAATTTTTGTTTGTACATATGTTTATCAATTTCAGAATAAAAAAGTCAACGCTGCTGCAGCTGCAAACATTTGTGAGATATATGGAGGAAAATCCCGAGTTCCTTAGTGGTACGCCAGTCTTTGGCGGCTCAAAACTGTCCACAGTATTTTATTAAGTGGCAGTATTTTATTAAGAACTTTATGTCAAACAAGTAAAAAACAATTACAATAAAAACAAGCAAATAAATTCATCATTTATTGCAAACTTATATCAAAACCCACCCTTAATTACAAAATTTTTGGTTTGTTTGCATATGATTTTGACGTGACAACGTCTTAAATTAGGTTGCGGCTGGGAGTCACTTATGAAAAAGTGTAACGCCCGGTAACGTTACGATGAGTCACCGAACACAAGTAAACGCAATGTGTTTACTTGTGTGCCAGAAACGATTTGCTTTGCTGGCTTCTAGTGGCTGTTGGTCGGTGGTGTGAGTGTTTTTGTTTTTTGGCACATCATATATATGACGACTGAGCAAGTATGTATGTGCGTATATATGTGCGTGTGTATGAATATTGATTTAGATCAGTCTGCATTGGATAAGGTATTATTTTTTGTTTTTTTTTGTTTTTTGTTTTTTGGCTTTATGATATGTGTAGTGTATGTTTGTGTGTAGAAATTTTCATATGAATTAGGTAGCCAAAACGAAACAGAGAGCTGCGGTCGGCTTTAAAAACGATATGCGAATATGATGAATTGAAATACTTTTTGGTTAGTAAATTATTTTCTTTTGTTTTTAATAAAAGAAATGTTTATTTTTTATAATAAAAGAAATGTTTATATTTTATAATAAAGGATATGTTTATTGTTTATAATGTCACATTTGATAATGTGTTCATAGAAATCGCACAGGTACCTAGATGGTGTTGAAATTACTTCTATTTTCCTAAACCATAAGTTTCAATAAATGTTAAAACATCGCCCGTGAGTTCTAACACTCATTGGTTTTTTTTTTTATTTTACAAATTTTAATTAATTTCAAATTTATTTAGCAAAAATTTGAACCTTCGATCTGAATAAATGTTTTGATTTTCGAATTGATTCTTTAAAATTACAAATATTAAGAAAAAGTGGCAGATATAAGAAAACTTGATTTAAACTGTGTTGAGCAAGAATTTTAACATCTAATCAATATGAAAATCAAATCAATCTAAACAAAATATATTTCTATAGTTAAAATTTGTGCAATTCTTATTTTCATTCAATTCCTTGTTCCTATTGTGCAATTTAATTATATTCATATCAATAAATATTCTACCGAGAAAAAGACGTTGTCACGTAAAATCTTCGCCCGTAAAACCGACTTTACAGGCAACAATTTTTTTTTTGTTTGTTTTGCTTTACATTTTGCAGTCAATTTTTTCCAGCTGAGTGGTACAGAGATGTAATTTTTTGTAACTATTCAAAAAATTGTAGCGGTTTTCCACGAATATAGCGATTTTTTTTTGGATATTAACCTTTTTTTGAAGTAAAACTTCTATACGGAGGGGTAAACATTTTTTAATGCAACGGAACCGGAAGTTTGTAATGTAGCGGAAGCTGTTACGAAGTTCCCCAAAAGTATGCAACGTAAATCATGACAAGGGAGGTGAAGAGTAGAGTTTGACGATTAAAACAAAAAAAGAGAGTGTGCTTTAAGACCACACAACTGAAGTAAGACTTCTTTAGCTCCATCTACATGTTTATATATATGTTTGTATATGTCTATATGTATAATGTATGCAGACATATAATAATTTTCTACAAATGTTTAAATTTAAATTCCGTTTCCATTGATAAATAAACATATTTGAGTTGAATTTTTATTTATTATTTGTTTTATTATTTTTAATCATTATTTATATTATTTTCATTATCGGATACATGAGTAGTTACTGTGGTTGATTGTAAGACTGAGACAATAGGCTTATGGTATGAAAAATATGATACATATGTTTTCGAATGAAAATTAGAAAGAAATCTAGAGAAAACTGCATCGATTGTTGTTCCATGTCGTGTGGTAGGCTCATTTCGGTTATTATTGATTTCAAGTTCTAATTTATCTCGAAGAAAGTTTATGAAGAGTTGTCCATCTTCGGATGCGAAATTAACATTGAAATCTCCTGCTAAAATGAGTGGCAACGTATGATAATTTTCTCCTCATTCTTCAGAGCCTACTCGACCGTAAATCATAAGTCTTTTATATATAAACTTTATAATGTTATTGACTGTGTTATTGGGCGAAATGTAAACAACTACCATTATGATGTTTGTTCCATCGTCCAAATCACAGTGAGCAGCACATATATCACCAATTGATGACTGGCCAATATCGAGTTCAGTAATATGTCTTAATAAAATGTCCATGTTCGAAGTTACAATGTTTGAAGTATCATTTGATTTCTGATAAATTGCCACTCCTGCTGATCTAACATTTTTACGTTTAAATTTTGCAATACAATCAAAATTCGGGATGTCAACATTATCATCGTCATTTGACCAAGTTTCTGATAGAAACAAAATATTGCTTGAACCAATTACGGGATCGCTCAAGTCCGCCACGTGTTTTCTGAGACTTTGGCAATTGAAAGTAACCATGGACAACTTTTTCCTGTCATGCATGAAATCAAGAATCGTTCTTCCTAATGTTGACAATGTATTCAACGATAATCGGCGAAATTCATCTTGTAAAGATATGACCGATGTATCATTTTTTCGACCATGATAAAATCTATTATCATTATCTTTTGGCACTATGTACAATCCTTCAATGCTGGTTACTCTTGATAGAGCAACATATAGTAGTGGCAGAGAATGAGTCCTTTGGTATTCATAAACCACTTCATTGAAGGTTCCACCTTGAGATTTGTGAATTGTCATGGCACATCCTGATACTAAAGGAAAATGATTTCGTTTTGCAATAATTGTTTTATTATTATTCATGGCAATGGCAGATGTTCTGCGTTCTATTGGGACGGCATGCTACAATTTTCATTCGAAAACATATGTATCATATTTTTCATACCATAAGCCTATTGTCTCAGTCTTACAATCAACCACAGTAACTACTCATGTATCCGATAATGAAAATAATATAAATAATGATTAAAAATAATAAAACAAATAATAAATAAAAATTCAACTCAAATATGTTTATTTATCAATGGAAACGGAATTTAAATTTAAACATTTGTAGAAAATTATTATATGTCTGTATACATTATACATATAGACATATACAAACATATATATAAACATGTAGATGGAGCTAAAGAAGTTTTACTTCAGTTGTGTGGTCTTAAAGCACACTCTCTTTTTTAATTCTTGATCTGGTAGCTTTGTCATTTGACAATGGTTAAATGCCTTTGTTTACAACACGTAAGACCATGCGAACGACAAGTCTAAAGATAGTGATTACCAATTTGAAGCGAAAGTGAGTGCATTGCTGTCGTTCGCTTAGGCTTTCTTTCGACATCGTGACTTTGGCTGTTAAAGAATAAAGTGTAATGTGAACTGCAATCCACATTTGCTATTTACCAGCAGGCGCGCATCGTCTGCTATTATGGCGACTGTACAGCCATAACAACAAAACGACGTTGATCAAATATCGAATATGTTATCTAAAACAATAACCATATGGTTTCTGAAATAACAAATATGCATGCTATTCCCTTTTTATCACACTTTTCTTTTGTGTTTGATACCATACTTTATGAGCGCAACGGAAATTCCAATGTCGCAGTGAGTTTCAATGCAGCTTGATGCAGACGAGGTTGTGGGTAGACTATACACACAGAGAAGAGATTCGTTGTCACAACTATATTTACAGCCAACTAAAATTTGGCGGTTCCTTGGACTATCAATGTATTCAGTTGTGGTGACCAATAATTGTGTTTAGTGTCACCAAGTGTTGTGCATATCAATTGATTTATAATTCAGTTTTGGTTGCAAGAACTGAAATATTTTGATGAAGCCACAGCAACAAGAAATAAACGTGATCTGCCAATCAAGTTTTAGTTGTAGCAATCAAATTATCCTGTAGTGGTGAATATTCTATTAGTTGGATGTACGAAAAATGTAAAAACTAATTCGGTTGTATTAAATAATCACCCCTACCCTGTAACTCGTCGTCGACAGCTAACGTCGACGTCTTGCGTCGCCTTGTTAATTTTGGCACCTCTGAAGTCGTGTCGACAGCAGACGACGAGTACCCGCAATGGCGTTTTTACACTCATGTTGAGTCGACTCGACTTGTTTTTGGTCGATACGCTTTTTCTACACGACTTACAACGAATAAACAGTTATGTTTTGATTGATTTTCTCTTCATTCTCATAAATATATCTGACCTTTGCCTTATAATTTTTCTTTGTATGCGAAAACATTTGTTCTGTTCTGCATCACTAGAACCTGAACTTCAAGAAAAATATACATTCTAGCAACAAATTGAAGAAAATTTTCGTTACACGTTAGGGATTACACTTTTTGGTAGTGAATTATCGATAAGCAGGCGTCACTGGTCGCGACGTCTTACCAAGTACCGATTTTGCATTGATGTGACAACGCCGTCGTTAACAGGTGACCACGACTTTGAGACGTCGACGTCTTGGGCGACGACATACAGGGTAGGGGTGAATATATTAGTACACTCAACTAATTACTTGAATTTGATGGCTGTCACAACTATTTGGTGATGCTGTAACCCATTATGAATTTTATAGAAAAAAAGTAAAAACAAGATTTTTGTATAAAAATTGTGTATTTTATATCTAAATATAAACAAAATTATTCAACCCTACCCTGTAACTCGTCGTCGACAGCTAACGTCGACGTCTTGCGTCGCCTTGTTAATTTTGGCACCTCTGATGTCGTGTCGACAGCAGACGACGAGTATTTGGCAATGGCGTTTTTACAAATATGTTGAGTCGACTCGACTTATTTCGGGTCGTTACGCTTTTTCTACACGACTTGCTACGCCTTGAAGGAAACAGTCGTGTTTTGATTGATTTGTAAGTTGGTGAAAAGTGAAATATAAAAGATAAAATGGGGGAAAAAATAAGAACTACAAATGCAACACAGTTCGAAAATTTAATAAAAGAACTGGAGAAAAACCCCAAGTATTGCGGACACAGATGTTGAACGAATATTTTTCTTCATTTTCGGCGGAATAGTATCAAGCATTTAAATGATGCTTTATTGTTGCGAAAATGGTTTTGAAACCTGTAGATAAATGACATATTTGATGAATGGCATGGCATGGCAAAATTTACTTGATATCTGGTACGTTAAATATATCTGACCTTTGCCTTATAATTTTTCTTTGTATACAAAGAAGGACTTGAATTTAGATCAAGAAAAAAATATATGCTAGCAAAAAAATTGCTAGCAAAAAATTGCAAAATTAATCCATTTTTTACCTCCATTGGAGGCTGTAACCAACGGGTGTATTTACTAAGCATCAGTTTTTTTTTAAACAAATCGCTAAAACTAAATTTTTGAGAATAAAAAATCGCTAAAGCGCCATTATGTATGAATGTATATATTTCGCAAACCGAGCGTTCAATCGAAATGTAACAAATTTTTTCGGCTTTCTATGAGTTTGTCATAAAGTGGTTACATTCGTATGGACTTTTTTCTTCTAAAAATCGCCAAGATAAGTATATCGCTAAAATAGCGATGGGTGTCATTCATCACATTCAGGTTGAGTTTTGAGCATTAGTGCGTTAAAAAATTACATGAGGTATCAGGGGACACCCGGTTAGAACGAAGTTCCTTTCGCTATATATTAGGTAATAGTTAGTTCCAAGACGCCTAAGGCGCCTGTTGAAGAATAATGTAATTTAAATGGATCATTAAGAAAACATACTTTTTGTAAAATGATAACCTTTTTTTAAGAAATTTTAAAAAAAATATATCTTTAGGTCCCTTTTGTAAGAATATGTATTATATATTTCCGAAAAGGTCCTTGATTTAATGAGAGGTACTTTTTTTATTAAAAGCTAATGTTTTTTTAAGAAAGCTACCAATTTTAATAAGAAGCGCTTTCTGTAAGAAAAAGCCTAAGAGTATGACTTTTTTTTACAAAGAAGTACTTTTTTTAAGAACAGGTACTTTTTAAGGAAGTGGTATTCTTTTTAGGAAAAGGTTATTTTTTTAAGAAAATTTAGTTATTTTCAGAAAGGCCACTTATCTCAAGAAAAGAAAAGTATTATTTTTGTTGAGAAAATGTACTTTTAAGAAAAGGAATTTTTGTAAGAAAAGGAGGAAAAGCTTTTTTTACAAAAGAACATGCACAATTTTAAGAGTAGATACTTATCTCAAGAAAAGTTAGTTTGTTTTACAAAAAAGACACTCTTTAAAGAAAATTTAGTTTTTTAAGAAAAGGCAATTTTCTGTAAGATAATGTACTTTTTTAAGAAAGGGTACTTATTTAAAAAAGTAAAATTTTTTAAGAAAAAGTACTTTTTGTAAGAAAATTTTAATTTTTAAGCAAATGTACTTCCTTAAGCTAAGGTATTTCTTTTAAGAAAACGTAGATTGTTTAAGAATATCAATAGGTTTTTTTTGAGAAATTTTACTTTTTTTAAGAAAACGCACTTGAGAAAATGTTATTTTTTAAACTTCTTTCACTTCAGCTTTTCTAAATTTACTTTTTCTTCGGTTCAAAACTACAATATGTAATAAACAGTCTCCACCTAGAAAATTTCCCATTAAACAACAGATATTCCCCGATATGTTAGTCTAGACACAAACCAAACCAAAAGTACGAGCGTAGGAGTGTAAGAGTAACTGTGCTGCCAAATGTAATTCCATGCTCAGGGTTGTATTTTATGGATTTGCCAGCCTTGTACTTTGGCTTTTCGAAATTTACTTTTTATTGGGTTCAAAACTACAATATGTAATACACAGGCTCCACCTGGAAAACTGCCCTTTAGACCAAACCAAACCAAAATAACCCTATATACCAAAGTAGTTACAACCAAAGTAGTTAAAAAAGTTGTTTAAAATTTTTTCATTTCGCCCCCATCCCGCAACGTGCGATAAGGAACTTCTTTCCAAAAATTACCGATTTTTTAGCGTGTAATATATATTTTTTTCCACAGCATGCTTGCTTAATCAACCAAACGAAATATCTATCCTCTTTCCTATTGACGACTAAATACGTGAAACTAAAGCGTAACCGATGTAATAAATACTCAAGTTTTTTATATATTTGTTTTTGATTTTAATATTATACATTTCCAGTAACTTATAAATAGTTAATAGAATTATCATTAGATTTCGCCCAAGCGCCAGATGACATTAAAGGGGCAGGTTCATCTCCAACGCATTTAGGAATTTTTATGAACCACTGCCAGAAAAATAATGCAAAAATACAGCTACACACATCCGCATTTGACTGTGTATCATCTCTCCTTGTACCTCTTTGATTCTCTTACGCTCAATAGAGAGTAAATAGTGCAATAAACACAGCTGCATTTGTATCCCAAACAAAGCTATACTTCGGTCACAAACCTATACATATTATACTATATCATATTCATCATCGTGTCGCCAACATTTAATATTGAGTAGCACACACATTGTGTTTGGACACAATTATACGCGCTTTTTCTCCGGATTTGTACTATACAAGCTCCAAACATGCATTCAAATAACAACAAAAATACCGAATTATTAAAGTACATCGGAGTGGCTGGCGGGGTGACTAATTGTTCAACACAATAACGGATTTTTATCGATCACTACTAAATATAGGCAGTGATTCTTAGTTGCAATAGATGTTATGGCCACAACGCTTCTGCCACCTCTCAGCAAGAGTCCAAACAGAACCAGAGACGCTTCAGCCGTCGTATATGTTTGTTTGGAAGTTTGTAAAACTAATATTATAGTTGTACAGGAATTAAATTAGTTTTACTGTTTTTAAAAATGGTGTATTCGCTTTTATTGTATCGTGTTTAAAAATAAATTGATTTGAAACACTTTCTTTAATTTTCCTTTGTATCTACACGTATCACCGTATATACACTCCGGTTCACTTATTTAAAGGTTCTAAAAATTCCATATTCAGCAGCCTGTATCTTCTGCAATTTGTATCCGATTGCGGAATTTTAAAATGGAAATGGAAGCTAGACATCTTGGGATAAAAAAAACCAAGACAATTGTGGTCTATTAACTAAAGAACTTTTTTAGAGCAATTTATATAAAAAAAGTCCAAAAATGTGCTATATTCTTTTTTGGTTCACTTGCATAAAGGCACTTTATTATTTTTTTATTATTTTTAAAGTAAGTGTTGATTTTTTTGAAGGTAGTTGCTCTTATGATTTTCATGAATATGTGGCATTTTCTCAACTGAGAGATTTCGTGAGAGCGCCGCCAAGAAATTAGAAACGATTCTATTCTAGCGGTGATTCGTCTGCCGCTAAGGATTTTCGTGACGAGTTTTTCCTGCCATAAGAAACATATGTAGGAAAGACGTCGTCGTCTGTAGCGTGTTTGATTATATTTAAACTCTAACAGTGACATTCTAAACAACGCCCTAAATTCTCATTAGGGTGTATTCAAAATCGCGCTTTTTGTGCTCATAGATTAACAAAAATACGAATTTTATAAAGTCAAGTGGCGCTACAGTGACTGACGCACAATTCAATAAGGCTGCTTATCAGAGTGACTATATTAATTCACTGTTACATGGCAGTAGAATATATGTATATAAAACTACCACGCTGTCAGACGTGCAGTCGGTTTGCCAGTGCTGTGCTGTCGGCCCTTTAGGCTGCCAGTCTTATAGTCTTGATTGCATTATGTGGAATATCTTAAAGTGTTGTCACATGTAAAACGCCATGCCCTAAAGGATAGAATGCCGCTAAACACATTCATACATATTTACTTCCTATTCATGTCTCATACGATCTCCCCAACATAGAAAATGCCCAAAGTCGCATTCTGCTCTATACCCAAAAGTATAATTTCGTATGCAGCTGACAATCTCAGTCAATGTCGTCGGCTTTTTGTTACCACGATGCGGCTCATGTTGGTGCTGATAAACATCTAAATGTATTTGTTCTCTCTGCCTCTATAGAAATGTATGTATGTATATCTTCTCTGTAGCCAGACAGTTTTCGTTTGCTACATACTTGTATCTCATTTCGTAAATATGACTGCTTAATGTATCTTTCACCTGTATGTGTGTATGACGTTATATTAGGATATTGGTACTCGTGTCAAAACGTTTATGTGTGGTTTTTGAGTATCATTTTGGTGCTTTAAATGTCCCAACAGAATTGAATATAGATACGTATGTACAAAGGTACTTTGTGTATCCTTAGCCCATACCGAATGAAGGATTCATACATATGTCACAGCATTGAATAAACATAAATCGAATCTTTGACGTATTCATCCGTAAAATGATTCCTCAGTATACAAATTCTGAGTAAATAGCAAATAGAAAAGATACAAAAATGCTTTCAGTGAACCTTGGATATAAGTTACGGAAAACTTCACAAGTTTAAGGCAATAGTATATTGTTACTTCAGACAAAACACTCCGTACCATAATTTATTTATATGAAGGGAATTTTTCGTTTTATGGATATGATTTACATCTTATAAATGGTACATCATATAAAGTATCCACATTTATTCATCTCCTGTATATCGAAAGGTTTCACATAATGGTTTGCAAGATTACAATCACTGTCAAAGGATTCCTTTGCAGATATGTGGCCAAATGTCAATGATTGGAATTTTATATTGAGTTGGCCCAATTGCATTTTATACTGCTTCAAATAGAAACAAGCATATGTATATTACTGTTTAATGGATTGGAATAACTTTCATTGTTGTTGTTGACAAAATGTTACTGTAGGCAAGAATTTTGTGAATGATTCAAAATAATTTTATGCAAACAATTAGGTATGAAATTATTTAAAAGCTAGGGCGAGGTTCACTCTCGTCATTCTAGATCCCAATTTAAAAGATTTCAGGAAATGTTCATATTAAATGCCATTTAAATGACAACCATTGGCACTTAAAGTCAATTTGAATGAAGAATTTTTAACTGTGAAACTGAGCGTTAATCTTTTAAATTTTAAGAATGAGAAAATTGAAAATTCATACTAAAGGGTTTTTCAACAGAGACGCTACAAAAGTAAATCGACAGTACTTCTTCCGTGATGATCAAGACCGGCACATTACTGTGAATGCGAAGCGCTACCGTTCAATGATAACCGAATATTTTTAGCCCCAATTGGATAATATGGACTTGGAGGATATGTGGTTCCAACAGGACGGCGCCACAAGCCACACAGCGAATGCCACAATCAATTTATTGGAAACCAAGTTTGGTGAACGTGTTATCTCACGAAATGGCCCAGTCGATTGGCCGCCTCGGTCGTGCGATTTGACGCCGTTAGATTATTTCCTGTGAGGCTACGTCAAGTCTATGGTCTATGCCAACAAGCCAGCGACGATTGATGAACTTCGTACGAATATCGAACGTGAAATTGCAGCAGTATCGGCCGATTTATGCTTGAAAACCGTCGAAAATTGGGTTCAGCGTCTGGACTTCTGCAAGCGTGCCCGTGGTGGCCGTGCAAAAGAAATCAAGTTCCATAGATAATGGCATCGAACGTACTTTCACAGGAGTAAAGAATTTCATTGGTATCTAAAACCGTTACAAACTAACAAGGTCAGGAACATTTTTCTAATTGAAAAATGGTTGGTAGACAATGCAGTTAAGCACACTCACTGGCATGACTAGTTTCGAACTCCGTGCCAAGTTCATCATGAGATGACTAACTACTGTGCCTGAATTGATACAAGCGGTTGATCATCAATCGTATGTATATATACAGACTAATGGCTAGGGCGAGATTAATTGATTGAGTTGTGATTTGTGTGACACTAATACATTGACATGTCATGCATGTTGTTACTACTTGGTATACGTAGAAATTCGACGACAATGTTACGTTCGACTCAAGGAAATCAATCCAACGTGGTCGAACATGAATCGTTTTACTTGAGTGTTGCATGGTACATACGACCACTCATCCAAGACTGTATGGATGACGTTTTGTCGCCCACACTGAATTTGTTATTCTAACGTTTGATTTGTGTGCCCACGGTTGTAATTAAAAAAAGGGAAAATGGAAAATTTCGAAAATATTAAGATCAAATTAAATGCTGGTAAATATACTGTCTTAAAAAGGATGTTTTCTTAAAAAACATTCCTTTTCCTAAATAATCAGCTTTTTCTGAACAAAGTAAATTTTCTTAAAACAATTACCTTTTCTAATAGAAAGTACATTTGCGAACATTTTATTATTACTTAATTTTTTATTTTTGTAATGATTTCATTTTTTATGTTACTAAAGTAAATCAATAAAATAAAAGCAAAACAGAAAACTAATTCAAACAATCGTCTATACCCTTGGTGCTCCTTTGTTTTTGTAAATGCTCTTTGATTGCTGGTACCCCAGTTAGCATTTTGAAGATCGTGGAAGATTATAATCAGCCAACTGAGTCTTCTCCGACTACTTTTATTTATTATTTTGCTGTTTAATCAGTTCCGCAAGTGAAAAAGGAGTCGAATATGAGTCATCATGCTTAAGCTTTTTAAGTGTTTTATTGAACATACACTAACAAAATATACAACAATCAGAAATAAATCATGCGGGTTTTTCAAATATGCCTGTTTTGAGCGTTGTTTTGCAATGATATTTCGCGCATCAGGCTGATGGTAAAGTGCTCGTTATGTTATAGCGGGACTACTTGCATTGTTATTGAAGCATGAGTCCAATAGTTGAAAACCAAAAAGAGATTGAATAGTTGGTGCCTGAAAATATGAGTAGAAGACTCGAAAATGATTACAAAAACTATTAACAAATGACCCAAAAACGACTCACAAATGATTACATGATGACTCGAACGCAACTCGAAACTGGCCAAAATTGCGACTCATAAAAGAGTCTTCAACAAGAGTCGCGGGTAGGGTACCATTTTCTCCCGGCAAAACTGTCTTTTATGATCAGAAAGTGAGCGCATTTATTCTCGTTTTTATCGCGCAGGGGAGTTATAAAAGACTCATATATGATCAAAAATTTCACAAAATGCTAACTTGGACAACACGTATCACAACACAGCTCAACCCAATCATGAATTAAATGAAGCGAAACATGCACTTGTGCTAGCCCTTAATGCAGACTCAATTATGCAATTTGTACGAGTATATTCGAATTTGTAGCGATCGAAGGTCCTAAGTACGCTGAAAGTTATATATAATTCCAATACAAAACAAGACAGAATTCTTTATCTTGGACATGACTTGAACTGCCATTATATTCCATAAAGGGATTTAAAAGAGCTAATAGTAATATGTAAGCCTTTTATTTTCAGGCTCCGACAGTGAACTTCAGGGGTACTGCATCGTTAAACGCTACTGATGGCAAGGATATAGCAACACCAGATGAGCAAGGGGAGTAATGGCGTGAATTCTTTACGACACTTCCGGATGATGAAAATCAGACTTTCGGATGGTGAATATCAGTTTACCCCTTCGGCAGCATACTCACGTCGCATCGCGAAAAGGGATATGTCAACGGAACCCCCGTCGCAAGCAGTGATCGAAACGGCGCTGGGAAAAATTAAGGATCACAAATCTTCTGGTCCTGACAATATTCCAGTGAAACAGTTGAAATTTGCTGCAGTATCGTTAGCATCAGAAGTGTATGGATAAACGACAAACTAAATGGAGTGGCTATCATGACGCTGTAAAGGAACTGGAGAGGTATTGCATTGCTCAATGCAAAAGGCAAAGGAATGGAGATCTTTATTCTGCACTGCATCTCGCCGGCGGTGGCGCAAATTGTACGGAAGGAGCAGGTGGGTTTCAGGTCTGATTGTTCCTGTGCCAACCACGTAAATATAAATAAATAAATGAGTTCCTATTACATCCCATGAAGGAATTGTGGTGAGCTTCTCACAACCAGTGAGCTGTGCGCTTCCTGTCCAAAAATCCGGCATTTTTAAGTAGCCTGTTTTCGGTTTGTTCGAAAAATCAATTTTTCAAGAAACCGGTTTTAGGTTTTTAATTTTGGAAAGCACCGAAGGAACCGGGTTATCGAGTTTTTTCTTTAAATTAAATTAAATTACATTTAAAATTTCACAACTGTATTTTATTACGTTTTAATTTAAAAAAAAAACTATATATTTACAGTTAAACTGTTCGTGCGTTAGGTCTATTTTATTCTTCAATATTCCTCTACACATTGGGTGGCATCGTCGGGAAAATACACACAATTATTAATTAAAAATGAAGTGTAAAATAATGAAATTAAAAATTAAACTGGAATTTTTAATTAAAAATTGTGCTTATCTTCCTGCCGATGCTACCCAATGGGTAGCGAAATACTGAAGAGTAAAATAATTTAAAATAGACCTAACGCTCGAACATTTTAATTTGAAATATAATACGAAAGGTCGAATTAGTCATCACATTTTAAAATATATATATCATATTTCAATTTGGAATGCTCGTTTAATATAAAACTTAAAAGTTTTATTCCAATTCGCATTAAACTGATTGAAAATCGAAAATGAAAAAGAATTCGAAAAAAATTGAAAGTTTAAAATTTCATGAAAAACATGTTCTTATTTAATTTTTAATTAACTCTAATTCAAGTCATAAAATCATTTTGAAAAAATTGTTTAGATATGGCATTTTGAACTTATTGATGCATAAAATCATATTTCACAATAGAAATCATGTTTCTTAATACCATAGTTTCACTAAAATTCGTCATTTATTATTAATTTGTTTAATGATATTAACACAAATTACGTAAAATCCGATTAACCGTTTAACCGAGGTCAACTAATCGGTTTCCGGTTTGTTCGAAAATTAATTTTTTTTAAAAAACTGGCACTCGGTTAATAGCAAAATACCCGGTTACATCGCTTCCGAACGGTATTTTTGAGAAGCTTTTTCGTGGCTAAATACTCGATAGTGTCGCCGTCACCATGCAAGGTGACCGCCGCCGAAAGAAATTTAAGGTGGTCAGAGCAGGGATCGAACTCAGGATCTCATGTACAAGAGAAGGGCACACTAACCATTGCACCAAAGACCGCCACCACGTAAATACGCGCCGGATAATAATAGAACAATCGGTTGAATTTCACTCGCCTCTGTACATACTTTTCCTAGATTTTGACCAATCTTTTGATAGTGTTATAAATATACACTGAAACTCAATGTCGGCCAGCTTGAAAAAAAGTGAGATACCGGACAAGATATTATTCATGATTCGGGAACTGTACAGGCATCCAGCATATAACGTTCGTTTTGATGGAAAGGGAAGCCAACTTTCCCCACTTTTGTGGGCGTCAGACAATGACGTGTCTTGCCACCCACCTTATTTCACCTACTTATGGGCGAGTTAATGGAAGCGATAAATGTAGAAGCACCGTTCGGCATTCAGTAGAGTACTCGTATGTATGAACATCTGCATGATGTCGATTTAGATTTGTCGACACAGAGGGCATATGCCTTATGGCCCAAATTTAATGACATCGAGGCCAAGTTATACAGACTTTCCGAAAATGCGAAAACGGTAGAATTGATAATAAATATAAAGTAGACAAAACTAATGCGTATTCGAACAGAATGGAATCTCCACTAAAAGTTGATGGTTCGTTCATTGAAGACGTGGATTCAACCAACTATTTAGGATACAAGATTACCGAGGATGTTGGCCCGCTGTGGATAAAGATGATCGAATTAATAAGGCCCACATTGCACTCCTAAACGGTTGTACGGTTGTACTACTTGGAGGTTGACGAAACTAAAAATGAGAAGGTCCATACGTCATAAAGTCATTATTTAAAGAGACTCATCTGACGTTCCCTTACACAATCTTCGTGGTGCGGTCGGTGTGATAAAGAGATGTTTGACGAAAAGTGACTTACACCAGGTGGAATTACAAGAACTTCTGACTTTAATTTTTCATGTTGTTTTGGTGAAAAAATGTGAAATTTAAATCTGTTTTACAATTTTTTATTGACTGTTACTGTTAGCATACATTTGCGTTGTATTTAACACAATAATTTTAACAAACAAAATAAATACGAAAATTTTGTTGGTTGTTTTGAACCATTGTCTCTATCTGGTATTATTGAAGCAATTCTTTTCGACATCCAACGTTCATATCACACCAGGCCAAATGTAATAAATTTGCTGAGAGAAAATTTTAAGTCTAGTATAAGAATTAGTCTAAGCAAATGAATGAAAATCGTTGTATGACACAAATTCTCCGTATCTAAAGGCCAAAGATAATTTCTAATAAAGTACTCTGTCAACGTACGTCCAACAGTCCTATCGAATTGAACTAAAGAAAAATGGTTTCCCATTACATCCCATGAAGGGTATGGGGAAAGCTTCTCACAATTAGTGAGCTGTGCGCTTTATAGTTTTACACTCATTGATTGGGACCTACAGTTTTACATCGCTTCCGAACAGTATTTTGAGAAGCTTTTTCATGGCTAAATACTCGATAGTGTCGCAGTCTCTAAGCGAGGTGACGGTCGTCGAAATAAGGTGGTCAAAACAGGGACCGAACCCACGTTCTCATGTACAAGAGTTGTGCACACTTACTATTGCACCACCGACGGCCACTTGGTAATATTGGTTGCGAATAGTAACCGATTGCAACGGAAACTGGTACTAATGGTAACTCAAGTATAGGCTTATCGAACCAAGCACGATCGATTTAAAATATACGCCATATTAGTTCACATTTGGATATAAACTCCATAGAAATTTTATCAACCACGATAGATATACAGTCAAATATAGATTACTAATATTCAGCGATTCTGAAGCAATTTGCTGCGTTGCTTTTTGACATCGATTATAGGGTCGAAGTTTATTATGAACAAGGTATTACATAGTCGAAGTTTGGCGAAGATATCTTAGGTTGCTTATAAATTAGCGTATGCCAACCTTTGATTTGTAAACTCCTGAACCAGTTTAAAGTTTATGTTTAAAGTGCGATATACAAGCTTTTGGTTTAGGTTTATTTTATGATAGCCGTGTTTTCGATACAAGATAGCGATTATCGATTTCTTGCTAGTAACTACAACGCCCAACCAGCAAAATTTTGGAGGATATATAATCTCATTGCTCGCATGGACTGTCATTCCTTCAAATGTTTATTATTCTTCTTCCTATCGTTTGCTAAATTTTTCGAACTAGCTATTTAAGACAAAAATATATATAATTGACTTGATCTAGCGCTTTGTAATTAGTCATTCTTTCAAATATTTATTTCTTCTTCTTATCTATTAATTCACACCTGGAAAAGTAAGTGCTTAACCATAGAAGGGTAACCATATGTAACATACATTAAAAGCAATCTTCGTCGAATCGACGAAGTCCTATTTTACCACGAAATTTTTAACAAAAAATCTGGCACACGCATTTTCATCACCAATAGACTTTAACAAACAAGAAAACACGCAACCCATATATTTTTAAAGCGTTTTGAATTTATTTCTAGCTCTCCAGTTCATTTTTTGAAACCTTAAAAAAGAGTAACATTGTGCGTCGAATCGACGAATATTACCCTTCAAGGGGTTAATCTAATGGCGATTTCGTTGCTGAGAAAAAAAATTCAAATTTATGAAAAAAGTGCAACCCCATTTCAACATTTTTGGGTATTTTTCTGAAAATGTTGCACGCGAAAAATGGAAAAATTGTTGATTGAGAATATTACCCGATTAAATGGTTGACGTTCTTTCCTTGGGTATGCTTTCGCTGTCTTCGCTAGGTTAGTTTTTTTAACTTTTGTATGAGGCTCTACGCGATTTTAAACGGATTCAGTTGAAATCGCCTAAATTCTTAAACGAAGTGGTCGAAATATTTGTTTAGCGGGAATAGCAAACAAATATTAACTTTTTGGAATGTAGTCTACCCGTTTGTATGAAGAGTCGCTAAAATCGCATAATATTGCTTTGGTCTTCATATGAACTGTTCGAAAATATTAGTTTAGCGAGGTAAATAAAACATGAAAAAAAGTCAAAAGGCAGAATACAGCTGTGAGAAAATGCCATATTTCTATGTTATTTTTTCACTTCACAAAGGTGCAATTTTGAAAAGGTGATGGCAACTCTCTTTAAATGTTTCCTAACTCAAGTGCAGCATTATTTGCTAGAAACGAAATCACCATAAGCAAACGAGGTAACCAAAATATGCCTAGTTCTGAGTTTTAGAAGCAGTAAGAAATGAATGACAAAAACCTGTTCAGTCTAATAGATGAATAAGTGTGTCCTTCTGCTAATTTCCTAAACCCCAGTCGCTATAGAATGGTGTTTTACCTGTGAACCATGGAATTATGTATTTGTTTCCAATTTAAGTTTAAATTCAAATCAAGGCATGTACATATCCAAGCCCATATTAACATACACAGATACATGTGTTCTCTTCAAAAACTTGTTTCTTGATAAAAGAAGCAAAAGAAGGGAAATAACTTTTTGCTATTTGATATTTCACACACATACATATTTTTACGAGTATTATACATAGAGAAATATATATGTATAGAGAAAATATTTCGCTCAGAAAATTTCTGAAATTTGGCCTGGTGTGATATCAACGTTGGATGCTGGAAGGAATTGCTTTACTAATGCCAGATAGGGGCAATGGTTCAAACCAACCAACAAGGAAACAACCGCGGCATTTCATTTTGGGTGTTAAAATTATTGTATTAAATACAACACAAATGTAAACTAACAATAAAAGATAACACAGATGTGCAAACTACTTTTAAATCTCACGGTTCTCAACCACAACGACACAAAAAATTTAAGACAACAATTCTTGTAACTCCACCTGGTGTAACAGATCTCTATCACATCGACCGCACCTCGAAGGGTGTGAAAGGAAACGTCAGATGAGACACATTTTCTCTCTCTACAGAATTACTCTATGGTATTGTATCAATAAAATATAAATTTTTAATGTTTTGGCGTGTGTAATATTTTATGTTTCAAATTGATTTCTATACTCCTTGTTATTATGGTTTCCTTCCATGTCAAGTGCCCGTGTTTTGTTCGTGTTTGTGTTTGTCTACTACATACTTATACAGCTCTTTTACGTATTCCTTCAGTTTGTGGCCACGATAGACGATGAGGATCGAATGATGTGGTAAATATGGTATAAGTTTTCCGTTTGGCGTGTTAGAATTGGCGAAAAGCAAACGTGTTATTGAATCTTTTTACTGGTGAAGGTATTTATATTGAACCGGATAATACGGCGCTTGGATAAACGATGATTAGTTAACTGGCCAACTGCTTGTGACCAAAAACGGCATTTTTTGATTTTGAATTACAAATTAAAAAAAATTAATTTGTTTATTTAAAATAAGACTAAAGGTACTCAGATTGGGAAAATATATGCCGGAAAACGTCAAATATTTCTGGGCCCCAGTTTGACCACAAAATATTTTTGTGTGGCAAAACAACAAAACAGCTGATTTTGTTCAAACAAAATTATTTGCCATCAAATAAAAATGTGCTCAACGTGACCACAGTGTGACCACTAACGACCAAATAGTTTTCTCTTTTCTGAGCAAACATTTATTTGATCTTACAAAAGAATTGTAAGATCAAACAAAGATCAAACAATGGTAAATAACAGGTGGTATAAGCAGTGTTGTCAGATTTTACGACTTAAATTATAAAATGAAAAAAAAAATCACAAAAATTAAGCTAAAAAAAAGAATTGGTAAATATTATAAACATTTTTAAAAATATTTTGGTAATTTGGTTCAACGGGTATAAAACTATGTACATAGTTAAAAGGGGATAATTTTAGCTTTGTTAATCCGTACTAACTTTTCAAATCGGATCTAAACCGACTAAGCTGCGACTAATTAGGATAATTTGGCCATGTTCAGAAGTTTGAAGCAACTGAAAATGTTGAAAATAATGTTCTAATCTCCTCCGTCAGACCCTGCAATTATACTAGGTGATTTTAGAGCAAGCTTGTCAAACTCGCAAAAAAGAATTTAAAAAATATTCGACAATATTTCAAAATTTCAACATAGGATAAGCGAGTTATCAAAACATATCGTTTAATTGTTTTTGTTTATTTTAACTTCGTTTATAACAAAAATATATTAGAGGCCACATAAATCGCTTAAGGTGGCTCATTCAGCATAATATCTTCCCGTATATCCGAACTTTGGAGGCCCATAATATGTAACTACTTTTTTTAACGCTATTATGCTACAATCCAGTATTATCAACTATATTGGGTAATTTTGCTTTGGTTTGCGTCTAGACTAACACATGTTGGAAAATTTCTTGTTTAATGGGAAGTTATCTAGGTGGAGCCTGTAACCAATTTATAGTATATATTGTAGTTTTGAACTCAATAAAAAGTAAATTTAGAAAAGCCAAAGTGAAAGTAGTTTAAAAAAGGAACATTTTCTTAAGTAAGTGAATTTTCTTAAAAAAAGTAAATTTTTCAAAAAAAAATACCTATTCATATTACTAAACAAAGTACCTCTTCTTAAAACAAATTACATTAAAAAAAGTAAATTTTCTTACAAAAAGTACCTTTTCTTAACAAAAGTATTTTTTTTAAAACAAGTATCTTTTCTTAAAAATTTAAATTTTCTTACAACAAATTGCCTTTACTTAAAAAACCAACTTTTCGTTAAAGAGTACCTTTTTTGTGAAAGAAAATAACCTTTCTTGAGATAAGTACCTACTCTTAAAAACTTTTCAAGAAAAGGGACCAATTAAAAAAAAAAATATCCCATTTCTTAAAAAATACATTTTCCTCAAAAAAAAACCTTCTCTTATAAAAATAAATTTTCTTACAAAAATTCCTTTTCTTAAATATAAAATAATACCTTTTCTTTTCTTGAGATAAGTAGCCTTTCTGAAAATAAGTAAATTTTCTTAAAAAAATAAAATTTTTCTTAAATGAGTACGTACCACTTCTTTAAAAAGTACCTGTTCGTAAAGAGTACCACTTTGTAAAAAAAATCATACTCTTATGACTGTTTCTTACAGAAAGTACTTGTTCTTAAAAATAGTACCTTTTCTTAAAAAAAATCAGCTTTTAATAAACGAAAGTTCCTCTCTTTAAAAATTACCCTTTAGGGAAAATATACTACATATTCTTACAAAAAGTACCTAAAAATATACTTTAACGGTGACCACTTTTATCATGTTTACAAATTCACTGAGATCATTTAATTTTGATGGCTCAAATAACAATACTAAACGACGTGGTGCCTTGAATCTTAAAACATATGTTTTATAAGGTTTCCACATTTCTTTTAGTTTTAGTTCTGAGACGGCCCTCGTGTTTTTAATATTGGTTCGAAATTAAAGCAAATGGTTCATATAAAACCAACTTTTGTTTTTGTGAGTAATTTTTATATCTGTATATCTCTAAATTTGAAGGATAAATTTTTATTTCAGATTGAAAACAAAATTGGAGTTAAGTTGTTCACCTTAACGCTCGGTAAATATTATACATATTGATCATGCTAGAATTATCTATCAGGTATAGTCAATTAAATAGGTGATTAAATTTTCTTCATATCAGTTTCCATTTCACTTGTCAAAAGCATATGTAGTAGTTTTTATACTATTGTGTATTCTTGTATTGTTAGTATATATTTGTGTAGAGTTTGCCAACCGAAACGAATGAACAAAAATAAAATGTCTGTTGTTGCTGCCTACAACTACAACAACATCTAATGCTACCATGTACGTGTTGGCACTGGCTACAAGCGTGTTGCAGTATCGCATTTTTTACACTCATTACAGCAAATGTTGCCACATTTCGTAATATTAAGTGTGGATCGTTTTATTTGGAAAGTCGTAAGTGGCAATAGCTTAAGAGAATGAAAAACATTATCAAACAGTGCAATAATTCCGACATATGCTTAAATTCTGTCATCCCAAAATATCTACTTAAATGAACTACAAGTCCTTTGAGGCGCACTACTTCCAATCATCGACAACAAGTCTGTGGTAAAAACTGAAACCCAATGCTTGGAAAGTATAAACAACATATTAATTGGTTATTTATTGTTTTCATAAAATGTTTATGTGCATTTCTCGTCATGTGAATAGCGATTGCGCCATAAAGGTAAAAAAGATGAGGTGGTGAAAACGACGATGTTGCCGCAACATTCCACAGCATCGTGGAACTATGCCACCAAGGTAAATTGCAGGTAATTTCTTTAAATCACTTTAATTAGTAATGCCAGCATTTAACACTTGTACATTTTTATAGATATTTTGATGTTGACACATATGCACGTACCAACCAAGATAAAGATATATGATATAATTTGAAAAACTTCGGATCATAAATCAAAATATAAAATATAGGTATAATTTCATTGCTAAAATATATTTATATATTTTTAAATATTTTTTAAATTATATTATTATTGATTATTAAAATATATTATTGAAAATATTGAAAGCCATGAAATATCTTGTCGAAGCCCGTCAGTTCGGAATTGAAAGTGAGGCTCCGCAAAGTGAGTCAACAAATTGCAAGCGTGTAGCTCACTGATAGAATGTAACAGGAAAGATGTGTTGTTTTTTTAATTTTGTATATCAATGTATGTATGAGTGGCCGTCGGTGGTACAATGGTGGTGTCAGCGGCTCTTGTACATGAGTATGTGTTCAGATCCCTGCTCAGACCACCTTACATATCCTTTGACGACGGCCACCTCGCTTAGTAATGGCGACACTATCGGGTACGTAGCCATGAAAAATCTTCTTAAAATACCGTTCGGAACCGGTGTAAAACTGTAGGTCCCCATCAGTGAGTGAACAATTAGAAAGTGCACGTCTCACTAGTTGTGAAAATCTCTCCCCAACCCTTCGTGTGATGTAATGGGAAACGGTTTTCTTATATGTATGTATATGTGGAAGTAGGTGGTGCAATAGTAGTGTAAGCGGCTCTAGAAAATGAGTTCGTGGGTTCGATCCCTGTTTAGATAGCCTAACATTCCTTTCGTCTACGGTCTCCTCTGTTAGTGCCGGCGACCCTATCGAATATTTAGCCATGAAAAGCTTCTAAAAATACCGTTCGGAACCGGCGTAAAATTGTGAGTAGCTACCAGTGAGTATCAAACTACAACGCGCACAGCTCACTGGTTGTGAGAAGATCTCCCTCCAGCAAGCTCTTCATGGAATGTAACGGGAAACCATTTTTTTGTGTTTTTTATATACGTTAGGTAATAAAAATGGAATTAATGAATTTCAAACCAATAAGGTAGACAACATTTAAGACTGAACCCGGTTCAAAATGGGTTTCCTCTCGTTTACATATTTACTAGGAGCTAAGGATAAATGAACAGCTGATTTACGAATAAAAGTTTGTTTCTAGTTTTGGCATTTAAGGTTGACCAATATTCTGCCGTATATAACTATTTCATCCCTCATCTACCAATACCTTTTGGAACGAAGCTCTTTATCGCACGTTGCGGGATGTGGGCTAAATGAAAAAAAATTAAACAAACTTTTCTTAACACTATTATGCCACAACCCAGTATTATCAACTATATCGGGTACTTTTGCTTTGGTTTGTGTCTAGACTAACATATGTTTTGAAATCTCTTGTTTTACGGGGGTTTCTAGGTGGAGCCTGTCATCAATATTTACTATAAATTGTAGTTTTGAACGCAATGAAAAGTAAATTTAGAAAAACCAAGGTAAAAGAAGTTTAAAAAAATAACATTTTCTTAAATAAGTGCCTTTTCTAAAAACAAGTAAATTTTCTCACAAAAAACCTATTCATATTCTTGAAAAATTTGTACCTTTTCTTAAAAAATACCTTATCTTAAAGAAGTACCTTTGCTTAAAAAAGTAAATTTTCTTACAAAACGTACCTTTCTTAAAAAAATAATTTTTTTTTTAAATAAGTAACATTTCTGAAAAACTTAAATTTTCTTACAACAAATTGTCTGTTCGTAAAGAACTGCCCTTTCTTTAAAAAGGACATTTATTGTGAAACAAAATAACTTTTCTTGAGATAAGTACCTGCTCTTAAAAATGTACCTATTTTTAAAAAAGGACCAATTGTAAACAAATCCTATTTCTATAAAAAAAAAACATTTTCTTCAAAAAAACATAATTTCTCTAAAAAAATACAATTTCTTAAAAATAAAATAATACCTATTCTTTTCTGTTCTATCTCAAGAATTTCTGAAAATAAGTAAATTTTCTTAAAAAAAATAATCTTTCCGTACAAAGAGTACCACTTCTTTAAAAAGTACTTGTTCTTACAAAAAGTTCTTCTTTGTAAAAAAAATGCATACCTTTGTGGCTTTTTCTAACAGAAAGTACTGCTTCTTAAAAGTAGTACCTTTTCTTAAAAAAAAAACATTAGCTTTTAATAAAAGAGTACCTCTCTTTAAAAAAGTACCTTTTCGGGAAAATATAATACATATTGTTACAAAAAGGACCTAAAAATATACTTTAAAAACTACATTAAAAAACAAAAATTTTTTTCTTATACAAAGTTTATCATTTTACAAAAAGTACCTTTTCTTAAAGATCCTTTTAAATATTTTTCAACGGGCGCCGTAGGCATGTTGGAACTAACTAGGACATAATATACTCGTATACTCCGATTCACTTATTTAAAGGCACTAAAATTCCATATTAAGCAGCCTGTATCTTTTTCAATTTGTAACCGATTGCAGAATTTTAAAATGGAAATGGAAGCCAGACATTTTAAGATTTAAAAAAAAATCATGACAATAGTGGTTTCTTAACTAAAGAACTTTTTTTGAGCAATTAATAAAAACAAGTAAAAGTGTTAAATTCGGCTGTGCCGAATCTTTGATACCCTCCACCTTAGTGTTAACCAGCAAAATATTAAATTGTAAAGTACTTTTAAAAAAAAAATAAAAATAAGTTACAAGAAATGTACTTAATGAAATGTACTTAAGAAATGTACTTTGAAATGTACTTAATGTATTTAATGTACTTTGAAATGTACTTTGAAACGTACTTAAGAAATGTACTTTTTTTTAAGAAAATTTACTTTTTTAAAAAAAGTAAAAATAAGTTACTTTTCACAAGTAAATTAAAAAAGCATTTTTTAAAAAGAACTGTTAAAAAACAAACGGGCTGCAAAGCATTTTTTAAAAATAAAAAAGCATTTTTTGAAGAACTGTTAAAAAAAAAAACAAGCAGGGGACGAGAGTTGAACCAACAACCCTCAGACCCCAACGCGCAAACCTTTACACATCAGCCCACAGCCACCTTAGAGAAAGCGTGACAATTCATATAAATGTATGAAGACATGAAAGTGCATCTAAATATTCTAAAGTACTTACCTATTATGAAGAACAACAAAGATTTTCAACATGGAAATTCACCACACGGCAAAAGGAGTAGTTTAGTATAAAACTACAAAAATTAATGTGAAAATTTTATGAGTTTTTTTACGTTTCCAATCATAAAATTTTTTGCAATGGACCAATTTCGCTGATTTTTAATACCAAACTGCTCAGGAATACGTGGAACATTCTGGCCAAAAACAAAACCGCGTTATCGCCTATTCAAGTCGTGAGAATGTTTTCAACAGACGGACAGACGGACATGGCTATATCGACTCCGGTTGTTATAAGGATCAAGAATATATGTACTTTATGGGGTCGCAAAGCCTTATTTCTATTTGTTACAATCAGAATGACAAACTGATATATACCCTCTATCACTTACAGTGGAGGGTATAAAACGTCCAAAAATGTGCTATTTTTTTGGTTCACTTGAATAAATGCACTTTAACTAATTTTAATGAAAACCAGTTTTTCTTGTTTTTTACTTTATTTTACCTTATTTAAGAACTATTAGTAATGGATACTACCCCTTTGTTTTTAATAACTTCAAATAAACGGGTTTTCATTGAGAGATAAGTGAATTTATGTAATCCAACGCAATTTGATTCCAAGCATCCTACATGCCCTGAATTCGTGACTGCTTGTCATCAAATTGTCTACCTCCTTCATAGACCTTACGAGATAATCAACCCCAGACATTTTCGATAATGTTTAGATCTGGCAAACAGGGTGGCCGGTCAAGAATATTAACATTTGGCTTGCAATGAACTCCTTTACTAATCTGGCGTTGTGTATAGGGGCATTATCCTGTTGCAATATCCAAGATATGGGACCAAATAGTTCACTGAACTTCGGAAAATCCGATTCCAATAACGTTTTATAGCTTGCACCAGTCATTTTTGCACTTTGAAATTCCAGATCGATCTCGGTTGTGATGTCGGTTCAAAAAACGATTTTCTTTACGCAGATCATGGAAATAATAGTTGTAGCCATCAGGCCCATCCAAATGAAACTTCTTCTCATCCGTAAATACAACGGTTCTCCAGTCATTTACATGACCTCTTGGCTGCACATCCCATACCATGTAGTCTATTGCGAATTGAAGCCCCTTTTCCTTATGAGGAGCATTAAGTGGCGGCTGTTTTGTAATTTCAGGTATTTGTGATACTCACAGCTCTTAATTAGTCTGCGTCCTGATGACTTGTTTGCTTCCACTCCAGCTTGAGCTCTTATTATTGACAAGTATAAGGCAGAATTAGAAGCAATTCTGATGATTTTTCTTTTCTCATTCGTAGATAAAGACAATGAAACACTTCCTTTAATATTTTTTCCTTACCCCTCGAGGTCCTTGATGTAATTGTCGACAACTGTTGGTCACCGTCCAATTTTTTTAGCTATTGCGCGGTTAGAATATCCTTCAGAACGGTAAACATCGATCTTAGTTTTATCCGATATATTTAAAAATTTTAGTTTTTGCCATTTTGACTCGTAAAATGATTAAGATGTAATAAATTGTAATAAACAAACGGTCCCTACAAAAAATCATCGCTTACTTTAAAAATAATAAAAAAAAGAATAAAGTGCCTTTATTCAAGTGAACCAAAATAATAGCACATTTTTGGATTTTTTTACTAATTGTTCAGAAAAAGTTCTTTAGTTAAGAAACCACTATTTATATTTCAAGATGTCTAGCTTCCATTTCCATTTTATAATTCTGCAATCGGTTAAAAATTCCAAAAGGTACAGGCTGCTGAATATGGAATTTTTAGTGCCTTTAAATAAGTGAACCGGAATGTATAGCGGAAGAAACTTCGTTCCAACCGGGTGTCCCCTGACAACTCATGTAATTTTTGAGATGCAATAACACATGTCGGATGGTTGAAGGCTCAGCGTAGTACTGTGTCCTGTTTCTAAAAAATGTGATCTAATTGTATGTGCCAACTATCGTAGCGTAAGTCCTTATGCATTGCATACAAGGTAGCTTCAAGGATCGTTCATTCTTCCCCCAAGAACAGCATCAAATGATTTAATAGGAATCAGACACCAAAGGTCTTATTATATCGTATGCATTCAAATAAAGATAGATAAATGAAGTGGCGATAAAGTTTTGTATAAACTTTCAATTTTCCAAATATATTCAGTATTTATTATTATTTATTCATTTATTTTATTAAAAAACTCCCGTAAGGGAAATAACGAAAGTTGACGTGGAGCGAGCGAGCGACCTTGAACCACTAATATTGTTGATAGAAAACCTCTATTGTGTTGTTTTGTAATGACAAAACAAAAACAAATCATGCCTGTGGTTTTCCGACATGATGAAAAAGAGTTGTGCATGAAGGTGTTTCCAATGTTACTGCTTGGTATTCATCGAACGGATGTATAAAGGAATTCTCATTAATATGATGAGTGTTTCTATATATATATATTTAATGAATTCACCGAAAACATGCCAGGGAATATCTGATGATGAAGATCCTGGTAGCATTGGAACACTCTTTGACAATAATATAAAGCTAATAAATAAGCTTTATTTTAAAAAGGTCTTAAGCTTGAATAAATTTGGAAAATTCTAAGTTTAGAAAACAGACCGATTAAAAAACTCCCGAAAGGGAAATGATGTTTTGTATAAATGTTTGTATTTGTCTTGAAGAATAAGCTACAAGTTGGATAAACGGAACTACAGTGGTGGACTATCTTGTACCTAAGTATTTATTCAATTTAAGTGTGTTTAAAAGTACGACGATTTTGCTGTGATCATCTGACATTTAGAACGGAATATTTCCTAAGTCAGCTTGAGTAGATGAATGAAACAAGACACACTTGGCCGCTGACAAATAAACCAGACGGATGTACGAGTAGTAATATATTGTTATTGGTGATCTAATTCATAAAGCGGCGATAACCCGCTTTAAGAGCACTCGAGTGTTCTTGGATTTAACGATGTATCATGGCAAACATTAGATTCATATCTTCTATTGCATATAAATTAATGCATTTTAATAGTAAATTTAAAGGAATTTGTAACAATAAATAGAGTCCATTTCAAATGCCTGCAGAGTATCATACATATCCGCAACAAGAAATGAATGCCTTTTATCTAACAATTAGCTAACGAGATGCATCTCAATTTGTGGTTATTTTAGATACTTAATCTAAGTGTTATGAATATAACGAACACAGACTTTCAGTACACTGTTACCTGTGTTGTGCCAGTCAAACTACAATAACACCAACATCGCATCCCTGCCATCGTCATTTTCTATACCTAGAATTCACTATTCCTTTATACTACATCACATCTTCTGCATCAATGGCAGCAATGAAAGAGACTATCTTACAAGATGCTGGTATCTTAATCACGCGAGGCGAACACATTCATTTACACAAGCCAAGGTGTGTTAATAGTGTTTTGAGAGTAAAGAACCACAAATAATATTTTCTTATGAAAGGCCACCAAACAAACGTCATTATACCATCTGCTGGCCTGACGCTGAGACGCTTGCACAACGATACGAACGTCGTCTGTAAGATGCAGAGCTGGCGAGAAGCCTCTTCTAAATGCTGGAATTACAGGGTATTAAAGTCATACATTTCTTTTAAATTGAAGCGTGTAACACGTTTATAAAGTTGAAATAGTTGCTTGCATGTTCAAATGCTGTCATCAATCGCCATTCAAGCGTAATAGAGTCTCAACAAGTTTTCTGCTGATCGCATCAGATGATGTTATTAAAATCTACAGCTGACTTGTTTTATAATATAATGTGTCTTCATTTTATACATGTGTGATTGTAGTAAATATTGGAATTATGTGGCAAACTTCGTACAATAAGATACGAGTATTAAATAGAGAACTATTGAAATTCTTTGTTTTACAATACTTAAATATGAAAAAGTTAATTGTAGGAATATTCGCTACCTTTGTAATCCTATTTGTATATTAAGACCTATAACTTTAAAATCGCATTAACATAAGGCGATCAGAAGCCAAACTGACTAAGTCTAATTTTAAAAAATTTGTATAAATTAGTGCTTATGCGTTTAAAAAATATACATTTTGAATTTCACTGCATAATAGATACAGTTGAAGTAAAGCTATATATGATGTTAATTTGAATTTACAGTGAGCGAAGAATTGTACAAAGCTATGTCGGAGCTTGGTATTCCTGCTAAGCTGGCACACATTTGTAGAATTACACTAACCGACACTAAATCCTCAGTAATGATTGGTAAAGCTCACACCGAATAATTTACTATGACGTCAGGCCTCAGGCAAGGCAGCACCCTATCATGCGAACTCTTCAACATATTAATAGGGATTGTCGCGAGTAAAGCTGCAGAATAGAACAATCAGTAGCAAACGTCATGTGCAACTCGCGTATGCTGATAATTTAGACATCACTGGGTGAAAGCTGAGAGAAGTTTTTGCAATATTTTCGAGAATTGAGGAAGAATCAGCAAAAGTGGGTTTGGCAGTAAACGAGGACAAGACAAAATTAATGGTTTCTACAAGCAGAACATCCACCCGATTCGATGAAAAGGTAAACGTTGACAACCGTTAGGGATTTTCAATCGATGCTAATTCGCATATGTAAATTTCCTATGAAAAATGGTTTCCCTTTACATCCCATGAAAGGATTGGAGAAAGCTTCTCACAAACAGTGAGCAGTGCCCTTTCTGGTTTTACACTCAGTGATTGGGACCTACAGCTTTACACCGGTTCCGAACGGTATTTTTTAAGACGGACGCTCTAGTTTAAGACGGACCTTTAAAAAATTGCATTATGTATGTACACATGTATGTAGATATGTAAATACACCTAATCATAAAGAATGTGAAATTCATAGCATATCCTAATAGCATTTGCAAAAGCATTGTTACATACGTATGTACATTAAACCGACTCATTTTGTATGGGGCTAAAAAAAGTGTTTTTGTTCCACCCCCTGAAATGTTCCTTGACTTGTTTTTTTATGATTCGCAAAATATTTCGCGTCTAGGATTAAAACCCCGTGAGCTGGACCGTTTTTAAAAAAAGTTTTTTTTTGAGTTTTTCAAAGATTTTTGATAGTTGATAGAACATTTGTTGGCATGTTTTTTATACCGTTGGATGCGTCTTTAAAATATGATACTAATATTGCACATATTATCTTTAGTTAACTACCAAAAATCTTTGAAAAACTCAAAAAAAAGCCTTTTTTAAAAACGGTCCAGCTCACGGGGTTTTAATCCTAGACGCGAAACATTTTGGGAATCATCAAAAAACAAGTCAAGGTACATTTCAGGGGGTGGAACAAAAACACTTTTTTTGTGAGTCAGTCTAATGTACATACATACATTTTTTTTTTAATTTTCATGCCTTTCTTATGAGAGTCATCGATCGGCTTGTATACCTTGTAAACCTGTTCATACTATCAATGAAACCTATTCATACTTACAATGAAATTTGTTCATATCATCAATGAAACATGTTCCGTCAATGAAACGTGTTATACCATCAAAAAAATATGTTCATACAATCAATGAAACCTATTCAGACCTTCAATGAAACATGTTCATACCATCAATGAAACATGTTCATTGCATTAACGAAACATGCTCATAGCATCAATGAAACATATTCATAGCATCAATGTAACATGTTCATTACATCAATGACTATATTTCATTACATCAATGAAACTGTTTATAATATCAGTGAAACATATTTCTTTAATAATTTCAGGTCTATGAAACGTTTTTGGCTTAATGTAACATTCTTCATAGCATTAATGAAGACCGACATTGGCTCAAAAACAATGACACTTTTCATTGATGCAATGTAAGAATTCATTAATGGTCGGAAGGTTTTTCTTTCAGTGTTTAGGGCCATACATTTTGCGAAGTACTTTTCTCTCGAAGACTTCTACAGATGTTTCGTCTGCCTGCGAGAGAGTCTGGTACTGCTGGACTTTTGTTACTCGAGAGAGGGCTTTATCTCTAAAGTGCTTACTTAGCCCAAAATAACATATATTCGCAACCACAATTCTCCGCTTGATCTCAAGGCTGACGTTGTTGTTTTTGTCCACGGCAGATCCGAGGTATATAAATTCGTCCACTAACTCGATGTTATAACGGTTATCAGCGTTCACGCTATGGTCTAATCGCGGGGAGGCCCTGTTCGTTGAAACCAGTAATATTGTCTTGTCCTCATTTACCGTCAAACCCACTTTTGCTGACGCCTTCTCAATTCTCGAAAAAAACCGCAGTAACTTCTCTAATTGTGCCTTTTGCTGCTGATGGTTTTATTCATGTTGACTGCAGCTTTTCTCGTAATGATCTCCATCAAGATGTTAAAGAGATCGCACGATAGGGTGTCGCCTTGCCTGAGGCCTCGCTTAGTTTCGAAAGGTTCGGCAAGATCCTTACCAACTTTCACTGCGGATTTGGTGTTCGTCAAGGTCATCCTGCAAAGGCGTATGAGTTTTGCAGGAATGCGAAGCTCAGACATTGCTTCATAGAGTTTCTCCCGTATCGGACTATCGAAGACCGCTTTATAATCGATAAATAGATGATAGGTGTCGATTTGTTTTTCGTGTGTCTTCTCCAGGATTTGGGGTAGCGTGAAAATCTGGTCGGTTGTCGATTTTCCAGGCCTAAAGCCACACTGGTATGATCCAATCAGGTCAGCAATAATTGGTTTTAGTCTTTCGCACATTATACTTGATTGAACCTTATATGCTATGGATAAAAGGCTTATTCCACGGTAGTTGGCACAGTTACTTGGGTCACCTTTTTCAAATATGGGACATAGTACACTGAGTCTCCAATCGCCGGGTATGCATTCATCTAACCAAATTTTGATAATGAGCTGATGCATGCACCTTATCAGCTCATCGCCGCCAGCCTTAAACAGCTCCGCCGGTAATCCATCGGCTGCTGCGGCTTTGTTGTTCTTAAGCCGGGCAATAGCTGTTCTGATCTCGTATTGGTTAGAAGGGGGGCAATCGACGTCGTCGTCCATATTTTTATCGATTGTCCCATCTTCATTGGATATCTAAGATACTAGTAGCGCGGAGAAATGCTCTCTCCACATTCGCAACATGATCTGCACATCTGCGACGAGATTTCCGTCCTTGTCTTTACAGAAGGGGGGCCCTGAACCATGTAAATTTGTTCCGTTTTTAACTTTTTGGTAGAATTTTCGGGCATCGTTCTTCCTTCTGTATGTCTCAATTTTCTCACTCTCGCGCTTTCTCCACTGCCGTTTCCTACACCTGAAGCGACGGTTTACCTCCTTTCTTTTCTCCCTATACCGCTCAGTTGCAGTTCGCGTTGCAATTGACTGAAGCATTACCATACGTGCAGCGTTCTTTTCGTCATTTGTAATGCGACACTCTTCAACGTACCACGGTTTATTGCGAAGCGGATTTTCGAAACCAAGTACGGTTGTTGTGGCAGTTTTTATAGAGTCGGAAATGGGTTTCCACTGCGCATCAGGATCGTCATCGGGAGGGGGTGGGTTCTGTGCCAAAAGTTGCGAGAGCTTCCTCGATTAATTAGCAGAGAAAAACTTCTCAAAATCCTTTCGGAACCGTCGTAAACCTGAATGTCCGAATCCGTGAGTTTAAAATTAAAAACCGCATAGATGACATATTTTGAGAAATATTCCCCTGTATCCCTTCATGACATGTAATCGGATATATTTAGATATATATTTTTTAATCGCCAGTATTGAACAATGAGTCACAATCCGATTGAAACCAAATATATTATATACTTAATATCGAACTGCTGTTTGATTAGCCCGAGCCGACTTATACCCACTTTTAAGGCATTTTATGGGATATATCTCTTCGTCCTATTTTGAACAGTATTTGATCCTACTTTTTTACATTAGTGCCAGCTTTCGCAATTTGCCCAACTAAAAGCAATACCCACTCCGGCCTTTTGATTTGGTGTGTGTTCGGGATCACACATTCTGTTCCACATGTATGCTGTTGTAATTACGTGCCACTTTACGACCACCACTAGTAACAATTTTTAAGTATCTCAATTAATTCTCAGCTCCTTAATAGTTACGAATTGAAATTAGGCCCAGTATAAAACTCAGACAAGTTTGAATGTTTTTTTTTTAAGTCAATCTTCTAATTCTTGTTGTTGCCATTTTAATGAACAGCTCAAAGAATAAGAAGCTACAAACTATACAAATATACGATCATTAGCATAAAACACTTACAATTTACTAAAGTGAAATGGAAGGAAAACTTCTTCTGGAAGCAGATCTAAAACACCTCCGGCCATTATTTAATGAATCGTTCTCACAGAGACATCATCGTCATCATCATCAAAATGATAATTTACTTGAACGTCTACAATCGACAACAGCAACAGCCACACTTGATGGGTGAGATCCTGTAGTTCGTATGGAGTAGAATGGCGGTGGTGTAGTGACTCTCCAGTGGCGGAACACGTAGAAAAGAGGTGTGAACACTGTAATTTGCATTAATTTCCTATGAAGATCGTACAACAGTTTTTTAACGAGCTCACGAAAATGCCAAACAATATTTACAAATTTGCCTATAGACAGACAGTTACTATGGCAGAGAATGATCGATAGTGTGATCAGTCATTCAATACATCGATCAGATAGTGTTGGTGCTAGTAACTTATTACACCGCGAGGTTAGAAAGTCACACGAATGGTGTCGAACGCGGCTCCGAAAGACCTGTTACTAGATTGGGCTAAAACCATGCACAAAATACTATAAATTAAGTAACAAACTGAAATATAATTCTATAATTAAGATATTTTTCATTAAGTTATGCCATGCTAACACGATTTTACACTTTGCTACTATATTCAACCCAGATCATAGTGAGTGAAATAACTTGATATGGTTATTCTGTATGACTAAGTCGCATTTGATGTGCCTTACACAACTTAGTAATGTGTCAAATGTTCTTGCATTTAGTTGAAGTTTTAAACTAAAGCCAGATAGTAACAATAACGCACCAATAAAATAATAATTCCCATTTTCAAAGTAATCTTTCTTGACCTAAATTCCTTTGAAATTTGATAATAATTTATTTTTGCCCTCTATATCCGATACAAGCAAACTTAGTGGCAACATTTGCTGAAGAGATTCACCAAAACTCAGAATGCTTTGGCGAATTGATTGGATATATTTTAACTGGTTGGCTATATTTTCATCATGCTTAACCTTGGAAAATCAATCATGCTTAACTTTGGAAAAGTATATGTACAAAATGTTGTGTAAATTGTTTACTATTTATGATTTATGTGTCCGATAATACCAAGTATTTCACACACATTTCTATGAAACCAATAATAATATGTAGTCACATAAGACCAATATGCAAAAGCAATCCACCTTGTCATGTAATGATCTTATCCACCAAATATTGTTGCAATCGGTTGTTAAATTACACTGTGACACAAATAAAAGGAATTTGTTTCGGGCCTCAACCAAACCAAAAAATACTGAAAGTACTTGGACGTGGTATCACAAAACCCCGCTCGGTTTTGCCTCTATACGTAAAAATTTTTTTAACAGGCCGAAGAAAATTTTAGAGGTGTCTCAACGCCCTATTTCAGATTTTACTTCAATAAATCCTAAACAGCTTGAAATATTGGATCGCAACGTTTTACAATATTGTAGCTATGATCCTATTTCACAATTCTCTCTAATATATTTCTAAGGAAAAGTACACTGTTAATCGATTATTTCATGAAACGTCATGAAAAATGGCACATGTTTTATATTTTGACATTTCTAGACTATCGGTTAATAAATTGCGGTAGCTAGCTTCAAAAGAATTGTAGCTAGTAAATTTCTTGATAACTTTTCAGAATACACTAATCAACAAAATTTATAGTTAGAGGTCCATAATTTGTGTGGAAATGCTAAGCTTAACCATATTCGTTAAATATTCACCTATATGTATTCAATATTAAACAAATTACAAATTTATATCTTCTACAAAGTTGAAGTACCTAATATACTTAACAATATTTTCAAACACACAAATGAACAAAAATTACATTTTGGATTCCAAAATGATTTTACCAATTCAGAAATATTAAATTTTTTAAAATTTTAACAAAATTTATATCGTTAGGCAAGAAATGTCAAAACATATAAAATTTGTGCAATTTTCTAAATTTCAATATATCTAAAGAATAATCTTTCGCGCTGGCTCATCTTCATCCATTCTGATAACATGGCCTAGCCAACGCAATTGGCCCACTTTGATTCGTCTAGCTATGTCCACGTCAGAATAGAGATTATATACCTCTGCGTTCCAGCGACGTTGGTACTCGCCGTTTTCCCTAACAGGACCATATATTTTACGGAGAATTTTACTCTCGAAAACTCCCAGGTGTTTTTCATCCGCTTGCGATATGACCCAAGTTTCGGAGCCATATGTCAAGACAGGTAAAATGACAGTCTGATATAGCTGGGCTTTTGTCCGTCGACAGAGGGCTTTGTTCCTAAACTGCTTGCTGAGCCCAAAATAAAATTTATTTGCAAGCACAATTCTCCAATCTATCTCCAGGCTGACGTTGTTGTCCTTGTTCACGGCGGATCCAAGGTAGACAAATTCATCTACCACTTCAAAATTATATCGGTTGTCAACGTTCACCTGCGGACCAAGTCGAGAGGTTTCTCCAGTCGTTGACACCATCATAAGTTTATGGGGAAAATTCATGTAGTACATTTTAACCCATTACACCTCTGTTTCATGGGTGTTTTTTATCCTTGCATACAAATATATCGAAAAATACCTACAGATATATTAAGGAGGTTGAGTATTCCACAATATTGTTTCTAGTAAATTTTTACATAAAATTGATGAACACATGCTATACCTAAAATGTAAGGATAACATGGTTTCCTATGCCGATTCATCATAAGAATTTCACCCCTTTAATCAAAATCCGTTGTAAACTTTCAAAACGCCGATACATGTGTATTCTGTTTACCCCCTCTACCAGAATCCGTTGTCAGACCCTTGTTGTTTGTGTTCCACAGTGTCCATCCTAAATTTTGAAAAATTGAGAATTACAGCTGTTTTTACTTTTACTTATAATATGAAAAATAGTTTCGGAGTTATCAAAAAATATGTGTAACAAACAATAATTAATAAAACAATTCTTGCCAAAATGACATACCTGCACTTAGAGGGTGGATCAATAAGTCCCTGACTTTCTGAATGAAATTCAGTTTTTTTCCTAAAAAGAATATATTTTTCAACTTAATCTCCTTTTAGCTCAATACACTTAGTCCAACGTTTCTCCAAGTTTTGTATTCCTTCCAATAAATAGGATTTTTCGGGGTCCATAAAATAGGCATTTGTTGGATCAATAATTTCATCTCTTTGCACCGAGCCATTTCTTTAAGTTTGGAAATAGGAAATAGTCACTGGGGGCTAAATCCGGAGAATATCGAGGATGAGGTACCAGTTCGTAGCCCAATTCATGGAATTTTGCCATTGAGACTACATACGTGTGCACCCGTGCATTATCTTGATGAAAAATAACTTTTTTCTTGGCCATACGTGGTCGGTTTTTTTTAACTCATCGTTAAATCGGTCCAATCAGTTGGCATAATATATTCGCCGTTTATTGTTTTTCCCTTTTGAAGGTAATCGATGTGGATTATCCCGCGTGTATCCCAATAAACTGTTGCCATCACCTTATTGGCCGACAAACACCCGGAGAAACCCATTGTTCGGACGCTGCGTGGTCTCCGGAGTGTTGTAATGGATCCATGTTCTCCACAGTTACAAAACACCGCAAAAACTCCTTCGAATTGCCGTTATACAATTCCAAGCAATCCTTTGAAGTTGTCACACGATTACATTAATGGTCAATTGAGACCAACCGCGGCACCCATCTTGCAGACAGCTTTCTTAAACTCAACTGATCAATTAAAATCGAAACCACACTGCCATATGAAATGCCTATGGTATCAACAATCACACGTACTTTTAGTCTTCGATCGGCCAACACCGTGTAGTGGATTTTTTCGACATTTTCGGGTGTATTGACCTCAATGGGCCGTCCAGAACGTTCAGCGTCATTTGTACTTGTGCGACCACAACGAAAGTAAATAAACCACTTTTGACCATTGAAATAGATGGTGCAGAATCCCCATAGTATTTAGCAAGCTTTTCGTTGGTTTGTTTGACGGCTTTTGTTTCGCAAAAAATTATGTTTAATTAGAACTTGAAATTCACTTTATCCATTTTTAAAAAATTCACGAGGTTGTATGTTTTCAACAGATGTTAAACGCAAAGTAACCAACGGAACTTGCTCAAAATTTGACAGTGGTCTGTTAACAGGTGGTACGTGATGGGAGCAGGGTTGCATTTCATATAACTACGAGGAATGTTTGAAAAGTCACGGACTTATTGATCCGCCGTAATTGTGAGTACAAAACCCCTCCATCGTCTTTCATGATCTATAGCTCAATTTAACCGTAAGATATATTTCTTTACGAGAAAGAATCCCACCCGCGGCATTTGCATTTTTTTCACTAACAGGAGAAAACATGATCTCTAAGCCTAAAGGACATTACAACTTTAATAATGTATATCGTTTTCGTATTTTTACGATTTAAAAAAGAAAATATAACGAAAAAAATATTTTTTGCGAATCCGAAACTGTTACCCAGACTAAAAGGAATTATAGGTAATGTAAATCCACATTTTTCTAAATTTACGCCATCAAAATCGGAGAAGTCCTTTTCGAGTTATGATAAATTGGGTGGTGAAATGCCTTTCACAATTTAAAATTTAAATGCCTTTCACAAATAAAAATAATATGTATTTAAAAAAAATGTATCCATAGAAATTAAAATTTTGTCCATTTTCATACCATAGGACATCAACATTAGGGTGGTCCTTATTTTTTGACTTTAAACACGAAATAATATCATTTTTTTTATTTTTCGATAGGATTCAGAGGTCGCTACCAGTTGTCAAACTTTACGAAAAATATTGTGTAGCCACTTCACTTTTAAGTCACACTAATTGAATTCGGTTAGGGTTTATTTTGCTTTAATTAAGTGAAACCCACAGAGAATTCACTTAGTATTAATTCAATGATGAGATAGCTCGCGATCTTTATTTTAAACCTCTTGCTTTCCATGTGTCAATATGACTCAATTATACTTTTCAACTTTCTTGTTGAATATACAGTATATAATAGCAATTATATTCACATCGCACCCTGAATACAAAACAGACGTAACATAACATTGCAGCTAATTGTCTTGATGTCTCAAAATTGAGTGATAGAAAAGCAGCTATAGTCGTAACATCTACCTTGAGGAGTGCAGGATGTGATCCATTAAAATTTAATGTCAACAGATCTTCCATTCACAGACATCGTTTGAAAAATCGAAAAGCAGTTGCATAGTCCCTCAAAAGCGAGTTCAAATCTAATTGGCCATTAAGAATCCATTGGGATGGCAAGTTAATTGAAGATACCACTGGCCATGATACAGTAGATCGACTGCCAATTTTGGCATCAGGATATGGAATTGATCAACTGTTAGCAGTTTCGAAATTGAAGCTTGGAACAAGTGAATTATGTTCGTCAGCAATCTACGAAGCAATAAATTTATGGAATTTACGCGAAAAAGTAAATTGTTTGTGTTTTGATACTACAGCTGTAAATACTGGCTTAAGAAATGCAGTCTGTGTTCTACTAGACCAAAAGTTCGATAAAGATATTCTCTGGCTTGCTTGCCGCTATCATGTCATGGAAATTATGCTATCAGCTGTAGTAGATAAATCGCTCGGACCGTCTACAGGTCCTGATATTCAAGTATTTAAAAGATTTCAAAAATATTGGGCCCGTATTGGCCAAAGCGACTACAAAACAATAAATGGTGACACCGAATTAAGCATCCTTTTAGATTATGCCGCACACAAAATTTCTTGTGCAAGAAATCAATTACAAGTACATCAACCTCGAGAGGACTACAGGGAATTATGGAATCTGACAATCATTTCCTTAGGCGTAGTACCGGAGTGTTTCGTTTAGAAAACCCGCACGTCTGGCTGGATGGCAAAGGCATTGTACTGTTTAAAAATTTGCCATTTTAAACACCAGTTTAAACCGTCAGAAAGGAAGAGAAAGCTTTAAGAGACATAAGTGTTTTCACAGTGAAGCCTCTACCGCATGGTCAGCACCAAAAAATGACTTGCAGTTATTGAAGATCTTACAGCCTTCGAAAGAGTGAACGAGGTATTTGTGGTATTTGTCGGAAGAACAGGTGTCTTTTGCATTTTTCGACAACGAACTCTCATCACAAGAGAAAGAGAAAATGGTGGATGCACTTAAAATCAAATGCATAAAAGAATCTCCAAAAAGAATAAACATTAATGTCAAGCATATCAATGCTAAAAACATTGAAGACTTTGTAAGTAGCAACTCTCTACGATTTTTTCAAATTCTGGGTATCTCTTCAAAGTGTTTGAATATGAAAGTAGAAAATTGGAACGATGATGTTGATTACCTGGCGGCAAAACAAATCGGGCATTCTATGCGTGGTGTTGCTCTAATGGCGGAATATAATAAATTAATCACAACCGATGAAGAGCAAAAGCAACATTTGCTTTTATTGGTAAAATAGTACAAGAAAAAATACCCTAACAGTAACAAAATCTACTCTTGTATCTTTATAATAAAATATTTCTGTCATAATAACTTGCAATAACATAAAAAATGTTGCACAGTGAATGACCTGAGTTGTGAAAATAAAATATATAAATATTTAGGAATTTGGAATTATTATTAAATATTAAGTTCTTGGTAGGGACCCTTAAGTGTTATTTAAAAGTCATGAAAACAATACTGAATTATTTTTTTAGGGTATATATTCAAATTATGAGGTGCCCTGAAAAAAAAAGGAAAAAAATTTACGCAGTAGTAAGGACCACCCTCATCAACATTGATAGTGGTTATTCATTAAAATTTTTTCTGTTGGGGAGTGTCATATATATAAGGTTTCTAAAAAGTGTTTGATCGTATTACATGTTTAGGGCGTTGTGAATAACTCCCGTTATTGAGTGCTATCCTTATACAGTGGCATCAAAATTTTAAAGTTGTTACAAACATATTCATTTATTTAATACTCTATTTAGTTGTAACGTAATACCCACTGATCTGGCTCCATTAACTAGTTTTTCAACTTAAATTCTGTTATTTATAAAATGAAGCAACTCCCCTAATCAATACTTATGTTTGTGCTAGCATTTTTGTGCACCGTTTGGATCACAGTCATGCCAATCAATGCTGACATAATTTGAACACTTTAGCAACGTCAATCAAACCCATGACGGTTAATGTTCGCTGAACAATTAGTTAAACTGTATTAAATAAAACGAGTTTTTTAGTTGTTCTTATTTTACAACTAAAACATTTTAATTGCATTAATAAATCAGTATATCAACATTAATTTATTCCTCATAAAATATTAAGTTTATACTGGTAGATACTTTGCCAATCGACTGCGGGTTATAATAGTAGCACTTTATTTTGCTATACATTTGGCGGTGATGTTGTTGTCGTCACTGGCTGCATCTTATATGGGCCGTAAATTGAAACCATCTAAATTAAAGTTTGCCACTTTGCAACAGCATTTTCAACATTAAGGTGCTTGTGTGCAACATTGGCATGCACGTTAGCATCACGGTTGTTGGTTAATGGCGATAAAAAGATTGAAGACAAAATCATGGCGACGAGTTGCATTAATTAACACTTCACTTTAGTGGTAATTTTATGAATATGTTAACCTTGATTCTAGTGGCTTGGATGAACTTAAACACTGGGCAGGTCTGCCCACTTGCATTTATGATTACACTGAAGAAACGCGACAATGAGACTGTTAGGTCGAAAAATGTTGGTTGGAAAGTGGTGTGAGATCTAGTGAAAATCATCTCCGTTGGTTGCATAGATTATAAGTAGTTGAGGAAGCATTTGAGCAGATGACTTGAACTGAGTCAGATAGACATTGCAGCTACTTAACTCAATAAAGAGTGAATGAATTATATGTATACATACTGCATGTATAAGAGTAGTGGTGGAATGTCTAGTGTGCATTAGGGCTATAACCAAATTTAGAAACTAGCACCACGTCATGGCCGACATTGTGTTAGTAGTGAAAATAGCTTTTTCCGGTAATTTTGAAAAATAAATAAATAAAATAAAATAAATAAAAAAAAATAAAAATAAACTTCAAATTTAATGTTCGGGTTGAATTACATAATGGATAAATATCGTGTACTACTTTTATAGGACGTTCAGCGCATATGTTACTTCTTTGCTGCATGGGAATTAGTGAAGCTTCTTTTACCCAGTGTCTTCCAAAACATGCATGTGCGCTCTTAAATTGCGTCAATGAAAGTCGTAAAGCTTCGTAAGTTTCTTCATTAAAACACTGACCAGAAAACCATATGTCGAACCATTTTCCGCATATAAACTGACAAATAGGTATAGCTCAGTTTGGTACTGTGGCAGAAGAATAAATGCTAAAATAGCCAGAATGGCCCTAGAATTCCAACAAGGGTTGCTCAATGACGGTATGGTTTTGAAGTTTATTTTAGAGAATTTTTTATTTTTCTGAAAGTACCTAAATGCACTTCCAAGCTCATAAAAAAATTTGCATGTCATCACACCACTTTATATTTTTCACTTCAAGTTGTTCCTCATTTTGTTTGTAGATTTGCTGTAGTTCTTTATTAGTTCTTCGACAAAATTATAAGAGATTTCGGGGGAGGATGTTTTTCCATCCAGTAATTCGTCCATAATGTGTCTCAGTAATAAGTCTAATATATGATGTTGGCACCCAACATATTCCGGTGGAGGTAGATGAATTGAATAATAATAATTTTTCAATTGGGTAACAACGCCATTTTTGCTGCCGGTATTAACACTTGTGGTATCACAAATGATAATTTTTATGTATTTCCATAAATCAAACTTGGATAATGTTTCCTTTATTCCATTAAATATTGTATTTGCTTTTCCATTTTCCAAAACTAAAACTGCTAATTTCATTTCTTTACATTAATTTTTTAAAACTATTACTTGGATTTATTTTTTTTAACCTTTTTGCCATCAAAATGGAGGCACCAGCTTTCATTTTTTAAAGTTGCTTTTAAGATTTCTTCATTTTGATGGGACGATTTGATAACCGTTTTATAAATAGCCGGTTGTGATGGTGTTGCAATGTTTACTCCTGATACCGCCAATTCTTTACAGATTTTTGCTGCTTTCCTTGTACTGACATTGACGTTGGTTACTAATGCAACTGATGGGTTTATTAAAGATTCATTAAATTTCATTCTTGCTGGGGGCTTGTAGTCGAATTCCTCGGATGAGCATTGTTCCTCAGACTCGTACATTGACACTGAGTTTGTGTCAGATTATTATTTCTTCCGAACTGATTAAATCTGAATTTAACCCTGTACTTTTTTTGTTATACTAAAAACATTTTCGAAATTAGTACCATATGAATATTTCAAACTATTCTCATACAATCGAATTATGTTTCTAACTTAAATATTCACGTACAATAAACCAACTTTTGGGATATTCATCTTATTCCATAACGCGTATAGTTCATTTGAGATAATTGTGTACCTCTCTTTTTTTGATTTTTTTGTTTTGGCTAGTGCATAAAATCTTCCAATAATATTTTTTCCGTTTGGTATTTTGTCCAATTGATACAATGGCTCGTCAATACCTGCAATGTTTCGCTTGAGTGTTATGCTATTTTCAAATCTTGTCAAGCACTTCGTCCAGATTTTCGAGTTTTTCTGGACGGTTAGTCCACTTTTTTTAGAAGACATTTTTTTTAAAAATGTAGACACATTAAACAAACTTCAAATATTAATATTATAATGAACGAACACACAAAAGAGAATTGGTGAAAACTTAATCAGCTGTTTGAGTGTTGTGAAATCGAAATCCGGTCTCACGATTTCAAAACTGGATTTCAGTGTAATGTAAATGCACTATTAGTATAAATCTATAAATTATAACATGATTTTCATTCTGATTGGGTAGGTATGCTAAAAGGTTAGATTGTAACATTTCTAACTTCACCGCGTTGCCTGCGTGAACTTTGTTAACGATATGAAAATGTAATACCATCTTTCTTAATAATTTTTAATGGTCTATTTGACTATGCTAGTAAGATTTTGATATTTGCAAAAAATTGCAAAAAGTTATATCCCTAGTGTGCATGACCACCTCGCTTAGCGATGGCGACACTATCGAGTTTTTAGCATTAATCAGTGACACAAAGAAACATGAAGTAGAAACAGCTGGAAAGTGATACTATTTTCATTGTAGGTGTTGTCGAGGAAAATTAGGATGTATTTGTGAAATTTCCCAACATCACCTCGACTTACGGGCAAAAATCCGGGGTTTCGTACCCTCTACGGTTCTAAGGTTTGTAACATAGTTAACACTGTGATCGAGCCACATTTTTTTTTAAATAAAAAATACCCCATTGGTTAACCCTAATTGGAGTACGCTGAATCCAGTGGTAACTGTTTTTCTAGGTTGCCTCTTGTTTTCGAGATACTTGAGATCGAAAATTATAGTTCCATGTACCTAAAAATCCCACAATGTTTTACAATTTATTGAATATAAATCAGTCGTCACTTTTTCAAAAAATAATGTAATGAAAAAAATTTTAATTTATGGAAATAGTTTATTTTTAAGTAATTATGTAATTTCATAAAATGCTGAGTTTAATTCAGAGTTCATATTTTAAATTAGATTTAAATCATATTAAAATTAGAAAAAAAGTATCTACAATATGGCATCACTTTTTCCTAAAATAGCTAAAACTAAAAATTTACTAATAAAATATCGCTGAAACGTCTTCATGTTTATATTTCGGACACAGAGCGTCCAATCGAAAAAATAGCAAATTTTTATGGATTCCTAAAGGGTTTTCATAAAGAGACCGGATTTGAATTTTTTCAAAAAATCACCAAAATAAGAAAATTGCTGAAACACAAAAATTGCTATAACTCAGAAACGGTGCGTCCAATCGCAAAATTATTAAATTTTTTACCTCCATTGAAAGCTTTAGCCAATGAATATCTTCAATATGGCTTCACTTTTTTGGTAAATAGCTAAAACTAAAACTATATTTATATTTATGTTCGTATTTCGGAAACGGAGCGTCCACTCGAACAAAAAAAAACAATTTTTATGGGTTTCTACTGCCCAATTTTTGGCTGGTTATTTAAATTTTCAATCAGTTGATTTTGATTTATGATTGATCTGACTTTAAATACGAAATGTGTTTTTCAGTGCTTTGTCAAATAATTTTACTACCATGTGGCAACAGTGGCAAATGCTACGAAAAATAACCGGTATTCATACATTTATCGGCTAATCGTTACAATGCATCAAACTGGCACCATTTGCAAAAGAAAAGTGAAGTGATAAAATATAAAATATTTAATGAATTTGGAAGGTATTTCAGCAGAAATGAAGTTCTAACTGCACTACGAGTTAAATGATACGTTTTTATTGTTATTTCAATTAGTATGGTGATTATAATTGTTCACATTGACAGTTAAAGAAGCTTTGTGGTTGTTCTTCTTGTTGTTTTCTGTCAAAATCGTATGGTCACTTGATCATAGTTTAAATGCCCAACTTTGGCTGTTTAAACAGCAATTAACTATTAACCTTAAAAGTGAATTCAGTGTTTAAATTACGTTTGATCGTTGATCAAAGATGATTTTCCACTCAAAAATTAGGCCTAAGGGTTTTCAGAAAGTGGTCCAATTCGTATGGTAGATTTTTTTTCAAAACTAATAAGTCTCTGAAATACAAAATCCCTGTGAGCAATCGTGATTAATCGTCATTCCTAAAGTGACCAACTGTTTTTGATCGCCAAGCTGGATTTTGACCCAAATTTGATAACATATGAGTTAAAATTTAAATACATCAACTACAAAGTTTCAAAATAGTTTCAATTAGATTTATAAATAAAATAAATATTTTTTCGACTCATTAATTTTCATTTAATGTGCTTATATATTTTATATTGATAAACAAAATATTTTTCTATATTTATTTCTTTTAACCAGACCAACCTAATATCAATAATAATTATTTTCATCTTAAACGTCGATTAAAGTCGGCGAAACCAGTGTATTTTTTAATTTGTTTCTTTTGAGATACATTAAAATATTGTGGTCATAATAAGCATCTGATTGCGCAATTTTTGTGACTCTTCCGGCGGTAAAAAAAATTAGATATATTAGATTCATATGAAGAAAAATCGACCAAAAACCCCTATAAAATTATTTCAGATAGTGGCACATTTTAACAGTACTACAATGATATGAATAATGAAGTTCACAAACTTTGAAAAGATCGTCTGAAAGTGTGAATTCAACTCCTGCGTATAACTGTTGAAAAACAATCTGTTTGGTCTAAATACCAACACAACAAGGAGAATCAAATAAAAAACAATTATATAAAATAAGAAATAAATGCATTAAATAAAATTAAAAAAAAAAAACGTGTAGGTGCATCAATTTAACGATATAGGGCCAAAGTGTGTGACAAATATACTCAACACTGAAATATGTATTTTATACAATCTTACATTTTTAATTTTGGCAATCAGTAATGTGATTGTCAAAATCATATGGTTCTGACTACAGGTTAACCAACCCACATTGAGTGGTTAAACTGTTGTTAACCATTGACTGAATAATGGAGGCACCAGCTTTCATTTTTTAAAGTTGCTTTTAAGATTTCTTCATTTTGATGGGACGATTTGATAACCGTTTTATAAATAGCCGGTTGTGATGGTGTTGCAATGTTTACTCCTGATACCGCCAATTCTTTACAGATTTTTGCTGCTTTCCTTGTACTGACATTGACGTTGGTTACTAATGCAACTGATGGGTTTATTAAAGATTCATTAAATTTCATTCTTGCTGGGGGCTTGTAGTCGAATTCCTCGGATGAGCATTGTTCCTCAGACTCGTACATTGACACTGAGTTTGTGTCAGATTATTATTTCTTCCGAACTGATTAAATCTGAATTTAACCCTGTACTTTTTTTGTTATACTAAAAACATTTTCGAAATTAGTACCATATGAATATTTCAAACTATTCTCATACAATCGAATTATGTTTCTAACTTAAATATTCACGTACAATAAACCAACTTTTGGGATATTCATCTTATTCCATAACGCGTATAGTTCATTTGAGATAATTGTGTACCTCTCTTTTTTTGATTTTTTTGTTTTGGCTAGTGCATAAAATCTTCCAATAATATTTTTTCCGTTTGGTATTTTGTCCAATTGATACAATGGCTCGTCAATACCTGCAATGTTTCGCTTGAGTGTTATGCTATTTTCAAATCTTGTCAAGCACTTCGTCCAGATTTTCGAGTTTTTCTGGACGGTTAGTCCACTTTTTTTAGAAGACATTTTTTTTAAAAATGTAGACACATTAAACAAACTTCAAATATTAATATTATAATGAACGAACACACAAAAGAGAATTGGTGAAAACTTAATCAGCTGTTTGAGTGTTGTGAAATCGAAATCCGGTCTCACGATTTCAAAACTGGATTTCAGTGTAATGTAAATGCACTATTAGTATAAATCTATAAATTATAACATGATTTTCATTCTGATTGGGTAGGTATGCTAAAAGGTTAGATTGTAACATTTCTAACTTCACCGCGTTGCCTGCGTGAACTTTGTTAACGATATGAAAATGTAATACCATCTTTCTTAATAATTTTTAATGGTCTATTTGACTATGCTAGTAAGATTTTGATATTTGCAAAAAATTGCAAAAAGTTATATCCCTAGTGTGCATGACCACCTCGCTTAGCGATGGCGACACTATCGAGTTTTTAGCATTAATCAGTGACACAAAGAAACATGAAGTAGAAACAGCTGGAAAGTGATACTATTTTCATTGTAGGTGTTGTCGAGGAAAATTAGGATGTATTTGTGAAATTTCCCAACATCACCTCGACTTACGGGCAAAAATCCGGGGTTTCGTACCCTCTACGGTTCTAAGGTTTGTAACATAGTTAACACTGTGATCGAGCCACATTTTTTTTTAAATAAAAAATACCCCATTGGTTAACCCTAATTGGAGTACGCTGAATCCAGTGGTAACTGTTTTTCTAGGTTGCCTCTTGTTTTCGAGATACTTGAGATCGAAAATTATAGTTCCATGTACCTAAAAATCCCACAATGTTTTACAATTTATTGAATATAAATCAGTCGTCACTTTTTCAAAAAATAATGTAATGAAAAAAATTTTAATTTATGGAAATAGTTTATTTTTAAGTAATTATGTAATTTCATAAAATGCTGAGTTTAATTCAGAGTTCATATTTTAAATTAGATTTAAATCATATTAAAATTAGAAAAAAAGTATCTACAATATGGCATCACTTTTTCCTAAAATAGCTAAAACTAAAAATTTACTAATAAAATATCGCTGAAACGTCTTCATGTTTATATTTCGGACACAGAGCGTCCAATCGAAAAAATAGCAAATTTTTATGGATTCCTAAAGGGTTTTCATAAAGAGACCGGATTTGAATTTTTTCAAAAAATCACCAAAATAAGAAAATTGCTGAAACACAAAAATTGCTATAACTCAGAAACGGTGCGTCCAATCGCAAAATTATTAAATTTTTTACCTCCATTGAAAGCTTTAGCCAATGAATATCTTCAATATGGCTTCACTTTTTTGGTAAATAGCTAAAACTAAAACTATATTTATATTTATGTTCGTATTTCGGAAACGGAGCGTCCACTCGAACAAAAAAAAACAATTTTTATGGGTTTCTACTGCCCAATTTTTGGCTGGTTATTTAAATTTTCAATCAGTTGATTTTGATTTATGATTGATCTGACTTTAAATACGAAATGTGTTTTTCAGTGCTTTGTCAAATAATTTTACTACCATGTGGCAACAGTGGCAAATGCTACGAAAAATAACCGGTATTCATACATTTATCGGCTAATCGTTACAATGCATCAAACTGGCACCATTTGCAAAAGAAAAGTGAAGTGATAAAATATAAAATATTTAATGAATTTGGAAGGTATTTCAGCAGAAATGAAGTTCTAACTGCACTACGAGTTAAATGATACGTTTTTATTGTTATTTCAATTAGTATGGTGATTATAATTGTTCACATTGACAGTTAAAGAAGCTTTGTGGTTGTTCTTCTTGTTGTTTTCTGTCAAAATCGTATGGTCACTTGATCATAGTTTAAATGCCCAACTTTGGCTGTTTAAACAGCAATTAACTATTAACCTTAAAAGTGAATTCAGTGTTTAAATTACGTTTGATCGTTGATCAAAGATGATTTTCCACTCAAAAATTAGGCCTAAGGGTTTTCAGAAAGTGGTCCAATTCGTATGGTAGATTTTTTTTCAAAACTAATAAGTCTCTGAAATACAAAATCCCTGTGAGCAATCGTGATTAATCGTCATTCCTAAAGTGACCAACTGTTTTTGATCGCCAAGCTGGATTTTGACCCAAATTTGATAACATATGAGTTAAAATTTAAATACATCAACTACAAAGTTTCAAAATAGTTTCAATTAGATTTATAAATAAAATAAATATTTTTTCGACTCATTAATTTTCATTTAATGTGCTTATATATTTTATATTGATAAACAAAATATTTTTCTATATTTATTTCTTTTAACCAGACCAACCTAATATCAATAATAATTATTTTCATCTTAAACGTCGATTAAAGTCGGCGAAACCAGTGTATTTTTTAATTTGTTTCTTTTGAGATACATTAAAATATTGTGGTCATAATAAGCATCTGATTGCGCAATTTTTGTGACTCTTCCGGCGGTAAAAAAAATTAGATATATTAGATTCATATGAAGAAAAATCGACCAAAAACCCCTATAAAATTATTTCAGATAGTGGCACATTTTAACAGTACTACAATGATATGAATAATGAAGTTCACAAACTTTGAAAAGATCGTCTGAAAGTGTGAATTCAACTCCTGCGTATAACTGTTGAAAAACAATCTGTTTGGTCTAAATACCAACACAACAAGGAGAATCAAATAAAAAACAATTATATAAAATAAGAAATAAATGCATTAAATAAAATTAAAAAAAAAAACGTGTAAGTGCATCAATTTAACGATATAGGGTCAAAGTGTGTGAAAAAAATTCTCAACACTGAAATATGTATTTTATACAATCTTACAATTTAAATTTTGGCAATCAGTAATGTGATTGTCAAAATCATATGGTTCTGACTACAGGTTAACCAACCCACATTGAGTGGTTAAACTGTTGTTAACCATTGACTGAATAACACAATTCGATGTTGAACCACAATTTATCTATGAAACGAGGATGACAACTGACTGCACACATTATGCCCAACTCGATATATTGTTTGCTGTGCCTGAATTGTATGCACGAACGCAAGTTCGATCACAGTACCAACTTTTTCGCAAGAATTGAACGCCCTCCACTTGGTGTTGACTCCTGGAAATTTGTACAGAGGCATCTTCATATTTTCAATGAAAAAAAATTAAGAAACACTAAAATTACGTTTGTTATAGATCAATACGATAACGGATCATTGCAATAAGCTTTCTGTCATAAATACGACCTACTCATGACTAATCGAATTTCAGAAAAATTTATTTCTGAGGTATTTTATAAGGAATTACTGCATCACCTTTTGAAATTTCCCAAAGATTATGTTAGTAACATCATTACATGAATAGTAATATAGAGTTAAGATAAATATTTTAAACCAAACAGTCATATCTCTTTTCGTACTCCACATCACACAAACTTTTCTCCAGGTGTAAAATGCATATTTGTCGCCCCATCCGGTATATTGTTACATTTAAAGTTGTGGCAACAAAATACAGAAAAGAAACGCACCAAAAAAGGGACTCACGCCTAAATAATCAACAATCATAAATAAGTATCACAAGGAACGAGTTTGCGACACCGCCAACAGACTGGTAAAACTGAAATCAACATTACAATACACAAAGTGAAGAAGAGTCAGGTAGCCAGCCTGCCAGCCCAGTCGGTGAGAGACTGAGCGAGGTGCAACATAAACTCCCTCGGTTTCATTTGTAGTTTTCCACTTCACACCTTGAAGTTGTGAAAAAAGGGCACAACCCACATCGTTATCCCTAAGACACATTAACCAACAACAAGCAATAAAGTGCATTATCAACAACAAACACCAGCACGGCAAGTTGCTGACGAGGAGAATAAGTGCCACACTTACACACATTGACACATAATGTAGCAGGCCTGTGCTTGTGCTGTGTTAGTGTTGCAAGAAAACTCCAACAACAATGAGAAAATAAAGATATGCATTTACAAGTTTTGCTCTTTCTCTCTACGTGGAGTTTGTTTACGGTTGATAGTACCATAAAATTATCGCCCATGAAAAATTGTGTTAACACCTCATCCTTACAACAAACACAAATTGTACTTGCTACATGTCGTCTTAAGCGTTCCCTTTTTGTGTTGACCTACAGTCCAGAATATTAAAAGTTATGATTGTCATTTTGCTAGTAACACCTTTAAGGAGGATTCCTCGGAGTAATAGATTGTTGCCTGAAACGCTCGCTTGTTTTTGTTTAACCTTTCCTACATAGTTCTAGATATCAGGGACACTTTTTTTTAGAAACGGTCCCAGACGGTCGGGGTCACCTTATCAAATGAAGCTTATACAAACGTATATCATGGTTTTGCATCACTTGTTGAACTCTATTATTGGGTAATTCCAGCAGGATTACGTAAGATTTCTATCGGATTCATTTTGATTTTAATATTATTTAGATAATTTAGTTCATTTAGGCATTGGTGGTGCAATGTCTAGTGTGCGCGTCTCTTGCACATGATAACGTGGGTTCGATCCTTGCTCCTCCCTTACATTTCTTTCGATGGCGACAGTATTGAGTAGTTGGGCATAATAAAGCTTCTCAAAATTCCGTTCGGAATCGGCGTAAAACCGTAGGTGAGATTAGAACTAGAACTCAGTGATTGTGACAAGCTTTCCCCAGTCCTTTCATTGGATGTAATGGGAAATCATTTTTTTTAGTTCATATAAACTACTGGATAATATATGTTTTTTGTCATATTCCGTTGCTTAAATATCAGCGCCGTTCTCGGACTGTCGGACGACCAAGTAAAATATACAGGTGTTTTGAATAAACTTACAATGTTTAATTCACTGTAGTTTTCGAATGAGTGAATGTATTTTTCCACGATTAGCGCCGAATGAACGCGTAAGACCTCTTCTTTTAAATTGCGGCCTAAAAACTACATTGTCGCATGGACCAAATGTGCTTGAAAAGGGGAAATGTACTTAAAATCTAAATATCAAAAGTACTTATTATGGGAATTTTAACGTTTAATTAAGAATAGAAATGAAAATATTTTTAGTATCATATCCAAATTTAAAATGGACCAATTAGAACAACTTTTCTAAATCTACCTTTGAAAATTCCACGAAATGTGGGAAAATAAATTTAATTTTTCCTTCATACTTATTTCAAAAAAGAGAATCTAGAATAAACAATTATTTGGACTACGAAAAAACAAATTTATCGGAACAAAGTTCCTTATCGCACGTTGCGGAATGGGGGCTAATTGAAAAACTTTTGTTTTAACACTATTATGCTACAAACACTATTATCAACTATACTGTTTACTTTTGCTTGGGTTTGTGTCTAGACTAACTAGATGTCTCACATATGTTGGGAAATTTCTTGTTTAATAGAAATTTGTCTAGGTGGAGCCTATAAACAATATTTAGAATATATTGTAGTTCTGAAACCAATAAACAATAATTTTAAAAAAGCCGAAGTGGCAGAAGTTTAAACAAATAATATTTTCTTAAGTCAGTGTCTTTTCTTAAAAAAAGTAAAGTTTCTCAAAAAAAACCTATTCATATTCTTAAACACCGTACGTTTTTTTTAAAAAAAAACCTTATCTTACAGACGTACCTTTTCTTTAAAAACGTAAATTTTCTTTCAAATAGTAAAATTTTGGAACAAAGTTTTTTAAACTACTTTATTACAACCCATTATTGCCAACTATATTGGGTACTTTTGGTTTGGTTTAATGGGAAGTTTCCTAGGTGGAGCCTGTTTATTACATATTACAGTTAGTTTTGAACCCAAAAATAGTAAAGTTAGAAAAGCCAAAGTGCAAGACCGGCAAATCCATGAAATACAATCCTGGGCATGAGATTACATTTGGCAGCACACTAACTCTTACACTCGTAATTTTGGTTTGGTTTGTGTCTAGACTAACATATGGGGAGAAATTTCTCTTTAACTGGGAAATTTTCTAGGTGGAGCCTGTTCGTTACATATTGTAGTTTTCAACCGAATAAAAAGTAAATAGAAAATCCAAAGTGAAAGAAGTTTAAAACAATTAAATTTTCTTAGATAAGTGCATTTTCATAAAACAAGTAAATTTTTTCAAAAACAATACCTATTCATATTCTTAAACAGAGTAACTTTTCTTAAAAATCTTAAAGAAGTACCTTTCCTTAAAAAAGTAAATTTTTCTTGTAATAAGTACCTCTTCTGTAAAAAGTGATTTTTTTAAATAAATACCTTTTCTTAACAAATTACATTATCTTACAACAAATTACCTCTTCTTAAAAAACTACCTTTTCTTTAAAGAGTATCGTTTATGTAAAACAAAATAGCTTTTCTTATAATAAGTACCTACCCTTAAAATTGTACCTGTTCTTGGAAAGAGAACCAATTCTAAACAAGATTCCCATTTCCTAAAAAAAAACTTTTCTTCAAAACTAAAATACCTTCTTTTAAAAAAAACCCTTTTCTTAAAAGTACCTTTTCTCAAAAATAAAATAATACACTTTCTTTTCTTGAGATAAATAAGTAAATTTTCTTAAAAAATAACCTTTTCCTAATAAGAGTACCACTTCTTTACAAAGTATCTGTTCTTAAAAAAAGTACTTCTCTCAAAAAAAACATATTCTTAACTTAAAAAACTTTTCTTGAGAAAAAAAACTTTTCTTAAGATAAGTACCTACTCTTAAAATTGTACCTATCCTTGAAAAAGGACCAATTCTAAAACACTTCTCATTTCTTAAAACACCTTTTCTTACAAAAATGCCTTTTCTTAAAAGTTATTTTTCTGCAAAATAAAATAATACCTTTTCTTTTCTTTTCTTGAGATAAGTGAAAATAAATAAATTTTCTTAAAAAAATTAAATTTTCCGCAAAAGAGTACCACTTCTGTATAAAGTATCTGGTCTTAAAAAAGTACTCGTAGTAAAAATAATGCATACTCTCATTGCTTATTCTTACAGAAAGTACTTCTTGTTAAAAATAGTACCTTTCTTAAAAAACATTAAATTTTAATAAAAGAATTACATCCCTTTAAAAAAGTATCTTATTTTAAAGATCCATTTAAATTATCGTATTTTTCAACGGGCGGCTTAAACGTGTTGGAACTAACCAGTACATAATATATAGCGAATAGAACTTCGTTCCAACCGGGTGTCCCCTGACGTCGTGTGAATTTTTTCCTACATTTCACAACATTTTTCAAGGTAGATTTAAAAAAGTTGCTCGTTTATACATCTCTCTGTACCATTTTTAAATTTGCACAAACGGATTTTGGAAAAACTTTACTTTTCTAGTGGATGCAGAATTAGAATGAAATCTACTTTCAGATGATAAACAGAAAGAAGTAAAGTTGCTCTGTGAGCCACTACTACACACTGAAAAATATCGACCCAAGCGACATATCCTACATCTTTGCAATCACTGTTTTCGTGAATTGAATATCTGCTACTTTTTTTCTTTTTTTTTTTTGTCTATCACGTTTTCGATTTCAGCAGTTTTCAACAAACAAGGCCTCTTTTGGGTCACAAAAACATAAATTATTACCTACTAATGATTGTACCCCAAACATGTTATACTGAATAGCAAACGCAATGTGTTTGGGCGCGAATATAATATATTTGCGACAAGCTATTTGCACTCAACCAACAAAATAATAAAAAAATTGCAGCGTATATCCACCAACTGCATTGTCCATCTTTACGTTTTATGTGTCTTTGTATTACAGGGTGATCCAAATACGTTTTAAAAATTGATTAAAATGAACTAAACTTAATTTCTTTTGGTATAGGATTAGAAATAACAATTATTCCCATTATTTATGAAACACTATTTCTCAGTGCATCCTATCAGTCAAATTTTCCAAGAAATTTTTGAAGGTTTCTGGTTCTATCTCACGAATGGCTAGGACGATATTAGCCTTATGTGTGATTAGTGTCTGGATTATTCGCATAGCATCCGTCTTCACCGGAACCCGACAAGAAAAAGTCTAAAGAAACGAAATCATAGCTCACAAGCGGTTAACTGACATCTTCAATTGAACCTATAACGCAAACGACCCATTGTTAGATGACCTATTTGCCATGATGCTCCATCCTGCTGAAACCAAAGATTATCTTCTTTTCAATCCAGAAAAATTCAGTAATCATGGCTCTGTCGCCTCTGTTTCGAAAAAAAATGTGACAAAAATTATGCCACCACTTCAAAGTCTACACTAAACTGCCACCCTCTGTGAATGCATTGACTTCTCAATAATGACAAACGGGTTTTCCGACCTCCGGTTCTGGCAATTTTTTTTGTCGACATAGCCGTACAGATGAAAATGTGCCTCGTCAGAAAAAAATACTTTTTGGTCAAATTCGATATCCGATGGGAGCTTCTCTAAGGCACATATTTGCCAACGTTGTTCAAGCGTAAAGCGACAGATAGTCAATATTGCGAACAGAATATACCTATATGTGTCAGAATAACATATGACATATGATTTGGACCACTTGACATCCACCACATAAATTGAAATAAAAGTCAATTCAAATTCAACCATGTAAATACAAAAATGGTTTCCCTTTACATCCCATGTGGGGATTAGGGAGAACATCTGACAACCAGTGAGCTGAGCGCGTTCTAGTTTTACACTCACTGGTTGGGAGCGGTATTTTGAGAAGACTTTTTATGGTTATATACTCGATAGTGTCGCCGTCACTGAGCGAGGTGACCGCAGACGACAGAAATTAAAAGCCGTCAGAGCAGGGATCGAACCCACGTTCTCATGCACAAGAGCCGCGCACAGTACCATTGCACCACCGACGGTCACAAATTCAATCATGCGGCCATTAGAAAATCGGTCAATTATTTGAATTTCAATGTCCAAAAAAATTACACTTTATCTGTTTTCTGTCGGACAACAGATCATGAGTACCTCTAACATAAAACAAATCAAAATTGCAAACGAGACTGCGAAATAACAAGAATTGTCCGGAATAACAGATACGTACTTTTTTGTGTTTTAATATAAAGTCTATTGCTTTCAGTCTAGAACTATAGTTGATGATTCCTTATAGGGCACATTAAGTGCGTGTTGTCTTAATTAAAGTAAACATTTCTTATCCTCTTGCAGTCCTTCGTTCATTGTTGGTCCCACCGCCAATATTCTTAAAGTACATCAAGATCAGTCAGAGTATAATGGCATTTGCCAAAAAAATAAACTAAAAGATACCCGACAGTACATACAGCATTCTACAGATTCACGCAGACCTACTACTACAAACAACCGTCATGAGACGCAAAGAACGATGCTGATGCGGCGGCATCCACAAACATAACCATATAAAACATCCGATAAGATTCTTAATGTTACGGGTCCATCCATGCATCTCTTGTGATTTTATTTATGAAATTGTTATTGTTGCAAAATGTGTATATTGTGTCGTCGAGTGTACGGCCAACTTGTAATTAAGGCAGAAGGTTTCTTCCTCTTGAATATGAACCTCTTCAACGCCCGAATGTTCTTCGAAGGCATCGCGCCTTCTTGACACCATTGCGATGCAACTAATTTACAAAGAGCAAAGATACGTAGTTATTGTCGCGCGAGTGCATGAATGTTCAACATAACTTAACGCAGTAGGACAAAGTAGAAGATACTCCATTGATGGAGTACTTTACTTAGAGCAATTTTCTCAGTAATTCAATGAAGGGAATTTCATAGAATGATAGAAATTTGAACCTTTGATATGAACCAGTTAGCACAATTGCTGGAACAGTGTAATTGCCAGGCTTTAATTCACTGTAAAGCCTTTTGTAAAGCTCCAATATCAAAAACTAAAAGAACTTAAATTTTGTTTGAAATTTGGTTTCCGCACAGTTGACTGGGCAAAAATCAAGCAGAACTGCTTGTTCGGAGTTTTACTTATAGTTTAGCATTCACTCATAGACTGATTTTCTTCCGGTCGTACTTTTTTATTTCCAAGCTTCAAATTTGTCACGCGTTATAGACATCAGTAGTTAGAGTTAGATAGTTTGAAAAGAGGGGTGCGATGTTGAAGGTTAAAAAAGAAAGCACTCTAATCCTTCCCAAGTCATAATGATTTTGGAAACGACACAATTTTTGAGAACACTTGTCATAATTTTTCGGTCGGTCTCTGGAAACACTCTTTGATTAATTAGCGTTAGAACCAAAGAAAAACATAAAAAGGAGTAATGGTTACAAAAAGTAACTACAAAACAGTACAACCAACACAAAAGTACGTACCATGCTGTTGAAAACAGTACGTCTGGCAAAGCTTACACAGATATATTTTGAATGAAACCGTAAGTGAAACTCAAAAATCTAATGATTCTTCGTATCCGAATTAGGGTAAAAGAGTCCCCTTCCGCTTTGTCTTGTTTTCCCACTTCCACAGTGTTATCAAATAATTGTTTTCTTACGAAATAACTTTGGTGTAACAACCCAGCAATTCAATTTGATTACCAAACTTTCGTAAACTTACCGGGAAAACTAGAACTTTTTGTTCACAAAATTTTCGCCATTATTTATACACGAACTTCTTATGGCAACGAAAATTTCGGAAGAACTGAATTCGGAGCTTGAAGGTCATAGGAATAAAAAGAAAACACTGAAAGTATTTATTTTTATCACAATCAACTCAGTAGACCTAAGGTTGCGAAAAAACGTGAACGCGCGCTGCGTTATCTCAAAATATATTCCTGGAAATTTTCAACGCAATTTGGCAAAATATTGGAAAATAATAATAAACTTATAATAAGAAAAAATACTATCAGTATTCTCTTTTTAGTCTTAAAACTTCGTCTGTTGTTGTTGTTTGGCTGCAAATATAACGCATCTTGTCGCAAATTCTGTATTCTTGTATCCAAACACAATGTGTTTGCAATTCAATGTAATATGTTTGGGACATGATGATTAATAGGTTACAGTATATGAATATGTGACCCAAATGTGGCTTTGTTTGTTGAAAATTGCTGAAAACTAAAATGCGATAGGCAAAGGAAAAACAAAAACCAGAAGATCTTTTATTCACGAGAACAATGCTAGAAACATGTACATAGTTCCTGCAATATGTTGCAAACTGTGAACAACCTAGTATGTGGGTAAAACGGTAAATTTAAAAATTTAAGAAAACTCGTTTCTAATGCTGATTTAAAGGGTCCGCCATCTAACGTTTTTTTTTCAACTAGTGCTTATTTCGTGAATGGTAACACATAGCTCATGTCTGATTTGACAGATAATTAGTTTTATCCTTCCGCTGAACGAACATGGTTGTGTATACGCTTGAACAACGCTGGGAAATATGGGGAAAATGGGCCTGCGATCAACTTACAGAAGATGCCGATTTTGCCAAAAAAAATCATCTTTTCAGATGAAGCTCATTTTGATCTTGGCGAGTATGTAAACAAGCAAAATTGTCGCATTTGGGGCACAGAAAACGCATACATTGAAAAGCCGATGCACCCAAAACGAGTCACTGTTTGATGCGGATTTTGGTCAGAGGCATAATTGGACCATTTTTCTTCGAAAATGTGCAAGAAGTGGCCGTTACAGTCAATGGCGATCGTTATCGGGCCATGTTGAACGAATTTTTGTTCACAAAAATTGAAGAGGAGGATATTGGCAACATTTGGTTTCAACAGGACGGCGCTACGGTGCCACACAGCCGAAGCTACACTCGATGTTTTGCGCCCTGTTTTTGAAGATCGCATTATCAGCCGCAGAGCTGATGTCGTTTGGCCACCTCGGAGCTGCGATTTGACACCGTTGGACTATTATTTGTGGGGTGCCCTCAAAGATAAGTATTACGTCGACAAGCCAGAGATAATTGACGCTTTAAAGGATAATATTCGTGAAGCCATTAGTGAAATACAGCTGCACACAATCGATAATGTGCTTAAAAATTGGGCCGATCGTGTAGGCTACGGCATGGCCAGCCGAGGCAGCCATTTGAGTGAAATTATTTTCCATTATTAACCGGAAGGATTGTACTTTCAAATAAAAAAAAGAAATTTGAGAAAATATTTAGTAGTTTTTTTTATAGCATTTTCAAAAAAAAGTTATTTGGCGGACCCGTTTAAACAAATAAAATAATTACATGAGGTGTCAGGAGACACACGGTTATGTACTTGTTAGTTCCAAAACACCTGAGGCGCCCGTAGAAATATACTATAATTTAAATGGATCTTTACAAAAATATACTTTTTATAAAATGATAAACGTTTTAAGAAATGTTTTATTTATTGAATGTGATTTTTTTTTTAAGTTCTTTCTTTGATGAGCTTATGTTTTCTTAAGAAAAGGTACCATTTTTAAGAAGAAGTACTTTCTGTAAGAAAAAGCCATAATAGTATGAATTTGTTTTACAAAGAAGTATTTTTTTAAGAACAGGTACTTTTTAAAGAAGCGGTACTCTTTTTAGGAAAAGGTTATTTTTTCAAGAAAATTTACTCATTTTCAGAAAGGTTACTTATCTCAAGAAAAGGTACAGTTAAGAAAACATAGTTTTGTTAGAATAGGTATTTTTTAAGAGAGGGTATTTTTTTAAGAAAAGTTTTTTTTAAGAAATTGGATTTTTTTAGAATTGGTCCGTGTTTCAAGAACAGGTATAATTTTAAGAGTGGGTACTTATCTCAAGAAAAGTTATTTTGTTTTACATAAAAGGTATTCGTTAAAGGAAAAGTAGTTTCTTAAGAAAACGATATTTGTTGTGAAATAATGTACTTTTTTAAGAAAAGGTACTTATTTAAAAGAAATATTTTTTTGCAGAAAAGGTACTTTTTGTAAATTTACTTTTTGACGTGACAACGTCTTAAATTAGGTTGCGGCTGGGAGTCACTTATGAAAAAGTGTAACGCCCGGTAACGTTACGATGAGTCACCGAACACAAGTAAACGCAATGTGTTTACTTGTGTGCCAGAAACGATTTGCTTTGCTGGCTTCTAGTGGCTGTTGGTCGGTGGTGTGAGTGTTTTTGTTTTTTGGCACATCATATATATGACGACTGAGCAAGTATGTATGTGCGTATATATGTGCGTGTGTATGAATATTGATTTAGATCAGTCTGCATTGGATAAGGTATTATTTTTTGTTTTTGACGTGACAACGTCTTAAATTAGGTTGCAGCTGGGAGTCACTTATGAAAAAGTGTAACGCCCGGTAACGTTACGATGAGTCACCGAACACAAGTAAACGCAATGTGTTTACTTGTGTGCCAGAAACGATTTGCTTTGCTGGCTTCTAGTGGCTGTTGGTCGGTGGTGTGAGTGTTTTTGTTTTTTGGCACATCATATATATGACGACTGAGCAAGTATGTATGTGCGTATATATGTGCGTGTGTATGAATATTGATTTGGATCAGTCTGCATTGGATAAGGTATTATTTTTTTTTTTTTTTGTTTTTTGGCTTTATGATATGTGTAGTGTATGTTTGTGTGTAGAAATTTTCATATGAATTAGGTAGCCAAAACGAAACAGAGAGCTGCGGTCGGCTTTAAAAACGATATGCGAATATGATGAATTGAAATACTTTTTGGTTAGTAAATTATTTTCTTTTGTTTTTAATAAAAGAAATGTTTATTTTTTATAATAAAAGAAATGTTTATATTTTATAATAAAGGATATGTTTATTGTTTATAATGTCACATTTGATAATGTGTTCATAGAAATCGCACAGGTACCTAGATGGTGTTGAAATTACTTCTATTTTCCTAAACCATAAGTTTCAATAAATGTTAAAACATCGCCCGTGAGTTCTAACACTCATTGGGCAAGTGAGTTCATTGCACTCCTATTGTGCAATTTAATTATATTCATATCAATAAATATTCTACCGAGAAAAAGACGTTGTCACGTAAAATCTTCGCCCGTAAAACCGACTTTACAGGCAACAATTTTTTTAAGCAAAGGTACTTCTTTAAGATAAGATATGTTTTTAAGAAAAGGTACTATGTTTAAGAATATGAATAGATATTTTTATGAGAAAATTTACTTTTTTTTAAGAAAACGGACCTATTGTTATTTTTCAATTCTTTCACTTTTGAATTTTCTAAATTTACATTTTATTCGGTTCAAAACTACAATATGTAATAAACGGGCTGCATCTAGAGAACTTCCCATTAAACAAGAAATTTCTGCCGATATGTTAGTCTAGACACCAACCAAACCAAAAGTACGAGTGTAAGAGAAAGTGTGCTGCCAAATGTAATTCCATGCTCAAGGTTGTATTTCAGGGATTTGCCAGACTTCAACTTTGGCTGTTTTAAATTTACTTTTTATTGGGTTCAAAACTTCAATATGTAATAAACAGGCTCCTCCTAGAATACTTCCCATTAAACAAAATCAAACCAAAAGTACCCAATATAGTTGATAATAATGAGTTGTAATAAAGTAGTTAAAAAAGTTCTTTAACTTTTTTTCATTCAGCCCCATCCCGCAACGTGCGATAAGGAACTTCGTTCCAAAAATTTTTAAATTTAATTTTCATAACTTAAATATCAGATTTTGACTTTTTATTACCTAAACAAAATCAGATACCATGGAAACATTTTGAATTCTGTTGTTCGACCTTTTCTTTATCAATAAATAATCAGTATTCTTCGAGCTTAAGGTCAGATTTGCTGTTGTTGTATTTATTTTCCTCGGTGATATTGACATAATTGTTTCACAATTGTTATTTTGTTTTAATTGTTAAATATTGTTTATATCTCCTGATGATGCTACACATATTAGTGGCGAAATATCGAGGAAAATAAATACAACACCAGCAAATCTGACCTCAATCTCGAAGAATATTGATTATTTATATATACCATGGAAACATTAAAAGATGGAAAATATCGTTTTTGAAAAAAAGTGAGTTAACACTTTTAATCAGGGGCTTCATTTATTTCAAACAACTTTTCTTGCATTTTGATTGTTTATACGTTTTGTGACCACATACAATATTTTTAATACATTCCTCATAATATCATAATTTTCCCTATTGTTCCAAATTATTTTTATTGCACTTCAATGTTGTAACCGTTTGGTACATCAACACCTTTTCCCCAAACATTCAAAGCTATTTTGGCAGCAATCCCCTTTTTGTCCTTTTTTATAGTTACACTTTATTGAAAGTAAACCTTGAACTTAAGTCTTGAAAAAATTGCAAATTCAAATCCCGTAGCGATATAAATCCAACGAACGAGTGGGAAATGCATAGTTCTCCATCTTCTCTTATGACGAATATGTGTGTTCCTCTAACGGATAGTTTGAATTACTGCAATGAATATGTATCAATGCAGCGATTAATATATTTTATTACTTCGAATAATATTTATAACAAATGAATACGAATATGTTGAACAGCCGCGATCAATACGTTACATTAAAAACTTAAGTGAATAAAAACCCGCTGATCGTGTCCACTAGATTCTCGATTCAAAAACCACAGCTTAACCAGCTGACAGACGAAGTTTGAAGTACTTTACTGGTGCTTTATCCGATGATATGAGCTTCAGATTATTTTGAACTGTTTTGTAAAATTAGCTTTAAGTTCCTCTGCAATTTAGCTGCATACTTTTGGCAACGATTCTAACTATAACTATAAGCTATCATCAATCTTTCATGCCTATTGGCATACCCTACAGTTTCTCTACAAGACCATGTACTTGGCTGTTAACAATTTTGTTTATCAGTGTTAAGCGCCAATTACCCTTAAGGCCTTTTACTTTTTTCTTGCTCTTTGGAAAGACGCGAACGTTGGTGCTTTAGTATTCAATGTCTTCAATAGTGTTTGATGACGGATTTTTTTATTATTTTTTTGCATTCAATGTAGTTTTTCGATGATTAATGAGTCCTGCATATTAATTATGTGTGTAATGTCCAGAACAGATGAGAAAAAGGTAAAAACATTTTCTTGGTAAAAACAAAATTATTGATAAGATATTTGCTTTAAAAAAAATGCTGTATATTTCGGCGGGATTATGTATCGTCCCTTTTTTACGTTTTGCCTGCAAATCTCGATAAGATACTAGGAACTCAATTTTATTGTTTTTGAGTGGGGGATTTTTTGCGCGAATATTGAATATATTTAACGTTGCTTAAACTTTCGCCGTAATTGTTTTCGGTTAACAAACACTCAGAGAAGAATGGCGTCATGAATAAGATGAAAATTGTGACTGAATTGGCTCCAATACAATGTTCTACAATTTGATTTAGAGGGCTTCATTGAAAAAAGACTGTGGAACTGTAATGCAAAATAATGCACTTTTATTCCTCAAATATGATGAATCACTTCCTCATATTAGGCATGCCTTTCTTAAGTTTTCCGTAATATTTCATTAAATTTTGTAGTGAACTCGATGATTTTGTATGGACATTTCATAATATAAAAAATGCTCTACTCAGAGATTCACATTGAGCAAAAAAAATGTCTGTCTTCCACAATCATGATACTGATATTCAGTGCACGAATCTGAGTGGAGTAGTGCTGAAAAGTGGTCTCTCTATATTTTAAGCACACACTGCTTATCTGTTACCAGATTATCATTCTCGTCTTTGCAGGACGACATCCCATTATTCGGCTTGTTATTTGATCTTACTAATATTCGGGAATCATTATTTTTCCTAAACATTTCGTTATTTTCAGTCTCTCTCTGCTCCCACTACCATTTTCTCCGCCTAAATAGTTGATTTTCCTCCTTCCTCAGCCCCTTGGACCACGCATTTGGTTAGCATAAAAATAGTTCGAAAGTAGAATACACACAAAAATTTCAGAAAACATTACATGAGGTGTCAGGAGACAGCCCGTTAGTTCCAACACGCCTAGGGCGCCCGTTAAAATACTGATGATAACTGAAATAATAAACTTTTTTAAGAAAAAATTTTTTTATAGCATTTTTTAGTAGGTAAATTTTTAAGAGTAGTTAGTTATTTTGTTTCACAAACAAGTACTCTTTACAGAAAAGCTATTTTTTTTAAGAAAAGGCAATTTGTTGTAAGAAAATTCACTTTTTTAAGAAAAGGTACTTATTAAAAAAAAAAAAATTAAGAATAGGAACTTTTTGTAAACAAATTTACTTTTGCATTTTAGTCTAATTATTCGATCTATAAGATGATATTTTCTTTAGTAATTTTTCCGGTTCAAGATCAATTGCTATGAACCCACCAAGGCAATTTCTATGAACCCACAAAGGGATATCAGCAGCTCCCTTCTCCTCATTGAAATAGCTATATTCCCAACCATCCACCATAATAATCAATTTCAAATTATTTTATTAATAATAAATTCTACGAAAATGTACTTTTTGTTATAAAATTACTTTTTCATAGAAATTGATCTTGAACCGGAAAAATTATTAAAGAAAATTTACTTTTTTAAGCAAGGGTAGTTTTTAAGATAAGGTATCGTTTTAAGAAAAGGTACTTTGTATTTTTTTTTTGAGAAAATGTACTTTTTTAAGAAAAGGCACTTATTTAAGAAAATTCTCTTTTTTAAACTTCTTCCACTTTGGCTTCTCTAAATTTACTTTTATACTAAATATTTACAATATACACTAAATATTTGCTACAGGCTCCACCAAGAGAACTTCCCATTAAACAAGAAATTTGCAAATATATGTTAGTCTAGACACTAACCAAAGCAAAAGTACCCAATATAGTTAGTAATACTGGGTTGTAATAAAGTTGGTAAAAAAAAAGTTGTTTAATTTTTTTTCCTTTACCATCTGCAATGCACTTGAAGTAAACAAGAGATGCAATTTAACATTTCCGAAAATTTTAATGTAAATTCGATATAAAGGGTTTTTCAATAAGAGCGCTACAAAAGATTTTTTAAATAAAATAAATCGGGTTTTACATACCAATGAAATTCTTTATTCCTGTGAAAGTACGTTCGATGCCATTATGTGTGTAACTCGATTTCTTTTGCATGGCCACCACGGGCACGCTTGCAGAAGTCCAGACGCTGAACCCAATTTTCGACGGGTTTCAAGCATAAATCGGCCGATACTGCTGCAATTTCACGCTCGATATTCGTACAAAGTTCATCAATCATCAATGGCTCGTATATCTTTCCATGATGAAATGCCAAACCTTACTGAAGACAAATGTCAAAAGAGCGGGAAAAAATATGGCGCCGTTTGCTGTCCCTATCGATTTACTTTTGTAGCGTCTCTGTTGAAAAACCGTTTATATTCAAAATTTTAAGGATGCTGCAGTATAGAATAAGTCATGTTTTTTCATAACCAAGTCCTAGATCTTTTAATTTTTTTTATTTCCGCCGGGCCTAATGCTCATGTTTATGGTATTGAATAGGCAGTTCATACAAATGCAGACGCCTTAGCATTGTCAACCACTTAACTATGTCAATGTGAGGATATATTTCATAAACCTCAAGGTTCATGCGTCGCCGATTCTCGCCTTTGAGCACTATAGGGCCATAATATCCAGGAGTCTGCGCCATAAATCAAGACAGGTTGTATGGGAGTCTGGTATAGTTAGACTTCTAGTACTCGAGGGAGGACTTAATCTCTAAAGTGCTTGCTTAGCCCAAAATAACATCTATACGCATCCACAATTCTCCGGCTGATCTCAAGGCTGACGTTTTTGTTTTTGTTTACGGCAGATCCGAGGTGTGTAAATTCGTCCACCACCTCGTATTAAACCATTAATTTTGTCTTGTTCTCGTTTACTGTCAGACCCACGTTTACTAAATACTTCTCAATTTTCGAAAACATCGCAGTAATTTCTCTCATTATGCGCCCAACGATATCTATATCATCAGCATACGCGAGCAGCATGTGACTTTTGCTGCTGATGATTTTATTCATGTTGACTGCAGGTTTTCTCATAATGATCTCCATTAAGATGTTAAAGAGATCGCACGATAGGGTATCGTCGTGCCCGAGGCCTAGCTTATATTCAAAGGTTCGTTAAAATCATTGCCAACTTTCACTGTGGATTTGGTGTTCGTCAAGGTCATCCTGCAAAGGCGTATGAGTTTTGCAGGAATACCAAGCTCAGACATTGCTTCGTAGAGTTTCCCCCGCCTCGGGCTATCGAAGGCAGCCTTATAATCGACAAATAGATGATAGGTGTCGATTTGTTTTTCGTGGGTCTTCTCCAGGATTTGGCGTAGCGTGAAAATCTGGTCAGTTGTCGATTTTTCAGGCCTAAAGCGGCACAGGTATGGTCCAATCAGGTTAACGATAATTGGATTTAGTGTTTCACACATTTAACTTGATAGAACCTAATGTGGTATGGATAAAATGCTAATGTGACGATAGTTGGCACAGAGACTCGGGTCACCTTTTTTAAATATGGGACATAGTACACTGAGACTACAATCGCGGGCATGCATTCATTTAACCTAATTTTAGTTATGAGTTGATGCTTGCACCTTATCAGCTCATTTCCGTCAGCGTGAAGCAGCTCCGAGGATAATCCATCGGCTCCTGTGGCTATGGTGTTCTTAAGCCAGGCAATAGCTGTTCTGATCTTGTCTTGGTTAGGATGATTTTCTGATCTCGCCTTGGTTAGGAGGGGGCAATCGACGTCGTCATCCAAATTGTGATTGATTGCCTCATCGTCATTGGATATCTCAGGTACCAGCAGCGCGGAGAAAATATCTCTCAATGTTCTCAACATGCCCTGAGCGCATGGGTTGAAATTTTCCGTCCTTGCCTTTACAGGAGGGGGCTCTTAACCATGTCCATTAGTTCCGTGTGGCCGTCGGTAGTGCAATGGTTAGTGTGCGCGGCTCTTGTACATGAGATCCTGGGTTCGAACCCTGCTCTGACCACCTTCAAAAAAAAATTTCTTTCGGCGGCGGTCACCTCGCATAGTGACGGCGACACTATCGAGTATATAGCCATGAAAAAGCTTCTCAAAATACCGTTTGGAATCGGTGTAAAACTGTAGGTCCCAATCAGTGAGTGAAAACTGGAAAGCGCACAGCTCAGTGATTGTGAGAAGTTCTCCCCGGTCCCTTCATGGGATGTAATGGGAAACCATTTATTTTTATTATTTTATTAGTTCCGTGTTGAACTTTTGGGGTTCATTATTCCTTCTGTATGTCTCAATTTTCTCACTCTCGAGCTTTATCCAATGTCGTTTCTTTCGCCTCATCTCCTTTCTTTTTTCCTTATACCGCTCGCGTTGCAGTTGACTGAAGCACTGTCAAAAGTGCAGCGTTTTTTTCATCATTTGCTACGCGACGCTCTTCACCGTTGCGAAACGGTGTTGCAAAACAAAAGTACCATTGTTACGGAAGTTTTTATTGAGTCGGAAATGGGTTCCAACGCGCCTGAGAATCGTCATCAGGAACTGCCAGACAACAAACCCAAAAAGCATTCACTTGTATAAATTACAACCGTCCCAAATCAAATTTTTTCAAACAATAAACACTGGCAACAAAATTGTATTGTGATCTTGAAAGATTAATGACAGTTATTGAGTTGATCCACCCCCTCAATAATTTTAAAATATGCTGAAACGCATTTGCTCAATGGATATCTTCTATGTATATGTATTTCGCAGCAAGTAGCATTTACCCCCAACTCTATGGGGCAGGATATAATAATTGAACATTAAATTAAAAACCATAATTTTATTATATATCTAATTAATATACACGCTGAAAATTATCAGCCCCAGCAACCTATTGCAGTAAACATATATATGTTTGCAAGCACTGTTTTCATGAATTGAATATCTGCTGCCTTTTTTGTTTCTTTGTTGTCTGTCTCGTGTTTGTTTTCAGCGGTTTTCAACCAAAAATGCAACACTTGGGTTTCAAAAACATATATTATAGCCTATTAATCATTGTGTTTTAAACATGTTATATTGAATAGCAAACACAATGCATTTCGGCACAAGTATAGTATATTTGCCACAGGCTACAAACACGCTACATTTTCATCGAAACAAAAAAAAATTGTACTAAACATTCAGTTTTGTCACGTGGACAAAAGTCTAGAAACCCCTGTTACGAATACTTTGAAATGATACATGCATCTTTTATTGTAAATGATGAAGGAGTTGTATATGAAAACTTTTTTCCCTCGCAATCCCATTTTGTTGAAGAACTTTGGGTCTCAATGTGAGGGAATAAAAAAAAATTTTAATTCCCATTTGAAAAGTTTAAATAAGATGTTACCGGGTTTGTTTCCCTGGCTCCAAGTCAATGTGCCCAATTCATTTTTTTAAGAACAAATGATATTTCAAACATGGCAATACAACACCTTGTTGCAAATAAGTATAATCTTAAATACTACTTCCTTTACTAAAAATTGTTGAAAAAACTTAAATTTGGGCGTTGTTTTCGTTCTATCGCTTGCTTCGATTTTAATTTTTTTTTTGTTTCAAGAATAAATCGATATTAAGTGGCACCGCTTCCATTTTTATCTTCAGCAGGCATAAAGTTACCAGTTTGAGCGATTTTGCAAAACGGCGTAAGATATCGTTATTGTGAATTTTAAGATAAGGAGAAGAATGAAAACATTGAAAACATAGTACAACGGAAATTTTGCCTTACCCGCTAGATTATATGTTCTAAATTCTACCAAAATCAATCGGGGTGGTTGGTGGTTACAAAAGTGCGATTTCAAACATTGTCCCGGTACCAAATGCTAATGCTTCAATAATGTCATTGACTCTAAGCGATGTGATAATCACCGAAAGTTTTCTTGCCAGTAGTTTTTCTTTTGAAAAGTGACAAGCTTATAAACTATTTGTTGTAGGTTTCAAGGCACCACTTTGTTTAGTAATTTTATTTGAGCAATTAAAGTAAACGATATCAGAAAATTTGTAAACATGGGAAAAGTTGGTCAACGTTAAGTAACACTGTGTGTAATTTTTTAAGTTATGGAAATATAACCATGTAAAAAGACCCATGTCGCCTAGTTTTGCCCAAAGTCATGCACATTTTGTTGTGGGTCCCCAAAGATTTGGGGCCTCGGTGTCATGTTTGCAAAAAAGTGATCATATTGTCAGGCTCTTATCTTGCAAACTGTTCGTAGTTTTGATTTACTCTCTGAGGGAAAGTTGTAGCTCTTGTCATAAAGAATAAAAATTGTGAACATATGAAACTTTAAAAAATTCGATTTTTTTACCCTTTTTCCCCTGTTCAGGTCCATAGGTAGAAAACCGTTCAATCTTCAAGTAAACAATCAACCACAAAAATGTACCTAAGATCTCAGTAAACCACTTTCTAGAACATATGAACTTTCTAGGACTGGTTCTTATATTGTGTGCTGCGTCCCTTTTTGAGTCCGCTGATCTTACTGCTTTGCCTGTGCTGCTGCGGTCGGTGAGATAGCATAGTATTCCAATGTTGAAGTAAACGGTGTTAAGAATCATTCCTAGTAAGTTCATATGTTCATACATTTTTGTCGTTGATTGTTTCCTTGAAATTTGAACGGTTTGCCACCTATGGACCTGAACAGGCGAAAACAGGTAAAAAACAATCGAATTTTTTAAAGTATTTTGCGATTTTGACCTTGAGGATGATTTTTTTTGATTTTATATGCTAACAATTTTTGTTCTTTATAACAAGAGCTACAACTTTCCTTCAGAAAGTTAATCAAAATTCCGAACGGTTTGCAAGATATGAGCCTGATAAAATGATAACTTTTTTGAAAAATTACACCGAGGCCCCAAATCTTTGGGGGCCCATAAAAAAAAGTCCATAACTTTGGGCAAAACTGTTAGACACAGGTCTTTTTTTTGGTCTTTTATCACGTAGTGGTGTCCGTATATGGTTATATATTTTCGTGTTGCACTGCATAATTCAATATTTCCATTTGAAAGGTCCCAGTCCAAGCAGTATTAAAGCAGAACTAGATTCTACTGTGGGGGAGTCTGAGCCTTCGTTTAAGAATGTAAAATATTGGGTAGCAGGGCTTGAACTAGGTAGTATGTGCTGCCAAAGCGGACACTGTAGTGGTCGACCAATCGAGGTGTCCACACCAGACACGGTTAAGAAAATCCGCAAAATGGTATTGGATGATCATCGGCTGAATGTTCGTTAGCTAACTAAAATGATAGGCATTTCAAAAAGTGCTATATATCGTATATTGATCGAAGATTTGAAGCTGAGAAAGCTGTGCGAACGATGGTTGCCGCGCTTGCTTTCAATAGAGCAAACACAGCTTCGGGATAATACTTCACTAGAGTGTTTGGCGATGTTTCAAATCAATAAAGCCGATTTTTGCGCCGATTTCTAACCACGGATGAGACATGGGTGCACCACTTCATATCTGAGACAAAGGACCACTCAAACCAGTGTACGGGAGAATCGTGTCCAAAGAAGGCGAAGACGGTTCTGAATGCGCATGAGATAATTCTTGTTGATTATCTTCAGAAGGGAAAAGCCATCAACGGCAAATACTATTCTAAATTATTGCAGCGTTTAAGTGATGAAATTGTCGACGAAATGCCGCATTTGGCGGAAAAGAAAGTGCTGTTTCATCAGCACAATGCACCAGTTCAAACATCCACAAATGCGAAGGCCAAAATTAATGAATTAATGTTCCAATTGCTTCATCACGCACCTTGTTCGCCAGATTTAGTTAACTCGGACTATTTTCTATTTCCAAACTTCAAAAAAATGGCTCGGTGGTAAAAGATTTGCCAACAATGAAGAGGTGGAGTCTGCGGTTGATAACTATTTTAAGCAGTTTGGCAGTTCTTACTACATACAGTGTGTCGTAGCTATTGAATATCGCTGGAAAACTGTGTATCGAACTAAAAGGAGATTATGTTGAAAAATAAAGAAAATTTCTACTTAACTTTTTGTGTCTTCTTTGTGAGGTCGGTTAATTTTGGGACCACCAAATTATTAATTTTTAAAAGTTATGATATTTATGGGAAAAATTAGAATCAACTTAAACACTAGGTCTGTTTTTGTTACACCGCTTGCTTAATTTTTCTCCAATTTTGTCTGAAGAACGGCAAGTTTTTAAATGACATTTATGATTATAAATAAAGCATAGGATGTTATCTGGAAATATTTATTTATTTTATTCGTCTCAAAGGCAATAACAACACATGGGGGAAGATGGTTATGAATTATGAAGTGCCGGTTAGAAAACTCATTGTATTGCTAGGATTGGAAAATGTACGATTTCGTGCAATTTTCGATCAAATAAAAGAATTTTTCGTGAAAATGTCAGACAATACCGCAATCTAATTTATTCTGCGATACATGTGTAGAGTAGAAATCTTTTAGTTGTTTTCTCTTTCACAATTTCATCTATCAGCTCCAAATCAAGATTCAACAGTCAACATTTTCGTTTACGTTTGCCCAGTCTTTGCTTATGTCTCGGCAAAAGTTTCTATGTTTTGCGCGCTGGAACCCCGTGGTTAACAAATAACTGTTTATTCTAAACAAATTAACACAAATTTGTTTTGATGTGGAACATCTAATGTTATAGCCAAATATATGGTTATTACAAAATAACTCAGTGTAAATCCAAACTGAAATCAATGTTTATGTGACATAAGTATGTTTGGAATTTTGTTCTCTAACTGTCACATTAATTTTATTTATAGACCAGGTTATGTATTTGATTTTATTTGAGTGTAATTTTTCAACAGAGAAGAAGACACAACCGCTTGAAAAATCTTATCATGTGGCTGTGGGTAAATAGTAAATATAATTCATAAATTAAGAGGAGATTTGTTTTTATCTGCTGTCTTTTTGTTCAACCATGGAGCCAGCCAGATATCAATGGTGGTTGCACATGCTGTGAAATAGCACCGCATACAACAAAAGCTAGCTGTGGTGCATTTATATGTTCCCGTCTACACTATTATAGACCAGACCAGTATTTTTGGAAGTATCTTCCACTCAAAAGTATACAAAAAACATAAAGTGGTGGTTGGTACGGCACCTCACTGTGATCTGTGGTAATCAAATAAATTCCACTTCTCTGTTTTTTTTCCTACATAGAAAAGTGTTTATTTCGTTTATTCTATTTTAACAGAAAAGCTTTGTATATTGTTAGAATTTTGCTTCTCCAAAACGCAAAAGTAAACACTCCAACTGCTGGTATGGAGCAGATGAAAAACTGTTCAGTTGAAATTATAATGAAAATTACTTATTTCACACTGTGCTGTTTGTGAAAATGAAATGAAATAGAATATTCCATATTAAGTGTGATGGTTGGAAAACGTATGTAGCAACCGGTAAATTTAAGAAAATGGGTTACAAGATCTTGGAATGTAATAGAATATTTAATTGATAGTTTCCAGTACTCCATTGCGGTATATTTGGGGACTTCACGGTATAGCGAGACCCTGCATGATATTGTATACAAAAGGAGTATTTTACTTTATTACCAAAATGATTAAAACAGCTTTATTGGAAATTAGTTAGAATGAATAACGGAATGAACACAATACGTACTCAGCTAGAACAACATTTTGTCGCAGCGATGAAACTGATTTATACGAACTAACTGTAAACTTCAAACTAACATGTTAGTATGAATTATATAATTGACAGTTTTAATAAAACAATTTTTTTCTTAAATTTCGAGAAGCACTTTCTTTATTTTACTTAAGCAGAAGAATTTTAACACTTTACAAGAAATATTTAGTCAATAATACTAGTGCCGAAATTTGTTTATCCCTATAATGTGTGATGATATACCTAAATACTTGTGGAGAAGGGAGCTGATGATATCCCTGGGAGGGCATTGAAATAGCTATATTCCCAACCATCCACCATAATGATCAATTTCACAATTTTTCTTTTTTAATATTTCTATTAAAATGTACTTTTTCATAGAAAAAGTACTTTTTAATGGTTATTGATCTTGAACCGAACAATTATTAAGAACAAGAAGTACGATTTTCAAGAACAGCTACTTTTTAAAGAAGTGGTCTACTCTTTTTAGGAAAGGGTTATTTTTTAAGAAAATTTACTTATTTTCAGAGAGGCTACTTATCTCAAGAAAAGAAACGAAAAGGTATTATTTTATTTGTGAGAATATGTACTTTTAAGAAAAGGAATTTTTGTAACAAAAGGTTTTTTTTTTAAAGAAGTTATTTTTTTTTTGAAGATATTTTTTTTTAAGAAATGCGATTTTTTTTAGAATTGCTCCTTTTTTAAAGAAGAGGTATATTTTAAGTGAAGGCACTTATCTCAAGAAAAGTTATTTTGTTTTACATAATAGGTACTCTTCAAAGAAATGTTAGTTTTTAAGAAAAGGCAATTTGTTGTAAGATATATATTTAAAAAAATAAATTTTTTTAAGAAAATGCACTTTTTGTAAGAAAATTTACTTTTTAAATCAAAGTTACTTCTTTATGGTAAGGTATTTTTTTTTAAGAAACGGTACTCTATTTAAGAATATGAATAGGTATTGTTTTTTTAGAAAATTTCCTTTTTTTAAGAAAACTCACTTTGGCTTTTCTAGATTTATTTTTATTCGTTTCAAAACTACAATATCGGTAATTCCACGGTGTCGAACGTGACTCGTGACTGTTGTACACATTCAAAGCAAAAAAAAGGCCAGAATAAAACATATTTTAGATTCATCTTTTCCATAATCGCATAGCTCCTTAATAGTAGTATCACTGGTGGTTTAGTCTTTTTCAGGCGAAATAATGATTACAAAATAAGGACAAAAAAGAAGCAGTTGGAACGCGACAAAACCAGAAGTAGTTCCCGTGAACATATTTAAAAACATGAGATTCCGCGAAATCAAACGCAAAATGATAAGAAATAACAAGGTTTTCGAAGCCTCTTTATTTGATAGAAATACCATGGGTAGTTTTTTTAAATTAAATTTTTAAGTTGGTTCGAACGTGAGATGCCGAACGTGACATTTTTTCTATGACTAGTTGTGTTTGTTTACTTTCCCATTAATAACTTTCAAGATACTAGTTTGAGAGAGTAAGACCGACTTTACTCTCTTTATGAAAATTTGCAAATAAAATCGAAATCGCTCTATTTATGCATACATATCAAACCAAAATTTAACCTTACGGTGTCGAACGTGACAAATTTCAAATCGCTACACAAAATTGTATATAAGTACAACGTTTCAAACCGATTTTTTTTAATATTCCTATTAACTTCAAATACTATTTCTTCAACTAGTTTGATGAACTTGGTTCGAATATTTCTGGTCTACTGATAACTAATGGCTCTTTATGGTGTCGAACGTGACAATAGAATTTGTAGTCGGGATAAAGCAATACTTACCGTCATTCTTGATTCCTTTTAATTCGCCTCTTCTATTTAAGATTACTTATTCTCTTAGAAAGATTAGAAAGATAAGCCTCTTTTTACATAAGCCTCTGTTTACGAAGGGAATTTAAAAAAAATGGTCAATAAAAATGTGAAAATAATCCAAAACTACAATTTCCCACTTTGCAATTGATTTTCGTAAACTTTTGAGTAAATAAATGTGAATTTTTTTCTTTTTCTAAAAACTTGAATATTTTTGTATAATAACATATCACATTAATTTGGTTTAATAACTTTTAATTTTTTTTTACACGGTATACCTTTTGGTAGAATTACCCATATGTAATAAACAGGCTCCACCTAGAAAATTCCCCAGTAAACAAGAAATATCTCCCCATATGTTAGTGTATACACAAACCAAACCAAAAGCACGAGTGTAAGAGTAAGTGTGCTGCCAAATGTAATTCCATGCTCAGGGTTGTATTTCATGGATTTGCAGTCTTGCACTTTTCTAAATTTACTTTTTATTGGGTTCAAAATTACAATATGTAATAAACAGGCTCCACCTAGAATGCTTCCCATTAAACCAAACCAAAAGTACCCAATATAGTTGACAATAATGGGTTGTAATAAAGTAGTTAAAAAAAATGTGCCATAAGGAACTTCGTTCCAAAAACTCTCACTAATTTGAAGCACAGCCGCGAATAATGTTGTAATTTTTTTTCGTGAATTCCAGTTCGAACTACTCTGCCAGATTACTTGAATGCAAAACTAAGTAAAAATTTTAAAATTCTGACATTTAAGTTCCGTTTCAAATTGAAAAAAATTGTTAATTAAATCCAATTTGTTTTGGATATAAAGCCTTGTTTCATTGTGATACCAATAAAAACTAAATTTTCTAAGTAACTTAAGGTTTTATTTAATATAATTTGCTGATTATATTTAAGAAAAGTGAAAATAAATCCAAATCTTAAATAGACAAACAAAGGCCAAGTGCCCACTAGTTTAAATAGTTTCTTGCCTCTGGTGAACAATTTACATTTTGTCACCTACATATTCGCGGCTGTTCTTCAATTGTTAAGGAAATTCAAATGTTTTTTTTTTTTTAAGTGAAGTACAATTGATACAATTATGTCCTGAATAAAACGTCTTTCAAATGGCCTCCACGTCTTCTTTTGAACGAATTCGATGAACCCAATTTTCGAGCACATTTTCCACTAAATCAAGTCGTATGGCATGAATATTGTCTTGTAAAGCTTGAAGAGAGTCTGATTTATTGCTAAAAACTAATGACTTCAAATAACCCCACAAGAAATAGTCTAATGGTGGTAAATCACAACTTCTTGGAAGTCATTCAATGTCACTAAAAAAATAAATAAATGGTTTCCCATTACATCCCATGAAGGGACTGGGGAGAACTTCTCACAATCACTGAGCTGTGCGCTTTCCAGTTTTCACTCACTGATTGGGACCTACAGTTTTACACCGATTCCGAACGGTAATTTGAGAAGCTTTTTCATGGCTAGATACTCGATAGTGTCGCCGTCACTATGCGAGGTGACCGCCGCCGAAAGAAAATTTGAAGGTGGTCAGAGCCGGGTTCGAACCCAGGATCTCATGTACAAGAGCCGCGGACACTAACCATTGCACCACCGACGGCCACCAATGTCACTATTTCTTGAAATAAACGAATTTCCAAACATTTCTCGCAATAATTGCTGTGTGGCACGTAGACCCGTCTTGTTGGAACCAGATGATGTCAAGATCAACTTCTTCCAATTTCGGCCATAAGAAATTGGTCATCATCGATCTATACCGTTGTCCATTGATACGAGTTTGAATTTTATGTTTCGGGATTAGGGAACAAAAACAAATATTAATCATCTAAAATCACTTTATTGTTTTTCCAAATATTCCCAATGAAGATTTATACACTTTTGCATGCGTTTGAACCAATTGTCGAAACACTTTTGCCACTCTGATTGAGGTATCTCCAAAACATGCATTCTGAATGCAGCAACCGCTTCTTCAGGTGACCTCTCAGTTTGTTTTTTACGTACGGGAATAAAAAGAAGTCATTGGGTGCCAAGTCAGGACTATACGGCGGAAGACCCAAAAATCGATGTTTTGGGTGCTCAAAAAATGCAGTTGTTTCAGCCGATGTGTGAGAGCTCGCATTGTCGTGGTGAAGAGTGATCCGTCTTCGGCGGTTGGTTTTCCTGATTTCTTAGAAGACAACTGGCAAACAAATGGTTGTGTACCGCTCAGAATTCACTGTCGTGGGTTGTTCTGGTGGTACGGTTGCGACTTGTCCGGTTTCTCCGAAAAACAGGCGACCATTTGCTTGGAACTGCTTCGGGCGCGAACAACTTTTGTTGGACTTGGCTCATCTTGAAACACCCATACAGTTGACTGCTGTTTACTTTCGGGCTCATACGCGTAAATCCAGGATTCATAACCTGTCACGATGTCATAGACGTATTTCGAAACACAGCACAGTGGACGGAATGACCAGTCTAGCAATATTAAATTAATAACTTCAAAAGTAATGGCGCTAGATGAATTAAATTTTGCAGGAATACTTCGTATTGTTGCAGATTCTTTTGTAGCGAAAATGGTCCATATTGGTCAAATTTTAGATGTAGCCCCCATATAACCATTTTTCGACGTATAAACTACATATTAAAAGTAATTCGGCTGAAATTTGATAATTTGTGTTTCATTAGCTCAAACTTTCACATAGTTTCCATGTATACATACTATTACATACATATCGTACGACCAAGCTAACATTTAGGAGTTAGAGTTTTATTTTACCAAGGACCATCTACGCTAATTAAAAAATATTGCACGGTTTGATAAAGCAATCCTCTTATTAAATATTCTTATTAATTTTTATTTTTTAGTATACAAAGATGAAATTACATGAACAAATTATTCAGAATCTGAACTGTCACTCCATGAATCCGGAGACTGTAGACTATCAATGGAAAGGAGAGTTTTTACTACTGTATCTAGTTCATTATTGTTTTTGGAAGAGGTGGGAGTACCTGTAGTAAGCAATGAAATGAAGGGATCTGAGGAAAACAGAAGTGCATGCATGAGGTCCTCCATCGTATGCACTCGGGATGTTTTCCGAGGGTGTATCAAAAGGAAATTTCTAACGTCTTTTTTCCTTGCCTCCAGTGCTTTCTCCGACATCATGCCAATCGGTAGGCCAACATCAGTTATGATGTCTCCTCCATGAATTACAATTTTGTGAATTGAACTTGGCATGTAAAACCATGAATATTCATGCACAAAAATGTCTGCTGTTTCATACGCATATTGTCGGAAAGCATCGGCATTTACATTGTATCCGCAAGACATAACTCGTAAAACTACTCCCAATCTTCTTATAATAGCTTCTCTAACGCCTGTTATTTGGGAAGCTAGGTCAGGTTGTTGAAGAAACCTTCTGGCTGTATTTCCATTGTTTGTATTACCACAACCAGCCATTGGTACATCTACTAGTAATGCCATTTCCTTTCTTAGCTCGGTTTGTATATACTTTTTCCTTTCATCAACGGCCTTTTTATCAGAACCGCGAAACTGCAATTTCTTAACGGGACGCCTGTATGATATATGAATGACCCACTCAAAGCAACGAATCCACGCGTGTAGAGTGGATAAACCATATTCATAAAAATTTTCGTTTGTTGGTAAATTTGTTATCGCATTCAAATGATTCATAATTTTTGGCGTAGCTCTACAAACCCCACATGTTTGTGAAGATGATTCTGCTATATTACTAAATACTTTTCCATCTATCATAGTCATGTGGAACTGATGATACACTACAAATGTACCCAGATTCGTTGGTTTTATATTTGCTATTTGAGTTTGAACAATTTTAACTTCAGCACGCACCACGTCAGATGTTTCTTTTTGACAGCTTATTTTGATTGGCCTGCAGTAGCGATTTGAAGAAGGTCTTGGATTTTTCCAAACTATGTTTGATCCCAATTGCAGTTGCAATGGTACAATGCAAACCGTAAACATATGCTCGTCGATCATATTCTTTTCCGGATCACTGTAGTTTTGCCTATAGGTTGAATGCCTACTACTACAGTCACATCCCCATTTATAGACTGCAACTAAGTTTTCGCTGATTGCATGGGTAAGGGTGGTTTGAAATAAATTAGGATGTGCTTAAATGATCCTAGCAACAGTGTGGTCCACTAAGCTCTGTAGGGCGACTTCAGCGTGAGTCTCTGCTACAAACACTCCATTAGGACAGCACTTCTTTTTAGCTGCTTGTACAGCGTCATAGCTAGGGTATATGTCAGCATTACGAGCCTTGGAACCGGCCGCCATTAGTTTATATGAGTGTTTGGTGTAACATCCATCAATGTAGAGACTCAATGCCTCCTCTGGAGTATATTTTACAGGCAGTTCAACGTCAGATCTCATGCATTTTTTACTGTTTTTAGCCATGTCTTCACTGGAATCCAACATTGTTATGACCTTGGAAGCTGGTCTTCTTCAGGCTCTGTAAAGACTAGTTCGAGTTGCCACCATAAGCGCGCTACACGAAGATTCATTTAATATTGAAGAAACCTTGTAGACTTCGGTTTCAGTAGAACATGCTGAAAACTTCTTCACCGGTCGTCCAACTGTTTCAGAAGTGTTTGGGGTAATTAACTCGAGGTCTCCATTTAACCAATCTTTGTAGTTTTTCCCAAAAAAATCCTAGGCACCTACTGTAGGGCGGGTCAAATTGTATGGAATGATTTTTTTTGATGAAGCGTATAGCAAAAACGTAATCTATAGGTGATTCTGAGAAATTTTGCTCAAGAGACCATTGCTCTAAGTCGGATTTGGAGCCCCCCAAAAGGTATTTTTATCACCTTTCAGAATCTGTATTTGAATTAAATACAGCTAGATTGGTCGTTTCGTCCACTGTGCACCGCGATCGTATTTTTGGAGCTTTTCTTTCAACCAATTGACACGAGCCTTTTTTAGAGCGATTGACAAATTGTGTGGCATCCAACGCAAACATATTTTTTGACAGTCAAATGTTTATGCAATATTGAATGTATGTTTGTCCCACTAATACCTAAGGTTGTCTCAATCTCACGATAGGTCACATGACGATCTTGCAAAATCAGTTCGCGCACAGCATCAATGGTTTTCGGAACAACAGCTGATTTTGGACGACCGTCACGTAATTCATCTTGGAGTGAACTACGACCACGATTGAATTCACCATTCCATCGATAAACACTGGTCCTTGATGGAGCTTCATCGCCAACAATTTGATTAAGTTCATTCATGCACTCTTGCTGAGTTAATCCACGTCGAAAGTTGTAAAAAATAATCGCACGAAAATGTTCACGATTTTGGGCCGAGATGAATCTTTTAAATTAATGTAAACAACACAAATAGCGCTCGTATGTCAAAACGTTCTAAGTACGCATAACTTCAAAAATGTCCAACTTTACGATAGAGCTGTCAGTTGCCAGATTGCAACACTAGGGTTGCCAGATCCCGAAACATAAATTTCAACCTCGTAGTAACTGTTTCACCAGCTTCATGTCGAAAGAAATACGGACCGATGAATCCACCAGACCAAAAACCACACAAAACTGTCAATTTAGGTGAAGGTAATGGTTGTTAATGAATAATTTATGGAGTTTCAACGCACCAGTATCGACAGTTTTGCTTATTTACCGCACCACTCAGATGAAAGTGAGCCTCATCCGAGAAGATGATTTTCTTAAAAAAAATCGTTATCGTTTTCAAGTTCTGCCAAGACAAAATCAGCAAATTCATGACATTTACGCCAGTCAAATGGCTTCAGTTCTTGTGTGATAACAATAAAGCCCAAATCCTTTCTCAAAATCCGCTAGGTTGTGGTTTGAGAGAGTCCCAGTTGTTGAAAACGTCTTAGAATTATATTATTATAAATTAATGTGTCTTTAGATATTCTGTAAAAGGCGCATACGAAGAAATTAATTTCGTTCACTAAAAATAAAACAATTTTCTTGTTGGTGGTTATTCCACGTTGTTACCAGCTTCTTTCTCAGTTTTCGTATTGAGAGTTATTTCATGATGAAATTAAACCCTGATTTTGGGAGTATATCATTTCCGAGAAGTGGACGGGGCACAGACTGTGTACGCCCTAGAAAAATATGGTCGATAGTGGATTCAATGATCAGTGATCAATGAATGCTTTATTCAGTTGACGTGACACTGTCTGATTGGAAGACATGCCGTGCGACTAAAGGTCAGTGAAAATGACTTTGAGGAAGACGAAGAACCCACTAAACCATCTTCTCTGCAAGTACTAAGCGGATGCCGACTACAGGATCCTACCTATTTAGGACCCTACGAGAATTATCTCATATAAGCGTACACTCACAGAGCACGCACACGTACACGCACAACTTCATTAGAGGTTGTCACATCTGAATTAGAGGTTGTTACAACCGAATTTAGATAGTGTCACTAATGAATTCTTAAATTTTTTGTTATTTTTAAATGATGATTTAGTTTCCTGTGTTCTTATAAAAAAAATTAAAAAGCGAGTCCCGGCCATCATGGGACGCCGCAGTCATTCTGGCATGTTGTAGCGGTTGATTCAGGTCCTAAACCGTTTTGTCTACAGACGATTGCAGCGTATCTCACATGACCGACCTTGAAAGACTTGAAAACTGTTGACATCTCCTTGAATAATTTCTGCAAAATATGACGTTTTAACACAAAACATATTTTACTAACATTTCTTAATAACCACAAAAAAATCTTGACATTCTTTAATTCTTTTTAAGATAATATTTGATCATAGAATTTTAAACGTCAGATTTTAAATGCATAGAATTATGCTGAGGTAACCGAATTGAATTCGGTTGCACCTACTGATTTCATGAGAAATTCTGTTACAGCAACCGAATTGACGGCAAATTCGGTTGTTGCAACCGAATTAAGGCCAGATTCGATCATTGCGACCGAATTGATACCAAGTTCGATAGTTACAGCCGAATTGACGTCAAATTCTGTTAATACCACCGAATTAATGCTAGATTCGGGTACTCGAACCGAATTTGGTAGAAATTTCGCTCCATGCATCCGAATTAATTTCAAATTCGTTTGGTCCAACCGAAATTTTAGAAAATTTAGTTGGCTGAACAAATATACTTGAAGATTTAGTTGTCACAGCCGAATCAATTATGAAACGAAATCGGTACCAACCGCAATTCGTGTGTGGCAACCTCAATTGGGTGGTAGCAGCCGAATTTGTGGTTCCTACAACCTCTTTTCAAACAATTAGTTCTCTGGGTGTAGACAAGATATTCAGCTTCACCTAACCTATCACCATAGATAAAGGAAATGAGTAGATATCCCACAGGCAGTGTCAAGTACTGTCACTAGGTGCTGTGTTGTCGTTTTCTAACTTTCATTGACGTTTCTCATAACATTCACTGACGTTTATTCAACAGTGTGGAACATTTTTTCAATACAAAAATAGAATTATTTTCCAGGTTGTGCTAATCAAACAACTAATTTAGTTTTTTTCATCTCGTTGTGTTCCCCACTTTCAGGTTAAAATTTTGTGATTTTGATTGGATATTTTTGTTTACTCTTATTGTTGGTGTTCGTTTGTGTTGGATGTGAGAGCAACGGACCACAAAGCAAAAACAAAATCCCTGTTGATGTTGCCTACCATACCTATTGTTAGCACCTGTTCTAAATACATCTTGCAAGGTATATTTTTTTGGGATCAAGTGTTGTAATTATTGCATTCAGCTCCATCTAGAAAATATCCCATTGAACAAGAAATTTCCCAAGGCTTGTGCGATATCTAGTTAATTCCTTTATCGATGCTATCACTTCCGATAGTATCTTTCAATTATTGAGACTTGGGTATATTTAAGGCAATCTAACCGGTGTAATTGGTGGCTGAAGCTAAATGCCAAAAAGCCAGCCATCAAATTATTAAAATTTTCGCTGACAAAGTGGCTGTCGGCCCTTGTTATAATTATACAATGAGTCAAGAAGAGGGAAATTCATATAGAGGAAATATAACATTTATCTAATCAATAAGCAGTAAAATTGTACGTTTCCACGTGTAATAACTACAAACAACCCTCCTGAATTGAGCTATCGGCAACATTAATGTGCCAATCAATAAACTATTTTCAACTGAATCAAATCATTTGAAGTATAATGCTACAATACAAAACTTGTCAATAAATCGATAAAGTTTGAAATGAAACACAGAACTGTTTACATAAAAGACTGATCTACTCTCACACCACAGATGTATTGCATACACAATACCACAAACATCAAAGGCAACAGGAGTATTGATTCTTGGAATGAAACATAAATAATAAGAAAAGCAAATTTACTTATTGAGTTGATGTTTTCAAGTGTAAAGAAGTTTTTAATATGTTACAGATTTTCTATGGAAATGCAAGTAATTAACATTTCCATGGAATGCCAGCTAATGGAATGGAAAATATGAAAGATAATCTCTCGGGATTATAAACAAAGTTTGAAAAATATCTCATATCTCTTTCATCTGTCAAATGTTACAGATTGAGATGTGTTTAGTTGTTCGTTTTGTTTGTAACACTTTGTAATGTTCAAGGAGATGCATACTTTGGTATTTATCAGGGGTTATGCATACCACAGCTGATGGATGTGGTAGTTGGAAATTGATAGAAAACAGAATAGATAGGAGTATAAATGATAATTAACTAGAAGCAAACCATGCAGCAAACTAAGTTTAAACAGTGTTGGATTGATACTAATGACAGCTAAATAGGGTTTTATGATGGTTGCTCCGAACGTAAACACGCCATTTTATGTCCACACACAAACTGCACGAAATTTCCAACTACTTTGGTGACTTTAAGAGAACACTACAAGTGGGTTGGAAACTATTATACTACTCTATAACTTTATACAATTTTACGTTTAAGTCAAACAGCGCGTCTGAAAAAACTCCTACATTTCATTGATAAAAGGCTCCAAATATCCATTCTGATAAAACTACTACAAATATAATACGTCATGTGTGGACATTTTTGAAATATTGCTCCTTTATCAAAAAATCTTTCCAATGATCGATCGTAACAATAGTACAAATTCAAACAGACATCTTATGATGAACTTGTCATACAGTTCGAAACTAGTCATGCCGGTGAGTGAGCTTACCTGAATTATCTATCATTCAAACAAAAACCAACCATTTTTCGTTTAGAAAAATGTATTAGAACTTGAAAGCTTGTAGTATGAACATCTCAACCATTAACATTCAGCTCACTCATTCAGGTCGTTCGGATGAAAAACTATACCTCTACAATAAGACAAATGTAAAAAAATTACATGAGGTGTCATGGGACACCTGGTTGGAACGAAATTCCTTTCGCTATATATTATGTACTAGTTAGTTCCAACAAGCCTAAAGCGCCTGTTGAAAAATACTATAATTTAAATGGATCTTTAAGAAAATATACTTTTTGTAAAATGATAAAGTTTTTTTAAGAAATGTTTTTATTGAATGTATTTTAAAAAAAAAAATATATATGTAGGTCCTTTTTGTAAGAATATGTATTATATTTACCCGAAAAGGACCATTCTTTAATAAGAGGTACTTCTTTTATTAATAGCTAATATTTTTTCAAGAAAGGTACCATTTTAGTAACAAGTTGTTTCTGTAAGAAAAAGCCTAGGAGTATGAATTTTTTTTACAAAGAAGCACTTTTTGTAAGAACAGGTATTTTTTAAAGAAGTGAAAACGGTTACTTTTTTAAAAAAAATTTAGCTTATTTTCAGAAAGGCTACTTATCTCAAGAAAATAAAGGAAAAGGTATTATTTTATTTTTAAGAAAACGTACTTTGAAGAAAAGGAATGTTTGTAAGAAAATGTTTTTTTTTTTAAGAGAAGTTATTTTTTTTTTTGAAGAAAAGGTTTTTTTTTAAGAAATAGGAATTTTTTAGAATTGGTCCTTTTTACAAGAATAGATTCAAATTTAAGAGTAGGTACTTATCTCAAGAAGAGTTATTTTGTTTTACATAAAAAGTACTCTTTAAACAAAAGGAAGTTTTTAAAGAAAATGCAATTTTGTGTAAGATAATGTACTTTTTTAAGAAAAGGTAGTCATTTAAAAAAATATATGAGGTGTCTGGGGACACCCGGTTGGAACGAAGTTCCTTTCGCTATATATTATGTACTAGTTAGTTCCAACACACCTAAGGCGCCTGTTGAAAAATACTGTAATTTAAATGGATCTTGTAAAATGATAAACTTTTGTTAAGAAATGTTTTATTTAATGTATTTAAAAAAAAAATTATAATTTTAGGCCCCTTTTGTAAGAATATGTATTATGTTTTCCCGAAAAGGTCCTTTCTTTGAAGAGAGGTACTTCTTTTATTAATATAAAAAAAATGGTTTCCCGTTACATCCCGTGAAAGGATTAGGGAGAGCTTCTCACAAACCAGTAAGCTGTGCGCTTTCTAATTTTACACTCACTGATTGGGTTCTACAGTTTTGCACCGGTTCCGAACGGTATATTGAGTACCTTTTTCATGGCTGAATACTCAATAGTGTCGCCGTCACTAAGCTAAGAAACAGCCTAAGGGTGCAGGCAGAGTGCCGGCAGACGACCTAGCCGAGCCGAACCGAACTTATTGCTGACTTGTTTCAACTTATGGGATGGCAGAGTGCCGGCTGAAATTGGTGCTTATTTTGTAAACAAAATAAACAAAGCATGGAAGATGCAGGAGAAGTTGTTGGTGTGCAATGAAGGAAAAGTATTTTGTGTTTTGTATATACATATGTATGTATATTTTTTAGTCTTTTTATGCATTTGTGTTAACCGGTGTTTACCGGTGATTAACCGGTTAACCGGTTTAAAGTCAAAACCGACCTTCCGGTTTTCTGAAAATCATTGTCACAATAAACTAAATACTGAATATTGCGGGGCAAACCGGTTTCACCGGTTTTGTCGCGACGTTTTCACCGAAAACCGGTTTCGTAAAAATTGCAAAAACCGTAAAACCGAAAACCGTCTCATTGGAAAAACCCGGTTTTTTGAATTCCCTAATCATTATACCACGAGCAAGAGTATACGCACATATATATGTGTCAAACAAAACAAAAAGAATTATTTCAATAGCATCAAAACATCAAGAAACATTTATAAATTACAAAAAATTTAAATCTTTACACATACAATCAAATGTCAGCCACAGCAACTTAAATATTAACACATACAATCAAACATCAGCCACAATCGGTCACAAATAAGTCTCTAAAACAGTCTTGTCTTATTCAATCAGCTTTCAGCTCGGTTCGATCTCGACGCCGATTTGCACTAATTTGTATTGAACCACATTTTTTTTTCAGTCAGCAATAAGTTCGGTTCGGTTCGGTTCGGTTCTTTTTTAAGAACAGGTACTTTTTAAAGAAGTGGTACTCTTTTTAGGATAAGGTTATTTTTTAAGAAAATTTACTTATTTTCAGGAAGGCTACTTATCTCTGAAGACAAGGTGGTACTTTATTTTTAAGAAATTGTACTTTTAAGAAAAGGAATTTTTGTAAGAAAATGTATTTTTTGTAAGAGAAGGTATTTTTTTTTGAAGAAAAGCTTTTTTTTACGAAAGAATAGAGACAATTTTAAAAGTAGGTACTTATCTCAAGTAAATTTAGTTTGTTTTACAAAAAAAAGTATTCTCTAAAGAGAATTTAGTTTTTTAAGAAAAGGCAATTTGTTGTAAGATAATTCACTTTTTTAAGAGAAGGTACTTATTTAGAAAATTAGTTTTTTTTAGAAAAGGTACTTTTTGTAAGGTACTTTTTGGAGCAAATGTTCTTCTTTAACATGTTATTTTTTTAAACTTCTTCCACTTTGGCTTTTCTAAATTTACTTTTTATGCGGTTCAAATTACAATATGTAATAAACAGGCTCCACCTAGAAAATTTCCCATTAAGCAACAAATTTGACCCCATATGTTGGTCTAGACAAAAACCAAACCAAAAGTAAGAGTGTAAGAGTACGTGTGCTGCCAAATGTAATTCCATGATCAGGGTTATATTTCATGAATTTGACAGTCGTGCACTTTGGCTTTCTAAATTTACTTTTTATTTGGTTGACAACTTCACTATGCAATAAAGAGGCTCCACCTAGAAAACTTCCCGTTAAACCAACCAAACCAAAATACCTAATATTGTTTATAATAATGGGTTGTAATAAAGGAGTTTAAAAAAAAGTATTTCATTTAGCCCCCATCCCGCAACGTGCGATAGGGAACTTCGTTCCAAAAACCAGTATAGAAATTCAGTACGATGAATCGACTTAATCATACTCTCACCCTTTGTCATTCATAAGGTCCAAGTTTCATTAAGAAACGTGTAGAATCCAACCAACCTTCAGTTACCCAACGGGTAAATCTGTCCATATTCAATAGCAGATTAACGTTGCTCCAGATAGTATCTACTTCCTAAGACAATTAGGTCCTGTTGTATTTTTTAAGACTTATCGCACAACATTTGTATGGGACAGTACACATTAGTGCTTGGCAAAATATTGGCAAGTACCAAATTTTATTAAGTTGGGATTTGGTTTACATCAGATAACGCATTAATTCACTGGATAGTCGCCGATTTTTTGTATGGGAGATACATAAATGGGTGCCAAAGTTGTCCGTTTTTAATTACACAACAGCTTTTGACAAAATATTGCGCAGTACCATATTTCATTAAGATAGGTTTTGATTTGCGGGAGATATATTGCCTACCAACTGGACTTCCGCCCAACTTATGAATGGAAGGTGTTAAATTGTCGTGGCAATGTTGTACACGTTTGGCTACAATGTAGCTTTTGGCGAAACCTTACTCAGAACCAAATTTTGTTAATATCGATCGTGGTTTACGGGAGATAGCGCACCAATCAATACGACAACCGCCCATTTTTTATATGGTAGGTACCAGATTGGGAGAGGCAAATTCACCCATTTTCCATTGTACAGTGGCGTTTGCCTAAATATTATCTAATATTAAATGTAATAATGGTTGGAAGATTTTTTCGTCGACCAACCTGTGGGACCACAAATTTTGTATGAGAGGTACCAAAATAGGTGGACGAAATCCCCCTTATTAAAATAAAGCCAATACTTACCTTTATTAATATCGGAAATGTTTTACTCGCCTTAAAGTATCGGAAAATTTTGTCAAACAAACACGATGTTCCAATAAATGTATCGATTTGTGTGGGAAGTACCAGAAAGGGCGTGTTGATCACAATACCTATTTCCAATCCCAAACTAAGTTTGGACAATACAGACAGACGAACATGACTCAATCGCCTTAAATTTCCTAAAACGAATTTCGTTCCAAGATCTCTACTCTACAGATACGAGACTGGGGAAAAAAGATCCATTAAAAATATATCTATGATGGCATTAAATTTACCGTTACCTAAAATCTAAAATGACGTATCAACAAAATTCCAGAATTGAAGTCTTGATTGATTAAAATACACTTGACAAGAATTCATAATTTTAAAAAGTTGTTACCTTTCTGCTTTAACAAATACCAAGTATATTAATCAAAATCAATAAGATGAAAATGTTCATCGCCCCAACAACTTTTGTCATCGAAAGTGAGCTAATGTTCACTTTCATTCCCGCTATGAAAATATGTTTATGAACTGCAAATTGTTCGTTACTGTGGTGAAAGTATTGTTGCTGCTGCAATGAATTTTCTTCATTATTGCAACGAATTTATTTCGTTGCTGCAATGAATTGGCTGCAGTGAAGTTGTTCCATTGTTGAAATGAATAAAAATCGTTCTTGCAATGAACTTATTTCATTGGGTCAATGAATTTGTTTCATTACAGCCTCGAATTTGCTTCATTGTTGCGACGAGTATGCTTTATTGCTGCAATGCATTTTTGCATTGCCGCTATGTATTTGTTTCATTGGTGCAACGAATTTGAGTCATTCTTGCAATAAATTTGATTCATTAGTACAATGATTTTGTTTCATTGCTGCAATGAATGTTATGAAGTGTGATTGAAATTATTTATTGACAATTCTACGTAAATACACTGTTAGTATTACATTGCTGGTGCTTTGGTAACAATTGTTTGAATTTTTGTTTCGAAATTGGTCTCAATTATATAAATATATTAAGTCAATTCCATGTTGAAACAGTCGTCTGGGGAAGACTGTGGTAGGTCCTGCAAAAACAAATGTGGGGAATTTATTATTAAGATTTCTACTTAAGATATGTACATATCTATGTCTGTAGTTACCATGAACATAAGCTCGACTCCCCTATGCTCTACTCCACATCATTGTGTTCTTAAATCATGCAGTTGCTGTTGTGTTGAGGGATCTGCCATTCAATTGTAGCGCCAAATCTTTCCGTCGTTGATCTCCTTTAATGACCGTTCTGTAAGCATTTTCTTTAACTGCTCTTTTATTTATTTTAACCGAATTTGATAAAATTTCTATTGGATTCATTTGATTGTTCATAAAATTGTTATTTTTTATGTTCGTCTTACTTGAAACACTTTTTTCTTTGACTTCTTCGTCTGCACTGACTTCGACCGCCCGCAAAGTATATATGCATGGCTTTTTTTGAATCGAAATACCAATACCCCAAAACAGGAACGATCGAAATATAGTTAAAACAGAAATACAAGAACATTTTGTTGCGATTTGTACCGTCACGCGCATACAATTATGCCTTTACTTTTTTTTTAATTGTTAACCCATTTTGCTACAAAATTGAAATTAAATAAAATTGTTGGAGGAACGCCAAGTAACTTGTTGCAACAACGAAATGATATATTGTCAAATAAATCATGTATGAAATTTTTCGTAGCAGCCACTACCAAATTGTCGGATATATGACACTTTTCACTATACCAACGTAAAAACATTAACGAAAATATTGCATCCATGCGACGAAGCGTTTTGTTTCAGTGTATATATGAGAAATTGACTAAACTACGTAACTCTGCAAAAGTTTAGACCTTTACGTCGAAAAGTTACATATTTTCTGAAAAAACTCGAATTTCATATTGAACCATTTTTGCATCCAATGTAAAGTGATGAAAATATTGTTACGTCTTTATGGATTTTAGGTTAGGATATGTATTTTTAGGGGACTATAAATACGCTCGTATAAAAAAGGGTGTCGTTCCTGTGATCAGCTCTTGAATACGCAAGAGAGTAGAAATTCAAAACAAACCCGGTTTTAGTACACCCTAATCTACATACTTACATTTTAAACAATATTTGCAAGAGCTTTATACTAAAGGCATTTTCACACAACGCGAATGGTGGGGGTTAATAAAATTGTAAAAAACTTTCCTCTTAAATATTTCAAACATACGGATTGTTTTCCTTTCGACAGCTGTCTTTATGCAATCCATAAGTATCACTTACTAACTCAACAATATTTACACTTATTGTTTATATTTTTGATGACCAATAATTTTGTGTAATGTTAACTATTAATTATAATCAAATTGTCACGCAAACTTAATTGATGACTAAGCCAAACTATTGAAAGCAGTATTCACTATACTTATAGATTCCAACAATATAATTTTCCTAAAAAAGTAGATGATTATAACCAGAGGCAGATTGAGACTGAATGTGGCCCTGGGCAAAGAATAAAATATGAGTATATCGGTGGAGAAACTACAGGGCATATTAGACCACGACGACTTTTGATATCGAGCAATGTATTGCTTTACACCAGGCGGTTACTTACTATGGCACAGCTGTTCGAACTGGTTGTTGCGATTTGACAGAGAACTGAGTGGAGGGCATAATGAGTGGAAGAAGAGAAGATGCAAACCAAAGAGCAAACTAAGTCTATGGTAATTACTGGTAAATTATGTTTGCTGCTAGTAGCATGAATTAACATACACTTTCCCTTTTATTTCTGCAAAAGAAATACGAACTCTATGAAATTTGCAATTTCCTCGGTGACCACAAGAGATTTCAATACAGCTGATGGCATCTCTTTTCTAATGCTCTATAATGCAACTGGCATCAGACATAATTTAGCTGTCATGAATATCTACCAAATACTATTTTATTTAGATTATGACAGGTATACCCCCTAATTATAAGGTTATAAGAAAAAATTAAACTTGTATTCGAAAATGCAACCAAAACAAACATAACGATAAAACACACGGAAAAATTTTGAATTAATTTTAATGATTTCTCAAAAATTATTAGATACAGGGAGGCGTAAAAATTTGTCTGTATTTATGTCAATTTGTATAAGTTTTATTAAAAGAATTTGACGACTCAAACTCCAGTAATCAGAAAATCCACGACTCCGCTCCTACTCCAATGACAAATAAAGCCGTTTTCTAAGGCATCATTATCATTAACAGTGATATAGTTTGAACGCCATATAACACATTAAGGGTTTTTGAACAGAGACGCTACAAAAGTAAATCGATAGGGACAGCAAACGACGCCATATTTTTTCCCGCTCTTTTGACATTTCTCTTCAGTAAGGTTTGCCATTTCATCATGGAAATATATACGAGCCAACAACGAGTCGAAATTATTAAAATTTACTACCGAAATTTGGAGTCAGTGGCCTCAACTTTCATTCGGATTTTCATCGGAAGATCATCTTCAGCGATGAGGCTCATTTCTGGCTGAATGGTTTCGTCAATAAGCAAAATATGCGTTATTGGTCAGACAGCAATCCACACGTAATCCATGAGTCATCATTGCATCCCGAAAAAATTACGGTTTGGTGCGGTTTATGGGCCGGCGGCGTCATTGGGCCGTACTTCTTCCGTGATGATCAAGACCGGCATATTACTGTGAATGCGAAACGCTACCGTTCAATGATAACCGAGTATTTTTGGCTCCAATTGGATAATATGGACTTGGAGGACATGTGGTTCTAACAGGACGGAGCCACAAGCCACACAGCGAATGCCACAATCAATTTATTGGAACCAAGTTTGGTGAAAATGTTATCTCACGAAATGGCCCAGTCGAGTGGCCGCCCCGGTCGTGCGATTTGACGCCGTTAGATCATTTCCTGTGGGGCTACGTCAAGTCTATGGTCTATGCCAACAGGCCAGCGACGATTGATGAACTTCGTACGAATATCGAACGTGAAATTGCAACAGTATCGGCCGATTTATGCTTGAAAACCGTCGAAAATTGGGTTCAGCGTCTGGACTTCTGCAACAAGCGTGCCGGTGGTGGCCATGCGAAAGAAATCGAGTTCCATACGTAATGGCATCGAACGTACTTTCACAGGAATAAAGAATTTCATTGGTATCTAAAACCGGGTTTGTTTTATTTAAAAAAACTTTTGTAGCGCTCTTATTGAAAACCCCGTTACATACTATATTTTTACCACTATTGGCAGCATAATCAGGGGGTATCCATTACACAGCTGATCGACTATGTAGTAGGAAAAAAATAGAAAACAGAGTGGATAGGCGACAGAGCGAAAAAAACCAGGAGTAAATCATGCAGCAAACTAAGTTAAAATAGTGTTTGAATGCTGCTAATGACAGCAAAATTAACTTTTATCTTGGTTGCATCGAACGAAAAGAAGTATTCCCTTTTATTTCTGTCCGTTCCATGTCCAATCAAAAAGTCATTGAAAGAACGTAAAGAGAGGGATAGAAACTCTTGTCTATTTCTCAGTGGCACAATAAACAACTATTCATTTTGCTTTAGAAGATATACTTTTTAAATTAAAAACACCGAATCCCTATTCAAAATAATAATAAAAACAAGCGAATTTACTTTTCAAAATAAAGTGTCTATATTCTCGAATTGAAAGAAAAGTTCGAAATTTGATTTTAATTATTATTATTGAAAATGTCTAGCACTCCCGTTGCATAGAGTAATGACATATAGAGTAGTGATTTGACTCTGTAAATTTACGAAGTTTGTTATGTTCCAAATCGACGTTGCATGTATGCCTGTATTTTGCATGGACGTTAAAAGTATTTCTTAATAATACCGGATAGAGGCAATAGCTCAAACCAGCCAACAAGAAAATAGCAACGTCATATCGTTTTGCGCGTTAACATTTTTGTGTAAATAAATACACAACAAATATATGCTAACAAAACAAGATACCAAAAAAGTACAAAATACTTTTAAATTTCACAGGATTTCATCAAAACGATATGAAAAATTTAAGTCAACAACTTTTGTAATTCCACCTGGTGTAAGTAAATTTACGTCAAATAACTCTTGACCGCACCATGAAGAGTGTGAAACGAAACGACAGATGAGAAAGGTGGCAGCTCTATATGATACTACTCTATGCGCCTTTGCCTATTTGCAAGTACAGGGTGGAGCGCGATAATTTGCTTTTTTGCACTGCAGGCTGTGGCGGCACTGTTGGTCGAAAAGAGTGAAGAGTGTGCGTGGCTTATATTTATGTTCGTCTGCCTTTCAGTTGCCATCATGCATTGGACACGTAAGGAGAGGTCATTTTGTTTTGCAGCGTATTTTTCAAATGCGCACCCGATCATTGCAGTGCAGCGTGCTTTTCGTTTACGATTCGCTTTTCGCCCACGCTGTAAATTAGGTAACTTCACTGAGAACATCATGGAATGTGTCATGTGTACGCACTGTGTGGTGCTCCATATCACGAGTAGGCATCATTGGCCTTAGAGCTCATGAAAACTTCAGAAAACGTATGCAGAAGTGTGTGGATAGCGAAGGTCGACATTTGCCAGATACACCCTTTAAAACCATGTAATTTACAAATTCCCTTACTGTTCCAAATAATTAAAATATAAAATATATTATTCTAAGATTCGTAATTTTTTTATTTCATTCCAAAATAAGCAAAATACCGCGCTCCACCCTGTATAATTTTTATGGGAGGAGTTGAAACATTTTGATGGATTCCAAGAATTTAACAATGCAATGGCTCTCTTACGAATTATGACCGGCATAGGCATAGCATTCTTCGACAAATAGATTTAGATCTAAGCCCAACTGATCTTTGTCTAATATGGTGTACAAATTTATATTAACGGCAACCTTTCGGTCAACTAATAAATTTTTTCGAAAATTTAGATTTTTTATGTAAATAATAAACTTGGAGTCGGAATCGTCCAAAATGTTACAACTCCAAATCCAACTCCATGAAAATATACCACACTTCGTCTCCAAAACTCCGAAACCAACTCCGACTCCACAGCAGTGGAAAATATCCCGCAAGTACAAATCGCCTAAATATCGAAATATTTTTTTCGGTTAATAACACTGTGTGTATTTTTTTAAGTCATGGAAATAGAACCATATGCGGACACCACTACGTGATAAATGACCCAAAAAAAAGACTCGAGTCTCCCAGTTTTGCCCAAAGTCATGAACTTTTTTTTTATGGGCCCTCAAAGATTTGGGGCCTCGGTGTCATTTTTGCAAAAAAGTGATAATTTTGTCAGGCTCATATCTTGCAACAAAAAAAAAAAAATGGATTCCCATTACATCCCATGAAAGGTCAGGGGAGAGCTTCTCACAATCACTGAGCTGTGCGCTTTACAGTTTTCACTCACTGATGGGGACCCACAGTTTTACACCGATTCCGAACGGTATTTTGAGAAGCTTTTTTCATGGCTATATACTCGATAGTGTCGCCGTCACTATGCGAGGTGACCGCCGCCAAAAGAAATTTTAAGGTGCTCTGAGCAGGGATCGAACCCAGGATCTCATGTACAAGAGGCGCGCACACTACCGTTGCACCACCGACGGTCATATCTTGCAAACTTTTCGGAAATTTGATTTACTTGCTGACGGAAAGTTGTAGTTCTTGTCATAAAAAAAATGGTGTCCCTTAACATCCCATGAAGGGATTGGGGAGAGCTTCTCACAATCAGTGACATGTGCGCTTTCTAGTTTTATACTCACTGATAGGGACCTACAGTTTTACACCGGTTCCGAACGGAATTTTGAGAAGCATTTTCATGGCTAAGTACTCGATAGTGTCGCCATCACTAAGCGAGGTGACCGTCGCAGAAAGAAATGTAAGGTGGTCTGAGCAGGGATCGAACCCACGTTCTCATGTACAAGAGCCGCGCACACTAGCCATTGCACCACCGACGGCCACAAGTTCTTGTCATAAAGAAGAAAAATTGTGAACATTTAAAATCATAAAAACTTCATCTTCAAGGCTTTTATCACGTAGTGGTGTCCGTATATGGTTGTATTGTTTTCATGTTGCAATGTGTAATAGACTAATAGATTAGAGTTTCCATTAGCTATGTAGTTTGGGTTCACTTATGGTCACCGAGGTAGTTGGAAATTAAAAAGAGTTCGGGTTGCTGTTGTACGTTACTCTATGGGTGGAAAGAAACCGAAGTGAAATAAAGGAGAATGTTTATTTTCACTCGATGCAACCAGCATCAAACACAATTTAGCTATCACTACTATCAATCAAACACTGTTTGAATTTAGTTTGCTGCTTGGTTTAGTTATAAATAGTTGTTTGTCTAGTTGGCTCTCGGATAGGGTCTCCATCAAAATCCAACTAACACACAGTGAGGAATTTCTCGCAATGATTCAGCCGTTTCTAAATGGCCAGACCAACCAAGATAGCATAAAACGTCATATATATAGAACAGTGGGAGCCTAAACTTGACTACCTCGGCCATCCAAAAAATTTGAAATTTGAATTTCAGTTGACAAAAGCTTGCAGCAAAGACTAGCCGTATACTTTCTGTTACCTCACAATATCCTTGGAAATGAGCAACGAAGTTGATCGAAATATTGGAAACTAAATAAATTGTGATAAAATTAAAATTATACAACTTCGTTTTCTTTTATCATTCCAATGACCTCAAGCCGGTACTATAATTAGAAAAATCATAAAAATTGTAACCCTTTTGTTTTTGTTGAAAATATTTGTTTATTTACTTGTTACACAACTAAAAACCTAAATACAAAATTAAACACAAAAATATTTTCAATAAAATCAAAACTCTAAGTTTTATAAGGGTTCAAACTTTTATGATGGCTGAGGAAGTAAAAGTTTAGGCTTGCACTGTGCGGCTCCAGTGGAGTCTATGACGTATTAGTATGCAAATTTCTCTAGCAGCTTACGTCATCACCGGTGGTATCTAAGATGTTGTTCCAATATGTCAATTGTCATGTGAAATTTAATCTTGATAGGTCTAGTCATTTGATCGTGATCTTGAACCGGAAAACTATTAAAGAACATAACAACTTAAATATCGAAAAATACAAACTCAAACGAATATAATACGCAGATTGAACACTGTAACGCCAATCTGTAACGCCAACCTCATGGCAATCGTTGTTCTTTTTTGAGACTACAACATGTATGCAATGGCTTTCGATGAAAGCATGCACACGAAAGGAATGTGAATATTGCAGGTCGTTGCAAAGTATTTGTAGTGGACGTGTTTCATTTTGAGACAATTCTCGCTAAGTTGAGTTTTATTTATCCCTATAATGTGCGATGATATACCTAAATACTTGTGGAGACAGGAGCTAATGAAATAGCTATATTCCCAACCAATCACCGTAACAATCAATTTGACAGTATGTATATATTTTTTTGATGTGTTACCATCTATTGGCACTGTTAGGGCAATCTATCAAAATGAACACATGCAAACAACATACAGCGTTAGCATCGCATACGTGGTTGTTGTACCACCATAGTCTAATTGTATTGATGTAGCGGCAGCGAAAAACAAGCAGGTCATCGTCGCCAAAGAGTATTGAATAGTATAGAGAACTCATGGAACGAATTGTATGACTCGAAAGAACTGGTGACATCTGACGAATCATTCAAAACGTATTACACTCTTTTTGTCATAACTTGGTCCATTCATACTTTTAATCTGAATCATTGATGCCCTTTGAAACATTTATACTTTTTGATTTGTTTAATGTAATAATATATCATGGTGCAATTATATTGAAATATTCTATAAACAGAATAAGACTCGTTTATGCTCTTTCACTCAGACTCTAGATGAGAGTGGAAAAAGAGTGCAATAAGTTCTCTATACTATTCAATACTTTTTGTCGTAATTCTGTGTATGACAAAATAAAACCAATTATTTCAGTGAGCTAAATATTGCTTTATGTATTTTAACAGTATTACATCTAATGTTAAACCAGATGTGAGAAAAAAGAAAGTGCAATAGCAAAAGAACTATTGTTTTTTTATTTTCAAATGTATCATTTACTAATGTGTTCATAGAAATCGAACAGGTACAGGTACAACAAAAAGGTGCTAACACATCGCCCGTGAGTTCGAACACTCATTGATTTATTTAGAAAATAAATTTTTAACGAAATTTATTTACATAAAAGTTTATTTTCTAAATAAATCAATGGTCCATTCATAATTTTAATCTGAATCATTGATGCCCTTTGAAACATTTATACTTTTTGATTTGTTTAATGTAATAATATATCATGGTGCAATTATATTGAAATATTCTATAAACAGAATAAGACTCGTTTATGCTCTTTCACTCAGACTCTAGATGAGAGTGGAAAAAGAGTGCAATAAGTTCTCTATACTATTCAATACTTTTTGTCGTAATTCTGTGTATGACAAAACAAAACCAATTATTTCAGTGAGCTAAATATTGATTTATGTATTTTAACAGTATTACATCTAATGTTAAACCAGATGTGAGAAAAAAGAAAGTGCAATAGCAAAAGAACTATTGTTTTTTTATTTTCAAATGTATCATTTACTAATGTGTTCATAGAAATCGAACAGGTACAGGTACAACAAAAAGGTGCTAACACATCGCCCGTGAGTTCGAACACTCATTGATTTATTTAGAAAATAAATTTTTAACCAAATTTATTTACATAAAAGTTTATATCGCGCAGTCATGGACGCGCGCCCTTTCCGCCCACCTTCAATTCGCCACTGATTGTTAAACTGGCATTTATGTACAAATGTCAACAATTTTTACTATTCCAAAATGAATATATTTTGAAACCTATAATTATACTACATGTATGCTTTGGCATTTAAATGTCAAATCTTTAAATGAGTACTTGTCCGGTTCGTCTGTTTATAAAATATTCTGTTTGATATGATGAATCTGTGATTAACTTTAAATATATACCACTGGCTTAACTAAAATGAAGCAAATTATATTGTTAACCTATTCTCAGGGTTAAACGTTTTCTCATTAAATAGTAATGGTTTGGGGTCAGTTAAAAAAGGTTTTAATAATAGCATAAATTTATCTGTTAAAGGACAATTCATACAACAACATTTAGTGGAATGAGCGAAGAAAAAACCCATTTGATTTTAAAAAATTTAAATAGAAATTGCTCCCAACTTTTACAAAATCAAAACACCAAATTGTCAGGAATATATAAAAGCAACGTACTCTCTAATGTTACGAAAATTAAAAAAAATGCCAGAATCAAATGTGCAGACAATTGGTAACTCGTGACTTTATATTCAAACTACTTTATGATTATTCTTTCACACATTCAGATTGCGACAACTTATTTCACTAACCCACTTGAATGAAGTTGCAGCAACCAACTTGGGTTGGGGAAGTAAATTACCTCTAAAAATAGATAAATTGAAACAGTTCGTTCTCCTGCTCTCAAATTTGTTGATAATTTCTAACCTCATTTCGTGGGGAAATTTCTTCAATGTTACTCAAAGCAAATATCCAAGGAGACAGCCTTGTTGCATGTCCTCTAGCATCATGTGAAACATAGTTGGTTTGTCATTGTCGTGGCGATATCAACTGGCCACCAAGATCATGCGATTTGACACCATTAGACGGTTTTTGTCGGGCTACGCGAAAGACCGTGTTTATGCAGATAAACCTTTAACTCTTGAGCACTTAAGAACCAACATTCGTCAAGTTATAGCTGAGATGCCGCCCAATATGTGTCAAAAAGTGGTCGAAAATTACCTCAAAAGAATCAATGCTTGCAGCACTTCGCGTGGTGGTCATTTAAATGATGTAGTGTTTCACACATAAAGTCAACGTTCAAACTTTATAATAAAAATGAAATATCATGAAAAAAATATTTTATATGTCTTTTATTTTCGTTTACTTTTGAAACTGCAAAATGGATAACCCTTTAGTTGGAGTTATTAAAAACAAAGGCGGTTGTACCCATGTACCCATTAGTTCTTAAATAAAATAAAATAAATTAAAATAACAAGAAAAACTGTTCGTCATTAAAATTAGTTAAAGTGCCTTTATTCAAGTGAACCAAAAAATAGCACATTTTTTGACTTTTTTTTATAAATTGTTCAAAAAAGTTCTTTAGTGAAGAAACCAGTATTGTCATGATTTTTTTATAGCTCAAGATGTCTAGCTTCCATTTCCATTTTAAAATTCTGCAATCGGTTACAAATTGCAAAAGATACAGGCTACTGAATGTGGAATTTTTTGTGCCTTTAAATAAGTGAACCGGAGTATTGCAAACCCCAATCGGAAATCTAGTTTGGCCGAAAAATCTTATTTTCTGACGAAGCGGATTCTCATTTCGGCGGCTAAGTCAACAAACAATACTGCCGCACCTGGCGATCAGAAATCCCGCACGTCATTGTCGAGAAGACAATGCAACCAGAGAGAGTGCGACATTAGTGTGGATTTTGTAGTGGCGGCGAACTCTACAGAGCCGTGATTACGCACTTCATATAGGCTGAAATGGAAGATATGAACTTGGATAACTGTCGGTTTCAGCAGAATGGCGTACCATGTCACACAGCTTACCAAGTAAATGATGTTTTGCGTACCAAGTTCGGTCATTGCGTTATCAGTCGTCTTGTCGATGTTATGCGACTATTTCTAATAAAGCCATAATATACCAAAAGATGTTACAGTTGGTTAATTTTATTTAATTTTTAAAAAGAGACTTGTATTTGAACCACCCTTTATAGTGACTTTAAGTACACTGACCCAATTTTTTTAATTGAACAGCTAAATCGGTGATAACGTCAAAAACTTCAAAATGTAACTGACAGCAACCCGGCCAGAAAAATGACGCTCATAGGAATTCTAGCAATATGTGTAACAGATAAAAGCTGTTTTCGAAGTTGCAGGCAGCATTGTCACATAACACTGAAATAAATAACATCAAGCTGAAGAATGCGCCATTGTTTGTTGCTTAGATGAAAATATAACGTGTTTGTAGGTTGTCGCAAATATAGTATGATTGGGCCCAAACACGTTGTGCTTGCTGTGCAATATTACATGTTTGAGACACGATGACTAATAGGTTATAATAAATGTTTTTGTGACTCAAATGTGGCGTTGTTTGTTAAAATCCACTGAAATCAAAAACGTGACAGACATCAACGCCAAAACCCAGTAGATGTTCAGTTCGTGGAAAACGTACTTGGAAACATATACATGCTTCCTGCAATACGTTGCTGGAGCTGTTATCTTTAAGCGCGATGGGAGAAAAAGCCTTCTGTAGCCAAACAAGAATTTGTTACTTAGAAAAATGAAGCAGACCTTGAAAGCTAGTAGTACGAACTTCTGGTACGTTAAAATTCAAAACTAACGGAAAAAAGGAAATTGCGAAAATTTTAAACATAACTGACACCCGCCCGGTTATTCGAAAATCTATCTCACACAGAAATGCAATTGTGTGTAATAGAAAAACTAACTTCAAAACAATTGCAACCCTGCGAGAATGTAAGAGAAAAAGAGAACATGGAGGAAAAAAAACTTCTGTCATTGTTGGAATAATTGACTTTCAGGTTAAGTTTTCGATCAATACCAACTCACATATTGCATATAAAATTTATATATATATATACGATTGATGATCTATCCAGTGGTGTAAATTCAGGAACACTGTATAGGCAACTGATGATGAAATTTTCGAGGAGTTCGAAACAAACAAACCAAACATTTTTCACTTAGAAAAATATGTCAAACCTTCAGAGCTTGTAGAACGAACTTCTTGTACCTTAAAAATCAAAACCTCCAGTTTTTGTTGTTGAAATAATTGACTTTCAGTCAGGATAGGCCAGTAAGTGTGCTTTCCTGAATTTCCACTTAACTCTCGTAGTTGGGGTTCAACAAATTCACGAGAGATTGTTGAAAAACAAACGCATTGCATCGTGTTATATTTGGAGGGAATTTTGGGCCGGAGGCATTTTCGGACTATTGTCATTCAATAATGCGACTGGCCTGACAATAACAATTAATGGCGCTCAATATTTCGATATGGTATAATAGCTGCTTGTTCCAAATGCTACTTCCCACACAGTTCGAGAAACAATTCAATTACTGGATGAGTCGTTTCCTCGTCGTGAAAAGTTTAATGATTGGGATCAGAATAGGCCGCACAGACCATTCGATTTAACACCGTTCGACTTTTTTCTTTCCGATTTGTTGAAGTCTAAGGTTTATGTTTAGGCCGTCGGTGATGCAACAGTTTGTATGCGCGACTCTGGTACATGAGAGCGAGGGTTCAGTCCCTGCTCAGACCACCTTACACTTCTTTCGACAACGATCACCTCGCTTAGTGATGGCGACACTATTGAGTACTTAGCCATGAAAAAGCTTCTCAAAATAATGGCCGGAACCGGTGTAGAACTGTAGGTCCCAATCAGTGAGTGTAAAATTAGAAAGTGCACATCTCACTGATTGGGAGAAGTTGTCCTCAATTCCTTCATGGGATGTTATGGGACACAATTTTTTTTTAAGTTTATGCAGACAATCTCACGACTATCCACGCCTTGAAGTTGACCACTGTGTCAATGAATTTCGGACACCCTTAGGCAAAACGATGTTGGCAATTTTGTATCAAAGTGTACGAATGTTCCAGCAAAGCAGAGGTGGCCATTTTCCCCACATGCAGTTCACGAAATAACCTAATATGGTACACTTTATGAAACTTTTTAGAATGAAAAATTGTAGATTAATTGTAGATTTTCTATTAATTTACTTGTGGCATGACTTTTGAGGCACCCTTTACAACAACAGCTAAATTCAATAATCTACTTGCTTGACGTTGCAATTGATGCCGTGCTATAAGGCCATAGGCAATTAAGCCATATGGCCTTATTTCTCATCACTTTGAGAAATAAGACCATATGGCTTTATTTCCACAGAGCATGTGCAATAGAGGCATTATGGTATTATTTCACCTTTGATAATTTTCTATGTGCTACTATGTAGTGTATTTGATTTCTTTTATTGGCAAAAAAATTTAACTCAGTTAACAGAAAATTTAAATATTTACATACATATGTATTTTCTTTTCTACAATAATTAACAATATATAAATGTGGCATCCGTAATGATGGCATGACAAATAGGACTCCATGTATGCGTTCCGTTTTTCTCAGCTCTTCCTTTTATTTGTTGGTAGCATGGCTGACAAACTTTAAAATGTTTGCATGGATCAAACATTATTTGTCTGTCGTTTTCGCAACAAACAATACATGACAGATAATGTTGCTGTTGCATTTCTGCGTCAGTGCCTTCTTCTTCGCTGCTATTTGCATCTGATTCAATGTCGCCAGCGCTGTCAATTGTATTTATAAAATCTTCCTCAAGCATAAAGTTCTTCATTTTGAAGAACTGTGCGCGTACAGTACTCAGGGTTATTTTCTTCTCCCTTAAAAGTCGATATCGATTTTGTATGAAAATACTTCGCTTTTTTCCGTAAGAACTTCTGACAGTGTCTACAGATGTGCATCCGGAAATTGCTTTAAGGAAATCACTTGATTTGGTCGCTTCTAAATCGCATAAGAAAGATTGTACGGGTATGGCGATATTTCCACTTCGATTGTTAAACTCATATGGTGTTATTACACTTTCGTGTTGGTAATAAAGTCATATGATCTTATTTCTCAAAGTGATGAGAAATAAGGCCATATGGCTTTATTCCCTATGGCCTTATAGCACGGCATCGTTGTAATTGACGGCGAATTCTAGATTAATTTATACATAGATTTGTCAACACGCTCATCGGTTTAATGATTGAAGGGAAGCGAACTTGTGTTTGAACGTCAAGAGAAGTATTCTGTCGCTGAAGTTTGGGAAACACAGGTGAAATTGTTAGTGTGAATTTTGAAAACAGGGTGGTTCAGTCACGACTGGACAAATTTCACCAGCGTATTCTTTGGCTCACATCATGAAAATATGTCCATCTACGACCATCCCCGAAAATGCAAAGGGGCTTAATGGCAGCAGTTTGAAAATTTTCGGATTGGTGGTGCGAGGGTACTAGGATAAAATTAATAAAAATTGTTCTGAACAAGTGGTCGGATTTTTTTGTTTTTGGGCTTGTTCGAAAGGCCTTTAAGAGACCTTTCAGAATCATTAAAAATTAAAAAAAAAAGTTAAATCGCCGAGATTCGGAGCTTTCAAAAAAAAATCGAAAAAAAGACATAAGAAAGTGTACATAACCTCATACAGATTGCAGATGACTTATGTTTAGAAAAATAAAAAATTAAACCATGAAAAATATCCCTACCTCTTACCTTTCCAAAATTACCCAAACGAAGCCCATAGGTCTTACCGTTCCAAAGTTATGACTATTTGACTAAAATGCAAATTTTAGGCCTTAAAGGCCTTTCCAACAAGCCCAAAAACAAAAAAATCCGACCACTGGTTCAGAACTTAGCTATTTTACCCTAGTACTCTCCGACCACCAATCCGAAAATTTCCAAACCGCTGCCATTTCGCCCCCTTGCATTTTCGGGGATGGTCATAGATGGACATATTTTCATGAAATGAGCCAAGGAATACGCTGGTGAAATTTGTCCAGTCGTGACTGAACCACCCTGTATATGTAAATATATGAACATCGTGACTGAACCACCCTGTATATGTAAATATATGAACAAAAAATGAAGGATTTTGTTCGACGTTGCTGACAAAAGGTCATTTCCTCATTGAAAAAGCGCAAAGAGAAACGCCAGACGAGGCGGATAACAAATCTATATATAAATTAATCTATGGCTCAAATTGGCAAAGCTGTTGGAATTTATTGGCTGTCAAGCTCAAACAAAATGGTTCAAGTTGTTAAAAATTTAACAGCAGACTATTGACCGATGACATTTAAGCAGGTAGTGTTTCATTTGTAGCTATTATTACCAAATAGTAAACTGTCCCAACAAAGGTTCTAGCTATATAGCATATAATTAAGTTTTAAAAGATTTGCTACCATAACCAGAATGAGATAAATCCTACCGCAATCGAAGATTCTGGTAGAATGGCAATCGTTATACTAATCATGAACAATTAAAGTAATATTTCCTTAAACATATTATATTGTACGTATTTATAAAATTACGAAGAATGCCAGGATTTAATTAAAAGCTCCTTTTATTACATATACAACCAGAAACACGTTTAAATTTAATTAAAAAACATAACGAATCTCCTTCGCTGATGATAATTTGCGTAAAAATTGTATGTGATCCATGGAGCTTCAAAATGCCAAGAGGATAATAGAAACCAAAAAAAAAAATAAAGCAGCAACAAAAACAGTAGAAGTAACAACAAAAACAACAGAAACATCAACATCAGCAGCATCGTTTTGTCAACAAGTTAAAACATAAAATAATACATGTGAAATTTTACGATCTCTCATAAAAATATGGTTAAATCTCATTTTTTTTCTCGCTGCCGTTCAACATGTACCGCACAGTTGGGCAAAACTAGGAATTCTTATAATATAATAGTTTTATATTATATTGTAATATAGATTAATTCAGAATTATTAAAAGTTTCATGTCTTGTTCTAGCACAAATAAAACTTGGTGCTAAAGATACATCATTGCTAACGAAAATCGTGTCAACATTATCTAGAAAGCGCAATTATAAATTTTTTTTCAGCACCGTCAGCCTGATTTGTGACTGAAAACTGTAAAGTAATTGGATGTGAATAAACTTTGCGATCTCTTCATTGCATGTAATGCAAAACTAAGTAGGGCCAAGATATTGACTGAATATTCAAGATTGTTCCAAACGTCAACCTAAGGTCTTATTAACATATCAATATAAATATATGCCAGGTATTATGTTCTAAATTTTCCGAGTCAATACTGAATCAAAATGTATTATCGCTCTACATTAAGGAACTATTAATATGAGAAAATTTTCGGTACATATTCGAATTCGTGTCTGTAATAAAAATTACACGAGGAGTCAGGGGACACCCGGTTGGAACGAAGTTACTTTCGCTTATTGAATGTATTTTTTTTAAAAAAAGTTTATTTTTAGGTCCCTTTTTAAGAATATGAATTATATTTTCCCGAAAAGGTCCTTTCGTTAATGAGAGGTACTTCTTTTTTAAGAAAAGCTACCATTTTTAATAAGACGTGCTTTCGCCGCAGGTTCGCCAATAGATATGAGACACGAAAATAGCAATGTTCTATATTTCGATTATTATCTTTTCAATTATTGTTTTACAAATAAGATGAAACTCCTACACCAGGAATAGCTACTGCACAAGTTACTTACAAACTAATCAGAAGCATAATGCAGCACTAATGGCGATACAGACGTTAGTTGCAACGCCTTCAGCCATACAACAGTTTAAGGATAATGAAAGATAGACAAAAACTGAGATCAATGTGCGACAGTTTGCAGACTGGACGATCCCTTGATTTATATTCACAATACATATTTTACACGATATCATTATCATACGATTGTTTGGTTTTGATTCGAATCTGGCGATCTAAAAAATTACCTCACTTTATATAATATTGTAAAAAAAAGTTCTTGAATTTACACAAATTTTAAAGTATTTAAGTATACATTGCTTGCATTCTAGGCATTTTTAAATTATTATGATTTCACAAGTAATTTTTTAAATAACGATTATAAATTCTATAGCTTTTTCATTCCTCTTTTAGATGTTAAAAATCAAATTTGTTAACAACATCACGATTATATTGTACATCGTGGGGTATGTGTATTACCAATTTTAAACTTGCAGCCTGTTTCCCTCTAAATCGAATCCGAAATGTTGTTATAAGGCAAATGAATTGTTATGCTTGCTTAATGTTTCCCAAACTAAAGCGTTGTAGACTTTAAATCCTAAGATTTCCAAAATTCCTATTCAGATTTCAGAGTTTGGGATTAAATAGGTGTCTATTCTGAGTCATATCAGAGTGGAAATGTTTAAATCGGTTGAACATTTTTAAAGTTGCTATCTTCTCTAAAGACGAAATCCCAACTTCGATCAGAATCGAAGTGCTAAGAAGTGCTTTCTAAAGGGTTTTTCAACAGAGACGCTACCAAAGCAAATCGATAGGGACACCAAACGACGCCATATTTTTTCCCGCTCTCTTGACATTTCTCTTCAGTAAGGTTTGCCATTTCATCATGGAAATATATACGAGCCAACAACGAGTCGAAATCATTAAAATTTACTACCGAAATTTGGAGTCAGTGGCCTCAACTTTGATTCGGATTTTCATCGGAAAATCATCTTCAGCGATGAGGCTCATTTCTGGCTGAGTGGCTTCGTCAATAAGCAAAATATGTGTTATTGGTCAGACAGCAATCCACACGTAATCCATGAGTCATCATTGCATCCCGACAAAATTACGATTTGGTGCGGTTTATGGGCCGGCGGCGTCATTGGGCCGTACTTCTTCCGTGATGATCATGACCGGCACATTACTGTGAATGCGAATCGCTACCGTTCAATGATAACCGAATATTTTTGGCCCCAATTGGATAATATGGACTTGGAGGACATGTGGTTCCAACAGGACTGCGCCACAAGCCACACAGCGAATGCCACAATCAATTTATTGGAAACCAAGTTTGGTGAACGTGTTATCTCACGAAATGTCCCAGTCGATTGGCCGCCTCGGTCGTGCGATTTAACGCCGCTAGATTATTTCCTGTGGGGCTACGTCAAGTCTATGGTCTATGCCAACAAGCCAGCGACGATTGATGAACTTCGTACGAATACCCAACGTGAAATTGCAGCAGTATCGGCCGATTTATGCTTGAAAACCGTCGAAAATTGGGTTCAGCGTCTGGACTTCTGCAAGCGTGCCCGTGGTGACCATGCAAAAGAAATCGAGTTCCATACATAATGGCATCGAACGTACTTTCACAGGAATATAGAATTTCCGTGGTATCTAAAACCGGTTTTGTTTTATTTAAATAAACTTTTGTAGCGCTCTTATTGAAAAACCCTTTATAAGAAAAAGCCTACGAATATGCATTTTGTTTACAAAGAAGTACTTTTTTTAAAAACAGGTACTTTTTAAAGAAGTGGTACTCTTTTTAGGAAAAGGTTATTTTTTTAAGAAAATTTATTTATTTTCAGAAAGGCTACTTATCTCAAGAAAACAAAAGAAAAAGCATTATTTTATTTTTAAGAAAAGGTACTTTTAAGAAAGGAATTTTTGTAAGAAAATTTATTTTTTTTAAGAGAAGGTATTTTTTGGAAGAAAAGCTTTTTTTACGAAAGAACATTCAAATTTTAAGATAAAGCTATTTTGTTTTATAAAAAAGGTACTCTTTAAAGAAAAGGTAGTTTTTTAAGAAAAGTCAATTTGATGTAAGATAGTGTACTTTTTTAAGAAAAGGTACTTATTTAAATAATTACTATTTTTAAGAAAAGGTACTTTTTGTAATAAAATTTACTTTTTTAAACAAAGGTACTTCTTTAAGTTAAGGTATTTTGTTAAGTAAAGGTACTCTGTCTAAGAATATGAATAGGTATTAGTTTTGAGAAAATTTACTATTTTTTTTAAGAAAACGCACTTATTTAAGAAAATGTTATTTTTTTAAACTTCTTTCACTTTGGCTTTTCTATATTTACTTTTTATTCGGTTCAAACTACAATATGTAATAAACAGGCTCCACCTAGAAAAATTCCCTTTAAACAAGGAATATCCCGCGTATGTTAGTCTAGACACAAACCAGATCAAAAGTACGAGTGTAAGAGTAAGTGTGCTGCCAAATGTAATTCCATGCTCAGGGTTGTATTTCATAAATTTGCCAGCCTTGCACTTTGAATTTTTTAAATTTACTTTTTATTAGGTCCAAAACTACAATATGTAATACACAGGCTCCACCTAGAAAAGTTCCCTATAAACCAAACCAAACCAAAAGTATCCAATATAGTTGATAAGAATGGGTTGTAATAAAGTAGTTAAAAAAAAGTTGTTAAAAATTTTTTCATTTAGCCCCCATCCCGCAACGTGCGATAAGGAACTTCGATCCAAAACCTTTTTCTACTCCTCTTGCAAAAGCCTGCTCCACAAGTACAGACTAAAAGGTGGGATATGAAAAACTTAGAATTTGAACCCCTGTTATTTCGAAGCAGATAATCAATTAGACATTAACGAACGAGCACGTTATTAGTTAGAGGTTAGAACTTGTCTAACCTGACATGTTGCAGAAATATGGGCAATATTCAAAATTGTCTTCCAAAGTTATGAGTCTAACCATAAGCATTTTTACGGAAAAATCAACTTTCCCGACGAAACCCATTTTCACCTCGGATGCTACGTTAACAAACAGAATTGCCAGCTTTAGGGTTCGTAAAATTCATATGTCGTCCATTGGGGCCTTAAAACATCAAATCAACGCTGACGTCTACAAGATAGAAGCCCAAATAATCGAAATGTATCGAAATGAAGGGTGTCTCAGTAAGTTTGCACTTTTTAGATTTAAAGTAATTTTTTTGAGCAAGTGGCAACTCTGAAATATGACAGGTGTGACAAATGTTTATTCCGATGATTAAAAATGGGGCGCTTTACGAAAGAACAACGCGATATAATTGTGAAAACTTATTACAAATATTTGGAAAGTTATGCTGAGTCCGCTTGCAAACTTCGAAAAATCTGCAGTCGAGAAAATGCACCTAATGTGTCAACTATTCGAAGAGTGTTCAAAAAATTTTAAGAAACTGGGTCGGCTTTGAACAGTAAAACTCCTGTGGGTCGCTGTACCGGTAGGTCTCTTGAAAACATTCCTGCTGTAAACGAGAGTGTCGCTGAAACCCCGAAAACATCAATTCGGCATCTTTCCCAACAACTTCAAATTTCAGGAAGCACTACGCAGTGAATTTTGTCAAAATACCTCCCCCTTCATGCGTATTAACATCAGTATATTTAGAAGCTCAAACCAGCCAAGCATGCAAAGCGCTGGCAATTCGTTCAATGGGTAATGGAGCAAAGTGAAGTCATTGCCAATTTTTCAAAAATCATCTTCTCCGATAAAGCGCATTTCAATCTTCGTGAATACACAAAATCGTCGATTTTGGGGCTAAGAAAATCCTCATGTAATCCATGAGAAACAAATGCACCCACAACGAGTAACTGTCTGGTGTGGATTTTGGTCAGGTGGCGTGATTGGGCCTTATTTTTTTTTTTTTTGACCATGTGGCCGACATTGTAGTGACTGTGAACGGCATTCCTTACAAGAACCTGATAACGGAGTGCTTGTGGCCTCAACTGGATAGCATGGATCTAGAGACATGTGGTGTTAGCAACACGGCGCCACTTTCCACGCCGCGGAAGAAACAATCGATTTATTGCAGCAACGATTTGCAGAACAAATTATCTCAAGAAATGCTGATGTCAACTGGCCACCAAGGACTTGCGATTTAACGCCGTGAGATTTCTTTCTTCCGTTTTTTTTTTGAAAATCTCGGGTTTATTCGAATATACCAGAAACAATTCCTGAGTTAAAATCCGAGATCCAACGCGTCATCGGTGAGATACAGCCACACCTCTGTGAAAGAGTCATGGAAAATTTCATGAAAATAGAAATGGCCTGTCATCAGAGCCGTGGGGGTGGCTTGATGGATATTTTATTTCATACTTAATCGGCTCATGTCTTCTTTATAATTCAATAAAAAAATCACAACTTCCCCAAAAAATAAGTGATTTTATATTAAAATGAACGATGGCATCCTTACTGAGACACCCTTAGCTACTGCAAAGCAAGTCATGAAAGCCATTTGACCGATGTTGTCTTTCATTCAGAAATGTCAATGATAGATGGAGTCTTAACAATAAATTCATAACTTTGAAATATTGTCTATTAGTACTATTTCTAATTCGAAATTTATATAAGCTCCAAATTGTACTTGGCTCACCCGTTATATGCAGTTAAAATGGAATTCCAGTTGTCAGACAGGTGGCTGGTGCATACATATGAATTATGTTCAAATTATATGACTGAATGTAGTAGATTGGCAGGAAAATTTGGGTTTTTTCACTAGAATTTATTTGTTTTCTTAATAAGATATTGAATTGTGCGTAAATTTATGTAGATGCGGTCTAATATATTTGTTTTCATATAATTTTATTTCTTAAAGAAATAGTAAAACAATATTTTTGGTCCACTGTGCACCAACAGCATCATCATCAGAATCAGCTTAAAGCCAAAACAAGTAGATTCTAAAATCTCATAAAAACCCAGTAAAAACACGTCGCTTGGCAGGAGCAGATACATAGGACCACCCACACATGGCCCACTCATTGTCTATGCATAGCAAATAAAATGTTAAAATATAAAACAATAAATTGCTCGTGCAAAAGACGCAAAATCACACACGTACGGCACACGTACGGAACTAGACAAGGGAAACAAGTTGAAGATATAATCGAGAAAAAGTGCAAGTGAAAACGGTGGCAAAAGGTGCGACATAAAACGAAGAGTAGAAAATTAATACCAATACATAAATGAATATGTGAGTGTAATGTCATAAAATGCAGAATGAAGCAATGATAAATAGTAATAAAAAAATACAGGTTGACAATTCAACGGACAAAAGTCCACGAAGTTGAAATCACTTAAATTTTGTTACACTGTTACTACCTGAATTTAAAAATATATTCTACAATAAATGCATATGTTCGAGTATAAGTGTTTGCTACTACAGAATATCTGTTGCTGCAACAGCATTTCCTTTGTTTTGTATACTTAACGTTGCCCGAAAAGGTTGCAACGTTTCCCCAGAATAAAAAAGTATTTATTATTATTTTACAAAGTAGCGGAATATATACAAATTTTAGTGAATGCGTTTAAAACCAGTACATAAGTTTCAGTCGGGTGAACCGACTTAATCATACCATACCGTACCATACTCAAAAGTGACCATATTCAACAGCAGATTGACGACATTGCGTTAAATATTATTGAATACCCAAATTAGTTAGTTTCCCTCCCAATATTTATATGCGAGGTACAAAAATGGGCATGGCAAGTTGTTGCCAAAATTTTGATCAGTGATTGGAGATATCGAGTCGGCAAAGCGCAAATACGGCCAACTTTTTTATGGGAGGTACGACACTGGGCGTGGCACAATGGTCAGTTATTAGTTACACAGTAGCTTTTAGCAAAATTTTGCCTAGTACCGAATTTTATTAAGGTCGGTTGTAGTTTACGAGAGTTATCGTGTCGATCAACCGGTCATCCGCCCAACTTTTATATGGGAGGTACCAGAATGGGTGTGGCAAAACAGCTCATTTTCTATAGGAGAGCTTTATTTGGCTAAATACTGACTAGTACAAACTTTAATAAAGATTGGTTTGGTTTTGCGGGACTCCTCATGCCGAACAACCAGACGGCCAAACAACTTTTGCATGGGAGGTACCACAATGGACGTGGAAAATCACCCTTGATTTAACGGTGATTAGCTTTGGATAACGTGAAGCCTTATACCTAATTTCATTAAGGTCGGAAGTGCTTCATGCGATTTATCGGATTGACAATCCGGTCGAACACCCTGATTTGTATGGGAGGTACCAGAATGGGCGTGACAATCTCGCTCATTTTCTCCAGTTAAGTAGGCATTTACAGATTATTAACCGGTGTGAGAGTTGAAGCTAATCACATCTACCAGATGAAAGGTTTGAAAGAAATATGATTTTGTGCTAAATGTGTCGATTTGTATGGGAGGTACCAGAAGGGGCGTGGTCAAAACGCCCATTTACAATCCCAAACTGAATATTGGCAAATAATAGTCATTGCCAAAGTTTCATTGTCATCTGTAAAGATTTACGACAGTTATCGTGTTGACCAGCCAGGCTAGCCAGCCAGACAGACAGACGGACATGGCTCAAACGTTTTAAAAAGTCCTAAAACGAATTTCGTCCAAATATACTAAGGGTCTAATTTGGTTCCTTTTATGTGTTAAATTTTTTTACGTATTAAATGATATATACCCCCGTCCTATGGTGAGGGTATAATGAACATGTGTATACAAACATACGCACACGTTGAAAAATCGGTATTTTTTTGTTGTTTGGATGCAAATATAAAGTGTGTTTGGAGCTTGTCGCAAATATAATATACTTGTGTCCAAACACGTCGTGTTTGCTATTCAATATTATATGCTTGAGACACAATGATTAATATGTTATAATATGTGTTTGCGACCACACATATATTTATGTTTGTGATACAAATACAGCTGTGTTTGTTGCACTGTCTTTGCTCTATGTCTATGCAAGAGAATATAATAGGGGAAACGAGGGAGTCTATCTTGTAAGGGTGTATCTGTATTTTTGCATTATTCTCTCAGTCAGTTAGTCATAAATATTCCTGAAAGTGCGTGTAAATTGCAGATGAAGTGATTCTTATTTTGCCTGATGTATTGCGTTTTAGTTGCATGTATTTAGTCGTCAATGGTTCATGGGACAGAGGATATCAAAAGCGCTTGAACAGTAAAAATAAGAATAAGCGATGGCTCGGGCGGTCAAATGGAATGTGATGTTACTCTGGTTTTTGTGCATGTGTATCATATATATGTATGTGTGCTACCAAAGCAAGAAACTATTTTGAGGAAAGAAACTGGAAAGTGCAGCAACGGGAAGTCCGAGCCTTTACTGATAAAATCGGAACGGCGGACCATTTGTGAAATATGTGTAATACAAAAACACAAGTTATTAATCCACGCTTGTATACAAGCATCGTATACAAATATCGTTTTTGTGTTCCAACGCATAGTGATAACCAACCCATAGCTGAAACCTTCTGAAAACAAAAACGTGAGAGACAACTAAGAAAGGAGAAGAAAAAGAGCAACAGATTCTTATTTCATGAAAAAAACAAATTTAAATCTATTAATTTTTTGTATTAATTATTTATAAATGTGGATTTATATTGTTAAAAATAATTATAATAAATAATACATATATATTGAAATCAAAGAATAATTCGTTTCTAAATATTATTATATTTGGGAGGAAATTCGCATATGCTTCCACGTAAGTCTAGTTATGTAGGTTTGGTGGAAACACGCGAATGCTTGTTTCAATTTAAATACAAGTAAGTTTGGGGCTTGCAAGCATATGAATGTTTGAAGTGTATTCCAGACATAACATGGTTCCTGCAGAATATGTTTGGGATAATATTTCAGAGTGGTCGTTATTTTTCAGCGTGCATAAAAATACTTTACTCAAAAGTAATCTTGCTACATTTGATTATCTCTCCTTTCAAGCACAATGAACAGGTCAATTCTAGTGTTAATTTATTGTTAATCTCCGCGCAATCATTTCGAAATCAGCGGTCTGGCAATCATGAATTGCAATTTAATGAAAATATACACAACGCGTGGCTCAAAATGTATAACCGTGTCGAAAGATGTTATAACTTTTGCAAATGGGAGCAATGGTTTTGATATCCAGATGCAGATTTCACGTCGATACGCCATGGACCACTATCCTCTTCCAGAATGGGGATTATATTCGTAACAATTGTATACGAAATAATGCGGCAGTGATTTTCGCGCAGCCTTAATTTCGGTGCAAATTTCTCGCCTTGAAGACACTGATACAAATCGTAACAGAAAAGGCGCGAAGAGGCCTCGTAGTGTTCATACCGACAAGAATATCTACGCTGTGTTTGAAGATGAAGTGAGTGAGACGTCGACGACGGCCAGGCGATACAGAGGCATCAATGGCTTTTTATTGTAACAAATTAACGAATTGGAACTGGAGAACATATTGTTCCAAAAGCTCGCGCGACTATGAGCATTTCGAAAAATGTGATCCGTGGGCGCATAATGTTTCATTTTGAGGATTTATAGTGGCTAGCAAAATACCGTATTTTACTGCTCCTTCTTTTTCGGCTCTTTTTTGGCTTTTGGGGCGATGTGATTAAGCCACACACTCTACACCATTGCAATTCAAATTTGAAAAATATCAATTTAATTTTAAAAATATGAATTTAACTTTAAAATTAGTATCTGAAATTTGAAATACCTCAATTGAAGCTTAAAAATAATCAATTTAAATTTGAAATACATCAATTGAAATTTGAAATACGTGAATGGAAATTGAAAACACATCAATTGAAATTTCCAATACATCAATTGAAATTTGAAATACGTGAATGGTAATTGAAAGCACATCAATTGAAATTATAAAAAAAGTCAATTGAAATTTAAAACACATCAGTTGAAATTTAAAACACATAAATTTTGAATTCGTCACTTGAAATCTAAAAATTATTAACCGATTTTATGTTTTAGATTTTTAAATTTCAATTGATGCCTTCTAAATTTCAATTCATGTATATCAAATTCCAATTGATGTCTTTTAAATTTCAATTGAGGTATTTTAAATTTCAATTGTTGTGTTTAAAACTCAATTAATGTATTTTAAATTTCATTTGATGTCTTTTAAATTTCAATTGATGTTTTTTAAATAGCAATTGATGTATTTCAAAGTTCATATATAATTTTTAAATTCCAATTGATGTATTTCAAATATCACATAGAAATTTTAAATTTCAATTGATTTTTTTAAAATTTCAATTCAAAATGGTGTAGAGGCTTTAAAATGAAATATCCAACAAAGGCGCGAGAACGTTTCACTCAAACTTCGCGCCAGAACAAATAAAATTTAAAGTAAAGAGAGCCCAAATCAACCATGGTGGCGGCCACTTGACTGAAATAATCTTCAAAAATTAATAGAAAACAACATAAAGGTCCAGAAAAATTATGAAATTTTGTTGTTGCATTTGAAAGATAGAACAAAACAACACCGGGCGAGGGTTTTTGGTCCACCCAGGACTTAAAAACTCAAAAAACTATTTGTATCAAACGGGTGCCATTCCATTCAGAATTAATCCCTTCCAGTGTAATTTTTATATATTTTTTTATAAACCATATACAAAAAAACTAAATAAATTGTGTGTGACTATAATGCCGCTATAATATGTTTTGTGTTTGTCATAAATGTACATGTTCGTTTGCCGCAACTTCATTCCTCAAAAGAAGTTCAGTTTTGAAACTGAATTAATCGCATTCAATGTAATTTTTAAAATATTTTTAACGTAGAATACGTTATACGGTAAGGTAGGGGTGTTGATCTGGAGCACAAAATTTTGAGAAAATGTTTGTCAACTTTCACCCACTTTTACTTAAATATTAAAACATATTTTAGCAATTTTTATATGTTACTCAGTTATGGTAATATGTTTTGTTTCGAATTACAAAAAAAAAAATATATGTCTATATATAAAAGTTTTATGTAGTTAAGGAAATAAATATTTAAGAGCATGATATTTTAGACTTTTTTTGTACATGCCGCTGATGTTGTTGGTTTGTAAATGCCGCTGTTGTTTTTGTTGTTGTTGTGAAATCAAATGATTTTGGCTTTGCTGTGCTTTGTTTATTTATCGAGCAGCGTGTAAATGTGTGTGTGTGTGTACATTTCGTTTTGTTGGATCGGTTGGTTATTAGTTCGTTTGGAGGGGAACATAAAATGAAGGGAGGGGAGCGTGGACACTTGTGTGTGCTTGAAAGTTTACAGATCTTTGCTGTCGTTTGTTTACTTAATTCATATATTTTAATTGCAAAATGACTAACGTATTCTACGTCTGACCTATGCGCCCGTGTTATCTAGCACAGGCTTGTTATTTTTTTTGGGTAAATCATATCAAAAATAAATAAATTAAATACGTTTGACTGTACGGGGATTGGAACATGGACCGCATGGCAGCTGCCATTTTCTAGTTGGACGTGCTGCCGCCATCACACGTTTTGTTTTTGTCATAAACGTAAATATTCGTTTGCAGCAAATAAATTCCTCAAAATATGTTCATTTGTCTAAAAATGTTTGTTCTGAACGGAGTCTGTTTTTGAATGTAAGTTAACGAAAATATTCATCTAACTTGTCATGCAATTGTGACAAGTTTATTTAGACGAAAGTCAAAATAAATATAAATCAAAACAAAATTTTTAAAAATTTCCATCGAATTCACAGAAAAAAACTTAAAATTCTCAGACTGCTGAACATTTCCTAAAATATCATTGGGAACCACCAGGATAACACACTGCGTCAAAATACTTCCACATATACAAATATTTTCCAAACCTGATATCTATACTGCAAATTAAAAACGAATCATCTGTATGGAATGGTCATTTAATTAGAATGTGTAAAATTGGATGCTACCAACAAAAGTGAACGTATAAAAATATCATGACAGCCCTAATGGAAAAGGTTCACAAATTCAACAAGGTGAAGCGTCGTCATACCATTCATTGTCATATCAAGCAATAATAATAATTTTATTGTTTAGTATTAAGGTATTATTAATATCATAAGGACATGCTGTTGCGTCAGCTCCGTGTGCCGTTTAACTGCCATCCACCCACACAATTACCTCCTCCATCAGCAGTCGCAGCGTACAACCTATTCACCCAAAAAAAAAGAAACAATTTATTTATATTCCCGGTATTGCCTTTTTTGCTCAATTTTCGCCAGCCAAAATCTACCACCTGATGCATTCCTCCTGGGTACGTTCCCAGGTAAGTGAGCGTGGATGTGTCAGTGCTACATCACCAGCAACATGAACGAATGTTGACAGCAACGCCTTGTGCAATATTCGAGACGAGCACAGTGGCTTTCATGCAGTATAATTCCGAACATATTTTCAATATTCCTAAATAGGAAAAATATATTAGGATTTTGTACTTAAAACCTGGATACGCAAAGCAGCGTGGAATCAAATGTTGGTCTCGGTCACTTTGTGATTAATTTTATCACAGTCAATGTTTGTCGCAGAGGCTTTCGTTTAAATTTAAATTATGTGTCATATTGTGACTAGCTACATATGACCGTGTAAATACATCTATAAGAGTTACTAAACAATTTACTAAATATAATGAACAATGCGGTGGAAGGACGACGGAGTCGAATGCTTTTAGGACTTTATATTTGATAATAGCTAACTTTATTTTGTATTAAAATTTATGAGTAGCACAAACTGAGATTGGGAATGTTCACAGTATCAGGGGTGGAAAGCACAGTACTCCTTTTTGATTGAAAATATATAAAAATATAGTTTAACAAGGTTGTCAGCTGTTAAATATCTGTCATCTGAAGTGTCATATATTTAGTCAAATGCTTGCCATTTACCAATATGGATCGTTTAACAACTGAAGAACGCGTAGAAGTAGTTAAAACTTAGTACAAAAGTGGTGATGGTGGCCGCGTTTCGAACAAATTTTTTTTCGCACTGGGTGGTTAAGTCCACAAGCAAAAGTGTTGCAGATGGGGCTCGGAGAGCCCAGAAGTGATTGTGGATTAAGCCATTGCATTCGGAAAAAGTGACTGTTTGGTCTGGAGGTGTTATTGGGCAGTATTTTTTCGAAAATGTCGCTGGACAAACCAACTCCAAAGGCCTTGTCTACGCGGATAATAACCCTAACGTTTGCGCATTAGAAAACCAACATTCGTCACGTTATGGCCGAGATACTACCTGAAAAGTGCGAAAAAGTGGTAACATTTTCCTCAAAACGATCGACAGCTGCAACCCATCCAGAGGCAGGCATTGAATGACATTGTATCTCATTCATAAAAGACAAATATTTTAATATGATGATGCCAAAGATATATTCGATGAGCGCCTAGAGGAAACGCATGGCCGCTGCCCTGGCCATGACATTAAAATTGTACTAGAAGATTTTAATGCGAAATTCGGCTGGAAAAATGTGTTTCATCCAAATATTGGCAATTTCACTCTACATGCTGATATTTCCGTCAACGGTATGAGACTGATTGGCTTTGACTTTTGGATTCTGGGAACACAAAGGCGACAATTCATTAGCGTTGGTAACCGTGTATACTGACACTGCGAGACTGAGAAAATAATGATAATTATACCCTCACCCATAGGGATGGGGGTATATATCATTTAATACATAAAAAAATGTAACACATAGAAGGAGCCATATTAGACCCTTAGTATCTTTGGACGAAATTCTTTTTTTGAACTTTGTAAGCTGTTCGAGCCATGTCCGTCTGTCTGTCTGGCTTGTCAACACGATAACTATTTACAGATCACAATGAAATTTTGTCAGTGACGATTATTTGCCAATATTGAGTTTCTGATTGAAAATGGGCATTTTGGCCACGCCCCTTCTGGTACCTCCGATACAAATCGACACATTTAGCACAAAATCATATTTCTTTCAAACCTTTCATCTGGTAGATGTGATTAGCTTCAATTCTGACACCGGTTAATAATCTGTAAATGCCTACTTAACTGGAGAAAATGGGCGAGATTGTCACGCCCATTCTGGTACCTCCCATACAAAACAGGGTGTTCATCCGGGTTGTCAATCCGATAAATCGCGTGAAACACTTCCGACCTTAATGAAATTAGGTATAAGGCTTCACATTATCAAACGAAAATCACCGATTAAAACAAGGGCGAGTTTGCCACACCCATTGTGGAATCTCCCATACAAAAGTTGTTTGGCCGTCTGTGTATTCGGCAGGTGAAGTCCCGCAAAATCGAATCAATCTTTATGAACGTTTGTACTAGTCAATATTTAGTCAAATAAAGCTCTCCTATAGAAAATGAGCTGTTTTTCCACACCCATTCTGGTACCTGCCATATAAAAGTAGGCGGATGACCGGTTCATCGACACGATAACTCTCGTAAATTACAAGCGATCTTAAAAAAATTCGGTACTAGGCAATATTTTGCTAAAAGGTACTATATAATTAATAACTGACTATTGTGCCACGCCCAGTTTCGTACCTCCAATACAAAAGTTAGTCATGTTAGTTAGCCGACTCGAAATCTCCAATAAATCATAACCGATCTTAATAAAATTTGGTACTGATCGAAATTTTGGCAACAACTTGCCATGCCCATTCTTGTACCACGCATGTACATAATGGATTGGGGGGGGGGGGAATTTGACTAATTTGGGTATTCAATAATATTTAGCGCAATGTCAATCTGCCATTGAATATGGTCACTTTTGAATATGGGAGTTGTTTATTTAACAGAACCCCCACGCAGTGGCTGACTTAGGGTGAGGGTGTGATTAAGTCGGTTCACCCGACTGAAAATTATGTACTGGTCTTTGGTTCTCATGTATTGGAGCTCTGAGAGAAATAGAGAATAATTATTCTTTTTGGCTGTCATGCTTTATTTTGATGAAATATTTGTTTGACTCAACACAAACATTGTTAAAATTGTAATTTGGGATGAAGCAACCGCTTAATTGAAATCAAATCTTTAAGAAAAAATATTTTTTGTAAAATGAAAAACATTTTTTAAGAAAAAAAATTTATTTTTTTTATTAATATTTTTAGGTCCTGTTTGAAATAATATGTATTATATTTTTCGAAAAGGTCCTTTTTTAAAGAGAGGAACTATTTTATTAAAAGCTAATGTTTTTTGTAAGAATAGGTACTGTTTTTAAGAGGATGTACTTTCTGTAAGAAAAAGCCGCACGAGTACGATTTCTTTTTACAGAGAAGTACTTTTTTATGAATAGGTATTTTTTAAAGAAGTGATAATCTTTTTAGGAAAAGGTGATTTTTTAAGAAAATTTAATTATTTTCAGAAAGGCTACTTAGCTGAAGAAAATAACAGAAGACGCAGTATTTTATGTTTAAGAAAATGTATTTTTTTAAGACAAGGTATTTTTGAAGAAAAGGTTTTTTAAGAAATGGAAATTTTTTTTAGAATTATTCTTTTTTCAAGAATATGTACATTTTCAAGAGTAGTTATTTTGTTATTTTGTAGTTATGTAGTTATTCACGAAAAGTTATTTTGTTTCAGAAATTTTACTCTTTAACGAAATGGTAGTTTTTTAAGAAAAGGCGATTTGTTATTTAAGAAAAGGTACCTACTAAAAAAAAGTTTAAGGAAATGTACTTTTGTAAGAAAATTTTCCATTTTTAAGCAGAGGTACTTCTTTAAAATACGGTATTTTTGTTAAGAATAGGTGCATTTGTTTAAGAATACGAATAGGTATTTTTTTTTTTGAAAAATTAACGTTTTTAAAGAAAGGGCACTTATTTAAGAACATGATCTTGTTTTAAATTTCTTTAATTTTTTCTGTTCCAACATTACTTTTGATTGGGTTCAAACCTACAATAGATTCTAAATGTTGGTTACAGGCTGCACCTAGAACACTTCACGTTAAACAAGAAATGTCCCAACATATGTGAGACATCTAGTTAATTTCTTTCTCTATGATCCAAGCCCATAGTCTAGACACAAACCAAAGCAAGAGTAAACAATATATGTAGTTAATAATAGTGGATTGTAGCATAATAGTGTTAAAACAAAAGATATTTAATTTTTTTACATTTCGCCTCAATCCCGCAACGTGCGATATGGAACTTCGTTCCAAAAATTTTAAAGGGGGTATTAATGTTCCACGAAGCGGTGATACTTTGGATAAAAAACTTCCAAATATTTCTGCTTCTAATTCGTCGACATCTAGTCAAAGTTTTAAATTTAATACAACATTTTTAATTTATACTTCCAATATTTCTTAAAGGTTGGCTATAAAATTTGACACATTCATTTGGCGATAAAATTAACTTTCGACCTTGGAAATAAATATGGTTTGGAGGGACAAATTTACTCATATAGATGTATAATTTGTGGAATGAATTGTCTACCCCCAGAACCGCTGCTGCACGGTGTTGGTTTTGTAATCCACACCAAATAGTTAATAAAGGGTTTTTCAACAGAGACGCTACAAACGTAAATCGATAGGGACAGCAAACGACGCCATATTTTTTCCCGCTCTTTTGACATTTCTCTTCAGTAAGGTTTGCCATTTCGTCATGGAAATATATACGAGCCAACAACGAGTCGAAATTATTAAAATTTACTACCGAAATTTGGAGTCAGTGGCCTCAACTTTCATTCGGATTTTCATCGGAAAATCATCTTCAGCGATGAGGCTCATTTCTGGCTGAATGGCTTCGTGAATAAGCAAAATATGCGTTATTGGTCAGACAGCAATCCACACGTAATCCATGAGTCATCATTGCATCCCGAAAAAATTACGGTTTGGTGCGGTTTATGGGCCGGCGGCGTCATTGGGCCGTACTTCTTCCGTGATGATCAAGACCGGCATATTACTGTAAATGCGAATCGTTACCGTTCAATGATAACCGAGTATTTTTGGCTCCAATTGGATAATATGGACTTGGAGGACATGTGGCACCACAAGCCACAGAGCGAATGCCACAATCAATTTATTGGAAACCAAGTTTGGTGAACGTGTTATCTCACGAAATGGCCCAGTCGATTGGCCGCCTCGGTCGTGCGATTTGACGCCGTTAGATTATTTCCTGTGTGTGGCCGTCGGTGGTGCAATGGGTAGTGTGCGCGGCTCTTGTACATGAGATCCTGGGTTCGAACCCTGCTCTGACCACCTTAAAATTTCTTTCGGCGGCGGTCACCTCGCATAGTGACGGCGACACTATCGAGTATATGGCCATGAAAAAGCTTCTCAAAATACCGTTCGGAATCGGTGTAAAACTGTAGGTCCCAATCAGTGAGTGAAAACTGGAAAGCGCACAGCTCAGTGATTGTGAGAAGTTCTCCCCAGTCCCTTCATGGGATGTAATGGGAAACCATTTATTTATTTTATTTTAGATTATTTCCTGTGGGGCTACGTCAAGTCTATATTCTATGATGAATTTCGTACGAATATCGAACGTGAAATTGCAGCAGTATCGGCCGATTTATGCTTGAAAACCGGCGAAAATTGGGTTCAGCGTCTGGACTTCTGCAAGAGTGCCCGCGGTGGCCATGCAAAAGAAATCGAGTTCCACACATAATGGCATCGAACGTACTTTCACAGGAATAAAGAATTTCAATGGTATGGTTTTATTAAAAAAAACTTTTGTAGCGCTCTTATTGAAAAACCCGTTATTTAACATACCTATGTTCTTGCTTTAATTGAAAATCAATAATACTGTCGATTTATATATTAAACGAAAGGTCGATAATTATGAAATTGTATTTATTTCCCATACTATCGGATACATTTTGTACATTATTATTTTAATTCTTCAGATCAGAGTAATCACTCTTCGCATAATCTTAGACCTTAGCCATACCAAGCAAAATACAGCCAAAACCAAACCACTGTGTAAAGAACACTTTTTCATCCATCCAAAAATGGATTTAAATTTTATATCCGTCCAAAATATGGGTATAAGTTTTGTGCTCAAGTGGTTGGTAATGAAACAGAAGCTGACAAATGTTGTTATATGCTATACATGTGTGTGCGTTTGGCTCTCTAAACACACATCCATGTAGACATATATGTAATACTAAAAACCGTAACTCGTTTGTATTTTTACCTCCGCATAGGTCGTAATATAATTTATTGGCTATATATATATATTTTGATTCAATATTGCACACAGTCACACATTGACGCTATATCACATTTCTGTTCGTAGATAATTTTGCAAAAGGGTTAGACAACAAAAAAAAAGAGCAAAACGTACGTTTAATATAAAAAGCCATAAAAACATCCACATAAATTGCTTAAAATATAATTTACAAAGCCATAATTTGTTGAATAAATTGACTTTTAAAATTTCAAGTGTCCGCCATCTCCACAGATAAAACGCAGCGATACACACTCAGCCGTCCGTCCATCCATCCACATATACATTCACTCGACCATAAATCGCATAAGCGAGTTAGCACATCAAATTGGATTAATGTGTCATACGGTATGTGCCAAAAATGTATATCTACACATCTATTTGAAGAAATAGTTCATCATAAAAGTAGCCGTCACGTTTGAAAATCTTGTACAAACTTTCAATCGGTCTAGTTGATTAGTAATAACGATAGATCTAAATATTTGTTTTGTCATTAAGGTGGATTTTTTTTAGTTCAGTGATTATTAAGCTATTGACATATTGTTTCTGATTTAACTTGATTGTTTTGACAGCCCCATATTAGTATTAAGCGTGTTTTATTAGTGTGGTAATTTAGTTAAAGAAAGTTACTTAGCTTACGCTTTTAGTTTCGTTGAAGACTTATGTTGGCTCCCAACATACATATGTATGTAAAATGTTTCTATATTATGTTTGCCAACATTTGTGGGAGTACGAAGTGCCAACAATATTTTCTGTGGCTTTTTGTTCTACATGTTTCTACTTCGCACAATAAAAGCTATTTTTTATCAATTATATCGCATTTAGGGATATGGCTCGAGTTCTCGCTTGAATTTGTGAAATATTTTCAGTTTTTTAACTTTTTCATTAAATACCTCATAACAACGTCTTCAGCAATTAAATGAATACGTTTATTATTTTTATGAAATATTCCATAGGGGGCATGAAAAATCGCAAAAAAAAATTTTAAATTGCCCAATTTCAAAATCGTTCAAAATAAATGAAAAAAAGGCCCAAATAGGCATTTAACTGTAAAATTAGTGCAAATTAATTGATGGATGAATGAAAAATGGCACTAGTTCCCATGAAAAATCGTTCAATTCCTAAGTAAGAAAAAAAAAATTAACATGACAGAAATCGCACCGTTCTGTTGCCACAAAAAGAGATTTCTCCTAAAAAATCACCACAAGATTGTTTTTCTTAAGTTCAATAATTGTATTTTGAAACGAAGTGGCTATCGCACGTTGCGGGATGGGGGCTAATAGAAAAATTTTAACCAACTTTTTTGAACTACTTTATTACAACCCATTATTTTCTACTATATTGGGTGGTTTGGTTTGGTTTAACGGGAACTTTTCAAGGTGGAGCCTGTTTATTACATATTGTAGTTTTAAACCAAATAAAAAGTAAATTTAGAAAAGCCAAAATGCAAGACTGGAGAATCCACGAAATACATACGTTGGCATGGAATTACATTTGGCAGCACACTTACTCTTACACTCTTACTTTTGTTTTGGTTTGTGTCTAGGCTACATATGGGGAGAAATTTGCTGTTTAATGGGAAATTTTCTAGGTGGAGCCTATTTATTACATATTGTAGCTTTGAATCGAATAAAAAGTAAATTTAAAAAAGCCAAAGTGAAAGAAGTTTCAAAAAATTCCATTTTCTTAAATAAGTGCGTTTTCTTCAAAAAAATAAATTTTCTCAAAAAAAATACCTACTCATATTCTCAAACAGAGTACGTGTCCTTAAAAAAAAAATACCTTATCTTAACGAAGTACCTTCGCTTAAAAAAGTAAATTTTCTAACAAAAACTAACTTTTGTTAAAAATAGTAATTTTTGATGTGTTAACATCTATACGCGCGCCTCTAGGGCAGTAAACTATAAATTTAATACATACACAAGTGTTAGGTTTGGAAGAGTAAATCATCGTTTGTTTGTTCGTTGCTTGGCAGTCTGTATTGAAAGTGATTATTGGACGATTTTCATATAATTTTCCCACGCGATTTTCTCCGGAAATTCATAGCCGATTTTATTAATTTTTTGATTAAAAAGCTAGTGCGGGTTTCAACGAAGAGTTTAGGCCAAAAATTAAGGCGATCCGATATCGGCGAGCCGAGATTTAAGTGTTTTAATTTGGAGTATTAATTTGGAGTAATATTAAAAAAGTGTTTTGTTGATCTTCGGTTTTGTCTTATCATCGTTTGTTTGTTCGTTGCTTGGCAGTCTGTATTGAAAGTGATTATTGGACGATTTTCATATAATTTTCCCACGCGATTTTCTCCGGAAATTCATAGCCGATTTTATTAATTTTTGGATTAAAAAGCTAGTGCGGGTTTCGACGAAGAGTTTAGGCCAAAAAATAAGGCGATCCGATATCGGCGAGCCGAGATTGAAGTGTTTTAATTTGGAGTATTAATTTGGAGTAATATTAAAAAAGTATTTTATGTTGATCTTCGGTTATATCGTACGAATATAACAATGTATGTATGTATGTACAAGTGTCTGTTGCTTTGCATTCTTTGACTTTTGTGGGAATAAAAAAAAAGTATTGAGCAAGAATATAATGACACATGTGCTTGCACTGGGTCTTTAAATAATTTTAAGTATTAATATTATTTAACTGTAACGTCATCATATGATTGAACGCTGTTTTTTATTTTGCAATGTAACATTTACGAATGTGTTCATAGAAATCGAACAGGTACCGTGTAGCAAAAAGGTGTTAACACATCGCCCGTGAGTTCGAACACTCATTGGATTTTTTTTAAATAGGTACCTTTTTTTAAAAAAGTACATTATCTTACAACATATTGCCTTTTCTTAAAAAACTACATTTTCTTTAAATAGTACCCTTAATGTAAAACAAAATAAGTTTTCTTGAGATAAGTACCGACTCTTAAAATTTTACCTGTTCTTAAAAAAAGGACGAATTCTAAAAATTTTTTAAAAAAACCTTTAAGTAAAAAATACTTTCTCTTAAAAAAGTGCCTTTTCTTACAGTTTATTTTCTTGAGATAAGTAGTCTTTCAGAAAAAAGTAAATTTTCTTAAAAAAAATTCAAATTCAGATAAACGTAACTGACACTAGCACGGTCTTCAAAAATGCTTTACCACGGAAAAATACAACTCTGCGATATAGATTAAAACTCACCTCAAAGCACTGCAACAATGCGAGAATGCATGAGGAAAAGAAGAACATGGTGGATAAATTGTGTCTGTTCTTGTTGTTGGAATTATAGACCTTTCAGTGATGTTGATACTTAGGGATCTTCGATCGATACTAATTCGCACATATGAATTGCAGAATACGATATATATACGATTGAAGATCAACCGATGGTATCAATTCAGGCAAAGTAATTAGGCATCTGATGATGAACTTCTCACGGAGTTCGAAACTAGTCATGCCCGTGAGTGTGTGTTGAACTGAATGGCCTATTATTTCCAACAAAAACCAACCATTTTCCAATTAGAAAAATGTTCATGACTTGTGTATGAATTTCTCATACATTAACCCAAAACTAAAAAAATAACCCTTTCCCAAAAAGAGTACCACTTCTTTAAAAAGTACCTGTTCTTAAAAAAGTACTTCTTTGTAAAAAAAATCATACTCTTAGGCTTTTTCTTACAGAAAGTACTTCTTATTAAAAATTATACCTTCTCTTAAAAAAAACATTAGCTTTAAATAAACGAAGAAGTAGCTCTCATTAAAGAATTACCTTTTCGGGAAAATATAATACATATTCTTAAAAAAAGGACCTAAAAATATATTTTTTTTTTAAAAAAAATACATTAAATAAAAAAAAATTCTTAGAAAAAGTTTACCATGTTACAAAAAGTACCTTTCCTTAAAGATCCATTTAAATTATAGTAATTTTCAACCGGCGTCTTAGGCGTGTTGGAACTACCTAATACTTAATAGATAGCAAAAGGAACTTCGCTCCAACCGGATGTCCCCTGACACCTCATGTAATTTTTTTTTATTTCATGTGCACTCATTTGCTCTTCGAAAATATTTTCGTGCAGTTCTGAGTTCGTGCAAATGTAATTTTTGGGGAAATCCATACTTTAGAGGAAGGTTATTGGTGTTAAGGCACCCTTGTCCAAACTATGGGATTAAACACCGCAAGTGAAAATATGAAAAATAAAATATTTATAGTAAATCATTTCTAAAAACAATCGCGCGTATTTATGCTAAATATTTGCAGTGTGTTGATTACACAGGGCAACACTGATTCCGCGGCTGAGCTTTTGTTAGTCAATTTCCGTAATTATTACCTCCGTAATTATTAAAAAGCCGGTTTATCGCGAGAATCAGGGGCAACTCAAACAATGTGAGTTATAAGATTAGAACGTCAATATCTCATGTATATAAATTGACCCCAAAAAGTTAAGTCACAGAAATGAAAGCTTCATTTAAAGTGTCGCAGTAATCCCCGCAAGCGAAAACTTGCAATACATTCATTAGCAGGTGAATTTTACTAGAAAGTGTAGGAACAGAAACTGTTAATTGAAGCGCCTCAATTGATTTTTTTTAAATTTTTAATTTTTGTCTAAAAATTTTCAGTTTGGAGTCGAAAACCTATACAGGGCAGGAGAGGAAGGTTTTACCCTAATTCAGATACGAGGTATCGAACTGCATCATTAGTTTTTTGAGTTACAATAACGGTGTCATACAAAATATATGTAGATTTGCCAGTGTTACTGTTTTCAAAAGTACGCGCACTTTTTTCCATTGTACTGTGTTCAGCATAACCAAGGCGAAAGTACCTTTTTTTAACTATTGTACTTTTGTGGTAGATTTTTATGGTTTTCATTGGTTTAAAATCTAATTAAACAAAGTGTTTTTATTCAAAAAACCTTTTCAGTATAGGAAATTTGAAAGTGATAATTAAGTGAACCATAGTAATTCTACATGATGATGGATAAATAAATGTAGTTATATAGGGAAAGGTTTTCTCTTATTGGGCAAAAGAATCTGATTACTGTCCACTTGTGTACGGAAAAATCAAGGAAAATCGGAAACTTCCTTTTCTGCCGATGTCCTGAATCAAAGACCCCAAAAAACCTGGTTTTAGAGGCAAGTTTTCTTCTCAAACGATCAAACCCAACACTTTTGGAACAATGTTGTTGAATAAAGTTTACCGGTACAACCAAACAAATAGAAGTAAGTGGCTGTCGAAAGTGAGTTTAAATCCAAAAATCAAAAAAAAATTCCACTATGTTAGTAACAATAAAAAAAATTGTTTAAAACCGTAATTGCAACTAAAAATAACTAATGATCGTACCCGAATTTGGGTAAAACCTTCCTCTCCGGCTTTGTCTCAAAAAATGTTTTCCACAAACTATCACTGTGTTATCTTACGTACTTACTTATCCGGTCTCCAACAACCCCGGCGGGTCAGGGACCTTACAAAACGAAGACAGTATATTTCGCCAACCAGCTCGATTTGTTGCCTTATCTTTGCAGTTGGCAATACCAAGTGTACGCTGGGGTTCGTCAACCTGATCCCTCCAGCAGACTCTTGGTATTCATATTTTTCGTCTTCCTTCCAGTTCTGTTTCGAAAACCCTTCGTGCTGGTTCGTCTTCATCTATTTTACTGACATGCCCACACCCACGCAATCGCGTTATTTTGATCCGCTTAACTATGTCAGTGTCAGGTTAAAGCTCATACAGCTCATAATTCATGCGTCGCCGATACTCGCCGTTGTGCACTATAGGGCCATACATTTTTCGAAGTATTTTTCTCTCGAAGACTCCTACAGATGTTTCGTCTGCTTGCGATGGGACCCAGGATTCTGCGCCATAAAGCAAGACTGGTTGAATGAGAGTCTGATACAGCTGGACTATTGTTACTCGAGAGAGGGCTTTATCTCTAAAGTGCTTGCTTAGCCCAAAATAACATCTATTCGCAAGCACAAATCTCCGTTTGATCTCAAGGCTGACGTTGTTTTTTGTCTTTTTTTCAATTCGAAAAATGTTCATGGCTTGTAAGCTTAAAGTTAGAATTTCTCATACATTAACCAAAAACTAACAAATATCGGTCAAATTCCAATAAATATAACTGACACTAGCACTGTCTTCGAAAATACTATACCACGGGGAAATACAACTCTGTGATATAGATTAAAAAGTCACCTGAAAGCACTGCAACAATGCGAAAACGCATTAGGAAAAGAAGAACATGGTGGAAAAATTCTGTCTGTTCTTGTTGTTGGAATTTTAGGCCTTTCAGTTGTTTTTTGTTGTTTATGGAAGATCCGAGGTATATAAATTCGTCCACCACCTCGAAATTATAACGGAGGCCCTGCTCGTAGAAACCATTCATTTTGCCTTGTCCTCATTAACTGTCAGACCCACGTTTGCTGACTCCTTCTCCATTCTCGAAAACACCGTAGTAACTTCTCTCATTGTGCGCTCAACGATATCTTTTATTCATGTAGGTTGCAGCTTTTCTCATAATGATTTGTATTGATCTGAAGCCTTGGTTAGTTTCGAAAAGTTCGGTAAGATCCTTACCAACTTTCACTGCGGATTTGTTGTTGGTCATCCTGCAAAGTCGTACGAGTTTTGCAGGAATACCAAGCTCAGACATTGCTTCATAGAGTTTCCCCGTATCGGGCTATCTAACACCGCCATATAATCGACAAATAGATGATAGGTGTCGATTTCTTTGTCGTGGGTCTTCTCTAGGATTTGGCGTAGCCTGAAAATCTGCTCAATTGTCATTTTACCTGCCCTAAAGCCACACGGGTCAGACATAATAGGTTTTAGTCATTCGCAATTATACTTGGTAGAAGCTTCTATGCTACAGATAAAAAGTTTATTCCCGGTAGTTATCACAGAGACTCGGGTCACGTTTTTTTAAATATGGGGCACAGTACTCTGAGACTCCAACCGCCGGATATGCTTTCATCTAACTACAGTTTGGAAATGAGCTGATGCATAAAGCTTATCAGCACTTCGTCGACAACCCTAAACAGCTCCGCCGGTAAACAATCGGCTTGGTCTTAGTTAGGACCGGGCAATCAACGTCGTCGTTCAAACTGTGATATATTGTCTCAACAGCGCAGAGATATGATCTCTCCATATTCCCAACGTACTCTGCACATCTGCGATGAGATTTCCGTCCTTGTCTTTACAGAAGGGGGGCCCTGAACCATGTCTATTAGTTCCGTTTTTGGCTTTTTGGTAGAATTTTCGGGCTTCGTTCTTCCTTCTGTATGACTCAATTTTCTCACTCTCGCGCTTTCGTCACTACCGTTTCTTACGCCTAGAGAGACGGTTAACCTCCTTTCTTTTCTCCCTATACTGCTCAGTCGCAGCTAGCTTTGTAATTGACTGAAGCATTACCATACGTGCAGCGTTCTTTTCGTCATTTGCAATGCGACACTCTTCATCGTACCACGGTGTATTGTGAAGCGGTTTTTCGAAACCAAGTACGGTTGTTGTGGCAGTTTTTATTGAGTCGGATATGGGTTTCCACTGCGCTTCAGGATCGTCATCAGGCGGGGGTGGGTTCTGTGCCAAAAGTTGCGAGAGCTTGCTTGAGTAGGCTTTGGCTACCTCTGGTAATTGCAGCTTTCCGATGTCTACCTCTCCCTGAGTCTGGTTTTGTACGATTGTCGGTCTACTTAATTTTGTGCGAACCTTTGCTGCTACCAGGTGGTGATCAGAATCAGAAAGGTTCTTGCGAATCTCGTCGTAAATAAATCCCCGGGCCCGGATGGTATATCTGCACTGGTCTTGAGTAGGTGCTCTTCGACGCTGGTGTATCCACTGCGAATCCTTTTTAAATCTTGCATACAGTGCCGGAGTCTTCCAGGCGCGTTGGAAGGTTGCTAATATCCAGCCAATCCCTAAAAAAGGTGATGCAAGTAACCCTGTAAATTGCCGCCTAATTGCAATTTGTTCTGCGCTCTCGAAGGTTGTGGAGAGCATGGTTAACCATCATCTAGTAAAATATCTTGAGTCCAATAACCTTCTTAATGATGGGCAGTATGGCTACCGTAGAATGAGTTCTACTGGAGACCTGATGGCGTTCCTTTCGGAACAGTGAAGTCGATCTATCCACCGGCTTGGTGAGAGTATGGTAGTGGCTCTTGATATTTCCAAGGCCTTTGACAGAGTATGGCACGATGCACTATTGTCCAAGGTCGCTGCTTTTGGTGTTGGTGATAACTTCACTCGATTTATAACGAGTTTTCTCATAGATCGCACTATACGAGTTGTTGTAGATGGGGTTTCATCCGACGAGCATAAATTGACTGCAGGTGTACCACAGGGCTCTGTTCTTTCTCCTTTTCTTATTTTCATTGACGATGTCCTTCGTTAGACTGTGAATCCAATCTACTCTTTTGCGGATGACAGTAATCTCTGTCATTCTTATTCATTCGACCGTAGGCCAAGTCTTCAAGAGACTGAAGTCAAACGCCGGACGATGAATGAAACACTCGGCCGGGATATGGTGTCCATTGTTGTATGGGGTCGAATGAATAGAGTAGATTTTAATGCGGGTAAGACCCAGTGTTGTTTGTTGTCGCATAAGCGGATTGCTGACCCAGGTATGTCGTCATTGTCTATGGGCGGTGTGGATATTGATGAATCAGACGCTCTTGATGTTCTGGGCATGAAAATACCATGTGATGTCCGTTGGGCAGCACATGTATTTGAAGTGCCGAAAGATGCATTCAAGTGTCTGGGCTTTTTAAAGCGGTTCAAGAACTACTTCACTCCATCTGATCTTCTCAATATCTACACCACCTACATCAGGCCAAAGATAGAATATAACTCCCACATATGTGCAGGTGCTCCTAGGACATCTTTGGAGCTTCTCGACCGTGTCCAGAGGAGAGCGATGGTGTTGATAGGGGACAGTGGAGTATCCAACTCTATTGTCTCCCTTGAGCATCGTCGAAATGTGGGTTGCGTGTCGCTGTTCTATCGATATTTCCCCGGTATGTGTTCCTCGGACATACGTCAACTTATGTCAGACGTGAGGACATTTAGCCGAAGCACGCGCTTTTCCGGGAACTCTCATCCATTTTTTTATCGAGTGGCCGGTTGACCGCACTACATACTATAGAGAAAATTCGTTCTTCAGCCGTACAGTCCGTATGTGGAATATACTTCCGGCTAGTGTATTTCCCACCAATTGTGACATACATAGATTCAAGGCAACTGTCAAAAGACTCTAATATCTCTTGCCACCCTCCACTACCTCAATTTTCCTTCGCCAACACAATGCACTGCATTTATAGAGGGCATCCCCTGAGTGTTTGTTTGTAAAAAAATAAATACACTGGATGTGTGTCTTCCATCAATTACCACGTGATCAATTTGGTTCTTCGTTCTTTGATCAGTGGATACTCAGGTAGCATTGTGGATGTCTTTATGCTGGAATCTTGTACCACTAAGGAACATGTTTTTTGCCGCGGCAAAGTCAATCAGTCTCATACCGTTTTCGGAACTGTCAGCATGTAGACTAAAATTGCCAATATTTGGGTGAAACACATTTTCCCTGCCTCCTTTACCATTAAAATCTCCGAGTACAATCTTTACTTCATGGCCAGGGCAGCGGTGTTACGTTTACACTATTCGGTCATAGAATTTATCTTTAGCATTATCAAATTTCTCTTCTGTCGGGGCATGCACACAAATTACGGAAATATAAAAATATTTCGCTTTTGCTATATGATATATGTTCACTCACAGGATTGAACCTGCAGACTAGATGTCGCAGTCTTTTGCCAACAAGAAATCAGTAGCCACATTCAAGTTGTTTTCTCAGTGCAACTTTAGTATATGTCAAACTTTTTAAATTCATTATATTAACTTTACTTGTCTGCATGCATGCATACCGAAAAAAGTTTGGATCGATTTTTAACCCTTTTCCCGTGATCCAATCGAGCTGAAACTGCGCTGGCAAACTAATGGCGACGACAAAAATAAACTGTCAAAATATGGGCGGGATTGGATAAAGGGGCTTGGTACCTCCCATATAAATCACAAATAAAAATCTATTATTTGTGCTCCTGTTAACGGTATTTGAACAAAATTCGGTATGTTGGTTAGGTGTACATATTCTTAGATCTTTTACAAATATGAGCGTGATTGGACAAATGGGCGTGGTCATATATAAAGAATTTATGTGTCAAAAACTATGTTTTTCCTGGTTGGTTTTTTTTTATAATTTTGATTGTCAGTTCGTATTAAGTGCCGTAAGAGGAAATTTCCAATATATTTATTGGCAACGCAAATAATCGCGTAAATTTTTAAAATTATTTTCAAAGTAGTTGTTTGCATTTAGTTTCTCAAGTGTCGTAGTACGCGACGTAAGCGACAGTTTTCTGGTATGTTTAAAAGTAAGACGATTTTATACTCCTATACAAACTACGGATATTTATTTTTTTAAATCGCTCAATTGTTTTTGCAGAAAATGTCCAATTTGTTGATGTTATTAAATTTTTCAACTATTACGATTCCTCAAGTCGCAAGTGAAAAATTCCAATGTATTTATTAGTGAGAATATGAACTACTGAAATAAGCAAACAAATTCAAATTATTGATTAGTAAAACATTTTTTTATTCGGAACCACTCACATCTATTCAATTACTCCAAAATAAACAAAGAATATATTTTCATAAGTTTTGTACAGCCAAGACAGTAATCAATATGTGGGCAATTTTTCATAATTGGTTTCTGCCCATTATTCAATTTATCCAAGTTGGACTGTTTTTCATTAAACTTAATATTCTTTTTAAATTTTTTCTTTTTTTCCAAGTTGGACTGTTTTTCATTAAACTTAATATTTTTTTAAAATTTTTTCTCTACAAAAAAGACACAAGACAAATTCCAAAAACAAGGACAATATTCAGTATTTTTATTATAATTTACCAATTTCTACAAATAAAAATACATTTTCTTGTTCTGAAGAATTAGAGCCAGTGACGAAGGCAATGAAATAAGTGTGAGAGTATTAGTAAAGGAGTTTGTATGTATTGATCATATAGTAATTCATAACCAAGAGTAACGATTTCTCTCAGTAAATTTACGAAGTTTGGTGTGGTTGCATTTGGCCGTTGCACCTTGGAGAGTATTGCTTTAATAATACCAGATAGAGGTAATGGTTCAAACCAACCAACAAGTAACCAGCAACAGCATTTCGTTTTGTGCGTTAACATTTTTGCGTAACTTTAGCACAAACATATTCTAACAATAAAACATAACAAAAAAATTAGATAAGGTGTCAGGGGACACCCGGTTGGAACGAAGTTCCTTTCGCTCTATATTATGTACTAGTTATTTCCAACACGCCTAAGGCGCCTGTTGAAAAATACTGTTATTTAAATGTATCTTTAAGAAAAGATACTTTTTGTAAAATGACAAACTTTTTTTAAGAATTTTTTTATTTATTGAATGTATTTAAAAAAAAAGTATATCTTTAGGTCCCGATATAAGGTCATTTCTTTGATGAGAGGTACTTCTTTTATTAAAAGCTAATGTTTTTTAAGAAAAGGTACCATTTTTGATAAGAACTACTTTATTAATGCTACTAAATGTAAATATATACTTAGTTCCAGTTTCTGAAATATCAAATGATAAAACTCACAATTATGTAACATATCTCTGTAAGATCAAATTGTATTTTTGGATTAATAAATATCTTGAATTGAATTGAATTAAAAAAAAAGTATGAATTTTTTTGCAAAGAAGTACTTTTTTTAGGAACAGCTACTTTTTGAAGAAGTGGTACTCTTTTTAGGAAAAGGTTATTTTTTTAGCAAATTTACTTATTTTCAGAAAGGTTACTTATCTCAAGAAAAGAAAATGTATTTTATTTTTAAGAAAGAAAAGGATTTTTTGTAAGAAAATGTTTTTTTTTGTAAGAGAAGGTATTTGTTTTGAAGAAAAGCTCTTTTGTTAAGAAAGAACAGGCAAAATTTTAAGACTAGGTACTTATCTCAAGAAAAGTTATTTTGTTTTACAAAAAAGTACTCTTTAAAGAAAATCTAGTGTTTTAAGATGTATAAGATAGTGTACTTTTTTAAGAAAAGGTACTTATTTAAATAATTATTTTTTTAAGAAAAGGTACTTTGTGTAAGAAAATTTACTTTTTAAGCAAAGGTACTTCTTTGAGATAAGGTACTTTGTTAAGTAAAGGTAATCTGTTTAAGAATATGAATAGATCTTTTTTTTGAGAAAATTATTTTTTTTAAGAAAACTCACTTATTTAAGAAAATGTTATTTTTTAAACTTCTTTCACTTTGGCTTTTCTAAATTTACTTTTTATTCGGTTCAAACTACATTATGTAATAAACAGGCTCCACCTAGAAAATGTCCCATTAGCCAAGAAATATGTTAGTCTAGACACAAACCAAAAGTACGAGTGTAAGAGTAAGAGTGCTGCCAAATGTAATTCCATACTCAGGGTTATACTTCGTGGATTTGCCAGTCTTGAACATTGGCTTTTCTAAATTTACTCTTTCTTGGGTTCAAAACTACAATATAAAATAAACAGGCTCCACCTAGAAAACTTCCCTTTAAACCAAACCAAACCAAAAGTACCCAATATAGTTGATAATAATGGGCTCTAATAAAGTAGTTAAAAAAAAGTTGTTTCAAATTTTTTCATTTAGCCCCCATCCCGCAAAGTGCGATAAGTAACTTCCTTCCAAAAAGTCCAAAATACACAGTTCTTAACGAAAAAGACAAAAAAATTTGTAATTCCACCTGATGAAGTCAACATATGTGAAATATCTCTGTATCGCAGCGACCGCACCACGAAGAGTGTGACATGAAACGCTAGATGAGAAAGACCATTGCCCTAGGTGACTTTACTCTATGGTATTGATACACTTTCGGAAAAACTGTTCCGTGTAAACGCCAAGTAAATCTCAGATCTTTGCCAATAAGCCACAAATACCAGTACCTGGAAAAATTAGGTTCTGCCGGGGGTGTCCATTAGTGCGGGGGGGGAAAAAATATTGGTTCAATCACCGAATAGATTTAAAGATTATCTGGAGACATTTTCGCAACCACAAAAAAAATTTTATTTAGTTTTTTATATCCTGTGTTAAGATTTAAAGCCCGATTGGAAAAAGAAGCATACCGTTGTTCGGGTTCTGACAATGGCTAAATTTCGTGGATACATCATTTTTGACTCCGACGTGAAATTCGATTGGTAACCTATGCTATCTCGTTTTCTACCACCCTAATATATCATTTTTTTTTTGAAACAGTAGGAAAGGGCTTTACAAAATGTGAAATATGTGTCTTGGAAGTACTCATTTTGGTTTATAAACAATAAAGTTACAAGCGATTGCAATTCGTCTAGTTCCAATTGAAGTCGTTTTCTGTGTCTCTCAACTGACACGCGCCACACGCAATCCCTCGGACTTACACCCACTATGTTTTTTGTAAATACTGGTTTAAAATTATGCTCCAGGCATGATATATAGACAAAACAAAATTACCTAAACAAATCGGCAAGTGATGCAATATTGTTTTAAATTTGAAGAAAAATAATGCTAAAAAGAATGGAGTTTCATCATCTTACATAAAGATAGTAATTCAAGTGGTAGATGAATGAAGGAAAAATACAAAAAACCGATAGAAAACAGAGTAGATAGGTGGAAAGTTTAAATAGTGTTTGATTTATACTAATTACAGCTATATTATATCTTTTTTTTTATTTAATACTTCCTTTATTCATTTAGTTATTTACAAATATATAAACAATATGAGTTTTTACATATTAGTATTTCAGCAATTGACATCAGTTGGCTTTGCCTTATAATTACAACAATATATCACAGATTTAGGTAAAAATTAGATATAAAAAAACCTTTGAAAAGCAATAAACGCGGCAGAAAACTTCTTTATAAAATTTTTATGGAACTCGGTAAAACATTACATTACAGTCTACTCAGACTGTAGGCATATTTCCTCAAATGACAGAGTCAGTATTCTCATTGCCACATTCATTGTTTTGTGGCCGTAAAATCTATGAAGATGTCGCGTAGAATGTCTCCAATGAAGATTGTGTATTTAGGTTTTTGTTCTGTATTGTCTGCATTTTCTTAAGATGACACTTGGCAGTTTTTTCTACCAAACTTGACAAGCATATGTAATAAGAGGTTTTATACACATATTATACAATAAACATTTATTTTTCGTGTTTAACTTTGATTTCCTATTGAGTAATGGGAAACTTAATTGCCGTTTCGCATGCGTTTCGCGTGTGTTCGCCAAATGTTAATTTCGAATCCAAAGTTACGCCCAGGTATTTTACTGATCTTTTCAACTCAATAAGATTTCCCAGATATTGAAGCGGAATTGAAAGAACTCGTTTTGGAGATTTATTGAATGGGAATATTATCGCCTGAGTCTTTTCGTGGTTGATCTTAATTTTCCATTTTTTTAAATACTTCTCTACATTCTTCAGAGACTGGCCTAATTACTTAACTATCGCATTTGAAACTTTTCCATTACAAATAAGAGCACTGTTGTCTGCGTAGAAGGCTGCATCGTGATTTCTTTTAATACAAGTATCAAACGTGTAAATAGACTATAACAGCGGTGACAACACAGATCCTTGTGGAAGACCAGCTGGAATTAATCTCGTAGACGAATAATCGTTGCCTATGTAAACTTTGAAATATCTATTTTTTTTAGATTATTCAATTTATACAAGAGCCCATCGTGCCAGACTGTATCAAAAGCCTTCTCAATATCCAAGAGAATAACACCGGTACTACGCCTTGCACATTTATTATCCTCGATTATATTTACAGCTCTTTTTATTTGATGAACTGTCGAGTGTTGTCTCCGAAACCCGAATTCCTTACAATTTATGACATTATGAGTTTCTGTATGTTGTAATATACAACCTTTGGGATACGTATACAATACTGGTAAGCAAAATACTGTTTGGCCAAAATACTGGTCAAAAAAACTGACAAAATCCTGTTTTTCATAACACTGTTTTACAAAATACTGTGTTTCATAAAACTGTTTTACAAAATACTGGATTTCACAATACTCTTTTGCAAAATACTGTGAAGTCAAAATGCTGGTTTACAAAATTTATTTTATTAAAAGTAACTTCAACAAAAGTATATAATTCTCAAAAATTAACAAAAACATTTAACAAAAAATTAATTTCAATGCATTTTATAAACTTAAATTAGTTAAAGATTTTTTGCAATTCGCCTTCAATGCATTTTATAAACTTAAATTAGTACAAGATTTTGTGCAATTCGCTTTAGGTAGTCTGTATGGCTTAATTAGAAATATCCATCAATAAATAATTTCTGATTTCCTTTGTTTGATTTAACAATATTAACTTTTGACATTATAAATTATTCACAAAACAAAAATTTTAACAAAAAGACAAGATTACTAAACATATGATTTGATTAACTACACGTGCGTATCAACACGTTTAATGCTGCTTGCAAAATCAAAACATTTGCATATGATAACAACAACACAGGTGAACTGATAACATCTGCAATGAGATCAGCTGTTATTAACAGGGTGTCTCGACTAGCTATAATTCATGGCAATTTTGAAGTTAATAGCTAGCGGAGACCGCTAATGTTCATGTCATGTCTTAATAACACTAATAATTTTTTTTGTCTTTTGGGTTTGTTATGGTTTATTTTAATAATCATATACATATATAAAGTGAGATACTTAATTATAACAGTGAAAATTTTTGTAAAAATAAAGAAAAAAAGCGCTTTTTTTCTTTATTTTTACAAAAATGTTCGCCGCGCAATAAAACAGAATTTTGTAAAACAGTTTTATGAAACACAGTATTTTGTAAAACAGTATTATGAAAAACAGGATTTTGAAAACAGGATTTTGAAACCAGGATTTTGTTATAACCGGGATTTCGACCCGAACCCACAACCTTTTCGAACAATTTGTCAATACTACTCAGCAAACTGATTGGTCTGTAGCTTGTTGGAGATTTTGGATCTTTGTCATTCTTAAAGAGAGGAATAACTTTAGCCGTTTTAAATATTTGAGGGAAAAGGCCATTAATGAGCAAGAAATTAAAAATTTTGGCGAGGATGTCAAAGAGAGTACAAGACATATTCTTTAATAAAATATTATTAAAATTATCTAGCCCGGGGGCTTTATTATTTTTAAAATGTCCCGAATATTCAATTAGTTCATTAGCATTTGTTAGAGTTGGTGATTCGATAGCTGCACTACTAGCATTATTCACCTCTTGGACAATCTTTTCAACTTTTGAGTCTAATGTGGAACTACTGTTAAAAGTGGTTGAGTGTGCTTTCTCAAAGACAACTGCAATAGCATTTGCCTTGCCTTCACAGGTCGACAGTTCGACGCCATTAACTGAAAGAATGGGAATCGAAGTTCGTTTGCCTTTCAATATTCTCGTTATCTTCCAAAACTTTTATCTTCCCGTTGGAAATCTTTGTATGAAATTAGCCCAGCTTTTATTCCTGTCTCTATCCAGATAGTAATTAACAAATCTCTTCAGGTGTTTCAAAATTGCTGAAAGTGTGTGTCTCCTACGTATATCTCTCTATATCTTTGGAACTTGCGTCTAAATTTATTGCGTTGCCTTATTATACTTAATGTAAGGGCAGAGATGTACCTTTCGTGTGTTACCCTTTCGCCAAGCGGTATTTCTAGCCGTTTTCTGTCCAATCAAAGAGTACTAAACATACAACAGCAACTCAAACGCGTTGAAATTTCCTACTATCTCGATGTCCGCAAGATAATGCTAATAGAGGGATGGACACTTTTATATATTGCTCTATAGTTCTGCTTCCCATACATTGATATTATAACGAGAATTCTCAGAATACAATAAAAGCAACAATTAACATTCTTAAGCCAGGTCGGTGTTATATTCAAGACGGGCTAAAGGGCAAAGTTAAAACTAAAAGCCCGTGCTCATCACGCGTTTTCCCAAAAAAGCGCCAATGACATTTTTTACACGCTTTGCGACGTCGAGAAGTGCTAAACCGGTAATTCCGGCCAATAGCCTTCGGACGTCTGCGCAACAACCGAGAAGCCAGTGCCAGACAAATCTTATAGGAAAGAGTCAATAAAATCGACCGCAGTCCACAAAGGATATTCTTTTTTAACAACTTTAATTTGTTAGTCTTAATAGGTACATTTTTGCATATTTCATAGTTTAATAAAAATATACTGTAATTTTGACTTGTATTATTATTACTAAGGAGAGCAAAAATCAAAATTTAAAAAAAAATCTTTTATTTATCTTCTAGAAATTTGTCTGTCGATACCACCTTTTTATTAATTTGTGTATATTGTCTTCGAAGTTGTTATCTGGCAATATTAAGAATATTTCTTCTAGAACAAATTGATTGCAGTAACAGCTTCTGCGGAAACACGATTTGTATCTCAATAGGCTCAATATTCATGAAGGTACTAGCGATATATACTATTTACGAAGAGAATTTGTTCAGTGTAGAAGTTTCTCAGTTTATACCGTGTTTACACATTATCATATCAAAAATAGTATATATTGATTTGTACAATGATCTTTTGATTGTATACATGTACTTTGGTATTCTCCCCACACTTTGTTCGTTACGCTATATGTCTGTCACCTTTAATTCCTTCCTAATAAAATTTTACAAATTTATGGCTTCCTTATGGTGATTACTACTTTTGTCATACACTGTAAATGTGAGTGGCTTGTATGTGTGCATAAATGATTATTTCACATCTATCGTAAATATTTTAATGTGTTTTTAGATGCATAAAAATTTAATGGTTTTATTTAAATTAGCTTATAGGGAATTTCAAAATTTATAACTCAGGTAATTTAGAACTAGAAATATTATATTTTTAACATCATTTCTTGGCGAAGCAAGTGTTCTAGTTTGGTTTGGTGTTAAGCGAAAAAGAAACTAATTTATGTGAATATTAAATTTATAAGTCAAAAAGGGGAGGACGTGGAGAATGAAGTGGAAACAAACGGCCGAAATGGAGAAGACAATAAATGAGACAAATTCTGTGATGTCATACATATGATTAGAGGGAATGGGACAAATTAACCCTTTGCTTGCCCAAAGGCTTTTGACACAAATAAATATTCTGGTAGGAGATGTAGCAAATGTGCCGCCTGTAGGTGATTTGTGTCAGAGGGTTGGTATAGTTCGTATATTATGAGATAATTCTTTATCTTAGCCGATATCCCCCTCCCCCCTTGGAGTTCCAAAATAATCCATATATTGGTATTAATTTAAGGTGAAACGCATGTACGTTTTGCATTTGATCTTTATCTCAAAAATATTAAATTGGAATTTCAATCTGCCTACAGATACCCAACGTGTGTTTGGCAAATAGGTTAGCACAAAATATGTTTTTATTTTTAAAACTGTCTATGTATGTGCGTCGCCGTTTTTTGCACTTGAATTCATTATTATCAACAAATTAATTATCATAAATAAATATTCTTAAAAATGAGTGTCCGCCACTAGAATTACATTTTTTATCATACCCAGAGAGGCGCGAAGATTATAAACACTGCGATCATTGTAATGTATTTTGATACCATCACCCTTAGTGGTGGGGGAATATATCATTTAATATGAAAAAAATAATGCATAGAAGGAGTAATATTAGATACTTACCGCCAGTTCTTAAGTGGTTAGTTAACTATCGGATTACTTAATCGTAATGGAGAGAAAATGGCTAGTTAAAGTGTCCCATTATATTGTTAACGATTATGGCGACCCTCATATTTTTATTTGATAAAACATATTTGTATAAAAAATCGAATGTATAAAATCGAAGTCACTTTAAAAAAAATGTGTAAAAAAACTATGTTGCCGCATAATCAGAAACATGTATTTTATACAATCTGACATTTCACCTTTTGACAGTCAGTAATGTGATTGTCCAAATCATATGGATCTGACTACTAGTTAACCAAACAAAATTCGTTGGTTAAATCATTGGTAACCATCACTGGTGGCCGCCGGTGGTGCAATAGTAGTGTGCGCGGATCTTGTTGTGCATGAGAACGTGTGTTCGATCCCTACTCTGTCCACCTTAAATTTCTTTCAACGGCGGTCAACTCGCTTAGTGACGGCGACACTATCGGATATTTAGCCATGAAAATGCTTCTCAATAATATTACTTTTTTAATTTTATTATACTGATATAATAATGAACAAACAGCATAAAATCGGATGTAACAGAACTAACATATATTTGGTCTATGTGCTGGGAACATAGCCCTTTTTTCTTTGACCCAAAATATTGGGCTATTTGAAATCTTTCTACCTATTTATAAAATACAACAAACAAAAATACCTCTTTAACAAAACGCCTCAAAATTCCACACTATCGATCGCTTCAACAATTCAATTCAAATTCAAAATATATCCACTTAATAAATATCAAGAAAAAAATTTGATTTTCTAGTTATCATTCCGCTCCCTAAGAATATTTTTAAATTTCTCGTTATTTAGATATTTCTCTTCAGGAAATGCCATTAAAATTCCAGAAAAAAATTAAACTAAAATAACTTGTAGCAACGACACTGACTTCTGAGAAAGAAATATGTACTTCAAAATGTGAAATAATTGAAACATCTGTTGGTTTGCCGCCCCAGCAGTATTACAACAATTTGTGTAAATGTTCTTAAACACTCAATAACATAAGAGTGTACACAGTTCTCAAAATAGTCATTTGCATAGATATTTACATACATGTGTTGCATTTTTTTAATGTTGTATTTTGACACAGATAAAATTCCCACCGAAAATTTTATTTTATTTTATATGTTTCAAATAATAAAATGTATACAAATGACATCTTTTCATCTGCTTCCCGGCAATTAACACCAATTTTTATGTTTGTGTTTTTGTCTCTTGTTTTACACCAGACTAATGTTATAATTTACCAAAAAAACCAAAACATAATTTTACTTCCTTAACACCAGGATCGAATTGAAAATACAACAAACCGATCTAAACCACCACCACTAATCTCACAATGGGTGGCCCCAGTTCGTTTGTATCAAAAGACAGAATTTGAAATCTAAAGACAAATCTTTCAAATGCATTTCCCAGATGATACTGACAATTGTGTAGGCGCGCTGTGGCTGTTTGATTATACAAAGAAGATATTGATTTGAGGAAAGAAGAAACAAAACTCCCATAGAAATTAAATGAATGCATCTAAAAGACGAAATACAAAAAGAAACTCGCATATCAATTAGTGATGATAGTGGCAGGCGGCTGTCGGTGCATAAGAGTTTCAATAACAAAAACAATAAAACTATGTTGTAGGTACACATGACGTGCGCCTTCCCATCGTTCGTATTAAGGGGAAAAGGTGCGGGTTTCCTGAGCATCCGCTGGAGGGATTGGCCGATGGCAGCACATTGAGATGCGTTCGATTATCATGTTAGGTATCTTTGTAAAGTAAGTGAGAAAATTGAGCTGAAAAAAATTTGTATTAGCCTAAAAAGAACACCAATTGATTGGGGGCAATGCCTTTCTCATACTTATATATTACCAAACTTTTCTTCTATAAACCGTATCTGGTATGTATCCTTAACGCATTCTAGCACACGAGTATTAGCTCAACAACAACATTGAATACCGTCACGTAAAATGTGTCATTTCCCTGGGTTTTGTATCGTGGATGAGATACAATTTAGCTGGGGGCTCGTTGTGCTGATATTGCAACAGAATTCTGGTGTTTCGAAATGATATTCATTATTCAACTGATAATATCAGAAGCTTATAAAACATTCATTCAAAGGATCTAGAATAAGCAAGCTGTACTGCTGTATATGGATGATAGTACTTTATTTGGAGTCATTCAATATTTAAAATTTTGCAGCTCAGTAATTTAAAGTTGAAAGTCAAAAAGTGAAATGGACAGTCACAAGTTACATTTAAATTGTGTCCACTGTCTTTATTTAATAAAGATATAGAGATCATAAGCTTCAGTAAATCAGTTGTAATGTATCATATCGAGTCACACTGGGACAGATATATCATTTTCCGAGCAAAAGTCAGAAATATCACAGCTTGCTGCAAAAAACTATAAAGGCGTTTTTTGCGATTTAGTTTTTCAAGTTTTTGCCAGTTCACGCGGGAATCGTAACACAGTGCAACATGAAAAAATATAACCATATACGCACACCACTACGTGATAAAAGACCAAACAAAAACACCCGTGTCTCCCAGTTTTGTCCAAAGTGATGCAATTTTTTTATGGGTCCCCAAATAAAATGATCATTTTGTCCGGCTCATATCTTGCAAACCGTTCGGAATTTTTATTTACTCTCTGAGTTCTTGTCATAAAGAACAAAAATTGTGAACACATCGAATCAGAAAAACTTCATCTCCAAGGTCAAAATCGCACAAAACTTTAAAAAATTCGTTTTTTTTTAACCTTTTTTTCCTTGTTCAGGTCTGTTCAAAATTCAAGGAAACAATCAACTACAAAAATGTACTTAAGATCTCAATAATATATCAGCTTCCTAGGTATGATTTTTAACACCGTTTAGGTAGCGCTTGTAAATCATTGAGTTATATTATTTATCCTAATTCTTGGTCTGTGAAAATGGTGAGTCGCAATTTACGTGGATTTATGGTCGTCATAATCGACCCAAGCATCAGGCTTTTCAAACCGTTGTGTCCAAATTTGCACCAGTTTCAATCTATTGGACATCACTCTACCATCCTGTATCCGTAGAGTGCGTAGCGAGGAGTATATTGCTGCTGTATCCGCAACTGATAATAAAGATTGCGATATATCCATCCGTCGCCGATCGCAGCAATTGGTTTTGTGTCAGTCGACCATCTAGAAAATTGTACGTAAAGACTTCGGTCCAAATCCATATAAAATACAGCTTGTGCAGCAGCTGAAACCAGGCGACCTACCACAACGGTGTCTTTTCGGTGACTAGGCCTTGGAGAAGCTGAGAGAAGATCACCATTTTCATCGAAAAATTGTCTTCAGCGACGAAGCTAATTTTTGACCCTATGCATACGCCAATAAGTACAGGGTGGGCCAAAAGAAACCAAGGGGTGTAAAAGTTTAATAACTTTTTCGTTTATTAATTTTTTTTTATTTTTTCTTTCAGATTATATAGACAACACTTGGAGAATTTATAATGGAGAGGTTAACAACTTAACAGAGAACCAGAACAATAGAATTTTATTATTTAAACCAGAGATCAATTATTATAACGCAAAGAGCATATCGTCGACATTTTACCGTAACGAACTGTAGGTTCTGGGGTTCTCAAAATCCAAGAGCTATTCATCAACGCCAATTGCACCCCATCAGGTGTACAGTATGGTGTGGGATCACATCTGAAAATGTCATTGGGCCTTACTTCTTCGAGAATGAAGATGGAAGTGCTGTAACCGTAAATGGAGAGCGGTATCGGTTTATGATAGACAATCCTGGTCTTGAAAACAGACCTGGTATGTGGTTTCAGCAGGACGGAGCCACTGCCCATACTGCCCGAGACGCAATGGCACTTTTAAGTCAAATTTTTGGAGAGCGAATAATTTCCAGAAATTCTGAAATTATTTGGCCAGCGCGATCGCCAGATTTGACAGCACCCGAGTGTATGTGAACAAGCCAGAGACAATCCTTGAACTCAAGGCAAACATTGTTGCAGAAATTCGAACGCTACAGCCACAAGTTTTGAAAGATGTTATGGAAAATGCTCTAAAAAGAGCCCATCAGTGCGAAGCTGAAAACGGTGGTCATTTAAGAGACATAATTTTTCATACTTAGTGTAAAAAATTTCCCTTTTGTATATTATATAATCTGAAAGAAAAAATAAAAAAAATTAATAAATGAAAAAGTTATTAAACTTTTACACCCCTTGGTTTCTTTTGGCCCACCCTGTAGTATTGCCGAAGTTGGTCCGAAAAGCAGCCTGAGGCGCTTAAAGAGCTGTCAATGCACCCTGAAAAATTCACATTTTGTTACGGTTTATGGGATTCCAGCATCATTGGACCGTACTTTTTCAAATACCATGATGACCGAAAGGTTATGGTGAATGGAGCGAGGTAACGTTCGATGATCGCGGACTTTTTTTTCTCAAAATGGAAGAATTGGATTTGGTTGATATGTGGTTTAAACTGGACGGTGGCACATGTCACACTGTGTGCGATACCATGAACCAATTGAGTGGCGAGATCGGTGAGCAATTAATTCAATTTTCAAAAACCAAATTTCTTCAATTTTCAAAAACCAAATAGCAAAAAATTCACCCATTACTAAGAATTTCGGGTTTGCCAACTACAAAAAAATACCTAAAATAATTCAATGCTAAATGGCGGATCAACTATAGTGGTAATAATTTCTAAAAGTCGTGTCATCTGTCAGTAAATTATTATAGAGAGTTCGCTGAATCCATTCCGTAACTTTAAAATCTAGGAATCCGAATGTCGGCGTTTATTTTCTAATGTTATTCTATAAGACAAATGTAGGTACATTGGGCATAATTTAAACTGATTTATTCAAAAAGGCATATTGGAGATAAACTTTATGCACTGGCAAAATAAAAATATTTAATTGCCCTGAGTAGCCAACTAGTATAAATGACAACTCCAGAAAAAATTATAGCAAGCTTGAATTACATTTCGGGCTCTCTCTGTGCACAAACTTGTTTGTAGCGGCAGAAACCAAATAATTGCGCAGTCACATATGAGACCGACAAAAAATGAGTTAGGTTTAAATTTAGTATAAGGTTGATGTGATTTTCTGTTATCGAAAAATAGTTTTGCAAAATCTAAAAAAAAATTACCGTTGCATTGCTTTTTGTGTGAGACGACGAACAGAATGCACATTATTCTTATTTTGAGTACATTAGCAATCTGTGAGAAAAGTTTCAATAATTTTGATATTAGGTCATCAAATAACGATTCAAGTATTCTATATTTCAGGTAATAATTTGAAATAGTGTGTCTGTGAATAGAAAATGTCATCCATTGACGTTGATGTCCAAATGTACGATGCACAGTGGGGTCGATTGCAAAAAAAAATACATGAGGTGTCAGGGGACACCCTGTTGCAGCGAAGTTCTTTCGCTATATATTATGTACTAGTTAGTTCCAAAACGCCTAAGGAGCCCATTGAAAAATACAATAATTTAAATGGTTCTTTAAGAAAAGAAAGATAAAAAGTATATTTTTAGATCCTTTTTGTAAGAATATTTATTATATTTTCCCGAAAAGTTAATTTTTTAAAGAGATGTACTTCTTTTGTTAAAAGTTAATATCTTTTTTAAGAAAAGGTACTATTTTTAAGAAGAAGTACTGTCTGGAAAAAAAAGCCATAAAAGTAGAATGTTTTTTTTTGCAAAGAAGTACTTTTTTTAAGAACAGATACTTTTTAAAGATGTGGAACTCTTTTTAGGAAAAGGTTATTTTTTTAAGAAAATTACTTATTTTCAGAAAGACTACTTTATATCAAGAAAAGAAAAGGTATTACTTCATGTTTAAGAAAAGGTACTTTTAAGTATAGGAATTTTGTAAAAAAAAAGTATATGTTTTTTAAGAGGAAGAATTTTTATGAAGAAAAGGTTTCTTTTAAGAAATAGGATTTGTTTTTAGAATTGGTCCTTTTTTCTAGAACAGGTACATTTTTAAGAGTATGTGCTTTTCTCAAGAAAAGTAGTATCACAACAAATGTACTCTTTAAAGAAATAATACCAAATAAATACTTCATTCACCTGTACAAATTTTCTATGTTTTCTAAAATTTTCAAAAACCAAATACCAAAAAATTCATCCATTACTAAGATTTTCGGGTTTGCCAACTACAAAAAAATACCTAAAATAATAGAATGCAAAATGGCGGATCAACTATAGCGGATATAATTTTTAAAAGTCGTGTCATCTGTCAGTAAATTATTATAGAGATTATAGAGAGTTCGCTGAATCCATTCCGTAACTTTAAAAAAAAATACATGAGGTGTCAGGGGACACCCGGTTGGAGCGAAGTTCTTTCGCTATATATTAGGTACTAGTTAGTTCCAAAACGCCTAAGGAGCCCATTGGAAAATACGATAATTTAAATGGTTCTTTAAGAAAAGAAAGATAAAAAGTATATTTTTAGATCCTTTTTATAAGAATATTTATTATATTTTCCCGAAAAGTTAATTTTTTAAAGAGATGTACTTCTTTTGTTAAAAGTGAATATCGTTTTTAAGAAAAGGTACTATTTTTAAGAAGAAGTACTTTCTGGAAGAAAAAGCCATAAAAGTAGGATGTTTTTTTTTTACAAAGAAGTACTTTTTTTAAGAACAGATACTATTTAAAGATGTGGAACTCTTTTTACGAAAAGGTTATTTTTTTAAGAAAATTACTTATTTTCAGAAAGACTACTTTATATCAAGAAAAGAAAAGGTATTACTTCATGTTTAAGAAAAGATACTTTTAAGTATAGGAATTTTGTAAAAAAAAAAAAAAGTATAGGTTTTTTAAGAGAAAGAATTTTTTTGAAGAAAAGATTTCTTTTAAGAAATGGGATTTGTTTTCAGAATTGGTCCTTTTTTCTAGAACAGGTACATTTTTAAGAGTATGTGCTAATCTCAAGAAAAGAAGTATTACAAACAATGTACTCTTTAAAGAAAGTAGTTTTTTAAGGAAAGGCAATTTGTTGTAAGAAAATTTACTTTTTTAAGAAAACGTGCTCATTTTTAAAATTGAAAATACTGTTTTTAAGAACATGTACTTTTTGTAAGAAAATATACTTTGTTTAAGCAAAGGTACTTCTTTAATTCTAGAAAGATAACCTTATTTTTTATACATAAAAGATAACCACCCGTCTAAAGGCGTATGCACGTTTGAGGTCTCATTAGTAAAGATTACAAAATGTTTTAAAATAAAAGTCGTTTCAAATTAGATTAAGTCTTAATCTATAAAAAAAATTTTATCTTAATAAAAGTCCTAAAATTTTAAACTGCAAAACCGACGAATAGTATTCCCCTTAAAAGTCGAAGAAATAAATAAATGCTTATTTGTCATACGTCTCAGAGACGTACGTTATCTCACTAGGGTTAAGGTAAGGTATTTTTTTAAGAAAATGTTCTTTGTTTAAGAATACGAACAGGTATTTTTTTTAGAAAATTAATTTTTTTTTTAAGAAAATGTTTTCTTTTAAAACTGTTTTCACTTTGGCTTTTCCAAATTTACTTTTTATTGGGTTCAAAACTACAATATATACTAAATATTTGTTACAGACTCCACCTAGAAAACTTTCCATTACCCCCATCCTGTAAAGAAAAAAAGTAACGAATCTTGTATTTGGGCAAATTTTATATTTCTACTTGGGGCTGATTTTTGCACACAAATAATTTACAATTCATACATTTTGCATTATATTTAGTACTATTTGATTTATTTTCACTGAAGTGACAACGGCGTCTCTTTGAATTTTCCTTTCTTGCGGGTGGTGTAGCTTCCTGGCGACAGTACCATGTGGCTGTGTCTTCCGCCGCTGCCTTTCATCTTCCAAAAACTCAAATTCCCGCTATTCCAAAAAATGTCTGCGATGAAAATACTTTGATTTGTTCCACTCGGGATTTGTTGGTGTCCAAATCACGAAAGCGTTGCACGCGGATACATCAAGCATATTTGCGAATAGAGCTACAGGCCACCGATTGGTCTTCCGCTTACAAGTATATGTGGCAACTATTTGGTCGAGTGTATCCATCCCTGCCTTAGTATGGCTATAAAACTCTAGTATTTCTGGTTTCTTCGACTGATAATCCTGTATTTGTCAGCTTGATGCACTGTGCTTATAAGATACACACCTACTTTTCTTTGGAACATAAGCTAATAATGCAACGTTATTTTTATGTTCAAAAAGGAGCTATGAGTAAAAGGCAGGCATTTTTTTCAAGTCCAAAATACATGGGGGTAGAAACACTTTACTCCTTCGGACAGTCCCAACTATAGTCATTTTCTTTTTCAGAAGTCCAGCAGGAAGATCGTATGAGGAAAAAAGTAATCGCAAGTTATATTTCGGCCTTTGAGTTCTTCTGCACATTCGACTAACATTCTCTAATTCTTTTCAGGAACGCAATTACGATTTCGTCCGATATACACTTGCATAGACCCGGCATAGTTGGTACTAGAGTCGTACCGTGCCCAAATTTTAATTCCGTATTTCGCTGGCTTCGAAGGAATACATTACCTAAATGGGCATTTGCCACGATATGCCAACAGCTGTTCATCGACAAGTCACGCATTCGTTTAGTTTATATATAATCAAACATAACTCTAATATGTGGCCATTTGTGTCATATAACTCTAATAGGTGCCAGCTTATCCCGAGCTCGCCGATCCGTTCTCTCCGATTTATCGTCGATTCTGCTAATATTTTTGAATCTGCGCAGGGACATTGTTGCCGTGAATATAAGCCTTCCTTTCACATCGTCCCATAAACATTACATTTGTTCATCACAAGAACAATAAGCGCCAGCTAATAACAGCAGTCCCAAATATGCCTTCAAGGATGCATGGTTAATTTCCTTGCAACCTTCTCCAAATACTTTGATACAAATATACTTATAGTATACCTGTGTTCTAAAATTCGATGAAATTACCTTCAAGATTTGCCATTGTTTTAATAATAGTTTGCATGTCCTTTGTAATAAACAACTCAAATATAGATTTTATATTACTAACAAGTGCAATGGCATATTGAGTTGGTCCTGGAGTAGTAGTAATGACGTTTTCATACATTTTCCTACCAACCAATGAGCAGCACACATTTATTGTACCAAATGGTTTGTTTTGTCCTTATAAAGAAATACGGATGATGAGTCTTCCTCTTGCGCTGGAACAGATTTGCACCCGAGCAAATACTTTCTCCCTCGGATATTGCAATATATATGTATATGCCACTGATCCTTCATCTGATGAAATTCCGAAATTTGCAAGAGAGTTTTTTTTTTCTTTTTTCATGCTGAAAAAAAAATTATTTATTTTGACTTACACACTGCAATTAAAGCAACTACGCACTCACGTAAACGAAAGTGCACTCACGAATGTGGAATACTTTCCTCTTTCTTATGTTTTCGGAGCTCTCTAACAACTGTGCATAGATTGGGGATTCCCCAAAATCCATAAAAACAACGCCTATAGTGCAGTCGTTATTGTCACGAATGTAACTACAGCAATACAAAAAAAAATGTGTGGAGATCAGGGATTCCCCGGGAAACGAAAACTAGAACACACAATGTAAATGCTGCTTGCGGAAATGATGTAAAATTGTATTGGGCAAAATTTGCACAAAATACAAGATTCGTTACTTTTGTTAACCCTGCTGTTAGATTAGAAAAAACTTACGAATCTTAGATTGAGGGACCATTTGGTCCATACTGCAATTTTCATCCAAAATAATAATTTTATCTTATTCTTTGTAACTATTTTGGTTCAAAAATTTCTAAACCAAGTATTTGACATATCAAAAACATCCGCTAACATATCAAAAACATCTTCTAAATATTTGACATGAATTTACATTCGCTTGGTAATGAAAAAACTTACGAATCTTAGATTGAGGGACCATTTGGTCCATACTGGAATTTTCATCCAAAATAATAATTTTATCTTATCCTTTGTAACTATTTTGGTTCAATAATTTCTAAAGCAAGTATTTGACATATCAAAAACATCTTCTAAATATTTGACATGAATTTACATTCGCTTGGTAATGAAAAAATGTACTATTGACCAAATGGTCCTCTAATCTAAGATTCGTCATTTTGTATTTTTCTCAGTCCTGAATAAAGTTAGAAAATTTAATTTTCGCACATAACATTGTTTTATTAAAAGACCCCATTAGCAGAAAAATTTAGTCAGTATATATCACCGTTCCAAAGTTACAAGGGAAAACAGAAAAAATTTGGACCAAATGGTCCTAATCTAACAGCAGGGTTAAGGGGTAGCCTCTGGGGGAGACACGATATCAATTCTCATAACGCTGCTGAATATACATCAAAAAATAATTGCGAAGAAAATTCATTCCGATATTACTAAACACACGCCAGATACGCTGAATTAAAAATGCGTTTGGGCAAAATTTGCCCAAAATACAGGATTAGGGTTAAACAAGAAATTTCCCAACATAAGTTAGTCTTGACACAAACCAAAGCAAAAGTACCCACTATTGTTGATAATACTGGGTTGCAGCATAATAGTGTTAAAAACAAGTTGTCCAATTTTTTTTCATTTAGTCCCCATCTCGCATCGTGCGATAAGGAACTTCGTTCCTAAAGAGGTAATAATATCAGAACTACTAACTTATTGGTCTTATTGTTTTAGAATGTACTAGGTATTTGTAGTTAGGATAACAGAATATGGTACATTAAAGTAGACCACATAGATAATGTTCAAACTTTCATGCTACGCTACTTCTATGCCGATTTCAAAGATTATGTTGTTTCTGAGAATCTACTCGAATAATGTAATCATGGCTATAAAACAATTTTAGTTTGAGTCGCAAAATTGTCTCTTTTTTTCTATTTCTCATTTTGAAACAGAAATTCCGAATTTCATTTGAAATTTTTTATATTTTTAAATCGGAACTTACGCTTAAATCAGCACACTCCGAAATTCAAATACAATTTCAGTAATAATTTTCCTTACTTATATTGGACTATCTTAACTTGATTTTAAATTTTCCAGTATAAAACAATAATTCTTAATTTATTTTAAAACAAATATAACTTAAATATAAAAATTTCACTTTCATTTGAAATGTTCTCGTTGCGAAATCGAAAATCCATATTTATTTGGAATAATTTCAATTCAAATTGGAAATTATTGATTTTATTTCGAACATTTTTAATTTCTGTTGTCTTACAATTAATTGTCATCATTACTATCTCGCCCGGTCTCAAAGAAAATCTCATTTACATATTTTCCAAACGGCTGTATGCAAATTAATGTCTATGCTATTGCTCAATCAATAAACATGGAAGTTAATGTTCTGCAATTTGGTTCATCATGAATCTATTAGAATAGTGCTCCTTACTGTCAGTACCACCTATTTACATATCCACCCACACACAAAACAAAACCTCCCGATGACAGGACATTAGCATAATATTTGTTGTTAAAATTAGTCTGCTGCGGTTAATGATTGTTGGTTAAATTAATGCATTTTTTTTCATTAAATGTTTGTTGGTTTTGTCAAAACAATATTGTTGTTTTCTTTGTGGCTTGTTTTCTTCTCTGTCACTTAAATGTTTGATTTCAGAACATTTGACACTTTGCCTTTTGTAAGCAGCCACACAGAGAGAAATCATTGTGGGCCGGTTTTGTTTTGTTTTTTTTTTTTTTGTTAAATCGCTGCCTTGTGTTTAATTGTTTTAATGCATAAATGTTCTACCGGCTCCGGCCGTCGGATCATGGTTATTAATGGGCGGTCTATTTAGTACTCACGTGTGCTTTTAAGCGGCATCATCTATCATCGAAAATAAGATCAACAAAAGGAACACAACAACAGTCTTAAAAGCAACAACACCAACAAGCCACAAGGCGTTTATTGCATTTATGTGTTAGCATTTACGCACCCGTTTATAAACAACAAAGTTCTTTCAATTCAGGGTCTTAAATGCACAAAAACCTACGCTCGGCTCGGTCTGTTCATTATTCATTTAAATCCATTTAAATGTTTTCTTCTGCTGAAGTTCCCCGCAGTACATCCCAAATGCACAGATGAGAGCATCACTCCGTACTATGACGCATGGGTAAATGTTTACACGGGGTCGCGCAAATGAGGGGAAAAATACACCGTGTACTACTCTGTCATGTAAACATGATGCATTTCAATGAGGTTTTTGTTTAGTTTTTAAATTAAAGGTAAATTGCTATGTGAACTGTTTTGTAAACTGTCAGTTTGCGTTTGTAACTCCGAATCTTGTGGCATGAATGTTGAATGCGATATACTGTATACAGTGAATTCACGCGGTAAATGCTCTACAAAGTGTGACAACAATAAGCGTCACCCTATTGGAAAGTGCTGCCATTCATGTTGTTGACATGTGCAAAATGTATAGTGAATACCAGTGAATTGCTATATTCCTCACGAACGTGCGATTTCGGAAAACAACGACAAAGAGGATTATTTTCCATTAAAATTGGTCATGAGTGACGAGGCTCATTTTTAGATCAGCCGCCACGTCAGTAAGCAACATTCTCAGTTCTGAAGGACGGAAAATCAACGCATAATTCATGCAGCACCATCAAATCCTCTAAAAGTTACCGTGTGGTGTGCAGTAACATCGGTAAAGGTGGTTGGTCACTATTCTATCGAAGGATCCGAAGGTAACGCTATTGCGGTGAGCGGAGACCGCACTAGAGTCATCCTGATATCTTGCATCTTTCTTACCAGAAGTTGGCGATATGGATTTGGACTACATCTGGTTCGAATAGAACGGGACCATTTGTCAGACTGCATATAATACTATGCGTATTTTGAAGAAGGGAGAATACGGGTTTCGGTGATTTTCGTCATTACTCGTGTTTTAAGTGCCACTGCATCCCCGACATTATATGTTGAGTCGTTTTCCAAATTCTTCAAAATGTTAACAAAAAGTCCTAATGGTGTCCCCTCTTAATGCATTTTCGGCAATTAAAAAATTCTCGGTGCCGCTGCCTTCATTATCATCAGTCGACATTTGTCCTACATAGTTATGACGTTGTCCTTAAATAACCTGTCCACCTAATCGTTGTCGTAATCTTGTCTTATAACAACTTGTCTTTTTTGGATTCAGTGAATTAAATGTTTAAAACATCCATACAAGTACTTACGTGCAAAAGGTGTTTTCTTGAATTGAAGATCTGCTTTTTTGTTCCTTTGTTCTCTGTCTCGTTTATGTTTTCAGCAGTTTTCAACAATCAAATCTATATTTGAGTCACAAAAACATATATTATAACATACTAATCATTGTGTCTCCAACATTTAGTTTTGAATGGCAAACACAATGTGTTTGTATGCGTCTTCATAAATATTATATTATATTTCCACTAGGGTGTCGGCAATTATATGGCGAACGTCAACTTTATGTTATTGCTTTGAACAAAAACCACACAAGCCCACGTTAAACCAAGCGAACGACGAGTCGATAGATAGTGGATTGCATTTTCAAGCGAAAGTGAGTGACCGGCTTCGTTCGCTTAGATTTTGTAGGGGAGGATGTTAGTGGATACCAACTCAGCTGTTTGTCGCATAGAAAGAAAGCGAACGTTAACGTTCGACATCGTGGACAAGGCTGTAAGGCATCGACTTACAGCCTGTTTCTCTATCTCCAACGAATAGCTAAGCGAACGAAAATCAGTCACTCACATTCGATTCAAATTTGGTTTATCTAAGTCGAAATTTTCGTTCGCCTGACTTAATGTTTGTTCCTAAGTGACAGCACATTCAAAATAGAGACACCAAAATTTGTACTGAAAAATTTTATTTTTTCATTCGACTTGAAACGACAAGATTGTGAAACCCAAACCAACTTTCTTTCGTATAGAACACGAACGAAAACTTTCGTTCGAGATAGAGAAACACGCTGTTAAAAATATTTAAAGACATGTGTCATTATTTTCTCGCTTAATACTTTTTGTTTTATTCCCACAAAAAACAAAGAGAATGCAAAGCTACAGACAGATGTACATACACACATTCTTATGTTCATACATACGCTACACAAGTTCACACAATTTTCGTTGCTCTCTTTATATCTTATTTGTATATATAGACGTATAACCACGTCATTATTCTCTTTGCTCTGAGAGTGCTCCGAACCCACACAAGCAGGGGGATTATATGGCACAGCTGATCGAAAAGGTGCTAGGCCGATGGTGGAGAATGAGAGAGCAAAGAAGACAGCAACTAATTTCAAATAGTGTTTATTGATACTAATGACAGCTAAATTATGTTTTCTGTTGTTTGCATTGAACGAAAATAAGCATTCCATTTGATTTCTCTCCGTTTTATGTCCAACCAAAGTGAAAAATTGGTAAAATACAGCAGCAAATAAAACTGTATGAAATGGTCTACTACCTCGTCGTCATGAAGAGGCATCGAAGAGAGTAATGGAAACTCTTACGTACTACTCGATGACACAAGACAACTATTCGCAGTCGGACAAATCTGTGTTCTATAAAAGTTTACCCCTAAATGATGAAAGTTTACCCCTAAGTGAAAAATGGATGTTGGCCGATCCTGAGACCTACCCAATATGCACAAAAAATTTCACACAAATCGCTCCAGCCGTTTCGGAGGAGTTTAATGCCAAACACTCTGTGTGATCACAGTCGGACAAACTGTGTTTGGCTGTATTCACTTTGTGAGTTAAGTTCCTGCCCGCGGCTATAGATGTTAACACATCAAAAATACAAGTAATTAATCCCCGCTTAATCATTGCCAAACCTGGCAAGTAAAGTTTGGACGTTTTTCTTTAAAAATGTTGACTTAAAACCTGAGAAAATCGTGGTTATTGACCAAGCTTTTTTTTTTTGTATAAGTTTATGTATTAAATCAATTAATCACAAATTCAACTACAGATAAACAAATAGTATCAATATACATAGGTTTTTTTACACACAGGCCCATACTCGAACTATCTAGTGTATTTTATAATACATTTGTTATTGATCAAGCTTTAAGTAGAATTGGAAACCCCGATTTTTAAGGAAAATGCGACTTGTGAGACCGCTAAACCTCTTCTGAAAAATCTGAAAAGAAAGCGAAAAATGCTTGAGTGAAAATACATTTTTATTGACACGACACCCTAATTCCCAAACATACATATGTGACTTTCGAATATGCAAATTTTTCAATTGGATTTATCTTAGTCCCAAGCAAGTGAATTTCAGTACATTTTTGCTGGAGTCATCAGCGTGAATCTGAGACATCTGTTTGCTAAGTTTGGAAGTAGTAAGCCTCACAATTCATTATACTATGTATATGATACAGTGTACACATCATTGATACACACTATATTTTTATTGTCACTGTATATTATTAATGTTTTGAATTTCAATGTACTTTTTCTATAGAAATCGACACATCAACAACATGTTACAATTGATGGGTCTACTACCATTGGCATTGGTTTTGTCGTCCGGCTGTCTGTTGCCCCCCGATGTTTTGAACATGCCCAAAGTCAGGGTTGTTGTAGTTGTTTTACTGATGCACGACAAACCCACCGGTATATAGAAATATCTACTGAATGGGCATTTGTTTAAATTGTTTAATTTTACTCATGTAATGTTTAATTTGTTAATGACTATTTGTTGTAACATCATTTTACACTTAAATGTGATTAATAAGTTGTCGTTTGATTCGTCAATATGTTGAGTTAATCAATAAGATTCACACATCGACGAAAAATGATTAAAGACCTATAATGGTTTGCACACGCTGAAAGGCTTTCAGTAGCTTGGGGTAAAAACTTAAACGGTTGACGCTTCATTTTGTGTAAAAACTTAGCTTAATTGCTTGTACGTTGTTTCGAAAGTTTAAACTAATGAGGTTGTTAATATGGCAGAACATTTATATTACGAGGGTTGTATGAAAACTATCTAGACAATGACTGTTCAGAAAGCGTGACTGTTTGCAATATACATATGTTGTATTTATCCTTGAACCTAGAAGCACACGTTGCCAATAATTTATACGCATTGTTTTTCTCTTTAATCACAAATGTGTGATAAACGAAATTTCTCTTTCACCTAAAGGAATTATTCAATTCAATTTCATTTATTCCAAATTTCCATATAATACATTATATATATATGTACAAAACTGCGCCTTATGAAATATATCAACAAGATTTACATCAAATTATACTTATGTCTTATACGATTTACAACATTGGATTTATATTAAAAATAACTTATTGTGCTACAAGGAATAAATTGGGTAAAAACCCTTCATTTGATTAAATAAATAAATGGATTCCCATTACATCCCATGAAGGAATTAGGGAGAGCTTCTCACAGCCAGTGAGCTGTGCGCTTTATAGTTTTATACTCACTGATTGGGACCTACAGTTTTACACCGGTTCCGTACGGTATTTTGAGAAGCTTTTTCATGGCTACGTACTCGATAGTGTCGCCGTCACTAAGCGAAGTGATTATAAAATAAAATTATATATGTCAAACAATATTAGAAATACATATATGGGTGATTCCTTGGAAATAACGTTTTTTCGGATGGTGAAATTATTAGTTTTTAACATACCTCGGATGTGATTTTTTTTTTACAGTTTTTGTTTATATATACTACTATAGTGTATACCAACATCTATTGTACTACAATACAACAAACATTTATCAATATATTTTATACTATAATTTTCAGAATTGCCACGATTCTGACATCCACGGTATTGACATTTCATATTTAAATTGACTTCATTCTATGCCAAATTGACGTGAGATAATTTCCTTTGAAAATCACATTTCGATGACTAAATATCGAACAAATTTCGTCACTAGGGGGGCGAGTATTATATTGCGCAATAAAAAAGCGGTACCATGGTATTGACTGCTAATTTTGTGACTTACCCTTCGTAAAGAAAACACTTCACTCCAATCGATTCAATGTGGATAAATCTGTCAGCCATTGATGTAAACATAACATTTGATATACAATGGTCGAGTTCTCACAGCGAGGGCGCCTTTATACCCATCCAACATGGCGCCACAGCGGTAAAACGTAAATGTACGATATTAGGCAAAAATGCGTGGACAAAGTTTAGATCTTGTTAGTCGGGCCTAAATAGGAGATTTACGCTCGGTAAATACATGAAAATATCCTCTATCTAGGCAATTTCAATGACCATAAAAAAATATCAATCCATCCTGCGAAATGAGGGAGTGAATATAGTATAAACCTTGATTTTTATGAAATGGACACGCCACGGTTCTGATATTTTCATTAGTTTCTGTATGTTTCTATCGAATAAGCGCGACGCAGGTGAGAATATTGTTGTGGAAAATCTTGTGTACCATAAAAGTATTGAAATTACGCGATTATTTATTTGCCGTCCCTTAATTACATGGAAATTAACGTGATGGACAAAGAAAACGTTATTTCCAAGGAATCACCCATATATCAGAATAGTTAGTCTATTAGCTAAAAATAATCCGATAAACCACGATCTTTTCAGTTTGATAAATTTCGGGATAAACTAGTAATTATACTAATTCAAAACAGTCATCTCTTATTATATCATAAGAAAAGTTTTTAATATTGCAAAAAAAATTCTGATTAAGTCTTAGAATGAAGTCAGAATACATTTCGTACCCGGATTCGTTATGAAATGCTAGAGTTGAATATCTCCAGTGCTTATTGATTAGCATATTTAAACAATTGATCTGTATGATTTGCTTCTTTTTTAGATGACACTTAGCGGACTTATGCCATACTGGAGGTGCATAAGATAGGATTGGTCTTTTGTTTTGTGTTTTTATTGGTTTAAAATTTAGCGTCGATTTAAAAGAGGCCATACTGCTCTAAAGGACTTTACAGATTTTTCGCAAACTTCTGCAACATGTGGACGAAATAGTAGCTCTTTGTCGAATAAGGCGCCAAGATATTTGACTTGGTTTTGAATGGTTATATGAATATTATTAAACGGGATTATACACGTTAATTCATACCAAATGAAAACCTGCACGTTAACATGCACGTTAAAGTGTTACCAAGTTTAATTTTATTGTATGAAAAATATAAAATGCATGTCATCCCATTTCTTATATTTCCACGATATTTCGAAAATTATGATGTAAACAAATATAACAAAATATTTAAAAAGTTGTATAAAATATTTTTGATTTTTTCTTCTTCCACAAGCAGAATTCCAAGACAATACTGGTGACAAACAACAACTAAGGCAAAACCAAAAGGAAGTGAATTAAAGAAGAAAGCCGAGGAAAAGCTCGATTCACAAGCAGATACTTTCACCGATATTCTTCCATGACTCAATTCGCATGAATGGTGTCGGTTCTGTCTGACAGTACTATGCACTATGCACTATGCACTTTTAGGTACCTTTGTATACTTTTTTGTACACTTTTTGTACTATTTGCATACACTTTATGTGAATTAAAAATTAGAAAGCGCGCAGCTCACTGGTCGTAAGAAGCTCTCCCCAATCCCTTCATTGGATGTAATGGGAAACTGTTTTTTTAATGTACTTTTTGGTACACAGTTTAGTACCGTTATGTATTTTTTTTTTTGGTGCAGTTTACGTACGTTTTACTACACTTATAGTATTTTTGGTTAAAGTACTCCTGGTGTGTACTTTTTTTAAATTTTTCCCGAAAATAAGAACTTTCTGTAAGAAATGCTATAAGAGCATGCATTTTTTTTACAAAGAAGAACTTTTTGAAGAACAGGTACTTTTTAAAGAAGTGGTACTCTTTTTGAAAAAAGGCTATTTTTTTAAGAGAATGTACTTATTTGCAGGAAGGCTTCTTATGTATCACAAGAAAAGAAAAGAAAAGGTATTAATTTTTTTAAGACAAGGTACTTTTAAGAAAATGAATTGTTGAAAGAAAATGTTTTTTTTTGAAACGGAATTTTTTTTTTGTATTGATCCATTTTTCAAGAATATGTACATTTTTAAGAGTAGGTACTATCTCAAGAAAAGTTGTGTTGTTTCCAAAAAAAGGTAATCTTTAAGGAAAAGGTAGTTTTTTAAGAAAAGGCAATTTGTTGTAAGAAAACTTAGTTTTTTAAGAAAAAGTACTTATTTAAAAAAATTACTTTTTATTATTTCTTTGAGCTAAGGTTTTTTTTAAGCAAATGTACTTGTTTGTTTATGAATAGGTTTTTTTTGAGAAACTGTACTTTTTTTAAGATGGGGCTTTTATTTAAAAAAATTATCTTTTCTAAACTTCTTTCACTTTTTCTTTTCTAAGTTTACTTCTAAATTCTTTATAAATTTACTCAAAGCTACAATATATACTAATTATTAGTTACAGGCTCCACCTAGAAAACTTCGCATTAAACTAGAAATTTTCCAACATAGGTGAGACATCCAGTTAGTCTAGACACAAACCAGAGCAAAAGTAAAAAGTAAACAATATATGTTAAAACAAAAGTAGTTGTTGACGGAAGCATTTGGAGTACTAATAAAAGGTCAATTAATAAAATAATTAGTTATATAAAAGGTTAAAATAAAAAGTTAAGACCTAAAGTTGTAGCTTAAAGTCATAACTTATTGCCAAGTTTCAAATGACAAGAAATTTAAAAATTGTTGAAATACTAGTTTTGGTTGCTCGATTGCGGACGAAATGTAGCATAAAAATGTTAGAATAAACTGCTCTTCCAAACAGTCAAATAAGAAGAAGTGCTGCGTTGGACAACGGCCATATTAAAAGAAGTACTTCTGCACCTCAATTAGCACTACATCTTACCAAGTCGTTGTGGTGCAAATTCTACTTCTTGGTATACTCTTTTTTGCTGGGTCTCTTTGTGTTCTCTTGATGACGACGAGGTAGTATTTCATTTCATCGAGTTGCTTTCGTAATTTACTCTTTGGTTGGACATAATACGGACAGAAATAAAATGGAATGCGTATTTTCATTCCATGCAAACAACATAAAACATAATTTAGCTGTCATTAGTATAAATCAAACACTATTTAAACTTAGTTTGCTGCATGGCCCTAATTTCTATACCTTCTTTGGTCTCTCATTCTTCAACATTTCCCTGGTACCTTTTCTATCAGCTGTGACATAGAAACAACCTGGTAGAAGCCGGTTACATATCCATTCCACAAAGAGTGCAACATTAGGAACCTTTGTGCAAATTGAGTGAGACAAGGAGCATGAACTAGAAAATGGCTTCTACCCGCGCAACTGAAATATAAAAAAAGGCCGAAACAAGTGAATTACTGAAACAAATGAGCGGTACAGTGGGATCTAGTTCTTATAGTTCAAGTGTGAATCGTTTAGCTTAACTAGTTCGTTCGTGAACTCCACAACTCTAGTTTTCTGTAAACAATTTAGGGATTGTTTAAAACTTGACCTTAAGTAATAACCTTAAATTGTATAATTAAGGGATTTAGATTAGGTGAAATAAGGATATTTTGAAAAAACCAGTCATCCCGGTAAACAATTGCGGATCAAATCACAACTTGCCTATATTATATTGGGAGAGACGGAGACGGCATTTTAAAGAACTAAATGCGCAGTGCTAGAAAGTCAGCGAGAAACTAGTACTTGATATCATACTCTACTTAAAGAATTGGTTTGATTTTTTCATGTGTGAACAAAAATGTTGGATTTTGTCGTACCGTGATAATACAATTTAAACTGGTTTCAGTAGTGAATTAAGTATTAATTCCACAAATTGGATTCCTTTTTTTCCACTTAATAATACCACACAAAGAAGTAAATAACACACAGAAACCGAAAACCAGTGGCAAGAAATTTTGATATCGTTTAAGAGTTAAAATACCACTTTATAATTTTCATAACTCACAGAATAAGAACATAAATAATAAAAACAACTCGGCAAATGAAAAAATTAAGAAATGGAAAAATTACTTATTATGAAAACACTATAACATAAACATTTGCCCTTTGTTGGCTTCAAATGAACTTTAAAAATAAAGATCATGACTTTTGTAAACATTTCTCGACACGGAAGATGAAATTTTAATACCTCAAGTTATGAGAGATGTAAAACAGAACAAAATGAACATTAAATACAAAACGAATTCTAAATAAAGCCACGCGCTTAATTTTCAAAAGGATTTCAAAACGCCACAAACCAAAAATAAACAATTAACAATGTGCGGTCTACCTAGACAGCGGTTGTGGACTCCCTTTAGATTTCCACGCAAGAAGATTTATGTTTGTTTAAAGTACATTTATTTGTTTTAAGTGATACTCATACCAAGAATATGTTAATATTCTTACCGATCGATTGAATGGGCATATGCAGGCGTTTTAGAGCTGATATTCAGTAGTTCTGGATTTTCTATACGTTTATGCAATCCTTTTACATGGGCGATGAACTTTGATTACTTCACTCTCTCTACACTGGCACACAGTTTAGACAATTTATTTGAAATGGCACAAGCGGATATTCTTAGGGTTTTAGTGAACTCTTGTGAATATACTAGACCATTTGTTTGGGGGAAGGTCATGTAGGTATATTAGTAAACAAAACGTTGCATCATGCTAACAGGCATAAGAAATATGTGTGGATTAACCTTCAACTGAACAATTCAAAATTCTGAAACAGCATTATGTATATGAAGACAACTCTCTGGTGTATCACACGCCATTGCCATGTAATAAACATAGTATATTGTTGGATCTAAGAATAGAACATCTTCTATAAGCATCTCAATGGCGTTTTAATCATATGCACACCCTTCGTATGCATTTCAAGCCATTCCATTTGTCCGTCTACCCACACTTCCGTTGTTTCTATTGAGGATTTAGTAGCAGCATCTGCATTTTGTATAAGCATATTGAGAGCAGTTGTTACCTCCATGATCAATATCGTATATTGATCGCGGGCATAAGTATTTGCATCTGTCCGATGCCTTTGCAATCGCCTAAGGAATTTGGCGTCCAACATCCCCAATAATTTCTATATCATTTTTACAATGACACATGTTTACATTGTCGTTCCGATAACACCATACATAGATGTGGCCTTTACTGTTGCACAATGGGGTATAATGTTAAAAAGAGAGAAGAAAAAACCTATAATATTAAAAGTTCTCAACAAACCGACGTTTATAGTCATCGCTGCCCAAATATTATCCAAGACATTTTCCTCTCAAATACTTCCACAGTGGGTCCGACTGACTGCGAGATGACCCAGGATTCTACACCGTAAAGAAACACAGACAGTGTAAGAGCGTTATGTAGCTATATGTCTTTGTTGCTGGAGAGGGATCTGTATCACCGAAACGTTTGGCAAGTCTGTAATAAAAGTTGTAAACACACATAATTCCCCATTCCCGAACTAATAAATTCGCTCATTGCCTCGGAATTATGTATATCGGTTATCGTTTCAACATCCCTGTGCTGTAATTGACATTGACTACACTTTTGCTCCATTACCCATGGAACGAATTGCCAGCGGTTTCCATATTCTGCTGGTTTGAGCTCCTGAGTACGCTGAAGTTGGTACGCATGAAGGTGGAAGTATGCTTTGGTTTGTCTTGAGGCGCGGTTTTCATAACCAATCAGGGTTATGGTAGCAGATTGGGTTGCGTGCAAAATCGTCGGGAATGGGTGCACGCTTGGCTAGCTATTGACGAATACTATTTATAAAGACAATGAGCCACCTTTGGTAGTTGCTGCTTCCCAATGTTTAGCTTTCTCTGTGTTTGGATTCGTACGATTTGCGCTCTGCTTATCCTTGTGTTAGCGCCTCAACCCACACGTATGCCTACTGCGTTGGAAGAGCGCCTCTGATAAATTACCAAGTGATCAATTCAATTTTTCATTTATTTATTGATGAAGAACTATAGAACTAACCCATATATAGAACTAACCCATATATAGAAGTCTCTTGTGAAAATTCGCTGCGTAGTGCTTTGTGAAGTTTGAAGTTGTTGGGAACGATGCCGAATTGATGTTTTCGGGTTTTCGGCGACACTCTCGTTAACAGCAGCAATATTTTCAAGAGACCGACAGGTACGTTTACGCACAGGGGTCTTACTGTCCATATCCGACCCAGTTTCTCCAAATTTTTTGACCACTCTTCGAATAGTTGACACATTAGGTGTACTTTCCCGACGGCAAACTCTTCGAAGTTTGCGAGCGGTCCCAGCATAATTTCCTAAATTTTTGTAATAAGTTTTCGTCATTTCTTTCGTAAAGCGCTCCGTATTTGTTTTTTACAAGAGGAATAAACATATGCGACAGCTGCCCAATTTCAAAGTTGCACTTGCACAAAAAAATATTACACTAAATTTCAAAAGTGCAATCTTACTGCGACACCCTTTAGCTTCATAGTGTTTTTTCGAAACGGGCTGTCGAAGACAGCTGTATAATTAACAGAAAGATATTTAGTGTCGGGTGGTTTCTTACGGATTTTCCCCCGCTATATAGCGTAAGATTAATACACCCAACGAAATACTATTAAAGGCAATATATTTTTCCTAGGTACTCTCAACTCACTGTGTTTTTGCTGTAGAATAGTAATGCATATATGAGTCATTAGGTATATTATGCCAGAGAATATAATCATTCAAGCTATTTTACAAGTTAAATGAAAAGTGACGTTGGTCTTTCTATTTATGGTGCGAAATATATATAAAGGCAATATGGAAAACAAACCGTATTCGAATAGTAGTAAATAGGAATTCAAAGAGAAGTGAGTTTTCTTTGATTGTTATTTGATTGTTTTCAAACTAACGTGGGTCAAATTGAAAAAAAATGCAATTTATATAGAATTCCCAGTGAAAAGTTGCTAAGTAAAGAAGAAAATAGAAATATTTAAAATTATCAAATCGGCAATTTTCGAGGCAATAGTAGTAAGGTAATTTTGAAACGCGACTTGCAACTGTTATATGAGAAAAAGTATGCAAAATTTGGTCTCATGCCAAGACATGAACTAGCCAGATTTAAAACCGCTGAAATACATAGATTTTTGGATGAGGAGTGATATTTTCCGATGAACAAAATTAAATTTGAATGGACCTGATCGCTCGGACAAATATTGGTGTTCCACACATTTTTCCAAATACACTCCAGTTCACTTATTTAAAGACACTAACAATTCCTGTATCTTTGCAATTGTAACCGATTGCACTAGCAATTTATATGAAAAAGTCCAAAAATGTGCTATTTTTTTGGTTCACTTGAATAAAGGCACTTTATTATTTTTTATTATTTTTAAAATAAGCAATGATATTTTGTTGGGAGCGTTTGTTTTTTACAATTTATTACATCTTAATCATTTTACGAGTCAAAATGGCAAATCTTAAAAAAATAGACGACAATTACATCAAGGACCCCGAGGGGTATGGAAAAAAATTTTAAAGGAAGGGATTCATTGTCTTTATTTACGTATGAGAAAAGAAAAATCATCAGAATGTTGATGATTGATCAAAAATAATAGCTCACGTTGGAGTGGAAGCGAGCAAGTCATCAATACGCAGAGTAATTAAGAGCTGTGAGTATCTTAAATACCTGAAATTACAAAAAAAAAGCCGCCACTTGCTCCTCGTAAGGAAAAGTGGCTTCAATTCGCAAGAGACTACATGGTATGGGATGTGCAGCCAAGAGGTCATGTAAATGACTGGAGAATCGTTGTATTTACGGATGAGAAGAAGTTTAATTTGGATGGGCCTGATGGCTGCAACTATTATTTCCATGATCTGCGCAAAGAAAAGCGTTTTTTGAACCGACATCACAGCCGAGAGGGCGGCATTCTGATGTGGGGTGCTATTACGTACTATGGCACCATCGATCTTGAATTTCAAAGTGCAAAAATGGCTGGTGGCATCTATAAAACGTTATTGGACTCGGCTTTTCCGAAGTTCAGATAACTATTTGGTCCCATATCTTGGATATTGCAACAGGCTAATGCCCCTATACACAACGCCTGAGTAGTAAAGGAGTTCATTGCAAGCCAAAATGTTAATATTCTTGACTGCCCACCCTATTCGCCAGATCTAAACATAATCGAAAATGTCTAAGGTTGGTTACGTCGTAAGGTCTATGAAGGAGGTAGACAATTTGATGACAAGCAGTCACTAATTCGGGCCATTAAGGATGCTTGGAATCAAATTTCGTCGGATTACATAAATTATCTTTATCTCTCACTGAAAATCCGTATATTTGAAGTTATTAAAAATAAAGGGGGTTGTACCCATTACTAATAGTTCTTAAATAAAGTAAAATAAATTAAAAAAACAAGAAAAACTGTTTTTCATTTTTGGACTTTTTTTATAAATTGCTCAAAAAAAGTTCTTTAATTAAGAAACCACTATTGTCATGATTTTTTTTTATATCTCAGGATGTATAGCTTCCATTTCCAGTTCAAAATTCTACAATCGGTCACAAATTGCAAAAGATACAGGCTGATGGATATGGAACTTTTAGTGCCTTTAAATAAGTGAACCGGAGTGTATGTGTCGGGCAGGTATGAGCCATGGAGGAATGTTGTTTCGTTTCCACAAAAAAGTAACCCGTGTATTATATTCGACTGTTGAATATTCTCTTATATCGGTCTAAGAAAGCTCTAAAGTTTCAGGAGTCCAGAAATAATATCAACACTCGACTGGGCTGCACTTAGTCCTGATCTTAATCCCATCGAGAACCTCAGTCATATTTTACTCACCCAAGTTTACCACCCTGGACGCCGGTTTAAGAATGTCAAGGATCAAAGAGTAGCAATTCATGAAAAGTGGAATATAACTGATCGTGCGTATATTTATTCAGTGATAAAGTCAGTGCCAAGACTCTTAGTAGAAGTTATCAGCGATAATGGAGATCATACCTCTTACGAAACTTTTCAAATATTTAAAAAACCATTTGCCTTAATAAATATTTCACACTAGTAAATAGTTTGTTTTGATATATTCATCTTGAAGAATTTCTAGTCAAAGTATTTTTTTCTGAAAATTATTTAATTTGGAAGGGACTAATACTATATAAAATAAAAACATGAAAATTCCTCTCAACATTCGGAAAAAATAAAGTTGGTGTTACCTTTATATTTATTTCGTGGGGTGTATTGTGTTAGGTGTGAGCTTTCCAGGTTTGCAAAATTGGCTTTAGTGTTTTGTACATTACGCTAGAAAGGAGCTTGTATGCACTTAGCTTGTGCCACAAATTTGGGTTGTACATAAGTACAACCGGTCAACGTTTTACGAATTCCTATCAGATTTCGCCATGATAGGTCACAGTATGCTTTGGTTTGTCTTGAGGCGCGGTTTTCATAACCAATCAGGGTTATGGTAGCAGATTTTAGTGAGTGGCAGTTGGGTTGCCTGAAAAATCGTCGGGAATGGGTGCACGCTTGGCTACCTATTGACGAATACTATTTATAAAGACAATGAGCCACCTCTGGTAGTTGCTGCTTCCCAATGTTTAGCTTTCTCTGTGTTTGGTTTCATACGACTTGCGCTCTACTTATCCTTGTGTTAGCGCCTCAACACCACTGCGCTGGAAGAGCGCCTCTGATAAATTACCAAGCGATCAATCTAATTATTTATTTATTTATTGATGAAGAACTATAGAACTAACCCATATATAGAACTAACCCGTATGTACAGTTTCGATAGCTTCGCGAAAACTTGTAAGCTTCCGACATACTACTTCTCAGGACCAATGCATTCCACGATGTTTCAAGAGGAAGAAAAGTATTTTCAAAAATTTTTCAAATTCTTTTCTTTTTATAAAAGTACAACTCATTAATTGACATCTTTAGGAAGAACGGACGAAACGTACTAAATGTTTTACAAGTATCAGGATTTTAAAAATTTCTACATCTTCTTCTTACATATTTCCCAAGTATTTAAAAATGCTTCCAGCTTTAGTTTTCCATGTTATTCCAAAATATATTTGAAGTGTTGAATAAGGTCACCCAAGAAATCATATAGAGAGAAATCGGAAAAATACTTGTAATACAAATTTTGACTGATACTTCCCGAACGAATATTGTGCGTTTGTCAAACGTAATAAATATATCTTATAACGGGTTTTTCAATAAGAGCGCTACAAAAGTTTTTTAAAATAAAACAAAACCGGTTTTAGATACTAATGAAATTCTTTATTCCTGTGAATGTGCGTTCGGTGCCATTATGTATGGAACTCGATTTGTTTTGCATGGCCACCACGGGCACGCTTGCAGAAGTCCAGACGCAGAACCCAATTTTCGACGGTTTTCAAGCATAAATCGTCCGATACTGCTGCAATTTCACGTTCGATATTCGCACGAAGTTCATCAATCATAGGTGGCTTGTTGGCATAGACCATAGACTTAACGTAGCTCCACTGGAAATAATCTAACGGCGTCAAATCGCACGACCGAGGCGGCCAATCGACTGGGCCATTTCGTGAGATAACACGTTCACCAAACTTGGTTTCCAATAAATTGATTGTGGCATTCGCTGTGTGGCTTGTGGCGCCGTCCTTTTGGAACCACATGTCCTCCAAGTCCATATTATCCAATTGGGGCCAAAAATATTCGGTTATCATTGAACGGTAGCGATTCGCATTCACAGTAATGTGCCGGTCTTGATCATCAAGGAAGAAGTACGTCCAATGACGCCGCCGGCCCATAAACTGCACCAAACCGTAATTTTTTCGGGATACAATGATGACTCATGGAGTACGGTGTGGATTGCTGTCTGACCAATAACGCATATTTTGCTTATTGACGAAGCCATTCAGCCAGAAATGAGCCTCTAAAGACCATAAATTGGACGTAGCGCTCTTAAAGTTGAGGCCACTGACTCCAAATTTCGGTAGTAAATTATAATAATTTCGGCTCGTTGTTGGCTCGTATATCTTTCCATGATGAAATGGCAAACCTTACTGAAGAGAAATGTCAAAAGAGCGGGAAAAAATATGGCGTCGTTTGCAGTCCCTATCGATTTACTTTTGTAGCGTCTCTGTTGAAAACCCCGTTATAAAATACAATTTGGCATTCGGTGCTACTATGTTTACAACTTATACATTTTCTTCCATTGTGCGATGTTTCAGGTTGCGATGGATGCAGTTGCATGATCTAATGATGATCAGTGATGTGGCTGCATGCACTCACATAATTCTTCATTAAAACATACGAGATCTTATTGCCATCACTGTTCATCGTCTTACAATTGTTCATCGCACATCCAAATATTGATGATTAGGGTTTGAACGTTTTCTATTTTCTAAGCGTTTGAGGCGACTGTGTGTGTGACTGCGCATTTTAGTCGCACGACTGGCAGGCATGTGTGACGTTGTGTTAAACAGATTCCCATTAGTGTCTTCACCAAATAAAAAATGTATTTCAGTGACAGCTATAAAGTGTGAAAAACACCAAAGGCAAAGACCATGACATTGCATGTTTTTGTGTTTTTTTCTTTCTTCTTAACTTCATGGAATAAAAATACCGAAGAAAAAAATATAGAACGATAAATGTATATATATAAATGTATGTAGGTAGTTCATTGTTCCGTTTTATGAACGAAATTATTATAGTTTTACACATCGTTCAACTCAAAAATTTGGTACAAAAAGTTAACTCTTGAATTCCTTTGAAATAAAATAGCACAATTAAAAAATAAAAATAATAATAAAATAAATTTTATTCGATATACAAGAGCAACATTCGATAAATTATGAAAGTGACCCTTATTTTGTTCAGCCTAAAAATCTGCAAACCATCAAAAGATGTGGATATTATTGAATATTTTAAAACCAACAGACAAATTAACTTTGACAACTCCCATCACAATTTGTATGGATCAGTCTCTTGTTTATTGTCCTGTCCCCTGCATTGTAAGTTTTAACATAAGATATAAAGGGTGTTTTTTCAAGCCCGATAGAACTTCAAATTGTAAAAAAATAACACAAAAAATTAAATTTTAATAAAGTTTTTTTTTATTCGAAAGATGAATACGTGGCATTAACATTTGATAATGACTTCGGGCATATGGGCACCGCGGTTGTTCTTGACGAAGCGCATTCTGGACGTCCAATTTTTGGCCACTTTTTCGAGCACTGCTGGCCGTATGTCACGAAGAACACGATCAATGTTGGCCTCCAAGGCGTCAATTGTTGCTGGTTTATCAGCATAAACCAGTGCCTTCACGTAGCCCCACGCACGACCTTGGAGGCCAATTGACAGGTCAATTTCTCGAAATCAACTTATCGCCAAATTTTGATTTCAATATGTCGATGGTTGCGATCGCCCTATGGCACGTAGCGCCATCCTGTTGAAACCACATCCCGTCTGGATCAATGTCATCCATATTTTCAAACAGAAAATCATTGATCATGGTGCGGTAACGATCTCCATTGACCGTAACGCGAGCTCCGGCCTCATTTTTAAAGAAATAAGGTCCGATGATGCCACCAGCGTGTAAGCCGCACCAAACGGTGCATTTTTCTGGATGTAATGGAGTCTGGAGAGTCTCTTGTGGATTGGTCTCACTCCATATATGGCAATTTTGCTTATTAACAAACCCGTTAAGCCAAAAATGAGCCTCATCGCTGAACACAATTTGGCGATAAAACAACGGGTCAGTTTCCGCGAATCGACGACTGATTTTCAAAGTAAATTTGGATAAGTTGGCAGCGTTGTTCAAGCGCGAGTCTATACGTGATGATTTGCCAGAGTATACTGAAACAAATAATAGAAATTTTTTTATTAAAATTTAATTTGTTGTGTTATTTTTTACAATTTGAAGTTCTATCGGGCTTGAAACAACACCCTTTTCAAAGTACAAGGCAGTGAAAGGTAACCAGTGGATTGTATTATATCGTTCTTTTTGAATATTGTATCATGCTTCAGCACTTTTGCACTATGGCGTTGCAGTATTGATTTTAATTTCAATATCTTTTACATTTAATATTATTTTATGCAAATGCATTCCACTGTTTAACTTCAGCATGTTGTGGCCTATATTGAAAACATTCGATCCAAGTACATGCGTTAACTGTAGTTGAATAAGCAATGAATTCAATATAAAAAAATTATATAAAATGAACTAAACTGAATTTAGATTCGTATATTTTGGATTTATTTAAAATAACAAAGTTTCGCAGAAGCTCATCCTGTCAGTCTAATTTCCCAAGATATTATTGCGGTTTCTGGTTCTATCTCAGGAATGGCTGGACGATATAAGCTTTAAGGATGTGGACAGTTTCTGTATTATTCGCATAGCATCGATCTTTATTTGCACCCCACAAAAAAAAGTCTAAAGGGGTCAAATCGCAGCTCCAAGGCGGCCAATTGACATCGCCAAGACGGATGATAACACAATTACCGAACTTGGTGCGGTTACTGGGTAAATCATGCTGAAAACAAAAATTATCCAAGTTCCTTTCTATTCAGAGTTGACTGAAATTACCTTTCCAACAGCATTTTCAACAAAAATGGCCCTATTGTGGCACCACTCTAATATCCACGACAAACAGTCAATCTCTGTGGATGCTTTAGCTTCTCGACAATGACATGCGTGGCTTCCGATCCCCAGAAGCGGGAGTTTTGTCTGTTGACATAGTCGCCGAGATGAAAATCCGCATCTCAGTAAAGTTGACATTATTGTTTGCACCATTTGCAATATTTCTCAACGTTTTACAACCGTAAATCGACTCATTTTGATCCGCGGAGGTATGGTAGTGACTGTTAGTCATTATCTCGAAAAGAAAAAGTGTATCAGTGTCATAAAAACATTTTAGTTAAGGACCAACTCCATTTACTTTTTTCTGTCCTCACTTTGTCTGTAATACTTGGTCTTCCCAATGGTAATGCCCCCAGACTTCTGGTAATTTGTGCAGTTATTAGCGGCCCACACCTGTATAGCTGTAGACTTGACAAATATACGACCGACCAGACACTTAATTTAACCCAAATCGTAGAAACCGCCGACGAGATATAACTCGACACTTATTACCTTTTATTTTTGATTACAAAGCCTTCTTCTTTCCGATCTTTTTAAGGCGAAATTGGGTTTCGAAGTAAAAAATAACATACACATATATTTACATATCATATAATACATTATCGAGTTTAAAACTCAAAATTATACAAATCTATATAAATTTGACAATCGCGTTTTAATTTTAATTTAAAATCTAAATCATATTCTAATTTAAAATGTGTGTTTTATATAAAATTTACAATTTTATTCAAATTCGTAGTATAAGAACTTTATACTGATTTAGATTTTAAAATCAAATTCCATAGTCCAACCGTATGAAATTCTTATTAATATCAAAATATTTATTAAGAAATTTGAAAAAAAATATTTAAATTCCTATTCAAATCATAAAACCATTTTTAAATTTTAATAATTTCGGCCTTATACATAAAATGTTGTCATGGGTTTGTTAAAGGTTTAAGAAGGTAAAGCCCAAAAATTGTATTCATAATCGAAATATTCCTCAGTTAAGAATTCTCTAACGTCGCCATTTTTTTCACGTTTCAACCTTATAAGGCTATTTTATTCCCATTAATACACAAAAGAAATAATTTTTTTACATTTCACGCGTGCCGTACTTAAATATGTATGCGATATAAACAATTGGAATTATTTCAGTTTATTGTGTCACATTATCCTGCTAAGCAACCAAATAGTTTCGTTCCAATTTTTAAATTCTTGAACCAAAATGAACTTTTGTTCACATAGTGATGTATATAAAATCAAAACATTGAAACTACAACCTATTATACGGTTTTGTATTCGACTACCCAAATCCAATATGATTTTTTGACACTTCTTCCAAATTTATGAATATAGCAAATATTAATTGATCTTTTTATTGAATAGTTCTTTCTATTAATGTTTAAAATTTTGCAAAAATGTATTGCCGCATTTAAAAAAAAAAATTAAATTCGGTCTATCGGTTATTGTTCATCTAGTTTTTACATCCCAAGCACTGTGAGAATACATAAAACAGGGTTGTCAGTCAATTATCTGTTCCCTAGTTAAAATACTCATTACGACTACGGTTCGAATAAAACCTTCGCCAAATCTTAAAGCTTTCAACAATTGATGAATGTTTTAGAGCTACATTAATGTTTTTTTTTATGAATAAGAGTTTGAATTTGTTTCATATTTCATATAATAATTTCATATAATTTAGTATTTTATTTTGTTTAAGGATATTATCACAAATTGAGTAAAACCCGGTTAACTGACGTCAAATAACCGGTTTTCGGTTTGTTCCAAAATTACATTCGAAATTTTAAAAATCCGGTCCGAGGTTAGTCGCAAAAAGCTCGGTTAATCGGTTTTTCAGTTTCGGTTTTGGACACTATACTTCATCCTTATGGGTGAATGTATAACAAAAGAAATGTCTTTTAGGGTGTACTGAAAACATGGCTTTTTTGAATTGCAATTGTGCGGGCGGGCTCTCAAAATATACGTAGCAGATTATGGGAACTTCAACATTTTTGTATACGAGGGTACTTATAGTGCCCTAAGGGCCGTTTAATTCCGATTCCTACTGTATTTGGGTAAAAAAATTACTTTTTTTTGTTGCCTAAAAGACAACACAATTTTTACAGGCAATTATTATTGCCTGTCATTTCTAATGAGGACCGATGGCTCTCTGGATATGGAAGGAAGTTTTTTTGCAAGTGTTTTCTTGTGTGTTTGTTTTTTTTGGGTGTGATATTTTTCGAACACTTGCATAGTGCAAAATACTAAATTGAGATGATGAAGATTTGTGGCTAGATCTGAAATAGCTATAAGGTTTGCCAGGAATCATGAGGATGCATTTAAAAAAAAATCAATGACTCTTCATACTCACGGGCGATGTGTTAACACCTTTTTGTTACACGGTACCTGTTCGATTTATATGAACACATTAGTAAATGTTACATTGGAATAAAAAAATAGTTTTTGTGCTGAAGGCTCTTTAGCTATTGCACTTTCTTTTTTTACATCTGCTTTAACATAAGATGTAATATTGTTAAAATAAATAAAGCCATATTTAGCTCACTGATATAATTGTTTTTGTTTTGTCATTAATAGAGCCACTAGTATTGAGTACTATAGAGAACTTATTGCACTCACTTTCCACTCTCATGTAGAGAGTCTGAGTAAAATAGCGTAAACGAGTCTTATTCTCTTTATAGAATATTTCAATATAAATGCACCATTTTAACAATGTTATTACATAAAACAATACAAAAAGCATAAATGTTTCAAATGTTTCACATCAAAATTATGAATGGACCAAGTTATGACAAAAAGAGATTTGAATGATTTGTCAGATGTCGCCAGTGCATTTGAGTCATACAATTCGTTCCATGAGTTCTCTATACTATTCAATACCCTTTGGCGGCGACGACCTGCTTGTTTGTTCGCTGCCCCTACATCAATACCACCATATTTATTTTCAGGCAGAGACTATTGTTGTACACCAACCACGTGTGTGATGCTAACGCTGTATGTTGTTTGCATGGGTTCACTTTGATAGATTGCCCTAACCGTGCCTATAGATATTAACACATCAAAAAATTAATAAATACAAAAGTACCAATAAAAAGATTAAATGAATAAAATCATATTTATTATATATATTTCCTAGTATTTTCATGTACAATTTAAAACAAATAAATAGAAAACTTGGGAAGAAAAAGTATGCCTGATTAAGATTTCAAAATGCTGCCGTGAAGGAAAGTACTGTATCAAATGTTTAGATATAAATTGTCCTCTTTATGCTCGTCATAACATGTCGTTTGAACTCCATATTCGCCAAACACAAAATTAGTTTTTCCTCAAATACTATATGAATCTAAACTTCATCGGCCGGTAGATTGGCGTTCCCGTAATCCGCTCTACAATGTGCATCTTTTGAAAACCCTGTCAAAAGAGTACACCCTATTCAGTACACCCTATTTTTCATTTAAACTTCATCGGCCGGTAGATTGGCGTTCCCGTAATCCGCTCTACAATGGGCATCTTTTGAAAACCCTGTCAAAAAAATAAATGCTCAGTACACCCAATTTTTCATTTTTAAAATGGTAACGCTTTGTGTTTTCAATTCTATAATTTTCTTGGTGAACAATTTGCGACAAATATTTAAATTTATTTTTGGCTGCCACCCGATGACAAATCCCCAATTCTGCTCTAGGAAAGTCGAACCCATTTTCAGTTTTCAAATATGTTTCGTTGCTGCTACGAAAATGTTTCATTACTGCTACGAACATATTCCACTGTTCCGATGAATGCGATTCATTTACAAATGTATTGGTTATATTCACATGTATGAAAATGAGAACTAAATGTATTTTCCATTTCTGAAAAGAAGTGTACAAATAATTCTATAAAATTGCTTCGCTGCAGCACCGCCATTTGTTTCGGTAATCAATATAAATAAATAAAATATTATAAAAGTTAACATATCCCAAAACCGATAGTTTAAATCTCAAGCCTTGATAATCATATAATTTAAAATTGATTTTTCCAAAAAATGCCGGAATACATTTATTTTTAGCAGTAATGAAAATTTTGTATGACATGTTTTTTAGCAGTAAAGAATATGTCGTCAGATGTATGAAACGTCTCAATATAAACATAGTGTTTTCCCTTCAGTCCAACTATGTGAAGATATTGTACATATATGGGAATACTTTTTTGTACACTGAAAGGGACTGTCTGCGAGAAAAGCAATGCTCTTCGTAGTAGGAATAAACCCGTAGATACCGTTCATTGGTTGGTCATAAGTGTGCGTTAAATCAAAATTTTATTGTGAGACCAATTAAGTTAGTAAACGATTTTATTATATAATTAAATGGCCTCCTCATTAATCGAACTTTGTGGCCCAATACCTATAAAAGGCCAATCAAATATTTTATGTTAACTGTAGGTGGCAAATGCTCGCCAAGTAAAAGTAAAAAGCTTCACTCGTATAAAGGCAACCATTTTCTCATTATAATAGATTGAAAGAAAGGGCGAACTTCTACATTTGTAAATCACATTCTAAAATATAAAACTTCCAACCGCTCGCCTTCATAGTATTTCCATCCAACTATGTATGTATTAATAGTGAAATTTAAACAGACATTTATTGTATTTTTATTGATTTAAATACCTAATCCCAAAAGAAACTACCGTCTATGTTTATGGTCTATAAAAATAGTTTTCATGGAGATTTTTATTTCCTTTTATTAGATGATTTAATTTTCCAAATACTTTGCACTTTATGGTACCATTTGAACATAACACAAGTTCACTCCGGTTCTATGTTAGATTTGTGTGCGAGAGTGTCTGCATTGGAAACTGGGAATATTTGAATATCCATTTAGAAAGTATTTGTTGGAACGAGAAACCACCGGATCAAGCCATCGCGACATGGCAACCACAAAAATGGTCTTCACTAGCATTCATTACGTCCGTCTGTGGGCAAAGTGTCCACCTGTCTTTTGGGAAAGCATGCAACTTTTTTAATTGCAAGCATGCAACTGACATTAATTGCGATATAATGCTGGAAAAATTGTTTATAGTTTTGACCATAAAGTGTTTGTAGATTTAGTTCAATGCAGAGTGAAGTGAGTTCGCCATCGTGTGTGCCTCATCAACAGGAGTAATTATTTTTATGATAATTTCGGTTCAAAAACCTATTAAAAAAACGGAAGAGCCAAGTGATGTTAAAACATTTTCCGCAGAATATTAGTGGATATTTGAGAATATCCCTTGATTTTTATAAATTGTATCGAAATTATACGAAGGACATATCGTGTGAATGAATTCTTCCCATAGACTTATATCTCTGGCAAGTTATTTAACTTGATTCCTTGATATTACGGTGGACATTTATGTCTGTGGCGAACGTTTTATTCAATCTTAGTAGTTGTAGATTTTATTTCAATAAGTAAAGGAAAAATTGTCAGTGCTCCGACCTGTATCACACCCTACCTTGATAAAAACCACTTAGAAAGCAGAGTGTGTAAAATAGCTGTACAACTATCATTGAAACTGGGATCATTAAGACATCTTCCAAAGGTGTTAGATCGCTAACGCCACTCGAGTGCAACAATGAGCTAAACAATTTCTGAAGCACCGCAAGCATGGGTGTTACATGAAGACCTGGGCACCTCGGAATCTTGTAACAGAAGGGTGTATGAACTCATTAGTTTGGGCTCTAAGAAGCGGATTGTAAAATTGAAAACGCGGATTCATTCTAGGCAGTCAGGACCGAGTTTCCGCAAGGGGTAGGAATAACCCACAGCAGATAATGGAAGCAGAACGACAACGATAATGTGTGGCGACCAGTATGGTAGCTGTACTAATTCAAATTGAACCGATTCGTGGGTGTTCTTACTAGAGTTTCAAAATCCGAAAAATCGCTTAACCGGTTTCTTGCTATTCTTAAAAAACCGAATTTTCAAGATAACCTGAAATCGGGTACTTGACGCCGGAAAACCGGCTTTTATTAAATTTGTGTTAAATATCCTTAAAAAACTCATACAACATGAATGATTTCCGAATTTTAATGAAATTGTGGAATTAAAAAACATGGTTTCTATTTTGAAATATGATTTTATCTTTCAATAAGTTCTAAATTAAATTTTCAAACAACTCTTTATACCCTCACCCATAGGGATGGGGGTATACTTATATATCATTTAATATGGAAAAAATATAACACATAGAAGGAGCCATATTAGATCCCTATTATCTTTGGACGAAATTTGTTTCAGAACTTTTTACGACGATTGAGCCATGTCCGTCTGCTTGTGTGCTTGTCTGGCTGGCTGACTGCTCAACCCTAAACTGCCGTATATCTTTACCGATCATAAAGCTATTTTTTCAGTGACTATTATTTGTTCAAGCTTAGTTTGGGGTTGAAAATGGGCGTTTTACCACGCCCGTTACGGTATCTCCCATACAATTCGACATATTTAGTTCAAAATCATATTCCTTCTAATACTTTTTCCTGGTAGACGTCATAAGTTTCAACTACCACACGGGTTAATAATTTGTAAATCTATACGTAACTGAAGTGGCCGTCGGTGGCGCAAAGGTTATTGTGCATGAGTACGTGGGTTCGATCCCTGCTCTGACCACCTTAAATTTCTTTTGACGGCGGCCACCTCGCTTAGTGATGGCGACACTATCGAGTATTAAGCCATGAAATAGCCTCTCAAAAAACCGTTCGGAATCGGAGAAAACTGTAGGTCCCAATCATTGAGTGAAAACTGGAAAGCGCACAGCTCAGTGATAGTGAGAACCTCTCCCCTATCCCTTCATGGGATGTAATGGAAATTACTTATTTATTTTTTAGCTGAAGAAAATGGACGAGATTGTCACGCCCATTCTGGTACCTCCCATACAAAAGTTAGTTTTCGTAAACCGAAACCGATCTTAATGAAATTTGGTAGTATTCAATAGTTTGCTAAAAACTACGGTATAATTAATAATTGACTGCTGTGGCACACCCAGTTTCGCACCTCCCATACACACAACAAATAATTTTAACACTTGAATACGAAAATCACGGATTCAATAACAACAATTATTGAACTTCCTGTGATAACGATATTTGCATTATTGATAATGAAACTTGTAAATGAGTTATTAATTTGTATTTCTTTTTCAGTCAATAACGAAGTTTATTGAATCAATAACAAGAGTTGTTGATTTTAACTTTCTATTTAATAAAACGTCGTTGGTTTGATAAAGCAAATTATGGAAAGTTAAAAAAAATTAAATAAACAAATGATCAGTTTAATACAATGTCTTATTGCATTTTGGAGTAAATTTCAATACAAATAGTTATTGAACTGAATCAGTGTTCATGTGACTAAAAATCAAAATTATGGACAAAACTTAAAAAAATGTTTTTTACTTGTGTGAGTTTTTGCAAACGGCATTCTCATGATTCCTGGAAAACTGTGAGGTTATTTTAGATCTAACCGCAGGTCTTTATCAGCAGTTGTTTGGAATGATGCTATTGAAAAATACATTAAAGTAAATGCAAACGAAATCTCAATTGCATTGAGAACACAAAGGTGATTTGATTCAAATATCTTCTCTACTTTGTTTCAAATATTGTCTTTATTGGAAATGCAAATGTATTAAATAATTTGTTTATCAAGTGAAGTTTATTGAGTGCAATTGTCCAACATTGCAAATATCGAAAAACATAGTATTTGAAACAAATACCAAGGGTTAATGATTTAACTTTTAATGTTCAACAAAGGGGTTTGTTTAATATTTTTCTCATTTATTTTTTTCTGTGTACAAAAATTGAGCGTATTTCTGGTTGGCCGGCTCGATATCTCCAGTAGGCCTCAACCGATTTTAATAAAACTGTATACTCATCAATATTTTGGCAAAAGCTTCTGTGCAGTAAAAAATTAATAACTTCACGATGCCCATTTTCGTACCTCCCATAGAAATATTGAGCGGGCAGTTGGTTGGTAGTCACAGAAATTCCCAAAACCACTTAGGATCCTAACTAAGTTAGGTTTTAAATAATATTGTAGTTAAATAAAGTCGATAAAGTCGATTTACGTACTGGTTTATTCTAATTTCAAAATGATGTTATGACTTGAATTAGAATTAATTAAGCTTTTAATTTTTTTCGAATTTCAAAATTTAAATGATTTTATAAATAACTGTTTTAAAATTAATAAGGTTTTCAACATAAAAGTCTCTTTCAAATTTGAGTGTGATTTTTGAATTTAAATCGGTTTAATGTGAAATTCAATTAAACTTTTATGTTTAATTTTAAACACGCATTGCTTTAAGTTTTACTTTAAAATTAAAACTTGATAGCCAAATGTAAACAGAGTTGTACAATTTGAGTTTTAAACTCAAATACGTATATGAAATTGTCGCTTAAGAAATGTGTTGTAAGTGACATATGAGTAATTTAATTTAAATTCCATATTAAAATCCGAAAATGAGTTTAATTATTTTTTGAACAATCCGAAAACTTTTTTTGTTTTTAAATGCCAGTTATTTGGACACTCTATTTCTAACAACGTAAGTGACGGCACATCTACATACAATTGTAAAAGCCGCTACAAGTGAAGGGGGATGACACCGAATCTATGGACGACTTCCTCTGTCATTTCCTCGATGTCGTAGGATTAAAACACCAGCAACTCTTAAATGCTACAATACCCAGTTTGGAGAAATCCAGGATAACGGATTGGAGCATACTAAAGACACTTAGTAGCTTGTAGAAAATTTGAGATCTGTCAGTTGTTACGATCAGCGGACATAAAGCTTACCTACTGCTTTATGTAGAAACCCATGAGGAAAAACATCAACGTTACCCTACAATTCCTACAAACATTCAAAAGCTAATTTTATAAAGTAAAAAAAAAACAACTAAATGTTTTCTTATGTGTTTTGCTTGTAATATTCTTCGAACACTTGCATAGTGGAAAATTCTCAATTCAGATGAGTTTTTGTTTGCATTTAGTTTAATGATTTTTTCAAAAGCAGAATTCCAAACAACCGCTGATGAAGATCTGTGGCCAGATCTGAAATAGCTATACGGTTTGCCAGAAATCATGAGGACAGATTTGCAAAACATTTTCTTTTTTTAAAAAACTGTATGTCTATTTATAGAGATATAGATGGTCTAAAAACAACTTAGTCAAGTTTATGATGGGAATTGGGGGCATTCGTTAATGCACTCACGGAAAATTTCCGCAAACAAACTGTTATAGCTCTCTTTAAACCGAAAATTAAAGGAAATGTAAAATTAAATCTGTTGTTTCTACATTCAAGGCAAACATTATTATTAAAATTTACTTTGTTTTCTCGGAGAAATTTAACTATGGGCCACAGAGAGGAGCTTTAGCTAACTTCGAAAATAGACAATAGCAGTGCTTTGGTTGCAAGCAAGCGATTGCCGCTTGCTAAGTTGGAAAGAAAAGGGCAATTTAGTGATAACTCATTTTATTCAAACATATGAATAAGGATTGAAAACGGTTCTTTTTGAGAACAAATATTTGTTTTCACTTTTTTCGCCATAACTTCAAGGGCTCATAAGAAACGGGGCAAAAACGTAAAGTTTTACTAGTTTATCCTAAAGTCACATGACCTATGAACATAATGAGACATAGGTCATAAAAATCGGTGGACGCGTTTCGCTCGTATTCACAAGTTAGTGAAGGAATCTCATTTTATCAAGAATTGTGATTTTTTGTTTGGGTTGTTGGGTTGGTTGGTTGTTGGCCACGTAAACATTTTTGAGTTGAATAACCAATACCTGTATTTCTGCAAAAAAAATTATTTTAATAGAAACTTCAATAACTCAGTCAATTAATACCGGATTTTTCAAAACCTAGTTTCGTTTTACTCATTAGGAGACGTCCCTTTTGAACAAGTTTGGTTTCTTTATCAAATAATGTGTGAAATCAACGCCGAAATTGAAAAATGGTGTAAAAAATTTCAACAACAGTGTGCTTCGTCACTGAACACAACCTGAAAATTAAATGCCCGATTAGTTTCTGGAAAAGCACCATGTTTTTCAAAATAAATTTCAACAATTTGCAAACGCTGCTCCGGCGTGAATACATTCATAATGAATTGCCAAACAATTATGAATTTCCCCAAAACTACCGAGAACTGTCAAATTAGTTGATGCAGAGTACAGTGTTGCCAACTGAAGGTTTTTCGTTTCCAAAAACAACAATTAGACAAAAAACAAGTAAAAGTGTTAAATTCGGCTGTGCCGAATCTTTGATACCCTCCACCTTAGTGTTAACCAGCAAAATATTAAATTTTAAAAAGGACCTTTTTTAAGAAAATGTACTTTTTTAAAAAAAATAAAAATAAGTTACTTGTTCACAAATGCAAATACTTGTTCACAAATGCTCACAAATGCAGGATGCTCACAAATGCTCACAATGCTCACAAATGCATTGCTCACAATTCTTGAGCTTGAATAAATTTAGAAAATTGTAAGTTTAGAAAACAGACCGAATAAAAACTCCCGCAAGGGAAATGATGAAAATTTTTGTTTTTCCATAAACAGAGCGACAACAAAAAGTATTGAATAGTATAGAGAACTTATAGCGCTTTTTTCCGCTCTCATGTCGAGAGTCTGAGTAAAAGAGCATAAACGAGAATATTTCAATATAAATGCAACATTTCGTCAATGTTATTGAATGTCATTACATAAAAAATACAAAACGCATAAATATTTAGAAAAAAAGCATAAAAGTTTCAAAGTTTTGAATCATTCGCCACATGCTTTTGAGTTATACAATTCGTTCCATGAGTTCTCTATACTATTCAATACCCTTTCGCGACGACGACCTGTTTGTTTGTTCGCTGCCGCTACATCAATACCATCATCCCAATTGGAAATTTCCTAATGACATCATCAGTGACTAAGAAGTGACATGTCAGAGTCCCTGCTGACTTGCCGATCTGCTCCCATATAAAAAACTTCATGACACCCTCTTAAATTTTCATACATTTGGTAAAAAGTCAGAAGGAATTTTCCGCAGTTTGTCATTAGTGGCGATTAACTTATGACGTGCACACAAGTCGTCCTTAAGTCACAATTCATCAGAGAGTCAGTTGACAACGACGTCTTCAAATTTGGTGTCCTTGTGTCATGTGATTGGGTCTTTGAGATGGATGACCTTTAATTTAAAAAAAGCTGAAATAAATATTATATTGAAAAATATTGATAATAACAAATGGGTCCATTCATGTCCATACATGGTTGGTTATTTCGTTGAAAAGGCTGCAAGACAGCACGCTGTCTAGCACACTTAAGCTAAAGAAGCCCATTGTGATACCTGCAGTTTCCTCTATAGCAACTATTGACTGGTTGTCTAGCCAATTTGCCCTTTCAATGAATTTGTCTATAAGACTTACAGGAATATCCGGTAGGGCTACGGTGCTAACTAAATGTGTACCGAATATCCTACTTCTCAGTCCTGCCAGAGCAGGGCAACAAGAGAAGGTGTTTCGTGGTTTCCTCGTCCTCTTCCATGCAGCATCTACAGAGAGTGGAGTTTCTCAACCTTATGGCGTGTTTTCCTACAAGACAATGTCCCGTAAGTGTTCCTATCATTGTGGATAACCTGCCTCTCGGCAAGTTAAGTAGTTGCCTAGTCCTCTTCCTCTTCCTGACCATCTGTGGCCAGAGGACCCTGGCTTGTTTGCAAGTTGAAGTAAGTCTCCATTTGTCCTTGAACATATTATCGGCCCACTGCCTAACACCTTCTTTTACCGGAAGAACCTGTGCCGTAGTGCCCTGACCAGCTAACGCATCCGCTACGCAATTGCTTGGAATGCCGCTGTGTTCCGGTACCCAGATGAACCTGATGTCAAAAAATACTCTGCCATCACCCTAAGTGATGAGTGGCATTCTTTCACAGTCAGGTACGTAGCAAACATGGCTGCCAGGGATATTAGGGCAGCCTGGCTGTCTGTGATACATATTCTCCGGAGCGTTGTGTCACTACTTTTCAGTAGTTCAGCTACATCCAGTATGGCGGTAATTTCCGCCTAAAATACACTACAGTGATCAGACAGCTTGAAGGAGATATTTACATTTAGGTCCGTTGAATATGACCCGTAGCCTACTTGCTTGTCCAACTTTGATCCATCCGTGAAAAATCTGATACTACTGGTGTCCCCTTCTAGCGACTTTTCCCAGGTATTCCCGTTCGGAATAGAAGTTCTTAGATTTGTCGCTGGTAGAAGGTAGGGGATACAGTAGTCCGTTTTTACGAGAATAGAGTTGATCCGGTGTAGTAATTCAGCGGCTGCCGATTCGGCCACTATATCAGGAGTACAGATGTTCAGGATAGCACTAAGCACTAACGCTAACCAGTACTGACCTTTGAATTTTCATCAATGAATTCAGAATAAACTTCTTTTGGAGGGAACTCCACCAAACTACGATGCCATAGAGAAGTATTGGTCTGACTATTGCCATATAAATCCACATGGTGATCTTTACAGCAGTAAAGAGCAACAGACGCCCTTTTCACCCTCTCCCCACTTTCGGATTCCAAGACAGTTTTCTGTCGAGAATTATTCCCAGATACTTGACCTTTTCCAACAACTGTAACTGCACCCCATTATGCGCGAATTTTATATTTCCGAGAGAACAAGATAAGCACGGTTTTAAGTGGGTTAAGTGATGGTCCGTTGTTAGCGGTCCAGTTCGACATCAGACTAAGTAGGCTGGTTGTACGAATGCTAAGTAAATTGAGGTTTCTACACGTACAGATGATAGCAATATCCTCGGCATAGGCAAAGACCTGGCATTCGGCTCTGTCGAATTCAAGAAGCAGTTCATTGACAGAAGTTAACCATAATAGTGGAGACAGAACTCCCCCTGTGGTGCCCCCTGTTAACGTTCCTAGCAATTGTAACACCACCCCATTAAGCTTTAATGGTTCTATCCACCAGAAGCTTCCCGATTAGGCGTGTCACTGAGCTGTCGGTTGAATGATATTGAAGGCTCCCTCGATATCCAGGAAGGTCCCCAGAGCGAAGACTTTATTCTCAAGAGAGTTTTCTATTATGCTGACTATAGAGCGGAGACCCGTCTCAGTTGACCTGCCCTTGATCTAGGCATGTCCATATATACATATGTACATACATACTTATAATTCCCTGAAAATGTGAATATTCTTGAATAAATTTTCAAATATTTTTGAAAATTTATGACATACGTTACAATTCAAATATAAATTTTTCAGTTTTATGTTTTCTGAATAACTTAAAATTTTATACGCATAATTTGCTGTTGACAAAAGGTAAAGACTTCCTTTATCCATATTCAGCATTGGGATTAGTAACAATCAGTCATGACATAATGCAGACGAGTCAATAGGACGGTCTTACATAGATTGTCGGCCCGTTCACAATTTATGTCACCCAAGGCAAAACTAATGACATGTCATGAACATGTCTTCTATAAAGTGCCACCACCTGCTGACATTATCCTAAGGGAATTCTACTGACAATGTTTTCTGGACAAATCTTCCAACTGGGATACTTATTTTCAAGCAGAGACTATTATTGTACAACAACCACGTATCTGATACTAACGCTGTGTGTTGGTTGCATGTGTTCACTTTAATAGATTTCCCTACCCGTGCCTATAGATGTTAGCAGATCAAAAATATCTCACTTGATTTATGCTGCCTCATATCATGTAGTAACATTATATTTTACAACTTTATCCACTCTTGTAAAATAATGTAAGCAATAAATATAACAAAATGTGTATCTAAAATTCCAGCAACAAATATCCTTCCTTTTGTTACAGTTTTATAGGATTTTAATTAAAGTTTTATTGGCATTTCCGCATTTCGCTCTGATACTTTTTTCGAAGGTTACACTTGGTATTGCCGGAAAACGAATTAAATTGAATTTACTCATAAAATCACTCATCATACAAATATTTTGAAACTTTATCCTGCATATCAATGTTTATGTTTGAAAATATGTACTTACACATAAACGGGAGACATAGAATACATGGAACTAAAGTTTTGAAAAAAAAAAATTAATTTAATGAACTACAAAACCAATGAGTTCGTCACTTCACACACTCCAGTTTACAAATATTTTTTCGTTTTATTACCAAACAAACAATGTAGGTTAACTGTTTTATGTTTCATACTCGTGTTTCGTTTTTTATTGAAAATGTATTTTTAATATCTGTTTGTTGTTTTTTTCGGAAAAAGGAAGAGCAATTGTTAAAAATCTCTCAGTTTGAAACTATTTAGTGAAGTACAAAGATTACATTTTATTGATATAATAATTTCTGTGATGAGTGGAGTTTCGTTTACATATAGGCCAAAGTCTTCTAATCAGAATATACTATTAAGAGGATACAAGTACTAATAAAACAATATTGACCCGTAGACTAAAATGAAGAAAACCTCACGATTGAATCAATGTTAGTCCTATATTTTTCTATTAAAAGATATTTCATATTCTCAGGTCTTCTGCTGCGTGTATTGTTAGTGAAAAAAATCGAAAATCAATTTCTGCTTTCTATTTACAAAACTCCATAAGACTCCAGGTCAAGCAAATAAAGAGGTGAAGTGTTGGGCAGCAGAATTATTATAGTCGGAAAGCAGTTTCTTCCGAAAAACGTAAACAAACATGAAAATATGTGTAGAATTTATCAAAATTAAATTGTTTAATGCATTTTCAGTATAAACAAGCCAAAAAACCTGGCAACATAAAAAAGTTAAAGTCTATTGTTAGTTTGTTATTATAATGCCTGCGAAAATATTTGAGAACTAGAGAGTGTGAAGTGAAGAATTCAGTTCGGTAAATTCGATAAATTTTATAGATATTGTTCGAAAATTTTAATATACACTGTTCTATCTATGTGTGTGTGTGCCGCTCTTATATGTAAGTGCATTTTGTTGATTTGTGGGATTCTGTTTTAAAATGTTTGTAAGATGAGTGTGTTTTATGAGTAAATGCAAATTAACCCAGATTTTTGTCGTGGATCCCCTTTGGAAGTTTCGTTAAAAGTATCACGGAAAACGATGAAATGCCAATAAAACTTTAATTAAAAATCCATAAACATTTTTGTTTTAAACAAAAACTCTGCAACTCGTTTTATTAGAATTAAATTTATACAAAAATATTACGAAATTGATTGGTTGCATTATTTTACAATAGTGGATAGAGTTGTAAAACATAATGCCACTACATGAGATGAAAGAGCATAAAACATGTGAAACATTTGTTTTCTTTGTATATACGGCAGGGCTTCTCAAATCATACTGACTTACGACTCCCCAAAGGCAAATGAAAATTAAAACGCCCCCACCTAAAAAAAATAAATTATTTATTTATATAATAAATATTAGGAACATTTAGAGGAACTTCGACCAATATATAAAAACAACTTAACCCTGCTGTTAGATTAGAAAAAACTTACGAATCTTAGATTGAGGGACCATTTGGTCCATACTGCAATTTTCATCCAAAATAATAATTTTATCTTATTCTTTGTAACTATTTTGGTTCAAAAATTTCTAAAGCAAGTATTTGACATATCAAAAACATCCGCTAACATATCAAAAACATCTTCTAAATATTTGACATGAATTTACATTCGCTTGGTAATGAAAAAACTTACGAATCTTAGATTGAGGGACCATTTGGTCCATACTGGAATTTTCATCCAAAATAATAATTTTATCTTATCCTTTGTAACTATTTTGGTTCAATAATTTCTAAAGCAAGTATTTGACATATCAAAAACATCTTCTAAATATTTGACATGAATTTACATTCGCTTGGTAATGAAAAAATGTACTATTGACCAAATGGTCCTCTAATCTAAGACTCGTCATTTTGTATTTTTCTCAGTCCTGAATAAAGTTAGAAAATTTAATTTTCGCACATAACATTGTTTTATTAAAAGACCCCATTAGCAGAAAAATTTAGTCAGTATATATCACCGTTCCAAAGTTACAAGGGAAAACAGAAAAAATTTGGACCAAATGGTCCTAATCTAACAGCAGGGTTAAATGAATTTAATTCAATAGTTAGATCACCTATTATTCTTTTGATTAACATTAAAAAATAAAATCGTATTAACATTAATTGCAAAAAAAACAAAAGTGAATACAATAAAAAACACCAAGTAAATTTACATATATTGAACTATATATCAATAAATACAGGGTGATTCAGGAAGTTTCGGACAAATTTCTCCAGCGTATTCCTTGGCTCATTTCATGAAGAAAAGTCCACTAGGACCATGTCCGAAAATGCAAGGGTGCGAAATGGCGGCGGGTTCAAAATTTTCGGATTGCTGGTCGGAGGGTACCAGGGTAAGTTGTTAACTTCTGAGCTAGTGGTCGGATTTTTTTTGTTTTTGGGCGTGTGGGAAAGGTCTTTAAGGGGCCTTTCAGAAAAACGTCAAATCGCCGAGATACAGAGCTTTCGGAAAAAAATGGAAAAAAAATCCACTTAACCTCAATTTGCTCAGCCAGATAACTTATGTTTTTTTTTCTGTTGAAAGATAGCCCAAAGGTCTTACCGTTACAAAGTTATGACCATTTTACTGAAATGCAAAAATGTTTGTTTTTGTTTTTGGAGGCGAAATTTGTTTTTGTAAATTAACATGTTGAAGATTTTATTTTATTGAAATTTTTGGCTGACGAATCAAACACATAAGGACAAAAAAAACATTTGATATTAAAGGAATTTTTCAATATGGTTCCCATTTTCTATTAAACACAATTGCAGCCGTTTGCGAACCACATCCGCCACGTTTAGTTCACTTATCTTTTCACGAACTTTCACCGCAGCTTCCTCAATGCATGCAAGTAACTGCTCACGATTGTGGCTCTGCACAGAATGCACATAATCTTTCATGTAGCCCCACAAAAAGAAATCAAGTGGTGTGAGATCTTTAGATCGTGGCGGCCTGGCGATTGGTCCAGCTCGTCCAATCCAAAGTCGAGGGAAAAAACAGTTTTGCATTTCAGTAAAATGGTCATAACTTTGTAACGGTAAGACCTCTGGGCTGCGTTTAGGTCATTTTGGAAAGGTAAGGGGTATGGCTATATAAGTTACCTGCTATCTGGATGAGCAAATTGAGGTTATGAGAATTTTTTTTTTCATTTTTTTTCCGAAAGCTCTGTACCTCGGCGATTTGACTTTTTTCTACTTCTTTTTTTATTGATTCTGAAAGGCCTCTTAAAGACCTTTCCAACAAGCCCAAAAAAAAATCCGACCACTGGCTCCGAAGTTAGCAACTTTACCCTACTACCCTCCAACCACCAATCCGAAAATTTTGAACCCGCTGCCATTTCGCACCCTTGCATTTTCGGATATGGTCCTAGTGGACTTTTCTTCATGAAATGAGCCAAGGAATACGCTGGAGAAATTTATCAGGAACTTCCTGAATCACCCTGTGTATGTTAAACAAAAATCAAAATAAACAAATCAAATATAACAGATTAATTTTCCAACAATAACGACAACAAATTTTATTTCATTAAAAACATACATTAACATACACATGTATATATACAGTTCCTTTTCCAGTGCGAATTTGTTCGTATATGTTTACATTGCCAAGAGTCGGTGATAGTATCAGGGATATACTTTTTGAATTCCTTATCCAAAATGCTTTAAAATTTATTTTCCTACATATTCAGTTGGAATGTGTTCAGAGTCACAAAACGTCACTAAGGCGTAGAAAGGCTACAAAGTTTGGAGGTTGGTTAAAAATACGCTGCTTCCACCGAAATTTTCAGAAATAAGTGTATTAACAGAGTCAATAGTTGTTAAAATATTCATATTTCCACCCTGTAGCTGAAGTTTCAAATTATTCAGTATTTCAAAGAAGTCGGTTAAATAAGCCAACAAAACAAACGATTTGGAATCAGTGAATTGATTATAAAGTGCCTAATTTGAACTGCTTAATAAATATGTTTCCACCCATAGAGTAATGACGTATAGAGCTGCCATTGTTCTCATCTGACATTTGGTGAAATTGATACTATTGGTGAAATTGATTAACAGAGTAACTTTATTTACTTTCTAATACAAACCGCACAAAAATCTACTCAACCCACTATACGAAATTGCGAGTTCCTCGCTTCAACGGGTTGTCCAGGTTGCCTCCAAGGGGGAGAATTTTCCCATTCACGCACCTCCCGGTAGGAACTTCTAATAATCCCCTCTATATTGATGTACAAAAAAAAAATGGTGTCCCATAATATCCTATGAAGGGATTGAGGAGAGCTTCTCACAATCAATGAGATGTGCGGTTTCTAGGTTTTACACTCACTGATTGGGACCTAAAGATTTTTTCATGACTACGTACTCGATAGTGTCGCCATCACTAAGCGAGGTGACCGTCGTCGAAAGAAATGTAAGGTGGTCTGAGCAGGGATCGAATCCACGTTCTCATGTATAAGAGCCGCGCACACTAAATATTGCACCACCGACCGATGTAAACTGCTGATTAATAACATATACCATTTTAAGGTCCTAGCTTAAGCGGTTTGTCCAGGCCGCCAAGGTGAAAACTTTTCCCCTTTTAGCCCCTGGGAAAAATATCAAAAATTACCCTACCAGAGAGATTATTAACAAATAGGATAGAGACTTTCTCTCTCGCCAAGGGAGAGACTTTCGCCTTTTTGTCCCAATCCATTGGAATTTTAAAAAATTGCGTCTTGGCGGACGTCTACTCTGGAGCATGGACCTCCGTACCAAATTGCAACTTACTAGCCCAAGCGGTATTGACTGGGCGATGTTTAATCCGTCAGTCAGAAACATTATGATTTTATGTGTCGATACCTTAATATAAAAAAGACTCAACTCATGAAAATCAAATTATAAAGGAGAAGGAAAAACTTGTTAAAACAATACAATTATAACTTATTACTTCCTTAGTTTTCATCCAAAATGCAGGAGATTTTATTGCGACGTGTATCAGGACGTACTCAACAAGAATCAGTAAAAACCTCGATTTCGAAAAATTATGAGTTGGGTCTTCTTTATATTAAGGTAACGAGATGTACATTAGACCGACTCACAAAATGTACCTTGGTTTGTTTTATGATTATTCCAGAAATATTTCGTGTCTAGTATTAGGATCCGGGAGCTGGACCATTTTTTTAAAAAGGTATTTTACTTAGTTTTTCATAGAATTTTGTATTTTAACTTTCAAAGAAATTTTGCACATCCACAAGACCCGCACAGTTGGAGTGCACCCTTCTAAAACTTTGGATTTTTTTTTTGTTGAAATCATTTTTTGATTTATTTGCCGCGCTACTGAAACCATACAAAAAACATGTTCCAACGTTTAGATTTTCTCTTATGGTTCTCGAGATATATTATTATTAGTTTTAGAAAAATTACTACATTAACAACAGAGTGTATTGTAAAATAAGGTTAGGTAAATTCAAAAAATTTAATAATCGCCAACCTTTCTACGGTTTTTGGGGAAAAAAGTTTCACCACATTTATATCAGTGCTAAATGAATTTGTTTTCAAACATTTTAAGTTGACTGCGAAACACAGATTGTCAGACTGCGAAAAAAACACACACTGATGTAGCGGCAGCGAATAGTTGTCCTGTGTGGGTGAGGAGCACTCTCAGAGCAAAGAGAATAATGACGTGGTTATACGTATATAAAAATGAGATAGCAAGCGAGCAACGAAAATTGTGTGATGTATGCTCTGATGACCAAGTTGAGCTTCGAGTATATTTCATCGAATTTGCAAGACCTACGGTGCAACATTAGCATAAAAATCCACTTCCCGCATTCGAATTTGGACCGATTTCCACAAAATCTGGGTGATTTTAGTGAGGAGCAGGGTGAAAGGTTTCTACAGGACCTTCAGACAATGGAAGAGCCTTATCAGGGAAGGTGGGACTCACATATGATGGCAGACTACTGCTGGAGTTTGCAACGAGATCTACCTAAAGTCATTCATTCAAGAAAATCTTATAAAGGATGATTTGATAGTGTTCAATAGAAATTATGATAACGTATGTATTAATATTTTGTATTTCAAAGAGTAAAGCTGATAGCAATCTCCCAGTTTGTTTTCATAGTCAGGGCCATAGAAATACCCAATAAAACAAAAAAAATAAAGGAAACCAGAATTGTGCTGACCAGTGTCCTCAACCGTCGTCGTTGTTATCCATGCTTATGTTCTTTTATAAATAACACACTTAAACATTTTTTGAAATGATTTTATGTATACCTTCATGTTTCTAACCCTATAGCATACTATATGTACGGAATATACGATCCATTAAATTCCCACTACGACTACTCTGGCAACAGAGGATGCCCGTATCAAAATTCTCCACGACTTTTAGGAACAGTTCGGGCTGTATATCTTTTATAAAGTGTATAATTTAATTTTTCAGTTCTGGAATCATCTCGGGCTTTTTGGCCTACATACTTACCTAAATTTCCACATAGCACCACAATCCAATGGTGTCAAACCGCATGATCTTGGCCACCTCGCTTTTACATGAGATAAATCGTCCCGGGAACTTCGTTCGCAATAGGTTCATTGTTTCATGTGCTATGTGCCATGTTCGCCAAGTCCATGTCATATAATTTAGGCCATAAAGAATTTGTCATCACGTCACGATAATGTCCGCAGTAACAACGGTACCGGCATCATTTTCGAAGAATTGCGCCCCGATGGCTCCGCTATGACATGTGGATTTTCAGTACCACAAATGCGGCAGTTTTGTTTGTTAACGTATCGGCTGAGGTGAAAATGTGCTCCAATTACTACAAATTCAGCGCTGCAAATAATCCCTAGGTTGCTGTTTCCGCGTCAATTGAATTTTGTAGGTGTGTGATAATAGGTATTTTGTTAAAATCCGCTGAATGGTATTGTATTGTACGATGACGATTTGAGGCTGTCGTGATTTTCGGCCGAACGATCTGTATGAAGGTACATGGGTATTGCCATGTTTTGCACTGACCCTGTGTCTTCGAATTTCTGCACTAAACGGCTCCGATGGCCTGTTATGTAGACGGGAAAAACAGACAATGAGCGAAATACACTTCTTGCAGTCCGACCATATTCATAAAACATTTGGATAACGTTTACGGTTGCTGAACTGAGTATCGGTTCATGATTAAGTTTGCCAAGGCCTGTAAGACCAACTGCCTGAAAATAAGAAAAAAATTAATGTGAGTCCGATCACAAGGGAGATGTGTAAACATCTAGTAATAAAGTTGGAAGTACTTATGCTTTTAGTATATTTTTTTAATTAATCAATTAAAAGTATCAGAACTTTCAATATTGTAAATACATAGGAATTTGCTGGTTTTTGTTTGTTTTATTTAACTTATTTGGTTAGTAAATGGGCACACTGCAGTATATATGTACTGCATTAAAAATTACAGTAAGCTGTAAATTTACTGATTACTGAAAAAATTCAGTAAATTTTTACTGATAATGAAATTTAATTTGCATTACCAGTAAAATCATAAGGCCGTATTCATAATAATCAGTAATCGGGCATTACTGATTACAGAAAATTCAATGCACCTCATCGTAATCATGTAATCATAAAAATTGCTGAAAAATATTTTAGTAATAAGTAAAAATTTACTAGTTAAAGAATTATTTTTACTGAAATTTTAGTAGTACTGCAAAGTGCCCATCTATGGTAAATGTCTTAAGTACAAATAGTTAATATTGGCTTATGGTAACTAAAATAAGATATATAAATTTTTGACTCGATTGTATTTAAAAATCTATGGAAAACTGCATCTAAAGTAGTGGAATTGTTAGTTGTGGGGGTTTGTGGAGAATTGCTCATATGCAAGTGGAAAACGTCAAATAAAAATTTTGATAAAGCTTGCGACTGTGGGTTTGCAAAACTTGTATTAAAATCTCCGCCCATAATAATTGGCATGAGATGGAGATTGTTACCCTATTGTCGTGCACCAGCTTCAGTGTAAGGCAACAGCACGTAATGAAGATATGTTATAATCTTAATTTATATTGTAATCTAATAGAAATTTTATTAGAATTAACATTACCTCCATTCAGCTTTGATACACTTTGTGTTGTTTTATGTTCTGAGTTATAATTTATTTGGTGTTTTGTAAAATATTTTATTATTTTGTATTTGTTCCGGTTGACAAGTTATTAATCAGCTGTTTACTGAAATGTAATGCATGTAGTTATTTTACAGTAATGGTTTTCGAAAATTAGTAGCTACTATTGCTAGTGTGCATGGTGCTTATATGCAGCTGTTAAGTATGAATGACAATCTCAAAGAAGAAGACTTATAGTTTGACAAGTTTAGTTTTCCTTATTTTGCTTTAAATAGTAGTAAATTTTTTATTAAAAGTGCAAAAAATCTTTTTAAAAGTTATTAAAATTAAATGTTTTTGTATTCATTTTATTTATTTGTTTTCATTTGCCTACGATAACATAATGTACGACAATTAGTGAAAATTAGTCGCTACTTTTGCACACTAGATGGTGTTGAGTATATTGTATGCAGCATATGATTACACTAATACACTCATACATAGCTCACACCGATTTGATAACGCTTTACGATTGGTTAACGATTACATCGCACATCTTACTCTAAATTTGTGATTGTATTGTGAAAAAGATTTTTACCCCCAGCGTATAGATGTTTACACATCAAAAACAACATTAACATACCACAAATAATTGCTGTCATAGGTCTGTAAAACAATTGTAACACCCTGTAGATGCATTCCGCATATAATTTAATTCAAGGAATATGTTGAGTTGATTGTGGTTTGATGCCACACTTTTTAGTTTTTATTTGTTTAAGAGGTTTAAAACTGCGTGATTGAATACAAAACTACACCAAAATGTGTAAGGAGCCGTGCCAGAAATAACCAAATCATAGAGTAGTACAGGGTGGACCATTTAAACTTTCCTCATCTGGCAACCATCTAACTTTAATTTTTGTTTTCAGATTGGCTTATGCATAGAGAAATAGACAAGAGCCGCTATCCCTCTCTTCTCGATCTCTTGAAGACGACGAGGTAGCAGGCCATTTCTTCGAGTACGAGTTGGTTTGAAGTTTACTCTTTGGTTGGGCATAATACGGACAGAAACAAAAAGAAATGCATATTTCCTTTCGGTGCAAACAACATAAAATATAATTTAGCTGTTATAAGTATCAATCAAAGACTATTTAAACTTAGTTTGCTGCATGGTCCATCATCACTATGTCTACTTTGGTCTCTCATTCTACATCATTTCCCTAGTACCTTTTCGACCAGCTGTTCCATAGAAACCCCCTGGCTTATGTTGGGCTGCGTTTGAAGCGTCAGTCCAAGGGAATTTGTGGCCTGGAAGAGTACAAGGTATCACAACACACCATTATTGTGCAGCTTGTGAGAACACAACGTTCGTATCATGCAAAATATCGAGTGAGGAGAGCGCCTTCAAACCACACCATTTATGATTTATACGACCATTTTGTAATGCCAATTTTTGTAATGCCAGTCATCAAGACCGATGCCGGCCGAGGCGGTCTGATGGGAACATTCAGACTGTAGAAGACAGCATTGGGAGGTCACCTTCAACATGCAGTCATCGCCGTTCTTTGAAGTCTGGCATTTCTCGCACGTCTCTCTGTCGCGTAACTCGTTATTCCCGCACAAAATTCAATTAACGCATCGAGATTTTGCAATCGACAAGCACCGTCTTTTGGATAATGGGTATTTTGTGGCATAAGGGGTGGTTAAACGGTCTAGCGTTTCCATCCTGCTCTTAGCGTTAACTTGCTGTCACCGAGGACGTTGGATATTTTATCGAGTTTTGGTATGTTACTATTTTATGGGTCATAAAATGGAGAGAAATAAAATGGAATGCGTATTTTCGTTCGATGCAACCAACAAAAACATAATTTAGCTGTATTAGTATCAATCAAACCAGGGGCTATCAATGACACAGCTGATCGGCTATGGAGTAGGAAATTGTTAGAAAACAAAGTGATAGGCAAGACAGCAATTAGAAACCAGACGCAAACTATGCACCAAGCTAAGTTGAAATAGTTTGATTGATACTTATGACTGAAAAGTTATATTTTATGTTGGTTGCGTCGAACGAAAATACTTACTCCCTTTTATTTCTATCAATTTTATGTCCAACTACACAGTACCATACAACAGCAACTCAAATTCGATGAAATGACATCATACTAAATCATCGTCATCGGCGACCGTAAAAGAGGAATGGCGACTCTTATATACTGCTCTATGATTAGAGAGTCGTAAACGTAACTTTCGAGCAAACCGGTTACCGTTTTTTACTTAATTTGTATTCTTATCCTTCAGCAAATTAATAATAAATTATATGTTTTTAATATTTATTCGGTTCAAGATCAATATCTATTAAAAAGTACTTTTTCTATGAAAAAGTAAATTTTAATAGAAATATTACTAAAGAAATGTGGGAAATTTATTATTATGGTGGATGGTTGGAAATACAGCTATTTCAATGCCCACAAAGGCATATCATCAACTACATTATCCACAAGTACTTAGGTATATCATCACACATTATAGGGATAAACCAATCTCAACTAAGCGAGAATTGCCTAAACTCCTACTTATGCGAAAACATCCACAACAATACATTGCCATAACCATAAATTTTCACAACATTTCTTTCCTACATGCTGAAAACTAACGGCATCTATAACATATCTTCCCAATCATATTCCGCAGGAAGCATGTATATGTTTGGAACAGATTTCAAACATTCATATGTTTGCAAGTCCCAAACAAACTTTTGTTTTAATGCAAACAGTATTATGTTTACTGACAAACGTGTATGCTTTTACGTGGAAACATATGCGTTCTTCATCCCAGACATCCATATACTTACGTGGAAGCATTAGGGTGTTACCCCCAAACCTACATATACTTACGTGGAAACATATGCGAATTTCCTCCCAAATATAAAAATATTAGAAACGAATTATTCATCGATTTCAAGATATATGTATTATTTATTACAATTAATTTTAACAATATAATTCCACATTTATAAATAATTAATACAACAAATTAATAGATTTAATACGGCTCTTTTTATACTTATTTGCATTGAATGCATTATTAGTTTTTATTTCTATAAAATGAGAATCTGCTGCTGTTTTGCTTCTAGTTTCTTTGTTGTCTCTCACGTTTTTGTATTCAGAAGGTTTCAGCTATGCGTTGGTTATCATTATGTGATGGTACACAAACAAGATATTTATATACAAATCAAGTTCATGCAAGCCAAGCGTGGATTAATTACTTGTGCTTTTTATTACACTTATGTCAAAAATGGTCCGCCGTTCCGATTTGCTCAGTAAATGCTCGGACAGACAAAGGGATTCATGTTGTTGCTCTTTCCAGTTTCCTTCCTCAAAATCGTTTCTGAGTTTGGTAGCCCACATATATATATACGAAACACATACACAAAAACCAAAGAAACATCACAAACCATTTAACCGTTCGACTCTTCGTTTATTATTTTTTCACTGATCAAACGCTTTTGATATCCTCTGTCCGATGAACCATTGACGACTGCATACATGCAACTAAAACGCTATGCATCAGGCAAAATAAGAAGCACTGACTTCATCTGCAATTTACACGCACATTCAGGAATATTTATGACTCACTGACTGAGAGAATAATGGCAAAATACAGATACACACTTACAAGATAAACTCTGTCGTTGTCCCTCTTTTATTCTCTTGCTCTCGAGAGGGTGACAGTGCAACAGACACAGCTGTATTTGTATCCCAAACATAAATATATGTGGGTCGAAAACACATATATTATAACATTTTAATCATTGTGTCTCAAATATGTAATATTGAATAGCAAACACAATCTGTTTGGACACAAGTGTGTTATATTTGCGTCAAGCTCCAAACACACTACATATTTGCATCCAAACAAAAAAAAGACCGATTTTTCAAAGTGTGTGCATGCTATCATCGAAAGCCATTGCATAGATGTTGTTGTTTCACAAAAGTAACAACGATTGCATGGATATTGGCCATAGAGTGTACCGTCTGCAAATTATATCAGTTTATGTATTTAGTATTCGATCTTTCAGAAGTTATGTCTTTTATATGAATATTTCTCTTGGACCCAGTAAATATGAAAAACATAACTACTGAAAGATCGAATACTATAAACTAAACGAATTAATTATATGATATTCTAATTTTAATAAAGTTTTGGAATTAAAACACATGATTTCCATTTTCCAATCTGATTTTATGTTCCAAAAAGTTATAGATGATATTTTCAAATAATTTTTTTTAATCTCATTTCCAAATGATTTTATGACTTGAAAAGAAATAACTATAAATTATTTAAGAATTAATTGAACATTTTTTTCAAATTTAAAAATTAAAACTATTTTATAAATAAATGTTTTAAACTTAATAAGATTTCATACATGCAAATTTCTTTCAAATTTGAATATGATTTAGGAATTTAAATCGGTTTGTCAATTTGAATAAAACTTTAAAATTTTATATTAAACACGCATTACAAGTTGAAAAATGACATAACTTTTTGTTCAAATTTAAAACGTAATTGTCATAGTTAAATACAGTTGTGAAATTTGACTTTAAACACTAAACAAATGTATTGTAAGTGCTACATGTGTAATTTAATTTAAAGCAAAAAACCGAAAAAACCCGTTTCGACCGGGTTTTCCCCAAATTAAAAACCCGAAAACCGGGGTCTTAAAACATTGATTTTTCAAACAAACTGAAACCCGGTTTGCTTAAAACTTCATTCTTCAAAAAACCATAGTTTCTATGATCAAACAAAATGTAATCTTATTTTGCTGCAAGGGTTATTTCTGGTCGCTTATCGTTCATTTTCCCATCTACACTGTTCGATATCAGAACCCAACTACGATGTCGATTAGCTGTGGCATGGATACCTACCGTAACTTAACCTGAGAATTTTAAAAAATTCCTTGATTCGATTTTTCTACAAATTACGAAGATTTTTCTGCTAAATCTTGCTCATTATTGTTTCAATAAGAGCGCTACAAAAGTTTTTTTAAATAAAACAAAACCGGTTTTAGATACCAATGAAATTCTTTTTTCCTGTGAAATTACGTTCGACGCCATTATGTATGGAACTCGATTTCTTTTGCATGGCCATCACGGGCACGCTAGCAGATGTCCAGACCCTGAACCCAATTTTCGACGGTTTTCAAGCAAAAATCGGCCGATACTGCTACAATTTCAAGTTCGATATTCGTACGAAATTCATCAATCGTCGCTGGCTTGTTGGCATAGACCATAGCTCCACAGGAAATAATCTAACGACGTCAAATCGCACGACCGACGCGGCCAATCGATTGGGCTATTTCGTGAGATAACACGTTCACTAAACTTGGTTTCCAATAAATTGATTGTGGCGTTCGCTGTGTGGCTTGTGGCGCCGTCCTGTTGGAACCACATGTCCTCCAAGTCCATATTATCCAATTGGGGCCAAAAATATTCGGTTATCATTGAACGGTAGCGATTCGCATTCACAGTAATGTGCCGGTCTTGATCATCACGGAAGAAGTACGGCCCAATGACGTAATTTTTTCGGCATGCAATGATGGCTCATGGATTACGGGTGGATTTGTGTCTGACCAATAACGCATATTTTGCTTATTGACGAAGCCGTTCACCCAGAAATGAACCTCATCGCTGAAGATGATTTTCCGATGAAAATCCGAATCATTTTCAAGTTGTCGCTCAGCCCAAGTCACGAACATACGACGCTTATGATGGTCAAGCGGCTTCAGGTCTTGCGCCAATTTGATCTTGTAAGGATGTAGGCCAAGATCTTTTCGCAAAATTCGCAGCAACGACGACACAGAGATGCCCACCGCTTGAGAACGACGTCTGAGAGACACATTTGGGCTTTCTTGAACTGAAGAATCAGCGGCAGAAATATTCTCGACACTACGGGCACTTCTTTGTGTCACTGGCACGGGAATATTTTGCACTGTGCCTGTGGATTCAAATTTTTCCTCTAGACGCTCAATTGTTGATCTGGTAGGACGATTATGACGACCATAAATTGGACGTAGAGCTTATAAAGTTGAGGCCACCGACTCCAAATTTCGGTAGTAAATTTTAATAATTTCGACTCGTTATTGGCTCGTATATCTTTCCATGATGAAATGGCAAACCTTACTGAAGAGAAATGTTAAAAGAGCGGGAAAAAATATGGCGTCGTTTGCTGTCCCTATCGATTTACTTTTGTAGCGTCTCTGTTGAAAAACCCTTTTTTTTGAAAAACAAAATGGTGGGGGCTAGTATGGCGATGAAAATTGTCAATTACTTCGCGCTTTAAATCGCTGTGAAACCCGCATTTATTGCAAAATTCAAGAATTCAATGCGATAACTTTAAAATTTGTAAAACTTAATTCGTATCTTTGCTCCACTTTCTCTTTAGTTTACAACTCAATTTCTAATTTCGCAATAAAGACGTTGCTGTATGGATTACAGTTATTACCCGAGTAATATTTCAGCTGATGATATCTTAGCGGAACCAACTGATTGCTCTGCAACTTACTAACGTTTACACCATTTAATTTGTAATTCATATCTTAATTTGATCGCAGCTACTAAATTCCATTGCAATCAAAAGAAAAATAAACCCTAGCTAAAGAGTAATCCGAAAAATTATCATGAACAATTTCAAAACCAACTATAAAGTACTGAGTCAGTCCACTCAAATCCAAGGAATTAAACAATCGCCCTTGAATTTGAACACGTGCGCCATATCATTGCGCGTGGTGAGTGAGTGGTGTTGAAGTGAATATAAACAAAAACGTTTCCCCTTGAATTGAATTGCAAATAAAATGATTTGCACACTCACGCCTACCAAACGATGACTGCTGCTCCATCCACCCGGACACAACGTGTCGGATAGTACTCGAATACCATGAAAGAAGAATAAAGTGTAAACTAAAAAAAAAAAGTGAAACAGAAATTTATTGCTTTAATAAATCCTAAATGCGCAACTCTTCTCCTCGTGTCGTCCAAGGCCTAAAACGCAATGCAGAAACTTCTGTTGAAACGTCAGACAATAAGTGTAAACTAATACTCAGGTATTTGTGTTGTTGCATCCACATCCAGATCCAGATGCACCCCATGTGGTCATCAAGCAAACAAGAAGTCACTCCTAGTCGTAAGTTGGCAAGAAGACTAATGTAATGTTAGTTTGTAAGTTGCAAGTATTTTGTCCGTAATCAAAGTCAGTTGCTCGTTCAATAAGTTGGCTTGAGGTTACAACTGCATCAACTGCTGAAGCAGTAATAGCCTCACATAAGGTAACAAATTGTTCGAGAAATCCACAGCTACTCCTATACCCAGAATACATGCACTTACGGACTGTTTGCAAAACAGAAATACTTATGTGCATATGATCATCAGACAAATACTAAAGTATGTTTGGGTCGAACTAATTTGATACTTCTCATGGTGCTGCTAAGGCGAGTTTTGAAAATTGTTCACGCTACTCACATTTTTAAATGGATTCAGTTTCTAGAAGGCAGACGAAAAATAATAATACCATCAGATGTTGTCTGTTTTCTTATCTAAAACAAAATCAGATACCATGGAAACATTTTTACTGTTATTGACTGTTTTACGACCTCATTAGGTCAGACGTCTTACACATATTAGTTAAACAAACTAATTAAACAAATTTCAACATATTCTTCCAACTGGCTCTATCCCTCGCCTTTTCTCGCCAGTTGGTAGCACCAAGGATACGGAGGGATTCTTCTGCCTGGTCTTTCCAGCGGAGCCTTGGTCGCCCTCTTTTCCTGCTTCCATCGGGTACGCTATCGAAAACCTTTCGCGTTGGTTGGCATTCTGATAGCATGGCCTAGCCAACGCAATTGGCCCAATTCGATTCGTCTAGTTATGTCCACGTCAGAATATAGATTATATAGCTCTGCGTTCCAGCGACGTCGGTACTCGCCGTTTTCCCTAACTATTTTACGGAGAATTTATCTCTCGAAAACTCCCAGGTGTTTTTCATCTGCTTGCGATATGACCCAAGTCTCGGAGCCATATGTTAAGAAAGGTAAAATGAGAGTCTGATACAGCTGGACTTTTGTCCATCGAGAGAGGGCTTTGTTCCTACGCTGCTTGCTGAGCCCCAAATAGCATATATTTGCAAGCACAATTCTCCTATCTATCTCCAGGCTGACGTTGTTGTCCTTGTTCACGGCGTATCCAAGGTAGACAAATTCATCTACCACTTCAATATTAAATCGGTTGTCCACGTTCAACTGCGGACCAACTCGAGAGGTTTTTGTAGTCGTTGACACCATCAATTTTGTCTTGCCCTCATCAACAGCAAGACCCACCTTCGCTGATTCCCTTTCGATTCTTGAAAATACTGCAGTAACCTGTCGCAAATTTCGCCCAATGATGTCTATGTTGTCAGCGTACGCCAGCAATATATGGCTTTTCGTGTTAATGGTCTTGTTCGCATTTACTGCAGCTTTCCTCAATATTACCTACTTTAAGATATTAAAGAGATTGCACGAAAGTGTGGCGCGTTGTCTAAGTCCTCGCTTGGTACAGAATGGTTCAGTGAGGTCTTTCCCCACTTTCACTGCTGATTTGGTGTTGGTCAGCGTCATTCTACAGAGGCGGATCAGTTTTGCCGGAATACCAAGTAATCGACAAAAAGGTGGAATGTATCGATTTGCTTTTCGTGGGTCTTTCCCAGTATTTGGCGTAGCGTGAATATTTGGTCAGTCGTGGACTTGCCTGGTCTAAAACCACACTGATAAGGTCCAATCAAGTAAAGCCGCTGGTGAGGATGGACAAATTAAAAGATGGAAAAAATTGTGTTTTCAAATAGAGTGAGTTAACACCTTCAGTTGTATATTGAATGTCAGAAATTCTGAATATATTTCAGTATATGTACGACGGCGGATCAATAAGTCCGTGACTTTTTGAATGAAAAAAAAATTATTTTTCAACATAATCTCCTTTTAGCTGAATAGACCTAGTCCAACGTTTCTCCAATTTTTGTATCCCTTCCAACAAATAGAAGTTTACGAGGTCCATAAAATAGCCATTTGCTTGATCAATAATTTCATCGTTCGAGCTAAATCTCTTTCTACCGAGCCATTTCTTTAGGCTTGGAAATAGGAAATAGTCACTGGGGGCTAAATCCGGAGATTATGGCGGCTGAGATACCAATTCGTAGCCCAATTCCAACAACTCCAAACGATGCTTTGAAGTTGTCACACAATTACGTTTATGGTCAATTGAGAGCAAACGCGGCACCCATCTTGCAGACAGCTTTCTTAAACCCAACTGATGATTTAAATTTCAAACCACACTGCCATATGAAATACCTGTGGCATCAACAATCTCACGCACTTTTACTCTTCGATCGGCCAACACCATATCGTGGATTTTTTCGACACTTTCGGGTGTATTGACCTCAATTGGCCATCACGAACGTTTGTACTTGTACAACGAAAGTCAGTACACCACTTTTTTACCATTGAAGTCGATGGTGCAGAGTCCCCGTACTATTTATCAAGCTTTTCCTTGGGTTGAGTGACGTTGTTTGTTCGCAAAAAATAATTTTTACTGAGCACTCGAAATTCGCTTTTTGCATTTTTAAAAAATTGCACGAGGTTGTATGTTTTGAACAGCTGTTAAACGCAAAGTAAATGACGGATATTGCTCAAAATTGGACAGTAGTCTATTAGCAGGTGGTACTTGATGGAAGCAGTGTTGTATTTCATAAAACTACGAGGCAAGTTCGAAAAGTCAAGGGCTTATTGATCCGTCATCGTATTTTAAAAGAATTTAATATTTCATACGTAGTTAAAACTTTCTAAAGTTTCTCTATTTGTAATCGATTTTTTATATTTTGTTATTTTATTCCTCGCTTTTAGTACTAAGTGTGTTTTACAAAGATGTCAATAATATTGTGAACCATAGATATTAACCCAAATACCACAATAAAGTAGCTTAATTCAAATAGAGTAGAATGAACCATTTCATTCATTGAGTCCAATACCTTATTTTACTTTAGGTCAATTCACTAAAATGAAATGAGCTAAACAGTTTATTGGAAACAAATAAATATTTCCCCATGACATCTCATGACGATACTTGGGAAATCTTCTCCAAAAGAGTGAGCTGTGCCACGAAGGTATACCTAAGAGTTACCATTTCGACCAGCTGCGGCATGTGTACCCACTGGTAGAACTAGATGTTCATTTGGTCAGCAGTTACTTTTTTGTATATAAAGATACAGATACTTTATTATGTTCAAAGTGAAGAGGACTCAGCCTTATTTTTTCGAGGATGCATATGGCAACAAACTAAGCCATGACCAACGAAATTTTATTCCTGTCAATTGATGTATTGGGAACTAGCGACATTTGCTTCCAACAGGTTGGTGCAGCTGCCTACACAGCTCGCGCGACGCCCGACATTTTAAGGTATGAGACTTTGTTGTCGCCTAGTGTCTCGTTTCAGCGATTTGCAATTACCGGGAAGATCACCCTAGTCGACAGCTCCAGACATCTTATCGCCTACAGTTCTTACCGAAGCGACTGAAAATGTCATAAAGCAAGCCCAAATTTCAGTCGGGTGAACCGACTTAATCATACCTCACCCTAAGTCATCCATTTCGTGAGAGTTCTGTTAAAAACCCCTTATATTTAAAAGTGGCCATATTCAATGGCAGATTGATATTGCGCTAAATATTAATTAATACCCAAATTAGTTAGGATCCTAAGTGGTTTTGGGGAATTTTTTTCACTACCAAACAACTGCCCTTCCAATGTTTATATGGGTGGTACAAAAATGGATATGGCAAATTGTTGCCAAAGTTTTGATCAGTACCAAATTTTATTAAGATCGGTTGTGATATATTGTAGATATCGAGTCGGCAAACCGGAAATACGCCCATCTTTTGTATGGGAGGTCCGAAACTGGACATGACACAGTAGTCAGTTATTAATTATACAGTAGTTTTTAGCAAAATTTTGCCTAGTGCCGAATTGTATTAAGATCGGTTGTGGTTTACGAGAGTAATCGTGTCGATCAACCGGTCATCCGCGCAAATTTTGTCAAACAGCTTTTGTATGGGAGGTACCACAATGGGCGTGGCAAAATCACCTTAATTTTAATCGGTGATAGACGCTTGATGACGTGAAACCTTGCACCTAATTTCATTAAGGTCGGAAGTGTTGCACGCGATTTATCGGATTGATATCCCGGACGAACACCCAGTTTTGTACGAAAGGTACCAGAATGGGTGTGACAATCTCGCCATTTCTTCCGGTTATGTGGACATTTACAAATTATTAGCCAATGTGAGAGTTGAAGCTAATCACATATATGTACCAGAGGAAAAGTTTGGAAGAAAGATGATTGTGTCCTAAATGTGTCGATTTCTTTGGGAGGTACCAGCAGGGGTGAGGTCAAAATGCCCATTTTCAATCCCAAACTAACTTTCTACAAATAATAGTCACTGACAAAATTTCATTGTGATTTAAAAAAATTTACGCCAGTTATTGTATTGATCAGCTAGCCAGACAGACGGACATGATGCAATCGTCTTAAAATGTCGAAAAACGAATTTCATACAAAGATACTAAGGGCCTAAAATGGCTACTTCGGTGCGTTAAACTTGTTTCCGTATTAAATGATATATACCCCCATCCTATGAGTGAGGGTATAAAAATATATGAAATAATGTCGCTTAATTTTAAAGATATAGCAAAGCAACATCAATTTCATCCCTGCCCGATAAGACTCCAATTTAGCGTGTTTGCTATTTATGTTAATAAATTCATTTTCCGTTTGGATTTCTAACCCAACAGTTAATATGAAAAATATAAAACAAAACATGGCTTAACTAAAACTTAAAACTTAAAAACTTAAATCATATAACTTGATTAAATTTTTTTCCAAATTACGAGAGTTGCCCTATATGTATATATCTGGCCTAGACAATTTCTTGTGTTATCATCTGGCTACACCATTGGACAGAGTTAAAGGCTTTAGCTTAAATGCACTCAGAACGTTCCTACGGAAAATGTGGTGTCAATTGGCTAAAGGTACTTATCCTGCGGTAGGTGAATAGGAGATATATCTCCAAACTGATTCCAAAGTGTTAAAGAAAAGTCAATTGGCCTTAACCGCGGTTGGTAAGGTGGGACTAAAAAAGTTAATTAAAGACTTACCATATGGGAAAGAAAGGGGTGTTCCTAGAAACAAGCAAGTGCGGACACAAAAATTAAAGCCATGAACTTTACGAATTATATTGTGATTTTCTATAAAAATAAGAGGTCATAGAGATCATTTTTTCATATATGTATAATCTTGCGATAACTTAGCGAGTTATCGAATTATCTATCTATATATAAAATTTAATGTTTGTCTGTATGTCTTTTATAGAATCGTAAACTGTGCATTTGATCATGTGATGATCTTTGGCAAAGTTATTGTGCATGAGCCCACGAAGGTTGTGTGTGGAACCAGACTTTCAGTGAAAATAAAATTTGAAGGCAAAACAATGTTTGCCGGATCAGCTAGTTGTATATAATTTGTTAGGCTTATTGTGAGGCAATTATTGTGAAAATAATCATCAACGAATGTTACGAAAATTGAAGTAAATGACTGAAATACAAAAGCATTTAAGGACAAGAGCTACTGAACTAAAACTGAACCATAAAACCATAGGACCTGGTGTTAATAAACACCTCGGAAGACAACGCCGTACAAAACGTACCGGTTATTCACATATGTACAATGTACATTAGTTTTAGAACTGGGATCGTTTCTTACCCCCAAAGAACTAGTCAAGTGACTGGTTTGAGTCAGATAAATTTCCCGTAGAGGTGTTGACGTGTGAGCATTATTACGGAATTTTTCTGTGACTCAAAAAATGCATCTTAGTCTAAAAATTTAAATAACTCGTGAACATTTTTATGCGATTATTTTTCACAACTTTAGAAGACGATTGTAAAGAGAAGATTTTTTGATGAACTTAAATCTTTATATGCTTATGATGCAGCATCCTACGTACAGTGAAAAACTGGTATAATGAATTTAATTGAGATCGACGTTTGGTCCAAGTCGCATTTCGTATGGGTTACCCAAGATAGGTTGAGTGGCCAGAAAACAACGATGTTAGTATTGCCACCAGAATTGCAAGATCGTCATGTGACGATATGGCCGAGAGGTAGAGACAACCTTGAAAATTACTGCTACTCACATACTTTCAAAACTGCATGAAAATTTCCCGCGGTTGATACCGCATAATTTGTCAATAGCTCAAGACACCTCGTGCCATTTGGAAATGTTGAAAAAATGAAAGACTACGGATCACGGATCTGTGCGTACGAACCGTAGACTAAACAACAATTGACTGTAGGGGTATGTTCGCGCACGAAGCGGTTCGATGAAAATTGTAGCCTGCTTTTTCGGCATAACTGATCATGTGGCAACACCATAGGAGGCCAATTCTGACTTTAGTTTTTGAATTTGTTTGCCCCACATTAAAAATAAATTGAGTGGACAACGTTTTTTGATGCCTGAAGAAGCAGTTGATGCGTTTTGAAAAAGCAATTACTTCAGATAAGTGAACCACCGATTTGTCATTCATGAGCATAAGCTTGATTGACAACTTTTTATCTGGCTGATGAATTTGAAAAAATGTTACCAAAAATTTTTCTAAACACACTAAACGGAAGAGCATCGTCACAGGTATGTAAATGTTCATCACCCCGAAAGTTAGCTAATGTACAGTTTCATTCCCGCAATCAAAATGTCTTCATCAACAGCAAATTCTTCGTTACTGTGGTGAAAGTATGGCTGTTGCTGCAACTGTTGCTGAATTTTTTTCGTTACTGCAATGAATTTGTTTCATTGCTGCAATGAAGTGGTTTCGTTGTTGCAATGAATAAGTTTGATTCTTGCAATACTGTACTTCATTGTTGCCATTAATTTCTTTTATACAGCAATGAAATTGTTTCATTTCTGTTGCAACCAATTTGTTCCATTACTACAATGGTTTTGCTTCTTTGCCGCAATGAGTGTTTTGACGAGTGCAGGAAATTATTTATTGTTAATTGTACATAAATACACTATGAGTAGTACATTGCTGGTGTTTTCGTCTATTTTGTTGACAATTTTGTTGAATGTTTGCTTGGAAATTTTACTTAATTTGCTAAATATATTTTACGATATCCATTCCATGTTGAAACAATCGTCTGGAGAAAGATTATGGTAGTCGAGGAAATGAGAGTAATGTGGCCGTCTTATTCAGGTCTTGGAATTTAAAACGAATATAAGGAATTAATTATTAAGATTTGTGTTTAAATAACATGTGTACAAGATATGCACTTTACATTAGAATGTCACGAATTATGAATTTTTGCATGCTATGTCTCAAACGACACGTATTTAAGACCAAATTACGGGAAAAATAAAAAAAGACTTTGGAGGTAGTTTTCTTTCCATAATCTACTCCATATTGCGTAGCTTTTGACACCAATTTTGAGAAAAATTCGAAACTTTTTTTTTTGGACAAAATACAGTACGATCGCCAACTTCAAACGCTGATAGGGGATGGAAGATGACATTAAAAAAAAAAAATTTCCCTCTAATTATTTTTAATAACGCGTCGTTTGAGATTTAACGTGAAGATGAATTCCAACAGTCGCTAAATTCAGGAAATCCTAATGTATATATCTATGACTGTACTAAAATTAACACAAACCCTACTCCCCTTTGGGTATCATCACAGCAGCTGTAGCCCGTTTCTGTAAGTAAATCGGTAAGTTACCGATTTATGTGACGTCACACCGACTCGATTGAAAGTTACCGATTTCGTGATAACTGGTGTTTCTGTACGTTCAAATCGGTAAAAATTCGGTCTGTGATGGAAAGAAACACAAATCGGAAAGAAACGGTAAGAATTGAAACAGACGACAAGCAGCTGTTTATTTGCATTTGTTTTCATCTACAAATATTTCGTATTAAAAACACTTTTTTTCAGTTTCGTATTTACTTTAATAAGTTTATACAAAATGAGTAGCATATTTGTTATTATGTACGCATCTTTACGTGATCGCAGAAATATGCTGAGAATCCACAGGCGCCACTTGAGCGACACCACGGATCCATTCCACATTCCTGAAACGCGATTCATGGAATTATTTAGATTCTCCAAAGATGCAGCAATCGACCTACTAAGTGAGTTACGCCCTTACTTGGAAAGGGGGCAAAGAAGTACGTTCGTTCCAAACCCACTTCGGCTATGCGCAGCCTTGCGTTTTTACGATACTGGTTCCTTCCTGCGAGATATAGGGCAAGACTTTGTGTGTCCAATGAGCAAGACTATGATAAGCCGCATAGTTCATAATATTACAATGATAATTCAAAATCATTTAATGAAAAAATATATTGTGTTTCCTACCACATATGAAGATCAACGTGTGGTTATTTGAAAAAAAAACAGAACTTTTAATTAATATTATTATATATTGCAGATTTTTTAATGCAGATACATAATTTAATTTCCCGTCCTATTGCAAAATGCTGTGTTCGTCGGTGGTGCAATGGTTAGTGTGCGCAGCTCTTGTACATGAGATTCTGGGTTCGAACCCTACTCTGACCACCTTAAAAAAAAAATTCTTTCGGCGGCGGTCACCTCGCATAGTGACGGCGACACTATCGAGTATATAGCCATGAAAAAGATTCTCAAAATAGCGTTCGGAATCGGTGTAAAACTGTAGGTCCCAATCAGTGAGTAAAAACTGGACATTCGATATCTCGATAACTAAGACAGTTATCGAAAAAAAGTATTTAATTTTTTTTTGCTTATTTCAACTTTTTCTACATAAAGAAGTTGAAACATTGGTCCTATAAAACGGCATCTCTCTCGTAATATCGAGCCGTATGTCCGAACTTTGTGGGCCTACAACTCGGAAAATAGTGGTTTGCACCGATTTTTTTATTTAACATTTTTCACTTACAATAACAATTCCTACCCACTCCAATTGACAAATATTTTCCGGGAATTTCCGACGTAAACTAGGTTTATGCCAAAGTTATATTTGATGATTACTTGCTTCCTCATAGTTGCAACACTATAGCAATCGGTAGTTTTCACTTGGCTTAAAGTCAGTGAGAAAATTATCGATTTCGAGTTGAGTCAGTTTTCTTATAGAAACACTTTTTTAAGCGATTCCTATTGAGTAGAATCGGAACAAATGTCATATTACCGATTTGGAACGAGTGAATGGAATAGGGATCGGCAATTTTTTGTTTACAGAAACAGTGATGGTGAGAATCACGTCAGAGTGACGTCAAATAGGTACTTTCAATCGGTAACTGCGATCGGTACGAGAAACGGGCTACTGATCTATGTTCAAAATGTTCTTTAATATAGAACCACACCATTTTTTTCGTAAATCATGCAATTGTTGTTGTGTTGATGGTTCTGTGATTCAATTGTAGCGCCAAATCTCCCCGTCATTAAGCTAGTGATCGCTCTGTAAGCATTTTCTTCAACTGCTCTTTTATTTATTTCGTTATCATTGTTCATTGTTGAAACATCACACTTGAAACGCTTGTTTTTTGTATGGCTTTCGATTTTTCTGGATCCAAATACCAAAAGCTCGATCGAATTATGATTTAAACACACACAGTTTGTTGCGGTTTGTACCGTCACACACAAATGTGCAGTTACGTATTGGAGGGTAATTTTTCTCCTATCGATAAGTCGCCTTTTTTGCTGTTGTGTTGCTTCTTGCATTCTGTTTATTTATCTATTTGATTTATAAATACTGAATTTAGACAAACGATCACAGCAACACATAAAATTCACACAATTTATTTTTCACAATAAAGATTATTCCGGCGGAGGAATATGTCTACCACTTTCGGTTGTTGCAAAGGAACTGATTTGAGATATGTACATGACCCACCACTCACGCTCACCAATTTCTCTAGCTAACCTCTTTTTTACGCTCGCTCATTTTTTCGACTGCTGTTTTCTCCTTACCTTCATAAAAACTAAATAAATAATAAATATAAATATAAAAAGTCAGAGATAAACTAAATATCAGTGGTTTAAATAAAGGGTTTTCCAACAAGAGGTGTTATTTTGAATGACCCTGAATGAGGTGTCACTTTTGAAGCTTTTATATTTAGACATTTGACAACTAGAAACTACGCCATTTCTAAAAATGGAACGATACACGCTTCAACAACGCATTGAAATTATGAAAATGATCCGGAATTCCATCGAAAAATCATCTTGACTGATGAGGCCCACTTCCACCACATTTGTCGCATCACAAGCAAAAGCACAATTGTCGCATTTGGACCTCGGAAAACCCAAGAGTTATGGCTATTTGGCGTGGTGGCTATTTGGCCTCTCCATCCTCAACGTGTGACTGTTTGGTGCGGTTTATGGTCCGGCGGGGTTATTGGACCTTACTTTTTCGAAAATGAGGGTTACGGTGAATGGTTTGCGCTATCGAGAGATGATTAATAATGTTTTATGGCCGGAGTTGAATGGTATTGATCTGGACAACGTTTACTTTCAAGAAGACGGCGCAACGTGCCACACAAGCAACGAAACCATTGCTGTTTTACGAGAAAAGCTTTCTCTCGAAGAGGTGATCACAGTTGGCCACCGAGACCTTGCGATTTAACACCTTGCGACTTCTTCCTTCTTCCTTTGGGGCCACGCGAAAGATAAGGTCAGCAACAGCCCAGCATCGATTCAAGACCTCAATGATAAAATTCGTGAGGCTATCGAGGACATACGGCAGCCACTTTACGATTTAGTTATGGAAAATTTCATGAAACGGATATTGTCCTGTAAGCATGGTCATGGTGGCTATTTGGCTGATGTTGATTTTCATTATTAACGGCATACCTTCCTCTTTATTATGATATAACCCTCCGATCATTTGTGTCAAAAAATTAAATTTTTCTTTGAATACTAAAATAACACCTCGTATTGGAAAACCCTTTATCAGGCCTTTACTGTTTTTTTAATTGTTAACCCAATTTTCTACAAAATTCAAATAAAATAAAATTATTGCACGAACGAAAAGTAAGTTGCAGCAACGAAATGAAAAATTGTCAAAGAAATAATGTATGACATTTTTCGTTGTAGCGACTACTAAATTGTCGGATATACGACACTTTTCACTATAGCAACGTGACAATATGCAAAACTCATTTATGTAAAAGTCATATTTTCACTACATCGTTCTAAGTAATTGTAATGAAAAATCGCATGATTGGTATGTAATGTTTTAACTAGATGATCTAAGCATGCACGCATATACATACATATAGACGAAACGACTATGTCTGTCAAATATAGTCGGTATATTTATCGGTGAAATAATCAAAAAAAATTGCAAATGAATTACTCATGATTTGTAACATATTAAAATGTCTCACAAATGTACATATATTCCATTTGCGGTACCACAAATTCTTAATTCCCGAAAACCAAAATACATTACTAAAGGGTCCGCCAAATATCTTTTTTTTTTGTAAATGCTATAAATAAAACTACTGAATATTTTCTCAAATTTCTTTTTTTATTTGAAAGTACAATCCTTCCGGTTAATAATGGAAAATAATTTCATTCAAATGGCTGCTTCGGCTGGCCATGCAGTAGCCTACACGATCGGCCCAATTTTTAACCACATTATCGATTGTGTGCAGCTGTATTTCACCAATGGCTTCACGAATATTGTCCTTTAAAGCGTCAATTGTCTCTGGCTTGTCGGCGTAACACTTATCTTTGAGGGCACCCCACAAATAATAGTCCAACGGTATCAAATCGCAGCTCCGAGGTGGCCAAACGACATCAGCTCTGCGGCTGATAATGCGATCTTCAAAAACAGGGCGCAAAACATCGAGTGTAGCTTCGGCTATGTGGCACGTAGCGCCGTCCTGTTGTAACCAAATGTTGCCAATGTCCTCCTCTTCAATTTTTGTGAACAAAAATTCGTTCAACATGGCCCGATAACGATCGCCATTGACTGTAACGGCCACTCATTTCTCATTTTCGAAGAAAAATGGCCCAATTATGCCTCTGGACCAAAATCCACACAAAAAAGTGACTCGTTTTGGGTGCATCGGCTTTTCAATGTATGCATACGACAATTTTGCTAGTTTACATACCCGCCAAGATCAAAATGAGCTTCATCTGAAAAGATGATTTTTTTGGCAAAATCGGCATCTGCAACATTACCATGATTTTCAAAGTAATGTCGCAATATTTCCCAGCGTTATTCAAGCGTATAAACAACCATATTCGTTCAGCGGAAGGATAAAACTAATTATCTGTCAAATCAGACATGAGCTAAGTGTTACCATTCACGAAATAAACACTAGTTGAAAAAATAAACGTTAGATGGCGGACCCGTTATTAAATGGCGACGAAACAAAGTTATACTCTCCAAATCATTACGGAACTCTGGGATATATTCAGTCACACAATCGGGTTTGGCTGTCCCACCTGTATTCCTATCCACTTTATATTTTTAATTTAAAAGCTTCCGACAATAGATACAATTGTATCCACAAAACAAAAACAGCTGCACTTCATCAAAGAGACCGAAGGGGAGTGCTTTAACCCAGCAGGCTATTTATATATGTTATTTATAATATTTGATTTCGACTCAAATTATGAATATTATATTACATATTGTATTCAATACGAGTACGAACATACATACATATGTATATTATATGTTCTTTTTAAAATAAACCGATCGACATGCATATAAATGCATAACCACTCATATGATAATGATAATGTTCCAAACCAAAAGACCAACCAAATATATCGACACACCCCTGCATTTGAATGCAGCAGGAGTGACTTACAAAATATTGTGATTTTGCGCTTAAACGCGGTTTAAATGTTACACATAAATTATATCGCCGTAAATGGCGTCTTCCAATGAAACATTTTGAACAGAATTGTTTCGTGTGACCAAAGATATTTGTACCACCGGTTGCACCACACGTACAACAGTTGCTATAGTTAACGGAGATGGTGAAGGCGATAGCGATGATGGTGGTGGTGGTGGTGGTGGTGGCTATGTGGTCAGATTGTAACTGACTGTGGAGACCGCGGTGGCGGCAGACTTGGCTAATTAGTGGGTGTATCGTTACGATACAAACAATCTCATATTTAACATACATATTTGACTATGTGGTTATGTAAGTATGTATGTCCATACCAGCATAAACGCATACAGGGTGTGTGTTTATATGTAGGTTTGTTTAGAAGTAGTCGACAGCATTTAGCAGATGTGGCAAAGCAATTGTTTGGCGATTTGTATTATTTTGAGATCAGTGTTACTGTCTGTTATTTATGTGATAACATTGTTGTCATGTTTTTAGCAAAACACAGAATTTGTAGCTACATACATATCTCAGCGCAAAGCCATGCTAACATCAATATTGTATGTACATTAGGGTGTACTGCAAACGTTTTTTTTTTTTTTGGAGGGTGTATCAAAGGATGTGTGTATTAGTGTGGCCCTTATTTTTTAGGGATGCATTTGCTGCAAAAACTAGTGCGTGCAAAATTCTTCACCGATCGGATAACTAATCTAAGGCATGCCGCAAACGCCCTAAAAATTGTGCAGGCATCACCCTTAGATATGTTTTTGAAATAGGGTGATAAAACTATTTGCGGTTGTCTATACTCGTGTTATTGTACAAAATAATATCTAACTATAAAGAGATTATGTGAGTAAAATTTAGTGGAGGTGAGATCATTATATGTCTATCGAAGTCGTTTGGCAATTCACGCCAAATAGAGAGCTATTTAAAACGGTATTTTTGGCGTAGAATACGTCTTACCTTACGGTATGGGGAGTCATGTCAGATTATTATTGTTGTAATCTTTATTTCATTGATTATGAGGAAACGGCGAGATAACTTTTTTTAAAAATTTTTTTGTAGGTAAATGAAGATGTTATCTTTCGTTTGATATACATTTCATATTGGTTGATATCTTCCTAACATTTAAATTTCTCAAATGAAAATTGTTTAAACACATACACTCAAACATATGTGTGGTGTTTGGTTGAGTGTTTGAGTTTGTAGCGTGAACACAAACTATGCTGCTGTTTCAGTGTGGACACAAACCTTCGGCTGTTATTTTGATGGATGAAATATTGAAATTTCGTATATTTACTTATGTATTTAAGTGAAACAAAATGTTAAATGTGAATTTGAATTTAACAGGGATATATCATTATAAAAAATATATGAAAAAATTAATTCATACATTTTTATGTTAAATGAAAGTGCTGCCAAGTAAGCAAAATAACAATGCTGCTTGATGCTGTTTGACAGCAGCTGACAGTTGACGTTTAGTAAATTAAAATAAAAACTACAAATCAAAATGGCACCTACACGAAATACAAGAAAGCAACGAGTGGTTGTTATTCACAGCAATAAATACTCAGGTAAGTTTTGTGTTCCCTTGTTTATATATATTTTTATTAAAAAAAATAATTTAAATTGTAGGCGCAATATCAATAATGTATATATGATTTCTGTCTTAGCGGATGGCGTATTCTACGTTAAACTTAATGGCCGTGTCTCTGACACAGCCTGCAGGGACAGTCCGTGGCCGAAGGCCTCGGACAACTGTCTGCTGTTTTTTTGTTTCTTGTATAAAGTTGTACGCGCTATAACTTCAGATATCTTTAGAAATTATATGGCTGTGTCGAAAACATTTTGAAGCTAAAATAGGGTATAATATGTTACCTTACGATCAGTACGATCAGTGCTATTATGTTTTTTTCAAAAAAAATCTGTAAATTTTTGAAAATAAATGTTTTTTTCTGAAAAAAAATATAGTTGACCTTTCCTATTATTATGATTTTCAATTTTAGTATCGGCTTGAGGTCATAGGTATGGAAAAAAGAAAACGAAGTTGTATAAATTTCCTTTTATCACAATCTATTTAGCTTCCAATATTTCGATCAACTTCGTTGATAATTTTCAGGGATCTAATACGAATATATAAGAAAAACACAAAGATTTTATAAAACATTAGTGAAAACAGTACACACAGAATTTTTTTCAAGTACAATATTGTCTGTTAGAGACTGTCTATCTTTTGTCTCCTAATTTGATATTTCCGCCTAAATGTGTCAATTGTATGCCTGCAAACTTGTGCACATTGGTCTGTATCGTGCTTGTAGTTGAGTCTTTTGTCAGATGGAACGTCAATAATATGTAGCATTTCCTGAAAGAAACGTCGTGAGTAAATCTTCTCTTCAGTTAGAATTTTCACTTCGTCAAAGTTTGGTCTGTGTCCACTTAACGTTCAGTGGGTTGCGAGTCCTTTTTTTTGTCTAAATGTGATGAAATTCTCGTCTTCAGTTTATTCATCGTAGTACCAACATATACCTTTTGGCATATGTTGGCTTTGTCTCCGTAGCACTTGATTTCGTACACCATATTTGGCTTGTCATTCGTATCGATTCTCTATTTAGTACTACTTTAAAGGAGATTTAGGGTAAAGTTAGATCTTGAAGCTAAATGGTGTTTCTCCCTCTCATAAATGTTTGAATATTTGATTCCTTCCTGTAGGCTTTTGATACCAGTCAACTTTTAAATTTCCATCTCGTCTTATAACTATGCAATCAAGGTATGGTAATTGTTGGCCCCTTTCCTCTTCAACTGTAAATTGAAATTGTCGATTGATTGTGAATTGAGTGCCTTCATCGTGTCCTCCACCTCAGATTTCCCAATGGTTACAAATATATCGTCCACATATTTTGTTTTAATTTTCGGTCTCCTCGTTAAAGTATTGATCGTCGTGTCCTTCCATTATAATGTCCGCCATTATCGATGACGCTGGAGATCCCATGGGCATGCCCTTTCTTTATTCATAAAATCTGTCTTCAGTAATTCCGTAAAAATACCCTGTGGTCGGCAAATTTTACTACATTTTTCTTCTAATTTATGGGTTTCCTGGGAAAAAGATTGACCACATCAAACGATACTAATATTTCGTCTTGGTCTATTTTTAAGTTTTTGTTCCTGGATTTGAAATCAATTGCGTCCTTAATATTATATTCAGAGGTACTCGTCGCATTTTTGAGTATTTCAACCATAAATTTTATTATGGATGAGCTAATAAATCTCCAAACGATTCCCCTCTTTATGAATTTTCGGCAAACCATATATTCTGGAGGCTGTAGATATTTTCGTGCTTAATTTTTTCTCGTGGGGGCGTTAAGTAACTTTTCGCTAAATAATTTATGCACTAGTTTGTTACTTTTTTCCTGTAGACTTGACTTCGGAACTCTCCTGAGTCCCCTATACGTGCATATATTGCCCGGAATATTTCCCATCTTCATCTTATTTTCGTCTTTCGATATCACAATCGCTCTTCTTTGTTACAAATTGTCGGCGATGCATTTACATAAAGGGAATTTTGTCATTGCATTTGACAATGCATACTTGAGTCCGAGAGACAGTAACCATTGTAACGATACGATACGTTTCACTCAGACTTTTCTGTTTCACGCAATTTCTTGATTGTTTTATAATTTTTACGTTATATACAAATTATCAAAAACTGCATTGCGATAACATTTAACAAAATCTGTTTTTACCAGAAAAAAATTGTAAATCTGTTTAACACCTAAAAAATCTGTGAAAAACAGATAAATCTGTAATATAATAACGCTGGGTACGATATTCAAAATCATAGAAAAATATTTTTTCCTATTCTTTTGGAACAAAATTTAAAATTTTCATATGTTCCAATGTTAAATAAAGTAATATTGAAAGGGCAAATAATGTTTAGAAGACAAAGTGTTTTAGTCTGAACTTGCCACAACTACCTCATTCATCATCAAACATTCATAAATGATCTTCGAACAGTGGTTCAATTTCAATTTTTATCGGCCAACTTCAATATCTTTTGATCTAGTAAATATTTGTCTGTTGTGTAAAACCCAATTGTAGGCAAAGAGTTAGATATTATGGGGTACGTTTCAGAAAATTTTTAAAAATGGATTACTTTTTGCTTTTTCGATTTCCAAGAAAACAAAAATTTTGGTTTATTTCTTCTTGTAGTTTTTAAAATATATTTTTACATGATTGTTTATAAGCGTGGAAAAATTTAAATTGTTATGTATATTCCAGATATTCTTTTTTTTCGAATTTTGATTTATTATAAAAAATAAGAAACAGAATTTTATCAAAATTTTAGCTGTATACCTACTTTTTAAAATTTTTGAGAAAAAACGAGTTATTTACGTTTAGGTACTAAATTAGCAAACTCTTTTCAATAAATTAGAACTACCGGTTTTGTGTTTAATCGGGTGGCAGCAAAAGTTATCCGGCGAATTATCCCAATTGCGTATCATATTCATTGAAAGCTTTTAAAGCAAGCCAAAATTTGCGAGCCAACTGAATATATAGAACTGAATTTGGTATAAACGAAACTTAGCTGGCATACCACTGCTTCTAATAAAGATAAATTAAGTGCACTATCTCTAAACCTGACTGCGATACAGTTCAAGAAATTTGAAAAGAGAGTTATCCGATCGGGGAAAAATTTTGCACGCACCAGTTTTTGTAGCAAAACAACTAAACTGGGAGGTGGGAACATAAGAGTTGTGACATACGGGCTACACTAATGTGTATTGAAGAGCTGATTAAGTGAATGTCAATTTTTTTTTATACTAAGATACTTACAGTTGAAGTTGAAAATTCGTAATATTTTCGACAGGGAGCTTCGATCAAACATCTGATCGACCTTCTAAAGGGTCCGCCAAATAACTTTTTTTTTTTGAAAATGCTTATTAGTTTATTTTTTATAGCATTTTCAAAAAAAAAAGTTATTTGGCGGACCCGTTAATTACAAATTTGACAACGGATAGAATGTGAAGGAGAATGAGCGAATAGGCGAGTTGATAAAACTGACTTGAAATTTGATTTTGTTGGTCATTACGTCTGCCATTCCAAAATAAGCGATTTTCAGTACACCCTAATATACATGATATGAATTATATGATGTTTATGTCGGTTTCCTTAAAATGTTGTGTTGGCGAATTTGATTTACACATACTTAGTTTTAAACATCAGTGATACTTTTCGTAGCGAATTACAACAATTTGAATAAACTTTTATCATAAATAATATATATAAGTGTGTAATATTAAGATTTCGAAAAATCCTTCAAAGTTCATTAGAGCAAACCTAAATGCATAAAATGTTAATGATAATATTAGAATTTTACTAGGCTGTATATTATAATTGAAATTTATAATATTGACGTCAATATAATTTTTTTTAATGTGAATTTATCACAAAGTTAGTGATTTTTTGTTGACATTTTAGTACAATTGTGTGATTTAAATTTATTTGTGGATTTTAACTGTAATGTAAGAGTCATGAGACATCTAGATAAAAAATGCAAAGGTTCTCATTCGGAGACTGGCATATTCTAAAAGTTACAGTAAAATTGGATTTAGCAGGAAACACAACAACTATTTATAACCAGGATACATACATACGTGCAATATCGTATTGAATTTGTTATTATAGCTATTTTCTTTAATATAATTTATATAAGGGTTTTTCAACAGAGACGCTAGAAAAGTAAATCGATAGGGACAGCAAACGACGCCATATTTTTCCCGCTCTTTTGACATTTCTCTTCAGTAAGGTTTGCCATTTCAACGAGTTGTAATTATTAAAATTTACTACCGAAATTTGGAGGCAGTGGCCTCAACTTTAAGAGCGCTACTTTAAGAGCGCTTTCTTCAGCGATGATTGGGCCGTACTTCTTCCGCAATGATCAAGACCGGCACATTACTGTGAATGCGAATCGCTACCGTTCAATGATAACCGAAAATTTTTGACCCCAGTTGGATAATATGGACTTGGAGGACATGTGGTTCCAACAGGACGGCGCCACAAGCCACACAGCGAATGCCACAATCAATTTATTGGAAACCAAGTTTGGTGAACGTGTTATCTCACGAAATGGCCCAGTCGATTGGCCGCCTCGGTCGTGCGATTTGACGCCGTTAGATTATTTCCTGTGGGGCAACGTCAAGTCTATGGTCTATGCCAACAAGCCACCGAAGATTGATGAACTTCGTACGAATATCGAACGTGAAATTGCAGCAGTATCGGCCGATTTATGCTTGAAAACCGTCGAAAATTGGGTTCAGCGTCTGGACTTCTGCAAGCGTGCCCGTGGTGGCCATGCAAAAGAAATCGAGTTCCATACATAATGGCATCGAACGTACTTTCACAGGAATAAAGAATTTCATTGGTATCTAAACCCGGTTTTGTTTTAGTTAAAAAAACTTTTGTAGCGCTCGTTATGTATCTGATGTTTATATTTAACTATTTCCCTATCATATCCAATCTAGGAAGACGGCAGATCTTCTCACAACCAGTGAGCTGTGCAGTTTCCGGTTGTACAGCCACTGATTGGCACCTAAATATTTCCAACGTTTCCGAACGGTTTTTTGATGAAATTTTTAAGTGAGGAGGTTGTAGTCAAAAGATACACAAACAATACTGGAAGCGTAACATAGAGTACCGAGCAGAGAAAGCAACCATTGCGTACTGCGCCTGTCGGAAAATGTTCGGAAGCCGATGGGGTCTCCGACCGAAAATGGTGCCATGGATTTACACTAGTATAATCCGACCTATGCTCTCCTACGCAGCAATGGTATGGTGGGCTGTTGCGGGAAGACGTCCACCATAAAACTGTTGTATAGAGTACAGTGATCAGCTGGCATCGGCATAACAGGGGCAATGAGGACGTGTTCAGCTGAAGCCCTTAATGCAACGCTGCAAGTTATACCAATTGACCTTCACATAACAGTTAGTGCGGCCTGGAGTGCTAACCGACTAAATGCTCTTGGAATCTGGAAGAGCAACGCATATGGACATGCGAAAATGCTACAGACAATCCCCAGAAAACTCAATATAACCACCGATTACTGCACCCCCTCATTGCCGTTCCATAACTTATTCGATGTCAGGTTTCCCAGAAGAATAGAATGGGATAAAGGGGAACCACTGACAGGTTTTGACACCAAAGTATTTACGGACAGATCCAAAATGGAACGTCGAATCGGCTCGGGTGTTTCTCCAAAGAGGCAAGCCTCAATTTATCATTCAAAGTCCCAGACAAGTGCAGCGTTTTCCAAGCGGAGGTACTGGCCATCAAGGAAGCCTGCGACTAACTTATACTACAATGGAGAACAGAGAGTATATAGCCAGGCGGCTTTCCTATCACTTAAATCTAATAACACTGCATCTAAACTCGTTAGTGAATGTAGGGAAAAACTTCTCGAGCCAGGTGGACTGGACAATATTGTTCTTACTTGGATACCAGGCCACAAGGGTCTCCTAGGGAAGAAATGGTAGACGAACTAGCCAGGGAAGGATCCTCTTCCAACGAATTGCATATGGTGTCAGTCGCAACGCCAATGGGGTCGGTCAAAATAGGTATTTTCCTGCATTACTTAGAACAAGCAAAGGCCAGATGGGATAGCACGGAAATGTGCCGCATATCCAGAAACACATGGTCAGAATATAACGTTCACCGGACTAACTCCCTGATCAGCCATAATCGGAGAAACATATCTAGGCTAACTGGCGTGCTGACCGGGCACTGGCCAATCGGTAATCACGCAAGACGGCTGAATCTTCCGTATAATGACCACTGCGGTGCCCGCGAAGACGCAGAAGAGTAGGAGACGGTGTAACATCTCCTCTGCAGTTGTCCGGCTCTTATGAATAGACGCCTAAAGACTATAGGTCGTCCCTTCCTACAAAACCTCACTGAGATAGGGGATCTAATGAGGTATCTCCTATTAACAGGCTGGATATAAACACTGTACATTAGACTGTCCGGATTGTTGTGGTATGCAAAGCGGTGTCTCAAGTTACTAATTATTGCTAGATAGTATTTTTAGTAACCACGTGAATGAACCAACACCTCGAAGCGACAAACAACTACATTTGTATAACGAAGATATCTCTTTTAATGTAGACAAACAAATGAATATTATTCTGTAGGATAGTTGAGTCTCTTGCTAAAAACATAATTGGGGTGTTCACAAGAGTGTCCTAACTATTGTATGTGTCGTATGTGCTAAAGTTCTACAATAGTTGTACAACTGTAGTAGATTTTTTTCCATACAAAAGTATTGTCTGATAGTACAACTGTTGTAGATATGTTTTTGCGGTGTACCAAGCGATCAGCTGATACCATTTGATGTTTTTCAGATTGTGGCAAGGCGTAGTGAAAAAGGTGGTTGCACTAACACAGCTGTTTTTATTTGCCTCACAATTACAGTAATCAAAATCTGAAAACCGGTCCACCGGTGGGGTAGAAGGTATACATGTAAGCTGAAAATGTAAGATACAAAAGTTTGGGTAATATTCTATATTAGGAGTTATAGGCCTCCAAAGTTCAGATATTCTGGGGGCTACTATGTTTTAAAAAGCGTCGAAAGGAATTCGTCTGGCAGCGTTTTTGGACAATACAAGGCAAAAAAAAAACAAACAAATTAAATGAAAATTTTCGATAACTCGCTTTGTTATCGAAATATCGGCCATTGAAATTTTGAAAAATTATCGAAAATAGTTTTTAAATTTTTCCAAAATCAAATAAATCCAGAAATGCAAATTAAGGAACAGAAGTATTTATCTCTATGGTCCCTAATCCCGGACCCACGACTTGAAATACAAATAATCGTCCGACAAAAAAAAAATGGTGCGACAAAAACCCCCTGTTATCCGGAATTTGGCGGCCCATAACTCCTAAAATAGGTATGTTCCCATCTTTTGTAGTTGACATTTTGTGCTGAAAATCGTCTGATCTATCCCTTGCCCATACAATTTTTGATACGACTACAAGACATAAAGTCGACCTGTTCCATATTATTACCATTAAATGCAAATACGTGCGAAATTTATTTGAATTTGAATTTTTATGACCGATTTTTGTTAGTTTTTGGTTAACTAATTTTAGAGAAATTCATACTACAACCTTACAAGTCATGAACATTTTTCTAATTGAAAACTGGTTGGTTTTTGTTGGAAAAAATATACCATTCAGTTCAACACATACTCACTGGCATGACTAGTTTCGAACTCCTTGACAAGTTCATCATCAGATGCCTAACTACTGTGCCTGAATTGATACCAGCGGCTGATCATCAATCGTATCTATATAAATTCAATTCTGCAATTCACATGTGCGAATTAGTATCGATCGAAGATCCCTAAGTATCAACATCACGGAAAGGCGAATAATTCCAACAACAAGAACAGACAGAATTTTTCCACCAAAATTTGGAAAAGAAAATAAAAAATGAGTCATGAATTAACATAATTTATGTATTTTCTATAAAAAGTTTTTTATTTTTTTATATTAAACATAACCGTTGCCACAGGTGTTTCAGAAAATGCACTTTTCGAAACAACTGATTTCCCGGTTTCTGGGATAGGCGGGTTCCGGAATACTCTTCTCACAATCAGCTGATTTTGACAATTTAATTAATTAAAAGACGCCCAATTGCATCTAGTGCAAAGTGTATTTATTTCAAGTGAAGCATTAGCATAGCTGATTTCAGCAACTGTCAAATTCATGTATATTCTGTTTTTGTACGTACTTGTTTACTTTTATTGTTGGTATACGTACAGAGTTGAGACAACGTCGGTATGAAATAAAAACCAAATGCCTTTGGTTTTTGTCTACAATTATAACAACGCCTAATGCTTCCACTTGATATAAATATACTATGATCTTGTGCTACCACCTTCTTCAATACGCCTTGGATTGTAGTATATGCATTTAATGCAGGTTATTCACATATGTGCTATTGGAGGACATATATTTTCTTGCAACCTACAACCTTAGTACACCTTGTGAAATCCCAAAATGTGTGCAGCGCACCCTTTAAGATTTTGAGACTGTTTTTTTTTGGTTTTTGATATATTTAGGGCAATTTTTAAGGTTATGAGGCGTCCAAAACTCAAATACTTGTACAACGAGGGCAGTAGCAAACACACCAATCTTCAAAACTAAAAAAATATTCAATGTTTACACAAAATATGGTGTTGACATTCTTAAGTCGTATTGACTCTCATTTCGACACAAAAAATGTTTCTGTAGTCTATATATACATATATGATTAAGTCACATTCATATATAAAATCACGATCAATAGAAAAACTAATTTGTCTATCAGTATCGTACTTGCCCTACTAAAAGGGAAATGTACTTGTATAATTTGCAGAATTTCCTTTTTGCAATACTGACAAGCGTACATGTGCTAACGAAGCCGTTTCCCGACATTTGTTTTGGACTAGAAGTTAATAGAAAAAAAAATGTTCCCAAGAAAATTTTTTTTTATTGATTTTCGGTCATGTGGCTAAAATCACATACTGATTTTGGAAAACCCAAGGGTCACATTAGAAGGAACAGCAACATTCCCTCTTTCGTCTGTTATAACGCGCATATAAAAATTGCTGTGAAGGAGATTTAGAATTATTGATAATTTTCAATACTTAAATTAGTAGTTTACAAGCAATATTGAAAAAGCAATATTAATAAAGCTATATAAATAGAAAAAATCACCCCTGCAAAATCTACTCACATGACACCATAACACGTATGTGTGCATCCCTGTATTCTATTGTATAATAAATAAAGTCTAAACATGCAAATTTATTGTTTATCCATTAGGATTTTAGCTTGTAGGACTTTTGTTATCTTAAACTCCTCCAGCCTTGCATGATGTTTGCGCAAGTTTGTTTTGTGTAAATATTTTTGTGGACGGAATGAATTTAGGAAATTTACATCATTAATACACGCATAAGTGTAATATTTCAATGATATCATGTGAGTTATCAGACATCTCACAACATGCATGGGCGATTGGTTGGCTGGCGTATGCATGAATACTACTAGAAATTTATAATAAAATTTGGACTAAACAAGAGATATAATCATCAACATCACCATATTTGTATACAAATATGACTGTATAATAGCCCAAGCCACGCCTGATGATATTCAGTCATTGAGGCGAACATAAAACACATATGGGTGAAATGGGTGGCGCTTACAATGTGCGAATATTGAATTCTTTACAAAAGATTACTTGAAACAATGTAAGTTTTAATGCAGTTCGACTTAAGATATTAATTGTTTTACATTAAATAGAATAATTAAAATAGCATTAATTACTAGGTACTACTTCCTACTAGCATTTACCCAGTGTGTCATATGAACCCGTTTCGAATTCGAGACAGACGCTTCTACGTTTTTTCCGAAACGCAAATCAGTTACGGAAACATCATAAATCCCTTTTCGTATGAAATTCCTCTCGAAAGGAGCGCATTGTTTTTTGCTTTTCGTATCCGTTGCGAACATGCCATGAACTTCATATTCGAGTCCTTTTCGGGTGGGGGTTGTTGAAACAAAATGGGTTCGAGACGGATTTACTTTTATTAATTTTTTTGTCATGCCATTATTTAGTTTGTCTGTTTGTGCAACTCATGAAAATCTCTTTCAAATTTGAATATGATTTCGAAATGAATTCAGTTCAACGTGAGTTTGGCAAATCTTTTAAATTTGATATCAAAAACGCATTCCAAATTGGAATAAGATATCGACACGTTCCCGGCGGAATGTATTAAGCGACAAAATGGAAATACAGGGTTACCGGTTTTTGCCAAAATTAAAAACTGAAAAAAGAACAAACCGAAATTCGGATTCTTGAAAAAGCCGAAAACTCAGGGTAGTAGATACGTGCAGTGTTGCCAGAACTTTATTAGCAAAAATGGCTAAAATTGTGGAAAAAGATGGCTAAAAAATGGCTAAAAAAAGGCTAAATCATTCAAATAGGAAATATTCAATATATGAACAAAAAATTTTTGAAAAAGCCGAAAGCTCTGGGTAGTAAATACGTGCAGTGTTGCCAGAACTTTATTAGCAAAAATGGCTAAAATTGTGGAAAAAGATGGCTAAAAAACGGCTAAAAAAGGCTAAATCATTCAAATAGGAAATCTTCAATATATGAACAAAAAAATAAGAAAAATTCATGTTTCTAGTTTACTTTACAATGAAATGTAAAATTTGAGACCATTTATTACATTTTGTACATCTTTGACTAGTTATAACAAACACAAAGTTCAATAAAACAGGTACTTTAAATTTTTTTTAAAAAGTTCTTAAAAGGGTCATGACTTTCATTGGATCCTATCAATTTAAGATAACTCTGGGGTACTTCGTATTGATAACAGCATTTATCGCTTCTTTTGAGGCCATATCTTAATAAAAGATTAAAGTAAATAATATTAAAAAAGTTCAAATATTTCTGTTTAATGATCAATTTTACCGGGTGGATAAAACGGAATTAACTGTTACTAAATGTAGCCTGTTTCTCTATTGTGTCTTTACCAAATTTATTTGACTAAATACACGCTCTACATCAGCGTTTGACCAAGGAAGGCATAAAAGTTTTAAAACTAAATCCGAAATTTCCTTAAATTTGTTATTTCCACCTGCATCTTGATAGTTGTGAACTTCTGCCCAAAAAGCTACAGTATTGTTTGTATTCAGCCATTTTAAATATTGAATACTAGAATACTGCTCATCTATTTTTGATATAATCTCGTCAGTCAGTTTAAATAAATTTAAAATTGATCAAATATATCCTTTAGAGGATTTTAAAATATTTTGCACTGAAAAGTAGTCTATGTTCTGTAGAATTTTTATATTGTCTGGAAGTCTAAAACAATAAAAAAATTTAATAATTAGAAATTCTATAGGACTCGTACATACATACCTTTGTTTGAATTGATTTATTAGACCAACTACAAAGTTTGTACAATTGGATCTAATTTTATCCTCTTGGCCTTTCTTTAGCTGTCCAGATTTTTATAACTTGTTTACGAAAGTTTCGAACTCATGGCCAAAACTACAAGTGTAAGAAGGGTATTCTTCAAAATCCTCAAACAATACGTCCACATAAGTGTCAAAATGACACTTTTTAAAGGTCATTGTCGTAAATATTAATATTGTATTGTTGCATTTTTGAGTAGGGAAAAAAGTATTGTACTTGTAACGTTTTCACTATTTAAGAAGGCAACACGATAACAAAACTGAAAAGTAAAAAATTACCAAAAATGTCTAAAAATGGCTAAAAAAAATGGCTAATGGCTAATAGCAAATTTTTATGACTAAGCGTGTTGAAAAATGGCTAAATCTAGCCAGAAAATGGCTGAATTGGCAACACTGGATACGTGGGCGTTCGATGGTGCAGGCGTTAGTGTGCGGGACTCTTGTAGATGCGAAAGCGGGTCGGATACCCGGTATGGCCGCCTTAGATTCACTTCGAACGCGAACACCTCTCTTAGGGACAGCGATTATACCGAGTAATTAACCATATAAATGTTTCACAAAACCGCTCGAAACTGTAGGTCCCTAATAAGTGAGTTTAAAACTGGAATACGCAAAGCTCACTGGCTGTTAGAATCTCTTCCCTGTTGCTTCATGGGATGTAAGGGGAAAACATTTACATACGAATGTTGTAAACTTTGGTTTCCAAAATATAGCCTTCGGAAAAAATCGTCCTGCTCCATAAAGGAAATTGTGTTGAACATGGATTTTTATCGCTTGTTATTTTTCAAAATCAAATCCACCAACAACAAAAGGTAGTATCATTGAATGTTATGTTAGTATCGTATCAAATTGCGTTGTGGTGTTACGAGAATGAATTTGAGCCACAATTAAACCCAATTAATTGGGTTATGATTAATCGCCTGTACGGTTTGAAACTTTAATAAGTGGTACCAGCGCACTTTAGGCTATTTTTCTAATTTTCTGGCCAAAACCCAATATTTGATGTTAGTCGAAATCGAAAAATGTGAATATGGTTTGAAAAAATTCACTTTGGAGATAAAAAGTGCATACATAGTCTTTTCGTAAATTGCTTGAATTTTTTTTAATAACATGTCAAACTTGAATTTGATTTTTGGCTTTAAAAATTGATGTGTGCGTTCCGGTTTGAAGCACTTTTCAAAGCGTGAATTCAAAAGGAACAAATATAGACAAAAAAATAAAAAACTATGGGATGGAATGGAAATGGTAAGTATTAATTTCGGTTTTAGTGTTTTTAAAATTTGGTACATCGGATAATTTTTGCGAAATAAACTCTGAAAGAATTGTATAGTTTTTTGTTTAACTTAAACTTTATTGGGCAAAAAAAAAAAAGGTTCGCACCAGGTGCCTTGAATCTCACTATTCTCATCATTTAGAACATTAAGTTTAAAAAATCCTCAAAAAAAAAAGTGGGGGTGCACATTTATGCTGCTTTCTAAAGATTATGTTTTTCTTAGGTAACTATTAGGGCGGGTTAATTTTTTTTTTTGATGAAGCGTATAGCAAAAACGTAATCTATAGGTGATTTTGAGAAATTTTGCTCAAGAGACCATAGCTCTAAGTAGGATTTGGAGTCCCCAAAATTTCAAAATAGATATTTTTCCATACATACATAGAATAATTTAATTAAATTCGTCATAAAATCAGATAGAATTATAGTAGGTTTCTCAATGTGGGCTTGTTTGAAAGGTATTTTTATCACCTTTCAGAATCTGTATTGATACCAATATTTTGTTTTATTTTTAGTAGAGATATTAGGATTTTTTTGTCGAAAAATAGCCTAAAATGAACTTTATTCTGAAAGATTCTGAAAGGTGACAAAAATACCTTTTGGGGGGCTCCAAATCCGACTTTGAGCTATGGTCTCTTGAGCAAAATTTTTCAGAATCACCTATAGGTTACGTTTTTGCTATACGCTTCGTCAAAAATAATCGTTCCATACAATTTGACCAGCCCTAGTAACTATACTTTAGCATCCAATTTATTAATTTGGTTAATATTTGAAAAAAGGAGCAAAAGCAAGATGACTTTTGCAATAATGTTTTAAATATATTGAATATTACAGCTATTGAGGACGTCTACAAAATATTGACGTAGAATATGCGATAAATTCAAATTAAATTTTAAAAATTGTAGTCATTTAAAAAAATGCAATGAGAAGTGGCATCCGACTGAAGTTGTATTTAACTGTCCAGAATTGTTTCGGGACCAATCAATAAATGAAACTGGTCTTCCTAAAAATTCATTTTCAGAAAAGACCGATAGAGGTCAAAGAAGAGACGCCGCCGAATTATCAAAATCAGGAGGTGATATTGTTGATTGTACGATTCACGCTGCGACCAAGGCAGCACGTAAAAGAATACAAGTTGATTTAGCCGTTGCCTTAAAAACCATTTCCACAAATAAAACAGACTCTTCAAAATTGAGAAAAGTTTTAACATCGTAATTTTTTCTTATAAAGGGTTTTCCATTTTGAGTGATATGATTTCTAAGTGACGTTTCCGCCATTTGTAGTATGTCATGATCTGTAATTTTTTTTCATTGTATTCAGTAATGTTGTGATATTGTAATTTCATCGTCGAAAGATATACGCAAGAGCAACGTTTACAAATTATTTATATTTTTTTCAAAATAATCGTTTTCCAATTGCAATGAAAATAATGCTGCCGTTCCGGCAAGAGTTGCAGAAGACCACAATTTATGGATTCCAAGATGTTGTCAACAATTGGGACTGTCTCAAACCACAATGTGGCGGATTTTGAGACAGGATTTGGGCTTGCAGCCATATAAAATTGTTATCACTCAAGAACTGAAGCCATTGGACAACCGTAAACGGCATGAATTTGCTGATTTTGTCTTGGAACAACTTGCAAACGATAACGATTTTTTTTAAGAAAACAATCTTGTCTGATGAGGCTCACTTTCATCTGAGTAGTGCGGTAAATAAACAAAACTGTGGATTCTGGTGCGAAGAAAATCCTCAAATTATTCATAAACAATCATTACATTCACCTAAATTGACAGTTTGGTTATGGTGTTTGGTTTGGAACCATCGGTCCGTACTTCTTTCGAAATGAAGCTGGCAACACCGTTACTGTCAATGGAGAGCGGTATAGATCGATGATAACCAACGTTTTATGGTAGAAGTTCATCTTGACAACATCTGGTACCTACAAGACGGAACTAAGTGCTTCACAGCACGTGCAACAACCGAATTATTGCGAGAAAAGTTTGGAGATTCGATTATTTCAAGAAATTCTGGCATTGAATGGCCTCCAAGAAGCTGAGATTTAACACCGATAGACTATTTCTTATGGGGGTTATTTGAAGTCATTTGTCTTTAGCAATAAACCAGAGTCTCTTCAAGCTTTTGAAGTGAATATTGAACGTGCTATCATTCATGACATACGACTTGATTTAGTGGAAAAAGTCCTCGAAAATTGGTTTCATCGAATACGTTCTGGCAAACGAAAACGTGGAGGACATTTGAAAGGCGTTTTATTCAGGACATAATTGTACCGATTGTACTTCACATTAAATAAAATACATTTGAATTTCCTTAACAATTAGTGTATTTTTTTTTTAAAGAAATCATATCACTCAAATTGGAAAACACTTTATATATATTTTCTCTGGAATTTCTATTGGAAAGTAACTCCACCAAGGAGCTATATTGCCCAATAAGGATGGAATGCAAGGCTAGAAATTGTGACATTCATCCATTATATAACAATTTGGCGACAAGCAATTTTAAATGTAGACCTGAAGAAATTATTCTTACAGGAGTACCAGTAAAGGTACCATCAAACATGATTTTAAGACACATTGTAGATAGAGTAGTAAAACTCCAACACGAGATTTTTACTACGGCAATTAAAATTGTTGGGGAGAACCAGCTGAAGTGTAAATTTATATTCAGTTATCGATTTGATGGTGGTACTGGTCATTCCTGTTTTAAACAAAAATTCCATGATTAAAGTAAATTGCAATCCCATTCGTGTCTATTTAGTACTATACTAACACCATTGCGCTTGATTGGTGCCACCGAACGCCTCGGTCAGTTAGATTTTGTCATCCTATCAAAATTGAAATTGTTATAGAAACCAAAGCACATATTTTTGCAGAAAATGAAGCGATGCAGAAGAAAATTGATGAATTTGACACGTTCCTCAGAACAATCGACGAAGAGAAAATAATTGATGTTATCTGCAAATTATTTTTAACAGTTATCGATGGAAAGCTTCTTAACGTTTTGACAGATACAAAATCTTCATAAGCCTGTGCGATTTGTGGTGCAGCAGCAAAAAAGTTTTCAAGTATTAACGATTTCAAGTCTTAGGAATAATAATGAATCTTTAAAATACGGCACTAGTCCACTTCATAGTTGGATCAGGGTCTTTTAATTTGTTTTACATATTGGGTAAAAAAAAATCGTGTGATAAATAGCAAAAAAAGATTAAAATTTCAAAGATTTTGTAAAATAAAAAGAAGGACATTCAGAATTCATTGTGGCTAGAGCTTCGTTTGGAGTGAATAAACCGAAATGTGGAGGGTCTGGTAGCAGAAATGATGGTAATACATCCCGGCATGCATTCACTGATTATACAAAATTCGAAGAAATTATTGGAGTAGATGCAAATTTAATATATATTTTATTTATATTTTAAAAATTATATTGATTTGCTTATCTTGCAAATTATCACTAAAGTTTGACATGTTTGAGAACTTTTGCTTTAACACAGCCAACACTATAATGGGAAAATATCCTGAGTGTCCTATGACAGCAACAGTGCAAATAGTACTCCTTCATTCGAGACAAATTCTGGAAAGTATGATACTTCCTTTGGCAGATTTTGCAGAAGATGTAGCTGAGTCAAGACACAACATTTTTAAAAATTATAGAATACAGCATGCAAGAAAAGACCTTGCCGATGTATTTAATCAAGCATTGGAAACCTCAAATCCCTTCCTCTCCAGTACAAGTCTAAAGAAGCGAATTTAAAAACAACAATGGTTATCATTTCTAGCGGAAGTAATAGAAATGTTATGTCTAGTCCAAGAGATCGACAAAGCTGATGCTGATTCTATCGAATTCGGTGGTGATTGCGGAGCATTTGAAAATCTACAATGAAGTTTATATTTGGAGAAAGAAGAAACTACTTTCTAGTTTTAACTTAATGAATAATATTCCTTTCTTAATTAGAATTTCATTTGTTATACAGTTTTGTTTTCTTTGTTCTTAAATACTGCATTGAATTCATGATTATTTATTTGAACATTTCGAACATTGAACATTTTATTCTTTATAAAATCTACCTCTACTACTTAACTTCAATTTTTATAATAATTATTTAATTTTTATTTGTTAATTGTATCGTGCAACTGCATTTTTTGTACACTAATTTTTTTCCCGTACTTGTATTTCTTTCTATTTGTATTAAGTTTAATTTCTAGCTTGTTTATAAATATACATTTTATATTTTGAACGAAGTTCCTTATCGCACGTTGCGAGATGGGGGCTAAATGCAAAAAAAAATTAAAATACTTTTTTAACACCATTATGCTACAAGCCAGTATTATCAACTATGTTGCAATATTTATTGTTTAATGGGAAGTTTTCTAGGTGGAGCCTGTAACCAATATTTATTAAATATATTTATTTAGTATATATTTAGTTTTGAACGCAATAAAAAGTAAATTTAGAAAAGTGAAAGAAGATTAAAAAAAGAAAATTTTCTTAAATAAGTGCCTTTTCAAAGAAATACCTATTCATATTCTTAAACAAAGTACCGTTTCTTAAAAAATACCTTATCTTAAAGAAGTACCTTTGATTCAAAAAGTAAATTTTGTAACAAAAACCACCTTTGCTTAAGAATAGTGTTTTAAAATAAGTGCCTTTTCTTAAAAAAGTAAATTTTCTCACAACAAATAGCCTTTTCTTAAAATAAAGGGTTATCCATTTTGCGGTTTCAAAAGTAAACGTAAATAAAAGACATATAAAATATTTTTTTTCATGATATTTCTTTTCATCATAAAGTTTGAACGTTGACATTATGTGTGAAACACTACATCATTTAAATGACCACCAAGCGAAGTGTTGCAAGCATTGATTCTTTTGAGGTAATTTTCGACCACTTTTTGACACATATTGGGCGATATCTTAGACGAATGTTGGTTCTTAAGTGCTCAAGAGTTAAAGGTTTATCTGCGTAAACACGGTCTTTCGCGTAGCCCCACAAAAAAAGTCTAATGGTGTCAAATCGCATGATCTTGGTGGCCAGTGGATATCGCCACGACAAGAAATTACGCGGCCAGGAAATGTCTCTTGCCACAAAGCCATATTCGCTCGAGTTGTGTGGCATGTGGCACCGTCTTGTTGAAACCACATATTCTCCAAGTCGTATTCTTCAATAGCAGGCAAAAAAAAGTCGGTTAGCATATGACCATAACGCTCCGAATTGACGGTGACAGTCGTTCTATCGTCGTTTTCGAAGAAGTAAGGTCCAATCACACCTTCGGACCAAAGAGCGCACCAAACAGAGACTTTTTATGGATGTAATCGCCTCTCTTCAATTACTTGAGGATTCTCAGAACCCCAAATAAAACAATTTTGTTTATTAACGTACCCACCGAGTGAGAAATGTGCTTCATCGCTAAAGTAAATTTTGTTCGAAAAATCGCCGTCCACCGCCTGTTGTTCAAGCACCCATTCCATGTATCTACGACGTTGTGAATGGTCAGCTGGCTTCAGTTGTTGTGTGAGCTGGATTTTATATGGATGTAGGTGTAGATCCAAATGCAAAATACACCATAATGTGCCGTAAGATTCCTGAGAACGACGAGGAATCGACACATTCGGGTCTTCGGCAACACTTTCATTTACAGCAGCGATATTTTCAGCGGAACGAACAGGCCTTACAATACCTGTAACCGCTCCAGTCTCTTCAAATTTCTTCACAATTTTGCCAATTGCTTGCGTAGTTGGACGATTATGTAAACCATAATCTCCTCTTAAAGCACGATATGTGGCTGTGCCAGAAACACCATTTTTGTAGTAGGTTTTAATAATTTTTATGCTTTGTGTGATAGTTAAGCGATCCATTTTCGTCAATGTCAGACTTTCAACTGAAAAGAAAAAAAATTGATTTTACAACTTAGTTTGACCGATGTCGAATTCCAGCCCTATACTTTTGAAACCACGAACTGCATAACCCTTTATTACCTTTTAATTTTTTTATTAATTTTTTTGTGAAACAAAATATCTTTTCACGAAATAATTACCTACTCTTAAATATGTATCTATTCTTGAAATGACCAATTCTAAAAAAAATCCCATTTCTTAAGAATAACTTTTTTGAAAAAAAAAAAAATACCTTCTCTTAAAAAAATATATTTTCTTACAAAAATTAATTTTCTTAAAAGTACATAAATACATAAAATACATAAATTATGTACAAAATTACATAAATAAAGTAGAAAAATAAAACAATACTTTTTCTCGTATTTTCTCGAGATAAGTACCTTTTCTGAAAATAGATAAATTTTCTTAAAAAATAACATTTTCCTAAAAAGAGTACCACTTCTTTAAAAATAACCTATTCTTAAAAAAAAGTACTTCTTTGTACAAAAAAAATGCATACTCTTATGGTTTTTTCGTACAGAAAGTACTTCTTCTTACAAACAGTACCTTTTCCTAAAAACAATTTAGATTTTAATAAAAGAAGTACCTCTCTTTAAAAGAGGACAATTCATACAAAAAAAACCTAAAAATATACTTTTTTCTTAAAAAAAATACATTCCAAAAAAAACAAATAAAAATTCTCAAAAAAAGTTTATCATTTTACAAAAAGCATCTTTTGTTAAAGATCCATTTAAATGATTGTAGTTTTCAACGGGCGTCTTAGACGTGTTGGAAGTAACTAATAGTACATAATATATAGTGAAAGGAACTTTGTTCCAACCGGGTGTCCCTTGACACTTCATTTACTTATTTTGTATTATTGCAACTTGCAACATGTAAGTATGCTCTACATTTTTCGAACTACTAAATAATAAATATCCAAATGTGTGTTTGAAATGCATGCGGTGGGTGTGGTAATTGCAGCACTAGTTTCAATTCTTACTGAAAGTATCCTTTATATTCGGCTGACAATATGTACAAATTCGAGATCGATAATTCACCTTTAAGAGGTTTTGGGCAGAAAATATAGAAAATTACCCATAGTACAGCGGCCCACATCCCAAAATGCGTGGCCATTCCTGACATTATCTAGTGTTGTCTATAAAAACGATATATTGCTTATATATACAAGGTGGCGCAAAAGTAATCCTCCTATCAGAAAATTCTATAAATTTTGCGATTGGCCCCTAATGTCAGTTCTGTTTTGACATTTGTGTAGTAAACTCATGCGAAATACACGTTAATAAACAATGTTACGCTACACTGCTCCAGAACGCGGAATATTGCTGAATATTTATTTGACCAATAAGCGGTCGGTGACTTTGGCACAACGTGAATTTCGTCGCAGATTTCCTGGCCGTCCAACGCTTACTGGTGAAACACTGCGACGTTTAGCCGCTCGCCTCGAAGAGACTGGCACGACACGAGATGCTGCCAGGCGTGGCAGACCCCGGAGTAGACGTTCTGCAGAGAATATTGCTGCTGTAGCCGAGGATGTCATGGAAGCGCCGTCGACATCGACCAGACGACGTGCCACGCTACAGAGCAATGATCAACGAGTTCTTTTTGCCACAACTTGATGAATTGGGATTGGAAAACATGTGGTTCCAACAGGACGGTGCAACGGCACACACTGCACGTGCCACAACCGATATGCTGAAGGATGCATTTCCCGGGCTCCTAATCTCCCGTTTTGGCGATTTGCACTGGCCAGCAAAATCGCCTGATTTGACCGCTCCAGACTTCTTTTTGTGGGGCTTTTTGAAGTCGCGGGTTTATGTCAACAAGTCTCAGACTCTTGCAGCTCTTAAAGACAATATCCGTCAAGAATGTGAGGACCTATCGCCGGAAGTTTTGGCCAAAGTGATGGAAAATGCCATAAAAACGGCTCAAATGACAATCATCTGTGGCGGCGGCCATTTACATGACATCATATTCTCGACTTGATGTAAAAAAAATTAAAAGACCAAGTAAAAATAAGCCACAAGAAGAATCAAAGTTTTTAATTTTTTTTTTAAATTACAGCCAAAAAACATCGGAAGTTTACTTTTGCGCCACCTTGTATGTTCATCCGACATGCATACGTTCTACATATCTACATGCAAAACAATAACACTTAAGACATGCAATAATATTTTTGATAATCATATTCTTTGGCATTACATTCATTTGATTCTGTCGAGCATGGAATTAAGGAATATGGTGTTTTGACATGATACAGATTTCCCCGCATATTATTTTAATTACATTTTAATAACTGATACTGATAGAGGTATGACAGGAAACAGACTTTTTCATATGCGCTCATTAAGGAAATGTAAATTCTTTAAATTCTTCTTGCAAATTTATAGTCTAGACAGATGTGTGCGTACTAGATTTAAGTTTAAAGTTATACAAATTCAAAGTAGTGTATAATATTTCTGCAACCTATATCTATGCAAGATTCTAACTAAAACAATGACATTCTTTAGAATTCATTAACTTACTTTTAGATTCTGCAGAGAATAGTAATTTTGTGCACTTTGAAGTAGTAAAATTAAAGTAATAAATATTGTAATGCTCATTTTGTAGAGTCGAGTTTACTAGATTCTTTCTCAATCGTAACTAAGAGTAAATTAGGGCTTACTATGCACTTCGTTTTTCTACAAGGTGTGAATAACGGAATTGTCAGAAAAGGCAGTGACAAATTCAAAAGCGTAAGATGTGGAGCATATCAATTTATGTGTAATTCAATTTTGGTTGGAAGAACTGAAATATTTAGATAAAGCAACAGCAACCAGAAATAAATGTGATCTGTCAATTGAGTTTTAGTTCTAGTAATCAAATTATCCTTTAGTGGTAAGTGGTGATTATTCCATTTGTCGGAACAATGAAAGTGCAAAGACTAATTCGGTTGTACCAAACAATATATTGGCACGCTCAACTTACTTACTTACTTATCCGGTCTCGGACAACCCCGGGGGGTCAGGGACCTTACAAAACGAAGATAACATATTTCGCCAACCAGTTCGATCTTTTGCTTTATCTCTCCAGTTGGCAATACCAAGTGTACGCAGGGATTCGTCAACCTGATCCCTCCAGCGGAGTCTTGGTCTTCCTATTTTTCGTCTTCCTTCGAGTTCGGTTTCGAAAACCCTTCGTGCTGGTTCGTCTTCATCCATTTTACTGACATGCCCACACCCACGCAATCGCGTTATTTTGATCCGCTTAACTATGTCAATGTCAGGATAAAGCTCATACAGCTCATGATTCATGCGTCGCCGATACTCGCCGTTGTGCACTATAGGGCCATAAATTTTTCGGAGTATTTTTCTCTCGAAGACTCCTACAGATGTTTCGTCTGCTTGCGATAGGACCCAGGATTCTGCGCCATAAAGCAAGACAGGTTGAATGATTCAACTAATTACTTGAATTTGAAGGCTGTCACAACCATTTGTTGATGCCATCATGAATTTTATAAAAAAACAAAATTAAAGAAAGAATTTTTTATTAAAATTGTATATGTTATATTTAAATATAAACAAATTTATTATAATTTGTAACCAGGGTTCGTACTTCGTGGGTAGTGGGTTGACCTGGGTAACCCATTATTATTACTGTGGGGAATACGTAGCGATCGATTACCCATTGGGGAAAATAATACGTAAAGTGGAAAATAATAACGGGTTTTTCAACAGAGACGCTACAAAAGTAATTCGATAGGGACACCAAACAACGCCACATTTTTTCCCGCTCTTTTGACATTTCTCGTCAGTAAGGTTTGCCATTTCATCATGGAAAGATATACGAGCCAACAACGAGTCGAAATTATTAAAATTTACTACCGAAATTTGGAGTCAGTGGCCTCAACTTTAAGAGCGCTACGTCCAATTTATGGTCGTCATAATCGTCCTAACAGATCAACAATTGAACGTCTAGTGGACAAATTTGAATCCACAGGCACAGTACAAAATGTTCCCGTGCCAATGAGACAAAGAAGTGCCCGTAGTGTCGAGAATATTGCTGGCTGCCGCTGAGAGTTCAGTTCAAGAAAGCCCAAATGTGTCTCTCACACGTCGTTCTCAAGCGTTGGGCATCTCTGTGACGTCGTTGTGGCGAATTTTGCGAAAAGATCTTGGCCTACATCCTTACAAGATCAAATTGACGCAAGAACTGAAGCCGCTTGACCACCATAAGCGTCGTATGTTCGTGAATTGGGCTGAGCATCAACTTGAAAATGATTCGGATTTTCATCGGAAAATCATCTTCAGCGATGAAGCTCATTTCTGGCTGAATGGCTTCGTCAATAAGCAAAATATGCGTTATTGGTCAGACAGCAATCCACACGTAATCCATGAGTCATTATTGCATCCTGAAAAAATTACGGTTTGGTGCGGTTTATGGGCCGGCGGCGTCATTGGGCCGTACTTCTTCCGTGATGATCAAGACCGGCATCAAGACTGTGAATCCGAATCGCTACCGTTCAATGATAACCGAATAGTTTTGGCCCCAATTGGATAACATGGACTTGGAGGACATGTGGTTCCAACAGGACGGCGCCACAAGCCACACACCGAATGCTTCCAATTTATTGGAAACCAAGTTTGGTGAACGTGTTATCTCACGACATGGCCATGTCGATTGGCCGCCTCGGTCGTGTGATTTGACGCCGTTAGATTATTTCCTGTGGGGCTACGTCAAGTCTATGGTCTAGGCCAATAAGCCAGCGACGACTGATGAACTTCGTACGAATATCGCACATGAAATTGCAGCAGTATCGGCCGATTTATGCTTTAAAGCCGTCGAAAATTGGGTTCAGGGTCTGGACTTCTGCAAGCGTGCCCGTGGTGGCTATGCAAAAGAAATCGAGTTCCATACATAATGGCATCGAACGTACTTTCACGGGAATAAAGAATTTCATTGGTATCTAAAACCGGGTTTGTTTCATTTAAAAAAACTTTTGTAGCGCTCTTATTGAAAAACCCGATACTTAGTACAACTAAATATGAATTGTGGTTGTAACCATATACTTATACAAACAGTTAAAATTTAAATTTCTGATATGTATGTTTAAGTTAATTTGTGTAATCGCCAATAATAGTTCCTCCAGACAAGTGCCCACAATTTTTTGCATATGTTTGTGAAGACGTCAATAGTTCAGAAATTAGTGTGGTGAGATATATCAACTAGGAATATTCGTCTTATCGATAACAGTAAAAGATACATCAACCTTGTTTTGAACTCGTATAGAAAAATAGTTACTAGGGTGTCATTTGTTAAGTTGAGTGCAAATGGTGTCGGGGCTCGTCCTCATAAACATTATGAATAAAGTAAAGGCTTTGCTTTCAAGTGCTTTATGCGTCTAAAATAGATCATGTTTATATTTATACATGACCGGGCCTATTCCTTTTATTGTTTGTAATAAAATGCACTATTTAGATTAATTACACTACTACCATGAAGTAACAGCGATTAGTAATATTAATAAGAGATTTCTAATGTCAAAAGCAATATATTTGATCTGTTCACGTTGACCGTAAAACTTTGTTTTAATATTTCTTATTGTTGCTAGAAAATAAATCAAAAGCTTTTCTAGACGTTGTACCGATATCAGTGTCAGGAGCATGGTTAGGCTGCAAATGCCCATTTTATACCCAGCTTGCATCGTTATCTTAGTTAACATTTTGACGACTACCCGCGATAGACTAGACCTGTCCAAGCAAATGTTTGATATCAACGATTTAGTGTGGTATCCAACGGCTATGCGAATAATCGCCCAAGTGAAAATCGCCCAAAACCCAAAAATGAACAATCGCCCAAAAAATATGGGGAAAAAAATTGGGCGATTGTTCATCATGTTTGGGCGTTTTCGTATTTTTGATTTTTTGGGTGTTTGTTCATGATGAATCGCCCTTTTACTTAATTGGGCGGTTGTTCGCTACAGTCTTGGGCGATTTCACCACAAAATAGTGGGCGTTTGTTCATAAATTGGATTTATATTTTTGGGCGAATGTTCTTAAATTTTTGGGCGATTCGCAACAACGACGTCACAGAGATGCCCAACGCTTGAGAACGACGAGTGAGAGACACATTTGGGCTTTCTTGAACTGAAGCCTCAGCGGCAGCAATATTCTTTACACTACGGGCACTTCTTTGTCTCACTGGCACGGGAACATTTTGTACTGTTCTTGTGGATTCCAATTTTTCCACTAGACGCTCAATCGTTGACCTGGTAGAACGATTATGACGACCATAAATTGGACGTAGCGCTCTTAAAGTTGAGGCTACTGACTCCATATGTCGGTAGTAAGTTTTAATAATTTCGACTCGTTGTTGGCTCGTATATCTTTCCATGATGAAATGGCAAACCTTACTGAAGAGAAACGTCAAAAGACCGGGAAGAAATATGGCGTCGTTTGCTGCCCCTATTGATTTATTTTTGTAGCGTCTCTGTTGAAAACCCGTTTATAATAAATAAGAAATCTAATCAATATAGAGACGTTATCATGGAATTTCAAATGCCTGAATTGATTTCCAACTAATCTCTCTCTGTGTAAACGTAGGATCGTTCGACGTACAGGCTTCCGCAAAACTAGGGGTATACTTATACATGCCACAGCTGTTCGACATGGTACTTGGAATCTGATAGCGAACATTAAGCGTGTTTTGGTTACACCGCTTGCTTATATATTCGCTTGTTTTGTATGAAGCACTTAGCGAGAACTTAGCGACGAGAATCATTTTCGCTAAGTTTAAACAATTTTTTTTTGACATCTTTTACCGTTTTCAACCCTTGTTCATATTTTTGAATAAAATCACTTATCGCTAAATTGCCGTTTTCTTTGCAACTTAGCAAGCGACAATCGCTTGCTTGTAACCAAAACACAACTATTGTTGATATGAGAATGAGCGGTAAGCGACCAGAAGCAAGTCAAGCATCAAACTAAATTTTAATAGTGTTTTAGGGATACAAATCACACATAAATTATGTTTTATGTTAGTTGCATCGAACGAAAATACGAATTCCCTTCTATACTTCTTCATTTTACGTTCAACTAAAGAGTGATACACAACAGCAACTCCAACTTGATTAAATTTCCTATAACCTCGACGACAACAAGAGCACGATAAGAGAGAGATTGAGACTCTAATCTATTACTCTATGGTAAAACACAACCCATCTCAATGAAATTCGGTACTGCTTAATATTTTGTGAAAGGACCTCGATAGAGAAAATGTAAGATTAGATACGATAAATCGAGAAGACAAAGAGAACAGAACCTAACCTTAATATGTTTGATCTGGCAATACCACTTCGCTGTTAAATACGAGTGAGTTGCCACCTCCTTTCGGGAAACTGGTGGGTAACAAAATTGTTTGTAAATAATTACTCCATCTCTTGAATCTTCCCTAAATTTGGGTGAAACACTTTGGATGGTAACCGGATCCAACGGACGGCTCATGGTGAGGATGTGAATATGCCTTTCCCCAACAACAATTTCTGTACTATGTTATCTACTCCACTACATAATTTGTGTTTTTGTAATTTTTAGATGTTTGCCTGAATACATACTTAGGTCCTAAGAGACTTTCCAAAAAAATACACTAGATCAAATAATAGCCATTAATAGCGTTCATTTTAGAGCAAGGTAACATTTTAAAATGAATTGCGTTGCTATTTCAGAAAATTACAACTCGTTAACCCGAAAATCCCATTGCTTATGACCTCGTTGCTCCAACTTTGCAATGTAAATCTTTCGTATACTAATTAGCGAATCCTTTCTATGCAAGAGAAAAAAAACCAAATTGTATATTATTTCTGTGGTAAATTGTTATACAAATTTCATAAAACAGAAAAGAAAACACTGGCTCTGTATAGGGCGCATTTAAAGCAAAGTCTTGTACTAATACTAGTATGTGTAATACTTTAAAAAATATGTCCTTAGAATGGTTCATTTATAATTCTCTAAATCATCATTAAATTCACACAAAGCGAGTAATACCTTCATACAGGCGAATGCAACATAACAGCTCTTAACGCTTTTGATGGCAGTCTTGTGATTCACAGCTCCAGCTACTAATGATGGTGTTTCTTATGGTACATTTTCCTTCTTCTTTCGTGTCAAGCTTGGCATTTAGTAGTCACATAATATGTTATTATTTTACACTGCATTTAATTGCAATACTTGTGCTGACATATGTGTTATCGCACACACACACAAAAGTATTTATAAAAATATACTAATTTGGCAAGAAGGACTTCCATACACATACGTCTAAATGCTGTAGTGGAATTGGCGTGGCTTTGGAGGATGTACTATATAAATATAATTTTTCATGTACATACACATGACGTACAGTTGCGAGCAAAATTGTAACAGGTTTCCCATAATGTAACATTAAAACTTTAATTATTAGCAGCGTTTAACCTTTGAACTAAAACCTTTTCTTTAATTTAACTTGATGTGGTCTCCTTCATAATGAACATTTAAATATGCAACAATGATAAATACATATATGTTTAAAAGAGCGTAATATGCGAACAACCCCAATGTTACAATTATGCACTCTCTGCAATGTTACAACTCTTTAAAGGCCCAGCATCTCAAATGTAACCATCACGTACCACATTTTTCTTATTTTTGTCAATTGTTCATTATTGCTCACGTGCTGATCAAAAATGAAAGCATCTAAAGTAGTTGAAATCAAAGAATCATTTAAAACTTATAAATCTGTTCAGAATGTTGCAAAAAACTTTAGTGTAAGTCATATGACGATCCAGAGAATAAAACGGTAGAACAATATTAAAACTTCAACTGCTACTGGACGCCCCAGAAAGATTGATGGCCGCACTTGTCGTCATTTGGCAAAATTAGTGACAAGTGGCAATGGAATTACCACAGCAGCGGCGCTAAAACGTTAAATATTGACGCCAGTGTGTGGACTGCTCGTCGAAGTCTCAAAAGATAGGGTGTTAAGGTTGCCGAGAACAAAAAGAAATTATTTTAACCACAAAACAATATAGGTAAGTAATTTGCCCAGGTCTACGAACACTAGACTGAGGCTGACTGAAAGAAGGTAATATATTAAATTCGACAAGATTCAAATAATAAAACTACAATTACACCTTGTGTTTAAGTTTAAGTGGTATGATAAGACTCAAATCAATCGATTTGAATCCGATGGTCGTGCTTGGTACTAGATAAAATATCAGAATACAACTACATCGAATGCAGTAGCACAAACATGTTGGTGGGTCCATATTGGTATGGGAAACATTAGGAAGAATGGAGTAGGTCCTCTGGTTAAAATTCGAATTCGAGGTATTGTGGAAAAATCATTTACCAGCAGCTATATACAAAATGGGTATGGCTCCTCAAAGAGTGATTTTTCTGAATGACAACGATCGAAAATATTCGGCCAAAATCGATAAAAACTCGCCACACACCGGACTTAAACCCAATCGAAAACTTTTGCCGTTACAAAAGGCGTAAATTAGCTACGGGATAGTCAATGAAACTTGAAATGCGATTCCATTGGAAATGAAAACAACATTATACAGGGTGGAGCGCGATAATTTGCTTATTTGGGAATGAAAGAAAAAAATTACGAACCTTAGATATTTTAATTATTTTGAACAGTAAGGGAATTTTTAAATTACATGGTTTTAAAGGGTGTATCTAGCAAATGTCGACCTTCGCTTTCCACACACTGCTGCATACGTTTTCCGAAGTTTTCGTGAACTCTAACAAGCATTTCGACTGGTATTCTGCCAATTTCAGCCTCAATATTGTTAACTAGATCTTCCAAGGTGTTGGGACGGTTGATATACACCTTCGACTTCAGATAACCCCAAAGGAAAAAATCGCATGGGGCTAAGTCTGGTGAGCGTACCGGCCAGGCTACATCACCCCTCAAAGAGATCAGCCGTCCAGGAAACATTTGCTAACCCTCCCTGTGTGTGCAGTGGCACCATCCTGTTGGAACCATGTATCCTCTAATTGTATTGCCTCAAGAGCCGGCTGAAATAAAACCTGTATCATAGTCAAGTACCGTTCGGAGTTCACAGTTACGGCAAGACGGTTATCCTGGAAAAAGTAAGGGCCAATGATGCCTACTCGTGATATGGCGCACCACACAGTGACGCGGTTCGAATGCAGAGGTCTCTGATGAAGTTGTCTGGGGTTTGTTTCACTCCAGTACCGCATATTTTGTTTATTTACACACCCGCTGTTACACACACGCTGCACTGCAATGATCGAGTGCGCATTTGAAAAATACGCTTAAACACAAAATGACCTCTCCTCATTGTCCAATGCATGATGGCAACTGAAAGGCAGACGAACACAAATTTTCCGCCAGCCACTATAAGCCACGCACACTCTCCACTCTCTTCGACCGATAGTGCCGCCACAGCTTGCAGTGTAAACAAGCAAAATACCGCGCTCCACCCTGTACACAACATGCCACGACGTATACAAGCTCTTAAAAAAGCCAAAGGCTACTGGGCAAAATATTGAATCAAAAACATAAGTAAATTAACAAAAAACCAGAGTGCGAAATTGTAACATTTGTAAAGGCTTTTTCAACAGAGACGCTACAAAAGTATCATGGAAAAATATACGAGCCAACAACGAGTCGAAATTATTAAAATTTACTACCGAAATTTGGAGTCAGTAGCCGCAACTTGAAGAGCGCTACGTCCAATTTATGGTCGAAAAAATCATCTTCAGCGATGAGGCTCATTTCTGGCTGAATGGCTTCGCCAATAAGCAAAATATGCGTTATTGGTCAGAGAGCAATACACACTTAATCCATGAGTCATCATTGCATCCCGAAAAAATTACGGTGTGGTGCGGCTTATGGGCCGGCGGCGTCATTGGGCCGTACTTCTTCCGTGATGATCAAGACCGGCACATTACTGTGAATGCGAATCGCTACCGTTCAATGATAACCGAATATATTTGGCCCCAATTGGATAATATGGACTTGGACGACATGTGGTTCCAACAGGACGGCGCCACAAGCCACACAGCGAATGCCACAATCAATTTATTGGGAACCAAGTTTGGTGAACGCGTTATCTCACGAAATGGCCCAGTCGATTAGCCGCCTCGGTCGTGCGATTTGACCCCGTTAGATTATTTCCTGTGGGGCTACGTCAAGTCTATGGTCTATGCCAACAAGCTAGCGACGATTGATGAACTTCGTACGAATATCGAACGTGAAATTGCAGCAGTATCGGCCGATTTATGCTTGAAAACCGTCGAAAATTGGGTTCAGCGTCTGGACTTCTGCAAGCGTGCCCGTGGTGGCCATGCAAAAGAAATCGGGTTCCATACATAATGGCATCGAACGTACTTTCACGGGAGTAAATAATTTCATTGGTATCTAAAACCGGGTTTGTTTTATTAAAAAAAACTTTTGTAGCGCTCTTATTGAAAAACCCGTTATAACTTTAAAAAATTTACTGTTCACTTTGAAGATATCAACATAGAATTGAACTTGGTTTTGTTTTTATTCAAGAGAGAACAATAAATTTATTCAGTTAATTATTAGAATTGTTTTGGTTTTAATGAATATATACACATTTATTGCCAAACTGTGTCAACCCTGTTAGAATTTTGCTCGTCACTGTATGTATAGTAAATACCCACATGAATGGATTTTAAATGTACCACCAAGTTTCTTTTGGTTATGTCTTACTGTTATTGCCCAGCAGCGGAAATGTCGAGGTATTTGCAAAATAGGCCTGCAAATATACTTTCAGATGCAGACTGTTGACATTCAAAGATGCCTTCTGGTAGCAGCCATACGTACAGACTTTCGTTTCTCCCTCTCTTAGGCAGACGAAAAATCTCGATACACAATCCTATCTTGCTCCCTAAAGGAGGTCCGGAAAGGGGCCTCCTCTAAGGGTTCATACATTTCTGGTGTAATTGCAAATATTCATCTTACTGCCATATGCTAACTTTCATTCTTTGACAGTCGTACTAGTGGAAGGCAGAATGAAAACTTTCTATCACACTTCAATATTTCAACAGGCATGCGACCCTACAGCGAAGGCTGGATTTGCGAACATAGACGTACAAACTGTCCTTGTTTTAGAAGGCCTGTTGTCACGTCTACAAATGGAACACAGAATGCTCATTGCAATGAATTTTCCTTTTTCTTAAGCAGGCCTGTTGGTATGCCAGTTAAACGAAGCCAAGGTAGACGAATGTGTACATGAAAACTTGTCTTTCCACACTCACCGAACTAATGTTTTTAACATAGGTTGTAGCAACCAAAAACTTGTGGGTGGCTACCGAATTAAAGCAGCGACAATCGGAATGAGGTTCTCACAATCGAATTTAGTCCCCACAACTGAAATTCGGTTAACGTACCCTCTAATGCAATAACTTCTAAATTTGTTTACGGCTACTTAGATTATTTTCTGTCGGTGCATGAGTTCACAATTTGTCCTTGCAAAATCGAAATATGTGGTGTCCCAATAGATAACATATCCGACTATAGGCTGAGGCTAAAAATTTTCTAAGTAATTTTTTATTGTTAAAGCCACCCTGAAGGATATATCGATACTAAAACGCTACAGATTCAATACTGATTTTGTCGCCAGACAATGCTCTCTGTGTGGACAGTTAACATGTGTTTCTCATTGAGAATCCACTCGAGCCCTTGGCACGGGTTTTTGGAAAGCCCTATTTCAATATACCATTTTTTTTTTTTGGCGCATATTCAGTTTTGGAGGAGACATGTCTTCAAAACACTGCACAAATCTTCAACAGACTCCACAACATCTTTAAAGTTAGAACTTTTACTATTATTTTTCTAGCAATTCTATTGCCATTTCTATTTTTATTTTTATACAAAATAGTGTTTAGAAATTTTATCGGCTCATGATATATTTTGTTAAATTTATATGTTTATTTACATTATCTTCTTTACTTTTTTTTATAAAAAAAACTTTAATTTCGCTTACAGACACATCCATTTTCAGCAAAACAAAATAAAACAATAAAAAACATAAAGATGCACAGCCTTGCAGTTGTCAAAACGTCCCTACCCATCATAGGCAAAGTAAAAAGTGTAGACGATTCGTTGACAATGCCACCCAAAATAGTCGACAAACGTAGTGAACTGCACGCAAAGAAAACAAAAACGTTTATTGCTCGGTTGCCACAACAATACTTTGATTGATTTGTATTAATTTATTAATCGCAACCGTTTATGTAGTTCTCCCAAATAAACTCGTATATCGCAAATGTGTATCATGTTGTTGCAAACGAGATCTCGTTTGCATTAAACGCGTACAAAATTACATTTGTCGCAAGTTAAAAACCGTTTGCGAAAACTGAAATTAGCCATTTTTCTAATGAGAGCACAAATTACGAAGAACATAAATTTCTCTCATTCTGTCGACTGTATACATAGTCCACTCGGTTGACATACACACTCACGCATACAGATAAAATGGTTTTGCCTTGTCAATATATCTTGGATGGACAACTGACGCGTTGTAGTTTGCTGCGCTTTTAGTTGTTATTTGAATGCAAGTCGAGACAGACGTGTTAGTAGACACTGAAAAGATAGACAAAAATTCCAGCTTTTTTTAAAACAAACTGTATGGGTAAAACCAAAATCATAAAAGTTGGAAATTTACACAAAAAAAGAGCTTATGGAAACCATAAATATAAATTTGAATGTACAAGTAATGTTGTGCTGAGTAGAGTAACTACAACTACAACTCGGTTGATGTAACTACAACTCGGTTGCTGTAACCGAACGAACAGTTGGTGGAACCGTTTTTCGTTTATCACAAACGTTTTTTCAGCTTTAATTTTTCATAACTCGTTTACTGCAAACGTTTTTCAGTTCTCGCAAACGTTTTTATAGTTAGGATCAACTACAACTCGGTTGCTGTAACCGAGGAAACAGTTGGCGGAACCGTTTTTCGTTTCTCGCAAACGTTTTTTCAGCTTATGTTTTTCATAACTCGGTTGCTGCAAACATTTTTCGGTTCTCCCAAACGAAATGATATATATGGCTTAACAGAAGTTCGTTTCTCCCAACTAAAGACCCCAAACGAACTTCAGTTATTTGAGATATGGTTTGGGAGGAACGAGTTTTTTTTTTGCGTGTGGAGACAATTGACCCCAGGCATCCTTCAGGGAATAAATTCTGTGTTAGAAATGCAGCTAAGAGAATAGATGAAGGTTTTGGAACATTGTTAATGTGGAAATATACATTTTCTAAAACCCTTCTAAAATTTATACCTGCAGGCCTTTCGTTATAGTCCACTTCGGAGTAATTCAATTAGTAGGTATTCCAGAATCATTGAAAAAAAACGCTTCCGAGATAAGGACGTTTTAGCGATTTAAAAAAAAGGATGCAATATTGTAGACATCCATTGGTTAAAGGCTCCTGTGAAGGTAAAAATTCTACAATGTAAATTGGACGCACCACCGTTGCCGAGTTATACCCATTTTTTATTATATCGGTTTTAGTTTTTGGCGATTTTTTTGAAAAAATACACGAGGTGTCAGGGACACCCGGTTGGAACGAAGTTCCTTTCGCTATGTATTATGTACAAGTTAGATCCAACACGCTTAAGGCGCCCGTGGAAAAAGACGATAATTTAAATGGATCTTTAAGAAAAAGTACTTTTTGTGAAATGATAACGTTTTTTTTTTTTAGTAATTTTTTTTAATAGAATGTATTTTTTTTTCTTAAAAGTTTATTTTTAGGTACTTTTTGAAAGAAAATATATTACATTTTCCAGAAAAGGTACTTTTAAAAAGAGCAGTACTTCTTTATTAAAAGCTAATGTTTTTTCTTAAGGAAAGGTACTATTTTTAAGAAGAAGTGCTTTCTGTAAGAAAAAGACATAAGAGTATTAATTTTTTTTGCAAAGAAATACTTTTTTTAAGAACAGGTACTTTTAAAGAAGTGGTACTCTTTTTAGAAAAAATTTAGTTTTTTAAGCAAATATACTTATTTTCAGAAAGGCTATTTAACTCAAGAAAAGAAAAGAAAAGGTATTATTTTATTTTTAAGAAATTGCATTTTTGTTAGAAAAGGTATTTTTTTTAAGAGAAGGTATTTCGATGGAGAAACTGTTTTTTGTTTAATAAATGTACAATGTATTTAGAATTAGTAATTTTGTCAAGAATATGTACATTTTCAAGAAACGTTATTTTGTTCCACAAAAAATGTACTCTTATTTGAATTTAAATTTTTATGACCGATTTTTTGGTTAATGTATGAGAAATTCATACCACAAGCTTACAAGTCATGAACATTTTTCTAATAGAAAAATGGTTGGTTTTTTGTTGGAAATAATAGACAATTCAGTTAAGCACTCGTGACAAGTTCATCATCAGATGCCTAACTACTGTGTCTGAATTTATACCATCAGTTGATTAACCCTGCTGTTAGATTAGAAAAAACTTACGAATCTTAGATTGAGGGACCATTTGGTCCATACTGCAATTTTCATCCAAAATAATAATTTTATCTTATTCTTTGTAACTATTTTGGTTCAAAAATTTCTAAAGCAAGTATTTGACATATCAAAAACATCCGCTAACATATCAAAAACATCTTCTAAATATTTGACATGAATTTACATTCGCTTGGTAATGAAAAAATTTACGAATCTTAGGTTGAGGGACCATTTGGTCCATACTGGAATTTTCATCCAAAATAATAATTTTATCTTATCCTTTGTAACTATTTTGGTTCAATAATTTCTAAAGCAAGTATTTGACATATCAAAAACATCTTCTAAATATTTGACATGAATTTACATTCGCTTGGTAATGAAAAAATGTACTATTGACCAAATGGTCCTCTAACCTAAGATTCGTCATTTTGTATTTTTCTCAGTCCTGAATAAAGTTAGAAAATTTAATTTTCGCACATAACATTGTTTTATTAAAAGACCCCATTAGCAGAAAAATTTAGTCAGTATATATCACCGTTCCAAAGTTACAAGGGAAAACAGAAAAAATTTGGACCAAATGGTCCTAATCTAACAGCAGGGTTAACAATGGTATATATACAAACTCAATTCTGCAATTCACATGTGCGACTAGTAACGATCGAAGATCCCTAAGTATCAACATATACTGAAAGGCCTATAATTCCATCAATAAGGACAGACAACCTCTTCCCACCATGTTCTTCTTTTCCTCAAGCGTTCTCGCATTGTTGTAGTGCTTTAAGGTAAAGGTAGTTTTTTAAGGAAAGGCAATTTGGTGTAAGAAAATTTACTTTTTTAAAAAAAAGTACTTATTTTAAAAAAAAAATTACTTTGTTTTAAGAAAATGTACATATTGTATGGAAATTTTCTTTTTTTTAAGCAAAGGTACTTCTTTAAGATAAGGTATTTTTTCGAAAGGGTACTTTGGTTAAGATAATGAATAGGTTTTATTTTTGAGAAAATTTAATTTATTTAAGAAAATTTTCTTCATGAAACTTCTTTCGCTTTATCTTTTCTAAATTTACTTTTTATTGGGTTCAAAAACCAGATATTCGTTAGTGCCTCCACCTAGAAAACTTCACATTAAACAAGAAATTTCCCTACATATGCTAGTCTACACACAAACCAAAGCAAAAGTACCAAATATAGCTGATAACACTGGGTTATAGCATACTAGTGTTAAAAAAAGTTGTTTAAGTTTTTTCATTTAACCCCCATGCGGCAACGCGAGATAAAGAATTTAGTTCCAAACATTATTCCATACGAATTGGACCACTTTATGACAAACCCTTAGAAACCAGCAAAAATTGTTTATTTTTTCGATTGGGCGCTACATTTCCGAGATATAGTAATTTTTTCTCATTTGTTCATATTTTCGATCAAAAATGAGCATGAGTACCCTGGGTAACCGATTACACATCGCCGTGGGTAACTACCCATTACATTTCCCATTTCCCTGAGGGTAATGGGTAAACGTGGTGGGTACTTTCCCATCGTCGTGGATAGCTACCCATGATTTTCACCATTACCTTGTGAAAAATGTGTAACTCCCCATCGTCGTGGGTATCTACCCATAATATTCCACATTACCAGGAGGATAAAGGGTTAATTCCCGATTGTCGTGGGTAGATACTCATTATTTTCCCCATACCCTGTGGGTAATGGGTAAACGATCACTACTCATTCCCCACGGCAGTAATATGGGTTACCCACGAAATAGGAACGCTATTTTGAAATGACGGTCGCATTTGTGTGTTGGGCTTTCTGACTGCATTTACAGGCCTACTAGCAGGCATTCCAATTCCCTTTTTTGCTACTGGGTAACTATGGTGTATCTATGTGTTGTGATAATGATGGTAATACACTCATGGTTTACTAGGATACTTACAACATAGCCAACAATATTCCTCTCTTCACGGCTAATAAGTCACGTTGCGCCAGCACTGATGTGTGAAGTACGCAATCGTAGGAGTGGTACTACTTGGTGATGTGTAAAGTGTCAGCCTTTAAAAAATATTTATTTTATGTTATTCAAGTATTTAAAAATGGTGTAGAAGGAAGCCTAGAAGGACTTGTTTACAAAGAATACAAAAATATAAACTTTTTCAACTACTATATACATATACAACTTATTTTGGAATAAAAAAGTCATTAAAAATATCACAGATTTCGAAATTCTTTGGAATATAAATATGCAAGCGTCAAAGAGTGGTAGAAATAAAAGACAACATTTTAAAATTATTTTCAGAAATAAATAAAAAATGCGAAAACTTTGACAGCTCTAGATCCAAAAATATGATGAGTGATTTTTTTTTGTTTGAGTCGAGAAAACGTTGGATGTGCGTGTGACATTTCGTTACATAGCTTTAGCTAAGAAAATTTTTAAGATAATTGTTGAGTATCCAATTTATCGAAATCCCGAAACGAAAAAACAATTTTTACCAGCAACCGCCTTAAACCGAATCCAATCATTCGATTCGGTCACAATTTAAATAAATAATACTCGTCCCATGTATAACTCAGTGCATTAATTTCATAAAAGATAACAAATATTTGCATTAAAGAAGTGGAGAAGTATTCGTAAAATATTTCCATGGATGGTGAGGTGAAACCATTTTTGGAAGGGGTGTATTATCCATTTTTGGAAGGGTTGTATTACTATTTTCACTTCTAGTGTATTATACACAAAAAAAAACGATCATGCATCATGACCAGGCATCGTGAACGCATTCTCACAGCCTTAAAACAATGTGTACAAAAACACATCTACTTCTTAGCCGTGAGATGTAACAACAGAACCATCACACACAAAGCACAAGTGAAAAATGCAGCAAAAAAACACAATCGTTCGCGAACGAGCTGCTGTATTTACATACATTACCGCATGGCATTTATCATCTCAAACGAGTAAAACGAATAGATTGGAAGCAGCTCATGTACCGCACGCGCGACGTCTAAAGCTATTATGTAGAGGGGCAAGAGCAAAAAAAAGTATATCAATTTTATCGTAAATGCACCAGAACATACGTAAAGTGAACCACAAAGTACATAACGTGGACACACATCACATAAGTTGTACCAAACCATACACAAAATGTATGACCAAATATGTACATAAAGTGTTCCAAAAAAGAATTAGTAGTACAATTTGTGCACTCTTATTCGCATTACACACTTTATGAACATTCTTTTGTATCTGCTACATTTTATGTACATCTTACAACCATTTACGTACTCATTGGAACATTTTTCATAGATTCTTGGTATATTTTATGTATTTTTTTACATTTTTTTTGCACTTTATTTGAAAATTGTTAATACACATTATGTACCCCTTTTGAATAGTCATGTATTCTTTGGTACATTATCTGTACTTTGGGTGCAGTATGTAATCTTTGGTATATTTTATGCAGTTTTTGGTACAATTTATGTACTTATTTGGTATAATTGTTGGCAACTTCCATGTACTTTGTTATAAAATTGTGTACATTTTGTGGACTTTTTGGTAGATTTAATTATAGTCTATGGTAGTTTTGTTTATCTGTTGGTTCACTTGACGTAGTTCTTAGTAAATTTGTTGTAATTTTTGTGCTTTTTGCTAAATACATTCCCTATTATACCCTCACCCACACGCTGAAAAATCAGTATTTTTTGTTGTGTGGATGGAAATATAAAGTGTGTTTAGAGCATGTCGCAAATATAATATACTTGTTACCAAACACATTGTATGTGCTACTCAATGTTACATGTTTGAGATACAATGATTAAAATGTTAAAATATATGTGTTTGCGACCCACATATATTTATGTTTGTGATACAAATACAGCTGTGTTTGTTGCACTGTCTATGCTTCTTCGAGAGCAAGAGAATAAAAGAGGGACAACGAGAGAGTCTATCTTGTAAGCGTGTATTTGTATTCTTGCATTGTTCTTTCGGTCAGTGATTCGTAAATATTCCTGAATATGCGTGCAAACTGCAGATGAAGTCAGTTTTTCTTATGTGGCTGATGTATTTCGTTTTAATTTCATGTATTCAGTCGTCAATGGTTCATCGGACATAGGATATCAAACGCGCTTGATCAGTGAAAAAATAATTAACAAAGGCTAGGACAGTTAAATGGTTTGCGATGTTGCTTTGGTTTTTGTGTATGTGTTTCGTAAATATTTATGTGTGAGACCAGAGTGACAAACCATTTTGAGGAAGGAAACTGGAGACGGCAACAACGTGACGCCCTTTGTCTGTCCGAGCCTTTACTGAGAAAATTGGAGCGAGTATAATAAAAAAAAACACAAGTAATTAATCCACGCTTGGCTTGCATGAACTAGATTTGTATATACATATATTGTTTGTTTACCAATTAGCGTCCCAAAATACCGTAATTTTTTGGAAACCGGTTTTCGGTTTGTTCGAAAAATCAAGTTTTCAATTAATTTTGACAAACACCGATGGAACCGCGATTTTTCGGGTCTTTCATGTATTTATTAGTGTTTTAAACTCAAAATTTTACAACTCTATTTAAAAATGACAATTACGGTTTAATTTTAAATAAAACAATTATATCATATTCCAATTTGGAATGCTGAATGTTTAATATAAAATCTAAAAGTTTTGTTCAAATTTACATTAAACTGATTTAAATTCGAAAATCACATCCAAATTTTAAAAAGATTTTCTGTATGAAAATCTTATTAAATTTAAAACATTTGTTTATAAAGTACTTCTATTTTTTTAAAAAGTGAAAACAAATATGTTTCGAAAGTTCAACTAATTCTTAAATAATTTGTAGTTATTTCTTATTCAAGTCACAATATCATAGAGTAATGTCGCATAGAGCTACCATTTCTCTCATTTGACATTTTCTTTCGCACTATTCGTGGTGCGGCCTGTCCGATAGAGAGTTATTTGACGTAAATTTACCGACACCAGGTGGAATTACAAAAATTGTTGACTTTCATTTTGAAATATGTTGAAAAAAATTGTTTGGATATCATTTAGAATTTTTTGGAACATAAAATCATATTTGAGAATTGAAATCATGTTTCTTAAGTTCCAAAACTTCATTACATTTCGAAAATCGTGTAATATATTACTAATTTGTTTAAGGATATGAACACAAATTAAGTAAAACCCGGTTAACCGACGTCAAATAAACGGTTTCCGGTTTGTACGAAAATTAGGGTTTTTAAAAACCGGACCAGTCCAAACAAGTCGGTTAACCGGTTTCACCGGCCGGTTTTTCGTTTTCGGGTTTGGATACTCTAGTACCAACGCATAATGATAACCAACGCATAACTGGAACCTTCTGAAAGAAAAAACGTCAGAGACAACAAAGGAAGAAGAAGCAAAAGAACAGCAGATTCTCATTTCATGAAAAATATTTAAAAAGAGACGTTTTAAATCTGGCACTTGCAAACATATAAATGTTTGAAAAGTGTTCCAAACATATATATGGTTCCTGCAGAATATATTTGGGAGAATATATTAGAGAGGTCGTTAGTTTTTAGCGTGTACTGATGGCTCTCAGAACGCTAATTCAACTAAATTTAGCACAACTACCGGAGAAAACATAATCAGTATGTCGCATTTGTCTATCTATAGTTCCATATTTTCCGCCTAATTAAGCGCAATTGACGAAGCTATAGAATATGTTATTAATAAAGTCACCCACGTCAATACAAACCAATTAAAAATATTTTAAATAAAGATTACTATACATCAAATATAAGAAAAAAACTGATTCAAACTTTTCCGAACATCGTTTCAGTTTGGGTTCTCGGTCACACTGAGATAACAGGTAATCAACTAGCTGACTATGCAGCTAAGATAGCCTCGAAACATCCACCACACACTACGCAGAACATACATAGAAAGAATTTAGTAAGATTTATAATTAAGCATTATATCTATAACGATTGGGTTAACACTAACTGGTACAAGTGAATTAGTGTTGATCGAAAAACAATTTACGATTTTTAACTGAGCAAACAATAGTTAGAACATTGGGCAGAATACGAAAGACTTTGCAGGGGAGAGACAAAATATTGAATTAGCAACAAAATTTCTAGCAATATCGAATCTACTTATATAAAAAGAAAAGCAAATAAAATGATCTGAAAATGAAACACCTATTTTTAAGACTATTCTCTAAATATATTTTTGCGCTGAAAGCCTCCGACGGTATTGAAAAATAATTTTTCTGTTAATAATTCAAACTATTAAATTAAACATAATAAACTAATTTCAATTTCGCAAACAAATCTGCCACCACAGCTACAGTTGGCAGACGTTACTACGGTAATTAACCAAAACTACACCTTAACCCCAAAATTATATAATTCACATATAACTCATTAAAGGTTACAACGCAAATTTTAGTAATATAAATTAAACACTTTCTAAAATTAAACAATTCTTTCTTTATATCCCAAATTATAATGTTACAGCGTGTGGATTCGTTTTTATCGCTTGTGGCTAAACTAGCCTGAATTTTGTGACTGTCTGCCGTCAAACTGCCTTAAAATTTAAATTGTTGTTGCCTAAATTATGAATTTGGACATTTATAATCACAGTACTAACACCAAACAAAATACAAATGGTGAAGCCAGAGGTTGGGTTGGAAGGTTCCATTCCATTCAAATAAAAAATCCCTTTTAATTTATGGCCACATTTAATTCAACACTATCGTGTGAATACTGTAAATACATAGATAGGGCAATGTACGTACTTGTTCTTTATCATACTCCATACGCTGCACCTCAAGTGTTACTGGCCTCTCTGTTTTCTCCGTTATATGGAACAGGTAGTATTACAATTATGACACCTTTATTTAATATGGCTTTAGTCCATTTGTTTGTCATGTTAAGCTTTTTATGAAGCCCTAATTATTATTTTATGATGCAGCATTAGGAACGGAATTATGTGTGTTTTTGTTCAATCGGACTGTTAGGGGAACAGTTAATAACTTAATTTGTATAGACCAAGTATAAAGGTGGTTGAGTGTAGATACTATGATTTTTGAAATGGTTGAGATTTAGTGGTTGTAAACAATTGTGAGACACTTTAGTTTTATGGCCATCCCTTCATGGAATGTAATGGGGAAATAAGTAAGTAAACTATGCAGTATTAGGTGAATAAGTGTCTCTCTTCGGAATTAGTTGTCATTGTCAAATGTATTAATTGAGTTTTCATTATTTTGAGAAATTTTGGTCAAAAAGTAAATTAAATTTCAGTACATGTATTAACATAACTTTAAACTATCATTTCCTGTGTAATATGAAAGTCATTCAGCTGAGTTTGGTTTAAATATTATTTGCACCGAAAAGAATTTTACAAAAAAAAAGATCGGGTAGCACTAAGCAAATGTGTTTTATTAATGTAAACAGAAACAAATCAAAAGCGATTAACAAATTCGCGTTATCAATTAAATTATTGTTTGATTTTGCACCGATAATAAAATTGAATAAAAGTCGACAAAGTAAAGTATTATAATAACTAAATACCTAGGGTAGTATTCTAAAAGTCCCGAAAATGAACGTAAACGCAAAAGCTAACGCGAAAGCCAAAGTTAAAAAATGGTAGTTTATACCTCACTTCGCGCTTGCGTTCGCTTACGAAAGCTTCCACTGACATTTGTAGTTTATAGGGTTGCCCAAATAAAATAAACATTTATAGATTGGAAAAAGTTATCTCGAGTGGCATGCGCCGAATGAAAAGGATTAAAAAATGTAGCACTATTTCAATAGATGAACAGATTGTAAGAGTGCTATTATTTATAATACTGCAAATACAAAAAATTTTCTCATAAAATGTGTAACAAACCTATGTTATTTTGGGTTGCAATCAGAGTAACAAGCCGAGCGAATTTGAGCCGACGAGCCGCCGCCGCCGGTAATTTTTTTATACTTCAAGCCGCCGCCGATTTGATCGGCTAAAATCGGCTTAAAATATGAGCCGACTAACCCGAAGCCGCCGATTTTTTCGTTAGGTGTACTTAAAAGCGTTAATGTCACCAGTAAAGAGCACCGGTAGCGAGATACTTGGCTGGTACTTGTACTCATTATGATGATTTGTAAAAGATGTCTAACCTGACGCCTAGTTCCGGTATAAAACGAGAATGACAGACATATAAAAGTAGTGAAAATGGCACAAAAATCGATTAATTATTTTTTCAACAAACTTAAAGAAAGTGAAACTGACTGACGAACAACACGAAGAATTTGGGAACGAACAAAACCTGGCGTTTTATCAGAAATTGGTAAAACAGAAAGAATATGCGAAAGAACACGCAAAAAATTTCCATGCTACTGCGCCGGCTCCGAATGCTGGAATCACGTTGAACCTTTCATCATTGGAGGCAGAACCATTTTAAAGGGTTATAGATTTTATTTTCACTGCTTCGAAGAAAATATTCTATGTATATTCTAAGTTTAAGTTATCTTTTTTATTTTTAAACGATATTTTAAAATGTTGGTTCAAATGCAGTTTAAACCTAGTGAGATAACGTACGTATCTGAGACGTATGAGAAATAAGCATTTATATAATTCTATGATTTTTTAAAAATTTAAGGTTTTTCTTTAGATAGCATTTTTTATAGATAGAGCAAGACTTAATCTTATTAATTTGAAACGAATTTTGTTTTAAAACATTTTGGAACCTTTACTAATTAGTCCTCAAACTAGCATATGTCTTCAAGACGTATGGTTATCTTTTATTTTTCCGATTTCATTCATCCACTGTGGGGCGGTTTCAAGTTTTGGTCCAAGCTTTTTGGGAGAGTACTCATGTCAAAATATGAACCATGGTACAATATGTCTCATGAACCCTGGAAACACCAAAGGTACACAAGTTCAAAAAACCGTATTTTGAAAAATTATTCAGTAAATTCGCGCGATGTTTTTCTCCCGTCCCAACGGCTGCAGTTGTCCCAATAGTTTTGGAATATAAAATATATAATCATTCTGGAGCTTAACAGGTTAAAGAGACAAATAGCTATAACCAAATCGGGCTTATATGGGTAAAGTGCATTGGTTCCCAAAATGTATATTGATTGACAAAAAAGTTTTATATTGTTAAAAATTTTCATTTCATAAATCTTTTCTCACATTTTCTGATAAAGATTTTTGGTTTGGAATTTTATATATTTACAAATAAAACAAACAACTTTTTATTTTAATACTAATACTTACAAATTTATTCAAGCTCAAGACCTTTTTAAATAATATAAAGCTTATTATCTTTATATTACTTTCAAAAAAGTCGAGCATAAAAATAATACTAATATAAAAAAATTACCTCAAGTTCTTATAAAGAAAACAAGCAAAATAAAATTAAAAGTTAAAACAAAGCGTAAACATGAAATAACATTTGAAACAAAAAATAAAATATGTCTATACATGGCATAGAGGAATTTACGATAGAGTAATTTATTCTCTCAGTTTTTTATTTTCATGGGTATGGTTGCAAGTGAACATGGTTCAATAATACCAGATAGAGGCAGCAGTATACAACGTCCACCAAAGCAATAACAACTGCATTTCGTGTTTTTGTTGCAAAAAAGTTGTGTTAAATACAATACAAATGTATACCAACGACAAAAATCAACAAAAAAAAGGGCAAAATACATTTAAATTTCACAGTTCCATACGAAAACAAAATGAAAGAGTTAAGTCAACAGTTCTTGTACCTCCACCTGATATAACTTCGAATTTCTCTCATTTGCACAATCCTACGACTAAGAGTGTGAAATGAAACGTCAGATGAGAGAATAAACTAGTCTATCCTAAATTCCTCTATGTTACAGGGTGGGACAACTTCGACTGACTGATTTGAAATACTTATAACATTGTGTCTCTCGCGGTATGAGATGTATCTCCGAACACGACGCTAAAGATCGCCTGCAACTTAAAAAATGAATGAAGTTTACATTTAACTTTTAAATCAGTAGTGTAATTATTTGTGCCTTTTAGCAATTGTGATTCTTTTGTTATTTAACAATTACAATTAACACTCGCACTAACACTGTTTTTACAGAACCAACAAAATTGTTGACTGCAAGCCGAAAATTGAGCCGCCGCCGGCAAAAATTCACAACGGCCGCCGCCGACCGGCTAAAAACCTTAGAGCCGCCGCCGCCGAAGATTTGGCCTCGGCTTGTTTCTCTGGTTGCAATGTCGAATAAATTTTCCAATCTATACTAAGTAGTTGTCTTTTTAAAAACACATGCCATTTGGTGGTATGTACTGATTGTAATGTATTGGTTCTTTTGTTTATTATTGTCAACATCAACTGATATCTATAACTCTTTAAATAGAATTGTAATAGTTTTGCAACGCATTATTTATTTTAACTTTCGGTTTCTAATTTTATTATTGTAAATAAGAATTTCAGTGAGTAAACAATATAATTTTGAATTATTAAAAAAAAAATTGAGCTCTGTCCGTCGATTGCATTTCAGCCAAAATTGGTAACTACTTATAAGCAATGAAATTCAAAACACTTCCATCTCTGCCCATCCTCAACTGAAATTTTTCTTTAAATTTGTAATTTCTTCTACTAACGCGAGAAATTTTGGCGTATTTAATTTGACAGCTGAAGTGATCAAAAACGTTGCGCTGCGTTTTATAAACCACCCATTAAATAACGTAACTCAACCCAGGTAGTCACCGAACAGCTGTAACATTCTACAAACTGCCAAACCGACAAAAGTAACGCGAAGTGACTGATTCACGACTTATAGAATACCACCCTTAATGTTAAATTTTCGAACGAATGAAAATGTGATTTAATCGATTTTTCGGTTTAAAATTAAAATGTTGGAGCGTTAAGTCATTTTTTAAATTATTTTATTTTTTAAATAAAATTTTTGAACGAAGTTCATTATTGCACGTTGCGGGATGGGGGATAAATGAAAAAAAAATAAAACAACTTTTTTTAACACTATTATGCTACAACCCAGTTTCTTGTTTAATGGGAAGTTTTGGTGGAGCCTATAACCAATATTTAGTATATATGAACCCAATAAAGAGTAAATTTAGAAAAGCCAAAGTGAAAGAAGTTTAAAAAAATAACACTGTTTTAAAAAAAGTAAATTTTCTCACAAAAATACCTATCTTGTCTTCGTTTTGTAAGCTCCCTGACCCCCCGGAGTTGTCCGAGACCGGATAAGTAAGTAAGTATGCTACATCCCACTATTATCAACTATATTGTTTAATTTTGCTTTGGTTTGTATCTGGACTAACTATCGTATAAGCGTGTTTTGGTTACACCGCTTGCTTATATATTCGCTTGTTTTGCATGAAGCACTAAGCGAAGACTTAGCGAGAATTTAGCGACGAGAATCATTTTCGCTAAATTTCAAAAAAATTTTTCTGACCTCTTTTACCGTTTTCAACCTTTATATATATGTTTGAATAAAATGACTTACCGCTAAATTGATGTTTTCTTTGCAACTTAGTAAGCGACAACCGCTTGCTTGTAACCAAAACACGACTTATGTGTGTTTAATGAGAAGTTTTATATGTGGAGCCTTTAACCAATATTTAGTATATATTGTAGTTTTGAACCCAATAAGAAGTAAATTTAGAAAAGCCAAAGTGAAAAAAGTTAAAACAAATAACATTTTCTTAAAGAAGTGCCTTAAAAGTAAATTTTCGCAAAAAAAATACCTATTCATATTTTTTAACCAAAGAACCTTTTCTTAAAAAAAATACCTTAGAAGTACGTTTACTTAAAAAAGTAAATTTTCTTACAAAAATTACCTTTTCTTAAAAAAATATTTTTTTAAATAAGTACCTTTTCTTAAGAAAGTATATTTTCTTACAACAAATGCTTTTTCTTAAAAAACTAAATTGTCTTTAAAGAGTAAATTTTTTGTGGAACAAAATAACTTTTCTTGAGACATGTACCTACTCTTAAAAATTTACCTATTCTTGAAAAAAGGACCAATTCCAAAAAAAATTTCTTAAAACAACCCCTTTTCTTGAAACAAAATACCTTCCCTTAAAAAAATACCTTTCCTTACAAAAATTACTTTTCTTAAAAATAAAATGATACCTTTCCTTTTCTTATTAGCATAAGAAGCCTTTCTGAAAATAAGTACAGTTCACCTAAAGAGAGTAAACGAGTAAAAATTACCTATTTTTAAAGAAAGTACTTTCTGTATCATAAATTCATACTCTCATGGTTCTTTTTCTTACAGAAAGTACTTCTTGAAAACAGTAAATTTTCTTAAGAAAAACATTAGCTTTTAATACAAGAAGTACTTCCCTTTAAAAAAGGACCTTTACGGGAAAATATAATACATATTCTTACAAAAAGGACCTGAAAATATACGTTTTTATAAAAAAAAATATATATTCTATAAAAAAGAAATTTCTTAAAAAATTTTATCATTTTACAAAAAGGATATTTTCTTAAAGATCCATTTAAATTATCGTATTTTTCAACAGGCACCTTAGGCGTGTTCGACCTAACTAGTACATAATATATAGCGTAAGGAACTTGGTTCCATCTAGGTGTTCCCTGACACCTCATGAAATTTGTTTGTTTCAGACAATGTCTTTGGTATAATATTGCAAAAATGGGAATACTACTTCTGTAATACTACTCCTTATGTACATTTGATTTCCACGGAATTGCTTTCAATAATTTTTTGCTGGGCCATTTCAATTATTTGTATCCAGTTGGAATGGAGTGAGGAATATATGTGGTACCCTTCTATTTTGCCCCATAAAAATGTAGATCGCATGATACAATTTCATAATTCATATTGATTTCATTTGGACAATGCATTTCAAGGTGACTTTTAAAGCGACTTGAATAACCTGTCAAACTTTCCGTCTTGCATAATGTCATGTAGATGTCCAACTAAATAAGAGCATCTTATGGTTAGCGGCATATGGTGGCTTTCTGACACCAAAGTAGATGCTGTGAAAGTGTGCTCTTATCTGTTCGTGCCACACTAATATTAAAAATTCATACTTGAATACCTATCAAAAACTATAACACAAAAGGTGATATGTTTAAATTATGATATCGACTTTATGTATTTTAATTTCTTTTGTTAAACATTTTTTCATTAAGCATTTGTACATATTCCCAATAATTTTGTTTCAAATACCGAATACATTTGTTTTCATTTATAGGCCATGTTTTTTTAGTTAATTTGATGTTATCTCACATTACTGTTTTATTATCGCTTATCTTTCAAACGAAATCTAATGGAAATCCAATAAATGAAATTCAAACCAATTTCAAATGCATTGACAAATTTCTAAAATACTCGTCGCACAATGCCGCCACCAAAAGCTGTCGAAGGCCTAAACTGCATTTCCACAAGTTCCATTGAAAAATGACAGCATTTAAAGAGTCATAAGAAAACCATTCTTCGACCACTAATAGAAGGCTACTAGCAACACCAAGCATACTGGGTTTTTATCAGAGCTGTTCAGGGTTAATTTTGTTTTGGTTTTATCGAGTTTTTAATGAAAGAAACCCCTGATGCTTCACTAATGTGAAGTCTTTTAAGAAATTCGTTTAGTTTAAGTTGCTGTTAATTAAAAGCCATATTTCAATGTGAATAAAGAAATCTGAATGAAAATTCATCAAAGTCAAAGTTTCAAGTGATAAGAAAACTTTTGTAGGTGCCATAAAAACGTAGAAAATGATAAAAGTAAAAAAAAAACTCACTAACAAAAAGATTTTGTTTAAACAAAAAGTTTTTTTTAAACAAAACTGGAGTTGTCTCTTTGTATTTGCATGAAAAGAAAAAATATATTATATACAATAGCTTTTTAGATTACTGTATAATTTATTAGAGTTGTTCTACTTGCTAAAATTCTGTGTATGCATCTCGAAACTATGAAGCTCATAAAAGATTCCCACATTATGATTAAAGTTTAAATTAAATGCCTAAAGCTTCTAATGAAAAGAATAAGCCAGCTTTGTTTTATTTTAAAATTAATGAAATTATTAGGAAAAGAGTCAAGTTGAAGCTAACAAAATTTAACAATAAACCACAAATATGGTATGGAAAGCACCATAAGGAAGGTAAGGTACGAAAATACTGCGGTCGGTCAGGATGGTTGCACATCCCGAGGATTAATAGAGATGGACAAACTTGAACTAATTAGCTTCATGGGTAGTGTGACTGAACCCACCACTTGGAGGGCCCATCGACACCGATTTACACAACATATACCTATCAGCATTGAAGCCACAGGATGACAAATGCATGGCGTTTGAGAAATGCAGCGAAATGCCCACAAAACGAAATATAAACCAGTGCAGTGTTTCAGTCGCGTGAAACGACTTAAACAAACCCTCACTATAAGCCATCCAATGGGTCCGAGTTCCAGTTAAAATGTGCATATTTTTCTGTTACCCGAATCGATGTGACATATTCCCACATATTCAATCGGCCGTCGGTGGTGCAGTGGGTAGTGGCGCGCCTCTTGTACAGGAGATCCTGGGTTCTATCGCTGCTCTGACCGCCTTAAATATCTTTCGACGGCGGTCACCTCGCTTAGTGACGGCGACACTATCGAGTATTAGCCATGAAAAAGCATCTGGAAATACCGTTCGGAACCGGTGTCAGTGAGTGTAAAACGCGCACAGCTCACTGGTTTGTGAGAAGCTCTCCCAATCCCTTAATGGGGTATAAGGGGAAACGGTTTTTTTTATTCAATAGTAGAGTGAAAATGCGCAAAATATTATCTAATTTCTAATTTAATTGGCACCTGTTGTGTTTTTGGGGATTAATCGTGACTACCAGTCCATTGTTCGCCCAACATTAGTATGGCGGAAAAAGCTGGGCCTGCCTAAGTTGTCCATTTGTTATTTTACAGCAGCTTTTCACAAAATATTGCCCAGAACCAAATTTCAGTAAGATAGAGTGTGGTTTACACGAGATCTCGTGTCGATCAACCTGATTGCCTCCTCAACTTTTGTATGGGAGATACAAAATTGTCCATTTTAAATTACTTACAAGGTTTTGACAAAACATTACATGGTGCGACAGTCCAAAATACCTGGGGAGTAATAGTATTTTTATTGTTGGTGCTGTCGAGTGAAACAAGAATCTGCTTCTGAAATTTCCCAAACAAACCCAAAACCTTGAAACCCGTTTAAAAACAGCGTACCTTTGTGCACTTATAAGCCTGTCAGTTAGTTGATTATCCACCGAATTTCATTTTCTCACCGGATTTAAAAAGGAGAGACTTTTTTTCGTCATTTTTCAAATTCGTCGATGATTTCACACATTATTTTATAAAGACACCATAATACTCTTGAATTTATTAAAAAGGGACGTTTCCTACTGAGTAAAACTCAACTTTGTTTTTAAAAGTCAAATATTAATTGACTGATTTGTTGAAGTTTTTATTAAAACAAAAATTTTGCAAAAATGCCTGCACAACGTTTATGGTGTTCTATTTATGCACTTTCTCTTTGCCAAAGCTTCATGATGATGGTAAAATTTTATAAAAACAAAGCATAATAGAAAATCACTGTTATACTAAATCAGTGTTATAACAATCCAAAGCACTGTTATACTAAGCCCAAGTTGTAATTATAACTGATGTAAAACCATTGTTTTTTGACGTTTTGTTAATCACTTCTTTATCACTTTGAAACTGTTTACATAAAAAAAGTTTGCAATTTTACAACAATCGTGTGCAATTAAAAATGTGCGACAAACGTAATAAATTTTGCTATATTTGTTGGTTATTTACGGATTTCTACTTTATTTACAGGTATTTCTATTTTAGTCCTTTTTGTATCACTGTGTTATCCAATACCAAATGTCAATAAAAGTGATTGTGGTTTACTAGAGATATCGAGAGATAGGTAACAGAATGGATGTGAAAAATTCACTCGTTATCTATGCAAGAGTGGCATTTGACCAAATAGTGTCTTATACCAAATTTCGCAAGGATTGGCTCAGTTTTACGGCAGTTGTCTTGTCGAACAACCAGCTGGCCACGCGACTTTTGTGTAGGACGTACCAAACTCAATGTGGCAAAATCACCAGTGTTTTAGTAAATGACTCGCATTGGATGAAATTACGAATAATGTGTAATTTCACTAAGATCGGAAGTGCTTTAACCGATTTTTCGTATCGAGAACATGGAAGGCCAAACAGCGTTTATGTAGACGTGGGAACCTCGTCAATTTTCTCCATCCAATCACAGATATGGCCGTTGGTGGTGCAATGGCTAGTGTGCGCAGCTCTGGTACATGAAATCTTGGGTTCGATCACAGATCAGAGATATCATAAAAAAGTTTTAAAATAAAAATCAGCCGCGGATGTTTCGCTGCATCGAGAAAAAACCCGACTATAAATATTTAGGTGTATGTGTTGTCAAATCCAACGACAAATCCACACAAGAAGAGCCTACGAAATTTAATTAATATGACTAGTTAAAAAAATAAAAATTTATTTTTGGAACGAAGTTCCTTATCGCACGTTGCTGGATGGTGGCTAAATGAAAAAAAATTAAACAACTTTTGTTTTAACACTATTATGCTACCCACTATTATAAACTATATTGTTAACTTTTGCTTTGGTTTGTGTCTAGACTAACTAGATGTCTCACATATGTTGGGAAATTTCTTGTTTAATGGGTAGTTTTCTAGGTGGAGCCTGTAACCACTATTTTTGAACCTAATAAAAAGTAAATTTAGAAAAGCCAAAGTGAAAGAAGTTAAAAAAAAAAATTTATAAATAAGTGCCTTTTTTTAATAAAAGTACATTTTATCAAAAAAAAGATACCTATTCATATTCTTAAACAAAGTACAATTTCTTAAAAAAATACCTTGTCTTAAATAAGTAACTTTGCTTAAAAAAAGTAAATTTTCTTACAAAAAGTAGCTTTTCTTAAAAAAAAGTAATTTTTTTTAAATAAGATCCTTTTCTTAAACAGGTACATTTTCTTACAACAAATTGTCATTTCTTAAAAACTACCTTTACATTAAAAAGTAATTTTTTTTTGAAACAATATAAGTTTTCTTGAGATAAGTACCTACTCTTGAAAATGTACCTATTCTTGAAAAAAGGAACAATTCTAAAAACAATTCCCATTTCTTAAAAAAACATTTTCTTTCAAAAAAAATACCTTCTCTTAAAAAAATACCGTTTCTTACAAAAATTTCTTTCCTTAAAAGTACATTTTCTTAAAAATAAACTAATACCTTTTGTTTTCTTATCTTGAGATAATTAGCCTTTCTGAAAATAAGTAAATTTTCTTAAAAAAATAACCTTTTCCTAAAAACAGTACCACTTCTTTAAAAAGTACCTGTTCTTTAAAAAAGTGTTTCTTTTGTAAAAAAAATCATACTCTTATGGCTATTCTTACAGAAAGTACTGCTTGTTAAAAATAGTTCATTTTCTTAAAAACAACATTAGATTTTAATAAAAAAAAGGATCTCTCTTCAAAAAGGACCTTTTCGGGAAAATATAATACATATTTTTACAAAAAGGACCTAAAAATATACTTTTTAAAAAAAATACATTCTATAAACAAAAATTCTTAAAAAAAAAATTTATCATTTTACAAAAAGTATATTTTCTTAAAGATCCATTTAAATTGTCGTATCGTGTTAGAACTAACTAGTACATAATATATAGCAAAAAGCATCTTTGTTCCAACCGGGTGTTCCCTGACATCTCATGTGATTTTTATGTGTATTATGGCCTACTGTTTTGTAAAATTCAAATTCATCAGGGATGATTTTCATTTATTCGCCGTTTTATTTGTACTGTTTAATTTTATTGTCTAAGCTCGAGCCCATTCTATATCTCTATTAATAGAGATATAGTTTTTTTTAAAAAGGAGTTTTATAAATGTATTCCTATGATTCCTGGCAAACCGTATAGCTATTTCCGATCTAGCCACAGATCTTCTTCAGCGGTTGTTTGGGATGATGCTATTGAAAACTTCATCAAACTAAATGCAAAAAAATATTGCTTGCTATATTTTTCGAACACTTGCATTATAGCGAATTCTCAATTCAAATGAGAGCAACGACGACTTAAGCTCTGACCACACACCAATTCTTATAAATTACAACACATCCATACATATGAGTCCACCCAAATATAATATACTATCACCAAAGACTAATATGAATTTATATTACAATTTGTTAGACAGCCAAATAAATCTCTCCCCTCAACTTAAGACCACATCTGATATAGATTCTGCTGTGGAACACATCACAAATGCAATACATCAAGCAGCTCCAATGTCATCTCCAGATGACAGTACTGAGGGCGTACAGTAAAATATATCAGATTTTAGGATATCTTATGAGATACGGCAACAAATACAAGAAAAAAGGAGACTGAGAAGACAATGGCAGCAAAGTAGAAGTGTTTTTGACAAAAGGCTTTTTAACCCTGCTGTTAGATTAGGACCATTTGGTCCAAATTTTTTCTGTTTTCCCTTGTAACTTTGGAACGGTGATATATACTGACTAAATTTTTCTGCTAATGGGGTCTTTTAATAAAACAATGTTATGTGCGAAAATTAAATTTTCTAACTTTATTCAGGACTGAGAAAAATACAAAATGACGAATCTTAGATTAGAGGACCATTTGGTCAATAGTACATTTTTTCATTACCAAGCGAATGTAAATTCATGTCAAATATTTAGAAGATGTTTTTGATATGTCAAATACTTGCTTTAGAAATTATTGAACCAAAATAGTTACAAAGGATAAGATAAAATTATTATTTTGGATGAAAATTCCAGTATGGACCAAATGGTCCCTCAATCTAAGATTCGTAAGTTTTTTCATTACCAAGCGAATGTAAATTCATGTCAAATATTTAGAAGATGTTTTTGATATGTTAGCGGATGTTTTTGATATGTCAAATACTTGCTTTAGAAATTTTTGAACCAAAATAGTTACAAAGAATAAGATAAAATTATTATTTTGGATGAAAATTGCAGTATGGACCAAATGGTCCCTCAATCTAAGATTCGTAAGTTTTTTCTAATCTAACAGCAGGGTTAATAAATCAATAAAAAATCTTAGGAAACTGCTTGATGAGCACAGAAATGAAAAAACAGGTGAATTTATTGAAGATATTAACAACTCAAAATACGACGAACACCTTCTCTGGAAAGCCACAAAGTACATCAAAAGACCTACTAAACGCAACATAGTAGTTAGAAATGAAGATGGTAATTTTTGCAGAACTGACAAAGCCACAGCAGATACATTTGCCGTGCATTTAAAAAATACCTTCACTCCTTTTTCATGTAACAGCGATATGGAAGTAGATGAAATTTCAAATTTTTTGGACAGTCCACTACAAATGGACTTACCCATCAAACATGTTTCCCCAAGTGAGGTTCAAAATGAAATAAGAATTTTAAATAAAGGAAGAGCTCCAGGATACGACCTTATTGACGCAAACATTGCCAAAAATTTAACTCGTAAATGCATCATATTTCTTACTCTGATATATAATTCGATATTAAGAATTGGCCACTTTCCGTCTCAATGGAAATGCGCTGAGATCTGTGTGTGATTCGGAAACCTAATAAGCCTGAACATTTGGTGTCATCGTACAGGCCAATTAGTCTATTGGTAAAATTCTCCAAAATATTTGAGAAGATATTTCTGCGTAGATTGTCGCCTATACTAGAGAATCGAAATATAATTCCAGATCATCAGTTTGCATTCAGATCCAACCACGGTACGCCTGAACAGGTTCACCGCATTGTAAATGTTGCAACTGATGCTTTTGAGAAGAAAAAGTATTGCTCTGCACTCTTCCTTGACATAAAGCAAGCCTTCGATCTAGTGTGGCATCCTGGCCTGCTATATAAACTGAAAAATGTTTTGCCAGCCCCGTACTACCTGTTTTTTAAAAGCTACCTGAGTCAAAGTTACTTTAACGTCAAAATAAACAATGAAAGGTCAGCCTTAACAGAATTTAATGCAGGCATTCCTCGGGGTAGTGTCTTGGGCCTATCCTCTACACTATATTTACATCAGACATGCCAACCAATGAGGATGTAACACTAGCGACTTATGCTGATGACACAGCAGTAATTGCTATAAGTGAATGCCCAGCAGAGGCATCTGCATACATACAACGCCATCTTAATGAACTTGAAGCTTGGTTAAATAGATGGAACATCAAAGTAAATGCTGAAAAATCTTGACACATGACATTCGCATACCGACGGCTCGACTGTCCACCAGTTTATTTAAATGGAATTATAGTACCTGAGCCCATAGCTGTAAAATATCTTGGTATGGATCTAGATAGGCGACAAACAAGCGCAACTACAGGGCTAGTCGAGTAAAGTCTATTGGTTGTTGGGACCGAGGTCAAAACTTAATATGAACAACAAGCTCAGAATCTATAAATCTATTCTAAAACCAGTATGGTCTTATGGCATACAGCTATGGGGAACAGCTTCCAAATCAAATATTGAAATTCTCGAAAGATTCCAATCAAAGACATTAAGAGTGATAACTGGTGCGCACTGGTTTGTGAGAAATAAATCAATAAGGAGGGACCTAGATTTACGTTCTGTCAACGAAGAAATACGACATATCAGCCAAACATATCTGCATCGCCTTAGCAACCACGTCAATCCTATAGCTATTTGCCTACTCGATAGCACCACGGAAACCAGAAGGCTGCAACGAAAGCACGTATTAGATTTACCATTCTTAAACTAATATAACTAGAATAATATATGTAGACATTTAAAATCTTGTAAATATGTAAACTATTATTATTATTATGCAGATATTTGCATCAAATAGTTCATTCATATCTTTTGCTCTTAACGGTATTTTCAACTTGAGTTTTTTCGCTTGTGTTGCTAAAACCAGTGATGGAGCTAAAAGCAAATATGATCTAAAAATTGACTCACCGTAGCGGACTCAAAAGTTCAAGATCCCTTGAAGGAATTAAAATGTCCATCTCTAGTGTTCTTCTGTCTCTTCATAGTGACTGATTCAATTTTAAAAGTTCAGTTATTTCAAAATAATGCCAAATTTGTACAAAATCGGCAAAACCCAGAGCCGCCAATTTAATTTGTCTGTTGTGCCGCCGTCTTCGATAACTTGGCATCCGCACGCTGTTGCTCTAAATTTGTCTAAGAACAAAGTTGCCAACTAAAATGTCAATTTAATCTCAAATTGGATGGTGTAAATGGTGAAGATTGGATAACAAGGTTATCGCTAACCTGGCTGCGTCAAACTGCACGCGGCGTTAATAGCGATCGAAGATTCCTACGTATCAATCCACACTAAAAGTCAATTGTTTCAGCATAAGCACAAATGATGTTTTCGCAGAGTTGCAGTGCTAACAGATGAGTTCATTCTCTTACACACTGTAGTACAATGTTCTGATATCTGCTAAAAGTTGAGTAAGATACAAACTTTGTTGTAGCTGTGGCAGACAGTAAGTCATAGACATATATTTCAACCCATTCCTATGCTACCCATACTGCACTTACGCAATATTGAATTTGATCAATCGTGTAGGTTCTTAGAGCTAAAATCATACTTTTTATTTTCATAAACATTCACAATTTACAAACTTGTTTTAAACATGTGAGGCCTGTGCGTTACCATAATCATAAAAACATGTTAATTAAGACCGTTTTCAAATTTAATGTGATTTTTACAACCTCTAAATTAATATTAATTGATTGACATCAAGAAAATATGTAATATATTAACATTATACCAGTTTACAGAAATATTTACTTCTTTTAAGATTTTTAGTTAAAAACCGGTGAAGGCGTTAGTTAGCGTCTCATTTTTTTACCCAAAAAAGTAAAAAAAAAACAAGAAATACATCAAAAGAGAATATTAAATTTAGACTGATATTAAACGCATTGATTTTCTATGTAAATTGTTACTTGATGTCAATGAACACGTTCCTATCTCTGTCCCCAGCACTCACACCATTGGAGCTTAGCGAATCCAGACATACCAACACTATTTGTGGTAATATAATATTTATATAGTGTTATGACGGATCGAAGTAAAAGTCAACACAATTTTCGAGAATGACATAAAGACCTACGAAAATTAAAAGAATACAAAATGTAATCACCGAAATGTGAATGATAAGAAAATGAAAAGGAGGAAACTGAAGTAAATAAATAAATTAACATCATCATACATCATTAACGGTGACACATGTGGCTGCCTGACAGCCTGTGTGTGTTAACTCTCTGACGGTGTTACTGCATGTAGGTCGTTGTGGATGCTGGCGTGGTGGGTCTGGTCCATGAAAGATCTAGCATGAAAGTGTAATCTCGGGGTTAAAAGCTAATAATTATTTGGTTTGTTTTAACAGATTATTTTCTTGTGAAATCCGATACCCACGCACTGTTAATTACTATCAGATGAATCTGATAGTGATGCATTAAAAGGAAAAAACGTATTTCGAGTATGAGAGCATGAGCATGCTTAAGAAATTGTTTCTCCCAATGCTACAAATGAAAAGATTCGGTAAAAGATACAAAAAATAAAAATAAATATTTTTATTCCAATCGGAAGATGGATGACGGAGCATGCAACTTCATTTGTGGGCATATCTTGAATGTAGGATGTTACATCAGATATCAATTATTAAATCAAAATATTTGTTTTGTTAGAGAAAAAAATTATATTGGGTGAACTTAATCTGAATATTTAAATACAATATTGTGACACATTTCTGATACCTTGAAATTAAAGAAAAGAGATATGTAAAACTTAAAATCACTTGTCCTAGTATAATAAGATTTAAAGATAATTTTAAAAACCTGACAGAAACTTCATGATTCCTCTATGAGAAAAACACTTGTTTTAACTTCAATTCAATTTTATTATTTATCATGACATTACAGATGATTATTGGAACGAAGTTTCTTAACGCACGTTGGGGTATGGGGCTAAATGAAAAAAATTAAACAACTTTTTTTAACACTATTATGCTACAACCCAGTATTATCAACTATATTGGGTACTTTTGCTTTGGTTTGTGTCTAGAGTAACATATGTTGACTAGACTAACATATGAGCCTGTAACCAATATTTAGTATATATTGCAGTTTTAAACCCAATAGAAAGTAAATTTAGAAAAGCCAACGTTAAAGAAGTTTAATAAAATAACATTTTCTTAAATAAGTGACTTTTCTTAAAAAGACGAAATTTTCTCGTTAAAAATGCTATTCATATTCTTAAACAAATTACCATTTCCTAAAAAAAATACCTTATCTTACCTCTAAAGAAGTATCTTCGCTTTTTTTTTACAGAATGTAGCTTTTCTTAAAATAATTTTTTTTTTAAATAAGTACCTTTTCTTAAAAAAGTAAATTTTCTTAAACAAATTGCCCTTTCTTAAAAAAATACCTGTTCTTTAAAGAATAAATTTTTGTGAAACAAAATAACGTTTCTTGAGATAAATACCTACTAAAAAATTACCAATTCTAAAAATAGTATAATTTCTTAAAAAAAACATTTCTTCAAAAAAATAACTTCTCTTAAAAAATTCACTTTCTTAAAAGTACATTTTCTTAAAAATAAAATAATACTTTTTCTTGTCTTGAGATAAAAAGCCATTCTGAAAATAAGTACAAGCACAAAATAACCTTTCCTAAAGTATTATAAAAAAGTATTTCTTTGTAAAAAAATTCATACTCTTATGGCTTGTTCTTACAAAAGGACTTCTTCTTAAAAATAGAACATTTTATTAAAAAATAACATTATCTTTTAATAAAATCAGTACCTCTCTTTAAACAAGGACCTTTTCGTCAAAATATAATACATATTCCTACAAAAAGGAGCTAAAAATATACTTTTTGATTTAAAAAAAATAAATTTTTTTTTACTAGAAGCATATCATATTACAAAAAGTATCTTTTCAGGAGTTTTTCCCTATTCTTTTTATAGTAATAATTAACTGCAACAATTTTTTATGCAAAAGTTGAAGTCCTGTCAACTGAAACATGACAGCATGGAATATGGATTTTAAAGTTAATTTTTCGTTATTAATGTCTAATAGTGAGTTTCCAGTTATAAAGGGGCAAGAATTCCTAATAAGAAGATTGCGTTTGTTGACAATACATGGTATTTGATCTTTAAATATAAGTTTTGTATCCAAAAATTCACCTAAATATTTAACACTATTTGTTCAGAGTTGTTAATAATAAAGTTATTATGAGGAATAAAGCATATCTTGCGTTTACGTGTGACATATAAATCCTAGTTGTTATCACAGTTAATGACAACTTTCCACTTTGATATTGAAATATAATTTCCACTGCAGGTTTGGTAAAATTTCTAAATATGGTACACAAGACATCGTCGTGGCCGTCGGTGGTGCAACGGTAGTATGCGCGGCTCTTGTGCATGATAACGTGGGTCCGATCCCTGCTCTGACCGCCTTACATTTCCTTCGACGGCGCACTGTGGACCATATTTTTAGAAGGCGGCCAACAATTTTTTTGCTTATGGTTACCGATTTTAAAGTTATGTTACTCATTTAGAGGTAAATTCATCATTTAAAACTAATTAAGACACATTTTTTTATCCAAAAACAAATTGCGCTGTCAATTGAATTCAATGTTTGACAACCAATTTTTCCAAAAAAGAAAATGGCGCGATGTGTTCAGAACAAATTTTAATCGCAAATAAAATAAATATAAGTTACTTTCAAAATTTTGTTAATACCTTTCAATACTGTTTAATAAATATATTTAATACAGGGTGATTAAGGAAGTTCCCGACAAATTTCTCCAGCGTATTCCTTGGTTCATTTCATGACGAAAAGTCCACTAGGACCATGTCCGAAAATGCAAGGGTGCGAAATGGCAGCGGGTTCAAAATTTTCGGATTGCTGGTCGGAGGGTAGCAGGGTAAAGTTGCTAACTTCTGAGCCAGTGGTCGGATATTGAAAAAAAAAGAAAAGATTTTTGCATTTCAGTAAAACAGTCATAACTTTGTAATGGTAAGACCTCTGGGCTTCGTTTAGTTCATGGCTATCTTTCAACAGAAAAAAAACATAAGTTACCTGCCATCTGGCTGAGCAAATTGAGGTTATGTGAATTTTTTTCCATTTTTTCCCCGAAAGCTCTGTATCTCGGCGATTTGGCTTTTTTCTACTTTTTTTTATCGATTATGAAAGGCCTCTTAAAGACCTTTCCAACAAGCCCAAAAACAAAAAAACCGACCACCGGCTCAGAAGTTAGCAACTTTACCCTACTACTCTCCGACCACCAATCCGAAAATGTTGAACCCTCACCCTTGCATTTTCGGACATGGTCCTAGTGGACTTTTCTTCATGAAATGAGCCAAGGAATACGCTGGAGAAATTTGTCCGGAACTTCCTGAGTCACCCTGTTTTTATTACTATAAACTAAAATGCAATCTGTTAAAGTTATTTTTACGCGAAAATTCCTAATGTAAACCATGTGCTCAACAACGTCAACTTTGAGATCAAGCGCAGAATTGTGCTTGCGAATAGGTAAATCCTGATTCTTATCGCAAGCAGACGAAACATCTCTAGGAGTCTTTGAGAGAAAAATACTCCGAAAAATGTATGGCCCTATAATGCACAACGGCGAGTATCGGCGACTCATGAACCAGAAGCTGTAAGAACTATATATAGTTAAGCGGATCAAAATAATGCGGATCAAAATATCATAATGCAATGATAAAGACGAACCAGATCGAAGGGTTATCGAGACCGAACTCGAAGGAAGACGAAAAACGGGGAATAATAAAGCGTGCTTTTGAATATTTAATAACAAAAAAGTAAGTCGATGTGGATTATAACTAATCATGTGCAAAATTATTCTTTTTTGTTGGTTCAATAGAATAGTACCACATTTTCATTGTTTTATAAACATTCACTTCTTAAATTAAAAAATATATTTCATTGTAATTATTTTATCTGAATAGTAATTTAATGGTGGGTACTTTTATCATGATTCATAATAATTTCGAATATTTGATCATTTACTGACTCGTATAGGGATTTACGGTTGTCAGTCCATGCTGTTTTTATTTATTCAATAAGCTCATCTTCTGTTTCGTACTGCTTTCGTACCTCGTGGACCTTGCGGGTTAGCCAACCCCAACAATTTGCAATAATGTTAAGGTCGCGTGAGTAGGTCGGCCAATTTAAGATTTCAATAGTTTGGCAAGAAGTCCATGTTTGCACAACACGTGCCGAATGTATAGGTGTATTATCATGTTGATTAATCCAGTCTAATGGCCCATAAACTAGACATTTATACTTATTATATAATCGAAATTGAATTAAATTACATTAAATTGAATTATATTTATTGAAGGGAATTACTATGAATTTTAAATCTGAAATGTACCATATGTACCCTGAAATTATTTATCTTACATTTACATACTTACAAGATGTCACAAATGTACCCCAAATTGTAATAGAATATTGTTCTAAAAGTCGATAAGTTATTGTGAATGGTTACAAAAGTTAACGAATGTTCAACGATTGCAAAGTTAACCATATACCATAAAAATGTAATAAGGACCACTTGGTTCTAAACACTAAAGCGGTAAGAAACTCTCTCTCATTCTCTGTACAATAAAACGCAATATCTCTAACATTACCCTAAACCTCTTTTTTTGTACTCATATCTAAATCAAATAATCTCTCATCTCAATTGAGATATTAATTGATTTAAAGGCATATCTTTCTACTCCCAGTTGAAAGTTATATCCAAGAAACATACAGTCCACTAGTCTTTTGCTGTGGTTGCAACTGGGTCACATATGATCGTTTGATTACAGCGACATCATTCCCAAATTTACCAATCCGCCCTCCACTCCAACAACAAGATTGGATTGGATTGTCATTTTTTGTTCATTTAGGAAACACTTGTTTCAGAAGAGTATTGTAATGATTCCCCGTCATTCGGGTGCTTTATACGACAATGTAAAAAATTTCGTACTATGAAACTGCGACCCATACCATAACAACGCCCTCTCTGCTGTGACGACGGCTTTGAATTTTGGAACAAAGTTCCTTATCGCATGTTGCGGGATGGGGGCTAAATAAAATTTGCAACAACTGTTTTTTAACTACTTTATTACAACCCATTATTGTCAACTATATTGGATACTTTTGGTTTGGATTGGTTTAACAGGAAGTTTTCCAGGTGGAACCTGTTTATTACATATTGTAGTTTTGAGCCCAATAAAAACTAGACTAAAATATTCTTGTTTACTGGGAAATTTTCTAATTGGAGCCTGATTATTAAATTTTGTAGTTTTGAGCCGAATAAAAAGTAAATTTAGAAAAGCCAAAGCCCAAAAAGATAAAATTTTCTTAAATAAGTGCCATTTCTTAAAAAAGGAAATTTTCTCAAAAATAATACCTATTCTTAAACGAAGTACCTATTCTTAAAAAAAACCTTATCCCAAAGAAGTACCGTTGCTTAAAAAAGTAAATTTTCTTACAGATAGTACGTTTTCCTAAAAAGTTATTTTTTTTAAATATATACCTTTTCTTAAAAAACTACATTATCTTACAACAAATTGCCTTTTCTTAAAAAAATAACTTTTCTTTAAAGAGTAAATTTTTTGTAAAACAAAATAACTTTTCTTGAGATAAGTACATACTCTTAAAATTGTACCTTTTCTTGAAAAAAGGACAAATTCTAAACAAATTCCCCTTTCGCAAAAAAACCTTTTCTTCAAAAAAAAAAAAAATACCTTCCTTAACCTTTTCTTGCAAAAATTCCATTTCTTACAAATAAAATAATATCTTTTCTTTTCTTTTCTTGGGATAAGTAGCCTTTCTGAAAATAAGTAAATTTTCTTCGAAAATAACCTTTTCCTAAATAGAGTACCACTTCTTTAAAAGGTAACTGTTCTTAAAAAAGTACTTCTTAGTAACAAAATGCATAATCTTAGGCTCTTTCTTACAGAAAGTACTTCTTATTAAAAAGAAGCATTACCTTTTAATAAAAGAAGAGTCTCTCATTAAAGAAAGGACCTTTTCGGGAAAATATAATACATATTCTTACAAAAATGACCCAAAAATATATCCTTTTTTTAAAAAAAATTCGTTCAATAAATAAAAAATTTCTTAAAAATTTTTTATCATTTTACAAACAGTATCTTTTCTTAAAGGTCCATTTATATTATAGTATTTTTCAACGGGCGCCTTAGGCGTGCTGGAACTAACTAGTACATAATATATAGCGAAGGGAACTTCGTTCCAACCGGGTGTCCCCTGACAACTCATGTAATTTTTTTTCCTTACTCACATCGTTAAAAAATAAAAGATATAGAAATCACGACCATCCAAGTAAACTTTTTTATCCCAAAAATAAATTTTCGCCAGTCGCCATCACTTAGGTGGCTTCGTCGACGAGCTGCATTTACTAAAGGTGTTTTCTTCAGTTTTCGAATTTGCGGTTGATTTACTTGCATTTACTCCTACTATATGCTTAATTTTTGAGGTGGAATGCGCTGAAATTGAGGCAATTCCGAGAATTTATCGCTTGTCCTGAGGTGCTTAAGGTGTGTAGTACCCCCTTTGTAATTTTTATAGCAGCTTTCAAGGACCTTAATATAATTCATTACCACATCATGTCTTCGTCCGATTTTTCTACCGATTTCGCGATAAGAACATTTTTGAGAGAGGTAAATACCAATTTATACTATGTGGATAAACTTAAAGTTTATTTTTATTATTTTGAATTGCTTTGAATTGATATTTTTTATCAAATATTCCTGGAATTCCTAGTTTTAAGGACGTATTGAAATTATTGGGAACTAACATTTTCCAGAACTAATTATAACCGTTACTTTATTAAATTAGAGATCTTGCAAAGTGCACGAAGCACAGAAACTTACTCACTTCTGAAACGTTGTTGGACACTCAAGAGTCGAGATGCCTACCGCTAAATAGTTTTACTTAAATCTAAAGCAACATAAACTCTAATTAAACTCTAGAATCTAAATAAAGAACCCGAAGTATTATAACGTTGTTTGAAATTCTGCAAAACTTGTATTTCAACCCAGAGAATATCTCTAACTCAATAGGATATCTCTAACACAACATTCTCTTCTGTTTTCTACTCCTCACGCATATCTTACAATTTAAACGTCTTCTCAACCCATTGGGAAACCGCATAAATTGTCAACTATCAAAGCTCTAAACAACCCATTATCAATACAGTCCACTACCTCCAGTTAATCACAGCGACAACAGCTCAAGATTATTAATCTCCCATATTGATTTCTGCCGGTAAATATTCACTATGTCCGATCACATTACACTATTTTTTCTACCCAGTTATATTTGAAAATACACTGCCACAAACTTTTCTTTTAAGTTTATTTGGTTTTTATAAAGCTTTATAGCAGCTGACTGCTTATTTCACAAAATGCTGAGTGTGGTTCTATTCTGGTGAACCGCGTACAAAGGCTAATATTCTCAATTTGTTTGAAACAGAGCGCAGAAAGTATCGTTACAATGTATGTGGAATATGCTTTTGTTGTTTTAAATAATGAGTGTTATCTCTTTTCTGCGTCTTAAAAAAAGAATAAATTTTACCTCTCTGTTTTCTGTATAGCAGGCCTTAAATCTACAATATTTTGTTGGTTCTATCCAGATGCACCACCGTGCATATACAAATTTCTTTGGCTTAATGGAAATTACACTACAAAACTTAAATAGAAGAAAATAGGCCACAATTTTAGATAGAGAACAACAACACGAAATATTGGTCCTAGTCGTCGTTCTTAGGTTATATTTTAATACCTTCAAAAAGCCAAAGTGAAATTAAACCCCGTAAAAATTGTTGGGGCCTATTTTAATTTTATAATTTCAATATCCTGCGACCTATTTTCACAATGCACTTGGACCAAATTTGGGGCCTAATTTCATTCTCAATTTGGAGTGTATTTTCATGGGGCCTAATTTTCTACCGCCAAATTTAAGTTTGTAAACCAATAAAAAAAATTAATAAATCCAAGGCTTAAAATTTAAAAAGTAAAGCATGACACACATAGACGACGACAGGCTACATGAACACACGACTACAAATGCCGCTGACTGCAAATGTAGACGTGTGGCAGCTACTGAATTATTTTCAAGACGGCAACTGCAAAGTAAACAGCTGATCTGTAATGTTGACGTTTGTGTAATTGTGTTAGAAGAAAATAAAATGTCTGGAGAATATTTAATAAATAGTATTACAAACATAACAAAAATTGTGAAAACAGTTGATTGTTCTGTCAGTGGTGGTGCCACCTCAGGCATTGATAGCTCTAACCTGTTGATTGTCGCCCACACAAATAGAAATTAGTTTAATTCAACTACAGCTACATAAGTAGCATAGACAACAACCTGCAGTCGTGTCGCCTTGCCGTCGTTAAAATATTCACTTGCATATAAACGCATGTATTTTATTTTTGACAGGTTGTGGTCGGTAGCCTGTCGTCGTCTATGTGTTTCATACTTAAAGCTAAAATCTTGTGGTTTTAATCACAATTACTACTTGAGAAAAACATTGGTTTATGTGCTAAATCTCTCTGTTCAAAAATAGCTGGCCCTATTACAATTTTTTTTTAAATATTGTGTTAACTCGGAGTATTGCCATCAAACATAAAAAATTCGTTATTACAAAGCTAAATATTCTCAATTAAAAACCTGAAATTTAGTTGTTCTACATAAATCCTATATCATTCGAAATATGTTTGTGCAACGCCGACAAAGAAAATGTCCATGCCGTTGATAAACACAGCTTCGGCATTTCAATATATTGAACAAATATTGTACAACTACCGACTTATCTTATTCCAAGATTACCCACAAATCACTTAACTTTACTCAGTTTGCCTTAAGGAACTTTAATTGATTTTAAGTTGAACAAATATTTACTTCTTCGTCTTCTTCTTCTTTGGATTGTTGGATTTGCAAGCAAGAAAAAAGTTAATCCAGAAATGCACTTATTTTCAAGTTTGCATATTCAATAAATAATATTTGTGAAGTTGGCTAAATGCATATGTATGTGTGCCGTAGATGTTGCATTTACATATTGCAATGACTTTATGCAGTAACAGCAAACAACAAATAGGAATATTTAAACTTATGAATATGCATGCAACATGCAACAAGTATGCAGCATCAACATCAAAGTATTCAATACCTGAACACTTTAAGGTGTTGTGGTAAAAAGACTTACAGCTCTTCTGTTTGAATAATGCGACACAGTATGAGAAGGTGCAGGTACAAGGATGCACTTGAGTATGGGTATTATAAGTATGAATATGTATGTAATGTACTCGTATAAGTTGTGCCAAATGTAAATATGGAGAAATAAATGCCAAAACAGATGAAACCAAACCAAAAACATTAAATCAATAATCGAGTATTTGAGTGCATGAAAGAGTGTAAATTGAATTGTAAATACCCAGCAAACCAAACGTTTAGAATTCGGTCAGTAATCTATTCCAATTGCAATTTGATCGAATGACACAGCTGATCAACCTTGTAGCTGTAAATTTGATAAATTTCAAAGAGATTGAGCCATTGGTGAATTGAAAATACTAACTTTAAACTTGACGTTATTGGTGGTTATGACTTTTAAAAGAACTTTATCTGCAATAAATTAGTTTTGATTTAAAGAACACAAGAATTTTCTTTAATTTCTATTTGTATTGCGTCCAAATTCTGGCAGAAAAAAACTGGCACAAAAAACCGTATCAAAATTGTCGTTAGCTCAGTGACTTTCGACGAGAATTTGGTGGAACCGAAACACACTTAGGAAATCTATTTATATCTTACTCCATCGAAAAACATGAAATGGTTGTCACGTCTTAGGAAATCCTGATTCTTAGGTCGACATTTTGGATAGATTTGTAAACGAACTATAAACTTTAAAAAACTAAATGGTTTCTCGTTACATTCCATGAAGGGACTAGGGAGAGCTTGTCACAACCAGTGAGCTGTGCGCCTTCTAGTTCTCCACTCACTGATTGGGACCTACAATTTTACACCGGTTCCAAACGGTATTTTGAGAAGCTTTTTCATGGCTAAATACTCGAGAGTGTCGACGTCAATAAGCAAGGTGACCGCCGTCGAAAGAAATTTAAGGTGGTAAGAGGAGGGATCGAACACACGTTCTCATGCACAAGAGCCACGCACAGTACCATTGAACCACCCACGGCCAGTATAAACTCCAATCGTAGGAAATTCTGAAAGGAAATTGAATGAGTCGTAACAATTTCTAATCTCACGACTGATGATTACTGAATACTGATGATTTTCCCGATATTTTGTACCACTGACCTAATGTCTTAAACATACTGCTGTTCTTAGATAAATGATAATGTTATTTAGATAAATTATGCGCCAATAAAGAAAACCATGTTATGGGCTGTTGGTACAAAATGGTGTGAATAGCTGATATTGTGCTTCTTTATCGAAAGTAGCTCCACGAAGATTTTGGCTTAAAAATTCGAATACTTCTGGGACTTACAATGATCGTTTGCAGCAAAAAACATTTCTTTCAGTACGTACACTTAACCTGACCTCTGAAAGTTTAAATGTTTACCCCAATCAAAATGTTTATCCCAATTTGCAAACGAACCTCAATATTTTTTTAAATTTAATAAAAAAAAAATTACAATTAGAATAGTTCGTTCTATAAATCGAAGTTTCAAAACTTCTGCATCAGTGCGTGTAAGTAGGAAAGCAATGTGTAAGTAGCGCCAACAATCACTCTGCACAATAAATAAAAAATGTCTTCGGTTAGTGACTTGTGTAAATACACACCAGGCTAGACGCTGCTGAAGATGATGCTTCACAAACATCGAAACGATCGTCCAGCGAATGTGAGTTCAAATCCCACCCGCGGCATTTATATTTTTTTCAGTAACCGGAGAAAACATGATCTCTTACAGCCTTAAAAGGAAATTACAACTTTAAACATATCTAGGACCTAAAACAACTAAATTTAAAAAAAAATTAAATTTAATAAAATTTAAAAAAAAAAATACAATTAAAAAGGCCGAATAAGTAAAAAAAAATAAAACAACGTAGAGCACGACGAAAAAAAGGCAATAACAATTGGCTGTAAACATTGTGGTGTCTTTTAGACAACAACAAAAAACATTTAAAATGGGGACCGATGGTTCTCTGGAGATGGAAAGAATTTGTTTGGAAATGTTTTCTTGTGTGTTTTGTTTGCGATATTTTCCGAACACTTGCATAGTGGCAAATTCTCAATTCAGATTAGTTTTTGATTGCATTTAGTTTCATGCATTTTTCAAAAGTAGTATTTCAAACAGCTGCTGATGAAGTCCTGTGGTTAGATCTGAAATAGCTTTTCGGTTTGCCAGGAATCATGAGGATGCATTTGCAAAACATCTTCTTTTAAAAAATTTTTAAAAAACTATATCTCTATTTAAAAAGTTCCAATAAAAAAGGCCGAATAAATAAAAAATAAAATAAATAAAAAAAATCATCCCTATAAAAGTTATGTTTATGGATACGGTATCACACAACTAAACACAAAGGAAATCATTCTCAACACGGTGAAATAAACGGTCCCTGTAGTATTACACAGAAACCAAATGAATGTGTAATTTTTTTGTGCAAGTGGCAACTCTGAAACTTGGCAGTTGTCATACATATACGTTTATTGGAGAGCTTTACGAAGGAACGTCGGTTATAATTGTGAAAACATATTACAAAGATTTGAAAAGTTATGCTGAGACCGCTTGCAAACTTCGAAGAATTTTCAGTCGAGAAAGTGCAGCTAATAACGGGTCCGCCAAATAACTTTTTTTTTTTGAGAATGCTATAAAAAAAACTACTGAATATTTTCTCAAATTTCTTTTTTTATTTGAAAGTACAATCCTTCCGGTTAATAATGGAAAATAATTTCATTCAAATGGCTGCCTCGGCTGGCCATGCAGTAGCCTACACGATCGGTCCAATTTTTAAGCACATTATCGATTGTGTGCAGCTGTATTTCACCAATGGCTTCACGAATATTGTCCTTTAAAGCGTTAATTGTCTCTGGCTTATCGGTGTAACACTCATCTTTGAGGGCACCCCACAAATAATAGTCCAACGGTGTCCAATCGCAGCTCCGAGGTGGCCAAACGACATCAGCTCTGCGGCTGATAATGCGATCTTCAAAAACAGGGCGCAAAACATCGAGTGTAGCTTCGGGTGTGTGGCACGTAGCGCCCTCCTGTTAAAACCAAATGTTGTCAATATCCTCCTCTTCAATTTTTGTGAACAAAAATTCGTTCAACATGGCCCGATAACGATCGCCATTGACTGTAACGGCCACTCCTTACTCATTTTCCAAGAAAAATGGCCCAACTATGCCTCTGGACGAAAGTCCGCACCAAACAGTGACTCGTTTTGGGTGCATCGGCTTTTCAATGTATGCGCGCCGGTTTTCTGTGCCGCAAATGCGACAAGTTTGCTTGTTTACATACCCGCCAAGATCAAAATGAGCTTCATCTGAAAAGATGATTTTTTTGGCAAAATCGGCACCTCCTGTAAGTCGATCGCAGGCCCATTTTTCCCATATTTCCCAGCGTTGTTCAAGCGTGTACACAACCATATTCGTTCAGCGTAAAACTAATTATCTGTCAAATCAGGATAAAACTAATTATCTGTCAAATCAGACATGAGCTAAGTGTTACCATTCACGAAATAAGCACTAGTTGAAAAAAAAAACGTCAACCATTCGAAGAGTGATAAAAAAATATGAAGAAAGTGTGTAGGTTAGAAACAGTGAGATTCCTGTGCGCCAACGTACCGATCGGTCTCTTGAAAACATTGCTGCTGTAAACGAGAGTGTCGCCGAGAACACGAAAACAACAATTCGGCATCGTTCTCAACAACGTCAAATTTCACGAAGAACTACGCAGAGAATTTTGGTAAAAGACCTCCACCTTCATGCGTATAAAATGCAGTTTACTCTCAAACCTGCAGACCATGGAAAGCGCCGGCAATTCGTTCAATGGGTAATGAAGCACAGTCAAGCCAATGTCAATTTTTCAACAAAAAAAAATCATCTTGTCCGATGAAGCGCATTTCCATCTGAATGGCTTCGTGAATACACAAAATTGTCCAATTTGTGCTCGGGAGATCCTTATGCAATCCATGAGAAACCAGTACATCTACAATGAGCCACTGTCTGATGCGGATTCAAAGACGCTCTAGAAGTAGACGACCAGACGATGTGCGCAATTTGGCAACCCTGGTAAAAGAGAACCAAAAAGTGGTAGCAATTCACTCAAACGCATTTCTCTCGCGCCATATCTTGATTATTTTATACTTGTTGCATAGTTTGCGTAATTTTACTTCAACACGGTTGGAAGTTGTATAGTTATATACAATAACACTATCCAAAAGCTGCTCGTGTATTAAAATATTCAATGAAGAGAGTAAGAGAGAGAGCAGAGAATGGCTAGGGTTGCACTCGTTTTGTTTGTTGGCATCCGAGTGAAGAGAAATTTTGACTATCTACTATTACATCGTTTTTGGCGGATTTTGATCAGACGGTGTGATTGGGCCTTAAGATGAGGCAGAAATTGCAATGAATGTGAACAGCATTCGTTACAGGAAAATGTTAACGGAGTCCTTGTAACCTCAAGTGGACGGCATGTATCTCGACGACACACATCGACATCGTTTTATTGGAGCAACGATTTCCAGAACACATTCAGGGCTGTCATAGAAACCAATGTTGTCACTATTGGTTTTGAAAACGACAAGAGCAAATGCTTTGGTGTCATGAAAACCAATGTTATCGGTTATATATACGAACTAGCATTTATGTCGGTTTTAGGTGTCATAGAAACCATTATTATTGGTTTTGATATTGGAAATAAACCAAGCAGCTAAAAGCTGTCAGTTTTCATTTGCGCGCTTTTGGTTTGTTACTTTTTTGCACCGGAATGTTTTGAAAAATGTAAATAAATTGATTTATTTTAATAATTGCTTAATAAAATATATATTTTTTTTTGTCATTTTTGTTTTTATTTTTTTAGGAGAAAGCCTAAAAATAGGGCTTATGTCTATTATACGGCTTAGTCTACAAAAATTAAAAAAAATTACTGCGTTGAATAGAACGTGTTATTTTAAGCAAAAAAAGTTAAATAACCAAATCGGGGCAAATGTATAGTTTTGGAGTTATGGACCCCCGTATGTTGAAATTTTGAAAAAAGGTTTGATTATTTTCTTTTACTTTTCTCAAAAATATAAAGCTTTATACCACAAAAATACTATGCCGAAGCCGTGAAGCCGGTGTTGGACCTACCCCAGAGGAAAAAATCCCTTATCCTGGCCGAAGCCGGTGTTGGCCAGACGAGAAAGTCCCTTATTTTAAAAAAAAATTTATAATTTTTCAAAATTTCAACATTCCATAATTCGATAACTAAGCGAGTTATCGAGAAATGCTAGCTAATTTTTTGAGTTAATTTTGACTTCTTTTATACCTCATTTCCCTCCCACACTTCCGAAATTTCGGTGACCATAACTCCGAAACAATGCATTTGCTCGGATATTGTTTTTTACTTTTTTTGCTTAAAATAACGTGTTCTGACCCCTCTCAAAAAATGGTTGTTTTTGGAGTGTAAGCCGTAAAATGGGTCTGTTCCCAAATATTGTTGATACTGTGCTCCTTCCGAGACTTATTCTTCAATCTCTGAAAAGATCTTTCCGTTAGAAAATCTCAACGAAATAGCAAGTTGCAAAATCAGAAGTATTTTAGAACGCAAACAAATGCCCTTGAATAGTGTCAACCCAAGTTGTGAGAGTTCTTCCTCTAATAACAAAAATGTTACACCTGCTGATGCAATTGTAATTTATTTATAACGACTTATTCCTTTTTTTATAATTTGCTAGTGTAATTCAATTACTTTTGCTGATATTTCCATGGAAACTATTGTTTTTTCCATTTTTAGCACACAAATGAAATAAAATTGCAAACAAATAAACACATGTGAGCAACAAACAGCTGATTCGAACATTGGTTTTATTTACATTCGAAATTATCAAAACCAACATGGTTTCATGGCACCAAATGAAACCAATATTGGTTTGCAAAAACGACAATTCGTAAAACCGACATGGTTTCTGTGACAACCCTGATTATCTCATAAAATTCTGACGACAACTGACCATGAAGTTCATGCGATTTAACGCCGTGCAATTTCTTTGTCAAAAGTCATGCAACAGTCATGAAAATTTCTTGAAAATAGTAATTGCCTGTCATCAGTACTGCGATTCACTATGCATTTTGAACCACAATTGTTTCGTTTAAAAATGTTAACCACGAAATTAACCATCTTGCAATTCAATAACACTTTAAACGATATCTGCTGGCGTTTGAAGTCAGCTTTTTAAGTCAGCTGTTATTTTTAGCAAGACAAGTTATGGTTTATTAACACCAGCATTTTTGGTGTGGTTTAATCCGTTTAGAAAAGTGTTTATCGTTATCAACCATTTGATTTAGCTTCTCGCCAGACGCGCGGCTTCTTTTGGCAGAAGTACTAGCCATTCTATTTTAATATCTAGAAGCGTTTACTAAATTAATAAAATATTAAAAATTTCGAATGTTTTTCATACTTTGCACAGAACTGTTTAAAATTTACAAATCACAAGGTTTTTGTTTTGTTTTTCTTTATTCTTCTTTGTTATTTTCTCCTATTTTGACATTTCGCTTAGCAGAGTTGACACCTAATATCACTTTGAATACAGAGAAATATAATATTATTTACCGTGGTTAAAAATAAGTTAATAAATCACATAGTGGTTAGTGCAAACACTATGTAAATCGCATTACAGAGTCGTGGGGCCATTTGAAGGTTATTTTATTCCATACTTAATCGGAACATGTCTTCCCTCAAATCCAATAAAACAAACTCAAGTATCTAAAAAAATAATCTAATCTAAATAATCTAAAAATACTAATAAATAATCTAAACATATTTTAAAATTAAAAAGTGAATTCTTAGTGAGATACCCTTATTAAGAGATCTTAGGAGCTCTTTTTCTGGGTCGCTGTCGCAAAAGCAATATATGTGTAAAAAAACTATGTAGAAATAAGTAAAGGAGGAAGAATTGTTTTTTTGTCATTTCCTCAAGAAAATATGTAAATGTAATTAATAGTCAGAAAACAATGTTTGCTAAGAAAACTATCAGAACACCCGCGGGCATCACTTTGCACATTGTTGGTATAAACTTGTAAGAAATTCAGAGCAAAATCATTACGATATGAGTCACGTGTGATCTGTCAAAAAGAGCCTGTTGAAAATCAAACCCCACGATGAATCACCCGATAGTTTTGGATTTCCAACGTAGAATGATCAGTGGATTATTTCTACTTTATTATATATACATACTAATTACACTGTAAGTAAAACTTGAAGCTTTGAAATGACACACAAGAACACCGAGACACCCCAACTAATTTTTGAGTCATAGAATCCAGTGGTATACTCCGTTTTAAAAAGTTAGCTCAAAATAACGAGATATTTCGACTTTAAATTTGTAGTAGATTTAAGGTGATTTTTTATTTTATTTGAGGGAAAACCTTCAAAAGCTCTTGTTAAATCAATTTATATATTTATTTTTTCCGACAAAATGTAACCGTTGAAATAATAGGCATCTATTTGGAAGCAGAATTAGTTTACCCCTTACAATTTGGGGCCATAATAATTATAATAATTTTGCGATTCGGGATTTTGGGATTCCAAAAATAGCATCCCTATTACAAACAGATGCTACAACGTATATATCAAAGTGTTCACTTTGACAGATTCGTCCCTACCCGCCGCTATAGATGTTAACACATCAAAAATATAAGCATTTTATTGACCATTTTGAAAAAAATAGAAAAATGAGTGACGAAAAATGCAGATTACGTTGCGAAAAAATTAAATATGTTTTGTTTTGTGTGTGGAAAATTTACACCGAAAAATCATTGACGATATTTGGTTGAAGATGCCCTCAAAGCTTACAATCAATATTATTTGGCTACGCCCGGTGAAGAAGTGCGAAATGTTGATCATGCACCAGAATTTACGTGCATCACTTGTTTTAGTGCTTTAAACAAATGATGGAAATTACGGCGATATTCGATGCCATTTGGACTTCCAATGATATGGACCGATCCAGGGGAGCATGATACAGAAAATTGCAACGCGTGCAAGAACGATGTAAATGGTCTCAATCGAAACAGAAAGTTCTCTTAGATAGACTATATATGGAATACACAATAATTTATTCTTATAGAACGATCCGGTTTTATATACCAAGGTGTGCCAAGTGCTCACGTACCAGTTCCACACAGTGATGAACTGCCTGTCCCAGTACATCCATCGACATACCAATATGATACTGCGTCCTATGAAGTACAATCACAAACATCAGCAACATCATTACATCATGCTGATTCTGATTATCTTCAGCCAGTTATACAATATCCATCATTAATTTCGCAGGAACATGTAGATAGAATCGTTCGAAATCTGAAGCTTGGTCAAAATAATGCAATGACTTTGGCTTCGGATCTAAGAAGCGTCAATGTGCTGGCACCAGGTGTAAAAGTTGCATCTTACAAATACCGGCAAGAACCATATATGCCTTATGTCATGCTTTCCGAGGACGCAGTTTATGCATATTGTCAAGATATTCCCGGTTTAATGAATGAAATGGGAATCTGCAACTATAATCCATCTTTACGGCGTCTTTCCATAGACTCTTCAAGCAGGAGCTTAAAAGTAGTCTTGCTATTTGAAAACAGCAGCGTTAAACCAGTGCCATTGATGTATGCTCTTGGAATGCAAGAGTCGTATGATTCCATGAAATCAATTATGGAACGCATCAGTTATGACGACCACAATTGGCGCGTAAATTGTGATTTTAAGGTTCTGCCACTAATAGCTGGAAAGCAAACTGGATATACAAAGTACATGTGTATTTTTGGTAAATGGGACAGCCGTGCAAAATGCAACCAGTACGAAAAGCGATATTGGCCAAAACGCGATTCGCAAGTGTTTGTCGAATTTAATGTAATTCGTCCACCATTGATCCCCCATCAGATCTTCATATCAAGCTGGGAGTTGTAAAGAATTTTTTAAAGCGTTTGGTTCGCGTTAACGAAAATGCATTACCATACTTGAAAAACAACGCATTCCCAAAATTATCAATTGAAAAATTAAAAGAGGGTAATTTTGTGTAACTAAATGTGTGTGAGTGCAATATATTTTATATAATTTTTTTTTAACAGGTGTAGTTAACGGTCCAGATATACGCAAACTTTTAAGGGATACGAGTTTTTCTGAAATGTTAGATGAAACTGAACTAAACACATGGAACTCAATTCCTGCGGTAAGTGAAAACGTTCTTTGCAAAAATCGCTCACCAGAGTACCGTGATTACATTGACAACATGATGAAGTCTTTGGACAAACATGGCGTTAATATGTCGTTGAAAATCCACATGTTACATGCACATTTCGATTTTTACAAATGACAATTGTTCACAGAAACAGACGAAACTGGCGAAAGATTTCATCAAACCATAATGGCATTCGAAGAGCGTCGCGCTGGAAAAAGAATAGACTCAATGCTTGTTAGTTTCTGCTGCTCGATTGCAAACAAAGAATAAAAATTCTAAAAATCCAAAAAAATTTATAAAATCATCAAAATAAGAGCAAATATAGTTCCATGTCCGCTTGAAAATGGACGTTCATTATTTCTAGATATCAATTTTGACAAAATAAATAATAAACAAATTAATTTTAAACAAGATTTTTCATAAATAAAATCAAAAATCGCCTTAAATCTACTACAAATTTAAAATCGAAATATCTCGTGATTTCGAGCTAACTTTTCAAAACGGGGTACACCACTAGATTCTACGATCCAAAATTAATTTGACGAGTCTCGGCGTTTTGGTGTGTCATTTTCACCTACTTACAGTGTTATCATAAGTAATGCTAAATATTATATGTAAAATAGATCGCATTAATAAAGAATACACGAAGCAAAGGAAAAAAGTAAAAGTTGTTTAAAATAATAATTGTTTAAATGATAAAATAAATACTCCAAAATATAAAATAAATACTCCAAAACAAATTTCAAATTTAATAAACAAAAGTAAATACAAACACTGGGTTATTTCAGTGGCTGTGTGTGTTTATGTATATGTGGTTATTTATTAGTATTACTAACTAATAATGTCAATAACAATTTAAAAATGCATTATTTGTAAATGACACAACATGAAACCAAAGATTTCAATATTAATTTGAATATATGAAGTAAACAAATGTCCGAGTCGGGTTCTCTCTATTCATTTGCATAACGATTGCTCAATGTTTGTAAAGTAAATTAAATGGGGGGAAAAACTGGTTTCTAATTTATTGTAAATATTCTTCAAATAACAAAATGTAAATGAACAATTTATTAAATATTTTGATAAAAGGCGAAATAACTAATTGCCTGCCAAAGCAAATCACGGAGTGTCACCACAACAGAGACGACAACATGGCAAGTCGCAACAACAGACATGACAGACATCACGGGTAGCAGAAACACGAAATGTGTAAATTACGTACTAGTTACTCAGGGATGAAGGTAACTTTCTATTAGTTAAGACTGTATATTGGTTAAAAGGTACATTTTTACGTTCATAATTGCATCCACTTATTGTTGCAATAGAGTGTCTGCGTTAATTGATTTACACGTTTTATATCAATCCAAGCGTGAAAATTTAAATAAGCACCATTGCGGCTGGGTTGTGGTTTGGGGTTTTTGGGGATGTTAGGTAAATATATATTTATGTTTAACTGACCACTTTTTTTCAGATAAACATGAATTACAAAAACTGAACCAGATTCAAAAACATCATTTTTATTTTAAACAAAATTAACTATTACACAGCATTTCACCACATACCAAAACATAGGATAGCATGAAGATGAACAATACCTTAGCATTAGGATTTGCTCGTCTGTTTTTGTTGAAATACTGTTATACTTTGGGTTAAATGAAAGTTAGGCACAACAACACGATATATGTGTTTGTTTTAATTGGAAGAAACGTTTAAACTGTTGCGGTCCACGTTTAGTATATGAAGCAAACGAAATAGCTTTACTGCCTAATAATTGTTTTTGCCTTTACTATAAAGGGTAAACTACATACGTCTTAAAAATGCTCGTATAAAAACGATGTACTAATATAGGATTTAAAATAATTTTGCTTTGATTCACTATAATGAAATCTTCATCAGTAAATGGTGCATATTATAGATCAATCGTGGCTGTTTTAATAGGCAACTCAAAATTTGTAAAAAGTTTGAACATATCCAAAAGAGTTCTCCATTTTAATTTAAATACCCGGTTGGAACGAAGTTGCTTTCGATCTGTATTATGTACTAGTTAGTTCCAACACGCCTAAGGCGCTCGTTCAAAAATACGATAATTTAAATGGATCTTTAAGAAAAGATACTTTTTGCAAAATAATAAACTATTTTTTTTACAGAATGTATTTTTTTAAAAAATATATTGTTAGGTAATTTTTTTAAGAATATGTACTATATTTTCCCGAAAAGGCTTTCTTAAAGAGAGGTACTTCTTTTGTTACACGCATATTTTTTTTTTTAAGAAAAGGTTCTATTTTTAAGAACTAACGGGGCCGCCAAATAACTTTTTTTTTTTGAAAATGCTATAAAAAAAACTACTGAATATTTTCTCAAATTTCTTGTTTTATATGAAAGCACAATCCTTCCGGTTAATAATGGAAAATAATTTCATTCAAATGGCTGCCTCGGCTGGCCATGCAGTAGCCTACACGATCGGTCCAGTTTTTCAGCACATTATCGATTGTGTGCAGCTGTATTTCACCAACGGCTTCACGAATATTGTCCTTTAAAGCGTCAATTGTCTCTGGCTTGTCGGCGTAACACTTATCTTTGAGGGCACCCCACAAATAATAGTCCAACGGTGTCAAATCACAGCTCCTAGGTTGCCAAACGACATCAGCTCTGCGGCTGATAATGCGACCTTCAGAAACAGGGCGCAAAACATCGAGTGTAGCTTCGGCTGTGTGGCACGTAGCGCCGTCCTGTTGAAACCAAATGTTGCCAATATCCTCCTCTTCAATTTTTGTGAACAAAAATTCGTTCAACATGGCCGGATAACGATCGCCATTGACTGTAACGGCCACTCCTTGCTCATTTTCGAAGAAAAATGGCCCAACTATGCCTCTGGACCAAACAGTGACTCGTTTTGGGTGCATCGGCTTTTCAATGTATGCGTGCGGGTTTTCTGTGCCCCAAATGCAACAATTTTGCTTGTTTACATACCCGCCAAGATCAAACTAAGCTTCATCTGAAAAGATGATTTTTTTTTGGCAAAATCGGCATCTTCTGTAAGTCGATTGCAGGCCCATTTTTCCCATATTTCCCAGCGTTGTTCAAGCGTATACACAACCATATTCGTTCAGCGGAAGGATAAAAATAATTATCTGTCAAATCAGACACGAGCTAAGTGTTACCATTCACGAAATAAGCACTAGTTGACAAAAAACGTTAGATGGCGGACCCTTTACTTTCCGTAAGAAAAAGAGTATGAATAGGTACATTTTCAAGAGTAGGTACTTATCTCAAGGAAAGTTATACTTTTGTACTTTTTCCGGAAATGGCAATTTGTTGTAAGAAAATGTACTTTTTTTTAGAAAAGATACTTATTTAAAAAAAATACTCTTTTTTAGAAAATTTACTTTTTTTATGAAAATTTACTTTTTTAAGCAAAGGTACTTCTTTTAGATTAAGTATTTTCCAAGAAAAGGAACTTTGTTTAAGAATGTGAATAGGTATTTTTTTTAAGAAAATTTACTTTTTTTAAGAAAAGGCACTTATTTAAGCAATTGTTCTTTTTTTAAACTTCTTTACCTTTGGCTATTCTAAATTTACTTTTTATTGGGTTCAAAACTACAATACAGTGCACTCGCGCTAACTTGAATACTCGCTAGCTTGAACAACTATTTCTGTCCATTGGCAACCTTATAACTTGAACAAATGCAAAATACTCTATAACTTGAACAACATGTTTCAGTGCATATGCGGTGAAAATTCACGATTTTGTTCGTGTTTTAAGACTTTGTTTTTGATTTTGATGGTTTTGTTAGAAATTGTATGTCTGATTTTTTGGTGATAGGTATTGGCATTTGTTTGTCATATTTTGTTTCGCGCTGATAAGCGTCATACGTACATATTGCAATGGATCGAAAAAAATTAAAGTGTTTAACTCGAAAAGAAAAGGCTGATTAAAAAAAAAAAAAAAAACAATGGTTTCCCATTACATCCCATGAAGGGACCGGGGAGAACTTCTCACAATCACTGAGCTGTGCGCTTTCCAGTTTTCACTCACTGATTGGGACCTACAGTTTTACATCGATTCCGAACGGTATTTTGAGAAGCTTTTATCATGGCTATATACTCGATAGTGTCGCCGTCACTAAGCGAGGTGACCGTCGTCGAAAGAAATTTTAAGGTGGTTGGAACAGGGATGGAACCCAGGATCTCCTGTACAAGAGGCGCGCACACTACCCAGTGCACCACCGACGGCCCACGAAAAGGCTGATTGCCTTAATGAAATGTGATCTGGTGATAGTTTTACTTCTCTAGTAAAAATTACAATGCTGCGAAGTCCACAATATGTGGAATCCAAAGAAAAGAACAACAAATTTTAAAATGTATCAATAACACATTCTCGGTCCCAGGAACACGCAAAACTTTAAAAACCTCTGAGCTTCTAAAAATGGAAAAGGCCCTTTATAGCTGGTTCTTATCACAGCGCAACAAAAACTACCCTGTCAATAGATTAATTTTAAAGGAAAAAGATATGGAATTGCACGTTAAGCTTAAAGAAAACAACTCAAATTTGTTTGCCAGCGCGGGTGGCTTAGAGAAACGATAGAGATATGATGCAGAAATGTCTTAATTTTTACAGACTTCATTGATGATGACGAGGAGGAAAATATTCCACTGAGCATTGTGAAACAGGAAATAGAAGAAGAACCTAAATCCTAGAGCCGACAAACTGCTGATATTCTTCAAAATTTGGCTCCCCGGGTACGAATATTTAACCAGGTACGAATATTTAATATTTGAACAGGAATAAAGACAGAGTGGTCAATGAAGTTGAACCGACTGAAAGTAGTGACTCCGAGGATGAAGCTACAAGAACTCAAGAAAATTAACAGGAGGAGCAAGTGACTTCAATAGAAGCCGTTAATTTATTTAATAAGGTCATTATTTGGGCCACAAACAAAAAAGTGAGCCTAAATAAAATGAATGTTTTGCAATCGCTACGAGAAAAGGCTGTTGTAGACATGCTTTCGAAAAAGAAAGGTTCAGGCAAGATTACGTCTTTTTTTCAAAATAGGATTAAGTATGTATGTTAAGTTATTGAAACAAATATAACAAAAATATGAATAGTCATGGCTTAACAAAACAAAAACAGCTTTTTAATATAAAAATTTTGCGTTCAAAAACGTGAACAAATTCGCTATGGTGAACAGGGCTGGTTTTAATTAGTTCAAGTTAGCGCGAGTGCACTGTATACTAAATATTGGTTACAGGCTCCACCTAGAAAACTTCCCATTAAACAAGAAATTTCCCATTATATGTTAGCCTAGACACAAACCAAAGCAAAATTACCCAATATAGTTGATAGTACTGGGTTGTAGCACTATAGTGTTCAAAAAAAAGTTGTTTAATTTTTTTTTTCATTTTCATTTCATTTTTTTTCATTTTCATTCAACGTGCGATAAGGAACTTCGTTCCAAAAAAACCCTTCATCACAATGTGTTTTTGTGTACCATTGCAATATGTTGTTTTTCGTTGGAGACTTCAAATTCCAGTCCCGTCTAATTAATTTTTTCACTATTTGCAGAAAACCTGATCTATCAGCTCGGAGTAAAGCGATTTCTGATTTTCAAACTAATTTTGAAATATTCCTAACGGATATGAGCTATATAAGCAGATTTACAGTCTATTTTTATAAAACGCATTGGTCTAAGGCGAGAGATTCATCCAAATTTATTTATTTATTACCTCAGCTAAAAACAGCTGCAGTATTTTTTCGGAAAACAACTTAACTTAAATTAATTACAAAACTTTATTATTACAAGTGTAAATTAGACTTAATTTTACAAAAAATATAAACTAACGAAAAAAAAAAAGTAATAATAGTTATTTCACATAAAAATAAAAACGGCAGATATAATAAAAAATAATTAATAACAAAAAAATAATCTCTTCCCATTGCAGGTTTTACAATTTGAGTGATCTGATTTCTTTAAAATAAAACACACTAATTACTAAAGAAATTCAAATGTTTTTTATTTAATGTAAAGTACAATCGATACAATTAAGATCTGAATAAAACGCCTTTCAAATGGCCTCCAAGTCTTCTTTTGCAGGAACGAGTTCGATGATCCCAATTTTCGAGCACCCTTTCCACTAAATCAAGTCGTATGTCATGAATAGCATGCTCAATATTGACTTGTAAAACGTAAAGAGAGTCTGGTTTATTTCTAAAGATCAATGACTTGAAATAATCCAGCACAAGAAGAAAAACTGCGACATAGTACACTGCGACATAGTACATTGTAGTTCATATTTTAAAGTTTTGTATAGAAGACAACAGGAATTTCCAATATGATGACAAGGTATATTTTCAACAAAAAGGGTACCCAATGGGATCTGCAGCTTCCCCGATTGTGGCTGATATTGTTATGGAGAATCTACTTGATTCCTGCATAGAAAAGGTGGCCATAAAACCGAAAATCATTACCAAATATGTAGACGATTTATTCTGTATCGTTTCAGATAGTGCTATAGATAATATTTTGACAATATTTAATAATTTTCATCCTAATATTAGGTTTACAATTGAAGAAGAGTGTGGAACAAGGATCCATAGCAATAATTGGATACCATGGCAATAATAAATGGGGAGAATTTATTACTGGATTGGTACCATAAACCAACTGCTTCTGGAAGGGCTATCATTTATCACTCCAAACACCCGAAATTAATGGTTATCCATACGGCAAGAAACACAAATTTTCACAAAAAGTAAGGAGAAGATTACAACTGTATTAATCGACTATAATTTTCCAATAGGGTTAGTCAATATATTAATAAGGCAATATAATAAGGCCGAAAGATAGCAAAAACCCAACGGTGGAACCGAAAAAGTTTAATCATTACCTTACGTGCAGGATTTTCAGAGAGATTATAAAAATCAAAGACATATGATACTAATAATGATAAAATGGTTTTATGGGTAGATCGTTTAGGAAAACCAAAGATAGAATGGATAAATTTGACATATCTAATATAGTATACAAAATACCTAGTGGAGGAAATGATAGTGAAAGTTGCAATATGGTTTATGTAGGTACAACTAAAAATATACTTAGAACTAGAAATGCAGGACACAAATTAGATCAAAAATATAGACACATTTCAACACAAAAAACAGCATTATCATCACACTGTGCAAACTTAAATGATTTTCCAAACTTTCAAGATACGTCAGTTTTGAATAGGGAAAACAATTATAAATGACGATTTATGTTGGATATGTTACAGATAATATGAACTCCAATAGCGATGAGAATAAACTTTAAAGCAGATACGGATAATGTAGCACAGAATAATAGACATTTAATTAGTAAAGTGTAGAACATTTCACCCAAAATGGTTTGATGTATTATTGAATTTGTCACTATGTAACACTTTTAATATATCAGGACGAAACTTATTGAATTTACCAGTATGTATATACTTTTTTCAACCAAATTATTTTTCTGGCTGCAAATTAGAGAAACTATTTCTAGACAAAAATTTTTCTGGCTGTAACTAAAAAAACTTTTTCATATGACAAGAAAATTTTTTCAATTGTTTAGTTTTTTAATTTTTTGCTATTGTTGTTTTTCAAATGACAAAGAAAAATGTTGTTTATAAGTTATTTTCGTTTCTGATTAATAATTGTGTTGCTATGCTACCCAAAGGGTGTCAAAATATCGAAGAATAAAATTAATTAAAAATACGACCAAAATACAATCAGTTTAATTTTTGAATAAATCACTTTCAAATACATATATAATTTCATTCCTAATTCGTTTCTGATATATTTGGATCCAAAGGCTGATATTTTGCGAAACCGGCTACAGGATTTCCTTACGTTGTATATAGATGTTACTTTGCTTCAAAAACAAGTACTTATACTAAAATGGAACATTTCGTAAAATGGAACATTTTTTGTTTAGAAGGAAGCAAATTTGATCTCCAAATTAAATTATGGATAATTCAAATTTTCACCAAACATTTTTCAAGTTGGGCCTACTCAAACGAAAATCCTGTGTACGTGCCCGACGTATACAAATGGTCTCATGCAAAAAATAAATAAAATAAAATCTGAATATTTGTAGTTGTGACCTTTTGTAATGTCATATAATAAATTACGGTTACACTAATAAGGCTCCAGAAAGTATCACAATATATTCAACAAACAAATCGGCATTTTGTGTCAAAGAAACCATTTCAAATAAACTAAATAACCAAAACTGCCTAATGTAACTTTACATATATATAACAGATAATGTATTGGAATGGTGTTAATCATAAATATTCATCTTAATATGTTAATTTATAAAATTACTTCTTTGAATGAAACTACTTATGTGTCTACATCAAAGTGAAGCAGCTGCCTCTTGTCAGACGTAAAACGGGATGTATATTAAATTGCACGTAAATTTCTTAATAATCATTATCCTCAAAGTTATCATTACATTATAATCATTTTCATTATTTGTATTTCTGGCAGCAGAGTTGAATAGCATTTCCATCCTAAGTATTCAAGTTACTGAAATGTTATTAAGATATCAATAAGACTTGATTTATGATTCCAGTACTCGTCGTGGAAGTTTTTACTTCCATTTCTCATTACGTTTCAATGGCTCTTGAAAATGAGATATATGAATTGGGTAGCCACTTAACGCAACTGGATAATTTTTCTACTTGAGTCTGTTGTTTGTGGTTGATTACTAAGTGAATGATGGGTACTCAACATATGATGAGATACTTTATGGTCATGTCAAGTACCCTCATGTCACCACAAGTAGTAAGAGAGTAAAATTTGTTGTAAAAAGTAATAATATCAGATTTGGAGATACCTAAATTAATAGACAATTGAAATATTTGTGTATAAGTGTAGGGTTATATTTGAAATTAACAGAGAATTATTGTATTGATTGGTATGATTTTAGTATTTCATTAAATGCGTACAATCTATTCAGCCATATTGATTTGTCTTAAGTAGTTACATTGGATAGCAACAAATCGCCAGCATTTCAATGACTGTTGTTAGGAGTATATTCCCTTTCACATCACCAATACTTGCAGACACTTCTTGTAGAACATACGATAGCCATTAACATTTAGATACTCAATAGGTTTCACAAGACCACACGCTGAAAAATACCGGCCTTTCTAACATATTTTCCCAAACATATTCTGCAGGACCATGTATATGTTTGGAACATACTTCAAACATTCATATGGTTGCAAGTCCCAAACTTACTTGTATTTAAATGCAAACAGTATCATGTTTACTGACAAACATGTATTCCAAACATCCATATATTTACGTGGAAGCATTCGCGTGTTTCCCCCCAAACCTACATATACATAAACGTATGCGAATTTCCTCCCAAACATAATAATATTTGGAAACGAATTATTCTTCGATTTCAATATAAATATATTATTTATTATAATTAATTTTAACAATATAAATCCACATTTATAGGTAATTAATACAAAAAATTAATAGATTTCAAACGGCGCCTTTCATATTTATTTGAATTGAATGCATTATTTGTCTTTTTTCATGAAATGAGAAGTTCCTGCTCTTTTGCACCTCCTTTCTTTGTTGTCTGTCACTTTTTTGTTTTCAGAAGGTTTCAGCTATGCGTTAGTTAGGCACGGGTACGCACTAAATTCACATCCAAACAGTTTGTCCGACTGCGATCAAACAAATTGTCCGACTGCGATCACACAGATTGTCCGACTGGGATCACGGATTGTTTGGTGTTAAACTCCTCCGAAACGGCTACACCGATTTGTATGAAATTTTGTATGCATATCGGGTAGGTCTCACAATCGGCCAACATCTATTCTTCGTACCCCTAATTGAGAAGGGTGACCCACGCCTATATAGAACACAGATTTGTCCGACTGCGAAACACAGATTGTCAAACTGCGAAAAAAAACACACACTGATGTACCGGCAGCAAATAGTTGGCTTGTGTCGGTGCGCAGCACTCTTAGAGCAAAGAGAATAATGACGTGTAATACGTATATAAAAATGAGATAGCAAGAGAGCAACGAAAATTGTGTGAACTTAGCCGTAATTCGGCTTTTGACAAATTTATTCTTTCGAAGAGTCGGTTTCACAGGTTATTTTAAGCCTATTAACCGGAGTTTTGGGCTTTTCAAGAACTTGTACACAACTGAAATTACAACAGTTACAACCCTAAAGCTTTTTCGATTGCTCTCTATTCATGGAAAAAATGGTAGCAAGCTTATACATGGTTCCTGGTTGCAGGGGCCATAAGTATTTTCCCATCCATCCACCGCAACAATTAATTTTAAATTATGACCTTGTCTTGAATCAGAAAGTTACTATCAAACCAAACATAATAAAGATTGAGTCATATAAACTAATACGGGAAGTTAATAAATTCCTTCATCTCAAGGACAATAACTTGTCGCCAAATTTCTATGTGTTCTATTGAGCCAGAGGAAATTACGTAAAGCTGATGCAAATTACAACAATTCGGGTCTTCGAAGGCACAATTCGAAACCGATGCTTTTTCTTCCAATGTTCTCATATATCCTTATTTACTTACTTACTTATCCGGTCTCGGACAACCCCGGGGGGTCAGGGACCTTACAAAACGAAGATAACATATTTCGCCAACCAGTTCGATATTTTGCTTTATCTCTCCAGTTGGCAATACCAAGTGTACGCAGGGATTCGTCAACCTGATCCCTCCAGCGGAGTCTTGGTCTTCCTATTTTTTGTCTTCCTTCGAGTTCGGTTTCGAAAACCCTTCGCGCTGGTTCATCTTCATCCATTCTACTGACATGGCCTAGCCAGCGCAATCGCGTTATCTTGATCCGCTTAACTATGTCAATGTCAGGATAAAGCTCATACAGCTCATGATTCATGCGTCGCCGATACTCGCCGTTGTGCACTATAGGGCCATAAATTTTTCGGAGTATTTTTCTCTCGAAGACTCCTACAGATGTTTCGTCTGCTTGCGATAGGACCCAGGATTCTGCGCCATAAAGCAAGACAGGTTGAATGAGAGTCTGGTACAGCTGGACTTTTGTTACTCGAGAGAGGCCTTTATCTCTAAAGTGCTTGCTTAGCCCAAAATAACATCTATTCGCAAGCACAATTCTCCGTTTGATCTCAAGGCTGACGTTGTTGTTTTTGTTCACGGCAGATCCGAGGTATATAAATTCGTGCACTACCTCGAAGTTATAACGGTTATCAACGTTCACGCTTTGATATAATCGCGTGGAGGCCCTGTTCGTTGAAACCATTAATTTTGTCTTGTCCTCATTCACCGTCAGACCCACTTTTGCTGACTCCTTCTCAATTCTCGAAAAAACCGCAGTAACTTCTCTAATTGTGCGCCCAATGATATCTATATCATATATCCTAGACACATTTTTTATTTCTTGTTGCCTGAAGTTTCGTTGTTTCTACCATATCGGGCCGAGGAGGTTTAAAGGGTTTAAAGTTGCCGATTTCTGTGGCAACTTCTGGTCTAAAACGTTTACCTACACCACTCTACTCGTTCAACCAGTTGTCACAAAAATAGGGATAAGGATATTGAGCAAAGTCTCCCCCAATTCAAGGAATCCACTGCCCAGAAGAGTCCTTATTGTATCCTAAAATCGGAATACGAAATTTGGCAAAAAAAATATATAAAAATTTTAAATTATCTAGAATGATTTTTTGAACAACAGACAAGAAAAGCTACGCAATATATTATGAAAACGTCATATCGGGCACATGCAATATCATATAATCCAAATGAAATCATTGGGTGAAATTTCATTTTCTTGTATTTCCATGCAAACATCACGAATTATTCACTTCCCTGTTGATTCATAATATTAAGTGATGAACGTGTGTCGTTACGTTGATATCAACACAAATGACTCGCCTTGAACATGTTGTAAAGATAAGACGACATTAACTAATTGAATTTGTAACATTAACAACAAGCACAATGGGGAAGCCAAGCGAGTACTCGTACAATTTGTATTGAAATGGATAAAGAAACCTATAACACGTATACCAGTTTCTTCAGTGTTGGAATATATTCTGTGAGGAATATGGTACAAATTACAAATCAGATAAATATATTTGAATATTTCAAGAGCATGTTCGTAGACATTCCTATGACAGAAGTTCCCAAATAGTTATTCGTTGGCGCCTTCATGACCCTCGGTGGTGCCAGTGACTAATATTTTCTTTTTAGCGGAATTCATAACCATCGACTTGGTTGCTTAACTTATGACTTACAACTTATAAACAGAGCATTGTCAGTGTCTTGTAGCTGATATCGATAAGTATTCATTCCAATTTAAGTTAAGTGGATTCAAATTTTTTAGCATTTACATGGACCTATAACAAACACAAATCTCTTAGTTTGTATGCGTGATTTGATACCGATAATTTTGCGTACCTAGGTATTCGATCCACTACTGCTTTGCTTAAATGTCATTTATTCTTTAATGTAGGTTGGCTAAAATACAATAATAGTTTTGTAAACTGTTTAAAAATTATGCGAGATTATCAATAATATCGATATCAAGGTCAAAGGGATCGAACCCACCCTCTCCTTTATAGGAGCCGCACACACTAGCCATCGCACCACCAATGCCCAGCCCACTCTTCTCCAATCTTTATCGTGAATGTCTTTAAACCCAAGGTCCCTGATTATACTTTACTTGTCAATATTTTCAACAGCCATGATGTCGGCAATATTGTTTTTTTTTTGTAACCGACTTGTAAGCTAGTTCTTCCCAGCTTAATACCACTACTAGCTTGGATCCAACAGTATTTTTTTCTCGATCTAAACCCTATACGGTCAATATGACGAATGAATGCAATAAGATATAGGCTGATTCAAACACCGCAAAATTTATTTTCAAAGAAACCCCACCAACATTTGTCGAAATAATTCGTTTTGCATTTCACCACACAATATCCGTTAAATTCCCGCCAGGACTCATCTGGCAACACAAGACGCGCGCATCAAAATTTTCAACAACTTCAACTTCATTGGCATCGTCCAGGCTGCATGTAATTCTTCAACTCTGGAATCGTCTCAGGCTTATTGACGTAAACCATACTTTTCACTTAGGCCCAGAGAAAAAGTCAACTGGTGTCAAATCGCCATTCCACCTCATTTTTCGTGAGAGAATTCGTCCTGGGTACTTCGATAGCATTAGGACCATTGTTTCATGCGCTGTGATGTCAGTGGCACAGTTCTGATGAAACCGCATAAAGTCCAAGTCCATGCGATCTAATTCAGGATATAAAAAGCTTTTTATCATGTCATGATAACGTTCACTGTTTATCGTAACTGCGTTAACGGTATCATTTTCGTAGAAGTACGCTCCGATGAACCCGCTAGACCAAAAACAAAACCAACCAGCCACTCATTGTGGGTGTATATTTTTACTTGCACGCTGAAAAATAACGGCCCCAGCAACATATTGCCGGAACAATGTACATGTTTGCAAGCATTGTTTTCGTAAATTGCAGATCTGCTGCTTTTTGTTTCTTTATTATGACAGACATCAGTGTTTTCAGTAGTTTTCAAGAAACACAGCCACAGTTGGGACACAAATACATATATTATAAAAAAAAACAAAACATGTTATTATTGAGTAGCAAATACAATATGTTTCGATACAAGTATACTATATTTGTGACAAGCTACAAACACGTTATATTTGCATCCAAACAACAACAAAAACGACAAATTTTTCAGTGTGTGAATGATATGTGGAATTTCACTTTCTCAAATGCGACAGTTTTGCTTGTTAACCTACCTGTTTGGGTAAAAATTTACCTCATCGCTTATGGTGACTTCATTTTGAAACATCGGCATCATCAACTGCTTGTTGTTCAAGAATCCAATTAAATTTACGGCACTGAAAATGGTCTCTTGACTTCCATTCTATGTCAATTGAGTTTTGTAGGCTTGCAAATATAGGTCTTTGTTAAAATCCCCGGAACGGTGCTCTAGAGAAAGTTCAATTTAGATTGTCCCGGTCTGAGCTACTTTTTGCACTATAGCAGTAATATTTTAGGCCGTCCGGCATGCGCAAAGACGTACGTGTGTTGTCATGTTTTGCATCGACCCAGTTTCTGCACCAAACGACTGACTGTTGGCTCAGGTGGGCCGGTCATGTTGACCGAATAAATCACGCAATGCGCGTAATGCACTTCTTGCAGGACGACCATTTTCAAAATAACCTTTGGGTCACTTTTACGCGCTATTCAACTGAGTATCTCTCCATGACTAAGTGTGCAGAAGCCTATAGTAACAATTGCCTGGAAACAAATAAAAATATAAATAATAATATATCACTAATAACACTGTGGAGCAGAAAGAAAAAACTAGGTTCTAACAACGGATTCTAATAGAGGGGGTAAAAAAATAATATACTTGTATCGTCGTTTTGAAAGCTTGGGTCTGAATTTTTTTTAAGGAGGCGGTGAAATTTTCCAAATTTCGAATATTCTTATGATGAAACCATGTTATCCTTACATTTAAGGTATAGGATGTATTCCCCAATTTTGTGTAAAAATTTAACAGAAACATTTTTGTGGAACACTTTAACCCTCTACCGCCTCAACATATGGGTCTGTTTGTACGTTTGGTGGTAAACGGTAAAACATACCGCTAAAATGTACTACAAAAATATTCCGCATAAAATTCTACTGTAAATTTCTTAAGACACTAAAGCTCAAAACTCGACCTGAATGCCAAAAATAAGTCAAAACTGAAAATCCATTTAAGGGTTAATTTCCTACGTATTCTGAGTTGGCTATAAAATGTCGCAAAAAACTACATTTTAAGGGGTTGGTGTGTATTGAAAAAATATTCTTCGTGAAATTTGACTATAAGTCACCAAGCAAAGGAATGGTGTAGATATAACATCTATAAACGAAAGATCAGTATAAATTTGGGTATTTAGCACGAATTTATTTATTAAATTTTTCAAACAATGTCCAGCATATGTCAGCTATTAAAGAATGAATACTCTTCCCTTTATAGCGTTCTTCAATAGGTGCACATGTGTGGTGAAATCATTCACCATGTTCATCGGACTCTGTTGCCATCTGACGCTCAAAATAATCCATATGAGAATTAAAAAAATAAATTTTTGTTGGCATATTCGAGTAGTAGGGGAACGATTTTCGCCAAGACAGTTGTAAATAACTTCCTTAATACTTCTCCATGCGGCAAGTTCGTTTGGCGAGAGTATTGACTCAAATTCAGCGTTTGGCATAAGTTTTCGTATGTTCGGGCCAACAAAAACACCGGTTGTAATGCAAAGGCACAATTTTTAAATTCATTTTGTATGAAACCAATGACAGAAATTAAAGTTAAAAGCATTCATGCCTTCTTTTATCTTTGCATCGCAAAGTTTTGGAAACAATTTCTTCAGAAAATTTAATCGTTCTAGATTTGTATTCATTCATTTGACAAAGTTTTTTACCACACCAAGTTTTATGTGCAATGGTAGTACAATAATTTTTGCGGTTGGTACCAGCGGTGGAAGAAGGATATTTGTTCTGGTCAAATGTCCCTGAAATTTTTTGAAATATTGTTCCCTTCCATCTGCTATCCCATTTGCATAAGAAGCATCCATGTGTAACGTATTCAGCCTGAATACCCGAGAGAAAGCTAACAACTTTTAAATCACAACAGACCCGTCATTTGTGCTCTTCATATTTTACCGCATCCAATATAAATTTTTTCAAATCATAAGTTTCCTTAATGTCAACTTCATACGCAATTGGAATAGGAATCTTGAAAATATCGTAATAAAGGAGTATAGCTTTGAGACTTTTCTTGAATGAATCTATAAAGATACGCCAGTCCTCGGGATTATATAATATATTCATTTCCGCCAGTAAGCCTTCAATATCGTTGTAATTAGTAAACGCGTTGAATTCCTTAACTGATAAGCATCGCAGAGAAATGCCTTGGCATCTTTGAAAACAAATAGCATTAAAACCAGTTTCAAGCAGATGAAGACTTTTCAAGGCTGCAGCTAATAAAGGGTTCTTCAACAGAGACGCTACAAAAGTAAATCGATAGGGACAGCAAACGACGCCATATTTTTCCCGCTCGTTTGACATTTCTCGTCAGTAAGGTTTGCCATTTCATCATGGCAAGATATACGAGCCAACAACGAATCGAAATTATTAAAATTTACTACCGAAATTTGGAGTCAGTGGCCTCAACTTCAGTGGCCTCAATCATCTTCAGCGATGAGGCTCATTTCAGGCTGAATGGCTTCGTCAATAAGCAAAATATGCGTTATTGGTCAGACAGCAATCCACACGTAATCCATGAGTCATCATTGCATCCCGAAAAAATTACGGTTTGGTGCGGTTTATGGGCCGGCGGCGTCATTGGGCCGTACTTCTTCTGTGATGATCCAGACCGGCACATTACTGAGAATGCGAATCGCTACCGCTCAATGATAACCGAATATTTTTGGCCCAATTGGATAATATGGACTTGGAGGACATGTGGTTCCAACAAGACGGCGCTACAAGCCACACAGCGAATGCCACCGTCAGTTTATTGGAAACCAAGTTTGGTGTACGTGTTATCTCACGAAATGGCGCAGTCGATTGGCCGTTAGATTATTTCCTGTGGGGCTACGTCAAGTCTATGATCTATGCCAACAAGCCAGCGATTGATGAACTTCGTACGAATTTCGAACATGAAATTGCAGCAGTATCGGCCGATTTATGCTTGTAATCCGTCGAAAATTGGGTTCACCGTCTGGACTTCTGCAAGCGTGCCCGTGGTGGCCATGCAAAAGAAATCGAATTCCATACATAATCGCATCGAAAGTACTTTGACAGGAATAAAGAATTTCATTGGTATCTAAAACCGGTTTTGTTTTATTTAAAAAAACTTTTGTAGCGCTCTTAGCATATAGTGACATCAAGATGATGACTAGGACTAGGACTTTCGTGAAATGCCCCAAATATAATGCAATTCGAACAGATAATTGAGTCAGTAGTCGGTTGGCTGATTTGAGTTTTGTTTTGATTTTGCTTCTGCATAGTTTTTTGTGGCAGGTCGACGGATCTTATCAGCCAACGTGCAGCTGTATTTTGTTTATAGATATTAATCTACAGCTTTATTTTTTTCGGTGACTTATAGTAAAATTGTACTTAAAATATTTTCTCAGTACATACCAACCCCCTAAAATGCAGTTTTGTGGTACATTTTAGTGCCAACTCGGAATAAGTACGAAATTAACCCTTATATGGATTATAAGTTTTGACATATTTTTGGCATTCAAGTTGAGTTTTGAGGCTTAGTGTGTTAAGAAACTTGTAGTAGAATTTTATGGGGAATATTTTATGCGAAGCAGATTTTAAACCGTTACACTCCTGTATTAGGAGTGTTTTTTACCCTTTTCCAAAAAAAGAAAAAAAAAACGACACATATATTGAGGCGGCAGGCAGAGGGTTAAAGTATTCCACAAAACTGTTTCTCGTAAATTCTTACATAAAATTGTTGAACTCATCCTTTACCTAAAATGTAAGGATAACATGGGTTTCTATGCCGATTCATCATAAGAATGTGCAAAAGAGGGAAAATTTCAGCCCCCATAAAAAAAATTCAGACGTAAAGTTTCAAAACGCCGACACACGTGTAAGCCTTTGGCAGAACCATGTTATTTTCGAAAAAGTTTAATTTTGCTCCATAGTGAAATTGCTGTCAAAGGTCTGCATTGCAATTGAATCACACTGTACTTTAACCGCCATATTCATAAAAAGTTGAAAGAGATATGGGAGACGTATTTTGTCTGATAATTTTTTTCTTAAACCTCTCATAACCTGTTGTGAATAAGGCTGGATATGTTTAACCTGCAAAGAGTTCACTCCAATATCAATCCAGTCATAACATCACTGGAAACTTCCGTTTATCTAAATAATTCAATGGAATTTATTGAGCTTAGATAATATCCCACTGAACCAACATAACTTTTCAAATTCCTTAAGCTTAAATTGTGACCAGAAATATAAAATATAAATGTGGTGCCATTCGTGGATTGATGTCGCAGTTAAGACAAAGTGGTTAAGAATCCCTGCCGTAAGACAACATTTGTGTATAATTGAGAAATTTTATCTTAACAAGTGCGTAACATGCGTACACATTTTTTGTTCACCAAAAGCAAACAAACAAACTAAATTTCCTGTTGCATGTCTCAAATTGAGTGTTTGTATCCAACTGTGACGTATGACGAGTTTACTGTAGATGAACATATATGTATATACTCGTGTCTACTTGTATTTAAATGCGTAACAAAAATCACTTATAACAAAACACCATATCTGCAGGCTCAAATCTTTGCAAATATGTATGTACATTTTTGTAACTACTGTACGAGGATAAATAGTCAAACACACAAAGTTGGGCAGGAAAACAAACACAGCGTGATCACCAAATGGCCTATTAAGATGTGTAGTTATGTGTACAATGAATATGTAAAAACAAAAATATTGAATGAGGAATTTTTCCAGACCGGATATTTTCTACACGCACTTAAAGAAATGTCGCCTGTAGTAATTTATGTCCTTGTTTCCACAAAACACAGCCAATGTAGCAATTTTATGTCAAATATCTTATGTTATTATTGTGGATATGAGTTAGGATTGAAAAATTTTTAAGGGAAATTGATATTTCTTGTGTTATTATTAATTTTTGCAGTAGTTGTCTTAAAGGTGGAGGTATAAATGTGACTGGAAGGCCTGTAAGACTTTCTCTGCATCAATGATCATTCTGCCAGTAAACGCAATAATTGGAATTTCAGTTTTTAGTCTTTTAACGAAATAACATGTTTGGAAGAGATAATTTGAGATCGTCAATACTGACCCAAATAACTCTCTATCAATGGATGCACACACATGGCATTGCCTGGTCTTGGTCCTGGTGGTAATTGACCTTGGTTACCATCTAGACTTACGCAGATACCAAACAGCGATCTTCCCTAATTTTATACCGATTTTACGATTAAAAAATCATATCGTCAATCGTGTCACATATAATGTATAAATACTGATATAGCAAAAAATATATTTCACATTCTCTATTTTCTAAATATGGTATCTTAGATGACGAGTCGTTACAATTGCAGACGATTTTCATGACACGCAGCTTTTAAAAAAAATATTTCATAAATAGTTTCACGTTCAAATATAATAAATAAATATTTTCCCTGTAATTCCCTTGAAGGGTTGGCGAGGGGTTCTCACCATCAATGACCTTTCTAGTGTTACACTTAATGATAGGGACCAACTGTTTTCTTCCGGCTCCAAACGGAATTATAGGAAGCGTTTATCATGGATAATCACTCTATAATGTTGCCGTCACTAATCGAGGTGAAGTGCGTAGAATGAAATGTAAGGTGGTCAGAGTAGGAATTGAACCCATGTAAGTGTACGTTTTATCGGAATACCACCTTTTATTTCGCTTAACAATTGGACACGTTCGTTTAAATATATTACATACATGATATTCTAAAAAACAAATTAAGCTGTTTATTTCCCAAAATGTTGGCGAAACGAATGAGCAACCTGAGTGGTAATGCGATCACTGATACGTCTCAGGATTATTAGGTGACCCTGTAACTGAAGCTCTTCGAAGTAGTGGACATATTCTTCTCTCCTTTGAAGGCGAATGAGCCAAGACTCCTGGCCAATTGAAGAAACCAAAATCCAGTTTCGACACACTGCATTCAGGTCGGCGTCTGATTCATAATGGGCGGCTGAAACATAATCATCCTGGCAGTAGATAAAATACAAACCATGGTGGGCTGAGTTTACCTACCGCCACCGTTATTTTGGCAATGAAAATACACAAAGAATATAATGATCAACGAAACCCCCCAACTGTTGACGACCCTCGCAAACGATATAAGGCACACGATTTTAGGATATGTACCTGGAATGTGCGAACGTTATACCGGACGTGTGCCACTTTCCAACTGGCGGATGTCCTCGGAAAATATAAAGCTGACATCACAGCGATCCAGGAAATACGATGGACAGGAAATGGTTGCACCAGAAAGATAAACTGCGATATTTACTTCAGCTGCCATGAGCGAAAGCACGAAATAGGGTGCGGGTTTATAGTTAGCAAGAGACTGCGACACCTAGTTTCAAAGTTTAACCCAGTGAGTGACCGCATAGCCACAATTCGCATCAAAGCGAAATATTTCAACATCTCGTTAATTTGTGTGCACGCACCGACAGAAGATAAATATAATGACGCCAAAGAAACATTTTATGAGCATCTGGAGGCAGTATACGAACGCTGCCCTGACCACGACATTACGATTATTCTGGGCGATTTAATGCCAAATTAGGAAAGGAAAGTGTCTTTCGACCAACCATCGGTAATCACAGTCTACATGATACCACCTCCGATAATGGAATAAGACCGAGCAGAGAGAGAGTGAACAAACCGAGATATGCAGGATGAATGGTGAATCACGAAAGTTTTTCCAGAGGGTAAGAGGATCGAATAACTGACCTAAAAATGGGCTGCCCTCCTACAAGGACGAGAATGGGAATCTGGTGACTGAGAAGCAGTGTGTGCTCAAAATGTGGAGAGACCAGTTTTCAGCACCACTCCAAAACCCTCCCACCCAACCAAGACGAGATTTGAACGGCGATCTTCCGCCTTCAGAATAATAAAGGCGCTGGTGCGGATGGCCTACCCTCTTAACTTATTAAGGCAGATGGCGAAGAACTGCTAGCCCACATGCATCGACTTATACGCGGTATATGGCTGGGGGAATCTATGCCTGACGATTGGAGTCACAGTTTATTATGTCCTGTATTCAAAAACGTTGATCCCTGTGTCTGTTCCAACTATTGCGGTACCAGCCTTTTATCCATCGCGTATAAGGCCTTGCCAAGTGTATTATGTGAAAGACTAAAGTCAATTATTGAAAAGCTGATTGTACCTTATCAATGTGGTTTTAGACCAGGCAAGTCTACGACTGACCAAATATTCACGCCACGCAAAATCCTGGAACAGACCCACGAAAAGCAAATCGATACATACCACCTTTTTGTCGATAACAAAGTTGCTTTCGATGGCCCCATACGGGAAAACTGTATAAAGCTATATCTGAACTTGGGATTCCGGCAAAACTTATCCGCCTCTGTAGAATGAGGCTGACCAAAACCAAATCAGGAGTGAAATTGGGGAAAGACCTCATTGAACCATTCTGTACAAACGGAGGGCTGAGACAAAGCGACACATTTTCGCGAAATCTCTTCAAAACCATTAACAAGAAATGCGTACAAGAAATGAGTATTTTCAAGAATCGAAAAAGAATCAGCGATTGTAGTGCCAACGACTACAGGTAGTGATAGATGAACTTGCCTACATTGGATCCGTCGTGAACAAAGAGATAAATAGGAGAATTGTGCTTGCAAATATATGCTATTTTGGGCTCAGCAAGCAGTTTAGGAACGAAGCCCTCTCTCGACGGACAAATGTCCAACTATATCAGTCTGCCATTTTACTTGTCTTGACATATGGCTCCGAAACTTGGGTGATATCGCAAACGGATGAAAAACACCTGGGATTATTCGAGGAAAAAATTCTCCGTCGTGTTAGGGAAAACGGCGAGTTTCGGTGGCTAGGCCAAGATATCAGAATGGATGAAGATGAACCAACGCGAAAGGTTTGCGATAATGTACCCGATGGAAACAGGCAAAGCGGACGACAAAGACTCCGCTGGAAAAACCAGGTAGAAAGAATAATCGCTCCGTACCCTTGGTATTACCAACTGGCGAGTCAAGGCGAAGGATAGATCCAGTTGGAGGAATATATTGATTTTTTATTTGTTTTATTTGTTTGTTTAATTAATATGTGTAAGACGTCTGACCTCATGAGGATGTAAAATAGTCAATAAAAGTAAAGTAAGTGTTCTACAAAAACAAGTTAAGCTGTACTTTTCTCAAAATACTGTTTAAAGGGCTTCCACGCCATACAAATGGTATGTTAAAATTGGCCACACAAATTTTGATATGTTAAATATTCCGATTGGTCACAAACTTCAAAGCATGTTTCGGCTATGAGTTAACAAGCACCATCGACTATTAAACTATATTCCCAAAGGTTAAATTTAATGAGTAATTTTTGAACTTCTCTGTTTATAAATTGACAATACAAAGAAAGATTCTTAATAATGTGTACAATCAAAACACTTTTCTCATAAATGTTATGAAATCATTCATAAGTTTTATGAGTTCCTTCTTTATTTTACAGATCGAGAAACATTGTATAGGAACCAGGAAGCACTTTCGTACATTCAATGAAATTAAAACTTTGAAGTTCCTTGATAATGATTTTCAAACAATATATTAAAATAAGCAATACATATTTTGAATTTTTGTTCAGAACATCTATGAAGCCTTTGGATTGAATTCCAAAAGCGAAATTTATGAAATTTTTTCAGAATGTCTTTGAAACAGTTTCATACAATTTACAGCATCTGCCAATGAACTGGAATGCATCTTAATGATTGCTTGCAAACAGCATAGCCATTTTGGAACAACCCAACGTTCGTCACCAGTTCGCGAATAGCGAAATATGGCGATACCTGAGAAATTATATGCAAACACAGCAAGTCAATCTGTTATTATCTTTACCTAATATGCAAAGTATTAATCTGCGATTTGTAACAATTAAAATAAATTTAAAATGAGCAAGGCCAGGCCATTTGACCATCAAAGTTACTCATGACAATGTAATTTTTATAGTTTAAGACCCGTAAAAAAGGGAAGTAAAAAACGGGTTATTCAGATTTAGTTAATACTAACTTAGAACTAACTTAAAAACTACTAGTTACAGAAAGAAGGCAAAACTAAACAAAATCAAAAATAAAAACTAAAAAAAGGAATTCAGTGATATTGGACAAATATTGTCCTAATCTTACCAGTCATAAAGACGATTTGATAGGAGGCGACCAAAAAGAGTCATACTTTTTCCCCTTCGTCGGATAATTGCCGATATGTTTTGGCGAAGCTGCCTATCTTCTCCATACAAGTAAGGAAGTCCTTGCCGAGGAATTTACAGTAATCGCCGTCTATTATATTAGAGGCTTCCTCGGCGCCGTTGCCAGTGGCATATGAAGACAAGGTAATTCGCTGACCTTGAGTCACGGGTGCTCTTAAACTCTTGAATATTGGCGACTATCGACTACACTGGGCATAAAGGGTCCACCAGAAACACCACTTTCAGATTCAGATTTCGCGTAAGGCAGGAGCGCAAGCTAGCCTCGTAACACTCCTGGTCACAGTTAGCGCACTTCTTTACCAATTTTCCAGTTATCGGGTTGGTGGAGCAGACCTCAGAACCATGGGGTTCGCTGCACTTTATACATCTGTGCTGCATTTAGCAGGTGGACGAGATGTGCCCACATCTCTGGCAGTTACGGCACTGCCATTTTGTCTAACTCTGCGAACACGCACTCGGCGGTGGAGAATGTATTGTAAGGAAAACAAGCTAGCCACGTCTCGAGACATGCACCAGGCATCGATCACCTCGTAATCTGATCACCTTCAAGATTTTGAGCTCTATACCAAGGCCTTCTAAATATTGGCGAATGTTCTCTACATCGTAGGAACCGGATAGTCCACGGATCACAAGCGAATATGGTTTTAGCTCGTTCGGGGTATAAGTAAAGAAGGATATCTTTTCGATATCCAGAAAATTTCTGACCTTCGTGTTGTCTTGTGTGGACTTGTCTTTTAAATTTACGAGGTTCTTATTTATAATGTTCAGATAGAACAGTGAATGACCCAGAAGGGTTCTCAATTTAAGTGACTTCTTTTTAACGTTAACATTACAAATTTTAAATAGTGGTGGGCTGACCTTACCTTTAAAGATTCCCAAGCTGGTGTTCTGCCGAGGTCGCTGTCCCGATGGTAGTTGTTGCTGCTGCTGCTGCTGAAATGTTTGCTGTTGTCCTTTAGGCTGTTCCAACGGTGGTAAATCTTTGGCTTCTTGAGCTCCCTTAAATTTGTTTCCAACCGGATTCTTGCTGATTGGCGTCGTCGCTAATCGATGTATTACAGCTTAATGAGCCTGCGGCTTCTGCGTCCATTGAAAACTCGTCATCGGATACTTGACAGTCACCATTTGCCTTGGTAACTTGTCCATCAGTTTTTGGTCGTGCATTCTTTTACCTTTGTGGTTGGAGAATAATGTTGTGCATTTGCTCTATTTTGATTAGTTGAGCTTTTATCATGTTCCACAATACGGTATTTTCGGACTCTGATCCATTACCAGATGAAGATCCAGATTTCTTCTTCCTGTTCTTTTTATTTCCAGTCCTCTTTTCCATAGTCAAATGATTAATTTTCAAAAAAGTTCAACTCCCTATTGAATGTAATATCAATGGAAGTTTCAGAGTCTTTTTCTTAAGTTATTTTCACCTACTTGACTTTGTGTCGACAGGTGTCGCACGACTTTCGAACAACTGTATTTTCACAAACAAATTTAACAAAGAAAATATTTTCAGTGTACCAAGTACTGTTTTTAGCCTAAATATCGTATAATTTTATTCCCTTGAAACTCCTGCAAAATATTGACTTCAGATTTCGTTTAATGAACTGTCTTGCGTGAATGTTTAGTACAATTTGTGCCGGATATGAAATAACTTGTGAAAGCCACTGCAATTTATTTCCTGTTCCGTTTTATTGATCGATTCTTCCTTTATCAAATAAAAAGTATTCAAACTAATTTCTAGATATTTGCATAAGATTAAATTCATATCGGCTGGCGCTGATGTTGAACGAATATGAGAAAATAGCTTGTGCAAAATGGGGCACCCACACAGACATTTTCTGCTTCGAACATGGCATAACATCATTCGTATTATTCAATTGCATTAGAAACATATCCGTTTCCGGTTCTTACTACATTTTGCACACTCATCACTTCCTACCGTAATAATTTCAGCTTATCATGCAAATTCATGCAGTCACACAAATATACGACGGAAAATAAACAAAAGATTGAGTAGAGAAAACGAGGAAACCGAAAAAAATAATGACAAGGAATATATGAAAAGAAGAAGGCAACTTGACGTAAGGATTCAGGATACGAGTAATATTTGTGCTAGTAAATGTAAGTGTTTACAGATAGATATCCGTTTGTTTGAATGTCACAAAATTTTGGGTAGAATACACACTAATGCAATGCCACACTCACACAACCACACAAAAATACACAGTGTAGTAAACAAATTTAGGTACAATTTGAGGGATGTGATTTGGTGTTGGAAAGGAATGTGCACTAACTTAAGAAAGCTTTAAGCAAATTAATGATGATATTGTTACACAGAACAGCTAAGTACACGTACAAAGGATCTAATTTTTAGCCATTTCGACGAAACCAAGATAAACACACATTAACGTTATCGTTTCACTGTTCACTTTATATAATCAAAACTGGAGCAATTGTGAATCACGCAAACAGACAATTCTTCGAAAGGGAAACAATCAAATGTTTAGTTGAACAATCATCAATGACAACACCAAACATCATCAGCATCTCTATCAATAACATACACGGCCCCATTTTTATCCTTGCACCCCATTACCACATTATCGTCATTGTGATTGTGGTCATCATTATCATTATCACCATCAGCATCCTCAGACCGTTCATACGAGTAAGTATTACGATGCGGTAACAACTTCCGTTTGCTGTTATGTACAATTTTGATTTGTCATTGTGAAGAATTGCATTACTGGCATGAAAAGTTAAATCTGTTAATGACACAATAGCATTTTCAAATTGGCACATAAAAAGCTTGTCCTTACCACAAATTATAAACTTGGACCTAGAGTAGCTTCATGTTATTTTAATTTAATTTTCAACATACATTGAGATACAGAAATGAATGTTCTTAACATTCTGTTTTGGACATAAGTTAATTTACCATGAATTTTAAACGATTACTCTCTTGTTTAGCATGAATGAATGTTGGGGTGCCCAGTCGGAAAAAAGTAACAAACACTACAAAAATGACGCTGATCACGGGAAAACCAAAAAAAATCGAAATAATTGTTTTAGAATACGGATTTTAAAGCAGAGTTCGTATTTACCCCTCATGTGTAACCCATGCACATCGTCGTGGGGCATGTGTAATGAACTTTTACCCATTACCCACAGCGTATTGGGAAAATAATGGGTAGCTACCCACGAAAATGGGGTATTACCCATCCCGATTACCCATTACCCTCAGGGAGATGGGGAAAATAATGGGTAGCTACCCACCCCCATGTTTGATTGAAAATATAAAAAAGTTAGAAAAAATGTTTATATCGCGGAAACGGAGCGTCCAATCGAAAAAATAACCAATTTTTGCATGTTTCTAAGGGTTTTACATAAAGTGGTTCAATTCGTATGGTAAAATTTTTTTTACATAAATCGGCAAAATATGAAAATTGCTAAAATAAAATAGAGGCTATAACTCGGAAACGGTGCGTCCAATCGAAAAAACAATACTAATTTTACCTCTATGGAAGACTTTAACCAATGGGTGTATTCAATATGGCATCACTTTTTTTTTAAATCGCTAAAACTAAAATTTTTCAAACAACAAATCGCTGAAACGCCCTCATGTTTACATATATTTATATGTTTCAAAGGGTTTTTCATGAAGTCTTCCAATTCGTATGGAAGAATTTTTTTTTTTCGAAAAATAGCCAAAATTAGAAAATCGGTAAAATAAAAAGTCGCTACAAATGAATCGAAATCGGTTTCAAAAAGGGATCCAAATGAACCGAAATCAGTCCATGCAGAACCGAAACCGATGCTTAAAGGACCGAAAAACATGTCCGAGAGAACGGAAAACGGTTCTAAATATACTGAAAAACGATGCTAACCAAACTGAAAAACCAGTTGAAAAGAACAGTTGAGAATACAGGATTAGGTTTGGATGTGGGTACGAAAGTGTGTATTTTTCATCAAGTTTTATATTCTTATATTAACTAGATCACTTAACCCTCTTTGGAACAGCAATTTCCTGAGAACCGGAATCGGTCCAAATACCCAGTTCTTCTCGGAACCGTACTCGATAGAACCGATTCTTTAAATACGCGGAACCGCATATAACTAATTTGTACACGTTTCAGTACACGTTGAAAAAATATGGTGGTCTCTAACATATTCTGCAGGAACCATGTATATGTTGGTTGATGTATGTAAGTGAAATCCCTGAACTCTCATATAGAGAGAAACCAATTTCGCATAACAAAGCGCACATTGCAAATATCTCGGGGATAACACAAGGCAAGTTTACTTGCGCAATGCAAGCTCTTCCCCTCTCTCTCCTATAATCTCCAGAATTGCGCAAGTAAAACCGCCGTGTTTGATCCTCGAGTAAGCAAACTGTAATTGAGGGCACGTGAATTAAAACTCGGTAAAGACCATTTTTGCAACTTTTCAGGAGAAGCAAAAAACTGTTTTCTGAATACCTTGTTTTCATACTCACTGACAATATGGATGTACTTTGACGCTCCCTAGCGGCCAAACTAGGAACTATAGAGGTGTGGATGTTATATCAGAGTGTGCGCCTTGGTCTAGAGAACAAGAATATGTGAAAAAACACATTTCACCAAAAATGGTCTTTACCGAGTTTTAATTCTCATGCCCTCAATTGCTGAAGATACTGGTCGTGATGTCTCTAATGTTGGTGGTGTTACAACAGGGTTAGAAAAATAGATTAATGATACTGCTTCTTCTGTATGTGTTCCTTCTCCAATGACTGAATCTCGATCGAACATGAATGATGGCTGGAGATCTGTGCGTCGCAAGCATAGAAATCGAGTTATTGCGGTTGGAGAAAATACTACGTCTGAGCCCGACGTTGCGGTGAGTAAGACGTTTCTGCATGTATCGTCGTTTAAGACAAGTGTGACTGAGAACCAAATAATTGGGTTTATTGAGAAAAGGTGTGAGATTAGCAAGCAGCATATAATATGCAATCGCCTTGTATATAGAGATGTGGATATTAATATTCTAAAACATGTAAATTTTAAAGTTGGACTATCGCTGTGTTTTCATTCTGAGCTGACAAAAACTTCTCTATGGCCCATGGATGTTAAATTTCGCCCCTTTATTTCTTTAGAAAAGAAACCACCAGAGTCGCCGAATGCTTAAAGAATACTCCAAATTTAAAAGTCTATTATCTATATATGTCTGATATGCGTTCTAAATCTAAACTAAAAGGGTCCGCCAAATACCTTTTTTATTTTGAAAATGCTATAAAAAAAAAACTACTGAATATTTTCTCAAATTTCTTTTTTTTATTTGAAAGTACAATCCTTCCGGTTAATAACGGAAAATAATTTCATTCAAATGGCTGCCATGCAGTAGCCTATACGATCGGTCCAGTTTTTAAGCACATTATCGATTGTGGCTTCACGAATATTGTCCTTTAAAGCGTCAATTGTGTCTGGCTTGTCGGCGTAACACTTATCTTTGAGGGCACCCCACAAATAATAGTCCAACGGTGCCAAATCGCAGCTCCGAGGTGGCCAAACGACATCAGCTCTGCGGCTGATAATGCGATCTTCAAAAACAGGGCGCAAAACATCCAGTGTAGCTTCGGCTGTGTGGCAAGTAGCGACGTCCTGTTGAAACCAAATTTTGCCAATATCCTCCTCTTCAATTTTTGTGAACAAAAATTCGTTCAACATGGCCCGATAACGATCGCCATTGACTGTAACGGCCACACCTTGCTCATTTTCGAAGAAAAATGGCCCAATTATGCCTCTGGACCAAAATCCGCACCAAACTGTGACTCGTTTTGGGTGCATCGGCTTTCAATGTATGCGTGCGGGTTTTGCTGTGCCCCAAATGCGACAATTTTGGTTGTTTAGATACCCGCCAAGATCAAAATCAGCTTCATCTGAAAAGATGATTTTTTTTTGGCAAAATCGGCATCTTCTGTAAGTCGATCGCAGGCCCATTTTTCCCATATTTCCCAGCGTTGTTCAAGCGTATACACAACCATATTCGTGCAGCGGAAGGATAAAACTAATTATCTGTCAAATCAGACATGAGCTAAGTGTTACCATTCACGAAATAAGCACTAGTGAACAAAAAACGTTAGATGGCGGGCTCTATATTATTTGATTATTCCGTGCACTTTGATTATGACATTTATGTAATTGTGGAAACATGGCTGAATTAGGATTTTCGTGATGGTGAATATTTTGATCTCACACAATTTTTCATGTACCTAGTACATATATCGAAAAGATAGAAGTGAAGAAATTCAAAATCGTATATTTCTACAAAGATACCAATTATTCATTGTGATACCTCTTGAAAATGTGTTGCTCTGTATTGGTGCCTTATATATTCCGCAAATAGTTGTTATAATGTAGATTAATCTCATGCTGAAAATGTTGAAATTGAACTCTATAAATACTTGAAGGCCTGCTGTAATAGTACTCTTAATTCTTATGAATTTGATTTTAATGCATGTAATCTTAATGCTTTGAATTCTGCACTGAGTAATATGGATTGGCTGAATATCTTCTCCAAATATGATACTAGTACCTGTTATGAAATATTTCAACAGAAGGTCATATGTATTTGCAGAAAAGTGATCCCCTTGAAGAAAGTCAAGTCCAAAAAACCGTCCTTGGTATAATAAGAGACTTAGGCATTCGAAGAATTGTCGGAATAAGCTTAATGAGCGATATAAGAAATCAGGTTGTGCAGCTGACTTCAATGAACATGTGTTACGTCGTAATTAATTTCTATTTCAATAATACATGGACCATATGGAAGGCCACATTAAAGATTATTTTATTTATATTGGAAGTATGAACTTGTTGATATTTGCCTTGGTATTTAAAATGCAAAAATTTCCTACAACCTTGATGCAGATGGACTATGTGTGCGTTTGATAGAAATGTGTTCCACTTCAATTCCACTTCCCATTTTAGAAATTTTTAATAGATCATTAAAGGTAGGTACTTTTATTGATCGGTGGAAACTCACTTTAATTAAGCCTATTTTGAAATCAGGTTGTAAGGAGGAAATTTCAAATTACAGGTCCATTGCAAAATTGACGACTATTTCAAAGCTGTTTAAAAATATTGTAAATAGAAAATTATATTTTGCACAAAAGCTTCAATTAACCCCCGATATGGAAAGTCTACTATTTCAAACTTGAGTCTTTTCGGACTATTGCCTTTTAGCTCGTGAAACTGGTTATCAAACAGAGACGATTTATACTGATTTTTCTAAAGTATTTGATAAAATGTCTCATGAAATTCACTTACAAAAGTTATATGTATCAAGATTTCCTTCATCGTTGCACATGTGGTTGAGGTCATATGTATTTAGAGAATCGTAAGTGTATAGTTAGAATCATAGATAAAGGAAATAATAGAAATAGCGAGCCAATTGTCAACTTTGTTCACTACGTGCTGTCCTGTACTACTGTCACTTTCACTGAAGTTTCCTATAGTTCTCATTTACGTTTATTCAAAATTGTGGGAAATTTTTGTGAAGGTAATTTAAACAAAATTTAAATGATTTTATATTATGACATTTGTTTCTTATATAAAATCTATTTCGAAGCCATGAGGCCGGTGTTGGGATATCAATAAGAGAAAACCCGTAAGACCGCCTAAAGAGATGCGGGAACGCCTTTTTAATCTAAAAACTTTCCCGTCCAAAAACTGTATCAACTTCTGTGGTCGCAGAGGCCAAAACCGTTAGAACGTCTGAGAACTCTCAACAAGGAATGGTAGCTGAACCGGAGGAAGAACCAAATTATTAGGACATAGTCGGTGGTGACATGACTTTGCAATTCGATGGCCATCAGATATTCTACTTTAAGTAACGTGTTGTATTCTTGTTTCGAAGTGATATTTTTGTTGAAAATTATTTTTACTTTTGATATGAAATTTTAGAATTTTAATGTCACACTTTTTGACTTTTTTGGGACCAAAAAAAATCCCATTTATTGCTTTCAACGACATCTGGAAAATTACCCATTACACTAAAATTTTCCCAACACTTGTGCTTCATCTATTAGTTTACTTTATCAATGGTTAGAATAAACCAACATGAATCAAGACCCTACATGCAGTCTTCTGGTATTCCACAGGGTAGCATATTAGGACGATTATTATTTAATATTTTTATTAATGATATACAGTAGTGTGTTAAATGTGCGAATTTTCTTCTGTATGCTAATGATCTAAAAATTGTCCTCAAAATTCGTTCTATTAACGATGCTATCTGGACAATATAAATGATTGGTGTAGTAGGAATAATCGTCAGCTTAATCTTGGCAAATGTGCACATGTTTCATATTTCAAAGCTAGAAATCCATTTCTTATGTGCTACAAAATTAACGATTAAATTCTGAAAACTGTGCATGAAATTGAAGACCTTTGAATTACGTTTGACAGTAGATTTACCTTTATGCCGCATGTAGATAAACTTATATATAAATCGTATTCTTTGCTATCATTCATAAGGAGAAACAGTCACAATTTTTCTGATCCATACACAATAAAATTGTTGTATACTTCAATTTTAAGATCAAAATTAGAATATGGAGCATTGATCTGGAGTCCTCACAGTAAGGATGAAATATATATATATCGTGTGCAGAAAATTCAAAAGAAATTTTTGAAACATGCTTTTCAGTCTTTAAGTTTTACCCATCCCGTTCCTAGATGTGAAGCTAGATGCATATTGTTGGGTACGCAAACTTTGGAAATTAGGCGGAAGTATCAATGTATGCTTTCTGTGTATGATTCGTTGAATAGAAATATACGCTGCCCAGATTTGTTAGAAAAAATAGAACCCAATATTCCTTGTCGTAACTTAAGGCAATTTAAGATGTTTCACATTGAATGTTTTCAGCACAATTATACTTGAAAGTTGAAGAACACTGTGCATCAAAAGACAATTTTAAGGAATTTCTACGGTCCCATGTTAAATATTAATTATTTTTAAGTTATTAATTGATGTTAAATAAGTATTATTACAAATTGTATTTAATAACTATTAAAGGCCTGTACGAATTTTGTTCTGGAGACTTAAATAAATAAATCAATATATGTACATATTTCCTGCAATATGTTGCTGGGGCCATTATTTTTCAGTGTGTAGTGATTATTATTAAAAATGTATTTCGAAAACAAATCTCAATAAATCAAAATTGTGTGATATCCATATCAGTAAGATTAGTTTTCATAAACCTAGTGTGTACAAAGGATATTTTAAGATTTTATGATCACGCGAACTACAATTATGAAATTTTGCCATTGAGACTACACACGTGTGCACCCGTGCATTATCTTGATGAAAAATAAGTTTTTTCTTGTCCATATGGGGTCGTTTTTTTTAAATCCTCGTTATATCTGTCCAATAAGTTGGCATTATATTCTCCGTTTATTGAAGGTACCTAATCGATGTGGATTATCCCGCGTGCATCCCAAAAAACTGTTGCCATCACCTTATAGTTTAGTTCCATGATCCATGTTTCATTCACAGTTACAAAACGCCGCAAAAAACAATCCTTTGAGGTTGTCACACGATTACGTTTATGATCAATTGAGAGCAAACGCGGCATCCATCTGGCAGACAGCTTTCTTAAACCCGACTGATCATGCCTATGGCATCAACAATCTCACGCACTTTTAGTCTTCGATCGGCCAACACCATATCGTGGATTTTTTCGACATTTTCGGATGTATTGACCCCAATTGGCCGTCAAGAACGTTCAGCGTCATTTGTACTTGTGCGAAAGTCAGTAAACCACTTTTTTACCATTGAAATCGATGGTGTAGAGTTCCCATAGTATTTATCAAGCTTTTCCTTGGTTTGATTGACGGTATTTTTTCGCAAAAAAAATGTTTAATGAGAACGCGAAATTCACTTTTTTCCATTTTTAAAAAAATGCACGAGGTTGTATGTTTTCAACAACTGTTAAACGCAAAGTAACCAACGGAACTTGCTCAAAATTTGACAGTAGTCTGCTAACAGGTGGTATTTGATGGGAGCAGAGTTACATTTCATATAACTACGAGAGAAGTTCGAAAAGTAACGGAGTTATTGATCCGTCTCGTATGTTTAAAGTTTCAAGGCGCCGCGTTGCTCAGTATTTTTATTTGTGCAATGAAAAGTAATCGATCGCCGTGAATTTGCAAACATGCAAAAATTTGGTCACCGTTATGTAATCCAATATTTCCATTTGAAAGGTCTCAACGCAAGCAATATTAAAGTCGAGCTAGATTATACTCTGGGGGAGTCTGCTCCTTCGTTTACGACTTAAAATATTGGGTAGCATAGCTTAAATAAAGCCTACGAGCTGCCAAGATGAACACCGTATTGGTCGACCAATTGAGATGTCAACGCCAGACACGGTTAAGAAAATCCACAAAATGGTATTGGATGATCGTAGGGTGAAGTTCGTGAGGCAGCTAAAATAATAGGCATTTCAAAAAGTGATATACATCGTATATAGACTGACAATTTGAAGATGAGAAAGCTATGCGCAAGATGGGTGCAGCGTTTACATTCAATAGAGTAAAAAGAGGGTCGTGAAGATGTTTTAGTAGATAGAGCATTTATAACCATGGATGAGACACCACAGACAAAGGAACAGTCAAGGCAATGGACTGGAATGGGAGAATCGTGTCCAAAAAAGACCAAGACGGTTCGATCTGTAGGTAAGGCCATGGCGCCTGTTTTTTGGGATGCGCATGGGATAATTTTTATTGATTACCTTCAGAGAGGAAAACCGATCAACGGTGAATATTATGCTAATTTTTTTGCAGCGTTTAATTGATGAAATTGTGGAAAAGAGGACGCATTTGGAGAAAAATAAAGTATTCTTTCATCAAAGCACTGATCCAGTTCATACATCCACTATTGCGATGTCCAAAATTAATGAACTAAAGTTCGAATTGCTTCATCACGCACCTTATTCGCCAAATTAGCTCCCACGGACTATTTTCTATTTTCAAAATGGCAAAAGATTTGCCTACAATGAAGAAGTGGAGTCTGCGGTTGATGGCTATTTTAAGGAGTTTGACAGTTCTTACTATAAACACGGTACCGGACCTATTGAATATCGCTTGAAAAAGTGTATTGAGATAAAAGGCGTTTATGTTGAAAAATAAAGAAAATGTTTCCCAACATTTTTGTATCTTCTTTGTTAGGTCGTCTAGTTTTGAGACCGCCTTTTTTTATAACGCAAAAAAGACATCTACTTTTGTTTCATATGAAATTTTTACCACAATGGGTTGAACTTGAGTAGCAGAATAATTCACTCTCCGTTACAAAAATAAAAGTTATATTTCCAATATTTCTGTTTCTGTATTTAGTAACCGCTTTTGCTATATCTGACCTGCTTGCGTTACAACCCTCGGTTTTACGAATGAAAATTTCTAGAAATTGTTCTCCAACACAAACACAATTTGTAATTTGAATTGTCGAAATATGGGGGCACCCTATCGTAATCATCTTCATTCCTTAACTCATGTGTAAATTTTCATAAAAGACCTATCATAACATTAATGAAGAGGTCGTTCAATTACATTCCCAACAATATGTAATAACAAATCCTGCCACAGAGATTAACATATCAGATACTTATCCAGAATGTTGCAATCATAAACACGCACATACGAAGACTTAATTATTATATCAGGATATTGAATTGTTATTTATGTTAAACAATTTATAATAATTTAATATAAAATAAAATCATGTTTTTGCAGAGACAACAGACAACATCAATACAAATACACGCATTGTATTCCCGACCAGGAAATTACTCACACACACACAAACACACCAACACTGAAAAAATATTTGTCGTAATATCTACGAAACATTCTTTATAAAATATTCGTAATAAATCTCAAAATCTGTTTTAACAGATTTTATGAAATTTATAAATAGGATCGTAAAATTTTCTTCATTAATTGAAACGAACAGTTCAATTTTCGGAAACTTGTGTATATACGAAATATCTACGAAACATTCTTTATAAAATATTCGTCATAAATCTCAGAATCCTTTTTAATAGATTTTATGAAATTTATAAATAGGATCGTAAAATTTTCTTCAATAATTGAAACGAACAGTTCAATTTTCGGAATCTTGTGTTAGGTTGACAGAACTACTTTTCGAGCAATTGCATACTAAAGAATTCTCATTGTATTTAGAGGCTTTATTACATATAGCATGACGAAATTGTATAGTTCCATTTTTGGGGAAAGCTCTCGTAGATGGTAGAATTATATATTTAACCCGAGTGTTATGTATGTGGTGCAACTGGTTTTTTTTATTTGTGTTAGTTATATAGTTCTTGGAATATTATCTTATGAAAGAAATAAGTTATGTTGCGATCGATATAAGTTATACTCTAAGCGACTTAAATGTATGAAAAACTTATGGAATATATGATTTTATAATCATCGGTGGTGCAATTATAATCGGTGGTGCAATGGTTAGTGTGCGCGGCTCTTGTACATTAGATCCTGTTTTCGAACCCTGCTCTGACCACCTTAAAATTTCTTTCGGCGGCGGTCACCTCGCATAGTGACGGCGACACTATCGAGTATATAGCCATGAAAAAGCTTCTCAAAATACCGTTCGGAATCGGTGTAAAACTGTAGGTCCCAATCAGTGAGTGAAAACTGGAAAGCGCACAGCTCAGTGATTGTGAGAAGTTCTCCCCTGTCCCTTCATGGGATGTAATGGGAAACCATTTATTTTTTTTTATAAAATAAAAAAATCGAAACACATCGCTCACTACAATCCCTAATGATAATCTGTGGCTGTATGATTAGCCACGATGCACAAACCTATATTATAATTTATATCTAAAAATATATGTCAATATTGCAAAACTCTTTTGCACAAATATCATAAATTACTATTTCTAGAATCCTTCAAATCATTTCACTGATGCTATAAACAAGTTTCATAAAGTTCTTTTTACAGAATCTATTAAAATGCTTCATAGATTTTATGGACAAATCTAGTATAATTCATAAAAATCTATAAGTTTTAATTTTATTTCTTCAAGCAGAATACCTGTTGTGGCCATATCTGAAATAGCTTTTATTTTGCAAAACTTCTTCTTGAAAACAACGTCTGTTCAAAAGCTGCTAACGAACCCTGAAAATGGGGTTTTGTGGTCTATGAGCCGGGGGCATCATTGGAGAATACCTTTTCAAATACACTGATGGCTAAAACGTTACGATGAATGCACCAAGAGACGGTACGATGATCACGGACTTTTTTCCCCCAAAGTGGACGAACTGGACTTGGCTGACATATGGTTTCAACACGAGACTGCACGCGATAGTATGAAACGATTGACACACGAGCTTGATTAAATAAAAAGAAATGAATTTCAATTCAATTCAACTCAATTCAATGTAATTAAATTCAATGCAATTCTATTTAATTTAACGCAATTCAATCAATTCATTGCAATTTAATTCAATTGAATTCAATTAAGTTCAATTCAATTCAATACTATTCAATTCAGTTCTATTTAATTTAATTCAGATTAACTCGATTCAATCACTATCACCTCAGTTTACTTCAATGCAGTTCAGTTGAGTTCAGATGAGTTCAGTACAATCAGTTCAATTCAACTCCATTCAATTCAACTCAATTCAATTCAATTCAATTCAATTCAATTCAATTCAATTCAATTCAATTCAATTCAATTCAATTCAATTCAATTCAATTCAATTCAATTCAATTCAATTCAATTCAATTCAATTCAATTCAATTCAATTCAATTCAATTCAATTCAATTCAATTCAATTCAATTCAATTCAATTCAATTCAATTCAATTCAATTCAATTCAATTCAATTCAATTCAATTCAATTCAATTCAATTCAATTCAATTCAATTCAGTTCAATTCAATTCAATTCAATTCAATTCAATTCAATTCAATTCAATTCGATTCAATTCAATTCAATTCAATTCTATTAAATTTATTTCAATTCTATTCAATTTAATTCAATTCAATTCAATTTAATTCAATTCAGTTTAATTGAATTCAATTGAATTCATTTCAATTCACTTCAATCCAGTGTAATTCAATTCAATTTAATTTAATTTAATTTAATTTAATTTAATTTAATTAAATTAAATTAAATTAAATTTAATTTAATTCAATTCAATTCAATTCAATTCAATTCAATTCAGTTCAATTCAATTCAATTCAATTCAATTCAATTCAATTCAATTCAATCCAATTCAATTCAATTCAATTCCATTCAATTCAATTGAATTCAATTCAATTCAATTCAATTCAATTCAATTCAATTCAATTCAATTCAATTCAATTCAATTCAATTCAATTCAATTCAATTCAATTCTATTCAATTCTATTCAATTCAGTAAAATTCAATTCAATTCAATTCAATTCAATTCAATTCAATTCAATTCAATTCAATTCAATTCAATTCAATTCAATTCAATTCAATTCAATTCAATTCAATTCAATTCAATTCAATTCAATTCAATTCAATTCAATTCAATTCAATTCAATTCGATTCAATTCAATTCAGTTCAATTCAATTCTATTCAATTCAATTCAATTCAACTCAACTCAATTCAATTCAATTCAATTCAATTCAATTCAATTCAATTCAACTCAATTTAATTCAATTCAATTCAATTCAATTCAATTCAATTCAATTCAATTCAATTCAATTTAATTCAATTCAATTCAATTCAATTCAATTCAATTCAATTCAATTCTATTCAATTCAGTAAAATTCAATTCAATTCAATTCACTTCAATTCAATTCAATTCAATTCAATTCAATTCAATTCAATTCAATTCAATTCAGTTCAATTCAATTCAATTCAATTCAATTCAATTCAATTCAATTCAATTCAATTCAATTCAATTCGATTCAATTCAATTCAATTCAATTCAATTCAGTTCAATTCAATTCTATTCAATTCAATTCAACTCAACTCAATTCAATTCAATTCAATTCAATTCAATTCAATTCAATTCAATTCAATTCAATTCAATTCAACTCAATTCAATTCAATTCAATTCAATTCAATTCAATTCAATACAATTCAAGTCAATTCAATTCAATTCAATTCAATTCAATTCAATTCTATTCAATTCTATTCAATTCTATTCAATTCTATTCAATTCTATTCAATTCTATTCAATTCTATTCAATTCTATTCAATTCTATTCAATTCTATTCAATTCTATTCAATTCTATTCAATTCTATTCAATTCTATTCAATTCTATTCAATTCTATTCAATTCTATTCAATTCTATTCAATTCTATTCAATTCTATTCAATTCTATTCAATTCTATTCAATTCTATTCAATTCTATTCAATTCTATTCAATTCTATTCAATTCTATTCAATTCTATTCAATTCAGTTCTACTCAATTCAATTCAATTCAGATCAACTCAATTCAATCAGTTCAGTTTACTTTAATTCAATTCAATTCACTTCCATTTGATTTAATTCAATTTAGTTCAATTCAGTTCAGTTCAGTTCAGTTCAGTTCAGTTCAGTTCAATTCAATTTAAATCAATTCAATTCAATTTCGTTCAATTCAATTCAGTTCCGTTGGATAGAGCTCAGTTTAACTCCATCCAATTTCAACTCCATTCAATTTAGTTCAATTCAGTTCAGTTCAGTTCAGTTCAATTCAATTTAAATCAATTCAATTTCGTTCAATTCAATTCAGTTCCGTTGGATAGAGTTCAGTTTAACTCCATCCAATTCAACTCAAATCAATCGATTGCATCCAAATTAATTAAATTCAATTCACACTAGTATAAAACACACCACAAGTATAATTCAGTTCAAGTCTTTACATCTTCGCAGGAAAACTATTAACTAATTTGCAAAAAAAAAAATGTGTATCTGAATAATGTTGTTATATTTTCTGAATAATAAAATCCACCATTATTTTTCGAGCAATTGTAGGCAAAAAAAATCCCTTTGTATTTAGTAGCTGTGACCAGATTTAAAATAGCTGTACAGATTTCAATAATTTAATTTCATAGGATCTGTGAAAAATTTGCTTCGATTTTATAATCAAATTTCATAGTTTTATTTTCACTGACACAATGAAAATGTTTCATAGATCCATTGGGATGTTCCTTGGGCTGAAAATATTTGACGGAGTTCAAAGAACGTATGAAGTATTTCATAGTATTTACGAAGAAAGTTTGTTCAGTGTATGTATGTATATACAAAGGAGTCATTATAAGCCAATGATTGTATGAATGTATACAATTTTAATATCAACATTTGCCAATAACAATGAAAACAACAAATTGAATAACATAGCATTCGAAATTCACTCACATCATCGTATTCAGAGATACATCCACCACAGTTCAGCAACACCATAACTATGGACACATTGAATTAATGTATACAATTGCAACAAACATCGCGTACCCGCTGGCATTTAAGCCTTAGTTATTACTTCATGCTGATTTTGTGATTTCCAATGTGGATATTTGCGACAGCGCGGTTGACTTGACTGACTCCTCAATCCTGGTACTACATATAAGCGTAACAGCAGGCATGTCATTGCTAATTTATAAAATAATAGCGACCATACGAGTTTGATGCCCCAAAGGTCTTGCCAATGGAGCAAAAAACAAACACAATATAAAGAGCCAGTCATAAAATTGTATCCTTAGCAATGGAAACATTGGGGAGTACTATTTTCGTTTAGACTTATACACGCCATCTGCCTGCATTACGGGTAATAGCTGGCGAGGAACATTAATTGCATCATTGAATGTTATTTTTCATGGGCATGCTCATATTTTATAGCTAAACGAGAATAGTAAATACTTTCTTTTGAATCAATTGGAATGGTTACAGAAAATAATTTTAAATAGTGGTCAAAAGTTAAAAAAAATCACATACAGTGATGGAGTAGTACAGGGAGTCGATGTTTTGGAATTTCGTTTAAGTCAATATGCAAATAAAACAACTCCAACATCATATACAAAAGTAATTACAAGAAACGAGTTCGCAGTGTTATTACTATTAACGTTGTGCTACAGCCGGGAAAGTTAGCGAGAAAAGTTATTTCGGCAAGGAAAGGTTATACGTCTCCCGACGTTTCTCTGGGTCAGGTCAAGGAATCGAGATATATTGATTTAACCCATATCTTCCCACTGCCCCTTTTAAGGTGCATTTACATTTTATGTGTCAAAGCTAAATGTAAACAAGTGTGGGTAGATGTTACAATTTTTTCTCATTCGTGACGTCTTTGCAGTCAATCTAATAGTGGTTTACAGTGCTTGTGATCATTCGTTATTTTTTTTATAATTATTGGAGTTTTGTGAATTTCAACCAACATGAGTTCCAGGAGAGGGTAAGTGATAACTTTTATATTCATTATTTATAATTTTAGTGAAGCGATGTTTTTAGTAAGCTATTAGTTATATTATCAGGTAATATTATGAACATGGTGATATTTCATTTTTACACGTGAATTTTGTGAGGTTATGTTGAACGCCCCATTTGAGGTGCATTGGGAATAGGAGGCACCATGATGAGGTTATGTTGAACGCCCCATTTGAGGTGCATTGGGAATAGGAGGCATGATGCTAAATGTAAACAAGTGTGATAGTTTGTAGCAATAATTTTATTTGAACGTTGTTTTTATATATTTAGAGCTATAAATTGTGTAATTTTTTGTTACAGATTGAATGTTCATGAGATTATATCTGCCTTGGAAGATGATAACCTTACAATTTCTGCTAACATTTTTATCACGCCACCTGAAAATCATGATCTGAGTGATGAAGATAGTGGAAACGAGGATGCAGTAGAGATAAGTAATCTTGCGCGTCGCCAGCTGTTGGCTGAAGCTGAGGTTCGACGTGCGGTTCCATCATCAGAAGGATTTCTGGAAACTGTAGAGGGTATTCAGTATATAAATCAGGAAGAAGAGGAAGAACAGCCATCAACATCTCAAGGCGATGAACATCCAGCAAAGAAAGCTAAGAAAATGGTCAATAGGAAATGGAGCCACAAAGATATAACAGCAAAGCCTGAAGAAACCACTACCACACCTGAGTTCGTTTTAGACAAAGACAATCCATTAGAGTTCTTTGAGATGTTTTTTGATGACAAAGTATTAGAACTACTGCGTGCTAGTACAGAAAAAAATGCTATTTCCAAAGGCCACGTAAACTTTAGACTCACCATCGAAGAAGTGAAGAATTTTATAGGAATTTTACTGTTGTCTGGTTACAATAGTGCATCACGGTATAGATTGTATTGGGATCAGAGCATTGATACTCATCATCCTGGAGTTGCTTCATGCATGGCCCGTAATCGTTTTGAAGAGCTTCTTCGTTTTTTTCATGCATGTGATAATAGTAATCTACCTCCCGATGACAAATTTGGCAAAGTAAGACCTCTTTGGAATATGATGAATGAACGATGGCTAAAGTTCTTCCCCGGAGATAAACATTTATCTATTGATGAGTCGATGGTGCCTTATTTTGGTAAACACGGAACCAAACAGCACATTCATGGCAAGCCCATACGTTTTGGGTATAAGATTTGGTCACTTTGCACACGATTGGGTTATCTAATATATGGTGAACCTTATCAAGGGGCAAAAACCGGCAATACCAATCCAAATCTTGGTGTGGGTGGTTCCGTCGTGACTAATTTGATATCTAAGCTGCCACCTGATGACCACTACAGGTTTTACATTGATAACTTTTTTACGTCTTTACGTTTACTTGAGGAAGTGAGTCAGATGGGTCATGATATCACTGGGACTATTCGGGCTAATAGAGTTGATGGTGCGCCGCTGAAAGATGTAAAGGAAATGAAAAAGACTGCGAGAGGCTCTTTTCATCAAATTACGGATGTAACATCGAACACGACATTAGTGCGTTACAATGATAATAACATCGTTACTATAGCCTCAACAGAAAGCGGAGTTCATCCAATTGGAAAGGTTAAAAGGTGGTGCAACAATAAAAGGGTTGACGTAGATCAACCACATTGTTACCAACTATATAACAAGTTCATGGGTGGAGTCGACCGCCTTGACCAAAATGTTGGTAAATATAGAATTGGTATAAGGCTAAAGAGATGGTATTGGCAAATGATGATGTTCCCCATAAATGTGTGCGTAAATAACGCATACCAGTTGTACCGACTCTCACCAGCAGGTCAAGCTAGAGATTCTCACGATTTTTTATCATTTACCAGATACATAGTACAAAGTTACCTAATTCTTGGCAAAGCGTCATCGTCTCTTCCAAAACGAATTGGAACTAAATCAGCTATGCCAATAAAGAACAAACTGCCTGATTCGATAAGACTCGATGGAAAGGATCACTACATAATCAGAAATGAAACTCAAATTCGGTGTCGTGAATGCCATAAGAATACTAAATTTCGGTGCAGCAAGTGTGGGGTGGGCTTGCATCAACATTGCTCTCAATCTTTCCACACAGTAAAATAATGTTATTAATATAATAGCTTTTAATTGTGACTATTTGCTTTTCATTTCATAAATAAAAACAGCACCAACATAACGTCGTGTATATTATTTCTCAATATATAGTCCATGGGCATATTTTCCCAACGCCCCATTTAAGGTGCGGTCCTGAAACTCAGTTTCAATAAAACTCATAAAAATAAAACTGATATTTTTGTGTAATTTAATAGCTATTTTGGTGATATACATAACGAGAACAACAATTATTTCAAAATTTGTGGTCTTGGGAAAATATGGGTTAAAGTTTGTAAGTATCGTATAGGGAAAATTTTTATGGTTTGTGAATTTTCATGCATTTTGACCATCTAAATGTCCGAATATCGCAAAGTGATGTTCAGTAAAGTTGTTCGTAAGTTATCTAACATAACTGAATTAAAATCATGTTATAATTAGCAATATGTCAAAAAAAGTGGTTTTTCCAATTTAAAGATATATGTACCAAATTATATGTACTGATTTGGGGATACATTCGGCTATCTGAAATGCTCAGTAGGGTGGCCCTCAATTACATGATATGTGAATTATAGGGTGTTCTTGTTGTCATTGATTTTTCAACTGATTACGAATTTTTTCCTGTAATTTTATTAATATCCGAAAAACTGGAATTTTTTAATTTTTTACAATAAACTGGGTTAGTAGCCTTTCATTTAAGATGAATATTTCACTCGTACACTGAGAGAAAAAAAATTATTATAATAATAAGTGGTAAAGGTAGATTTACGACTTTTTCATTTAAAATGGCACAAAAACGGCTAAAGATTTTTGGCCAAAATTTTCTATTTCTCGTTTAGAACCTTAAAATCTTAAATTCTACCAAGGCGCTTCGCAGTACAATGTTTCGTTTGGAAAAAAAATTGAAAAAACTTCAAGAAAAATGGAAAAAATCCAAAATTTTTAGCTTTTTTACCTTCCTCAACTCATAACGTCCAAACTAAGCTTTGTGACGTGAAGCGCCGTGGTGGAATTTTAGATTTTAAGGTTCTAAACGAGAAATAGAAAATTTTGGCCAAAAATCTTTAGCCGTTTTTGTGCCATTTTAAATGAAAAAGTCGTAAATCTACCTTTACCACTTATTATTATAATAATTTTTTTTCTCTCAGTGTACGAATGAAATATTCATCTTAAATGAAAGGCTACTAACCCAGTCTATTGTAAAAAATTAAAAAAGTCCAGTTTTTTTTTTTTAATTTAATTTTTTAATTTTTAAGCCCACGAAAATGGTTAAACTGTGTTATATTTTGAAATACAACTAATTTTTAAAAAAAACTCGTGGAATAAATATTGTTTCTGAGTCCCCAAAGATTCATATTCAACAATAAAAAAGTTATTTTTCGCAAAAAGTCGTTTTTGACATATTGCTAGTTATAATACATTTAAACTAGAGAGAAAACTGGTAGTTTTTGCCTATTTTTTGTTTTGGAGCAAAAAACGAAGAAAAAATATTTTGGTTCTCCATAAATTTCGAAAACCAGATTTTTCTCATATATTAATTACAAATTGCATTTGCGTTTTGCCAAAAACCAAGTAGAAAATATCGGAACTGTGAAGTTTTGGTACACCCGGTATCATTTATCACTAATTTCGATACAACCTGTTACAATATTCCTCATTCTTCCAAGCGCATAAACTTCCACGATCACATAAACTTTTTACATTGCATTGTTTACATTTATTTTTAAACTATTCGATAAAACATAATGAAACAATTAAGAAAGTATAAACTCGAAATGAGTGCAACTAGTCTAGAAAATTTATTTGTTACGTTTTTTATGTTGGTACGTTTGTCGCAAAAGAGCTCTTTCAACATAAAGCGACGCTTTTAAACTTTATTTTGATTCCGAAATATTTCGGGGCGTTTCGTGGACCCAGACAAAATATGTAAAACGTGCTACCCTACTTTTTCCATATGGATCCAAGGGAAACGTAGTTCCATTTCTTTTGGTGTACGAATGATTTGGACTGATCCAAGAGAGCACAATTCCAACAACTGTTATGCTTGTGCAAACAAAATGTTGGATTAAATCGTAAAATCCTAAAACAAAGAGTTTACATATCTATTAAAAGTGCACAAATACCTGTTCCGCATTCTGATCAAATACCAATAATATATGTCTTTGCGACCCACACACATTTATTTTTGTGATACAAACACAGCTGTGTTCGTTGCACTGTCTATGCTCTCTCGAGAGCAAGAGAATAAAAGAGAGACAGCGAGGGAGTGTATCTTGTAAGTGTTTATCTGTATTTTTGCATTATTCTGTCTGTTCCTGAATTTGCGTGTAAATTCCAGATGATGTATTTAATATTTTGCCTAATGTATTGTGTTTAAGTTTCACGTATTTAGTCGTCACTGGTACATGGGACAGAGGATATCAAATGCGCTTGATCAGTGAAAAAAGAATAAACGAAGGCTCGGACGGTTAAATGGTTTGTGATATTACTTTGGTTTTTGTGTATGTGTTTCGTATATAGTTACGTATGTGTGCTACCAAAGTGAGAAACAATTTTGAGGAAAGAAACTGAAAAGGGCAACAACGCGAAGCCCTTTGCATGTCCGCGCCTTTACTGACAAAATCGGAACGGCGAGCCATCTGTGAAATACGTGTAATAAAAACACAAGTAATTCATCTACGCTTGGCTGGCATGAACTTGTTTGTATATGACTATCTTGTTCGTATACTAACGCATAGTGATAACCAACGCATAGCTGAAACCTTCTGAAAACAAAAACGTGAGAGACAACAAAGAAAGGAGAAGCAAAAGAGCAGCAGATTCTCAATTCATGAAATAATGTATTCAATGCAAATAAATGTAAAAAGGCCCGTTTTAAATCTATTAATATTTTGTCTTAATTATTTATAAATGTGGATTTATATTGTTAAAATTAATTATAAAAATTAATACATATATATTGAAATCGAAAAATAATTCGTTTGTAAATATTATTATATTTGGGAGGAAATTCGCATATGTTTCCACGTAAGTCTATATATGTTTGGGGGAAGCACGCGAATGCTTCCACGTAAGTATGTGGATTTTTGGGATGAATAACGCATATGTTTCCACGTAAAAGCATACATGTTTGTTAGCAAATAACATATATGCTTTTACTTTGTAGCATATAAATACAAGTAAGTTTACGACATGCAAACATATGAGTATTTGAAGTGTGTTCCAAACATATACATGGTTCCTGCAGAATATCTTTGGGAAAATATGTTTATTTTTCAGCGTGTACAAACAAATTAGAGTAAACATCACAGTAGCTGTAAGATATATCAAAAATCTGACAACAGATTCGACAAGAAAACGCACAACAATCTGTAGACACAATATCAACTCGAAAAAAAATAAATGGGGTATACGACAAAACAATAATCAACCGATGATTTGTTTATTGTCACGAAACAAACGGACTGATGGAGGCGACGGGAATTAATTACGTCGCAGCTGATTGACGGATGTTCCTCGATTTTTCGAAATCAAGCTTGAAAGTCGTTTTGCTAAATAAACATAAAAAAAGCCAGGCACTCCCATTGGCTGCAGCACAGATACAAGTGAAAATACGATTCCATGAATATAATTTCGGATAAAGTTTGCTACACTGATCACATGTGGCGGATCAGTTGTGATCTGAAAGTTATGGCGACGCTAAGAGGTATCCAAGGGGGCTATTCGAAATACATGTGTTTCTTGTGTCTCTGGAATGTTTAAAAAACCCAGTACGAGATGCTTGACTGGCTTATTCGAGATCCAACTACGAAGGACACAACTGTGTAAAAAAATCCACTCGTGCCGATTGCGTGGTCATACGGTTTTTTTTGGAAGTAAGCGAGCACACAATTACCCCGCTTTGTGACTAAAATGTTGCAAAAAAAAATGGTTTTCCATTACATGCCATGAAGGAATTGGTGACAGCTTCCCACAACCAGTGAGCTGTGCGCTTTCTAGTTTTATACTCACTGATTGGGACCTACAGTTTTTACACCGCTTATAAAATGGTATCTTGAGAAGCTTTTTCATGGCTAAATACTCGATAGTGTCGCAGTCACTATGCGAGGTTACCAAAGCCGAAGGAAATCTACGGTGGTCAGAGCAGGGATGGAACCCACGATCTCATGTACAAGAGGCGCGCACGCTAACAATTGCATCACCGACGGCCACACAAAATGTTGCAATACTTCCAGAAAATTGCAGTGAACATGTCTCTCAACATTTCCTTCTTCCATCACCATCTCGAATACTTCAGCCAGCTGCTAGCCTCAGAGTCGAATGAACATGGCGAGCTCTTCCATTAAGTGGTCATTCCCATGGAGACGCAATATTCTCGTAAAGGCAAAAGCGTGGACTCTCTGGTGGCTGAAATTTGTTGGTGGTCACAAAAGACGAACAATACCGACAATGAAGAGGAAGAAGAAAAAGATACAATGAGAGTTTTCTCCGAGGGTAAGTCACAAAGTTGAAGTTAACTGACTAATTAATAGCAATTGATTTTTCCACATGAAGTCAGATCCTTATCTGACACAGACTCAGAACAAGAAGGCGCACCATCCCGCAAATGAAAGTAATCGAAAAAAACCGCTTTGATGATGATTTCAATTGAGTTTTGGTAGATAACTTACGAACAAAATGATGAAAACCTGATTTTACAGAATCGCACTAAAGGAAAACCAAAAATACCGCATACCTTTATTGACTATGTTGTAACCGGCGTTGAGGTTAACAACTTTACTGAACATCATCACTTACGAAGGTCAAAATGTATAAAAAGGCTCAGAAACTGGTAATTTCCCCTATACAATACTTACTAACTTCAAATCGATATATCTCGATTACTAGATCTGACCCAGTGAAACGCCTTGACTCGTATAATTTTTTTTTTTGACCGATATACATTTTGCCGTCAAGCACAACCCCCGCCAATCATTGACCCCTACCATTTGTGGCACTGTGTAACCCTCTAAACTTCCTGTATCTTAGCGAATAAAACAGGTAGTTAATAGTCGATCTATTTTGAGACATTTCTCACCAAATTATCGATTTGTTTATTTTATTTAATGACATCATTCCTTTATCTCCAATATATCCACATTCTTTCTTGTTTACCATCAAAAACTCATTGAGAAATGGCAAAAACGACAGCAGCGTGTTTTTCTAAAATGTCAATTTTATTTAGCACTTGGCGTGTTAAATGTACCGTGACATTTGTAGTCTATAAAAATTGTAACATTTTAACTTATGAAGAAGTATTTGTCATGGCATGGGGTAAGCGACTGACTGAAAGCGAGTGTAAAAAATAGCGGTAAAAACATACATACATATCATAAACATACACACATCTATACGCATTTTCCAGTGTTGGTAATGTTTACAGGTTTGTTAATGGGAATGCGATTGCCAAAAAAGTTCTTAATTCAGGTCTACGAATTACACTTTGATAGCTTTTGCACAAATTTTCGTAGATATGACCAGAGAAGAACGATTTTACCCTAATTCGTGAATGAGGAATCGAACTGTTTAATTAGTTTTTTGAGTTACAATTCATATAATTTTGTGTGGTTTTATTTTCACTAATAGAGTGGATTTTTCGAGTTTTCGATTTTGACTCACTTTGACAGCCACTAACTTCTATTTTGTTGGGTATACGGGGAAACTTTCTTTAACAAAGGTGTTCGTAATGTTTTGGGCTTCAACCTTTGGGAACCTAGCTTACCTCTAAAAGTAGGTTTTTGGGGGTGTTTGATTCGGAACATCGACAGAAAGGCAATTTCCTGACTTTCTTTGAGATTTACGTTCACAAATTGCCAGTAATCCGATTCTTCAAATAAGAGAAAGTCTTTCTCTATATAAATATATTTATTTAATCATCTTTTTTTCAAAGTACGGATACAGTTGAAATTTCCAAACTGAAAAAAATTGTTGCATAAAAATATCTTTGTTTAATTCCTATAATAAACTATAATAAAATAATTACTATAATAACATGAACATGAGTAATATTTTAACTGGTCTTTCCAGCGAAGTCTTGGTCGTCCTATTTTTCGATTTCCTTCGAGTACTTCTTCGGATACCTTTCGCACTGGATCATTCTGATCCATTCTACTTATATGGCCAAGCCGGCGTAAACGCCCTATTTTCGATGCTCGCTGTTTTCAATTACAAGATCATATATTTTTCGGAGCATTTAAATCGCCGTAGATCAAGACAGGGTGGCCGTCGGTGGTGCAATATCTAGTGTGCGCTGGGCTTGTTCTTGAGATCCTGGGTTCGATCCCCGCTCTGACCACCTAAAATTTCTTTTGGTGGCGGTTACCTCTCATAGTGAAGGCGACACTATCGAGTATTTAGACTGTAGGTCCCAAATAGTGAGTATAAATCTAGAAAGCGCAGAGCTCACTGATTGTGGGAATCTCTCCACAATTTCTTCATGAGATGTAATGGGAAACCATTTTTTTTTTAGATCAAGGCAGGTTGTATCAGAGTGTGATATAGTTGAATCTTTATTTCTCGAGAGAGGGTCCTATCTCTGAAGTGCTTGCTTATCCCGAAATAACACCTGTTTGCAAGCAAAATTCTCCGTTTGATTTCCAGGTTGGCATTATAGCTTCTGTGCACGGCAGATCCGAAGTAAATACATTTGTCCATTATCCCTTTCATCCAATCGGTTAGATGTTCTACTAATCAGAACCATTAACTTTGCCTGGTCCTCGTTTACGCCCAAACTCGCTTTCTCAATTCTCCAAAATACTATAGTAGCTTTTCGCAGATTTCGTCCGATGATGTCAAAATCATCAGCATACGCGAATAGCATGTGAGTTTTGCTGCTGATAGTTTGATTAGTGTTGACTGCTGCTTGTCTCAAGATGATCTCAATTAATGCATTGAAGAGATCGCATGATAGTGTGTCGCCCTGCCTGAGGCCTCGCCTCGTACTAAATGGTTCGCTGAGATCTTTACCAATCTTTACTGAGGATTTCGCGTTGGTCTGTGTCATTCTTCAAAGGGATGTCAACTTACAAGAAATACCAAACTCCGATATGGCTTGGTACAGATTTCTCGGTATCGAGGTACCAAAGTCAGCCTTATAATCTACAAAGAGGTGCTAGGCTTCGATTTGTTTTTCGTGGGGTTTCTCCAGGATTTGTCGTAATGTGAATGTTTGGTCGGTAGTTGACTTTCCAGGCTAAAAGCCGTAGTGATACCGATTAGGTCTGCATAAAACGGATTTAGTCTTTCACACATTACGCTAGACTGGATGCGATCGATTAAAGGCTTATTCAACGATAATTTGAACATGTAGTCGGCGTTGGCTTTTTTGAAAACAGGACACAGTATGCTAAAACTTCAATCATCAGGCATGCAATCGTCTAGACAGGTTTTGTATATGAGCTGACGCATACACCTTTGTAACTCATAGCCGCCAGCTTTATACAACTCAGCCGGTATATCATCAAAACCAGCGGCTTGGTTGTCCATGGTACTACACGCTGAAAACGTGGAAATTTACCCGTTTTTCATCCCAAACACTTATATACTTACGTGGAAGCATTCGCGTGTTTCCCTCGAACCTGCATTTACTTCCGTGGAAACATATTCTTTGATTTAAATATATTTGGATTATTTATTATTATTTATTTTATCAATATAAATCCACATTTGTAAATAATTAATACAAAAAATTAAAAGACTTAAAACATTTACTTTCATTGAATGCATTATTTGTTTTTCTTGTCATGAAATGAGAATCTGCCGTTCTTTTGCTTCTCCTTTCTTTGTTGTCTCTCACATTTTTGTTTTCAGAAGGTTTCAGCTATGAGTTATGCGTTGGTACACAAAACAATATATTTATATACAAACCTAGTTCATGTAAGCCCAGCGTGGATTAGTTACTTGTGTGAATTATACTTATTTCACAAATGGCCCGCCGTTCCGAGTTTATCAGTAAAGTCTCGGACAGACAAAGAGTTTCACGTTGTTTCCCTTTCCTCAAAATCGATTCTCACTTTCGTAGCACACCTATACGAAACACATACATAAAAACCAAAACAACATCACAAACCATTTAACCGTCCGAGTCTTCGTTTATTCTTTTTCGCCGATCAAGAGCTTTTGATATACTCTGTCCGATGAACCATTAACAACTGAATACATGAAACTAAAACGAAATATATCAGCCAAAATCGGAAACACACATTCAGATATATTTATGATTTTACACTTACAAGATAGACTCTCTCGTTGTCCTCTTTTATTCTATTGCTCTCGAGAGAGCATAAACAGTGCAACAAACACAGCTGTATGTGTATCTCAAACCCGGATATATTTGGGTCGCCAACACATATATTATAACAATTTAATCGTTGTGTCTCAAACATGTAATATTGAATGGCAAACACAATGTCTTTGAACACAAGTATATTATATTTGCAACAAGCTCCAAACACACTTTATATTGGCATCCCAACAACAAAAACACAGATTTTTCAGTGTCTATGTGTGATCCACATCCTTGTCTATATTGAAGTCTTCAAGGACAAGTAAAGTAGCAAAGTGATCTCTCTATATTCCCAACATACTCTGCACATCTGTGAAAAGATTCCGGTCGTTATTTTTACAAACGTGGGCCCTGATCCATATCCGTTGGACATTTTAATACTTACTTTTGTTCTCAGTGCTGATATTCGCTTCATTCATGTGAATTCGAATATCTAATTGAAATCTAAAGTGGTTTATCGAACATGGATTATTATTGGGGGTTTGGTGCCTCTGATTTTTAATACTTCATCAATATTCCGAAATTCAAAGTGGACTCAATATAAAGTGTGGCCATGAAAAATTTGGGACTTGAGCCTTCTGTTCTTTCGCAGCATATAACCCATTTGACATATCTGCAGTGACAGATTTCTAGATAATGGTTAGAAATTTACGAAATGGATCACTTTACGCTTGAATCGGGAAATATTAAAAACTTTCTACCTATGATCTGAGTATTCAACTCAAACTGTAAGAAATCTCCGAAATATATTTTATAGAAAGAGAGTACCATCAAAACAGTTTATGGATCAATTTGTGAAGCGAGGTTTTTAATCGGGGTCCTTGGTGAACCAGTGCGTTCAGTGGAAAATGTTGCCGCTGTAGCTGAAAGTGTGATCGAACAGCCATGAGCATCAACCCGTCACCGTTCGCAGCAATTGAACATTTCTCGCACTTATGAAGTCCCATTAGTCCAATAACTGGACCCACACATGTGCTTCCGCTTCGCTGAATGGGCTAAAAATTGATTGAATCATGTTTTCCGATGAAGCTAAATTTTACCGCGGGGCCTATGTTATTAACGAAGTTGACGGATTTGAGGCTTGAAAAATCTATACTTCGCCAAGGAGAAGCATCCACAACGAGATGACTCTTTGATGCGGTTTTTGGCATGACGGCATCATGGCCCCATTTTTCTTCGAAAATGTGCAAGAAGTCAACATTGCCGTCAATGGCTAGATTAAATGGTGTACTGCGAAGCAAGTAGTGGAAGCCCTTTCAGCGATGTTGTTTGTCATTCGCAAATGTTAGTAAGTTTGTTTAGATATATTTTAAGGGATCTTAAATTCTAAATTTTACATGGTCCACCCTTCTGTTAAAACACGCCAGATTATTGGAAAGTAGTAATTCCCGTTTAGGCTAACAGCTTGGTTAGTAAAAAAAAGTTTAGGATTTGAGCTCAAAATCGCTGGACGACCATTTGAAGCATCATCTTCATTAGCGTGTAGGTCGTTAAATCACCTCACTATCTGTTTAAATTTATCACTACTCGAAGTTTTTACTAAGATTATGATGAAGCTTTTAATTTTAAGACCACCGCTTTTGTTAAACTTAGTTTGGTGCCTTCTTACCCCCTTTCTGACCACTTTTACCCGATGATACACTTTTTCACGGGGCTCTCAGTGTTTTTCATCTTTCAAGAGTTCGTAACACTGAATATAACATTACTTTGACAACCCTGGTATTTTCACAGCCAAATACACTATAGACAGTCTGTAATACTAAACGATATAACCTTCATTCAAACACACACAAGGAAGCAAACACCCCAGCAAAGGAACTGACAAGGCCTTACTTAGAGAAGGCATGATTCATGCCTTATTTAAAACGGCTTGTAGAAGGCTGTCATTTTTCGTTTTACTCAACATTTTTTCTACCCTGCTGTAAAATTGGGAACAGTCTTCGAAACGACTAATCCTACGTTAGTGTAAAAGGAACCAGATAAATTATATTTGGTATGCAATGCAGAAGGAAACAGTCAAACAAAATAAAACACAACAGCGTATTACATACATAGACACACATTCCTCATCTACTGCATATAAGCAGCTTTCTCGGAAGACGCCGACTCGACTTGTTTTAGGGTAGTATTCTAAAAGTCCCGAAAGTGAATGTTAACGAAAACGCCAACGCGAACGCCGAAGTCAAAAAATGGTAGTTTATATATCACTTCGCGCTTGCGTTTGTTTACGAAAGCTGTCACTGACATATGCGGTTTATAGAGTTGCCAAACTAAAATAAACAATTATAGATCAGAAAAAGTTATCTTGAGTGAAATGCTCAGAATGAAAAAGATTACAAAATTTAGCTCCATTTCAGTAGATCAACATATTTTAATATTGCTATTATTTATAATACTGCAAATACCAGCAATATTCACATAAAATGTGTAAACAACCTATGTTATTTTGGGGTTCAATGTCCAATAAATTTCCCCATCTATATTAAATTAGTTGTCTTTTCAAAAACACGTGCCATTTGGCGGTATGTATTGATTGTAATGTATTGGTTCTTTTGTTTATTATTGTCAACATCAACAGATGTCTATAATTTTTAAATATAATTATAATAGTTTTGCAACGCATTATTTATTTGAACGTTCAATTTCTAATTCTATTATTGTAAATAAGAATTTCAGTGCGTAAACAGTATAATTTTGAATTATAAAAAAAAAATTGTGCTCTATCCGTCGAATGCATTTCATCCAAAATTGGCAACTAATTATAAGCAATGAAATGTAAAATACTTCCATCTGCCTATCCTCGATCGACATTTTTCTTTAAATTTGTAATTTCTTCAACTAATGCGAAGAACTGTGGCGGGTTCAATTTGACAGCTGAAGTGATCAAAAACGTTGCGATGCGTTTTATAAACTACCCATTAAATAACGTAAATCAACGCAGGTAGTCACCGAACAGCTGTAACGTTTTATAAACTACCAAAACGACAAAAGTAACGCGAAGTGACTCATTCACGACTTATAGAATACCACCCTTAGTTTGTTTTTGTATATTTACAGTGTCAAATTTTTGAGAGTTGCTTGCCATTTCTTGTAAGATTGCGATCATTGCTGTGTAAAATTCCAAAGTGGAAAGATGTACGTAGTGCGACAGCGAAAAATAAATTTGTGCAAAAAAAATATAACAAAATGTAAGCATGAAGTACAATAGCAAATGTCATCTAAGGCTAAGGTCATCTAGGGTATATACCTGCACAAATTCCCTATGCTTTAGATCTGAACTAGTTGCGTCGAAGTACGAAGTACTTCTGAACTATTTCGTTTGGAATCAGGCCAGGACTAGTTCGAAGGTAATGCAGAAGCGACAATTAACACTTCCTAGGACATGCGTGTGATAAAATAGATAGTTGTTTCCATGTAAAAGGGTAGGGAACATTGACAGTCTCCGTTATCTTGGGAACCAGTCCTGTACTATTTAAGAAATGATCGCGTTTACTGGAGGGTATTTATTAGATATTGTCATTCCACTCTATTTGCAAGGCTTGGATTATAGAAATATACATTGCAATATACATACATTCTTATGAATATGGAAGTAGGACCTCCTCTCCAATCGCACTCCGTGTAATTCGGAAGGGAAGAAGCATTTTGTTACGAATTCCTTACTGATCTGAAAGACTGCCTGGCAGAACCTTCCAAGACCGGAATTCCGCTGCTGGGCCATAACGGTTTTATCAATTCCGTTATTTCAAACTCACATAAACATTTTAAGTCTCGGGTATTTAGAAGTGTCACCTCCATGACAGACAAATACACACACACACACCGAGCTGAATCTGACAGCGTGTGTATATGCGGTTTGCCAATATACCGTATAGTTATTTTGCGTCATATCTAATATATACCGATATGCTATATACACACAAACATGTATTAAAAAATACAACGCCCTAAGGGAGTGTATGTATGTGTATAGGGAGCACAATCTAAACTGTTATAATAGATTGTTGTGCACTTGATTTTTATGGTGTCGCGTCAATAGACATGACTGGGAAAAAAACACAGAATTTTTACTGGATTTCGTCAAAAAATTAACGGAGCGTAAAGATTTATATGAGCTTTCTTCTATATCGATACGGATTCAAAATATAGTTAGCCTAAGCACTGAAAATTGAATAAGTTGTCATGCAGACATTGGAAATTTGATGCATGCCAGCAATGGAAGAGGCAAGGACATAGTCAAAAAGCGTCATTCCTTCTAAAGGCCCGAATATAATTTAACTTTAGCACAGGTAGTAGCAAAGGCAAACGCGTTTGTAATGGAATAAAGCCGTTCACACGAGAGATGGGAAAAGGAGAACAACACCGACGATGACAAACTGCAATTAGTTACAATATGAGCTTGGTGTGCTTTAATCCGTGTAGAAAAGTGTTTGTCGTTGTATACAATTGTTGAATACAAATAATGGCTTTGGAGTATTTAGACTACAATTTATTGGAGAATGAGCCAGTTGATAATGCTCCATTAGTCAACCGGCGTGTTCTTCTTTTCAGTTGGCAGCTACAGCTACCGTTTAAGCCCGGAATTGGGTGAAGAAATTGTGTTTCAACTTGATGGTCTTTTAAAAGGTTCTAGGATTACTGGAATATCGGTTGAAAAACAGGTACATATACAGATATATATATATATATATATCCTCATAATCTTGTTCAACATTTGGTCTGGTTTATTATGCATTCAAATTTCACAGGCCTGGAATATCTCGTTGCACATGGTCTTTCATTTCTCCATACAATAGTACAACTTTGTACTCTAAACAATTTAAGAGGAACAAGGGAAATCAATAACACAGATCTTTCATCGAACCCTTGCGATTCTTCCCAATTTCCCCACTTGAGGTTGAAAATTTGCTGACCAGTCGATCCGTCCATGCCCCATTTTCCAAATAATTCTTCTTGGGATTCACTTACTCCTTTCAAAAGAAAGAGAGTTACTAGAGAATTTGAAGAATTCTTTTCTAAATGTGATTTAGAAGTGATTGGAGCCTTATGGTAGCACCTTTCTCATCGACATCGAAGGATAACCATCTGTTTTTTCTCCACTATATTTTTTTATTCCGTTCCGAATAACATTTTCATCAAATTTATGAATTCTTTCATCAGTTTGCTGAAACATTTCCCCATTTTCCAACCTACGACACATTCCATTGCATTGATGAAGCACTTTTCATCAATCCTGCATCCATATTTCATTAATAGTTTTCATTGAATCAACGACAATGTTACATCAATGTGATATATGTTTTTCACCAAGTTGAAGTAAATTTTTCAACATTTTGATGTAAATTATTCATTAATTTTCTGTAGTGATTGGAGCCTTATGGTAGCACCTTTCTCATCGATATCGAAGGATAACCATCTGTTTTTTCTCCACTATATTTTTTTATTCCGCTCCGAGTAACATTTTCATCAAATTTATGAATTCTTTCATCAATTTGCTGAAACATTTTCCAGACTACGACACATTTCATTGAATTGATGAAGCACTTTTCATCAATCTTGCATCCATATTTCATTAATAGTTTTCATTGAATCAACGACAATGTTACATCAATTTGATATATGTTTTTCACCAAGTTGAAGTAAATTTTTCACCATTTTGATGTAAATTGTTCATTAATTTTCTGTAGATTTTTCGTCATTTAGATATAATTTTGTCATCAATTTGATGTAAACTTATCATCAAGTTGATTTAAATTGTTTGTGAATGAGTAGCCAAAATCTTTGACCTATTTCCATTGTAAAAATTCACAAGAACAGGGTATAAGACCACATGAAAAATGCTTATAGCATAGATAATGTTTTATGCCCATTTCACTATTTTTAATTTGTATTTATTTTAACTTTTATGCGTCTTATTTTCTATTTAGTTTTTCAATACTAAGTCCCTATTTTGAATGGATCCCACTAATTATTTCTAAAGTCCAATAATGTAGATTGATGTAAAAATTTTCATCAATTCAACGAAGCTGAAACTGGTGAAAAACGCACAATGTTTAAATGGAAGCACTTTTTTATTTAATTGATAGAATTTTTCAACAATTCAATGAAAAACAATTGATGAAAATTTTTCATCGATTTGATGTAAAGATTTTCTTTCAGTGTCCTCGCATATACTATTGAACTTTATTTTGCAAAGTTTTTCGGACGCTGTATTGACCAGAGCAACCTCGTATTTATTAAAAAATGCAGAAACTTTTACCCCATTTACTTCTATTGGAAGATTAACTTAATGGAACTTGAAGTCTTCCAAGTTCACAGTGTTCCTAATAGTAGAAAATTACTATTACAAAATATTTATGTACTGATTTACTCAAAAAATAACTTACGCAATCCGCATATCTTCCTAGATATCGAAAAACTGGCGAATTCTTCCTACATGGCTTTAATTAAAAACTGCAACTTAAGATTACTAGTACTTTCTTATAATGCCTTGTGACACTAAATGGTGTATAGTCATAACCTCCTCTCGCTCCTGCTCTTATTTTTACTCCCATTTCTATTCATTATTTTTTTTTTTTTTAATTTTCAAGGGCTGCTTTTCGATCACTAGTAAGGTACATAAATACGTCCACAAATGTTTACAACTCTTGTTATTCCAAACAGGAACTTTTCCAACGAAATGCTGGTGCCAGAAATCGTGGCCTACTATTTTTTTAAAGGTATACATATATCAGTTTGTCATTCTGATTGTAACATATAGAAATAAGGCTTTGCGACCCCATAAAGTAAATATATTCTTGATCCTTATAACAACCGGAGTCGATATAGCCAAGTCCGTCTGTCCGTCTGTTGAAAACATTCTCACGACTTCAATCGGCGATAACGCGGTTTGGTTTTTGGCCAGAATGTTCCACGTATTCCTGAGCAGTTTGGTATTGAAAATCAGCGAAATTGGTCCATTGGAAAAAATTTTATGATTGGAAACGTAAAAAAACTCATAAAATTTTCACATTAATTTTTGTAGTTTTATACTAAACTTCTCCTTTTGCCGTGTGGTGAATTTCCATGTTGAAAATCTTTGTTGTTCTTCATAATAGGTAAGTACTTTAGAATATTTAGATGCACTTTCATGTCTTCATACATTTATATGAATTGTCACGCTTTCTCTAAGGTGGCTGTGGGCTGATGTGTAAAGGTTTGCGCGTTGGGGTCTGAGGGTTGTAGGTTCAACTCTCGTCCCCTGCTTGTTTTTTTTTTAACAGTTCTTCAAAAAATGCTTTTTTATTTTTAAAAAATGCTTTGCAGCTTGTTTTTTTTTTTAACAGTTCTTCAAAAAATGCTTTTTTATTTTTAAAAAATGCTTTTTTATTTTACTTGTGAACAAGTAACTTATTTTTATTTTTTTTTAAAAAGTAAATTTTCTTAAAAGAAAGTACATTTCTTAAGTACATTTCAAAGCACATTTCAAAGTACATTAAGTACATTAAGTAAATTTCAAAGTACATTTCTTAAGTACATTTCATTAAGTACATTTCTTAAGTACATTTCTTAAGTACATTTCTTAAGTACATTTCTTAAGTACATTTCTTAAGTACATTTCTTTCTTAAGTACATTTCTTAAGTACATTTCTTCTTAAGTACATTCCTTCTTAAGTACTTAAGAAATGTACATTTCTTAAGTACATTTCTTAAGTAAATTTCTTAAGTACATTTCTTAAGTACATTTCTTTAGTACATTTCAAAGTACATTTCAAAGTACATTAAGTACATTAAGTACATTTCAAAGTACATTTCAAAGTACATTTCAAAGTACAGTTTCTTAAGAACATTTTCAATGTGAGCATTTGAGCATTGTGAGCAATGCATTTGTGAGCATTGTGAGCATTTGTGAGCATCCTGCATTTGTGAACAAGTAACTGCATTTGTGAACAAGTAACTTATTATTATTTTTTTTAAAAAAGTACATTTTCTTGAAAAAGGTCCTTTTTAAAATTTAATATTTTGCTGGTTAACACTAAGGTGGAGGGTATCAAAGATTCGCCACAGCCGAATTTAACACTTTTACTTGTTTTGTTTAACTAAGGTATAAGTTTGACATCTTGGATTTATCTGGCAACACTAAATACTACAGCTTAACATATATTGCAAGCCTAACCCAACTTATACAAATGAAGGAGATAAATGAAGATGAGAACGCAACAATAGCAAAATTTCGAAAATTTAGGCAAATTTTATCTGGATCCTGTTCGTTTACTCCAAAAGTCCAGCAAATGAGAGCCAGAGAGCGAGAATGTTGACAGTTCGACGTTAGAGATCTTGCAATTTTTGGCTCGAGGAATTTTAGCCAACAACAAATTCTCAAGATAAAACAGCTGTTTAAAATCAACTGTTTTATATAAATAGAGAAAAATGCAAAATAAATTAACAACGGCCGAAAAAAGTACAAGTGATTATTTTACTATTTTATTTAAAGTATCACTGAAATTTAGAAAGAAAATGGAAACCAATAATATGTCGTACCATTCAGCAAATTCTGGTGAACCGACGATATCATATTTGGACAACTGTGGCAGCGTATATGCAATGTAACTACAGGCCAAAATGTGTGTAGCAAAGGCTACAACTACATCAGCTGTGTTTTTTTTGGAAATTTTTACTGGAAGTCGTTCGGATACTTTTTGTGCAAATTTTCACAAAGAGAGTAAAATCTTCCTTTCTCTCTCAAAAGTAAATTCTTGCAAATTCTTACTGGGAAAGTAAACAAACAAAGCTATTATTTACACAGCCGAAAACAAGAGAAGACAGTAACGTCGTATATGAAATAAAATGCATGGGAAAAAGAATATGCAATAAAAAATGCTCTTAAAATCAACAAATACATATGCTCTAAAAAATTAAAGTCACACAAAATGATTGATAAGGATTTTAAATACAATACAGGCAACTAATTTTGCGGTCTGTCAAGACAATCTTTGCAGTTCTAATTGTTTGAGCTTCTTCGTCGTTTAATGCACTTAGAACCTTTAAAATATTTTCGAAATTGTTGGCAGAGTAATTAACTGCAATGTTCCCCAATGTGTTGTTATAGGTTCTGGAGGTAATGCAAGATCTGGAAATATTTATTTAAAAAGTTCTACTCTACATGGAGCTTTCCAGAATGCCTTACATAGCTTCTTTACAATAGCTTTATTCACGTTTACATATAAATTCCTTATACATTCACACAATCGATGGACACCATGAGCAATACATGTCACATGCGTCACTTTCGGATAAAATGCCACAATAGCTTTTGCAGCCTTTACTAACGGGTTTTTCAATAGAGACGCTACAAAAGTAAATCGATAGGGACAGCAAACGACGCCATATTTTTTCCCGCTCTTTTGACATTTCTCTTCCGTAAGGTGATTGGAAGATATACGAGCCAACAACGAGTCGAAATTATTAAAATTTACTACCGAAATTTGGTGTCAGTGGCCTCAACTTTAAGAGCGCTACGTCCAATTTATGGTCGTCATAATCGTCCTACCAGATCAACAATTGAGCGTCTAGTGGAAAAATTTGAATCCACAGGCACAGTACAAAATGTGTCCGTGCCAGTGAGACAAAGAAGTGCCCGTAGTCTCGAGAATATTGCTACCGCTGAGGTTTCAGTTCAAGAAAGCCCAAATGTGTCTCTCACACGTCGTTCTCAAGCGTTGGGCATCTCTGTGACGTCGTTGTGGCGAATTTTGCGAAAAGATTTTTGCCTACATCCTTGCAAGATCAAATTGACGCAAGAACTGAAGCCGCTTGACCACCAGAAGCGTCGTATGTTCGTGAATTGGGTTGAGCAACAACTTGAAAATTATTCGGATTTTCATCGGAAAATCATCTTCAGCGATGAGGCCATTTCTGGCTGAATGGCTTCGTCAATAAGCTAAATATGCGTTATTGGTCAGACAGCAATCCACACGTAATCCAAGAGTCATCATTGCATCCCCAAAAAATTGCGGTTTGGTGCGGCTTATGGGCCGGCGGCGTTATTGGGCAGTACTTCTACCGTGATGATCAAGACCGGCACATTACTGTGAATGCGAATCGCTACCGTTCAATGATAACCGAATATTTTTGGCCGCAATTGGATAATATGGACTTGGAGGACATGTGGTTCCAACAGGACGGCGCCACAAGCCACACAACGAATGCCACAATCAATTTATTGGAAACCAAGTTTGGTGAACGTGTTATCTCACGAAATGGCCCAGTCGATTGGCCGCCTCGGTCGTGCGATTTGACGCCGTTAGATTATTTCCTGTGGGGCTACGTCAAGTCTATGGTCTATGCCAACAAGCCAGCGACGATTGATGAACTTCGTACGAATATCGAACGTGAAATTGCAGCAGTATCGGCCGATTTATGCTTGAAAGCCGTCGAAAATTGGGTTCAGCGTCTGGACTTCTGCAAGCGTGCCCGTGGTGGCCATGCAAAAGAAATCGAGTTCCATACACAATGGCATCGAACGTACTTTCACAGGAATTAAGAATTTCATTGGTATATAGAACCAGTTTTGTTTTATTTAAAAAAACTTATGTAGCGCTCTTATTGAAAACCCCTTTATATATGGAGCTGCATCCGTCACAAAAAGCAAAACATAATTCTCATTGAAGTTGACGTCCCGAATTTTGATGGCGTCGTTACCGAGTCCAGCAATTGTCGACTAATTAGTCTTTTCAAAGGCTGCTGTATTTAGTAAATTTTTTTTTAATACAAAGTTGCAAAAATTTCCTACTTTTTGGGAACAACAATTTATGTGAAAAAGCCAAATATGCCCCAAAAATAAGAAATATGCTTAAACAAAGGATATTTTTTCAAAAATATGATCTTAAAACCAAAATATACTAAAATATGACATTATGAGTAAAATATGCAAAAATATGCTCTAACAAATGGATGTCAAAACACTTGTAAGAGTATGAAACATATAAATACCTTACCCATTTGATAATATGTGGTTGTAAAAAAACATACATTTGCATGTTTCCGGTTGCCCAGTTTATATTGGTATGAAGAAGAGAAATTTGGGCATAAGATTGACCGAACACGATGCGGACAAAGGTGAATTAACCGCACTGCACTAGATGTTGTTGAGCCAATTCAGGCAAATTGAGACTGTCTTCGGTTGTCAAAATCAGTTGATTCTGAGTGTGAATTTTTAATGAGCTGCAGGCACATTCACACCTGGCAGAAAGCAAATAATTAAATTGTCAGTTTAGTGTTGACCGATAAGTTCAATTGTGGAAAATTTATTCAACAATGCAAACAAACATATGTATGTAAACAACAGATGACAATTGAAGACGCGGAACGCGAATGTAAATAAAATCTATCAGCTGGTCAAGTGCTTTCACCTTTATGAATTCGCCTTGATGCGGACATTCGAAAAGGGAGCGAGCAAACAGCTCTCTAAAAACATTGTCTGGAGAGTGGTCACATACCGGACCTCAATGACATTAGACAGAGAAATGAGGAAAAATAAGAGATATACCTTGGAGAGTCGCAGAATACAACAAAAACAACTATGTGCAATGAATACCAAAGAAGACAAAGACAACACCAATGTATGCTACAACATAGCTACAATTTAAAGTTGTAATTTCCTTTAAGGCTGTAAGAGATCATGTTTTCTACGGTTAGTGAAAAAAATGTAAATGCCGCGGGTGGGATTCGAACTCACATTCGCTGGATGATCGTTTCCTTGTTTGTGAAGCATCATCTTCAGCAGCGTCTAGCCAGTTAAGCCACTGCTGTGTGTACCCAATAAACATTTTGTTGGATATCAACTTGAGGTATATAATTCTCAAATGCACCTTCAACAGTCCGATTATAGTCTTCTCAACTTAAAAGGCACATTTTTTATATGGTGTTTTGCTTAGTTATCAAATTGAGAAATTTGTGATTTTCAACTTGATATCAAAGTAATTTCTCCAATCGGTATCAAATGGAAGTAAAAAAAATTATTTATATATATTTAAGAAATAAAAACAATGTACTACTTTTTTTTAAATTTTTTATTTTAAAGTGTTATTTATTATATGTGACCCGCTCCACGAAAAGGGACGTCCGCGCCGAAAAGAAGTTATTGAGAAAAACGCGCGCTTCGTTTTTCCGTGTTTTGCGCATGGTTATGCAACTCTTCCTTCAACCTGATCAGACAAAGCTGAAAAGTAGCAAAATACAGAAGAACCACCAAAAAAGCGTGTTAGGAGTAAAAAAGAGTAAAATTTGGATATTTTTGTAATTTTGTACCTTTGATATTGAACTTTTTTTAAATTTGAAATGTTATATATATTATCTGATTATATCACATTTTTCAATTTTTTCATTAATTATGTTCATCTTTACAGGTGATTTGTAAAAAAATTAAAAGACTTAGAAACTTGCGGTTTGCGGCATTTGAAAAAGCTTTTTTTCCTAATCACTCAAAAAGTAAAACCAAAAAATTCGGCGCAGAGGCCCCCCTTCGTGGAGCAGGTCACATATATGTATAGTGGACTGATGTCGAAGATCCCATTGCCAATGTTTCATCTGGCAAGGAGCACTCCGATAGCGAACTCATCACCTGCCTAACCTCACTTTTCTCTTTTTTGCTTCTATGCATCCCGCAAATTGAATAATTAAGTTAAGTTAAGTTAAGTTAATTGAATAATTAAGTTAATAATAATATAACTTATACTTAGTTTTATGTACTTTTAATTCAATGTTAACACAAAAAAACACAAAAAGCCGACAACACCTGACAACAAATAATAATTTCTTCAATTTACGATTGGCAAAAGCTGCCAGATCTGTGAGAAATGTTCAGTGCTGCCATAGGACAATACGAAGAAACAAAGAGAAACCAATAACAGACAACAACAAAAGCAACAAAATAAAAACCATAACGTTCAACGTAAAAATTCCGGACCTTAACTCAAATCGTATTCAAGCTGAAAAAATGTTTGGTCTCAAGTGGAGAAAAGTGTTGGATATCCAATTGAGAATTAAAATATTTCTCAAAGATTGGAAAAAATTGTAATTCTCAACTTGATATCAACTTGAAAGCAAATAAGGACAAAAATGTTTCACGTCAAGTTGAGAATTACATTGGAAATCAACTTGAGAACTAAGTTTTTCTCCAACATTGAAGAAATAATTTTTCAATGCATATTGGGTACAGACACAAGTCACTAACCGACGACATTTATTGATTGTGTGTGTGCAGAGTGATTGTTGTCGCTACTTACAGTTTAGTTTAGTACTTCATCTGTGATATTTAGCTTAGTATTTCGACTGTGATATCTATATACGTATATTTGTTTGAATATTTTTGCAATTTTATTTATTTTTTCGATTATTCATGTTTTATGTCGTGCCGTAAATTGTCGTGTAAAACTTAACGAAAAGGGAAAAACTTAAAAAATGTAAAATGTTAAGAAAGATTTTATGTAAGTAAGAAAATATTAACATAGTGTACCAAATGAAAATAAGAAATAAAATATCTATTGTGTTGAATCGTTGCCAGATTTAATTAAATTCATACCTGAAGAAGTTGGAATATACCAACGAAACGTTGGATAGAAAAATGTAATAAATTGTCTGACCTTGAAAGCCCAATTAGAGAAAAATTCTAAACAACATCCAAGTATAAGACTCGTGTTTGAAACATTGCGAAATCCTTATTACCAAACATATATAAAAAAGCGTAGGTAAATCGTGTTTTTGTAGTTGGTTTCTCTCGTTTGAAATCACAAATTTATTGAAAAAAAGAACAAAAACATTTTTTCGGTTTTGGCCGGAAAGATTGCAGCTGAGCTGTGTTAAAAGTGAACAATTTAAAAAAAAAAAACACTACCACAAAAATCGCTTACAACACTGAGGAGTTCTGTTAGCAAAAATCTATGAATCAAAATTAATATACCGCACGTGTTACTACCATTCTACTCTATTGAATATCAATTGTTGAAAAAGCAGTCCGTGAACCTAAACATTTCACTTAATATGCCCCTTTAGCCTTTTGGACGACAAAACCATGCGATTTGAAGTTTGTATTCCCAACACCCCTTCCTCTGATGTGGTAATAATAACATGGAACTAACGTTTCAATTAAACTATCCATGTGACAAGGACTGTATACTAAGGTGGACCTTGAAATGACATTTTTGCGATATTTTGGTAGATGAGGGCTCTATTCCGTGCCTTTTTGAAAAAAAATGACAATGCCGAAAAAAAAAATTAAAAAAAAAAAACATTAGGGGTTGCGCACGAGCCGAGAAAAAGGTCCACTTTGCCAAAATTAGGGGGGAAATTGCCATAGGTCATCAGGGGTCACCCGTAGGGGGGAAGAATGTATGGCCGACCCCCATTAACTTTTTACCGCCAACATTTTCCCCCAAGACACCCACCCCCTATCTCCTCCCCTTAGGGGGGTCACCATACAAAAATGGAGGTTGCTCAGTATTTTCGAAAAACACCATAGGTCATCAGGGGTCACCCCTAGGGGGGCAAAATATATGACCGACCCCCATTAACTTTTCATCCCCAACATCTCTATCTGCACTCCTTGAGGGAGTCCCAATACAAAAATACTGAAAATCTATGTATTTACAGTTGCACAATATCGAGATTTTTTTGATTTTTTTACAGAAATTCCACCAATATTCAAGAGTGGTCATTGTTTGGAAAGTCTTGAAAAATTTGAAACGCACACGTGCTGAATCAGGTACATAGGCACCCTTAGCAGATGCCCCAATTCATCAGTACCTGGCAGTAAAATATTGCAAAATACGTAGTAGTTATAAATAGCAGTTCATTCATCGATTGTTGTCATTCAACAAGTGCCGACGACCGCGAAAAGTAAATTGATTTTCTCCCGTTTTTTAAAAGTTAAGATGACAACACGACTTAGATCGCGCGACGATATTTTTTTGATTGGTTATCCAAGCATGAATATTACGGGGAACAAATTACCGTCGAAGAAGCAAGTGCTAAGAATGCATTTCTTCAACATTCGCAAACGAAACATGTCGAAGAAAAATAGTGCGGTTATAGTCGCGGACGCAGTGATGATTTTTTGGCGCCAAGCAGCTATTCCGACGAAAGCCAGAGGAGATGTCACAAGAAAAATAGCTGCGCTGCACGATGAGTGGGATGCTTTAAGAAAGTCATCTCACAGATAGACTGAGTCCACTAGAGAAAAAGAGAATACGTTTTCTGATAGCTTGGATAATCTTTTCGACATCGCACACGCCAACGCCCTTGAGAAAATGACAAATACCGAAGACATTGAGTTTCTGCTAAAGCAAAGAGAAGATGGCCGGCCAGGAACTATGGGAGGTGTGGACGCTACTGATACTCGAACGAGGAAAAGAAAAGCTGAGCGCGAAGAACAAGAAGAGTTGCGACGCAAACGTGCAACGGAATCTAGTAGAGATCGGTTCGCTAAAGGCGGTAAGCTATTTCGCGCTTTGTGTGTTCGTCCAATGTTTATATTCAAATGAAATTCGTTCAATTGCAGTGGTTAAATTTTCAAGCAGTGATTCAAGCGATGATAATGGGAGACAGGACGAAAACTTCCCGGCAGAAGCTGGCCCGTCAAATGTTGGTGACAGAAGAGGTCACAAACAATGTTTTACTGAACGAGTCCTATCAGCTTTGGACAAGTGCAAAGTGACTGACCGAGACGCGGTCGGCATTATGATAGCGGCGGCAGAAGCATTTGGACGCGATCCTCAACAATACACAATAAACCGTACGTCGCTTCGGAGATGTCGGCGTTCAAATCGAGAGAACATGCTGAGTTATGTGAAAGACAATCCAGAAGTAAGATCGCATAGATTTATTTGCTCTCATTCAGAATTCTTATTCTTCAACGCGTTTCATTCATCTCCAGCTTGTCGCAGCTAAATCCTTCGTAGTCCATTGGGATGGCAAAATGCTTTTGGATTTTGTGGGTACAAAGAAGGTGGACCGTCTACCGGTAATTGTCTCGTACGGAGAAAAAGAACAACTTCTTGGAGTTCCCAAAGTAGAAGATGGGAAAGGAAAAGGCCGGAGAATAGCACATGCCGTTTATCAACTGTTGGCATCTTGGCATATGACACATCGAATACAAGGACTTTCTTTCGACACGACATCAACGAACAGTGGCCCATTCTCCGGAGCCGCAGTTGCTCTTGAGCGGCTGTTGGAGAGAGAAATCTTATATTTACCTTGCAGACACCACGTATACGAACTGGTGCTAAGGGAAGTTTTTGAGACAAAAATGGGAAAGACCAGTGCACCAGGTGTTCCTTGCTTTGACCGTTTCAAACAGGAATGGGACGCTGTAAAGGTTAAACCATTCCATTCTGGCTTGATAGACGATCAAGTCGTCAGAAAAATTCCTGTGGCAATGCAAGTCGGCATAAAGAAGTTTTGCTTAGATCAATTGAAGGAGAAACACCCTCGCGATGACTACAAAGAAATGCTACAATTAATTCTTTTGTTTCTGGGTGAAAAACTTGAGAATTACCATTTCCGACCTCCAGGACCCGTTTCCCATGCTCGATGGATGGCAAAAGCCATTTACAGCCTCAAGATGTTTTTGTTTCGGAGAACTTTTCACTTATCTGTATGTGAATTGAATGGTATTCGACACGTTTGTATTTTTGTGGTGCGACTTTACGTCAAGGCATGGTTTGGTTCTTCTCGAGCAGCTTAGGCGCCGAATCAAGATTGGAAGTTTTTGAAGGACATCGTCGAGTACAAGTCCGTTGACCAGGATTTATCTCGGGTAATGATAAAGAAATTTATCGGTCACCTATGGTATCTCGCCGATGAGCACATAGCCCTTGCCTTTTTCGATGACAAGGTTTCAAATGAGTTGAAGGCCAAAATGGCCCAAGCATTGCTAGAAAATGAGAATGACGAAGGTGAAGACGATGAAGAAGACGAAAAAGGTGAAGAAGATGAAGAAGGCGAAGAAGGTGAAGAAGATGAAGAAGACGAAGAAGGTGAAGAAGATGAAGAAGACGACTCGGTTCCCCCAGCTCCTCGCGTCGTAATCAAAAGCACCAGCGTTAAAAAAATCGAGGTGAAATTCAAAGATGTGAATGAGGAATTCTTGGCTAAAGACTTGAGCAACTTCGTCTCTCATAGTACCAAAAATTTATTTGTACGATTTGGAATATCGCAAGATTTCATTCTTGCAAATCCAGCAACCTGGAAATCTCGCGCAGACTATCAAGAAGGTCGTAGAATTGTAAATAACTTGCGCGTTGTGAACGACACTGCCGAAAGAGGAGTAAAAATGATACAAGATTATAATAGAATACTGTGTCAAGGCGAAGAAGAAAAACAGTATTTACTACATGTTATCGATTCTTACCGCAAGAAATACCCATCAGCGAACAAAAATACGTTAATTTGACTATATTATATTAAGAGTGCTTAGTAGTACTACTCAATTACAGCTTCTTTTATTTTTGTATGGGGAGTCCCCCAAGGAGTGGAGATAGAGGGTAAGTTTGTTCGGAAAAGATGTTGAAGATGAAAAGTTAATGGGGGTCGGTCATATATTTTGCCCCCCTAGGGGTGACCCCTGATGACCTATGGTGTTTTTCAAAAATACTGAGCAACCTCCATTTTTGTATGGTGACCCCCCTAAGGGGAGGAGATAGGGGGTGGGTGTCTTGGGGGAAAATGTTGGCGATAAAAAGTTAATGGGGGTCGGCCATACATTCTTCCCCCCTACGGGTGACCCCTGATGACCTATGGCAATTTCCCCCCTAATTTTGGCAAAGTGGACCTTTTTCTCGGCTCGTGCGCAACCCCTAATGTTTTTTTTTTTTAATTTTTTTTTTCGGCATTGTCATTTTTTTTCAAAAAGGCACGGAATAGAGCCCTCATCTACCAAAATATCGACACAAGGTCCACCCTACTGTATACCTAATCCATGCATAATATGCACAATATATGTATGTATATACTAATTATAACACAATATGTGTTATGCTATGTTGTGTTTACACAAATTCTTGGAATTATTGAAATGGCAATCAAACACTAGGAAAAGCTCAATTCAAATACCTAGCGCTAACACATGAACATTTGCAATTGAATGCAATCAAATTGATATAATTTTCAAACATTCCATGGATTTGTCGAAACGGCATTCTCATGCCAATTAATGTGTAGTGTTACATCATCTGGGGATGGCAGAATGCATAAGTGATTATCAGGAATGGCATCGTTAGCTCACGCACAATGTCTATATATACGTACATATATGATTGGCAAGGCATTACGGAAAGTTGCAAGTTTTGGAGTGTGTAGGGTAATAAGGATCACAACCGTTGGTAGGTCAAACCAACCCAGCAAAAAATATTGGAAATATTTCCCTGGCAATCAGTTTCAAGAGAGATGGGTTTTATTCAATAACAGGAATTAAATTTTTTTAACCATTGTGTTCCGTTGTTTGGTCACAACCAGTTGATCCTCTGTTATACATGCCACCCTCCTGATATTAACTTGTAAAAAACGATAATAAAATTTTCTATCATTTTCGATTTTTTATCTAATACCGAAGCGTAATATCACCTAACTGTAATATCACCTGACATGAACCAAACAAAATTTTATTTTATATTGAAAATTTCATCTATACATTTATTTCAAAACTATTCGTATCAACACATGTTAGTTACACTATAGAGTGTTGTATTGAAAAATATACATATTTATATGCATGTGTTTTGATAGTCATTTTATCTGTTTAGCAATATATTGAAACCAACAAACTATCACCTGATGATATTCCAAATTGCAAAATAATTGTAATGATTTACATTTTAACAGTATAAACAATTTCATATTGAAAAAGAAGAGAATTTGTTGTCGATTTTTAAATAAATACTGGAATAGACTCCATCAACACGGTTCGCTTAAAGGTCGAATAGGTTCGTCAAAACCTTCAACCATTTCTGAAAACGGGGATTGGTTGGGAATCATTTATGTATTTAAACGTCGAAAACCGCAAAATCCTAGCAGATCGGCCTTTGAAGATACAAGCACTTTAATTTTTCAAATGTAAAATTTTTTTTTTTTAGAATTTAACAATTTTTTTCTGCATTTTTTTCTTAAAATTATTGATCTGGCAACATCTTCATTTGACAATAGTCAAACCATGTGACCGCTTGTCACTCACAAAATTGACGGAAATGTCAGTCTTTCTTGGAACATTTTTAATAAAGCATATAATCAACATCGGACTGTAATTTAGTGCGACGCGAAACTTTGTGAAAGTTGAACAAGAACATTCTTGTGGTAATATTCCAACCGAATTCTTAATTTTTTTCCTCTAAACTACCGTTCACGAAAACTTGTGCCTCTTTATAGTGCAATAATGAGACCAAAAAGTACCCATCAAAGCAATAGAGCCAAAATCTGTGCACCTTGTGGCAGGAAAATAGTGTTCAGTGTCAAAACGGAGTCACAGTTTCGGATAAATGAAAATTTGGAGAAATTAATAAAACAACATCTTACCGCCACTTTCAACTTAGCTGATGAGAGATTTCCAACTGGTATTTGTGGGACTTGTAGGATTACTCTTCAGGAGCGAGAAAAAAATATTCTGTTGAGACCTTTGGATATGCCAAATTATGAGGACATTGAACTACGGAAGAATACACGCGCCCATAATGGTGAATGTCAATGTTTAATTTGCTTGACAGCAGCTTTTAAAGGTCATGTGTACAATAAAACAGGGCGGGGGCATTTCCGAAGTACCCCCAAAATGATACAGACGTCCTGCGAAAAACCGAATGCATCCCACCCCCCGAAATTGGAAAACGCAAGCATTTGTAAGAAGTGTTATCAAGAAGTGGGTAAGGGGAAAAGACATCCAAGTAATTGCAACAACCAAGTCGAGGAGAATATTCTACACATTATCGATGAAATACCAGAAAAAAAGCAAGAGCATGTTATCACGGCCCTTTTGAAGCGCAAGCTGGATAGCCAAAGCACTGAAAACCTCGGATCGGCAAAAAGTAAAAATAGTCAAGTGGTCTTGAGCACACGTGGAGCAAAGGCGAGAGTTCAGCTCAATCCGAGCTTTGTCGAAGACACAATTTTCCCAGAAAAATCTTTAGATAATTTTCAACTGCACATGGGCTCATCGATCAATCAGATGAAAAAGTTCACCAATTTCTTGAGAACACACGTAGGAAGAAAATCCGTTCCCAGCAATTATCTTCAACATCTTGGTAACAAATCACGAATCTTCGAAGATGTATATCAAACCAAAAAATTTTATTTTGATGGCGAATGTGGAGATAAAAAGTCTGAAAGGCCCGTCGTCTATGGAAATGCTGAACAATTGTTAGAAATAGTTTTAGAGAAAAGGCAGCAAGTGGGCAATGTTAACATTAAAGTGATGGCTGATGGCGGGCAGGGTTTTTTTAAAATTTGTATGAGCATAATGGGTGAAGGTGACCAAGAGGACGAAGAGGAACGGGTGGTAAAAAAACGACAGCTCTATTCTGAAGGCGGTAGTACTTCAACGCAAGCAAAGCTTTCTTCAGTGCATAGGGTGATACTTTTATGCATCGTACCTCAAATAAAGGAAACGTATGCGAATATCAAATTATTGTTCGAGATAACTGAGTTGAACAGCATTCCGTTCAAATTTGTGTCCGATTTCAAAATTATTCTCCTCGCTAACGGCCAACAAACAGCCACCTCAAGTTACCCTTGCCCCTATTGCTTTATTTCTCTCCAAGAGTTGAGGAGTGGAAAAGATTTATTTCAAGCCAAAAATTCCGATAATACCAGTGAAACTGATAATTCTAATCTAATTTCAAGTTTAAAGACCTATGGACATTTGAAAAACGATAACATGAATTTCGCTCAGATTGGAGGAGGGAAAAAGCAAAATGCCAAAAATCATAACAGTACAATTAACCCTCCACTTTTCAGCGAAGATGACAATATATTTGTACTCCAAAAATGCGTGATACCAGAGTTGCATATATTGCAGGGATTTGTAAACCATTTGTTTTGGGATGGGCTTGTTCCTTTAGTGGGTCGTGAAACTGCACTCAATTGGCCAAAAAAATTGAACCTGGTTTCAAAGACTTACCATGGTGACATTTTTGAGGGCAATGCATGCAGGAAACTTCTCAAAGAAGCAGATAAATTGTTCGATTGGGAAATATATGGTAAGGTTGGGATTTTTGCCGTTAGTCCGTATGTCCATACATTCAAAGCTATGGATAATCTTGTGAAATGTTGTTTTGGAACAAGAAAAAATGGCTCAAACACTTGTCTCCAAAAGTACATAGAAGAGCTTAGAAAAAACTACAAAGCATTACAAAATGTAACAGTTACTCTAAAAATCCATGTACTATTGGAACACCTCGAGGACTGTATCTATTTTTTTGAGAATAACGAAGCTTTAGGATATTGGTCAGAGCAGGCGGGAGAATCGATCCATCGTGAGTTCCTTTCATTTTGGAATAGGTACAAGGTAAACACAATGGAAAGTGAGGCATATATGAATAATTTGAAAAAAGCGGTGGCTCAATTCTCCTCAACCCATTTATAGTAAATAATAAGATTCAATAATTCTTTTCAAATGTGCCTTTCTATATTTTGTGATAAACTAATGAGTTTATTTAATTATGTAATTGAAATGTACAAATAAATTTTCATTTCTAAATCCAAGAATGGTATTATATCTTCAACTTAACCCGTTTCCCGCACTTCTATTAAGTAAGTAGTATGAAAACTTGGTCCAATGAGTATTCTCCTCTATGTCCAGAGGTAACTCATCCATTGAACATGTTTAAATTGTCAAAAAATTCCCGGGGAAGAGCATTCGAACAGTGATGGATGCTTCAAATGGCCGCGTGTGCTATCGTCAAAACACGGCAGCTTACTTTGGTGGTAACTTGAGAAGCCGATCTGCTAGGATTTTGCGGTTTTCGACGTTTAAATACATAAATGATTCCCAACCAATCCCCGTTTTCAGAAATGGTTGAAGGTTTTGACGAACCTATTCGACCTTTAAGCGAACCGTGTCAATAACGACAGGCAGAGCGCATTTAGAATAAACATTCAGAATGAAGTGAGTTGATGGAGTTGAGCTAGTTCTGTTTTTTTACCTTTAGCTACTCGATGGAAGACGAATCGAGTTTATCATGTGGGTTGTACGTTTTTTTGTAAAACACTGCTTTATATTGTCTCCAAACAATCTCGTATAGTCGACGTTGTGGATTGGTTTAAAAAGCATATACAACGACGTGGGGAAAAGCTATGAAGCATTCCATATTTAAAAAAAAAAGCAAAAATTAAGTTGTCCAGAATTCATATCGAGAGGCTAAGTTCATGTATACTTTTGATTCATGGGGTGTATATATGGTTTATACATGTATATTTAATAAACTCTTATAAAATTCTAAACTATTGTGCATGCGATTAAATTAAGTTTTCCAACATAAGATAAAAAGGAAGATAATGCCGCACGGGACTGTTTTTCTTTTACTCTGCTTTTATTGCTCATAAGGTCAGACGTCTCACACATATTAATTATACAAACAAATGAAAAAAATTTCACCATATTCTTCCAACTGGCTCTATCCTTCGCCTTTTCTTGCCAGGTGGTAACACCAAGGATACGGAGGGATTCTTCTGCCTGTTCTTTCCAGCGGAGTCTTGGTCGTCCTCTTTTCCTGCTTCCTTAGGGTACGTTATCGAAAACCTTTCGCGCTGGCTCATCTTCATCCATTCTGATAATATGGCCTAGCCAACGCAATTCTAATTTGATTCGCCTAGCTATGTCCACGTCAGAATATAAACTACATAGCCCTTGGATCCGGGACGAAGGTACTCGCCGTTGTCCCTAACAGGACCACATATTTTAAGGAGAATTTTTCTCTCGAATACTCCCAGGTGTTTTTCATCCGCTTGCGATATGACCCAAGTTTCGGAGCCATATATCAAGCCATAATAAGAGTCTGATATAGCTGGTCTTTTGTTCGTCCAGATATGGCTTTGTTCCAAAACTGCTGGCTGAGCCTAAAATAGCATATATTTCCAAGCACAATTCTCCTATTTATCTCCAGACTGACGTTGTTGTCCTTGTTCACGGCGGATCCAAGGTAGACAAACTCATCTACCACTTCAAAATTAAATCGGTTGTCGGCGTTCAAGTGCGGACCAAGTCGGGAGGTGTCTGTAGTCGGTGACACCATTAATTTTGTCTTGCCCTCATTAACAGCAAGACCCACCGTCGCTGATTATTTTTCTATTCTTGGAAATACTGCAGTAACCTCTCGCAAATTTCGCCCAATGACGTCTATGTCGTCAGCTTACGCCAGCAACATATGGCCTTTCGTGTTAATGGTCTTGGTCGTATTTACTGCAGCTTTTCTCATTATTATCTGGTGTTGGTCAGCGTCATTCTACAGAAGCGGATCAGCTTTGCCGGAATCCCAAGTTCAGACATAGCTTCGTACAGTTTTCCCCGTATGGGGCTATCGAAAGCAGTTCTGACATTGACAAAAAGGTGGTATGTATCGATTTGCTTTCCAGGATTTGGTGTAGGTTGAATATTTGGTCAGTTGTGGACTTACCTGGTCTAAAACCACACTGATAAGGTCCAATCAGGTTTTCAATAATTGGCTTTAGTCTTTCACATAACACCCTCGACAAGACCTTATACGCGATGGATAAATGACAGCTGCCGCGATAGTTGGGACACACACACGGATCACCCTTTTTGAGTACACGATATAATACACTGAGACTCCAATCAGCAGGCGTAGATTCCCCCAGCCAACCACCGCAGATAAGTCAGTCAATACATGTGGGCTAGCAGGCCTTCGCCACCTGCCTTAAAAAGTTCAGCGGGTAGGCCATCCGCACCAGCGGCTTTATTGTTCTTAAGCCGGGAGATCGCCGTTCTAATCTCGCCATGGTAATGGAGGGGGGGGGGGGGATACAATCTATACTATCTTCCACTATCATTACCTCCTGATCTTCAGTGGAAGAATCTGAGTGGAGGTTCCCATTCTGGTGCTTGCAGGAGGGCAGCCCATTATTAGGCCCGTTATACGATCTTCTTACCCTATGGAGAGACTTTCAGGATTCTCCATTCATTCTGCACATTTTAGTTTTTTCTCTCTCTCTCTGCTCCCACTGCCATTTTTCCGCCTAAATAGTACTGTTTTTCGATGGTCTATTAATACTGTTTTAACCCCAGGATTTCCTCTAACTGAGAAAAAAAAAATGTTAAGCCCTGACATATAATTGCTTCTACAGAAACATCGATAACATCAATTCCTTACAGAGTCTCTTGTGAAGTGTACATATAAATGCGTCTAGACCGACTGTAACACCCACCTAGTTTCGATTTATTTTGAAACACTTTTTGATCACTTTTTATGCAATTGAAACACTCAACAGTTTCAGATTTGATAAAAAAAAATGCAGTCTATGTGCAGTAAAATTGAATAAAAAATAAACAATTACTTTGATGATTTGGCTGTGGAATGTGATCATGTATGTATATACTCTTTATGTGAAAACAATTGCCGTTTAAGTTTTTATAGATATCAACCCAAAAACTAATTTAAAAAAAAACCTGATTTGTTTATTCATTGGAATTTGTTTACTTATTCGATGAGTCTTGCTGACTTCACAGCTCTGCGGAGCTAACAACATTTGAAAATATCGTAACAGGCAAAAGAAAATTTCGTTTATAATTTACTTTTTTGGGTTGATGAAATTACCTGCAATTATGGAGATGCAACATAAAAGTTGTTAAAAGTATTTGTTAGGTGCATCATTTCCGATTTGACACACATATGTAAAATAAGATGATGTTATTGTCCATGGCGTGCGCCTCGTTTCAGGGGTCATCATTCAACACATGACCAAAGGAATGTTTAACTTTGTGGATGTGTGATTCGATGATGCTTAATTGCTGTTTTTCCATAAATAACAATTAACACAATTTGCCGATTTAGCACTGTTGGATTGGCAAAGTTTTCTATTTGCTTTGGACCAATTTTTTCTAAACTGCATTCCGAATATAACAGCACGTGTTGTTCCACATATGTTGCACACAACCTTCACATAAATCATTTAATTAATTATACATTAGAATATTGTATGTATTGAGTAGTAGTGGCAAAAATGAAGTAAAATGCAATCATATTAAAAATCGAATAAAACTTTTTTTATTAAAAAAAAGTAGGGAGAAACATTCGCAATGTACAACAGTGATCATTAAACCACAACCGAATTTCAGTTCCGTAAAATGTTGTTTTGAGTTTTAGGAAGAGTTTAGGACATAACTATTAGCTTAGTTCAGAATCTGGGGAAATTCTTATCTAACCTATATGTATTTATATTGATTTCGTTTCTAAAATAAAAAGGGGCTATCGATATGATGATATTATTAACATTTTGCCCTCGCTCCCAGAAATTGTTGCCTTAGTATCTACGTTGAGAGTTTATACTTCACAACAACGTAATTTGTAATCCACTTTATATTCCTTATATTGACTTTCCAAAATATGAAAAACATAAATCCCTAAAACCCTAAATGTATATTTGATATAACATCCATCAACATTCTTTCAACAAACTTATTTACGTTACACTTCAAAATATATTGGTTAAATATATGTATGTTCTTTAGGAATAATATTCAGATTTATATCAATTGTACGAAATGTTAACACCCGCTGTTCGATTCCGTTGAAAATCTCTTTAGCAAAATCTAAATTTTGGTGGAAGAGTTCAAAAAATCACTTCAATGTAGAAATAGCTAAGCTTATGCTAGACTATACACTTTAATAAAGTTACAAAAGATGATTGACAATAGTTTCCACGTCAATATGTAAGGGCGACGCACCAATTGGAAAGAAATTCAAATAAATTTTGAATTTTACAGAGAATCGAATTTTATCTTATTAACTAATTGGTTTTGAAGATAACAGACCGTAACTGACATCCATGATCATCCACGCGTTATGCGACAACTGATCAGAAAATTATTCATTGCGGTCTGAAGGGTTGAATTCGGAATCGACCCAATTGTTATTTTACTGGACTGCTTTAGTTCAGTCAAATTCCTTGGTTTCGTTTCGTATACCTCTTGCTTGACATGAGTCCACAAAAAGAGCTTGGTGCAGTCAGGTCAGGTGTCCTTAGAGGTCAGCGAAAAGTGCACGCGCTGAAATATAACGGCCCCTGTAACATATTCTCTCAAACATATTCTGCAGGAATAATGTAAATGTTTGGAACACACTTCAAACATTCATATGCTTGCAAAGCCCAAACTCACTTATATTTAAATGTAAAAAGTATCATGTTTACTACAATCATATATGCTTTTAGGTGGGCACATATGCGTTCTTCATCCCAAACATCCATATACTTACGTGGAAGCATTCGCGTGTTTCCGTGTAAACGCATGCGTATTTCCTCCCAAACATAATAATATTTAGAAACGAATTATTCTTTGATTTCAGTATATATGTATTATTTATTATAAAATTTTTTATCAATATAAATCCACATTTATAAAAAATTATAAGTAATACAAAAAATTAAAAGATTTAAAATGAACCTTTTTGCATTTACTTTTCATGGAATGAGAATCAACTGTCCTTTTGCTTCTCCATTCTTTGTTGTCTCTCACGTTTTTGTTTGCAGAAGGTTTCAGCCATGCGTTGGTACAGAAACAATATATTTGTATACAAATCTAGTTCATTCAAGCCAAGCGTGGATTAATGACGTCTGTTTTTTTATTATACTTATTTCACAAATGGTCCACCGTATCGATCTTCTCGGTAAAGGTTCGGACACACAAATGGCTTCACGATGTTGCCAGTTTCTTTCCTCAAAATCATTTCTCACTTTGGTAGCACACATATATATGTATATACGAAACATATACACAAAAACGAAAGTAACATCACAAACAATTTAAGAGTCCGACCTTTCGTTTATTAGTTTTTCACTGATCAAGCGCATCTGATATCCTCTCTCCGATGAACAATTGATGACTGAAATCATAAAACTAAACCGCAATACATTAGCCAAAATAAGAAACACTCCATCTGCAATTTACATGACTCACTGACTGAGAGAATAATGCTGAAATACACATACACACTTACAATATAGACTTTCTGGTTGTATCTTTTATTTATTTTTTGTATCAAAAACATAGGTATATATGGGTCGCAAACACATATATTATAGCGTATTAATCATTGTGTCTTAAACCTGTAATACTGACAAGTAAATAAAATGTGTTTGGACACAAGCATATCATATTTGCCACAAGCTCCAAACACACTTTCTATTTGCATGCAAACAGCAACAAAAGACAGATTTTTCAGCGTGCAGTTTCTGGATATTAAATTCTGGTCAAAAAAAACTCCTCAAACATTTTTATATATCGGTCCCCATTGACACTTACTGTTACACCGTTGTCTTCAAAGAAGTACGGCTGATTAAATTGCGTACTACACAGTGACTCGTTCTGGGTGCAGTTCCGTCTCAAGAAGTATTTCTGGATCAGATTCACTCCACTTATGACAATTTTACTTGCTTATATTGCCGATGCTACACCGCGATTTTGCCTTGAAACCAAACAGAGGGGTCTCGATGGTACCGCCTTCGTGCGCTGATTCCAGTTTCGGCATAAATGTTTACCCACCTTATAGTGGTCCATCTTCTCGGGGGAGTGCCGGCAAACTCCCGCCTAAATTCTCTTTGGGCGGAACTGAAGGACTGCACCCCAAGCATTTATTTTAATAAAACTAAATAGTAACCAGCAGAATAAAAAAAATAAGCCGATTACTCACACCGAAAACAAGTTACTACCTTTTATTTTTAGCATGATTCCCGTGCCACCCGGCAAGACTAATGTTTTGAATCAGCTAGGAGAGAAATGTCATTCGGGCGAACCGGCTACTTCATACCCTCATCCAAAATTATATATAATGTCTGATTTTCATTTAAAATTCTCAATCTAAATTTTTGGAACATTTAAAGCATATAGATATTTTTGTTTTTCGCAAATGTTATGCTGCAGATTCTCGAATGGGTGTGATAAATTTACCCATATTTAATTGTGGCTGTGAATGGCATAATTGGCACACTTGTCCTAATTTGGAAATAGGTTAATATTTGCAACATTTACCGGCAACCATTGTTGGCACAATTAGTACCAAAATGTATACCAATATTACTCAATGTCAAAAACTATTATCCTTGGCCTAAGAAAACCGTATGTTCCAAATTTATTGATTTTTCACTTTTTTTTGCAAAAACTGCAGTTTCGCAACTCCGGAGCTGGTACCCACGTATTTCTTAGATTCACTATTTTATAGCAAAAGCAAACTAAATCAATCACAATTTTCTTGGAAAATACTGAAATATTACTATTTTCAGATATAAAATCAGCTTTTCACTGTTAAAACAATTTTTCGAACCATAGAGTAATGATGTATAGAGTAGCCAACTCACTCAGTAAATTGTTGACATTTGGTGTGTTGCAGATGGGCGGTTGGATGTTGTAAAGTATTGCTTTAATAATACCAGATGGAGGCAATGGCTAAAACCAACCGACAAGAAAACAGCAACGGTATTTCCTTTTGTGAGTTAACATTTTTGTGTAAATACTACACAAATATATACTAACAATAAAATGTAACAAAAAAGTCCAAAATAAGTCTCAATTTCAGTTTTTCATCAAAGCGATGTGAAAAATTTAAGTCGAAAATTTTTGTATTTCCACCTGGTGTAAGTCAATTTACGTTAAATAACTCGCTATCGCACCGACTGCACCACGAATAGTGTGAAAGGAAATGTCAGATGAGCAGAATGACAGCTCTATATGATATTACTCTAGTTTCAATCATAAACACTAATATTAAAAAACATTTGTAAGATTCGGACATACAGAAAACGAATACCACATAGTGACAAACTAAAAAGTCAATTTTGCAAGATACTGGGTGATTCAATTGCAATAAAAATTTTTGACAGCAATTGTTTTTGATATGTTAATGTTTTTTTATTTTTCAAAAAATTCGTACTATAGGCTTTGGAACACTTCGTCATATACCGGTACTCAATTGAACAACGCGTAAAAAATGTCCAAGCGTTTTATGAAAATGATAGCTCTGTAAGAAGTGCATTTCGCGTACTGTGTGATCTTTTCGGTCAACATAACCGTCCATCTGCGTCAACAATCAGTCGTTTGGTGCAGAAATTCGAAATCGCTCGGTCGGTGCACAATGTGGCAACATCTGTTTGTCTTTGTACAGGTTTTTCGGGCGAAAATTTTGATGCTGTAGACCAGGCCGCGACAACCTCAATTCGGTGTCGTGCACAGCAATTGGACCCGAATTTTATTAAAAGACCTGGTTCTACATGCAAGCAAGAGACAATAGACACAGGAACGCAAGCCTAGAGACCAATTGCAGAGCCGTATATTTACCAATTCAATGCTTGAACAACAAGCAGTTGATGCACATTTCACCCAAACGGATACGTTAATAAGCAAAACTGCAGGATTTGGGTTATTGATAGACTTGGGTCGAACTCGTTCACTAGTTCTCGAACTCGTTCATTTAAGGTGCCCGGTCGTAACAATAAAGAACATACTCGCCGTATCGAACATGTGCATTATGTTCATGAGGGTGATGTCTGGTCACCCTAAATGAACTAGGTAGTTCATGAACTACCCAACTCTAGTTATTGAAAATCCACATGTCATTCAAGAAAAAACTATGCGCCCCCCATCGAGTCACTGTTTGGTGTGGTTTTGGACTGGCTGAGTAATCGGGCCGCAATCCTTCGAAACTGATACCGATATCGCTGTTACGCTGAACTACGACCGTTATCGCGTCATGATAATAAATTTTGTATAACCTGAATTAGATGACATGGACTTGGAAAACATGTTGCTGCAACAAGATCTTACTTAGATTCGGAGCCAACATACATTCATACAGTTTAGCTGAATGGACTAAAGGTACGGTCAGATTGGGCAAATATTTGATCAAAATATGTTTCACCATATTTGCTCAAAATGTTGTCAAATCAATACAGGGTTGATTTTGTGTTCACACAATGCACATTTATTTGCCTCTTTTTGTTTGATCAAACAGGTATCAAATAGCATCAAATAAACAGTAGGGCAACTACATTTGCCCTATGGTCACACTTGAACAAATATTTGCAACAAATAATTGTTTGATCAACCTGCCAGAAAGTACAAATTTGTTTTCTCAAAAACTTTAAGGAAGCTGTCAGAAAACGCAAATTTGTTTTCTGAAAAGTTTTAAAGAAATTGACAGTAAATACAATTTTGTTTTATTCAAAAGTTTTAAACAAACTGCAAGAAAATATTTTAAATAAATGTGCTGCAGGAGGATGAATGTTTTCTTGTTTTATGCTGTGGAGAAGCGACGGAGTTAGTTTTGGAAGAGGAGAAATCTTAAAAGCTAATTTGGGCAAGTTTAGCTCCCACTGGCATAGCAAACAAAGCTCACTTGTTTGAGGTAGAACTCATTGTTTTAGGCAAAAAACTGTAAATGCCAATTTTGGTGACGGCCCCCATTTCCGGAGTTATGGTCCTCCAAAGTTCGGATATACGGGGAGATATTATGCTGAATGAGCCACCTTAAGCGATTTATGTGGCCTCTAATATATTTTTGTTATAAACGAAGTTAAAATAAACAAAAAAATTACATGAAATTTTTGATAACTCGCTTAGTTATCGAGATATCCTGTGTTGAAATTTTGAAATATTGTCGAATATTTTTTAAATTCTTTTTTGACAAGCTTGCTCTAAAATCACCGAGCAAAATTGTAAGGTCTGACGCAGGAGATTAGAACACCATTTTCAGTAGCTTCAAATTTGATGGCAAATAATTTTGTTTGACCAAAATCAGCTGTTTTGTTGTTTTGCCACACAAAAATATTTTGTGGTCAGACTGGGGCCAAGAAATATTTGACGTTTTTCGTGATGATGGGGGTGATCAGGGCACACGGACGTAATAGCAAACTGTAATTTGGATGAACTTTTGAGTTTAGGGTTCCACAAAAATTGAAACGTGTCGGAGACTTACAAGCTTATTCTGCAAGAACGCTCTTATGTGACGATGCTGGGAGTAGGACGGGGCGCATAGACTACGTACATACTATAGGGTGTTCTGAAAGGGGTGTGTCTAAAGATGAGTAGTCAAGAGCTGCTTACGAGAACGTCAAATTTTTTGGAACAAAGTTCCTTATCGCACGTTGCGGGATGGAGGTTAAATGAAAAAAATTACACATAATTTGTTTTAACACTATAATGCAACATCACACTATTATCCATTAATTGTTTACTTTTGCTTTGGTTTGTATATAGACTAACTTTAAGCGTGGTTTGGTTACACCGCTTGCTTATACATTCGCTTAGTTTGTTTGAAGCACTTAGCGAAGACTTAGCGAGAACTTAGCGACGAGAATCATTTTCGATAAGTTTAAACAATTTTTTCTGACACCATTTACCGTTTCCAACCTTTACACATATTTTTTAATAAAATGACTTAACGCTAAATTGCCGTTTTCTTTGCAACTTACTAAGCCCATTTACTTAAGGCTTAGTAACTAAGCGACAATCGGTTGCTTTTAACCAAAACACGACTTATGTGTGTTTAATGGGAAGTTTTCTAGGTGGAGCCTGTATCCAATATTTAGTATATATTGTAGTTTTAAATCCAACAAAAAGTAAATTTAGAAAGGCCAAAGTGAAAAAAGTTTAAAACAAATTTCTTTCTTAAATAAGTTCCTTTTCTTAAAAAAAGTAAATTTTCTCAAAAAAATACCTACTCATTTTCATAATCAAAGTACATTTTCTTAAAAAATACCGTCTCTTAAAGAAGTGCGTTTGCTTAAAAAAGTAATTTTTCTTACAAAAATTACCTTTTCTTGAAAAAAGTTTTTTTTTTTAAATAAGTACCTTTTCTTAAAAAAGTAAATTTTCTTAAAACAAATTGCCTTTTCTTAAAAAATTGCCTTTTCTTTAAAGACTACCTTTTAGTGAAACAAAATAACTTTTCTTGAGATAAGTATCTACTGTTAAATATGTACCTATTCTTGAAAAAAAAACAATTCTAAAAAAATCCCATTTCTTAAAAAAAATCTTTTCTTCAAAAAAATTTCTTACAAAAATTCCTTTTCTTAAAAATAAAATAATACATTTTCTTTTTTTGAGTGAAGTAGCCTTTCTGAAAAGAAGTACATTTTCTTAAAAAATAACCTTTTCCTAAAAAGAGTACCAGTTCTTTAAAAAGTACCTGTTCTTAAAAAAAGTACTTCTTTGTAAAAAAAAATTCATGCTTCAATTAAATTTTTTTTTGATTGTAGCATTTTGAAATTATTATCATGCATACTTTTACTCCCAACTGTTCATTAAAATTTTTAATTTACTTAATTGTGTATTTTATATTAAAATTCTAATAAACATATACAAGAGATTAAATTAAATAATAATTTTAGAACTACAATGAACCGGATAATACGTGCTAGATCAAGACTTCAAAATGCTGACGTGAAAAAAAAGTTTTCTAATTATGCTCATGATGACACGTCGCACAGTGATTTGTCCCAGTACATCGATGGGACAAAAATAGAAGGAGTCGTCCCAGGGTAATAAAATTTGGCGCGAGTCCCTAATATAATAGAATTAAGAAAATTTCAAAGTATCGAGAAAATTGACCACGCCCATTGCCCACCGCCCATACACACCGAAATTATTTTTGGCTGTAGCAATTTAATTATTGCGACAAATTTAATGAAAATTGCGTGAAGAACATATTTTTATGACACCTTCTCAAAAAATACCAATTCATCAACATTGACCCCGCCCACCGCCCATACAAACTGAAATTATTTTTGGCTATAAATATTTAACTATGGCGACAGATAGGGACTTGTTCTTATTTTTCCCTGGTAGATAAATGTATAAACTGTAAAAAACAAAAATAATACAAAAACCTCATATTTCGTATTATTTTTTTTTTTATTTCATGACACTTATAATTTTTGCGTATGAAATAAAAAATTTATGCTTTTTGAAGCTGCAGAACAGCATGATTTTTTATTTGTTTTTAAGAAATATTTTGTATTTATTATGTATAAAAAAAACCAATAAATACGACAAAACTTTAGTGATTTCATAAAAAAAATTAATTTTTGGAATTTTTTCGTGAAACTACTCGAAACAAGATTTTGGTAAATCACAAAAGACTGAAAAAAAAATTTCGTTATTTTTTGGATCGATGGGGACCCATTCTTTTTTTTCATCTGTAAGACAGATGTATAGACTGCCGAAACACCCTATCGTATAAACAGATTTTAACTAAAATTTGGCATGTATAAGATTTTAAATGCAGAAAATTGTATGCCTAATTTGAAGGAAATCGGAATTTAAAAAAATGGTACCTCCCATACAAATTGTAAAAAACTCGAAAATTTGCAGTTTTTAGTTGTTTGGATGCAAATATAACGTGTGTTTGGAGCTTGCCGCAAATATAATATACTTGTGTCCAAACACATTTTGTTTGCTATTCAGTATTACATGTTTGAGACACAATGATTAATATGTTATAACATATATGTTTGCGTACCAAATATATCTATGTTTGTTTGCCGAGTTTGTTGCACTCTTTATGCTCTCTTGAGAGCAAGGAAAATAGTCTATCAGTACTTTTGCATTATTCTCTCCGTCAGTGACTCATAAATATTCCGGAATGTGCGTGTAAATTGAAGAGGTCAATGATTCTTATTTTGGCTGATTTAATACGTTTCAGTTTCAGTCGACAATGGCTCATCGGACAGAGGATATCAAAAGCGCTTGATATTTGCAAATATTTATTAACTACTTATTAACTAATTTATTAACTAATTAAAGTAAAAATAATCTCCTACCAAATAATTCATATTTGACTAACGAGTAAAAAAGTAATTTTAAGCAATTTTTAAAAAGCTTAAATATAAAAGAAGCGGAACAAAGCGGAGAAGATTTTGCATTTTTCTACTAGATTTAAGTTTAAATTAATTTACCATGAAACAATATTTCACCGTATTTTCTGATGTTTTTTTTGTTTGTTGCCATCAAAAACTGAGAATTTTTCAAATATTCATCTTCAAAAAGTAAATTTTTAAAAATCAATTAAATATTTTATTTTTAAGATTTTTACGAAATAAAAAATAACAAAATTTTTACCGCTTCTTACTTATCCAAAAAATAGAATACAATTTAATTTCTTCCACAAATGAATTTTTAACAATATTTTCCTTCAACTACTAACGAACGAAACTAAAAAATCAAACTATTTAGCATACAAAACGCTCACTTTGAATTTCTCTGGAGGACAAAAAATCTATTTCTATGAAAAAATCTTTGCTGATTTTTTTTAGCTACGCTATTACTTTTAAAACGATACCAAAAAAAACAATTCCAACCAAGTCAGATTTCTGATTTTTGGCCATGAAACGGAGCAGTGTGCGTCGTAGAAGCTCCATATTGACCATAAATTAAAACTTTTTGTTTACCCCAATACACTAGGAATGGAAGCTTCAACGGCTGATAGGGTACCATTTATAAGTACACTGGTGTTTGACGTTCACGTAATCAGCTCTTCAATACGCATCGTTTGAGACCCCTACGATTGAAATCGCAAAATACGCGGTTGTCAGTCCATTAACAGTAACTCGTGGAATAAAAGCAGATGTTTGGTTTTATAATTTTAATCGCAACTGTGACTGTTTTATATTTTGGACTTCACTAACATATTTTAAAAACTTTCATATCGAGTATAGGAGGTGATCATTAATTTGTTCCTCAGCATTCATTTAAAATTGTTTGCTCAGGTAATCAATGATTTAATTATAGTTATTTGCTTCAGGTTTTGTTTATATTTCATTTTGTGAAATATTTAAATTGCTGCCCGGTAAACTCGAGTTATATTGATTTTATTGAGATTGAGCGCCTTAGATGATTTAGTAATTAAAACATCTTTAACTCCATCCAATGATGGGGAACGGATAATATGCAAGAGACATCTGACGTAATATTTGTCATCATTATCAAAATTTTCATGACAGGCCTTCCTTCCTTCAATTGAATATATTCATTCCTTTCATTCACACAATCTGTCTTAATAATTCATAAGGAGTCCTTTTGTCATGCACAAATGAATATTATTAACTTTACCCCTTCAACACGAACAGATATTCAATAGGACGCACAGGCCAACAGACACACAACATCACAATGCCACTGAAATATTCCACAATGAATTTGATGATTTACTTGGAAGTTTCCGGATGGAATTGGGCTTAAGTGTTTGAGTGTTCGAGTTTGAATGTACTATCTATTGTCTGATATGCCACAAAAGGGGTAAGACCCAAATTAATCTCAACCAAAATTGTAATGTCAGCATCTGACAATTGAATACAGGCTTTAAGTATTGATGACCATTCAACACTTGTCAGGAACAAACAAAAATACGTCATGAAATTAATTTTATATTGTGGACAAAAAAAAAGTGGTCAATAATGCCAACACATGGAGGAAGTTGAAATAAGCGATGGATTGATTAGGAAAATGATGATAGAAATAGAAATGCAATTTAAAGTAAGTAGAGCAAAAACAGGTGACATATTTGTCGAACATACACAGACTTGTACCCAAAATTCGAATTTGCCATGTGGTCACCTGGGAATTACGTTGATAAACATGGCACAGACAAAGAAGTTGGTTTATCACAGCGGAGTAATCAAACGGGTAGTCTGGAAAACTGTCGGCAACATTAAATACAGACTAAATGCGTAAAGATATAGTTTTTTTTTTTTTAAACAGGAGTTTTGCAAATGTTTCCCTATGATCTAGCCACAGATCTTCATCATGTTTGTCCAAACAACCGCTGAAGAAGATCTGTGGCTAGATCTGAAATAGCTATACGGTTTGCCAGGAATCATAGGGAAACATTTGCAAAACTCCTTTTAAAAAAAAAAAAATAGAAAACTAGGGACTACAAGAGCGGCCTCGAGCTTTAACAATAATATTGAAAAAAAACCTAATGTTTTTTTTAAAAAAAGGGACTACTTTTTAGAAGAAGTACTTTCTGTAAGAAAAAGCCATAAGAGTATGAACTTTTTTTTACAAAGGAGTACTATTTTTAAGAGCAGATACTTTTTAAACAAGTGGTACTGTTTTTAGGAAAAGGTTATTTTTTTAAAGAATGTACTTATTTTCAGAAAGGCTACTTATGTCAAGAAAAGAAAATGTATTATTTTATTTTAAAAAAAGGTACTTTTAAGAAAAGGAATTTTTGTAAGAAAATGTATTTTTTTAAGAGAAGGTATGTTTTTGAAGAAAATGTTATTTTTTTAAGAAATGTGATGTTTTTTAGAATTGGTCCTTTTTTCAGGAATAGGTAAATTTTTAAGATTAGGTACTCACGTCAAGAAAATTATTTTGTTTCACCAAAAAGGTACTATCTGAAGAAAATTAATTTTTTTAAGAAAAGGCAATTTGTTGTAAGAAAATTTACTTTTTTAAGAAAATGTACTTATTTTAAAAAAATTAATTTTTTTAAACAAAAAAGGTACTTTTTGTAAGATTTTTGTTTCGCTTTGGATTTTCTAAATTAACATATTATTGGGTTCAAAACTGCATTATATACTAAATATTGGTTACAGGCTCCACGTACAAAACTTCCCATTAAACAAGATATTTCCCAACATATGGGAAACATCTATTTAGTCTAGACAAAAACCAAAGCAAAATTAAACACTATAGTTGATAATAGTGGGTTGTAAGATAATAGCGTTAAAACAAAAGTTGTTTAATTTTTGTTCATTTAGCACCCATAACGCAACGTGAGATTCGGAACTTCGCTCCAATATAGCTGTTACTTATAAACGGTGCATTCAATCCCAAAAATAATAAAGAAGTGATCCAATGGATGTCTGTAATATGGCATATTTCTTTAAATCGCTAAATACATGAGTAAACCCAGATTACCACTGAATTGAGGTTGTCACGACCGAACTTAGTCCCCACAACTGAGATTCGGTTGAAGCAACCTCGTTTCATAATTGATTCGGTTGTGACAACTGAGTCTTCCATTAAGTTCGTCCAGTCAACTAAATTTTTTAAAATTTCGGTTGGAACAACCGAATTTGGAATTAATTCGGATGAAGCAACCGAAATTAGTACCAAGAAACCGAAATTGGTACCAATTTTATTTGCAGTAACCGAATGTGGCATAAATTCGGTTGCAGTAACCGAATGTGGCATCAATTCGGTTGTGGTAAACGAATTTAGAATCGTTTCGGTTGTAGGTATCGAATTTGGAATCGGTACGGTCGCAGTAACAGAATATAGCCTTAATTCCGTTGCAACGACCGAATTTGGGTTCAATTCGGTTTCTGTAACCGTATTTGTCATAAATTCTGTATGTACAACCGAATTGTATGTATGTACAACCGAATATAACCGAACCTGACGTTTACAATATTAAAATCAAATATTATTTTAAAAAGTGTTCAAGGTTTCAAGATTTCACTGTGGTTATTAAGAAAGGTAAGTAAAATATTGTACTTATGGACTATGTAGTAAAACGTATTATTTTGCAGAAAATATTCAAACAGATATCAACAGCTTTGAAGTTTTTCAAGTTCGGTCATGTGACATATGCTGCAATCGTCTGTATACAACACGGTTTAGGACCTAAATAATGCGACAAAACAGATAAAACAAATAATCAGAATTGGTGTGGTGACCCATCATGGCCCAGGACTTAAAGAAAGGTCGGAAGAGGCATGTAAAACAAATTTATTACCACATAGATTACCCTATATATATGACTTTATTTTCTGTCTTCTTCATTTTTTTTTATAAATATACATGAAAATAATTCATCACTTAATAATAAAACAAACTTTAATAATTCATTTGTGACACTATCTAAATTCGGTTGCAGCAACCCCGAAATCGGCTAGCAACCTCTAATGAGGTTGTGTCAACCTCTTATGAGGTTGTTCCAACCACTAATGAGGTTGTGTCAACCTCTAATGGGGTTGTAACAACCTATATTTCGGTTGAGACAATCTCTAATTAAGTTGGGATAACCTCTTACTTCGGTTGGGTCTAATTCGGCTGTCTCAACCGAATTTTTCTGTGAGTGTACGAGAGTAGCGAATTTATCGTGGGTGAATGACCGTGTTACATTCGTGAAGGTGAACCAAAACTTACTCACATTCCCATCTCTACACGCTGAAAAATCTGTCTGTTTTTTTGATGAAAATATAGCGTGTTTGTAGCTTGTCGCAAATATAGCATACTTCTGCCCAATCACATATAGTTTGCTGTTCAATATTACAGCTTGGAAATTCCATGTTTTACAGTGTTTTATTTAACTTGCTTTGATGTCTGTCTGTATTGTTCAAATCTGGTAACTCATTTTTAACACAGTTGCAGTTGACGAATCGAACTAAAATTTTGCACACTTGTCAGATTTGGATGACAATACATGAATATGAAAAAAAAATTAAAACATTAAAAAATTTATTAACTAAAAAAATTAAAAAATAATTTAAAAAAATTAAGTTATTTATAAATTCACTAAAAACTAGAAAATAATTTTTCTCTTAGCCTCAATAAGTATATTCTTCTTCATGATGGGGTTGTACAATGAATGGTCCGCCTACTTAGCACTTCAACAACAATGGTCTAGATAGTTTCAATAAAGAGCGTAATTAAAATGAATTAGTTAATTAATTTTCTAGACATCTCTCAAATAAATCGCTTGCATTTAAATTAAAAATGGTGACAAAATTAAATGCCAAATTAAGTGTCAAAATTAAATGTCACCATTTTTAATTTAATGCAAGCGTTTTATTCGAGAGATCCCTAGAAAATTAATTAACTAATTCATTTTAATTACGCTCTTTATTGAAAGCATTTAGACCATTGTTGTTGAAGTGCTAAGTAGGCGGACCATTGTACTACCCCATCATGAAGGAGAATATACATACTTAATGAGGCTAAGAGAAAAATTATTTTCTAGTTTTTAGTGCATTTATAAATAAAACACTGTAACTTAATTTTTTTTAATTATTTTTTTATTAATATGGTATAATATACGTTGGTGACTTTGTTTTGTGACAGACATAGAAACAAAACAGCAGCAGATCTTGAATTCATGAAAACAATGCGTCACTCAGGCTGAAAACTCTGTATTTTTTTGTTGTTTGGATGCAAATATATAGTGTGTTTGGAGCTGGTCGCAAATATAATATACTTGTGTCCAAACATATTGTGTTTGCTATTCAATATTACATGTTTGAGATACAATGATTAATATGTTAGAATATATATGTTTGCGACCCAAATATATGTATGTTTGTGATACAAATACAGCTCTGTTTGTTGCACTGTCTATGCTCTCTAAAGAGCAAGAGAATAAATGAGGGACAACGAGAGTGTCTGTCTTGTAAGAGTGTTTCTAAATTTTTACATTATTCTCTCAGTCAGTGAGTCATAAATATTCCTGAATGTTGAAGATGAAGATGAAGTTAGTGTTTCTTATTTTGGCTGATATATTGCGTTTTAGTTGCGTGTATTAAGTCATAAATGGTTCATCGAACAGACGATATCAATAGTGCTGGATCAGTGAAAAAAGAATAAACGAAGGCTCGGACACTTAAGAGGTTTGTGATGTTACTTTGGTTTTTGTGTATGTCTTTCATATATATATATATTTGTGCTACCAAAGTGAGAAACGATTTTGAGGAAAGAAACTTAAAAGGGCATGTTTGCCAGTAAACATGATGTTGTTTACATTTAAACACAAGTGAGTTTGGAGGTTGCAAACATATTAACGTTTGAAGTGTGTTCCAAACATATACATGAGTCCTGCAGACTATGTTTGGGAGAATATGTTAGAGAGGCCGTTATTTTTCAGCGTGTTGTGCCTGCAAAATATTGGTGGGTCGTTTTTTTCAGCGTGTATTGCAAGCATGTCAATATCTTAATGGTGATTTGATTTAGAACGACTGCAGTCAAGACAACAAGGTTATAACACTTCGTATTGTGTTATGATAATATATGGGGGAAATTAGTTATATGAAAATTTAAACTTTTAGTAATTAGTAATTTATTATAATTTGAATTAACACTACAAATTTCCGCATTCCCCTTATTTAAATGGCCACCAGGAATTTAGTAAATTTGGGTAAATAAACTTTCAAAGCATTTACGGTCGGTGGGACTGGTTCCTATTTTTAATAATATTGGTTTTGATATTATGGAAAATGAAAACCAACCTCTTATTTGGAACAGCTCTTTCGTTTCGAACCAATTTCTTCTTACCTACCAAACTTGAAAAATATAATCCAATGCACTCCAGGATACTTCTCGGTTATTTTTGATATTAATATTTGAGTTGAATTAAAAACCAAGCAACAAACCATTGAAATAATTCGAATCCCAAATCACATTGTACATTCATTTCATTTTAGTTTATTTATAAATTTGCGGAATAGCATTCAGATGGCAGGTGCAATTTATCAATGACAGGTAACCACAAATGAGTAGTTTGCCTCAGTGGCACGAATGTTGATTGCTATTGTTCCAGTGGGATAGTATCATTTGAACAAACATAGCCAGGAGTAAAACCACACCGATTTCCCCAAGAAGACGCACTCTGTATAGTATAACATTCAGTGTAAAGGACATATGCCCATTTAGTCGTTTGGATGTTGAGAGTACATAAGCGTCAATGTAAACCAATATATGTAAAGAGGCTTTGGTTTATGTAGCACTATTAATGGACACAGTGGTGTGAATGAAAATCATTTCTATAATATACAAATTATTGACCTATAAACTTATTTTAATGGTTTCTATAAACATTCGTGATTCATTTGGCTGCAAGACTTTAAATTGTCGTTTTTATCGATTAAGGATTTATAAACTAATGGTTAATATTCTTACTAGGCACTATTACAACCACAGTATAGCCATCTTTTAATTTCAGGATACTTGGTCCTGTAAATGTTCCATGAAAGTACCAAACAACCACGCACAAGACAAATACAACTTAATATAAATACCTGGGTAAGACTACGAATGGGACGATTTAACATGAAATTTGTTTGAGGTTACTAACAAAATATCCACAAAATAAAGGTAAAATCTATACTCACAAAACGCAAATGATTGCAACTACTGAGAAAGCAAAGCAATATGTATCTGTATGTGGAGTTTTCGGCAATCCGGAAATTGTGGTGAATTATACATATGCCCAAGATCTTAAGGGCAGATATGCCATGCCAAATGGCAGGTTCAACCGCTGCACCCTTTCCGGTCCGAAGAAGGAAGAGCTACAGAACCCCTTTCATTTTAAAATTCCATAACTTCTGACATAGTTAGGGACAGAATATTCTTGTGAAATGTAATTCCATGCAAACGTAATTCCTGTATTAAAAATTTCATGTGAGGTCCCACAAAATGATAGTAACTTACAAATATGCTACCTAACAACCCATACCAACCAACTTCATTTGATACGCATCAAACTGTCGTCGAGCAGTTTTATTAACCAAAAGCTTCGCACAATTTCATCAAAATATTCATAATATTTTGTAAACATTTCATTATGATGGATATTTGGAATTTTTTGCAGCTTCGTGGACAAAGACAGCAGCTGTAGCGGAACACTTTTCAATCTGATTGACTGACTGCAGCATTCGTATTCTTCAAAGGAAGTGATTATTGCATATTTCAAAAGAAACGTGACTTTTTTACTTTTTAGTTAAAAGTACCTTGGTATGTCTTCTGTGGTTGTGCGGGCGTTTATGGGGATGTGGTTGCAAACAGGGGTGTACATGAGAGTGTTCATATCATTTATTGCACTTCTCATTAAAAACAACCTGCCACATAAGATCATTTTCAGTGGCTATGAAATATGTAGTTATGGCACGTTCTAGCAATTAAAAATAGAACGCTTTGTTTCGTAGCAAATGTAAAATATTGCATTCTTACTAATTTTGAAACGGAACAAAAGCCACTTAAATACAGCTAAAAGTATACCGTTTGTTTACAGTCAGAGTCAATTGTGGCACAACACTCGCCGGTAATTGATAATTTTGTCCATATATGGGTGGCAATTGCAATTGCCAAAGCAATTAGAATAGAGAAAATACCGATACAACAAAAATAAGTTATAACTAAAGTTGTGCTCAAGAGATTACGATTAAATGCGTTTAACTTCAGATAAACACAAAATTACTTGATTTGAAAGAGGTGGTATACGCTGAAAAAACTGCGTCAGCAACACATTGCACGAACCATGTACATTAGGGCGTATAGCAAAAACGTAATCTGTAGGTGATTCTGAGAAATTTTGCTCAAGAGACCATAGATCTAAGTCGGGTTTGGAGCCCCCCAAAAGGTATTTTTATCACCTTTCAAAATCTGTATTGATACCTGTAGAATAAGTTCATTTTAGGCTATTTTTCGACAAAAAATTCCTAATATCTCTACTAAAAATAAAAAAACTGGTATCAATACAGATTCTGAAAGGTGATAAAAATGGCTTTCAAACAAGCCCACATTGACTAATCTACTATAATTCTATCCGATTTTATGACGAATTTAATCAAATTCTTCTATGTATATATGGAAAAATATCTATTTTGAAATTTTGTGGAGCTACAACTCCGACTTAGAGCTATGGTCTCTTGAGCAAAATTTCTCAAAATCACCTATAGTTTACGTTTTTGCTATACGCTTCATCAAAAAAAAAATTAACCCGCCCCAATTTACATGTTTGCAAGCATTGGTTTCATGATTTGAAGATCTGTTGCTTTTCTGTTTCTTTGTTGTCTCTCACATTTTTCTTATCAGAAGTTCTGACCAAACAACTTCACGTTTGGGTTACAACAACATATATCAAAACCTAATTGCACTGTGGAAGTTTAAACTAATTCGGGTCCTACGAATCGAACTGCTTCAGTAGTGTTTTGGCCTATAATGATGGTTTCATATAGATTTTTGATGTGTTAACATCTATAGGCGCGGTTTATCCGACTGCGATCACAGATTGTTTGGCGTTAAACTCCTCCGAAATGGTTGGACCGATTTGTATGAAATATTTCATACTCCTAAATGATAAGGGTGACACACCCCTACATAGAACACAGCTTTGTCCGACTGCGGAACACAGATTGTCGGAGTGCGAAAAAAACACACACTGATATAGAGGCAGCGAATAGATGCATTGTGTGGGTGCGGAGCACTCTCAGAGCAAAGAGAATAATGAATGCAACGAAAATTGTGTGAACTTATTTAGTGTATGTACATTAGGTTGATGACTTTTTAATTTTTTTTCTCAAAAATTATTTCCTGTTGCACGAATGAATGAAATTTTGCCTATTAATGACTAAAATAACGTTTATTCCATTTGAAATGATATTTTTGTGAAAAAATTTAAATTTTTCCTTTTTTTAAATCATATAAATCCGAAACGGAAAAAAGTGTCAAGTCTTATAACTTTCGCGAAAAGCCACATAACCTAGTAACAAAATGAGACATTGATCATAGAAATCGATGAACATCTTTCGATTTTATTTTATTATGTCTCATTTTGAATCGAATGTATCTCTTTGGAAAAAACGTTGACGACTTTGTTATGATTCTCAGAATTAAAGTTTATGATTGTGGTAGGAAACTAAAAAACTCTCATAAATTTATGCTGAATTGCTCTTCGGGTTCTTTTATGGTAGCTAATCCGTTTACATTAATTTTAAGGGGCAAAAAGGAAAGTAAATTTTTTTATTGATGTGTGTTTCTCCGTTGACTTTTGTTACAGAAACCACATTCATGAGCGGTAATTTTTTTCAAAGTTTTGAAAAATTTACAAAGCACACGTGCTGAATCGAGTATATGGCCACCGTAAAAAAAATGCGCCCATTCATAAGTAAATAAAAAAATAAATGGTTTCGCACTACATCCCATGAAGGGACCGGGGAGAACTTCTCACAATCACTGAGCTGTGCGCTTTCCAGTTTTCACTCACTGATTGGGTCCTACAGTTTTACACCGATTCCGAACGGTATTTTGAGAAGCTTTTTCATGGCTGTATACTAGATAGTGTCGCCATCACTATGCGAGGTGACCGCCGCCGAAAGAAATTTTAGGTGGTCAGAGCAGGGATCGAACCCAGGATCTCATGTACAAGAGCCACGCACACTAACCATTGCACCAACGACGGCCACAGTTAATAATAATTAAGGCCATTAGAAACGGCAAGGCCTTTACCATTTAAGTTGTTGAGTAGAATACAACATGGCATTCAAGAAGAGCTCTTCTAACACGGAGAAGAACAAGGAAAGCTGACCAAAGAACCTAATCCAGTTTCAAGAGCCATCAAGAAGAGGCAACGTATGCATGCCCCTGAAAACCTACGTCATTGGACGCTTCAAATTTCTGGAGTCGACTGCCAAAGGACGGAGAGAGAGAGGACCGGTCTAATTGCTTTAGAGCTTAAAGCCTAAGGAGCAAAACATTGAACTTCCCGCATATATCTGATCAAGCCATTTGTGCAAAACTAACAAAGCTGCTGGAAGACTACGAGCACTGCAGAAAAAAACAAAGCTTTGATTCATTGAAGGAACTGTTTGACATGACCAAGGTAAAAGGCGAATGAATGTGCAAAGAAGATGAGAACCTCTACAAACTGCTAATTGCGAGCAAAGGCCGCGTTGTTTATTCGAGCGGCTAACCTGGTGGTGCCAATACCATCCGCTCATCCAAGCGAAAGAGTTCAATGGATGCGACTGTGTCGACACTTACCAGCTCAGCGATACCTGATTATTCCGAAAGTAGCACGGACTCATTCGACAACAGTACAGATAGTCCTTGGGAGGATGACAATACAGCATCAACGAGCAAAAGGAAGCATAACCCAACAGACATTGCAAGACGCCTTGTTACAAGCTCAAAGCTGTCGTCCCACGGAGCAGCAATTGAAATCACAACCCCATGTCAGTCAGGAACCCACAAGGCTATCTACAAGGAAGCTGCTCGGGTGAAGAAGTACTTGGTAAGCACAGCACGCTTTATCTGGAGAAGTGGAGCATGCACTTTGACGGCAAACACACTGAGAGCTTTGAATATCAGGCCGTGGTCCTCAAGAATGAATCTAAAGAAACTAAGTTGACTGCGCTTAAATTGAAAGATGGGAAAGCTCAAACAATCGCAAAAGGACTCCAGAATGTGTTAAATGAATTCAACCTGTGGGGATCCATTGTGATGATTGTTGTCGATACAACAAGCGTGAATACCGGCAAAAAGACAGGCGTTGTAGTTCGAATAGAAAGGTCACCCCAAACCCAAGTTCATCAGTTGCCAACACCATGTGCTGGATCGCATTTTTCGCGTTGTCATGGACGATGAGCTCCATGGGTCGACTAAATGAACAATTATGATCAATTCAAAGCAGCCTTCAGGAATGGTAAAACTGAGATTAAGGAAACAGGCGGCTGGAGAGACGACATGAAGTTTATCTTCCACCTCACTCGTGTCTTTCGTTACTTCACTGAGAGGAGTGAGATCCCTTTTGTAAAGTTTAAGCAGATCCCAAACATCTGCAATGCACGCTGGAACTCTCGTGCCATTCTAGCTCATCTTGCATTTATTCTGATGCCTGAAACCCGGAACAAGTTGCGTAAAATCTGTTCATTCATTTCTTACTCATGAGCTTATCATTGGTGCAGTAGTAAATTGTTCCGGTCTGAAGATTTTGAAGAACTATCTGTAGCTCTGAATGACTACCCAACAGCTCTCAAATGCTTGAAGACCCATTGGAAAACAGATGAATCTCCAATCAACATTGCCCGTAGCAACAAGTGCTGTGAGCGTGCAATCAAAGTTATGCAAGACTGATACAACTCCTGCCGCAACAAGGGAAACCTTCCACTGAGATTCATCCTCTCCAATGGCAACGTGAATATTTACCTTCCTTGTGTGTTTGATGATCCTATGTAATGTTACATATATGTGGCTCTAAAGCTTGTGTTCAGTTATATATCTGCTTACAGTGACTTCAAAAAATTGCCCAAAATGCTGATAAATATAAATTTTAAAATCATTTTGTGAGTGCGGTTTTTTTTATCGAGTCACCTTATATGCAAGATTTTATCTAAAAATAAATAAATAAATGGTTTCCCATTACATCCCATGAAGGGACTGGGGAAAACTTCTCACAATCACTGAGCTGTGCGCTTTCCAGTTTTCACTCACTGATTGGGACCTACAGTTTTACACCGATTCCGAACGGTAATTTGAGAAGCTTTTTCATGGCTAGAGACTCGATAGTGTCGCCATCACTATGCGAGGTGACCGCCGCCGAAAGAAATTTTTTTTTTTGAAGATGGTCAGAGCCGGATTCGAACCCAGGATCTCAGGTACAAGAGCCGCGCACACTACCATTGCACCACCGACGGCCAAGATTTTATCTAACCCTAATAAAAACCCATCTAAATATGATACAGGGAAACGAGGTTGTATAAAAGTCATCACCCTAATGTACATATGTCTGTTGCTTTGCATTCCCTTTATTTTTTGGGAGAATAAAACAAAAACTGTTAAGCAGGAAAATAATGAGTATTAATATTACTTCAATGTAACGTCATCATATGACTGAACGCTGTTTTTTATTTTCCAATGTAACATTTACTAATGTGTTCATTGAAATCGAACAGGTACCGTGTAATTAAATTTTTTTTAATTTCTTACTCAGAGAGCTCATTTATTGAGACAAGGTTATACATACGTCAGAATTTAAGACTATTTTTAAGAAAATATACTTTTTGTAAAATGATAAAAATTTTTTATGAATGGTTTTCTATAGAATGTATTTTTTTTTTTTAAAGTTAATTTTAAGGTCCTTTTTGTACGAATATGTATTATATTTTCCCGAAAAGGCCCTTTTTAAAAAGAGGTACTTCTTTTATTAAAATCTAATGTTTTCTTTAAGAAAAGGTACTATTTTTAAGAAGAACTACTTTCTGTAGGAAAAAGCCATAAGAGTATGAATTATTTTAACAAAGAAGTAATTTTTTAAAGAACAGGTACTTTTTAGAAAAAGGATATTTTTTTAAGAAAATGTACTTATTTTCAGAAATGCTACTTATCTTTAAAAAAGAAAAGAAATGGTATTATTTTTTTTAAGAGAAGGGATTTTTTTTTTGAAGGAAGGTTTTTTTTAAGAAATGTTTACTTTGCTTTTTTTAAGCAAACGTACTTCTTTTAGATAAGGTATTTTCTTTTTAGAAAGGGCACTTTGTTTAGGAATATGAATAGGTATTTTTTTTGATAAAATTTAGGTTTCTTAAGAAAAGGCACTTATTTAAAAAAATCTTCTTTTTTAAACTGCATTCACTTTGGCTTTTCTAAATTTGCATTTTATTGGGTTCAAAACTACAAAATATACTAAATATTGGTTACAGGCTCCACCTACAAAACTACCTATTAAACAAGAAACTGCCCAACATATGTGAGACATCTAGTTAGTCGAGGCACAAACCAAAGCAAAAGTATACAACATAGTTGATAATACACCCCGCGAAATAAATATAAAGGCAACACCATTTTTTGTTTTTTCCAAATGTTGTGAGGAATTTTCAAGTTTTTATTTTATACTGTATTAGTCCTCTCAAAATTAAATGCTTTTCAGCACAAATACTTTGAGTATGACTCCTTCAAGGTGAATTAACAAAAATAAACTAATTACTAGTGCGAAATATTTATAAAGGCAAAATATTTATTTAAATATTCTAAAAAGTTGCGTAAGACGTATGATCTGCATTATCGTCGATACTAAGCATATTGGCATTGATTTTATCGACGAATGAATATGCGCAGGATCAGTTATCTTCCAATTTCTTGTATTGCTACTCTTCGATCCTTGACACTCGTCAACTTGCGTCCTTGGTGGTAAACTTGGGTAGGTAAAATAGGCCAGAGGTTCTCGATCGGATAGAGATCAGAGCTAAGAGCAAGCCAGTCGAGAGTTGGTAATATTTCTTGGCTCCAGACACTTTGAAGTTTTCTTAGGCTGATGTACTGCTGCGTTGTCCTGCTGGATGATAAATTCTGGGACACAAACTTCCTCTCCAGAATTAACGAAGACCACATCCAACAGTCGAATATAATACTCGGAGTCCATTTTTGAAGAAACGAAACATATTGGAGTGGTTCCTCTATAACCCATACCTGCCCAAACCATAAGGAAGCCACCGCCAATATTTCGCCGCTGACGCATAACTTTTGAAAAACCTTCGGAACGCCAGTATTTGTCCGAGCCATTAGTACCATCCAAATTTAATTTTTTCGGCCGGAAAATAATACCCCTCATCGAAAAATATATTTATTTCAGCGAATTTAATTCTGGCTAATTCGTGTCTTGGCATGAGACCAAGTTTTACATACTTTTTCCCATATGACAGTTTCAAGTCGCGTTTCATTATTTGTTGAGCGCGACGCAACCCTGCTCCCAATCTCAATTCAGCAACAATTTCCTTATTGCCGAAGGTTTCTTTAACAGCAGCCCTTTTGATCTCTCTTTTGGCACTGCCACTGACCAGTGGTGTCCTTCCTGGTCGTTTTGTGTTTTCATATTGGCCACCCTATTTTATAATTGTTAATGACACAGCTAGATCTTTTCAATCGCCTCGAAATTTCCCGATTGGACAGCCCTTCATCCTGATAATCTTAAATTTTTCCCATTTCTTCTTTAGTTAGTAACTTACCACCAGGTAATCCTATATACGTTAATATTAAAACAATAAAATAAAAACCAACGAAAACTCACTTCTGTTTAAATTCCTATTTAATAGTGGTCGAATACGGGTTCTTTTCCATGTTGCCTTTATAAATATTTCGCAGCAGAAAGAGAAAAAACAACGTCACTCTTCATTTAACGTGTAAAAGAGATCGAATGGTTACATTCTCTGACATAATATACCTAATGAGTCATATATGCATTAAAATTCTATACCAAAAACGCAGTGCATTGAGAGTACAGAGAAATAATATATTGCCTTTATAATTATTTCGCTGGGTTGTGCATAATAGTGTTAAAAAATTTGTTTAATTTTTTTCATTTGGCCCCCATCCCTCAACGTGCGATAAGAAACTTCGTTCTAATTATGAAGTTTGCGTTTATTTTATCAGTTTTTATAGTTATCAGGGTGCAGTCAGTACAAATATATGCCTCCAGTTTTGAAGATTTTTAACGTCGATCATTTGAGATTTGCCAATGCACACCAAACGTAAGGTAGTATGCCCTCGTGTTTATATAGAACGGTCAAATAGTAGGGTGTAAGACCAATATACATATGTAGAATATTCTAAATTAGATCATCAATACAACATTAAAAAGTTGTCACTAAATGAGTTTTCAATTTGTAGAAAAAATAGAAGAAGGCGAAGTTGGGACAAATCCTTCTAGTCGAAAATCCTGTACCAAAATCATACAAAAAACTTGAATGCGATTTTAATTAATCTAAATTGGTCTATGGCAAACTGTAATGGGTTTGGTTTGTGATAACGTCTAAATGTGGATTTGGCAACCTTAAACTAAATTTTAACAACGTCTAAATTCAGAAGGGACACCGATGCGACTACACCCAAATTGGTTGTGACTACTTTTATATTTCGTTGTGACAACCTCTAAATCCGGTTGTGACATGGTCTAAATTTCATCATGGCTAAGTCGATTGTCTCAAGCGAATTTACCTTTGAGTATAGGAATTATGTTGATTTCAGGATGGATCTCTCGATATGTACTTTATACACAATTTTTTAATGTTTTCTCATTTTGGGAGTTTTTATACAATTTACTTACATACAATTTACTTACATACGTACATACGTATACGTTTGAGTTTCCAAACAACTGCTTATGAAGATCTGCGGCTATACTTGAAATAGATAAAAATAATGCAAATAGAAATATATCTCTTGGTATTGAATCAATATAATTGTGTTGTGAAAAATTGAATCTATAATATGTTTTAAACTTTTCTTCGAGTATTACATTGTATCTACGAGTATTAAAAAACATTGACCATATTTTTATAAACAGTTGTATAGTAGCCCAGTTGTAGTTGTCCTAATATTTGATCTGTCTTGGAAATTTGTAACTATTAGCCCAGCTAGACTTTCTAATACATAATTGCCCCTAGTCCATTACCTCAGAAATTTATTTTCTTTTTCCGAAATGAAAAATGTTTAATAGGCAGAATAGCTTGATATTAGTGGCTATATATTTTTCACATATGGCCACTACAATTTCCAAACCAGGTGTTTAAATCATCAATGAAGTATAAAGTGTATTCGTCGCAACAATGAAACAAATTAATTACAGCAATAAAACTTTTCCGGCATGAATCTGTACGTTGGCTTACTTTAGGGAAAAATATTGCTTTCAGTGTATCATTAGAATGTGATGGCTCAGAACCCTTGGTCATATGTCTCGCAGTCATGAAGAAAAAAATTCTTCGAAAAATGTGTGTGCCTATGGCACTATACAACAGAAATTAGGATTATGGTGTACGAGTATAAAAAATAAATGGTTTCCCATTACATCCCATGAAGGGACTGGGGAGAACTTCTCACAATCACTGAGCTGTGCGCTTTCCAGTTTTCACTTACTGTTTGGGAACTACAGTTTTACACCGGTTCCGAACGGTATTTTCAGAAGCTTTTTCATAGCTATATACTCGATAGTGTCGCCGTCACTAAGCGAGGTGACCGTCGTCGAAAGAAATTTAAAGGTGTATGGAGCAGGGATCGAACCCAGGATCTCCTGTACAAGAGGCGCGCACACTACCCATCGCACCACCGAGGGTGTACGAGTATAACTAGGCTTTTTTTGTCAAGGGTGGTCCAACCATAATGCACGATGTTAATTGTGAGTCAGACCTTAACGTCAAGTTTATTTACCAACTTAATTTGACATTTATTTGTATCAGTATTTGACAAATTCAACCATGGACAGGTACACAATTGAGCAGCGCGTTAAGAGTGTTGAAGCCTTTTATGAAAATGGGCGTTCAAATCAAAATGCATTTCGTGCACTGCGTGACTTTTTTGCTCAGCATGATTACGGACTTCTTGTGGCCAAAAATTGAGGATATGGACCTGGACGATATTTGGTTCCAACAGGATGGTGCCTCTTTTGCGCGAGAAATTCAATGGCCGTGTTATTTCACGTCGTGGCGATGTTAATTGGCCGCCACTATCACGTGTTTTAACAACGTTGGGCTTCTTTCTTTGGGGATATTTAAAAGGAAAAGTGTACGTCAATAAGCCAAGAACAATTTTAGAGCAAAAGGATGAGATAATTCGGCACATTAATGACATTGAACCTCAATTATGTCTCAGAGTCATTGAAAATATGGACCTTCGGATATAGGTATACCACCGAAGGTGTGGTGAGTATTTGGCTGATATTTTATTTCACGCATAATTGTCATGCATCCTGCTATCATAATAAAAAATATTAAGATAATTCGCTGAAAACTTTATGTTTTATATACAATTAACATCGTGCGTTTTGATTGGACCACACTTTTTAACGATTATAGTCGAGTGCTAACTTTCATGCAAATATTCTCTGCACAAAATAAAAAATTCGCGTATAAATGGTTTATGAAGTTCCCTCTTCATCACATATCTTCAATGAAATTTAAAAAGCAATGTAGAAAATTTGATAGATTTGTTTAAAATGTACATTTCCACCGATGCTTTTTGACACAAGAGTATAGGTTCGATCCCTACTTTGATCACCTTCCATTTCTTTCGACGGCGGCCACCTCGCTTAGTGACTGTGACACTGTCCACTATTAAGCTATGAAAAAGCCTCTCAAAGTACCGTTCGGAACCAGTGTTTTTATATGAGGTGTCAGAGGACACCCGGTTGGAATGAAGTTCCTTTGGCTATATATTATGTACTAGTTAGTTCCAAAACGCCATAATTTAAATAGATATTTAAGAAAAGATACTTTTTCTAAAATGATGAACTTTTGTTAAGAAATTTTTTACTTATTGAATGTATTTTTTGAATAAAAAGTTTATTTTTAGGTCCTTTTTGTAAAAATATGTATTATATTGTTCCGAAAAGGTCCTTTCTTTAATGAGAGGTATTCCTTTTATTAAAAGCTACTGTTTTTTTTAAGAAAAGGTATCATTTTTAATAAGAATACTTTCTGTAAGAAAAAGCATAAGAGTATGAATTTTTTTTTTACAAAGAAGTACTTTTTTAAGAATAGGTACTTTTTAAAGAAGTGGTAGTACTCTTTTTAGGAAAAGGTTATGTTTTAAGAAAATTTACTTATTTTCAGAAAGGCTAATTATCTCAAGAAAAGAAAACAACAGATAAGGTATTATTTTATTTTTAAAAAAATTTACTTTTAAGAAAAGGAATTTTTGTAAGAAAAGGGAAAGGGTTTTTAAGAGAAGGTATTTCTCAAGAAATGTGATTTTTTTTAGAATTGGTCATTTTTTCAAGAACAGATACAATTTTAAGACTAGGTATTTATCTGAAGAAAATTTATTTTGTTTTACATAAAAGGTACTCTTTAAAGAAAATTTAGCTTTTTCAGAAAAGGAAATTTGTTGCAAGAGAATGTACTCTTTTAAAAAAAGCGACTTATTTTAAAAATTACTTTTTTTAAGAAAAAGTACTTTTTGTAAGAAAATTTTGCTTTTTAACCCTGGTTCTTATACTCAACTTTTACTGCGAGAACGCATACCCAAGTGCTGGTATGGCCAGTATAAATTTTTTCCGTTTTTCTTTATATTTTCGAATATAAATAATTTTTTGGTAATGCGATTTTGTAGCAGAATATATTTACGAACATTTTAAATGGTCATAAGAATATGACGTGATCGGGATAACGTCAACACCCTATTTTTTCAACATCCTAAAAAGTCAAAAATTTTTTTTATTGACATTGGGTACTCTAAAATATCAACCAAATCACAAAGTCTAAAGTTGCAACTCTGACAAACACATACGTATTTACATTTGTGATATTCTAACATTTGTACAAACCGAGTGGAAACCTAACCGTGGACGAGCAGTTGTTTTCCTATCGTGGCCGTACCCATTTCAAGCAATGTATCAAAGTGTGGTGGTTATGTGATGCCAAAAACTACCCACTTCACGGGCAAATATATACCGGCCAAGATGTCACGGGACGGGAATGTAATCAGGGTGAGTAGTAATCAAGGATTTGGTAAGCCGCTTTCGTGGAATCGGACGTAATATAACAATACACAATTTTTTTACAAACCTCAATTTGTTTCAAAATTTATTGTCGAAGAATGTGACAGCGTTTGGAACTGTGCGAAAAAATAAGTCGTTTATACCCCAAGATCTAGCAAATAAAAATCGCTCCGTGGAGTCAACAGTCTTCAGTTTTATGCACAACATTTCCATATACTGATACGTGCCGAAAAATAACAAGGCAGTTATTTTATTATCATCAAAGCATGATGACGAAGCCATCAGCATAAGCCGCAAACCAGAAATCATTGAATTTTATAATGGAACAATAGGAGGAGTGCGCGTTATGGACCAATTATTTGGAGAATATACTTTCCATAGACAAACGAAGCGTTGACCTTTATCTCTCTCTTTATATGCCTGTCATTGAAGGGCGGTCAGTTAGTGTTCAGGAAATGCGCAACATCAACACGAAACTTGGCATAGCGAGCTTTATAAGTACCGCTTTACAAGAAAGAGCTGACGCTTTACCATCAACGTCTGCAGCAGCTGATGGGCGGGGAAAGAAACCTCAGGTTGGAAGCTGCAACTTGTGTTATATTCGCCAAGAATGCAGAAGACGCACCCCAAACTTGTGCTCTTTATGCAAACGGCCAATATGTGTGCAGCATTCAAGGAATTCGTTTGTGTGCGAAATTTGTAATAAGGAGGACAAAATTTATATAATTTAAGTTATAATAAAAAATACTTATTATATTAATGTTATTATTTTTACAATATAAAAATAGAAACATAAATTTACATTACCGACACAAAAGCATTGTATGATGATGTAGTTAATTCATAAATTTGCATTAAAATTACACCAAGTACACCTGTACTTGGGTATACGTTCTTGGGGGTCTCGATTTTGGAGGCTCATAACTCCTCAATACTTTGACCTAGGACAGTAGTTGAGGTGTCAGTCATCGCAGATTTGCACCATCTTCCTAGATCCGGAGTTTCGGCAAAAATTCTTAAACGGTTTAGGAGGCCACACCTGTATCCGGGTATAAGGACTAGGGTTAAGCAAAGGTACTTCTCTAAGATAAATTTTTTTAAGAAAAGATACTCGTTTAAAGAATATGATTAGGTATATTTTTGAGATAATTTTCGTTTTTTAAGACAATGTTATTTTTTTAAACTTCTTTCACTTTGGATTTTCTAAATTTACTTTTTATTCTTTTCAAAACTGCAATATGTAATAAACAGGCTTCACCTAAAAAATTTCCCAGTAGACAAGAAATTTCTCTACATATGTTAGTCTAGACTCAAACCAACCCAAAAGTACAACAGTAAGAGTAAGTGTGCTGCCAAATGTAATTCCAAGCTCAGGGCTGTATTTCATGGATTTTCCAGTCTTACAGTTTGGCTTTTCTAAATTTAACTTGAAAACTACAGTATGCAATAAACAGGCTCCACCGAGAAAACTTCCTGTTAAACCAAACCAAACCAAAAGTACCCAATATATAGTTGATAATAATGGGTTGTAATAAAGTAGTTAAAAAAAAGATGTTTAAAATTTTTTCGTTCCAAAAATTTCATCCCTAAATGTGGTTCTTTCTCATGATTCTAATTTGTATGTATTTATCAAGTCTACCACTCAGAACAACTAAATATGCTGTACAATCTTTGTTGACTCTCACTATATACGTAATAATAATTTTCTATGCAGACTTATACAGATATGCGCTGTGTTCGCTATTTGAATGATTGTGCAATGAATGTAAACTGTATTCCAGTACATGACATGTTACTGTAATTATTGCTTTAACACCTACGGTAACTTCCACACGGCCATTAAAACAAATACTATAAATATTTTTCGCGTTTTTTTTTTCTTTGCCAAATTAAATAACGTTATTTAAATAATGGCATTTGAGCGGTAAAGAATTTCTTTTATTTGAAATTACAATGTGAATTATTTTAATTTGTAGCGTTTTAAAATCAATTTACAGCCATACGAACTTAGTTATTTGATTATAGCATATAATGAATGTTTGTACGTCAGGTGGTTGTGCCTGTGTTACAACGGCCATCGGGAAAGCAAATCAACAGCATTTAAAATGCCATCCAGCCTACTCATTACGAAATTTCAACAACTGTTCTCCACACTATGTTTTAAAGTAGCCACAAAGTGGAACAATTTAATTGTACACCCATAGTTCTTGTTGTAGCAGCGTTTGTAGGAGTTACGGTATTTCCGACTAAAACATTGAACTTTCCCTAAATATGTGTAGCGAGCACAGTGTTACGTTCACTCACATTTTGCGAAGTCTATAGTACAATCCTCGAAATTTAACTTATTTGAAGGATAAAGGATAGTTAAGATATGAATGTTTTTAAATGACCAACTCTATTGCAATTTGTATGACCTCGGCACCCTTTATATACAATGTTGTAGTTATCCCCAACTCCACGAACCAACTCCCCGAACACGACCACTGCCCCAGAGTACTCATAACACTTAATCCAATGAGGATCAGTGTGATAACATGAGATATTATCCTCCGTTCCCATCATTGAACCTGTACTTGTGCCTCATGTGGGTAAGTGTCTTTCAAGCCATGTGAAACCCCATCCCGGCATTCACGAATGTGGTTGAAGAAGAGCCCTATATTATTATTGTCTGGCGAGCCAATTGATACTCCGCACAACAGTATTACCATGTTGACATAATTGGGGGTACATTAAGGGAGAAATGTCCGGCAAAGAGAATTTTGAAGTTGATACGATTTGTTTACTGTTCTCTAGGATAAGTAGAACGGATTTCAAAAGAAATTATTCAAGACTTGGGTAATTCTATTCCAAGAACATCGAATGAAATTGTTAAAAGCAATGAATCAGAAACAAAATAATAAATTAATCATCACTAGTTTAGCTTTTGTTGTTTTTTTGCAGAAATTCTTAAAATATTTCAAGTTATTTTTTTATACCCTCACCCATAGGATGGGGGAATGTATCATTTAATACGGGAAAAAATTTATCACATAGAAGGAGCCATATTACACCCTCAGTATCTTTGGATGAAATTCGATTTGGTACTTTTTAAGAAGATTGAGCAATGTCCGTCTGTCTGTCGGTCTGTCTAGCTGGCTGGTCAACACGATAAATGCCGTAAATCTATATCGATCACAGCGAAATGTTTTTGGTGACTATTAATTGTTCAAGGGATTGAAAATGGGCGTTTTCGCCACGCCTCTTCTGGTACCTTTCATACAAATCGTCATGGTTAGTCCTAAATCAAGTTTCTTTTAACAACTTTTTTGGTAGATTTGATTAGCTTCAACTCAAACATTGTTTAATAATCTGTAAATACCTACTTAATTGGAGAAAATGGGCGAACCCGCCAATGTCCCATTCTGGTACCTCCCATGCAACAGCTTGGTGGTCGTCCGGCGTGTCAATGCGATAAGTCGCGTGAAACACTTCCAATCTTAATAAAATTGGGTATTAGGCTTCAAGTCAATAAACGCCAGTCACCGATTAAGACAAAGGTGGTTTTACCACGCCCATTTTGGTACCTCCCATACAAAAGTCTTTCGGCCGGCAGGTTGTTAGGCAAGATAACTCCCGCAGAAGCGAACTAATCTTTATAAAATGTGGTACTGGACAAAATTTAGTCAAATGCCACTATTCTATGGAAAAGGAGTCGGTTTGCCACGCCCATTGCCGTGCCCATTTGTGTACCTCTCATATAAATATTGGGCGGACAATTGGCTTGTAGTCACGATAACCCCCATAATCACTTAGGATCATAATTAAGTTGGGTATTGAATAATATTTAGTGAAATGCCACTCTGTGCCAATGTGTGCAACATTCAATAGAACTCGGTTCCAAGGGATGACTTCGGGTGAGGGTATGTTTAAGTCGGTTCACCCGACTGAAATTTCTATACTGGTTTTTGTATGAAATTAAGATACAGGCTATAACAAATTAAAACAATAATAATACTTCTTTTAAGTTGAAGAGTGAAAGAGAAGCAGCTGTTTAAATGCGATATAAGCAACCATTTCTAACTAACCGCTTTTTCAATAAGAGCGCTACAAAAGTTTTTTTAAATAAAACAAAACCGGTTTTAGATACCAATGAAATTCTTTATTCCTGTGAAAGTACGTTCGATGCCATTATGTATGGAACTCGTTTTATTTTGCATGGCCACCACGGGCACGCTTGCAGAAGCCCGGACGCTGAACCCAATTTTCGACGGTTTTCAAGCATAAATCGGCCGATACTGCTGCAATTTCACGTTCGATATTCGTACGAAGTTCAACAATCGTCGCTGGCTTGTTGGCATAGACCATAGACTTGACGTAGCCCCACAGGAAATAATCTAACGGCGTCAAATCGCACGACCGAAGCGGCCAATCGGCTGGGCCATTTCGTGAGATAACACGTTCACCAAACTTGGTTTCCAATAAGTTGATTGTGGCATTCGCTGTGTGGCTTGTGGCGTCGTCGTGTTGGAACCACATGTCCTTCAAGTCCATATTATCCAATTGGGTCCAAAAATATTCGGTTATCATTGAACGGTAGCGATTCGCATTCACAGTAATGTGCCGGTCTTGATCATCACGGAAGAAGTACGGCCCAATGACGCTGCCGGCCCATACACCGCACCAAACCGTAATTTTTTCGGGATGCAATGATGACTCTTGGATTACGTGTGCATTGCTGTCTAACCAATAACGCATATTTTGCTTATTGACGAAGCCATTCAGCCAGAAATGAGCCTCATCGCTGAAGATGATTTTCCGATGAAAATCCGAATCATTTTCAAGTTGTTGCTCAGCCTAATTCACGAACAGACGACGCTTATGGTGGTCAAGCGGCTTCAGTTCTTGCGTCAATTTGATATTGTAAGGATGTAGGCCAAGATCTTTTCGAAAAAATTCGCCACAACGACGTCACAGAGATGCCCAACGCTTGAGAACGACGAGTGAGAGACACATTTGGGCTTTCTTGAACTCAAGCCTCAGCGGCAGCAATATTCTCGACACTACGGGCACTTCTTTGTCTCACTGGCACGGAAACATTTTGTACTGTGCCTGTGGATTCCAATTTTTCCACTAGACGCTCAATTGTTGATCTGGTAGGACGATTATGACGACCATAAATTGGACGTAGCGCTCTTAAAGTTGAGACCACTGACTCCAAATTTCGGTAGTAAATTTTAATAATTGCGACTCGTTGTTGGCTCGTATATCTTTCCATGATGAAATGGCAAACCTTACTGAAGAGAAATGTCAAAAGAGCGGGAAAAAATATGGCGTCGATTACTGTCCCTATCGATTTACTTTTGTAGCGTCTCTGTTGAAAAATCCTTTACATGTGTTTTGTGCTCAGAATTACGAAAAAGACTAAAAATCTAATTTTAGCATAACGGTTTTGCAAACTGCCCAATTTTAAGCGCATTTGACATAATTTTTTAGTTGGTCTCTGGCAACACTGTCGCACAAGGTCCATCGCTCATTTGGCTTAACTTTAATCCAACATGAAATAAGTTCGTACATATTGGCTGCTACCGGCGCCTTGCCTTTCTGTTAAACAATGCGCAGCGATCATAACTACTATCGTAGCTATATCCTATTTAGGAGAAGATATCAAGTTTAGCATATAATTCAGATCATAACTAATGCACTCAGCCTATCTGTTATTCATATGTCTGAGAGCTAAAGTTTTTAGGATGACCTTGCATACATAAAGTGGCATACCCACATGCTACATATCTAGTGGAACTGGTAACGTAGTCCCTAATTTCTACCGCTCGTCCGCTCTATGGTGCCCTGGAATATTTCTGTGCCAAATAAGGTCTATATCAAACCGCTCATTTGGAGTTGCGTGGCAGTCACAGCTGAGAATGTCAAACTATATTAACATTTCTGTTCAGTAAGGTTTGGCAAGTCATCAGGAATCATTATCGCTGCAACTACGCTTCCAAATTGTGGAAATTTACTTTAAAAACCAGTACATAATTTTCAGTCGGACGAACCGACTTAAACATACCTCACCCTAAGTCATCCATTGCGTCGGAGACATTCAACCTTACTTTAAACGAATGGGCGTGGCAAATATGACCATATTCAATAGCAGATTGACATTGCGCTAAATATTATTTAATTCCCAACTTAATTAGGATCCTAAGTGGTGTTGGGGAATTGTTCTGCATTGATCCAAGGGTTATCCGCATGAATGCCCCGTCCTGAAATCATCGACGCACTTCGAAGTCTCTTTTCAGAAGAAGGCTGCTTGTGACGCTATTTCGTGACAGTTAGGCCTACCCCCTGATCACTGCATACAACCATTTTACAGGTAAAGGCGACGTACTCCCATGTGCACCGTCGGAATGGTCCTGTAACATATCAAGTCACCGACATCGACTTTCTTGTAATTGCAGTCCGAAGGAGCCCCTTTCCAAGAAACACCGCCAGATCCGATGCGACCGTTGTAAATTCGTGTGTACACAACATTTAACTACACCATAACTTGCCGAGGGTCCTTCAAGGTGTATAGACTTCGGAAGTTACCCCAGCGAAATATTGCAGAGTGTGTATTAAAGAAACGTATCATGTGTAAATTAATTTAAGGTCAAATTGAAGTGAAGTAAACAGACAAAAATAGGATCAACTGGTCGTTCTCTCTCTCTCTCGATCATTACAAGTTATCACTAGTTGGTGTTTGATTTGTTCCTGGATTAGAAAGTCAAGCATTGCAACAAGAAAATGTTAACATAACCATATGAAGTAAAAAGCACTAAAAGCTAGATAATTTTTTTCGCACAACGATTTTGTGCCAAACACTATGTTGACAACAATGGATGGTATTTTGAACATCTTTATGGAGATATGTGTGACCGTCGGTGGTGCAATGGTAGTGTGCGCTGCTCTTGTGCATGAGGACGTGGGTTCGATCCCTACTCTGACCACTTTAAATTTCTTTCGACGGCGGTCACCTCGCTTAGTGACGGCGACACTATCGAGTATTTAGCCACAAAAAAGCTTCTCAAAATACCGTTCAGTACCGGTGTAAAACTGTAGGTCCCAATCAGTGAGTGTAAAACTAGAACGCGCACAACTCACTGGTTTGTGAGAAGCTCTCCCTAAGCCACGAAAAACATCTTACATAGAATTGAAGCAAGAAGTCACATATAGTTAAACAGCACCAATAACTTAAATCTAGAATAAAGTAATTTCTGAAATACGCTCGAAATTTGAACTGTTAGGCAGTGAAAAGGGAGTGTGGAAATAAATCTTAGTAAACAACTTTCGGAACAGACCCAGGCTGCACGACGCATGCACTTTGCGAAGTGTGTTCAATATACGATACGATCCCACATGTTGTAATATTTCAATTTCATCCATTACTCCACTAACTTAACAAAGTTAATAAATATCGAATTCACTATGCTAGACGTGGAGAGAACTAAAATACAAATTACAGAATCACGTAAGATTAATGATGCAGTCTATGGCCTCGTGAAGTCGATATTATTAAAGGCCACAAGAAGTCCAAACCCGTTATGCTTTCTTGCATATACAAAAAACATCACATGAGGTGAGAACACCCTTTCGCTATATATATTATGTACTAGTTAGTTCCCCCACGCCTAAGGCGCCCGTTGAAAAATACGACAAACTTTTTCAAGAATTTTTTTGATGTGTTAACATCTATAGCGGCGTATAGGGACTAAATCTATCAAAGCCAACACTGCTGCTAAAACCAGATTTTATGCTGCTGCTAAAACAAGATTTTCTGCGACTGCGAAAGAGAATAATGACGTGTTAATGACGGATGGTGTGGCAGGGGTGAGGCAAACGAAATTGTGTCTATAACATAATAAGGTATGTATGTACATGTGTCTGTTGTTGTTGCTGAACGGAGATATAAAGCATAGCCACGCAAAAATTCATTTGCAAGCTCATGGGCTTGCGCAGTCGACGTTATGGTGACACACTAATACGTCAGCTACTTCGTACAAAGTATGTGTGATGTTGTGTGTTTGGCTGTTTCGTTGCTGTTGATATGGCAAACATGTGGTTATGTGACACACGTATACGTCAGCTACTTCGGACAAAGTATGTGTGATGTTGTGTGTTTGGTTGTTTCGTTGTTGTTGCTATGGCCAAACAAAGCGAGTCATTTGATGTCCAGCATTGCCCGGTGTATTTTTCAATGCCTATAATAAAGGGTGGTGACTTTAACACGAATTTTTCAACCGCAGAAGCATTGCCACTTATCGAATTCCTCTACGATAAATTCAAGCTTACTATTAATACTTCATTAGAGTCTCCAACTACTATCCAAGGAACTACAATTGACGCTGTTTTCTCACGATATTTAGATAGGATAGAATCTAAAGTTTATGTCTCATATTTCAGCTATCACAGACCAATTTTATCTGTGTTGAAAACTTAACATTTATAAATTATAAAAATAAAGAAATAAAATTTAATTCAATAAACTATTATTTTTTATTTTCCAATGTAACATTTACTAATGTGTTCATAGAAATCGAACAGGTACCGTGTAGCAAAACGGTGTTAACACACCATCCGTGAGTTCGAACATTTATTGATATTTTTTTTTATAGAATGTATTTTTAAAAAAAAAGTATGTGTGTAGGTTCTTTCTGTAAGAATATGTATCATATTTTCCCGAAGAGGTAAGTTTTTAAAGAGAGGTACTTCTTTTATTAAAGGCTAATGTTTTTAAGAAAAGGTACTATTTTTAAGAAGAAGTACTTTGTAAGAAAAACTCATAAGAGTAGGTTTTTTTTACAAAGAAGTGCTTTGTTTAAGAATAGGTACTTCTTACAGAAGTGGTACTCCTGTTAGGAAAAGGTAATTTTTTTAAGAAAATGTACTTATTTTCAGAAAGGCTACCTATCTCAAGAATAGAAAAAATAGGTATTATTTTATTTTAAGAAAAGCTACATTTAAGAAAATGAATTTTTGTAAGAAAAGGTATTTTTTCGAAGATAAGGAATTTTTTAGAAGGGTTTTAATTAAAGAAGTGGGATTTTTTTTTAAAATTGGTTCTTTTTTCAAGAATAATTAAATTTTTAAGAGTAGGTTCTTCTCTCAAAAAAAGTCATTTTGTTTCACAAAAAGGTACTCTTTAAAGAAAATTTAGTTTTTTAAGAAAAGGCAATTTGTTGTAAGAAAATGTACTTTTTTAAGAAAAGGTACTTATTTAAAAAAAAATACTTTTTTAAGAAAAGGTACTTTCTGTTAGAAAATTTAGTTTTTTAAGCAAAGGTACTTCTTTCAGATGAGGTTTTTTTTTTAAGAAAAGGTACTTTGTTTCAGAATATGCATAGGTATTTTGTTTTGAGAAAATTAACTTTTTTTTAACCCATTCTTGCCCACCGTGCTAATATGGGAACACCTAAAATAATATTTTTGTACATAATTTAGTAGAGGAGGGTGCAATGATTAAATATAATATCAAACGATTTAATTACGTTCAAATTTTTTGTGGTAAAAGTCTGTTAAAATTCACTATCAAAACATCTGTAGAGGTAGGTAGTGGTTAACAAATATAATATTATGTACTTATATTTTAACAATCCCGAGAAGTAATGAAACATTTACAAGCACTATCGGTTTGATAAACTAAATATATAAGTTTTTATAACGCCTAAAATATTACTGTGCCAATTTGGGTACAACGGCTACAAGTGTACTAAGTATCGTCCATTTGGGAAAACGGAAACACCTAGATGTATGCAAGATTCGAAAACGTAAACTGATTTATGTTTGCTCAGACCAATAGATAATCGGTGTATAGGAAGCCGTAAATATGATAGTAGAAGATAGTGACGATGGCTTGGAGTAATTCCACCAGAACTTAGCGTTGTTACTGATGAAGAAGAAGATTTTGATGATATTGAAACTTTACAAATCGTGCAGAATGACGTTCCTGGAGAGTCGAAAAATTTCTCCATAATATTAGTACTGTTGGCTCCAATTAGATCCAATAAGCCACGTTCTGAGGAGCTTAGTGTTGCACCAAATAGATCAGCATTGAATGTTCCGTCTTGGCGAAAGTGTACTCCAAATTATTCAAAGACTTATGCGGAATCTCACGACCGATTGGTAGGTGAGAATCAAGTAAGAGAAACATTGAAAAACTTGTCACCTGTTCTAATATTGGAATTGTTTTTCGGCGAAGAAGTTCGTACAATGATTGTCGACTTCTCCCAATTATACGCGAGTCGAAATAATCGACACAACTTTAGTGTCACTGTTGCACAGCTTAAGAATTTCTTTGGGATACTGATTTTATCTGGCTACCACAAAGTGCCAGAGGAAAATATGTATTGGTCTGTAGATGAAGACATTGGAATAGATATAAAGTAATAAAAAGAAATCTACCACCGACAAAATGTTCAAAGTACGGAAACTTTCAGATATTCTTATCAAAAGTTCAACCTATGGGGTATAAAAAAAATAAATAAATGGTTCCCCATTACATCCCAGGAAGGGACCGGGGAGAACTTCTCACAATCACTGAGCTGTGCGCTTTCCAGTTTTACACCGTTTCCCAACGGTATCTTGAGAAGCTTTTTCATGGCTATATACTCGATAGTGTCGCCGTCACTATGCGAGGTGACCGCCGCCGTAAGAAATTTGAAGATGGTCACAGCAGGGTGCGAACGCAGGATCTCATGTACAAGTATTACGGTCGTCGTTCAACAAAATAATTTATTCGCGGCAAACCTGTTCGGTTTGGTTACAAAAATTGGGTTGCAGCAAGTTCGTCCGGATATTGCTACTGTTTTGATATTTATTGTGGTAATAAACTACTTCTGTTATTGAGCCATTGGGTACTAGAGTTGCGAAAATTCTGCTAAATAGATTGAATACGAACCCCGCCAATTACAAAGTTTTATTGATAACTTTTTCACAAGTTGTGACCTACTGAACGATTTACGTTCACGTTCTTCAAAGCTTCCAAATCGTGTGGGTTGTGTCATCTGCCACAACAGAAGCCGATGGGGTTGTAAAAAATGCAAGAAACTACTTTGTATTGATAAAACTTGTTTTACCAGTTTTCACTCATAAGTGGCCATTGTGCCAATATGGGTACACCCCTGTAATGTCGTGCAAATTATTTTTTTTTCAAGTTTTTTTTTCTTTCACTGCTTTTTTGTATTGCTAACAATAAATAAATAAACAACTTTTAGAAATTTTTCTTGTAGTTCCTGTTTGGCCTCTAATGGGTTAAGAAAACTCACTTATTTAAGAAATTTTTTTTTTAAACTTCTTTCACTTTGGCTTTTCTAAATTTCCATTTTATTGAGTTCAAAACTACAATATATACTAAATATTGGTTACAGGCTCCACCTAGAAAACTTTCTGTATAATCTTAAGGTTATACTTAAATTAAAACTAAACTGTTTTTTACCAAAATGAATTGTATTAAATCAAAGATGAATTGTATTTGAATTTTATGAAATTGAATTACCCAATGAAATACAAATCCGTACTAAATTACATTCAAACAAAATTATTGTGAATTGTTATTTTCCTAAGATAAATGGATAAGCCAAAATAGATAAAAGAAGAAGATTCATGTAACGAAAAAATGTAATTGAAAAACACTTTCACATCAGCAGTATCAAGGTGAGCATCCGTCTCTCCCAAAATAAAAACTCTCAACTTAACATATATTGGATCTAATCCATTTGGTTCTATTCTTTTAATTCTTTTCCCTAACCTTTCTCATACTTACATAAATTCTCAATCTCTGAGAATTTATACAAGCAATAAAGAACTCCTCCAATCTCCTCAGGAATTCTTCCACCATACCCAGCGACTTTAAATACAGTCCACATCTCGAAGAAACTATCGCCTACTCATTTCACTTCCCATTAAACACGAAATTTCCCAACATATGTGAGACATCTATTTAGTCTAGACACAAACCAAAGCAAAAGTGACCAATATAGTTGATAATAGTAGCTTGTAACATAATGGTGTTAAAACAAATGAAGTTTAATTTTGTTTCATTTAGCCCCCATCCCGCAACGTGCGATAAGGAACTTCGTTCTAAAAATTAGTATAAATATTTCAAATTGTTTACTTAGTAATAACTCTAACAAATTTGCTCATGACGAACCATGGAATGAGTCAAATTTTTTGCCTTTAATTTCCTAACGCGTTACACTATGCGATGCATACCACCCGTCCACGGATAAAATGTACGCCAAGTTGTAATCATGATGTTCAGCTTGCATACAAAGTAGTAAATTTTCATTTAACAAATGCCTTTAAATACTCAAACATTTTTATCCATATGATATACATATATATATATATTTACATACATATACTCGGTTTTTTATATTTTAGCGTGAAATTATTCAAAGTATTCGTGTATTTAAATTACAATGCTTCAAATAATTTTCTCACATTTTAAATGCAAACACATTATTACATAAAGAAACGTATATACCTTTCCGTGTGTAAAGTGATAGTTGGTTGGTTGAGCTTTTGAACTGGATGCTATATATCCTTAGATGAAATACAAACGGCCCTAAGTAACATTTTCATAATTTTTATAAAATTCAAATTGTCACTCTTGTAACAAGGGCTTATTGAATTCCTCTCTTTGCTTTTGATCGCGGATTTCAAAATTGTGTGTGGACACGTAGTTTGATCAAGTACATTACATGCAATCAAAAAATCAATTTTGTTTTTTTTTTTTGGTAGTTAGGGCGGTTTGCATTTCAGCTAACGATATATAGTATGCAGACGCTGATATTGTTACTGTTGTACTGTTTCTTTAAGTGTTGTATTTTACTAGAATCGCGTGTTATTTGTAATTATATTGTTATTTAAATTTATTTAAAGCTAAATGTGCATTTACAACATGTTTAAGTTGTACATTACAATTTGCTACTGTCTTCAGTTTTGATAACGGCGCCAGCTTGATTAATGGGCACAAAACACATTCCTTTTTATTGCTAAATGTTAACTGATAAATTGTGTCTTTACATATAGATACGTATAAATATAAATACATATAAATAAGTACATACATTATACACATATATACCTAATATGTTTTAAATACCATTTTAACATTGTAAATTTAAGAATTATATAGATTAGTGGTTATATAATTATTACTATATATTTGTTAATTATTTACAATTTTATAAAATCTCCATGTACGAAATATCCATAGCTACTTTATCAAAAACAACAGCATTTGGAAAAAATATTGCGCTTCGTATTGGAGTAGGGCAAAACAATTTACCACAGAAACAAGTGGCATCAGTTACTGGAAGAGACTACATTTGAATTGTCAGTGGTAATCCAACGGTGAATGGTTAAAGTATATTTTTTGTCAAATTTCAGTCGCTTGCATCTTTGTGTGATAATCGTGCCATATTTGCAATCGACCGACACAAAGTGAAATAGAAATCCGTAACAAAACCGAACACACACAGTTTAGCAAATTTAAAAAAAAAATCAACTGGACTAAAGGAAAAACTATTTAGAACTCGTTTTGTGTAACATATTTCATTTTGTCCAAAAATTCTTTGATTACCACTTAGTCTGTTGATTAAATATTAAAGTTGAGACTTTGCCCCATAGTGTTTGTATTTTACACACAGAGAAGAGATTTTTTATTTTTTGGCGTAGAATACGTCTTACCTTACGGTATAGGGAGTCATGTCAGATTGTTATTGTTGTAATCTTTATTTCATTGATTATGAGGAAACGGTGAGATAACTTTTTTAAAAAAATTTTTTGTAGGTAAATGAAGATGTTATCTTTCGTTTGATATACATTTCATATTGGTTGATATCTTCCTAATATTTAAATTTCTCAAATGAACATTGTTTAAACACATACACTCAAACATATGTGTGGTGTTTGGTTGAGTGTTTGAGTTTGTAGCGTGAACACAAACTATGCTGCTGTTTCAGTGTGGACACAAACCTTCGGCTGTTGTTTTGATTGATGAAATATTGAAATTTCGTATACTTACTTATGTATTTAAGTGAAACAAAATGTTAAATGTGAATTTGAATTTAACATGGATATATAATTATAAAAAATATAAATCAAATTGATTTGCGTCTGTTATTTATCACTTATCCTTACCCTTTTAATTTAAAAACATATTTATCCTATTTTTCCTACCATAAGCTTATGTATATTATCAAAAGTAACTATCAAATAACTAAATTCATATTTATCATTTATTGTTATATATGTTTTCTGTCTTATCGGATGGCGTATTCTACGTTAACCCTAGAAAGATAATCTTATTTTTTTACACATAAAAGATAACCATACGTCTTAAAGACGTATGATAGTTTGAGGTCTAATTAGTAAAAGTTCCAAAGTGTTTTAAAATAATTTTAGTTTCACATTAATAAGATTAAGTCTTGCTCTATAAATAAATGTTATCTACAGAAAAGCCCTCAACTTTTAAACTGCAAAACCGACCAACAGTATTTCCCTTAAACATCAAAGAAATAAATAAATGCTTATTTGTCATACGTCTCACAGACGCACCTTATCTCACTAGGGTTAAACTTAATGGCCGTGTGTCTGACACAGCCTGCAGGGACAGTCCGTGGCCGAAGGCCTCGGACAACTGTCTGCTGTTTACTTTTTTTTTTAATGGTTTTTATTATCAAAATTCAACTAACAAACTACTGAGTACACAATAAATAAATTTTACTTAAAATTAATTCTCTCACACCCATTGGGCGCCTTTCGGAATCTTCAAACCATATAAATATTACATTATATGCTTATTCTATTAAATCATTCTTATTCTAATACAAGAGAAGAGATTCGTTGTCACAACTATATTTCTTGCCAACTAAAATTTGGCGGTTCCTTGGACTATCACATTATTCAGTCGTGATTTCCAATTATTGTGCTCCGTATCACCAAATTTTCTACACATCAATTGATATGTAATTCAATTTTGGTTGCAAGAACTGAAATATTTAGTTGAAGCCACAGCAACAAGAAATAAATGTGATCTGTTAATCGAGTTTTAGTTCTTGCAATCAAATTATACTGTAGTGGTGAACATCCCATTTGTCGAATCAACGAAAAATTTAAAATTGTAAGCAGGGTTCGTATTTCGTGGTTTCGTGTAACCGAAAATATGAAAAAATAGTATATCTCGGAAACGGAGCGTCGAATCGGAAAAATATATACTTTTAGAGGGGGGTCCTAAGGGTTTTCCATATCGTAAACTTCTTTTAAAAATATAACTTACGTGTGAGGTTTTTTAGAACCAACCAGGCAAGACCGTCGACACTACTTGTCACCTGAAGTCCGTTCCCCTGGGATGTTTTACCTGAAAATTAAAACTTAAGCTATTTTTGACTACATCTACTAAAAAAAATTACACTGTGCAACACCAATTTTGGGGGTGTATGATTCCTCTGCCAAATAATCACACTAGGCGAATAGTCAAAACCCAAAAATGTAGACCGCTGTGTAGCTACAAGATTTAAAGTTTTTAAAATGGACTAAAAGGACATATGGAAATTCTTGATGAAGGATTCTCGTGCTCTAGTAAATTCTACTCCACAATAAATTGGTAGAACATTTGGATATTTAGCCGGTTATTTTGGTGGAGTTTTCTTGACCTTGTTTCAAAAAAAGGACGTCTGGAAATAAAGGTAGAGAATTTTTTTCTATGACGATCTATAATGAAACTAGCTGAAAAGCCCGATACTTCGTCATCGGTAGTTTTATGAACTTTTTTTAAGAGTTTTCTGCGTTACATAAGAGGTTAGGCCAGAACGCCAAGGGGAAACTTTCCCCCCGTTTACTCGCTAATTTACCAAGTTTGTGGGCGACCAAGTTTTCTTACCATACCAGGGAGTAATGACATATCCGAATTAACAAATATTGAAAATTTCAGCTTTTTAGTCAAAGGTGTTTGGGCAGGCCGCCATGGGAGAGACTTTTCCGCTTTTTGCCCCTCCCCGTAGGAATTTCTAAAAATCCCGTCTTAGCGGACGTCAGCGCTAGAGGATGGACCTCCATGCCAAATTGCAAGTTCCTAGCTCCAGCGGTTAGGGCTGGGCGATGTTGAGTCAGTCAGTCAGTAACGTTATTCTTTTATATATATATATAGATTTAATGAGGAATAAATTGGTGGAACATTCTGGATCCGCATCTGTCCATTTAAGTGTAAATTGTTGGTACTGTTTGAACAAAGTACGAAAAGGACCCTTAAAACTTTGAAATAGAGCATTTGAAATTTTGGGGTTTGACTATACTCACCAAGTGTGATCATTTGGCGCAGGAATCGTCCAACGCCAAAGCAAAAACTTTAATTTTGTTGCATAGTGTTATTGGCCTCATCCGATAATTTTTACGGTCTTGCGTGTTAGAGGGTTAAACTGTTTTTTTTTTATTTTACAGTTGATAAATTGGGAAAGATCCGTATATTGGCACGTGGATTGCACCAATAGTTCCGCAAATACTCTATGTAAATATTACTTAGTTTAAGCGCTTCCAACCCTAAGAATCTACTCATGAATTCAGCTCAGTCACCGAGCAAAACTGTGCTTCACGCTAGTTATGTTGTGCCAAAACTAGTGCGCTTTTTCGATTGCGCCACTGAAGTAACAAAAGAGTTATGTATATTTTGCCAAAAATCACGCATTCTTGGAGACATGATTTTAATCACACGCAGTAGAGACACATATTTATTTCATATCCCTTCCGCTTTACAAACATCATTTTATAGCTAGTTTTTATTTTAGATTTCATTTAAATTACATTATCACTTAAAAAAAGTTGTTATTATTGAGAAAATATTTGTAAAGAGTAATTTATCAAATTTCTAAGTGTAGATTCAGCGAAAATAATTGGGATATTAACCAACGAATAACAATAAATTTTACCAACACTCACTTTTATTTCAACATAAATTCATGGGTAACTCTACTTTTTAGAAATAGCTAAATTGTCTATCTATGCACGATGAAAACTAACGGCCTCTCTAACATATTCTCCCAAAAAAATTATGCAGGAACCTTGTATATGTTTGGAACACACTTCAAACATTAATATGTTTGCAAGTCCCAAACTTATTTGTGTTTAGAGCTAAACAGCATCATTTTTAGTAGCAAACACTGATGCTCTTACGTGGAAACATGCGTATTTCCCCACTTTCTTTGCTCTCGCTCACGCTTTTGTTTTCGGAAGGTTCCAGCTATGCGTTGGTTATCACTATGCGTTGGTACACAAAGTATATATTTATATACAAATCTGGTTCAAAGGCTCGGACAGACAAAGGGCTTCCTTCCTGAAAATCGTTTCTATCTTTGGTAGCACACAGACATAACGGGGTTTTCATTAAGAGCGCTACAAAAGATTTTTTAAATAAAACAAAACTGGTTTTAGATACCAATGAAATTCTTTATTCCTGTGAAAGTACGTACGATGCCATTATGTATGGAACTCGATTTCTTTGGCATGGCCACCACGGGCACGCTTGCAGAAGTCCAGACGCTGAACCCAATTTTCGACGGTTTCAAGCATAAATCGGCCGATACTGCTGCAAAAAAAGTCGTTTGCTGTCCCTACCGATTTAATTTTGTAGCGTCTCTGTTGGAAAACCCGTTATATACGAAACACATACCCAACTCCAAAGTAACATCGCAAACCATTTATGCGTCCGAGCCTTCGTTTATTCTTATTTCACTGACTTTTGATATCCTCTGTCCGATGAAGTATTGACGATTTAATAAATGAAACTAAAATGCCATACTTCAGTTAAAATAAGAAACTCTGATTTAATGTGCAATTTGCACGCACATTTATGACTCACTGACTGAGAAGAATGCAAAAATACAGATACACACTTGCAAAATAGACTCTCTCGTTGTCCCTCGTATATTCTCTTGCACTCGAGAGAGCATAGACAGTGCAACAAACACAGCTGTATGTATTTGTATCACAAACATAAATATATGTGGGTCGCACACACATATACGAGTATTCTAACATATTAATCATTGTGTGTCAAACATGTAATATTGAATAGCAAACACAAAGCGTTTGGACACAAGTATATTATATTTGCATTCAAACAAGAAAAAAGACAGATTTTTCAGCGTGTTTTAGTTAAATCAATAATAATTGTAGCCAATTTTTTGAACATGAAATCATGCAATGAAAATTTGTAAAATTATACACGAAACAAAGCGAACTTTTTGTTACCCATGCCAATGGGTGATATTATACAATGTTTATAGGCGATATTACAACAAAATTTTTTTGAGTGTAGCTACAAACTAGTCCTAGCCTATTTAAAAGAGAGTCACATTAAAGAGGTTTTATGAACTTTGTTTATAAAACATTTTACTTATTCTGGCGCATTTCAGTAAGTTTTGCTTTTAAGGACTTGAAATTTAAATTTGAAGAGTAATGACGTTTGACAACCTCGAAGTGGATCTATATTTTAAGAACTGTTTTACGCGATAGCTACCCAGATTATTGCGGTTTTCGTTACCTTGTTTTAAAAAATACTAAAATTGCTTCGGTATGTAAATTGACGACGTCTTGGCTTTGACGACCCCTAATTACTATTCGTGCGCAATAAATTTAGCGTAGTGTTTAGTTCGTTTCGTCCTTATTTAAATAATTCCCAAAAATTTTGACTAAACAGAGCAAAAAAACCATAGTACCCTTTTTTGGTAAGTATCAAAAACGAATTTGAACAGGACCATTTATAATTTGAAATAGATAATAAATCTACTTGGTTGATATGTTGATTTTACTTTGGACGATACCAAGCAGGAAATTTGAAGATTTATCTGTCTTATACAAAAGTTTAGCTTTACAGCGGTCGGCATTTTGAAGGTTTGTCTGCACACAGTTATTGTAATTATTTACTGAAGCGATATGTAGCTTTATAGTGTTACTATTTCTTATAAATTATCTGTAGAATTTAACTTTATGATATACTGAGATACAGCAATTTTACAAAGGCAATCGCTTTAATATATTTCATTATTACGAAAATGTCTGCATATTTTGCGAAATCAATAAATTTCTGTTAACCTCTTACCGACATCTCAAATTACTGTGGCCATGTACAATTATCATATGTACGAATTTCTCTGTAAACTGATAATAGCGATAAATAATTTTTATTTGATACAAACGGATACGCCCACTTCTAGTTTTCGATTACATTAAATGTTTAAGACCAAATCGGTGTGTTTCCACCTCTGGACCAAGTGTAACTGCAACCGTTGGCTGGCATAAGGAAGATGAGCGGCGCATACGCAGGCCATGCACAGAAACGGAGGATGTACTAGTGGCAGCAACAAAGAAACAGTTGCTCTTGTAAATGCCAGGCCAAAAGGCGCCATCTATCTGTTATGCCAAACAAGTTTACTTGCTTGATGCAATATGACCAACGACGACAACAGCAATTCTCTACAGAGTGCAAAGTAAACAAAATGATTTGCTCCAAAAATGGATTGTGAAAAATCCCAAAATAAAAAAATATGAAGAAAATTGCCACATATTAAGATTTTATTAAAATTATTTATATAAATAAATAAGGATATTGTTTACCAACTTCTTCAAAGATATTGCTCTAAAATTATTTTCTCTCTAAAACTGAAGAATTTTGGTGCTGAACTTAAGCGTAGAAAACCAAAATTCTCACTTTAGTGGCAATTTAGGCAGAAAACCACGCCACACAGAATTTGAGTTGATTGGATGAGCATAGCCTTCGGTGAGGCTATAGATGCCTCAACTCCTATGGCTCGGACTGGACCCAGAGGACTACGACGTTTTCCACCATATATTCTAGAGTTTTTATAGGAAAAGGAGCGTCTTCGGCAGTTAATAGACAGAACTGGAGATCCCGGTAGGCCGATTACATTGCGCGCCATTGTGCATAATATTGACCGGATCATTCAGGGGTCTAACGAGAAGTTCAAGCAGGAAAGGAAGGCGAAATTCCTACGCGGCATAAGGGTGGATTACAACACTCTTCGGAGAGCGAGGAACGCGGCCGGTGCCCGGGTTAGGGGACCAATACGGACCCTCTTGGATGCGGATGACTCCCTTATGGAGGTGGACAAGAGCAAGGCTAACTTCCTTGCAGACCACATACAGGGAACCACAATTATGTTGAAGTTGATGGCGTGGAAGGCGAAATTCGGCGCTTGACTAATGGTGTACCCGCCGTAACTTTCCGATCGAATGCTATGGCCGATGGGTCACTGGAGGTTGAGGACGACTGCTGGCGTCGACAGGGCTGCGTAAGATCTTAAGAAATCGGTGGGGCGTTGCGGAGGAGACCGATCCGTAAGTCCAGCGGAAAGGATGGAATCCCGGAAGTGGTCCTGAAGCGGGACAGCGGCGAAGCGGTAACGATTCCTGTTCTTAAGCCGGGCGCTGATCCAAGAAGGTGTGGTAGCTATTGACCAATTCAATGCTGTCGTCCATTGGCAAACTTTTTGAGCATTTTGTCGTGAATAGGATAGCAGAGGATAAAAGAGTCCTCAAAGACACCCAGTTTGGTTTTCGGCGAGGGTACTCCACGTCGCATGCGCTCGTGGTTCTGGGCGATTATGTGACGCGAGGGTTGAATTCGAGTTTTGCCAGGGCATTTGATTCTGACTGGCAAGATGGAATCCTTCACAGAATGACTGGACGCGGATTTGACACTGCCACCTTTAGGATGCAAATTCCGTACCAAGGGGCGCAAATTCCGTACCAAGGTCGGAAACGCACCCTCGCTTATTAGAGATGTTGTAGCGGGAGTACCCCAGGGTCCGGTCTTGGGTCCTGTACTCTACAACATATTCGTCAACGCTCTACCAGAACCGCCGGGGGCCGGGCTGCTACTGGTTTATGCTGATGATATACTCGTGGCCCTGACGGGCCCGTCGACTAGTGTTACATACTCCAGGCTGAACGACTACCTGGAGGTGTTGAATGAGTACTTCGATAAATTGAGACTCAGGCTCAATATGGATAAGTTCGAGGCCACTATCTTCCGCGGACAGCGGCGATGGCTACCCGGGAAGCCAGGGCTTCTGTACCTAACCTTCGGGTCGGGGACAGGCCTATTGCTTACACCGACAGGCTCAAATACCTGGGTGTAGTATTTAGTCCGAATTTTAAATTCCATCGTCATATTGCCCACATTTTGGCCACGGCAAAGGGAATATTCCACATGTATCTCCATGTGCTACGTTGCCGGGGGAGCCTCTCGACAGAGGTTCGCTTGTTGGTATATAAACAGATCATAAGGCCCATTTTAGCCTATGCTTTCTCTGTTTGGGTTGGAATCTCTTCCAGCCAGATGGAGAAACTTAGGCAAATTGAGAGACGCTTCCTTAAGAGCTGTTTTGCAGAAATGTACGGGATGGTGGATTTCGGTAGGATCGACGTATTCCTTATAAGGGGGGCGCTTGAGTTTCCAGAGAGGTCGGTCTCTCTAGAAAATGATTTAGTTAGACAGAGTTTAGACCATGACGGGGATCTGGGTGGACGGTTAGGAGATAATTACCGATCGCCGGGCAGCCTTGCTGCACTGAATAGGGAGGGAATCCTTTTTGTGGACGATAAACTTCTGTTCTACCATAGGAGGTTAGGTCGTTTGACGTTAGCGACACAGCGCAGTGATTGCACCTTACTTTGTAAATATGTATATATGTAAATAGTAGTTTTAAGTAGTTATTAAGTGTTAGTTTTAAGATAAAAGGTTGAATATGACCCAGTTTTACTGGCCTGTTTTTAGGGTTAATACTCAAGTAGTGGATGACTAGATTTAAGAAAATGTATGAATTATATGTAAGCGCCTTATGCCGAAAAACTTTTGTAAGTATTTAGTCATTAGGCTTTTAACCAAAACAACATAGTCTGGTCGGAAATTCATAATTCTGGAAAGTTTCTTCCGAGTACTTAAAATAAATCTTTTGAAATTGGAAGTGTTCTCATTAAATACAACTTAGTTTCTAATTCTTTTCAACATTCAGTTAGACTGTTTAAGGACTATTTTCAGTAAAATTACAGTTTTAACTCTATTTCTGGGTAATCCCAAATAAAAACGACCCAAAACCATACTTTTGAAACTTGATCCCCTTTTGATATTGATAAAATTTGACTCCTGTATTCTACTAGCTACTGCCGTTATAATGCCGTTAACTTCAGGTCACAATTACTCACCGTTCATATTTTATAGCTGTCTAAAACAGCCCATCTGCAGCGTTTTTTGAAGAGATAGCTCTGCTCATGTTGGAACAACTTTTGAATGCGACATCACATTGTAACGCTCCAGATATCACCTGATAGATTTCGAGCTCCTTTTTAGGAATTATGAATACAACTGGCAGGTCGTTGTGGACCAAGGTCATAAAAATTTAGAAAATGTTTTTTGTCCTTGAATATCCTATAAAAGTATATTTTTAAAAACTAGATGTGAAAATTTAAAAATGGGTTCAATATGGGTTCAGAAATACACAGCACAGATTTTGAAAGAATGCAACAATTTGGAGACTAATGTCAAAGTCGCCGGATATCGAAGACGACAATTGCTATTCCAAAGTTACTACACACTCAACGAAAGGAATACATTTGTGTATTGCTACGATATAAAGGGACTGATGGAGGCAATGGGCATTAATTACGTCGCAGCTGATTCACGAATGTTCATCGATTCCTCGAACTCGAGTTTGAAAGTCGTTTTGCTACATAAACATAATAAAAAACCGAGTATTCCCATTGACTACAGCACAGATATGAGTGAAACATACGATTCCATGAAAATAATTTTGGATAAAGTTTGCTACACTGTGATCTAAAAGTCGTGGCGATGTTAAGAGCTCTCCAAGGATGCTATACGAAACACACGTCGTCGGTTGATTATTGTTTTGTCGTACACGCCATTAATGTTTTTTTTCGACTTGATATTGTGTCCGTCGGTGGTTCAATGGTTAGTGTGCGCGCCTCTTGTACATGAGATCCTGGGTTCGAACCCTGCTCTGACCAGCTTACATTTTCTACTACGACGGCCACGTCGCTTAGTGATGGCTACACTATCGAGTATACAGCCATGAAAAAGCTTCTCAAAATACCGTTCGGAATCGGTGTAAAAATGTAGGTCCCAATCAGTGAGTGAAAACGTTAAAGCGCACAGCTCAGTGATTGCGAGAAGCTCTCCCCAGTCCCTGCATGGGATAGAGTGGGAAACCATTTATTTATTTTATTGTGTGTACAGGTTTTTGGGCATTCTCTTTCCGAATCTGTTGTCAGATTTTTGATACATCTTACCTTACGTCCTCATGCCCCGTCTCTATTTCAAACTGGGAAAAATTTCATCAAGGCCATTGTGAATCAACCGAAAATTCTCGATTGTATGAAAAATATTTTCCCACGAATCAGCGAAGCAAAATTGAAGGAAGATGTTCTGAATCGGCCCGATATACGGAAGCTCATGAAATCAGAAGAACTTAAAGCCGCTTTAGTCGCTAATTATTACCTTGCGTGGAGGGCAGTAATGAAAGTCATACGATATTTTTTGGGAAGTAAGCGAGCACACAATTACCCCGCTGTTGTGACCAAGATGTTCCAATATTTCCCGAAAATTGGAGTGAACATGTGTATCAAAATTCACATCTCACATCACTATCTCGAATATTTCATCAAGCAGCTAGAGTCAGATTCGGATGAACATGTCGAGCACTTCCATCAACTGGCCATGACCATGAAAACGTGATATAAAAGCAAAAGGCTGGACCGCTGGTGGCTGAACTTTGTTGGTGGTCGCAAAAGACGTACGATCCCGACAACGAAGATGGAGAAGAAGAATATACAGTGGGAGTTTCCTCTGAGGTAACAAAATTGAAGTTAACTGACTGATTAAAAACAATTAATTTTTTTCCAGCTGCAGGCAGATCTTCATCCGATACAGACTCCGAACAAGAAGGCGAGCCGCCAAGCAAGGAAGTAAAGGGACCAAAAAAAATTAATGTGTTCATCGATATTTATTATCTCTGTCATTTTTTGTTCATAGGTTACGTTACTTTACGTGAAGGCAATAAGACTTGACACTTTTTCCTGTTTTGGATTTTACATGATTTCTAAAAATAAAAAATTTTAATTTTTTTGGGAAAAAAATTGGTTTTTTCATAAATTTATTTATAGTTGCAAAACTGTTGATTTTGTAGAGAAACTGTATATCAATAGATTAAAGGAATTGTAATTCTTAATTTTTCTAAGTTTATTGCAGCTAAATCGGACTAGTCGTTCTCGAGTTATGTCAAAAAAAGAGCCCCACACGTGACAAATTCCAAAATATTTACTCGCTTCAAATCGATATACCTCAATTCATAGATGTGACTCAGCGAAACGGCGGGACACGTATAACTGGTTTTTTGATAGATATATATTTCCCGGTACTCAGAACCCCCGCCGATTGTCGCACGGTGTAATATACCTATTTCTAAGTTACTTAATGTAGCTAAAATTTTGGAGCACATTGTGTATGATTCAATATTTTTAATTTAAACCGTTTTCTAAGTCTTGGTCTGCATGGTTTCATTGCCGGCCGTGCCACAACTAGTAATTTAGCTGTTTTTACAAACAGTTGTATAAGTTACTTTGAGAAAGGTGTTCAAATCGATACAATATATACCGATTTCTCCAAAGCATTATACCGAATTCATGGTATAAAAAAATGGTTCTCCGTTACATCCCATGAAAGGATTAGGGAGAGCTTCTCACAACCCGTGAGCTGTGCCCGTTCTAGTTTTACACTCACTTATTGAGACCTACAGTTTTACACCAGTTCCGAACGGTATTTTGAGAAGCTTTTCATGGTTAAATACTCGATAAATACGACGTCACTAAGCGAGATGGCCGCCGTCGAAAGAAATTTAAGGTGGTCTCAGGAGGTATCGAACCCACCGACCACCGGCGGCCACAATAGAGTATTCAACCCTACAGTATGCAGTATTAAACCCTACAAATCACCTGCCAATGGGGATGGAACACGTGGAGTTACAAGTTGCATTAAGCTATCCTATATTCCTGTTGGCTAGAACGATTCCAAGGCTGGCATTAATTCAAATTGCGGGAACCCGTCACATGTTACCAAACACATATACATAGGTATGTGATCCACGGGAGTATCAAGAAACTCTCTAAGAGGACCTCAGAGAATGATCATGGAATAAATCCGGCAAACTCCAAGCTCATGTTTTTTACCAGGTTCCAGACAGTTTCAAATATTGAACAATATTGAACTATCTGTTGACAAATCACTGGTGTCCTTCGCACAATCCCAACCGATCTTCCATCTAGATCTTCCATCTATTATCACTAGATTTTCGGGATTGGAATACGAGTTCTTCTGGACAGGGGATGATTTTAAGGTATCTGTCGCTTTAGAAGTGCACTACATTTCATCAGGGGCTAGTATATCTCACAGTGTCATCTAGGAACAATGGAATAGGGCATTATGTTGCTTGCATACCGCCTATCCACACACAGTGGTTTAAAATGGGGGTTTTGTAGATACAATTCGCTACAGCCTGCGTTTGAAGAATAACATTTCACTTTAATGCAGAGATGAAGTGAAAGTGGGTGAAAATTTAATTATGTTGTTAAACAGTATCAAAACTTTGAAAAAATATGTGACCAAGCAAGGAAAACAAGCAAAAGTAAGCAAAAAACAAGCTGACAAAAAAAGATTCTGAATGGCAAAGTTTGCTCAAAGTCCTTGCCAAACCCTACTATTACTAAAACCTCGCTACAACCCTTACTACTTAACCGGTTTTCCGCTTCAGGATTAAATTTCAGTTACAAAATATTACATATACAGGGTGTTTCAAAAGTGACCACCCTATTGGAAGATGCTCTTATTTTTGCAAATGGCCGCCAATGTCAAATCTGTTTTGACATTTGTAGACTAGACAGATGTAGAACCCAAGTACACAAGCCATGGAGAGATACACGCCCCAAGAACGCGGAATAATAGTGTCTATTTTTTTGCGTAACAATTCGTCTGTGGTGTTGGCGCAGCGCGAATACCGTCGCCGATTTCTGGGCCGTCCGACACCGACTGCGCAAACACTGCGCCGTTTGGCCACTAACCTGGAAAAGAATGGGACCACACGAGACGTTGCCAGGAGTGGCCGGCCCCGCAGCGCCCGTTCTGCCGAGAATATCGCCGCTGTTGCCGAGGATGTCAAGCTGTCTCTGGAAACATCGACCAGATGCCGTGCCTCACAATTAGCCACCAGCCGGTCGTCCCTACGGCGAATTTTGAACAAAGACCTGCGCATGTTCCCATACAAAGTCCAGTCTGTGCATCAGCTGCTTCCTGTCGACCGTCAAACGCGTGTAACCTATGCCCAAGCCATCCTCAATCTCGTGGACGAAGTGGAGGCTCACTTTCACGTCAGCGGGTACGTGAACAAGCAAAACTATCGCTTCTGGGGAACCGAAAATCCACGAGTGATGCACGAGGAGTCATTACACCCGCTCAAAGTGACTGCATGGTGGGGTGTTCATCGGGCCATCTTTTTTTTTCGAGAACGCCGCTGGTCAAACGATAACAGTGGACGGTGCGCGCTATAGGGCCATGTCAACCGAGTTTTTTCTGCCGCAATTCGACGAATTAGGACTGGAGGACATGTGGTTCCAACAGGACTGATCAACGGAACACACTGCGCGAGCCACAGCCGATATTCTGAAGGCGGCGTTCCCGGGTCGCGTCATCTCTCGTTTTGGCGATTTGCACTGGCCCGTAAGATCGCTGGATTTAACCGTTCCAGACATTTTTTTGTGGGGTTTTTTGAAGTTCCGCGTTTACGTGAACAAGCCCGAGACCCTGGAAGCCCTCAGGGTCAACATTCGACAAGAATGCGAGAATCTGTCGCCGTTAGTTCTCGCCATAAAACGAGCCCGTATTGTAATCGATTGTGACGGCGCCCATTTAACCGATGTCATCTTCGCAACTTAACCAATAAAATTCTAAAGGTTCAAATAAACACAATCAAAAAACAGAATCGCAGTTTTTCATTTGGAAAAAAAATGAGAGCCAAACAACATCGGATAACTTCGTATGAAACACCTTGTATTTAAGAACCATAGTTTTCAATTCTTCAAAATGTTGAGTTCTTGTCAAACGCATTTCTTTGCCGTTCTAAAATGGTATTACAACGTCACAATACAAAATACCCTCACAGTTCAAATAAACTTACAGTGTACTTTAAAACAAAATAGTAAACACTCCCGAATCGGAAAGTATTCGAATTGATGATTTGGGCTGATAAAACAATCTTGAAAATACATCGTTTAGATATAAGTGTGTCTGAAGTCCTAATTCGAAAGAATAACTCGCTGTCCATATCGAGAGAAGTACAGAAATCATATTTCAAATTAATTACAAAGTGTCATAGATCCCTTGGTTTTTTACAATAATGATTGACTAGGGAAACTCTGTTTCTGTTGTATTAAAATGATTAACAATGTAAAAAACACTTACAAATTTGAAAACCTTATGTCTTATAGGAGCATTTGTGTGCAATACTGTTGCATCCCGAATGTTCGTACGTCTTCAACTACTTGGACGCAGATGCGCATGCTCGACTCTCCTCCTAAATGCAATATATTTAACGTGAATTGTTGCCTTGTGGTTAATCCATAAATCAATTGACGACGTTGGTAACTAGTATGTACACATGTTGAGAGGCTGCTGCATCAAACATAGGATGCATTGGCACATAAGTGGGAGTATCCCAGTGCTATCATCTATCTGTTTAACTGAAGGCAAAATCTCACGGCAGGTATCCAAATGTGAAAACAATGAAATAGATGAGAGGAAATGTGGAGGTGATTATTTGTTGATTTGTGGTGTTGTTATGATTAATAGGAATTTTATGCTTTAGTTGTCTTTACAGGGCTTTACTTTCTAAAAGGTGTATTTGTTTATAATAAAAAGGCGTTGTTGTCTGTCGTTCCAGGATAACATATCTTATAACAAGAAAATTCAGTTTTAAATATTTATAAAGTTAAACGAATTTTAAAAGTTTGCGTTTCCTTAACATCTTTTGTTATAGTAGCTTTTAACTTTAATGTTTAGCATACACTTATGTTCATCCGGAAACCCTTTTGGAAGAAAAGGATTTGTTATGAGAACTTGAAAATTTTTTCTGAGACGGAAGTTTAGTATCTACTTTCCTTTATCAAACAATCTGTAAAGCCTTTCAAATGTACATATTTATTGGTAAAACATTTCAAATTTAAGTACACAATTTTAGGTTGTTCAATTTAATCGTAGCAAAAGATACGTGAAAGGGGGTGATATATTCAACGAATAGAAACGTTACATACAATTCGAGGTTGGTGATGAGAATACTCGCCTAAAGACAATAACTGTATCCTTACATAAGCGTATAACATTATTTTAATCACTTTTGCATTGACTTTGGTTATGATGAAATAATTAGTATTCTCCTTGTAGGGGCGTTATTATGCTTTTTATATACAGGAGTTTACATTACTTTGACAGCAGCTCCAACATCAAAAGCTTTACGATCCATTTTGAAAATGTAATGGAATTTCACATTTTTTTTTTTTTTATATATCAACTGAGTTGTTTATGTACGGCGTAACACGGATGTTAAAATCGCTAGTTTAGTGAAAGTGACGTTATTAGCAATGGAAGGGACAAAATAAAATTAACGTTATTGGTTGTCTTAACATATACGGCGGACAACAGCCGTATGTATCCCCAGTACAGATGAATATATTCGGGGAATACCCCATTATCCTTCGATGGCTTTTTTACATAAACATACGGCCTATGTGGCTCTACTCATTCTAACTATAGTGTTTCGTTTGAAACTATGATTTCTGTCGAGAATCCAACCTAAATATCCTGCTTTATGACTTATGCAAGTTTATGTACCACTCATTTAAACCTATTTTAAATTTGAAATAAATCACTTGAACACAAATGGGATGTAGGAATCATTATTATGGCCCAAAAGGACAATGTCTGACATTTGCTTTATAAAGATAATTTCATTCATATGTTGGCCGTGATGACGCTGTAGGTCGTCAATTCGGAAGGCCCAATTTTCGGTCGCTTTTACCAACTTTGCTACAGGTATCGCGCGAGTTACGTTACTTATGTTGTCTTCCTAGTCTTGAGTCGTAACTGGCTTATCGACGAAGACTTTTGACTTCACATAACACCAACGAATAAAATACAGAGATGTGATATCACAAAATGTATGAGACCAATTGACAGGACCCGAACACGAAATTAGTTTCTGGTGATTGATGAAATGATTTCCCAATAAAGCCATTGTTACGGGAGCGGTGTGTATCGTAGCACAATCTTGTTGAAACCAAATGATGACGGTTCTCTCGCGCTTCAATTTTGGTTAACAAAAAGCCTTTTATTATGATGTGGTGGTGCTCGCATTTGCGCTTATATTCCGTCTAGCCCCATTTATAAAAAAAATCCAGACCGACGACTCCACCAGCCCATAAACCATAGCAAAGAGTGCATTTTTGTGGATGTTATGGTGGTTCGAGGATTTCTTCGGGTTTCTCGTCCGCCCAAAAAGGGGCAAAAATAAGATGGTAGTATGACGCCAGTCACGGGTGATCTGTGAAAACACTAGGCAAAATAACCTCTCAAAGAATCACATGTTAGAGACAAATTTCCTCTGTACTTCAACTGTCAGGTCGTCAGCCTATGCTAGGACAATGTAACGTGATCGCTCCAACTGAAGCAAAGCACTATTCAGTACTAAATTTCAGCGAAGTGGTGATTAGACTCTCCCTTGGAGGGCTCCTCTATTAAGATTTTGAGTTAAAGTCGTGTGTCTCAGGGACTAGGTCCCGCGTCTTCATGTAAGTAATCCATAGATCAAATTAATGATCACACAGTAAACAGAAAAGGCTGATAGAGCTAATATTATCGATCCCGGTAAGATTTTGTTAAAGGTACCCTCTATATCGAAAAATGAAGACAGTGTGTATTGCTTTAGATGAACAGATTTCCCTATATGCAGAGATATTTATACACGCTGAAAATCTATCGTTTTTTGTTGTTTGGATGCAAATATAACATGTGTTTGGAGCTTGTCGCTAATATAATATACTTGTGACCACACGCATTGTGTTTGCTATTCAATATTACATGTTTGAGACACAATTATTAATATGTTATAACATATGTGTTTGCGACCCAAATATATCTGTGTTTGTAATACAAATACAGCCGTGTCTGTTGCACTGTTTATTCTCTCTCGAGAGCAAAAGAATAAAAGGAGGCAACGAGCGTGTATATCTTGTAAGTGTCTATCTGAATTTTTGCATTACTCTCTCAGTGGGTGATTCATAAATATTCCTGAATGTGCGTGATGTATTGCGTTGTAATTTCATGTATTCAGTCGTCAATGATTCATCGGACAGAGGATATCAAAAGCGCTCGATCAGTGAAAGAAGAATAAACAAACGCTCGGACGGTTAAATGGTGTGTGATGTTGCTTTGGTTTTTGTGTATGGGTTTCGCATATACTTATGCGTTCTACCAAAGTGAGAAACGATTTTGAGGAACGATACTGGAGAGGGCAACAACGTGAATCCATTTTTCGGCCCGAGCCTCTACTGAAAAAATCAGATGTATATTGTTCGTGTACCAACACATAGTGATAACCAACGCATAGTTGAAACCTTCTCTAGACAAAACGTGAGGGACAAGAAAGAAAGGAGAAACTACAGAGCAGCAGATTCAAAACAAAACAAATAATGCACTCAATGCCAGTAAATGTAAAAATCATTTAAATCTTTTTTATGTCTTAATTACACTGTGTGTGATTTTTGCACTTTAAAAATCTGAATTGAGTGAAACATAGCGAACCTGCATAATTTTGACCCCACTCTCCTCCCCCCTAACCCCTAATTACTCGTTAAAAACATTATTATTATGGGTAAGGGGGGTGGAGAGGGGGTACAAACTACATTTCTTACTCAGAAGTTAAACTTCAATTTTGATCCGTTCTGCCTCTAATTCAGTCTCAAAAATATTACAGTTGATGACATCCCAGCAAACTTTGCCATTAGATTCAGCGTATCAAAATTATGCAGGTTCGCTATGTTTCACACAATTCAGATTTTTGGTCACACACAGTGTTATTTATTTAAATAAATGTGGATATATATTGATAAAATTAATTATAATAAATAAAGAAAAAAACAATTCGTTTCTAAATATTATTACGTTTGGGAGAAAATACGCATATGTTTCCACATCAGTATATGCAGGTTTGGGGGAAACGCGAATGCTTCCACGTAAGTATATGGTGTTTAGGATGAAGCACGCATTCGTTTCCACGTAGAAGCAAACATATTTGACAGTAAACATGCTAATGTTTGCATTTAAATACTCCTGAGTTTGGGACTTGCAAACACTAAATGTTTGAAGTGTGTTCCAAAAATATACATAGTTCCTGCAGAATATGTTTGGGAGATTATGTTACACTGCCTTTTTTTCCAGCGTGTATGGATTTGTCCTTACTGCAAGCGTGGACAGCTGAGAAATGTGGACAGCTGAGAAGTACCTACGGTCGTTCGCAAATATGAATCAATCATCCTCTCCGATACCTTCACAATGAAATGTGAGAGGTCTAGATTCCCAATATGCGATGATTTCTCCACTTTCAGAATGGACACCAGCTTAGAATAATACAGGTCGTAAAAACATTTAGGAGCCAAAATGTGCAGTCCACTTCGTAACTTCAATGGGGTATAGCGCCAGGGCCGGGTGATTTTTAGGGCTTGAAAGTTTCAATTGCCCAGTGTAGTATTGCGTCAGTTACGATATCTATTTTTAACGTGCGAGATGACGTGGTTGATGGGTGAGTCCGACCATATGAATACGGACCACCTTCTGGAATGTGTGTGCTAATCAGGAGGTCTACTGAGTCATCACTCGATGTATTCCACCACCCGTTTTGTTCTTTCAGATATCCCAGGGAGGTGGAAATCACCGTGAGAATTTTGAGCAATCTGAAAGTCTCACCCGCAATTTCGCCGAAAATTTCTCCACGACGTCCTCTTTGAAGATCACAACTCTATCTTATATTCTTTAAGTCTAATTTTATACACATTCAAGTATCGCTCCATCATTGAAGACGTTCCTCTATTATAAAGGATTCTGCAAGACTTTCTAAGGACTTGCAGATCGTTCTTCCATCTCGGAGGTTTCTTCATACCTTGGTAGGAGCCTGTAGTGCAGGCGACATCAACTGATCAGCTCAGAGCTGAAGGCATCGGGAAGGTCGCCAACTTCAACGGTTTTAATTGGTTCACTTGGAGTAGGTTAGGTTATGTTAGGTTGAAGTGCCTGTCACTATGGACATCTTAATCCAATAAAGACCATTGTGAACACCATATTCTGTCCCCGATGTTGATCTTGTAAATTCATCTTGTAAATTCATCGTTCAAGCCATATGATAATTCCTAGCGATAATCCACAAGCGATAATCTACCTGCCGAACCAGTCAGTAAACTGCACAAAACTCAGATCCCTGACTATCTGGTAAATTCATCATGATGTTTGATCATTTATGATATGGAATGGATGTAAAGTAACGCATTTAATTCAGGTCATAACTTTCCCAAACTTGCCTGGTAATCCTGCATTTTGTGCCTCCAATTAACCTATCATTAGCATATCTGTGAGATTTGCTTATAAGCATGAGCTAATATGCCGACGTTTCATACCCACATGTTCCTCATCCAGTAGAACAAGTAAAGTAGCCCCTAATCTCGCCAGGTCATACGCTCTATGGTTGTCTGGAATGTCGCTGTGCCCGGCACGAATATAAGGTGGATATGGAACTGGAGGTAAACCGACTCTTTAGGCGTAAGAAACGGCGGTGGATAAAGCGCATGGGTGAGAAAATTGAGATATACGGAAAGAAGAAGGAAGGTTGCAAATTCTACCAAAAAGTCAAAAACAGAAGTAATGAACATGAGTCAGGGCCACCCTACTGCAAAAGCAAGGACGGAAATTTCATCGCAGATGTGGAGAGCATGTTGGGAATATGGTACCTGAGATATGGCTATTGGTACCTGAGATATTCAATGACGACATAATCGATCACCATTTGGACGACGGCTTCGATTGAATTCCTCCTAACCAAGACGGGGTCAGAACTGGCTTAGGCTTTAGAAAAATAAAGCCGCAGGAGCCTATGGATTACCGGCGGAGGTGTTTAAGGCTGGCGGCAACGAGCTGATATCATTGCCAAAAATTTGGTTAGATGAGTGCATGCCCGGTAATTGGAAGAATCTCAGTGTACTATGTCCCATATTTGGAAAAGGTGACCCGAGTCTATGTGCCAACTACCGTTGTATATGCCCTTTATCCATAGCATATAAGATTCTATCAAGTATAATGTGCGAAAGGCTGAAACCAATTATACCAGTGTGGCTTTAGGCCTGGAAAATCGACAATTGCCCATATTTTCACGCTACGCCAAATACTAGAGAAGACCCACGGAAAACAAATCGATATCTATCATCTATTTGTCGATTATAAGGTGGCCCTCGATAAGCCGATACGGGATAAACTCTGCGAAGCAATGCCTTAGCTTAGTATTCCTGCAAAACTCATACACCTTTGCAGGATGACCTTGACGAACACCAAATCTGCAGTGAAAGTTGGTAAGGATCTTACCGAACCCTTCGGAAATAACCGACGCTTCAGCCAAGGCAACACCCTATCGTGCGATCGCTTTAACATCTTAATAGAGATTATTATGAGAAAACAATCACCCTTGAGATCAAGCGGAGAATTGTGCCTGCGAATAGATGTTATTTTTGGGCTAAGCAGACTCCCGGGTCTTATCGCAAGCAGACGGCACATCTGTAGAAGTCTTCGAGAAAAAAATACTCCGTAAAATTTATGGCCCTATAGTGCAGAAATGCGAGTATCGGCGACACATTAACCATGAGCTGTATGAGCTATAACTCGTTAGTTAGTGTTAAGTGGATCAAAATAACGTGATTGCGCTGGCTAGAACATGTCAGTAGAATTGATGGGGAGTGACCAGTACGAAGGGTTTTCGAAACCGATCTCGAAGGAAGACGAAAAATAGGAAGAGCAATACACTCCGCTAGAGGGATCAGGTTGACGAATCCCTGCGTACACTTGGTACTGCCAACTGGAAAGATAAGGCAAACGATCGCACTCGTTGGTGAAATACTTTGTTTTCATTTAGTAAGGCCCCTGACCACCAGGGGTTGTTCGAGACTGGATATGTAAGTAAGTATGGAACTGCTTGTCCATCTCAGTTGGAGATGGGCGACAATTGTTGACAGTTCACACACTTGAAGTAAACCTAATAAGTTGAATATCTGAAATCGCTCCATCACAAATGTACTAAGCATAGCATGTACTAAGCGGTAGCAAACAGAGCATAGCTTCTAAAATGTAGCATTTCGATTCATAACGAACAGATAAGAAAACGAAGAGAAACGAAAGCTTGAAATTAACGCCACATTTCAAAAAGACAGTGACTGACATAGAATATTATGGCATGGATGGGAGAAATCACAAGCTTCAAAATGATCGTCCGCAATATATGCTCAAGTCCCACACCGAATTATTTGAAATTAATTGACCAATTGAAGAAAAGCAACCTGCAACGGAATTCTGTAACTTTTCAACGATAAAAATAGTGTGTGAAGATAACTTCGAATTTAACTAGCAAAGACACAAACCACTTTCGTTAGCAGAGCGCTGAAATTACGTTAACAGGTATCTGTTAAAGTACCAGAAAGGGAAGTATATTGAAATAAACAAAGTTTTGGGGAATAAAATTAATAAAAAAACACAAAACTGACAAATCGTCTAAAAAACATTATGAGCGTATCGCAGTAAACTTCGTTCTGATTGCGTTATTGAGACGATTTGATATGGCAGATAGAAAAAACGAACACACTCAATTGGTATTAAAGCACTGTAGAAGTATTGTATTTGATAATCATTGGCCATTGACAATCCCCAGACAAAGACGTAACTTTATTATGTGATATATTTATACATATACAAATATTTAAACGAAATGTCAAATATTGAAAAGATGCTTAAATATTGTCAGACATAAATGGATAAAAGTAAAATAAATGAGTATACCATGTACAAACATTCTAACCTATGTATTAGTTAAATGCCTTTTATTTCCTTTTAAAGGAATCTTCATTAAAATGAGGGTGAAAATGTGCCATCTAACCCAGCATATGAAATAATTAATATATACGTCGGTTATAAATGCGACTGTACAGACGGTCATTGTGCCAAATATTTAATCGCATTAGTCACAGCCATTAATCTCCGTGTAATCTGTATTCATTTATCTTCAGAATATTCGAGTGCAGTGTTACGCAAACCCAGCAATTGGTGGGTTATAAAGTCGCCAATTTCCAATGGCTTATGCGACATCTCGTTTGATATTTTAACTTTATTCAACATAGATTTTAACAGCAGCTCAAATGAAGTATATGAAGTAGGCAATTAGGAGGCTAATTAGATGAAAATAGAGTTAATCTAGAGTTTGTTAAACAATGTACATATGTGTGTTTGTACAATGCACATAAACCTCCCTCTATGTAAGACGGTAATGTTTGGAATGTACATATTGACAAACTCTAATACATTTGCACGCAGTTATGGCTCATTGCACGTTTTTACAACTTCAGTATAAAAACCTTTAAAATTAAAATTGTTCCAACATTACAAGTACTAAATGAAATGAGCACTATGGAAATTATATATACAAATTAACTTCTTGCGATATTAATGATAAATTAAATTGCCTTCCTATATATAATTTAGACCATTCGATGCTTTTGTCTCGAACAATTATAAACAAGGATCTTAGGATACATTTTCGCTCATTTACTGATACCTCCAATATGGTATTGCTAATAATGTTTCAAGCAAGGGGGCATATGGAAAAGCAAGCACCGCATGTTCCAGTTCATATCACATTTGGCGTGAAAGATTATATGATGATGATGCTCCCACCATTTGAACCATATATGGAATACGTATACTAACAGAACTAAGTGTTTAAGAGGAAGATTTGGCTGCCATAAATTCAGCGTCTGCCATTACCAAATTTGTTCCCCACAACTAAAATTTGGTTGACACAACCTAGTTCCACAGTTGATTTAGTTGTCATTAGGCTGTCCATTTTACATTTTAGGTTACACTGGCGGTTTTTATACCGACTTCGAACGGAAATGCTTTGAGACCTTTCGTAAGTAATTAATCAATAATGTCGCTGACAGTAATGTCGTTGTAATGTGGAAAATTCTTCAGTGAAATTAAAACTTATATTTTACAATATCGCATCAGTCCGTTTTGTAATGGGTCCGCCTAATAGCTTCTTTTTTGAAAATGCTATAAAAAAAAACTACTGAACATTTACTCAAATTTCTTTTTTTATTTGAAAGTACAATCCTTCCGGTTAATAATGGAAAATAATTTCATTCAAATGGCTGCCTCGGCTGGCCATGCAGTAGCCTATATGATCGGTCCAATTTTTAAGCACATTATCGATTGTGTGCAGCTATATTTCACCAATGGCTTCACGAATATTGTCCTTTAAAGCGTCAATTGTCTCTGGCTTGTCGGCGTAACACTTATCTTTGAGGGCACCCCACAAATAATAGTCCAACGGTGTCAAATCGCAGCTCAGAGGTGGCCAAACGACATCAGCTCTGCGGCTGATAATGCGATCTTCAAAAACAGGGCGCAAAACATCGAGTGTAGCTTCGGCTGTGTGGTACGTAGCGCCGTCCTGTTGAAACCAAATGTTGCCAATATCCTCCCCTTAAATTTTTTTGAACAAAAATTCGTTCAACATGGCCCGATAACGATCGCCATTGACTGTAACCGCCACTCCTTGCTCATTTTCGAAGAAAAATGGCCCAATTATGCCTCTGGACCAAAATCCGCACCAAACTGTGACTCGTTTTGGGTGCATCGGCTTTTCAATGTATGCGCCCGGGGTTTCTGTGCCCAAATGCGACAATTTTGCTTGTTTACATACCCGCCAACATCAAAATGAGCTTCATCTGGAAAGATGATTTTTTTTGGCAAAATCGGCATCTTCTGTAAGTCGATCGCAGGCCCATTTTTCCCAAATTTTCTAGCGTTGTTGAAGCGTAGACATAACCATATTCGTTCAGCGGAAGGACAAAACTAATTATCTGTCAAATCAGACATGAGCTAAGTGTTACCATTCCCGAAATAAGCACTAGTTGAAAAAAAAAAACGTTAGATGGTACAAATATATTTACTCACAAGACAAAACGCTACTGATGTCTTTCACAAAGAGAAGAGATTCGTTGTCACAACTGTATTTAGAGCCAACTAAAATTTGGCAGTTTCTTGGACTATCACATTATTCAGTCGTGATTACCAATAATTGTGTTCCGTATCACCAAATGTTGGGCATACACTCCGGTTCACTTATTTAAAGGCACTAAAAATTCCATATTCAGCAGCCTGCATCTTTTGCAATTTGTAACCGCTTACAGAATTTTAAAAAGGAAATGGAAGCTAGACATCTTGAGATATTAAACAAAATCATGACAACAGTGGTTTCGTAATTAAAGAAATTTTTTTTGAGCAATTTATAAAAAAAGTCCAAAAATTGTGCTATTTTTGGTTCACTTGAATAAAGACACTTTAACCAATTTTAATGAAAAACTGTTTTTATTTATTTATTTTTTAATTTTACATTATTGAACAACTATTAGTAATGGGTACAACCCCCTTTGTTCTTAGTAACTTCAAATATACGTATTTTCATTGAGAGATAACGAGTATTTATGTAACCCAATGAAATTTGATTCCAAGCATCCTTAATAACCTCAATTAGTGACTGCTTGTCATCAAATTGTCTACCTACTTAATAGACGTTGCGAGATAACCAACCCCAGACATTTTCGATAATGTTTAGATCTGGCGAATAGGGTGGCCAGTCAAGTATATTAATATTTTGGCTTCAATGAACTCCTTTACTACTCTGGCGTAGTGTATAGGGGCATTATCCTGTTATAATATCCAAGATATGGGACCAAATAGTTCACTGAAGTTCGGAAAAGCCGATTCCAATAGCGTTTTATAGCTTGCACCAGTCATTTTTGCACTTTGAAATTCAAGATCGATGGTGCCATAGTACGTAATAACACCCCACACCATAACGCCACCCTCTCGGCAGTGATGTCGGTTCAAAAAACGCTTTTCTTTGCGCAGATCATGGAAATAATAGTTGTAGCCATCAGGCCCATCCAAATTAATCTTCTTGTCAGCCGTAAATACAACGGTTCTCCAGTCATTTACATGACCTCTTGGCTGCACAGCCCATACTATGTAGTCTCTTGCGAATTGAAGCCGCTTTTCCTTACGAGGAGCAGTAAGTGGCGGCTTTTTTGTAATTTCAGGTATTTAAAATACTCACAGCTGTTAATTACTCTGCGTACTGATGACTTGCTCGCTTCCACTCCAGCTTGACCTCTTGATTTTGACAAGGATAAGGCAGAATTAGAAGCAATTCTGATGATTTTTTTCCTCATACGTAGGTAAAGACAATGAAACACTTCCTTTAAAATTTTGTTCATACCACTCGGGGTCCTTGATGAAATTGTCGACAACTATTGGGCTCCGTCCAATTTTTTAGCTTTGCGCGGTTAGAAGATTCTTCAGAACGGTAAACATCGATTTTAGTTTTTTCCGATAGATTTAAAATTTTTTGTTTGACTCAAACAAACGGTCCCTACAAAAAATCATCGCTTATTTTAAAAATAATAAAAAAAACAATAAACTGCCTTTATTCAAGTGAACCAAAAAAAATAGCATATTTTTGGACTTTTTTTTATAAATTGCTCAAAGAAAGTTATTTATTTAAGAAACCACTATTGTCATGATTTTTTTATATCTCAAGATGTCTATCCTTCAGAACGGTAAACATCGATTTTGGTTTTTTTTTTTTTGTTTTGCCATTTTGACTCGTAGAATGATTAAGATTTATTACAATAAAGAAACGCTCCCTACAAAAAATCATCGCTTACTTTAAAAATAATTATGTGAATTTATTCAAGTGCACCCAAAAAAATAGCACATTTTTGACTTTTTTTTATAAATTGCTCAGAAAAATTCTTTAGTTGAGAAACCACTATTGTCATGATTTTTTTTATATCTTAAGATGTCTAGCTTCCACTTCCATTTTAAAATTCTGCAATCGGTTACAAATTGCAGAAGATACAGGCTGCTGAATATGGAATTTTTAGTGAACCGAAGTGCATCAATTGATTTCGAATTCAATTTTGGTTGCAAGAACTACTTGAAGCCACAGCAACCAGAAATAGAAGTGATCTGTCAATCGAGTTTTAGTTCCAACAATCAAATTATCCTCTAGTGGTGAATTTTCTATTTGTTGGATCAACGAAAAATGTAAAACCGGTCGGTTGTACCAAATAATGTATTGGCATGCTCAACTAATTACTTGAATTTGATGGCTGGCACATGCATTTATTGAATTTTATGGAAATAAACTAAAAAAATTATTTTTTATTAAACTTGTGTATTTTTTATTTAACTATAAACAAAGTTATAATATGTATGATGTCTTCGGTCTTGGATGAACTGGCTTCAGATACCGAATGCTTTTTAAAATAGAATGAAAAAATAACCCCGTTATCGTGATTGAAACAACCCCGTTATCGTGATTATTACAAAAATGTTATGAAGCTACTCTTGCTGTAGGCGTTTTACAGCTACTTTTACTTTGGTACTTACTTCGGTGACCTCAAACAACCCAGAGGGGTCAAGGGCCCTCCAAAATGAGGACAATATGTTTCTCCAACCGGATCGATCCACATATTGGCTCCGCCAGGTGGTATCACCAAACTCTTGCAGGCAATATTCCACCTGATCTTTCCAGCGAAGTGTTTGTCGTTCTATTTTTCGGTGCCTTTCGAGTACATCTTCGAACACCTTTCGCACTGGTTTATTCTGACCCATTCTACTGACATAGCCCTGCCAGCGTAAATGCGCTATTTTGATACGTATAACTATAGACTATACAGCTCGTGGTTCATCCGTCGTCGATACTCGCCGTTTTCTATTATAGGGTCATTTATTTGTAGTAGCATTTTTCTCTCGAAGACTAACCGTGATGCTTCGTCAGCATGTGATACGACCCTGGATAAAGCAACACAGAATGTATGGGAATCTGATATTGTTGGATCTTCGTTTATCAAGAGAGCGTCTTATCTCTGAAGTGCTTGCTTAGCCCGAAATAACACCTGTTTGCAAGCACAATTCTGCACTTGATTTCCCGGCTGTCGTTATTACTTCTGTTGGCGGCAGATCCGAGGTAAATAAATTCGTCCACTACATCGAAATTATAACGGTTATCAACGTTTACCCTTTCATCCAATCGGGTGGATGTTCTGCTCATCGAAACCACAAACCTTGTCTTATCGTCGTTTACTACCGAACCCACTTCTGCTGATTTAGCCTCAATTCTATAAACTACTACAGTAACATCTCGCAGATTTCGCCCAATGATCTCTAAATCATCAGCATACACGAGCATCAGCATTTGCCGCTGATCGTTTTATTCGCGTTGACTGCTGCTTTGCCCATGATAATTTTATTTAATATGTTGAAGAGATCGCATGATAGGGTGTCGCTCTACCTGAGGGCTCGCCTCGTACTGAAAATATCGTGTTGGTCAGTGTCACTCTAAAAAGGCGGAGTATCAAGCTCCGATACAGCTTAGTACAGTTTTCCCCGTATCACGCTGTCGAAGGCAGCCTTATAATGTACCTAGAGGTGGTAGATTTGTGTGGGTTTACTCCAAGAATTTTGTTAATGTGAATATCTGGTCGATTGTTGACTTGACAGATCTAAAGCCACACGGATAAGGTCCGATCAGTATGCTATGACTCCAATCGTGATACATCCATTCGTCTAGCCAGATTTTGCATATTAGCTGATGCATGCGCCTTTCCAACTCATAGCGGCCAGCCTTAAACAGCTCAGTCAGTAGTCCAACAGCACCACCGTCTTTGTTGTTTTTAAGCCGGGACATTGCAGTTCTAACTTTTCTTTGGCTAGGTGCGTCATGTATGTGCCCAACACCCTCACCGATATTTCCCTATCCCCATCATACTCTGCACTTCTGTGACTAGATTTTCGTCCGTATCTCTAGAAAAGGGGGCCCTGATCCATTTCCATTGAATTTGCTTTGCACTTTTCGGTAGAATTTACGGGCCTAATCCGTCCTTCTGTAAGATTCAATTTGCTCACTCTGGCGCTCTCTTCACAACGGTTTTTTATTCTTAAACAAACGGGGTTCCTCACTTCTCTTCCCTTACACCACTTCGTACCATATGTGCAGCGTATTTTCATCAATTGCCATGCGACACTCTTCATCGTACCATGGTTTGTATTTAGATGTGTTTCATAACCAAGTACGGTCTTTGCAGCAGTTTTCATAGAGTGGGAAATGAACTTCCACTGCGCTCCACGATTATGAGGCTGAGGTGCATTTTGAGCTAGAATTTGAGTCAGCTTCTCGACACAGGCTGTGGCTATATCTGGTAATTGTAGCTATCGAATGTCCAGCGTACTATACGTCTGGTTTCGTAGGATTTTCGCTCTGCTACAACCAGGAAGTGATCCGAATCAATACTAGCTCCTCGAATCACACGTACGCCCATTACACTAGTAGAGTGCATTCCATAGTTATTCGTCTGTTAGTCAGGGAATATCCAATTAGCTCTCTGGATGTATGTATTTATATTGAAATTTCACACTATTGACAACCATGTTTTTCACCGCGGCAAAATCTAACAATCTCATTCCGTTATCGGAAATGATGGCGTCTAGACTGAATTTACCGTAAATGTAAAGATACTTTTACTTTTATAAAAAAGCAGATACAAAGCAGAAATAATTAGTACCAGGCGGCAAAAATTCACCACCGAATATCTGGTAGGAGCAGTGAAATAGTCCGTAATCACTGGTGAAATTGATATGGGTTTTCGGAGAAGAGGGTGGCCGTCGGTGGTGCAATAGTTAGTATGCGCTGCTCTTGTACATGAGAACGTGGGTTTAATTCCTGCTCGGACAACCTTAAATTTCTTTCGACGACGGCCGCGCCGCTTATTGACGGCGACAATATCGAGTACTTAGCCATGAAAAAGCTTCTCAAAACACCGTTCGGAACGGGTGTAAAACTGTGGCTCTCAATCAGTCTATGTAAGACCTAGAAAGCGCGCACACCTCACTGGATGTGAGAAGATCTCCCAAATCTCTTAATAGGATGTAATGGGAAAGCATTTTTTTTCTGAGAAGAGAATCAGTTCCGGGGCTTATCACTATATTTTATATGGGCGAGTGAAAAGATATATATAACGGGTCCGCCAAATAACTTTTTTTTTTGAAAATGCTATAAAAAAATCTACTGAATATTTTCTCAAATTTCTTTTTTTATTTGAGAGTACAATCCTTCCGGTTAATAATGGAAAATAATTTCATTCAAATGGCTGCCTCGGCTGGCCATGCAGTAGCCTAAACGATCGGTCCAATTTTTAAGCATCCAATTGTTAAGTCCAACATTTAAGCATTAAGAATTGATGTTGATGGCGCTTCACGCACACTTTCTGCCACAGCAGCAATATTGTCCGGTGTACGCACTATTTTTGGCTTCTCACGCTTTGGTTTATCGATGAGGATGCCAGTTTCTTTCACTTTTTTCACAAGATAACGAACATACGGAGCTGACCGTGCTTCTCTTCTTCCAAAATCCGTACGCAATTTACGCACACATTCTGCTACATTACCATGATTTTCAAAGTAATGTCGCAATATTTCCCAGCGTTGTTCAAGCGTATACACAACCATATTCGTTCAGCAGAAGGATAAAACTAATTATCTGTCAAATCAGACATGAGCTAAATGTTACCATTCACGAAATAAGCACTAGTTGAAAAAAAAAACTTTAGATGGCGGACCCTTTATATATATATAGATATCTATAGAGTGATCCAAATAAAGGTATATTTTTAAAAATTAAATAAAGTGAACAAATCTTTATTTCATTTGGTATATTATGGTTTTATAAGAAATAGAAAATATTCCCATTATTTATGGAACACGATTTCATTTATGTTGGTGCCGCAGCTGGATTCGCATTAGCTCATCCTGTCAGTCCAATTTTCCAAGACTTTTTTGAAGGTTCCTGAGTCTATCTCACGGATGGCGCTGACGATGTTCGCCATAAGGGTGTGTATCATTTTTGGATTAATCGCACAGCATCAGTATTTACGGGCACCCCAAAAGAAAAAGACAAGACACCAAAACTGCTGAAATCACGATTACCGAACTTAGTGCCAAAATATCGACTGTTTGATGAAGTGCTGCTGGAACCTCTTGCAACGCCGAGAATGGGAATCTGGTGACTGATAAGAAATGTGTGCTCAAAATGTGGAGAGGCCACTTTCAGCACTACTCCACTCAGATTCTTCCACTGAAGATCAGTGCAGACGAGACGAGCTTAGAACGGCGATCTCCCGCCTTAAGAATAATAAAGCCGCTGGAGCGGATGGCCTACCCGCTGATCTTTTAAAGAAAGGTGGCGAAGGACTGCTAGCCTACATGCATACAACTTATATGCGGTATATGGTTGGGGGAATCTATGCCTGATGATTGGAGTCTCAGTGTATTATATCCTGTATTCAAAAATGGTGATCGGTGTGTCTGCTCTAACTATCGCGGTATCAGTCTCTTATCCATCGCGAATAAGGTCCTGTGGGGCGCATTTTATGAAAGACTAAAGCCAATTGTTGAAAACCGGATTGGACGTTATCAGTGTGGTTTTAGGCTAGGAAAGTCCACAACTGACTAAATATTCACGCTACAACAAATTCTGAAAAAGACGCAAGAAAAGCAAATCGATACATACCATATTTTTTTCCGTTACAAAGCTACTTTCTATATGTATGAAGCTAAGTCTGAAATTGGGATTCCGGCAAACCTGATTCGCCTCTGTAAAATGACACTGACCAACACCAAATTAGCAGTCAAGGTGGGGAAAGACCTCACCGAATCATTTTGTACCAAGAAAGGACTGAGACAAGGGGACACACTGTCGTGCAATCTCTTCAATATCTTAATGGAGGTAATATGGAGAAAATCTGGAATATACACGAACAAGACCATCAACACGAATAACCATATCGTCGGCTTAACCTGCAACCTGCTAACTCCCTTTCAGCATATTATATTATATTATATATATTATTATATTATATTATTTATATATTATATATATATTATATATATTATATATATTATATATATTATATATATTATACATATATATATATTATATATATTATATATATTATATATATTATATATATTATATATATTATCAAACCGTTTTACCCACTTCAAGACTCAAATTAAAGAAAAACTACATGCTGTTCAACAAGGAGTATTTTTCTCAACCATACAGCATCAAAATCTCAATTTACTTAAAAAGTGCATTTAGTTTGCACCGTAAGCCGACGATATGTTGCTGGAGTATGCTGATGACATATAAAGGGTTTTTCAACAGACACGCTACAAAAGTAAATCGATAGGGACAGCAAACGACGCCATATTTTTTCCCGCTCTTTTGACATTTCTCTTCAGTAAGGTTTGCCATTTCATCATGGGAAAGATATACGAGCCAACAACGAGTCGAAATTATTAAAATTTACTACCGAAATTTGGAGTCAGTGGCCTCAACTTTAAGAGCGCTTTTCATCGGAAAATCATCTTCAGCGATAAGGCTCATTTCTGGCTGAATGGCTTCGGCAATATGCAAAATATGCGTTATTGGTCAGACAGCAATCCACACGTAATCCATGAGTCATCATTGCATCCCGAAAAAATTACGACTTGGTGCGGTTTATGTGCCGGCGCCGTCATTGGGCCGTACTTCTTCCCTGATGCTCAAGACCGGCACATTACTGTGAATGCGAATCACTACCGTTCAATGATAACCGAATATTTTTGGCCCCAATTGGATAATGTGGATTTGGAGGACATGTGGTTCCAACAGGACGGCGCCACAAGCCACACAGCGAATGCCACAATCAATTTATTGGAAACCAAGTTTGGTGAACGTGTTATCTCACGAAATGGCCCAGTCGATTGGCCGCCTCGGTCGTGGGGCTACGTCAAGTCTATGGTCTATGCCAACAAGCCAACGACGATTGATGAACTTTGTAAGAATATCGAACGTGAAATTGCAGCAGAATTGGCCGATTTATGCTTGAAAACCGTCGAAAATTAGGTTCAGCGGCGGGACTTCTGCAAGCGTGCCCGTGGTGGCCATGCAATAGTTCCATATATAATGGCATCGAACGTACTTTCACAGGAATAAAGAATTTCATTGGTATCTAAAACCGGTTTTGTTTTATTTAAAAAAACTTTTGTAGCGCTCTTATTGAAAAACCCGTTACAGTACATCATTGAGCGAAATTTTCGATAGGTTAGTGCAGTATTTTCAAGAATCGAAACAGTATCAGCTGGTCTTGCGTATACTGAGGGCAAGACACAATTGATGGTGTCAACGACTAAGAAAAACCCACAACTGGGTCCGTACTTGAACGTCGAGAACTGATTTAACTTTGAAGTGGTGGATGAATTTATCTACCGTGAACCCGATGTGAACAAGGACAACTACGACAGCCTTGAGATAAATAGGAGAATTGTGCATGCAAATAGATGATATTTTGGGCTCAGCAAGAAGTTTAAGAACAAAGCCCTCTCTCGACAGCCAAAAGTTGAGCTGTACTAGACTCTCATTTTACCTGTCCTGATATAAGGCTCCGAAACTTGGGTCATATCGCAAGCGGGTGAAAAGCAACTGGAAGTCTTTGAAAGAAAAATTCTCAGTAAAATATTTGGTGGCGAAAAGGCGAATATTTACTTGGCGGAATAAGTTGAAATTTGTTTAATTAATACGTGTAACACCTCTGACCTCATGAGGTTTTCAAATATTCGACAAAAGTAAAAAAAGTAAATATCTCACATAGTAGCCCCACTTTTTCTCACAATGTCAATAAACAATAACACAGTGCAACAGTGGTTCTGCAAATCAAGCACCACTATTACGGTTCGTTAGTGTATCCAAAATGATGACTATTGAATAAAGGACTTTTTTTCCTGAGGTACCCGTTTTCGGGGGACGCCCGGCCGTCACCCTTTTGTTATCTTATGGTCTTTCGTTTATCATAACTCGATAACGGCTATGCCGACTTAGCTAAAATAAATTTAGAAAAATTAAGAATTAACATTCCTTTAATCTATTCCTATACTATTTCTCTATATTAATAACAGTTTCGCAGATATAAATGAATTTATGAAGAAAAAAAATAATTTTTTGCCTAACAAATTTAAAATTTTTGTTTTTAACCATCATTAAAAATCCAAAACGGAAAAATGTGTCGAGGCTTATTATGATGATCAAGATGAAGTTCAACAGCTAGCTAAAAGAACTCGACGTTAGTTTTGCAGTAAGACTGTTTTTTACACATAAAAGTTCTTTTCTAATATGAATAAATATACTAAAGTTAAAAAGTAACAAAAATTCTAAAACTTCTAAAATCAATATTCTTGTCAAAATGAGATATCTTCACTTGATTGTGAATTAAAGCGGAACGCGTTCATCGATTACAATAAGCGTTGACACATTTTTCCGTTTTGGATTTTTATTAATTTTTAAGGCTAAAAAATTTAAATTTTTTAGGCAAACAATTATTTTGTTTCTTCATAAATTCATTTATATCTGTGAAACTGTTATTAATATAGAGAAACAATATAGTAATAGATTAAATGAATGGTAATTCTTAATTTTTCGAAATTTTTTTTCAGCTAAGTCGGCACAGCCGTTCTCGACTTATGACAAACAAAAGACCATAAGATAATAAAAGGGGGAGGGGAGCCCGCCCGGACGTCCTCCGAAAACGGGTACCTCAGGAAAAAAATCCTTTAGGCAATCGTCATCATTTTGGATACACTAACGAACCGTCATAGAGTCATTTGTAAAGAGATTAGGATGTTAAAATATTTATTTATTTCTCCAAAAAGTCGAAATTTACAGACTCATTATAAATATATAATTTTCCAGAAGTCCATAGCATTTTCAGTGTTCATCCAAATATTAACGTAAAAAACACTAATGGTAATTTTTATGAACACTCTGTTTGACTAATTTATTATATGATGACTGGCCAACAATTACATTTAACTCGCTTCAATCAACACTGGTGTGCAAATTTCAGTCCAGTTCGCCCCTCATACGTACGTACGACCTGTCCTATTAGGACAATCAACACAACCCACACTTTTGCTAACAGCATTTTCTTGCGCCTAATCTACAGGTGCTTGCATAATCTCACACCCGGGTGTATTATTAATATCTCTTAGCTCTTTTGAAATTTTGTTAATTTAATTTATGTTAAATCATGTTATAAATAATAAATAAATTAACGACATTAACTTGCAAAGAATGTCCATGGCTGGATGAATGGATATCAAAGTACTTAGTATATTTACACACTCCTATACGATATAAATCATTTTTACACTTTAGTGAATAAGTCGTTGAGCAAAATGGCAGACAAGATCAGAATATAAATTAGATGGCCACAGGGAAACCTGTTTGACTCTTAGAGCAGCATTTCCAATATGCAAGCACAGACATTAATGTCTATGGATTTTATAAAAGAAACTTTAAAATTTTCATAAAATGAAATACGATTTAGATGAATTTTCCAACATGGCCTTAGACAGACCTTAGATGAAATTTTATTTTAATACAAAATGGAATTTTAATACAGCATTATACAATTTGATGCAAATTTAAACGACAACTATGATATCAAATGTGATTGGGTAAGGGTAAGAATTTCCTTCGTGTATGCCAGCCTAGGTATGTGTAAGAAGTTCCATTTCCGCAAACAACCATAAAGGCATTTTAGATATTAGGTTAACGTGTTTGGCGCGATTTAAACGCACTTCAATGAATAAATAAAAATGGCCAAATTAAATATAAATTCTTCCCATGATGACAACTACAACATGAACTTTAACTCCCTCTTGGCAAATTCCACATTAGGGGAGTCTAAAGCCAAGCACACACTCAACCCTCTGAAAGGGTACTCCAAAAAGGCCGTTTAAACAGACATTAGTTATTTTCCAACTCCCACGAAACAATTAAGCGCAAGTTGAATTTGAAAACCAAATTCGTTAGAGTCCATACGTAGTTTTTACCGGAGAATAGAATACTTAATGCAAAGTTGATAACATTTTTATTTACATTTATAAGATTTCAGTAGCTGCAGAATCCCTTACGAAAAAATATCTGAGATGTGCAACTGTTACAATTATGTTAAACTGTTATTACAACTTGGCATCAAAACAGGTCTCTCGTAGATAAGCCATATCCATGGGTGGTTATTTGTCAGATGTCACACGACCATCTCAAGACATTATTATCAGGTCCGTGGAACTTCATATTCATATTTTGCAATGGGCACATCTGAGGCGGGGTACACTTAACAGTATTTTCATGCCCATTAATAACTTTAACAAAACTAACTACCCAATAAGAGGGGAACCCCTATCTTATGAGAAACAATATCTTCGCCTGCACTAGCTTTTTATAAATGATGACTATTTAATTGCTGGAATAATTAGCGTGAGCGACACTTATGCATGAGAAGATAGATTCAATTCTCGCTCTGACCAACTGCATTTGATTAAGACCACATCTCTTAGTGGCGACGACTCTATCCAATAAAAAGCTACAAAAAAGTTTATCCACGCATTGCCGCCCGAAAAAACTTGTCATTGCTGCTAGTATACCCACCTTTTTAATTAATAAAAAAAAATAGTTTCCTATTACATCCCACGATGGGATTGGGGAGAGCTTCTCGCAACCAGTGAACTGTGCGCTTTCTAGTGTCATACTCACTGATTGGGACCTACAGCTTTACACCATTTTCGAACAGTATTTTGAGAAGCTTTATCATGGTTAAATACTCAATACTGTCGCCATCACTATGCAAGCTGACCGCCGCCGAGAGAAATTCAGAGCAACCAACGAACCCAGGATCTCATGTACAAGAGTCACATATACTAACCATTGCACCAGCGATGGCCCCCACCAGCTTAAGTCGTAAATTATCGCTGTGTATTTTGAGCAGTAGGTATGACTGTAGAGCTGGGGAAGAACAAGAGAGTACGGAGATAAAAACCAGAAAGGATTCTAGAGATTAAAGTTTTCCTCTTATTGCGGCAGAGTTTAACAGCCTGTTTTTGTAACTATCTTAAAACACCAGGCGTGCAATTGCTAGACAAGCAATCTGGTTTTCAATTGAGTTCATTGTTGCTTTTCGCTTGGGCATAAAAGCTCTTTTTCTTGGTTGTGTTCCTGTCAAAGAACAATATTACCTTCATGTTTTTATTGGCATTTCTTAAAGCTTTTTCATAGAAATATATGCTAAACCGGGGCAACCCTAGCCATCAGCTGTAAAATCAACAACAGCTGATTGTAGGTATTAAAAAATAAATAAACAAACGAAAATAAATACAATTGTTTGCTCTTTTTTACCAATTTAAAATGATTTCCTCCGTTGCTCTCGGTTTTCCTATTAAAACTACGGAAAATGATGATAGAGAAAGTCGCCTAAGCCGTAGGATTTTGCGTGATTCAACCAATGTGTTTGAGATTCCGAAGACCAGTAAGTATATCAGTATAATTTGCTTTTACGAATTAATGAAGTTATGTTTTGTAGATTTATTGTAAACTTCCGTATTAATAAGGAAGTATTTTCGAATCTGTTAGAAGATTTGGGACCGAGTGGCTAGTTCTGGGAGCTCGTCCATCGAGTCTACCAAGGCACGAAACTGGATAGAGTTGGTCTTTTTTTACTTTGATAAGTACAATTGTTATTATAAGTATATGCTGTTTCGTTTCAATGTTAAAAATGCTTACATTTTTTTAGTCAAACAATCCATTTTTATTTATTTATTGAAATGAAAACACATCAATATAACCCACACGAACAATTTTTTACGATTGTCTATTTTGACATTTATCATTGTACGTTGTTGACTTATGTGAACCTACATTTTGACGATAACTAAAAGCTTTTGTGTTTACACTCAAAAAAAAGTTTACAAAAAGCAAAAATGAAATTCGTTTGGCTCCAGACGTGCGATGAGAGAAAAAACAAGTTACAAAAACAGCCCGTAAATTCAACATGCCCAACATATTTGTTCCTTATCAGTAAAACGGTAGGCCGTTTGAGATTCTTTCGTGGTGTGTACAATACCAGCTTTAAAAATTATATGAACTAGTCGGAGCAGAGTCTTGACATTTCTATTGAAAAATTTTTAATAAGGTATCGTATTAACACACAAAAATTAATTTTTGGACGTTACGGGACGCGGCTAAACGAAAAATAAAATTAAACAGCTTTTGTTTTCACAGTATTATGTTGTGGCAGTATTATGTTGTGGCCGGTGGTGCAATGGTTAGTGTGCGCGCCTCTTGTACTTGAGATCCTGGGTTCGATCCCTGCTCTGACCACCTTAAATTTCTTTCGGCGGATGTCAGCTCGTATAGTGACGGCGACACGATCGAGTATTTTTCCATAAGAAAGAGTCTCAAATTACCGTTCGAAACCGGTGTAAAACTGTAGGTTCCAATCAGTGAGCATAAAACTAGAAAGCGCACAGCTCACTGGTTGGGAGAAGCTCTCCCAAGTTCCTTCATGGGATGTAATGAGAAACCATATATGTATGTATGTCACAACCCACTATTATCAACTCTATTGTTTAATTTTGCTTTGGTTTGTGTCTAGACTAACTACATGTCTCAAATGTGTTTGGAAATTTATTGTTTAATGCGAAGTTTTCTAGGTGGAGCGTTTAACCAATATTTCGTGTATATTGTAGTTTTGAACCCAATAAAAAGTAAATTTAGAAAAGCCAATGAGCAAGACTGGCAAAAAAATATTGAATTTTATTACAATTCCTTTTATTGCCTTATATTTGAAAAAAATCCTTCTCTTACAAAACTACTTTTATTTAAAAAATGTAAATTTTCTTAAATAAGTGCCTTTTCTTAAAAACTAAATTTTCTTTAAAGAGTACCTTTTTGTGAAACAAGACAATTTTTCTTGAGATAAGTACCTACTTAATTAACTTTTCTTGAAAATAAAACCAATTCTAAAAAAATCCCATTTCTTAAAAAAAAACTTTTTCTTGAAAAAAATACCTTCTCTTAATAAAAATACATTTTGTTACATAAACTCCTCTTCTTAAAAGTACAGTTTAGAAAACAATAACATCGTTTCGTTTCTTTTCTTGAGATTAGTAGGCTTTCTAAAAAAATACACTTACATAAAAAAAGAACATTTTCCTAAAAAGAGTACCACCTCTTTAAAAAGTACCTGTTCTAAAAAAAGTACTTCTTTGTAAAAACAAATTCATACTCTTATGCCTTTTTCTTGCAGACAGTAAGCTTTTTCTTAAACAAGTACCTCTCTTTAAAAAATTACCTTAAATATATTTTTTTAAAAAATACAATCTACAAAAAAAATCCAATGAGTGTTCGAACTCACGGGCGATGTGTTAACACCTTTTTGCTACACGGTACCTGTTCGATTTCTATGAACACATTCGTAAATGTTACATTGGAAAATAAAAAACAGCGTTCAATCATATGATGACGTTACAGTTAAATAATATTAATACTTAAAATTATTTAAAGACCCAGTGCAAGCACATGTGTCATTATTTTCTTACTCAATACTTCTTTTTTATTCCCACAAAAGTCAAAGAATGCAAAGCAACAGACACTTGTACATACATACATACATTGTTATATTCGTACGATATAACCGAAGATCAACATAAAATACTTTTTTAATATTACTCCAAATTAAAACACTTCAATCTCGGCTCGCCGATATCGGATCGCCTTAATTTTTGGCCTAAACTCTTCGTCGAAACCCGCACTAGCTTTTTAATCCAAAAATTAATAAAATCTGCTATGAATTTCCGGAGAAAATCGCGTGGGAAAATTATATGAAAATCGTCCAATAATCACTTTCAATACAGACTGCCAAGCAACGAACAAACAAACGATGATAAGACAAAACCGAAGATCAACAAAACACTTTTTTAATATTACTCCAAATTAATACTCCAAATTAAAACACTTAAATCTCGGCTCGCCGATATCGGATCGCCTTAATTTTTGGCCTAAACTCTTCGTCGAAACCCGCACTAGCTTTTTAATCCAAAAATTAATAAAATCGGCTATGAATTTCCGGAGAAAATCGCGTGGGAAAATTATATGAAAATCGCCCAATAATCACTTTCAATACCGACTGCCAAGCAACGAACAAACAAACGATGATTTACTCTTACAAACCTAACACTTGCGTATGTATTAAATTTATATGTAGTTTACTGCCCTAGAGGCGCGCGTATAGATGTTAACACATCAAAAAAATTCTTAAAAAAAGTTTATAATTTTACAAAAAGTATATTTTCTTAAAGATTATCGTATTTTTCAACGGGCGCCTTAGGCGTGTTGGAACTAACTATATAAAAAACGGCATCTGTAACATACTCTCCCAAATATATTCTACAGGAACCATGTATATGTTTGAAACACACATCAAACATTTATGTGGTTGCAAGTCCAAAACTCAGGTGAAATTAAATGCAAACATTAACATGTTTACTGACTAATATGTATGCTTTTACTTGGAAACATATGCGTGCTTCTTCCCAAACATCCACATACTTATGTGGAAGCATTTGCGTGCTTTCACCAAACCTCCATATACTTGCGTGGAAACATATACGTATTTTCTCCCAAACATAAAAAAATCCAATGAGTGTTCGAACTCACGGGCGATGTGTTAACACCTTTTTGCTACACGGTACCTGTTCGATTTCTATGAACACATTCGTAAATGTTACATTGGAAATTAGAAAACAGTGTTCAATCATATGATGACGTTGCATTTAAATAATATTAATACTTAAAATTACTTCAAGACCCAGTGCAAGCACATGTGTCATTATTTTCTTGCTCAATACTTTTTGTTGTATTCCCACAAAAGTCAAAGAATGCAAAGCAACAGACACTTGTACATACATACATACATTGTTATATTCGTACGATATAACCGAAGATCAACATAAAATACTTTTTTAATATTACTCCAAATTAAAACACTTAAATCTCGGCTCGCCGATATCGGATCGCCTTAATTTTTGGCCTAAACTCTTCGTCGAAACCCGCACTAGCTTTTTAATCCAAAAATTAGTAAAATCGGCTATGAATTTCCGGAGAAAATCGCGTGGGAAAATTATATGAAAATCGCCCAATAATTACTTTCAATACCAAGCAACGAACAAACAAACGATGATTTACTCTTACAAACCTAACACTTGCGTATGTATTAAATTTATAGTTTACTGCCCTAGAGGCGCGCGTGTAGATGTTAACACATCAATAATATTTAGAAAAGAATTATTCTTTCTTTCTTTATTTACTACTCGTATAATTAATTTCATCAACATATATCCACATTTACTTATAATTACAAAAAATTAAAAGATTGAATTGATTTTTACATTTACTTGCATTGAATGCATTATTTGTTTTGTATTGAATCTACTGCTCTATTGTTTCTCCTTTCTTTGTTGTCTCTCACTATTTTGTCTTCAGAAGGTTTCAACTATACGTTGGTTATCACTATGAGCTGGTACACGAACAATATACTTATAAACAAATCTAGTTCATGCCAAACAAGCGCGTATTAATTTTTCAGTAGTGGCTCGGGCAGAAAAAGTGATTCACGTTGCTGCCCTCTCCAGCTTCTTTCCTCAAAATCATTTCTTACTTTGGTAGCACACATAAATGTATGCGAAAGACATACACAAAAACCAAACCATTTAACCGTCCGAGCCATTTAACCGTCCGATCTTTTTTCACTGCTCAAGCGCTTTTGATATCCTCTGTCCGATGAACCATTGACGACTGAATACATGAAATTGAAATAGCCAAAATAAGACACACTGACTTCATCTGCAATTTACACGCACATTCAGGAATATTTATGAATCACTCACTGAGAGAATAATGCAAAAATACAGATACACACTTACACGATATATACACTCGTTCCCCTCTGTTATTCTCTTACTCTCAAGATATCATAAACAGTGCAGCAAACACGGTTATTTTTGTATCACAAACAGTGATATGTTTGGGTCGCAAACACATATATTATAACATATTTATCATTGTGTCTCAAACATGTAATAGTGAATACAGTTTAATATTCCATAAACTAAAAACAGAAGAATTCGTCCTTAATGAAACACCTTTTTACTATACACACAAATTGTAGGTAACATCCCAGCAAAACAAATGTTCCGACAATATCTGACATTAGAAAACAATACCTCAAATTTTTAGTAAATTCTTACCGAAATAATTACGAATTCTCTTAGACTTGTCCAACGGAATTTTAATTATCCTGTTGCGACATATGCAAATGAATTCGAAACGATTTCTGAATTCTATGTCTGAGGAATTTTTTGTTTTTCTCATTTCAATAGTTACTGATTTTTGCGCCGAGTTCTGGGGCTTAATACATACTGAAATCTTGCAGACTTTTCTGAATAAGTCTGTATTTATTTTGTCTAAACGAATTCGAAATAAATTCTGAACTCAGTGTCTGAGGTATTGTGAGGTATTATTCTAAAGAATTTGTTTAAAATTTTTACAATTTTGCAGTTATTGTCTTTTGTCCCGACATGTCCAAACAAAAATGGATCGATTTCTGCAGTCAATGTCTGAATGACAACTGTGTTGTTATTATTTCTTGAGAATTTCCTTTTCTTTTTTTAGTGGTATGTATAAAAGTATTCATGGCGTTTGCAATTGTTTCCAATAAATAAGGTATTCATTGTTTTTTAATTAGTTAATTTTTTAGATTTTATCAACTAAACAACATACTGTTTTATAAAATCATATAATATCGTGTATCTAAATACACCAACAAGTCATACTATGAAGTTTGGATATGCAACTTCTGGAAATATCGGATTAAATTAATCAACATTTCCTGGTGGTACTTCGGCCGAGGACATCATGGATTGTTAACAGCATGCTATCCTGTTATCTCATAAGTTGTTGTCAATTGTTGGCACATAATTAATCTAATCAAAAACGTTGTTTGTCAAAATATAAATATCAGAATCAATTAAGACATCAGGTCAGAATTCGGATAGAATTCGGTACAATGTGCCGGCAATATAATTAGAATATATCATTGCGATCATTGCACGGTGCATCGCAATAGAATTTCCTCAGACGTGGCGCTCAGAATTTGTATCCACCCTTTTACGTTTATCAGTACGAATTCCGCCAGGATTCGGATACGGACCCGAATTGTGAACACTTGGTTTGCTGGGATGCTACCCCCATATATCTACAACAACAATATCATCATCAGCGACAACAACAAAAGCAAGACCTCCACAGTGAACCACAATTATACCACCAACATAGGACAACAACAAGAAATTTATCTTACACACGCATGTGTGTACATCTGTTCGCTACGAACTTTCTTACGTTTCATTTTTTCTTTGTTGTTTTGTGTTCGTCTTTATTATGTTGCCGAGTAAACTTAAAGGAATTAAATTCTTGGCGTATGCCTTTGGTAACAATTTTAGCTTGTTGTACATCCGCATCCGGTTGTTACTTATTGTTTATATAGTGTTATGGCCTTAGTCCCTCTGAGCACGGTGTAGTGTGTGGGTGTGTATGGGGTTTGAGTATGTATGGGTGTGGGAGGGTGCACTGAATTGCGAGGGTAGTGAGTATTTTAAGTTTCTTAAGTAAGAATGGTGGTTAAACTAAGCAGTACATATCTGTGTCGTGAGTCAAATATAATGAAGTATATGATGACAGTATAGCGATGAGGAATTAGATTGCTGTCACATTGTAATGTCACATAACAGTGAGACTAAATACTTTAAATATGTAAAATTTTAAAGGAATATTTGAAAAAGGGCAAAACATTGAAAAGAAAATAATATTCCATAATATTCGAAATCTCCATTTATTCATCTGTCATGATAGAAATTTCACTAAGCGAAAAACTGACAGTTTTATTTAGGACCTGAACTGAACAAAAAAATATGAAATATTGTGCCCTGGTCTGTTCAGGCAAGGGAGGAGGGGAGAGGTTCAGGGGTGTATTTTCGAATTTATTACAAAAAACCCAAACATAATAACAATACTCCGAAAATTGACAAAACGTCCAAGGAATTGTCAATTATTTCGTGTATGTTGTGTCATTTTCCGGTTCTCGGTAGAGACATTAGTGTAACACTCATAAAATGAAAGAATTTAATCGATTTTTCAGAATTTCATAAGAAGCTGGGCTGTGGAGAAAATTTTCAGAAAAAATTGCATAAATTCCCGAATTGAATAAAAAGTCTGAAGTTCGGTTTTATTTTCATTGATTTAGATATGAGTTGGAACAATGTTACCGCACCCAAGAATTGAATACCGCATAAATTCCCGAATTGAATAAAAAGTCTGAAGTTCGGTTTTTATTTTCATTAATTTAGATATGAGTTGGAACAATGTTACCGCACCCAAGAATTTAAAAATACTTACATCCGCTTTATTGTGAAATATAATCGCAATAAACATAGTTTTCTTCGCATGAGAAACCAAGAAACAGATGAAAAATCAAATTAGCCCTAAGGCAAACTGATTTATCTTATACGGTGGCAAAATTAAATTTTTTTTACACGTTGGATACCATTTTTGGTTGTTTGGATGCAAATATATCTCGTGTTTGGAGCTTTTAGCAAGTATAGTGTACTTGTGTCCAAACACAACATGTTTGCTGTTCAATATAACATGTTGGAGACACAATGATTAATACATTATAATATATTACTATATTAATAAATTATTATATATTATATTATAATATATTAATATCTTATACTATATGTGTTTGCGATCCACGTATGGCTATGTTTGGGTTACAAATACAGCTGTGTTTGTTGCACTATTTACTCTCTATTAAGTGCAAGAGAAAAAAGGTTCAAGGAGAGATTATTCACAGTCAAAGTTGGATATGTGAACTTGTATTTTTTTATTACATTGCAGTCAGTGGTGTGCAAACTGCAGATGAAGTGAGTATTTCTTACATCTGTTGCGTTTGAGTTTCATGCATTTAGTCGTCAATCGGAGAGATGATAACAAATGCACTTGGTTGATTAAGTAAGCATACAGTGAAAAAAAAATTTTTATTACACGCTTAAAAAAACTGTATTTTGTGTTGGTTGCTTTTTGTGTTTTGATGTGTGCTATTCAATAATAATACATTTTGGAGACACAATGATTAAAATATTATAGTATATGAGTTTGTGATCCAAATATAACCATGTTTGTAATACAAATACAGGTGTGTTTGGTGCACTGTTTATGCTCTCTCGAGAGCAAGAGAGAAAATGATGGAAAACGAAAGATTACTCACAGTCTTTCTTTGAGTGTGTAACTGTGTTTTTGCATTATTTTTTCAGTCAGTGGTTCCTAACTATTCCTGAATGTGTTATTGTGTTTTAGTTCCTAACTATTCCTGAATGTGTTATTGTGTTTTAGTTTCTTGCATTCAGACATCAATGATTCATCGGATAGAGGCTATCAAATGCGCTTGGTCGGCGCTTGCTTAAAAATATTTGCGATGAGTAGAAAGAATAAATATCGGCATAGACAGTTTAATGGTTTGTCATGTTGCATTGGTTTTTCTATAGGGCTTTTCTATGAGCCTTTTTTTGTCTGATCGAGCCTTTACTCCGAAATTCGTTTCATGGACAAAAATCAGAAATCCGACTTGGTTGGAATTGCATTTTTTTGGTATCGCTTTAAAGGTAATAGCGTAGTTAAAAATAAGCAAAGATTTTTTCATACAAAAAAGATTTTTTGTCCTTCAGAGCAACTCAGAAATTTTGTTCAAAAAGACATTTGTGGAAAAAATAAAATTGTGTTATATTTTTTGGATAGGTAAGAAGCGGTACAAATTTTGTTTTTTTATTTCGAATAAATCGTAAAAAAAATTTTTAATTGATTTTTAAACATTGACTTTTTCAAGATGAATATTTGAAAATTTCTCATTTTTTAATAATGCAAAAGTACTGATACCCAGTTACGAGATAGACCCTCGTTGTCCTTCTTTCTTTCTGTTGCTCTAAAGTGAGCAGAAAAAGTGCAACAAACTCGGCAAACACATATGTTATAAAATAGCAATCATTGTGTCTCAAACATATAATCTTGAATAGCATACAAAATGTGTTTGGACATAAGTATATTATATTTGCGGCTAGCTCCAAACACACGTTATATTTGCATCCAAACAACTAAAAACGAGCAATTTTCGAGATTTTTACAATTTGTATGGGAGGTACCAGAATTCGTTATACGATTTCCTTCAAATTAGGCATACAATTTTCGGCATTGAAAATCTTATATATGGCAAATTTTAGTTAAAATCTGTGTATCCGATAGGGTGTTACGGCAGTCTATACATCTGTCTTACAGATGATAAAAGAATGGGTCCCCATCGATCCAGCAAATAACGGAAAATACATTTTTCAGTCTTTTTCGTGATTTAACAAAGTTTTGTTTCGAGTAGTTTCAAGAAAAAATTCCAAAAATTCATTTTAATCTTAATTGACTAAAATTTTGTCGGTTTTATTGGCTTTTAATAATAAATAAATAATAATAAAAAATAAATAGAAAATATTACCTTAAAAAAATATATAAAATCATACTGTTTTGCGGCTTCAAAAAGCATACATTTTTTATTTGATACGCAACAATTATAAAAGATTCATGAAATAAAAAAAAAATACGAAATATGAGGTTTTTAATGTTTTTTTTTTGTACAGTTTCCACATTTTTCTACCAGGTAAAAATAAGACCAAGACCCTATCTGCTGCTACTGGAGAAGCGTTTTTGAAAACACTTTCTGTTTCTGCGTAGAATAATAATAATAACTACGGTTTTTAAGGGCGTATAAATATGTTCTCCAAGCAATTTGCATGACACTTGTCGCCATAGTTAAATTTTTACAGCCATAAATAATTTCGGTTTTTATGGGCGTTATTTCGGTTATTGTATGTTGAAGAAATGCTAATTTTTGATAAATATATTCTTCACGCAATTTTCATGAAATTTGTCGCAATATTTAAATTTTTACAGCCAATAACAATTTCATTTTGAACTTTTCTTAATTCTATTATACATATTAGGTACTCGTGTCAAATTGTATTACCCTAGCACGACTCCTTCTATTTTTGTCCCATCGATTTACTGGGACAAAGCACTGAGCGTGAAATTTAATAAAAAGAAGCACACACATTTAAATTAAAAAAAAACAGTGTCTGGCTTGGAATAATGAGCTTTATATACACATACGTAAGTATATTGTTTGTCTAAAGTCGCCTTGTGTTGTAGCGTTTGACGAAGTTGAAACGTTCTGAAAAAAACCTGAGACAAGAATAAAATGAGAAGCAAAAGAGCAGTATATTGCAATTTACAAAAACACAAATAATGCATTCAATGCAAGTAAATGAAAATAGCGTCGTTTTACCTTTTAGTTTTTTATTAATTGACCAAATAATATTATTTAAAATAAGTAATATATATATGTATATATATATATTGAAATCCAAAAAAAAAATTCTTTCTATTATGTTTGGAGGGAAACATGCACATATTTCCTCGTAAATATATGGGGATTTGGGAGGACACACGAATGCGTGGACGCATATGTGTCCACGTAAATCATTCCAGTAAACTTTCTAATGTTCCCATTTAAATACAAGTGAGTTTGGGACTTTCAAACATATGAATGTTTGGAGTGTGTTCCAAATATATATATGGTTCCTGCAGAATATGTTTGGGAGAATATGTTACAGAGGCCGTTTTGTTCCAGCGTGTAGCTATTTCAGATCCAGCCACAGAATGATGGTTTTATGAATGATGCTATTGAAAAATTCATCAAACTAAATGCAAATGAAAATTTAATTCATGCACGCTGAAAAACAACGGCCTCACTAACATTTTCTCCCAAACATATTCTGCAGGAACCAGGTATATGTTTGCAACACACTTCAAACATTAATATGTTTGCAAGTCCCAAACTCACTTGTGCTTAAATATAAACAGCATCATGTTTACTGGCAAACATGTATGCTTTTACGTGGAAAGATGTGCGTATTTTCCCCCAAACATAATAATACTTAAAAACGAATTATTCATTGATTTCAATACATATGTATGTATTATTCACTATAATTAATTTGATCAATATAAATCCACATTTATAAATAATTAATACAAAAAATTAAAAGATTTAAAACGGCCTTTTTTCAATTTAGGTGCATTGAATGTATTATTTTTTTTTTTCATGAAATGCGATTCTGCTGTTCTTTTGCTTCTCCTTTCTTTGCTGTCTCTCATGCTATTGTTTTCAGAAGGTTTCAGCTATGCGTTGGTTATCACTATGCGGTGGTACACAAACAAGTTATTTATATACAAATCTTGTTCAAGCAAGCCAAGCGTTTATTTCACAAATGGTCTGCCGTTCCGATTGTCTCAGTAAAGGCTCGGACAGACAAAGGGCTTTACGTTGTTGCCCTTTCCAGTTTCTATCCTCAAAATCGTTTCTCATTTTGGTAGCACATACATAAATATAATGAATGATGGATGAATACATGAAACTAAAACGCAATACATCAGCGAAAATAAGAAACACTGACTTCATCTGCAATTTGCACGCACATTCAGGAATATTTATGACTTTCCGACTGAGAGAATAATGCAAAAATACAGATACACATACTTACAAGATAGACTCTCTCGTTGTCCCTCTGTTATTCTCTTGCTCTCGAGAGAGCACAGACAGTGCAACAAACACAGCTGTATTTGCATCACAAACACATATATTCTAACATATTATTCATTGTGTCTCAAACATGTAATATTGAATAGCAAACACAATATGTTTGGACACAAGTATTTTATATTTGCGACAAGCTCCAAACACATCTTATATTTGCATCCAAACAAGAAAAAAATACCGATTTTTCAGCGTGTATAAGAATTCCTTATAATGCATGTGTTGGAAAAATATCAAACACGCAATAAAACATTCGCAAAACTTCTTCACATATCCTGAGCGCCATCGGTACCCTATATACATGATTTTCTTGTCGCCTAAAAACTACCAACAACTCACCCAGGCAACACAATTTCTTGCAGTTTCGTCGTGCTTCACGGCAATTTTTCAAATGACAAATGATTCTTAACGAGAGTTTGTACTTTTGATGGAAATGTTAAACTTCGAGGTTGAGGCTTTTGAAATTTTACATCTCCAATTCTAACTGCAGACAAACTTTCAAAACTCCGACTCCAAGACAACGATTTCAAATCTAATTACACAGCGCTGAGAAAAAGTTTGTGTAATTGTGTAATAATGTGGTTAAAATGACTTGATTGTATTAACTTCTTGCAGGAACTCATTTCCGACTATTTACGGAATTCCCATTATGTGAGTGCTTAAACCAGTGGTGAGAGTCAAGTCATTCACAGCGATCTCCTTGTACGGATGACAGGTAACTCAAGTATGGCATTGCTTCAAATATTATGCGACGGAAATGTAGAAACTCGCAAAGACATGGGATCCTATATTGGCCTACTAAATTGTTGACTTTCAAAACAATTTACTGTATTATACCCATACGAATTCCAATCTATTGACCCTATACTGTCCTTTCACTAACTATAAGTACATATGAATTTGTAAACTATTTGCCAGTCCGTCCCTTCAACCAGCAATAAGGAACCTTCATACTAATATACCGAAGATTTACCAAACGACTTTTGTACCACGGTGTAATATTGTTATCGCGGTGCTTTATTCCTATACTCTCGTGGTTTAAAGATACCAAAGTGGTATTTCATATGAGATATAAACTGAATTATGTTGGAATAGAATTTTATTGTTTCTTGATAATTTTCCACCATTTATTGAGTTGTTCTTCCTTGAGCTGGTAACAAAGTATGCAACTGTGCACAGTGGGGCCGATTGGAAAATACACGGTAATAAGATTACAACTGTTAAAGGGTTGTTCTGTTCATATTGGAATGTACTAGACATTTGTAAAGGAGGAGTCATGGTTTTAGACTATTGCCTTCAGAGGCACCCTGTGTTAACATAATTGATGCTACATGGTCCCAAAGTTGACCACATGGGTGCTGTTGAAAATTGCAAACAACGGCACGAATTTACAATTAAAGCACGATTACAAAGATTTTTACTTTTGAAATTCTGATATATAAGACAAACAAAAAATAAGTTAAGGGTTGCGGAATATCTTTTACTGTTATTAAGATATTCTCTATCAAAGCTTAAAAATTAACATTTTTTCTTTGACTTTTTCAGTTTATTGTTAATAACTTGGTCATTTCAGGGAAAATAATATTTCTGAAAACATCACGAAATTGCGAACACTTCACTAAGGAAAACGCTGTTAAAATTTTTAAATTATCTCACGGGGGTTGGAAATGATGATATCTCAAATTTGAAAATTTTTTCAATCTGTAAAAAACACAATATTTTCCCGGAAAGATACCATGATTTATTTATTTATTTATTTATTTATTTATTTGTCTATCCTACACAACAAGACATAAAAATCTTATAATTACAGCATAGGAATTTGCGATGGAAATGCATTTTTAATTTTGCAGAAACTTATAAAACTTATTATTAAAATTCTGGTACACGTATACTCCAAAGGATTATAAAAACATATATCATTCAGTATTTTCCTTTTTTTCAAGAAACCTATACAAAATTTAAAATTTTTCTGAAAAGTTGGCATTTCCAAACGGTTTGAGACAACTAGAAAATGCAACGTATTCTTTACTGAAATGTTCCCAATTTAATGGTGTTTTCACAAATATTCTTTCCCTCAAATGGCCGAGTTATTAACAAAAAAAGGGAAAAAAGTCAAAGGAAAAATCGCCAATTTTTAATTTTGATAGAGAATGTCTTAATACCGGTAAAAGATATTCCGCAACCCTTAACGTATTTTTTGTTTCTCTTGCATAGTAGATTCTCGAACGTAAAAATCTTTGTAATCGGTCTACCAGGCTTAGAAAGATTGGACAGCACCAAAGTGGGCAACTTTGACACCCTGTCGCATCAACTATGTTCAAACATGGTGCTTCTGAAGGCAATATTCTAAAAGCAAGACTCCTGCTCTACAAATGTGTGGTACAATACAAAATGATCAGAGCAAGACTTTAAAAGTTGTGATATTATTACCGTATACTTTTCAATCGGCCCCACTGTGGGATAAAACAAAATCTAGGGCTATTACAAATTTGTATTACAAAGTTTTTGACCTTAGAACTTTGTTTGCATTGTAATTGGAAGTGATGCATTTTTGATGGATGACGGGGAAGTTACAACAAACTAAAGTTATTTAATGGCATGGGTCTTTATTTCGCTTGTACTCGAATTATAACATATTAAATAATATTAATAATATTTTTTAATATTAAAGAAAATATTTAATGAATGACATAGAACGTATATGAAACAATGGATAAATGTGGAAACAAATGTTGAATATTCATGAAACAACTTACGTATGGGGGGCACAAACATGGGCGTAGCAAACTCACGCTTGGCTTAATTGGCTTAAAAATTTTCTTCCGTTAAGTAGACAGTTAAAGGTTATTAACCAATGATTGAGTTGAAGCTAATTACATCAACCAGAAAACAGTTTTCGAAGATATATGATTTTATACTAATTGCGTCGATTTGTATGGGGCGGACCAGAAGGGGCGTAGCCAAAACGCTCATTTTCAATTCTACCCTAAGTTTGGAGAAATAATAGTCACTAATAGAATATCATTGTGATCGGCAAAGATTTACGACAGTTATATGGCCGAACAACTTTTGTATACGCGTGTCAAAATCACCCTTATCTTAATTGGTGGCGGAAGTTGACATGACATGAAGAATAACACCCAATTTGGTTAAGATGAGAAGTGTTTCACCCGACTTATTGCATTGTCAATACGGACGACAACCAAGCTTTTGTATGGGAGGTACCATAACGGGCGTGGTGACCCATTTTCCATTTTCCCCAGTTAAGTAGATATTTTCAAATTATTAACCAATTTTTGAGTTAAAGGTAATCACATCAACCAGATCAACGTTTTAGAAGAAACATGATTTTGTACAAAATTTGTCAATTTGTATGGGAGGTTGTTAAAACGTCCATTTTCAATCCCAAACAAAGCTTGGACAAATAACAGCCACCGACAAAATTTCGCTGTGAGCGATAGCGATGTGCGGCAGTTATCGTGTTGACCAGCCAGCCAGACAGACAGACGGGCATGGCCAATCGTCTTAAAAAATCACAAAACAATATTCGTCCAAATATAATGGGGCTCTAATATGGCTACTTCTATGCGTTAAATTTTTTCCCGTATTTAATGATATATGAGGGAATAAAAAATCACAAATCTGGTTATGCGTTAAGGTGTAAGAAATGGTGTCCCAACCTGTATGCGGAAATTGACCTAACCTATATTTATTTTTATATTATTATATTATTGTTCCCCTAACTTTTGCAACGTCCCTCCACCCATAAAGCAAAAATCTAAAATCCGAATCAAAATTGATCTTCCCTTCGTCAGTAGTAAATGGAATCCCATAACATCCCATGAAGAGATTGAAGAGAGCCGATTTAAATGATTTAAAACATGTTTTAAATCAACTACGACATTATTCGGTAATTCGTTCGTCATAATCGTGTGATTGAAGCCACATTTGATGTCGCAAAGGCTTTTCAGGATCTGCTGGAATTACAAATTTTACGATTTACGGAAGTGATGTGCTGTTCTACATAAATAGGAAGTTCAAAAACGAGGGTATATATATTACATATATATTATTATTGTTATGTATCATGAAGGTTGTTCAAAATCAGTCGCTGTGCCAGAAAATATTGATGCTGTTCAAAAACTGTTAGTGTAAGTATGTCGTGTAATATTCTATGAAACTGAGGCACCCTAAGGCATATATAATATATTGCATCATACATAATTTGACAAAAGATGCTCGTGTGGTAAATGTGGTAAACAAATGCTCATAAAATGCACGTGTATAAGATTCGTTTGGGTGACGAATTATGGAGCTTTGGCTGTTTAATGATGAACCAAATCAAACAAAAGTGGTTCGCGCTTTCGAGAAAAATTTTAGTTTATTTTTTGGAAAAACTGGTTATTTGGCAACTGCTCTATTTAAGGGACATAGAGCAGTGTGTTCTTAATGGGATGCCACCATTTGTTTGCAAGAAATTTTCCGAAAAGCTGGTAAATCAAACTGCTAAACACGCATAATAGTGATGCACAAAATCGAGGCACCGGTTCTGCAGAACCGGTTCTTTACAAGAACTGACCAGACCGGTGCTTGTAGGAACCGAATTACGACTCCAAAAGAACCGAAAACGCTTACAAACGAACCGAAATACGGGTCCAAATGAACCAAAACAGTTCTTAAAGAACCGAAAACGGTTCTGAAAGGACCGAAAACGTGTTAAAAAGGAACCGATAACGGTTCCAAATATACAGAAAAAAGATTCTAAAAACCTGAATAACTGTTTGAAAATAACGCCAGAATGGAACCAAAACGGTTGAGGATATGAAAACGTGTATTTCTTTTATCAAATGTTATATTCCTATAATAACTTACGCCTCTTTGGGACTTAAATGCGGACAATTAGCAGAGAACCGGAACCGGTCCAAATACCCAGTTCTTCTCGGAACTGGACCCGATAGAACCGGTTCTTCAAAAACACGGAACCGCACATCACTAACGCATAATTCTCCACCACGACAATTCAAGCTGTCACATTTTGAACTCCCTATAATGGGTCATCCCCCGTACAGTCCTTGTTTGACACCCTATATATTCCAGTTCCCGCACAAGAAGTATGTATGAACTGTAAGGGCAATGGTTTTCGTCTGCAGAAGATGCCATTGATGCATTCAAAAACCTTGTTGTTGAGGCGTCTCAGGCGGAATGAAAATAATGCCATAACAAATAGTTCGAACACATGCAAAAGTGTATGATTACATTGGAGTATATTTTAAAAAGCAATAAAGGCATTTTCAATCAAAAGTCACAGCTTTTTATACCTATACGGATATATCATTTGATATGGAAAGAAATGTAGCACCTAGAAGGAGCCTTATTAGACAATTTGCATTCGTTTTAAGACTTTTTGTGCCGATTGAGCCATGTCCATCTGTCCGGCTGGCTGTTAAACAAATAGCTGCCTTAAATCTTTAACGGTTGCAACAAAATTTGGCTACTATTATTTGCCAACACTTAGTTTGGAATTGAAAATGGGCGCTTTGACCCCGCACCTTCTGGTACCTCCCACACAACTCGACACACATAGTTCAAAATCATGTTAACTGGAGAAAATTGACGAGGTTGACACGACCATTATGGTACCTGCCAAACAAAAGCTTGGTCCAGGTTGTCAATGCGATACATCTCGTAAAGCATTTCCGATTTTAATGAAATTAGTCATAAGGCTTTATATCGGCAAACACCAGTCCTGCTACTAAATCAAGAGTAATTTTGTGACAACCATTGTGGTACTTCAAATAGTAAATTTGTGTAGCCGGCTGGTTGCTCCTGCTACCTCCAGCAAAACCGATCCAATCCATATGAAATTTGATATAAGGCATTATTTTGTAAAATGTCACTCTTTTACGGAAAATATGTGGTATTGCCACTTCCATTCTTGTACCTCCCATACTGGTTGATCCGGTTGATCGGCACGACAACTGTCGTAAACCTTAAATTATCTCAATGAAATTTTGTTAAAAGCTACTTTTCAATTTAAAACTGACTACTCAGCTATGCCAATTTTTGTACCTCTCACTCAAAAATAGGGCGGCTTCCGGTTGGCCAACACGATATAATGAAATTTGGTACAAGGCAATAGTTTGCCAACAGCTACTGTGTAGTTGCAAAGACACATCTTCGCGATGCCCATTTTGACGTGACAACGTCTTAAATTAGGTTGCGGCTGGGAGTCACTTATGAAAAAGTGTAACGCCCGGTAACGTTACGATGAGTCACCGAACACAAGTAAACGCAATGTGTTTACTTGTGTGCCAGAAACGATTTGCTTTGCTGGCTTCTAGTGGCTGTTGGTCGGTGGTGTGAGTGTTTTTGTTTTTTGGCACATCATATATATGACGACTGAGCAAGTATGTATGTGCGTATATATGTGCGTGTGTATGAATATTGATTTAGATCAGTCTGCATTGGATAAGGTATTATTTTTTGTTTTTTTTTTGTTTTTTGTTTTTTGGCTTTATGATATGTGTAGTGTATGTTTGTGTGTAGAAATTTTCATATGAATTAGGTAGCCAAAACGAAACAGAGAGCTGCGGTCGTCTTTAAAAACGATATGCGAATATGATGAATTGAAATACTTTTTGGTTAGTAAATTATTTTCTTTTGTTTTTAATAAAAGAAATGTTTATTTTTTATAATAAAAGAAATGTTTATATTTTATAATAAAGGATATGTTTATTGTTTATAATGTCACATTTGATAATGTGTTCATAGAAATCGCACAGGTACCTAGATGGTGTTGAAATTACTTCTATTTTCCTAAACCATAAGTTTCAATAAATGTTAAAACATCGCCCGTGAGTTCTAACACTCATTGGGCAAGTGAGTTCATTGCACTCCTATTGTGCAATTTAATTATATTCATATCAATAAATATTCTACCGAGAAAAAGACGTTGTCACGTAAAATCTTCGCCCGTAAAACCGACTTTACAGGCAACAATTTTTTTTGTGCATACTATATAAATATTTGGCGGAAAATTGGCAGGTAGTCACAAAAATTCCCAAAACCACTTAGAATCCTAATTAAGTTTGGTATTAGATACAATTTTTCCCAGTCCCTTCGCGCTATTTAATACCGAAGCATTAACGGAACTCGGTCCCAGGGACTCGGACTTTGGGTGAGTGTATGTTTAAGTCGTTTCACCCTACTGAAATGTCAATACTGGTTTATTATTAATCTCGCAATACAAGAATGTGGTGTGTGCATATATTAGTAGCGAGTGCACGCTGAAAAAAACTGCCTCTGTAATATATTCTCCAAAACATATTTTGCAGGAACCACGTATATGTTTGGAACACACTTCAAACATTTATACGTTTGCACGTTTCAAACTCACTTGCTTTTAAATGCAAACAGTAGCATGTTTACTGGCAAACATGTATTCTATGTTCATCCCAAAGATCCATATCGATGGCTTAATATAAAAAGGGCCTAACTCGATTTTTTGTTACTTGACTGGAGAAGGAAAAAACTTATTAAAGTCTGTAAAATTTCAGATACAACAAAAAGTTTTAATGCAATTTCCAAAAATGTGTTGCCTCTTTTTATTAAAAATTGCAATAAACTTTTTTTGTATCTAAAATTTTACGGATTTTATTAAGTTTTTTCCTTCTCCTGCCAAGTAACAAAAAATCGAGTTAGGCCCTTTTTATATTAAGCCATCGTTATACTTTCGTGGAAGCATTCGCGTGTTTCCCCCAAACCTCCATATACTTACGTGGAAACATCTGCCGTGGAAACATCTGCCATAATAATATTTACAAACGAATTATTCTTTGATTTCAATATATATGTATTATTTATAATAAATATTTTTTTTAATATAAATCCATACTTAAAAATAATTAATACAAAAAATTAAAAGATTTAAAACGGACCTTTTTACTTGCATTGAATGCAATAGTTGTTTTTTTTTTCATGAAATGAAAATCTGGTGCTCTTTTGCTTCTTACGTCTTTGTTGTGTTTCATGTTTTTGTTTTCAGAAGGTTTCAACTATGAGTTGGTTTTCACTATGCGTTGGTACACAAAAAATTTACTTATATAAAAATATAGTTGATGCAAGCCTAGCGCGTATTAATTATTTGTGCTTTTTGTTTATTACATTTCACAAATTGTCCGCCGTTCCGATTTTCTCAGTAAAGGTTCGGTCAATCAAAGGGCTTCATATTGGTAGCACACATTCATATTTACGAAACATATACATAAAAACCAAAACAACATCAAAAACCATTTAGCCGTTAGAGCCTTTTTTGATATCCTCTGTCCGATGAACCATTGACGACTGAATACATGAAACTGCAACGCAATACATCAGCCAAAATAAGAAACACCGACTTCACCTGAAATGTATACTTCGCACAACAATATTAGGCAAAAATTAAACAAATTTATAGAAAATTTTTAGATAGAATATTTGACGACTGATCTAGAGATTTTTATTGGTAATTACGTCAAAGTTGTTTTGCAGCAGCAGGATATCCACACTTCCACAAAACTTCGTGTAGATTAAAACCACTCTAATTTACTGGTTCTAAACTATACTAAACTGCAGTACATTATCCTTTCCTATCCCTGCTGTGCACGGAGCGGAATGTCTGACATAATCTACCAATGTAAATAATATAAACTCGGTGTTGACTTAACACAGTTTGCCAAGACCAAAAAACCATAATTCGACAGATCAGCAGGAGCTCAAGTACTTAATATTATTGCACTTGTATACGTGCATAAAAATAAAACACATAATACACTTTAAACAAAACGAAACACACTGAAGAAATGTCCCCAATATTTTTAAGCAAATACAGTTTTTGCTGGAAAAATTTTCGATTTTTATGTGGTTTTCATCTCAGCAAATAAACTTTGCTTATTTACACAGAAACAGTAAATTCAAGAACAAAAAAAATATTAAAATTAAACGAGAAAGTTGCACTTTTAGCAACATATCTTACTGCCACCTTCTCCACCCATCATCCATCGCAACGAGCAATAACTGAGGCAACACATTTTCTTGCTATGGTGTGAGAAGTGTGACGTTGATTATACTTTGTATAAACTTGTACAGTATTGTAGAGTACGCGAACTGTATGGAAATTGTAGTATTGGTATGTTTGTATATGGTTGTGTACTACATTGTAATATTTGTGTATAATCAAACATCAGCATAAAATTGCAATTTTTATCGCAGGAACATTTCTCAACACTTTTGTAACAGTTATGTTTGCGCTAAGCCGTTGTAATACTACCATGACTGTAAACCAAGTGTAAGCCAAGCACCAGACAACAAATAAAAAAAAATATTTTATACGGAGCATGAATGAATATGAGGAGGAGTACGAGGTAGGCATCGGATACCACAAGAAATATAAGTTTCTTAACAGAAGCTGTAAGCAAGCAGTTTCTCTTCTGAGATAAGATATTAGAAGTCAAAATGATAATTAACTATCAAAATCGTGTTTTCGATTTCTGATATTTCTCAAATTTTTTATGAAAACATAAGAAAATATAAAAGTATAATTATGACCCAATTGGCCTAATATTTTCCAAAACTTTCCTTTATATTCTTGTAATTAAATAGACTACAGATTCAAGTAGACCTATATTGGATGAAAAGTTGTTTTTAATTAGACTTAAATTTTAGATTGGATTACAATATAGTTCCACGTGAATATTGTTAAGCTATTATATTGTATTTGCATATAATTTTCTACTGGTTTTTTAAAAAAAAGCTTTCCTTTTCCCTCGGTTAACCGACTATGACTTACATTACCCATAAGCTTTACCATCTGTCTCTGCAATATACTTTTTGGTATACATTTTACCATCCTGCAGAACACTATGGCAACAGGATATTATGACCTAGTGCTGATGTTTGTAATATTTGGTAATGTAAGGTAGAGACAGATCCATCTCAATATATAGCGGTCGACCCTTCGTGGGTTTGAGAAGCTATGTAGCGATGACGGTCTGCAAATTTTTTTCTTATGAGCAAAGTTCAGTTTGCAAATAAGAACCGAATTAATTTTGCGCACTGCATTGATAGGACCAAGGACGACGTCCATTGAAAATGGGTTTAATCGGTCCATATTTGAATCAACGTTGAAAAACGTATTTTTTCCTGTTTCTATTCAAATACAACCTATGTTTGGAACTTGTCGCCAATGTAGTGAACTTGGGTCCAAACACATTGTTTTTGGTATTCAGTATTACATGTGGATGTGTTTTTGTTGCACTCTTACTTTAAAAATTGTTCTTCCGTTCTGCTCTGTCGAGAGTGGGAGAATAAAAGAGGGAATTCAAGTGATTACCCACAGTCTACATTGTAAGTGTGTAAATGTATTTTTGCATTATTCCTGCAGTCAGTGATTCATAATCACTCATGGGTGCGTGTGTAAATTGCAGATGCATTTAGTCCTCAATCGTTCATCGGAGAGAGGGTAGCAACTATGTTTGGTCTCCAAAGTCAGTATGCTGTGAAAAAACGTATAATTAGTAGAAAATATTTCTGAGCAGTGAAAAAATTAATAAATAAAAACAAGTAATATATTTAGCAATATGTCAAAAAAAGTGGTTTTCCTGTAATTTTATTAATATCCGAAAAACTGGAATTTTTTAATTTTTTACAATAAACTGGGTTAGTAGCCTTTCATTTAAGATGAATATTTCATTCGTACACTGAGAGAAAAAAAATTATTATAATAATAAGTGGTAAAGGTAGATTTACGAATTTTTCCTTTAAAATGGCACAAAAACGGCTAAAGATTTTTGGCCAAAATTTTCTATTACTCGTTTAGAACCTTAAAATCTTAAATTCTACCAAGGCGCTTCGCAGTACAATGTTTCGTTTGGAAAAAAAATTGAAAAAACTTCAAGAAAAATGGAAAAAATCCAAAATTTTTAGCTTTTTTACCTTCCTCAACTCATAACGTCCAAACTAAGCTTTGTGACGTGAAGCGCCTTGGTGGAATTTTAGATTTTAAGGTTCTAAACGAGAAATAGAAAATTTTGGCCAAAAATCTTTAGCCGTTTTTGTGCCATTTTAAATGAAAAAGTCATTTTAAATGAAAAAAATCTACCTTTACCACTTATTATTATAATAATTTTTTTTCTCTCAGTGTACGAATGAAATATTCATCTTAAATGAAAGGCTACTTACCCAGTTTATTGTAAAAAATTAAAAAAATCCAGTTTTTTTTTTTTTTTAATTTAATTTTTTAATTTTTAAGCCCACGAAAATGGTTAAACTGTGTTATATTTTGAAATACAACTAATTTTTAAAAAAAAATTCGTGGAATAAATATTGTTTCTGAGTCCCCAAAGATTCATATTCAACAATAAAAAAGTTCTTTTTCGCAAAAAGTCGTTTTTGACATATTGCTAAATATATTGATAGTGAAGTGCGAGTAACAGTAAAATCTTCAATATCAACAGTATTAACTGGTTAAGGAAAAATAATGGTTTTAATAATATCGTACACGTTTTGTTTCTACTTGGACAACTTCGTGTTACAAACGTTTCTTGGAACCGACAACGTCGCGGTATTTTGTGACAGTGATAACCCTAGTATCAAAAAGATGGTCGGAAAACGTCTGTTCATTCAGCAGCTTCGTATTTTTCAGCGTTACTCTGCAAAACACTATGAATTTTAAAAATTGTTGTTCATAGATTTTTCTGATTTAAATGCCTGGTTGACATATTTTAATCTTTAGTCGATTTAAGTAAATATGCGATTCAGCTTTTTTTGAAATTCTCACTAGGTCGCGTTTTACCTAAAATTCAGTAAATTCAATATTACGTTGTAAACAGGGCAAATGGGTATACAATTTTTTCTTTTGACAAGGACATCGTTGTTGTATAGATATACTGTTTTTATTTTGTTATACATTTTCAGAGGTGATCTGGACCAAATTTTGAAAATTTAGAATTACTCCAATCTGCCATTTACATCAGAAAAACTTCCGAAAAAAAATTTAAAAATTGGGTTGTCTTGCAGAATATTCTTGAAAAACCGATGTTTCAGGGCATGTTTTAACATGTCTTATATACCTTGGGATGCGCCATAAAACACTTTGATATAATGCTAATATTAGTCGTGTTTTGATTACAAACAAGCGATCTTCGCTTGCTAAGTTGCAAACAAAACAGCTGTTTAGCGAAAAGTCATATAATTCAAAAATATGGCAAAGAGTTGAGTATTGTATAATATGGGAAAAAAAATATTTTTGAACGTAGCGAAAATGATTCGTTGCGCTAAGTAATCGCTAAGTCTTCGCTAAGTGTCTTATACAAATCAAGCGATTACATTAGGAAGCAGTGTCTACATTGTCTTTAGCTAAAGTAAAAACTTCTTGGAAAAACGATAAAAAATTACTTTTTTAAAAACGGTCCAGCTCACGGAATCTTAATGCTAGACACGAAATATTTTGAGAATCATCAGAAAACAATCCCAGGTACATTCTAAGGGGTGAAGAAAAAACAGTTTTTTCCTCGCCATACAATGTGAGTCGGTCTAATGTATTTATATTTATTACAATAAAAAAACAGCAGACAGTTGTCCGAGGCCTTCGGCCACGGACTGTCCCTGCAGGCTGTGTCAGAGCCACGGCCATTAAGTTTAAAGTAGAATACGCCATCCGATAAGACATAAAACATATATAACAAAAAATGATAAATAACATAAGCAAATGAATTTATTTATTTGATAGTTACTTTTGATAATATATATAATATATTTTTTATAATTATATATCCATGTTAAATTCAAATTCACATTTAACATTCTGTTTCACTTAAATACACAAGTAAATATACGAAATTTCAACATTTCATCAATCAAAACAACAGCCGAAGGTTTGTGTCCACACTGAAACAGCAGCATAGTTTGTGTTCACGCTACAAACTCAAACACTCAACCAAACACCACACATATGTTTGGGTGTATGTGTTTAAACAATTTTCATTTGAGAAATTTAAATATTAGTAAGATATCAACCAATATGAAATGTATATCAAACGAAAGATAACATCTTCATTTACCTACAAAAAAATTTTTAAAAAAAGTTATCTCGCCGTTTCCTCATGATCAATGAAATAAAGATTACAACAATAACAATCTGACATGACTCCCTATACCGTAAGGTAAGACGTATTCTACGCCAAAATATAATAAAACATTGCAACTTGTATTGGAAAAAGTTTACAACTAAAGTCTAGGGGTTAATCAAGAACGTGTAGCTATTTACTGCGATAACCACCAAAAGTGTTTCATTTTGGACACTTTTGATTATTTTAGTATGTAAGGAAAAAAGCTGTTATTAAATAAATATTCATTGAAAAAAAAAAAGCAATCTATATGGGAACTTTTGATATCATATCTGTAATTAGCATTTACAATTGGGCTATAACTAACTGATTTGATACGTGACCGTCTGTAATTATTGTAATAATAAATTTTTTTTATTCAACACGTGTTTTAAGTAAATGCGTTTAAACATTTTGTTTCAAATACACGTCTCTATTCCATATATAAGGGGGATATATTAAGCCAAATCAGGCCTAATTAAAAGTTGGTGATTAAAGATACGTGATTATTTTAACTCTTGGGCTAATATATCTAGAATAAATAATGATAATGTATATACAAGTATACGAAAAACGCATTTCCAGCTTTCGATAGAGTTTCATTTACGTGGTTATTAAAATATAAAAATTTATTCATGTTAATACCTAATTAGCTGTCAAATTCTTTGTGAATAATGGCGGTATTCTTTAAGCTAGGTTCGATACCAAACGACTTCCATTTTTCCTAATGTTATTTTTACAATTACCTACTGGTGGCCTAAATAGAATTGTTTAAAATTGTTTATATTCCAATTCCAATCAACAGTAAAATTGTTTACAATATTACAGGATTCTTGTAGCATTTGATTTATTTTTTCAATTGTGTCGTCAACGTAATATATAATAATACTATAAACCGCAAAGGCTACAATGTGCTCTAATTTATTGAGTAGATCTAGTATGAATCAATTAAAATGAATGGGTTAAATGACAATTCTCTGTTGTAATCCATTAGTAATCTTAAATGGTTTTAACTTTGATGATTTTCTATCATAAGATTTCTAATCATATTATAAATGAAAATAATTTGAAGCAATGGAAATATATAATTTATTAATTTCAGTATCAGCCATATGCTGCCGAACACTTTTTCAATGTCTATTACGCTCGTGTCCATAATTTCTTTTTCAAATTCCACTTGATATTAGATATAAGTAAATATTAATTGTAGAATGTTTCAATTTAAATCCAAACTATTTTTGGGTAATTAAGTTATTGCCATTACAAAATTTGTTTACGTGTTTTATTAATGAACATTTTACTGATAGTGGAGTGTAAATTTATGGAACGATGGTTGTCTAGATTAGTTTGATTGTTGCAATTTTTTTGGTAAAATGAAAACTTTTGAATATTTCTACCTTTTCGGAAAATGCGAATTATTAATCGTATTATTAACCGGTGGTGGTATAATGTTTAGTGTGCGCGCCTCTTGCACATGAGATCCTGGTTTCGCTCCCTGTTCTGACCACTCTAAAATTTCATTCGGCGGCCGTCGCCTCGCATAGTGACGGCGACAATATCGAGTATTTAGCCATAAAAAAGCTTCTCGAAATACCGTTCGGAACCGGTGTAAAACTGTAGGTCCCACTCAATGAGTATACTAAAAATAGAAAACGTACAGCACGCTGGTTATGAGAAGCTCTCCCCAACTTCTTAATGGCATGTAATGGGAAACTATTTATTTATTTACTTTTATTAAATAAACTACAGTATTCTAAAGTCTTTGCAAGAAATTTATAAAGGAATTATTAACTGGAACTTGGAAATCATTCATTTGTTTATGATCTTATATTATAAAGTTGTTCAAGTTTTCGTTTTCCAAATTCCGTGGATCTACTTATCCGGTCTCGAACAATATAAGCTGTAAATATCTACTTAAATAAATAAATGGTTTCCCATTACATCCCATGAAGGGACCGGGGATATCTAAATATCTACTTAACTGTAGAAAATTGAGAACGTTGCCACGCCCATTCTTTTGTTGGGGTCCGTCCGGTTTACCGATATGATAAGTTTTGTACAACATTTCCGGTCTTAATGACATTCTTAATTTTATGAAAGGCCAGTCAACTACTTAAACAAGCGTGATTTTGCCACACCCATTTTGGTACCTCCCATACAAAACTTGTGG